>OX422213.1:136414713-139262213 GCA_949130495.1 Sambucus nigra | reverse complement strand
GGAATAGAAGATGTCATACCGCTTGAATCAGGCCTCAACCATGCGAACAAAGTTGGCCGACCAAGGACTAAACTACGACGCCCTTCGCGCTGAACTTGACCTGGTCGATGAACTAAGAGAGCAAGCCATGATCAAGTTGGCCTCATATCAGTAGCAATTGGCAAAACAATACAACAAGGGGGTCAATCCGAGGAAGTTCCAAGTAGGATATTTCGTCCCCAGGAAAGTCCTCGATAGCGTCGTAAGGTCTTCGGACGGCAAGTTGGGGCCCAACTAAGAGGGGCCATTCAAAGTGATCAAGGGCAATCTACAGTGACCTATCACTTAGAAATAATGAAGTGCAGAGAGATGCCCAGAGAATGGGACGCGACCAATCTCAAGAAGTTCTATTTTAGTCTTCTTTTTACCTTTTAACACTTAGTTTATACAAATTTTCATTTCAAGACTTATGTTTATTATAAATAAAGTCCCTTCTTTCCATATCTCAAAGCTCTTAAGTCATTTGATTACTTTACATTGTTTCATGAGTAATATGCTCTTAATTGCTTCTTAACCTTTGAAAGAGTATTAATCAGGCTTTAACTTAAATACTAAGGCAATTTTGCTAACTTTAATTAAAACTAAAGCCCCCAAGTCCTTGTCATAGATAACACATGCGACCTTACGACTTGATCAGGTAAGGTAAAAGCCTTACAGGGGATCCTTAGGCAATAAACCAATAATGCTTTATTGACTAAATTCTGAACGGGTTGATTGCCCACATACCAGGTGCATTTTTTCCATTGTCTTTTCTAGGCCTAAGGGAGTGTGACGACATGACCTAAAAGGTAAGAAAGGCAAAATAACACATGCAAGGCATAATGGAAGTGAAAAATTCATAAGAATTGGTATTAAAATGATTTGTTGGGTAAAGGCCGATTACAAAAATTGCCAATTACATAATAATTACAAAGAGCACGAAAAATTTAGGGGCGAGCCAGAAATTATTCTATTTAACTCCTTCGACCATCGTTAGGGTTAAGCCTGTATTCGTCATCACTGTCATGACCTTTCAGGTAGCTCTCGACCAGTTGAAGAGGAATGACGTCTAAAGGAATCCAGGTCTCATCACGCGCCACGCAAGACAATCAACTTGGTACATATACCAGAGCTAAGAGTTTTGGGGTACCTTAAGAACTTAGAGGGCATTCATCTAGCCATGCTTGTACACTACACCAAAAATAGGAATCTGGCACGGTTTAAAACTGTGCCAGATCAAATCTGACACGGTTTTGAACTGTGCCAGAATCAGGTATTCCAAAATGGCCGTTTTTTTCTAGCACGGCTAAAAAGTGTGTCAGATTTGGCCAAATAGGAACACTTCTGACACACTTTTAAACCGTGCCAGAATTTGATATTTCTGGCACAGTTTAAAAAAATTTGGCACAGTTCAAAACCGTGCCAAAATATGATACACTTTTGCCACGGTTTTGAACTGTGCTAAATTTTTTTATAAAAAGAAAAAAAATTAATTATTTGAAAGCACAAAAATTCACAAATTAAAAATATTGCACGTTGTTGATAAACTAATGTAAATACAAACTTCAAAATATTACAAGTCTTTAATTGTTCACAGGCCAAAAAAAAAATTGGGCAGAGTTTTCTCTATTTTCTGGACATTCCAAAACTTGCTAATACAAAACCTGCCTAACATAAAACTCGCACGACCACAAAATATAACAATTAACTTACAAAAGCCCTCATGACCATAAAAGTTAACAATAAAACTACAAAAGCCCGCACGACCATAACACAAAAAAATGGAATCATGAATAAACCCCTTGTTGTAAACCATTGAGTTCTCTGTGTGTTCCACGTGAATAAATGCCAACGATAAACTGTTATCCTGCAAAAAATAATAGGATACAAAAAAGATACGATATTAGTAACCCAATAATTTACAAATTTTTTTTTACTCAAACTAAAAAATTACATATAGGAGTGGAAATTATCGTCATATTCTCAAACCGGGAGACCCGGGACTACGCGATCAGTTCCTACAAGTTACATTGGTCCCGTACGAAGTGTTCGTGCCTCCTACGGGGTCGTTTGGGGGATGGTTTGGGTTTTCACCCTTTAACGGCTTGTTTTTAAGTTTAAGTGTTGATTTTTGCAAATTATCGTCATATTCTCAAATCGGGACGCCCGGGACTACACGGTCAATTCTTACAAGTTACATTGGTCCCGTACGAGGTGTTCGTGCCTCTTATGGGGTCGTTTGGGGGCTGGTTTGGGTTTTCACCCTTTAACGGCTTGTTTTTAAGTCTAAGTGTGATTTTTGCAAATTATCATCATATTCTCAAATCGGGAGACCCGGGACTACGCGGCCAGTTCCTACAAGTTACATTGGTCCCGTGCGAGGTGTTCGTGCCTCATACGGGATCCTTTGAGGGCTGGTTTGGGTTTTCACCCTTTAACGACTTGTTTTTAAGTTTCAGTGTTGATTTTTGCAAATTATCGTCATTTCTCAAACCGAGAGACCCGAGACTACGCGGTTAGCTCCTACAAGTTACATTGTTCCCGTGCGAGGTGTTCATGCCTCATACGGGGACGTTTGGTGGCTTGTTTAGGTTTTCACCCTTTAACGGCCTGCTTTTAAGTCTAAGTGTTATTTTTAAAATTATCGTCATATTCTAAAACTGGGAGATCCGGGACTACGCAGTCAGTTCCTACAAGTTACATTGGTCCCATGCAAGGTGTTCGTGCCTCTTACGGGGTCGTTTGGAGGCTGGTTTGGGTTTTCACCCTTTAACGGCTTGTTTTTAGGTCTAAGTGTTATTTTTGCAAATTATAGTCATATTCTCAAACTGGGAGACCCGGGACTACGCGATCAGTTCCAACAAGTTACATTGGTCCCGTGCGAGGTGTTCGTCCCTCCTACGGGGTCGTTTGGGAGCTAGTTCGGGTTTTCACCCTTTAATAGCTTGTTTTTAAGTCTAAGTGTTGATTTTTGCAAATTATCATCATATTCTCAAACCGGGAGACCCGAGACTACGCGGTCAGTTCTTACAAGTTACATTGGTCCCGTGCGAGGTGTTTGTGCCTCTTACGGGGTCGTTTGCGGGATGGTTTGAGTTTTCACCCTTTAACGACATATTTTTAAGTCTAAGTGTGATTTTTACAAATTATCGTCATATTCTCAAACCGGGAGACCCGGGACTACGCGGTCTGCTCCTACAAGTTACATTGGTCCTGTGCGAGGTGTTCGTGCCTCCTACGGGGTCATTTAGGGGTTGGTTTGGGTTTTCACCCTTTAACGGCTTATTTTTAAGTTTACGTGTTGATTTTTTCAAATTATCATCGAATTCTCAAACCAAGAGACCCGGGACTCGTGGTTAGTTCCTACAAGTTACATTGGTTCCGTGCGAGGTGTTCGTGCCTCCTACGGGGTCGTTTGGTGGCTGGTTTAGGTTTTGGCCCATTAACGGCCTGCTAGTCTAAGTGTTATTTTTACAAATTATAGTCGTATTCTCAAACCGAGAGATATGGGACTACGCGGTCAGTTCCTACAAGTTACATTGGTCCCGTACGACGTGTTCGTGCCTCTTACGGGGTCGTTTGGGGGCTGGTTTGGATTTTCACCCTTTAACGACTTGTTTTTAAGTCTAAGTGTTATTTTTGCAAATTATCGTCATATTCTCAAAGCGGAAGACCTAGGACTACGCGGTCAGTTCCTACAACTTACATTGGTCCCGTCCGAGGTGTTCGTGCCTCCTACGGGGCGTTTGGTGGCTGGTTTGAGTTTTCACCCTTTAGCGACTTGTTTTTAAGTAGTATTGATTTTTGTAAATTATCATCATATTCTCAAACTGAGAGACCTGGGACTACGTGATCAGTTCCTACAAGTTACATTGGTCCCGTGCGAGGTGTTCGTGACTCTTACGGGATCGTTTGGGGGCTAGTTTGGGTTTTCACCCTATAACGTTTTGTTTTTAAGTCTAAGTGTGATTTTTGTAAATTATCGTCATATTCTCAAACTGGGAGACCCGAGACTACGCGGTCAGTTCCAACAAGTTACATTGGTCCCGTGCGAGGTGTTCACTACACCAAAATGGGCAAATTGTCACCTTTCAGCCGGCCAGCCTTGTCAAGGTCATTGACCGTGACAAAAAAACACGCGTTTTATGTCACGGTCATTGACCTTGACACGACCGTGACAACGAATTGTCACGGTCATTGACCGTGACAAGCCCGTGACAAATTTACTTGTCACGGACTTGTCACGGTCATTGACCGTGACAATTATTTAAATTCTTGTCACGGTCAAAGACCTTGACACGACCGTGACAATATTCTCAGCAAAAACCCTACCCCCCCTTCTTTCTTCCCTCCCGCGCCGTTCCCTCCATTTCTCTCTCTCTCTCTCTCGACGCTGTTCTCTCTCTCTCTCTCTACTTTCAGGTCCATTTTCTCTCTCTCTCTCTCTCTCTTTCATTTATATATATATTTGTGTGTATGTGTATATATATATATGTGTGTATGTGTGTGCGTGGAGGGGGGCAGGGGGTGGGGGGTGGGGCGGGGTGGGGCAGGGTGGGGGAGGGGGTGGGGATGGTGGAGGGGGGCAGGGGGTGGGGCAGGGTGGGGGAGGGGAGGGGATGGTGGAGGGTGGGGTGGGGTGTGTGTGTGTGTGTGTGTGGTGGTGTGTGGTGGGGGAGGGGGTGGGGTGGGGTGGGGTGTGTGTGTGTGTGTGGTGGTGTGTGGTGGGGGAGGGGGTGGTGGAGGGGTGGGGCAGGGGGTGGTTAGGGGTGGGGTGTGTGTGTGTGTGTGTGGTGGGGGAGGGGGTGGTGGAGGGGTGGGGCAGGGGGTGGTTAGGGGTGGGGTGTGTGTGTGTGTGTGGTGGTGTGTGGTGGGGGAGGGGGTGGGGTGGGGTGGGGTGGGGTGTGTGTGTGTGTGTGTGTGGTGGTGTGTGGTGGTGGAGGGGGGCAGGGGTGGGGTGGGGTGGCAATTTTTGACACGACACGATACCCGACACGAACTCGACACGAACTCGGATGATAAATTATTTATGTGTTGCAAGAATTTGAAATTAATTAAATTAAGTTATTGTAGGCGTATGAGTGCTATGATTGGTTAAGAGAGAAGAAAAAAATTATTTTATATTTTACTTAATGGGTTATGCGGGTCAACCCGAACACGACACGATAATAAATAGGTCGGGTTAGTGTTTGCTCATCTGACACGATTAGTTAAATGGGTCGGGTTAGGGTTGACTAATACTTAACACGAACCCGACATGACACGACCCGAACACGACACAACGCACACGAATTGCCACCCCTAGTGGGAATTGATATCCAAGACATGTATTTGAATTGATATCTATTTATTTGAATTGATAGAATTGTTTCTAGGATAATAATCCTACTATAAGATAATTGCTCAAAATAAATATTAAATAATAATTACTAAGATATCAATTCAAATAAAGTCTTAATAACCTAACCAAAAGAAATAAAATAAAATATCAAATAAATTATCATCCACCTCATAGACATTCCCTACCAATCATTTTAAGATAATTTTATCCTTATAAAGATAATAGATTATGTAATTTTAGGACTTAAAATAATATTGATTATGGATATAGGACAACAAACATTTTGTTTCCATTTTTTGTCCCTATTTTCAAATTAAAGGGACACGTGGCATGTTATGATTGGTTAACGTTTTATGAATATGGGTCCGCGCCAGCGGTTTTATTAAAAAATAGGGACTAAAATCATAAATAAAATGTTTGTTGTCCTATTTTCAAAATACATATTACAATAAATCCTAAATTTACAAACCCCTAAAGATAAATACCTTTGATTGCAAAGCATGCACTTGTATTATTTCGACGTGTAATTTGGAAATGCTTGTTTTTCTTTCTAGAGACCCGTGTCGTCAAAACTTGGTAGTGTTCGAGTGTGTTTTTATCACTAAATTATTATTTCACTAACAAATACTCCTTATATCCTAGATTAAGAGTCCATATTTATTTTTTGTACTTACTAATAATACACTTAATCAATGGCTAGGATTAACCCTTATTCACTATTATGAAATTTGGTTAATTGATTATTTAAAAAAAAAAGCAAAAGTAGACTAACATATATACACAACACTAAAAGTAGACATCAATTTTATAAATAATTGATATTTTTATTCAAAATATGTGTGTGTGTGTGTGTGTGTGTGTGTGTGTGTGCGTGTGTTGGTGTGCGTGTGGCGGGGGTGGGGTGGGGTGGGTAGGGGTGGTGTGTGTGTGTGTGTGTGTGTGCGTGTGGCGGGGGTGGTATTGACGAAACTTACACATACGTTATAATATAGACGAAACATTTTTTTATCTGTACTAATAACATTTTTTCTATCTGTACTAATAACATTTTTTTTACAGCAAAAATGTCTCCTTCAGATGTTAGGGCGAAGATGATGATGCTGTTTATGATGATGTCGTCGTCTGGGTTCGGTGGTAGCGGAGGCGACGAGGGCTCCTCCGCCCCTAGGCTCCCCAAATATGAAAAATTTGGGATTAACGTCGAAAACAAGTCGGAGCTTTTAGCGAGATCCCTCGAGCTGCTAAAGACGGTCATCGGCCCGGGGTTTATGAGTTGGAAGGAGGTGCCGTATGAGCTCAAGTTAGCTGTTTGGGCGGCACTACAGGTAATATTTATATGAATATTTCAATTTTAATTTCAATTTCAATTTATATTTATATTTATATTTATATTTATATTTATATTTATATTTATATTTATATTTATATTTATTCGCAACTAACATTGTATTTGTTGGACAGGAACAATTCAACTTGGATCCAAAGCTACGCGATTCCGTCTTCGAGCAGTTGAGGGAGCAACACAAGACGTGGAAAAAAAATATGCGGACACGGTACTTTGGAAAAACACGAGAGACCATTTTACAATGGCGCGGATCCGTCCCGCCCAAGGAGCCGATCTCATTGGCACAATGGAAAAAGTTCATTGACAATGAGATCGAGGATCGACAATTGGCATCTCGCCAATCGGGGAGGGAAAATCGGGCTAAAAAGACGGACGTGCACTACTCCGGCCGGACCTCTTACGCTGAGGTGGAGCATAGGATGAAGGTAATATTTAATTTATCTATAACTACAGAAATATATTATTGGATATTATTTTACTTTGCGGGGCCGATACTAATTTTACTTTACTTTATTTTATTTCAGGGGGTAGGGAGTGGGCCAGGGGGTAAGCCACATAGGCTCGATACTTATGTGGCTCTTCGGACGAAGAAGGGGAAGGACAAGGAGGTGTCCCCGAGCGTCGCGGCCACGATTGTAAGTAATCCGACAGTTTAATTATTGTTAATTACGTTATAATTTTTTAGTTTACTTATTTTACTAATCATGTGCTTTTTGTCGTTTCAGGCAAAGCTTAAGGAAGTGCATGAGTCGCAGTCTGATGCTGACAAGGCATCTTTGTCCACAGACGCACTCAGCCAAGTGCTTGGCTCTGATCGCAAGGGGAGGACAAGGGGAGTGAGCTCGCGGGTGGCCAAATCTAGGATCATCGGATTGGAGACGAGCGACACCGGGTTGGCTCGAACGGTGGATTCACACGACGCGAAGCTGTCCCGTTTGGAGGCGACGGTCCAAGATATGTACGCATTCATGAAGCGTACGTTGGGTGGAGACCGTAAAGAGAAAGGGAAAGGGAAAGGGAAGGAGAAGGCGGTGGAGGAGGAGGTGCGGGAGGACGAGGCGCAGGATGACGAGGATGTGGACCTCGCTGCTTCATCACCGACACGTTCGTACTTCGACGATCCACTTCCCTATTTGACGCCCTCCAACAGACCATTATCGACAATTGGTTGGCCGAGCGTGTTCATATTGGACATATTTGATGGCCAGCGGATAGGGCGGGGATTGAGGGACCCGAACATCGTCGAGGGTGGACTAGTCCATGGACGTGTGCTTCAAGAGATGGAGTCCAGGGTGCTCATCACGCATATCATACCCGGGAAGGAGAACTCCCTATTGTGGTTGCGCGAACAATGCGGCACGACGTATATTAGTGGGTGCGTCAATTCGTATGTCGTGTGGCCTACTCACCTCCTCAGTTTTATCTAAGACATGTAGTAACATTATTTTTAAGTTTGTCCATTTTAATTATATTTGGATTATATCGTCATGTATATTATTTTTACTTTGAAGATTTGGATTATACTGTCATGAATATATATTTGCATTATCTTTAGTTTGTGTTGGATATATGATGTTTGGAACAGGTACAACGTTGCTATAACAGGTACAAATATACTGCTGGGCAGTGGCGGTGGCCATACTGCCCAGCAGATTTTTTTTAAATTCTGCCCAGAATTGTCACGGTCATTGACCGTGACAAAACCGTGACAACATTTGTCACGGGCTTGTCACGGTCAATGACCGTGACAATTTTTTTAAAAAGGGTCACGGCTTTTTCACGGTTTATAACCGTGACAAACGTGTCACGGTCATTGACCGCGACACGACCGTGACACAAAACGCGAGTTTTGTGTCAAGGTCAATGACCGTGACACGACCGTGACAAAAAAAGTTGTCTCGCCTCGAAATGTCACGGTCATTGACCTTGATAAGGTGAATTTGTCAAGGTCAATGACCTTGACAAATGGGCAGATTTGGTGTAGTGGTTCGTGCCTCCTACGGCGTCGTTTGGGGGGATGATTTGGATTTTCACTCTTTAACGACTTATTTTAAAGTCTAAGTGTTGATTTTTGCAAATTATCATCATATTCTCTAACCGGGAGACCCGGGACACGCGGTCAGTTCCTACAAGTTACATTGGTCCCGTACGAGGTGTTCGTGCCTCTTACGGGGCCGTTTGGGGGCTAGTTTGGATTTTCACCCTTTAACAACTTGTTTTTAAGTCTAAGTGTGATTTTTGCAAATTGTCATCATATTCTCAAACCGGGAGACCCGGGACTATGCGGTGAGTTCCAATAAGTTACATTGGTCCCGTGCGAGGTGTTCGTGCCTCCTACGGGGTCGTTTGGGGGCTCGTTTGGGTTTTCACCCTTTAACGGCTTATTTTTAAGTTTAAGTATTGATTTTTGCAAATTATTATCATATTCTCAAATCGGGAGACCCGGGACTATGCGGTTAGTTCCTACAAGTTACATTGGTCCTGTGCGAGGGGTTCGTGTCTCTTACGGGGTCGTTTGGGGGCTGGTTTGGGTTTTCACCCTTTAACGGCTTTTTTTTAAGTCTAAGTGTGATTTTTGTAAATTATCGTCATATTCACAAACTGGGAGACCTGGGACTACGTGGTCAGTTCCTATAAGTTACATTGGTCATGTGCGAGGTGTTCTTGCCTCTTACAAAGTCGTTTGGGGTTGGTTTAGGTTTTCCACCTTTAACGGCTTGTTTTTAAGTTTAAGTGTGATTTTTGCAAATTATCATCATATTCACAAACTGGGAGACCCGGGACTACGCGGTCAATTCCTACAAGTTACATTGGTCACGTACGAGGGGTTCGTGCCTCCTACGGGGTCGTTTGGGGGCTAGTTTGAGTTTTCACCCTTTAACGACTTGTATTTAAGTTTAAGTGTTGATTTTTGCAAATCATCATCATATTCTCAAACCAGGAGACCCGGGACTACACGGTCTGTTCCTACATGTTACGTTGGTCCCGTGCGAGGTGTTCGTGCCTCCTACGGGGACATTTGGTGGCTGGTTTATATTTTCACCCTTTCACGGCTTGCTTTTAAGTCTAAGTGTTATTTTTACAAATTATAGTCATATTCTTAAACCGGGAGACCTGGGACTACGCGATCAGTTCCTACAAGTTACATTAATCCCGTGCGAGGTGTTCGTGCCTCTTACGGGGTCATTTGGGGGTTGATTTGGGTTTTCACCCTTTCACGGCTTTTTTTTAGTCTAAGTGTTATTTTTGCAAATTATCATCATATTCTCAAATCGGGAGACCCGAGACTACACGGTCAGTTCCTACAAGTTACATTAGTCCGTGCGAGGTGTTCGTGCCTCTTACGAGGTCGTTTGGGGGCTGGTTTAGGTTTTCAACCTTTAACGGCTTGTTTTTAAGTTTAAGTGTGATTTTTGTAAATTATCATCATATTCACAAACCTAGAGACCCGAGACTACGCGATTAGTTCCTATAAGTTATATTGGTCCCGTGCGAGGTGTTCGTGCCTCCTACGGGGTCGTTTGGAGGTTGATTTGGGTTTTCACCCTTTAACGGCTTGTATTTAAGTTTAAGTGTTGATTTTTGCAAATTATCATCATATTCTCAAACCGAAAGATCCGGTGCTATGCGATCAGTTCCTACAAGTTACATTGGTCCCATGCGAGGTGTTCGTGCCTCCTACGGGGACGTATGGTGGCTGGTTTAGATTTTCACCCTTTCATGGTCTGCTTTTAAGTCTAAGTGTTATTTTTGCAAATTATCATCATATTCTCAAATCGGGAGACCCGAGACTACACGATCAGCTCCTACAAGTTACATTGGTCCCGTGCAAGGTGTTCGTGCCTCCTACGGGGACGTTTGGTGGCTGGTTTAGATTTGCACCCTTTCACGGTCTGCTTTTGAGTCTAAGTGTTGATTTTTGCAAATTATCATCGTATTTTCAAACCGAGAGATCCGTGACTACGCAGTCAATTCCTACAAGCTACATTAGTCCCGTGCGAGGTATTGTGCCTCTTACGGGTCCGTTTAGGGGCTTGTTTGGGTTTTCACCCTTTAACAGCTTATTTTTAAAGTGTTGAATTTTGCAAATTATCGTCATATTCTCAAACCGGGAGACCCGCGACTACGCGATCAGTTCGTACAAGTTACATTGGTCCCGTGCGAGGTGTTCGTGCCTCTTACAGGGCCGTTTTGGGGCTGGTTTGAGTTTTCATCCTCTAACGACATGTTTTTAATCAATTTAGAACGTTTATTGATTTTAGAAAATTTTGACATAGTTTTGTTTGTTTATTCATTAAATCCAACCCATTTTAACATTTGAAATAAACTCAACAGCAGCGACAAATTCCAAAACCAAACCACCAGCAAATCCCTTCCACCAATTTAACTAAAGAAGCTCATAAAGTTAGTCATTTTACGTTTGGCTACTTGTTGCTATTTCAGACCATTTTTCTATTTAATGCTACTACAAATTTTAAGAGAATTTGAGACTAACCAAATTTCATTTGCATTTTCCTAGCCACCCGATGAACTCTTCGTGCCATGACTTCTTAAAAGTATCCCATTTTGGTCCAATAATGTCTGTAAATTCTCAAATCTTCTATTCTGAGCGGCATTTAGTTGTTCATGAGACGATATCTTATCTTTCAAGTTTCTCAGCTCTTCATTATGAGACCGAGACTGTGCTATGACCGTTGAAGTGTTAGAAGACTTATATTAGAAGGTTTGTCTTATAAAATACAAAAAGGATAAAAGGGGGAAAGAACTGAAACATACATGTGTATCCTTGCTCTTATCATTCATCACATCACCCTTTCTCTTACTCCAATGAGATGTCTTGAAGAATTCCACGATGCTAGGTTTCACATCAGTTTTATGCTCCTGAATTCAAAATCAATGAATGAAAGAATATAACCATACTAGTTGATGATGCGGGTAAAACATGTCTAATATGCACAATGTCAAGAATATTATTGTGACACATAAATTGAAATCAAATTTAGCAAGGGTAAAATCAATTTGATAACTATATAACAAATTGTGCTTCGATAAGATAAAATATTTGGTGTCAATCCCAAGCTTCTTAGTCCCCTCATACTGTGCTGTGTCGCCTTTATTTTCTGAATAAAGAAAACATAATTATTTCACTGACATTGTAATTCTCATCTTAAATAGAAGTATCACACCCTATTTTTATTTATATACGCATTATTACACGTGTAGATAACTTACCAACGCAATACGAGAATTGTCCAAGAGCATCAATAAATGGAATTGACTCGATGTCTCCTGCTTCAAGCAAAAGTCCATTTTAACCCAACAAAAGTATGAATCCCCTCATTGTGCCACGGGTTGCATATAGTTATTAATTTACCTATAGTACCAATTCTATGACACAAACATCAGGTGGATGTTCTTCCCATTCCACCAGTATAGTAGTTACACGTTCAATCCAATCTTGAATGGCATCCGTGATATGAGGTGCAATCTGAACAAGGGAAGTAACACGTGAGGACAGGAATATAAGTGATTGAACAATATAATAGATACATTTCAGCAACAGTGAAAGAATCGGAACAGTTTTTTCAAGATAATCCCCCTTTTTCTCTTTATCAATGACAGACTAACAGAGAAGAAAAGTAGTCAATACAATAAGTCAAAAAAACATCAAGCCTATTGATCTTAAGAATTTCTATCAACCTAGATTATAGATTATAGGGTAAGAGTAAGTAGACTTTCAACTTAACCCACTTGCTTTATTATTAGGAAAAAAAAATGTAACTTGCTTGCCTGGTAAATCTTTTGTGACATCCCGACTAATTAAATACGGGGTAGATACTCCTTTATTAAATTAATACAAAATGCCAAGTTGGCTCAGTTCATAACATCACTGTCGCAAACGTTTTAACAATTACTAGCCACCTATTATTTAAAAAGTGAGTTGCCCATTTTAATTAAATCCGGTTAACATGCAATAAATGAATTATGAAAAGTTAACATAACTAACACAACATAGTCACAATAGAATAACCATCCAATAATAATGAGTCTGGAGGAAAACTCCTCACAACAATCTGAATACTGAAATAAATAAATGCAAAGTCTGCATCACTAAAATTAATTACAACCCAAAGTCTGAAATAACTGAATAAGTAAGATGTCTCTAAAAGGAATGGGCGACATGCCCAACAAATGATAAAAACTGATAATGGAGTTAAGATCGGAAATGGAGGCGTCCTGTCAAGGTCCTGTAACTTCCACAGCAGCTACAGCACGTCACCTGAATAGAACTCCTATGCATGGTGTCCTTGTGGCTGGGCACCTAAAAGGTTTTTACAAAAATAGATTTGAAAGTAAACGGGTCAGAGTCCGATTGTGAAAATAATTTAAAAATTTGCAAGTGTTTAATATCATTAAACAGTGAATATAAAGTACATGATAGTGTGTGCACTCACATGAGTTCCTCACCTCTCAACTAATTGTGCACTCCTATCGTACCCGTACCCATTCTAGCTATTTCCATATCTAACTAGTCCGTTACAAAATCTAACATTACTATACGATATCCAATTTAAATTCCCAACATCTCCTATTTCAGAGTGTTATGCCTTGTTACACAGTTTCCCATATTAGTACTACTAATTACTAGAGATCTTTCATTTTCACTTTACAAACCGTTGCTATTATTTATACTCACAATTATTCAAGACAATTCATTTCAATTAACAGTATATTATTCTCATCATAAATATACAATACTGGCACCCCGAGGCTAAGATACGGTGCACACATACTCTGCTATCCAATCCCAGTACATCACGTACATAAGGACCACGTATTCCGAATCTCTCAGGAATCGTTTCATTAAACAACAATCACAAACAATGGAGGCGAACATAGTTCACATCACATGGGTCACGCACATACCTATGCTCCCATGATCAGCAGACTTATTAACTTCTCAATAAGTCCTTCTCTGACCTATGTTCTCAAGGTACCAATCTAAATCCCCCCGTAGGCACACAAAGATTAGATGGCCCTGATCGAACGCCGACCTCCCATGATAGCAAGTACGGTAGGTATGTTATACACAGATAACTACATATACTAAGCATTCGCACATCTTAGATATCACAATATTTTATTAGTGGTATACTTCTCGTTCTTGTACTAACAATTAGTATTATACAACTCACAAGTCCCCGGTTTATATGTATTTAAGTTATTAACTCTTCTTACGTCATGATTAGTTATACACTTCCCAATCCTCAAATGTCATCCGATTTACTACAAGATTCTAAGTTTTACTCTTCAATGTACCCCAATCTCCCAACTATACCCACTAGTTAATAAGGGAAGGTTACCTCAACATTTAAATAAGTCTACGGGATACTAGAAATAAATTCAGGCCAAAAAGGCCATTCTGTCAACTCGTTAGAAATCTCGTTCGAACGAGGTCGTTCGAACGAGTGTCGTTCGAACGAAATGGCTTCGAATGAACTACCAACTCGTTAGAAGGGATATTGTCATCTCGTTAGAAGTTCGTTCGAACGACCTGGGCAGGTCTTCTAACGAGATGGCAATTTCAGCCCAGAAATTCTCAAGTCCATTTTTCTCAATTCTTCTCTTCTCTAAATCCACCCTAAGTCCATCCAATTTATGTTTTAACGTATATAAACCATTTCTAATCACCCTATATCATCTCTTAACATATTTTAGGGGTCAAATCTTACAAATCATCATGGAATTAATGTAAATCTCCAAATATTCCCCAAACCCTATGAACATGAACCCATAATTTTTATTATGCCCAATTACTCATCAAAAATCCGTTTTTAAATCATCATATACAACTCTTCGAATATTAAATTAGTCCATTATCATTCTACATGCAAATCCTAACCCAAATTCAAAGTTTCACCAATAATTTCATTGGTTTTCTTCAAAACTTTCAAGATAAGAAAAATTCCTACACTAAACATGGAAGAAATATTCAATGCGTTAAAAATATCAAATCACTTGCCTTAGATTGTTCTTCAGAATTGATGTTGGTGAATGAAGGTTGCTTCTCTCCTTTCTCTACAGATTTTCTCCCAAGGTTGAAGATGGTGGTTGGAGGTTTCTTTTTGGAACTCTTCAAACTCTCCTATAACTCCCGTAGCCCTCTAACTCACTTAATGCTAATAATGGGCTTAGTGGGTTCCTAAATAATATATAATTAACTCCTAAAATTCGTAGGTTTTAATTTCCATATTTTTAAAATTACCAAAATATCCCTCTAGGTTGTCGGTATGGCCCAAAAATGCTCCGGGACCCAAACTAAACCCCCGACTAGTGTTTTCTGACTATTTTGACCCTTCCGGACACGTTGGCGCACTCAAAATGACCATTCGGTTGATAAAATAAAATTCACTTTTTAATTCAAATAATTACATTTCTGACGCGACTGACACGCGCGTCCCAACTAAATTTCCCAAATTGTCGAATTGCTATCTCGTGACAATTTAAATATTTTCCATATTCATATATTACCATATGTATGGATCATAATCAAATACCAACTCACATCTCGCTAGAATTTATATCCGGATTAATTTCCAATTAATTCTCATTTAATTTAATTAATCCCATAATAAAAAATCAATAAATATACGGGGTATTACATCTTTCCGGTTGTGATATTATTATCACGCGTCAATTTGATATCTAGGAATCGCTCATAGTTCCCAAGATCCAAGTCCACCTTCAGACACCTTCATTTCTCGGAATGCCCCCACCCCCACCCCCACCCCCACCCCACCTCCCCACCCCCACCCCCCGGATAGTAAAGATGGATGAGCCATACATATTGTTTGATAAAATGAATCGATCATATAAAAAATAAGGAAAATTTATATTGGTGTAGACACCCAACATCTAATTTAATAACTAAATTTACATTACCAGTAAATAATTGATGGGGGAAAGAATGCAAACAAAGTGCATTTTCTTGATGGTCTCTCTAGACTACCACCCAAACCTCACCAAAAATTTGGATTCGACTATGTTATGCCTGAAATGAAACTCTTTAGGAATGTATTAAAATAGTAATCTAATGCTACGATTATACACATTAGAATATTCAGTATCCTTCCCAGACATGATATTCAAATCAGTAAAAGAACACCTTAAATTTATTGAAGATCCAAGTTCGAACTCGTAGCTATGCAAACGTTAACACCAAATATAGATATCCAAAACATAAAAGACATGATAATTTCTTACCAAGATTGCAGTTGTGCAAGCGTCAACACCAAATTTTTTTCCACTAAACACTTCACCTTGAATTGTAGCTTATGTTAATATTAATTATAAGCATAATCAACAAATTTTGCAAAAGACAAACACACAAATTAAAAATAAACATACCTAAGCAAATAACCTTCGTCATTCCCTGAAAATAAACATATCTAAGTAAATACGATATCCATATGAACAACCAAAAAGCCATTCCCTAAAATGGCATTTAATTAAAAAAAAATATGAAGACAAAAGCACACATCTTATAATGAATTCACTATGTTACGCCCTATTCTCTATCCAACGTCGTGTTGTCTATATTACGCTAGTGTGAAGTCGTGTATGAATTATGACATCTAAAATAGGCGAAGTATTCTATGCGCGTACTCACTATCTTGAGCCGTGTGCTCTCAAACAAAGTCAACATATAAATATCAAACATATCCTACATATATGCTATGATTCAGCTAAAATACGCGTAGGAGATCGACACACATATTCGTTATCTTACGCCAGTTCATAGAAGTCGAAAAGGTCAAATTCCACAAAAATACGTCGTCTGAATTAAACTACCCTAGGAACACGAAGTCGTAGTCCAACACAAACTTCCAAAAAAAACAATTTGACTCTATGCTAAAATGCGTCGGATGCATAACATACCTCTTTTTGCAGTGACATTTCCCGGAGCTTGTAGTCCTACTAGAAACTTTACCGGAATAAATCAAATGATCATGCTCAAGGCGCCTTTTACCACCGACTAAAGGCGGTTTTCCAGCTGAAACCGCTGGGGATGGCGCCAAAAAAACTTTAGCATTCGAAACACTCCCTTCTCCAGTAATAGAAGACAAAAATCCAGACGAGTTCCCCAAATTTACACTCAAATTTTCCTTAACCAACTTAGAACCACACTTTTGCATAGAGATATTTTCCTTAACCGAATCGTAACAGTCTGACTTGGAGAAATCCAATGTAAATTGGTTGGATTTTGTTTGATGAGAAGATTTTTTCAAATCTATTGTATCAATCTTTGTAAACATTGGATGAGAATGTTGTTGTGGAGGTCGGTGAAGTCAAGTAAAGAATCACTTACCTGACCACTGAAACAGTTACCAGAACCCTAGGCTCTACCACCGCCTGTGCTACCGGAGCAACCACGCAGTCGTAATCATTGAGGGGATTAGGGATTTGCGTGAGAGAGAGAGAACGGGAGACAGAGAGAGTGGGAGGCGAGCGGGAGAGAGTAGAGAGAGAGGGAGAACAAAAATATTAAGGGGATTAATTTTTTTTTTGGATATTTATATTTTAGTGAAGTGTTCTCAATTTTGGCACACTTTTAAACAGTGCCAAAATTTGGCACGGCTTAAAAGTGTGCCAGATTATTATTAAACAGTGCCAAAATTTGGCACAGTTTTAAACTGTGCCAGATTTTTAATATCAAGGTGTGCCAAATTAGTGTTTTTGGTGTAGTGGTACATGACGTCTTGATCCTCCTACAACCTCATTAGGGCATCTTGCTAACCCTCACGATGACCTGCCTACCAATCATCAATCTATAACACCAAAAAGAAAAACATGCATCAGTTTATCAGAAGACACATATACAGGCACGTTCAAATGAAAATATTTTTTTCAATAAATAAAACAAGGGGTAGGCAGAGCCATTTAATCCAAGGAAAGAAAAAGAGTACAATGCATGATCAAAAGAATAAAAAACCTTAGAACTATAGGCTTTAGTTCTTCACCTGCTCTTCTATTTCAACTTCTTTCCCCTTGGGTGCCACCTCCCTGTCCATGGGCGCCACCTCCTTTACTTGGTTGACATGATAGCTGGCAGAAGGCTCGTTGTCAATAGTAGGAGGGGTACCTAGTCGGTGCCTTCCATATAACTCGAAATCAAAAGGGACTCGGGTTTCCATCAAGGCCTTATCCCATCCTTTCTTGAAGCTCGCCTTTAGAGCATATGCAATCTGGACTCTGGCATCGTCATACGCCTCTTTTCAGTCTTGTTCGAAGCTATCATCCTTGAGGGGAGGGATCTTCTCCACTTTCTTGGTCAATCGAGAATTCTACACTGCCATCTTTTCTTTATCCACCTTCAACAGATCATTCTCAGTCTTCAGGAAGGCCATGGTCTCGATGGTGGCCTTCTTTTCTCTATCATAGATCTCTTGGGCCTTGGATAAGTCCTCCTGGTATTTCTAGAGGGACTATACCAGCTCATCATTCTTTTTAGCCTAGTCTACACGACCATCCAAAAGATTAGTAAACTCTACCACGAACTGCAAAATAAATAAAGAAACTGACGGGTTATATCCGAACAGCTCAAAAGTAGAAAACGAGTAAGAATAAAGGAGAAATATCTTACGAAGGATAGAGTTTTGGAAGCTCGGAGGAACGGCTAGTCAGGTCCCAGCATCCTTACTCTCTCGCGATCACCCGTGAGCATTGCCCCCCTCAACAAGCCTGGGGCAAGGGTTGGATTGTGGGCCACAGACTAGGCCTTCAAGACATTTTGAGAGAAGGGGGATCATTGTTCTTCTTTGAAGAGGCTGTAAGAGCCTTGTTCTTCCCCTCCTATTTATTTTTCTCCTCTTACTTCCTCCTCTTCTCCTCTTCTTTATCCTTGGCAACCAAGTTTGGATCGCCAGACCTTTAGGATTCACCATTTGCATTCTTTTGGGACTTGACCCTGTTAGAGAGGAGTACATCATCATCAGAAACCAAAAGGACTCTCTTTCGAGTAGTAGCCATGGGACCTTCCTCCTCCTCTAACTGAATTGACTCAACGCCTACGGCTCAAAAGAAGAAGTTTCCTCGCCAAGAAGGGGAAGCACGGGTATCTCATCCATCGGGTGAGCCATGAAGCTGCTGGTGGATGTTGGTGTACTCAAGTAAAAAGGTTACCGACCTGGGGTGCTCACCGTCAGGGTGGTATTCTCTCACCCTCCAAGCTATTAGCAAATCAGCAGCGTTAATATCTTGAAGGTAGGGCTCCTTGCTTTTCTTGCGATCTGTTCAAAGACAAAAGAAAATGGAAATTAGCAACAGAAAAAATGACCAAAATATAAATGATCAGAAGAACAAGTATTAACCTATGTGATCATCCCCCTAGTCAAGGCACATAAATCCTATGTATTCTTTGCCCTCAAGAAGCAGTGGATGCTGCAAATTTTGGGCGATGAACCTCGATCCCAATAGCATTTATTGGAATCAGGGAGGTTTACTACTAACACCCTTTCAACATTCCTCACCTTCAAATAGAAAAGGCCATCCAAAGTACGAGGTGAGACGTAACAATATCTAATCTCTGGGATGCTTGGGTTGGTTCCATAAATCTTATTTGTATGGTTAACCCCATTAACTATTCTTCAAGTATTGGGAGCACACTGAGCGGGGACCACCCTAAAGAATTCGAAGAACTCTAAAAATAGGAAATTTGGGGGAACTGTTAAAGCCCCTTGGACCACAGCTAAGGTGTGAATACATTGCCCCCTTCAATGTCTCTGACATATTTGGTCATGCGAGCACAGTCAATGCCCACCAAGGAAGGAATGTAATAGGTCTTACTAAATTCATCAACACTCTTTACATGAATGGTCGACATTTTTGAAGAATAAAACTATCACTATTGAAGATATGAAGAAAGGGGAAAAAAAGAAGAAAGCTGCGAAAGTAAGAGATGAGAACGAAGACTTACAAAGATGGAAGAATCCAAAGGAGAAAATTCTATGTTTTTGATAAGAAAAAGATGGGAAGTAAAGTGACGGCTTGGTGTTGATATAGTCCCGTTTGACACCTTGTGCATAATCATCAGGTCAGCGCCCAAGAAAGATTTTTGGCGCTTCACTTTCTGCTCGGATGAGCGCATCCCTTGGGTTTCAACATAATAACAAGTTTGTCCTGCCGATTCAAATTCAGCAATAAGTTCCAAAGACCATTGGGAACAAACAGGAAATAAAATCTATTGGCCCAGCAGATCTCAGCCCAAAGATTTTAGGGGCAATTGTGGGACCTAAATAATTAACTAGGCGCAATTGCAGGACGACCGACCAAGCCCAGCAGAATATGGACACATCCATCCAAACTACTCAAAGAAATTAGTAAGCATATTTGTCACGTGGATAAATACGAACGTTTATCATGTCGATAACAACAATAATGTTAAGCTCAAGCGGCTACCAATAAATTCGGATGAGATATTCAAGAGTTACCACACGAGCCAATAATACACTGGGGGATTTCCTTATACAACTCAATCACTTTACACTACTATAAATGCAAAACTCACCCTAGGGTCAAAGGGGATATAGGCAATTTGCCGAACCACGTATATTCTTGTGTTGTGTGGTTGACATTTTTTTACTATGTTTTTTAATTATTTTCTGGATCCATTCTTTATTGTGATTAATTTTTACTCAAATAATGCACAATCATTTTAAAGCATGTTGTGGTGCCGGAGAAAAAAATGGGGGTGCCTTTAACACCACCTCATTTGTATATTTTAATTGAACTCTCTATGGGGTGTTATGTTAATAAGCTGCAAATCAATGTAAGAGGTTGATGAATGGGTTAAAGGAGTAAATACGAAGTGCAGTTGATTCGAGCTAAATGAATTGGTTGCGACATAAAAAGATTGATTTCATAAGTTCATAGTTTTGTATTTGATTAAGAATTTGAAATGTTGAAAAAATAGGTTATGAAGTTTTTGGCCGCTAGTTTTTCAAACAGATTAAATTGAAAGATGGAATCTCCTAATGGTCTTGTTCTAGGTTTTATGGATTAAAGAGAGTTAAAGTGGAGATTTGGATTGGGGAAAAGAGTCGAGAAAATAAAGGAGAGAAGGGAAAAATAGGTTCAATTGAAATTCTGAAATTCTGAAATCTTAATCTATTATATTTCATTAATAATTCAAATTCTGTTTGTAAAGGGTAAAACGTGATTGTGTCATGGCACCTATGGAAGAAAATTTGTTATATGTAATTACAATACATAAGAGCATCTCTATATGGGTGGTGGATTTTGTCATTTCATGCCAACTTTTGCCAATTACATATAAACGCAAAAAAAGTCGAAGTTCTTGCCATTTAGCGACATGACATTATGCATAAAAGATTGTGGAAAAATGCATTTTACACGTACTTCTGGAACTGTTTTCCACAACAGATCACACGAAATGCATGAAAACACATTTTACACTCACCTTGTTGTGTTCTAAATTTCCAACTATCGTATAATGAATATGCAAAAGCGTTGGTTTAATGGTTCAACATTGTACTTATACGTGTGATCACAACTGTTGATGCTTGGGGCAAGGTTTGTGACTTTCAAGTGAATAGGTAACAAACGGTATATTGAAATAATGTTTTGCGGCTTGAATTCTAAAATTTTGGGGACTTGTAATGGGGATTTGGGAAAATGGGTATTACATTTAGCTGAAACCTTAAAAAGTGAACACTTTGATTATGTGTGTTTTGCTTTTTGGTCTATTTGGTCAAACATAAATGATGTGTTCCATAGGACTGCGGGGGCAGATGCTAGGAACTTGGTTTCTAGATTCTCAAAATTGTATAATAATTTCGGAAATGCAGAGCACAATCAGATTTCTTTTATGGATGAGAGGTGGCGGTGCTCGAAAATGGGCAAATTTAAAGTCAATTTTGATGCGTCCACCTTTGAAGATTCTAAAAGTACGAGTGCTGGAGGTTTAATTCGAGATTATAGGAGTACTCTCAAGGTGTTTGGCAACCTTTAGAAGTTGAAATAGCGGAAGCCATGACAGTGAGGATAGCAACGGAGTTTTCAATCAATTGTGGGTTTTCCGATCTTACCCTTGAAGGGGACAAAGCTTCAAAAGGAGGAGAGTGATTGGTCGAATGTGGTAATTGTATCGACTCCATTAAATGACGTATTCAGAATGGGTATAAGATTAGTTTCTTTGTCAAACAACTTAGCAATGAGTCAGCCCATGTATTGGCTAAACAAGCCGAAAATGTTAGGGATTTTCGGGCTTGGAATACTACTCCATTCTTTTTGGAGGATTCCTTGCTTTTTGATGTAACCCTTATTTGATGTTTTTGAATTTATGTGATTTAAAAAAAAATATTAAGTCACGTAAGATATGGGAGCCATATTTTATTAGGATTCTTATGCAAATAAAATCTTTTCATTGCTTGATACATTTTTGCAACTATAGTTCTTATCGATTGGATACGAAGTAAGTCCTATCATCAAGTCATTTCAAAGTTCACCATTTAGAAATCCACACCTAAGCTACTATATTTGCATCCAAGATATACTCCTAAATAGTGTAACTCAAAATCTAATCATTCTGAATTCTTCGATCCAATTATAACCAGCCCAGAAAGAATTATGCATTATTCTCCACTCCATGTGGACAGTCCGGTAGAAAATGCCAGAGCCAATGGCATATTTGCCCAGAGAAGAATAACGAAACAAAACCATGTTACCTCTCTGAACTCATAGAACCAGGGACGAAACTAGGATTTAATCTTTCGGGGGGCCAAGAATGAATAAAAATGATTTCAAAAATATAATGTATATAAACATGTGGCATATACCAAATAGTTCCTCAAACATTTTTTAATACACTTTTAGTCAAAGTCTTTTTATTTTGTTCAAAAAATTCCTTCACCATGCCGCTAGCGCGGACCTTTAAAAATAAGAGAATATTAGTTAACTTGGTGTTTGAGGGACTTTTTTGAATAAAATGAAAGGTTTGAACTAAATCTGTATTAAAAAAATGTTTGAAGGACTTTTTGATATTTGATCCTATAAACATTGATATAAACATATTTGAACAATAATCAATCAATAAAATTGGACAATTGAGTAAACTTTCAAATGAGTGAAAATTTAATTGTAGAAAATATAAAATAAATTTATGCGGTTTCGTTGTTTGCCTTTATAACGAGCACTTTTTGATTCACTATTTAACTCTAGCTCTAAATGTGTGTGAGTTTTTTTTAACCATAATAAAAAGAAAAATATTAGGGATCAAATATCAAAAAATCATGCAAACATTTTTTAATACACATTTAGTCCAAATCTTTTTATTTTGTTCCAAAAAATCCCTTAAACACTCATTTAAACAATATTAACTTATTTTTAAAGTCCGTTCTAATGACATGTTGAGGGACTGTTTAGAATAAATAAAAAAGGCTTGCTGGACTAAACGTGTATTAAAAAATATTTGAGGGACGTATATGTCCCAAATATTAATTGTCGAATCTCAACAAACCCAACCATATTGTAAAATCTTGTCAACTATCATAGACTTGGAGCTAGAAAAATAACTCTAAGGGTCCGTTTGGTTCGGGATAAAATATGTTTCAACGCGGTAAAAAGTAATATGGTGAAATACGTTTTCACCTATTTAAAATTAATTTTTTGTTGGGTTAACATTGTGAATAAGTGCACACCCTATAATTATAAAATTTTAAACAAGAATATAGAAAAATTTGACTCCAAATAGGTGAAAACGTATTTCATCATATTACTTTTCACCGCGTTAAAACATATTTTACCCCGAACTAAACGGACTCTAAAGCTAAAAAAAATACCTTTACATACATATACAATTCTGAAAGCTAAAAAAAATTCAAAACCTTGGGGTGCCATGGCCCCCTTTGGCCCTTATGTAGATTCGTCTCTGCATAGAACAATAATGCTTTAAAAATAATTGAAGTCATGATGTTGGAGTTGTTCCGCCCAAAGCCTGTAATTTATCTTGGGCTCATAAAGTTTTTGTTTTATATGGCGGTCATTTTTGATAATTAAAAGAGAGGCCCACTTTAAGGTTTAAATGTTTGTTTGCAAAACAAAAGATGCCTTGTGCTTATGGCATTCAAATCCCTTTTAGCAATTTTGTTCTCTGATTAAACACGTATAATACCTTTTTGTTGCTTGGAGCCAGCCTTTACAACTTCTTTTAATATAGAATTGTTCATTTGAGTCTCCTTGCTAGATCCTTCTACATACCCTGCGTCAAAAGGAAAAGAGAAAGAGAAAAAGACAATTTTCTCAGTGGTAAAGCTTTTATTATGGAAGTGTACCAAACTTTTGTGGATGCATAGCGTGACATTCTGTTTAAACGTTTTTAATTTGATTAGTGCTTTACGTTACTATCAATACTTTTCTTTTCTCTAATTTTCTGGCAGTGATCATCTTTCATAGAGCTTTCAAGCTGCTTTTGTGGCGTAAGGAAAAAGGTTTGGTGTTTATTTCATCTTTATACTTTTAAATACTTGTTAGCAGCTTCACGTGGAGCTGAAGCAGGAGGGGGAATAAAAGTTTGTTTAGCAACTGTTTACTCTTTTAAGTATACATCATTATATTTTAGTGCCAATATGCTCTCAGAAGTGATACCTTCAACATTTAGTTGAAATTGCTATGGCAAATTTAATTACTATAGTTGAGACCGAAATTGTTCTGATGTCCGAGAAAAATAGAAAATGACAAGAAATAAAGGGAAAATCTGTGTATTTTAGCTTTTCCTCTTGTTGATAGATATAAATACTTGGAACCTAATATATACAAAGTAGACAGGCAAATATTATCACGGTCTCAAATGGTAATGACAGTAATCAATATGTGAAACAATGATGGACGTATAATAGTATAATTATTTTATTCCAAAGGCACTATGAATATTAAATGATTAGTGATAGATCCCTTGTAAGTTATAATGTCCTGGGCTTAAAGTAACTAATAAAGTGAAACACAGCCTATAGTTTTCATTTGTTGATACCGCAAAGGAAGTTTTGTAGTCTAAATCTAACCTCCGGCTAAAATTTTATACCTTGAGGTGAAGCTTTATTGATCTCACAAAAAAAAATATATATATATATATATATATAAAGAACAAGAAGCAGTAAAACTGATTTAATTATAAAACATTGGGTCACTTGCCAACAAATAGTAAGCACACTGACACACTGCTAAGCACACTGACACACTGCTCTATAGTACTATATATAATTTAAATAACCCAACAATTTGTTTGTTTGACACACACCCTTTAAGACGAACAGCACCGCCACTTTATTTTTAATTAGCTTAAACATTTAAGCTGTTGCAATTGGATCCAAATTGACACTTGCTTCAACGGCTTTCATGGCTTCGAATCTTGGCTCCTTGGCCTGGAACTTGAGGCCAGCATACAACTTCATGTAGTCATCGAATACGAATTTGGGGTATACTTGTTTCTGATCCTCTGCCTCTTTCTCCACTAAGTCGGGGGCTGGGTAAATTAGAGCATCATTTCCAGGGTTGTAGAATGAAGCAAGGGACATCCTGTTTCCATCTGTTTGAGCAATCACTCTGTGCAGAACACTCTTGTACTTCCCATTGGTGATCACCTGTATTGTGAATAAAGTACTCAGTGTCACTCATTTGTTGTATGATTAATCGAGGAGGGAGATAAGGAGCAAGGAGAGAGAAATATTGAGGAGAAAGAAAATATATTAGGATTGTATAGGAGAGAGTAGTCATGTGTACAAGTTTAAGGGAAGGAGGATTATAGTGTGTATGTAAATATACCTCAAGTTGGTCACCAAGGTTGATGACAATGGAATGGCGCATCGGTGGAACGTCAACCCACTCTCCGTCCTTGAGGAGCTGGAGACCACTGACCTTGTCATCTTGGAAGAGTAGGATAATGCCACCAGCATCGGTGTGAGCTCTCAGCCCTTTGATCAACTCTGGGTTGGGACATGGTGGGTAGTTACTAACCTTGGTACCAAAATTTGGACCCTTTGATCCGTAAAATGCCTTCTTTAGGTAACCCTTTTCTAGTCCCAGGTTCTCGCAGAGCAAATCCAGAAGCTCCTCTGCTAGTTTCTCTAATTTCACCGCAAATTCCTTCATTACCTGCCTGCATCATCCAGATAAATATATTTCTTATTTACAGGTTCAATTAAGAAATATTGTGAACTACTCTCAATTTACATTTTGGTCTGACCAACAAGAAAATATTAGGCTTTCTGATTTGTTGAGTCAATTTGTCCAGGCTCCAAGTTTTTCATATTATAAGTTTGCGGTCAAAGTGTCATACTTGAAAAAGCATTATAAAAAAAATATTTATGACAGTTTTGAATTCCAATCTAGTAAGATTTTGCAGGCAAATGGATCTAGAAGTGTAACACAAAAATATTTGATACAACAGTTGTAATTTCTAACATCTCTTGTAGGCTAGCTATGGGTCTCTCCAGACACGTAAATTGGAGATATTATAGGGAATTTGGGCACTGATTTACAACTATGCTACCTTTATAATAATATCCAAAAGATCAATATAGATCTTGATAACATGTCCCCTAAGGACACATATTTAGAACACAAAAATAGTAGGGAGAGAATTCTCACATACAATTAATAGGATACAAATACTCATGTAAAACTTTCATACTTGCTATTTTGAGGCGCAAAACATATGCCCTTATGCCACATTTTCCGAGCAATATTATAGTCAGATAATAAAACAGTTTGATCTATCTACCTGTACTCAGTCTCGAGATCAGGGACTTCTGAAATGTTTGAAACAGGGAGATGGCGTAAGAAGAAGGTGCTCTCCCAGTCCATATCTGTCACCTCTGCTTGGACACCCTCTAGAGCTTTGCTTGCCACCAAATCCTTAAACCTCTGCTCCATACACTTCTTGTAGTGCTCCTTTGTCAACTTCTCCACTGTGTCCATTAGGTCATGTGAAATCCCATGGTTCATCAACTACAAGACTCGAAAAGGCAGTTAGATCTATGAACCTCATGTGAGATTACATGATTATATGAAAACATAAGCGTTGGTTTTATATTACCTCAAAGAATCCCCAGTTCTCACAAGCATCTTTGATCATCTCCATAGTAGCTGCTCTCTCTTCCCCATTAAGCTTCTCCATGTTAATAACTGGAAAGTTCTCCATCTCTCTCTTCTTTCTCTGTGTATGTGAATAAAACTGTGTATGTTGTTTGGATGTGTGTGTGTTTAATATCAAGTGTTGAGATTTGGTGTGGTATTTATAAGGGATTAGGAAGAGTAGTAGCAAAGACAAACAATTATGTAATGTTGTGTTAGTGTGGGGATTAGGAGAAGATATTAAAGAAACTCTATTAAGACTTTTGTGGGGCCTTTATCGTGCATGTCAATTTCCAAATTGTAGCCATGGCGAATGTCGACCAGATCAGTGTGACTTGTTAAACCATATCTTCTCCAAGTGGGATAGGTCCCACTTTGGTGTCTGAATAATACTACTTTGCATACTTGATCATGAGAGGGTGGCTGCTTCTACCTTTTTCCATTATCTGCCAATTTTGAATTTACTTTTGGTTTTTCTGTGGGAGCAAAATGAAGGAAGTTGCCTAGCTGTTGCTCAAACACCCGAATGGATCATTGGAGTTTCCTAAAAAACAATTTCAGTTTCTAACTTGACAAGCACTAACCCTTTTGTAGTTTAGATAATTTATGACAATTTTAAGTTTTGGAGTTCTCAGGTGACTTGTATTACGTAAACTATAACCTCGTACGAACTTTATTTGGTTCAGCATCCAAAAAACATCCATCTATTCAAATTTCTTCATATCACATTTTTAAGAAAGTGCTGCTAAATTTTGTATTAGATACTAAATATTGTGGAAAAAATATTGTTCGTTTAAATACTTTAAAATAACATTTAAAAATAAGTTCTGAAGTTAGTTTAAGTAGGAAACGGTATTTTAGTATTTTTCTGTGAAAGGAAAAAGTTTTTTCTATTATAGGGTATTTTTCTAATGATAATATATTATTTGCATGGAAATACTTTTTATTCATTTTAAAATTTTGTGGTGTTCCATCGTAAATATTTGATGAGAACGAAGATTTTGGATTTCTTTTAGATTTTTTTTGGAAAGAATAAATTATGCCGATTCCAATTCCGATATTTAATCTTAAAAGTGAAAGAACTTACAAAATTCCTAATTGGAATATATAATAAATAGGATAAAATGCAAAAATAACCTTGAAGTTTGTGGCCATTTTCAGTTTTGAATTCTATGTTTCAAAAGTTGCAATACTAACTCACAATTTGTTCACTTTTAACCTCCATCATATCTTCAATAGGAGACTTAATGGAATGGATGATATAAGGGAATATGATAGTTGTCATCTACTTCGTCAAGCCTCTTAACGTTATGTGATTGAGTGCTGAAATTGCACGAATTTTTAATTATCGAGGTTAACATTATAACTTTTGAAATATCGGTTGAAAAAAAAAAATGACCCCAAACTTTCAGATAAATTTTTCATTTTACCGTAATAAATATATCAAACAGTATATTATCTAAGCAATATATTTTTCATGAAAATTGGATTGCATAATTTTTAAAACATTGGATTCAAAAAATTGGAAATTTAGAACAAATTCAAATTCCATTTTTGATATAAATTTGATTGGAATCATGAAAAATTCAGAATTAATTATGATTTCCAATTTGATAGATAACGAACTTTTAGACGGATATAAATAATGGATAGTATAATATTCTCTTCGTATCCGTTCATTTATCACCCTCACGTACGTGTTTAAAACTACGGGAAAAACAAAATGAGTAATCTCTTCTTACTATTTTGTTTTCTCAAGAAAAGTAAATTTGTGAGAAATGAGTAAAGGGTCACCTTAAGTCTATTGTAAGATTCATTCCCTAGAAAATAAGTAAAAGATGGAATATGTGTGAACATTTAAGATTAAGGACGCTTTTTTTTTTTTTTGAATTGTCAAAAATCTGGCCCTATTGTTTTTAATTTTAGAATACTATTTTTAAGATTTTATAATATACACAATCATCCTTATCGGAATTCTAATAACTTCCCTATCTATTTGCATGATTTATACTCGCATGTATTGCACTCATCAAATTCTACTTACTCTTTATGATAATTCCGCTCTACAAGATCTATTAAAAGTTTGTATCATTATCGGGTGTGAAAGGAAGGAACTTTGTGTGTCATTTTGAATTAGTAGCCAGTTTAATCACCAAACTCATTTTCATTTACTGTTTGAGGTACATTTATTTATAATAATTAATACTTGAAATACACTAGTTTTCATTATAATTGATTGGGTGCTATTTTAATTATTTGAACTAACGACGGTCTAATAATTGTAACCCCTTTTATCAACTACCTAAAATACCTTTATACCTAAATGTGCATACACCAACTTTTTTTTAAAAAACCCTAAAATACCATTTTTTTTAAACCCTAACCAGTTTTTATATATTTTTAACTGTTTTGAATAAAAAATTTTGACTTTTAAAAAAAGAGAAACAAACTTAAAAAAACTTTTTATTTTTTGTTTTTTAAAAAACACTTATATTTCTTATCATATATAAACCGTGCACTTTATATATATATATAGTTAGTTAGTTAGGCTCTCCAACAAACTTCCTATCAACATACCTATGAACATATCCATTTTTTAAAATAGTGAAGAAAAATAATTTTGAGATGATATTTTTTATATGGGTTAATGATATTTCAGTGTAGGCCTGTAAACGGATCGAATTCGGACCGGATCAAGCAAATTCAAATCCATATCCGTTTATGATAAACGGATTCGGATTCGGATCCGATCCGATTATCCAATTATCCGTTTATGTTAAATTTGATTTGCAACATTTTTATTTTCAAGTCTTATTTCATAAATTTATTTTGCAAATGTTCCAAAAAAATAGATAATAAAATAAAGAACTATTATAATATATATTTAAAATATATATTCAAAATATTATTAAATACAATATATATTAATTAAAAATATATTACATATAATTTATATATATAATAAAAATATTAATCGGATCGGATTATTAACGGATCAGAGTATATGAATCCAAATTCGCTCCATTTAATAAACGGATAATCGGGTAATTGAATAATCGGATTTTAGGCATGATCCATATTCGCTTAAATGGATCGGATTCGGATAAAATCCGATCCATTGACATGCCTATTTCAGTGTGCCCCTATAAAAAATCAAATGAAAATAATTTTTTTTTATTATTTTTAAAAAATAGGTAAAAAATTTTAAAATTAACAAAACATATTATTTTGAGTTGAATATTTTTACAGTGGCACATTGAAATATCATGAACACATATAAAAAATATCAACTCAAAATTATTCTTTTGACTATTTTAAAAAAATAGATATGCCCATAGGTATGCTTAATAAGGTATGTTGGAGCTCTCTCTCTCTCTCTCTATATATATATACACACACACACACACACACACACACACACACACACACACACACAATTGGATTTTTTTTATATAAAACAATTTTGTCGATTGAGATGAAAGGACAGAGGGGCACATAAGTTATTTGGCAATTGTGTGATAGCGGATAAACGGAGGTTTAATAACTTTCGTTAAAATAACATCCAACCAACTATAATGGAAACTAGTGTATCTCAAGCGCAAATTATTATAAACAAATGTATCCTAAATAGTAAATGACCTTTATTATTATATGTAGATTTTTCATGATTTTGTTAAGGTAAATCATGACTATGCTTTAAAATAACACAATGTATATTTTGATTTTCATCCCAACAGATCTCTTAACAGAGAGATTGAGAGTTCAAAAGAACAAAAGAATTGAGAGATCGAGAGTTAACTCACCTATGTCGATGATTCCCGAGGCGAAGAGTCGAATTTTGAACATATCAAAGTAGTAGATGAGACACATATGTGGTGAAGTGACGAGGTACACGACTAAATCCTAATTCTCAATTATATTCCTAAATCGTTTTTCATTTTCAAATACGCGAGTATTTAGTTTCTTTTAAATTTATTGACTTAACTTTCCATGATGTTGACTTTTAACATAAGTGGTCAAATTGTGTTACATTAACCGTGGAGATCTTTTCTTTATAAACAAATTTTATAAATTCAAGTTATACAATTAAGAAAAAATTATAAAAGTTTAGATCTAAATATTCTATGTATATTCCATATTTACTAATATAGACATTTCACCTTAGATTTAAATTATTCAATATTCTATTTTTATCCTTATCGTTTCTTGGATATTCAAGCATGCTATCCGAATCGACTCTTTTGGATAATTGTTGAAATATATATACAAGAAATTCTTATTTGATTGCCAAACGCATTCATATTTTCGAATAATCTCTTTGCACCTCTTCATGTACTTTAGATATGATTGTAAATAAGTAGTCAACATGCAAAAAATATATGTGACATGTAAAAATTTTGAATCGAGAAAAACGTACAACTAATTGGAAATTTAGTAAATCCAATTTTTTTTTTTTTTACTCCGTTATCCCAATTTCAGATGATACTTGTTTCAAACATTCTGAAGGAAATTGTCCCACCGCTTCCCTAGCTTATAAATGTTTCACTTAATTTTGTATTAATGTGTGAACTCAATTCTACATGAGATCTATTATATACCTCTAATACAATAGTATTAGAGGTATTAATAGCAGCTAATGCACTAAACTTATCTTTGTTCATAATTAAAATTATACCAACCGGTGGAAACCGTATGTATTCTTGGAATTGGAAAGCAAACAGATGCATGAACCTATCTTTTCATATCCCAATTCTATTTATCTCGAGATAAAATATTAGGCTAATTTCCATTTGTAATATTACAGGTGATGAAGGGAGCTTCTCTTCATGAAATACCGAAGAACAAATCCAGCAGTTTCCAAAAAAGCTGCATAAACAACTACAAAACCCATTTTCATGCCTCAAATACAATATCCATTTCGTCAACTAATAGCAATGGCTCAAGCTCTCAACTACGCAACCACTTGCTAAGAAGAAAGACCAGTTTTTATATATATTTATCAAAAATAGTTTTTATATACATTTATAAAAAAATCGTAAAAAAACTTTTTTTAATATATATAAAAAATATTTTTACTAATTTTTATAAATATTTTATAAACCGTTTTTACTATTTTTAACAATAAAAAAACTTTTAACAGTTAAATATTTTATAAATCGTTTTACCCTTAAATAATTTTTTTCACATTTAATTAGTTTTTTTTTTTACTTTTTTAACAGTTAATTTTCTTTTAGCCGTTAAATACAGTTAAAACTGTTTCTATTGTTTTTACCATTTTTTATATATTTATAAAAAACAGTTACTATTTTTTACTGTTTTAAACATTATCAATATCGTTATTTGAAAATCACATTATTAAAATTTTTAAAACTTATTTTGTTATAAATATATATATATATATATATATATATATATATATATATATATATATATATATATATATATATATTATAACCACGTTACTAAAACCACGTTCACTGATTTTTTAAATATATATAAAACCTTTTTCATTTTATAGCATTTTTTGATTTTATAAAAAATATTTAGTAAAAAAAGTTCTTTCATTAAAAACAATTAAAATTAATGTAGGATTTGTTTTTTATATACTAATATATATATTATATACTTATAGTAATTTGTATTAATGTATTAAGGGGTAAAATAGTCATTTTGGTTGAAAAATTGAGTCAACTAACGGTTCCCGTCGATTTTGAACCCTAACCAACTATAATATAAACAAATGAATGTATATAAATATAGGATAGTAATTAACATTGCATGGTATATAAGATTTGTGCTTTGATCAATTTAAATTTATAGTAATTTTTTATATGCAGATCATTGTCGAAATAGGTTGAATGTATGTAATTGTAGATACACATAACTCATATGAATAAGTAATAATCCACATTCAATATGAATAAGAGTTTTTCGACCAAAAAATATCTATATTTATTTTTGACATTAAAGGTAAAATAATTCAATATCAATAATAAATATATTTTTTTTTATGATGAACAGTGTAATAAAGAAATGAATATTTTTAATTAAAGACGTGTTATGCGTATATCATGAAAATTATTAAAATAAATTTTCATTGTATATTTGATTGTATATATGTATATATTATAAATGTTTATGTATGTCGCCCCCACATCGTGCGGATTATATGCTAGTTTACATTAAGATTGATAGTTTAGTAAAGCTCAACTATAATTAAGTGCAACCATCAAATTTGTTGAGAATATGATTAATAATATTGTGGTCCTCCACTATAATTACAGATACTATCAATGATTATTTATTTATATTATTAAAATTATGTTAAATAGTTTTTTTTTTATTATACGTCTGCACAGCTCGTGGGTATCATGTTAACACATAATAATACTTGTCCCATAATTATTACAATATAATTAATAATTAAAAAAACAAATATAAAAAAGTAGCTAAAAATAAACATTGTAAATTTTACTAATGTTATAATGCATTTTTGATGTGTGGTGTATGCATATAGTCGCAATTTTTAAGACGGCACAGGGTTGAAAACTTGTTTTGCAAATAAAAGGATATTCTTTTCACATATTTTGTCTTGGCACTCATTTCTCATCATAAACATGTGGTTGTTATCAAACTTATACTCAAGTCTCCTCCGTTTTATGTCAAAAACAACACTAATCCTATTGAAGTAACTTTACACTAGTGACAACAATGAGAATATTTTGTGCAAGTGAAAGCCAATAAATGAATGGGGTAACTCTTACATCAATGTGGGTGGAGAGACTCCACGAAAAGGACAATTTTGTCTATATTGTGGAGGACCACAATATGCAATAAATGTGAAAAATAAATTATTCTTTATTATCACGAACACCCTAAATATCATTATTATGGTTAAAGACGGGGTTAAATTTGTATAATTATAGTCTATCGTATCCCCAAGAAATTCGTTTTCCCACTTTCAACTTTAGGACGTAGCGTCTTTGATACTCCTTATTGTCGTGTTAAATGATCTCAAATTAAAGATATAGTTATTTGGCAAAAAAAAAAAGATATGGTTATTATTTTGTGATTTTAATTATTTTTATTTATCATGATAAATTTTACATAAATATTCATATTTACATATAAATTTGTCATCATTTTCTTCATTTTATAGGCCAAATATGCTTTCATATATGGCAAAGCAAATTTTGCCCACAAAATTTGTCAATTTTTTTTAAAACTGATTTTTTTTTGTTAAAAACTGTTTTTATTTTGTTAAAAAGTATTTTTTTGAAAATATTTGTTTTAAACTATTTTTTTGTTAAATAGTTTTTTTGTTAAATTTTTTTTTCTTAAAAAAATGTTTTCTTTGTTAAAACAATTTTTATTTGGTAGAAACTGTTTTTCTTAGAAAAACTCTTTTACCGTTATAAACATTTTTATTTTGTAAAAAACTCTTTTGTTTTGTTAAAAACTGTTTTTTGTTAAAACTATTTTTTAAAATTGTTTTATTTGTAATGAACTTTTTTTCATTTTCTTTAAATTATTTTCTTTAAATTATTTTTTTTGTTAAAACTGTTTTTTTTCGTTATAACTTTTTTTGGGTTAAAATTTATTTATTTTTGTAAATCAAACAGCTCTATTAAATATTTAAAGTTATAATTTGTCATCTGAAAATTAAATATTATCAATCCGTTCCAGTTGAAAATTTATCATAAAATTTTTATATTAAAATTTGTCATCCAAACTATTTATTCACTTTTATATCAAACAGATCTTATGATCTTTTGATGTTTATTTTGCCGAACTTTGTTGCCCAACCGTTATCAACAAGAATTCCACATTATCCTTCACTGTGCCGTGGTAAATTGCCTAGAGGAGGGGTAGTACTGTCATTGAACAAGAAGTTTATCTCTGTGGAAATGAAATGATAGCTGGTAGAAGCATGAACTTTGAAGGGTTCACTCCCCGAATTGATTGCCACATGCATTGTTCCCATTATAGTTTAGTGGGAGACAACTTAATCATTGTAAATTGTAGGCTTGATATATTCAAATGCTTTATGTCTAGTTTTCTGTCGAGATCTACTTCACCATTTAATTTATAGGAATGCTAACCTTTTGTATGAAAGGTGGGCAAAAAAGCATCGAGAATTTGAGTGGATAAAGTGGGATCGGGTCTTTAAGAATCCACGTTTGTTTAAAGTGGTGTGGATTGAGCTGTTATGAAAATCAGGATTCATTTACGGCGGAGGGATATTTTTTTTTCTCCCCATTAAGAAAAGCTTTATATGTTATAAGTTACACGCTTAGAATCTAAAAATAGAGAAAACAAAATTTTAATATATAATTAATTAGGTTTTAATCTCACACGATGCGCGAGCTCTTTATAATTTTTTTATTAAAAAATTCTTAATGATAGACCCTATATTTCTTTAAAAAATACAATTTTATAAAAACATAATTGTATTTGTCAAAGTACGTATTTTAAAAAAATATTGTAATTATTTATAGAATTATATTTTTTAAGATAAACACACAAATAGATAGATAAATTTGAAGGTTAACGTACTTAACAAATGTAACAAATAATAAAAATTGACAGAAAACAACATACTGAAGCAATTTCATAAACACATTTTGTGCATTTCACAGTGAAAAAAAAATAAATAATAAATCCAATAATTTAAGTAATGTTCATCCATTAAAATCTGAATGTTGTTTTTCTATGTAAATCAATTCATTTGACTCCATGTACACGTAGGGCGTACATTACCTAGATGAAGTTGTAATAAACAAAAAAATGATTAAAAAAAATTCACCACAGGTCTTCCAACTTCCTTTAAGAGCTGAAAGTATCACTAGCGACGTGTCTTCTTCAAGTGGAAACCTTCGATTCTATAGCGGCACATCTAATCCTAGGCATGAATCCGGAGCAATTCGAATTATGAACTTCATCACCATTATTCTTAAAAGAAATCCAAAACATTCGAGAAAAAGATGCCAAAAGTACAAAATATTCAATTATCTATGATAAATAAGTTATTGCGTCGATACTGGACAATTATTTTAGAGCGATTTAAAGTTTATCATAAGACCTTTATCTATGATTTCTCATAAATTAACAAAGGAGTTTTTGTAAACTTGTGTGATGTACAAGACGTGTAGATCATAAGAATAAAAAGAAAATGATAAGATTAGAAGACTTTTACTTCATAGGATGACCATATCTTAAATGAAAAGAAAAAATGAAACAAAAAATAAAATATTATAGCGTAATTTTTCTTGCCAAAATAACCTAAGACATTTCCCCTCAATACAATATAAAATAGTAAAAATCAACAAGTCCGAAAAATTCTCACAAATACATCAAATCTGCTAAGCATTCTCACAAACACCTAATATGCATAAAGCCTAAAACAACAAACATTTTTTCACCCGACCAAAACCGAGCCACCACGGCTCGTCCTTTTTATCCCCGTGGCCCACGGTTCATATCTCTGTCCACCACGACTGGAGCTATGTGTCCGATTCAACCAAGTTAGCAGTTAGGGAGAGTGCACCAGCAATCAATGATTAACTTGTTTAATTAAATTCCAATATTTTAATCCCAAAAATTCTAACTCGTGCAAACAAATTGTGACAGATTAAATAGATCAAATCAAGCATGCAAAGTCAATCACAATATGAGGAAAAATCCCCAAAGGGGCAAAACCATTTATTTCACTATAATATGTAACGAGTTACAATCACAGCAAAATACAATTTTGATGCACAAATACTCGTAGGTGTCGATTCGTCGTCGTTTGTCAGCAAGAGGTCCCGTAAGAACTCCAATTTCAGCAGTGGATAAAGACCCTTCTTCTTCACAAGATTACTCCAAGATGAGTAGAACAATTGTATTTAGGGTTTAAGGATTTACACAAATGTTTGGGAAGGTTTTGTGAATCAAAAAGGCATTAAACCTTGAAAAAATGAAGTCTGTTTCTAGACAGAATAATCGTAGAAACGTAGTGCCAAAAGACTTGAAAAACGTGTAGAATGGGCACTGCTTTAAATACAAAAATCGAGGCGGCGAGTCGCTCAAACGAAGTACAAGTTTTGCTCGAACGTTAGGCCACGTCGCTCGAACGACTTCGCGCGAGATAGCTATGTCGCGCGAACGACAAGCCAATCTCGCTCGAACGATGTCAGCGAGATTTTTTCCCTTCGCCTCTAGACTTAGAAAAAAATTCTTTTTACGAAGTAAAAACGTTCCAACTCCTTAAAAATATTTTATAAAAGTTTTCCAAATATTTATGTAAATAATAAACACTTCAAGTAAATTATTTTACCATAATCATGAGTGGAGTAGAGGGAATGGTTGAAGAGTACGTTGCATGTTGCATGTTGCATGATGCACATATGAAGATGATGGATGCGTGTATTCGGATCAAAGCTATCATGAATGATCGTGTTGACGTGCTGAATGTAGCGGTATCAGACATACTAACTGTGATCTAGGACAAATGAAAAATTTCCTAGATTCTAACTTGGACATTTATAAAATCTTGTCCTTACACATCTCCCCCTATGTCTATGCTGGTACATATATAAAAAAATTGAATTATGCTACCCAAATGAAAACCAAATGACATATAATTTAATATCCCCATTAAACCCAAAAACTGAAAATACTAAATAACATGTCTTCAAACAAACTTCAACATCTTCAAATATCCAACTCTTCAATCTTTCTTTATCATCATCCGAGTGTGCAAAAATAACCTTAATTAAGTACCTACACACATGAGACAAGAAACAATACACGTGACGCGCAACTGTTTGAAATATAATGATAAGCATAAGTAAGAATTAATTAATGATCAAGCAAATCACTATAATTCAACCAAAAATTCTCCCCCATAATTCGTTTTTCCCCTTTTTATAATGTCCTCAAATAGACAAATATGAAGAATATAAAGCAAATGCAAATGGAGAATGTCACAAGGTAATCAAACTATCTCTTTTTGAATCTTTCAAAAATTTTCTCACAAAATATACAACAAAGAATCACACCATGAAAGAACACCAAAACAACCAAGTCGATGATAGTGAAAATATAGGGATGTGAATAAATTCGATAGAAAAATCAATACATACAATCATAACATATGTGCATCATGAATGTTGGATATTCCTAACGAATGAACTCAATATCTTTCTTAGGTGTAAAAATTGTGGAATTAAAAAAAATTGACTCAATCAAATTAACAAATCAAAGCTCAAAGTGATTTCCACACCAATAACGTCCAAAACGTTGTAACATTTTTTCATGACTTTCAAGACGTGCAAACCCGTTTTTTGATTCTTTCCATCCAAACTCCATCATAAATAATTATACATTATATTTTTCTTTCGAGGTGATGAAACTAAAACCTATTGGACCATTTGATTTGGCATATTTTTCTTTTTATTACCATTTATTTTTTTCGGGCTCTTTTCAAATGGTGGCTTTCACGACGAGTTAATTTTGAACTCTCGCAGCCCTTTTTCGTGATTCACTCATCATATTTTGTTTCAATTAAGTCCTCACGGTAAATGACTTTTACATGCACTACTATCCTGTCAAGTTTTATCGCATTTTAGTCGTTGTATAGACATAATTGAGATGGAAACACTCCAGCCAATATGTGATATATAAGTACAATACTCAAATAATATCGTGCATGTGTTCAATAAAGGAGATAAGGAGTCAAACATGTAGAAGATATCACTAATCACATCTCAAAGACTCCAAACAATGTAAAGCACATGGATGAAAAGATGTAGCATCTCAAATCACTATCAAATAGTCACGTGGAATATGGAATGAAGTTGTGACTATGGTTATCTCAAATGTTCATCTATAAACAGTGTAAACAAAATACAAAACTCTTCTTGTGATTTTAAAAAAAAATTATAAAAAGAAAATCTTGTTGACTTTTTCTAAAAAAATTAAAAAATAAATTCTTTCTGCATTTTTCAAAAAAAATAAAAATAAAAACAAAAAAATAATGATACAAAAAATACAATCTGGAGATATGAATCATATGATATGAACATGAAAAATGCAACTTAATCTAGACATGGTGACCACCCCTCAGTCAACTGTGAAAATCCCTAAAGACTTCCTAAGACTCTCGAATCTAAGGGCATCTAAAGGATCCATGAAAATATCGGCTAACTGGAGGTTGGTAGATACAAAACTCAAGGATACGACCTTTTCTTCTACAAGCTCACGAATAAAGTTCTCGCATATCCTAATGTGCTTTATGTGCGAATACTGGACTAGATTACGGGATATGTGTATCGCTCTCGTGTTATCACAGGAAATAGTCATGGTGTCCTATGATATCCCATAATCCTCCAACATGTGCTTCATCCCCAGATGTTGTGTGCAATAACTCCCGATGGCTATGTACTCAGCCTCCATAGTAGACAAATAGATGGAGTTTTGCTTCTTGCTCAACTAAGAGACAAGAGCAGAACCAAAGAAGAAACACCCACCAGAAGTGTTCCTACATCCATCTGCATCCCCGTCCCAATCGGCATTTGAATAGGCGGATAAATGGTCATTGGTATCAAAGGAATACCAAATACGGAGGGAAAGAGTCTCACTCACGTATTTAATAATATGTTTAAGAGCGAGTAAGTGTCACTCTTTTGGGGATGCCCGATTTTGCACACAGACTCCAATACTAAAGGCTATGTCGGGACGACTGGCAGTCAAGTAGAGAAGACTACCTATCATACTCTGATACAAGGTTTACTCTACGTCCTTGCTTGAAGTGTCCTTGCTAAGCTTCATTAAGGTACCCATCGGTGTACGTGCGTGCTTAGCGGAGTCTATACCAAATTTCTTCATAAGGTCTCTAGAATACTTAGATTGGGAGATGAACATCCTATCCTCTAGATGACGAACCTGGGGACCAAGGAAGAAAGTAAGCTCACCTACCATGCTCATCTCAAACTCGCTTTTCATCTCCTCCTCAAAGTGGTGATCATGTTGGGAGCACGTGAATCCAAAGAATATGTCATCCATATAGATCTGGGAAACCAAAATAGCACCATCATCTCTCCTAATGAATAACGTCATATCAACTCCCCATCTCTTAAAGCCAAGGGCTAAGAGATAGGAAGTAAGCCTCTCGTACCAAGAACAGGGTGCTTGCTTCAAACCATACAAGGCTTTCCTCAGATAATTGACGTGATCAGGGTGCTTTGGGTCTTCAAATCCTTTTGGTTGTTCCACGTAAACCTCCTCTTGTAAAATGCCATTTAGAAAGGCACTCTTGATATCCATCTGATATAACTTGAAGTGCAGATGACATGCGATGGTGAGTAGTAAGCGTACGTACTCAAGCCTCGCAATATGAGCAAATGTATCATCTAAGTCTACGCCCTCTATCTGTGTGTAGCCTTGAGCAATCAACCTAGCCTTATTTCAGATAATGGTACCAGTATCATCCACCTTATTCTTGAAGATCCACTTGGTACCTATCATATTTGTCTCACTAAGTCGGGGGACCAGTTCCTAGACATCATTCTTTTTAAACTGAAGCAACTCATCCTGCATAGCACATATCCAATGTTCATCTTTGAGTGCTTACTTATAATTCTTGGGATCTACTTTGGATGTATATCAAACATGGCTAACAACATTCTCTAGCTGAGCACAAGTCTTGACCCCGAGGGTGGGATCTCCTAAAATAGTAGTAGGATCATGACTCTTGCGAACCATGCAAGAGTGTCCCCTAACTCAGGAATAGGATTCACTCTGGGGGTGGGAGGAACAATGGGATCATCAGTAGAAAGTGTATCATCCTCACACAAAAGGTTAGAATCAACAAACACCGGCAGTTCGTCATCTTGCACAGTAGCGTTTATTGACTCCATAACCTTAGAGCTACTCAGGTGAAAAACTCGATATGCTTTTCTAGTCGATGAATATCCTAACAATATTCCCTCATCACTACGGGAGTCGAACTTTCCTACTTACTCTATCCAGTAGGATGTAGTATTTACTCCCCAAAGACACAAAAATATGAAAAGTTGGGCTTCTTTCCAGTCCACAATTCGTAGGGTGTCTTAAGTGTGTGTGAACGAAGGTAAACCCTATTCACCGTGTGGCATGCGGTTGTAAGGACATTTTTCTCATGTCCAACATGTTACATTTGTGTATGTCGTACGCCGCTACATTTGGCACGTCACCTCACGATCTCACATGACGGCCTCTATCCGAATTCTGGGAATCAAGCATTCAACATCTCCATTAATGTATCCCACATCTGCCTCAACGACTTCACATTCCAAGATTTTAGGGACTTAATGCAAGTGGTACGCAAGGGAAGTCAAAACAGTAAAAAAAGGCACGATAGGAGATTTCAAGGGCATTTTCGTAATTTCACATCCATAGTCTGGAGGCCTGGTCAACTGGAAAGTTGAATAGCTCGCCGCAACGAAGATACTGGAAGAAATGGTACCTCAATCCGAGCTACGGTGAAGGAGTTATGACCTTTTGAAGTTGAAGAAAATTCCTTGAAGAATGTTTTTTTTTTTTTACCCCATACCAGAATGGTACCCCAAACCGCATGGGGAACCGGTTCGGGGTACCCCAGAATCGGTTCGGGGTACCTGACGGTGCAAGAGTCCCTAAGTTTTAAAACTCTTTTGGTTTCCTTATAAAAGCCAACTTCGGGGGAGCTGTTTTGCAAGACTTTAGAAGACGTTTTTGAGAGTCCAAATTACTCTAGTCTTCATATTTTTGAGTCCCAAGACTCATGTTTTGATTCACACAATTGCCAATCCTTTGTGAATCTTTTTGGTAACCCAAGAACACAACCTTGTGTTTGTTCAAACCTTTGTGGAGATATCTTTGCAACCGAGGGCTGCGTGTCATTGCTGAGGGAGTCTCTACAAAGTTTTATGGCTGTGTGTCATTGAGGAGTGATGCGGTTCTTCCTTTGTTGGACTGAGGTTCATGTGGGTTCGCTGCGTGTGGATTCATTGCTGACGACACCGACCGACGCCTGCGGGTATTCGCGTGTCACTGTATTTCATTGTAATCCGTGTAAGTTGCGATTTACTTATTATAGTGAAATAAAAGGTTTTGCCCCGCTGGGATTTTTCCTTAAACTTGTTTCGCATATTTGTTTATGGGAGTGACACACGCACCGTAGATGCATGATTAGGGGCTGAATTTATTTGATTTAAAAGTAGACTCTAATTAAATAAGGGTTACTTGGAATCTTGCGAATTTAATTTAATTTAATTTAAATCATTATCACACAACGAACCTATTCGGTTTCTCAAATTGGTATCAGAGCAGGTTGCGCTAATTTATTGCGTATTCCTATTTTCCGCAAAATCGTGTGATATTGATTTTTTAAAAAAATCAGTTTTGTGAAAAATCGCAATTTTTCCTATGGAGCACTTATATAATCAGATGCCTATTTTTGACGGGTCTAATTATGCCTACTGGAAAGCTCGTATGAAATCGATTTTAAAATCTATTGAGGAGCGTGTTTGGTTGCTTTACGAAAATGGTTGGACTCCTCCCACGGTCACTGTTAATAACATCATCACTTTAAAACCCGTGTCAGCCTGGACTGAAGATGATTATAAATTGTCCAATTTTAATTCCCGTGGTCTGAGTGCTATTTCTGGAGCTGTCTCTCCTGATGAGTTTCGCCGAATTATGACGTGCACCACGTCTAAAGAGGCTTGGGATGTTTTGAAATTGACACATGAGGGTACGAACGCGATTAAAGAGTCAAAATTACAAAACTTGGCCACCCAATTTGAGACTATCACCATGTCTGAGTCCGAATGCTTTGATGATTTTTATGCACGATTGTCGGACATTGTTAACACATGTTTTAATTTGGGTGAAGTGATTGATAACACGCGTGTCGTTAAAAAGATTTTGAGATCTCTCCCAAAACGCTTTATTCCTAAAGTCACTGTTTTGAACTCTTTGGGAAATTTGAAATCACTTAAGTTGGAAGAACTTGTAGGAGATCTTCAAACCTATGAGATTGACATGTTTCCCAAAACCATTAAGGCTAAGGATAAAGGCATTGCTTTAAAGACTCATTTTAAGAAAAAGAAAGAAACCGTTTGTGAGTCCGATTCTGAGGGAGATTTTGATTTTAATAATATGGCCTTGTTTGCGAAAAATTTTAAAAAATTCCTCAACATGAACAAAAATAATTCTTCCAATAAAAAGAATTTTTTTGAGAAAAATAAAAAGAAAGGAAAGGCCAAAGAAAGTGGTGAGAGGGAAAAAGAGAATATATCCGATGAGGAGTGTGAGGAAGATTTTGAGAACGTCACTTGTTTTGAATGTGGGGGTAAGGGACATAAGTCGTTTGAGTGTCCTACGTGGCTTAGAAAGAAAGGAAAGAAAGTAGCTATGCCCGCCACACTTAGTGATAGTAGTGAAGGTGAGGGTGATGAGACTAGTGGTGAGAAGTTTGTAGCTTTTTCTAGTCGTGTGAGCACATCCACCTTGTCCCACAATAGTGCACACGAAAGTGATAGTGATGGTTTGAGCGCTTCAAGTGAGGGATAAAGTGAGAGTGAAAGTGGAGATGAAAGTGAGCTCCAAAAAGCTTTTAGAGAGTTGTACACCGAGACCTTGAAAACAAAAAGGTGTAAAAGGGATTTAGGTCGTCGGGTTTTAGATTTGGAGAAAGAGAAGGAGGTTTTGAGAAAGGAGAAGTGTGATTTGGTCGACACGTTATCTAGTCTGACGACACATGTATCCCAACTCGAGAGTGATCTCGAACATGCCAGGGTGGTCAAAGTCAAGTTTGAGAACGCACCTAAGAAGGTTGAAAAGGTGGTTCTTAAGGGTAAAGGTGAGAAGTTAGGAATAAGTCATGACCGTGCTTCTTCTTCCCAATTAGCACCCGAGCCGTTTCCCACTTTAGTGACAGTTTCACATGTGTCTCACCCTAACCCACCTAGGCGTCCCATTCCTTTTAGGAAAGTGCGTCCTAGAGTTTTTGAGAGAGGTGTTCCTAGGCCTTTTTATGTTTGCTCACATTGCAAGAGGAGAGGACACCTTAGGGAATTTTGATTTAAGTTGGGGTATGTGTCACGTTTAGCTTCTACATGTGTTTCTGGCACACATGCACCCACACATGATACTTTACATGCTCCCGGAGACTACATGAGAGAGTTTGCACATTTAGGAGAGCAAGTTAAGTTTTTAGTCAAAACTTCACAAGAACTGATGGAGGTTTTTCATAAGTTGTCACCACCTTTGGAAAACCCCTCTGCACCTAATGATTGAGGTTTGACTTGTTTACTAGCATATGGTGATTTTCATGATGACATTGTTTGCCTATTGCTAGTATGTATCATTTTGTATATATTTTTGTTTTGAAAAATTTTGAAAAATACAAAAAGATTTTATTTTGACAAAAATTTTGAAAAATACAAAAAGTTTTTTTATTTTTTGTTTGCACCGTTTATGGATGAACACTTTGGATGACCGAGTCACAACATCATTCCATTATTTTCATGTGACTATTTGATAGTGTCTTGAGACAATAGGTCAATTCATCCATGTGCTTTATAATGTTTGGAGTCATTAAGATGTAATTAAGTGTTACTTCCTACATGTTTGACTCATATTTCCTTTATTGCACACATGCACGGATTTGTTTGATTATTGTGCTTGTCTTATCACATGTTGGTTGGGTGTTTTCACTTCAATCCCGTCCTTAAAAAGAACCAAGCGCGATAATTTTTTATAAGGAAATTGTGCATATAAAAACCGTTTTTGTGAGTTTGTGTGCTTTCTTTAAAAACGGGGAAGGGCTGCGAAAGGTTCATTTTACCTTTGCGAATACTAAGCCACCGTTAAATTGGACCTAAAAAATTGAGGAATTTTATTATCCGGGGTCCAAAGAGGTTTAAAGAGCCCGAAAAAATTGAAAGGCAATAAAAAGAAATTAATGCCAATTATGGGCCATTTAGGTTTTTGCACCAATTCTCCAAAGTTTGAGAATTTAGATTACCTCTAAAAGAATATATATATGAGGGAGTTTGGTTGGAGAATTTAAAACGGGTTTGCACGTCCTTGAAATGCTTGAAAATGCACTACATAGTTTTGGACGTTATTGGTGTGGAAATCACTTTGACTTTGATTTGTTGATTTGCGTAAGACGATGTCATCTAAATTCAACAAATTTTTTTTACACCTAAGGATACTTTTGATGATCATTCGTTAGGAGTACACATATGCATCGTGCACATATGATTGATTGAGTTGATTTAACTATCGAATGTGTTCACACCCATTCATTCCATTTCCATGACTTGGTTGTTTGAGTCTAAATCCATGGTGTGATTTTTGTATCATATTTGTTCAAATTGGTATCCTATCTTTGTATGAAAAAATTTGAAAAATTCAAAAATAGTTTGAGAAGATTTGTTTGAGGATATCCTTGCAAGAGCACGTTTACCATATTGTTTGATGCCCTGTTTTGTGTACCGTGACACCCCGATTTTTCTTATTTGATTCATTCTTCTCATTTGTCTATTTGGGGACATCATAAAAAGGGGGAGAAAGAATTATCTTATTCTGGGGGAGTTTGAATTTTGGGAGAGGTTTTGAGATTTGACTTATGCTTATCATATATTGGTATCTATGTTTATCTCATTTCAAACTCAATACGTCACTTGGTATTTTTCTTTATCTCATGTGTGTAGGTACTACATTGATGATCTCTGAATTGCACACCCTGATGAGAAAAGATTTGAGATTCCTGAAGATTTGAAGAACAAACGATGAAGAATATTCATTTGTACCTTTTCCAGTTTTGGGTTCATGGGAGGGTAGATTTGTATAGGCAATTTCATATTTGATAATTCGGATTTTTTATGTATGTACCGGCATAGACATAGGGGGAGATTTGTAAGGACATTTTTCTCATGTCCAACATGTTACATTTGTGTATGTCGTACGCCGCTACATTTGGCACGTCACCTCACGATCTCACATGACGGCCTCTAGTCGAATTCCGGGAATCAAGCATTCAACATCTCCATTAATGTGTCCCACATCTGCCTCAACGACTTCATGTTCCAAGATTTTAGGGACTTAATGCAAGTGGTACGCAAGGGAAGTCAAAACAGTAAAAAAAGGCACGATAGGAGAGTTCAAGGGCATTTTCGTAATTTCACATCCATAGTCCGGAGGTCTGGTCAACTGGAAAGTTGAAGATCTCTCCGCAACGAAGATACTGGAAGAAACGGTACCTCAATCCGAGCTACGGTGAAGGAGTTATGACCTTTTGAAGTTGGAGAAAATTCCTTGAAGAATGCTGTTTTTTTTTACCCCATACCAGAATGGTACCCCAAACCGCATGGGGAACCGGTTCGGGGGGGCGAACCGGTTCGGGGTACCCCAGAACCGGTTCGGAGTACCTGACGCTGCAAGAGTCCCTAAGTTTTAAAATTCTTTTGGTTTCCTTATAAAAGCCAACTTCGGGGGAGCTGTTTTGCAAGACTTTAGAAGACGTTTTTGAGAGTCCAAATTTCTCTAGTCTTCATATTTTTGAGTCCCAAGACTCATGTTTTGATTCACACAATTGCCAATCCTTTATGAATCTTTTTGGTAACCCAAGAACACAACCTTGTGTTTGTTCAAACCTTTTTGGAGAGATCTTTGCAACCGAGGGCTGCGTGTCATTGCTGAGGGAGTCTCTACAAAGTTTTATGGCTACGTGTCATTGAGGAGTGCTGCGGTTCTTCCTTTGTTCGACTGAGGTTCATGTGGGTTCGCTGCGTGTGGATTCATTGCTGACGACACCGACCGACGCCTGCGGGTATTCGTGTGTCACTGTATTTCATTGTAATTCGTGTAAGTTGCGATTTACTTATTATAGTGAAATAAAAGGTTTTGCCCTGCGGGGATTTTTCCTTAAACTTGTTTCGCATATTTGTTTATGGGAGTGACACACGCACCGTAGATGTATGATTAGGGGCTGAATTTATTTGATTTAAAAGTAGACTCTAATTAAATAAGGGTTACTTGGAATCTTGCGAATTTAATTTAATTTAATTTAAATCATTATCACACAACGAACCTATTCGGTTTCTCAGCGGTAAACATCTCTTCTGCCCAAAATCTCCTAGCAACTTGGTCGTGTGGAAAACCGAGCGTCCGTGTAATATGTTAGTCGTTGTTATCGGCTTCCAACCACAATACAAAAATCTAAACTATAACTACACTCTTGTGGAGTATAGTGGATAGTCTGGGTATCGAATCCTCAGGGAACTAGGACGAGTGAACGTAACGACGTTGGATAGACAGAGAAATCCTAACTTTGACTCTAAAGAAAAAGGAAAATTGATTTGGCTTTGGGAATGATTAAACTAGGCGCAAATATGAAATTATGAAAAGATGCAATTATACTAATTTACCTAAAATACTGATGAAAAAATGATTTGAAACTTTAAACTATGTATGAGAAAAATAGGACGGGAATACAATCCTCCAACCCTAGTGTATTGCAGTTATAATACTAATCATAAATTCAATTGATTGATTTGACCCGGAATTTAGTACTCCCAAGCATTACGTATACGAGGTTCAAGCCCGCGTCATACTTAATCTGAGGATGAGTAAATCGGTATCGCGATAGTAACACTCGAATTGTATTCTAAATCATCACGGTTACCCAGAGGCAAATGAGATATAAAGACCTACAATTGTTATGTTCCTACGCAATACGGTCGTATTCAATCACTAAATTCATAGGATTAATGTTATACACGTACAATTAACACATCAGGATGGGTTCATGTACCCCGACCTTAGAAAATCTAGCCTAGCATGATGAAAGTGATGGAAACAGTGATTGATGTGCAGAAATTCATGATTAATCTAAAGCAAACTTGTAAATTGATGTAGAATAGAATTAATAAGAGAGAATTACTCACTAATTTTTACCAAGGCGGTAAGAACAACAATGAATAAAACTAATAATCAAAGAAATTTTGAATAAAGCTTCAATCTTGGAATTAAATCTGGAATTTTGATCTAAACTAGGGTTTCTGGAAAAAAATAGAAAACTATCTAAAATCTCCTCTAATCTCCGTGTTAAGAATGATAATAAAATGGGTTTATATACCCTACAAGACTCCCCGAATTTTTAGCAGCACTAGGACTCTCTATTAGAGGAAAATTAGAAAATTAAAACTGCGACAGGTGGACCGGTCCCCCTCCTCCCCCGGACCGGTCCTAGGGCGGACCGGTTCTTTTAATTTTTGGGCGGACCGGTCCCATGGCGGACCGGTTCTTTTTATTTTTGCCTTCTTCGGTTTGCTTGTGATCCGGGGTCTTCTGGAGGCAAAGCGGACCGGTCCGGGGTAGGGGCGGAACGGTCCCAGGGTGGACCGGTTCTTTTAATTTTTGGGCGGACCGGTCCCAGGGCGGACCGGTTCTTTTAATTTCTGGGCGGACCGGTCCCAGGGTTTGACAGCTTTTTTTCTTGGATTTTTTCTCAACTTCAAATTGACATAACTTCTTCACCGTAGCTCGGATTGAGGTGCCGTTTTTTCCAGTGTTCTTGTAATTGAAAGCTATTCAAATTTCCAGTTGGCCCCACCTCCGGACTAAGGCTGAAAAATTACGAAAATACCCTTCAACTCCCCGATTCTTGGTTGCTTTCACTATTTTGAGTTCTCTTTTCCATCTTTCTTGCATGAAATACCTGTAAAACACATAAGAGATGCACAAAATACGAAATACTTGCCAAAAAGGGTTAGTATCATAGATATGAGACAAATCCAAGCTATTTACACCGCACGGGATCATAAAAATACCGAAATTAAGGAGATAAATGTGAAGAATTTATGCCTAATCAAACCCCTCTAACTTAGAACTTTGCGCGTCCCGAGAAATGTAAAAGAATCCTAGTAAGGCTTAACTCTTAAAAATCACATTTTATTGGGATAGAATACCTTTTTCGCGGGCAAGCGATTGCATTTAGCGTATGCAACAAGCCTTTAAACCCCTAGGTCACCCTAGTAGGACGAGTTGTGTCTCGTGAGGGTTTGCAGTGAATATACCCACAAAATTCGTTATTGACAGAAAGAAAATTCAAAATATGCAAAAATTGAGCAATTCAAACTTTTTCAGAAAATAGTCATCATCAAGTCATATGTACAAGTCTCAAATCATAGTGCGTGTGTGCGAAGCCGAAAATATAACCGCCAATTTCCACCGATTGATCATTACGTTACTTATCCGAAAATTCGTTTTGATTTAAATTTCTCACGGAATGCTCTCACAAACGAATCTCTCGAATTATGGTTATTCTCTCGGTATGCGTGATATAAAGAGTAAATATAATGGATGCAAAGTCACGCATATAAGTAGAATGACCGAAATTTCAGAATGATAGGATCTCATCAATGGGTTACGGTTTTAAAAACGATAACATTGCCTCTTTTTCGCGCATTCAATCTCTTATATTATCTTTTGGTGTATTAGCTCTCCACGCGGTAACCAATTTCGCAATTTAGACTCGGTTAGGACTTTTTTGGTTTTTAAGGTATATGGGGTAATATGACAATTATCGGGAAGGTTGGAATTGGAAAAGTCATTAATGATGTCCATTTGTGCTTTTTTCGGGCTATTGCTCATTTTTTTCTTCTTTTTCTCTAATTTTTTTTTCTTTTCATTTCTTTTCTTTTCTTGCTATTTTTGTTGAGCATATTTATTTTTTTCTTGCCCCTTTTTATGCACTTTTCGGACTTAAATTATGAATTTTCTCATTTTTCACAATTCCGGCTATTTGGGTTTTTCGGGTTATCAAACAAAAGGGACAATTTGTTTGGCTCAAATTGGGTTACAAAAGGGGTAATTTTTCGCTACTTTTTCTGGCCAATATTTTTGGGTGATAAACGAGGGCCTACTTCATTGCCCAAAATGCCAATTGCATTACCATATGCGCTTCGAGATGAACTTAAGTTTAGAGATCAATTTGGCACTTTTTTTCAAAGCAATATTACACTCATTTTTCAAAACCGATCAAAATGAAAGGATTGGGATCCTTGACAACTTTTTAGGCGCTGAAAAGAACTTTGAGTTAACAATTAACTCGGATTGATTTAAAAACTCGCAAAAAGTGATAGGCTCGAATCTCACCGAGTTTGTTAATCTCCACACTTATTTGTTAAGTCGTCAATTTTCGCTCAATTTCCATCTTTGGTCAATTTTGGCTTTGTGTACGTTGAATTTTACAATTTGAGACTTCAATTCGACTTTTAATGATATTTTTGAAAATTTTGAATTCCAATTTTTATTTATTTTGAACACAAATATTTTTGGGTTTTTCAAAATTTTATGATTTTTTTTTGGAAATTTCTGGGCATTTTTGAAAATTTGTGAAGTTTTAGAAATACGCACTTGTGACCCCCCCTAACTTAGACTTTTGCATTGTCCTCAAGCAAAAAGGACGAAAATCTAACTCAAGGCGAATGAAAAGTGCGGAAAAATAAAAAAAACAAATATTAAAATGCAACAAGACACTATATGACACTCATGCATGACTCAAAAATACAACAATAATCACCCCATACGCGTCGGGGGTGCGACGACCTCTCATCTCTCCAGAAACTCACCCGAACCCACTCACGGGGTTTGATGTTCTCCTTGTGTCTCCCGTCCTAAGATTATAAGCTAACAATCGGAACAAGTTGGGACCTCGCCTATAGATAAAGGATAGACCGGGAGACTCATCGTGACTAACTGGAAAGCGATCCTCGTGATGCTGGATCAAAGTGTGATCTGTGTGCACTGACTCGGAGGGAACACCTAGGTTTCGTTCAATTTTTAAGATGCATGGGTCGGGCTCTAAGTTAGATGAACCACAACTTTTCTCCTCACTTGCCTTAGAGGCCTCTAGTGTTGTGGGTGGATTGTCACAACGAAGGAATTCATCAATTTTTGCTTTCAATTCACTTGCGTCTAAGTGACTACATGAATCCAATAGGGATTGGCCTTAAATAGTAATACTTTCATCCACCTGCCCGAATTCTCTTTCAAAATCTTCCACGCTCATGTCTCCTAGTTCTCTCTCTCGAGTAGTGCCTACGTCCTCTCTTACTTGCTCGATCTCCAACTCCACCAATTTTCTCTCTCTCTCTTTCAATTGCGGTCACTATACACCTCTCCCCCACTTTTCTCTCATTGTCACAACTACCACTATTACTTGATGAAATAGGGCACACCCCTATCGGCTCTCTCTTGTGGGACCCCTCATTCTCATGGCTCGACACTAAGCAGGACCCTAGGGCATCTCCACAATCATTTTCCTCAAAGTACTCCCCTACGATCTCGTCTATGAAGCTCACCGCGTGAAGGTCATCTTCTTCCCCCGTATGTTGGGCGACATGGAAGATGTTGGTCTCTAAGGTCATGTTCCCAAAGGTGAGTTGCATTCGCCCATTCCGAGTATTGATGATTGCGTTAGCCGTAGCTAAGAAAGGGCGCCCAAGGATGATGGGAACATGGTTGCTCGAGTTAAAGGAGGGCTCCATGTCCCAAATGACAAAGTCTACTAGGAAGTAGAAAGTGTCAATTAGGATGATCACGTCCTCGACTATGCCTCTTGGGATCTTCACGGTTCGATCCGCTAATTAGAGAGTGACCTTTGTGGGCTTGAGGTCGCCCAAGTCAAGTTGCCTATAGATGGAGTATGGGAGGATATTGACACTTGCTCCCAAATCAAGTAAGGCTTTTTCGATTTTGTTTTCTCCAATGATGCAGGAAATGGTGGGTGCACCGGGATCTTTGAATTTAGGTGGGAGATCATTGAGTAGAATGGAGCTCACATTCTCTGCTAGAAAGACATTTTTCTTTACCTTCATCTTTCTCTTTACCGTCAATAAGTCTTTAATGACTTTTCCATAAGCTGGAATTTGCTTAATGGCATCGAGGAAAGGTAAATTTAGCTTAACTTGTTTTAGCACGTCTAGCACGTCATCACGTGGGTTTCCTTTATGGGAAGGAATTATCCTTTGAGGAAACGGTGTTGCAGAGGGTGGTTTCACTACTACCTCGGGCTCACTAGCGTCTTCTTTGTCACTCTCATTCAAGGGGACATCTTCGGCCTCTTTTGTGCCGGGCGAAATCTCCTTGTCTTTAGGTACGTCTCGTGGGGGAGGTGACAAGTCAACTACTCTCCCACTACGTAGAGTGTTAATTGCTCTACATTGCTCAGGATGGTCATGGGGTGTCGAGCTAACACTAGTTTGATCTTGGAGAGGTCTTTGGCCCTGGGCAGGAAACTTGCCCTTCTCTTGGATACTCCACAATGATTGCAATTGTGAAATGTTCGCATTCATGTCATTCATCATGCGCTCATGCCTAGTATTAGTTGTAGTCTGGGTATTGATAAAGTGGTTGATAGTATCCTCGAGACTTCTCCGCGGTGGCGGGATATAAGATCCTTGAGGTGGTGGTGCTTGCACATGTCCTTGCATGTGTGGGGCTTGTTGAAAGTTTTGCGATGGAGGAGGGCCAACATGGGAAGTAGGGTTCATCGCAGCGTGTTGTTGCCCATAGGTAAAACCAGGGTTGTTTTTCGAAGAAGGGTTGTAAGAATTCCCGTGCGGTGCACCGAAATTACCCTTAAAACCTCCTATACCACTAACTTGCTCTTGAAGCATTGCTTTGTAGGCGGGTATCGTCGGGCATTCCTCAGTTGAATGTCCCACCTCACAAATAGCACACACCTTTATGACTGGGTTTGGAATGGGTCCAGCTGGTCCTTTTCCATATATCTCGCACAGATCTCGAAATCCTTTCTCAAGAGTCTCTAATCGGCTATCCGTCATAGAATTATTATCTACATAGAATAGGCCGGACGCTGACGGAGTGGTGGTCGCTTGTCTATTTTGATTTTGAGTGTTGGGATCAGAAGTGTCCCAGGATTGGGTAGTCTCGGCGACATACCTCAAGTGAAGCTCAGCATCCTGGGCATCTAAATCGATAAACGGACCACTTCCCATTGTTTCAACAAGTTGTTTGGCGTTAAGATTCAACCCATTATAGATAAAAGAGATAATTTGCGCTGAATCAAATCCATGATGGGGGCATGAAGCAACTAACTCGTTGAAACGTTCATAGCATCGATGGAATGGCTCATTTTCATCTTGTCTGAATGCTTGAATTTGAGCCTTTATGGAGATTGTTCGATGTGGTGGGAAGAATTTCTTGAGAAATTTTGACTGTAGCTCACTCCAGGATGGAATCAAGCTTGGAGGTAAAGACCATAGCCAGGCCTTAGCTTTATCTTTGAGCGAGAAAGGGAAGAGTTTGAGGCGGATTACCTCTTGTGTGCAGGTTTGATCATTTAGAGTATCACACACGTCCTCAAATTCCCTAATATGGAGGTATGGCTTTTCAGAATCCGTACAGTGGTAATGCGGTAGCATCTGGATCATCCATTTTTGAAATGGAATTGCCCGGCATTATACGGGAGTATAATGCATCCCGGAGTGACAGTGCGCTCGGGATATAAGAATTCTCTAATCGGACGGTATGGGGGCTCTTCCTCACCGACGGGTGCACTACCGTGTTGTGACATCTCTCCTTCACTTATTGACTCGGTGTTCTCACTGGGCGTGCTTGAAGTGTGTCCTAAGAAAGGGAAGGGAGTGTTATCGGAGATTGAGTGCGACGGTGTGGGAGGTGGGATCTAGAACTGTGGGGCGTTTGGAGTGTGGGGACTATCAGGATTATACTCAACAATTGGATTTTCGTGAATGTTAATTGGAGTATTATGGGGTGTGGGAGTGGTTTCAGAATTTTGCATTAAAGCTTAGGAGAGATGATGGTGAATCTTTTTTTTGTGCTTTTTGAATTTTTTATGTTTTTGGATTTTTGAAATTTTTGGTCAAAGCTTTGGATTGACTCAATCTGATCCTAAGTCTACCTAATTCCCCGGCAACGACGCCATTTTGGTCATGTGGAAAACTGAGCGTCCGTGTAATACGCTAGTCGTTGTTATCGGCTTCCAACCACAATACAAAAACCTAAACTATAACTACACTCTTGTAGAGTATAGTGGCTAGTCTGGGTATCGAATCCTCAGGGAACTAGGACGAGTGAACGTAAGGACGTTGGATAGACAGAGAAATCCTAACTTTGACTCTAAAGAAAAAGGAAAATTGATTTGGTTTTAGGAATGATTAAACTAGGCGCAAATTTGAAATTATGAAAAGATGCAATTATACTAATTTACCTAAAATACTGATGAAAAATTATTTGAAACTTTAAACTATGTATGAGAAAAATAGGACGGGAATACAATCCCCCAACCCTAGTGTATTGCAGTTATAATACTAATCATAAATTCAACTGATTGATTTGACCCGGAATTTAGTACTCCCAAGCATTACGTATACGAGGTTCAAGCCCGCGTCATACTTAATCTGAGGATGAGTAAATCGGTATCGCGATAGTAACACTCGAATTGTATTCTAAATCATCACGGTTACCCAGAGGCAACCGAGATATAAAGACCTACAATTGTTATGTTCCTACGCAATACAGTCGTATTCAATCACTAAATTCATAGGATTAATGTTATACACGTACAATTAACACATCAGGATGGGTTCATGTACCCCGACCTTAGAAAATCTAGCCTAGCATGATGAAAGTGATGGAATCAGTGATTGATGTGCAGAAATTCATGATTAATCTAAAGCAAACTTGTAAATTGATGTAGAATAGAATTAATAAGAGAGAATTACTCACTAATTTTTACCAAGGCAGTAACAACAGCAATGAATAAAACTGATAATCAAAGAAATTTTGAATAAAGCTTCAATCTTGGAATTAAATCTGGAATTTTTATCTAAACTAGGGTTTCTGGAAAAAAATAGAAAACTATCTAAAATCTCCTCTAATCTTCGTGTTAAGAATGATAGTAAAATGGGTTTATATACCCTACAAGACTCCCCGAATTTTTAGCAGCACTAGGACTCTCTATTAGAGGAAAATTATAAAATTAAAACTGCGACAGGCGGACCGGTCCCCTTCCTCCCCCGGACCGGTCCCAGGGCGGACCGGTCCCATGGCGGACCGGTTCTTTTTATTTTTGCCTTCTTCGATTTGCTTGTGATCCGGGGTCTTCTGGAGGTTGGCAAAGCAGACCGGTCCGGGTTAGGGGCGGACCGTTTCTTTTAATTTTTGGGCGAACCGGTCCCAGGGCGGACCGGTTCTTTTAATTTCTGGGCGGACCGGTCCCAGGGTTTGACAGCTTTTCTTCTTGGATTTTTTCTCAACTTTAAATTAGCATAACTTCTTCACCATAGCTCGGATTGAGGTGCCGTTTTTTCCAGTGTTCTTGTAATTGAAATGTCTTCAAATTTCCAGTTGGCCCCACCTCCGGACTAAGGCTGAAAAATTACAAAAATGCCCTTCAACTCCCCGATTCTTGGTTTCTTTCACTATTTTGAGATCTCTTTTCTAGCTTTCTTGCATGAAATACCTGTAAAACACATAAGAGATACACAAAATACGAAATACTTGCCAAAAAGGGTTAGTATCATAGATATGAGATAAATCCAAGCTATTTACACCGCACGGGATCATAAAAATACCGAAATTAAGGGAATAAATGTGAAGAATTTATGCCTAATCACAACTCTACGATCAAGAAGCATAGATCTAGCCATGTCCTGAATCGTCCAATTCTTTCTCTCAACAATCCCATTCTAAGGAGTCTTCATGATCGAAAATTCTTGTTTGATCCCAAGGCTATCACATTAAAGATCTACTTTAGCCTCTTTAAATTCAGTGCCGTTGTCACTACCTCTATTAATAGTGACTCCGTGCTAATTTTTTAGGACACGACACTTGGTCGTAAGACAAATTACAGCATTAGATTTCTCTCTCAGAAAATCTATAATCGAGTAACGAGTGAAATATTCTACCATCACGAGGATATACCTCTTACCACCCAAACTCTCAGTACGAGTAGTACCCATAATATCCATGTGTAACAACTCAAGCACTCGTGAAATGGTAATGGAATTCAACTTCCTGTGGGGGCTACGAATTTGCTTTCACAACTGACAGGGCCCACAAATCGTAAAAGTCAGCTTTCCAAGTGATGGCAAGTCACATACTAGGTCCTTTTTAGCTAATTTTTTCAAATCTCTAAAATTCACAGATCCATATGAGTGATCGTGGTGGTGTTGCAGACAAATGAGGACTTGGGAAGAATCCCATAGTAATTATCTTCAGCCCTCACCCCTTGCAATAGAAGTTTACCGACTTGATCATAAACGTTGCACTCATTCCAGTCAAACTTTACTACAAAGTTAACATCGTACAACTGGCTAATGCTGAGAAGGTTTGCTTTCAAACCTTTGATGTACAAAACATCCTCTAGCTTAGGAAATCCTGGTATCTCTATTGTACCTCGTCCTGCTATGCTAGATTTTCTCCTATCTGCAAAGGTGACTTTACCTTCCTTGCAATCCTCTAGGTAGGTAAAAAATGAGACATCACATGTCATGTACCTGTGACACCCACTATCAAAATACCACTGAGAAGAGTTATGTGCTTTGAGAGAAACTTGAACAACAAGGGCTTTTGCGTCGAGTTTAGGCACCCAAGATAAGGTAACCTTTTATTTGCCCTTGTCATTATTGGATCTAGTTGGGATATTAGAAGTGTCTGCTGACGGCATAGAAATCCGTTAGAACTCTTCCATTAGTCTCTGAGAAGTGGCGACTAGAAACTCAACCTTCTCTCAAAGACTTGAAAAATCAGTAGTGGCACGTGGTGGAGAAAATGTACGTCGTGTTTGACCCAAACTATATCAAAACTCCCTAAGGTGGCCCTTTCTTTTATAGTAGGTGCAAAAGTACACAGTCTTTGGCCAACCTTGGTTTGCTTTTCTTAGCCCAACTCTTCTTCGGGGTTTTTGGTGATGGCCTTATGGATTCGTAGTAAACTCAAGAACCGGTTCCAGTGTCACATGGGATGTGGAGGCACAATCAAAACCAATTCCCTGACTTTCACCAAAACCTAAAGTAGGGGTGAGGAGAATCTTTCTAGATCTATCATAAATCTTTACCTTGACCTCCCTGGCTATCTCATGGTCATGAGTAAGCTAGGATACAAGGGCTTAAAGTTTCTTTCGAGTGTCCATAGAGGTCTAGATCTCACTCGTAAGACTAGCCACTTGTCTGGTTAAGTCCCCTTTCTCTTTCTCTAAACATTTCTCTCTCACCAAACTGACTCGCTCTCTCTCTCTCTCTCTCTAGTCTCTCCTAAATCTTTCTCTAAGGAAACTATCCTAAGTGCTAACGCTTTATTACGCTTTTTAGTTTTAAAATAATCAGCATATAAATCAGCGTACGCGAGTCATAAATCACTCTCGCTCTCACTTGCAACATCCTCCCCCTCACTCACATCGCTTCCACTATCGAGGTGTCCTCGTGAAGTAGCATCCTCATCGTCGTGAGGTACATTGTCAATACTCACATGACTAGCGATAAATGTGGCGAAATTACATTCATGCGGTGACTCGTCTCCATAATCCACCGACTCGATCTCACTATCGTCACTAAGAGAGACATTAAGAGCAGCCTTTCCTTTGCCTTGACGTCGCAACCTAGTAGGACAGTCAAATGCCTTATGACCTCTACCGTCACACTCATAACATCTCTCCTCGTCTTTCTTAGGTGCGTCCTTTTTATCCTTATCATTTTTCTTTTCAAACTTATTTTTCTCAAAATTCTTTTTATCTTTGAAATTGCCATTTTTCTTTAATTTGAGAAATTTCTTGAAATTTTTCGTAAACAAGGCCAAATCGTCTAAGTTAAAATCAAACTACGAATCAGACAACTCTTCCTCTCTTTTTCTAGACGACTCACCTCCCTTTCTTGCTGACCTCTCACTCTTCCTATCCTGGGCTTTAAGTGCTACCCCTTTATCTTTTAATTTTATCGTATTAGGAGACATGCCAATTTTATAAGTCTGGAGGTCTACTACCAATTCTTCTAATTTCAGACTACTCAAATTTCCTAATGAATTTAGAACAATGACTTTAGGGATAAAACACTTAGGCAGTGATCTCAAAATCTTTTTAACTACTCTAGCATCAGGAATGTGTTCACCCAAATTGAAATTAGTGTTATCAATATTAGATAATCATGCATAGAATTCATCAAAACACTCAGATTCAATTATGGTGATTGTCTCAAATTGTGCAGTTAAATTTTGCAAGTTTGATTATTTAACCGCATTAGTGCCTTTATGGGTATCTTAAAGAATATCCCATGCTTCTTTAGACGTGGTACACATCATGATGCGTCAAAACTCGTCGGGGTGACGTTTCTGGAAATAGCACTAAGCCTACGTGAGTTATATGTGCTCCATTTAAATTCATCCTCAGTCCATGTAGTCATATATTTTAAAGTAGTTACGTTATCTACAATGATAGTGAGAGGCGTCCACCCTCTTTCACACACAATCCAAACACGTTCATCAATGGCTTTTAAGTGAGATCTCATACGGGCTTTCCAATAGGCGTAATTTGACTCGTAAAAAATTGGCACTCGATTATACAAGTTTTCCATTGAAATTTCACTTTTTCAAAAATCAAATTTTAAATCAAAATTGATATCTAGAAAAATTTTGTGGAAAAAATTACACAGTATAATTGTGTAATAGGCTCTGATACCAATTTGAGAGTGCGCCAGCAATCAATGATTAACTTGTTTAATTAAATTCTAATTTTTCAATCCAAAAAATCCTAACTCTTGCAAACAACTTGTGATAGACTAAATAAATCAAATCAAGCTTTCAAAATCAATCACAATATGAGGAAAAATCCCCATAGCGGTAAACCATTTATTTCACTATAATATGTAATGACTTACAATCACAGCAAAATACAATTTTGACGCACAAATACCCGCAGGTGTCGGTTCGTCGTCGTCGTTTGTCAGCAAGAGGTCCCGTAAGAACTCCAATTTCAGGAGTGGATAAAGACCCTTCTTATCCACAAGATTACTCCAAGATGAGTAGAACAATTGTATTTAGGGTTTAAGGATTCACACAAATGTTTGGGAAGGTTTTGTGAATCAAAAAGGCATTAAACCTTAAAAAAACGAAGTCTATTTTTTGGGCAGAATAATCACAAAAACGTTAGTGCCAAAAGACCTGGTAAGCATGTAGAATGGGCACTACTTTAAATAACAAAATTGAGGCGGCGCGTCGCTCGAACGAAGTATAGGTGTCGCTCGAACGTTAGACCATGTCATTCAAACGACTTCGTGCGAGATGGCTATGTCACGCGAATGACCAGCCAATATCACTCGAACGATGTCAGCGAGATTTTTTCCCTTCGCCTCTACACTTAGAAAAGTTTCTTTTTGCGAAGTAAAAATGTTCCAGCACCTTAAAAATATTTTATAAATTTTTTCCTAATATTTAGGTAAATAATAAACACTTCAAATAAATTATTTTACCATAATTGTTAGTGGAGTAAAGGGAATGGTTGAAGAGTACATTCCATGCTGCATGATGCCCGTATGAAGATGATGGATGCGTGGATTCGGATCAAAGCTGTTATGGATGATCATGTTGACGTGCCGAATGTAGCGGTATTAGACATACTAACTATGATCTAGGACAAACTAAAAATTTCTTATATTCTAACTTGGACATTTATAAAATCATGTCCTTACAGTTAACATATTCCTTAACCCATTCTTTAATGGAATCCCACATGATGAGGTCGTCACTTGCAAATGGGTAGTCTTCAATTATTAGCCTTAAGACAGGCAGAGATGCTTGGTCTTCCACAGCCATTCCCCTAAAAATTTAAAATATTAAAAATAATTACTCTCCTAGACTCCTATTTTCATCACTTATTAAAGCAATACATAAAATGTTTAGGATATGCAATACAAAATAAATCTCCAACACAGTTGTGTAAAGAGTGATCATGAAACTAATGCAGGAGCAAACCATTGTTGAATTCAACTCACTTAAAATAAATCATACTTTGAAATCTTGCCGCTCAACCGCCAATACAATACAAGATAAGAGAGAGAGAGAGAGAGAGAGAGAGAGAATGATAGGGATGATGATGGTAACAAAATCAGGTGGTGGTAACCAAGAGAAGACATCAAGAGAAAATGAAGAGAAAAACCAACTCTTTCTAGTGGCATTGCTTTTAGCATGTCTAAGAAAATCCATGGTGGCTTCGAGAGTTGACCAAAGGGATTGCGTCACCTTTGTCATTCATCAGATGGAGATCGAATGGCCCACAAACGTTCAACACTTAACCCATATCACATTTGATTGTTTTCAAGGCTTTCTTGGTCTCCCCATTGAGTTCGAAGTTGAAAGACATTATAAAGTCCCCAACGCCTTAAACCCTATATAGGCTTGCAAAACCAATAACATCCAATAAATAGGCTTATTTGTTTAGAGGGGAGATGAAGAGGATGAGATACATTTTGTGAGTAATGTTTGGAGAGAGAGTCGAAAGCTTATGGTTTACTCATAACATGAGAAAAGAAAAGGGCTCATTGAAAACAAAAAAAGTGACATTTGAGTTTATAGGTTTTGGACCTTTGGTATGAACAATCAGAATGCGTGACTTAAATGACTGTTAATAAATGAATCACAAATGATATGCCAAGTGGCTCATTTTTAAAAGGAGACACCATTTTATATATTATATATTAGATAGGGAAGAAATATTCATGTGGAGCTTTCATACTTACTATTTTGACACTCAAAACATGTGTTCTTGGAGAACATGTTAACATTTTTCTTTTAATATAACAAATAGATAAAAATTCACATAAATAAATAAATAAATGACGAATTTAACTATTCATTGAGTGTATTTAATCCATTTAAAATATGAAGGGCATTTAATCGTAATAGAATTTATGAAGTGAAAGCATATTGAAATTGAATATGAGAATGTGTGCTTTTTAGCCTCAAAGTAGGATGGACTAGTTTTTTATGGCCTTGTTTTCTTGTCTCAAAATTGTAAATTGTGTCATTAATAAATCAATCCACTTACAAATCGATTAATTAATTGTGTTTACTTTCATTAATGAAATGATTCACTAATTACTCCATTTTATCTCATGTGTAAAATCTAAAATTGGATCATTTCACAAAAAATATAAAATTCATCCATTTGAAATAGTAGTCACATAAAGTGCATGTGATTGCTCCTCTATCTCTCTCTCTCTCTCTCTCTCTCTCTCTCTCTCTCTCCTGCCCCTCTTGCAATTCTTTTTAATCTTCTTTTTCTTATTGAACCTTAACATAAATTTCAAATTATCAAATATTACATAATATTGGATTCAAACTTATTTCAAATCTACTTCTTTATAATTCCCTCATTCTCAATAATTTAATTTACATAATCAAATAATTTATGCAACCAAATAGGGCCTATATGTATGCCCGAATTTTATTTTTTTTTAATTTGAGGTTTCTTAACATCTATTACATAAGGGAATTGAAAAATAAAGGTGAGTAGAATGACATAAACTTCCTTGCAATGGAAGCAAGTTGAAGTAGGATTAACTCATTGCGAAATGAGATTTACATTTAAAGGGTTGTGCACACAAATGAGTTGGCTTCTTTGTCATTTTTATGTGATTTAAACTTTGTTAGAGATTTGTTGAGTGATATTATATGAGCATCCATTTTTTAGAGACTAATGTTTAAGTGAAGTGATAAAGACCTCTCTATAAGAACTTTGATTATACATGTGAAAATTGGGTGTACTTAGGGTGTGGGCATAACACGTTATTATACTTTCACAATTTCTCAAGGTAATGGAATTGGCCATTCTTCATGTCAAGGTATGTTATATTGTCAAAACACCTAATTACTGGTGTGTTATTTTTCTCATATTAGTTTTTGTAATCGTAGTTTATTTTTTTCCTTAATTAATTCATGTGTGTGATGTGATTGAAGATGCTTTTGAACATCATTTGGTATAAGAGCTTTGTTTCATGTTTGGTATCACTGTTTGGTCTCATCAATCATGCAAGGTGACCAAAATGTTGCTTCACGGTTCAAGGTGGATAGGTTCGATGAAAAATGCAATTTTACTTTATGGCGAAGACGAGTAAAGGATATTCTAGTCCAACAAGGCATATAGTGGACGTTGAAGGAGAAGGGTGACAAAATAGAAAATATCATAAAAGAAGGGTGAGAAGATATTAAAAAGATGCATGAGTAGAATGCGAGTTCTCATCGAGGACAATCATCGCCAACGTCAACGAGGTAGTTTTTACATCGGAATTATGAGAATAATTATAGAAGCTCTATTTAAGTAAGAGTTTCACAAAAAAGCCCAATCTTAAGCATGAGTTCTACCGTTTAAAGATGAAGAAGGAAAAACCCCTCATGAATTAGATGGACAAAATTAAATATGATCGTGAATAAATCGTTAAATGTTGAGTTAAAGATCGAGGAAGAAGGGGTGTTGTTGCTTCTTACATTATTTTGGACTCTTATGTAGACAAAGTGATCACTATTTTATATGGTGATGATACATTACACATGGAATGTGGAGTCAATTCTTTTGTCTAAGGAGAAAATGAAAGCCTTGATATATTAAATATCAAGTTTGACTATGATTGTTAATGGACATAATAAGGGAAAACATATTAAAAAGGATCTAATGACACTAGTAGGTCCAATCAAGGGTTGGTAGAAGAGGCCTACGATTTTATAAATACAAGGAATGGTACCATTGAGAGTGAGCACGAACTAATGGATCAATTTTTTCAAATAAATGCTCCAACACAAATCCAATTCATAATCAATTTTTAATCTTCAATTGATTCATGTGTGCTTGCGAGGTATGTCCAAATATTGATTTTCAATTTTCAATCCAAACATGCAAAAACAATCAAGATGAGAAAAAATTATTTACAGGACAAAAACTTTTATGTAGCACTATTGGAAGTTTATGAATATAGACGACTTATAATACACTTAACTACACTAAGTTAGACATGTAGATATTCAATAGATAAGACTCAGCTCTAGAGTCGTCCACATGTAGCGGTCCACCTTCGGTATCCACCGATTCAGCCTTCTTCTTCTTTAGCAGTGAAACCTCGCTTCACAAAAGTAGCCATAGAGAATTTTCTACAAGGGTGTATCACAAGAAACCTTTTTTGATTGATAAAAGTGATCTTGAATAATTCTCGGGTGTGAGGAATATGATTATGAGGAGTTTTGATCACAAAAGATAACTCAAAAGGTGTTTTTATTTTTGGAAAAGAGTTCTTAAAGTATCTAATCTTGTTCAGTCTTATTATAAAAAAAGTTGGATTAAAAAGATAAACATAAAAGATATTGGGAAGATATCATTAAAAAAATTGAATTCGATCTGGTTGTTCAAATGAAAAGGCAGGTCGTTCGATTGATACATGAATCTCGTTCAAACGACTTCAAATAAATGCTTCTAACGAGATCTTAATGGAACGTATAAAACAAGTCGTTAACATCCCGTTCGAACGACGGTAAACCTAGTTCGAACGAGGCGTCATTTTTTCAAAAAAAATTCTTACAAAAAATTAAGTTTTCTTTTTACAAAAATATACTCATAAAAATATAACTATACCGCATAAAATATAAAAATCCACTTACCAACCCAATCACATACTTCTACCAAGATTGTTGAGATGACCAAATCTTGCATTCTTTGACGGTCTTCATCAATGTCTTCGAGTGTCGAGAAGACGTGACAGTGGCGTATTTGTGTAACGGGATACACGAAACCTCAATAAATTAAAATATGAGCAACATAAAACTTGCTCTTACAAATGTCCCCTTTTGGCTATTCCGCTCCAAAATACCAACCTAAAGCCAAATTTAATCCTATGACTTAATATAAAGACTACCCTCCCAAAATTAAAATGAAAATAGAACATAAAATCTGTGGAAGTCAGCAATCATGAAACTAGATCTTTCCTTTGACAAAACATTATCTTCATCCCGTGTGGGTCCAAATGATCATCATCGAACAGAACGTCCTACACACATGAGACAAAATAAAAAATACCGTGATGCATATAGTTTTAAACAGAAATAAAAACTTCCCCTAAATTTGTTCTCCCCTTTTTTGTCCGTATTAGACAAAGGAGTTGAAACTAGTCGATAAAAATATGCATCACATGAAGAAGTAAAATATCACCACAAGGATAATCAAGTATGCATATGCGATGATAATCTCAAAGGCATATATCAACTAACTATTTTTGAATTTTTTCATGCAAAAAAATATATAAGATGTTCAAATACATCTCACCATGAATCAACACTAAAATATCAAAATTATGCAGGCAGAATATAGGGGTGTGAATAATTTCCATAGGTTAATCAACATATATAGTCATAACATGTGTGCACGAAGTTTTGAGAAACTTTTATCGAAAGATATCAAAGTCTACCTTAGGTGTAAAATTAGTGAACTCAAGTGAAATTTACTCAATTTAATCAACATGTCATTAACATAAATGATTTTCACACCAATGACACCAAACTATGTAATGTTTGTCGAGATATTTTAATTGTGCAAACCTATTGATCTTCGACTTTAACTCCCTAAATTCTCACATATATGATGATAAAATTTCAATGATTTTTGAATAAATTAATGCTCATATGTAGCGAAGCATCAATGTATCAAAAATTGGCATGACACTTCTGTTTTTATATACCTCTAATCTTTATAGTTTTTTTTAGGAAAATTGTGGCTTTTCACGTAAAGAATATTTTTATCTTTTGTAGCCTTTTTCAATTCCTTAATATTTTAACAATATTTTTCAAAAATAGATGTAATCCGAGAAATGGTTCTTACATACACAACTTTATCTCTTTTCCATTTGGGAAGATGAGAACATTATATTTGACAAGTGACAAGTAAGTGCAATGTCCAAACAAGTTCATGTATGTGTACGTGAAAGGTGGCTAGGAGTCAAACATGTCGAAAGTAATCATCAAATATCTACGTAATAAATCCACACATTATTAAGCACGCTATAGAAATGATGTTATGTGTCAAAACACTACGAAAAAGTCATGTAAAAATATGTAATGAATGGGTAATTCAGACATTTTAAATGTTCATCCACATACGGTGACAAGAAATACAAAACTCTTTTTGTATTTTAAAAAAAAATTATCAAAAATAAATCGTTTTGCCTTTCTTAAAAGTAAAAAATCTTTTCAGATTTTTCAAAAATTTTCTGAAAAATAAAACTCTTTTGGAATTTTTCTAAAAATATCAAAATAAAAAATATAGATACAATGATAATACAATATAGTAATAAGGATATAAGATATGAACATGATAATCACCCTTGACACACCCCTACCAAGTTACTTATAATTTAGTCTGAAAGTCAAAGTGAGCCAAACCATAGTTAATTTAACCAAACCATAAACATGAGTCTTAATTATAGAGTCATCAACGTAAATCAGTACAATTAAAAACTTTTTACAACATTAAAGTAGTTACGCTTATACAAACTTGCTTGAAGGATAAGTTAACTTAATTACATCATTTACATTTAAACAAAATCCCTCATTTACCCATTTTTATTTAACCCAACCCAAACTCCTAGATTTGGTAGTGACATCACATTACCTGAAAACATAAATATAGGAACCGTGAGCAAAATAGCTCGGTGAATGAATCACTACTACACTACTGCATAAGATTAAATGCAATAAATCATATTCATATAATTATTTATTAACTTATCCGGTCCATTCATAATGAATGACCTAACTTTTTGAATCATGTTTCACATATCCTGTCTGTAATAGACAATTCCCCCTATTCCTTGCCGAGGAGTAACCCATTGTCTTTAATAGACAATTCTCCCCAATTCCGAGTTGGGGAGTAACCTCCCATTTCGGTAAACCAAAATTAACAATTTCATATTAATAATATTCTGATCATATCGATAGCAATGTACAAATACATCTTTCCAGTGAGTACATTCGACTTGGATTATCAACTATATATTTATGTTTCCTTCAGGTGGAGTTGAACTGGGTTGATTAGACATTACACCTATCAATCCAAATAAATCACTACTGAATCCCAATCATAAGTATTATCTTTATATATTTATGTAACTTTAAATGACTATAGCCACAATATAATTACACTGAAGTTGCATTCCATGAAACATGAATAAAAATGATGCAATGGTATATATGTTGATAAAGTTATGAACATTCAACCATAGAAAATACCACATAAGGAATTTATAACTAAAAATAAGTAAACATAAAAGTATACTTCTCAATGTATATAAACATGAAACATGTACTCAAAATACCCTTTAGAAGGAGGAGATAAAAACACTCTTTCATGGGGTATCCAGTATGGCATCAATTTATTGCCCTCTATACTTAACTATCCTATATTAATAAATTGTACAAATTCAAATGTCCAACATTATCAATATGAAAAAAATATCTGAATACATTTGCCATTACAAGTGACGGTGTAATTTTTCAAGCTTCCTAGAGCAAGCTATGACAATTTCTTTATAACATATTAAATCTTCCCTACAAGCTCCTCTATTGTTCCTTCAAATTTCAAGAGTTTTCATAATTTTTCTTCATCATAACTTCTGGTGATTTTTCATATATTTTCAATAAACATACTGAGTAATACAGAAGTAAAGTTTCATAATTTTTAGAGTTCATTTGCTATGTCAAAAGCTTTACCGAACTCAAGGCATATCAAAATGAATTATACAAATAACAACTATGTACCAACTTACAACCATCACTAAGGCGTAACCACAATGAGTTTAATTCTAATTTTTGGATATCATATGAAAATTTGAGTATAATTTCATATCCAATTGTAATTTATTAATTCCAATAATCACACAAAAATATATGAAAGTTTGAATACAAGGGAGTTCAATACAAAGCAATACAACCTACATACACCACTTATCTCATATATGAACAAATACTTATTATCACAAAAGAGGACGGAATTTTAATTAATAATTGATGATTTATATAATTTGAAACGAGTATAATGCAAGAGTAAAACAATATTAACACATAATTATACCTCGGAAACACCTTAAGGATTTTCTCGGAATTTTTCCTAGCTTTTCTTGTAATCCTTTCTTCCTTAAACTTTTACTTTCTCTTTCCTCAAGCTACAAACTCTTCAAACTGAACCAAGGGTTAAATTTGCTGAATAAATAGGTTATATGGAATGTTTTAATTCAGCAAAGGCCTCCTTCCTTTCCAACCAATCAAATCAAACCATTTGGTTTAGTAAAAGACAAAATACCACTTAAAAGGAATGGACATATTTTCCTTTTGTTCGTAAATTCGGTATAACTTCTTACTTGGACATCCGTTTGATACGCCATTTTTTGTGTTACAAAACTAACTCATAAATCCAAAACTATATAGTTTTCACCATGAGTTCGTTGTTATAGTATTAGGGTCAAAACTAGTCTCCAACATGAACATTCCTACCGAGAACTTGAAAATTTTATGTTTGTAGCCAATTCGATATTTCATGATTTTTGAATGTAGGATTAGACTAAATATAACAACCCAACATTATATATATTAATAACATATTATCCATATTACATAAGGTAAGAACGATTCAAATAGAATTTATCATAGATATATTCGGGTTGTCACAACATTTCCCCCTTAGAAAATTTCGTCCTCGAAATTTAATACGATTGTCACTTACCAAAAAAATAGGGACATTGTTTCTTCATGCCATCCTCAATTTACAAAGTTTATTCTTTAATTTCATGGCTCATACACATAACTTTAACTAATGAAATAACTTTTTTCCTTAATACTTATTCCTTACGATCAAGAATTTCCACTGGTTCCTCGGTGTACGACATGTCTTCTTTCCGTTCAAAAGGTTGAGTTTTCAATTGATGAGATGGATATGCCAAATACTTATGAAGCATTGATACGTCTAACACATCTTGTAAATAAGATAACTCCATAGGTAATGCTAATCTATATGCCAGGGTCCCAATTCTTTCCAGCACTTCATATGGTCTAATGTATCTTCGACTTAGCTTCCCCTTTTTCCTAAATCTCATAACGTCTTTCCACGGTGAAATACGTAGGAATACAAAGTCTCCCTTTTGAAATTCTAATGGATACTTTCTCTTATTTGCCTAATATTTCCACCTTCTTTGCTCTATCTTTATCCATTCCCGAATCATTTTAATCTTTTCAGTTGTCATATCTATCAATTCAGGACCCAAAATTTTCCTTTCACATACTTCATCCCAATACGAAGGCGTTCTACATCTCCTCCCATTTAAATCTTCATAAGGAGCTATACCAATGGTGGGTTGATAACTATTATTATACGAGAACTCCATCAATGGCAAATGATCATCCCAATTACCCTTGAAGGCATATAAAAAAGCTCGTAACACGTCTTCTAATATTTGAATCGTCCTTTATGATTGACTATCGATTTGTGGATGAAATGAAGTACTGAACTTCAAACTTGTGCCCATGGCATTTTGTAAATGAGGCAAAAACTTAGAATTGAACGTTTGATCTCTATCTGATACAATTGACACTGGTGCCCCATGTAAATGGATAATCTCATCAACATATATACGTGCATACTTGTCAACAGTATAGGTGGTCCTAATTGGAAGAAAATGAGCTGACTTCGTCAATCGGTATACAATCACCCAAATAGAATCATGCCCATTTGGTGACCGTGGCAATCCTGCAAAAAAATCCATCGTTATATGCTCCCACTTCCATTCAGGAATAGGTAATGGCTACAATAATCCTATCATTTTTTGATGCTCCGCCTTCACTTGCTGGCATACTAAACATTTAGCTACAAATTATATAATCTCACGTTTCATATTGTTCCACCAATAATACTCTTTCAAATCCCTATACATTTTGGTACCTCCAGGATGCATAGAATAAATAGAACCATGTGCCTCTTCTAATATATCCTTATTTAAGATGGATCATTCGGTACACAAATTTTATTTTTATAAACAAATGATTCATCATTCTTAATCTTTAAGTCATTCTTTTTACCATCTCGAACTTCTTGTTTCTTCTTCTCAAGGAATGGATCATTGATCTGCAAATTTTGTATGCGTTCTGCCAGTAAAGGTCTCACTTTAACATGTGCGAATAATCCTCCCTTTTTTGAAAACTTTAATTCAATCCCCATAGATGCCAAGTCAAGAATATTTCCAACATGTGCACACTGTATGCAACTTAGAATCCCTGATGATTTTCCACTCAAAGCATCTTTTACTATATTGGCCTTCCCAGGATGATGACGACTGGTACAGTTATAGTCTTGAATCATCTCTATCCAATGCCTCTATCTCAAATTCAGTTCTTTTTGTGTAAACAAGTATTTTAAACTTTGATGATTCGTAAATATCTCACAAGTTTCTCCATATTCAAAGAAAAAATAATGGCAGCTAGCTCCAAATCATGTGTAAGGTAATTTCGTTCATGTATCTTAAATAGTATAGAATAATATGCGATTACTTTCCCATTCTGCATAAGAACACATCCTAACCCTTGAAATGAAGCATCGATATAGATTACGAAAGACTCATTCCCACAGGATAGGAGATGAAACCAACCGATTCTTTAATTTTTAAAACTCCTCTCTCATTATTCATCCCACACAAATTTCACTTCTTTACGAGTCAACGTTGTCAACAGTATTGCTATTGATGAAAATCCCTTAATTAATCTGCGATAGTAACCTACCAATCCTAGGAAACTCCTAATTTCTGTCACATTCTTAGGACTCTCCCATTCAACGGTGGATTCCACCTTCTTTGGATCAACATATATCCTATTTCCCAAGACAACATGCCCTGAAAATAAAATTTCATTCAACCAAAACTCATACTTGTTGAATTTAAAAATTAATTTATTCTCTCTCAAAATCAACAATACAAGTCTCAAATGTTTCTCGTATTCCTCCATGCTACGCGAGTAAATCAACACATCGTTTGTGAATACAATCACAAATGAACCTATGAAAGGGTGGAATACCCAGTTCATTAGATCCATAAAAACTACTGGAGCATTAGTTAATCCAAATGGAATCACTAAAAACTCATAGTGCCCATATCGAGTCCGAAAAGCTGTATTGAAAATATCACTATCATTTACTTTCAATTGGTGGTAACCCGGTCTCAAATAAATATTTGAAAATACTATGGATCTTTGTAATTTATCAAACAAATCATCGATACGGGGTAGAGGGTACTTATTTTTAATGTTCACTTTATTTAATTGCATATAATCAATACATAATTGCATTATCACGTCTTTCTTTTTCACAAATAACATTGGGACTCCCCATGGCGAAACACTTATTCAGCCTCTGCTTATCAGATCTTGTAATTACAATTTTAATTCTTTCAACTCTATTAGTACCATTATGTATGGGGCAAGGGAAATTGGACCAGTACCTGAAATTAATTTAATAGAAAACTTTACTTCCCTATTGGGCAAAAATCCTGGCAATTCCTTTAGAAAGACACCAGAAAATTCTCTAACCACTGGAATATCTGCAATTTTAAGTGTCTCTTTACTAGTATCAACAACATAATATAAATACCCTTTACAACCTTTACTCAACAACCTCCTGCTCTTAATTGCTGCTATAAAACAATTGGGAATAACATTCCTTTCTCCTGTAAATTAGAACTCGGGTTCCCCTGGTAGATGAACTGTTACTTCTTTTCAAAAAATATCAATGGAAGCATGATAGGATGATAACCAATCCACCCCCAATATAATATCAAAATCCCGAATGACCAGCGGTACCAAATCAACATATAAATCTCGCTCACCCATTCGTGAGACATAATCTTTATAAACATCCTAAACTAGAATTACACTTTCCATTGGGGTAAAAATATATAAGGAACAATTGAGAAATGAACATAGTCTACCCAAATATGAAACAATAGATAATGCTATCAATGAAGGCGTAGATCCAGGATCAATAAGTGCATATAAATCTTTATTTGCTATAAAAAATTTACCTGTAATCACTTTCGGTGTAGCATGGGCATCTTGTAATGTCATCACAAACACTCTTCCTCCTGCCTTCGATCCACTTTCTTATCCTGTACATTTTCCCCTGGTTGTACTACCTGGAGATGATCCTTTATGAGCCCAACACTACTAACTGAAATTGTTCTTAATAACATAGGGCAATTCTTTTTTAAATGACCCTTATGATGACAGTTAAAACATTCTATATTCAGTAATTTTGGGTAATTTCTCTTCATATGACCTGATGTCCCACAAGGGAAACAAGAATTTAGATTTACTTGTGCTGAAACTCCTGAACCTCTTCCACTACTAGCTTCACCCCTTTACGAACTACTTCCCATACCTCTACTATACTGAGATTTCTGCCCTCCAAGCATTGAATATTCTATATCACTACCCTTTTGATAACTTGGATCGAATCTACTTCTCTTTGCGCTTCGTTCTCATTTCTCTCTTGCTTCATTCACATCCTTTTCTACTAGCATAGCTTTATTCACCAAGGACAAATAATTAATAGTCTCTAAAGCTGAAAATTATGATTTATTGACCAACTCTAGTCCATCGTGGAGTCGGCTACACATGTCTTCCTTATTCTGTATAAACCTCAAAGAAAACCGAGATAAGACTGTAAGTTTAGCTTCATATTCTCTAACTGTCATGCTTCCTGATTCAATATAAAATATTCTTTCTCCTTCTTTTTTTGATACATTGGGGGAAAATACATATCATACAAGGCTTTAACAAAATCATCCCATGAGATACATTCCCACCTCCTGGAGTAATCAATAAATTCTTGGTGACATCCCACAAATACTTAGCTTCTCCTTTCAGCATATACATTGCCAAGGTCACCTATTAATTTTTAGGCATTCTCATTACCCCCAAAATAAGTTCAACCTCTTTAACTCATACTTGTTCCTGAGTAGGATAAATTTCTCCTTCAAACGATGGGGGATTCATTTTAATAAACTTCTCGTGTGAAGTATTACTCTCTTCTCAATGTATCACCTCCTTAGCCCTAGATAATGCTTGTGCCTCCAGTTGACTGCCCTATTGTTCTTCTATCTGAGCCATAAACCTAACTTGTTGCTCTGCCATTAAAGTCTTAGCACGTGTCATTTTTTGCATATCTATCAATTATTTTGGCTCAGGTTCTACATTCATATGAAGAGGTTATTCAACCTTTGCTTATGCTGGCATATTTGAAGCCTCATATTTTATTCTCACATTGTCATTCCCTCGTTCCATTATTTTATATCTGAAATGAATCAAAGATATAACAACATCCATATATACATATCTTTTCTAAGATAATCGTTAGTACAAAAAAAACACATTCCTTGCATTTACTGCCAAATCCAGATTCTTCTAACTCGAGAACTTCTAAAACCTAGGCTCTAATACCAAAAGCTGACACCTCAACCCAGTTACTTATAATTAAGTTTGAAAGTCAAAATGAGTCAAACCATAATTAATTTAACCAAACCACAAACATGAGTTTTAATTATAGAGTCATCAATGTAAATCCATAGAACTAAAAATGTTTTATAACATTAAAGTAGTTACGCTTATACAAACTTGCTTGAAGGATAAGTTAACTTAATTACATGATTTACATTTGAATAAAATCCTTTTTTTACCTATTTCTGTCTAACCCAACCCGACCTCCTAGATATGGCAGTGACATCACGTTACCTGTAAAATATAAACATAGGAACCGTGAGTAAAATAGCTCAGTGAATGCATCACTACTACACTAATGCATAAGATTAAATGTAATAAATTATATCCATATAATTATTTATAAACTTATCCGGTCCATTCATAATGAATGAACTTAATTTCCAAATCATGATTCACATATCACGTCTGTAATAGACAATTCTCCCCCATTCCTGGTCTAGGAGTAACCCCTTATCATTAATAGACAATTCTACTCCATTTCGGGTCGGGGAGTAACCTCCCATTTCGGTAAAGCAAAATGAAAAATTTCATATTCATAATATTCTAATCATCGATAACAATTTACAAATACATCTTTCGAGTGAGTACATTCAACTTGGGTAACTATGTATTTACGTTTCCTTCAAGTAGAGCTGAACTGGGTGGGTTAGACCTTACACCTGTCAATCCAAATAAATCAGTACTGAATACCAATCATAAGTATTATCTTAATATATTTATGTAACTTTCAATGACTATACGACCACAATATAATTCCACTTAAGTCGCAGTCCATGAAACATGAGTAAAGACGATGCAATGGTATATATGTTGATAAAGTTATGAACAGTCAACCATGGAAAATTCCTCGTAAGGAATTCATAACTAAAACCAAGTAAACATAAAAGTATACTTCTCAATGTATATACACATGAAACATGTACTTAAATACCCTTTGGAAGGAGCAGATAAAGACATTCTTTCATGGGGTATCCAGTATGGCATCAATTTATTGTCCTCTATACTTAACTATAATATATTCATAAATTGTACAAATGAAGGTGTCCAATCATATCAATATGAAAACATATCTGAATACACTTTCCATTATAAGTGATAGTGTAATTTTTTAATCTTCCTAGAGCAAGCTATGACCATTTCTTTACAACATATTAAATCTTCCCTACAAGCTCCTCTATTGTTCCTTTAACTTCCAAGAATTTTCATAATTTTTCTACACCATAATTTCCCATGATTTTCCACCCATTTTCAATACACATACTGAATAATACATAATTAAAGTTTCATAATTTTTAGAGTTCATTTTCTATATCAAAATCTTTAAAGAACTCATGGCATATCAAAATGAATTATACAAACAACAACTATGTACCAACTTGCAACCATCACTACGGCCTATCCACAAGGATCTTAATTCTAATTTTTGAATATGATATGAATATATGAGTATAGTTTCATATACGATTGGAATTTCATAGTTCCAGTAAGCACACAAAAATATATGAAAGTTTGAATACAAGGGAGTTCAATACAAAACTATACGACCTACATACACCACTTATCTCACATATGAACAAATACTTATTATCACAAAGGAGGATGAAATTTTAAGAAATAATTAATTATTTACATAATTCAAAATGAGTATAATACAAGATTAAAAGAATATTAACACATAATTATACCTTGGAAGCACCTTAAGGATTTTCTTGGAATTTTTCCTAGATTTTGTTGTAATCCTTTCTTCCTTAAACTTCTACTTTCTCTTTCCTCAAGATACAAACTCTCCAAACTGAACCAAGGGTTAAATTTTCTAAAGAAATAGGTTATATGGAGAGGTTTAATTAAGCAAAGGCTTCCTTCCTTTCCAACTAATCAAATTAAACCATTTGGTTAAGTAAAAGACAAATTACGAAAACTAATGGACAAATTTTCCCTTTGTTCGTAAATTTGGTATAACTTCTTACTCAAACATTCGCTTGATATGACGTTTTTTGCGTTAGAAACATAACTCATAAATATACAACTATCTAGTTTTCATCTTGAGTCAGTTTTTATATTCTAAGGGTCAAAACTAGTCTCCAATATGAACATTCCTACTGAAAATTTCAAAATCTTATGCTTGTAGCCAATTCGATATTTCATGATTTTTGAAGGTAGGATTAGAATATATATATATATATATATATATATAATAAATTATCCATGTCACATAAGGTAAGCACGATTAAGATAGAATTTATTATAGTTATATCCAGGTTGTCACAACCTTATTTTAAAAACAAGTCTTAACCTCAATTATTAGGCCTAGAGGAGTTCTCAAAAGGAGAAGCCATACTTTGAGATTCCTCCATCAAACATTATGAAGTTTTGACTAAATACTCTAATTTCTCTACAAAACTCTCAAATCTCTATGGTGATATACGGGAGCATGGGGAGTATCACTTGTGGGAGTGCGTGCGGGAACGTGTGTAGGAACTCGAGTGGGAGCATAATCGGAAACACACATATGAGAAACGCTCCCTAGCTTAATACATAACTCTCTAAGGTGACCTATTTGTTTGCAATGGGTACAAATATGAATGGGCTTGCGTAAACCTTTCTCAAAGCGTCTAGGACGAGCTCTATTCGGAATAGGCTCGGGTAAGGCTTTAAAAGTGGATGAACTGTTATAGCTTATTCCATGCCTCTCAACGTTACCTAATGCAAGACCAGGAGCATCTTTTCAGCCTTCATAGATGTGTCCTCTAAAGTGATTTTGACCTCCCGGGCACGTTTGAGATCACTCTTGAGTTGAGATGCACGGGCTTCAAGTGTATCATGAGTCTCCAATGAAGATTTAGGATCTCTTGTAAAACTAGCCATGGTGTTGGTCAAATCGGTCTTCTCCCTACCTATAACAATTGATTTCTCACATAAATAATCTTCACCTTATCGAGTTGACTCACCAATGCCTTACACTCTCTCAAGACTTTCACCTCCTTCTCCAAATCACACACCCTAACAGATAATCTTTATTTAGTTTTTTCATTTTTAAAGTATTAATGTTAAGATCACTAAAATATTTTTAAAGATCACACCTTCTCCCTCACTTAAAATGTCAACCTCACTCTCACTCTCTCAAGAATGAATCAACCCATCATCGAGGCTTTCACATTTAGATTTTCCCTCATTGGCATGGGACAAACTAGAAATGATAACGTGACTAGCCATGAATGCAACCCATGGTTCATGTGGTGATTCTCCTCCTGACTCAACCGACTCAACATCACTATCGCTAAGAGTGGCCTTATTAGCAACTTTCTTTCCCTGTCTCTTAAGCCTAGTGGGATACTCATGTGCCTTGTACCCTTTTCCCTCACACTAATAGCATCTAATCTCTTGTCTCTCATAAATATTTTCTCCCACTTTCTTATTTTTATTTTTCTCAAAAGACTTTTCTTTAGAAAATATGGAAATGTTTTGATTTTTTTTTAAAAAGGCTAAGTCATTAGGTTCAAAATCAAAGTCAGACTTTGACTCACAAACTTTCTCTTTCTTATTTTTCTTAGTTTGAGTTTCTAAGGTGTAGACACCACATTCTAAGACCCCCTAAGTCTCTCCTTAGACCCCTAGCACTTCCCCTTTCCATCGCAAACCTAGGTCGCACTCCGAGTACTGATCTAGAGGCCATCGGGTTCCCCCAGGCCCCATTTGGCTCCGGTCAACTCTATAGTCAGAGAAAAATCTCTTTGAATCTTTGAAGGGCTCTGAAATCCCTTTCCAACAGTCCACCCCGTGCGCAAAATAACATAACCGTTCAAATGAACGATCAGCTTTCCTCGAAAATCGATCCGGAGGCCACCGGGAACTCTCGGACTCTGTTTGACCAAATTCAACTCTTCAGCTCGAACGAGAATGAATGAATCTTTGAAGAGAACTTAATACCTTTTCTAAAAATCCACCCCATGCGCGATTCTGACCTACGGTACGGATGAACGATCCGTTTTACTTCATGTGGTCCATGGACGCTTGCGGGCCCCGGTTGACCAAGGTCAACTTTTTGAACCAATCAAAACTTTTTGGAATGTCAAAGTACACCTCCTACCCTTTCCAACAATCCACCCCGTGCTCGATTTTGACTTACCATACGGACGAACAATCCGTTTTCGTCTGATGATCTCCCGTCCAAAAGACCGACATGCGATTCCGAGCCACATTTGACCCAAAGTCAACTCCCGGACCAGGGAGAGGTCCAAAGGACTCTCGAATGTCTATGAAGTAACTTTTTAATGGTATGGACAATGCATGATTCGGATCAACGGTTTGTGTGCTATTATCATTTTTCCCTAAAAGTCTACACGAGACTGCCAATTGGTAGGTCCTGAACCCCTGCCAATCGGACCAGTATCAAGGGTTACCTGCCAATAGGCACACCCTGGGGCAGGCTGATCGGAACCCACCTTGTTCCTATAAATAGGGTCCATGACCTTACTCCCAGGGAAGAGAAGAAATTCATCAGCATTAGTGATCTTAGCAACATTCTCTCGAAATCAACGAAGTTCCATTCAAGCCTAAATACCCATCCTTTTCACACCCAATTAGGCAAATATCCTTCTCTCTCATCAACATTCAAAGGAGTTCGTATAAGATCAAAGCTCAAGCTCCAAGGGAAGTTCCAATTCCTTCTCCCTCTCTTTTAATCTCTTGTTTTTGCATAAGTTACATTAAATTCATAATCTTGTTTCACTTTAGTTCATACATATTAACATCTACTCTTTTATTAGTTTATTGCACATACTTTATTTTCGATAAAAAATCCAAAAACAAAAAAAAGAGTGTTACACTCGTAAATTCCTAACGGAATTATCCATCACAATTTTTCCAAAACCAATAACACATTTTCTACACGTACACACATAATAAAATTCCGTCCGAATCTATGGGATAAACCCCACCCTATTCTACATTCGAACTACGTGGATTTTGATGCCTTTATAGGCTACGTAGGCGTCTCAGATTAAAATTCGATACACGAGTCCAATTTTCCAATTTCTCTTATTTTTCAAATTTATCAAAATCCCTCATTTTCATAATTATCACACATATACATATATCATACTTATTTGTGTTTCGTCCAACACATATTATTGTTTCCCAATAATGATTAATATCGTGATGAATGCTCATATTCTATCTTCTACATTTGTTATTATTTTGAAAATATTCCCGTGGATGACCTCACCCTACCTTTTCCAAGGTATGGGTCGAACGATTCCAATCTCTATTATATAAACACATACACACACTTCACGTGGATAATGGAAAATATTAACATTTTTTCATGAGAGACCGAAAGGGCGATATGGGTGCCTAACACCTTCCCATTCCATAACTTTTCCCTTGAACCTCCGATCTATTGGTTTCGTATGCATCAGTTTGTCCTTGATGTTGCTCTCTCGAAATGGCAACATGTTCTTTTGCCTATTTTGTGAAAAATAGGTTGGCGACTCCATCTCTTTACATTCCCCTCACACAGACGACGACCGAACCACCTTTAGAAAAGGGGTCTGAGATCGCGGCATAGTTCTTTCTCGAGGGATTCTCCTCCTCCCCCCCGAACGCCGCTCTCGGGATAGCCAGAGTGGCGACTTCGTTGGGGACAATTTTTAAGAGGGTTAGACTGTCTTTACATGGGTGTTTAATTTTCTTGTATATCCCCCTAATTGCATGTTCCCCTTTATTATTCATATGTACCTCATGCTTATGCTACTATTCGCACACTTGTTGAAGACTCTCTATGTACATTTCACACCACATGCACCTAAGATCACGTATATCCACATGTTGCACACATCACTTAGAAATCCATTCTTAGGTGTCACTAGCACACACCTCCACTTGTATATATCCATTCCCATTTTTCACACACTCATTTATAGATAATTACACATCACTCACACATCACTTAGCCATGCTTAGTATAGCTTTATTGTTTGTACTTGTACCTTGCTCCCTGTTTGGCATGATAAAAAAAGATACTCTCTCCATAAGATACTAGTAAAATAATCATACATGATTCACACGACATCACCAAAGAAAATTGCTATTGACCAAATTTTGTCCCATAACTGGGGAGTCATTTCCTGATGGGCGCTGGTCCGACGAGTCGTAGTTAGCCTAAGCGGTATGACTCACACCTTCCATTGGCCAAGTACCTTCGATGTATATTGAATGGTTCCCCCCGCATCGTACCACTTGACCGAAGTCATGATGGGAGGTATATCGCAGGGAACTCGTTCATGTACGTTGAGTATATCGAATTCCCTATCACACGTACTGTCCCCGTGATGTATATAATGAGGCAATTTACGTACACTCAGGTATATCAAACGTCTTGTCCACATGTACCGATTGCCCTCAAAAGAAAGGCGTATATCATGGAAGTTACGCCAAAGGGGGGAACACCTTAAAATTAACCCAACCAACTTCATATCCGCATATAGGTGTCAAACCTAGGACACACATATTAGATTGTCGTTTTCTACCCGAAACTCTGTCGAGATTCCAGGTCGGCATGCCGCCCAAATTTTTGTGCAATTTTCAAAACAGGACCCTGTTTGTGAACCTGGTTACAAGTCCAACCATAGATTTACATATGTTACAAACCTAACTTTTCTAGGCTCAGGTCCCCTCCGACATTTTATTTTGCATTTAGGTAAACTTAACACAAGTGAGAACCTAATAAACATAATAATCATTGTTGATACCAAAATTAATATGCTGATATGGACGAATAATATGAAGACACGTGTCAATCTACTTGGCACAATAATAACGAGGAAGTTTCATTTCCCCGACCAACTCATGTTCTCTCCGAGCAACGAGGATACACCGAGGAACTTCAGCACTCCGAGGTACACTAGCGCTCCGAGGAACTCCTGATCAACGAGCAACTAAGGCGGTCCGAACTGCATCTCGGCCGTAGCATTAACTGCCAGATAATCAACAGTTCAATTTTTCATTGAATGTTTATCATCTTGACGCACACGCTGCATTAAATGTATTACCATTTCATATGTATATCATTTAATGTATCAACCCTTTCATGTACAACCTAAGGGCTATAAATACCTTGTATCACCCTCATTCAAAGGGAGGAGAATTTCTTGATAGCACTTGTAATCGAGAATTCCCAAACACTCAGTAATAACATAACAGTGGACGTAGGCCATTCTTGTAAGGCTGAACCACTTTAAAAATCTTTGTCTCATTTTATTTATCTGTGATTGAATAATTAGAGCTATCTAATTTTTTACATCAACAGATTGGCGCCGTCTGTGGGAACGATTGTTACTATCGTTTTTCACCAAAAATCGTCCATCATCAATGGCGGATAATCCAGAATCTAGCAATCGAAACGCTGGAAATACTGGAAATCCTCAGAATCCCTCTGCACCTCCAGATCTAGCCGGGATTATAACGAATCTGGCTCAAGGACAAACCGCCATGCAAGAAACAATGAGGCAACTCATACAAACCCTTCATGGTGGTGCACCTGCATGTTCAGGATAGCAAAGTGGTCAGAGGAAAACTTATTTACTTTCTTCACGATCCAGGCGTACTGAGTCACGTCGTAATGAGGAGTCTGACGATTTCTCTTATCAACTTGGGCGAACTTCGTCAATAAGGGCTACAGATACTGATCAACATATCACTCTCTTTCTAGAAAGACCCAGTGCTTTAGAAAGACTGAGTAGGGTGTCTCCTTTCAGTCGATTAGGCCCTAGGAGGAATATGAGCCCACCTAAGACCATGTCGAGGAGTTTTCGACAACCATCAGATCTAAGAGAAGGATCAGCACAATCACGACCGGCTGCTCGTCAAGATAGATCTCAAGAAGCTACCTCAGAACGATCAATTGCTCGAACCAATAGGCCCGAGGAAGGAAATGAAGCGTGGAAAGGATCTCTCCAACGGTTGGAGTATAAATTGGGAGAGGAACACCTTTTGTACAGGCCATTGTGAATTTTCCTACACCGTCAAAGTTCAAAGCACCTGTAGTGACCCCCAAATATGATGGAAAGACAGATCATGTTCTTCACATAGAGAAATATCAAGCTGTTGCCGACATCTATGTCGTTCCCGACGAGATGAGATGCAGAGCGTTCTCAGGAACTCTTACTGGAGCTGCCCAGATATGGTACAACAATCTTCCTAGGGGTAAGATTTCAACTTTCTTTGAGTTGGCCGAATTGTTTATTGGCAATTTCTGTTTTGGAGCAAAGCCAGTAAAACGAGTAGCACACTTGTTAAGTGTTAGACAAAAATCTGGTGAGAGTACTAGAGATTACATAACTCGTTTCAATAACGAGAAGCTGGAAGTCATAGATTACGAAGAAAAGACAGCAATCACCGCCTTGATGAGTGGATTGTTGCCTAATAAATTGTATTACACCTTGGCGAAAGATCCACCTAAAACTATGTCAGAGCTGATGGCAAAAGCGGCCAAAATCATGAACGCCGAGGAAGCTATGGCTGCAAAGAAGAATATGGATAAAGACACCATGGTAGACGTCGACAAGTCTAAAAATAAAGAGCATAAGGTCAATGGCGGTGACAAACGCTCCAGAAATAATAAATCATCATGGGAAGTCTTGAAGAAATATGACAATTATACTCCTTTGAAAATGGGTATTCATCATGTCTTAGAAGAAATCAAGAACAACGAGGAGGTAAAATGGCCAAAGAAACTGAAGTCAGACCCTGATTCGGGAGTAAGGATAAATATTGCGAGTTTCATAAGGATCATGGTCACATGACCAAAAATTGCATAGCTCTTCAGAACGAGATTGAAACACTCATCCGAAGAGGAAAGCTGTCAAAATATGTTAATCGGGGAGGTGAAAGAAAAAATAATGACCGAGCTAGAGAGAGATCTAGATCTCCTCATCGAGTAGAGGATAAAAAGAAGAGAAACCATGAAGATGATCCAGATGATGACCCCGACCTTCCTAAGAAACCAAGACAACCAGAACGAGAGGTATTTTCTATACGTTTTGGGTCATTTGATTGTAATGTCATTACAGGAGGAGATGCAGGAGGAGGAGACCTTACTGCAGAAAGAAAAGCTTACCTCGGAGAGGCTCAAGCTTGTTCATATATTCAGCGAATAAATCTGGCCGAGGATGATCGTTCGAGGAAGGTAAACAAAGAGAAGCTGGTCATTGGCTTTTCAAAAAACGACCTAGCAGGTGTTCTTTATCCTCACGACGATCCTCTGGTGATAAAAATGAGGATGAAGGACGTAGTGATTTCAAGGGTATTGGTAGACAATGGAAGTTCGGCAGACATCATGTACTATTCATGCTTTGACAGTTTGAATCTGAAATTATCTCAATTGGAACCTTATCATAGACCCCTCCTGGGTTTTGCTGGCGAGAAAGTTTTTCCACTTGGGACGATCAAGTTGGATATATTCATTGGAACTTGGCCTGCTTATCGAACAGAAAGAATACGCTTCTTTGTGATCGATAAGAATGTGCAGTCAGCCTATAACATCATCATGGGAAGAGTTGGTTTGAAGAAGTTCGAAGCAGTTCCATCTACAGTGCATCAGTGCTTAAAATTCCCAACAAATTTTGGAGTAGGAGTTGTGAAAGGTGATCAGAAAGTAGCTCGGGAATGCTATTATTCGTCTGCCGAGCAAGAGGAACTTGAAGATTCAAGAAAAAAGACTACTACCTACCAGGTGGATGAAGGTACAAAAATTGAAACACTGGATCCTCGAGATGAATCCCAACTTGTAAAAGGACAGGTGGTGGAATCTACAGAAAATATTATTCTGGACGACGAGCACCCTGAACGAGTAACCCAGATAGGTTCTACGTTGGATGCTTCAATAAAACAGGAGTTGATAACTTTCTTGAGAAACAGGAAGAAAACTTTTGCGTGGAGTCATGAAGACATGCCAGGAATAGATCCAAACTTCTTATCTCTTGAGCTCAATGTGAATAAGGAGATCAAGCCTGTAAAGCAGAGAAGAAGGGTATTTAGCCCCGAGAAGAATCAGGCTATACAAGAGGAGGTCGAGAAGCTCCAGAAAGCCCAATTCATTGAAGACGTGAAGTATCCAGACTGGTTGGCAAACGTGGTGATGGTAAAAAAGAAAAACAATAAATGGAGAATGTGTGTTGATTTCACCGATCTCAACAAGGCATGCCCAAAGGATCATTTTCCATTGCCCAGAATTGATCAACTAGTGGATGCTACCTAGGGACATGAGCTGCTCAGCTTCATGGATGCTTACTCTGGCTACAACCAGATCAAAATGAAACCTAAAGACAGGGAAAGTACTTCTTTTATTACCCCTAGGGGAACTTATTGCTATAATGTTATGCCTTTTGGTTTGAAAAATGCAGGAGCGACATACCAGCGGCTGATGAACAAGGTTTTCACCGAACAAATCAGTTGCAACATGGAAGTCTATGTCGATGATATGCTGACGAAAAGCAAGAAAGATGCAGATCATCTAGTTGACTTAGCTCAGACATTTGATCAACTGGATAAATACCAGATGAAGCTCAACCCGACGAAGTGCACATTTGGAGTACGAGAAGGAATGTTTCTCGGGTACATTGTCAACCAGCGAGGCATTGAAGCAAATCCAGATAAGATCAAAGCTCTTTTAAGGTTGCGATCTCCAACAACAAAGAAAGAAGTGCAGAGCCTTACAGGACGAGTTGCAGCGCTCAACAGATTTGTGTCCCGAGCAACTGATAAATGTCTCCCATTCTTCAAAACACTTCAAAAAACTTTTGAGTGGACTGATGAATGTGAGAAGGCCTTTCAAGACTTGAAAAAGTATTTGGGAGCACCTCCATTGCTGTCCAGGCCAATAGCAGGAGAAAAGTTGTACTTGTATCTGGCAGTATCAGAGAATGCAGTCAGTTCAACATTGATCAGATTGGAAAATGGAGTCCAGAAACCAATCTATTACATAAGTAAGGCTTTCCGAGGTGCGAAAATCAGGTACCCAAAGCTGGAGAAATTGTGATTGGCATTAATTGAAGCAAGTAGAAGAATGAGGCCATATTTTCAAGCCCATACCATCGTCGTTTATACCGACATGCCACTGAGGCAAGCCCTTCATAAGCCAGAAAAGTCAGGGAGATTGATGTACTGGGCAATAGAGCTCGGTGAATATGATATTGTGTATGAGCCCAGATCATCATTGAAAGGGCAAGCTGTAGCAAATTTTATAGCAGAGTTTACATATCCTGATACCCCCGAGGAACAAAAATTGCTCGCTGACCAACCTGTGGATGTTACAGGATCAACAGACATAAATCCAGACCAACTCCGGTTGGTAAAATGACTTATGGATGAAGAAAGATTATCAACTTCGAGCTCAGACCAGCTCCGGTTGGTAAAAGAGCGAGAAAAGATGGTCGACGAGGAGCAAAAAGTGTCAGGGGAGGATGAAAAGAAGCAATAAATATTTCATCAAGGAACTCTATCAGATAAGAAATTTGAAGACGGGTTGCCCATATGGAGATTATATGTAGATGGCTCATCTTGCACAGCAGGTTGCGGGGCAGGAATTGTTTTGAACACCCCAGACGAGATTGACATGGAATATGCTTTGCGATTCCAATTCAAAGCCTCCAATAATGAGGCTGAGTATGAGGCCATGATAGCAGGTCTTAATTTATCAAAGATTATGGAAGCGCAACAAGTGATGGTATTCAGAGATTCTCAATTGATTGTGAATCAGATGATGGGAACATATGCGGTTAAAGGAGAACTAATGGTCAAATATCATGCAAAGGTGATGGAATTGTTGGCAGAATTTGATGCCATTCAGTTGACCAGAATACCCAGAATAGAAAATGCACAAGCAGACGCACTGGCCCGACTAGCATCAGCTACTCGTACCGAGCTACGAAGAACAATACCAATTGAAGTACTGGAAAGTCGGAGCATAGATAAAAACCTGACGATGAATGTCATTACCCTTGATTTAGGACCATCTTGGATGGATCCCATCAGGGTATATATTGAAGAGGGAGAATTGCCAGAGGATAAGCTCGCTGCCAAGAAATTGAAGTATAAAGCTGCTCGGTATGTATTAACTAATGGTATTTTATATAGACGAGGAATTATGGCAGGTTTGCAGAGATGTGTACATCCCTTCGAAGTGAAAGAATTGATTGAAGAGATCCATGAAGGGTCTTGTGGAGCTCATGTAGCAGGTCGAACACTTTTGCAAAGGGTAATGACTCAAGGATACTACTGGCCGACGATGAGGGCTGATTGTATAGCCTATGCTGAAAAATGTGACAAGTGCCAACGTTTTTCCTCCATCCGACGAACTCCACAAGCATTGTTGAAACCAATAACTTCCCCTTGGCCATTTTCCATGTGGGGAATTGATTTGGTTGGACCACTGCCGACCACCCGAGGAAGATTCAAGTACCTCGTCGTTGCAGTGGACTATTTTACTAAGTGGGTAGAAGCTGAGCCGCTTATTGATATGACATACGAGAAGGTATACCAGTTCGTTTGGAAGAACATCATCTGTCGATATGGTCTCCCTCATGCCTTCATCACAGATCATGGAACATAATTCGACAACGAGGAGTTTGCTGCCTATTGTCAACAATCAAACATCCTGAAGACCCATTCAGCACCAGGTCATCCTCAAAGCAATGGGCATACTGAGGTGACAAACAGAACACTACTAAATGGTTTGAAGAAGAGGCTAAGTGAAGCTAAAGCTAATTGGATTAATGAGCTACAATCAATATTGTGGGCTTACCGAACAACTCCCCGAGCAGCGACTGGAGAATCACCATACATGCTGGCATTTGGAAGTGAGGCTGTAATACCTGCCGAGTTGGGTCTCCCAACACACAGAGTGTTAAATTTCAATTCCCCAGTCAGTGACTTGATGAGAAGATTAGATTTGGACATGCTCGAGGAGGTTAGAGAAGAGGCAGCCATTAGGAATGCTGCTTACCAACAACGCACAGCTCTGTTCTACAACAAAAGGGTGAAGAAATGCGACTTAAAAGAAGGAGATTATATGCTAAAGAAGGTCATTCAGAAGCACAATAAGCTTGAAGCCAACTGGCATGGACCTTACTGAGTTACAGAAGTTGTCCGACCAGGAACTTACCGAATAGCAACTCTAGAAGGAGAGGAATTCAAGAATGCTTGGAATGCTGAACACCTTCAAAAGTATTATCAATGATGTAAAATGTACAACAGTTCCATCAATATGAATAAAACGATGATGTTTTCACCATTTTCTCTCCTTTGTTTGAAAGTTTTTCGGGGAATACTAGTGTTGTACACTACGATGCTCGACAGCAAAAAGAAGACGATAGTTCAGACCCACGACCAACTCCGGTTGGTAAAAGGGCGAGAACAAATGATATACTCCTTTGGTTAGGAGGCGTACACTTGCGTGATCAACTTCGGTTGGTAAAAGAGCTTGTGGACAAGATAGTTTGAAAGAACCTGATAGTTCGAGCGTGATCAACTTCGGTTGGTAAAATAGCGAGAACAAATTATACTCCTTTGGTTAGGAGGCGTACACTTGCGTGATCAACTTCGGTTGGTAAAAGAGCTTGTGGACAAGATAGTTCGAAAGAACCTGATAGTTCGAGCGTGATCAACTTCGGTTGGTAAAATAGCGAGAACAAATTATACTCCTTTGGTTAGGAGGCGTACACTTGCGTGATCAACTTCGGTTGGTAAAAGAGCTTGTGGACAAGATAGTTAGAAAGAACCCGATAGTTCAAACTCATGACCTACCCTGATTGGTAAGAGGGCAAGAACAACATTCTTAAAAATGCCAATTTTGGCTGGTTAAGAAACAAAATATGCCAATTTATGTTGGTCGGAAAGTAAAATCATTCCATAAAATACAAGAATTCCAAACTGAACCAAGTATAGTTGGTCGGTGATCAAAACTGTAATTGGTCGACGAGGATAAATTATCAACCTTGGTTGGTCTGACACATTTTATGAAAAAAATTTACCAAGTATGGCTGATTGGAGATAAAAACCAATCAACTGTAGTTGGTCGACAAACACAATTTAACAACCTTGGTTGGTTGGAAGCATTTTAAACATTTTATACTCATTACTTTATTATTAAGTGATTGAGCAACATTGATACTTGTAATTTTGATTACTAAGTTGGTTGATGAACAACACCATATTGTTATCTTTTTAACAGATACATATGCACAAATGTAAAAATGTTTTATAAACACAAAACAATAGCAATACAGATTTGCAAACAGAAAATGAAAGTCTTTCATTAAAATCAAAATAAATTACAAGCTACATATATGTGCTAACTATTACATTGAAAAACCTATTCTATTGGTTTCTTTCCTTTAGCTTTTGAAACAGGCTCCTCGCCAGCAGGAGGATCCTCCAGGCAAAGAGGAGAATTAATGAAATTAATATCTCTGAGCATTCTGACGTTCATCACAGAAGGTGTATCCAAGAGATGCTCGGGACGAGATAATTCAATCTGAGAATGAAGACTATAGTCGCCAAGGTATTTTGAAATTAAGCTCCGAGGAATGGCACGAGCTGGGATCCACTCCATGTCTAGTTTATAAGGCGGTACATGCAAGTCTAGTATCCCAGGAGCATGATAATACCATAAGAAATGGCCATGCTCTAGCTTTAACACACCCAGGGCATTCAACCATCCTTGTTTATAACCTTCGTTATTGGCACTTTCAAGACGAGCATCCAAGTGACAAAGGGCTTCATTGTAGCCTGCCATCCAAAATTCATGAGGTTGTTTGTGAAATTGGAAAGTTATTCTCTCTAGTTGCTCGTGATGGTTCCTGGCAAAAACATCTTTATCATTCAAAGCAGACTTCGTTGCAGTAAGTTGATCTTCCAAAGATAGATTTTTCTTGGACATTTCAGATAAAGCCCGATCTTTGGCGTTCAGTTAGTACGCTTGGGTTTCCAATGTTGACAGAGTACGAGATTCTTCAACATTACGGCTGAGAACTCTTGATCGACTCCGAGCAGGTGGAGAATTTTTCTCCTCGACAACATTTTGAACAGCTCATCCTCGCCCACGAGACCCTCTTACTCGTCCCCGAGCAGTAGTAGAGATACCAGATCTTCTCAGAGTATCCAATTCTTGCCTTAATTTGGCATTCTCAACCTCTAAGAACGAGAAACCCTCATCGGTAACCGGTACTAAAGCAGTGGAAATGAAGCTGCAGACTCATACTGTGCCAACTTTTTCTGCAAATTATTGTTCTCTTGTTCCAGCAACTCAGCAATCTGCCTACAGGCTTCAACTTCACCTTTTAGGGTTCTCTCCCTAACATCGTATCCAGCAAGGATCTTTTTATGGCTTGTTTCAGAAGAAAGCTGTTGATATCTATTTTCATACTCCTTGTGCAGCAAAGCAGTTGATTCATTGTGTTGATGTTGTAGATCTTCTAAGGAATAATGAAGCTCCTCAATTAAGTCATAGTAGGCCACGTTGTTGGCCACAACTCGGTCAAGTAAATCCTTCAAGTACCGATAAGCCTCAATTGCTTGTTCTGAAGCATCATGGCCAAGGATGTCAGCAATTTCTGATACACTCAAATTTGTATGACCAGCTTTATAATATTCATGGCATTGCTGCATCAGCTTTGTATCATGTGCAGATATCAGTTCCATTCTAGCCATAAACTAATGATGAAAAGAAGACAACAGTCAACAAAAACAAATCATCAACAACATAGATGAACAAAGATGTATTTTATTAGATCACAAAAAGATTACATTATTTGATTACAAATAATGAAAGATAGAAATGATACCGAACAACTTCACACCTTTTCCTTGTCTCCCAAGACTTTCTCGGGAGGCTGGGACGAGGAGCTTGGTTGCTCGGTGGTAACAGCAGCTTGATCAGCAGGAGTTGAAATTTTCTCAGAAGGAGGAGGCATGGAAGAAATGTCCTCGTTGGCAGAAGGTAGAGAGGCAGGGACTTGATCACCTATGGCCATGGAAGATTCATCAGAGATAGGCTCATCTTCTTCTTCTTCTACAATTGGTGGGGGAGGACCAGGGAGGTGTAGCTGGAATAGCCCAGAGTCGTCTTTGATCTTCAATTCCTGCAGGGCAGCTACCCAGCCATCTCGGAAGTATTTCAACTTCCCGTATTGTACTTGGGATGTCATCGCAACAATCCCTTTGTCCCATCCTTTATCCCAGCCAGCGCTGAAGGATTTTTTAACTGCGAGCTTTCTTTTCAGTTTCTCCGAGGAGAGCTTCTCGGATAGAAGATCCTCGACAGTCTTTAACTTCACATCCAATTCTTCTTTTTGGCGCTTTACATCTCACAGGACGGACAACTCTTCCTCTGCCTTTTTCAGCTTATCTTCAACCTCTCCAAAGTTCTTGAGCTTGTCGTCATATTTTTGATGCTCAATCTCTAAACTTTTCACCTTATTCTCCAAACTCTTGGAGGTCTCAGCCAACTTCACCTTCTCAGCTTCAACTATTGACAACTTTTTCTCCCAGACTGCTTTGTCCTCACTATACTGCTGACGAGAATCCTTTAAGGATTGGGTCAAACCCAGCAGAGCATCCTCTACCCCCGACGAGGAGCTGGAGGCTTTAATTGCTTCATCTTTCTTCACAATGTTGTTAAAACAATTCACCAGCTAAGCAAAGGAAAAAGTGATAAGTCAGTACAAAAATACAAGTATTCAAAGAAAGAAAGGAAATTCAGAGTGTGAGAAATTTACTGAAGCAAGGTGACGGGTAGCTAGGGATGTCAGCATATCCCTAGAAATATTTTCATCAATTCCTTGGACCTCGGGTATGATCCAAGTTTTTACCGAGCTCATGGCAGAGCTCAGAGGAATGATTGTTGGAACACCAACACCACCATCTGGTAGAGAAGAGATGGTTTCAGTCAGATTGGCAGTTTCAACCAAATTGACTGAGGATGATTTCCTCAATCTCCTCAAAGGAACTTCAGCAATTTCAACCAAGGAAGAGCTCTTGGTCGGAGAGTTAGCAGTCATCTCCACAGGAGCAACCTTCTTGCTCGGAGCCAATGGGGGCTTCTCGGTAGCTTTGGAAGGCGCAACATCCACCTTCTTAGTCCCCTATGGGATATCAATTTTTCTTTTCTTGGCTTCAGCAGCAGAAGTAGTGTCATCAAATAGAGCAGGGGGAGCTCTTTTCTTGCCCATTCTTTGACTTAAAGGGATGTGAGAATCCGAAGAAGAATCCTCTGGAGTTGAGGCTGGCTCAACAGATCTAATCACAGGACGAGCAGTATAAGAAGTCGTATAGCTCCTATACTGCAACAAATATGATGCAGACCTGATGTGCTCGTCTGCAACGTTCTTATGCAAACCCCAGATAAGTTTCAGATGCTTAATATTAACCTCTGATTCTTTTGGAGTTTTTCTTTTACTATCAACTGCAAATAAATACATAATGAAATATCAGTCATACATTTTATCAAATATGATAAAATCATAATTTCATAAGTAAAGGAAAATGAGAATAAACCTATCCCATTGCCATATGGGGGGCATTTAGGACCCTGGTATACTGCATCTCCAACCAAGGGGGCATATTGCCAATTTTTAATCACCACCCCATGTTCAAAATAATCTCTATTTTCATCAGGGAGGTTAACTACAAGAGCCCTATTTAAAAACCTAGTTTTTAAGTAATAAACATTATCTAAAATAGCCCATCTATAGCAATACATAATCTCAGGAATCCCTATACGAGTTCCATGAGTTATATTTAATTTATACACCCCATTAATTATTCTCCATGAATTGGGGGCTATTTTTGCAGGAACAACGTCAAAGTACTGACAGAACTCTAAGCATAAGGGGTTTGGCGGAAAAGAAAATCCACATTCAGCAATGAATAGACTGGGGAACCAATGTCCCTCAGCCAATCGAAAATAATCTAAAGGCTCAGAAAGAACCTCCAGAGTTACCCAGGAAGGAATGGAAAAATCGGAACGAAATTTCTCAACAGACTCCACAATATAAACCATAGTGAATAAAAGAAATACAGAAGAAAAGAAGAGAATCTTACAGGAAAAAGGAAGAGTTGACAACTAGCGAAGGAAAAGATGAACGCACAAGGGAGAGAGAGAGAACAGAAAGCTTGAATGCAGAAAATTGGAAAAGGTAGAAGACGGTATGGTTACCTAAGAAGTTTAAATACTTTACCTTGGGAAGCTGCGAAGGAAATGATTACACAAAAGAAACTAATACGCCACCGGCGACTAAAAGGACAAAAATGCACGAAGATCGAAGCACTCATAAAAATTCGAAAAAGGCGGATTCTGTGAATTTGAAAGAAATTCAAATATGAAGAAAAGGCTCCTAAAACCCAGGAAAGTCATTTAATATCGCCATATACCGAGAAAGAATGTTCCATACTCCTCAAAGTTCGAAATATGAAACATTGGGGCTTCTGATGATACCAAAATTAATATGCTGATATGGACGAATAATATGAAGACACGTGTCAATCTACTTGGCACAATAATAACGAGGAAGTTTCATTTCCCCGACCAACTCATGTTCTCTCCGAGCAACGAGGATACACCGAGGAACTTCAGCACTCCGAGGTACACTAGCGCTCCGAGGAACTCCTGATCAACGAGCAACTAAGGCGGTCCGAACTGCATCTCGGCCATAGCATTAACTGCCAGTTAATCAACAGTTCAATTATTCATTGAATGTTTATCATCTTGACGCACACGCTGCATTAAATGTATTACCATTTCATATGTATATCATTTAATGTATCAACCCTTTCATGTACAACCTAAGGGCTATAAATACCTTGTATCACCCTCATTTAAAGGGAGGAGAATTTCTTGGTAGCACTTGTAATCGAGAATTCCCAAACACTCAGTAATAACATAACCGTGGACGTAGGCCATTCTTATAAGGCTGAACCACTTTAAAAATCTTTGTCTCATTTTATTTATCTGTGATTGAATAATTAGAGCTATCTAATTTTTTACATCAACAGTCCACATGTACCGATTGCCCTCAAAAGAAAGGCGTATATCATGGAAGTTACGCCAAAGGGGGGAACACCTTAAAATTAACCCAACCAACTTCATATCCGCATATAGGTGTCAAACCTAGGACACACATATTAGATTGTCGTTTTCTACCCGAAACTCTGCCGAGATTCCAGGTCGGCATGCCTCCCAAATTTTTGTGCAATTTTCAAAACAGGACCCTGTTTGTGAACCTAGTTACAAGTCCAACCATAGATTTACATATGTTACAAACCTAACTTTTCTAGGCTCAGGTCCCCTCCGACATTTTATTTTGCATTTAGGTAAACTTAACACAAGTGAGAACCTAATAAACATAATAATCATGCTGAGACCCGTCTCTTGTATTCCCCCCCCTCCTCTTTACAAAAGTGTCCAAAATCATCTGTCCCTTTTTATCAAAAATACCAAAAATACTTTCCTCCCTTTCCCTAAAAAAAAGAGTGAAAACATTTTCTTCCTCATCTTTTCCAAAAATGTCAAAAATATTTTCCTCCTTTTCCAAAAATAACAAATTTCCCTTTTTCTTTTCCGAAAATAAATTCCAATTTTTCTCCTTCTCAGGTCGATCACATACCCTTGGCCTGGCTCCCTATTGGCTTAGGTCTTCAGTCAAACCGCCCCAAAGTTCTGTCAGTCCCCTTACTTCCTCCGAGTTTGAGACTCACTCGCCTTATATGGAGAATACGGATCAAGTGCCGAATGTACACCCGAATTCGTTGATGATTCTGGCTCAGCTCACTGCCAAAATTGACAACCTTCAAACCGAGGTTCATGAGATGTAAAGAAACCGGGTCCCTGTCCCCAAAGATCCTGAGGTCATTTTACCTCGCGCCATGGGTTCGCCTGAATTCGAGCCTATTTGGGTTCCTGAAGAATACAATCATGCTCCACGTGCTCCTCCTACTAATGGGCAGCCACTAGCCCAGCTTCCTATGACAAACCTAGTGCAGACCGAGGCTAATTTACCCGTATCTGTTGATTCGAAAGAGGAAGAACTGAACAAGGTCAAGGAAGACCTCAAGATGTTGAGTAAGAAATTCCACCAGGTCATAATCTTTGGTAACTACATGGACTACATCCACATGTCTCCCTATCCTAAAGCTACGTTACCAAAAAAATTCAAGATGCCCATTATCGAGAAGTTTGGAGGCAGTGGACCCCCAATCGTTCATCTCCGTAGCCATCACCAATCCATGACGATCTTAGGGGCTTCTGAAGAAATAATGGTTGTGATGTTCCAGCAGACTTTGAAAGTAGTGCCCTTAATTGGTTCCCATCCCTTGAAGAATCCAGAATCCGCAGTTAGAAAGATGTTGCCCGTGAGTTCATGTCATAGTACAAGTACGACGAGGAGCTAGAGGTTACCCGCCATGACTTAGAGATACTTAAAAAGAACCCTGGGGAATCAGTTAGCAACTTCATAGTAAGATGGAGAGAAAAATCATCTACCATGACCAATCGACCTTTTCAAGAAGAGCAAGTCAGAATTGTGAAGAAGAACTTCCTACCTCCTGTCCGAGCAACAATGTGAGGACAGTACTACCCACACTTTCGAGCCCTCCGAGAAGCAGGAGTGGAAATTAAAGAAGGTCTTTCCAGAACAGAAGTTGAACCGAATAAAAGCTCTGGACATTTTTCTCCTAAAAAGTTTGACAAGCCTACTAGTACCATAATTTTTACTATTAATAACATCTCTTAGACTGTCGCTTCGTGGGCATCAAAAAGTCGCCCAAACCTAATTTGGAAAGAATATATAGAGCTTCACGCTCCTCTCTCCAAAGTCTACTAGGCTCTCTTGAACCAAAACCTGATCAAATCCTTGGACCCTCGTCCATTACAAAATCCACTTCTGAAAAACTTAAACCTGATTTCCATTTTGACTTTCACCAAACTTCTCGCCATACCACCAGGCAATATTTCCATCTCCGAAACACAATCCAAAGTCTAATTGATCGGGGTATCATTGCCCCACTAGCTAATCCTAAACCAAACATTACCCGTAATCCACTCCTAAATTAGGCAAACGCCATCTTCCTAGAAAAAGACTCAGATGTCGACCCATCCACCCAAATCATGCCAAGTAAATCACTAGTCATACCAATATACTATCCTAAACCTCTCCAAACATGCCCATATTTCCTCTTACACCTTACCAGCTTTGACGATCAAACCTTATCACTCCCCACCAGAGCATGCATCGCTGTCCGTACCGTTCTGGAGGTAAATGTATGGACTTATCAGAAGTACTGAACCAACTCCTAGAGTTCGGGCTAAAATTACCCTCCCAGATGACCATCGTTTGTCATAGATTCAGTGGGTTATTCTTAGAAGCTCCAAAATGGGCCCGAGAGTCAGAGAATTAGGTGATGCCAACCGACGAAGTCAGTCTAGATCATAGCAGATTTGTTTCGACAGCCTGGTGATATTTGTAGCATATTCGAGCTGCTCGACGCTTTGAAATTATAAGGTCACCTGGTTCCTTCAGTCCTGCATTTCCCAATCTAATGGGAAGAATAATACGAAGAGGCTATAGAAGTTGTAGAGTGCATTGACTTTGCATGGCTAAATAATATCATTGCCACCGACTGCGAGGATGATTTTGAAGATTCAGATAAAGAGACAGATTCAGGAAAGACTAGTCTGATAGCCAACCCATGCGAAACGATATCATTCGAGGAGCTTCTAGAAGAGGTAAATTAAGTAACTGAGCAACTCGATATCGATGAAGAAATTGGGTTTCTATTTTTTCCCTCTTTCGTGAAACACATGACCAGGTCGGGGAGACATTACCAGAAGCCAAACTTACAACCATCAGCAAGAGAGAGAGGGAAAGGTGTTGAGAATCTCCCTATGCTAGAAATGACTCTTGAAGAAAGTAAGGTCCTTGATCAACTGAAGAAAACTCAAGCTAACATCACTCTATGGGGACTTTTTATATCTTCCCAACTACACTGAAATGCCCTAATCAAGCTACTCACAAGACCCAAAGTTCCCCCCTCAACCACACTCGAAGAAGCAGTGAACCTAGTCGGATTCTTGACCTCTACTCGAATGCTATCCTTTTCTGAAGAGGAAATCCCTAAGACTGGTCCCAACCACAAATATGCTCTTAATATCTCTGTTGAAATTATGGGGAAAAGTATTCCCCTCTCACTCATCGATAATGGATCAGCTCTGAATATTTTCCCATTAAGAACCCTCAATTTCCTAGGATTAAAAGAGAGCGACCTTGCTCCAACCTCTGCTGCGGTATGTGCCTACGACAACACCCACCACGAAGTAATGGGATCTATCAATCTTGTAATAGGGGCTGGCCCTATAAAACCCATTATGGAATTCCAAGTCATTGACACCCCAACCTGCTTCAATCTACAGTTGGGACGACTATGGGTCCACAACATCAAAGGGGTGTCTTCTTCCCTTCATCAGAAATTGAAATTATTTCCCAATGGATAAGTTATCACCATCTTGGATCGAGAATGCAAGCACCAATAATCTGATACTTGAGATACAACATGGGGTGAACGATATGCTGCTATCAGGCTTCCAAGTCGAACCCCTCCTAATCCGAATAGGGGATGACTTCAAAGACATGGTTTGTCCAGAATATGATCCCCATGGAAACGTCAATGTAATCCAAATGTTTAATAACATGCACTTCATGCCCGGAATGGGGCTAGGGAAAAGACAACAAGGGATAACTAAACCTATTGTGTTAAAAAAGGCCTTTCCTCCTTATGGTTTAGGCTATCAGCCATCAGAAGAAGAACTCAGATTGATCCGTCAACCTCGACTGAAGATATAGTTAGAATGCGCCTGAACTATCCCGGGAGATTCCCTAAATGGAAAATTCATCAGAGAGGGTGAAGATTTCCCCTTTTGTGGCTTCCCTGAACCTTGGTATAACCATATATACTAGAGGATGAAACCAGGAATGGAGATATTTTTACAAGATAGCTACCCGGGGGCCAAAAGTTCCCATCACTGTGTACAACCACTCACTAAAGAGACCATAGCTAATACCAGGGATTATGAGGGCAGTGACTTCGAGGATTTTTTCAACTTGCAGACACTGGGGTTGTCACTCTGCATGATCCACTCATGGACTACATCATCAGATCCGTCCTACCTCATCAAAGACGCTGATGCACCTCTTCTCAATTGGCATGCTGCACCTGTGTCACATGCTAATGTTCAACCTAACCCCAATGTTTATCCCCTTTCCCTTTTTATTATTTCCCCTAACTCTGATGTAATCGAGACCTCCTATGATGAGGTTCTCAATGCTGTTTTTCCTATCAATGAAATAAGCAAAGATTTTGAGTATCTTATTGTGCCTTACATTAATTTCCTTAATTATAATCAAACTCTTGATGATGATGAATTTGCAATTGAACAATTCTTAACTGGTCTAAATAAGGTTAATAACAAATAACATAACCACGTTCAAGTTAATGAAGATGAAACTGTTGTTATTAACCTCGGTTCTAGTAGCCAAATACGCGAGATTAAGATATGGGTTACCTTTGATGAGAACAAGTGCACGCAACTCTAATAACTACTAAAGGAATTCATGGATGTCTTCACATAGTCCTACGATGATATGCCTGGCATTAACCCTGAGACAACACAATATGAGATTCCAACTCTCCTGAAATGTAAACCAGTCAAACAGAAGTTGCGAAAGCTTCGCACCGAATGGTCACTCAAAGTAAAAGAAGAAGTAGTCAAGCAGTTTAATGTGGGCCTCATTCGAGTAATTGAATATCCCACATGGCTAGCCAATATTGTACCCATACCGAAATCAGAAGGGAAGGTCCGCATGTGTGTTGACTACTGAGACTTGAACAAGGCCTCTCCGAAGGATAATTACTCGTTACCCAACATCGATATGACTGTGGAAAATATATCCAGTCACGCTCTCAAGTCATTTATTAACGGGTTTGCCAAATATAACCAGATCAAGATGCACCCTAATCATCAAGAGAAAATCGCATTCATTACCCCTTGGGTAACCTTTTGCTACACTGTCATGCCATTTGGTCTAAAAAATGCAGGGTCTGCCTATCAAAGGGCTGTCATAACCATTCTGCATAATTTAATACACAAGGAACTCGAGGTCTATATAGATGACATGATTATCAAGTTCAAGACTAGAGAAGGTCATGTTCCCGCTCTCCAGAAATTCTTTGAACTACTGCGACAGTACTAGATGCGGATTAACCCACAGAAATGTCTCTTCGCATTACCAAAGGAAAAATCTTGGGATTCATGGTCAGTGAGAAAGGGATAGAAAAAGATCCTACTAAGCTGAAATCAATACTTGAGATACCACCTCCCCGAATAGAGAAAGAAGTCTGAGGATTCCTTGGAAAATTATAGTACATCAGTCAATTCATCAGCCAATTGACTTCCATCTGTGAACCCATCTTCAAACTCCTCCGAAAGGATTCAACCAAAGTCTGGAACGAAGCTTGCCAAGAAGCCTTCGACCAAATTAAGCAATACCTAACCTGACCTCTGGTGCTCATGCCACCGCAACCTGGTATCCCCTTACTCTTACACCTAACCGTGACCAATACTGCAGCCGGGGCGTTGCTAGCCCAATACCTTAAAGAAACCCGCAAAGAGAAAGCTATCTATTATGCAACTAAAAAATTGGCTAGTTACAAAGTTAACTACATCGTGTTAGAAAAATCATATGTTACTCTTGTCTGGGTTACCCAAAAGTTACGGCACTACATGCTCACCTTCCTCATCAGACTCGTATCCCGAATGGATCCCATCAAGTACCTACTTGAGAAGCCATCCCTATCCAACCGAATGGCCTATTGGTTGATGCTTCTAGCCGAGTTTGATATCACCTATGTCACATAAAAAGAAATAAAAGGAAGAGCCATATCTTCTACCTTACTGACTAGCCTATGGAAGAAGCCGATGTCTGGATTTTCGAATTCCTATATGAGAATATCCTTTACGCCTCCTAAGAAGATCTTTGATGGAAAATGTTCTTTAACGACGCTGTCAACAAAAAAGGATATGACATTAGAATCCTCCTAATTGCACCTGATGACTCCCACACTCCCATTGCCATCAAATTGGATTTCCCCTGCACTAACAACATGACTGAATATGAGGCGTGCATGGTAGGCCTCTAAGTTTCCCTCAATAAAGGAATTCGATACCTCGATGTCTATGGGGATTCAACCCTCATCATCGGTCAAGTACTCAGGAAATAGAAAGTCAAGGACGAGAAAATCTTACCTTTCCATGCCCGCCTTGAAGAACTAGCTTCCCAATTCTAGGAAATCACGTTCCACTACCTGCCCCGAGCAAAAAATAACCTAGCTAATGCCCTTTCCACCTTAGCCTCCATGATTGACATGCCCAAAGGAATAAGCATGGCCCCATTCCTTATCCATAAATAAGAAAAACCAACCCACTGCTACCACATCGAGCTTAGCATGGAGGAAGAACTAAAAATCTCCGATTACTGGTACTATGATATTTGGCGCCTCCTCAAACACTGTAGGTATCCCCAAGGATCTGACAAGAAAGATCAAGAAACTCTCCGCAAACTGGGCGCCCAGTACATTGTCTGTGATAAAATATTATTCAAGAGAAACTTCGATGGAACCCATTTACACTGCATCACAGGGGATGACATTGAAGAAATGATGCAGAAAATCCATATTGGGGAATGCGAACCCCACATCAGCGGCCATATGCTTGCCAAAACAATATCACCTGGCAAGGTTACTACTGAACTACCATGGTTCAGGACTGCACAACCTAAGTTCTAAGATGTCTCGAATGCCAACAGTTCTCCAACCTACGACACTTGCCTTCGTGAAAATTGTACAATATGACCTATCCCTGTCCGTTTTCCACATGGGGCATAGACATCATATGGAAAGTTACAACAAAAGCATCCAATGGGCATGAGTTCATCCTAGTCACTATTGATTATTCACCAAATTGGTCGAAGCCGAGTCATACGCAGTTCTGAATGCCAAGAAAGTGGCCAAATTCATCAAGAAAAAAATCATCTGCCAATATAGGGTCCCACACGAGCTGGTATCAGACAACGGGTTACACTTTGAAGAAGAAGTTACGAAAGTGTTCAACAAATATGGAATTCAAAGACACAAATTGTCTCCATACCGATCTCCAACCAACAGGGCGGTCGAGGAAGCCAATAAGAACCTCAAAGCCATCATCAGTAAAATGATCGAGAGTTATCGAGATTGGGACGACAGGATCCCTTACGCCCTTTGGGGCTACCGTACTTTAGTACGAACCTCTACTGGGGATATCCCTTACTCTCTAGTCTACGTCATGGAAGTAGTCCTACCCGTGGAGCTAGAAATCCCTTTTCTATGCATCATGCTTAAAAGGAAAGTCAATGAGGAAGACTGGCACCAAAGCCGTATTGACGAGTTGTCCCTCTTAGATGAAACGAGACTGAAAGCCCGATATCACATACAAGGGTATCATCACCGTATAACGCAATCATTCGACAAAAGAGTCAAGGACTGCAGTGTTTGAGAAGGGGACTTAGCCCTCAAAGAAATAATAGAGCCCATCTGGGACCCCAGTGGGAATTTAAGCCCAATTGGAGCGGCCCATACATAGTAAAGAAGATTCTGTCAGGCGGCGCCGCTATGCTTACCAACCTTGGTGGAGAAGAAATGGCTCATCCAGTCAACCTGGACCGTCTCAAGAAATTCTACCCCTAGTCCAAAATCTCGGCGTGCTACGATTTTTCTCATCTCTCTTCTATTCTTAAAAAAATCTCTTCATTTCCCCCTTCCCAGAACCACGTGGGCCTATTCCTCTAAAAACATTTTCAAAAATGAATTTCAAAATTTTTCAAGACCCTCAAAGGTACGTAGGCAACTTATCCCTTCCCATGAGCACGACCCCCTTCTTTTCACAAAACACTATCCTTTTTTTATCCCCGAGAACGATAGTTCATTTTAACATGTACGTGAACAAAATGATTAGGTATGCCTTAGCGATGAGTATAGATAGTTCAAAATGCAAAAGTCATTAAGAGGCACAACTAGATGATCAGAAACTTATTTATTTCATTATTTGAAATTTTGGTACAATTACATCGACGTAAGGAGTCAAATCACTTCCCTCTCCATTCTATACCTACTTTACCAAAAATGAACCCCCACTACTCCTAAACTACCAGAATAACCACAAACAAAATCAAACACCATACAAAAGATTCACAAAGTCTACCCACTGCTTCCAGAAGAACTGCCTCTGTCTCCCATATCCTGGAGTCCCCAAACCTCCACTAACTAGAGGGAATGCCATTGATGCTTAATTGAGCGATAAGCTGAGACTAGCATCCGAAAGACCACAATACCTCCCTCCAAAGTATCAAAGAAGGCAAGCCACCTTTTATCGGTCTCCACAACCAGCATCTTGGTGACCACTCTCCTCCATAGCGATTTCTTATAGTCCCCTGAGACATGCCAAACTCACCCAACAAATTGAGAGGGACGAGTTGACGGACGTCATTTTTCCCATAAAGAGCCCAGTCGCATGCGCATACGCTCCGTCAGGTCCTCCATAGGTAAGAAATCCAGTGTCTGTGGTGGCACAATTTTCTCCCAACCATAGTGAAGCAGAAGCCGCCAAGGAAAGTAGAAAGAGGTCTGCCTGAGGCCAACCAGTCGGAAGTACTGATAACCTTTGAGCTCTAGAATGGGCAACAATTATCCCCACCAAAGCATAGACCATCGCAAGCCTATAGCCCCATTCTCTACAAACCAGTTCCCCCAACTCAATGTCGAGGCCTACGCTAATGAAATAGCGCGAGAAGAAGTTTAGAACCGCTAGAAAGGGATACTCAGGTGGCACCACCACGCGGAATCTCTCAAACAACCACATAAACAACATCAAGGTGCTCCCTCTCAAAAAGTCTGAATGACCCTCCCGCTAGGCATCCATGCCATTTAAGGTCTCCTCCAGTATCATCACCGTAGGATTGTGATGGTATGACATCCAAGAAATGATAGCAGCCAGTTGGGGGTCCACCAGCGTCTCCCCAATCCCCAATGGAACTTTTGAAACAAGGCCTAGGATGTAGGCCCCGACATATCCAACATCTCCCACATCCTGCGAATGCATGAACTTCCACACTGCTAGAAGGGAAATCATTCCCCTCGTAACCCATGGCCTGGACGTCGAAGGAAAAATATGAAGAAGTTCAGCTTGTAATTCCCTGGGAGAACGAAAGAACTCAGGCAGAGCCGCAGCAATGCTAGGATTTATCCCCGGTAAAAAATTCCTTATAGGTAGGACAAATCTCATCCAACCCGAAGCAGAAGATATGATCCTAGGGATACCAAAACTCGTCAGCCTCCATCAGCATGTTCCACTCATTGGTCTGATTGCGCCACAAAGAGACTCGCTGCATGTGGAAGGTGTCATAATTGGCATTATAAGAACACATTGCTTCTAAGTCTTCGAGGTAGTTGGCGAACTCAATGCTACCAGGGAGAGCCATCTTGTAAAACAAAGAGATGATAAGCAAGTAGGAATGTGAAAAAGAAAGAAAATGAAAGTGTGAGGAGGAAAGCCCATTCACACCCTTATTTATACGTGAAAACTCTCAACCAAGGATAAGAAACCTTGCAGTAATCGGAGTAAAACTTGTCCCACCAAGTACCAAGCAATTTGAAGAAAGTGCAATCAAAGCTTTGGACTGATTGGACTGGACTGATTGCCGATAGGCAGGACAGGGGTCATATCGATCAGCAACCCCCTATTCTAGGAAAATTCCCTTCTTCTTTTTTTATCAAAATTAAAAAACCAATAAAAACAATTTTGATCTTAAGGGAATTCCGAACTTCCTTTACACTTATGCTTTTACTAATCTCATTTTAAATAAAATCCTTCCCAAATAAATTTTCAAATTCTTTTTACGGTCTCAGCAGCAAGGTAAGAGCATCTGCATTAATCACTAAACAAAGAAATTAACAAAAAACTTCATTTTTTGTATATATTTTTATGTATTACATGGATATTTCGCACGGAAAGAAAAAAGCATAAAAACAATGGGACTCAGCCCGAACCCAATTTTCATTTTCTTTCTCTCTCTCTCTCTCTCTCTCTCTCTCTCTCTAAGATCTCCCATCTCTACGACGCCCCCTCTTCCCCTTGCGAAAAGATGATGTGCCACCACTTCCAGAGATCGACCCTTCCCCGGACGAGGCAGACGGCACCAAGTAAGAAGGGACCAGAACCGCCTCTTGAATATGAGAAGTCGCCAAAGATATCCAGTCCTGATGTCCTTCAGCCAAGTGGTCAAAACACTGATATGCTGCGAGGAAGAATGAAAAAGATCAAATGAGTCAAGCATGAGGAAAAAGAAAGAAATCAAGTAAATAAAAAAAGACATACCGTAGGCCGAAGGACCTCCTCCGTCCTGCCCAACTCCTTCGGGTCCATCTCATGAGGACAATGCTATAAATGCACCGACCCCCCATCAGCTCGCCAAAGGTTGTAACTAGGTGTATGCAGCCGTACAAAAGAAGACCCTGAAGTCATCATTGTCGCTCCCGATGTGGCTGTACCACCTGCGCTATGAGATAACCCCACCTGCCGACTCGAGCCCGCCCTAGGGAGATGCATCACATCATATATACTAAAAGGTATCAACCAAATCGAGATGAAGTCCAGATAGTCATACAACACCGCTATATCGGTGTACAGAGAGTATGGCTCTCCCATCATCGCATCCACCCGGGCATCCTCAGATTTCTCCTCCACGCACCTCATGAACATAGGGGGCTTCGTAGACGACACCGCAACCTTGTCCTCCATGATCTATCGGATTACCCTCTCCCTAAGATACCAGGAGCAGCCAAACTTATGCGCCAGCAGGCGCCGTATTTGCGCATGTCTCCTAGTCACCCCGGTGTGCTGATTGGCCGTCCCTCAAGGATAAAAGGTCACCTGCAAATCCCCAGAAAAAGCAAAGGATCGGTATCAATAAAATATCATCGAAGGAAAAGAACAGTCTCAAGACAAAAGAATGCTTTCCCGCTCGCTCGTCAGACCATTCAGGACCTAGCGCTCTGTCTCTAGAGAAAGATTCTTCTTCGATTACCGATTAGACCTCCACCACCGGAACATCCGACAGAAGTCCCCCATAGATTCATCTTTCAAAGAAATCAGTTGGGTGTTCAACCCAATCACCTCATAGAACCACGTCTGCAAAGGGCAAGGATCGGCATTCAAGAAATAAAAAAGAAATGCATGAATGGAAAATATGAATGCATAAAGGAAAATATGAAAAATAAAGAATACCTCCAGAAGATACGTGGCCACAGTAAAAGATGTCCGACAACACCGAATGAATGCATATAAAGAATAATAAAAGGTTGCCAAAGTCAGGCTCCCCCAATCATAGAAGCGAATGTTCGAAAACACCCTCAGAAATGGAAAAACCACAAGTGGACAACGTCGCCACTCGTTGCCAACAACAACAAGATAAACAAGCGGGCCATTTGACACACCTGGTTCTCGTCGTCCTCATCGACCCTCCTCCTCAAAGAAGACTAGCAGAGAGAGTCTCCGGAAACCACTCTCTCCACATCACCTAAAGCCGCCGTCACCGCCTCCAGCGTCACCCTCTAAGTCCTGTCCACCTCAATATGGGCACCCTCGTAGCCCAAAGCACATAGAGCCACAGTGGAGAGGGGAATCTCATCTAAAGCAGACGCCAGCCTCCCAAAACCTGCAGAGGACATCATCCAGCGTACCACATGAGGAAGGTGCTCCCAAACGTCCTTAATCCTTATCATACCGTGGGCACGAATAATCGATATGGAGATGTCAGACTATCAAGAAATGGAGAAAACCCTTGTCAGATTCAAGAAATAAATCAATCTTGTCAAGAAAAGAATAAAGAAGTACCAAGAGTCATGCAATACTTACATATCCATTAGGGTTCACCACCCTGGAAGAGCGATGATGCGAAGTCTCACGCAGAAGAGTCTGATCATTTTCCACTGGCTCAAACGAGTAAAAAGAGTTCTCGCTACCCACTGCGAGGGGCACCCTAGCCCTCCACTCTAACCCTGCCCAGTCGTCGGCATTAAGCCATGCCATATGGGTTGCACTTCTAAGTTAGACATTTCGGATGTTAGGATGATTTTTATAGGTTTATAGCAGAAGGAAAGAAGTCAGAAAGCTGTGCAAAATGAGGAGAACTCTCCCCCTTTTTATAGGAGGCTAAGGGTCATGCTGATCGGCAGTCCCCTCCACCCACCGATCGGCACTGACCCTCCACCTGCTAAAGGTACCCCAAAAGACCATGCCAATTGTCACACCTCCATCTATACCAGTCGGCACACCCTTTAAATTTCATACAAAAAGTTCGAAAAAATACAAAAAAATACCGAATAATTCTTGACAAATTCCTAAAAATTACCAAATCCATTCTATCACCTTGTTCGCCAAGGAAAACATTTTTTTACACCCCCAGTGAAATTCCAGAGAATCATTCTCCCCAATAACGTCTCCAAAAGACACACCAAATTTTCTCCAACTACAAAATCCTTGGATTATTCACTATTTCCCAATATCCAATGAAGACAAATCATCCCCAGTGGAGTCCCCAAATTTCCCAAAGGAAAAGTACACTTCTTTTAGGTCAGAATTGACCTCGATCTTGGATCGTCACCTCAATTAGTTCATAATTGACCTCGGTCCTCGGTCGTTACCTCTGTTAGGTCAGAATTCACCTCGGTCTTGGATCATTACCTCAGTTAGGTTAGAATTGACCTCGGTCCTCAGTCGTCACCTCTTTTAGGTTAGAGTTGACCTCGATCTTCGATCGTCACCTTAGTTAGGTCAGAATTGACCTCGATCCTCGGTCGTCACCTCTTTTAGGTTATAATTGACCTCGATCTTATATTTTCACCTCATTTAGGTCATAATTGGCCTCGGTCCTCAATCGACACCTCATTTAGGTCAGAATTGACCTCGATCCTTGGTCATCACCTCTTTTAGGTCATAATTGACCTTGGTCTTAGATCGTCACCTCAGTTAGGTTAGAATTGACCTCGATCGTCACCTTTGTTAGGTCAAAATTGACCTTGGTCTTGGGTCGTCACCTCAGTTAGGTCAGAATTGACCTCAATACTCAGTCGTCACCTCTTTTAGGTCAGAGTTGAACTCAGTCTCCCATCGTCACCTTAGTTAGGTCAAAATTGAAATTGGTCCTCTGTCGTCACCTCTTTTAAGTCATAATTAACCTCGATCTTGGATCGTCACCTCAGTTAGGTTAGAATTGACCTCGGTCCTCGATCGTCATCTCAGTTAGGTCAAAATTGAGCTTGATCCTTGGTCATCACCTTTTTTAGGTCAGAATTGGCCTCGATCCTGGATTGTCACCTTAGTTAGGTTAGAATTGACCTCGATCCTCGGTCGTCACCCATGGTAAGACAAAATTGATCTTGATCTTAGATCGTCACCTTAGTTAGGTCAAAATCGACCTTGGTCCTTGATTGTCACCTCTTTAGGTCAGAATTGACCTCGGTCTTGGATCTTCACCTCAATTATGTCAAAATTAACCTTGGCCATCGGTCGTCACCTCTGTTAGGTCAGAATTTTCCTCGATATTGGATCGTCACCTTAGTTAGGTTAGAATTGACCTCGGTCCTGAATTATCACATCTATTTGGTCAGAATTGACCTCGATTGCGAATCATCACCTCAGTTAGGTCAGAATTGTCCTCGATCGTCATCTCTTTTAGGTCAAAATTGACCTCGATCATATATTGTCACCTCAGTTAGGTCAGAATTGACCTCGATCCTCGGTCGTCACCCCTTTTAGGTTAGAGTTGACCTCGGTCTTAGATCGTTACCTTAGTTAGGTTAAAATTGACCTCGATCCTCGATCGTCACCTCTTTTAGGTTAAAATTGGCGTCGGTCTTAGATGGTCACCTCATTAGGTTAGAATTGACCTCGGTCCTCGGTTGTCACCTCTTTTAGGTCAAAATTGACCCCAACCCTCTAAATCGGTCATCCACATCCCTTAGGTCCACAAAATTGACCTTCCTCCATTATGTAGTGTCTATTTGATGGCCATCACTTGTTCCAAGCTCACCCATCGAAGGGATTTGTAGACACCATATTTTAGGACCCCCTAATTCTCTCCTTAGACCCCTAGCACTTCCTCTTTCCACCACAAACATAGGTCGCACTCCGGGTATCGATCTTGAGGCCATCGGGTGCCCCCGTTCCCCATTTTACTTTGGTCAACTCTATAGTCAGATCCAAAGCTCTTTAAATCTTTGAAGGGCACTAAAACCCCTTTCCAACGATCCACTCCGTGCACAAAATAGCATAACCATTTGGACGAACGATCAGCTTTCCCTCGAAAATTGATGCGAAGGCCACCGGGGTGGTTCTGTTTGACCAAAGTCAACTCTTCAACTCGAATGAGACTGAATGAATCTCCAAAAGGCACTGAATAACCTTTCCAATGATCCACCCCATGTGTGATTCTGACCTAAGGTACGAACGAACGATACGTTTTACTCTGAGAGGTCACTGGATGCTTCTGGGTCCCGGTTGACCAAGGTTAACTTTCGACCCAAGAGAAACTCTTCGAAATGTCGAATTAAACCTCCTAACCTTTCCAACGATCCGCTTCGTGCGCGATTCTGACTTACCATACAGACGAACGATCCATTTTCGTCTGACGATCTCCCGTCAAAAAGACCGACATGCGCTTCCGAACCATATTTGACCCAAAGTCAACTCCCAGACCTGGGAGTGGTCCAAAGGACTCTCGAAGGTCTTTGAAGTACCATTCTAAAGGCATGTCCTGTGCACAATTTGGATCAACGGTTTGTGTGCTACGATCATTTTTCTCGAAAAGTCTGCATGAGACTGCCAATCGGCAGGTCCTGAACCCTGCCAATCGGCACAGTGTCAAGGATTACCTGCCAATAGACACACCCTGGGGTAGGCAGGTCGGCACCCCCCTTGGTCATATAAATAGGGGCTATGACCTCACTCCTAGGGCAGAGAAGAAATCCATCAGCATCAATGATCTCAGCAACATTATGTCGAAATCAGTGAAGTTCTATATGAGAAGTACCATTCAAGCCTAAATACCCATCCTTTTCACACCTAATTTGAAAAATATCCTTCTCTCTCATCAACATTAAAAGGATTTCATCCACGATCAAAGCTCAAGCTCTAAGGGAAGGTCCAATTCCTTTTCCCTCTCTTTTAATCTCTTATTTTTGCATAAGTTACATTATATTCATAATCTAGTTTCACTTTAGTTCAAACATTTTATTAGTATATTTCACATACTTTATTTTCCATTAAAAAAACAAAAACAAATAAAAGAGGGTTACACTCGTAAATTCCGAAAGAAATTATTCATCACACTTTTTCTAAAACCAAAAATACATTTTCTACACGTACACACATAATAAAATTCCGTCCAAATCTATGGGATAAACCCCACCCTATTATACATTCGAACTAAGTGGATTTTGATGCCTTTATTGGGTACGTAAGGTCTCAGATTAAAATTCGAGGCTCGAGTCCAATTTTCAAAATTTTCCAATTTCTGAAAATCTCTCATTTTCATAATTATCCCACATATACATATATCATGCTTATTTGCGTTTCATCCAACACATATTATCATTTCCCAATAACGATTAATATCCCGATGAACGCTCATATTCTATCTTCTACAATAGTTATTATTTGGGGAATATTCCTATGGATGACCTCACCCTACCTTTTCCGTGGTATGGGTCGAACGATTCCAATCTCCATTATATAAACAAATACATACACTTTACGGGGATAAAGAAATTTTTTTACATTTTTCCATGAGGGACCGAAAGGGCGGGATGGGTTCCTAACACCTTCCCATTCCATAACTTAGCCCCGAACCTCCGATCTATTGGTTTCGTATGCATCAGTTTGTCCTTGATGCTGCTCTCTCCAAGTGGCAACATGTTCTTTTTTCCTATTTCATGCAAAATAGGTTGGCGACTCCATCTCTTTACATCCCCCCCCCCCACAGACGACGACCGAAGCACCTTTCGAAGAGGGATGTGAGACCGCGGGTCAGTTCTTTCTCGAGGGATCCTCCTCCTCCCCCCCCCCCCCCCCCAAATGTTGCGCCCGGGATGTCCACATAAGGCAATCCCTATTTCCTTAGGTTTAACAGTTTTAGGAAAGATATCTATCTCATACGTTTGAAGACATCCTACAAGTTCTTCTAACCTAAGAGTAACTAGGATTTTTAAAAAATTTAGCACGGTAACCTTAAAATTGAAACGGGTTGGCAAGGATCTCAAAATTTTCTTAACAACTCTCGTCTCAGGAATTTTCTTACCCAAATTAAAACTAAAATTAATTATGTTCGTTAAACGTGCATAAAACTCATCGAAAGACTCGGACTCTATCATGGCAATAGTCTCAAACTGTGTAGTGAGGTTCTCTAACTTAGAAGCTTTCACAACATTAGTTCCCTCGTGATTCAGCTGGATGATCTTGAAGCTTCTTTAAACATAGTGACCACATGATGCGGTGGAACTCGTTAGGGGTGACGACTCCAAAAATAGAACATAACCGCGAGAGTTTTAAGTACTCCATTTAAATTCATCCTCAGTTCATGAAGAAATAGGTTTAAGACTTTCGACATTGTCGACAGTCATAGTGGATGGTTTCTACTATTTTTCACAAACCAACCAAACACATTTATCTATTGCTTTTAAAGCGGACCTCATTCTTGCTTTCTAGCAGACATAGTTTGAACCATAAAAAAGGGGCATTTGATTATACAAATTATCCATTAAATTTCGTCTTTTAAAGATCATCAATTTTTACAAAAAATTTATATAAATTTTTTGCAGAAAAGAATCACACGATATTTTGGTGTAATGGGATTTGATACCAATATGAGAGTACGCATGAACTAATGGATCAATTTATTTAATTAAATTCCCCAACACAAATTCAATTTTTAATCAAATTTTCATCTTCAATTAATTTAGGTGTGCATGTGAGTTTTGTCCAAATATTGATTTGCAATTTTCAATCCAAACATGCAAAAACAATTAAAATTTATTCAGCACTATTGAAAGTGTATGAATACAGATGACTTACAAGACATTTAGCTACAATAAGTTAGATGCGTAGATCTTCAAAAACTCCAGCAGATACGATTCAACTCCAAAGTTGTCCCTTGGTAGCAGTCTACCTTCAGTATCCAATGATTCAACCTTCTTCTTTGAAAAACCCAAAATTTTCCTTAAATTATAAAATCTCTAATACCACTTGACAGGGACGTAGGTTCCCGAAAAATTCAAATTTTAAATATCTAAAAGGATGGTTCTCCGAATAATTCGATTTTTATAAATTCTTTCAAAAATTAATTTTCACTTCGTAAACCAGACTTCAATTCAAGTTCTAAATTATGCCAATCAAACTAAACATGAATTTTTCCAAATTGATGATTCCGACTTGAATTAATGTAGACTAAATTTTTCAAATTTAATTAAGAGCCAATTAAACAACTTTTTCTGGTTAAACCAAATTTTATCTTGTTAAAACTAAGAATGCATCTAGATGAATTTGTAAAATAAAATAAACACAACCACAATGTTGCGATGTACGAGGAAAATCCACAACGAAAAAAATCTCGGATGGCCCAACCATAAGCCCACTAAGTACGGAATTACAAAAATACACTACATAATTCTTACACAATGACTTGACTCCCTCACAAGCCTTGACTCTCTTCGCTCCTTTAACCTCTGCCTAATGACAACGTAGGAGTCCACCTACGTCTTGAAATCCACAGATGGGGCAATGCTATCGTCAAACACATGGAGTCCATCGTATGTACGCCACAAAGACAGAATCCTCCATATAAAATAATCTCTATGATGTAAAAAATAAAAATCGGGGCCAAAAATGATCTCAACCAAATATCATATGGGAAATTGGATCATACAAACAATTGGGTGTGACCTTTGTTTTTGTTTTGATGATTAAACCATCAAATATTCATAAAAACACAAGGGACTTTCCTTAAAGGTTTCTCTTTAGAAGTTGGAAAAAGTCCTTGGAAAAAATTCATTCTCGCACTACATAAAGGTTGGGAAAAAATAGTTGGAGTTATGGGGAAAAACTGCAAAAAAATGCTCATTTTTGGCATATCGTTCGAACGAAAAACTAGAGTCATTCGAACGACATATCGAACGATAATTCAGTGAACCAAAAATCATTTCGTTTGAAAGGTCATTCGAACAAATTTGAATCTCGTTCGAACAGGAATCCAGACCCTTGGTAAGCTAGATAATTTTGATATGAACGCATGGCCGCCAGTTTCGTATTTTTTTGATTTTTTTTAATTACTTATGATTTTTCTACGGAAAGGTGTCCGAGAACAAAATATATAGATAATATGAATTGAAAAAAACAATTGACAAAAATTCTGACACCCAATAATAAATTTCCATGTCTCAATACATATGCATTTATACCCGACATATTCTTGAAAATTTTATAATGACAACGCAACATATGTTGTGATCTCATTACACTAGGATGATACGTCTTCAACTAAAATGTTATAGGCTTGAAAGGTCACAAACTTCTATCCTATGACTCAAATAGTTTTGTTCGGAATTAAGTCAACACTTACAAATTCACTCAATTAGAAATTTATCCTTACATTCTTCTTCTTCTTCTTCTTCTTCTTTAATAGTGAAACCTTATTTCACAAAATTAACCGTAGAGAAAATTCTCTACACGGGTGTATCATAAGAAACCTTCTCTTATTTATAAAAGTGATCTTGAATAATTTTCGGGGGTGAGGAATATGATTATGAGGAGTTTTGCTCACAAAAGAGAACTCAAAAGGTATTTTTCTTTTTGAAAAAGATTTCTTAAAGTATCTGATCTCGTTCAGCCTTTTTATAAGAAGGTTGGATAAAAGGATAAACACAAAAGATATTGGGAAGATATCATTAAAAAAAAATTGCCCGGTCGTTCAAACGATAACTGCATCTTGTTCGAATGACTTCAAATAAGTCCTTTTAATGAGATCTCACTGGAACGTATAAAATAACTCGTTAGCACCTCGTTCGAACGACGGTTAACATCGTTTGAACTAGGTGTTATTTTTTCAAAAATAATTCTTACAAAAAATTAAGTTGTCTTTTTACAAAAACATCCTCATAAAAATATAACTAAACCCCAAAAAACATAAAAATCCACTTACCAACCCAATAACTTACTTCTACCATGATTGTTGAGATGACGAAATCTTGCAATCTTTCACGGTCTTCAATAATGTCTTCGAATGCCGAGAAGAAGTGACGGTGATATGTTTTTATAACGGGATACAACAAACCAAAATAAAATATGATATGAGCAATAATAAAACTTTATCTTATAACCATGTATAATGAGAATCTCTTTGTTTCAGAAACAAGAAGAATGGCGATGGCTTGGACAACACTTTAGAAATAACTATAGAAAAGGATAAAACTTGGTAAAGACATAATTTCCATCATGTCCTTGTACCTAGTTTACATTGAGTAAGGCGTATCTTGTTCCAACCGTCAAGATAATTCAAGTTCACAAGGTCAATAAGATGGATGCGAATATCAAGCATCTTCAAGATCTATGCGACATGAGTTATACTTTGGTATGGATTTAAGTTCGTGTTACTTAGATTTTATTCTAAGTATTGGGATACTTTTCTAAAATATTTTATTTCAAAATGAGGAATTTTTTCAAACTTGAAATGTTTTCTGAGATACCTGTAGGAGAACCTTAAAAAAATCATTTTTGTTGTTCAAAGACATTAGCATCTTGTTAGAAAGATTGTTTGTAGCCCAGGATCTCGTGTGGAATAAAAGAGAGCGTACTGTTTTATTTTTTCATGGTCGTTTGATGGGTCGTTCGAAGCCACTTCAAACGACATCCCTATGTCGTTCAAACAACATTAAGATATCGTTCTAACGAGATTTCGCGGCCTCGAATTTTTTGTTTGCCTATAAAAACCTGTTTCATGAAGCTTTTTGATAAAGACTTTTATTTTACAAAAATTGGATAACAACTACAAAATAGTCTTCACTTTTTAGTGAAAAACTTGTTTTTGATTCATACAAATTAATCCCAATTCTTTTGCCTTGGAGCCCAAACACTTTTGTTACGAAGTTATCCTTTTGCAGTTCTATCTCTACTGTTAATATTTGGGATACTCGAGGGTATTCACTGTTGAAGGAGGAACTACAGTTCTTGTGATTCTCGAGGGAGTCATTGCTGGTTTAAAACTGCGATCTTTGGTGATTCTTCCGGGAATTCATTGTAGATTTATTTACTATATTGTAAGTTGTGATTTGCAAACATTTGTGAAATAAAAATTTTGCCCTGGAGGAATTTTTACTGAAATTGTTTGTCTTTGCATGATTGTTTCCAATCACCAAGATGCATGTTTAGGGTGTAATCAAATTGGAATTTGGTTTGTTTGAAATTTACATCTAGTTAAATAAGTTAACTCCATAAAAATATTGAGAAGTCTAAAATTGATATCACATCATCTTTTACAAATTGGTATCATAGCTTTTAGCTCGGGATTTTACCTTCTTTAAATTGGTATCAGAGCAGGTTTCACCAAATTACTGTGAGATCATTTTTTCAAAATTTTTGTGATACCAATTTTTTAAAAAATTGCAATTTTTTGATGGATAATTTATATAATCGAATTACCATCTTTGATGGAACAAATTATGGCTATTGGAAATCCCACATTAGATCTTGTTTAAAATCTATCGATGAAAGAGTTTGGCTCGTTTATGAAAGAGGGTGGACTTCTCTGTGTCACCGTTAATAGTGCTATTTTCAGAGCTGTCACACCCGGCGAATTTTGACGTATCATGACGTGCATTACATCTAAAGAGGAATGGAATACCCCTTAATTGACACATGAGGTTACTAACACGGTTAAGGTGTAGAAATTATAAAATTTGAGCACCTAGTTTGATTCTATCACTATGTTAGAGTCAGAGTGTTTTGATGAGTTTTATGTTAGGTTGTCGGACATTGGTAACACGAGGTTTAATTTGGGTGAAAAAATTGATGATTCGAGAGTTGTGAAAAATTATTTGAGGTCACTCCCATCCCAATTTATTTCTAAGGTCAACGTGCTTAACTATTTAGGGATTTTAGACTCTCTTAGGTTAGAAAAACTCGTAAGAGACCTTCAAACTTATGAGATCGACATGTTTCCCCAAACCATTAAGCCTAAGGATAAAGTGATAGCTTTAAAGACTCAGGTTAAATAATAAAAGGGAGAGAGTTTTTGAGTTTGATTCTAAGGGTGAGGTTGATTTAGATGACTTGGCCTTATTTCCTAAATTTTTTAAAAAGTTTCTCAAATTTTTAAAAGAGAATTCTTCTAATAAAAATATTTTTGAGAAGAATAAAAAGAAAGATGAGGTCAAAGATAGTGGTGAGAAAGTGAAAGGTATAAGGTGTTATGAGTGCAAGGGAAAAGGGCGCAAAGCTTTTGAGTGTCCAACTATGCTAAAGAGATAGGGCAAGAAAATTGCTAATATCGCCACTCTTAGCGATAGTGACATCGAGTTGGATGATTTCCAGAATGAATCACCTTATGAAAAGTGTGTTACATTCATGGCTAGTCACGTGAGCACATCTAGTTTGTCCCACGATGACGAGGACACTTGTATACGTGAGAGCCTCGATGATGTTTCCAACCATTCGGGTGATAATGAGATTGGAAATGAGGGTAAATGTGATCTCCAAAAGGCGTTTAAATATTTATACACCGAGAAGTTAGAAACCAAAAAAATGAAAAAAGAGTTAGGTCTTTAGGTGTTAGATTTGGAGAGAGATAGAAATTTTAAGGGGGTGTGAGGCATTGGCGAGTCAACTTGAGAAGGTAAGAGTTTTTTATGTGAGCAGTTGATCGTCTTAGGCCAAAAAATGAGTGAATTGACCAACACAATGACTAGTCTTACGGGATATCTTCAATCCTCATTGAAGACTCGTGAGAAACTTAAAGCCCAAGTATCCCAACTCGAGAGAGATATCGAATGCGCCTGAGAGGTCAAGGTCATTATTGAGGACACATCTAAGAAGGTTGGAGAGATGCTCTCCGGTCCCACTTTGAGTAATGTTAAGAGACTAGAAATAGGTTATGATGGGGCATCCACTTTCCATATTGCACTCGAGACGATTCCTAAGTTTGTGATAGATCCATATGGCTCTCATCCTGACTATCTAGGTGTCTGTTTTCCCATAAGAGAGTGCGTCCTAGACGTTGTGAGAGAGGTGTTCCTAGGCCCATATATGTTTGTTCCTATTGCAAGAAAAGAGGACACCTTAGGGAATTTTTCTTTAAGTTGGGTAGTGTGTCTCAAAGGTATTTACCTCGTTATGATACTACACGTGTTCCCATATGCACTCCCACACATGTTACTCAACATTCTCTCGTACATCACATGAGAGATTTTGAGCGCTTTTGAGAGCAAGTTGAGTATTTGGTGAAAACTTGACATGTTTTGATGGATGTTTTTCATAGGATGTCACCACCTTTGGAAAACTCGTCTGGACCTAATGATTGAGGTTTAGACTTATTTGCTAGCATATGATGATTTTCATATTCATATTTTATACCTATTGCTAGTATGTACTACCCTTGTATTCATTTTTTCCATTTTGCTATATTTTTTGAAAAATCCAAAAAGAGTTTTGTTTTTTTGAAAAATCGTGGAAAAATATAACAAGATTTTCTATTTTTTTAGAAAAAGTGAAAAAGCTAAACATATTTTATTTTTGAATTTTTTTTTGAAAAATATAAAAATATTTTTATATTTATTTTTGCACCATTTGTGGATGGAAATTTAGGATGACCAAGTCATGATAACATTCCATTATCCATGTGATATTTTTATAGTGTTTTGAGACACAACATCATTTCATTTTTGTGGTTTATAATGTTTGGACTCATTGAGATGTGATTAGGTTTTAGTTTTAATATGTTTGACTCATTAGTTCCTTTAATGCACACGTGCACAGATTTATTTGATTTTTGTACTTGTCTATCTCATGTTGGTCGAAGTGTTTTCATCTCAATCCTGTCTCTAAAACGAACCACATGCGATAAAATAAGACAATGAAAGTAGTGCATGCAAGAACCGTTGCTCGTGAGAGTTTGGTTAATATAAAAAATTATGAGTGAACACGGAAAATGTATGCGAGAGGAAAGTTATCTCGCCGTGAAAGCCACAATTTGAAAAGAACCCAAGAAAAATTAAGGCAATAAAAAGAAAAATATGCCAAAAAGGGGCTAAATAGTTTAGTTTGATTGATTTTTCAAAAGAAAAAAACTAGAAAATAAGATCATTTTTATCTTTTGAGGGAGTTTGGTTGGAAATCAACTGGTTTGCACGTCCTGACAAAGTCCTGAAAAAGAATTACATATTTTTAGACGTTATTGGTGGGAAAATCATTTTATGCTTTGATTTGTTGATTAGATTGAGTCGATATCATTTGAATTCAACATTTTTACACCTAAGGACGATTTTGAGTTCATTCGTTAGGAGTATCCAAAATTCATCATGCACATATGTTAAGATTGGTTGAGTTGATTTTCCTATCGAATTTGTTCACACACATTCATTTTTGTTTCCACAATTTGGTTATCTTAGTGTTAGTTCATGGTATGTGTTGTTTTTGTAACAATTTTTCTCTTGAAAAATAAAAAATAGTTTGTGGAACCTTGTGAATTTATCCTAGAATGAGCTTAATTGATATATGTTTGTGATGATTTGCTTTGCTTGTTATGATCCACTCCGGTTTTTTATTGTTTTATTTATGGGGGAGATTCGAATTGATTTGTTTATCTCTTTGATCTATGTTTATCTCATTTCAAACTCGATACGTCACGAAGGTATTTTCTTTGTCTATTGTGTGTAGGACTTTGATGAGCATTTGAAAAGCACAAAAAAAAAGAAGAGCAAGGGAAAGTAAGGAGATTTGTAAATTTGAAAGTTGAAGATTTTGAAGACTTATAATATAGTATCTTTCCACTTTTGGGTTCTTAGGGGGATACTAGATTTGTATAGGATATTTGTTGATAATTAGGATATTTTTATTATATACCGAATAGCCATGGGGGGAAATTTATAAGGACACATTTTTCATCTTTCCCTAGTACCTAATTTACATTGAGCATGGCATATCCCATTCCAACCGTCAAGACAATTCAAGTTCACAAGTTCAAGAAGACTAATCCAAATATCAAGCATCTTCAACATCTATGCGACATGTGTTATACTTTGGTATGGATTTAAGTTTATATTAATTAGATTTTTTACTTAGTATTGGAATACTTTTCTAAAATGTTTTATTTCAAAATGAGGTGTTTTTTCAAACTTGAACTGTTTTCTAAGCTGCTTGTAGGTGAACTTTAAAAAAATCAATGTCGTTCAAATGATAAGGCTATGTCGTTCAAACGACATTAGCATCTCGTTAAAAAGATCATTTGTATCCCCGGATCTAATTTGGAATAAACAAGAGTGTACTGTTTTGATTTTTCATGGTCGTTTGATGGGTCGTTCGATGCCACTTCCAACGACATCCCTATAGCGTTCAAACGACATTAAGATCTCATTAACGAGATTTCGCCGCCTCAAATTTTTTGTTTGCCTATAAAAACCTGTTTCGTGAAGTTTTTTTATTAAGATTTTTATTTTACAAAAACTTCATAATAGCTGTAAAATAGCCTTCACTTTTTAGGGCAAAACTTGTTTTTGATTCACACAAATTAATCCCAATTCTTTTGTGAATAATCTTTGAAATCCAAACACTTTTGTAATGAAGTTATTCTTGTGGAGTGCTGTCTCTACTGCTGATTTTGGGGATACTCGAGGGTATTCATTTTGAAGGAGGAACTACCACTACAAGAAAACTTGGCTTTAGCGACGTTTTATAAACGTCGGCATAAACTTTAAAAACGTTGGGAAAAGCATTCCCAACGTTTTTACGATGTTTTTGAAAAACTTCGGCATATCCACAGTCGAGAAATACACGTCGTTTATGAAAAACGTCGGATATATGTTTACGACATTTTCTGCAACGTTTTTTAGCAGTCGCTAATTTGCCAACCTTTTCGAAACAAATGACGGGTTGTGGTCAACGTTTCTCCAAAAGCGTCGGGAATTTTAAACTATATATTAACACACACTTAATGTTAACTAACTTTTTAAATACTATAATCCAACATTTTTTTGTAAAGAACAACCATATAATATAAAAATTTGAAGTTTAATTATAAACTTATTGCCTACTTTTAACTTTAGATGAAGACATCAAATTTTTCAAACTTAATATATATTCAAGGAGACATCATTAATATTATAATTGATTCCTTAATACATTATCTATCAACCAAAGAAAACTACGTACAATAACAACCAATCATTCCAAAATAAAATGAAGAAAGTGTATCTTCAACCATCGCAAACAAGTTGTTTACTAATAAGACAAAAAATTATACAAAAACATTCCAAACAAAATATGAACATAAACTATGATAAATAAATGCTAGAGTACTATTCAAAATAGTCAAAAAGATATCGATAACCATGAGCATGACAAAACCACTTGCAAAAGGAAAGAAAATAAGTATTAAAAACTAAATAAGTCAAATGTAAAAGTGATATGCAATAAAGAAAAATGAAAAGTGGTTAAGGACTTACTTCCCAAGTCAAACTTTTCTATTAGTTAGTATTTTTTTCCTTATTCGTCGTCATCCACTTCAAAAATTGATCAAGGGAATAATTGGAAGAGGGAATAATTAGATTCAATATTTTCAAATCAACAACTTGTATGAGCAAACCTAAAAACATTGATATATATAATGATAATAAATTTTCAATTATAAAAGTACTAAAAAATATAATATATTGGCAAAACATATTACCATATAGCTTGTGAAGTTTGTGATCAGACCCAAATAAAAAATGTAAGCCTCATAATGTAGGCCTAGTTACACGCAGATTTTACAAACCATAAATAAAAGTCGTGTTATTCATTTTCATCACTTATAAATTTGAAAAAAAAATCGACAGAGTTTCCTTTATTTATTCATGAAACCAGCCTGTTTTAACATTTAAAATTAAACTCAATAACAGCAGCAATAACCAAATTGAGCCACTAATAAATCACTTTCAAAAATTTGAACATTGAGAACCTCATGAATTAGTTCCATCAACACAAGTTCAATGGATTGATGTCTAACTTAAAAAATTAATTTCCAAATAGTTACATCGGCCTGCATGGTAAAAAAATGCAGCAACTACGTAAAATCTACTATTATATAAAGCCAAAAAGCATAAAGTTCTCATACTTTTGTGTACTATATATACCCTTATACAATATTTACATGTGAATTTAATTTTATGGTAATAGTGTAAACCATCATCAACTTACCCAATCAACCTGCTCCTTCATGAACACTATGAAAATCCAACTAATCCACGTCTGAAACAAATTTACGTTTACATTCAAAATCCAAATGATAGAATTAGTCTTTGATACACGGTGATAGAAAAGTTGGTAGTTATTTTACTGTCATCCTCATATCATCTCATCTTATCATGTTATCTCCATTAACTTCATTCAATGTGTACTAAAATGATTTGTACCTTCATTAATTATAACTTGCTTAATTTACTTCGTGATAATGATTTTTAACTTGCTTATTATTTTTGCAAAAATTCAACAGACTTTCCTTTGTTTATTCATGAAGCCAACTTGTTTTAACATTTATAGTTACCTCAACAATAACAACAATAGCCAAATTAAACCACAAATCAATCCCTTCCACCAATTTCAACATTAATAACTTCATAAATCAGTTCCATCAACACAAAAGTTAAACGAATTTTTTCAGCTATTAATCGTGACATTCGCACTAGTATAACTAGTGTATATATCATGGATATTATATGCATCAAACAATGAAATATTAAGTAAGGCTCTTACTTTAAAATGTTCCAGCAAATATACTAACCTCACAATAGTTTCGAACTTGAGATCGTGATATGATTTGTGATGGTTCCTTCATTTAGGATTGCCAGTGGCATTGAGATTGAATCTCATATGTCAATGGTTGCTTTGTGGTGATGCTACAAGTTCGACATTGGCGTTGCCAGGAACCTAGCAATTAGAATATACAAAATATTATATGTAATGCATAAAATTAAGCAATTGTACTCATACATCCAATAATTGATAAAAGTTGATTTATCTAGCGCCTAAAGAAACATCACCCATAGATTGCAAATAAGACTTCATAAAATCCCGTATATGAGGTTCATGTATGGCAGGGTTGGCTTCTACATGCTTCTGTTGCTCAGGGGTTGGCATAGCTCCTCGAATGTGTTGGGTTTGAGATTTACTGGTCGTCATGGTAATGTATAAAACAACAGAAAAAAAATTAAAAAGAATATTTTTGTTATCAAAAGTAACCATCAAGCCTAAAATTCTTCTTTCAAAAGTATAATCTTAAGCATAATGTCAAACAGACTAAAGTATGACCAATCTTAAGCAATACAAAATAAAGAATCAACCACAATACACACTACTTCCAAATAAAAGATAAATTTTGGTCATTGGACTCATTTATGCATTTTTCAATAGATTTTGTAATCGAATGCCACTAGGAAGAATTTTGTAATATGAGAGCCATTCCATATAGTACAAAAATCCAGAATTACTTCAATCTCTTAGAAAGTGATGGACTAACTAATGAAACAAAGATATAACTAGATGCGTATTTAAACGAAAGTACTTTGTCTTATCAAGGTTTTATGACTGGATAATGTCTTATTTATTTATATCTGTATATATATATATAAATAAATAGTGTATATAGATAAGCAAAAATCCAGTTAAGCTAGATAATGCCACATAGAATAGAACTTTTCGGCATTATGCTAGAGTTTTAGTAGTTTTGGACTTCAGTTAAGACCTCACCAAAAAGTTCCAAGTTTGAAGGAGGGATTATAGCTTTATGATAAATATCTCAAATGAAAAGTCATGTTTAGGAAAATACTAGCAAGCCCAAAGAAAAGGGGGCTAATAAGAGATAAGCCAACACTCAGCTAGGTAAAGAAGGAACTACTAAGTCAGGTCACCAATTGCAAAAGAGAGGAACAAAGATGATGACACCATCAACAATTTTGAAATCTAAAATAAAAAAAATTGGTTTGATTATGTGGAAGAGGATAATGAAAATAAGTCAAAACTAATCCAGAAAAACACCTGACACTGCACTAGCTGAGCATCAAGTGGAAGATGCAACTGAGGCTTCTGTGGAAATCTCCACTTCTATGCTAATGACCTATTTATTTTCTGCAATTCCACCGTTACCAACATTATGTCCCTCATTAAGGAATATGAGACCAGATCTACGGAAGTCATTAACAAATCCAAATGTAAATTTTCCTTGGGAAAAGGGACCGTTCATAAAAAATTTCCATTAGCATCACCTTGGGCCTCACTAAAGGTGGAAACTCCTTCATCTATCTGGGAATCCAATATTTAAAGGAAATACCAAGGCCACCTACCTCCAACCACTTATGCACAAGGAACCAAGCTTGAAGGATGGAAAGGCAAGATTATCCCCTCTGTTGGTCTAACGAAGCTTGTCAAAATGGGCATCCCCCATTATCGTATACACCTTCATTTAAAAATGGCCTTCCAGTCTGCTTGAAAGTCTCCAGACCTATATCAAGAACTTTATTCGAACTGGCAACATTCTAAATAGAGTTGTGGTGTTAGTTTCTTGGGCAAATACTTGTACACCAATTGACAAGGGGGGACTTCGCATGTTCAACTTAAGAACCTATAACCAATCACCCTGTTGAAGAACCTTTGGGATTTATTCATTCAAGATCTATTTGTGCCAATTTTATTTCAGCTAGATTCAATCTGCATACCATACAGTGCCCATCATATAATTTCTAACATGGTTTCTAATAATTGTAACACCCCGCCTATCTGGGGAGAGCGAGCGGGGCGCCACTACGATAAAACTAACCAAATCAACAAATAACAAGGTATAGAGCATCTAAAAATCCCACAATACAATAGAATAATCCATTAATCTTAATCTTCAAATTAATACAACAAATCCATCGAATTAAAACAACTATCTAACTCGATACAAAACAATTATTCAATGCTCTATACATCAAAATAAATACAAGTCTTCTCATCTCTTGTATTAAAATTCTTCCCAAAATAATCCACCCTAAAATCCATCTCCAATAAATCCAAAGCGCCCAAAATCCACGCTAACCTGCCACTAAAAGAAAATATGGGGAAGTACACAATACGACAGGAAAGATGCTCAACAAATATTAGCAGTGAATAAAACATCACAATACGAATACGAATATTCAAATCAAAAGCGAATCTCATAAGCAATTACATCAATATAATTTCTCAATAACACATTAACCGGGTCACCAAGCCTCACCACCATACCGCGCCTATGCATTTTTAAGCATATCCGAAAATGGAATATCGGCGGGTGCCCAACCTCAGTGCCATATTAAAATCTCATGACAACATGCTCAACACCAAATATAATACCACATTAATCGAAATTAGATTCCAACAAGTATTTCCAAATTTCCAAATGAATTTATCAATTCAAATATGAGTTAATAATCACAAGAAAACAACGAGAATAATACTCGCGAGATTAAGGAGCATATTGTGTAAAACCCCATACCTTAAACCACCAAAAGAACCAACATGAATCATCACATAATTTTAGCCTCAAAATCTATTCACACCATCACGTTCCTCTTGCGAAAATAATCAAATCTCGTTCTAGCCCAAACAAGAGAAAACACCAAATAAGCGTTCTAATCTAAGGTTGAAATCTTGAATAAGTTTGGGGCTATGATTTGTATATGAAAGGGAGTAATTTTGGAGAGGTCTTCTGGTTGAAAAGTTTGAGAAAAAGTGATTTGAAAAGTCCATCCACGAATTTGTTGATATATAAAGGATTAAGAGGTTGATTAAGAAAAGAGTTCTAATGAGATACAAACACTAAAAAATTTATTCCGGACGATCGGACCGTTGTAATTGGATGAAATTTTACAGAGAATTAGTTGAAGATGAGAGGAAGCTCTCCAAAAAATTTCAGCTCGATCGGAACCATCAATATTTGTTTTGCTAGAGAGTTTTATGTTTTGAGGGATCTTAGAAAGTTTTATGTTTTGAGGACTCTTCTATATAATAAAAATTCAATTAAAACTCCATTTTAATTCCAATTCCAAAACCGTTTGAAATTCTCATCTTTAAAAATAAAATCCAACATATTTGAGCAATAAAAATAATTTTACCAAAAACTTTATTTTCCTCTATATTTTGAAAATACCCCAAAATTACGCGGGTTGTTACAATAATTCAAAACAGAAAATGAAACAGGAAAAAATAGTACCACATCTGTAAGTTCTATATGTAATTTGAAATCAAACTCCCCTGATCATAACAATACCACATCAATAGGTTATTTAAACTCAAAGTAACGAAGTGTAAATGTCCAAAGCATAACCAAATTATAATATGCAGGATCCCAGTAATTAAACAGAGTGCTAAACATCTCTCTAATTAATAATTTCATACTTAATGAAACAGTGCCCTTAATGTTTGGACAAACTTTTTTGCACAATGTGGGTTTATTTTTCCTCACATCGTATGAGAAAAGTGATACTAATTAAACAAAAAAATAGAAAGATCAAGCTAAATATGTCCATAAGCACAATTAGGACTTGCATTATCATAAAACATTTTAATAACAAAATCCATTCTGATGAAGGGTAAATACCACTGTGATGAGGACACACATAATGATTTTTTATGCTTAGAAGATATAACCAAAGGCAAAACTGAGATTTTGTATCATTTCCTTTCTAAAACTGAACAAAATTCGTGTATAAAAATTAATATCAGTAATGAAAATAGTAGTTATATAACTGATATCTCTGGGAATTTCAGAACTTGAATGATGTAAAACTAATACCAGTAGTTCTATAATTGTTTTGTTCTTTAATTCAAAGATTTCTAATTGTTGTCAATATTTATATAACTTATGTATAACTGATATCCAAGTTATATAACTGATATCGTTGGAATTTCATGACTATTCCAATGATATAACTGATCTTAGGAGTTCTAAAATTCCAAGATAATGTACATCTAAAATTAGATAATGCTAATAATAAATTATTTCCAGTGAATGTTACATGTCCGAATAAGAAATAAGAAAAATGTAATTTCAGTATCTATGACATTCCCAACTAAGTTTCTAATAGTGCATTTGGTATATTCATAATAGACAGAGTTAATAAAAGGTATCATTCAATCGTGAAACTTCAGTTGTCATTTTTGGTTGGTAAGTCTGGAGTAAAGGTATCTTAGAGCACCTGACTAGTCCAAGGGTATGCTTAGACCATTCAATCTGCAAACACTTTAGAATTCTACTGTTTATTGGAAATGCAGAATTGTACTTAGGGTGAATAAGGAATACAGAAACTCATGATGGCAAAAATTTTAACACTAAGAATTGCGATACCATATCTGGTTGGCTAGTTCTATATGGAGAAAACTTAAAATTGTATAACTTTAGGAGTTTCTTCTTTGGTTAGGGGGGATTACTATTGAGGTAAGTTGGGTGGAGTAATTTGCCAAATTTTAAAGTTTTACTTGTTTTTAGAATTCCTATTATAGTGTCATGTTTCTCTTCTTTTTTAGATTTATGAGGAATTTAAATTTTTTAGTTTCTTTAAATATTTAGATTTCTTATTCTGATAGATTTTTGGGAGTATCTTCCAACTAACTTAGTTCTAGTAGATTTAGGATAGTAGCTTATAAATATGATTCCAGTAATCCATAAGGGGTTGTGAACTTTATTATTGATTCAATATAAAGAGAGTTGGAACTTTAGCACTGACACACTTGTTCTTCTTTTTCTTCTTCTCATTGTGACATATATATTATTTTATTTATATATTTTAGTCTTTACGTATGGAAAAGATTGAATGTTGTTATTGGATCAACCAATGGAGATCAAGGCTGAATAAAGTCTAATCGAAATCCTATCCCCTTCGACTGGGCACTCGTACGACGAGAGTCTTCGTCTAGCGAGAGACCCTTCGGCCTAAAGCGGTGTCCTCCAGGGAAGGCATTATGCTTTCCCCATACTGTCAGTGGGATAAGATAAGATATAAGCCTCATAGGAGGTAGACTCCTACACAGACAGAAAAGAACATATCTAATGAGCAGTCGAGGCTCCCAATGCCTTTCGCATATTGACTCCAGTAGCTTAGACCAATTAAACTAAGGATTCTTATATCTTGAAAAGACCACTTTAAATAACACCAACTTTATCTCTGTTATCATATACACATATTACTAGACACGTGTGAGACAGGAGAGCAATTTTACTTCTCGTATGTACTTCATTCCCTCTAAATGGACGTAGGTCAAACCCATGCCAAACCACGTACATCTTGTGTTTGTGTGTGCTTTTGTTTCCTACATTACAATGAAAATCTTGAGTTGCTGATTTTTGCATCAATAAAGTTGTTTCTCCATCCATGCAGTCATGGAGGAACCTTTCAGATGTCTATTAGAGATTTAAATTTAGCCCTGGGCATTGCTTATTACGAATAAGGAATACACGACCTCGTGATGGCTAAAGTTCATAGAGGCCTCAACACTTTGAATTGTGATCCAATCTTCGGTTTCTAGTTTTATGCAGATATTTTTAAACTTTGGGAGTTTTTTTCTGGAGGGATAAACCTTTGCCGCCACCTTATATCTATCAGAGTACAAACAACTGTATCAGAAGGAGGCAACACATCCATCTTACCTGGTTGTGACACCTAACATATCTTTGGTCTGATCTCAGCTCTAACTCCCTATGGTGGATCGTCCGGCGCAATCACTCTCTCTCTCTCTAGAGTATTTGTATTTCAATCCTGCATCTCAAACCTTCTTTAGGTTCTCGAGTGATAACATTGTCTCCTTTTAGAAGGTTATGACTCCATCTTCCTCCTCAATACTCTAGCTCACACTACCCTCCTAAAAATAGTTAATTAAAATTTTTTGGTTTGTTTTATTTTTGAGATTTTAGATATTTGATTATAGCCCGAAGTTTATATGATACAAACACAACCAATTGGGACCAAAGAAGGGAGAGAAAACAAGCACAAATTTAAAAATTATATTTTCAACCAAAGAAGCAGTACATTTCTCATTACATCATCATCTATTTATAGTATTAGGAATCGTATTATCATGTTTACATCATCATCTCATTACATCATCATCCAATCATGTTTGGATTCAAAGTTTTAATAAAAATGTTCACACAATTATCATGTTTACTCTCATTTCAAGTAACTAACCATGATCTTACATTAAAATTAAATAATATAGCGGCAACAATGAAGTATTTAAGCAGACAGTACAAAAACATAAGTAAAAATAGTGAAGCTAAGAATTGCAAGAGTCGAGCTCTGCATACCTTAGGAGTTTGTTGACAAATGTCCAAAATTTGTAAGGAATTAAATAATGGACCATTGTAATAAGGTATGAATGGCACCTAAAAGTTGAGATTATTATAAACCATTTGAATGTTAACCAGGTGTCTCTGTAAACATTCGAATGGGCGCATACTCCCGTTCATATATTTACTCCTAGTTATGATTATGAGTTTCATACCTGATGTCATAGTTAAAATTTGAATACAGCCTGGAATTGTTTGGAATTCTGTGAAGTACCTAATCATGAATGGTTTCTTAGTATGTGTATTCAACAACAGTTATGCGCATGGTTTTATTTACACCTCAAATGAAATTTGTGATGTGAAAAACTCCAATAAAGAAAGCATCACCCAAATGCAGTTATTCCACTGAACAATTTTATTGCGTATGTTTATATCATACCACAGAAAATAATGAACTGGACAACATCTATTATGCTGAATTGTCAAAGCTTATAGTATTATTCCAGAAGTATATATCAGAGTTTTAATGTTTTGAAATTTTAAAAGTAAATACATAGAATTTTTATGCACAATTTTACGATCTAAATTTATTCTAAATCTGAAGCAATGCTGTTTAACAATTTCAAACGCAGTAGGTTGAATCGAAATAAGTTCCACTTATTTGTTATCCGTGGAATTCAGCCTTTGTGTAGATCCGGATCTGACTTAAATCCCAATTTTAACCAGCTTCTCAATCCAAAATACAATCCGGATTTAACAAAGGTAAAAAATGACATAATTTTTTCATTCAAAACATAATAGTAATAACACGAAAAACAAACATTTTATCATAAAAAAGTGACAATTATTTAATTCATGAAGCTACATATAACATAGCACTATTCAATACAATGTAATTATTGATAAAAACTCTTTTCATTGAATAAAAAGAAATACATATTCGTCGGTCTTTATTCATCGAAACTTATTCAAAACATTGGAAGAGTTAAAAATCATAATAAGGAGAGTGATGCATGGGCCTTCTTCTGTAAGGTCGTTTGGAGTCACCCGAATAGTTGGAAGCATTAGCCTGAGTGATTGTGAAGAAATGTGAAGGGTTGCCTCTCATAATTGTGGAAATTGGGGGGCTCCTATGTTCAAGGAAAAAATGGTTATTAACTGGAAGAAGGTTCATGATAGCCTCAATTGGCATGATAGCCTCAATTGGCAACTGAGCTACAATTCCATGCTTGAACATGTGAATGTAATATTGTTGAGTTTTATTGACCTATCGTTATACCTAAAGCACAGTTTCATGTACTATTGTGTTTTTCATGATGGTTTTCCTATCAAATGAAAAAAGAGTGAATCGACTTTGGGTTGCATAGAGGTGTATTATAGAAAGAAAAAGAATGAAAATGGAGGAGGTGGAAGAGGACTAACTCATGGAACTTATCTTTCAAAGCATGATCCATGTCACTAACATTAATAATGGTGGGAGGTTGAAGACATTTAGAGTTCAAGACGTAATGCGAGAAGAACTGAATGTGACAACATCAGACTAAGAGAATTTCTGCACAACATATGATGGTAGAGAGTTAAGTCTATAATGGAAATACCAGCGCCTAGTCCACAACAAAGTTGAAAGCTTCCGACTATGCCTAACTATGTTACACCATCTTCGCTCTTTCTTCATCTTTGATACAGATTCATGCCCATCATCGACAACAGACTAAGAGAATTTATGCACAACATATGATGGTAGAGAATTAAGGCTATAGTGAAAATACCAAGCGTGTAGTCTAAAATAGAGGTGAAATCATCCGATTATGCTGGACTATGTCACACCATCTTTGTCTTTTCTTGTCTTTGAAACAAAATTATGCTCGTCCTTCTCTTAGTGTGAAGACATTAGATTAATAGAATTTATGCACAACATATGATGGTAAAGTGTTAAGGCTAGAATGAAAATACCATGTGCCTAGTCTAAAACAGAGGTGAAATCATCTGATTATGCCAGACTATGTCGCACTATCTTCGTTCTTTCTTCGTATTTGAAATAAATTCATGCTCGCCCTTCTCTGAGTGTGACAGCATCAGATTAAGAGAATTTTTTCACAACATATGATGGTAAAGAGTTAAGGCTATAGTGAAAATACCAAGCGCCTAGTCTAAAATAGAGGTGGAATCATTTGAGTGTGCTCAACTATGTGACGCTATATTCTCTCTTTCTTTGTATTTGAAACAAATTCATGCTCGTCATTCTCTGATTGCCATATCATCAAATTAAGTTAGTAAGGGTCCTTAATCTATCAAATGTGTCTATTGAAATAATACTTGACATGTTGGTTGGGTTGTTTAATTTATTGTACTTAACCTTACGGGAAAACAAGGTTATAAATATTCCCAAGTCAGTGGAGTGTCTAAGAAACCTACAAATGCTGGATATCAGGAACACCAGTGTGGAGGAGCTACCAAGTGGGATATCAAACATGCCAAATTTAAAACATCTATTTTTGTGCCGTTAGAAAAATAATGACACCGAAACATCAAGTTTCCGATGTGGCAAGCAGGTTCAAGCAAGAATAGGGAAAATACGAAGATTACAAACTCTATCATGCATTGAAGCAGAAGAACTAATCCAAAAGGTTGGAAATTTCTAAGTCAGACAGTGATTATTAAAGCTCCATCAATATTAAATTCTAAATTATACTAATGATGCTTAAATGCATATAATAGTCGCTATACAAAGCAGTGTTTCTATTCACAACATTCATTCCAAAATAATAAGTCACAAAAACTCATTTTAACCAAGACATCAAAAAAATCAATTCCTCCCACCATTTCAATGTAAAACATGTATATATGGGGAGATGACCATACATCCATTTTAATTGAATAAATAAGTACAAGAAACACATACATAAGCATATTGTCCACATTACAATATTTAAGTTCTTTTTGTAAAAGAGACATTGTTATCCGTTTCTATTTTCTCATGTGAATTTGACAAGAAAAATATTATATCCTAGTAACAGTTGATCACAACAAATATTCTTCATATATGTTTTACCACTCAGATGTGAAGTACGAAAAAATGAAAGGATTCATTTTTATTTACCTGAAAAAGAGAAAATTGAAAGCAAGGAATGAGAGTTTCACTTCAATTATTTAGTCTTCGATTTCTCCAAGTCTCTTGAGACCTACATGAGTAAAGCACAAAAAAATATTTTTACCCTAATCCTAACTTTATGAAATTATAGTGAGATATTTGTATTTACCTACAAATTTTAGAGTTTTTTGTCATTATCCCTTGATGTAATATAATATAATTTTGTTCAAAATGTCTGAATATTTTACTTATAATGTACATTACTCATAATTTACAATTATGGATTACAATCACATCAATCCAAATAAGGGAAAATTTTATTCTGATTAAGAAAAGATGTACTATTACATCTTAACAATCTAGAGCTTTAAATAATTAGGTTTAATATCCATAACAATAAGCAAATCTTGATGAGAAATGAATTTAAAATATGACCTAGCTCCCTTGTTAGATACAAATAGAGATCAATATACCTTTCATCAAAGCTCAAAAGTTAGAATTTTTTAAAAATTGAGACTGGAATGCATAGAAAAGATAGCTAAGTTTTAAGTTTCATCTTTTTACCTTTTATTGTACAACAACATTATCCGAAACAGAATCAACAAACAACATTATCATTTGATTATCGTGATTTTAAAAAATCCATTTCTAAATGATTTGAAGAAATGGATAGATCTGACCTTAAACTAAGACTTCTCTCCATCTGATTGAGTTGGTGGTGGCCCCGGAACATAATCAACAAATAATCTGACGAAGGTTTCACCGATTCTGACAGAACGAGAGCGGAGGTTAGGGTTTGGAAATAAGATGAAAGCGGAGGTTTGGAGGGAATACAAAAATAACATGAAAGTAGTAAGCCATCTACGCGGGAAACAAATCTGATAATCGACGTTTTTAATAAAAAGGGTGAGAAATAACCCACATTTTTAAATAAACGTTGTAATATTTCGACGCTTTACACAAACGTCTACAAATTTTTTGACATTTATTTAAAATCGTCGAGAGCTTTCCAACGATTCTAAATAAACATCGGCAAATCCTATAAATCCCGACGTTTTTCAAAGCGTCACAAAAAATGTCACCGTATCCAAGTTTTCTTGTAGTGTACGGTTCTTGTGATTCTCGAGGGAGTCATTACTGGTTTAAGGCTGCGATCTTTATGGGTTCTTGTGGAATTTCATTGCAGATTTCTCTATTGTGTTGTAATTTGATTTGCAAACATTAGTGAAATAAATCTTTTTCCCTGCAGGGATTTTTCCTGATATTGTTTATGTCGTTGTATGTTTGTTTCTAATCACCTAAATGCATGTTTAGGGTGTAATCGAATTGGAATTTGGTTTATTTGAGATTGACATTTAGTTAAATAAGTTAACTCTATTAAAATATTGTGAACTATCAAATTGATATCACATCTACTTTTACAAATTGGTATTAAAGCTTTTAGCTCGGGATTTTAGCTTCTACAAATTTATTTTAGAGAAACTCTTATGAAATGTAACTCTTTGTATCAAGATTAGATATATGATTCAATTTTTACTCTTCATGTTTGTTTTAATATTAATTGTTTTGATAAAATCCAGAGGGAAAGGTTTCTTGGCTCTTCCTGATCGCGAGGATTGTTTTACTAAGAGTGTGGGGACATGCAAATAATGAGGATTGTGTTGTTGAGGGTGAATATTAGGATGTTTGATAACAAAATATATTGTGGGTGGGATGGGCTATGTCAGAAAGGTGCAAAGTATCTAAGATTTGTTAGCCAATTAGATTTTAGGGTTGGGGAGTCCTAAAAGTCACACGTGACTGCATGGTCTTAACAAATGATTAAGGACTAACAGTTTATATCATATAATTCAGACTTTGAAGAATTTTGAGAAAACAACGTGCACATGCTTTTATTTTATATATAAAGACGTTTTCATTTGTGCGTATAACAATGAAGGCATGTATCATTTTTCCCAATAACAGGTGAGCGTGGGAAGAAAACTCCTTATAGGGAAAAGGGATGGCTTGAGGTCCTTCTTCGAAGTCAAGGGTAAAGTCGATTGGAGAATTTACATGTATGCATTGAATGACATGGACAAAGAAAGCGTATGAATGTAATTCTTGATTTGGGCATGCATAGTTGGTACAAATAAGTTCAATGTAAGAAGTTTTGGGGCACCATAAACATTATTCATGGTAATAAACACATTGTGATAGTATTGAAGACGGGCAAATTCAAATAAAAGGGAGAATATTGTTGGTTTTATTTATTTATTTATTTTTTTATTACAATTAGAATGGATTTCTTTGAATTCAAAATATATAAAGATTGATTCTTTATTGCATCTTTGATTTTAATTTTCATTCAACTTAGGTTTGGTTTATTGATTAATTTGACGTGGGATTAACTCATTGTCATGGAGAGTTACATCCAAGGAATTGAACACAAAATTAAGATTAATTATTTGGAATTTTTATGTGATTCAAGATTATCGAAGGTGTTGTTGAGTAGTGAAATGCCTTGATCCGAATATTGAATTGTAATACCCTATAATTTTAATGACTTTTAATATGTGTTATATTTTAAATTAATGGATTAATTGGATTTTATTATAAATTAATTCATTGGGTTTAAATTCGAATTCTTGGATATTAAAATGAAGGTGATGTTATTGATATTGCTGTGAGTTATTAATTCTGTAATTTGAATTTTTAGTCGGGACGCGGTATGGGACGTGTCGGGACAAATTTGTTAGATTAAATAGGAAACTTATTTTTACATCAACCTTATAGTCATTTCGAGTGCGTCGTTGCATCAGAAAGGGTTGAAATATTCAGAAAAGTCTATTTGGATGTTGGTTTTGGGTCTCGGGTCATTTGAAAATGAAAAGACACCCAAAAAGGGCATTATGGTCATTTTTATATGGGGTGAATAGTGATTTTGGATTTTGTCTTATTATCAAGATTTGGAGATTAGTTGTATATAGGCTCATTTTCTCTTCTACACAAAAATTGAGAGGTCACCTTTTGAGAGAGAGTGAAAGGGTGCTTGGGGAGAAGAGAAGATTGCTTGGAAAGAAGAAGAAACTCTTGGGCAAACCAAGGAGGACTAACCACCTTCTACCACAAGCACCACCATTGGAAAGTCACCAGAGATAAGGAAGATAGACCTACGAAATCGTCACCAAAGGTTCAAACCTTCATTACCAAGGCAAATGAATATGTTGTTCTATTTGGAGGTTTATAATATACATGCTAGATAGGATTGAGAATTTGAAATGAGGACTAAATGGAATAACATCCTTTTTGTATAAAAGACATAACCCAAGAAATTGGCTTCAAATGATAGGGATATTCTGAGTTTACATGTTTTTATGAAAAATAGAAAGTTATGAAATTTCTGGGAATAAAGGGATTGAATCTAAACCAATTGATGATTTTTAGGTTGTTTGATTATTAGTAGTTGATCATACAACTTGTTATATCATTCTAGATAAAAAAAAATGAGTTATGATGATTTTAAAGTATCAAACCCATAGGAACAAAATGAAGAATCTGGGTTGTGAACTGGTTGATCGATCGATCGACGACCACTGGAAACTGAAATATTTCTCTTTATTGTTTGATTAAATCCCATATTGTTAGAAATCGTTATTGATGATTATTTGATTATGATGGAACTTAGGAAATAACATTAGGTTATACTTGAGGTTCAAGAAATGTATTTTTTAATGGGATTTAATTGGGAAAAGATTATGGGGGAAATGAATTATATAAAATTATGTTCGAAATAAGCTTTTGATACAGTTTGGAAAATAACCAAATTATAGAATACTTGGGTCAAGGCTGAAAAATTATAGATGATTGAAGATAAAATGTAATGTGAGAGATATCTTCATTATTAGGTTGGATAAATTCAGTTGGAATAGTTTTGAAAGAAAGACTTGGGTTAATATGGGAAACTTATATAAGAGTGAGATGTTTATTTTGTGAGTGTCAACTACATAATATTTATATGAGGTTAAGTACTAGTGTATTGATAAATACAACGGGTACATGGGGATAGGATACATTCCTAGTATTATTTAAGTAGATGTTAATGACTATTTGTATGATTGATAATTTATGTGTATAATCATACCCACGCTACTTGCTATCACGGAGGTTTCCGTGCCAGAACAGTCTTATCTCGATTGGACCGTTATGGGGGATATTGACTCGTACCCTAGAACGTAGGATTCCTTGGTACAGGCTATCTGTATGATAGTCAGACGGTCCTAAGAGACGTGAGGGTATGTGTTGACCTCTTAGTGACGAACTCCTTAACCATTTATTAATCAATTATCTTTTTTTCGAAGTTTACCAAATATCATTTATGTTCATTGGCTCACACCATTCGTCATAAAATATTTTGGTTAATTGCTTCATTGACTAGTTATTTTGGGTCTAAGACAAAGCCTCGCCCTAGGGCTACTGACCCTTATTAAATTTATTTTTGATAAATCCTTTGTGAAAAATCTTTCACTTTTATTAAGTTCATTAATTTGCAAATCATCTGCCCTTTTATAAAAATGCTCGACTTACAGTTGTATTTATTACTTACACATAAATATCCATTACTTTTCATTTTATAAACATATTATTTTAACTTTCCTTTTTACTTTTTCCAACTATAACACACTTTATACAAAACAAAATTAACACTTGTTCCACAAGATGGTTTTTAGCATTCCTTTTCTCAAGTTCACGCACTTGAAAATACCATAATTACAAAACTAGCTAAATCCCACTACTTTAATTTGTTATTTTATCACAATTTATCCGCCCGTTAGATTTTACTAAGATTAACTAAACATAATAACACGATAGTTCAATTTAATATAAAAGTAGTTTTAATACAAAAGTCCCAACATATTAGAAATGAAATGGTAATATTTTTACACTACTCCTAATCTGTTCCTCGAGTATTAATTTCAGTAGTTCAACTTTGAGAATTTACTTAAGACTCCATACACCATATAAAATTAACTAACCACTTGAAAAACTTATATATTTAGATATAATTTCACATAAAAATAGTTTTTCTCCAGTTTAACGCATTTACATTAATAGTTTAACTCATAGAACACTATATAATATAACAGATTTTATAATTTGAAAAAAGAAGTATCAGCTTTAAGATTTTACCACATGAGATCTAATAGTTAAAAATAAATCAAATTCACCCCATTTAATCCATTATGAGTCTAATTTAATTTTCAAATGGTTTCATTCCAATATTTGGCGTCCATTGGGATTTAATAGTTTTACTAAAGACTGTTTAAATTCAATTCTAGAAATCAGTCCAAACTATCAAACTTTGAAAATCAACATCTCCCAACCCAAAAATCGAAATAAGCCAAATTTTCTCAAAACATTGAATTAAATAAAACCAAAGATATCAATTTCAGTTAAATTTGGTGTATTTTTAGCATGATAAAGTCAGCCTAGATGTTATCCAAACTAAGTATCGTTTACACCTAGACTACTATTCCTTCAATTTAACTTTATTTTCTCCATTTACTTTCATTCTTCCATCATAAAATATTATCAAACCATAATAACTACGGATTTATCATACTTTTATTAATGTTATCGATCTCTTTCTCAAGAAAATATTGTACAAAAGGAATAACTAAAGAGAATACGCAATATATTAAAAAAAATGCAAGTTAAAAAGACTCTACCTTTTGAAAGTGATACCTAATAATAAGTCTTTATTAGAATTTCCATGTTCATACTTTCACCATAAAATAACTCATAATTTAACACCATATATATATCAAGGCTCATATACATCATGTTTCCTACATTACCTATACATCGCACCTAATTCTAGGCCTTAAAAAACATTTTATTTAATTTTTTTATTTTACCCATGGAGTTAACCTTCCAATCAACACATGTTCAAAAAATTAAGTCAAAATATAATTTCTCTCTATTTTTTAAATATCTAATAAAAAACTGTTGAAAATTTTAAAAATATCTAGAAAATGTATTTTGACTTAACTTTTTAAACAAGTGTTGATTAAAAGATTAATTTCAATAAAAAATAAAAAATTGGGGAAAAAAATTTCTTAGGGCCTAAAACTATGTATGATGTATGGTGTAATGTATAAAGCATTATGTAGGAGAGCCTTCCTAGAGAGGAAGGCTCACCTACATCATGCACTATACATCACACCTAATTCTAGGCCCTAGAAAATATTTTTTTCAAATTTTATATTTTCCCCTTGAAATTAACCTTCCAATCAACCCATATGCAAAATATTAGGTCAAAACAATACATTTTGTAGCTATTTTTAAAAATCCACAAAACATTGATGGCGTAGACCCTTATAAATAAGGTATTTTTAGCAATTTTTTATGTTTTTTTGAAAAATAGCTACAAAATGTATTTTGACCTAATTTTTTTCATATGAGTTGATTGGAAGGTTAATTTCAAGTGAAAAATATAAAATTTGAAAAAAAAGTTTTTTAGGGCCTATAATTAGGCGTGATACATGAGTGATGTATAGAGCATGATGTACTATAGTCTCTCTCTCTCTCTCTCTCTCTCTCTCTCTCTCTCTCTCTCTATATATATATATATATATATATATATATATATATATATATATATATATATATATATATATATATATATATATATATATTAAAATTGACTCTTTAATTCTATAAGTTGAAATAAACCTAAAATCAACCAACAATTAGAATTTCTCTTACCTTAGTGAGACATACAAAAATTTTAATGATTGAAATAGCTCCACCATTGTATTCTTCTATTATTTCTCTTTATGATTTATTCTTGGATCACCTCCAATTACTTTTAGTCTTATGCCAATGACTCTTTCTTCCTATATTTTCTCTTATTTCTCCACAACCAAATAAGTCTCTTAAGACTTCTGCCTTCCCCCTTTTATTCCTTTTTATCTATTTTTGTCACATTATCCATTTTTTATCTAATAACCAAAATTATAGAATTAGGGTTCGCATTGTCTTTGTGACAACCCGCGATCCGAGATAAGGGGTGGCTAACCCGATACTCAAACGTAACAGGAATCATGGATGGATATCATCCTCAGCATCACAAAATATAAATTTAGTATACGGGAAAACCACCCAATAAGTCAGAAAACGGGTTGCCAAAAGTTTAAAATTTTAAAACCAGTTAAGAAAATTAAATTTAAACAACCCAAATCTGATAAGCAAGTGGAATTCCACAAGAATATGTATAATAAAACTAAGACGAATGTATACAAATGGACCGAATAAGATGTCGATCCACAACAACATACAAAGAAGTACCACAATTTAAATATTTTTACATAATACATTCATTAAACAAGTACAAATGTTTGGGCCACACACCCGATGAAAAGACCCGATCATATCTAGAATACAATGATGAGAGCGTCAAATACAATGTCCTGTAATAACCCGCAAAATCTTACAGCTCGTCGAAAGCAAAGGAATGGGAACATCAAAACTGGCGTCCTTGCAGGGGAGCACCTGAGCGGATACAATCATATACACAACAAGGAAAGTAAACCGGTCAGGGCCGGGTTCTATATAATCACCAGAAGAAATAAAAAGCATGATAGAAATGAACAGTTATGTATGAATGATAAGGATGATAAATTTACATTAAAATTTAACTAAATGATGAAATGAAATGTCATTTACATAAAAGAAAGAAAAGTAATAACTTAAATTTAAAACCTTTCCTCATTTATCAAATTTCCATTACCTTTTGTATTCCTTAATAGGAATAAAACCATTTATTACCTTCCATAGTTAATTATCTTACCGTTTCATCTTTCCATTCCTTAATAGGAATACCATTAATATCAAGTGCTCTTTATGGCACATATCTCATTAATCTCATTCCCGTGCTCTTTATAGCACGTATCATGCTCTTTATAGCATATATCCATCAAGTCCCACGTGATGCAGAAAAGTTATATTCATATACATATAACGATTCTAAGACCGCCCCTCCGAGTTTCCCCACTGGGCGCGCCCCTAAATGACCATCATCTTCCAGGGCCTATATATACAAGACAACCTGGGATCATAACGCAACGTCGGGAAGCGGCCATATGCCTGCGGGAAAGTCAGGAACACACCCGGAATCCCCTAACCAGCACAGAAAACATATAAAAACCCCGCATATGGCCTAGGACTATATCCACCCTGCATTCACTAGCCAGGGGGCATCACCAAGCGCGCGAACTTCCCTTATGATGTCATTTAGAGAGGTGTGTATCAGTAAATTAACATTTACCATTTTAATCTCATTTTCATTTCCAATTACCATTACCAAATTCCATTTCAAATATTCATGTGTTTGGTTCTTTTTATTCGAACCTATCATCATTAAACAACTGGGTTCATTTATTTGAACCAATCATCTTTAACATAGTTTGGGTTCATATTATGCGAACCTAATTCCCCTCGAATATCATCATTAATATTTCTCAAATTACAAATCCCTACTAAATCTCCAAATGATCATTATGATCCTACAAGTCCCCAAAGTTCATAAAATTTTGATAAGCCCTTAAGTCTTCCAAACATGGGCCTACAACCCCTATCCTTCTATTAAGAAGTTACCAAAAGAGTGATGCCTAAACATCCCTTTAGAACCCCCCCCCCCTTGGACTTAACCCCAAGTGAAATCCATTCCACTCTATGGTGACAACCAGACTCAACTAGGACTCTAAAAGCCAAAGTTTACTTCATTCAAGAAGGTTCCTAATTCCCTATGAAAAGAAAAGATTTAAAAGCAAAAGTAAAATTTTGGGAAGAAAACAGGGGACCGGTCGACCGGTCCCAAGACCGCGGTCGACCGCGTCTCAAGTTTTTTTGCCTAAGAAGAAAAGAAGAAAGCTCACTTCGGCAGGGCCAATCGACCGGTAAGGGGGACGCGGTCGACTGCACCTCAATATTTATGCCTTTGAAAGAAGGCAGTGTGCCCTCTCCCTAAGGCCCGGTCGACCGGTCATAGCAGACCTAGCCTCCCTAATTCTTCTTCCAACAACCAAAGCCCATATCATTTAATGGAACTAATACACCAAAAATATGTCTAATTACCATCATTTACAATATTAATCATCCAAATCAATTTCCAAGGGTTAATACCCATAAATCCAACAAAACCCTAAAATGATTAAACACAACAAATTCATAACTATCACAACTAATTATTCTCCTTAAATCATATAATAGCAAGTAGATAACTTGCCTTGATGTAGAAAATCATATTTGAGGAATATGCAAGCAAGATCCAAGCTCCAATCTCTCTTTTCTCCAAAGCTCTCTTCTTTATCCTTTCTCTCTATAGGTTAACAATTGTGTGTTAAGAGAAAATGAGGAAAATAATGAGGTTAGCAAGACTAAATCGGACCACTAGTCTAAAATGTCCAACTTTAATGACTAATACGCGATAAATGATACGCACTACACATTTAAGCTATAACCAGTCAAAAGTGTCCGAAATGCCAAAATACAATATGGCACTTATTTTGACTGTCTCGTACCTACCGGGACTAACTACACCCTCCAAATTATCATTTGAAAATTTTATAACTCATTTTAAGTTCCGATTTCTCATTAAACCAAAATGTCATTTTATATCTTATGACACCATAAATCACCACATGGGTATTTTTACCTACTCACCAGGTAATCATACAATATTTCAGTAAATATTAACCTTTCTCATATTAAATTAATATTTACTCAACATCTATCATTTTATAATTAATTACTACACATAGTAAATAAATATAAAATATGCTATCAAACGTGAGGGTTGTTACATACTCCCCCCCTTATGAGGGAATTTTTCCCCCAAAATTCAGGCATACCTCGCAAGAAGAAATGCGGATACTTTTCCCGCATGTCATCCTTGTGATCACATGTCGATTCTTCGACACTAGGATAATTACAATACGCCCTAACTAAGGTACTACCGGAGGTTTCAATTGCCACTCTCCCTGCTCTAAAATATCAACCGACTACTCCTCATAAGGAACGTCAAGTTGCATCTACTTCGAAAGAAATGTGCCTAAGGGCACCAATCACATCTCTTGTACTACTATACAGGAGAGATATGGGACACGTTATGAACTTGCTGCAATTGTTTCGGTAAAGCAAGTTAATAGGATACAGGACCCACCTTATCATATATAGGAAAGGTCCAACGTAACACGGTGCAATTTTTCCTTTTACTCGAAATGCTTAATGCCATTCATAGGCGATACTCTCACCAACACTTGGTCTATCGACCTCAATCTCCACATGTCTTCTCCCCACATCGACACAGCTCTTTCGTCGATCTTGGTTATACGAATGCGATTCCGAATGAGCTCAATATTTGAAGAAGTACCTTGGATTATTCCAAGTCCGAGAGACTTATCATCTCACACCTCTAACCAACAAGCGCGAGATCCACAAGACCTACCATACCAGGTTTTATAAAGAGCCATCCCGGTAGCGAATCGATGCAAATCATTATAAGCGAGTTCGACTAGAGAGAGGCACTGTTCCCGACTATTCTTGAATTCAAGCAAGCACATAAGGAGTATATCCCCCAAGCTAAGGTGTACCCTTTTTGGTCTGGCCATCCGTTTAAGGATGATAAGGAGTGCTTAACCTTCATTCGGTTCCCATGGCTTCTTGGAAACCTGCCACAAGTGGGAAATGAAAATCTTGTCTCAGTCGAAAACTAAAATCAAAGGCACCCCATGCAGTCCAACAACCTCTCCATGCCCGACCACTACTACTGGCGGCGCATAACTTGACACATTATGTCGTTAGCCGGATGTAACGCAACCTTAGAACTGCACGCTCCCACCATATCTGCCTTTCTTAAGTCCATTCATTCGGGACAAAAATTATCTTATGGAAACGCACCCCACCCTCAAGGTCATAAGAGCAGAGTTCTGTTTCCTAAATCAGCAGCTTGTATATGTGGTCTTAACCACCCTTGTCTCTCCTACGACATCTTGCAACAAAAATTGTTCCTTGAACGAAGGATTAAATTTCTGCCCAGGAAGTAACACTTCCCTTTCCTACACAGCGGTCACCCCCACGATGAACTTCAGTTCAAATAGGGAATAATACTTCTCACACGTTTAAACTTATGAGGCGCATCAACAATAAGTCGATACTTCGGTATTATTACTCCCTCATCATGGCAGAGACTTGTCAATTGAATCCATCCTCGAGCTTAAAAACATGGGCTCAGGAGTGAAAGTCAATTCACCCTTATTTACGAAAGATGAGTGCCAACGTAACATTCTAACTACGAGAGGCCCCATGTCTTTCGGCCTAACCAACCAAATTTCTCAAAATCTCACACTTCTCGTTACTAGTAAACAATCCCTCTTAGAGTTAACACACAACTTATTTGTGGTAAACTCCCGACAACCCTCCTAAACTAACGTCACATAAACTAAAGGCCTTATGTCCAAACAATCCTAAGGTCTACCTACCTATATCCGATCTAAGTCGTATACGCATAATACTAAGTATATCCCTAGTACCCAAGACCTTTCTCAACTCCCGACATTTGCTCAGTTTCGTGCGTGGGACGTCTCACCGAAGTGAAATCCAAACAAGGAACCCTCCCGTTACACTACTACCTTGTGTTGTCGGTCATCAAGATATACAGGTCTAAGACACATGTTCGGGACCGAAGAGATTCTACTTATATACATTACCCTTTAAATAACTAAAGACTTAACAAATCAAACATTCACTTTTCATAAAGCCTTACAATTATATACCCCACAATATATATATACCTTTTCAAATAGCCTTCTTATGAAGGCATAACTCGAAGCCTTAATTCGACTTCGCATCCCAGTCTCCCTCGCATCGATCAGAGGAGAGAACTGTATACAGTGATTCTATTTCGCACTTTAATAGCCATTAATCACTATTCTACGTGATTCTCGGCTAAACCTTTCAACCGACAGAATAAAATAAAATAAAATAAAATGAAATTAACTAAAAGAAGAAAGAACAACATCTCTCCACTTCCAACGTCGTCGAGGTTCACGCGTGGAGCGCCCCGTAAATGCGGAATCCAAATAAGGAACCCCTCCTATATGCTACTACTCAACTGTGTCGGTCGTGGAGATAAGGCATACCAATCACATCATACCCGACCATGTCAAGGACGAGTAAATCGGCCTCAAAGCAAAAAATACCACAATAAATCCCTATGTGTAAACAAATAGGGAATTGAGCGAACCATCACTCGTAGAAAAATCAACACTAGTAAAAATACTCTCAGTAGATCCCATCAAATCTGTAGTCTGAGAAGAGCTCATAAAACAACTGAGCGCGTAACACCCGCCTCGAATAATACGTAACTCAAGCACCTCCGAAATAAAACTTACCCATAATAGCGGGCGATGCTAACGAAGCTGGAGGAAGTATAACCTCCCGAATTTAATAAACTCTCCCATAGAGTAGCTATCCCTGCTGCATGGGAACAATCGGATCAGGTACCTGAAGTGGAAACTAAACGTATGGCTGCTGCAAAGCCCTAGGAAACTGACCCCTGTTATTTCTAAACTGGGAAATGCCTTGGCCCAAATGGTCTTTACCTCCATGACCACCCCGACCAACATGTTATGAAGAACCCTTACTGTGCCTAAAGTTATTGCCACCGGCAATAAACCTTCCAAAGCATAGTATCTGAGACGAAACCCCTTGTCAAGGGTCCCTCTCTTTCTGCTCATAACCCAAAGGTTGGGATGAGGGAAAATGCTTCTCCTCCAATCCCATGTTCTCCAAGCTTTCCTGCTTGGCCCACGTCAGTATCTTTCTTGTTACCTGGTGTGTATAACCGATGCTCATGGCAATGGGGCGAGGCTTCATTCATAACCTCACCAAAAGTTTGTAAAGCTGGATTACCCAGCAATTGTTGTCGGATTCTCCAGTTTAGACCTCACATAAACTTTGAGATCTTTCTATCTTCCAGAGCCACTTCATCCGGTACAAAACTCGCCAACCGGGTGAACTCCGCTTCATACTCCACCACTGATCTCTCTCTCCTTGCACAACATCCTGGAGCTTCTTTCTCATCTCCCTTTTGAACTGCGGGAGGAACGTACTCACGATCGAACAAAGACCAAAACTTAGTGATCGTAATTTTGTCTTTCTGCTCTGGTGTGGTCATCATCTCCCACCAGTATAATGCATATTCGACTAGCTTAGAAGTGGCAAGGACTTGTTTCTTTCCTCTCTACATTATATCATTCGAAGGTGGCATTGTCTGTTCTCTTTCCATGTATTGTCTTCAATAACATCCATGCCTACCTCGAATTCTGGGGAATTGCCCTTTAGAAAGGACTCTCTAACCATTTCTCACGGAGTAAGTCCCGTGGGAACTTGAACATCGTGAGCCCATTGTTGAGCCTATGGAAAATTGTTGGAACTCTGCGGTCATGGCGGTGTTAACCACTTGAGCTACTATGTTTGCTACATCTGCAGCGTTAACGGTCCCTTATGGCGGCGGTGGAGAATCTACGTCCTCTTCTTCAACTCTATTTCATCTCGCTGGGCGACCTCTCTAGGCGGCATTTAAAATGAAGTAACAATAGAGTTAAAATACTATTTGAAACTATCTATCTTGCAGAGAATTGCAAACATAGACACCTACACAGTCCTAACCTTAAGCTCTATATCAAAGAACGTTACGGTAGAACGTGACGAATCCACATAGATCCTAAAGACTCTAAAACCTGATGCTCTGATACCATCTGTGACAACCCGCGATCCGAGATAAGGGGTGGCCATCCCGATACTCAAACGTAACAGGAATCATAGATGGATATCATCCTCAGCATCACAAAATATAAATTTAGTATACGGGAAAACCATCCAATAAGTCAGAAAACGGGTTGCCAAAAGTTTAAAATTTTAAAACCAGTTAAGAAAATTAAATTTCAACAACCCAAATCTGATAAGCAAGTGGAATTCCACAAGAATATGTATAATACAACTAAGATGAATGTATACAAAAGGACCGAATAAGCTGTCGATCCACAACAACATACAACGAAGTACCACAAATTAAATATTTTTACATAATACATTCATTAAACAAGTACAAATGTTTGGGCCACACGCCCAATGAAAAGACCCGATCATATCTAGAATACAAAGATGAGAGCGTCAAATACAATGTCCTGTAATAACCCGCAAAATCTTACAGCTCGTCGAAAGAAAAGGAATGGGAACATCAAAACTGGCGTCCTTGCGGGGGAGCACCTGAGCGGATACAATCATATACACAACAAGGAAAGTAAACCGGTCAGGGCCGGGTTCTATATAATCACCAGAAGAAATAAAAAGCATGATAGAAATGAACAGTTATGTATGAATGATAAGGATGATAAATTTACATTACAATTTAACTAAATGATGAAATGAAATGTCATTTACATAAAAGAAAGAAAAGTAATAACTTAAATTTAAAACCTTTCCTCATTTATCAAATTTCCATTACCTTTTGTATTCCTTAATAGGAATAAAACCATTTATTAACTTCCATAGTTAATTATCTTACCGTTTCATCTTTCCATTCCTTAATAGGAATACCATTAATATCAAGTGCTCTTTATGGCACATATGTAATTAATCTCATTCCCGTGCTCTTTATGGCACGTATCATGCTCTTTATGGCATATATCCATCAAGTCCCACTTGATGCAGAAAAGTTATATTCATATACATATAACGATTCTAAGACCGCCCCTCCGAGTTTCCCCACTGGGCGCGCCCCTAAATGACCATCATCTTCCAGGGCCAATATATACAAGACAACCTGGGATCATAACGCAACGTCGGGAAGCGGCCATATGCCTGCGGGAAAGTCAGGAACACACCCGGAATCCCCTAACCAGCACAGAAAACATATAAAAACCCCGCATATGGACTAGGACTATATCCACCCTGCATTCACTAGCCAGGGGGCATCACCAAGCGTGCGAACTTCCCTTATGATGTCATTTAGAGAGGTGTGTATCAGTAAATTAACATTTACCATTTTAATCTCATTTTCATTTCCAATTACCATTACCAAATTCCATTTCAAATATCCATGTGTTTGGTTCTTTTTATTCGAACCTATCATCATTAAACAACTGGGTTCATTTATTTGAACCAATCATCTTTAACATAGTTTGGGTTCATATTATGCGAACCTAATTCCCCTCGAATATCGTCATTAATATTCCTCAAATTACAAGTCCCGACTAAATCTCCAAATGATCATTATGATCCTACAAGTCCCCAAAGTTCATAAAATTTTGATAATCCCTTAAGTCTTCCAAACATGGGCCTACAACCCCTATCCTTCTATTAAGAAGTAACCAAAAGAGTGATGCCTAAACATCCCTTTAGAAACCCCCCTTGGACTTAACCCCAAGTGAAATCCATTCCACTCTAGGGTGACAACCAGACTCAACTAGGACTCTAAAAGCCAAAGTTTACTTCATTCAAGAAGGTTCCTAAGTCCCTATGAAAAGAAAAGATTTAAAAGCAAAAGTAAAATTTTGGGAAGAAAATAGGGGACCGGTCGACCGGTCCCAAGATCGTGGTCGACCGCGTCTCAAGTTTTTGCCTAAGAAGAAAAGCAGAAAGCTCACTTCGGCAGGGCCGGTCGACCGGTAAGGGGGACGCGGTCGACCGCGCCTCAACATTTATGCCTTTGAAAGAAGGCAGTGTACCCTCTCCCGAAGGCCCGGTCGACCGATCTGATAACCGCGGTCGGCCGGTCATAGCAGACCTAGCCTCCCTTATTCTTCTTCCAACAACGAAAGCCCATATCATTTAATGGAACTAATACACCACAAATATGTCTAATTACCATCATTTACAAAATTAATCATCCAAATCAATTTCCAAGGGTTAATACCCATAAATCCAACAAAACCCTAAAATGATTAAACACAACAAATTCATAACTATCACAACTAATTATTCTCCTTAAATCATATAATAGCAAGTAGATAACTTGCCTTGATGTAGAAAATCATATTTGAGGAAGATGCAAGCAAGATCCAAGATCCAATCTCTCTTTTCTCCAAAGCTCTCTTCTTTCTCCTTTCTCTCTATAGGTTAACAATTGTGTGTTAAGAGAAAATGAGGAAAATAATGAGGTTAGCAAGACTAAATCGGACCACTAGTCTAAAATGTCCAACTTTAATAACTAATACGCGATAAAATGATACGCACTATACATTTAAGCTATAACCAGTCAAAAGTGTCCGAAATGCCAAAATACAATATGGCACTTATTTTGACTGTCTCGCACCTACCGGGACTAACTAAACCCTCCAAATTATCATTTGAAAATTTTATAACTCATTTTAAGTTCCGGTTTCTCATTAAACCAAAATGTCATTTTATATCTTATGACACCATAAATCACCACATGGATATTTTTACCTACTCATCAGGTAATCATACAATATTTCAGTAAATATTAACCTTTCTCATATTAAATTAATATTTACTCAACATCTATCATTTTATAATTAATTACTACACATAGTAAATAAATATAAAATATGCTCTCAAACGTGAGGGTTGTTACAGTCTTGTGTATATGTGCTTTTATTTGTGTGTAAAATGCTTATTTTGAAAGACTTGATGCAAAAATAATTCAAAAATAAATTAAATTTGTCATTTTACTATTTTAATCACCCACTATCCCCTCTTTTATCTAACATACAAATATATCATCCATTCTCATCATCATTCTCTGTATTTGGTAAATTTGATTTCAATAGATTCGCTTATATATGGTAACTAGTTTTATCATAAGTCAATATTTTTTCCAATTCAATTCTAATAAGATTCTCACAACTATGGTAAATGTTCAAAATTATCTTACTTTCATCCCAATAATTACTTTTCATCTCAAATAATTCAAATAATTAATTATTAAGTCTTTTTAAGAATTTTTTAATAATTTTATGATAATTCTCTAAATAATCTAAATATCTCAAAATCACTTCTAATATTCCTCACACTTCAATAAATAATTCTCTTAATTAATAATTGATTTTCATGATCAATTGTTATTCAATCAAATTTCTCATTAAATTTTCAAGATTCAATTGAACCAATTGAATCTTCCATGAATCCAAAAATATTTCATAAATCGTGAAATAGTTACTAAAATGCAAATCCACTAACTATAAAACCTTAATAACTAATATTATAGACATGTGATTATTTATATACTTAGTGTTTTCAACTTAATCCCCTTTTGAATTTTGCTCAAACTGATTTCATATTTTTTCATATAATCAATAAATCTCGGACAAATGCATTTAATTTTTTAAATTAAATTCATGTCGTTACAAGTAATATTACGAGAATCATTACTTGAGAGAGACTCAAGGTTTAGTGTGAGAGAAATATGTGTACAAGAACATAGTTCCACTCATGGGAATTGGATGTATTTAGGGTGTTGGAACAAGATCTTCTTGTACTCATATAAATATGTAGTGGAGTCGACATTTGTCTGTGGAAAGCCAGTGTTGTATTGTCTTGTAATGCAATTCTTGTGATGTGTTATTTCTCTTATTTTAATTTTTGTTATTTTATTGTAATATTTCCTATAAAGTAGTTGGATAGTCGTCCACATAATACAAGTATCGTTATTTTTGTAGTTAAATTTTAAATTCAATTTCTTTTGTTCAAATCTTCACAAGTAAATGCCATAGCTTACATACATCCTTGCCAGTTGAAGGTCGCATTTACATAAAACCTAAATTCACCGCTTTTATGTGTATTTTGGCACATAATTTCAACCATTTGCAATATAGAAAGGATGGTTTAGTGCTCATGAGTTTATATAGTTTTGGTGTTGTTGGAGCTAAGAGATGTCAACTAATGAATCTTCCTTCACTGCAGCAAAAGGAGGCTGGAAACCAACGAAGCATGTCTTTATTAAAATGAATATTATGAGACCAATGGGACCATGTTTATAGTTACTTAAAGGTAAAGCTCATTGATCAAGTGGATCCTAAACTAGGGGTACTCTTACTACATGTTCCCAGATATAGATTTATTTCAAACTCTTTAGGAGGTGTATGAAGGAAAAATTATTATGGGCAATGATAAATGTTTATTAGTGGAAGGCTATTAACACAATCAAGTTAAAGATTCGTGATTAAGTGACTAACACTCACAAAGGTTTGATTTTTTTTATATATATGATGAAGAATTTAATTTCTTTAGCAATTTAGATTTCAACGAGTGCAAGATTCTACCCGAGGGAAGACATGTATGGTAGAAAATTTGAACATGCTCTAGTAAGACGACCATAAGTCTTTTTAGAAAATTTATCATTTTAATCCGTTTGATGTTATAGAAACTAGACTAATTGATCTTTCCATAAATGTAGGGTAGACCAACTCGATCATTACCAATTAATACAATTTAATCTATGAACATGACTTAAAAAATAGAATCGATGGTAGGAGAGAGAACCTAAAAATAGATGATTATTCATTCACATATTATGGTTGATTTATTTGATTATGAGCAATTTTTTGTATGTTTATTATGTTTCCAATACATGATAAAAGATGTAAATAAGTATGTTGCATACCTAAAAGGTTTATGCGTTACAAACATCTATGACTAGTATATATTTATGTAATTTATATTAATACCATATTGTTGTAGGTTTAAATAAAATACTAACATGGTTGAGGTGTTATGAAAATGGAACCTTTAACAACACAATAGATAAGCTTAAACTTTGGTAATAAGGTGGACTCAATGTGAGTGGACATCCATAATGACATTTTTTATACATATATATATAAAAGGCAATATAGATGAACTATATATATATATATATATATATATATATATATATATATATATATATATCCACGATGTGTATATTTTGAATATCCACAACATGATAGCCTTGTGGTGTAAGATACACCTACAACATGTTATACATATCTTTAGCCTGAATATATATTGAATACCCATAACGTGATATCCTTGGGGTGTAAGTCTTCATAAAAAATTGCAAGGTGATATCGATAACCGTCGGAGTGTTAGGCTTCAAATAAACTAACTGTGACACCCCGACTAATTAAATACCGGGTAGCTACTCCTTTATTAAATTAATGAAAAATGCCAAGTTGGTTCAATTCATAGAATCACTGTTGAAAAACGTTTTAAAACAATTACTAGCCACCTAATATTTAAAAAGTGAGTTGTCCATTTTAATTAAATCAGATTAATATGCAATAAGTAAATTATGAAATGCTAACATAACCACCACAACATAATGATGATAGAATAACCATTGAATAATAATGAGTCTGGTGGAATACTCCTCACAATAATCCGGATACAGGAATAAACAAATACTAAGTCTACATCACTAAATTAATTACAACCCAAAATCTGAAATAACTGAATAGATAAAGTGTCTCTAAAGGGAAATAGGGCGACATGCCCAACAAATGAGAAGATCTGGTAATATAGAGTCAAGATCGAAAGTGGAGGCATCTACTGTCAAGGTTATGAAACTTCCACATCAGCTAGAGTACGTCACCTGAATGGAACTCCTATGCTTGGTGTCCTTGTGGCTGGGCACCTAAAAGGTTTTTACAAGAAAATATATTTGGAAACAAATGGGTCAGAGCCCGACAGTGAAAACAATTTAAAATATAGCAAGTGTTTTAATGACATTAAAACAATGAATGAAAAATACATGTTAGGATGTGCTCTCACATGAAATACTCACCTCTCGACTATTTGTGCACTCCCAACGTACCCGTACCCATTCTAGTTATTCCCATATCTAACTAGTCCAAAATAAAATTTAACATGACTATACGATTCACGCTTTAATTCCGACACCTTCATTTTAAAGAGAGAGTTTCACTTTTCTTCACAGTTTCCCATATTAGTAATACTATTTACTAGAGATCTTCCATTATCTTTACTAAGCGTTGCTATTATTTATATTCGCATTTATACATGACAGTGCATTTCAATTAACCGTATATTATTCTCATCATAAATATACAATATTAGCACCCCGAGGCTAAGCTGCGGTGCACACATACTCTGCTATCCAATCCCGGTACATCACGTACATAAGGACCACGCATTTCGAATCTCTCAGGAATCGTTCTCAAATAACAACAATCACAAATAATGGAGGCGAACATAGTTCACATCACATGGGTCACACACATACCTACGCTCCCATGATCAGCAGACTTATTAACTTCTCAATAAGTCCTTCTCTGACCTATGTCCTCGAGGTACCAAACTAAATCCCCCCGTAGGCACACAAAGATTAGATGGCCCTGATCGAACGCTGACCTCCCATGATAGCAAGTATGGTAGGTATGTTATACACAGATAACCACATATACTAAGCATTTGCACATCTTAGATATCTCATAATATTAATAGAGGTATACTTCTTGTTCTTATACTGTCATTTAGTGTTATACATTTACATGTCCCCGATTTATATACATTATAGTTGTCAACTCTTCTCACGTCGTAATTAGGTTCTCGTTTCCTAATCCTTAAAGGTCATCCAATTTACTACAAGGTTCTACGTTTTACTCCCCATCGTACTCCAATCTCCCAAAGATACCCACTAGTCAATAAGGGAAGGTTATTACTCCATTAAATAAGTCTACGGGACACTTGAAATAAAATCAAGCCTAAAAAGCCATTATGTCAACTCGTTAGAAGTCTCATTCGAACGAAAGGCTTCGAACGAACTACCAACTCGTTAGAAGGGATACTGTCATCTCGTTAGAAGCTCGTTCGAACGAGGTTGTTCGAACGACCTGGGCAGGTCTTCAAACGAGATGGCAGAACACGCCCAAAAATCTGCAAAGTCCATTTTTCTTACTTTTTCACTTTTCTAAATCCCTCCTATGATCATCCAAATTCAGTTTTAATGTGTTTAAACTACACTAAGTCCTCCCAGGTCACTCTTTAATATATACATGGGGTCAATACTTCCTAAATCAACATGTAATCATCATAATTTGCCAAATCTTGTCCCAAACCCTATAAATATGAACACATAATTTAATGTCTACAATTACTCCTTATAAAATCCATTTTTTTTACATCATCGAAAGTTATATTTTGGATATGAAATTCATCCATAAACATTCTACATGCAATCCTTATATAAGATTATGAGTTCTATCTCCAATTTCATGGGTTTTCATCAAACTTTCAATATAAGACATATATTCGATTCTAAGCATGGAGGAAACATTCGCTTGAAATTATGTAATTAAACCACTTACCTTAGATGTTCTGATTTGATGTTGAAGGATGAAGGTTGATTCTCCTCTTTCTCTCTACAGATTTCTCCCAAAGATGGTGATGGTGGCTAGGGGTTTCTTTTGGAACCTCTTAGGACTCTCCCTTTAACTCCCGTAGCCCACTACTTGATAAATGCTGATAATGGACTTAATGGGTTCATTACTAATATAAAATTAACCTCTAAAATTCGTGGGTTTTAATTCCCCTACTTTTAAAATTACCAAACTACCCTTTTGGGTTGCCGGTATGGCCTAAAAATGCCCCGGGACCCAAACTAAACCCCCGGCTAGTGTTTTCTGACTATTTCGACCCTTCCGAACACGTTGGCGCACTCAAAATGACCATTCGGTTGATAAAAATAGAATTTATTTTTTAATTCAAATACTATTCATTTCTGACGCAACTGACACGCGCGTCCAAACTAAATTTCCCAAATTGTCATTTTTTAGTCTCGCGACAATTTTAATATTTTTAATACTCATATATTACCATATATACACATCATAATCAAATACCAACTTACATATCGTTAGTATTTATACCCGGATTAATTCCCAATTATTTCTCATTTAATTCAATTAATCCCTTAAAGAAAAATTAATAAAATTACGGGGTATTACATACTTCTCCCCTAATAACAAAATTTCGTCCTGAAATTTGAAAATAAAGTGTTCCTGGTAAAAAAAACTCTGGATAACGCTCGCGCATCTCATCCTCGTGCTCCCATGTGGACTCCTCGGCATTATTATGCCGCCACTGCACACGTACTAACGGTACTATCTTCGACCTCAATTTCCTCTCGCTGTGGCCCAGAATAGCAATCGGCCCCTCCTCGTAGGAACTATCAGGCTGAAGATCGATGTCCACTAAAGCAATGTGGGTATGAGACAAATCATCCCTAAGGTATTTCCTTAGCTAGGAAATATGGAACACATCATGAATCCTATGCAAGTGCTCCGGTAACCCAAGTCTATACACAACTGGCCCAATACGCTCGATGATAGGAAATGGCCCCACATATCTTGGTGCCAGTTTCCCCTTCTTCCCAAAATGCATGATCCCCTTCATCGGAGATACTCTGAGTAACACCTGGTCTCCCACTTTGAATTCTCTGAAGAATCTCTTGGCATCAGTGTTTAGGCGCATATTCTTCACATTTATCCCCTTAATTTCAGTATTTTTATGATCCCGTGCAGTGTAAGTAGCTTGGATTTGTCTCAAATGTATTCTACTAACCCCTTTTGGAAAGTATTTCTTGTTTTGTGTATTTCTCATGTGTTTTACAGGTATTTCATGCAAGTTAGTGCTAAGGAGAACGCAAAACAGTGAAAGAAACCTAGAAATGGAGAGTTGAAGGGCATTTTCGTAATTTTCTAGCCTTAGTCCGGAGGTGGGGCCAACTAGAAAGTTGAAGAGCTCTAAATTACAAGAACACTGGAAAAAACGGCACCTCAATCCGAGCTACGGTGAAGAAGTTACGATGTTTTGAAGTTGCGCGATAATGAAGAGTCTGGATGTGCGGATTTCTGTCATTAATTATGCATTTAATGGAGTGCAACTCTTGGAAAACTTGTTCCACAAGCACTATTGGCTGTCAATTTCGAGATTTTGTGCTTTAAAAGCCCATGACCTACATCATTTGAAGAGGAATTTCTAGAGAGAGGCTAGGTTAGGAGTAGGTTAGAAGTGCTAGATTGAATTTTAGGGTTAGATTTTGAGAGCAAATTTTCTATTCCTTCAAGAGTTTTCATGAATCCTAGTTTTTAAAAATTTCTGAATCTCAATTCCTTGTTGCTGAATTCAAGTAAACTCTTTCCATTCTCTTATTTTATTACTTGCAAATTATTTACCATGTTTTGTAGATCCATAATTTTGTGTATGAATTTGTTCTTTAATCAAATCATGTTTAGCTAAATTCCCAAGGGTTGGGGTACATGAACTCAATCCTAATACAAATTATTTGTATGGAAAATTAGAAAATAAATGAAAATATTGGTTGAATCGTGAATGAAAATCATATATGCATTGTCATATCTTTTAATCTCTCTTGCCCTAGGTACTTGGGATGTTTAAGAATGCTTTGTATGTATAATTTGTCGTTCACCGCCTTATATTGATCTTTGATTTCATATGATGCGGTCTTGAACCTCATATATGTAATGCTTAGTGATGATAAGGACTGGATTTAATCAAGAATTTTGATTTATAATTCTAGTATTCTAAAGGATAATTTGTTAAGGATTGAGGGATTGTACCCTACCCTATTTTCTCCCATTTGTCAGATCTAATTTCTTTTGCACTTTTCAGTTTGTTTTTCTTAAGTAATTTTTTAATAGAAATTTTCCCAATCATCATCTTTTTCATTTTTATTTTAGAATTAATAAATCAATTAAATTCTATAAAACATTCCCTGTGGATTCGATACCCAGACTTACTACTATACTCCATAAAAGTGTAGTTAAAAGTTTAGGTTTTTTTTTTGTATTGAGGTTGGAAGCCGATAAAAACGACTAGCGTATTACACGGACGCTCGGTTTAACTACACTTTGAATTCTCTGAAGAATCTCTTGGCATCAGCATAGCTCTTCTGCCGGTCCTGAGCTACCGAATACGACTCCGTGTCAACTCAATCCTTGCCGAAGTGTCCTGAATCACTTTCGTCCCAAGGAGTTTGTTATCCCCCACCTCTAACCAACATGCTGGGGAACGACAAGGTCTACCATACAACGCCTCAAATGGAGCCGTGCCAATGGTGAACTGGTAGGAGTTATTATAAGCAAACTCCACCAGTGGAAGGTACTGCTCCCATCCACCTCCAAAGTCTAGGATGCACATACGCAACATGTCCTCTAACATCTAATTTGTCCGCTCGGTTTGCCCATCAGTCTGCGGGTGATATGCCGTACTCAACCGCAATTCCGTACCCATGGCCTCCTGAAAACTCTCCCAAAATCGTGAAATAAATATATTGTCTCGGTCAGACACGATATTTAGAGGCACACCGTGAAGTCTCACTATTTCCGCAATGAAAATCTGGGCATATTGTCCCGTAGTGTAGTCTGTCTTCATGGGTAAAAAATGAGCAACTTTGGTCAACCTATCCACAATTACCCATATGGAGTCGTGACCCCTCTGTGACGTAGGTAACCCCGTGATAAAGTACATGGATATGCTCTCCCATATCCACATCGAAACCTCTAATGGCTGTAGAAGTCCTGTCGGTTTCTGATGATCCACCTTTAGTAGCTGATAAATGGCGCATTTAGAAACAAACACGGTGATATCTCTCTTCATCCCGCTCCACCAATACTGGTGTCTCATGTCTTGGTACATCTTATCCCCACCAGGGTGTACCGCGAATCATGAGCCGTGCGACTCTGCCATTACCTCGTGTCTCAAGTCTTCCCCTTCCGGAACAACCAGTCTCCCATTGAAGCGTAATCCCCCGTCTGAACTAACGATATAGGACTCGGCTCCCTCTGCTAGTAATCGAACTATCTTCTCCTGACAGAACGAGTCAATTGTCTGGGCTTTTATCACTCTCGTAACAATCTGAGGTGTAACAGTCATCACAGACATGAATGATCGGGCCACTGCATCCTAGTGTCCTAACTCCTTCCACTTTGCTTTTCATACCTCGGCCACCTCATCTACTGGCCTATGGTTCAACGTGTCTGCTACCACGTTATCTTTCCCCGGGTGATATTGGATATCAAACTGATAATCCTTCACAAACTCAGGCCACCGTCATTTACGTATATTCAGTTCCTTCTATGTGAAGAGGTATTGTAGAGACTTGTAGTCTGTGAACAATCAAAATTTCTCCCCCAGGAGATAGTGTCTCCAAATCCGAAGAGAGAATACGACTGCCGCTAACTCTAAGTTGTGAGTGGGGTAATTCCTCTCATGAGGCTTAAGCTTACGGGAAGCATAAGCTATGGCCTAACTCTCCTGTTGCAATACACCTCCAAGTCCTTGTAAGTACGCATCGGTGTAGACTAAATACTCAACTCTCGGTCTGGGAAATGCTAACACAGGTGATGAGGTCAACTTGTCCTTCAACTCATCGAATGCCAACTGACAGGCATCGCTCCAGATGAATGGTACACCCTTGCGAGTCAGATGTGTCAAAGGACCCGCTAACTTTGAGAAACCCCGAATAAACCTCCTGTAGTATCCTGCTAGGCCCAAGAAACTACGGATCTAAATCGATGTCGTGGGCCGTCCCCACTCACTCACCGCGGATACCTTTCCCGAATCAACAGATATCCCCTGGTCTGAAATGATATGCCCCCAAAACTGAACCTCCTTCAGCCAAAACCCACACTTCTCATACTTTGCATAAAGCTCGTTCTGACGTAGCGTCTGCAAAACCTGTCTCAAATGCTCGGCGTGCTCCCCTTCTGTCTGGGAGTAAACCAGGATTTCATCAATAAAGACGATGAGGAACTGGTCTAGGAACTCTCTGAACACCCTATTCATCAAGTTCATAAACATGGCTGGAGCGTTGGTCAAGCCAAAAGGCATAACCCGAAACTCATAGGAACCATATCTCATCAAGAAACCAGTCTTCGAGACATCCTGTTCCCTGATACGCAACTGATGGTATCCTGATCGTATTTCAATCTTTGAGAAGAAGGAAGCTCCTCTCAGCTGGTCGAATAAGTCATCGATTCGGGGCAATGGGTACTTATTCTGTATAGTGACTTTATTCAACTCCCGATAATCTACACACAATCTCAATGATCCATCCCTCTTCTTTACGAACAACAAACTGGCACCCCACGGCGAAGTACTCCTTCGGATAAACCCTTGACCCAACAACTGCTCTATCTGATCCCGTAGATCTCTCATCTCTGCCGGAGCCATACGATAAGGTGCGCGGGAAATTGGCAGAGTGCCCGGCGTCAAATCGATCATAAAATCTATCTCTCTACTCGAAGGTAGTCCAGGTATATCCTGAAATACATCAGCAAACTACCTAACAACTGGAATCGAATCGAGTGGTATCACCACTTCCTTAGAGGTCTCCTCCTCTATATAGTACAAGTGAGTGGACGATCCTCCCTCAGGGCGAGGCATCACCACTAAAAACATCTCCTGCCCGAGAATGGAAAATATAATACTCCTACTGAAACAATCAATCATGGACCAACAATCGCATCATACTCAGTCATCTCTAATACTAACATATCAGCGGGTAAAGTAAACCTCCCGATCTCTATACCTACACCTCTACAAATAAGGGAAGTTACAGAACCCCTACTCAATGGTGAATCTACACAAGTAATCGTGCTCTCTGCAGTGTCTATTAACCCCAAAGTCCGTGCAAATATCATGGAAATGAAACAATGTGTGGCCCCCGTATCAAATAAAATACGCCCCATAGTCACCTGAATAGAGAACATACCCTCAATAGTAGGTGGATCTTGTGGGACTGTGGCATGCTGGAGCTGATACACTCTCCCATACTGAAGTTGTCCCTACTAAACTGGGACCTCTGGAATGGGTGGTAATGCTGCCATCTGTGGTAGTGCTGGGAGGGTGACAGGAAGCATAGGCCTCTGTGGCTCGTGTCGAGCACCCTGCTGCTGCTGCTGTGGGACCCTGCCCCGATCAGGACAATCCTGGCGTTTGTGGCCAATCTTGCCACAAATGAAGCACTTCCCTGGGAAGTTTCCCCCTCGCTGTCCCTGCTGCCCACGACCCTCATGGCCATTACCATTCCTACTGCTGAAACTATTGTTGTTGACCATTATGACCCTGCTGGCCCTGACGGCCGTTCTGACCCTGATGGCCATGTTTGAAACCTCCCTGACCATTCCTGAAACCCCCAAATCTGAATCTCTTAGGATCCCCCTGTTGGGAACCCTGATCACCCTACTTGTGCTGACCCTGAGCAGATTATGCCCCGCTGGCACCATTTCACCCGGTCATGCCCTGATGGCTGGGCTCTCCTGATCTCTTACTCTCAAACATGGGAAAACGGTGATCCTGACAGTGAAGCAGTGCTGCGTTAACCACATCAGAATAAGTGGCCAACGAGAGATTCCCCAACAAGTGCTGACGGATCGTCCAAGTCAATCCATCCGTAAACTTTTGAATCTTCTTCTCCTCAGTTGGAATCTCATCAGGAACGATGTTCAAGAGATATGTGAACTTGGCCTCATACTCGGCTACGGTCTTTCCCTCCTGCTTGAGGTTCATCAACTTCCTCCTCATTTCAGTGTGAACAGCTGACGGAAAATATTTGCGGTCGAACCGCACCCAGAACTCCTAAATAGTGAGAGCGTCCCTCTCCTCTGCGATGGTAATGGACTCCCACCACTGCAATGCGGATCCTACTAGCTTAAAAGTAGCCACTATCTGCTTCTGAACATTCGTGCACTCGTACATCCTTAAGTGCCTTTGAATGTCCTTCCTCCATTGACTGGATACTACAACGTCGGAGCTACCTGCAAACTCCGGAGGGTGTGCTTTCTGAAAAGCATCCCGGACGCGTTCCCAAGCAGATGGGAATGAATTAGCCTGAACTGGCTCTACTGCCGGTGCCTGAGGTGGTGCCTACTGTACCACTGCGAGGGCGGCATTCACCGCTTGGGCTATAATGGCTACAACCTTTGCAGCATTCATGGTACCCTGAACTGGTGCAGGCTGTGGCTCAGGCTGAGCATCCCTAGGAACTCGCTGTGCACGTCGTGGAAGCATCTGAAATGAGAGTAAAGTCTATAAGTTCGCAGTTATTATCTCAAAATAGCTAAAGAGCAAAACATACACAAAAGAATACAACAGTCCTAAAATATAGGGCTCTACATCAAAGAAGGGTCAGCGGAAACATAACAAGCCGTACAGATCCTAAGGACACTAGCACCTGGCTCTGATACCACCTGTGACACCCCGACTAATTAAATACCGGGTAGCTACTCCTTTATTAAATTAATGCAAAATGCCAAGTTGGTTTAATTCATAGCATCACTGTCGAAAAATGTTTTAAAATAATTACTAGCCACCTAATATTTAAAAAGTGAGTTGTCCATTTTAATTAAATCAGATTAATATGCAATAAGTAAATTATGAAATGCTAACATAACCACCACAGCATAATGACGATAGAATAACCATAGAATAATAATGATTCTAGAGGAATACTCCTCACAACAATCCGGATACAGGAATAAACAATTACTAAGTCTACATCACTAAATTAATTACAACCAAAAATCTGAAATAACTGAATAGATAAAGTGTCTCTAAAGGGAAATAGGGCGACATGCCCAACAAATGAGAAGATCTGGTAATATAGAATTAAGACCGAAAGTGGAGGCATCTACTGTCAAGGTTCTGAAACTTCCACAGCAGCTACAGTACGTCACCTGAATGGAACTCCTATGCTTGGTGTCCTTGTGGCTGGGTACCTAAAAGTTTTTTACAAGAAAATATATTTGGAAGCAAACGGGTCAGAGCCCGATAGTGAAAACAGTTTAAAATATATCAAGTGTTTTAATGACATTAAAACAATGAATGCAAAATACATGTTAGGACGTGCTCTCACATGAAATACTCACCTCTCGACTATTTGTGCACTCCTAACGTACCCGTACCCATTCTAGTTATTCTCATATCTAACTAGTCCAAAATAAAATTTAACATTACTATACGATTCACGCTTTAATTCCGACACCTTCATTTTAAATAGAGAGATTCACTTTTCTTCACAGCTTCCCATATTAGTAATACTATTTACTAGAGATCTTCCATTATCTTTACAAAATGTTGCTATTATTTATATTCGCATATATACATGACAGTGCATTTCAATTAACCGTATATTATTCTCATCATAAATATACAATATTAGCACCCTGAGGCTAAGCTGGGGTGCACACATACTCTGTTATCCAATACCGGTACATCACATACATAAGGACCACGCATTTCGAATCTCTCAGGAATCGTTCTCAAATAACAACAATCACAAATAGTGGAGGCGAGCATAGTTCACATCACATGGGTCACGAACATACCTACGCTCCCATGATCAGCAGACTTATTAACTTCTCAATAAGTCCTTCTGTGACCTATGTCCTCGAGGTACTAAACTAAATCCCTCCGTAGGCACACAAAGATTAGATGGCCCTGATTGAACGCCGACCTCCCATGATAGTAAGTATGGTAGGTATGTTATACATAGATAACCACATATAATAAACATTCGCACATCTTAGATATCTCATAATATTAATAGAGGTATACTTCTTGTTCTTATACTGTCATTTAGTTTTATACATTTACATGTCCCCGATTTATATACATTATAGTTGTCAACTCTTCTCACGTCGTAATTAGGTTCTCGTTTCCTAATCCATAAAGGTCATCCAATTTACTACAAGGTTCTCCGTTTTACTCCCCATCGTACTCCAATCTCCCAAAGATACCCACTAGTCAATAAGGGAAGGTTATTACTCCATTAAATAAGTCTACGGGACACTTGAAATAAAATCAGGCCTAAAAAGCCATTATGTCAACTCGTTATAAGTCTCGTTCGAACGAAAGACTTTGAACGAACTACCAACTCGTTAGAAGGGATACTGTCATCTCGTTAGAAGCTCGTTCAAACGAGGTTGTTCGAACGACTTGGGCAGGTCTTCTAACGAGATGGCAGAACACGCCCAGAAATCTGCAAAGTCCGTTTTTCTTCCTTTTTCACTTTTCTAAATCCCTCCTATGATCATCCAAATTCAGTTTTAATGTGTTTAAACTACACTAAGTCCTCCTAGGTCACTCTTTAATATATACATGGGGTCAATACTTCCTAAATCAACATGTAATCATCATAATTTGCCAAATCTTGTCCCAAACCCTATAAATATGAACACATAATTTAATGTCTACAATTACTCCTTATAAAATCCGTTTTTTTTACATCATCAAAAGTTATATTTTGGATATGAAATTCATCCATAAACATTCTACATGCAATCCTTATATAAGATTATGAGTTCTATCTCCAATTTCATAGGTTTTCATCAAACTTTCAATATAAGACATATATTCGATTCTAAGCATGGAGGAAACATTCGATTGAAATTATGTAATTAAACCACTTACCTTAGATGCTCTAATTTGATGTTGAAGGATGAAGGTTGATTCTCCTCTTTCTCTCTACAGATTTCTCCCAAAGATGGTGATGGTGGCTAGGGGTTTCTTTTGGAACCTCTTAGGACTCTCCCTTTAACTCCCGTAGCCCACTACTTGATAAATGCTGATAATGGACTTAATGGGTTCATTACTAATATAAAATTAACCTCTAAAATTCGTGGGTTTTAATTCCCCTATTTTTAAAATTACCAAACTACCCTTTTGGGTTGCCGGTATGGCCTAAAAATGCCCCGGGACCCAAACTAAACCCCCGGCTAGTGTTTTCTGACTATTTCGACCTTTTAGAACACGTTGACGCACTCAAAATGACCATTCGGTTGATAAAAATATAATTCACTTTTTAATTCAAATACTATTCGTTTCTGACGCAACTGACACGCGCGTCCAAACTAAATTTCCCAAATTGTCGTTTTTTCAGTCTCGCGACATTTTAATATTTTCAATACTCATATATTACCATATATACACATCATAATCAAATACCAACTTACATCTCGTTAGATTTATACCCGAATTAATTCCCAATTAATTCTCATTTAATTCAATTAATCCCTTAAATAAATATTAATAAAATTACGGGGTATTACACTAACAACGTGATGATTACACACACACACACACACACACACACACACACACACACACACACACACACATATATATATTGTTCTATATCTTTGTAGAGACGATGGATACAATTATAATTACGTTTATCAATGATATCTTTGTATAGCTTCTCCGTCTAGTTTTTCATTGAAGTTGAATTGAGTTTTGGGAGCATAAAAGATTGTTATTTCTTGTTTCGAAAAAAAATATATATATTATGAAATGAAAACCAGATGGGGTGTGTGTGTGGTACATTTAAATGATGTTGTTTCAGGTTGCTAAGATACATGTTCACTTCTAATTTTGAGATTGTTTAGAAGTGAAGTTAAGAGGCCCTCTTCATATGTGGTTGTATATTTGTAAATTATTCATATCGTAGGTTATATAAAAGGATATGTAACGAAATGTAGACAGTTTAACATACGTGCTATATTAAATGTAGGATTAGGCATGTGAAATGTAATAGGTTGTTTCCTTTACACGGGTTTATATAAAATCCTTGTCCATACTTTTGTAAAATAAGTATCAAACTTTTAATTAATCTATATTTTATTCATAGAATGCTTAGATGTTTAAATTAAATTTGTTAATTCAAATCAAGGATTTTGGGGAGGGCTGTGACATTTATGTAGCACATATACTTCAAAATTAACAAAAATAGAGTATCTAGTTCATATACAATTTGGATACAATATCGATACATATCTGATACTACAAATGCGTATTCATTAACCAAATTGATAATTTTGACTTTTAAATGCCACATAGATTTAGTCTGATATGTTTGGGTATGATCGAAAGTTGTAGTTTTTATTTGTATATTTTTTTAAAATAAAACTACCAAATTCTGATTATAATTATAAATTTTTTTATTATTGAATCATTAAACAAATTATTTATACACAATACATTACTTGAAAAATCTTAACCCGCAAGTGGGTAGCTTAATTTCCTTGTTCGAGAGATATTATTGCCTTGTGTCTTCTTATTTAACTATTAATTCACATGTGATGTAAATATAGATAAGAGGCGATCAACGATCCACCCTTGACATGAAATTCTTGGAATTAAAAATCCTTGGGTGTAACATGTTAGTTTAAACCACTTTTCCATAAATATTATACTCAATCCTTACCAAAATTCCCTTGAAATGCGCACAATATGTGACTTAAAAACTGACATGTCAAAAGTGTTTACCATGACAAAAATCTTGTCTTCATCCCGTGTATTGAATTTTTAAAAAGCACAAGCGCTCCAAAAACAATTCACCTTTGTCGTATATTGAAGAGCACCAACAGTACCATTTTCATAGAAGTCTCAAGAAGCTTCATTAAAGATTTAAATGTAAGTTCCTTATATATTCCTCATTCAACTGTATATCATGTTAATCTACCATAGATGGTAATCTTATTGTACGTTTTTTTTATCTTACTAGATGGGAAGAATGGAAAAGTGCAAACATTCAGTCTGTAGCAGCTTTATCGTGAAACGAATACCTAATAATAAAAAAATCTCATAGGCGGTGAGTGATGTCATTGAATGATTTGTGGTCAGTGTGTTTATCTAAAATTACATTCATATCTATTGTTTAAAGTCATTTCTTCTTAGTAATACGTTGATATTTCACTAATATTTTCAATGTCATTCATTTACATTATATTATATTGACATTTCTCTTTCGATCTACGAAATGCAATAGATTATAATTCAAAATTTTCATCCTATATATTATTTCTCAATGTCTATATAACATTGTGAAACCTCACTACAAATTATTATTAAGAAACGTCAATGTGGGTCCATGTGAAATAACAACGCGAGATAACATTGTAAAATGTATGAAGTTATTATCTCAGTCATATTTCGCATTGTGAAATAGCACTATGAGATTAATTTTTTTTATTGTAATTGCGAAATAACAATGCAAATTCATTTTTTGTAATGCTGATAGATGTAATTTCAACTTTTAAATACATTTACAATTATACTTAACATTGTACAATCGAATTATGATGGGAAATAATATGTAATAGGGGAGGGAAATTAAATGCCACAAAGAAGCAACAACTTAAATGTAACAATGCCTATTTTCTCACGTAAAGGCTATCCAGGCATGATACGCCGAAGATAGAGCTTGTTTGTCAATTAATACCATTCTTAGGACAAATGTGAATATAAAATAATTATTATTTAAAGCCCATGTTTGAAATGTCACGAATACATCCACAATAAATAAATAAGTCCAATCCACCATAAATATAATAATAAATCCAACCAGTGTAATCGAAATCTCAACCAACATAAAGTAAATAAGTCTCGAGCTTATGCCCTTACAAATGTTCCAAATAAATAAATAGCTACAGTTGAAAAAGTACCTGTACTAGAATCGAATGATCTGAGGCTTGGAGAGCAAGTTGTGACACCCCGCCTAATAAAATGTCGGGCGATCACTCCTATATCAAATTAAAACAGGAGTTACATATGGATCGTTCTTAGCATCACTGTCGAAAACCAATTTAATTACTAATAACCTATTAGGCTGGCGTCAAAATTTTACTTAACTACTCTTTTTAACACGCACACAAATAAAATATCCACGTAGTTTATGTAAATGAAACTGAAATGAAATAAAATAACCCAACACTCAGTTCAAATATGACACAACCAAATCAAATGCCGCACTAAAAGGCGGAAAAGAATAAATAAATGCAATTGGGTTATTAGCTCGAATGTTTATACAGTACCTCCTATCTAGATTATAAGGATAGAAGTATCTATCGAGAACCTGCATGCATCCACAGATGCCGCAGCAGACGTCTGACTCGAAGGAAGTGTCATCCAGGTGTCCCTATGTCTAGACACCTATATAATATATATAGATATAGCAAGAGAGGGAAAAGTATATAAACGGGTCAGAGCCCGAGTGTGAAAAATATTTAGCAAGTGCATAAATGCTTTATTTTTAAAAATAGGTTTTATCTCATATTTAAATTTGGTACCGCACTCCCATGAGATACCTCTCTCCTAATAGTGCACACCTAGCGCATCCCTATAAACATCCTAGTCAAGCTACGCTGCCTAACTAATCCGTCACCCATCATTTAACCACCCTAGTTATTCCAAGTACTAAGGGCTAAGCTTCTCCCCAGTCTCAACACTATGCCATGTTCGTGCGTGGGGTGTCTCGCAAAGCGAAATCCAAACAAGGAACCCCCCCTATACACTACTATGCGGCAAGGTCGATCGTCGAGATCCATTAGACCCTCAGTACACAACGTATATACATACTATATAATAATATACATCTTACAGTACATATCTGGATCTATCTCCCGGACTGAGCTTCAGTTTATCTTTATCTTTATAATACACATCCGGATCTATCTCCCGGACTGAGGTTTACTTTATATTCATCTTTATAATACACATCCGGATCTATATCCTGGACTGAGAATCTCTTTACTCTCATAGATATATATATATTACATTGTTCTCATGCACAAGTAATATACCATACACACAAGCATAACAACCATCCCAACGAGCTATAACTCGAGGATGCGATCTCATTAGTGCCGATCCAAAATCCGAGTTTACACAATATACCACGGTACCTAGCCAGACTCTCTCAATGGTCATGGTAAACATATACACAATGGTGTAGGCGGTCATGTTCCCCCTACAAGTGGGAATCACATAAATCTCACTCGAACGCGGGACGATAATGACCCGGGGACTATACTCACCCTTCTCCTCGAGCCAAGGGATTTACCCACATCGCGCAACCTCCCAGGATCGCACTAGAGCATATATATAATTTGGTTGTTCCAACCCTATACTTAAAGGGGAAGCCCATGGAAATCAGCCTCTAAACACACATATACCATCACATATAGATACACTTGTATTCATATAATATATATACTTTAATTACATAGTATATATATACACTATATATTCCTCCTCGAATATATATAAATGGCCATAATTACCAATCACATCTAGCGATGACCAATAATCCCAAAGTGTTCCCTCACTTGATAAATAATAAATACCTTAATCCCATCTAAGGATTTAGTGGATATCTCCAACTATACCAATTTACATTAACTAAATAAGTATATTCTCCAATTCATCCTAATAATCTCATAGGATTCCCTCAACCATCATCAACAAAATTCTGTTATCCCGCACTTATAATCATATAGGCCAAAATGGCCACTGAAACTGTCCCAATTGATATTTGACCCCGAATACCCTAAAATAAAATAGGTTGTGGATTTCCTTCCCACAAACCCAAGGACTACATCTTGTCCAAATAATCGTTTAGAGGTCCCCACCCTATTTTAGGAACTCCACCCTTTTAATTCCTCAACTTATCTATTTTCCTCGAAAATAACATTTTAGTGTCACACACGTAAAACACTCACTTAATTCCCATAATTTCCCTCAATTGGATGACTATTTACTCTTAAAAGATTACTTATTTCCTTTTTTAAATAATCTAGAATCAATTAAAAATTGGAATTCATCCCATCCAATTAACCCTAGGAAAAAATTGTCAAACTTCCTGAAGGGTCAATCGATCGACCCATGGCTCTCGATCGATCGATGGTTCGATCGATAGATCCTCTACCCTTGATCGATCGATCACGTCGGACAGCTTCTTCTCCGAGAAGCTATTTCGTCCATTAAAGCTTCTCCCAAGCTTTTATCTCCGCTCCCAACATCCTACAACCTCAACCAACTAGATACACGTATACAAAATGGGTTCTAAACATCCTAGAACCCAAAACTAAAAATTTATTTCTACTAATTTCTACGTTTCTCAAATTGGAAAATTATTGGGGTTTATTCGTTTTAACTCTCGAAAACCCATTTTATTCATGAAAACCCAACCAAAAATCTTTAGGGTTTGTTATTACCAAACTACGATATGAGATTTATGCTCAAAAGTAAATAAAGCAAGTAAACACTTGCCTCGTGGATAAAATTCGACGATCCCGAGTCGAGTCCGGCGGAGTTTGGCCCGAAATCTCCCTTTTCTCTTCTTTTTCTTCCTTCCTCTCTCTCTTCTCTCTTTTCTTTCTATTCTCTCCCCCTCACCCTCCTTATATAGGGAGAAAAGGGTTTATACCCCCTAAAACCCAAAAATGACTCGTTTACTCAATTGCGAGTCCCTATTCGTTTAAAAATTCTCGAAACTCAATTTCGACCATCAGACACTCTTTTCTGACTATCTCGGCCATTCCGAGACTCACTGCACAGTCGAAATTTCCATCCGAGTTACTTGACCGCAATCCACTATTTTAACCCATTTCATCTCACTGCGGGTTTTCCAATTAAAAATCTTCCCTTTTGTCGCTTTACTCAACGACGACGTATAATTTAAAATACTCCGACATATTTACTTAATCTCAAAGTAAATACAACGCCCATCGAAAATCATCTAATTCTTGAAAATCCCAAAAATCACTATTCCGAGAAATTCCTCAAATTTTCAATTTATACCCAATTATGGAATTTAATTATCCCCCAAAGGACGAATTGTTACACAAGTGAGACTGCACGACTGATGCACCACAATCCAGTTATCACTGTCTAGAAGCACCTGGGGGGAAATATTTAAATTTGGGTCAGAGCCTGAGATGTGCAAAAATTAATTTATGATGCAATAGTACAGTCAATGCAAAATAAGTATTCCCCCTTCGTCAATGCAAAATATGATGCAATAGTACATTATCAAGCCCACCTGTGCCGACGTGTGGTACCCGGTCCGAACGCGAGAATTCTCGAGCCGATAGGATAGTCCGCGAATATTGGTATATCCACACAAATACATAATAGTACATATTAGTATCCCATATAATACGTATAGGTAATTATTATATAATTACCGTAAAATGTCTAACTAAAGACCACAACATTTTCATGTATTAATAATTTACCATCTGATAAATTATTAATTGCATTCCTCAAAATAATTACTTAACTAACTTGTTCATTGTAATTATTATCAATTTAATGCGGTCACACCATTTATTTATCCCACTAATTATAGTCCCTCTTTTTAATATAACTATTACTCTGAGTCAGTAAGCCAAAACTAATATAAGTAAATGACCCAAACCCATGAAAATTCGTAGAAGGAAATGAAGTCAAAATTCTCCTTACGTCGCTCGAATGAGGGGCATGGTTGTTCGCGCAACCTCACATGTCGTTCGAATGACATGTCACGTCATTTGAACGACTTCTTCTTCCCCATGCTTTTCCTTTTTAGTTCTTGTTCTTCCCAGAAGCCAATTTTTTTTCCTTTTCAAACCCAAAATGTTTTTACACGAAGCCATTAGCAGTTACATAATACCCAAAACTATTATAAATACATGCAAACCCAGAATTTTTAACTACACTGCATAATCAAATCCCAACAAAGTTAATACCCATTTCAGATTCTAATATTCCAAATCTTCTCCAAATTCTAACCAAATATTACTTCGTAACAAGGGCCTTTGTTAGGGAATCTAAATCCAAAATTTTAGTTCACTAATTAACATTGTCATCTCTATATCAATTCGTCAAAATATCCCAAATTTAACTATAAAAATTCTACAGATTCTACCATCAATTTTAGATTTACGATACCTAATTTCTGGGACAAATTCTACATAAAAATTAGTCCTCTACATGTATTGTTCATCATCAAATCAATTATATTCAAACCTAAATCCCAGAAATTTAATGGGTCATTACATGCATCAAGAAATATATTGAAAAGCATAAATTAAGGAGGAGCATTCTTGCCTTAAAATTTTGTAGAAGAAAAGCCTCTTGAAATCCCCTTTGATTTCTTCTTTTGTTCCTTGCCTTTTTTCCCTTCTTTTGGCCCTCTCCTATTCTCTCCCATTAACTATAAATTTAGGTTTTTTTGGAATGTTAGTGGAGGAGTGGTTTACTCCCACTTAAACTCTAATTAAGTGGGTAATACCAAGTTGGGTCTAAAACCCAACTTTTGGACCCCCAAACGGACCCGAAATCCAATTAGGCCAAAAGTTCCCAAACCTATATAATATTGATCCGAGACTATTTTTAAAGGCCTAAAGCACCTAAACAAGCCCATATGTGTCGCGAAATATGATCCGAATTATTTATTTCAATAATAGGTACTTTTAATTTGTGCCACACATTAATTATATATTTTTCTTCATTGTACATAAATGCCATAATCATGCACATAAAAATTAGTCACATATAAATAAAACTAAATAAAAATTTCAACTGTGAAATTTTTAAATAACAAATGTAATCAGGTCAAAGTTTTGAAATTATTTATTTATTCCCAAAAATATTATTTCATTATTTATGTTTGAAGAAAATACAGGGTATTACATTAAACCTGTCTAATGTTCAACATAAGTTGGAACAATATCAGTGATGAACAAGCAGGAGCTTTCCATTGAACACAAAGTTGCACAGAGCCAAACTCCATTCCATCATAATTTCAAAGCAATATGGGAGGGATGAGCAACCGTTGAGTTAATAAAGAAGTATGATGATGATTACTGTTAGCTAATTCAAACATATGACAATAACTACAATATTTTTTCAATTGGTGGTACTACACTAAAATTTAAAAGTAATCATATGAAACAGTTGTTCGACATCAAGAGTTAAAAACTGAGTATGAACGATTTCAGGCATGGACCCAAGCCAAAGTATAATATGTTGGTGAATAGGTGTTTCAGTAATGAGCAGATGATAACCCAACCAAACATCAAGAAAACGATCGAAGAACGTATCAATTTCGCAGAGAAAAATGACATTGGGTATGTTACCAGGTTATTGATAGCTTACTTAATATCAACTACCCTATTTGCAACCTCGGGAATGATGACTGAATTGGGTTTTATTAGTTACATAACTACCCTTAGCAACATTAAAGACTTTAACTGGGAAAAAGAGATGACTACTTTTATGATGGAGTCAATTGTATTTGAGCATCGCCACCCTAAGAGATTCAAAGGATTCTTGCCTACTTTGATGGCATAAATTTATGTGCACTTGTTATGTAAGTAATTTTAGTTTTTTTAAAATTGAAACTTTGAAAAAAATATTTATACCTTTAATTATTGACTATGTGAAAAAACTACTATCATGAAACCAACGTATCCACTCGAAGTGCCGAAATTTCTCAAGTAGTCTTTAGACCTTGTGACGCAGTGTATATATGGCTCAAGTGCAAGTGGATTACTTAAGTAATAATCTCGTTAAGTCAGGGTCGATCCGTAGAGAATATCATGAATATCGTAACGACAACTATGAGGAGGGCTTCTAAAACCTAATTATTAACTCTCGAATGAAAAAGGAAAAGGTGATGATTTTTATGAAAAATTCTACTTAACTAAGCACCTATCAAACAAATGCAAATTAATTAAAAGAAATGAAAATTGAAATTTTTATTTTTGAAAACTATTTAAGAAAAGTGGAGCCAGGATACAATCCCTCGAACAATCAGTATTTTTGTTAGATATAAAGTTTTGTATAATTATATAGATAATTAAAAGAAAACATTAAAATCAACAAAGTACTATATATGTGAGAATTTTACTAGCACAATATCTAGTCAATAATTAATTTAATGTGAGTGATAAGATTTTCAACATGCGTATCATATCCTCATATACTCTAGTTACCTATGCAAACGAAGTTAAGAGACCTATAACAATCGTTTCAATAAAATATCAGACCTATTAATTATTTATATAATTTTATCCAATTTTATATCCAATTTATAGCCCTAGTTTTGGTTCATGTATCCCAAGCCCAAAATTATTTAGCCAAACATGTTAAATCTAACGATGCATGAGTTATTAACGTTGCATGAAGACAAGATGAATGAAAAATAAGAAGAAAGCATGTAAATACTATTACCAATTGAGTAGAGAAGCAAGAACATACACAAACCAAGCTTTGAAAGAAATAAACTGAAAATAATTAACTCTTTATTAAAGTTACATGCATGGAAAAGTAATAAATCTTTGCCTATATGTTTCTCTACCTCTCTAAAATTCTCGTTAATGAAATCTAGGTTAAAAGACTCCTAATACAAGTTTACACAGGTCCCTAAGTCGTTTGAAAGAGTCCTCCCATTATCAAACAAGGCCAAAATAAAAATCCCGCATCAAGTACATTGAACTAGTTCACCTCGATAAACCGATTATATTTATTTCCTAACCTGTTTTGTCTAAATGGACTGTGAAAGATGCCTTGTTTTAGGATGAATTCTTCATAATTATACTTTTCCCCTAAATTTTTATCCCAACTTCAATTGATCATAACCTCTTCACCGTAGTTTGGATTTGGGTGTTGTTTCTTCTAATCTACTCATGACTTCAAGATCTTCGACTTTTTAGTTGGCTCCTCATCCGGGTTCCAGATGAAAATTTATGAAAATGCCATGGACTTCCCTTTCTTGCATTTCATTTATCATTTCAGTTTTCGTCTCTCATTCACTTGCACAAAATACTTATAAAACAAGAGAAAAACACACAAAACACGAAATACTTATCGAAAAAGTGAGTATCATAAATATGATATAAATTCAGTCTAATTACACCGCGTGGGACTATGAAAATACCAAAATTAAGTGGATAAATATGAAATACGTATGCTTAATCAAATCCCCCTAAATTAAAACGTTGCTCGTCCCAAGCAATGTAAACGAAATAGAGAATGAGTTTAAAGGGACTTCTAACAACTAAAGAATATAATACCTCTTTCGCAAGCAAGCGATTGTATTTATCATATGCAATAAGCTATTAAACCCCTAGGTTACCCTAGTAGCACAAGTAGTGTCTCGTGAGGATTTTCAGTGAATTTATCAACAAAATTCATTTTTTGACTCAAAGAAAATATTGAAAAAAATCGTACAATTTAAATTCCTAAAAAATAATCACTTCAAATTTTTATTTGATAATCTCAATTTATGGTGTGTGTGCGAAGTTGAAAATTAACCGCTAACTTCCACCGACTGATCATTACGTTAATTTTTGAAAATTCACTTTGATTCAATATTTTACGGAATGCTTTCACAAACAAATCACTCGGATTGTGTCTATTTTCTCTCATGTTCATGATATTAAGAGTAAATGTGATGGAACAAGATTTTACACACATGAATTGAAAGATGAAAGTATTTTGGGTGAAAAGGTCTCCTGAACGGGTTACGGTGATTGAAAAACATAAAACACCATCTTTATTCGCACTATTTTATCTCTTTTTAATCTTTTCCTCTTTTAGCTCTCCATGTGGTAATTAATTTCATTATTCGAACTCCGTTAGGACTTTTTCAGATTAAGGTCTTTGGGGTAATAATGGGAAAAATTTGGAATTTAGGAGTTGGAAAATTTTCTTACGATGTCCGTCGGCACTTTGTTCGGGCATTTTCTTATTTTCTCTTCCTTTTCTTCTTCTTTCTTTTATTTTCATATTTTCTCATTTTTTATTTTTTTATTTTTTTATTTTTGTTTGAGCATTTTTTTTCTCTCTCCTTTTTATATACCAGACGGACTTAATTGATGAATTTTTATTTTTCACAACTTCGAGCCAATTGGATTTTTCAGGTTAACAAACGAAAAAGGTAGAAATTATTAGGTTCAAAGTGGCTTGAAAAAGGATAAATTTTTTATGACTAACATTTTTGGGCAAACAAACGATTGCCTAACTTCATTTATCCAAATCATTAATTATGTTACCATATGCATCTCGAGATTAATTTGAATTTTGAGACATTTTTAGCATGCTTTCAAAAGAATATTTCACTCGTTTTTCGTAACCGATTAAACAAAGATTTAGAAAACATCAACGACTTTTTTAATATTGAAAAAAACTTTAAGTTAACCTTTAACTCGGATTGATTTAAACTCGAAAAAAAATGATTGGATAAAAAATCTCACCCGGTTAAAAATCTAGACATTTATTCATTAAGTCGTCAATTTTTGCTCAATCCCTGTTTTTGGTCAATTTCGGCTTAGTGCATTAAGTTTTTACAAATTCACACTTCAAACAAAAATTTAGTGATATTTTTGAGGATTTTAAATTCGAACGTTTATTTATTTTGGAGATAAATATTTTTGACTTTTTTTTTTATAATTTTTCAATTTTTTGGCATTTTAAAATTTGTGAAGTTTAAAAAATGCATGTGTTACCCCTCAAACTTAGACTTTCGCATTGTCCTCAAGCAAAAGGACTAAAATATAATTAAAAAATAAAATGAAAGAATAATTAAAATGCAAATTTTTCATTAAACAACTCAATTACAATGCATGTAACAAAATATAGGAAATTACATAGTTCTTGAAAAAGATACATTGCTAAAATTTAAAGAACTACATAACATAAAGAGCACAAATATGCCATAAATTTAGTGAGAGGGGCCGTGAGCATCGGGCTCTTGGGTGTATGTGATCGTAAAAGTTACTCAATAATTGCGCATTGAGTCCCATGTTCAAGAGGTACAAGTCCGCTTGAAGGCACATCATCATGCTCATATTGCGCCTATATTCCAAACGGTCCACCTCGCGCTCCTTGTGAAACTTGGTAATAAACCCCTCGATGTGAATCTCCAAGTAGTCAATACGATTATTGATAATCGTTGTATTGTATGCGCTCTCGTCAAATTCAGCCTCATAGTCGACCACCTCCTCGCCCATATCACCCTCCTAACTTGAACATCGTCCCCACTCTCATCATCACCACTAACTTCTTCCATCTCCACATCCTTGAAAATAGATGGAGGAGGTTGCACATGCTGCAATTGTCGCATGCTTTGCTCAGTGGATGGCATATTTAAGGGCTTGGGCTAACGGATTTAAGAACTTTCTCTGGGGACATTAACATCGTCGCAAAGGTCGCAAATAAACCTAGCATAGGGAAGAGACATCTTTCCCTTTTTATCGAATGCGGTGAAATGATCTCTTGGAAATAAATATGCATGAGGCTAATGTGGCTTTGCTAATTGAGGAGATGAGAGAAAAAGGTTCCATGGCATAGTCAAATGGTGGAATTATTAGTGGTGGGGAGTATGGTGCCTCACGTGATGATGTGGGTGTAGCGAAGGTGCTCAAGAAATTTCCCAACGGAGAAGGTGTCCGTGGTCTGTTCATTTTTGGTCACCCAACATTTGACACATTCTTTCTTTGAAATATGGAGCGTGGAATTTGTGTAAGTATGATTTTTAGGGATGTTCACCCCCGCAGCTCGCATCTTGCGTTGAATTATTAAGAGGGAGAGGAGATCTTTCTTCCAGCAGACATAGGCCTCGTATTGGCCTTGATATGTTTTGAGGAGTGTACCATAGAAAAGGCGTACGACTTGGTCGTGTATAGAGTCAGTGAGTGGGTACAACCATTGGTACCACCCGAAACAGTGAAAAAGGGGGGGAAGTCGTCTTATATGACTCTGTGCTCTATGAAAACCATTTGGGTGGGTCCAAAAAAAAGTTCAATCCAATTATGCTCTTAACATGAGCGGAATCGCTCATTTTCCCCTCGTCAATTATGTTGATGAAGTCGTATTTGGATGGGCGAGTCATGATGAAAAATAGCGGAGTAGGACTTGTAAGAAATTGGAAGTAAGGAAGGATGAATTTTTGGTGTGGGGGGAAAAGGTAGGTATGGGTGGGTATTTGTAGGCATTTGGGTGGTGGGAAAGGGTGGAAGAATTTGGAGGCAAATGAATTTGGGGTTGGTTTTGGTTGGAGGGAGGTAAAAGGGTGGAATTTTTGTGCATGGAAGGAGGGGAAATGAATTGGAGGGAAGGGGGAATGAATTTTGGGAGGAAAATGAGGGGAAAAGGGAAAAAATCTTGAATTTTCTGATCAGGGAAAGCGAACCGGTTCGGGCTTAGGGAAAACCGGTTCAGCTGTGCGAACCTTTTCATCCATTAGGTGAACCGATTCAGATAAACAATCTGCACAAATGTTGGGTTTTCACCTTTTTCACATGCTAAGGCATTTTGATGGCTAAACACTTCCAAATTCACTACTAAGACCCTAATTTCACTTCCGGAGACCGATCCACACAAAAAAATCATCGTTTTATGACTTCCTCTCTCTCAAAACGTGTTAGGGAAAAATTGGCATTTCTAACTCTTTCTAATGCGGACTTGAATAAATCCTAAATACGGTAAAATACACATGACTCACAACTATACAACTACTTCTCCCCATACGCGTTGTGGGTGCGGCGACCTCTCTTAAAAAACTCATTCATCCTCATATACAGGGTCCAATAACCAAATTGTGTCGGCTTCCTCAACACACGCCTCTAGGTATGGCTGTAGGCGTTGTCCATTTACTTTGAATGTGTCCCCATCCTTAGGATTCTCAAATTATATTGCACTATAGGGAACACCTTTCTCACGACGAACCGGATGATCCACTGTGAATGTAACTTTTCAAGAAACAAATGGAGTCGTAAGTTGTACTGAAGCACTTTTTGGCCTGATTCAAACTCTTTTTTATTGATATTTTTCTTGTGTTCTAGTTTCATTCGTTATTTAGCAATGCGGGTGCTTTCATACACATCATTGTGTATTTTTTCCAACTCATGCAATTAAATGTTTCGCACTTCACCGAATTTATCTAGATTATAATTCGACCTCTTAATGTCCCAATACGCATTGTGCTCGAGCTCAATGGAAAGATGACAATGCTTGCCATATATAAACAAAATGGGGACATTCCGAGGGGGTTCTTGTAAGTGATTCTATAAGCCCATAGCGCATTGAGAAAACTATTAGACCAATCCCTACGGTTGGGATCTATGGTTTTTTCGAGCATGTGATTGATCTCTCGATTTGCTAACTCGGCTTGCCCATTCGTTTGGGGGTATTAAGTCGTCCAAACCTTTTGGATGATGCCATACTTATTCATTAACTTTTCAAACGGCCTATTGTAAAAATGTATGTCGTTGTCACTAATGTTGGCTTTCGGAGCACCGAAATGATAAAGTACGTGTTCGTGGAAGAACTTTACCACCACTTTATTGTCATTCATCCTAGTAGCTGTGGCCTATACCCATTTAGACACGTTGTCTACCATGACAAGGATGTATAGGAAAATAAATAAGGGAGGGAAAGGTCTCATGAAGTAGATGCCCCATCAATTGAATATCTCAATGATGAGAATAGGGGTCATCGATATCATGCCATATAGAGTAATGGATCCTATCATTTGGCACCCATCATAAGATTTGTAATATGCATTCACCTCCCGAAAGATAGTGGTCCAATAAAGATCGCTTTGAAGAATTTTTGCTGCCGACTTTTTTTGAAAAATGGCCTCCATATGCTTTGGACTGATAAACTAGATGACACTAGGGATCTTGTCATCCGACACATATCTTCATATTATTTGTTCGGTGTAAAATTTAAACAAATAGGAATTGTCATAGAAAAACATGCGCGACCATATGAAGAACTTTCTCTCCTCCTAAGTGTCCAATCAGAGAGAACGACCTTTGTGACCATATAATTCACTATATACATAAACTAAGGACGAGAGGTAGTGGAACATAATTTCTCATCCGATAAGTACTCGTCTATAGGTATGGTATCTTTAGGTACGCCAGACGAGAGCCTCGACAAATGATCGACTATGATGTTCTCTACTCCTTTCTTATGTTTAATGGAAAGACCAAACTCTTGGCATAGCAAGGTCCACTTAATGAGGCAGAGCTTCGCATCCTTCTTGGAAAGGAGATATTTGAGAGTCGTGTGGTCGGTACAGCACGTTATGGATGACCTGATAAGGTATGAACAGAATTTATCTAGGGCGAACATTACCACTTGTAACTCTTTCTCTGTGGTGGAGTAATTGAACTAAGGCTCGATTAAAGTTCGGCTAGCATAGTATATGACGTGGGCTTTATTATCTCTACGTTGCCCTAAAATAACCCCTACCACTAATCACTCGCATCACACATAATCTTGAATGGAAGGATCCTATCCAGAGATTTCATGATGGGAGTGGAGATTAGAATGCTTTTCAATTTTTCAAAAGCATCTTGGCATGCTTCACTCCACTCAAAGGGGGAATCCTTCATGATTAGGTTACTTAAAGGCCTAGTAATGGCACAAAAATTCTTGATAGCCTGCGTGGTCCAAGAAAGAGCACACGTACTTTAGTGACTTAGGTGGAGGAATTTCGACAATAATGTCAATTTTCTGCCTATCGACCTATATCCCCTTAGATGACACGATGTGGCCAAGAACTACTCCTTCAGTAATCATAAAATGGCACTTGTTCCAATTTTATTCCAAGTTCTTTTCCACACACCGATCAAGCACGTTTTTTAGCTTGGCAAGGCAATGGTAAAAAGGGGGGCTGGAGACACTAAAATCATCCATGAACACCTCAAGACCCCTTTCGACCATATCACTAAATAGACTAATCATTCACCTTTGAAAGGTCGCTGGTGCATTACACAATCCAAATGGCATATGTTTGTAGGGAAACGTGCCAAATTGACAAGTGAATGTAGTCTTCTCTTCATCTAACACATCCACCTCAATTTGGTTATACCTGGAATAACCATCTAAAAATAGTAAAATGGGTGGCCCGCGAATCTCTCAAGAATTTTTTCCATAAATGGAAAAAAGAAATGGTATTTTCTAGTGTCGACATTGATCTTTCGGTAGTCAATGCAAATGCGTCACCCGGTGGTGGTACGTTTTGTAAAAAGTTCCCCCTTTGCATTTTCAACCACAATAATTCCCAACTTCTTCGGGATGACTTGAATAGGACAACCAATTACTATCCAAGATGGGATAGATGATGCTTGCATCCAATAACTTAATGATTTTCATTCTAATGACGTTTTTCATGGTCGGGTTCAAAGGCCTTTGCATCTCCCTAGAGGGCTTCATATTTTCCTCTAGGTGGATTTTACGGATACAAATTAAAGGAATTATACCCTTCAAATCCACGATGGTCCAACCAAAAGAAGCTTTGTGCTTCCTCAAAATGGACACAAGATTCCTTTCTTTCTCTTTATTGAGGCTTGAGGAGACAACAACATGCTGTGTCTCATCCTCTCCTAAATAAGACAATTTGACGTTGGAATAAAGCTTCCTCAATTTGAGTTTTGGAAATTTCACATCGGAGGGAACCGTGTATGATTCCCTCAGTGGTAGTTACTCAAATTGATAAACCTAACTAATAACTCTCATGTCCTCATCACTCTCATCCTCATCTAATAGATCTCCCATCTCCCTTCGAAATCAGTGTACGCGCTATCACTCTCACTCACCATAACTAAACACGCCTCTAACGAATCCTTAGCATGGTTACCCTTAAAGTGTTTGTGTACTACCTCCTCTATAAGATCTGACTCATGTAACTCATCCTCATCACCCATTTTCTCGGTGATATTAAAGCTATTCGTTTCGAGTGTCATATTCCCAAATGTGAGTTTCATTTGCCTAATACGCGTGTTAATCAATGGGTTATGCATGTGTAGGAAAACGAGTCCAAGGATCATGGGAACATGATAACTCGAGGGAAAGGAGGGATCCTCATCCCAAATAACAAAATGTATCGAGAAGTAAAAAGTGTCGACTTGGATGATCACGTGCTCAACTATCCCATGGGGTGTCTTCACGGAACAGTTTGCAATTTGGAGAGTAATTTTAGTGGGATTAAGATCTCCCAGATCTAGTTGCCTATAGATGTAATACGGGAGAATGTTGACACTCCCTTAAATCATGTAAGGCACTCTCTATTATATTCTCTCCAATGATGCACGAAATGGTAGGTGCACCCGAATCTTTATATTTGGGTGGGAGGTTGCTAAAAAGTAATGAACTCATGTTTTGTGCTAAAACACCTTCTTGTTTACCTTTTATTTATGGTTCACCGTGAGCAAGTCCTTAAGAAACTTTACATGTGCGGGAATTTGCTTGATAACCTTAAGAAAAGATAAATTAAGCTTCACTTTCCTAAGCACTTCTAGGATTTCATCACGGGAGACCCCTTTAAGGGGAGGGGCCAACAATTGAGGGTAAAGTGTGTCTATAGGTGGTTTCACTACCACCTCGGTACTAACTGTGTCGTTTTTATCACTCTCTTCTAAAGGGTCATCTTCGGCCTCTTGCGTATCGATAAAACCTATTTTTCATTTTTCTTATCGTGGCGGGGAGGTGACAAGCCAACAAATCACCCACTACGTTGAGTGGTCACCGCTTGATAATGCTCTTTGTTTTCATTGGGATTAGAGCTAACACAATTTTGGCCGTAGGAAGGTCTTTCTCCTTAGACGGGAAGGTTGCCCTTATCTCGGACACTTAGGGAAGATTGTAACTTAAAAAACGATGCCTTTAAGTTGGAAAATTTTTAGGCATTGATCAGTGACCGAGTTTGCATGAATTGAGCAAGAGTGACTTTGAGACTATTTCCTTGTGGGTTTATGTAAGGCATATTAGGAGATGCTTGCATAGGTTGTGCATGTTGGTATGGTAGGAGTGGTAGCAGTTATTGGACAACGTGTGGATTCGGGTTCATTATTGTGTTTTATTGTCCGTAACTAAAACAAGGATGGTTTCATCATGAGGGATTGAAAAAATTCCCACGAGGGGCATTAAAACTTCCCTTATAGGCTCCCACCACCTCAACTTACTCTTGTATCATAAATTTATAGGCGGCTATAGTCGGACATTCTTTCATTAAATGTTTCGCCTCACAAATTGCACAACTCTCCTCCGGTACAATTCGAGATGAATCGGATATATCTCTGCCCATAGCTTTGAACACATCTTCTAGTCCTTTGGCTAATTGGTTGATTTGGAGTTTTAAATCGACTTCTTTGTCCAAGTGGTAGATTACAGACACGAAAGGAGTTATGGATGTGATTCTAGCTTTGGGTTGGGTGTTTGGATCCGATGTGTCCCACGCTTGAGTAGTCTCAGCGATATACTTAAAGTGGGCCTCCGCATCATTCGAATTTAACCCGAAGAACTCTCTCGGTCACATGGTTTCAACGAGTCGTTTTGAGCTTAGGCTAAACCCGTGATGGAAGTAAGAGATGAGTCTCCACTTCTCAATGCCATGGTATGGGCACATATTAACTAACTCGTTGAACCTCTCCTAACACTTATCAAAAGGTTCGTTATTGTTTTGCTTAAAAGTTTGAATTTGAGTCCGAATAGAGTTAGTTCTATGTGCATGAAATAACTTCTGAAGAAATTTGGCATATATGTCTCTCCATGTAGCTATCGAGTTCAGTGCTAATGACCAAAGCCATGTCTTGCCCTTCTATTTAAGAGAAAATGGGAAAACCTTGAGGCACACTACCTCTTGGGTGTAAGCTTGATCATTCAACTCCTCGTACACCTCCTCAAACTCTCTAATATATAGGTAAGGCTTCTCCGAATCCATACCGTGAAATGTCAATAGAATCTGAATCATCATATTCCTAAAATGGAATTACCCCGAATTATACGGAAATAAAATGCATTCTGGTGTGAGGGTTTGCTCGGGATATAAGAGGTATCTTATGTTGAATACGACATCACTCCCTCACTCATTCCGAAACTAGCATGATCAAACATAACACTCGCACTTATATAATCACTTTTCTCATCGAAGTTCCTAGACGCATGACGTGTGGTGTGACTAAGCGGTGTAGGTGGTGGTACCCCGAAATTTAGAGAGTTTGGAGTGTGAGGTCTAGTAGGACTAAGTTCAATTTTAGTATTTTTGTGTACTGTATGAGGATTAGGATTTGAATTAGGATTGGGAAGAGTATTTTGCATTTAAAGCAAGAAAGGATATTTTTATTTTTCCGATTTTTAGGGGGTTTTATAATTTTTTTTTTGGCTTTTTAGGATTTAAAGTCAAATTCTTAGATTAATTTAACCTAACCTAGTGTGTCTACCTAGTTCCTCGACAACGACGCCGAAAACTTGACGTGAAGTAAAAAGTGTGTGCAGTGCGTATAACTAAGGCTCAAGTGCAAGACGATCGCTCAAGTAATAATCCCGGTAAGTCAGGGTCGATCCGCAGGGAATAAGAAAAATATCATAACGACAAGTACGAGGAAGGCTTCTAAAACCTAATTATTGACTCTCGAACGAAAAAGGAAAAAAGTGATTATTTTTATGAAACATTCTACTTAACTAAGCAACCTATCTAACAAATGCAAATTAATTAAAAAATGGAAGACTAATTTTGATTTTTGAAAATTATATAAGAAAAGTGGAGCCAGGTTGCAATCCCCCGAACCGACGGTATTTTCGTTAGATATAATTTTTTTGATAATTAAAAGAAAACATTAAATTTATCAAAGTAATAGATATATGAGAATTTTACTTGCATAGTATTTGGTCAGTAATTAATATAACGTGAGTGACAAGATTGCCGACACGCATATTATATCCTCAAATACTCCGGTTACCTATGATAAGCAAAGTTAAGAGACCTATAATAATCGTTCCGACAAAATATTAGACCCATTAATTATTTATATAATTTTGTCCAATTTTATATATAACTTATAGTCCTAGGTTGTCTTCATGTATCCCAACCCTCAAATTATTTAACATGACATGTTAAATCAAACGATGCATGAGTTATTAATGTTGCATGAAGACATGATAAATGAAAAATAAGAAGAAAGCATGTACATAATATTACCAAAGGAGTAGAGAAGCAAGAACATACACAAACCAAGCTCTGAAAGAAATAAATAGGAAATAATTAGCTCCTTATTGAAGTTGCATTCATGAAAAGCAATAAATCTTTCTCTAGATGTTCCTATGACTCTATAACCTTCTCCTTAATGAAATATAAGTTAAAAGACTCCTAATACATGTTTACATAGGTACCTAAGTTGTTTAGAAGATCCCTCACAACATCAAACTATGTAGGCTAAAAAATAGGGCCAAAATAAAAGTCCCGCATCAGGTATATCGAACTGGTTCGCCCTAGTGAACCGGTTCTATCCATTTCACAATCGATTCGGCCAAAAGTATTGTGAAAGCTGCCTTGTTTGGAGACGAATCTTCATAATTATACTTTTGCCCCTGGATTTTTATCCCAACTTTAATTGCTCATTACTTTTTCACCGTAGCTCGAATTTGGGTTTCATTTCTTCCAGTGTGCTCGTGACTTCAAGATCTTTGAATTTTTAGTTGGCTCCTCCTCCGGGTTCAGTATGAAAATTTTCAAAAATGCCCTTGACTTCTCTTTCTTTCATCTCTTTTACCGTTTCGATTTTCCTCTCGCATTCACTTGCACAAAATACCTGTAAAATAAGCGAGAACCCCCCAAAACACGAAATAATTATTGAAATGGTTAGTAGCATAAATATGAGATAAATCCAGTCTAATTACACTGCACAAAACTTTAAAAATACCGAAATTAAGCGGATAAATATAAAATATTTATGCCAAATCACCTTGTTCACAACAAATTGAAGAACAATGAAGGCCGTATTCGACAATAACCGGTCCTTAACTTTTGCTTTTCCATCAATGACATGTTAGGATATATCAATAAGTTTTTGCAATGCAATTTCGTAGTGCAGTTTCAAAATGCCATTTCATAGTGATATTTCACACTAAAATTTTGCATTACGAAATACAGCTATGATGCATCAAGAATGTAACTTTGCAAGTGAATCTCATTGAACTTGAAATATACACTAGTATTATTGTTGAAATTGCTTACAACATTAAATTCGATAGACACTGAACCAAAGACACATGCGTTATTCAATTTAGACCATGTAAATGATGTTGTAATTGAGAATGACCCTCACGAGGATGTAGATGATGATGAAAAATGTCATGATGGGGGGGGGGGGGGTTAAGAGAATTGTGAAAAGATCCCAATTTGTGATCATGAGTTTTACGTATCAGGAGACTCACTCGGAGCATTGTGTGATACAATGACGAACATTAGAGCAGTTATTGTTGGGGGTGATATACCGAAAGCCATCAAAGGTATAATGGAATAGTCGATGGAAAATAATAACTTTGGCATTGTCGATCCATATTATGTATAACCAAGTGAAAACAAGGTTGAGGAAGAAGTTAAATAACCTGGAAATTCAAACAGAAATAATGGGGAGAGCAATCTGGTGATGGATCTTAAGAAACTTGAGATAAGCTCTCAATATGGAGGTTGAAAAAGTTTCAAGGTAGTGCGATCGCTTAAGTAAGGACAATGGTGAATTTAGATTGTAGCATGAAGTTGGTATGAATAATATCAAAAACTTTGAATGTAAAAATGGTGATCTATCAACATGGTTAAGCGAAATGGAGAAAGAAGTGAAGGAGGAAAGATGCAAAAAATCAACTAAAATGGATAAAAAAATAAGCGTTAATAGAAAAGAAAGAAGTTCTCTATCATGAGCACGGGGATACAAAAAAGGAAGAAGCCTATGTAAATAATAAAAATGCAAGTTTCTATGAGAATAACGACATACTTAAAATGTCTGAGGAGGATATGAAATCGACTATTGGTCAATTGGATGGAAGAATGAAGTAATTAGAAAGAGAGAAAAATAAATATCAAACACACTTAGAAGAGAATCAAAGATTATTAAAATAAGCAAAAAATACTTTAACAAGAAGGATAGTCTGATGAAACAATCAGAAGAATTTTTAGACGCAAAAATACCACAGTTGAATCAATATGAAAAATAAGTGTTCACAATACGAATTAGTTTAATTTTATCCTTAATAAGTATAATCATGAGAAAGAAGTAGATGCTCTTAATGTTGATATTGTAGCGAGGTTGACATTGATTCACTAAAATTGGATATCCAAAACCTCAATATAAAGCGTGAGAAAGAAGTGGAAGCTCTTGAAAATAAAGTATCGATTTTAATTAAGGAAGTTTTGAATAAATCAACAGCGGTAGACCCCCTGAATACAAAGTCGGATGACATAGAAAAATTATAATATGACATGAAACCCCAACAAAAAAAAATAGTCAATAAGAATGAGGTCAATACCATTGTTGTTGGGTGTGACAACCCGCTCAAAATAATAACGGGTGGCCAACCCTATACTACACTAAATCAGGTATCTCAGATGGCACAGTCTCAACATCAACGGACAATACTTAATAATATAAGGCTAACTACCCGAAATCATTAAAAGTGGATTGTTAAAAATTTAAAACTTTATTTAACAACAACAACAACAAAACCAATAATGCAATCATAACCAACAATGAACATCTAACTATGATGAGTGATAAGTGCAAACTCCAATAGTATGAAAGAGTGCAATACAATGTACAACAAAATCTACAATGAAATACCCGAATATGCTGTCGGGTAACAGACAATACAATAATCCGAGAATGAAATATAAAAGTGCTATTCTACATCACTTGAATATAAACTCAATATACAACTGAATCCTAATCTAGATATACAAAGATAGGAATCGACTAACGCAAAGTGTCACAACAGTCCGCTACTGCCACAGCTCCACGAATACACTGGATGGATGAACATCAATGGCGTCCATGTGGAAGAACATCTAAAGTAGTATAATATATATACATGGAGGAGAAGATATAAACGGGTCAGAGCCTGAGTTGAAAACATTTTATAGCAAGTGCATTAAAATGCATAATAATTATAAAAGCATTATTACATGATTTAATGGAATCGAACTCTCCATAAAATTCAACTCGCCCCTCCACTAAAGAGCGCAAAAAGCGTATGCACGTGGTCTCCAAATGGATGCCCAATACTATTTAGGTAAAAGAATCTAACTTAAACCCAAAGGAAATATTTGATTAAAACCATCTAACCTATTTCCCAATCTATTCTCATCTATTCTCTTTAAATCACATACTTTAACTTTAATATTATAGTTATCTTTATATTTGTTCATTTATTGAACATATAAAGTTTCATAATCAACCTCATAATAACATCATCACAATACATCAACATTCTCATTTAGTAGAATTTCATATATTCTAGTTATGCCCTCATATGGCATGTAAACGTATATATAATTATATATGAGTTATTAGCATCAAGAGTTAAGGACTAAACTCCTCCCGATTCTCAACACGGCACTGCGTTTCATGCGTGGGACGTCTCACCGAGGCGAAATCCAAACAAGGAACCCCCGTTACACTACTCCTGACCGTATTGATCCTCGAGGCTCATTATTCCCTCAATGCATGATGCATGTAACCCAAATTATTATCCAATTTGAATTAATTAATATTCAAAATTCTCAACAGTACACGACATTTCATGCGTGGGACGTCTCGCCGAAGCGAAATTCAAACAAGGAACCCCCCCCCCCCCCCCGGTTACACTACTTCTGGCACTGTCGATTATAAGGATAGGTGATATATATAAGTATGAGCATTAAGGAATAACTTCTCCCCAATTTCCAACATTACACTGCGGTTCATGCGTGGGACGTCTCGCCGAGGCAAAATCCAAACAAGGAACCCCCCGATACACTAATCCTGGCAATGTTAGTCGTTGAGGTCCATTATGCCCCCGATACCCAAATACAAGGACAATAAATAACCATCCAACCGAGCTATAACTCGAGGACGCAGGCTCACATGATATCATCTTCCAGTTTCCCATCCACGTAGCAAACTGGGGCAACCTGGTGGGGTTCAACGACACCCACCCCGTGATCAACTCACGCACATGACATCCCGAGAAGCAGTCATAGCTCATAATCGGCAGGTGAGAATGACACATACCCACGACTTCTAACCCCCAAAATAAATAAATGTATATCATATAATAATCACATGGACGACTATGACCTAGGGAATATCCACTCTTTGAGCCAGGATGCTCACCTCTACGCATGCAACTTCCCAATGATAGCAAGGAGGGGGTATGCTTAACTATATGTAGATATACCATCATATAAGGCATACATACATCACCACATCATATAAAGATATACCATCATATAAGGTATACCTGTCACATCATTTTCATATTTATTATACGCTCTTAGGCACAATAGATTTAATACCATTGTTTAGTATATTTCTCTCTTAATATACTAATTGTCAATTCTCACACATCTTCCCCACTTAGTATAAACTATACTATTTCTCGTTTGAAGCTAACATTTCAATTCTAATTATCAATTGTCTCTCAATTCTATTTAAGTTAAGGATATTATTTATCCTAATGCACCTCAATTATCATTTCTCATTGTGTGAGGTATCTCCCCAAATCAATCATCGTTAAGGATATTTCTATATCCGTATGCACATCAAATAGCATTTATAATTCTCCATCCATAATAGGGTTCAATTCATTTTTATGAACCTTTAAAGTTATCCCATTTTGGATTGGATCCTAAGATCCGGTATCTCTAAAATTATTCTCATTCTTTCATATGAATTTAATTGTTATCTCTAACTGAAATGTCCAAATCAAGGTGGGCTTCCCCACTTAGAATATACCAAAATATCTAATCGGTGCTCCTTAAAGTTAGTCAATATGACTCCAATAATTTCTTATAAGGGAAACTCTCTAAAAGTCTCCAAAACATACTCCAAATAACTCCTATTCAGGTTCCCAATCGATGACCTCGAACAAAACGGAATGAAATTCTCCCTAGAAAAACATTCCCCCCAAAAGCCCTGTTTTCGAATCGATTCCGGCCAATTCTGAATCGATTCGGCCCAGCGAATCGATTCGGCCAGAAAGGCGAGTCGATTCGGGTTATGAGACTTGGAAGTCTGTCTCAGGTCGAATCGATTCGGCTAGGATCCGAATCGATTCGATCACTCAGACCTGGGCACCTGCAACTATTCGAATCGATTCGGTAAGGGGCCGAATCGATTCGGCTCTTCAGAAGCCTCGAAAATGACTACTTTTTAAGTAAGCCAAAATCCCAAAATTCATTTTAATAGTTTTCTCTTCATTTCTCTTCAACCCAATCACATATATATATCATCAATAATCATCCTAGAAACCATATAAACTAATTTCTATCATCAAATCAAAGATCTACATATCAAATCTAAGATTATACCCAAAAATTAGGTTTTGATAAACTAAACCTAAAACCCAAAGATTTAATCCACAAATCATGCAATAAATGGTACACAACAATTATTTAGCAAGTTTAATCACTTACCTTGGGTTCGTAGGGTCTGAATCCGCCTTGAGATCGCGTATTGGTCGGAAATATCCACTTTCTCTCTCTTTTCTCCTTCTTTCTCTTCTTCTTTCTTCTTCTCTCTTTCTTTCTTTCTATTTCTCTTTTTCTCTAAGGAGAATAAATCTCCCGTAGGCTTAATAAGCCCTAAATTCCAAGGTACACATCTTTAAATGATAATACACACTTTAAATGACTCGTTAACTTTAATTCGAGTCAAACGGTCCTAAATTATTTCGAAACCTAAATAGACCCCAAGTAAAGTCATTTTGACTTTCTCGACCCTTCCGGACACAACTACACCCTCAGAATCTCCATTCGAAGCATTTCCTAACGACTTTAAATTTCGACCCCAATTGCCAATTTAATTATTCTCCAATAAAATAATATTTATTTCTCCCAAAATAAATAAATCATCGTCTCCAAGACCTCGGGTTGTTACACTGGGGTGAAACAAAACTCGAGAAAAGTTGTCAAGTTAATTCTTTTTCCTTTCGAAAGGGAAATGCAAGCACATCTACCATAAGGAAGCGACTGACGTGCCATGCATAAGTAAACACATGTGTAGTGTTTTGGTATTGAAAATTTTGAATTACTATTAATTAGTTGTATAAATGTCAACAATAACAAAACTTTTGCATTTCAAATTCACTCGTTATATGACTGCAAACAAGAAATTAAGAGACAATCAATATCTAAAATCAGAGCTAAAGGAATTTCTCCGCCAACCATGATAGAAACACAAGAATTTGAATGCAAAATTGGCATGACAATAAGTCCCTAACAACCCCTTGAGAGGTGATGAGTATATACCCATAATTACTATATTTCTCAGATATTATCACAATAAGATATCAATGATTAATTACATTCTTCATTTTATTTGTTTTCTCGTTTGAATTGTGCAGTTGTCATTTGTCATCTCATGGAGATGTTAATTATGGAGGGGGAACTTCCAGCTCAAATGAATAGTAATTTTATAGATGAATTCTGATGTACAATAATTCATTTTTTACTCAATGACCAACAATTCATATGGACATATGATGAGTATTTAGCAACACAATGAGAAGATATACAATGATATTAAAGAAAATTGTATGTGTTTATTTTATTTTCAATAGTTGGTTGTGAAATTGTCATGCACTTATATATTTCTTTCGTGTCATGGTATTGTTCCTTAAAAGAGAGATTAATAGAATAAGATTTGATAATAATATCTAAAATGATATTGGCCATTTTATCATTTAATAATGTAATACCACGTAGTTTTATATAGATATATTTAATTGAATATTTAAAGTATATGGGTCACATATATAAATATATTTAATTGAATATTTAAATTACGCAGATGACACATAATTTAATTTATGAAATAATGAGAAATGAATTAAATATTAATTTAGCATGAAATGAATTAATATTTATTTGATTATTTATTTACTAGTGTTCTATAGAAAATAAAATTGAATTAAGTCATAAGTGATTAAAAGCGACGAAATTTAATAAAATCTCAGCCAGAGCATATATGATTAAATTACCATAGGTTGAGATGGAAAATTATTAAGTGACTCGGGGTGATGATTTTGTGTGCACGGTTGATCCGGAATGAGTCGAAATAGTCAAAATTGAGTACCTGGGGTTGTATTTGGGTCTCTAGAGCTTTTTCATTAATCAGGACTAATGTAGGTGACTTTTGAACCCTTAATGGCATGTGAATACCCAAAAATGGTATTAAACTTATAAAATGAAAGTTTTGGGTTTAGGGAAGAGTTATTTCACAAATCCAAAGGTTAAGGAGACTTATTCAAAGAGTTAGAGAGAAACTGAAAAGAATTAGGAAGAAAATTTAAGAGTTTAAGGGAGGAATTGAAGAATTTTGTAAGAACACTCTAGGATTGAAGATGTGGAAGGAAATTCTTGAAGTATTAAGTGAAATCTTCATCAAATCAGACTCTACTAATCATAAGGCAAGTAATTATCTTGCTATTTAATTTGTATATGCAATTTTAGTCATATTTTAGTTGGAAAATGATATTTTGGAGATAATTTTACATATATATAAACAATGGGATTTTGGGAAATGAATTATATTTGAAAAATGATAAATGATAAATGATACATCTTTAAAGACTTAAGGTGGATTGAAATTTTGAAATTTAAGGATGATTAATCAACTGATGAAATTACTGACTCTAATTATAATCCCATATAATGATGATTAATCTTTTGAATTGATTTGACTACAAGATACTAGAATCATATTTAAAATGTCCATTATACTCTTTATGAATTGAATAGTGTATGATATTGGGTTGAGGATCACTAGGACTGAATTGGGGAAAAAAATAGGGATCAGGTTCGCTGACTGAAAACGTGAATCAGTTCACGTTTAGACTGAACCGGTTCGAATTTCTGGAAAGCAGAACTAGTTCGCTTTGTAATGAAATCGGTTCGAAATTCTAAAATTTTCAGATTTGTGGCTATTTTTATTTAATTAGGGCCAAATTAAATAGTTAAGGGGATGAGAAAACCTAAAGCTGATATTTTATAGGTGGACCTTGAGTTAAAAAGGGACTTTTAGTTGGGATGTAAAATTAAAATATTTGAGAAAATCGTTGAATATGAATAATTATGATGAAAAATGAAGAATTTAGGATACAGGCTAAGTGATGTAGACACGTGTCCAAAAGTAGTATTGAAAAATAAATGAATGAATTAATTAAGTGAATAATTAATTAATTGAGTATAAAATGGAGTTGTGGGTGAAATGCATTTTTGTGGCATCTGTGATAGGCATAATTAAATCAATTATTAATGAATATATACATGAGTGAAAATTGTATATATATATATATATATCGGTGTGAAAGATATAATTATGTGGATATAATGACATAACCCTCTAAGCGCTATCATCGGAGGTTGTGCGAGTGAGTGATCTTCCCTCGCTAGCGAATACAGGGTTAGTATTATTCACATATCATAATCGCCATGCATGTTCCAGTTAATGTTGAGTCCGAGGTGAGGTAATTATGGATATGGTTATTACTCACTAATCGGGGAACTTATGGCAGTCTCCGACATCATTTGTTGTTTTGTAGCGCAGTTCGGTGTGAGATTTCGATGTGGTAGCCAGGATGATGAGAGTATTCCTTGGATAATGATAGCATTATAGACCAGTATCCGGGGAAGTTATTATTGTTATTACGGATGGCAGTTATACATGTATAGTGAGTGACATATATATATATATATATATATATATATATATATATATATATATATAGTGTGTGTGTGTGTGTGTGTGTGTGTGTGTGTGTGTGTAGAGAGAAATATATATATAGGCACATTGAATTAAAAGGTAATAACTAGTGAAAGATATTGGAAATGGTTTAATAAATTGTAATTGAGAATTATAATTAGAAAATGTGAAAGCTAAATAAATAAATTACGTAGGATAGGATAGCGTATGGACTTTAAGGACACTTAGGAACTAGTCATATGGGTAGCATAACCAATTAATTAAAATGCATAAGTTAGGTGCGCATTTTAGATGAGAGGTGAGTAATATCTCATGAGAGAGTGTGGTACCAATTTAAGTATGAGTAGATGGATATACAATTATTTATGTATTTTAACTACTTGAAAAGTATTTTCAAATGGTTTTTGGATCTGACCCGTGTGAAAATATATTTTCAAAACCTTTTAGGTCTCCATCCACAGGGACGCCAGGCGTGATCATTCTCAGGTACCGGAGATGCGACAACTGTGGATGTTGCAATGTTTTGTTTAATTGCTTTTATTTCTATATTCTAGTTTAGGACACTCTTTTCATATTCAAGTAGTTTTCTTAAGAGAGTCAGTTTATTCCCGTTTATGTTTATTCATTCTGAGTATTATTATATGGAGATCTATTTTGATGATTTGATCGGAACAGTTTTGCATGTAATCAATTTATAGTTTTGATATATTTGTGATTGTGGATTGTAATTCAAGTTATTTAGATCATTGTGGTTGATTATTATATTACTGTGTCACGTTAAACATGATTGAAATTTACACACGACTTAATTTAATAATAGGTGGTCAGTAATTAATTAAATTCGACAGTGATGCTAAGAAGGAGCCAATGAGATTCCTGTTTTATTTTTGAAGAGGGTTGGCCACCCATTATTTTGATAAACGGAGTGTCACATATGGTATCAAAGCATCAGGTTCTAGAGTCGTTAGGATTTGTGAGGACTTATTACATCTTCTATCGTAGCGTTCTTTGATGTAGAGCCCTATGCTTAGGACTATTGATTAATATTGTGATGTACGTTTTCCTGCTATTATACGAGTTCAGTTGAGTTTCAGAAGCCGAATAGGAGGAACGACCAATGAGGGTCGTTAGGAGGACTACTATAGGAGAGGCTCAGCCAGAGCCGTAGATTATTCTGGAAATGGTGACCATAGTAGAAGTCACCATTATTATTTCTTAGGAGGATAATGCTGTGATGACCGTTAGAGCAAAATAGTTTCTCCAAGTACTGCAACAACAGATGGTGGTGCCAATTCAGACTCACCAAGTGTAGTTGATATGGGAGAGAGTAAGGGATCTTTTGAGAAGGGCCATTCGCAAGGGTTCGAGGAAAGTACGGACGTGTATTAGCTAGCCAATGAAAGGAGAACATCCAAAGGCATTTGCATATGGTGGAGTGCAGTGACACTCATGATTAAACTTTGGTCAATTTTTTAAGCTCATAGGAGCAATGTTGCTCAGTGATGGGAGTTAGTTACCTTATTTGAGAAGAGTTATACTATAAAGTATTGAGGAGTTTGGGTGCTGTTTAATCACAAATAATTTTATCTATTGTTCAAACATATATGCGAAGAAAATTTCTGTATTTATTGTAAGAGGTCCCAAAAGTGGCCAAGTATAGTGGGTAGGAAATCTGTCTTGAATAACTGGTGATTTTTTCATCAATGTCGTACTTTTATAATATTAATATCAATGTTTTCATGTGAAGGGAGACAAGAGCATTAGAAAGTCTAGAACGTAGAGTGAGACTGGGTTTATCAGTGTTATGGGGCACCACGGGAGAATTACCCGACAAAGAGACCTATTTTAAAAAATATTTAAATCAAGGGAATTTCGACCAAGTGACCATGGGTTCAGATAAGTCCATCAAGGCCAGTAATGTGTTCAACAGGTCCAACGGAGCTAAGGGAACAATAGGGGGTAGCCATCGGGGTCGAGGCTACAAGTGCCAGAGATAAGGAAACCTTGACATGGATAACAAGGCTAGAGATAGATGGGGACTATGCCGGGAGGTGTTTTATATGTGGAGAGCAGGACCACATGCTTTAATCTTGTTCGCAGAGAGTTAAGGGGACATGAGCAGGGTGTCCAACAGGGGTAACCATTACAACAGTATTGGGGAGAGTTAAAATGTAAGTATTATGTAAAAGGAACATTTAAATAGCCTGAGACATTGGTAACTGAAAGTATAAATTTTATCCATGGGCAGATGGGATACGTTTGACGCGATACGAGTGCATCATAATATTTGGGTGAACACTAAATTTGCACGTGAAATGGACTTATTAGATGTATCCTTGGTATCACTATTGAGTGCATATATTTATTGTTGGGTAGTAGGGGTGGAAATTTTGGGAACGAAATGATAACACGACACGAAATGAAATGAAATTGATGCAGTCTTTCGTGCTCGGGTCTAGGTTTTTGGACCCGGCATTAGGTCGTGTCGTGTCCGTGTTCAATTTTTGCCACGAAATTGACCCTCTAAGGACACGATAGTGACCCAATTAAGAACACGATATATATCCTATATAGACCCGCTATTTACCCTAGTTAGACCCATTATCAACCCACTATTTAAACCCGCTGTTTTTTTAATTCCTTACTATTTGGTCTAATTGTGGCGTGTCGTGTCAGGTCTAATCGTGTCCAATCGAACCGTACTTACTTATCGTGTTATCGTGTCGTGTTTTTAACGTGTCATGTTTGGGTTAAGAAAAAAACACGCTATCGTGTCATGTCGTGTTTGGGTCCACTAGATTTTTATCGTGTCGTGTCAAGTCATGTGAAAACACAACCTGTTGATCATTTTTCCACCTCTATTGGATAGTGGGACTCTCTTTAGTTCCATCTGCATGGGAGCAAGTGCGAACATTGGGAAGATATGTTTTTGGAGATTTGCACATTTTAGATAGATGTTATGCGGTATGATGTTATCCCGGGTATAAAATGCTTAGCAATGGTGAGTGATGGCGGACTGTTATTGTAAGGTTGTCGAGTTTGTTGTTCTAGGATAGGATGTGTTGTCTTTGCAATATTTCACTTAAAAGAGGGTCGAATCGCATATATATTATATTAAAATGGAGACTTCGAATAATATTGTTGTATCATTATATTTGATTTCGGTACGTAAGGACTATCCTGATATGATTTAGGGGATATTGTGTGTCGAGTGGAGATATTTAGCTCGTTATTGATTTAGCATCGGAGACTTAGTAAGAGTGCGAGTGCAGTGTTCTAATACTCCTTTAGAGATGCGAAGTGGAGGATTGGGCTTATACATCTGAGGGTAGGCTTTGGGGTGCTCCTTTAATGTATTTTGGGGCAAAAGATCTTGATAAAAAATATTTTCAAGTGATAGGGCATTGGGGAAACTTATCAGTTGGATTTTAGTTATGTGACATTCCGTGCATGAACCTCAAAAAATGTTGGGAGATTGGTGACGTTGTAGGATGCTAGGGAATCGGTTAAAAATGTTAATCGTGACACATGTGGAGAAAATACTTTGATATAATTATATGTTATAAGCCCAGTGGAACCAGTTAGTGTGGTGTGGAAAGCACTAGAATGTTAAAATCAGTAGTGGATAGGTGGGCAATATTTGAGGATATGAAAGTCATTATTAGAGAGGTAATCGAGAGTACCCTTATGGTGTAGCCACCCTGAGTATGTGGGGTGAAGTGTGAGACAAATATATTACGTTTATAAGGTTGGTGCATATATGCATGGGAGATAGGGTGTATGGACTCCCTAGTTAGTTTGATTTTCAGAATCATCCAGGATAAGGGAGTACATAGTAATGAAAAGTGTTGAACCATAAGCCCGTGGGGTAGTAGAAATGGAATTGGAAAAGAAAAATGAACGGAACTCCGGTTGAGGAAGGAGATAGTTTTGATATATGAATACATCAAAGAGAGTTATTCCACCCGAGATAGGTCAAAATACTGTGGAGATACAGTTAAAAGGTATCCCTTGACAAGGGAGGATCCAACAGTTTTTGAAACTTGAGCGGAGTCTTACTTAGTTGAATGTTAAGGGTGGCTTGCGCATAGTAAGATGTTGATTTTACTAGTCGAGGAGGACCCAAAGAATACGCAGTTTGGAGAAAATGCATGGGTCACGATTTTGAAGTACCCCATGAAAGGGAGTAAGATGTACCACGTGATGTAAGGTAGTAGCTCGTGTATCGATATGGAGTGAGACATAGTGACATTGTATCCAGGAGCACTACTCGTTGATGGGAAAAGAAGGGTTCGAGGCGATCCAACAAATTTTTTCAATAATTGGTGATTCTAGTGACAGAAGGGATAAGTAGACTGATGAAGTACATTATTGGGTTACCAACATCATGAATGGATCAAGATTCCCTTTGGGTTGTGGGATTTGTTGATTGAGGCGGAATAACTATTGCTATTTTGGCTGAGTTACATTATTAGGTAACATATCTAACATTTTACTTGAGAGAGAGGAAATTAATAGACACAAGATGTCGCCCACTAGTTGTTGTGAATAAGGATTAGATCCTTAAGTTTTACCTCTGATTGGGAGTATCAGGAGGGTGTCGGGGCGAAGTGCATTTTGAATAAGACATCATACTATAGACCGAGAAGTAAACGAGAAAAGTGACTAGGATGTTAAGCTAATTGGGAGGAGAAATTACCATTAATGACTCGTACCAGCTATTATTAAGGGTGGGGTAGTTCCATCAGTTGGACGTGATTTAAAGTTGGCCGGTAGGGATTGAGATAGGCGAAGTTATTTTTGTATTGTTCAGGAACGTCGTAAGAGTTACGTCGTCATAAACCGAAGAGTTAAAGGATGATGTGAGTGGTTAGAAATTATTGTAGGTGTCTCACAAGAAGGGAATTAAGTTATTTGGGTAAGAAAGAAAGTTTACACATAGGGAAGTGGGGACTTCTTCAACATTGATATGATAGAGTCAGTAGAGCATAGGCTCGTCTTATTAGAGCATTGCTAGTGGATTTATAATAGTTTTCATATCATTGTATAGGTGAGACCTTTTGAATGATAGATTATAACAGTTTGAAATGATTGGAATAGACTTGTCGTTAATAGTGGGTCGTAGAAAGTAGGCCTTAAGACTAAATGATACAACTAGCGGGTAAATAATGGAGACACCAAAATGTTATCACATGTTGATTATGAGTACGTTCGAATTCCATGTGTGAAAGGATCCGAAGGTTTTAGTACTAGGCGTATCCGAATTTCTGGGACGAAATTACTTTTCAAGGGGGAAGTATGAAAAACCCCGTAGTTTTATATAGATATATTTAATTGAATGTTTAAATTATGCATGTGACATATATAAATATATTTAATTGAATATTTAAATTATACGGGTGACGCATAATTTAATTTACGAAATAATGAGAAATTAATTAAATATTAATTTAGCGTGAAACGGATTAATATTTATGTGATTATTTATTTACTGGTAAGCTATAAGAAATAATGTTTAATTAAGTCGTAAGTGAGTAAACGTGATGGAATTTAATAATATCTCAACCGGGACATGTGCGATTAAATTAAAATAGGTTGAGATGGAAAATTATTGTTAAGTGACTCGAGTGACGATTTTGAGTGCACGGTTGATTCGAAATGGGTCGAAATAGTCATAATTGAGTACCCGGGGGGGTGTATTTGGGTCTCAGGAGCTTTTAGATTAATCTTGGCTAATTTAGGTGACATTTGGACTCCTTAATGGCATGTGAATAGCCAAAAACGAGATTACACTTATAAAATGAAAGATTTGGGTTCAGGGAAGAGTCATTTCACAAATCCGAAGGTTGAGGAGAGTTAATCAAAGAGTTAGAGAGAAAGTGAAAAGAATTGGGAAGAAAATTCAAGAGTCTAAGGGAGGAATTGAAGAATTTTGCAAGAATCCTCTAGGACTCAAGAAATGCAAGGGGATTCTTGAAGGATTAAGCGACATCCTCATCAAATCGGACTCTACGAATCATAAGACAAGTAATTATCTTGCTATTTAATTTGTATATACAATTTTAGTCGCATCATAGTTGGAAAATGATATTTTGGAGATAATTTCACATATATACAAGCCATAAGATTTTGGGAAATAAATTATATTTTGGAAAATAAATCATATTTTGGGAAATTTATTATAATTGAAAATTGATAAATGATACATCTTTAAAGAATTAAGGTGGATTGAAATTATGAAATTTGAGGACGATTATTGGAATGATGAAATTCTTGACTCTAGTTATAATCTCATGAAATGATGATTAATCTTTTGAATTGATGTGATTACTACATGTTAGAATCATATTAGAAATGTTTCTTATACTCTTTATGAATTGGGTAGTGTATGATACGGGGTTGAGGATTTCTGGGACTGAGTTGGGGAAGAAAATAGGAATGAGGTTCGCTGACTGGAAATGCGAACCGGTTCACGTTTAGATCGAACTAGTTCAGATTTTTGGAAAGCAGAACCGGTTCACTTTGGAATGAAACCGGTTCGAAATTATGAAATTTTCATATTTGGGGTTATTTTATTTAATTAGGGTCAAATTAAATAATTAAGGGGATGATAAAATCTAAAGTTGATATTTTATATGTGGACCTTGAGTTAAAAAGGGACTTTTAGTTGGAATGTGAAATTTTTATATTTGAGGAAAATAGTTAAATATGAATAATTGTGATGGAAAGTGCGAAAATTGGAATATAGGCTTAATGATGTAGACACGTGTACAGAATTAGTATCGAAAATAAATGAATGAATTAATTAAGTGAATAATTAATTAATTCAGTATAAAATGGAGCATTGGGTGAAAATGCATTTTAGTGGAATTTGTGATAGGCATGATTAAATCAATTATTAATGAATATATACATGTGTGAAAATTGTATATATATTATATCGGTGTGAAAGATATAATTATATGGATATCATGACATAACCTTCTAAGAGCTATCATCGGAGGTTACACGAGTGAGGGATCTTCCCTGGCTAGCGAATGTAGGGTTAGTATTATTCACATGTCATAATTGTCATGCATGTGCGGTTAGCATTGACTCCGAGGTGAGGTAATTATGGGTATGGTTATTACTCACTAATCGGGGAACTTATGACCGCCTACGACATCGTTTTTTGTTTTGTAGTGTAGTTCGGTGTGAGATTCCGATGCGGTAGCCAGGATTATGAGAGTATTCCCTGGATGATGATAGCATTAGAGACCCGCATCCGACGAAGTTATTATCGTTATTACAAATAGCGGTTATACATATATAGTGAGTGATATATATGTGTGCATGATATGATGATAAAATACGTGTATATATATATATATATATATATGTGTGTGTGTGTGTGTGTGTGTGTGTGTGTGTGTGTGTGTGTGTGTGTGTGTGTGTGTGTGTGTGTGTGTGCGTGTGTGTGCAAAGAAATATATATAAGTATATTGAATTAAAAGTTAATAACTAGTGAAAGATATTGGAAATAGTTTAATAAATTAAGAATTATAATTAGCAAATGTGAAATCTAAATAAATAAATTATGCAGGATAGAATAGCGTATGGACTTTAAGGACACTTGGAAACTAGTTAGATGGGTAGCATGACCAGGTAATTAAAATTCATACGTTAGGTACGCACTTTAGATGTGAGGTGAGTAATGTCTCATGAGAGAGTGCGGTACCAATTTTAATATGAGTAAATGGATATAGAATTATTTATGTATTTTAATTACTTGCAAAATATTTTCAAATGGTTTTGAGCTCTGACCCGTGTCAAAATATATTTTTAAAACCTTTAAGGTGTCCTGCCACGGGGACGCCAGGTGTGATCATTCCCATGTACTGGAGCTGCGACAATTGTGGATGTTGCAGAGTTTTGTTTAAAAGCTTTTATTTTTATATTCTAGTTCAGAACACTCTCTTTTCCTATTCAGGCAGGTTGCCTAAGACAGCCAGTGTATTCCCGTTTATCTTTATTTCATTCTGAGTATTATTATATGGAGATTTATTCTGATGATTTAATCGGAACAGCTTGGCATGTGATCAATTTACAGTTTTTTATATATTTGTGATTATGGATTGTGATTCAAGTTATTTAGATCATTGTGGTTGAATATTATATTGTTGTGTCACTTTAAACAAGATTAAAATTGACACACAACTTAATTTAATAATAGGTAGTTAGTAATTAATTGAATATACGAGTGATGCCATGAATGAGGCAATGAGATTGCTATTTTATTTTAGTAGAGGGTTGGCCACCCATTAATTTAATAAGCGGAGTGTCGCAAATAAGTGACATCGCATTGTGAAACTTACACTGGATAATTCCTATTGCAAAATAAATATAATATTCTACCGCGAATTACAATCATTGCTCAATGAAAAATATAGTATATCTTATTTTGATACGTCTTTAAGACTAATGTCATAACCAATTCAATGCTGTACAATTATAATGAAGTTAATTGCAAATGCCCTATATCCCTTATTGACCAATATTTTCAAATCAGAATCCTCAACATCATATTCTTCATATTTCAACATATTACCATAATTAACCTTAAAAACTATACGATCGCCTTCAAGTTGGACACATTTTAAGAATGGTCGATAACATATATATGTTATTATATCCTCTTATATCACACGCTTATTGGGACTCAAAAACATAACAAAGGTTAAGCATGATCAATAACCAACAAGAACTCTTCTTTTCTTATAGTTAGCCTTAAAACGAGTTTGCCTAAGCTTCTTTATTCTTTCAGTGAGATCCAATTTCAACACCTTCTCTTTCATCTTCTTATTCTTTTCTAGCATATTTATCTCATTCACAAATCATAACTCCTAATATTGCCATTAAGAAAAAAATATATAATTATACTAAAAATAACAAAATTTAAACAAAATAGAAGGGAGTTTCAAAATCATATATTCAACATTCAAGGGAATTATAATATAATCTACTACAATAACATGCATGTAAATGATTTTTTGGCTACATGGCTACCCATACCTTCACATTGTCAATGCGAAATATTTTTTTTTATAAAAAAAAATCTATTTTTTGTAGAAAAAATAATTTCAGATTTTTTTTGTAAAAAGAAAACACTTAATAATGCATAAAAAAAATTATTTTCTTTTTCGTGAAAAGAAGTGTACAAACTATTTTTTTTAATGTTTTCAGATTTTTTTTTATAAAAAAGGTGATTAAAAAGAAAACAGGAACAAAACAGGAGAAAAAAATTCAAAATTTTTAAATTATGAAAATGGATTAAAAAAATAAAAAAATATGTTGATATAATTTTTTTAAAGGGTCTACGTAGAATTAATTTTAAACTTAACGTTTTTCGACAACGGCGCAAAAAACTTAACACGACTTGAAATGTGTGCTTATATACACCGAAGTGTAGGCGATCGTGTAGGTAATAATATTTTTTGGCAAATCCGGGTTGAACCCAACGGAACGTGATAATGAATTAGTTTAGGTAAATATTTAATATATATAATTTTTTCGCCTTTTTATATATTTTTTTCCAAGATCTTTTATACTTTTAAGGTCGATATTCGAGTGAGGATATAATGACACTAATGTAAAGCTATACTAACATTAAAGAACTCTAATTAAGCAAGTAAACTAAATTAAACAAATGCGACTAAGTGAAAGCAATTAATTTAAAAAAAACTATCTTATGCAAACATTAGATGAACGAGAAAGTCTAAACTTAGGTACTTATGATTCCATAACATTGATGTCCAATTGCATACATAAAAAAAATAGTCACTTAGTTTCAATTAATTATAGGATCCCAAAAAGTTATTTAAAATCTCTACATTAGTCATATGGTAATTACATGACAAGTACCGTATTTTAATGACATAAATCTAAAATACAATCAAAGTTGTAACGACCTATTTTAGTGATACTAATAACTTCACCTTAAATATATCACTAAATACATGATATCCAATGAACCCGTGGGAGTTAACTAAATAATACATACCAGCTCAAATTTTTGCATGACAAATACGTCACATGAAAAGTACACCATAAATTTCATGTTTTTATACTTGAATCATGACAATAAAAAATTCAGATTCAATTAATACTAGTTGACACGGTTAAACTTAGGCATAACAATTGTCCATAACCGTTATTTCCTCATAAATACTAATTAATAAAAAATTAGCCTAACTTGATTGCACTAAAAAACAAAACAATAAAGAAGTAAACATATTGAAATTTTGTAATTAAAATGGATTAATTTAAATTAAACAGTAACATTCACAATAACCACTAATAAAAAAAATCAACATGTATTAAACAAATGACTTTGTGCAAACATAATTAAAAGAACACATAATTAACAATTTTATATAGCTCTATAAATCTACACATGAATATCAGATTATACATATTTATTATTATTTAATCGTACAAAATGTTATGTATAATATATTTAACGTTAGGGTCTTAGATCAACATAATTTTCACATATAATCATTATATGTAACATAAAATAATATTATAATCACATACCTCCATCATGTCACAACTGAAAAGATTGACGGAACTATCAACCTTAACGATGTCCGATCAAACTGATCTTCGAACTACAACTTCATCTTGTTATTGGCAAATTCGTGTTCCAGTTTTAGTGCATTCCAACCGTTAGATATTCCACCATGGTCAAAATAATATTCCGAAATTAACTCTCATTAAGAATTTAGATTTCTCCCCCTTATCCTATAATTCCATTATGCTGTCTATTAGTGTATTTGAATGATGAAAAATCAGTCACTTATTTATAAGCAGGAATAAGATCCAAATCTCCAACTGTCACTTAATCTCAACCGTCCATCAAGGTAGTTTTGACTCTTTGTATTTGAAGTACCCTTTCATTTACAAAAATGACTCTTAGATACCTAAAAAACTATTTTTAAAACTGTTTTTTAAATTAGAAAAGTAGTTTTTTTAAATAGAAAAAAATATTTTTTTTATTCTATTTAAAAAACTGCTTTTATCCTACTTAAAAAACTGTTTTTTCCTATTTAAAAAAAACTATGTTTTATCCTATTTAGAAAAAAGCTCACAATTTTTTTTTTATTATTTGGGGTATATTTCAAAGGTTTTAACTCTTGTTAAAAAATGGATTGATTCTTCAACTTTGAAAAAAACAGTTTTTTATCAAATTGAAAACTGTTTTTAAAAACAGTTTTTACTCCTGTTTTTTTTATCAAATTTATAAACTCATTTTTTAAAAATAGAAAAAGAAGACTGTTTTCAATCCTATTTAAAAAAATAGTTTTTACTCTACTTAAAAAACTTTTTTTATCTTATTTAAAAAAAAATTATTTCCTATTTAAAAAAACTGATTTTTATCCTATTAAAAAAAACTCTCAGTTTTTTTTATTAATTAGGGTACATTTCAAAGGTATTTATTTTAGTTAAAAAATAAAGTGATTCTTCAACTTTGAATTTTTTTTTTTTAATCAAAACTGCGAGTTGCGTCTTCCTCCTCCTAAAATTAAAACAGTTTTTCAAAGGTTTTAACCGAGGTATGACTCCCTCCTCCTAAAATTAATACTCCCTTTCACCTAGATGGATAAATAGAAAATCTTTTTAAAATAAAAATATAAATTAAAAGTCTCTTGAAATCTAAAAAGATGATCCATTGTAGACTCCATTAATTAATCTATCGATCCAACACAATTTATATTCAATTAATCTATTTATCATTCTCCACTCAAATCACATTACACTATGTTACTAATACTATTATATCTACATAACGTTTTATTTCTAGAAAAAGTTAAAAAAAGGTTTTTAAATTTTAAAAAAAAAATTATTTGAATAAAATAGTTTTTGGTTATAAAAATAATTTTAACGTAATATTTATAGAAAAAATATTACTTTTTATTTAAAAATGACAAAAAAAATTTAATTAAAAATAAATAAAAATAAGTATGATTTTTTTTATATAAAATACGTATAGTTTTTTGAAGTTTCTATTAATAAAAAATAGTTCTTAAGTTAAAAAAAAGTTTTCGAAATTTTGAATTTTTTTTAATATAAATAAAAAATAATTGGTTATAAAAATATTTTAACTTTTTATTTATAGAAAAAATTCTAAGTTTGTATCTATAAATGAGATATAGTTTTTTAAATTAAAAATAAATAAAAATATGTATAATTTTTTATATAAAATACGTAGAGTTGTTTTGAAGTTTCTATTTATGAAAAATAGTTTTTATATAATAAAAAATAATAAAAAATAATATACAAGTTTTATTTATGGAAAAATTAACCTTTAATAATGGTTTTAAGATAAGATAATGAATTTATGATATATACTAATTTTTATAATTATCATTATATATGTTTATTGTACATCGCCCGTGCATCGCACGGGTTGTATGCTAGTTATATCAAATAATTGTAACATTGTCCCACTTGATTCATAATTATCATAAGGCACACAATAATCTTTGAGTCATCCTTAAATGATTTTTCATCAACACCTTAATCAAACAAACCATTAATGCGAGTCATGGCGCCCACATACTAACTCAAGAGCATGATCGCTTCCATATACCACAACATTAACAACTCATCCAAAAAGGTTTATAAATTGGATTATTCAATATGGTCCAATAATGTCTTATATAAAAGACTATTTTTGCCACATTCATCGATTCCCATGCATGAAAACTTATATTGCAAGACAAAAATTGAAATGTTCACAATACACTTTAATTGATATCAAGTAAAGTGTCAAAAATTAAGCAACAAATAATCCACAAGACTTATACTTAGTTGGCTACACACAAGACCCATATCTTACGCATGCCTCATGAATGTCCTTTGGTGATAGCCCATTTATTAGTGGATATGTTATGTTAACACTTGTACTATTATGTTCAATTGATACTTATTGTTTCTGAACTTCTTCGTCCATATATAGGTAGTATATCCTAGTGTGCCTAAGTTCTTTAAAACATTCATAACAAAGATTGCAACGGCATTATTATAATAATTCAGTGACTTGGTAATAGTGTCGACAACTCCAAGTCCGAAATAAATTTTCGCAACCATAATCCATAATTTGTAGTCTCAAAGCATGGTACATACACTTTTTCTTAATATTGGCCACTAAGCTAAAACAAACCTACTAAATCAAGAGCGAACAATTATCATAAATGTGAGCATATAACATTTTAAGCATCTCATTACTTCATACTCTTAAAATATTTTTTTATCTCTAATCTATCATTCATTACTAATAGAAATCCAAAAAATATATAAATTTACTCCGACTGACTTCAAGGTATATACATACTAATAAAAAATACAAAAGGTATTCTTAAAAATACCATTACTGAGATTCTGATATAAGTTTATATAGTGATTTTTCAACCTATATTGTTCTTTTCTTAAACTCCATAAGTTTTTCTCACTAAATGTAACTCTTAATGAAAAGGAGTTACTCAATCCATAAGAATTTTACATTTTAAAATATAGGTGAAAATATTTGTTTACACCCCTTTCTATTGTCATAATGAAAACTTTAATCATAAGTCTAGCTTTATGTCATTGATTATCACCATGGGCGCGTTTTAGCCTTAAGACGCATTTACACTCAACTCTAGTGTGTAAATTACATAATTCAATGTGATCCTAAACTTTATTTTGGTAAATTAATGGTATTATAATTTTTAAAACTTGTGAAAACAAAATCGAATATTTTATTACTCCTTGGTTAAATTTACATCCTTGTGATAACTCTCACAATCATTCAGAAAATAAAACTCATTTTAGAGCCTCTTAAAACTATTCATATCCACTAACTAAAAGAAAAATTAATTTGGATGTTAAGAAAATGACATGAGTATCTTAACTTCTTTTATAACCATATTACATGATTTGATACTCCCACTGATTTCACCATTCCTTAAAGAATTTGACATTTGAAATTTTCGATTTCAAAAGTAATTAGTGTACCCCCTTGAAAGTGTAGACATAAACTGAATTTTAATTCTTTTAGAGTATTCTAAATCCATGCATGTACTAGACACTCTCAATTTTACGAGCGTGTCAAATTGAGTAAGTAAATTAGAATTTATATAATACACTTTTAACCATATATATTCATTTTTTTGTTAATAACTCTTGTTATGATATCAACATTGTTGAATTTGAATTGTTGTTTTATAATGACATAATCTATGTAGGTCCACTACCGAATGACTATAATCTCCCACTTAGTCCACATAGATGGTTCTTGATGGTCCCTTTTTATTTCTTAAGCAGGAAGTGTTTTAAGGATGACAAAAACAATATCTCTTTTCACGAAAAACCTTTTTCCAATTTTTAATTCGCACAAAGTTGTGAACCAATTTTAACTTAACCAAATTTTATCTTGATTAATCCTAAACATCAATCTATTGATTAAAGCAAGTAAAATAAAGTAAATAATACTTACAACGCCAGATGTACGACGAAGCCGAACTGGGAAAAAACCTCGAATGTGTGACACCCCGACTAATTAAATATCGGGTAGCTACTCCTTTATTTAAATTAATGCAAAATGTCAAGTTGGTTCAGTTCATAGCATCATTATCGAAAATATATATTTAATTACTAACCACCTAATATTTACAATAGTGAAGAATCAAATTTTAATGATTAATTTAAGCATCAACAAAAATAATCTAAATCATCATCCAACCATCACATAAACAATCTCATAAGGTAATCAACAAAATGAAATATCGGATGTCTGGAGTAAACACTTCAATAATAGTAGCAATGTAAGTCAATCAAGTATAATAGTCTGAATATATAAAAATTCCAATACTGAAATAAAGTAAAAGTCTAAAGCTGCTATCACTGAATAGAATGGGCAACAGGCCCTAACTGGAATAAATGACTCCCAAAAGAAGCAAGGATGGATGTGGAGGCATCTAGTAACGAGATCCTGTAACTTCCTCAGCAGCGACAGCACGTCAATGGAATGCAACTCCAAATCTTGACGTCCCTGTGGCTGGGCACCTAAAAGGTTTTTACAAAAAGAATAGATTTGGAAGCAAACGGGTCAGAGCCCGAGGTGAAAATATTTTAAAAGCAGCAACTATTGAAATTACAATATTAAACAACACATATATTAAACATGTTAGTCACCTGCCCTCATTTGAGATCCTCAACCCTCAACTATTGTGCACGCCTAACGCATCTTCTAAATACCAACTAGTTATACCGCTACCGGTCTAGTCTATTCGAGCCTCATCCAGACAGTTCTTACATTATATGCCACTCGTATTATTTTAAAAAAAAATATTTGTAACTCACACATATAATACTCAGATTACTTAGCTCAAGTATTAGTTAAATCTACAATGTTCTTAACTCAATTAAATTCCTTAATAATTCGCATCTATTAAGTAGCAGTGAATAAGTCACAAGTAAATATATAAGTCACCCATTACATATATACATATATGGCACCCCTAGGCTAAGCTGCAGTGCACGCATACTCTGCTATCGAATCCAAATACATCACGTACATAAGGACTACGCATTCTGAATCACTCAGAAACCGTTTCAATAAACAAAATCACACATATTGGAGGCGAACATAGTTCACATACCCACAGGTCATGCACATACCTATGCTCCTATGGTCAGCTGACTTATCAACTCAAAAATAATTCATTCACAGTCTTATGTCCTTAAGGTACCAATCTAAATCCTCCCGTAGGCATAAAAAGATTAGATGGTCCTTTTTCGAAATCCAACCTCCCGTGATAACAAGTATGGTAGGTATGTCATACACATAATAGTCCATACATTAAGCATTCACACCACTTAGGTAATTATCACATTATTAAAGGTATATTTTCAGCCATATACTATCGATCTTATTCGTACGCTATATCATCCCAACTCATACATAACATGTTTTGCCGATAAATCTCATGTCGTATAGTTTCGAGTACTTAAACCCTATTCCAAAAATGTTATAAAGTCTCCCGCTAGTCATAAGGTTATCTCAGTAATTAAAGTCCCTCTGCTACTGGTCCTAACCTTACATCATCATCCACCCAAACTTGCTCTCAGTTTATGTAATTTCCAGTCGTAACTCAACCGGTAAGCATCCCTAAGAATGCCATTAAATTCCATAAGGTATAACATATTCCGGGCACTAACTACGATCCTACTGACCTCAATCAAGTCCCACAATCTTTTACAAGTCACAATACAAATTTATTAAAAGCTTTGGATTCGGCGAACCTAAAAGGGAACAATTTTTCAGAAATCAGAAGGGATCGATCGATCGATCCATCGATGACATTCTTGAGTCGATTGATCGATCGAACAAGTATCTGCCCAGAATTTCCGTTAACAGTTACGGGTTGTCTATGTTTTACACCCAAATCTTCCATTACAACGTCCCAAACTCTCAACCAAGTAATATAATCATCAAACCAACATATATAAATAAACTTTAACGTATTAGAATCATTAGATCAATAAGGATTAACAGTTTTCGAGAACAAATCACATATTTTTCATAAAAATCCTATTTCTCCTATTTTCTTCAAGATCTTCATATAACACCATATAAATTTGTGATTCTTTACACATGGATCATGATTTCGTAATTAATATATGACCAGGAGTGTATTTACATGCAACCTACTCAGATTAAAGGTTTAATTCTCCAATTTCACAATAAAAATCACTATTTATGAAAAGACATCAACTATACACTATCATGTAAAGTACATGCCTTGAATCTTTGCAAGATAATTCACTTGCCTCTTTTTAGAAGTTCAGATCCTTTGATGATGATGAAGGTCGGTTCTCCTTCTCTTTTCGCTCACAAATCCGGTGATAGTGGTGGTGTGTGGTGGTTATGGCCTTGGAAACCCTTAGAATTTCTCCTCTCTTTTCACGTTGCCCACTATTTGGTTTTGACATACAACGGCCCTAATGGCCCTAAGGTTGGCTAATAAACAAAACTTAATTTTCGTAGGTCACTATTCATCAAAATTAAAAATGACTAAAATACCCTTCCGGGTTGCCGATTTGGCCCAAAACAATTCCGGAACCCAAACTAAGACCCCGACTAGATTTTTTAGACTATCTCAACCCTTTCGGACACGTTGATGCACTTGAAATGGCCATACGGATATTGTAAAAATAATTTACATTTAAACCCATTAAATTGGTTCCTTCCGCGACTGACACGTGTGTCCAAACTTAATTTCCAAAATTGTCGTATTTATAACTCACAACAATAATAATAAATTCATTAATCATATATTACCATATTCACTCAGTAATATTAAACATAATTATCATAATCAAATACCAACTCCCGTCTCGCTAGTATTTAAATCCGGATTAATTTCCAAATAATTATCCCATATAATTTAATTAATACCATTAAATAAAATTAGTAAAATTACGGGGTATTACATACTTCCCCCCTAATAACAGAATTTCATCCCGAAATTCAGAAATAAAATATACCTGGCAAAAATAACTCTGGATAACGCTCGCGCATCTGATCCTCTCACTCCCAAGTAGACTCCTCGGCATTATGATGCCGCCACTGAACAGGCACTAACGGTACTATCTTCGACCTCAATTTCCTCTCACTACGGTCAAGGATAACAACTGGCCCCTCCTCATAGGAACTATCAGGCTTTAGGTCAATCTCCTCTAAAGAAATGTGAGTTTGGGCCAAATCATCTCAAAGATATCTCCGCAGTGAGGAAATGTGGAACACGTCATGGATTCTATGCAAGTGTTCTGGTAATCCAAGTCTATACGTAACTGGCCCAATCCATTCGATGATAGGGAATGGTCCTACATATCTAGGCGTCAACTTCCCCTTCTGCTCAAAATGCACAATCCCCTTCATAGGAGACACTCGGAGCAGCACTTGGTCCTCCATATTAAACTCTTGAAAGGACCTTTTGGCATCAGCGTAACTCTTTTGTCGGTCCTAAGCAACCCGAATAAGGATCCGTATCATCTTTATCCTCATCGAAGTATCCAGAATCACTTTCGGCCCAAGTATCTTGTTGTCCCCCACCTCTAGATAACATGCTAGGGAACGACAAGGTCTATCGTACAACACCTCGAATGGATCCATACCAATAGTTAACTAGTAGGAGTTATTGTAGGAAAACTCCACCACTGGATGATACTGCTACCAACCTCTACCAAAGTCGAGGATGCACATACGCAACATGTCCTCTAACATTTGATTCGTTCGCTCGGTCTGCCCATCTATCTGCAGGTGATATGTTGTACTCAACCGCAACTCCGTACCCATGGCTTCCTGGAAACTCTCCCAAAACCATGACACAAAGATCTTGTCTCTGTCAGAAATGATATTGAGAGGAGTCTCACTATCTTCGCTATGAATATCTGGGCATATTGTCTCGTAGTGTAGTCTGTCCAGGCTGGTAGAAAGTGAGCAACCTCGGTCAATCAATCCACGATTACCCATATGGATTCGTGACCTCTCTGCGATGTAGGTAACCCCATGATGAAGTCCATGGAAATGATCTCCTATTTCCACATAGGAACCTCTAATGGCTGTATAAGTCTGACGATCTCTGATGGTCCGCTTTTACTAGTTGACAAGTGGCGCATTTCTAAACGAAATTCACAATATCCCTCTTCATCCCTCTCCACCAGTACTTTCACCTCATATCCTGGTACATCTTATCCCTACCAGGATGTACCGCAAATCGCAAACCTTGTTACTCTGTCATCACCTCGTGCCGCAAGTCTTCCCTCTCAAGAACAACTAACCTACCATTAAAGCGTAAGCCCCCATCTGAACTAACGGTATAAGACTCAGGCCCCTCTGATAGTAATAATACTATCTGCTCTTGACAGAACGAGTCCGCTGCCTAAGCCTATATAACTCTCGCAATGATCTGGGGCGTAACTGTTATCACAGACATGAATGATCGGGCCACTGCGCCCTGGTGTCCCAAATCCTTTCCCTTCACTTTCCACACCTCGGACACCTCATCTACTGGCCTAAGACTCAACGTGTATGCTACCACGTTAGCCTTCCCTAGGTGGTATTGGATATCGAACTGATAATCCTTCACAAACTTGAGCCACCGACGTTGACGCATATTTAGCTCCTTCTACGTGAAGAGGTACTGTAGGGACTTATGATCTGTGAATCAGAGAAATTTCTCCCCCAGGAGATAGTGTCTCCAAATCCGAAGTGTAAATACGACTGCCGCTAATTCTAAGTCGTGAGTGGGGTAATTCCTCTCGTGAGGCTTAAGCTTATGTGAAGCATAAGCTATATCCTGACTCTCCTGCTGCAGTACACCCCAAAGTCCTAGTAAGGATGCATCAGTGTAGACTAAATGATGTTCCCTAAAAATTGAACTTCGTTCAGCTAAAATTCGCACTTCACATATTTTTCATACAGCTCGTGCTGATGTAGTGTCTGCAAAACCTGCCTCAAGTGCTCGGTATGCTCCTCCTTGATCGGTGAGTAGGCCATAATGTCATCAATGAATATAATAACGAACTGGTCCAGGAACTCTCTGAACACCCTATTCATCAAGTCCATAAACACAGCTGGGGAATTGGTTAGGTTAGAAGGCATAACCCTGAACTTGTAAAAACCATATGTCGTCAAGAAGACAGTCTTCGAGACATCCTGCTCCCTGATTTGCAACTGATGGTATTTCGATCTCAAGTTAATCTTTAAGAAGAAGGAAGCTCCTCTCAACCGATCAAATAAGTCATCAATTCGGGGAAGCGGATACTTATTTCGTATCGTGACTTTATTCAACTCCCGATAATCGACACACAACCTCAAAGATCCATCCTTATTGATAACAAATAGCACAGGAGCACCCCACGAAGAAGTACTCCTACAGATAAAACCCTGACCCAACATCTTCACTATCTGATCCCGTAACTCCCCCATCTCCGCTGGATCCATACGGTAAGGTGCGCGGGCTATCGATCGAGTGCCCGATGCTAAATATAACAAAGTCTATCTTTAAACTAGGAGGTAATCCTGAAATATCCTAGAATACATCAACGAACTCCCTAACAACTGTAATCGAATCAAGTGTTATCACCACCTCCTTGGAGGTCTCATCCTCTATGTAGTATAAGTGAGTGGACGATCCTCACTCAGGACGAGGCATCGCCACTAGGAACATCTCCTGACCGGGTATGGAAAAAATAATACTCTTATTAAAACAATCAATCATGGCACTATACGTAACCAGCTAATTCATACTGATAATCGCATCGTACTCGAACATATCTAATACTAGCATGTCAGCAGGTAAACTACATCTCCTAATCTCTACACCCACGTCTCTATATATAAAGGAAATCACAGAACCTTTACTCAATAATGAATCTACACAAGTGATAGTGCTCTCCGCGGTATCTAATAATCCCATAGCGTGTGCAAATCTTGTAGAAATAAAATAGTGTGTGGCTCCCATGTCAAATAAATTATGCCCCATAGTCCACTGAATAGAAAACATACCCTCAATCGCAGGTGGATCCTGCGGGCCTGAGGCCTGCTGAAGGTTATAAACCCGACCATACTAGAGTTGCCCCTGCTGAATTGGGACTGCTGGAATAGGTGGCAGTGTTGGCATATGTGGTGGTGCTGGGAGGGTGGCAGGAAACATCGGTCTCTGAGGCTCATGTCGAGCACCTTGCTGCTGCTACTGCTGCTGGGTCTTGCCCCTCTCAGAACACTCGTGGCATTTGTGGCCAATCTTGGCACATATGAAATATTTCCCTGCCAAGTTTCCCCCTCTCTAACCCAGCTGCCCACGGCCTTGATGTTCGTTACCACCCCTACCCTGGCCATGCTAACCGTGCTGAAACTGCTACTGGCTGTGCCCAAAACTTCCCTGGCCAAGTTTTAACCTACTGATCTAAATCTCTTAGAATCCCCCTGCTGGGAACTCTGATCACCCTGCCTGTGCTGACCCCGAGCTGACCGTGCTCCACTAGAACTAGTATCCCCTATCCTGCCCTACTGCTAGACTCTTCTACTCGCTTACCCTCTGAAAAATGAAAGCGGTGGTCTTGACAGTGAAGTAATGATACGTTAACCACATCTGAAAAGGTGGCCAACGAGAGATTCCCTAGTAGGTGCTGACGAATCCTCCATGTCAACCCATCCATGAACTTCTGAATCTTCTTATCTTCAGTAGGGATCTCATCGGGAACTATGGCCAGAAGATTGGTGAATTCGGCCTCGTACACTGCCACTGTCCTCCCTTCTTGCTTAAGGTTCATCAATTTTTGCCTCATTTACGTCTGAACTTCTGAGGGGAAATATTTACGGTCGAACCCCACCCAAAACTCCTGAATAAAAGAACATCTCTCTCCTCGGTGGTGGTAATGGACTCCCACCACTACAATTCTACTCCTATAAGCTTAAACATCGCTAGTATCGGCCTCTGCACATCTGTACACTAATACATCCTCAGATGTCTTTGGATTTCCTTCTTCCACTGGCTCGACACAATAATGTCGGAGCTCCCAGTAAACTCCGGAGGGTGAGCCTTCTGAAAGGCATCACGGACACGTTCCTAAGAAGACGGGAATGCATGAGCCTGGATTGCGGCTACTAACGACGCCTATGGTGGTGCCTGCTGCACAACTTCTAGTGTAGTATTTTCAGCTTGTGCTACAATGGCGGCAACTTCAATAGCATTCATAGAACCCTAAACTGCTGCAGGCTGAGGCTCGGGATGGGCACCCCTGGGAACTCGTTGTGCATGTTGAGGAGGCAACTAAAATGAGAGAGAAGTTTTATAAGTAAACAATTAATATCTCAAAATAGCTGAAGAACGTAAGATACACAAAAGAGTACAACAATCCTAAAATATAGGGCTCTGTATGAAAGGACGTTATACGAAAACATAAAAGTGGTACAGATCCTAAGGACTCTATAACCTGATGCTCTGATACCACCTTTGACACCTTGACTAATTAAATACCGTATAGCTACTCCTTTATTTAAATTAATGCAAAATGTGAAATTGGTTCAGTTCATAGCATCTCCGTCGAAAACATTTATTTAATTACTAACCACCTAATATTTACAATAGTGAAGTGTCAAATTTTAATGTTTAATTTAACCATCAATAAAAATAATCTAAATCATCATCCAACCATAACATAAACAATCTCATACGGTAATTAACAAAATGAAATAACAGATATCTGGAGTAAACACTCCACTAATAGTAGCAATGTAAGTTGACCAAGTACAATAGTCTGAATATATAGAAATTCCAATACTGAAATAAAGTAAAAGTCTAAAGCTTCTGTCACTGAATAGAATGGGAAACAGGCCCTAACTAGAATAAATGACTCCCAAAAGAAGCAAGGATGGATGTGGAGGCATCTAGTAACGAGATCTTGTAACTTCCTCTGCAGCTACAGCACGTCAATGGAATAGAACTCCTAAGCTTGGCATCCCTGTGGCTGGGCACCTAAAAGGTTTTTAAAAAAGAATAGATTTGGAAGCAAACGGGTCAGAGCCCGAGGTGAAAATATTTTAAAATCCTCAAGTGTTTAAATTATAATATTAAACAACACATATATTAAACATGTTAGTCACGTGCCCTCACTTGATACTTAAACATTAGCCCAGGTTAGAATAGATGGTATTGTAGCTCTTTCTCATTGGGTAGCTATAGCTATATGTCACTACGTCGGGAGTGGGGCACCTTCTTACTTTAAATTTCAATCAATATGGAACCGAAATAAGATCTAACACTCTCTTGCGGGGCTTCTAGGGGCATGAAAGTTGGTCTACGATCTACTGCTTTCTATCCAGAGCTCGAAGAATGATGGCTTGACTTTTTTTTTAATTAGAGAAGAACTTCTTCGCTTGGGCAGCGTACGTACAAGGTTGTTCGGACTCCCTCCCTCTTGTATGAGGTGCGTTGCCATCGTCTCTTTGCCAAGTTACGCGGCATGGATTCATCGATTGACAAATCGGATCTTGTCTCGCTGTCCCGACAGGAAAAAGATTATGTTCTAAATGGCTTCTATCCGATCGCTTGTGGTCTACTCAAAGCCGAGGATAATTAGATTTATTCAAAGCTTGCAAGGGACTAAAGATCTATTTCAGAAGGGAATGGGATAGGCCAGGCGGAAATACAGAATTCGAATATCCGAAAGTGGGGGGAGATGGGTCAGATGGCATTGAAAGAGGATGGGATTTCTACTTTCTCAAAGGCTCGGGAGAAATTGAATATTTATGTGCTCGAGAAGTAGTCTTTTAGGCCCAGGTAGCTTGCTTGGAATCTCAGTCAAGCATATTCGCAATCCTTGTTAGCAAGTTAGGCAGCTCTAAGGCTTTTTATATTCAGTGGAAGGCAGGCTGAAACTCTGCCCCAACCAAGTGAAACTAAGGGTCTGAAAGAGTTCACGATCTGATCTATGGGGCCCTCGAAGGACGGCTAAGAATGTCCAGGAGTGGACCGATGGGGTCATTTTTCAAGCACGAATAGAATGATCTAAAGGGGTTGTGTAACCTAGAGAGATGATCATCTCTCTTTGATGAATGTGGTATCGAGGTTCGATTCATTTGGAAAATAGGTCAGTCTTAGGGGAGACCATGTGAATGGTTGAATTGATGACTTCACTTTAAACTGATGGGGGGATGCAGAGCAATATGTCGAATTACTATATAAAGAAGAGTTGTAAACTATAGGACTTCTTGTTCGAGTAGGAAGATTTCAGTTTTTCTCATTCCTTCTCTTCGATAAGAATAGGACTGGGCTTTGATCCGTCGCCATTCTCTAAGCAGAGTCATGGTTTGTTCATTTCAAGTGTTGCTCTTTAGCTTTTTTCTTGGCGAAAGAAGTCCGATCCGGATGTGATATTGGAGAAGAAGAAAATCATTGTGGCAGAGGTAGTAGCTCAAGCTAAATAACTTGAGAAGACCTTAGAGGAAAAGATGAACTTGCTTGATGCATGCCACGCTGTATGCAAGTATCTGAAGACCGCCCACTTCTCTTTGCAGGAGCACCCAACGAAGAAAACGCCTACTTATAAGTCAGGCACACTAGTGCACCAAGCAAGAAAACAACTGGATTGACTGGTTAGCTTGCTTGACCGGGCGAGCCAGCATATAGTGCAAAACATCTTTTCGAAAAAGTCCAGTTCAAGCAAAGGGAGGCCTCATACTGAATGGAGAACTCCATATATCCCTCCATGGTCAACGGGCTTTGACTTCGTTGAGCACCCCTCAACTATTGTGCACGCCTAACGCATATTTTAAATACCACCTAGTTATACCACTACCTGTCTACTCTATTCGAGCCCCATCCAGACGGTTCTTACTTTAGATGCCACCCGTATTATTTAAATAAAATATATTCATAACTCACACATTCAATAATCAGATTACTTAGCTCAAGTATTAGTTAAGTCTACAATGTTCTTAACTCAATTAAATTCCTTAATTATTCGCATATATTAAGTAGCAGTGAATCAGTCACAAGCACATATATAAGTCATCCATTACATATATACATATATGGCACCCCTAGGCTAAGCTGGAGTGCACACATACAATGCTATCGAATCCTGGTACATCACGTACATAAGGACTACGCATTTCGAATCACTCAGGAACCGTTTCAATAAACAAAATCACACATACTGGAGGCAAACATAGTTCACATACCCACGGGTCACGCACATACCTATGCTCCCATGGTCAGCTGACTTATCAACTTACAAAAAAGTCATTCACAGTCCTATATCCTTAAGGTACCAATCTAAATCCACCCGTAGGCACACAAAAATCAGATGGGCCTTTTTTGAAATCCTACCTCCCGTGATAGCAAGTATGGTAGGTATGTCATCATAATAGTCCATATATTGAGCATTCACACCACTTAGGTAATTATCATATTATTAAAGGTATATTTTCAGCCCTATATCGTCAGTCTTATTCGTACTCTATTATCATCCCAACTCATACATAACATGTTTTGCCGATAAATCTCACGTCGTATAGTTTCTAGTACTTAAACCTATCCCAAAAAGGTTACTAAGTCTTCCGCTAGTCACTAAGGTTATCTCAGTAATTAAAGTCCCGCTTCTACTGGTCCTAACCTTACATCATCATCCACTTAAACTAGCTCTCAATTTATGTGATTTCCATCCGTAACTCACTCGATAAGCATTCCTAAGAATCCCATTAAATTTCATAAGGTATAACATATTCCGGGAACTAACTATGATCCTACTGACCTCAATCGAGTCCCACAATCTTTTATAAGTCACACTACAAATTTCTTAAAATCTTGGGATTCGACGAACCTAAAAGGGAACATTTTTTCAAAAATCAAAAGGGGTCGATCGATCGATCCATCGATGACATGAGTGAGTCGATCGATCGATCGAACAGGTATCTGCCCAGAATTTCCATTAACAGTTACGGTTTGTCTATGTTTTACGCCCAAATCTTCCATTAGAACGTCCTAAACTCTCAACCAAGTAATCTAATCATCAAACCAACATATATACATAAACTTTAACGTATTGGAATCATTAGATCAACAAGGATTAACAGTTTTTGGGATCAAATCACATATTTTTCATAAAAACCCTGTTTCTCCTATTTTCTTCAAGATCTTCATATAACACCATATAAATTCATGATTCTTTACACATGGGTCATGATTTCGTAAGTAGTATATGACCAGGAGTGTATTTACATGCAACCTACTCAGATTAAAGGTTTAATTCTAAAATTTCACAATAAAAATTTCTATTTATGATAAGACATCAAATATACACTATCATGTAAAGTATATGCCTTGAATATTTGCAAGATAATTCACTTGCCTCTTTTTAGAAGTTCTAATCCTTTGATGACGATAAAGGTTGGTTCTCCTTCTCTTTCAGCTCACAAATTCGGTGATAGTGGTGGTGTATGGTGGTTATGGCCTTGGAAACCCTTGGAATTTCTCCTCTCTTTTCACGTTGCTCACTATTTGGTTTTGACAAACAAGGGCCCTAACGTTGGCTGATAAACAAAACTTAATTTTCGTAGGTCACTATTCATCAAAATTTAAAATGACTAAAATACCCTCCCGGGTTGACAATTTGGCCCAAAACTATCCCGGAACCCAAACTAAACCCCCGGCTAGATTTTTCTGACTATCTCAACCCTTTCAGACACGTTGACGCACTCGAAATGGCTATACGGATGATGTAAAAATAATTTAAATTTAAACCCATTAAATTGGTTCCTGTCGGGACTGACACGTGTGTCCCAACTTAATTTCCAAAATTGCCGTATTTATAACTCACAACAATAATAATAAATTCATTAATCATATATTACCATATTCACTCATTAATATTCAACATAATTATCATAATCAAATACCAACTCTCGTCTCGCTAGTACCTAAATCGGGATTAATTTCCAAATAATTATCCCATATAATTTAATTAATCCCATTAAATAAAATTAATAAAATTACGGGGTATTACATACTTCCCCCCTAATAACACAATTTCATCCTGAAATTCAGAAATAAAATATACCTGGCAAAACTAACTCTGGATAACGCTCGCGCATCTCATCCTCGCACTCCCAAGTAGACTCCTCGGCATTATGATGCCGCCACTGAACACGCACTAACGGTACTATCTTTGACCTCAATTTCCTCTCGCTATAGTCTAGGATAACAACAGGCCCTTCTTCATAGGATCTATCAGGATGTAGGTCAATCTCCTCTAAAGCAATGTGAGTATGGGCCAAATCATCTCGAAGATATCTCCTCAGTGAGGAAATGTGGAACACGTCATGGATTCTATGCAAGTGTTCCAGTAATTCAAGTGTATAAGAAACTGACCCAATCCATTCGATGATAGGGAATGGCCCTACAATCTAGGCACCAACTTCCCCTTCTTCCCAAAATGCACAATCCCCTTCATAGGAGACACTCGGAGCAGCACTTGGTCCCCCACATTAAACTTTCGGAAGGACCTTTCATCATTGGTGTAACTCTTTTGTCGATCCTGACCAACCCGAATACGCCTCCGTATCATCTTTATCCTCGCTGAAGTATCCTGAATCACTTTCGGCCCAAGTATCTTGTTGTCCCCCACCTCTAGACAACATGTTGGGGAACGATAAGGTCTACCGTACAACGCCTCGAATGTATCCATACCAATAGTTAACTAGTAGGAGTTATTATAGGCAAACTCCACCAGTGGAAGATACTTCTCCCAACCTATGCCAAAGTCGAGGATGCACATACACAACATGTCCTGTAACATTTGATTCATTCGCTCGATCTGCCCATTTGTCTGCAGGTGATATGTCGTACTCAACTGCAACTCCGTACCCATGGCTTCCTGGAAACTCTCCTAAAATCATGACACAAAGATCTTGTCTCTGTCAGACACGATATTGAAAGACACCTCATGGAGTCTCACTATCTCCGCTATGAATATCTGGGCGTACTGTCTCGTCGTGTAGGCTGTCCGGGCTGGTAAAAAGTGAGCAACCTTGGTTAACCGATCCACGATTACCTATATGGAATCATGACCTCTCTGCGATGTAGGTAACCCCATGATGAAGTCCACGAAAATCCTCTCCCATTTCCATATAGGAACCTCTAATGGTTGTAGAAGTCCTACGGTCTCTGATGGTCCGCTTTTACTAGCTCACAAGTGGTGCATTTCGAAACGAATTCCACAAAATCCCTCTTCATCCCTCTCCACCAGTACTGTCACCTCATATCCTAGTACATATTATCCCCATCAGGATGTACCGCAAATCGTGAACCTTGCTACTCTGTCATCACCTCTTGTCGCAAGTCTTCCCCCTCACGAACAACTAATCTCCCATTGAAGCGTAAGCCCCCGTCTGAACTTTTGGTATAAGACTCATCCCCCTCTACTAGTAATCATACTATCTGCTCTTGATAGAAAGAGTCTCATGCCTGAGCATGTATAACTCTCGTAATTATCTGGGTCGTAACTGTCATCACAGACATGAATGATCGGGCCACTATGCCCTGGTGTCCTAACTCCTTCCACTTCGCTTTCCACACCTCAACCGCCTCATCTACTGGCCTACGACTCAACGTGTATGCTACCATGTTAGCCTTCCCTGGGTGGTATTGGATATTGAACTGATAATCCTTCACAAACTTGATCCACCGACGTTGACGCATATTCAGCTCCTTCTACGTGAAGAGGTACTGTAGGGACTTAAGATCTGTAAATAAGAGAAATTTCTCCCCCGAGAGATAGTGTCTCAGAATCCGAAGTGCAAATTCGACTGACGCTAATTCCAAGTCGTGGGTGTAATCCCTCTCGTGAGGCTTAAGCTTACGGGAAGCATAAGCTATAGCCCGACTCTCCTGCTGCAGTACAACCCCAAGTCCTAGTAAGGATTCATCAGTGTAGACTAGATACTCCACTCCCTGCCTGGGCAATGCTAACACTGGTCTTGAGGTTAGCTTGTCCTTCAACTCATCAAAAGCTAACTGATAGGCATCACTCCAGATAAATGGTACCCCCTTGCGAGTCAGATGTGTCAATAGACCCACTATTTTTTAGAATCTCCGAATAAATCTCTTGTAGTATCTTGCGAGGCCCAAGAAATTATGTATCTCCGTCGGTGTCATGGGCTATCCCCACTCCCTCACCGCTGATACCTTCCCTGGATCAACAGATACCCCCAGTCATAAATGATGTGACCCAAAAACTGAACTTCGTTCAACTAAAATTTGCACTTCTTATATTTTTCATACAGCTCGTGCTGATGTAGTGTCTGAAAAACCTACCTCAAGTGCTCGGTATGCCCCTCCTCGGTCGGTGAGTAGACCAGAATGTCATCAATGAAAATAATGACGAACTGGTCCAGGAACTCTCTGAACACCCTATTCATTAAGTCCATAAACACAACTGGAGCATTGGTCAGTCCAAAAGGCATAACCCAGAACTTGTAAAAATAATATCTCGTCAAGAAGGAAGTCTTCGAGATATCCTGCTCCCTGATTTGCAACTGATGGTATCCCGATATCAAGTTAATCTTTGAGAAAAAGGCAGCTCCTCTCAACTGGTCGAATAAGTCATCGATTCGGGGAAGCAGATACTTTTTTCGTATAGTGACTTTATTCAACTCCCGATAATCGACACACAACCTCAAAGATCCATCCATGTTCTTAACAAACAGCACAGGAGAACCCCACGAAGAAGTACTCCTACAAATAAAACCCTGACCTAACATCTGCTCTATCTGATCCCGTAGCTCCCTCATCTCTGCTGGAGCCATATGGTAAGGTGCGCGGGCTATTGACCGAGTGCCCGATGCTAAATCTATAACAAAGTCTATATTTTTACTAGGAGGTAATCTCGGAATATCCTGGAATACATCAGCGAACTTCCTAACAACTGGAATCGAATCAAGTGGTATCATCACCTCCTTGGAGGTCTCCTCCTCTATGTAGTACAAGTAAGTGGACGATCATCACCACTAGGAACATCTCCTGACCGGGTATGGCAAAAATAATACTCCTACTAAAACAATCAATCATGGCTCTATACATAACTAGCTAATACATACTGATAATCGCATCATACTTGGACATATCTAATACGAGCATGTCAGGAGGTAAGGTAAATCTCCCAATCTCTACACCCACACCTCTGTATATAAAGTAAATCACAGAACCTCTACTCAATGGTGAATCTACAAAAGTGACAGTTCTCTCTGTGGTATCTAAAAATCTCATAGCGTGTGTAAATCTCGTAGCAATAAAATAGTGCGTGGCTCCCATGTCAAATACAATATGCCCCATAGTCCCCAGAATAAAAAACATACACTCAATCGCAGGTGGATCCAGCGGGCCTGTTGAAGGTTATGAACCCGAACATACTGGAGCTGCCCCTGCTGAACTGGGACTGTTGGAATAGGTGGCAGTGCTGGCATTTATGGTGGTGCTGGGAGGGTGGTGGGAAACATCGGCCTCTGGGGCTCATGTCGAGCACCCTGCTGCTGCTACTGGGTCCTGCCCCTCTCGGAACACTCCTGGCGTTTGTGGTAAATCTTGGCATATATGAAATATTTCCCTGCAAAGTTTCCCCCTCTCTGACCCAGCTACCCACGACCTTGATGGCCATTACCACCCCAACCCTGGTCATGCTGGCCGTGCTGAAACTGTTGCTGGCCCTGATGGCCGTGCTGGCCGTGCTGTCCGTTATCCCTGGCCATGTTAGAAACTTCCTGATCTAAATCGCTTAGAATCCCCCTGCTGGGAACTCTGATCACCCTGCCTGTGCTGACCCTGAGCTGACTGTGCCCCGCTGGCACCAGTACCCCCTATCCTGCCCTACTGCTGGACTCTCCTACTCGCTTACCCTTTGACAAATGAAAGCGGTGGTCCTGACATTGAAGTAATGATGTGTTAACCACATCTGAATAGGTGGCCAATGAGATATTCCTTAGTAGGTGCTAACGAATCCTCCATGTCAACCCATCCTTGAACTTCTGAATCTTCTTCTCTTCAGTAGGGATCTCATCGGGAACTATGTTCAGAAGATTGGTGAATTCGGCCTCGTACTCTGCCACTGTCCTCCCTTCTTGCTTAAGGTTCATCAATTTTCGCCTCGTTTATGTATGAACTACTGAGGGTAAATATGTGCGATCGAACCCCACCCAGAACTCCTGAATAGAAAGAACATCTATTTCCTCGGCAGTGGTAATGGACTCCCACCACTGCAATTCTGCTCCTACCAGCTTAAACATTGCCAATATCGGCCTCTGCACATCTGTACACTCATTCATCCTCAGATGTCTTTGGATGTCCTTCTTCCACTTGCTTGACACAACAACGTCGGAGGTCCCCCCAAACTCCGGAGGGTGCGCCTTCTAAAAGGCATTACGGACACGTTCCCAAGCAGATGAGAATGCACGAGCCTGGATCGGGGCTAATACCGATGCCTATGGTGGTGCCTGCTGCACAACATCTAGTGTTGTATTTATAACATGTGTTACAATGGCGATAACTTCAGTAGCATTCACAGAACCCTGAACTGCTGCAGGCTGAGGCTCGGGATGGGCACCGCTGGGAACTCGTTGTGCATGTCGAGGAGGCATCTGAAATGAGAGAGAAGTTTTATAAGTAAACAGTTAATATCTCAAAATATCCGAAGAATGTAAGATACACAAAATAGTACAACAATCCTAAAATATAGGGCTCTATATCAAAGGACGTTATGCGAAAACATAAGAAGTTGTACAGATCCTAAGGAATCTAGAACCTGATGCTCTGATACCACCTGTGACACCTTGACTAATTAAATACCAATAGCTACTCCTTTATTTAAATTAATGCAAAATGTCAAGTTGGTTCAGTTCATAGCATCACTGTCAAAAATATTTATTTAATTACTAACCACATAATATTTACAATAGTGAATTGTCAAGTTTTAATGTTTAATTTAACCATAAACAAAAATAATCTAAATCAGCATCCAACCATCATATAAATAATATCATACGGTAATCAACAAAATGAAATAACTGATGTCTGGAGTAAACACTCCAATAATAGTAGCAATGTAAGTAGACCAAGTACAATGGTCTGAATATATAAAAATTCCAATACTGAAATAAAGTAAAAGTCTAAAGCTTCTGTCACTGAATAGAATGGGTAACATGCCTTAACTAGAATAAATGACTCCCAAAAGAAGCAAGGATGGATGTAGAGGCATCTAGTAACGAGATCCTGTAACTTCCTCAGCAGTTACAGCACGTCAATGGAATGGAACAGCTAAGCTTGGCGTCCCTGTGGCTGGGCACCTAAAAGGTTTTTAAAAAAGAATAGAGTTGAAGGCAAACAGGTCAGATCCCGAGGTGAAAATATTTTAAAATCCTCAAGTGTTTAAATTATAATATTAAACAATACATATATTAAACATGTTAGTCACGTGCCCTCACTTGAGATCCTCACCCCTCAACTATTGTGCACGCCAAACGCATATTTTAAATACCACCTAGTTACACCACCACCTGTCTAGTCTATTCGAGCCCTATCCAGACGGTTCTTACTTTAGATGCCACCCATATTATTTAAATAAAATATATTCGTAACTCACACATTCAATAATCAGATTACTGAGCTCAAGTATTAGTTAAGTCTACAATGTTCTTAACTCAATTAAATTCCTTAATTATTCGCACCTATTAAGTAGGAGTGAATCAGTCACAAGTACATATATAAGTCACCCATTAAATATATACATATATGGCACCCCTATGCAAAGATGGAGTGCACGCATACAATGCTATCGAATCCCGGTACATCACGTACATAAGGACTACGCATTTCGAATCACTCAGTAAATGTTTCAATAAACAAAATCACACATATTGTAGGCGAACATAGTTCACATACCCTCGAGTCACGCACATACCTACGCTCCCATGGTCAGCTGACTTATCAACTCACAAATAAGTCATTCACAGTCCTATGTCCTTAGGGTACCAATCTAAATCCCCCCGTACGCACACAAAGATCAGATGGTCCTTTTTCGAAATCCAACCTCCCGTGATAGCAAGTATGGTAGGTATGTCATGCACATAATAGTCCATATACTCAGCATTCACACCACTTAGGTAATTATCATATTATGAAAGGTATATTTTCAGCCCTATATCATCAGTCTTATTCGTACGCTATTATCATCCCAACTCATACATAACATCTTTTGCCGATAAATCTCACATCGTATAGTTTTGAGTACTTAAACCTATCCCAAAAAGGTTACTAAGTCTCTCGCTAGTCACTAAGGTTATCTCGGTAATTAAAGTCCCCCGACTACTGGTCCTAACCTTACATCATCATCCACCTAACTCGCTCTCAATTTATGTAATTTCCAGCCGTAACTCACTTGGTAAGCATCCCTAAGAATTCCATTAAATTCCATAAGGTATAACATATTCCGGGCACTAACTACGATCCTACTGACCTCAATCAAGTCCCACAATCTTTACAAGTCACACTACAAATTTCTTAAAAGATTGGGATTTGGCAAACCTAAAAGGGAACAATTTTTCAAAAATTAGGAGGGGTCGATCGATCGTTGGAGAGGAGTGGATTTATCGATCCATCGATGACATTATTGAGTCGATCGATCGATCGAGCAGGTATCTGCCCAGAATATCCATTAAGAGTTACGGGTTCTCTATGTTTTACACCCAAATCTTCCATTACAACGTCCCAAACTCTCAACCAAGTAATCTAATCATCAAACCGACATATATACATAAACTTTAACGTATTAGAATCATTAGATCAACAAGGATTAATAGTTTTTGGGATCAAATCACATATTTTTCATAAAAACCCTATTTCTCCTATTTTCTTTAAGATCTTCATATAACACCATATATATTCGTGATTCTTTACACATGGATCATGATTTCGTAAGTAGTATATAACCAGGAGTGTATCTACATGCAACCTACTCAGATTAAAGGTTTAATTCTCCAATTTCACAATAAAAATCACTATTTATGATAAGACATCAAATCTACATTATCATGTAAAGTATATGCCTTGAATCTTTGCAAGATAATTCACTTGCCTCTGTTTAGAAGTCCTGATCTTTTGATGACGATAAAGGTTGGTTCTCCTTCTCTTTTCGGTCACAAATCCGGCGATAGTGGTGGTGTGTGGTTGTTATGGCCTTGGAAACCCTTGGAACTTCTCGTCTCTTTTCACGTTGCCCACTATTGGGTTTTGACAGACAATGGCCCTAATAGCCCTAAGGTTGGATGATAAAAAAAACTTAATTTTCGTAGGTCACTATTCATCAAATTTTAAAATGACTAAAATACCCTCCCGAGTTGTCGATTTGGCCCAAAACTACCCCGGAACCCAAACTAAACCACCCACTATAGAGTTTTCTGACTATCTTGAACCTTCCGAACACGTTGGCGCACTCTAAATTTCCATCCGGATGATATAAAAATAATTTACTTTTAAACCCATTAAATTGGTTCCTGCCGCGACTGACACGCATTTCCCAACTTAATTTCCGAAATTACCGTATTTATAACTCGCGACAATTTTAGTAAATTCATTAATCAGATATTACCATATTCACTCAGTAATATTCAACATAATTATCATAATCAAATACCAACTCTCGTCTCGCTAGTATTTAAATCTGGATTAATTTCCAAATAATTATCCCATTTAATTTAATTAATCCCATTAAATAAAATCAATAAAATTACCGGGTATTACAGGATGGCCCAAGCCAGACAATCACGATGAATGTGGATTTACAATGAACAAACACAAGTCTTAGTCAACGACTCGATCCTCACGAGACTTGATGCTCTTCTTATCTTCAACCACTCCTCTCACAGTGCCCACGCAGAAAGTCCTTCTTCCACGATACATATTCACAACACACGCGTGCATATATATCTCGGTGTCCACCGATATGGCTTGTAACATCTATGATGTTGAATCCGGACTCCACCGAATCTTCACTATAAAACCACCAATGTTCAAGTGTAGAACAACTCTTCTTGGTGCCACAAAGATCACTATAGCATATATTAATGACAACTCGAATCTTTGAAACTCTATGGATGCATTTACTTTGGAAAACCTTAGAAAACTTGTGTGCAGAAATGTACTATTTTATAAATAGTTTTTCCAGATTGCACAGTTCCGAAATCTTAAGGAAACACACCTATGAATACTTTTGTTAAGGCGGTGGCTCACTCGAACGACTGAAGTTGTCGCTCAAACGAGATGACCATGTCGTTCGAACGATATTGGCATCTCCCTTGAACAACAGTGTATGTCGTTTGATGTCGTTTGAGTGACGCGCATAATTAGAGACACAATTAAAACCAGCTCTAATCTGCCCTTATCAGATTTGAATGAAGTGTAAAAAATTTCAAACACTTATAAAACAATTTTAAAAACATTTGTTTAATAAAATAGCATCCTTATCCTTATAAAAATTAAATTCCGAGTCCCAAAAAAATTACACATTCATACCTGAGTGATCTCGGAATGCAAATGAACTTTGAAGACAAATAAACTTGCACCAATTAAAAATTCGGCATAATTAATTCCTTGAATCTTTACCGCAGCGTCTTCAATAAACTTCAACAAGTCATTGTCTGTGTGGGATCTTGACAATAAAAAATACGACCTATGGCTAAAATATGTTTTGTTTTGAGAATAAGTCAAAACTATACAAGGGACTCAATTGGAAATTTTGTCCTTACAAATATCCTCCTTTGACTATTCCTGGACAAAACCAATAGTGAAGTGCCTAAGTCGGGTCGTCAAGACGAATGACGCCTAAATCCCATCCCATTAATCCAAAATAAAAAATACTGGACAAGAATAGTAAAAGATGGTTCGGCAAGCATGAAACTGTCTTTGAATGTCTGAATGTGATGTATACTTGAAATCTCGGATCTCTTAAAGCATACCTACACACATGAAACAAATAAATACTTGTGAAGTATGGATGAACAAATGATATAAATAATAATGAAACATGTGAGAAAAATATCTTTATACCAATTTGAAACAAAAATCAACTTTTAAATATGGATATCAAATATGCACATAAACAAGATACCAATGTAGATACAAATGTGTGCAACAAATAAACACAGATTTCAACAAAAAATCTCTGCCTACATCACATACATCTCTCCCCTTTTTTGCTCGAATAGACAACCCGGAGAAAACATAAACAAATATAGCATGATATAAATCAATGAAATATATCTAGATAATCACGAAAACAACCAGCTAATAATGATCAATAATTTTAAATCTGTAGCTAGCAAATAGTAATCACACATTTGAATCAGCAATATAAGCAGGTGTGACTAAACGAACCAATGCAGCAAAAGATGTGATCAAATATGAATCTGCATATAATAAATTGGCCAGAAGCAACTCAACAGTACCAAAAGTATGACACATATGCAACACGGTATTGAAACAGGATGAATTGCAAAAACCCAGACGTCGCTCGAACGAGACAAAGACGTCATTTGAACGATTAAGCGACGTCGCTCAAACGACTGGCTTCGCGCGACATATAGTTGTCGCTCGAACGATCACATAAAACTTTCACAGTTAGCACATAATATCATACAGTTTTTCCCAGTGAAAGAATTTAGACACAAAACTAACTGGAAGGGGATCAAAATTGCAAAACAGTAGCTAGACTAAGAAAACACAAAACAACTAAAAGTGAGTTACATGCTAACATAGTATCAATGTGATCAAACATGAACATGGAATGTATGGACGTTAACTACAAAAAATGAATCACAATTCCAAGAGATCGAGAATATCAAGAAGCTCTAATTGATAGTTATAAATCATAAAAATTTGTTTTAGCCATATGTGACGATTAAAGTATTGGCTAAATGAACTAAACAATCAAACATGCACGTAAATCCAAAATATTGACGATTCTATAAACAATAGCGTTATGATACAATTTTTCAACGTTTAGGATTCGTGGTGCAAACTCGTTTAATTATCCATCCAAACTCCCTCAAATATATATCATGTTTTCTATTAAATGAACATAAATTAATTTTGTCCATATTTTGGCATATGATTCTTTTTATTACCTTTTATTTTTTTTAGGGCTCTTTTAAATGGTGGCTTTCACGACGAGTCAATTTTACACTCTCTCAGCCCTTTCCCGTGAACACTCATCATTTTTTCAATTACTATCCTCACGATAAACGGTTCTTACATGCACACCTCCTCCTTATGCCTACTTACTCATAGATGATAAAATTAAGATAAGAACGTCTCACCAAACTTAAATATGCAAGAGATGTCAAACATCCATATAAACCCGTGCATGTGTGCAAATATGGCATATATAAAAAGTCGAATCAAAATGCATATCAACTTCAAAACAACCCCATAATACAATGGTTAAGATCATTCTAAGCATCAATAATTATGACCAAATGTCCTAGTCACATGGATAATGAAAGGAAGGGGGTCCCAGAACACCAATATGCCACATCAAACATGTAAACTCAAAAACAAAAAAAAAACGAAAATCTTTTTGGTTTTTCAACAAATTCTGACTCAAAAAATGCAAAATATTTTTATATTTTCTCAAAAATACTATCAACCAAAAATATGTTTGTATTTTTCAAACAAGACTCAATAAATGAAAAAAAAATAATACAAAATGATACACATGTCATAAAACTACCAAGATATAAATCATGATGCAAAGACTAGTGTACGACAAACATGGTAACACAATCATCCTTTAGATTTAGCATGGGAAGAATCAAGTGCAACCAAATGAGAACTATGAAATTTCAATCCTAAAGCCACTAAATCCGATTTTCTAACCCAAGTAGGTGTAACATAACAGGTGCGGGTTTGGGGAACCGACACAACTTTATTCCTAAACTTCCTAGGAGCATTCCTAAGGTCATAGTAAAAACGTCTAAGGTAACCTATCCTACCACAATGTGTGCAAGTGTAAAGACGGTGGGAATGATTAGCAAAATATCGACCTATACTCACATTCCTAGTGGGCTCTCTCACACAGTTGGTATTATCTTTGGGAATGGGAACACCTCTATCATCGTAGCCTATACCACACCTATCACTTTTGACTTGGGCGGTGCCTAACATCCTATCTAACTTTTTCGACCTAGATTCCAAGTCAAACTTAACCTTACTCGAGTCTTACAACTTCTCCTCCAACTCACAAATCCTAGACTCAAGCACACGCCTGGACTCCTCAAACTCAAGCAACTCCTTTTTCAAGTCTCCATCAAACCACTAAGACCATCTCTCTCTTTCTCCACATATTCTAGCTTCCTCCTAAATATCTTCTCCCGTGCCCTAAGATCCTCAATCAAAGCATCGTTATTTTCTATGACACTCTTATTCAACCTAGCTTGCAATTTAGAGTTTACCTTTTTCACTTTCATCGCCTCGGCATACAATTCATTAAGTGCAATTAGCAACTCTTTCACATCAACCTCCTCGTCTTCACTCACTTAACCCTCACTCACTTGGGATTCAACGGCCTCAAAAATGTCATGCACATGAGAATCTTCATGGGAAGATTTATCGTCGTCGCTCACATTACAAGCCAAGAAAGCAACAAACTTACTCTCATTGGGGAACTCTCTCCCTCTTTTGGATTACTATCACTTAAGGAGGAACTATAAGATATCGGTTTCTTGCCCTCTTTCTTAAGTCTACTGGGACACTCGATAACTTTATGACTATACCCCTAACACCCAAAACACCTATCCGACTCAACCCTATAAAAATTTCTCACTTTTATCTTTAGGGGTGGACTCTACCCTGTTGTTCTTGAATTTCTCGAACTTTTTTGCATCTTTCGATTGCTTTTGAAACTTAAGAAATTTTTTGAACATCTTTGCCAACAAGGCGACATCCTTAAAATCGGAATCGGAATCGGAATCTGAAACTTTAGTTTACTACTTTCAGGCTTTCAAAGCAATACCCTTTTCTTTCTTTGGCACTTTCTTGGAGGTAAACATATCGAGTTCATAGGTTTGCAAGTCACCTATAATCTCTTCAAGTTTTGTCGAATCAAGCTTACCTAAGGAGTTTAAAACGATCACTTTTGCATCAAACCTACTCGACAAAGATCTCAATTTTTTTATCACACGGTTGTCGGGAATGCTCTCTCCTAAGTTAAAAGACAAGTTGACAATATTAGACAACCTAGCGTAAAACTCATCAAACGACTCACTATCTAACTTCTTAATCATCTCAGACTGTGTAATGAGGTTGTGTAACTTAGATGCCCTAACCATGCTAATACCCTCATGAGTTAGTGCAAGTGTATCCCAAGCCTCTCTTAAAGTTTCACATGTCATGATTATATTATACTTTTTCGGTGTGACATGTGAGGAAATTACGTACAGACCTTTAGAGTTGTAGAGTGCAAACCTATGTTTAGCCTCAGTCCATGACTAAATGGGTTTCAAACTAGTGACCTCACCCTCTCATGTGATTGGTGGTGTCCAACCCTTTTCAACTGCTAACCACACACGCTCATCAATGGATTTTAAAGCAATTCTCATTCACATTTTCTGACAAGCATAATTTGTGCCATAAAAAATAGGAGTATGAAAACTTTCAAAACCTCAAAAAATCATTTCCAAAAACATAAGGGATCAAACACAATAAAAATATGTTTCTAGATCTGATACCAATTTGATGGTCCCTATTTATTTTTCTATCAGAAAGTGTTTTAAGGATGGCAAAAATAATTTCTTTTTTTATGAAAACCCTTTTTCCAATTTTTAATTCACACCAAGTTGTGAACTAATTTTAACTTAACCAAATTTTATCTTGATTAGTCCTAAACATCCATTTAGTGATTAAAGCAAATAAAATAAAGTAAAGAATACTCACAACACCGGATGAACGAGAAAACCATAAAGAAAAAAAAATCTCGGACGACCCAAGCGAGATAATCACTATGAATGTAGATTTACAACGAACAATGACAAGCCTTACTCAATGACTCGATTCCCATAAGACTTGACGCTCTTATGATCTTCAACCACTCCTCTCACAGTGCCCACGTAGAAAGTCCTTCTTCCACGATATTTGTCCACAACACATGCATCCACGTATATCTTAGTGTCCACCAATATGGCTTGTAACGTCTACGATGTTGAAATCGAACTCCACCGAATCTTCACCATAAAACCAACAATGTTCAAGTGTAGAACAACTCTTCTTGGTGCCACAAAGATCACTATAGCATATATTATTGATAACTCGGATCTTTGAAACTATAAGGGTGCATTTACTTTGGAAACCCTTCGAAAACTTGTGTGCGAAAATGTAATGGTTCGTAAACAGCTTTTCTAGAACGCACACTTCCAAAATCTGAAGGAAACACGCCTATAAATACTTTTATTAAGGCGGTGGCTCGCTCAAACGACTGAAGATGTCGCTCGAACGAGATGACCATGTCGTTCGAACGACAGTGGCATCTCGCTTGCATGACAGTGTATGCTGTTTGATGTCGTTTGAGTGACGCGCGTAATTAGAGTCCCAATAAAAAAACAACTCTAATCCGCCCTTATAAGATTTAAATAAAGTGTAAAACATTTCAAAGGCTTATAAAATATTTTTCAAAATATTTATTTAATTAAATATCATCCTTATCCCTATAAAAATTAAATTTCGAGTCCCATTAAAATTATGCATTCATACCTGAGTAATCTTGGGATGCAATTGAACTTTAAAGAAGAATAAACTTGCACCAATTAAACATTCAGCATAATTAATTCCTTGAATTTTTGTTGCAATGTCTTCAATAAACTTCAACACGTCATTGTGTGTGTTGGATCTTAGCAATAAAAAATACGACTTGTGACTCAAACGTATTTTGTTCCGAGAATAAGTCAAAACTATACAACAGACTCAATTGGATATTTTTTTCTCACAGTTCTAAAATCGTAAAACCTTAAGAGCTCAAACGTGAGTGTCAAGATTCATAAGTGAGAACCCAAAGACAATCTATTAAAATATCAAATTAAGTCTAGAATTAACAAAGTCTAATATTAAATTATGCCACAAGATTGAATATTTTTAATAATAAAGCTACTTTTATATTGAAAGTTATTATATAGGATCAGCATCATTTTTCTTGTTAAAGTTTCATAAAAAAACATAATTGTATAAACCACCAATAAGAATACAATAATTAAGAAAATATAATATTATATAAACTTATAGATCTTTTGTATACTCAAGACAAATCTCTCACGATAAAATTGAGAAAAATATTTTGAATGGTCGTCGCGGGTTTTTTTAAATGACTCCAAAATAACATAAGAAAAGAAATCTAAGAATTTATGGCTTGTTTTATAGTTGTCTTATAAGCATCCTCCTGCCGATTTAGAACTATGCTTCATATCACTCTAGTTTTGGAAAAATGAAACAAATTATTTCATTCATATCGAACGACACATTATAATCCACATAATATAGCTTAAAATATGTATGTTACATAATGGGTACTCATATTTTCATCTCTATTATTATGAGTTTATGCATAAACTTTATGCTTAATCCGTTTAATAATATTCTTTAAAATTTTAAAATAGTGTCACAAACTAATTTATTGATAGTGGATTCCTCAAGTACAACTCAATTATAACAATTTAGCACTTTTAAGTGAAACTTAGCTTCTTCATTTCATTCTAAGAAGTCAGTCTCGAAAGTATTAAAATGGATAGAGCAGGCAATTTTAGATAAATAAAATGATATTCAATTAATGAGACATATAGCTCACTACATTAATGCTATGAGATGACAACACATACATTAATAATATTTTATTAATGTGAATTTTTTGTAATAACTTTGAATATTTATATATGACTTTATTGGGTAACATGTTATGTAATTTAGATGGACATGTTATCTGAGATAACCTTTCACCACCTAATTGCATAATTTCTTAATATTTATTTCAGTTACTCAAATTCAATTTCCTTTGAATAATTATCTTGCTTGACAAAATAAAGAAGATATACTCTATTAATGTCTTTACATATATAAGAATGATGAGTTATTACTACCACTTTATCAAGCATTCTTGTTGGGTCACTTTGGTGACCAGCTGACTACCCATTATATGAATATTTTATTATTTTATGAATTGTATAATAATTTCAACAAGCATTAATATTTTCAAAAGGCATAAATGGACAATGTGATTATAAATTAAGGAAGGTTATGGATTCTTTCGAGCAGTTGATACCAACCTTAATAAACAAACATATTCACCCTTAATATTCACTTCACCATTACAATGAGAATCTTTGGAGCAACCAATTCAAAACTGCTTAATCATAATAAAATTATTAATAATCCAAGCACTCAAAATCATATCCAGACTCTTTGGAACAAACCAAAATATAGTATTTGAATGTTATCACAAAATTCAACATTTACAGTTTATTAGAGTAGACCACTTTGGTAGAATTGCAACCTAATCGTGATATAAATACTGGGATGAAAACCTTAAGGCATGCCAAAATATAGTATTTGAATTTTATCACAAAATCCAACATTTACAGTATATTATATTAGACCACTTTGGTGGAATTCGTTACCAAATCGTGATATAAATAATGAGATGAAAACCTTAAGGTATGCCTTTAATATTCCATTACTCATATTGGACATAATAAGCATATATACATTAATATAATCTTTACAATTTTGAGCACTGAATTAAACTTCACGTAAATATTACTTTCAAGGAAAAATATATATCCTTCGAGCTTAAATTGATGGAAAAGAAAATTACTCATTAATTTTCATTCAATAATCGTAATTATCCATTTGGGAAATCTTACAATGAACAAGTCACATCATCATTGTATTAACAATCTAACATTCATAACTATATTTGGACCTTTCGAATAAACAAATTTATACACAATAATTTAATGTTTACAATTATAGACTAAGGCACTTTGATGGACAGATAATCTAACATATTATAAATATTAATGTCAAAATCTTAACCATAAATATGATATTCATAATAATTTTTGGTGTATATTAAAAACATTAGAAAATATGAATATTATTTTAACTAAATAAGGTAGGACAACTAAAGTAGTTATTAGAACACATAAAAGCGAGAAATCCAAAATTTTTAGTAATGGGAAAATTTGAGTAACCACTACGAAAGTGTTAAGAAAACTTTTAAAATAATCTCTAATAAGCGAAATTTAAAAATAGTTTGGAGAAAGACATAGTTGTCAACTTTATTACGAAATATGATAAATTTAAGGTTTGAAGGGCTCAAATCGCCAAAACAATGTCCATCACCAAAATTGGTGAGTTTTGTCCATTAGGTCGTTTCGGATCGACATAAAAAAATTCATAAAATTCTAAGTAAGTCGTTAATTTTAATTTCAATTATTATTTACTAGAGGCATAGGAAAGCTGATACTGAAAACGTCTCAAAATTTTAGATTTACAGTTTTATAAAGTAAGCAGATTTAAAGACATAATTAAATTGACACAAGAGAAAATCACAATAAGGGAACCAAATTCAATTTTAATTTGGTCATTAAAATTTTGGAACCCAACAATCTCATCTTACGAAATTTTCTTTTATGTAATTATACATATATACCAAACAATTCATTTGATTGCATTCACAGAGATCATAAGTTAGTTTATCCTTAATTGCACTTTAAATATTTAATTTACGAAGTGTGCAAAAAAATTTACTTTCATGGGGCATACACGTACTCACATATTACATAATGTATGTAAAACTCAATGCCCTTCAAAAATATTATACGCAAAACGTAATGGATAATAAAGGATCCAAATATAGATGTGTACACAATAATTTAATATTTATAACTATAGATCAAGGCATTTTGATGTCTTCCTAATTTAACATCATATAAATATTAGTGTATAAACATTAATTCATACTTATATTAGGACCTTTGGGCAATCAAATATATATTATACACAATCATCTAGTTTATCAAAAATATTATTATCAAACCCATAATCATGCATGTAATATTTAAAACCTTAGCAAATAATATATAACATGAACATTAGAACAACCATTTGATAATTAACAAATATATGCAGTAAATTATACCATAAAATATGGGAAAATGATTATTTTTTCAAAAATGGAAAATTTTGATTTATCACTACAGTAACATAAATAATCACTTTCTAGTTCACAGAATCATAAAATTAATTTTTAAGCGAGAGTTATTAGCATTGACGGTATTATCCAAAATGGTAAAAATGCATTTTTAAGGGTCTAAACGTCGTCAAATTACCGAGATAGGGTGGTTCCCATTATTTACAATGGTTTTGTTCATTTTCACGTTTTCAGGCGACCATGTGAATTTCGTAAAATTCCGAGCAAGAAAAAAAATATGTTGTTGAAAACGTCGCTAAAAAATTAAGTAATTCATCATTTTTTTTTACCTAGATTCTTTTTGTAGGCAAAAATTCTTAATGGACAATCATGAAATCAGAAACCTAAGCTCTCATACTACATGTAAACATAATTAAAAGAACATATAATTAACAATTTATACGAATCTATAAATCTAACATATGAATATTAAGTTATACATGTTATTTGTTCTTTAATAATACAAAATGTTAAGTGTAATATATTTAATGTTAGGTTCTTAGATCAACATAATTATCACATATAATTATTATGCTCAACATAAAATGATATTATAATCACATACCTTTATAGTGTTACAACTGAAAATATTGGCGGAGCATTTGACCTTAATGATGTCCGATCGGGCTGATCTTCGTACTAGGCTTCATCTTGTCTTTTACAAATCGTGTTCCAGTTTTAGCGCATTCCCACGGTTAGATCTTCCTCTATGATCAAAACACTATTTTAAAAATTAACACACATTGAGTCTTTGGATTTCTCTCCCTTGTCCTATGATTTCAGTACATTGTCTTTTTAGTGTGTCTGAATAATGAAAAGTCAGTCACTTATTTATAGGTAGGGATAGGACCCAAATCTCCAATAGTCACTTAATCTCAACCGTCCATCAAGGTAAATATCTAAGAGTCCTTTGACTCTTGGCATTTGGAGTACCCTTTCATTAACCAAAATGATTCTTAGTATTAATATAATTATGGAACACATTATGGAGAATTATTATTTCAAATAATTCTAACACTATGATCATATAAGACAAAGCAAATGAAAGAATAAAAAATAAATTTTAATTAAAAAAGAAAGTCTTTCCGAGAGAACTTACAGTAGGTGATCTCCAATGTTATTTAAAGTGTGGCTTATATTGTTTTAAGTGTGTCTTATAAAGGATGTAAAGAAACTGACAAAAGATGAATAGATAAGTGAGGGATATAGCGAATTAAGAGAAAAAAAGGGTAAAGGGAAGAGATTCAAACGACCGACTTAGAGGAGGAAAAGTGACACCCTTTTAGGTGTACTACATCTACTAAATAGGTGAATTATTTGACTCACTTAAGACGTTTTTGAGATAAATTCAACATAATAAATAAATATATATATATATCCCCTAACAAGTCTTTAACCTTCATATTTTTTTTTTATTTGCATTACGCCCCCAAAATATCTCCTCGAGTAATTCTACATTGATCCTTTATCTTTAATATATCTCTTTGACCTCCAACTTTTGACATGTCATTTTCAACTCCTGAAAAATATAAAAATAACACTATAAGCATAATTTGGGCCAACAAAATATATAATATTACCGTTTGACCCTGGACTTTAATAACTGCATTCGTGTCCTTACTTTTTATATATGTGTCATTTGGGTTCCGTTTGAGTCCCGATTTCACTAAATTTTAAGGGTACTCATAAAATAAAAATGTGAGTCAATTTATTAAAAAACTTTGAGTTCAAACCATTATTGAAATTACACTTTCACTTCTAACTTTATAATATTTATCATTTGGACTTTTAATTTAACTCGGGTGTACATGAAACTTTACGGGCACTTATAAAAATAATGTATTGACTGTTTCATCACAAAATTAGGTAAAAAAATATTAAAAATACTAAAATGAACTTTTTTCCCTAATTTGTTCGACTTTTATTCGGATTAATTTTTCTAAAAATATTTAAAATTCGCTATTTAACCTTTAAAATTATCTAACGTTGTAAAATGCACGTATTATTCAAACACTCAAAATTTAGGCTTTTTGGGGAATAAATGTGTAATATTTGACCTTAAATTAATATAAAAATACATAAAATTGAGGTCTACTCACATATTGAAAACAATTTTTGATGACTCTAGAGAGGACTAATACCATAACAGATTCAATGTGAAATAAAATGTGATAAACGTTACGAATGATAACACATTATCATTTAAAACATATTACTATATATAAAAAATGTCTTTATTTGGTCAAATTCAAAACATTAGCACGCTGGTAAAATATTATAATCAATTTTATAACAAGTTCAAATTAAAATAAGATAAATTTTTGCATTGTGACATGATAATAATTCGCAATGCAAAATTAAAATATTTCACATGCAAAACTATTATAATTCGCAATATGAAATTTGAAAATACTGTAATGTGAAATTAGTATATGGAAAAATATTGAAAAGTCATATATATACCAATGACTTATTATAATTCTCATTAATTTTACCCTCGGTTATACCCTCCTTACATATCCTACTATTATGAGGGATAAACTTCTATATCTATCACATTTATTCAATTTTTGCCTCTCCTTTTGATGAAATCATTTTCTTCCTTGGATAACTAGGCTGTTTCTTTATAATTAGGGGTAAAATGAGTGCATTATTTATCTTGAATTAGGGTTTGTGAATGGTAGGGATTGGTGCAATGTGATTTGAATAAGCCTTTCGAAAGGTCTCAGGGTAGAAATATTGGTCAATATATTCATAGACATAGTTACATCCCTTTTACAATGTTTTAGCAATATGAGAATATAGAAATCCTTTGATCTTACACTTCCCACATATCGAAAACCTATTCTTAATGTTAACTGACATTGAATAAGGGATAAAATAACCTCATATATACCATGTTGATTAGACTACACCCCATATACGACCCTCTTTTAGATTAAATTGACGTGTATTTCCACATCAGGACACAACACACTAGTCCATTCTCTAGATTATGTTCGCCTTTTCAACATCATGCTCATCACTTTCATTCTTATATTTTCAACCATTATCATATCCACAAATGAAATAATTCAGCTATGTTGGAATATAGCTCCCTATACCGTTTACGAGTAAATTCTACATTTTTCAGTGTTTTGGGTCATAATCCTCTAGGAATTATTGAACCCGGTGTAATACCCCGTATTTTTATAGCTTTTAAATTATGGGATTTATTAAATTCAATTGAGATAAATTAATTTAATTTCAATCCGGAATGTTGTTTTAAATATTTATTAGCATGACGAGAGTTGGTAATTATTGGAAATTTGTTATTTGTTGAATGTTACTGGATGAGTATAGTAATATATGAGATTTATTTTTATAATATTGTCACGTGTGAATAAAATGACAATTGTGAAAATTTAAGTCGGGACGCGCCTGTGTCGTGTCGGGACTAAATGTGGATTAATAAAAGTGAATATTTTATAGGTTATTCGTATGGTCGTTTTGAGTGCGCCAACGCGTCCGGAAGGGCCGAGATAGTCAGAAAAGTGCACCCGGGGGTTTTGTTTGGGTCTCAGGGCGTTTTTAGGCCTAATTAGTACCCCGGGAGGGCATTTAGGTCATTTTACATTTTTGGGTAACTAAACCCACGAAATTTCAAGGGTTATATCAGATGTCTAAGGTTGTCTTCTAGGTTTATAACAACCAAAGACAAGTGACGGCCATAGGAGAGGGAAGGAGAGAGCTTCCAAAGAAATCCAAGGCCCGAAACCCATCCGTTTGCACCGCCTCCACCACCAACGCGTAGATCGTGAGACGGGGAACGCAACCACACCAAATTCGGCACCAAACCAGAACGTCGAAAATCCCAGGCAAGTGTTTATCTTGCTTATTTCGTTGATACATCTTTCATATTGGTTTAGGAATGATTAGGATGAATTATATGGAAGAAAAACCCAATTTGAGATAGGAAATTGCATGTAGTGATGATTTATATGATATTCTGGAAACCCTATGTCATGTAAAGGATTAAGAGTTTGATTAAGAAAAGAATTCTAATCAGATACAAACACTAAAAAAATTATTTCGGGTGATCGGACCTTTGGAATCGCTTGAAATTTTAGTATGTTGTAGCGAACAGCGAGACAGGACTGCTGACAAAAATTCAGCTTGATCAGACGGTCGGATTTCTCAAAATATTATTTTTACTAGAAAGTTTTATGTTTTGAGGACTCTTAGAGAGTTTTATATTTTGAGGACTCTTCCAAGTAATAAATAAAAATTCAATTAAGACTCCATTTTAATTTCGATTTCGAAACCGTTTGAAATTCTCATCTTTGAAAATAAAATTCAAAATCCTTTAATGTAAGGCGAAATCTATATTTTTGGGATATTTTGCATAAGGGATAATGTAAGTATATATTAAAGGGGAGAGACACGTAAGAGAGAGTTACGTTGGAACATAAATAGATATCTACTGAATTGTACATTTGGAAGAATAGAGTCCATGAGGGTTACGTAGTAAGTTGGAAAAACCCTTCGAATTAAAGTGAGAAATGAACCATTATACGTGATAACTAATAATGGGAAAATAAGGATAAATGTTGTGAATATGGGTTATGAGATAAACCTAAATTGATATAATAAAAGTGGTATATTTATATGATTGTGTATGCATATATTATATACTTGTGAAAATCATGCCCGCGCTACTTGCTATCCCTGAGGTTACCGCGCTGGGATGATCTTATCCTGTGTTGCCTTATGGGGGATATTGACTCGTACTCTAGAAGATAGAAATCCTAGGTACGGGATATCGGATCGATAGTTGGACGGTCCTAAGAGACGTGAGGGTATGTACTGACCTCTTGGACTTGGAATCTATGCTTCGCCTCAATATTGTATGTGTATGTATTTGTACAGTTCGAGAGTGATTTCGAACTTGTATTCCCTTTAGTGTGATTGATACGGGGATTGGATAGCAGAGTATGCCCGCACCATAGTTTTTATGTGGGGTGCCATTATGATATATATATTATACGAGTAGTTAATATATATATGAAATTCTGAAATCTGTAACTGCCTACTGTGATTTGATATGTAGGACATGGTTGATGACTCAAATTATAAATATTTGTTTTGAGAAAGTATAATATGACACTGGAAAACTTTATTGACTAATAAAGTTAAAAGGAGAACTTTGGTTACAAATTGAAATCTTACGTTCTAAATACTTGTGTTGTTCAGTTGTAAATCCTGCGAATAACCTAAGATAAGCTAAATCATTGGGGAAAGATAGTGTGGTATATGACGAGATAGACCATTGGGAAGGTTAGTGCGATAGGTGTGCACATTAGAAGAGAGGTGAGAATTTCTCAAGAGAGTGTCGCACTAATATGTTGTTGCATTAGCCTGTAATCAATTTAAATACTTGCTAAACGAATTTTTAAATCATATACACTATCGGGCTCTGACCCGTTTCTATTTCCTTTTCTCTCTTGTATATATATGTATGTATTACAGGAGCCCAGCCACAGGGGCGTCTTACTTAGGATCCTTTGGAAGGAACGTGCTGCAGCTTAGGTGGGAGTTGCAGGCCTGTTGTTTAGACGACTTCATCCATTTGATTCTACTCCTAGTTCAGTTTTATCCAGCAGGGGCATGTGTCGCCCTCTTTCTATTATTTAGTTGGTATTGTCAGAGATTGAAATTTTTACTTTCAGTACCTTTATTTCGGGATTTATTACTGTTAGGATGTTTTCCTTTAGTGTTGTAAATGTTGGGATTTATTGTTGATGATTAAATTCGTGTACGTTCAATTCTATTTTTATTCTTAATGTGTGACTCTTTAGATGTTAATGGTTTAAGGTTTTATAACCGGATTTAATAAAATGAGAATAAGGTTTTAAATGGTTTTGACACTTAGCTTAATTATTTAGGGTGTTTAAATTGGAAAAGTATTTTTACGACAGTGATGCTAAGAATGAACCAATTGTTCACCTTTATTTTAATTTAATAAAGGAGTGATCGCCCGGTATTTAATTAGGCGGGGTGTCACAGGTCGTATCAGAGCATCAGGTTCTAGTGTCCTTAGGATCTGTACGGCTTATTATGCTTTCAGCGTTGCTTTGTTTGTTATAGAGCCCTACGTTTGGGATTGTCGATTCCTTTGACGAGATTTCGTTCTCCTGCTATAATGTGTATACACTAGTGAATTCTAATTTCGTTCGGATGTGTGCGTGGGCCGAGCGATGACGAATGTCAGAAGAGGACCGTTAACCGTACATCAGGAGGCAGGGCTCAGTTGAGATTATGAAATATATCCGAGGATGATGACCGTAGTCGAGGTCACCTCCATTATGGCACGAGAAGCCACGACTAGAAAGGCGACTAAGGTGCAGCAATGATTTTCAAATGCTGTTATAGTTAAATGAGGTGCGAGGGTAAACTTACCCAACGTATTACAAAAACGTGTAGAGACTGTCAGTGGGAAATTTTAGAAAAGCGAAAATTGTGTGTGTTTACCAAAGGAGTTAAAGTATCCAAAGGCTTAAATATAGGACGGAGTGTGGCAAACTGAAAGTGAAAATTTAGAGAAAATTTTCTTGGCTTTCGGGACGAAATTATAATGGTTTGAGTCAACCACCAATTTTAGAAGTGGAATTCTATGCCTATAGGAGAACCTTAGGTACAGTGTTGACCGTATGTTCCTTCCTCAACTGTTCAGGATGAGAAGCAAACGTGGTTCTGAACGCATCGCAGGAGGGCATGACAGAAGTCCAATTGTGGATATGAATCCTAATCGTTAGCAAATTTTGTATCGAAAGAGGTAGATACTAGTGGAGGAAACGACTCCAAGTGGGAGACCAACTTGTAATAATAGTTGATAATACTTGAGGAGGAAATTCTGATGGACGACCGATTCAGAGGTTGACAATGTCATATTTTGTCAATATAGATGATAACGCTTCTTTGTGGGGGAAGTTAAAGGAATCGAAGAATTTAGTCGAGAATAAGACTGAATACAACGGTGGTGGTATAGCACCACAAAAGGATGTGGATACACATCAGGAAAACCATTTAAATGCTTCAGATAGTTAAATTCTTACCAAGTGATGGTAAATTCAGTAAGTACTATTATAGATAGTAACATGATCTTTATGGCCTAAAAAGCTAAGGGAACAATCGGGATGGCTAACAGGAATTGAGTCTACTAAAGTCCGAGAGAAGGACAATCCTAACCTGGTTGGTAGGACAGGTGATAAGTGGATTATGTGTTGAGGTATTTTGGTGCGGAGTGAAATTGCTCACGATAATATGTTCCAAAGTGAGAAAAAAGGACAAGAATACGGTGCCTAGTAAAAGAAAACGATTAAAGTAATTTTGTTTGGTTTGAGTAGACGTGTTACGTCCAGAATCCACTTGCGCAGTCAAGACGATTGGCGGGTGGAAGTATAAGTTGTATCCTCAGAGGATGCGACGTGTTTATGTGACATGAGCAAGTCACTATATTTTGTTCCTTTCTAGATTAGCATGTGAGACGAGCTTAATGCATATCATTATAAACGTTATTAAAATGTGAATATTTTTCCCTAGTGTAGCGGGATTTTTCTTTAGTCCTATCCGCGGAGGATGAATGAGTATATTAACAGCGTTTTATACTTTATTGAGGTTACTCGTTGTAGTGATGCGATACACGAGTATGATATTATCTTTGTTAAAATGTTATAGAAATGGATAGTACGATAGTGGGAATTTATTGCAAGGCTATCGGAGTGGTTGCATTAGAGCAACATGTTTTACGTTTTGTTTTGGCGAGGCTTTACCTGTGAGAAGGTTGGACTCACACTTATCTTATCAATCCTAGAGACTTCGGAGGAGATAGTGGGCTTGAGATATTCGATGCCAAAGTATGTATAGACGTTGTCAGTATAATTCCGTATGTATCGGGATTTACCATTGAGCGAAAAGATTTGACTCAGTATTATGTTTAGCACTCCGGACTTAGTGATATGAAAAGTGCATTGTTATATTTATCCTTTAGAGATGTGGGAGTTAATATTTATACCCCTATTATTAGGGAAAGGAATTTCGAGAATTCCGATTATATGTATTCGAGGTTTATGGAATGCTATTACCACCAACCTATACTGAACAATAGTGAAATTAGTGAAACGTTCTTTGTTAAGCATAATTACGGAGAAATTGTAACTTTTCTGTCAAGAGACAGAATAAAGGGGTACACGCCACGGACGGAGGACCTAACGGATTTCGATAACCGACAATGCTAGGTAGTAGTGTATCAAGGGGGTTCCTTGTTTGGATTTCGCTTTGCGAGACATCCCACGCATGAAACTTAGCGTAAGGTTGGAAATAGGGAGACGTTTGGTCACTATTCCATGAGTTCGGTACCATGGTCGAAATGGGATCAAGTAATTATGTATGTAAGTTGGGAGTTGAATTTTGTCTTAAAGCTATTGGAAGCCGAATCTTGTGGTAAGAAAGCATTGAAAGTTACCCCACGAGTTGAGGGGTGGAACGATGATAAGGAGAATTTAAGGATTTTGATTTCTAGGGTGATTGAGAGTACCCAAATTTCATAACCGCGTTCAAATCACGAGGCGAATAAAGAGTTAGAATGATTTTTAGCATGGATTATCTGGAAAGAACTTTATTATAAAAAAGAGTTACTGATTTATTTTGGTTGTTGTACCTATTTGGGAAAATTGTTATACTTATCTGAAGAGGGTTGAGAATTATTATTCCTCTTTTATCGTCATGGAATTTGAATGCCCTATTCCTTCTATTTCGTTGAATTTAGTTCGTTCTACGGATGAGTCGCACGCCGTTCGCTCTTCTAGGACGGTCGGGGTGTTGCAAGAATGTGGACATCTCGGTTAATTGCAGTTAAAATCGTCCGAGTCGAAGGGACGTGGTCATGGACATGTGTCATATATGTTTGTGGGACTAGTTAAACGAAGTGGAAGTGATAGAGTGGATTAAACGTCACATGAGGGGAGATAATCCATACATAGGTGTGTAATTAGAATAGCACACCCAAATTTGAATTGGAAGACTGTGGGAAGTCATTTAAGAAGAGTATTCCTTGAAAGGAGAATTTAATGATTATGAAGAACACTCGGAACAGAGTTGTTAGTAGGCAAGTAGGAGAGAGACTTGCACATACAAAGGGGATGATGTTGGTATGGTATAAAAGTTCCAGAAGTGCGCTTCGTGGAGAGAAGAGCACGAGTGGAACTTTCGGCATACTTCAAGGAAGGAAGGGGAGTATTATGTGTCACTTAATGTGAGACATTTCAAGGAAGAATCGATGTTTAGCGGGACGTAGTGAGTAGTCTCTACATGCACCGCCCACTGGTAAGGTTGAGTTGAAAGAGGAGAATCAACCAAAGGATTTTGTGTTTAGCTACAATTCCTGAATTTGGATGAGGTCGGTAAAGTCGGTACAGTTCTTGGATGTGTTGCCATTCTCAAAACAAGATCAAAGGTTCATCCCGAATATGTGAATAAAGTCGCCGAGAAGGAGGTGATTGATACTCCTTTAAGCTGACTTACAATATTAACTAGTATGCCCCAGACTTCCTTTGAAAGTAAGGATCGCGCCAGTGCATGATCCGGCGCAGTATAAATTTCTAAATCAGGATGAGATTGGTGAATCCCACCTTTGATATGGGATTTCAGAAACCAGCGGAGATAAGATTTCGTTTCGAGTAGGATGTATCACCCGTAGCCAGGGAATGGGCGCACGGTGATTAAAGATTTGTGGAGCCACGTGAAGGAGATTTTGGAATATTGGTACGATGATTTCAGGAATGCTCGGTAGAAGCACTCGTACCCGTTTGTCGCGTGCAAGGTGCTTACTAAGGTTTTGTTATGGAAGAACCTCAACTATTCTCCTTCCGTATGTTCAGAGGAGAGTAGATAATCAGAGTTTTTGGATCGATCGAGAGAACATTCGATAACTGTGGTAGAATTCCACGACTGTTTTGGGTGAGCAAGAGTAATCAAATGTTCGTATAATTTTCTCAGAATGGGAGTTTTGTATATGAATAAATCCGAGTATTTGTCATGTAGTGAGGTGCGGCCTCCTAATGATAGTGAGATAAGGAAATTATAACGTATAGGCGTGACCTATGAAAATGTTATCGGTTGAGAACACAATGTGAAGTGTCTCTAATGAGAATGTAAAACAAAGTTGCTGTGAGGAAAAATCTATAATGATTGAGCGCCGTACTATGTAGATAGTTTGCGTACTGACAAGGATATCCAGAATTGTGCTACCTGGTAGGCCTTATTTTCCGAATTTCGGGACAAAATTCCGTTATTTGGGGGGAAGTATGTAATACCCCGTATTTTTATAGCTTTTAAATTATGGGATTTATTAAATTCAATTGAGATAAATTAATTTAATTTTAATTCGGAATGTTGTTTTAAATATTTACTAGCGTGACAAGAGTTGATAATTATTGAAAATTTGTTATTTGTTGAATGTTACTGGATGAGTATAGTAATATATGAGATTTATTTTTATAATATTGTCACGTGTGAATAAAATGACAATTGTGGAAATTTAAGTCGGGACGCGCCTGTGTCGTGTCGGAACTAAATGTGGATTAATAAAAGTGAATATTTTATAGGTTGTTCGTATGGTCGTTTTGAGTGCGTCAACGCATTCGGAAGGGTCCAGATAGTCAGAAAAGTGTACCCGGGGGTTTAGTTTGGGTCTCGGGGCGTTTTTAGGCCTAATTAGTACCCTAGGAGGGCATTTAGGTCATTTTACATTTTTGGGTAATTAAACCCACGAAATTTCAAGGGTTATATCAGATGTCTAAGGTTGTCTTCTAGGGTTAGAACAACCAAAGACAAGTGACGGCCATAGGAGAGGGAAGGAGAGAGCTTCCAAAGCAATCCAAGGCCCGAAACCCATCCATTTGCACCGCCTCCACCACCAACGCGTAGATCGCGAGACGGGGAACGCAACCACACCAAATTCGGCACCAAACCAGAACGTCAAAAATCCCAGGCAAGTGTTTATCTTGCTTATTTCGTTGATGCATCTTTCATATTGGTTTAGGAATGATTAGGATGAATTGTATGGAAGAAAAATCCAATTTGAGATAGGAAATTGCATGTAGTGATGATTTATATGATATTCTGGAAACCCTTTGTCATGTAAAGGATTAAGAGTTTGATTAAGAAAAGAGTTCTAATCAGATACAAACACTAAAAAAATTATTTCGGATGATCGGACCATTGGAATCGCTTGAAATTTTAGTATGTTGTAGCGAACGGCGAGACAGGACTGCTGACAAAAATTCAGCTTGATCAGACGGTCGGATTTCTAAAAATATTATTTTTACTAGAAAGTTTTATGTTTTGAGGACTCTTAGAGAGTTTTATATTTTGAGGACTCTTCTAAGTAATAAATAAAAATTCAATTAAAACTCCATTTTAATTTCGATTTCGAAACCGTTTGAAATTCTCATCTTTGAAAATAAAATTCAAAATCCTTTAATGTAAGGCGAAATCTATATTTTTGGGATATTTTGCATAAGGGATAATGTAAGTATATATTAAAGGGGAGAGACACGTAAGAGAGAGTTACGTTGGAACATAAATAGATATCTACTGAATTGTACATTTAGAAGAATAGAGTCCATGAGGGTTACGTAGTAAGTTGGAAAAACCCTTCGAATTAAAGTGAGAAACGAACCATTATACGTGATAACTAATAATGAGAAAATAAGGATAAATGTTGCGAATATGGGTTATGAGATAAACCTAAATTGATATAATAAAAGTGGTATATTTATATGATTGTGTATGCATATATTATATACTTGTGAAAATCATGCCCACGCTACTTGCTATCCCTGAGGTTACCGCGCTGGGACGATCTTATCATGTGTTGCCTTATGGGGGATATTGACTCGTACCCTAGAAGATAGAAATCCTAGGTACGGGCTATCAGATCGATAGTCGGACGGTCCTAAGAGACGTGAGGGTATGTACTGACCTCTTGGACTTGGAATCTATGCTTCGCCTCAATATTGTATGTGTATGTATTTGTACAGTTCGAGAGTGATTCCGAACTTGTATTCCCTTTAGTGTGATTGATACGGGGATTGGATAGCAGAGTATGCCCTCACCATAGTTTTTATGTGGGGTGCCGTTATGATATATATATTATACGAGTAGTTAATATATATATGAAATTCTGAAATTTGTAACTGCCTACTGTGATTTGATATGTAGGACATGGTTGATGACTCAAATTATAAATACTTATTTTGAGAAAGTATAATATGACACTGGAAAACTTTATTGACTAATAAAGTTAAAAAGAGAACTTTGGTTACAAATTAAAATCTTACGTTCTAAATACTTGTGTTGTTCAGTTGTAAATCCTGCGAATAACCTAAGATAAGCTAAATCATTGGGGAAAGATATTGTGGTATATGACGAGATAGACCATTGGGAAGGTTAGTGCGATAGGTGTGCACATTAGAAGAGAGGTGAGAATTTCTTAAGAGAGTGTCGCACTAATATGTTGTTTCATTAGCCTATAATCAATTTAAATACTTGCTAAATGAATTTTTAAATCATATACACTATCGGGCTCTGACCCGTTTCTATTTTCTTTTCTCTCTTGTATATATATGTATGTATTACAGGTGCCCAGCCACAAGGGCGTCTTACTTAGGATCCTTTGGAAGGAACGTGCTGCAGCTTAGGTGGGAGTTGCAGGCCTGTTGTTTAGACGACTTCATTCATTTGATTCTACTCCTAGTTCAGTTTTATCCAGCAGGGGCATGTGTCGCCCTCTTTCTATTATTTAGTTGGTATTGTCAAAGATTGAAATTTTTACTTTCAGTACCTTTATTTCGGGATTTATTACTGTCAGGATGTTTTCCCTTAGTGTTGTAAATGTTGGGATTTATTGTTGATGATTAAATTCGTGTATGTTCAATTCTATTTTTATTCTTAATGTGTGACTCTTTAGATGTTAATGGTTTAAGGTTTTATAACCGGATTTAATAAAATGAGAATAAGGTTTTAAATGGTTTTGACACTTAGCTTAATTATTTAGGGTGTTTAAATTGGAAAAGTATTTTTACGACAGTGATGCTAAGAATGAACCGACTGTTCACCTTGATTTTAATTTAATAAAGGAGTGATCACCCGATATTTAATTAGGCGGGGTGTCACACCCGGTCACACCCATACCTTCATAGTTCATCCATTATCTTTTTACATAGCTTTCTTGTTAGTGCCTATGCTGCATCTTTGAACTTATGCACAATTTTATCATGTATAATCTTGGAGTATGAATTACTACCACGAAATAAATTTCTTAAATTACCCTTGAGATGTTGTACACAATATGAGTGGTGACTTTGAGGAAAAACAACTAAAATAGCTTCTTTCAACCCATAATTATGATCTAAAATGAATGTTCACCTCTTTAACACAACTAACAGCACAACAAAGTTGATTTAAGAACCATGTCTAATTTTTCTCATCTTCTACGACTACTACACCAAATGCAAGACAAAATATACTTGTGATTTGTGAGAATTAAATAAATTTGTTGATTAATTCGTAAAAGAATAGTAAATATACAATCAGAATATAGATGTGTAATACTCGAAAATAAATTACTAAATAAATTATGATCACAGTGTTTGTCAGAGTGCAATATCATAAATTTCTAATTGTGAAACATTAAAATTCACAGTGCGACATAACGAATTTCCCAATGCGAAATGATGAAATTTGCAGTGCAAAATTATTTAATCACATTTTTGTTCATATGTATAATACAACTTCTTAACTAGTTTCCCACAAATTCCACACATTTAACATGTTAAATATACCATAAAAAACAAAAGGTGATGCATTAATTAAACTACATAAACTAATAATGGTTACCTACAAAAAGATCAGACGATTTTATGATGATCTAAACATTGTAGCCATGCCAAACGATTTTATGATGCATTGATTAAATAGTGAATGGCTACGCATTGTAGCCATTCACTGTAACTATAAAGTATGTTAATGACGACACTATTTAATTCTTTCTTCGACTCAATTATAAGGCTAGATAATTGTTAGAATTCTACCACATGTACTAAGATATCAAATGCACATTCGATCAAAACTGTGAAACCAAAGGTACTTCAACCGAAGGGTTTTAAATAATGACAACACAATTAATATGATATCACACTTCACTATCTTTTCTCTAATGTACTTGAGATTATAATAAGAACTCAATACATTATGAGATATGTTACACATCAGCTACGCAACCATGCAACCAGGCTTAAGTAATATAAGTACAACGAAGATCCTGATCAATACAATGAAGATCATAACCATGTTAACGAAGATCAAAAGAAATACAATGTTGACTTAAAGCATCATCAATTCCTAGCAAAGATCATCTCTCAAACCTCAAGAGAAATTCAAGCTCAACCAGTCACACAAGCGGTCTCATTACCATATCACACAACTTGTGAAGATCAATCTCAAGCTACCATCACATCACAAGCCAACATTTTTTTACACAAGAAAATCAGAAGAATGTTCAAAAGTCCAGATGATTATTAATATGTTTCTTATTGTAAAAGTCCAGATGATTATTACTATGTTTCTTATTAGTCTTTAAGGACTATTATACAAAAGTAAACAAACATTACTTACCTCGTATATTCTTAAAACTTACACACCTAAACCTACCCTAAAGCTCCCTAAACCTTCTCTAAAATTTGGCCCAATACCCAATACCATATAGACTAAAACCTAGGAGGCTTACTTGACTAAACTTTACTTTCAATCAACTAAAATTGTCCACTAAAAAGTTTAGTCAACTAAACTTCTTGGGATAGCCCACTAAGATAGTCCAACTGACAAACAAAGAAGTTGTAGTTGACTAAACTTGATTTGTAGTCGATTAAAATTTTCAGAGATTTAAAATTGTTTTGGGTAAAACTTCCTAACCTTTTATCCTAAGACCCACAATGTTTACCAACATTTTTTCACATCCCATCATTATAAATAGGCCCTCAAATCTGTAACTCATATCACCAAGCATCAAGCTAAGTTTGTGTCTTCCTACCTGAGCTTTCTAAGAGAGAAACCTAGTTCTTAAACTCCTTTCCATATTTGTGAGATTCAAACACAAATATCCATTGTAGCCAAAACTCTATTGAAGTGGAGCTTCATACTTCAAATCCATTATATCCAAGTTCCAAACTAAACCCCATGAGTTCCAAGAATAAAACCTCATTTCATCCAAGTTACACACCCCAAACCCATTTAAGCCAAATGCTTGGTAATCCTAGAAATGATGCATTTCTAGATTGATAACGTTCCTCCTACTTTAAAAAAAAATTGAGCAACAAACCCATCCAAACACCCACTTGTGTTTCAAAGTGATTTAAATATAAAATCTATCTTGAACCAATTTACCCAAAATAATATGTGTGTTTAGATATTAAAATACAAATCTCTTAAGACATAGATCCAAACTCAAAACCCCTTTGGAAAAAATATATAGGATCACTTGTTTATTTACTTTCCTAGAAAGAGAAAGTAAACCTATATCACCATTAATTTAGTGAAGCAAGTTTTCTTTACGTTTTAGTTACCAATCTTGTACTATTATTGTGGTAAATTTCATTGTATCTTCTCGGATAGTAGTGCTGTTGTTGAGGGTACTTAAGGCATTTAAAGACCTTGGGTTATTGCATGGGTACCACTTAGGAAAGGATGAGGGTATTATCTTGTACGTTACGATTTTTCAAGGTGTTATTTCTTTGTGAGGTTTTGGTTCCACCATAAGTGAACCGAAGATAGTGAAGTTCTCGAGTACTTCCTGGAGCGTGGACTTAGGAAGGGTCAAACCACATTAAACCTCGGTTTGAAAATTTCCTTTAAACCCTCTCTCCTCCCTTACTATATTTATATTCATGGTTTACTTTAATATGCGTAATACTTAAATTGCTTAATGTGAATGTGTGTAGATGCAAAACAACAATGGAGTAGTCATTTTATCAATAAAACTAGGAAAAAGTTTTTACTAAGTTCCAATATTTATAATATGACGATAAAAAGAAAGAAAGAAATTTTAATTTGTGAAAAGTTAAATAAATGTCATAATCCCAATGCACCAACCTCTTGGGATTATTTCGGGCCAACAAAAATATCACTGCTATAACAAATGCTAAAGGAACCGTAAAAAGAATTGAGAAAATCTGCATGTCTGGACTAAAAAATTGTGGTGTGTTTAGCGTGGAACTAATGTACCATTTTTTGCTCTGAATACGTCCATAGTAACCACACATAGTTTGTATCTTTTGTAACAAAAAAATGCATATATTTCCACATTGAAGATGTGAGGGAACAAAAAACTCAACTATGAAATACAATTGCTTCGTTGTTGAACTATAATAAAAATTCCTCTAGCGAGTACTTCAAAAACAAATGAATCATTTTATGGAATATGTGTTAAATTTGTATATTCTGAAATACGTATTGCAATAAAGTATAATGTTTTAAAATTTCACACCGTGATTTCATGTTACGTTTTTACTCTACATAATTATATTCATATTTTCCAGTTCAATTTCGCAATGCTATATTTTAGAGTTGTATTTCCGCATTTCAAGTTTGCGTTGAACATTTTATAATGATTTTTCACAGTGCAATTTTGCATTGAACATTTTGCACTGCAATTTCACAATGCAAGTTCGCCATGCGAAATTGCAATAGTATAATCCATCCTCAAAATTAAATTCCAAAACTTAACACATATCATACCTTGATTTCCATTGTTTACAGTGGCTGGAAGTAGATTCCCTTTATATCGACCTTTACAAGTAGATTCCCTTTATATCAACCTTAACAAAACCTTTATATCGACCTTTACAAAATATTTATATCACTGATACAATAAACGCTAAAGGAATTGTAAAAAGAATTGAGAAAATCTACATGTTTGGACTAAAAAAATGTGGTGTGTTTAGCATGGAACTAATGTACCATTTTTTTCTCCGAATACGTCCATAGGAACTACACGTAATTTGTATCTTCTGTAACAAAAAATACATATATTTCCACATTGAAGATGTAAGGCACCTAAGTTTATCAAATGAAAGATATTCATCAACTTATAATTGCTCACTTGCCTTTTCAACATTGAACCAAATAACACGATAAGACATCTGTATATCATAATTAAAATTTAATTCATGAATAACATCACAAGGTCTAGTAAATGTTTTGAACGTGAGCATAAAAAAATAACAAGTATGGTCACCATTAAAAGTCCTTATAATAAAAAATATTATATAGTTCAATAGAAGCTTGAATGCGCCATTTGCAACCGGTTTCTGCTTTCATTGGATATTATTCCATGACTCTAATATTTTCTTTCTTCAAATAATTGAAATGAAATACATCTTCAGCAGTATACTTACATAAATCCATTATGAATTGCCTTGTACCACCTTCAAATACCTGACCTACTCCTACAATTAACTCTGACCACCAAGCTAACATTAATGACCTTATTCTACAACGTAAAACAATTGAATTTAACTTCACGATCATTTCGATATAGTGTATTTCATCGTCTAAAGAGTTATAAGCTTCATTAGATACAGAGTGAGAGTCATGCCTTTCAAAACTCATTGTTATATCAATCATATCCAAACCGTAAGGACATATATAACCAATCATATTCTCCATATCAATCTTATCATCAAATATACAACATGGATTCCCTGAGACTTCATAACTCATATAATATAAATTTGATCTTCGTTAATCCAATTTCAGACGGATTTTTTCAACAAATTTCTTATATGAACACATAACAAATATAATATGCCAACACTCATTTTACAATGCCTCACAAAATATATAACCAAATCGTTTTTCATCATTGACATATTAAATAAGACTGAATTCACAAGATTCAAATAATAAGAACCCTAATATAAGTGTAAAATTGGAAAATGCTGAAGACTTACGTATAGAAGAAGATCTTATATAACATATAACTCTCCAAAAATTATGCCGGTAATCTTACATACCATATTTGAGATAAGTTTTGAATTTGAAACTGTATTTGGCATGTGGCTTGTCATTGTAATCACAAGCTTTTTGCAAGTTGTTGTTAAACGAGTAATCATGCAAATGGTATTTTTAACAACTTAACTACTATAAACACGTGCAGGAGGCATCAAACTAAACATGTTTGCATTTTGGACTAATAGTTCCACACGTTTGTCGCTAAGGGCAGATCGGTTTAAATCATTATAAATAAACTTTGGTTTCCATCCCTTAGATAGGGTTTTCATACTACTTATTTATCAAAAAAATAAAAATAAAAATAAAAATTAATAGATCTACAAATATTTTTACAAGAATAATATACGTACATATAATATCATAAATCTTATTTTATCTGCATATCCAAACTCTAGTTTAAATATTTATGATGTCCACACTTTATGACTTGCTATACAGGATCGCACATAATTTATATACAACTCGTACTGGAGTGTACAAGACTATGAATGGGTGATATGTGGATTAAGCGCTTTTGAATAAAGAATCATACACGATATTGAAACATGATACTTATTAGTAGGAAAAATAATACCATGTATAGAGGGTGTCACGTGTCTCTGCTTAACACACATAAGACAAAGACACATGCACATTTAAGTTTTTTGTTTGTATAGTGAAAGAGATGGGAGATATGTATTATATACAAATAGTATTTTTATTTGCGTTGAGTATAAATTAATAATGTAATTCGCACATGGTAGTTTTTGTTTAGCAGCCATGCAAGTGGTGGTTCTTATGTTGATGATTCCGTTTGTGTAGGCAGCGTGTGCAAATTGATTGCACCCTTTTGGAAGAAAGTAGCGAGTCAAGTCTAGAGAGTGACGCGACGGGAAGGCCACGTTTCTGGGAGTTGGAATTCAATGTAGTTTGTTGGACCAAACACATGAACCTCATTTTAAGACCTTTCAACCTCATAAACGCTCATCTCGCATCTTGCTAGCTGGAGGGGAATTGTATTTTCAAGTCGTCTCGTATATATTCTTTTCCTTTTAAAACTTTTTTCTCCTTTGTGTGAGTGTTATTCCTCCTTTTCCAGGAAGATAGAATCATATCACAATCTAACCATGATTCACATGTTTTAGTATTATTAATTTGCATGTAACCCAATCACTTCATGTAATCGTGTATGTAATACATTGACTGTCATTTCTTAATTTATCTTGTGAAAGGAGTGGAATTTTATTTCGTGTTTCTCATAGTATATAAAATTAAGAATCCAAATTAGATACGAAAATTAACATAAGTTTAGATAACCCGAATGAATAGTCAATTAAGTTGAACTGCCCTATTTTTAAATCGATCAAATATCGAAAAATCTTGTAAATATTTTTTAATACACAATTAATCCAAACATTTTATTTTATACCAAAAAATTCCTCTTATCCGCTAGTATAGTGAAGGACTTTTTGGAACAAGATAAAAATGATTGAACTATATGTTGGAAGAACTATTTGGTATATGCCAATTTTTAAAGAGGCATTCACATTTAGATCATATTAGACATTTTTTTAGACATTCTAGTGCCACCATGTTTTTCCCTTACATATAAGTGCTAGTCCTAATTTTTTGGAGTTTTTTTTCACAATTTTACCCTTTTAAAACCAACCATCCGGTTACATAAGTGGTTGAACTTTTTTTTAATCTGCAAATGATCATAACTTTTAATTGACACATCCGTTTTTCGCAAAATTACTATTTTTAAAATCTGCTCGACGAGATCTAACAAACAAGATCCATGAAGCCTATATAATTTCAAAGAAAAAAAAATTACACAAACAGTAAATTTTACTATATGCACCCATGCCACCTCAAATCAGAGATCTGATGAAGGTTGTTGGAGCTCAGACAATGGGGGTGGGTGGTGGTGGAGATTGGATGCCGCTAGCGCGGACCGTTAAAAATAAAATAATATAAAAGAAAAGAGGTTTGGATCCACCGTGTATATATATATATATATATATATATATATATATACTCTGTTATATGAACACAGTAAATGTTAATGTTTGTGAAAATGTTATTGATATAAACCTGATCCAATGCCACCCCTACTCACCCCAAATCGGAGCTTCGGTGGATCCAAACCCCATTTATCTAATATTCTTTTAATTTCAGAGATTCGTGCCAGCGGCACCCTATGCCACTACTACCCACCCCAAATCATAACTCTGATGAAGGTCGTTGAAGCTTCAACAGTGGGGGTTGATAGTGGTGGGGATTGAATGTCGCTAGCGCAAACCTTTAAAAATATGGTAATTTCGAAAAAAAAAATTGTTTGAATTTACTGTATATATATATATATATATATATATATATATATATATATATATATATATATATATATATTGTGTAATACTAACTCAGTAAATGTTGATGTTTGTGAAAATGTTATATATATTAAACTTTATTGTATACACTAGAAAATGAAATAGTTTTATATCTGTGATATTTTCACAAACAATAACACTTACTATTTCATAAATATATTAACATAGTAAGTGTTATTGTTTGTGAAAATGTCACAGATATAAAACTATTTCATTTTCTAATGTATACAATAAAATTTAATATATGTGACATTTTTACAAACAATAACATTTACTGTGTTATCACATTACACAGTGTGTGTGTATATATATATATATATATATATATATATATCCAATATGCTCCTATTTTTAAAGGTTTGCGCTACCAACACCTAATGTCATCCCTACTCAACCCAAATCGGCGCTCCGGAGGATCCAAATCCCATATATCCAACATTATTTTCAAAGATTCGCTCCAGCGGCACCCCATGTCACTTCGGTGGATCCAAAACCCATTTATTCAAAAGTCTCTTATTTTCAAAGGTTCGCGCCTGATGAAGGTCGTTGAAGCGCCAACAATAGGGGTAAGGATTGGATGCCGCTACCGCAGACCTTTAAGTATAAGGTAATTTTGAAAAAAAAAAGGATTTGAATCCACCGGATATATATATATATATATATATATATATATATATATATACTGTGTAATATTACCACAGTAAATTTACTGTCTGTTTGTGAAAATGTCGCATATATAAAACTATTTCATATTCTAGTGCATACAGTAAAGTTTATTGTTTGTGTAATTTTTTTTCTTTGAAATTTTTTAGGGTTCATGGATCTTGTTTGATAGATCTCGTCGAGCAGATTTCAAAAATAGTAATTTTGCGAAAAACGTATTTGTGAATAAAAAGTTATGATCATTTTAAGATTAAAATAAATTCAACTACTTATGTAGCTTCCTAAAGGAAGTTACGGGTGATTGGTTATAAAAAGGGTAAAATTGTAAAAAAAATCTCTAAAAGATTGGAATATGATCTATATGATTGTTAAAAAGTCAATAGAACTTATATGTATATTAACGTGACGAATTAGACTTAAATATAATAATACCCTTTTTAAATAGTATTTGATTACAATACAAACACTTCAGCATAGACCCCGTCCTTCACGCCTCTGGGGGTCCACTCTACCTGTCCATATATGCATGACCATGACTTCAACACACGGCTATAAATCATTTCTTGAACCACGACAACTTTCATATGTTTTTGGAAGAAAAATGAGTTGAAAATTAGTAGAATATGAATACAGACTTTGATTATGGTCTGGAGTAAATGAAAACATCCATATCTCATCTCCAATTTTATTAAAAATTCAGATATATCTTTATAATAATCTGGTCAGTGTTTCAATTTTGGCCACTCAGTCAGCAGCCCATGTTTCCATAGATAACTGTTATTAGTTGTTTCGATAATTTTGGCCACTCAGTCAGCAGCCCATGATTTTTATATTATCTCAAAAACTCTATGGCAATCTTTCTATTTTTTTTTATGAAATGTGATATTAATTAAAAAAAGGCAAAGCCCAAATGATACAATCAAACCAAATGATACAATTAAATAAAACCAAAGCCCATGCAATCTTTCTATTTTATTCATATGGAGTATATTTTATATATCACCTCATTGGGCGGCAGCCCATGCTTTATTGTTGATTCATAGATCATTGTTGTTGGATGTTGTTAAGGGTCAAGGAAATTAGTTGTCAACAGTTTACTGTACTGTAAACTGTTGGAAAATTGGAATTGAATGGGTATAATAAAGCGATCCAGATTTTTCTACACAGATTTTTGAGCAACTTTGAGCTCAAAATTAGGTGGGACCCACACTACGGAAATTGTGGGACCATATACGAACGCGTTCACCTCCACAAGGAGATTAACGTAGTATATTCATATGTCCAATTTCAATAAGTTATGAATGATAATTATGTCCCAAAAGTGACTCACAAAGCAATGAAAGTTAATGAATTGGGGGTGTTTTTACTCTTCTCCCACATTGGAAGAGTAGTGGAATTTTGATGAGTTAATAACACCCCAAGTATGGACTAAGGCTTGGATGCCTTGGGGGTATCCCAACTCTTTGAAGGGGAGATGACCTAAGCTATGCACGGGTTGACTTTCGGTCAAAAGTCCACACGCGCGTCCGGCCGGCCGACTCGAGCCTGGGATTGGGATTGGAAAAATCTCCTACATTTTTGGGCCAAATTTATTTAACTTTCTGGGCTTTAATTATTAATTAATTACGAAATTAATTAATTAATTAATAAACTGTTGGCAGTTATTGCCAACAGTTAATTCGTTTAACTGTTTTTGACAGTTGTGCCAACCGTCAATTACTTTGCTATTATTCCCTCCTCCAGAATTGCTGTCATTTTTGTCCCAGAAAATTCCTGTCATATCTATTCCGAAATTTCTTTCTCCTGCATAACATATGTTGTAGTGTTGTTGAGTAAAGGCCACAGAATTTGAGTTCGTTGAAATTAATTATTGTTGTGCTATATAATTAATTGGGGAAATCCGTTCTATCTTGGGAGACAATATTCATCAACCTCGGAGCACATTGGAGGGAATAATTTGTCTTAAGGAAACTGTTCATAACAGGGCTCGGATTTATCTTTAATTCTTTTATTATTTCTGCAAATTCAAGTAAGTGTTTCATTTATGTAATTCTGTTTTAATTCTGTCATTATATTAAATTCATAATTCTGTACAATTGTTATTTATAAATAGTAGACATAACAATCTTAAGACAAATTACAGTTCTACTATTTTTAGTGTACATAATTTTTTTTTATTACAGAAATTTATTTGTTGAAAATAAATCTGTTTTGACAGAATAAAATGAATTAATTTACTGCTTTATTGTAGAAATTAGTAAAACAGTTTTGATATAGAAATTAATTTCTATACTGTTTTTATATTCTGTTTTAGAAAATAAAATTTTATTTGTGTACTCTTGTTAAAATCTGTTTATCTAAATTTTTTTTTTTAATCTTAAATTATAATTCTGTTTTGTACGGAATTCTTTTTATTATTAAAAATTAGTGTGACACAGATTTTAAAAATTTGTATTCTGTTTTGTACGGAATTCTGTTTATATTATACTTTAATTCTGAATTATTATTTGAATTCTTTTGGAATTCATTTATTGTGAATTATATTTGGAGGAAATTGGTGCACAGAATTTTGTATTCTGTTTTGATTAATTCATTATATATGAATTTTATCATTGATAAAAATTCTGTTTTTGTAACAGAAATGGAATCACAAAGTACGAACACTACTCCTACGAAACTGATTGTCACCAATACAAATGTGACTGCACCCGTATCTATGCCACACGGGGAGAAATCGGAAAAGTTCATTGGGGCTGACTTCAAACGTTGGCAAGGACAAATGTACTTCTATCTCACTACCTGCCAACTGGGCAGGTTTGTATATGAAGATTGCTCCTCTATTCAAGAGGGAGATGACGCTGAAAAGGTTGCTGTTGTCGATGCTTGGAAGCACTCGGACTACCTATGCCGAAATTATATTTTGGCCTACTTGGACAAGACTTTGTACCATGTCTATTGCACTATCAAAACTTCCAAGGAATTATGGAATTCTTTGGAAAAGAAGTATAAAACTGAAGATGCTGGGATGAAGAAATTTATCGTTGGGCGTTTTCTGGACTTCAAAATGGTTGATTCTAAATCTGTGATCTCGCAAGTGCAAGAATTCCAAGTGATCCTCCACGACATTCATGCTGAAGGAATGTCAATTAGTGAAACTTTCCAAGTTGCTGCAATTGTTGAAAAGTTGCCACCCTCTTGGACTTTGTTCAAAAACTATCTCAAGCACAAGCGTAAGGAGATGAATGTGGAGGAGTTGGTGGTCAGGCTAAGAATCGAAGAAGACAATCGTGAGTCTCAAAAGAAAAGTGGGAAGAATCCGATGGAAACAAAGGTCCATGTCGTTGAAGGTCCTAAAAAGAACAAACGAAAGTATGATGGGGAAGGCACTTCCAAACATAACAAGAAAAAGTTCAAAGGCAAATGCTACAATTGTTGTAAACCGGGACACCGCTCAAGTGAGTGTCGTAAGCCTAAGAAGCAAAATAAAAATAACTCTTAAGCAAATGTGACTGAGGGTGAGAATATCACCAATGATTTGGCGGATATGAATCTTTCTGCCGTTGTCTCTGAATGTAACTTGGTTGGAAATACCAAGGAATGGTGGGTGGACACTAGAGCCACACGACACATTTGTGCAAACAAATGAATGTTCTCCACCTATAAGCCTTTGGAAAATGAGGAGAACCTTTTTATGGGAAATTCTTCCACTTCTAAAGTGGTGGGACAAGGAAGATTGCTTTGAAAATGACTTCTGGAAAGAAACTTACTCTCAACAATGTTCTTCACGTGCCTGATATCCGAAAGAATCTGATTTCTGGATCTCTCCTTACTAAGAATGGTTTCAAGCTTGTGTTTGTGTCTGATCGCTTTGTGTTGTCTAAAAATGATATGTAGGAAGGAAAGGGCTACCTAAATGAGGGGCTCTTTAAACTGAATGTTCTTACTGTAACCCCTAAAACATCTGTTTCAATGAATGAAGTTGCTAGTTCTTCTTACTTGATTGAGTCATCTAATATTTGGCATGCTAGATTGGGACATGTTAATTTTGATACATTGCGTAGATTAATTAACTTGGAATTTTTGCCAAAATTCAATATTGATAAAAATCATAAATGTGAAATTTGTGTGGAATCTAAATTAACTAGATTACCTTTCCATTCTATTGAAAGGATAACTGAGCCTTTAGATTTAATTCACACCGATATTTGTGATTTAAAATTTGTTCAAACTAGAGGTGGGAAAAAGTATTTTATTACTTTTATTGACGATTGCACAAAATATTGCTATGTATATTTGTTGCATAGTAAAGATGAGGCTATTAATGCATTTAAACAATATAAAAATGAAGTTGAGAATCAATTAAGCAAAACGATAAAGGCTATTAGAAGTGATAGAGGAGGTGAATATGAATATCCATTTGAGTAATTTTGTTCTGAAAATGGGATTATTCATCAAACAACCGCTCCTTATTCTCCTCAATCGAATGGTGTTGCTGAACGCAAAAACCGTACTTTGAAAGAAATGATGAACTCAATGTTATTAAGTTCAGGAGCTCCACAAAATTTGTGGGGGGAAGCCTTACTTTCTGCTAATTACATTCTCAATAAAGTACCTCACAAAAAGACTCACAAGACACCTTATGAATTATGGAAAGGTCGAAGACCTTCCTATAAATATTTACGAGTGTGGGGGTGCTTAGCCAAAGTGATGGTTCCTAAACCTAAAAAGGTAAGAATAGGGCCAAAAACCGCGTGGATTGTGTATTCATCGGTTATGCTACTAATAGCAGTGCATATCGATTTATAGTTTGTAAATCTGAGATTTCGGACGTTCATGTAAATACGGTTATTGAATCGAGGGATGCTTCATTTTTTGAAAATAAATTTCCGTATAACATGACCTGAGAATCTGGTCCTTCTAAAAGGACAAATCAAGCTACTACAAGTGGTACTCATCAACCTATTGAATCAATAGAGGATGAACCAAGACGTAGTAAAAGAGCAAAAACCTCGACTTCTTTCGGTCCAGATTTTCTAACATATTTGTTAGAAAATGAACCTCAATCGTATAAAGAAGCTATATCCTTACCCGATGCTTCCAATTGGAAAGAAGCAATTAATAGTGAAATTGAATCCATATTACAAAATCATACATGGGAACTAGTGGATCTTCCACCAGGTTCAAAACCGTTAGGTTATAAATGGATCTTCAAAAAGAAATTGAAGGCCGATGGATCAATTGATAAATATAAAGCTAGACTTGTAGCTAAAGGCTATAGGCAAAAGGAAGGGTTGGATTACTTCGACACATATTCACCGGTAACAAGAATAACGTCCATTCGGATGTTAATAGCAATAGCTACTATTAATGGACTTGAAATACATCAAATGGATGTAAAAACTGCATTCTTAAACGTTGAACTAGACGAGGAAATTTATATGGAGCAACCTGAAGGGTTCAAAGCTCCCGGACAAGAAGGAAAAGTATGTAAGCTTGTTAAATCACTATATGGATTAAAACAAACACCTAAGCAATGGCATGAAAAATTTGATAATGCAATGTTATCAAATGGTTTCAAAATTAATGAATGCGATAAATGTGTTTACTTTAAATACATTCATAATGGATATGTCATTGTATGCCTCTATGTTGATGATATGCTTATCATGGGTAGTAACTTGGAAATTGTCAAAACTACAAAACAAATGTTGAGTAGTAGATTTGACATGAAAGATATGGGAATCGCCGATGTTATATTAGGAATTAAAATTTCTAGAACATCGGATGGACTTATATTATCTCAATCTCATTACATTGAGAAAGTACTTGAAAAATTCAAGAAGTATGATATTAGTCCTACCAAGACACCTGTAGATGTAAATTTACATCTAGCAAGAAATAATGGTGAAAGCATATCTCAACTAGAATATTCTCGTATTATCGGCAGTTTAATGTATATCATGAACTGTACGCGACCGAACATAGCATACTCAATAAGTAAGCTAAGTCGATTTACAAGTAATCCAGGAAGAGATCACTGGAAAGCAATATTGAGAGTTTTGGGTTATTTAAAATATACTCAAAACTATGGATTGCATTACTCAAAATATCCAGCTGTTCTTGAAGGACATTGCGATGCAAATTGGATATCTGATACAAAAGACTCTAAGTCTACGAGTGGGTATGTGTTTACCCTCGGAGGTGCAGCCGTATCTTGGAAATCCTCAAAACAAACGTGCATTGCTAGATCGACAATGGAATCTGAATTCATTGCACTAGACAAAGCTGGAGAAGAAGCTGAATGGCTTCGAAATTTCTTAGAGGATGTTCCAAATTGGTCTAAACATGTGCCCGCAATATGTATACATTGTGATAGCCAATCAGCGATTGGAAGGGCACAAAATCACATGTATAACGGAAAGTCACGACATATTCGCCGTAGACACAATACCGTTAGACAACTTCTCTCAAACGGAATTATCTCAATTGACTATGTAAAGTCAAAAGATAATATATCGGATCCACTAACGAAAGGTTTAAACCGAGAGGAAGTTGAAAGATCATCGAGAGGAATGGGTCTAAAGCCTATAAATAAATAAGAATCAATATAGTGGCAACCCAACCTAGCTGACTGGAGATCCCAAGATCTAGGTTCAATGGGCAAACCGAACTACATTGTATTCAGTAAGCACTGGAGGATATTTAATCCTATCCATTCCAAAGATGAGACAGTGCACATCTGCCGCGAAATTAGGATAAGTTATGCTTTTAATGACATCTATATCTTAGTACGTCTAAGTGGGATATTGCAGAATACTCTTTATGGAAGTCACCTACGTAAGTAAGAAAGGGGACATTTCTATGAGAATAATGAAAGGCATATTCTCTAAAATACTTGCGGAACCAAGTGGTGTTCACGGCCAAAATGAACACAAACGTGAGAACCAACTGTGTTGAAGAATTGTTGTGTGAATACTGTTGTCTAGGTTTACAAAAACGATTGACGGTTCAAGGAGGTGAAGTCTACTGATTAACCAAGTAAATCCGATAGTATATCACTAAGGAAAGTTCAAGGCCACTAGGCTACTTCTCCCGATGCAATAAGTCTTCAGTTTTACTCAACTTGTGTCTGCATCTGCATAAGCATCTGTTTTGTTTTATTTATAGCGATATATCATTCATGTGGGGGATTGTTGGAAAATTGGAATTGAATGGGTATAATAAAGTTGTCCAGATTTTTCTGGACAGATTTTTGAGCAACTTTGAGCTCAAAATTAGGTGGGACCCACACTACGGAAATTGTGGGACCATATACGAACGCGTTCACCTCCGCAAGGAGATTCACGTAGTATATTCATATGTCCAATTTTAATAAGTTATGAATGATAATTATGTCCCCAAAGTGACTCACAAAGCAATGAAAGTTAATGAATTGGGTGTGTTTTTACTCTTGTCCCACATTGGAAGAGTAGTGGAATTTTGATGAGTTAATAACACCCCAAGTATGGACTAAGGCTTGGATGCCTTGGGGTATCCCAACTCTTTGAAGGGGAGATGACCTAAGCTATGCACGGGTTGACTTTCGGTCAAAAGTCCACACGCGCGCGCGCGCGCGTCCGGCCGGCTCGGCTTGGCTCGGGCTCGGGCCTGGGATTGGGATTGGGAAAATCTCCTACATTTTTGGGCCGAATTTATTTAACTTTCTAGGCTTTAATTATTAATTAATTACGAAATTAATTAATTAATTAATAAACTGTTGGCAATTATTGCCAACAGTTAATTCGTTTAACTGTTTTTGACAGTTGTGCCAACTGTCAATTACTTTGCTATAAATACAGATGCCTCCCTCCATTTTTAAATAATGAAATTTTCCCTCCTCCAGAATTGTTGTCATTTTTGTCCCAGAAAATTCCTGTCATATCTGTTCCGAAATTTCTTTCTCCTGCATAACATATGTTGTAGTGTTGTTGAGTAAAGGCCACAGAATTTGAGTTCGTTGAAATTAATTATTGTTATGCTACATAATTAATTGGGGAAATCCGTTCTATCTTGGGAGACAATATTCATCAACCTCGGAGCACATTGGAGGGAATAATTTGTCTTAAGGAAACTGTTCATAACAGGGCTCGGATTTATCTTTAATTCTTTTATTATTTCTACAAATTCAAGTAAGTGTTTCATTTATGTAATTCTGTTTTAATTCTGTCATTATATTAAATTCTTAATTCTGTACAATTGTTATTTATAAATAGTAGACATAACATAAACTAATTTTCCTGCAAAAAATAATAACTATACTATACATTGTACTTTGAAAAAAAAAACATGTGTTAATGACCAACAATTTTGGTGCTATATTTGATGGTCACCTTACTTTTTTTCTTCATTTTTTTTCTTCTGACACGAAGTCCACAAGTGTTTTATCCGGTAGAGAGAGTTCCTCTTGACATATTATTGGGCTGATATTTAATGAAACAAATATTTATGTAGTTATATGAGGCAATTTCATATTTTGATGTGGTTTTATATTTTCTTGTCTATTATGTGAATTTTTACTTGCCTATATCCATTTTATAACAAAATATAAATTTATCACATGACATTTTTTGTTTACAATTTTCACACACACACATATATAAATGAAATTTGTTTTTGAAAAAAAAGAAAGATAAAACGTGGGCTGGAAAATAAAATAAAAAAATTTACTGTATTCATAAATATATGGGTACCAATGTAAACGTGAAAAGGAGTTATCACATTACATAATTACATGTAAAGGCTTCAATACAACGCTATATTGAGTTTTACCATTGCAAATAAAATGTCATGTAAAAACTGGGTAAAATATTCACGATTCAGAATGTATTAATATTTTTTTGTGTGTAATGTGTAGCCTTGATTGATGGTGTAATCTCACTCTTTGCTTTATAAACTTTACAAACCTTCTACCATGCCATTATTATGGAACGAGATTTGGAGATGTACACTCAGTGGCGGACCCAGGATTATAGCAAGGGGTGGGCGAAAAATAAAATAATATTTAATTAAATTAAATAATATTAAAAAAAATCACAATTTATAGAACCTGTGTATTATCGAGAATACCATATATAAATAGTCAAATTATCTTTCATTACAAACACTAGTCATCAAACATCAAATTACATAAGCTTGTTTACAACAAAACTTTTCGTGTCTTCATATTCTGAAAGCGTCGAATGATATCTTCATTGTCAATGGCAACCACTATTTCCCTTTCAATATATGACACCAAACAATCATTCATCATGTCATCTCCCATTTGATTGCGTAACGAAGTTTTGATAATTTTCATTGCAGAAAATACTCTTTCTACAGTTGCAGTTGCAACGGGTAAGAGTAGTGCCAATTTTACAAGCAAATATACCAACGGATATACACGATCCTTCTTCAATTGAACCAACTTTCTAGCAGGATAATCTTCTAAATTTACTTCAATATTGGGTGGGGCCGACGGTCCGGGTGGAGGTGTTGGGGTTGGGGTTGGGGTTGGGGTTGTATGACTTTGACTTGTCTCGCCTCCTCCACGTGTCTTTTTAAAATAATTCAACATTTTGCCCTATATTTCATAAATAACAACAAACTAATTTTAACAATGTTTTTACAATAAACTAATTATTTTTCAATAAACTAATTTTTAGAACACACTAATTTTTTTCAATGTTTTTAAAATAAGCTAACAATGTTTTTAGATTAAATTAACGATGTCAACAATTTTTAGAACACACTAATTTTTAGATTAAATAAACAATGTCAACAATCTAATTTAACAATGTTTTTACAATAAACTAATTATTTTTCAATAAACTAATTTTTAGAACACACTAATTTTTTTCAATGTTTTTAAAATAAACTAACAATGTTTTTAGATTAAATTAATAATGTCCATAATTTTTAGAACACACTAATTTTTAGATTAAATTAACAATGTCAACAATCTAATTTAACAATGTTTTTACATAACTCAAGCTCAACTCAAGAATGTCAAAAAATTACCTCTGCAGCACAACAAGACTCCTGTGCTCCTTTGCTGTTTGTTAGGAGAAGAAAGGGGGAGGGACGGCGCTGCCGCCGGTCGGCGGAGTAGCTGGTGGAGAGAGAGAGAGAGTTGAGGCCGAGATCCAGAGGAGGAGGGGCGGAGGAGCTGCGGACAGGGGAGGAGGGAGCGGGCAGAGGGGAGTAAGTGCGGGGGGAGGGGAGGAGCTACTCTGCTGCTGCTAACGCTAAGCCGGACCACCGGCGGTAGAGAGAACAAAGAAGAGCGGCGGCGACTGTTAGGGAACTTAGGGTAAATGAAAAAAAAAAGTCTGTGTTGTTGTGTATGTGTAGAGAATTGACTTTGGTTATTTTCGTTTCTGCCCCCAAACTATTACACCTTCTATTATTAAATATTACACATAGGTCCAAAAAAAAAAAACCTACACTCGGGAAAAAAATTCCGAAAAACCCGGGTGGGCGGCCGTCCACCTTCAGGACCACCTAGGTCCGCCCCTGTGTACACTAGAGCAACACATGATCTATTTAAACATTCCTAACTATTATAAATTTTTTTGTCAAAACTCCCGGTCAATGATACTTTTGGTTTTGGGGTTGAGGACATTAGTGTATACGTAATTTTTAGTAATGTATACAGTAATTTTGTAAAGGAAAAAAAATACAAAATTAGTCTTAAAGTTAGGAGTGTATTTTATTTTAGATTCAATGTTTTAAAAGTTGCAATGTTAACTTTAAATTTGAAAAATTACTTCAATTCAACCCTGAAACGACCCTTTAGTGCCTACTTTAGATAAAAACAACTTTGTTCCAATTTTTAGTTAAAACCAATTTTATCTTCTTAAACCCTTAACATGCATCTAAGTGATTAAATCCATTCCATGAATAAAGCATGCGGTAAAAGAAACAATTTCAGGAAAAATCCCCCGAAGGGCAAAACCTTTTTATTTTCACTATAATTTTGTAAAGAACAGTTACACGGATTACAATGAAAATAAGTACGACATACGAAATAGCCGCAGGTGTCGATTTCGATGTCTCGGATGAAATCTCCCGCAGGAACTCCAGGTGGTCAGCAGTAGAGAAGAAGACGGCTTCTCCACAAGTTACTTCATAAGAACTCCTACTACAAGAAAAACACCTTTTTATGACGTTTGAAAAAATAATTTAAAGACATTTATTACAAAAATGTCATTTAAAGGTGAATGCTATTATTAATGTGACATTTCTAATATAAAATGTCATTTTATACATATTAGTATTATTTTTTATGACACTTTAAATATAAAAATCATATTTGATTATATATATATTATGACATTTTTTTAAGAATTTCTAATATAGGTGTATATATTATAACCCTTTTTTCCTCAAAAAAATTTAGAAGCGGAGTTTTTCCCCCTAATTTTTTTTTCACTTTCACAATATCCGCTCCCTCCCAAATTTAGCTGACCGCGGACACTCCCGCTCCCTCATGTTCTCCTCCTCACTCTGCTCTCCTCTCCCTCACGGTTATCCTCTCCCTCTCCTCTCAATCGCGCTCTCTCCATCATGCTATCTCCCTCACGCTCTCACGCTGCTGGTACGATTGTGGGTTTCCTACTTTGTTTCTTACGATTGTGGTTTATTATGATTCATACGCTGTTTCACGTTGTGACTGATTTTGATTTATTATGCTGATTGTGTTCTCGTTTTCATACTCTGTTTCATGTAAATTCTCGTTCACTGATTGTGTCTCATTTTCGTACGCGGGTACTTTAGTTTTCCCTCTCACGCTGTAACTGATTGTGTTTAAAAATTGTATCAAGCTTTCAATAAATTTACACCTTTTGTGCTGCATCGTCCTTTTCATATAACATCATCTATTATGTTTAAAAACTGTCATTTTCAATAGGTTTAGTTTTTTTTGTTTGATTTCACTACTTAAAATCATATTTGATTAAGTTTTCGTAGATTAGGCACCTGTTGTGACAGCGTTTCAATAGGTTTACACCTATTGTATTAAATTTGGCATCTGGATACGATAAAAATGATGCAACACTGTCATTTTGATTAACGAGATGGTGTTTCTTCTAATTGAAACGTTGCCGTTTTATTTTATTAATTGGCCAAGTGCTATTAGATTAGGTTCTAACAAGTGAAAGGTTCAAAAGTCATCTCATGACGTAGGAGGAAAGCGAAATAATGTCGTATCAAATTTGGAATCCGTCCATAAGCGTTGTTGATTTAAGTACTAATCTATAGTGTCTTCTCAATAAACGTTGCTATTTTTTGTTACTAGTATTGTGTTATGATTGGCCAATTACTGTTTATCTGGAAAATTATGTTGTAACAAGTGGGTTTTTGATAGATCGGTTATAGAATCCATTCAATGCTTCAATCTTGGATGATCGTTTTTGAATGGATCCAATTACCCACAAAGCCAATTTCGTATTGACGTAATATATTTTTTAATAAGTTCTATAATGGTGATTTATCACAACTTATGATTAAATCACAAGGATTTTGGACTATGTCAAGTTTGCTTTACTGTATCGCACCACTAAACAACACATATTGGGTATCTCATATATTTATTAGGTTGCCTTAATATTCCTAAGAAATACTGTATACGTTACTTGTTTAAATATAATTAATTTAGTTTAGATTTCTTGTGTTATGCCTCACCTACAATGAAGCACAGATGCGGGTGCGGTGATTCAAATTTTTTTTGAAAAAATAGGGTACGGGTGCTGCAAGAAAAATAAATTAATATAATATATAAATTATTATTCTTTAATATATATATATATATATATATATATATATATATATATATCAATTTTTAGAGTTAGAAAACATACACCATAATAAAATCAACAACTAAATATGAACAATAATTAAATTACAATTGAAAAATAAGCTAACAGGAGCATCAACTAAGTACTAGAAGAAAAACATCATATGATTCATGTACCAATTGTTTAGTAGAAGGATTTACAAATCAAAACATCATATATGCATCGTCAACTTCTTAGGTGAATCATAACAAAAAGATAGTTTTACAATAACAAAAAATACCCCCCACCATTTAACATCATTTCAATGGCCATATAACTCAACTTAAGTTTTATTTTGTTTTGAAAATAGGCCCAAAACATTTACACAACTTATTTTTTTATTAAAAAACGAATCCTTGTCGAATCCAAAATGAATCGAAAAAAAATCCCCACCTATTCTTCTTGGGTGCGAATCGGGGTCGCACCCGCACCTCAGAAGAATCGGATTCGGACTTGAGGCTATTTTTGAAGAATCGGTGTTTCATTGCTCACCAGTGTACATCACTTATTTAAATATAATTGATTGTTTTATGTCTTCAAAATTTAGTTTAAATTTGTTGTGTTATGTCTCACCTGTGTTACATCATATTAATCAGTTTAGTTTAGATTGATTCATCAGTTTAAATTAATTATTTTATGTCTCACGTTGTGTTACGTCGTATTAATAAGTTTAGTTTAGATTAATTAATTAATCAATTTTTAGATTGATTAATTAGTTTAGTTTAGTTTGATTGTGGTACATCATATTGAGTGTTATGTCTCACGTTGATACGTGTTTCACGCGTCTCCCGCTCTCTCTATTTCACGAGTTTATAACGATCCATGATGTTTAGATTGATTGTGTTTAGGTTTTAAAGATTTGAAGATGATTGATTTTGATTTACTTCTGCATGAAGATGATTGATTTTGATTTACTTTTGCAAAATTTGAATTTTTATGAAGAGATGTTTAGATTGATTGAGTTCACATTTTGAATCAAATGATTTTATATTAGAAATACATACAAAAGACGCTGATAAATTGTTGTTTTTTCGCTAATGCAAAAGACTTAGCAACTTAAGATTTTATGACAAATTGATTAAGAAATTTTTGATTAGGTAGAGTGATTTGTGTGTTTTTAAAGATTTTGATTGATTTGAGTTGTATTGCCTGTTTGGTGGAGTCAATACCTGAATACAAGTTCTAGTAGTTAAGTTTAGTCTTTTTGTGTGGAAGATTTAGCTGTACATATCCCATACTGACGAAGTTATCTCTCTCCGTGTCTCTAAAAAATAGTTGACAATTTGGAAGGTGCATGGAAAGGAAATTTAACACTTTTACTCTAATCTTTGCTAATTTGATGTATATTTTATTTTATAATTGGGATAGAAAAAGAGATATGGAGATGCATTTGATGAGGATGATAGGTCTCTAATGTGGATAACCACCCGACAATCGTGAAATAGACAATATAAAGATGATGCAACCAAGGAAGTTGGTGAAAAAATTGTGAGCTACTTTCAGAAGTCAGGAAAATATATTTTTTTATATAGTCTTTATAAATATGGATATATACTACATATGAGGATTGAAAAGAATATGATTTAACAATAATCTTGATAATTTGCTTTATTGTAGGACGCTTTGAAGAACTAAGTTCATGATGAGATCTTAGTAACTCAAGGGACTTTAGACGTCTTAACCTTGGCACTTAGTACTCCAGAGTATAGTGGTCGAGTTAGGGGGATGGAAAAAGGAGTCACTCCTATAACTTACTTTCATATCCCTAAACGGGTATCAAAACAACATGTTGAAGAATTAGAGTCTAGACAACCCATAAACCTATTCTAATAACTCAAATGTTTTCACACATCAAATTCACGATAATAATAACACAATAACACTGTGTGTCCAACTGCTAGTTATGTTGATGCGGTTGTTACTTTATTTCATTTGGGTAATGTTATTTTTATACCACATATTTCTTAGCTTGTTTGTTAACTTAATCAAATCCAGTTAGCTTGTTTGTACCTCATATTCCATAGGTTCTTTGTATATGCATCTCCACATTGAATACGAAACCTTATTTTGGTTTCAACAGTTAGTTCATATAATATAGTTGAAATGCAACCAAGGGCGGCTGAGGACATAGATCGAATCAAATCAATCGAAACACTTAAATCTTGTGTTGTCTTTACCACTTTACTTTTTATGTTCTTATTTGATTGTAAAATCATTTACAAGTTGATTTTATATTACTTTAGCAAAATTTTATTTTGAAAGAATTTTCTTAAAAAACTCTTATATTAGCTTTCATTGTGTTATTTTAACTATTTTCATTTGCTCGGGTTTCATTGTGCATTGCAGATACCAACTACTGACTTGCATCCGACGACGCAAAAATCTTCTTTAGAGACTATTTTGACGGTATGATACATAAATGAAGTTCTATCTTTAATTGTTTGAATAAGGTAGACAGTAGAGATTATGTGAATAGAGTCGCTTCTTTGCTTGAATAATCTCATGAAAAATCATGCAATGGAATGTGGGTTGGGCATCCTTTGCATTTGTTTGAATTAATTAGAAACTCATGCCTCATTTAGAAGGTGGGAACGAAAAGGGAGGGGAAGAAAATTTTATTCGGTTTTTTAAATTTTGTACGAAGAAAAGGGGAATAAAAGGGAAATTCCCTATGAATAAGCCAAATTTCTTCTTAAGAGGCCAATGAAACATTCAACTATTTCCCCTTTTTAATTGGTCAATGTAATGCTCATAATCTTCCTTATGTGGCTTTTGTGATAAATATAAATTAAATTTGGACCAAAAAGTTGCTCTGGAAGATCTAATTAGTCACCTTGAGATTAAAGATTTTTTATTTTATGTTGGCTTAAACAAATCCCTGAGCCCTGATGGAAATAATGCCAAATTCTTCGAAAATAATTGGGAAGTGGTAGGAGAGGAGGTAAATGCTCCTGTGTCACACTTCTTTAGCAATGGCCACATGCTTAGGAAGTAGAATTGTACATCTCTGGACCTCATTCCCAAAGTCAAGAGTCCTAATAAAATAAGGGAAAATCATGTTGCAATAACATTTACAAATGCATTTCTAAAGTCGTTGCAACCAGAATAAAACCTGTCATGTTTTCTCTGATTAATGAGAGGCAAGTTGCCTTTGTCCCTTGAATATCCATTTTTGACAACGTACTTTTGATGCAAGAACTTCTAAGAAACTACCATAGAGAGATTACCCCGAGATGTGCTCTTAATATTGACATCATGAAAGCTATGATATTATTAGATGGGATTTTATTTTTTAAATCCTCAATAAAATTGGATTCCCTCCTATTATGATTGATTGAATTCAGAAGTGCATTACTACTGCCAAGTTCTCTATTAGTTTAAATGGAGAGTTGTATGGTTTCTTTGGTAGTTCTAGAGGGATCAAACAAGGGTGTACTCTCCCCATATCTATTCCTCTTTGTCTTGGAAGCATTTTCTGTCATTTTGGATAAATAGTGATTTAATCCCATTTTCTCTTATCATAAGAGTAATGCATTAACCATCTTTATTTTGCAGATCATCTGGTCATTTGGTGGTAGTGAGATGCAATCAATTAACTGTATAAAAAATGCTTTGGATGAGTTTAGTGAATGCTCTAGCCTCACTCCTAACTTGGATAAAAGCAATATTTATTTTATAGGTGTTGAGGATGAAGTATTTAATTTTATGACTTCCAGATTAGGCATTGTTGTGGACAAGGCACCTTTTAAATATCTTGTAGTTCCCCTCATTTCCACTAGATTGAAGTTTGAAGGCTACAAGGACCTCATTATTAGAATTACACAAAGAATCAATAACTAAACTTTAATTCTTTTGAACTATGCATGCATATTGCAGTTGGTGAATGCCATCCTTTAGTATACGAGTCTATTGGTCTAGATGGGAATCATGTTGTGATGTCATAGTGCCAAGGCAAAATTCTAGAAATTATAGTGCCGCCATAAATTTTGATAAATTTTATATAAATAATGAGAACACTTGTTATAAACGGATGAGTCACTTATAAATGAAAAAGAGACGAAAACAGATATTGAACGTGTATTAAATATTGGCTGAAAAGAAATAGAGCTGTCATAAAGTAGAACCATCATTGAATTCACCGATGACTTGTTTAAACTCAATAATGATATCAAAGAACCATTGTGTATCCAACTATCAGTTATGTTGATGCGATTAAGGTTCCATCAAACACAAATTCATGAGTTAGTTTGAGGATTCATCAATAAAACTATACTAGTTCATCAACTTAGAAATGAGGATAATTACAAATTGATTCTAATTATAAAATTAGGTTAAAATTATGATTAACATCTGATTTAAAAGATTAATTATAGAATCCAATGAATTATTACTATCTTAACATAACCAAAATTAGATTCTTAATCAAAGTATACTTGCCTTATGCCAATTGTGTTAATCATAGCCTTATACCAATTCCCCTTCAATCCTTGGTGCCTCCTATCCTTAACCAATAGGGTTTTCTCTACTGCCTTAAGAGTGTTTTAGGTTTCTCTCATTTAGCTAACATGAGAGTTTATAATATATTATCCTTTTATATAAAAAAAAAACAGAGTTCCCCTATTCTGAAACAGAGGACCCTTCAACCTACATAACTAAAGCTGGAATTGTCCCAATACCAGTTGGTAATAGAATGAGTTGACCTGAAGGAGGGAGGTTGAGAATCAACTGATTCAAACATGGTTCAAAGACAGTTTCAATCAAAGACTCGATAGTCTAGTTTTTAACTTGGTATCTATATCGGTATTAGTATCGAGCAAGATGAGACAATACATTATTTAGAGGATTATTTAAAAATTTAATAGTTAGTTCAAGTATTACTGTCTTATCCACTTATCAGGTATCTAGATAAAAATAACTCACATCATAGAAATGGAATTTCATTGCGCATAGAAGCAAACTTGATAAATATTTAGTCTGAAAACAGCTGCTAAGTTGATATTTAAATCGTAGAATATTGGATGACCTTTTGGTCGCAGATAATTGCATAACTTTGAACTTAAATGTCGAATTGACTTTCCTTGCCAGCAAACAGTAAGACTTGAACTTAAATGGGTATCTAGATACCTGATCAGTGGATAAGACTGTTACTTTTTATCTACATACCAGAGTTGATATTAATTATTTGTACCATATATTCTGTAGGTTCTTTGTATATGCATCTCTATGTTGAATACGAAACCTTATTTTTGTTTTAGCAGTTAGTTCATATAGTATAGTTGAAATGCAACCAATGGCGGCTGAGGACATAGATCGAATCGAATCAATCGAACCACTTAAATCTTGTGTTGTTTTTTCCACTTTACTTTTTATGTACTTATTCAATTGTAAAATCGTTTACAAGTTGATTTTATATTACTTTAGAAATTTTTTTGTTGAAATAATTTGCTTAAAAGTCTCGTATGTTAGCTTTCATTGTGTTACTTCAACTATTTTCATCTGCTCGTGTTTAATTGTGCATTGCAGATACCGACTACTGACTTGCATCCGGTGACGCAAACATCTTCTTTAGAGATTGTTTTGACGGTATGATACATAAATGAAGTTCAATCTATAATTGTTTGAATATGGTAGACAATAGAGATTATATGAATAGAGTGGCATCTTTTCTTGAATTATCTCATGAAAAATCATGCAATGGAATGTGGGTTGGGCATCCTTTGCATTTGTTTGAATTAATTAGAAACTGATGCCTCATTTAGAAGGTGGGAACGAAAAGGGAGGGGAAGAAAATTTTATTCTTTTTTTAAATTTTGTACGAAGAAAAGGGGAATAAAAGGGAGAATCCTTATGAATAAGACAAATTTCATCTTAAGAGGCCAATGAAGCAGTCAACTATTTACCCTCTTTAATTGGTTAATGTAATGCTCATAATCTTCATTATGTGGCTTTTGTGATAAGCATAAATTAAATTTGGACCAAAAAGTTACTCTGGCAGATCTAATTAGTCCCCTTAAGATTAAAGATATTTTATTTTATCTTGGCTTCAACGAAGTCTTGAGCCCTGATGGATATAATGCCAAATTCTTCAAAAATAATTGGGAAGTGGTGGGAGAAGATGTAAATGCTCTTGTGTCACACTTCTTTACCAATGGCCACATGCTTAGGAAGTGGAATTGTACATCTCTGGCCCTCTCTGCCAAAGTCAATAGTCCTAATGAAATAAGGGAAAATCATGTTGCAATACCATTTACAAATCCATTTCTAAAGTCATTGCAACCAGAATAAAACATGTCATGTATTCTCTGATTACTGAGAGGAAAGTTGCCTTTGTCCCTTGAATATCCATTTTTGACAACGTACTTTTGATGCAAGAACTTCTGAGAAACTACCATAGAGAGATTACCCCTAGATGTGCTCTTAAGATTGTCATCATGAAAGACTATGATACTATTATATGGGATTTTATCTTTGAAATCCTCAATAAAATTGGATTCCCTCATATTATGATTGATTGGATTAAGAAGTTCATTACTACTGCCAAGTTCTCTATTAGTTTATATTGAGAGTTGTATGGTTTCTTTGGCACTTCTCTAGGGATCAAACAAGGGTATACTCTCACCATATCTAATCCTCTTTGTCATGGAAACATTTTCTATCATTTTGGACAAATAGTGCTTTAATCCCCTTTTCTCTTACCATATGAGCAATGCGTTAACCGTCTTTATTTTACAGATCATCTGGTCATTCTTGGTGATTGTGAGATGCAATCAAAGAACTGTATAAAAAATGCTTTGGATGAGTTTAGTGAATGCTCTATCCTCACTCCTAACTTGGATAAAAGCAATATTTATTTTATAGGTGTTGAGGATGAAGTATTTAATTCTATGACTTCCAGATTAGTCATTGTTATGGATAAGACACCTTTTAAATATCTTGTAGTTCCCCTCATTTCCACTAGATTGAAGTTTGAAACTATAAGGACCTCATTATTAGAATTACACAAAGAATCAATAACTAAAATTTAATGCTTTTGAACTATGCATGCATATTGCAATTGGTGAGTGAGTTGACCTGAAGAAGGGAGGTTGAGAATCAATTGATTCAAACATGGTCCAAAGATAGTTTCAGTCAAAGTCTCGATAGTCCAATTTTTAACTTGTTATCTATATCGGTATTAGTATCGGGCAAGATGAAACAATACATTATTTAGAGGATTATTTAAAAAATTAATAGTTAGTTCAAGTATTACTGTCTTATCCACTGATTATGTGTCTTATCCACTGATCAAGTATCTGGATAAAAATAATTCACAGTCATATTAATGAAATTTCATTGCACATAGCAGAAAACTTGATAAATATTTAGTCTGACAACCGCTGCTGAGTTGATATTTAAATCGTAGAATATGGGATGACCATTTGGTCACAGATAATCGCATAACTTTGAACTTAAATGTCGAACTGGCTTACCTTCCCAGCAAACAGTAATACTTGAACTTAAATGGGTATCTAGACTTGATCAGTGGATAAGACAGTTTCTTTTTATCTAGATACCTGAGTTGATATTAATTATTTGTACCACATATTATGTAGGTTCTTTGTATACGCATCTCTACATTGAATACGGAACCTTATTTTGGTTTCAGCTATTAGTTCATATAATATAGTTGAAATGCAACCAAGGTCGGCTGAGGACATAGATCGAATCGAATCAATCGAACCACTAAAATCTGTGTTCGTATAATAGAATTTCAATGATAAAATTAGTATTGAATTTGGGGAAGAGCATTAATGATGTCATGTTGAGCATAATTGCATGTTTTCAATATTAATTGGAAGAGCACTGGTGTGAATTGTATTGGAAGGTGAAATCAATAATACTACAGAACCAAAGGAATCAAAGAAGTGAATTTGTTCTCAATAAGCAAGATTAGTGTACTTATACACTTTGAGTATTTATCATTAATGAATGATAACATGTGTGTGAATGGTAAATGTGACCCTGGTAGATTGATTTTGTTTTGTTTTTCAACAGAGTAACAAACACATATTATATACACAAAAGAAATACAAAAGAAATTACCGGATACATATTATAAACACAAATACTTTATCCGGAGCTAGAGTTAAAATGCATCCGTTCTATCAATTATCGTTGGCAATAAAGTTAATGTGTGTCGACGGTGTTAGTATTATATCATTAATAATATTATTTGTGACTTAAACTAAGATGAATCGTATAAAGCACATGCATACTTTACAAATTAGAAAATGAAAAATTAATATGATTTGAGGATTGTGTTATTTTATATGAAAATCACATTTGTACAACTAATATATACAATCTTAATATAGGTACAATTTGAGAAATGGGAACAAACAAGTCGTGGATGTCTATGGATAGATTATCAAACGAGTACTTGCAAGGGGTTGAATATTTTCTTAAAGTTGCAGAGAGGAATGTTGTAAATAGTGAAGCTGTATGGTGTCCATGTACATCTGTGGAAATTGTTTTAAATGGACTTTAAAAGAAATTAAAGGTCATTTATATGGGAACGGTATTGATCAATGTTATCGTATATGGATATGGTACGGGGAAGTTGCTCCTGATTCAACTTTCTCACATGTCAACATGGGTGACCCCATCCATCACGATAATTTGGTCAAAAATCTAGAAGATGCTAATGATATGGTGGAGATGTTTGAGACAATAAATGAAGACTTTATGGGGGATCCTAAATCATTTGAGAAGCTGCTTGAGGATGCCAAAAAGCCCTTTTACAAAGGGTGTAAAAAGTTTACGAAGATGTCTGCACTGGTGAGTCTACTCAATTTGAAAGCAAAGAGTGGGTGGATTGATACAAGCTTTTCAAACATGCTTCAATTATTTGCCCAATTGCTCCCATAAGATAATGAATTTCCTTTATCTACGAAAAAGGCCATACAGACGTTGTCTGTGTTTGGGATGGGGTATGAAAAAATACATGCATGTCCTAATGATTGCATACTCTATAGAAAAGAGTATAAAGATTCAACTGAATGCCCTACTTGTGGAACACCGAGGTATAAGTTGAAAAAAAAATACAACCGAGGTGAAGGTGGGAGTGCCTGCAAAAGTTTTATGGTATTTTCCGCCCATTCCTAGGTTCAAAAGGTGGTTTCAATCTGTACAAACTGCAAAGGCCTTGACTTGGCATGCAAACGAAAGACAAGTTGATGGTAAGATACGTCGCCCCGTGGATTCTCCTGCATGGAAGTTGGTGGATGGCAAGGGGCCGGAGTTTGAAAACGAAGCTAAAAACCTTCGGTTAGGACTTTCAGCAGACGAAATTAACCCACATAGTATTGTTAGTAGTAAGCATAGCTGTTGGCCGGTCATGTTGGCAACTTATAACTTTGAGCCGTCGCTGAGCACAAAGAGAAATTTTTTTATGTTAACAATGTTGATATCAGGTCCGCGACAGCCTGGAAATGATATCGATGTTTATTTGGCACCGTTAATTGAGGACTTGAAAACCTTATGGGATGGAGATGTAAATGCTTATGATGCTTACCTCCAAGAATCCTTTATTTTGAAGGCGGTATTACTTTGGACTATTAAGGATTTCCCTGCATACGGTAATTTGTGTGGTTGTACTGTAAAGGGGTACTATGCTTGTCCAATTTGTGGTGAAGAAACAGATTCTATTTGATTAAAACATTCTAAAAAGAATGTATATACATCACATAGAAGATTTTTTCCACCAAATCATCCGTTTCGAAAGAAAAAGAAAGCTTTTAATGATAAGCAAGAGTTTCGTGAACAACCTAATCCGTTGAATGGAGAGAAAACACTAGAGCAGGTTGAAAATATTAATGCATGTTGGGGGAAAAAGATGGGTCCTTTTGAAGCACAAATAACAAAGGGAAAGGATAAATTGAAACAAAAGAGGAAACGCACTAAGGAGAATACGGATGAGCCTAATAAGTCCGAGTGTTGGAAGAAAAAATCAATATTCTTTAGGTTGGGGTATTGGAAACATTTTCTTCTTCGACACAATTTGGATGTTATGCATATTGACAAGAATGTTTGTGACAACATAATAGGGTCGGTACTCAACATTCCCGGTAAGACAAAAGATGGAGTCAAGAGTCGTCTTGATCTTGTAAAATTGGGTTTAAGAGGGGAGTTATCACCACAAGATAAGGGAAAATGGACGTATTTACCACCTGCATGTTATACATTGTCTAGAGAGGAGAAGAAAAGGGTATGCGAGACGTTGCTTCAACTCAAAGTTCCCAATGGATACTCATCAAATTTTAGTAACCTTATTTCGATGGAAGAGTTAAAATTGTTTGGTCTCAAGTCCCATGATTGTCACATACTCATGCAACAGATACTTCCGGTGGCCATTCGATCCGTGTTACCAAAGCATGTTAGATTTGCAATCATAAGGGTGTGCTTTTTCTTTAATGCTCTCTGTGCAAAAGAAGTGGATGTGAAGAAGTTGAACAGTATTCAAGAAGACATTGTGATCACATTGTGTTTGCTGGAAAAGTACTTCCCTCCAGTATTCTTTGATATAATGGTGCATCTAATGGTACATCTCGTTAGGGAGGTTGAACTATGTGGTCCAGTTTTCGCTCGTTGGATGTATGCATTTGAAAGGTTTGCACATGCTTAAAAAATATGTCATTACTTTATAAGGCTATAAGTAAACATTATTAATATTTTTTTTATTTAAAATGTTTGTAGGAATATGAAATTCTTAAAGGGCCAAGTAAACAATCGAAGTCGTCCGGAAGGTTGCATCGCCCAACGCTATATTGCCGAAGAAGCAATTGAATTTTGTACGGAATTTTTACATGGGCTTGATGCCGTTGGGGTTCCATTAGGTAGAAACACAATAGATGATGACGATGATATAATATGCGATGGCAAACCAATAGGGGGTGGTAAAGTAATTGAGGTGGACGAATTGTCATGGGCGCATGCACATCGTTATGTGTTACAAAACACAGATGATGTTTAACCATATATCGAGTAATTTCTCTTTTCGTTGATTTTGTAACAAATCATGTATTATATTGTATTTTGTTTTAATGGTTAAAATATTGTTCTCTATTAACACCCTTATAGGGAGCATATGGTGAGCTTGAGGCAAAAGTATATCCTCGAAAGTGCAAAGATGAAAAATGGTTACAAGATGAACATAACAAGACCATTATTGACTGGCTTCGTGAAAGAGTATGATTAATATCAATATGTGACGATTTAATATACTATTAAAATTGTAACTAACATTTAAGACAAATCAGGTTGAAAATGAGCTAAATCTCCCCAACAACAATGTTTCTGACATCTTAAACTGGATAGCTCAGGGACCTCGTAGAGACGTGATAAAATATCAGGGTTATATCATTAATGGTTGTCGTTACCATACGAAAGAACGTGATGCTGAACGAGTTAGCCAAAACAGTGGAATTAGCATTACGACCACAACAATGCAAGTTGCTAGTGCAAAGGATAAGCATCCCATGGTTTCAAATTTGAGTTTCTATGGTGTCATCAGTGAAATATGGATGCTTTATTATCTCACTTTTAAAATTCCAATTTTCAAGTGTGATTGGGTCGACAACGATAATGGCATTAAAGTAGATGAGCTTGGCTTTAAATCTGTTGATCTTTGTAGAGTTGGCCATAAGAGTGAGCCCTTCATATTAGCTTCTCACGCCAAACAGGTTATTTATGTTCAAGACCAACTCGATCCTAAATGGTCAATCATTCTTGTGACTCCACAAAGAGTTTATAACTACAGTTATGATGATGATGACTACTCTGCTGGATGTGCCGAAAATCATGACACCACTAACGGATTGCCAAACGTTGAGTTGATTAATGAAAGTGAAGATTCATGTGCACGTGTACACTGTGAGGGAATTTGGATTGATAATAAAAAATAAATAGAGTGTTAGTTGTGTTTTGCTTATGCTTAGAGTTATCTATGCCTTTTAAAGAGTTATCTATATTTAGTTTATATTTTATAATTTATATTTTAATAGTTGATGGCGATTATCGTTTATGGTGAATTTCTTTTGGTGTACATATGAGATGAATTGACTCGTTATCAAATTTGGGGTAATGTTATTGATTTTCATACTTCCCAGGATTTTCATACTTCCCAATCCCCAGGATTGGGAAAACTTGACCTTGTTGTCACGTTTTTCTCATAATTGAGGTAGATATGGATACAAATATGAAAAGTAAATTTGTAATAATACCGGCATGACTAATAACCATAATTTTCTTCATGTTTTTAAAAATTCATATTCTTACATTGTTGATTTCTCTAGGAAAGTTTAGTTGTTCATTCTGAAAAGAAAGGATAAGGTATTTATCAAGTTTAAACAGCCGAAGACTTTGATTGAGAAGTAGACTGGTAAGAAAATAAAGCGCTTGAGAACTGATAATTTCATGGAATTTTACTCGGGCCTATTTTATGAGTTTGGAAAAAATGAGGGAATATGAGACACCACAAAGTTTGAAAGACACCTCAGTAAAATGGAGTATCCAAGCAGATGAACATGACATTTATTGAGATAGCAAGGTACACGAAGTCTAATGCAGTTTTGCCCAAGGAGTTTTGGGATAAAGTTGTTAACACAACATGTTATTTAGTGAATAAGTATCTATCCTAAGCTATTGAGCTGAAGACACCAAAAGAATTGTGTACTAGATACCCTGTCGCATATACTAATTTGATAATATTCGGGTGCTCGACACATGCTCATGCAAATAAGGGAAAACATGAGATGAGTGGAAAGAAATACATGTTTTCCCTTGTTTTGAAAACAGGGGAGTGACCGGTATTTTCATGTAAAATCCAAAGACAACAGGGGAGTGTCTCTACAGGTAAAATTATGAATAACATATGTTTTATTTTTATTAATAATGCTCTTGCTTCATGCAAATTAATTTCAACATATCATTTTTTATTCTTTATTATTCATCAACATGTACACCTACTTCAATCTATTTATTTGTCATTGTAGTGGATATGGACGCGGAAGATGATTTTCATTCAAAAAGTCCAGACGATTTAGCAAAGTCATCACAAAATTCAAGTAATAAACAACGAAAAGTCAGAGGCGTGGATGTTTTAGAACGAATAAGAAAAAGGGCTTCTTGTGATTAAAATACTAGTAACTTACAATAGAAAAGGACAACCAAATGGTGATACAAGAAAGGATTTCGCAAGTTATAGGGGGCTTTTGGCAAGGACAATGGTGCCTATAAGTTATCCAAGTTGGCCCAAAGTTCCAAAGTCATTAAAAGAGAATTTATGGGTAGCTATGGAGGTAAATGCTAATAATTTATATTGATGTTCTTTGAAGTCTATATTGGTATTATTTAATTCCATTATGTAACATTGATTATTACTAAATTGATTTAGACATTCTGTTGAATTATCACATGCTAATAGTTGGTGTTTTTATAATATTGTATCCAATAATAAAAGTCACCCCTATGCACTAGGCAGTCTCCCGTCGTTCGACTTCCCAAGGCTCTTTTTAGAATGATGATTACAATAATTTCTACATTTGTTGAATGTAGAAATTCGAGCTCAACATACCCGAATTATGCCCGAACACAGATTCGACCCGGATATAGAAGGCCAAAACCCATTGGGTATATGGGTTTTACCCAAATTACCATTCAACATATCCCAATTAGCCTTATTTATACTAAAGTCATCAACTATTTTCATGTGCTCGTGTTTTATTGTGAATTGCATATACCGACTGACTTGCATTCGACGGCAAAAAAATCTGCTTTAGAGACTGTTTTGACGGTATGTTACATAATGACGTTCAATCTTTAATTATTTAAATCTGCTGAAGGTATTCAACTTTCTCTCATAATAAATTCCCTTCCCACTCTTTCATCTCTCTTCTCATACAATGTAGGGATTCAATCAAAATAAACCACTCACCCCTTATTTGTATGAAAAATCGCTAGCAACACAAGGAAAAAAGGATGATGTAACAAAAAAAGGGAAAGAACAACTGTATATTTATTAACATCACACGCTCAAAGACGCACATTTTACATTCAGATCAAGTTCCTCGCCAATTGCTCTTCTATTAATTGTCTATTTTGAAAGAGCTAATAAATACACCTAGTTTATAGTGAATTCCTTAGTTTGTACTCAACTTGGACTAGTTAATGTAAGCATAATTGTAATTTGACCTTTTGTATTTTGACATTATTGATCAGGTAAAAAGTAAGGAAGAAAAGAAAGATTTCGGTGGCAAAAATGGCGCAATTATTGCATTTGCTAATATGCTTGATAATATCTTGACGATGGATACGGTGCAAATTCCGGTGGCTATTTTTGATGATGATCTTGAGTTCACCTATATTCCAAAAAATGAATTAATACGGTTTTGTAAGATGCGAGAATTAGATGGAGTTTGCATTATCGCATACATGAGGTTAGACTTAAGTTTTACCATGTTTCATTTAATTTGTGAATGCATACATGAGGTTAGATGGAGTTTACATTTTTGCATACATGGATGCCTTTCTAACTCACGTGCATTTGGTTTATGTATAGATGCCTATATGACAAATTTGGAAGGAGTTTTGAAGTTATTAGATTAGTAAATCCCCTCTCCATTCGGGACCCATTTTCTAAAAACATTGGGCATCAATTTATAACAGAAACTTTATAAAAGGCATCAAACAAACAAATATTTGTTATTCCATTCAATACCGGGTAAGTTTTGTAGATATGTATAAGTTTTTTAGCATAATAAATGTGTGTAGGTATAATATTCCTAATCTCCAATTATTCTTCATAATATAGGTGTCATTGGGTTTTGCTTGTGATCGAATTTATTTCGAACAATGTGTTTTGGGTTGATCCTTTACACGGGGAACCGAGCTTGGACCTTAAGCTCTATATAAACACGTAAGTAGCTAGTGTCCTAAATAAATGATTATAATAAAATTATTGATTTCATTTGACATAATTGTAATATAATTATATTTTTTTTTATTGAAGTGGAATTAGATCGTTTTTGACAATCAAAGGAAAACGATCATTACTAAACTAGGAGAAAGTTAAGGTATTTGTTTGATAAATTAAATTTAATATTTAGGTATTCACATTTGACACTAGTAATATACTAACTCCTTTATTTTCAGGACCCTAAACAACGAGGAGAAATTGTGTGTGGTTTTTTTTGTATTGAAGTTCATGCGAGAGCTCTTGGAAAATTCATCGAAATCAATAAATATGAAGGTCACATGTTTTTTAATATGTTTTTACATTCTTTTTTATTTAGATGTGATAAAATCTAATTGTAATTTTATTTGTCTTGTTTAGATGAAGGACTTGGCTAGAAAGTCGTCATATTAAACTCATGAGATCAATGAACTTCAATATGAGTTCATTGAATTTATTCAGCCTTATATGATATGATTTGGAGCACTTTGTTAACACAATTTTGAGAAAGCCAAAGGAGGACTGACACATTTATTCATGATTTTTCGATGTACATTTTTTTGGAGACATTCTTTTGAATGATGTACATAATGAGTATATCTAGCTATGATACATGTAGTACGTCATCATTTTTTTGTGGATAATTAATGTAGATGGTGGGTATATCTATTTATGACCCACTATTTTTTTTATGCTTAAGTATGAGAGTTGTCATTTGGTCCTTCAAATATGCTATGAAAGGGGATATTTGGACCTCTAAAGCTGATATTATGAATTGATTTGAGCAACACTCTTTTCAAATGTAATCTCAACCACTCTAGTAACAAGGATTAAGGAACTGCATCTTTATAATTTAAACATGGAGAAATTCGTGTTGGCCATATTGATGGTGAATTTGTTTGTCTACTGAACTGTTTGGACTGAAAAGTTGATAATATTGCTTGCTTGATCATTGTGTATATCTGAAGTTAAGAGCTTATATTAGAGTAATCATTTGATTGATAATCTGCTTGGTGTCCATTTTTGAGTTTTCATAGAGGCATTTGTTTCTAGTCTTCCATATTTGCCATAGAATAGCTCCATGAATAGTGATAAGTAATACTTGAATGTTCTAATGGCTTCAAAGGAATATGTAGCTGCACATGAGATCATATATGATTCTAGAAAAGATGCTGAGATCTCAGAGAAACCTGAAGAGGTCCATAAAAAAAAGGCATCATCTATTGTGAATCTTGTTGAAGTTGATGGTAAGCAAAGAGGTGGAGATGTGCCAATTACTCTATACCAAAAAATTGAGTCTGATGTGTCTTTAGGACCCGCTTTTGATGATCAACACTATAAACATTCAATGACTGAGGTAACTGTTAAAAGTCTCTTTTAGTTACATTAAATTAGAAGGATATTGCCATTTGGTTGTGATAATAATAGATAATGCATTGTAATAATAGTCTTTGTTAAAATAGATTGCAAAATTTAATGTCCAGAATGCAGGAGGTAGCAGTAAGGTTGATTGGGATTGTACCTCTCTGACTTTTTACTGACATAAATGTAGATTGCTCAAGATTATGAAGATTATGACGATACAACTAGAAAAGTGTCAAGTGAACCTATACAGAGAATGATGTTGCATGATCCCAAGGTAAAGTAGTTTATTATGTATAAAAGGTGTCAATGAAATTATCCATATAGTATAAATCATGGGCTTAATTGATTGTCATCCTCATGTTTTTTATTTATCACACACGGGTCGTAATAAATCTACTATTTTTTATGAGTTGTGATGTACTCAGTTTATAAACTAATAACAAATGCTACATTGTTTGAAAGGTGACCATGGAGCGCTATGAGAGAGGCACTAGCAAGTGGGTCGTGGATTTCTTAGGAGATTGGGAAATGAGTTCCCTCAAATAGCTTGTGAAATCTCTCACTTATTCATAATTTGATCACTTGTAGACAACAACATCTAACCTAAGAATTCAGTACCAAAAGCATCTAGCTCCTCTAGTTCTCCTTCCAAAGGTAAAATACCCCCCTCTAATTATAATGCTTTAGATTTTCTAGAGACCCATATAAACAAATTTTCTCCACTAATCTGTTGTGTTTGCTATAATGTAGGCTCATATGATTCCCCAAGAGATACTAGTGCCATCACGCAATAAGTATGTTTTTTTGATTTTGTTATGTTATTTTTTCCTATGCATGACTGTTGTACCTACTCACTAACCTGTAATTGAGGTAGTCTCCCCCAAAAATCTATGGAATGAAACAATTCACAATGTCACAAATTAGATCTTTCTCCCATGAGCAAAATAGGGAAACAATCGACCTTAAATATGCTCACCAGATATTTATTGTGTCTTTTATCAAAATCACCACAATAACTTTACATTTGGTTACAATTGTCATACTATTACTTAGTTTTTTAATATCTAAACGTTATCCTGATACGAGTTTGATACTTGAATATATTCTTTAATTGTAAATTCAGTCTCTAAGTTTCTTATATACACACACCATTCATGCTCAATTGTTAGATGATTCTATTGCTTAATACAATTCCCTTATGGAGGCTGCAGATGGTTCCATTGTTAGTTTTGGCACGATGCAAACATGAATCTATGATAGTGTATGGGAAAAGTAATTTTCTGTTATTATCTTTAAAGGGGAAAGTAATTGAAATGGCATATATACATTGATTTCTGCATCAAATTTTAGCAAGTCATTGTGCATTCATTTGGTTAGATATCTTTAAAGGTGTGCATAATATAGAATATATTCAGTAAGTGTATAGAATAGACACTATGAGTTCATTATGCAGACCAATGCATATTGGTCTTATATACTCTTTCATTTCATTATGAATTGATTCTAAACATGCAGACCAGTGCATTCATTTGGAATTGAATGGTATATCTTACTGAAAGTGTATAGATATCTTTGGAAGGTCTGCTAAATATAAAATAGACAACTCGTGATCTTAAAGTGTATATAGGAATCAATGAATTAGTCTGCACAACAACTCGTAGATATAATTTCTTCATTACTCTGTTTTTAATTATGAGATAAGTTGTGAGTTTAACTTCTATTTTCAAAACATAAAAAAATAGTTAAATTGCCTATAGCACCACCCATTACTATTCAACAACACTGATTCGGAAGTCTCGCTTATTATGGTTTCCACTTCCTTCCATGCTCATATTCACAATAAATCTACGTTACCTTCAATTACTATAAGTTCATAATGGATCCATTCATACTCTAATTAGAGTCCCAAATTTTACTGTACTGTTTAACTAAAAGTCACACAATTGTAGCTATGCTTGGTCTTCCATTAAAATAACTTCCCATCAAATATCTAGGCTGACCATTATTTAAAGATAGAAGAAAGTCTACTTACTTGCTAATCTCATTGAGAAGATTAGATCTAAGATTTATGCGTGGAAATCCAGGTTCCTATCTCAAGGTGGAAGTCTCATTCTCATCAGGAATGTTCTATCATCAATCCCATTCTATACTCTCTCTCTACTTTAAACCCCCCTAAGTTGATTATCAACAAAATTAAAAAAATTCTTGCTAAATTCTTTTAGAGTGGGAGCAATCCAAAAGATAAAAAGTTCCAATGGGTCAAATGGGAGGAGATGTGCTCCCCGATAGATGAAGGAGGCCTTAGCATCATGAACTTTAATGATGTAATGAACACCAATAATGCTAGATAGCACTGGAACCTCAAAAATAAATCTAGCTTTTGGTCAACCTTTATGCATTCAAAATACAAATCTAAACTGATTTTAGGTCATAATGATTCATCTACCATTATAAGAATCAGATTCATCAAAGACAAATAAGAGAATCTCATTGTGAAGGACAAAGATAGGTTATTTTGGTCCCCATCAACATCTAGTGAATTCACTTTCAAATCAGCATATGAGGCCTTGAGAAATGTAAATCTCACTTCTATGAGTTGGAAGATGATTTAGCATCCCCAATGTCCCACCAAAATCTCAGCCTTACTTGGAAACTCCTAAATCATGCCATTCCAGTTGATGTTCAACTCCATAAAGCAGATATAAAACTTGCTTCTCAATGCAGAATGTGCAAAGCTGCTCAAAAGTCTCTCAATAACAGTTTCCTCTCATGTTGAACCTCTTATAATATCTGGAGCTTCTTTGGTCACATACGATCTTGCTTGCTTAAATTCAACTCCTGCAAATCCATGCTCACTTCTTAGCGTCTTATAAAACCTAAAAGAGACTTCTTGTAGTTCTTTTATTCGAATTTGGGTAAATTCATTATATGGGAACTTTGGAAAGCCAGAAATAACCTTATTTTTTAGGATTCTCTGATCCAAGAGTCAACCATCATTTCTAATATTATAGAGCTTACTAAGATGAGTGCTAGTTCTGTAACATTCTTAAACGTCCCTCTCAAATCAGATCTCTTCTTAGTAGACACATTATGCAGACACTTTTAAGTTGAATTTTATTCATAAGACCCCAAATCTTATAGCATTAAAATGGACCAAACCTGAAATTGGTTTCTTTAAGTTAAATGTGGATGGTTCTTTCTGTGTGAATCAAATATCCAGTGGCATTGGAGGTGTGATTAGAGATCATAAGGGTGGTTTTATTGAAGCCATTTCCATTCCTATTCAGTCTTCAAATAACCTCCATACTGAAGCTCAAGCTATGCTTCATGGAATTTAACTTTGTTCATCCAAATCTCTGATTAAAGTGTGCATAGAATCAGACTCAAAGCTCTAGTTTCTATGATCCAAGGTAAAATCATTCCCCCATGGTGTATCTTCAATATTAACCAAGATATTCAATCTGAGTTATCTCAAAATAACTTCCAAATCAGTCATATTTGGAGACAAGGAAATTCAGCTGCAAATTGCTTAGCTAAATTAGCCTCTTCATCAAATTACTCTTCCAACTTTCAAGACTACTCTACCCTCCCCAAAATTATCAAAGGTTGTTTAACGCTGGATAAATTAGGCCTAGCTTCTGTTAGAGTTTGCAAGTAATTCTATGTACTGGGAATAAGTATAAATTCCCAAATTTTCTTTCAAATCCTGATTATTTTGTTTACTTTTTGGCTTTTGGAGAATATTTTTCTCCTTTCACTATAAATAAATAGTGTTTATTTAAAAAAAGGTGAGGGTAGTGGTTTATGCTTTCCCCTCCATTTTCTGTCTTCGTTTCTCCCCGTCAGAGTCGTCGGTGTTACTCCGATCACCTTCTCTGGTGAACTTCAACCCCCTGTTCTTAAGCTGTTCTTAAGTAAAATGATTCATTTCACCCTTTAAATCCTTTAGTCAAACCAGGTCAAACCACAAACTTCTTGAATTTTAAGAACCCTTTGTGAGCTGATAGACTAATACCCCAACCTTAGGGAATGATTGTTTATCTGAGTATTACTACTTTAATCTTTAACTCAATTAAATATCATATATATACAGATTTACGATCATCAAAGTTCAATTAGGATTCACGGCTAATAATAAACAACATTATAAATACAACTGCACAATCCATAAATATTTTCTCAATTACAAACCAAAGTAAATAAAAAGCATCTTAACTTCAACAGTCCTTAACAACCCAATTACAACCCATGCATCGATTACATGTCAATACTCAGCCTCTAACCCGAGGAATCAAAGAAATAATATCTCACTAGATTGAAAAAGACCGACCCATGAACTAAGAATGTGTATGGGATACTCTATGATTTGGATACAAGTGATGGTTATCTTCATGTTAAAAGAATTTTATTTGCTATATTTGTTAGAGTAGATTTTATTTATCTATGTTTTGCAAGTTGCTTTGTTAAATTTTACAAGGTTCTTCAAAATTGGTATAAAAAAGTCCAAAGATTAGTGGTGCAAGCCGCACATTCAACAAGACAACCATTGATCCACCCGATATATATTGTTGTTGGATTTTTTTTATTTCTTAAATAGGGCGGATAGTCCTATAAACAGAGGAAACTCTGTCCAAATTTTTAAAAATTTTAATAATAATTTGTGTTATATAAAAAATCTTTTTGGCCTAAATTATGCACGTCTTAATACTTAAGAAAAATTGGAATTCATATGTTGTGTTTTACGTTGCATTAGAGATTTATATATGTTGTTTTAAACTTATGCAGGGACATCTACTTAGATGGATGTAAAAGGTGTATCATTGTTGGACAATACGATCGTGATCGTTTTTAGTAATCAAAGGAGAAAGATCACTACTAGACTAGGAGAATGTTAAGGTATTTGTTCAATAAATTAAATTTAATATTTATTTATTCACATTTGACATACGCAATATACTAACTCCTTTATTTTCAAGTCCCTAAAGAATGAGGGAAAATTATGTGTGATTTTTTTGTATTGAAGTTCATGCAAGAGTTCTTGAAAAATTCATCTAAGTCTATAAAAAAGAAGGTCACATGTTTTTAAATATTTTTTAATATTCCTTTTTATTTAGATGTGAAAGACTAAAGGTGATTTTATTTGTCTTGTTTAGATGAAGGAGTTGGCAGGAAAATCGCCATATCAAACTCATGAGATCAATGAACTTCAACATGATTTGGAGCTTTTGATGTGTTGCCGCAATTACGAGAAAGCCAAAGGAAGACCGACGCATTTATGAGTGATTTGTGGATGTAAATTTTTTTGGAGATATTTTTTTTTAATGCTGCACATAGTGGGTATATCTAGTTATGATACATGTAGTAGGTAATTGTTTTTTTGTGAATAATTAATGTACATGGTGGGTATATCTATATTTGTGTTCCACTATTTTTTTTTTATATGGACAAATGGCTTGGTTTGGTGCATTTTAGGTGTACTCCACTTCAAATACAAAAAAATTCAAGATTGTTTTTATGTTATTGTAATATTTGATTTGCGTTTAGATTTATTTGTCAACTATGCTATTAATATTGGTTATTAATTTTTTTATTATAGGTTTAATTTATGACCATTTATATTAAACCCTTATGTGATGAATTTTTTTACGACCTTTTTAAAATTTTGAAAACTGTTTATCATGACTCTTTTTAAGTCAAATATGACAAATCTAAGAGTATATTATGACCTTTTTTTATACCAGATATGATAGTTTTGAAAAAAAAATCATATATAACCGTTACTTAATATGACACTTTTTATGGGTATCAATTATGACACCCAAACTTATGACGCTTTTTATTAAAAAATAAAGCGTCATAAAATGCATTTTATGACACTTAAAAAGTGTCATAAAAAGGCCTTTTTCTTGTAGTGTCCCTCTACAATAGCGCGCAGCTCTTCGGTTGTAGAGTTCTCCTCACAAAGTTCAGAACGATGTAGTGAATGAATTATCTTCCGGTAAACGTGTTCAAGATCACTTAACTTCGAAATTGAGTAATACGATCTTGAATAAACACCGGATGAATGAAACACTATATGGGTACAAGTTTTAGAAACTGTTCTGCATTGGAAACTTTTGCATATAAATTTTTATTTATAACTGAGCTGCACAGAGTCCAAGAAAATGAAAACACAAAAATCGAGGCGACAGGTTGTTCGAGCGAGATGGAGATCTCGTTTGCGTGACATATGAATGTCGTTTGAACGACTTACACTCTCATTCGAGCGAGCTACAGTATTTTAAAACATAAAAAGATTTAATTCCCAATTATTTAAATCACCCAGCATTTAATCAATATACAATTACTCAAATGCTTATAAGTATTCATACCTGAGTGATCTTAAACAAATGCAACACCTCTTGACTTGTAATATTCTTCAAAGCTTTAAATTGCACATTCTTGGACTTGAACTTTGTCGTAGGCTCAATTAAAATCCATATTAAAAACTAGCCTAGACTTAATTTATTTTGTCCGGAACTAAGCCAATTAAAACAAAACTACATGATAAGAATTATGTTCTTACAAATCTCCCCCTTTGGCTATTTCGGGACAAAACTAAACAAAATGCTATATGCCGTAAACAAATACATGTCATATCTCAAAACTCATAAATATAAAAGTACAGGACATAGTGAAACTGAATAAACGACAAGCATCTGAATCTGTCTCTGAATGGCGATCGTCTGAATCTCTGAATCTGATTCTGTCTCTGAATGTGATGTATCGATAATTATCTGAATCTCTGAAAACAATACCTACACACACGAGATACAAACAAATACCCAAGTTAAGTTTGGAGGAACAAAAAATATCATAATAAATACTCCTCCTACATCACATATCTCTCCCCCTTTTGCCTGGAATAGACAAAAGGTGGGACAAACACACCAAGTCCAGCATGAATATATGAGAATGAATAACATGGCTAGAGAAACAATATCAGTATGACAATGGATAAGAAAAGAACAGTATCTGAAGCATAATAAGATAATCACTAAACTGCAAACGAGACTGTACATCCATGTCATAAAACCAAGAGAGATACAACTGATCAAAAGAGTACATCATATCAGAGAGAATAAAAATACATCAAAAATATCAGTGTCTCAGACACAATGATAAAATAAATACAACTATGAATCAATACGAGTATCATCATCATCACCAGCATCATCATCAGTGTATGTGGAATAAATATGCCCAAGTACAGAAGAACATGCGCCTCTCAGCTGCTCTCTCTGCCTCATCTCATAAAAAAATGCTGTCATCATGGACTCTGCAAGAACACGGGCTTCGACCTCAACATCAAATCTGTCCATGATAGATTCATACATCCTGGACTGAATAGCTACCTGTGCATGTAAATACGAAACCTCCTCCTTAATAGGATGAGTGGGAGCAGGAGTGGGGGGGGGGGGCTGGCTGAGAAAACTCGGAGATGCTCCGGAAAGTGTGATCACCAGGCTGACAGGGATCAATATCGGGGAAGGCTCCCTAAAGGGGTGGAGTACAAGCTCTCGCCGCCGGTAGCAAATGACTCTCAGAACGAGTGAAAGTATTATGATAAATAACGGTAGGCAAAGGGAGACGCTGATCACCCTCTAAAACTGGAACACCGACAGTGGTGCAAATGATGGAGATGAGAATCCCATATGGAAGAGCAGACCGGACTGGGATGGTAGCACTAACGGTAACAAACTATATAACACAAAGCATGACCATCGGTAGATCGATATCCCACCTATGAGAGACGTGATACATGAAATAGAAAATGTCAGATCCAATCTGAGTATGATTTATCCTAGGATAAATGGATGCTGACACAAACCTATTAAGTACACGAAAGGCAGGAAAAAGATATCGATGGTACATAGTAGTACCTGCCTGGGGAATCTCCCAGAAGCAATGACGCAGAATATCATCATATGTGGGGCCATCATCGGTATAACGAGGAAACATAGTGTCAGGGACATGAGGAAGATGCAAAAAGGAAGCTATGAGATCGGCTGTGACGATAACAAGAATCCCTCATACAATAGAAAAGATCCCCTCAGCGTGGGGAAGAGCGCAAAAGAAAAACTCTCGAATAATGTCTGGATAAACAACCCTACGAGCCTCAAACATATAATCCCATCCCCTATCAGACAACCAGTGATGAATGCCTAACCCCTGAAACTCAGAATACCGAAACACCCTCTCCGGGACAATAGACCAAATGTGTAGTCCCAATAAGCAGTAATGATTATACTCAGCATGAGTGGCCCATCTCACTGGGGAGAATGGGGGCCTACTGGCCCGAGCTCTCTGAACTCGAGCAGATGGAGGTGGCGCATCGAGTCGACATGTCAGGGCACCACGACGTCTAGGTGCCATGATGAAAGAGTGTAATGTGTGATGAGTGAAAGGGAACAGTCGCCAAGGAACACACACACACACACCTAAGAACCTATCTCCGTACAATCGTCTAACCGAACCACCGCTAACACCAACCACTACAACATCCAAAATCAGTAATATAATCCAAAAGACAGCAATCCAATTTTTTCAAACAGATGTTTTTAAAAAAACTTATGAACAACATTACCACGAAATCACTAGAAAAAGGGAAATCGTCGCCGAAGTACACAGTGAAAATCTGGAGGAACAACAACTATGGAGGGACAGTTGCCGGGGAAGACAACATTGGCTTAGACACACACCGAAGACGCAACGTTTGAGACCCTGAATTGGAAGTTATTGGTTTAAAACAGAAGTCAGAATAGAGCTGACGATGCTGGAGCTGTGAAGAGAGGTAAATCCAGAACTACGAAGCTTCAAAAGCTTAACAATGGTGGATTTTAAAAACTGGTTTCACCATTTTTTGAGTGCAGAGGAAGTGCTGTGAGAGAACGAAAAGAGAAGAAGAGGGAACGACGGTTTAAAAAAAAACTGATCTCGCGTGAAGTCATTCTAACGACTTGAGGATGTTGCTCGAACAATTTTCGAAGTCGCTTGAATGAAGTGTTCGCGCGACATGGGATGTCATTCGAACGAGATATTAAAATTTCCAGAAACACCCCAAAAACATTCAGTATTTTCCCAGTGAAAAAATTAACCAAAAATAGTACCTGGAACACAGAAACAGACTGCAAAATAGAAAACACTGTAAAAAGTGACAAATGGGAATTACATATTAACGTGGTACTAATCTGATCAATTACGAAAGTGGATGGATTGGGAGTGAACTACAACAAATGAGTCATCATTTCAAAACGTCGAATCGATCAAAGAGTTCTAATTGATAGCAAGGAATCATCAAACTTCATCAAAGCCATGTGTGACAAAATAAGTGTGAGTTTGATGAACTAAACTTAATCAACATGCATACAAGATCGGATTGTTGATGATTTTACAAATAGTTGCGTCATTATACGATGTTTCAATATAGGATTCGTGGTGCAAACCCGTTTAAATTAATTTCCAACCAAACTCCCTCATATGAATTTATCAAGATCTTTAGAAATATCTATCAATATCAACTTAGAGAAAGTCCTATTGGCCCCAATTATTGGCATATGAATTTTTTTTACTTTGATTTTCTTTTGGGTACTTTTAAACGGTGGCTTTCACGACGAGTCAATTTTATACTCTCGCAGCCCTTTCCCATGAACACTCATCATTTTTTAATATCAATTCTCACGGAAAATGGTTCTTACAAGCACACCTCCTCCTTAAGTTTACTTACGCATAGATGACATAATTGAGATAAGAACGTCTCACCAAACTCAAATATGCAAGAGAAGTCAAACATTCATATAAACTCGTACATGTGTGCAAGGATGGCATATAAAAAAAGTCGAATCAAAATGCATATCAACTTCGAAACAACCCCATAGTGCAAAGGTTAAGATCATTCTAGGCATCAATAATAATGATCAAAAGTCCTAGCCACATGAAAAATGAAAGAAAGGGTAATCAAGCACACCAATATCCTGCATCAACCATGTAACCTCACGACTCAAAAACCAAAAATCTTTTTGTATTTTTAATTTTTTTTTATAAAAAAGCAAAATCTTTTTGTATTTTTGATAAAATTCAAATACATACCAAAAACTAGAAACATGCCATGACACTAGAAAAATATAACGCATGATGTATATACTAGTGTATGACAAACCAACCAACAACCTCAATCTAAAGATGAAAGATGAGGAGAACCACGAGCAATGATGCAAGAATCACCAAGCCTAATACCTAACGCTTCTAAATTCGACTTTCTAACCCAAGTAGGTGTGAACCGACAAGAAGGGGCATTGGGAAACGGAATGGCTTTAGACTTTCTAGGAACGTTACGGTCGTAGAAAAACCGTCTAAGATGACCTCTCCTACCGGAATGAGTGCAAGTGTAGATACGGTGAGGATCATGTCCTATAGGTCGATTATACCTCACGTTCTTAGGTGGTTCTCTCCTAAAGTTCCTAGGTGGCTCTCTTGTTTGCACGGTTTTGGCTTTGGGAGAAGGTGCGACTTTATTATCGAAGCCAATATCATGCCGATTATATTTGATTTTGACGGTGCCTAAGATTTTGTCTAACTTTTCTGACCTAGCCTCCAAATCAAACTTAACTTTACTCGAATCTCTCAGTTTTTTCTCAAGCTCACCTATCCTTGACTCAAGTAAACGCGTAGAATTTTCAAACTCCAGAATTTCCTTTTTCATAGTCTCCATTAACCCTTGAAGACTATCTCTCTCACCCTCGACATATTCTAGCTTCTCTCGAATTTTCTTTTCTTGTGCCCTAAGATCCTTAATTAAAGCATTGGAATTGTTTATTTCTATGGCACGTTCTTTCAACATAGCTCATAATTTCACGTTTGCTTTCTTTGCTTTTAAAGTTTCTCCATACAATTCTTTGAAATCAGTTTACAAATCTCTCTCCTCTTCGCTCTCATCCTCACTCACCTCACCCTCACTTTCAGGAGTATCATCTTCTGTGGCTACGGAAGAATCATACGAAGGTAAGTCTTTATCACTTACATGACTAGCCACAAAGGTGGGAAGTTCACGCTTACTAGAAAAAAAGTTTTCTTCTTCTGGGTCACTATCACTAAGGGTAGAAACACGATTTATCGATTTATTAAAATTCTACCTAAGTTTAGTGGGACACACATCTATCATGTGACCAAAACCTTTGCAGCAAAGACACTTTTCACAATTATCCTTATTAACCAATTTTTTAAGAGCAGTTTTCATGTGAGATTTCCAGTTAGATGATTCAAACAAGTGAATTCTAAAATCATCAAAACCACTGAAAGGCATACCTAAAGACACGGGATCACAAACACAATAAGATAGTTCAACAAGCTCTGATACCAATTTGAAACGGCCCTTTAGTGTGTACTTTACGTAAAAACAACGTTGTTCCAATTTTTAGTTAAAACCAATTTTATCTTCTTAAACCCTAAACATGCATCTAAGTGATTAAATCCATTCCATGAATAAAGCATGCGGTAACAGAAACAATTTCAGGAAAAATCCCCGAAGGGAAAAACTTTTTATTTTTACTATAATTTTGTAAAGAACGGTTACACGGATTACAATGAAAATAAGTGCGACATACAAAATACCGACAGGTGTCGGTTTTGATGTCTCGGTTGAAATCTCCCGCAGGAACTCCATGTGTCCAGCAGTAGAGAAGAAGACAGCTTCTCCACAAGTTACTTCATAAGAACTCCCTCTACAATAGCGCGCATCTCTTCGGTTGTAAAGTTCTCCTCACAAAGTTCAGAACAATGTAGTGAATGAATTATCTTTTGGTAAACTCGTTTAAGATCACTTAACTTTAGAATTGAGTAATACGATCTTTAATAAATACTGAATGAATGAAACAATGTATGGGAACAAGTTTTCGAAAATGTTCTGCCTTCGAAATTTTGGCAGATATGTTTTTTATTTATAACTGAGTTGCACAGAGTCTAAGAAAATGAAAACAAAAAAATCGAGGCGATAGGTCATTCGAGCGAGATGGAGATCTCGTTCGTGCGACATATGAATGTCGTTTGAACGACTTACACTCTTGTTCAAGCGAGCTACATTATTTTTAATTAATATTTTTCTTTTAAATCCATCCTTGAATTTTCTTTAAACTTTTTGCAACTCAGATATATTTTTAAAACGTAAAAAGATTTAATTCCCAATTATTTAAATCACCCAGCATTTAATCAATATACAATTACTCAAATGCTTATAAGTTTTCATACCTGAGTGATCTTAGACAAATGCAAAACCTCTTGACTTGAAATATTCTTCAAAGCTTTAAATTGCACTTTCTTGGACTTGAACTTTGTCGTAGGCTCAATTAAACTCCATATTAAAAACTAATCTAAACTTAATTTATTTTGTCCGGAATTAAGCCAATTAAAACAAAAGCACATGATAAGAATTATGTTCTTACAAACCCATTGTTACATTATCGTTAGAAAATGTAAAACAAAGATGCTAAGTAAATATTTTATGTGAATATTACCCAGTAAGGGTTTGATACGTTACACCCCCTTTTAAACATATACAATTCCCTATAACATTTAAAAACGAGAATTTTGAACCCAAAAATACATTAAAAGAATTAAAAATAGACAAAGACCAGAATCGACTCTCTCACCTTTCCAGTCCTTTTAACACCCACCCTCCAATCCACCTCCCACTCCCTTGCCCACAACCACTCGTAAGCTATGAGTTGTAACAACTACAACTCACCACCCATTGTTGTTTCCCCTTCCTCCACCCATCACCATAATTAATTTGTATCAACAATAAAGTTCTCTCCCTTTCTCTCTCCACACGCGCGCCCCCGCGCGCGCACACACACACACACATATATATATATGTGTGTGTGTGTATGTATATATAGTTAGTTACAGAGCCACAATGCACCTGACCTGAGCACGAGCCTAGGCCAAAACAGGTAATTCCCATTTTTTTATTTTATTTATATGTACACATATATTAGTAAGGGCATTAAAGGAAAAAAATTGAGAACAAAACCCCTTTTTCACCATAAAAAACAGAATCCCTAAATTTTATACCCATTTTCACTCTTTGCTTTTCTCTCCCTATTCTCTCTTCTCTTCCTATTTAGTTGAGTTAAACTTAAATCTCTACACTAAATCAAGGTATTTTCTTCAATCTCTGTCCATTTTATCTAGGGTTTATATGTTTACCATTCCTCTGACTTCCCCCCCCCTCCTTTTTTTTAGTAAATATCCATTGTTAGGGTTTGCTGACGTTTTGTGTAATAGATATTCATTGTTAGAGTTTGTTGAATTTCTGAAAATATGCTTTTTTTTTTGTATAAATGTCGTTATTGGTTTGTGGCAATTATTTTTTGGGCATGAAGTTGTTGAAATAAATGTTGTTTAGTTTTTTTTTATTCAGTTATGGAGAGATTTTTTAAAAGGGCTCGTGAAGACTCAATTGAAGCGCTAGTGTCCAATCCAATTGACACCAATGTTGTTCAAAATGAGCCTAGCCCAAAAAGAATCAGTCGAAGCCGCATTAATATTAACGTGTCAAATCTTCCTTTCGATCTTATTTTACGGCCACGGATTTCAGATTATGATGTTAATGATCAAGATAAAATTAGAGGATCATACTTGCAATTGGGTCCTTGCCAACCATATTCGCATACATTTCTTAAAACAAATATTGGAAACGAGGTTCGTCATTTCAACACTGATTGCTTTGCTGAATTTCCTAGTTGTTGGAATATAGTGTGAAGGAGAAGTCCTTTTTTTGTTTGGTTTATTACTTTTTTTTATGAGTCTCCCGACATAAATAAAAGTAATGTATTTGTTAGGGGTGGATTTAGTAATTTGAAGTGCAAACGAAGGCTAAATAAGCAAGCTAGTAGTATTGGTCATCACAGGACGTACATGAAGAGTCATAATTTGTTGAATCAAGATCAACATATTGAGATAATAATTCATAAGAAATCGAATGAATGCCGAGTTGAGTACTGATTCGTATCGAATATTGCATTTAATTACCCTCAAACCTATGCATTTTAGCCCCCTTGGGTACCGTAATTGCTATAATTATGCTCGATACCCAAACAACCTCCGTTTTAAAGGCTAACATATTATTTGAGGTATTATTGAGATTTTACAGGTGTTACACTGCTTAGTATGAAGTTTGAGCACGTTCTGGTTAAGTTCCGTCGCGATTCGCACATTCGGAGGCATTTCGGTAATTTTACACTTCAGAATTTTTGCCTGAAGCCTTCACGAAAGTTGTATCCCTCTGGCCAAGCTTCGCTTGGCCATAAACGGTGCTCGAATCGGAGTCCGAACGACAGAAACACGGACTTTTAATCGGAAAGAATTATAAGAGATTCATTAACAATTTCATAATTCCACCCATGCCCCCTTTCTCTTTTATAACAAATCCTATAATTCCTTCCATGTCCCTAAAACGTTTTTTTGCAGCAAATGGAATGGCGATTTGGGTTTTGGCTCAGGTTTTGCTCGGGTTTTGGGTTCGTCCCAAATTCGGGACTTTGGTTTGAAATTCGAGCTTGATCTTTGACCACATACGTAAATGGGTCTCTTTGGCCATTTTTGGAGCATGGGTTTCATCCCTCTGGCCATTAATGGAGGTTTTGGAGCTTGGAAGTGGGTTTCGCCACATGGAGTTTGCATTTTGGTCTCGGTTTGGGCACATATTCGCAGTTGGGATTTGGCGACTTAGGCTACCATGGGAGTTGGGCAATTTTTGTTGCAGGTCTTGGCTATACCCATATGTGGGTTTTTGGCTTTGCCATGGATGTTATTGCAGTGTTGCGATGTGGCATTGTTGACATCTATCGGTCGACCGATGGCCAACTCGCGGTTGACCGGGAATTGGATTTTTGTCATGGGTTTTAGATAGTGTGCCTCCCCCATTTTCGCAGTCGGCCGGTCACCACCCCCGGTAGATCGGTACCCTATTTTGTGCGAGACATGTTACTTCCTCTTTCCTTTTTTCTATTTATTTTTCTTTTATTTTAATTGTAACTTAAACCTTTTTCTTTTCTTTTCTTTATTTTTTGAAACTTACTATAAAAGGAAGACTTGTCTCATTTTTGTACATGTTGATACCAATTTTAGTCTGCTGACATGGCACAATGAAGTGGAGACGCGTGTCAATCTACATGGCACTAACAAACATTTCTGAACAATACCTTGACTTCGAGGAACTCAATTTCTCCGATCAACTCACCGAGCAGTAGGGGCTCACCGAGGAACTTTACTGCACCGAGCAACTCATGGATACCGAGATACTTAGGCGGTCCGAGCTGCACCTCGATCAGAGCATTTATTATCAGACAATTAAGAGGATTAAATGCGCATTAAATGCTGAATATTATCATACAGATGTATACGCTTATTGAATAGCTATGTATTACTCATTCACATGTACAACCTCATGGCTATAAATACACTGTATCATCCTCATTGTAGGGGGACCGAAATTTTTGGAGAAAACCCTAATTCGAGAATTCCCAAACAGTCAATAATAACACAAACAGTGGACGTAGGCCATTCGTTTAAGGCTGAACAACTCTAAAATCTCTTGTCTCATTTATTTTTTATCTGTGATTAAACAATTAGAGATAATATAATTTTTTACATCAACAGATTGGCGCCGTCTGTGGGAAACGACTATAATTTTCGTTTTTCACCAAAAACAATTCATCACCAATGGCTAACAATCCTAAATCCAACAACCGAAATGTTGGAAACCCCCCAAATCCATCCGCTCCTTCAAATATCCAAGATCTGGCAGGAATCATGGCCAGTTTGGCTCAAGGCCAGACAACCATGCAGGAAACAATGCGACAACTCATGCAAACTATCCAAGGTGGAGCATCAACCTATTCAGGACAACGAAGTGGTCAAAGAAATACTCATTTATTTTCTTCATGCATTAGGCAAAGTGATTCATATCGCACTGATAAATCTGAAGATTTTTCTTATCAACCGGGTCGAACTTCGTCAGTACGAGCCACAGATACTGAACAACACATCAATCTCTCTCCGGAAAGGACCAGTGCACTGGAAAGATTGAGTAGGGTCTCTCCTTTTGATCTATTGGGCCCTAGGAAGAATAAAAGTCCTCCTAAGGCTGTGTCGAGAAACTTTCAACGACCATTTGATTTAAGAGAGGGTTCTGCCCAATCACAACCAGCTGCTCGACAAGATAGATCAAAAGAAGCCACATCCACGCGATTAGTTGCTCGAACCAACAGGCCTGAGGAAGGAAATGATGCGTGGAAAGGCTCTATTCAGAGGCTGGAGGATAGATTAGGGGAAATGGCAAAGGCCAAGAATCCTCTACAAAGAACTTTTGTCCAAGGGACACCTTTTGTCCAAGCAATTATGGATTTTCCCACACCATCAAAGTTCAAAGCACCTGTTGTGACTCCTAAATATGATGGAAAAACCGATCCTGTCCTTCATATAGAGCAATACCAAGCTACTATCGACATCTATGTTGTGCAAGTTGAGATGAGATACAGGGCATTCTCGGGAACTCTTACAGGATCTGCTCAAATATGGTACAATAATCTTCCTCGGGGTAAGATTTTAACTTTCTTTCAACTGGCCGAGCTCTTCATTGGAAATTTCTGTTTTGGAGAAAAACCTGTTAAAAGAGTAGCACACTTGTTAAGTGTTAGATAAAAGGCAGGTGAGAGCACTAGGGATTATATAACTCGTTTCAATAACGAGAAACTCGAAGTTATTGATTACGAGGAAAAGACAACGATTACTGCTCTGATGAGTGGGCTGTTGCCTAACAAGTTGTACTACACTTTGGCTAAAGATCCACTGAGAACCATGTCAGAATTGATGGCAAAAGCATCCAAGATCATGAATGCCGAGGAGGCTATGGCTGCAAAGAAGAATATGGATACCAAAAAAACCAAGGTGGAGGGTGATAAGGAAGAAAATAAAGAGCATAAGAACAATGGTGGTGACAAGCACTAAAAAAAAGCCATCATGGGAGGTATTGAAGAAATATGATAATTACACTCCTTTGAAGGTAGACATCAACCATATTCTAGAAGAAATCAAGAACAGCGAGGAGTTAAACTGGCCAGAGAAAATGAAGTCATACCCTGATAAGAGGAATAAGGAAAAATATTATGAGTTCCACAAGGATCATGGCCACATGACCAAAAATTGTATAGCTCTTCAGAATGAGATCGAGGCACTCATTAGACGAGGAAAACTGGCAAAGTATGTTGATCGTAAAAATAAAAGAAGAAACAACGACCGAGAAAGAGAGAGATCTAGATCTCCTCATCAAGCAGAGGAGAACAAGAAAAAAGATCATGAAGATGATCCAGAAGATGACCCCGATCTTCCCAAAAGACCAAGGCATCCAGAACGTGAGGTATTTTCAATACGTTTTGGATCATTTGATTGTAATGTTATTACAAATGGAGATGTAGTAGGTGGAGACCTTACTACAGAAAGAAAAGCTGACCTCAATGAGGCTCAAGCCTGTTCATATATTCAACGAATAAACTTGGCTGAAGATGATCGCCCGAGGAAGGTCAATAAAGAAAAACTGGTCATCAATTTCTCAAAAAATAACCTCGCAGGTGTGTTGTATCCTCATGATGACCCATTGGTGATCAAAATGAGAATGAAGGAAGTGATGATCTCGAGAGTACTGGTTGATAATGGTAGCTCGGCTGATATTATGTTCTACTCGTGCTTCGACAGCTTAAATCTAAAGTTGTCTCAGTTGGAGCCTTATCATAGGCCCCTCCTCAGTTTTGCTGGCGAGAAAGTTTTTCCACTTGGGACGATCAAGTTGGATATGTTCATTGGTACATGGCCTGCTTGTCGAACAGAAAGAGTACGCTTCTTCGTGATGGATAAGAATGTTTAATCAGCCTATAATATCATCATGGGAAGGGTAGGATTGAAGAAGTTTGAAGCAGTACCATCTACGGTACATCAATGCCTAAAATTTCCAACTAATTTTGGAGTAGGAGTTGTGAAGGGTGATCAAAAAGTAGCTCGGGAATGCTACTATTCATCTGCCGAACAGGAGGAACTAGAGGAATCTAGGAAAAAGACTACTACCTATCAGGTGAATGAGGGTGCAGAAATTGAAATATTGGATCCTAGAGACGAGTCGCAACTCGTGAAAGGTCAGGTGGTTGAAGCTACTAAAAACATCATTCTGGACGACGAGCACCCTGAACGAACAACTCAGATAGGTTCGTCGTTAGATGCCTCATTAAAACAGGAGTTGATAGTTTTCTTAAAAAGAAGAAAACAAACCTTCGCTTGGATTCATGAAGATATGACCGGAATAGACCAAAATTTCTTATGTCACGAGCTCAATGTGAATAAGGAAATCAAGCCAGTGAAGCAAAGAAGAAGAGTGTTCAGCCCCGAGAAGAACCAAGCTATACAGGAGGAGGTCGAGAAGCTCCAAAAAGCTTGCTTTATTGAAGATGTTAAATATCCCGACTGGTTAGAAAATATAGTAATGGTTAAAAAGAAGAACAACAAATGGAGGATGTGTGTAGACTTCACCGACCTCAACAAGGCATGTCCAAAGGACCATTTTCCCTTACCCTGAATTGATCAACTAGTGGATTTTACCTCGGGACACGAGCTATTGAGATTCATGGATGCTTATTCTGGTTACAACCAGATTAAAATGAAACCTGAAGACAGGGAAAGCACCTCTTTCATTACCCCTAGGGGAACTTATTGTTATAATGTTATGCCTTTTGGTTTGAAAAATGTAGGTGCGACATATCAGCGACTGATGAATAAGGTGTTTGCAGAACAAATCAGTCGCAATATGAAAGTCTATGTTGATGATATGCTGACAAAGAGCAAGAAATCTGCTGACCATCTAGTTGACTTAGGCCAGACCTTTGATCAATTGGATAAATATCAAATGAAATTGAACCTGACCAAGTGCATATTTGGAGTACGAGAAGGCATGTTTCTCGGGTACATTGTCAATCAATGAGGCATTGAAGCAAACCCTGAAAAGATCAAAGCTCTGTTAGGGCTACGATCTCCAACGACGAAGAAAGAAGTGCAAAGTCTTGCAGGGCGAGTATCAGCACTTAACATATTTGTATCGCGAGCAACTGATAGATGCCTCCCATTATTCAAAACGCTCCGAAAGACTTTTGAATGGAATGAAGAATGCGAGAAAGTTTTTCAAGAATTGAAGAAATATTTGGGAGGACCTCCACTGTTGTCCAGACCAGTGATTGGAGAAAGGTTGTACTTGTATCTGGCAGTTTTAAAAAATGAAGTTAGCTCGGCATTAATAAGAGTAGAGGATGGATTATAAAAACCAATTTATTACACTAGTAAGGCCTTCCGAGGAGCAGAGATCAGATATCTAAAGCTGGAAAAGTTGGCACTGTCACTGGTCGAAGCGAGTAGAAGAATGAAGCCATATTTCTAGGCTCATACCATAGTCGTATATACCGATATGCCGTTGAGGCAAGCTCTTCATAAACCAGAAAAATTAGGTAGATTGATGTACTGGGTAATAGAACTCGGTGAATATGATATAATTTATGAGCCTAGATCGTCACTGAAAGGGCAAGCAGTAGCAAATTTTATAGCAGAGTTCACTTATCCTGATACCCCTGAGGAGCAAAAGCTGAACACCAACCAACCTGTGGATGTTACATGATCATCAAATTTAAATCCCGATCAACTTAAGTTGGTTGGAGAATAAGAGGAGAAGGTCGGCGAGTAGCGAAGTGTGGTAGAAATGGTGATAAAGGAGCAACAAATATTCCATCGAGGAACTTTGTCCAATAAGAAGTTTGAGGATGAAATACCTGTATGGAACCTATATGTGTATGGCTCATCATGTACCTCAGGTAGTGAAGCTGGGATTGTATTGAAAAGTCCAGATGAGGTCGATATAGAATATGCTCTGCGCTTTCAATTTCAAGCTTCTAATAATGAGGCCGAATATGAAGCGATGATTCTAGGTCTTAGTCTGGCAAAAATCATGAAGGCATAGCAGGTAATCATATGCAGTGACTCACAATTGATTGTAAACCAAATGCTTGGTGTATATACAGCAAAAGGAGAGTTGATAATTAAGTACCATGCAAAGGCAATGGAATTGGTATCGGAATTTGTTACTGTTTAACTGGTCAGAATACCAAGAATGGAGAATGCAAGAGCAGACGCTTTAGCTCGATTAGCATCGGCTACTCATACTGAGCTACGAAGAACAATCCTAATTAAAGTTCTAGCTGGTCGGAGCATAGATGAAGATCTGACGATGAATTTTATTACCCTTGATTTAGGGACATCTTGGATGGATACCATTAGGGCATATATTGAGGAGGGAGAATTACCGATTGACAAACTCGCAGCCAAGAAATTGAAGTTTAAAGCTGCTCGTTATGTACTAACTAATGGTATTCTATACAGACGAGGAATCTTAGCTGGCTTCCAGAGGTGTGTACATCCTGCCGAGGTGAAGGATTTGATTGAAGAAGTCCATGAAGGGTCTTGTGGAGCCCATGTAGCAGGTCGGACACTTCTGCAAAAGAATAATGACGCAAGGATACTACTAGCCAATGATGAGGGATGATTGTATAGTCTATGCCAAGAAATGTGACAAGTGTCAGCGCTTCTCCTCCATCCGAATAACTCCCCAAGCATTGTTGACACCCATTACTTCCCCTTGGCCATTTTCCATGTGGGGAATTGACTTGGTCGGGCCACTTCCAACGACTAGAGGAAGATTTAAATATCTCATCATCGCAGTGGATTATTTTACTAAGTGGGTAGAAGCTGATCCTCTTGTCGACATGACATACAAAAAGGTGTACCAATTTATTTGTAAAAATATCATTTGTAGATATGGTCTTCCCCACGCATTCATCACCGACCATGGAACACAATTTGACAACGAGGAGTTCGCTGCCTATTGTCATCAGTCAAATATCTTGAAAATCCACTCGACACCAGGCCATACCCAAAGCAATGGACAAACTGAGGTGACAAACAGAACACTGCTAAATGGCTTGAAGAAAAAAATGAATGATGTGAAAGAAAACTGGATCAACAAGCTACATTTAGTATTATAGGCTTATCGTACTACCCCCCGAGCAGCAACTGGAGAATCTTCATATATGCTGGCAATTGGAAGTGAAGCTGTTATACCTGCCGAGTTGGGTCTTTCAACACACAGAGTACTGAATTTCAATTCCCCTGTCAGCGATTTAATGAGAATGTTAGATTTGGACATGCTCGAAGAAGTTACAGAAGAAGCAGCTATCAGGAATGCTGCTTACCAGCAACGAACTGCTTTGTTCTATAACAAGAGAGTGAAGAAGTGCGACTTGAAAGAAGGAGACTATGTGCTAAAGAAAGTGATTCAAAAGCACAACAAACTGGAAGCGAACTGGCATGGACCTTATCGAGTTACAGAAGTTGTCCGACCAGGAACCTATAGAATAGAAACTTTAGAGGGGGAGGAGTTTAAGAATGCATGGAATGCAGAACACCTGCGCAAATATTATCAGTAATGTAAACTCTCATGTAATGCAGTTTCATCAGTATGAATAAAATGTGAATATTCTACCCAACTCTCTCCTTTTATTGAAATTTTTTCGCGGAATACTAGTGCTACACACTACTCAGCAAAATCCACCAACTCCGGTTGGTCGGGAATAAAAAATATTTCCCAAAAGTTCCAACTCCGATTGGTTGGGAAGAAAATCCACCAACTCCGGTTGGTCGGGAATAAAAAATATTTCCCAAAAGTGCCAACTCCGGTTGGTTGGGAAGAAAATCCACCAACTCCGGTTGGTCGGGAATAAAAAATATTTCCCAAAAGTGCTAACTCTGGTTGGTTGGGAAGAAAATCCACCAACTCCGGTTGGTCAGGAATAAAAAATATTTCCCAAAAGTGCCAACTCCGGTTGGTTGGGAAGAAAATCCACCAACTCTATTTGGTCGGGAATAAAAAATATTTTCCAAAAGTGCCAACTACGGTTGGTTGGGAAGAAAATCCACCAACTCCGGTTGGTCGGGAATAAAAAATATTTCCCAAAAGTGCCAACTCCGGTTGGTTGGGAAGAAAATCCACCAACTCCGGTTGGTCGGGAATAAGAAGCTGCCAACTACAGTTGGTCGGGAACATTTTTATTAAACAAAGCATGAGTATGTGATAAAAGTCAGTTAATGGCTTATAATTAAAAAGTGATTAAGCAAAATTTTTTATACTCGTAACATTTTAAATTACCACCAAGCTGGTCGAGAAACAAAATATCATCAATTTTGGTTAGTCGTCAAATGATTACCACAAATTCAGGATAGTCGACAATAAGTTTTAACCATCTTTAGTTGATCGGAAAATACCACAATGTTGTTATCTTTTTAACAGATATACATACACATATGTAAAGTGTTTTACAAAATATCTACAGGACAATGGCAATCAATATTGCGAAGAAAAATAAAAGTCTTTCATTAAATCTAGAGAAAAATACATCGAGAATGAAATACATATTAATTATTACATCAAGATTCCTATTCTATTGGTTTCTTCCCCTCTGCCTTTGAAACAGGTTCTTCACCAGCAGGAGGATCGTCTAAGGCATAAGGGGAGTTAATGAAATTCAAATCTTTAAGCTGTAACACCCCGCCTAATTAAATTCCGGGTGGCCAGTCCCATACCAAATTAAAACAGAATATACAGTTGGCTCATTCTTAGCATCACTGTCGAAAACATTTACAACTCACCCAATACTCAATTCAGCTGGTGTTAAAAACTTTTCAAATTTTAATTTAACAAAATCCATTTCCAGTTTAAGAATAACACAACACATTTTATTCTACAACACTGATAACCAATTAGATAACACAAAATAATTTGAATGCAATTGGAATAAACATTCCCAAATAATATTAATCCATTACAGTAATCCCAACAATATCAAATGTATTAAAATGACACGAATACCATAGTATTTGACCCTGATAGAAGAAGATAACTGAATCCTTTGGGCAGCATGCCCTACTAAGAAAATATTGTGAATCAAATGATGATAGGCGTCTAAGCAAATCTCCATAAATCCATAGCCTGCCATAATCCGCTAAGGTTGACGTCCCTGTTGCTGGACACCTGATATAGGACATACAATAGAAAAGAAAATTTGCAAGGAAACGGGTCAGAGCCCGATTGTGAAAATGATTTTTAAAACAACAAGTATTTAACAAGTGCAATAAATCTTTTATTATGTACATGTTAGACCCAACTCTCACTTGCCATTCTCACCTCTCAACTAGAGTGCACACTTAACGTTTCCTATTAACCTCCTAGTTAATGGTTCCTCTTTTCTAGTCTCCATATTATAATTCCATCCCAATATCATAATCCCCATATGTCCCATACCATACTTCACATTATTGTTCATTTACATATCTCATCGTTTCTCATTAACATGATTCATTTCTCATTAATATGAATTAAGTTTTTCAATAAACATTCATTAACTTAATTCAATTATCTTTCTCTATTCACCGTTATCTACAATTATCACCGTAGATAGATTTAACCATAATAAATATCCATTCGTTCCTTTCATCCATTATATATATATATATATATATATTCATATATAATACGGCACCCCAAGTCATAGCTGCGGTGCAATGCATTACTCTGCTATCATGTCCCAATATCGCTGGTCGCCGAAAAGGGGACAAAAGGTTCGGTGAGGATACCTCGAACCATTAACAACAACACAATCATTAGAAGCGAACATAGTTCTCATACCCATGGGTCACGCACATACCTACGTACCCATAGTCAGCGGACTTATCAACTCCCCGATAAGTCTTTCATAGACCTATATTCTTGAGCGATAAATCAAAGATCCCATGGATTCATCAGGATATGACTGCCCTCACGCACAAACCTCCCACCGATAGCAAGTAAGCTAGGTATGTCATACACATAAATCATCAATCAATCAAATAGGCATTATCATACCTATAATATAATATCAATAAGGTAATATCACTACCCTAAGATAATTCCCATACGTAGCATTATATCTCTTTTAAAATCCACGTATTAAAATATCATATCTTTACTTCATAATTTAATTATCCTCGCATCCTATAACATCTCTCCATTCCCGACGTCGTTAAGGTTCATGCGCGGAGCGGCTCACAAAGCGAAATCCAAACAAGGAACCCCTCCAATCCACTACTACTTAACTTTGTCGATCGAGGAGGTTCGCCAACTTCAAATATGCGATCGAAATAACCTCATCCCCTCTTTCAACCAATGTGTTCTAAACTCCCATCTCTATCCAGGAGCCATACCACTACACTCTTGTACTACACTCAGCCTTTGCGAAATCAATAATGAGCTTAAACTCAGTCCTTGATGTTTAAATTATAACCCTAAGGCTACCCAGGTGTTATATTAAATCTCCCCTACTTGAACTATCCTTAATCCTCATACAAACAGATTAGAATCCAACACATGAATCTAGCAACCGAAATCTCTTTAACTTTAATTATCATAATTCTAATCAATTAAATCCCAATCAAATTAATTCAAATCTTAACTAGGGCTTACTGATCTTATCTAAGTCCCATAATATCCAATTAATAATCACCGAAGATCTACAAAATTTTTGGGATAAGAACCAACATTAAAAAGAAACAACATCATGAATTCTCATATTTTAAATACTCAGAAAAATCAGATCCAAAAATTATTCAAATCATCAATCCGACTTCAGATTTGGATTCTACAAGAAAAATTGAGTCAGGTATGTGTTTTGAGTTTTTCTTAAATCTCATCCAAATGCACTCAAAAAGAATATCTAAACATTTCAAATTGGCTCTCTCATTCCACTCGTTTTTGCCTCCTTTTCCAGAAAATTATCAACATATTATCTTCAAGAACACTAAATTATTTTCAGAATTTCTTCCACAGATTGATGAATATTTATTGGATTACTAACTACCTACAACATGAGTTTAATTCCTATATATTTTTAGATTCCAAAAATCCATTAACAACTATATCCTTTCATCTTCCAAGCATGAAAATCATCTCTTTTTATAACTATCCTAACATGGACAATATACGAAGTTAAATTGCTAATATCAAACACTTGCCTCTAATGAAGATCTGAGCCTTTGGAGTTGAATACCACATGTGGTGATGGTGGTGGTGACCTTTGACCTTTGGTTCTCCTCCTTCCCAAGCAAACTTCTTTTTCTTTCCAAGCAACCTTCCACTCTCTCTAAGAAGATGACTTTTCAATTTTTTGTAGAAGAGATGAAATGAACCTACATACACTAATCTCCAAATACTTATAATAAGACAAAACCCGAAATCACTATTCATCCCCCTTGTAAAAATAACCAAAATGCCCTTTTGGGTTGTCTTTTCATTTCCAAATGACCCGAGGCTCAAAATTAACATCCAAATAGACTTTTCTGACTATTTCGAACCTTCCGGACGCAACGACACAGTCGAAATGACTATAAGGTCGATAGAAAATAAATTTCCTTTTTAATTTAATAAATTAGTCCCGACACGTCCCATACCGCATCTGACTAAAAATTCAAATTATCGAATTTATATCATACCGTCATATCAATGACATCACATTCATATATTACCTAAATATCTTTAAGATGATCATACCGTCGTATCGTGTACTTCCCCATATTTTCTTTTAGTGGCAGGTTAGCGCGGATTTTGGGGCGCTATGGAGATTGATTTTAGCGAGGATTGTTTGGGAAAGATTTGTATTATTTTGATGTACAGAGCTTTGGAGATTTGTATTTATTTTTCGAGTTAGATGTTGTATTAATTCGAGAGACTTGTTGTAATTGAAGAGATTGAGATTAGTGGATTTATATTATTGTGGGTTTATTTAGATGCTCTATACCTTGTTACTTGTGGATTTGGATTTATTTTATCGATAGTGGCGCTCCGTTCGCTCTCCCTAGATGGGTGGGGTGTTACATAAGCATCCTGATGTTCATAACTGATGGCCGATCAAGGAGGTGCTCGGGGCGAGATATCTCAAAGTCGGAGTGAAGATTGTAGTCGTCGAGATACTTTGAAATTAGGCATTGTGGAATGGCCCGAGCAGGAATCCATCTCATATCAAGCTTCAAAGGAGGCACTAGTAGGTCGAGCAACCCAGGATTGTGGTAATCCCACAAATAATGACCTTGTTCCAACTTCAGCACGCCCAAAGCATTTAACCATCCTTGTTTATAACCCACATTATTTTCATTCTGGAGCCGATCATCTAAATGGTAGAGGGCTTCATTGTAACCAGCCATCCAGAACTCCCTTGGCTGTTTGTTGAACTGGTAGGTTAATCTTTCTAACTGCTTGTGGAGATTCTTCACCAAATTCATTTTATTCTCCAAGGTAGAATTTTGGGTAGCCAGTTTCTCGTCTAAAGTTTGGATTTTCTTAGACATCTCAACCAATGCCTGGTTCTTTGTCATCAATTGAAAGGCTTGGTTTTCTAGAGCCGATTGAGTTCTTTGTTCCTCGACAGTAATCCGAGCAGCTCTTGCTCGTCCTCGAGAAGCTCTTTCTCGTCCCCGAGTAGAGGTAGAAGGATCAATCGTCTTCAAGGTTTCTAATTCATCTCTCAGATTGGCATTTTCGACCTCCAAGAAGGAGAAACCCTCATCGTTTACAGGGACCAAACAGTTTGAGGTAGAGGCAGCAGATCTCAGCTGGGATACTTCTCCTCGCAAGTTATGATTTTTCTGCTCCAATAACTTGGCTATCTGCCTGTGCTCCTCGACCTCGGTTTTCAAAGTTCTCTCCCTCACTTCATAAGCAGCAAAGAATTTATCGTATCCCTTATCAGCATTCAGTTGATGATACTTCTTCTCATATCCTTGGTGCAAGAGGGCTGAAGATTCCTTGTATTGCAGTTGAAGCTCCTCGAGAGTGCCTTGGAGGTCTTCAATTATGTCATAATATGCTACATTATTAGCTACTGCCCGGTCGAGCAGACACTTTAAATACTGGTAGGCTTCAGCTGCTTGCTCTGAAGCATCTTGACCAAGAATATCAACGATTTGAGCTTCATTCATATCTGTATAACCAACTTTTAAGTAATCATTGCATTGCCTCAATAATTTTGTATCATGAGCAGATAGCAATTCCATCCTGGCCATAAACTAGTAAAAAGAAGAGATAGCAAGAATCAATAAGGAGCAAGAGGAAGAGAATCAATAAATAGTCAAAATTTTAAATTTTATTACATCATAAAAGAGAAGTACATAGGTCAGAGTTACAATTGGCAAAAATAAACAGAGGGAAAAATTCGAACAACTCTACACCTTCTCCTTATCAACCAAAACTTTCTCGGAAGTCTGAGATGAGGAAGTAGGTTGCTCGGGTGGCACAGATGGCTGCTCGGTGGGAGCTGGAAGCTGCTTGGTTGAAATAATGGATGGTTGAAGTTGCTCGCAGGAGGACTGGACAATTGGGGGATGAGAAATTTGATCTCCCATCACCATGGAGGATTCCTCAGAGGCAGTTTCGTCCTCTTCTTCTTCTTCTTCTTCTTCTTCTTCTTCTTCTTCTTCTTCTTCTTCTTCTTCTTCAGGAGTTAGAGGGGGGCTAGGGATGTGTCGCTGAAATAGGTCGAAATTTTCATCAACATTCAGCTCTTTCAGAGCAGCGACCCAGCCATCCCTAAAGTACTTAAGGCTATCATATTCTACCTGCGACATCATGGCAGCCAGACCCTTATTCCATCCTTTGTCCCAACCAGCACTGAAGGACTTTTTCATAGCTAACTTTCTTTTCACCTTCTCCGAGGAAAGCTTCTCGGATAGAAGTTCCTCGGAAGCCTTCAATTTATTCTCCACTTCCTCCTTCTGATGATTTACTTCACGAAGTTTGCCCAACTCTTCCTCAGCAGTTTTGAGCTTACCTTCAAGCTCCTCAGCATTTTGGAGCTTCCCTTCGAGCTCTTTATTATTCACCTCCAAGTCTTTTATTTTCTTCTCCAACCCCTTGGAGACTTCAACATCTTGATCCCTCTCCTGCTCGGTGGAATTAAGTTTTTTCTCCCAAACAGTTTTATCATCAACATACTTCTGACGAGAATCTTTCAGAGACTGCATCAGACCCACCAAAGTTTCCTCTACACCTGACGAGGAACTTGAAGCTTTAATATCTTCATCCTTCTTCAAAATTGTATTGAAACAGGTTACCAACTAGGAAAAGAAAATAATAGCAAGTCAGTGCAAAGATATAACAAGGGAAAATGAATGTTTAGGACAATAATACTTACAGAAGCAATATGACGAGCAGTTAATGTGGTAACTATGTCCCTAGAAAGATTTTCTTCAATACCTTGGATCTCGAGAATGATCCAAGACTTCACCGAGCTCATGGCAGAGCTCGAGGCAACAAAAGTGGGAACACCACTTCCCGTAGTGGGGGGCTAAGCGATGGATTCAGCCAAATTGACCGAGGAACTCTTCTTCAGCCTCCTCAGAGGAGCATCAACGGTCTCGACCAAGGATGTAGTCTTAGTCGGGGATATGACTATAACCTCTCTTGGAGCAGTGACCTTGCTCGGAGCCACTGGGGCTTCTCGGCAACCTTCACAGGAGCAGCCGGAGGAGGTGCATCAATTTTTCTTGTCCCTTCTTCTGGGACATCATGTTTGCTTTTCTTTGCCTCTCCAGCAACAAAGGCAGATTTCTCGAAGAGGGTAGGAGCTCTTCTTCTCTTCATTATTTCACTCAGAGGAATATGTGACTCAGGTGAAGAACTTGAAGAAGCTAGTACTAGTTCTACGTCACTTATCATCGGACGAGCAGTAAAAGACGAGGTGTAACTCTTATACTGCAGCAAATATGAAGCTGATATGATATGCTCGTCGGCAATAGGCTGATGCAAACCCCAGATAAGTTTTAAATGTTTTAAGTTAACTTATGTCTCTTTTGGCGACCTTCTTTTGCTGTCAACTGCAAATAAATGAAAATTAAAATATCAGTGACACATTTTATCAAACACAAAGAAAGCATAATTTCAAAAATAAAGTAAAGTAAAAACAACCTATCCCATTGCCATAGGGAGGGCATCTGGGACCCTGATACACATCATTTCCAGTTAGTGGAGCATGTTGCCAATTTTTTATAACAACACCATGCTAGAAATAATCCCTATTAGCATCTGGGAGATTCACCACTAAAACTCTATTTAAAAACCTAGTTTTCAAGTAAAAAGTACTGTCACTGACAGCCCATCTATAGCAAAACATGATTTCTGAAAATCCTATATGAGTTCCATGAATTTGATTTAATCTATGAACTCCATTAACTATTCTCCATGTATTGGGGGCTATTTTTGCAGGAACCACGTCAAAATATTGACAGAATTCCAGACACAAAGGGTTTGGGGGAAAAGAAAAGCCACATTCAACAACAAAGAGACTGGGGAACCAATGTCCCTCAGCCAAACGAAAATAATCTGAAGGCTCAGAAAGTTCCTCCAAAACAACCCATGAAGGAATAAAGAAATCAGAACGAAACTTATCAAGTGACTCAACAAGGTAAACCATGGAGAATATAGGAAATAAAAGATAAGGAAGAAGATCTTATAGAAAAAGGATGGATCTATTGACAACGAACGATGAAAAGGATGAACGCACAAGAGAGAGAGAGAATGGAAAACTCAAAGATACAGATTTGAAAAAGTAAAATACGATATGATTTTCTGCAACGCTTAAATACCTTACCTTGGGAAGAGGTAAAAATAATGATTACCAAAGGAGACGTTTATGCTACCGGCGGCTAAAAGGACAAAAAAGGGCGCGGATATTGAAGCAGTTAGAAAAATTCGAAATGTCTGACTCTATGAATTCGAAAAGAAAAATAAATGCAAAGAACACGCTCCTAAAATTCAGGATGACCATTTAATCCCGCCATATTTCGAGAAGAATGTTCCACACTCCTCAGTCTCGAACTGTGAAACATTGGGGGCTTTTGTTGATACCAATTTTAGTCTGCTGACATGGCACAATGAAGTGGATACGCGTGTCAATCTACATGGCACTAACAAACATTTCTGAACAATACCTTGACTTCGAGGAACTCAATTTCCCCGATCAACTCACCGAGCAGTAGGGGCTCACCGAGGAACTTTACTGCACCGAGCAACTCATGGATATCGAGATACTTGGGCGGTCCGAGTAGCTTAGGCGGTCCGAGCTACACCTCGATCAGAGCATTTATTATCATACAATTAAGAGGATTAAATGCGCATTAAATGCTGAATATTATCATACAGATGTATACGCTTATTGAATAGCTATGTAGTACTCATTCACATGTACAGCCTCATGGATATAAATACACTGTATCATCCTCATTGTAGGGGGACCGGAATTTCTGGAGAAAACCCTACTTCGAGAATTCCCAAACAGTTAATAATAACATAAACAGTGGACGTAGGCCATTCGTTTAAGGCTGAAAAACTCTAAAATCTCTTGTCTCATTTATTTTTTATCTGTGATTAAACAATTAGAGATAATCTAATTTTTTACATCAACAATACATATCTTGTAATATTAATTTTTTTTGGAGAGTCCTAGGGTTTGGAAATATTGGGAATTTTTGTGGAGTGTTTCCCCTCTCCTCATTTTTGTTGTGTAAGACCCACCATTAATGTATGTTTACTATTCATTGTCACTTTTGCCTACTTTTCTTACCTTTGTTCATTTTTATTCCATGCTTTATTTATTATTTCTTGCCTAGATTAATTGTGTAGTTAATTTAATTAGTGTGCTTGAATTAATTAGTTAGTTTATTTAATGTCATTTAATATGCTTAGGGGCTAATTTAAATTAGGTTGTGTCAGATTGAACTCACTAGAGTTGACGTGTTTCTTTTCTTTGGTGATGGAGTTTTACGTGTTTAGTTCGAGTGTGTTGTCCTAGTTATTACACCTAGGAAATTTAACGGGGTATATCATGTATGCGCCGTATTTACAACCTTTCGTGCATAATTTTCGAGGTATTTGTTGACGCCAAAATCTTATTAGTCTTTTATGTGAATTTAGGGGTGTGACAAACGAGACACAATCTTAATAACTTGTGAACCCATGTAACCATTTTATACTAATTAACTCGGGGTGAGGGATATCCGACGCAACCTATAGTTTTTATTCCTTTGTTAATTTTAGTTTAAATACACACATGCCTAGTTTATCTTTTATTTCTTTTTAGTTAGAAAAAATTATCTTTTACTTTTTTATTTTGGAATATTTAAATCTTATAAATTTTAGCAACTCGTCTCTGTGGATTTGATACCCGGACTTGACCGCTACACTCCCTTTTTGAGTGTAGTCATAAGTTTAGGTTTTTGTATAGAGTTGGTGAGACGAATATAACAAATGACCGGCGTCGATGATGCGATACCGATGCAAAACCCAGCCTATCAAGTACCACCAAAGGTTAGTTGTCACAATTGGTGTGGTTCAATTTTTGTTGAGACAAGGGTTATATTTCCCTTACCATAATGAATCAGAAAATTCGATGAATAAACATAACTTTCTTGAACTCTTGGAATTTCTTGCTCGTAGGGAGGCATTTGTTAATAATTTTGTACTTAATAATGCTCCTAAGAATTTAAAATTGACATCTCTCGATATTCAAAAAGATGTTGTAAATGCAATTGCTAGTGCGGCTATTAAAGAAATATTAAATTATCCTGGGGGAGATTTATTTGTGATATTAATTGATGAAGCACGAGAAATGTCGATTAAAGAACAAATGGCTATTGTTGTGCGTTATGTGGATAAGAAGAGTTTTGTGAGTGAAAGATTTATAGGAATGGTCCATGTTCCTGACACTACGTATTTGTCGTTAAAGACCTCATTAGATCAAGTTTCAACAAACACAACTTTAGTATAAAAAATTTATGGGCTCAAGGTTATGATGGGGCAAGTAATATGCAAGGTACCTATAACAGGCTAAAATCATTTATTTTTAGGGTGAATAAGTCAGCATACTATGTACACTGATTTGCACACCAACTTCAATTGGCACTTGTAAAAGTCGCAAAAGATCTTAAGCACATTGATGAGTTCCTTTTAGTGTGAATATGATAATGAATATGTCTAGTGCATCATGTAAGCGAAGAGACATTTTATGAGAGAAAGTGGTTGAGCGAATTTTCAATCAGTTAGAACTCGGTGAGACGTCTAGTGGTAGAGGGTTAAATCAAGAAACTTCCATGAAACGACCCGACGATACACGATGGAATTTACATTATGGGGGTTTTATTAATTTGATGGTTATGTTTGGGTACATGGTATATGTTTTGTATGAATTGGGAGATAATGATACAGATAGAAGAGGTGAAGCAGCGACCTTGCAAATGAAGATGCAAACTTTTGATTTTGTCTTCAATATGCATTTGATGAAGAATGTACTTTCAATAACTAATATACTTTCTAAGTTATTGCAAAAAAAGGATCAAGATATTGTAAATGCAATGGACTGTATGAGAGTTGCCAATGGCCATTTCCAAACAATGAGGGATGGGGTAATTTATTGATGGAATCATTTTCCTTTTGTACTAAATATGATATTGTGGTTCCCAATATGGAAGATAATTTTTTTTTCTTTTAGGGAGGGTAAGGAGAGGTCTAGTGGTAACAAATTTACATAATTATAAAGTGGACATATTCTACCAATGTGTGGATAAACAACTCGTTGAACTTAACCACCGTTTTGATGAGGTGAATTTTGAATTTCTTATATTTATGACCGCATTTGATCCTAAATTTTAATTTGTTGCTTTTGATGTAAATTTGTTGGTTCGTATCTCTAAGTTATATACTGAAGATTTCACGGAGGAAGAACGTATTGAACTTCCGGATGAACTTGAGAATTTTGAATTTGATGTTAAGTCAAATAGTCACTTTGATGAAATGGAAGGAATAAGTGGATTGGCTAAGAACATGGTTGTGAAAGGAAAATATCTATCATATGGATTGGTCTATAGGCTTTTGAAATTATCATTAATTCTTCAAATTTTCACTATTTCAGTAGAAAGGGCCTTCTCTACTATGAATAACATCAAGACTGATCTGCAGAACTTCATGGGGGATGCTTGGTTGAGTGATACTTGCATAACATATATTGAAAAGGATGTGTTTGGTGTAATTTCCAATGATATAATCGTGAATCATTTTCAGAAAATGAAAAATCGTGGGAGAATTTTGTAGAATGTAACGAGAACTATCTACTTTTGTATAAACTTACATTAGAATTGTTTTGTAATGATAATTTATTTTTTAAATCATTGTCATTCATCTATTTATATTTTATTTTCTATGCAGTTAAAAGATTATTATAAGTACTCCTCAAAAATAAAAATTCGGAGGCTCCTGCCCTTGAACCCCCGAAATTTTCCTTTCGTGCCCAGGCCACCAGTTATTCCTGGCTCCTCCACTATATATAGCCAGACTCTTCAACACACCTCATTAAATATACCTATTTTTTTAAATAGTAAAAAAACAATAATTTTGAGTTGATATTTTTTATACAGGTTCATGATATTTCAGTGTGCCCCCTATGAAACTATTCAGCTCAAAATAGTGTGTTTTGTTATTTTTAAAAAATATGTAAAAAAAATTGACATTTTTAAAGGGGGAAAACTCTCAATTTTTTGACCTATTTTTTAAAAATAACAAAAACCATTATTTTCAGTTGATTTTTTTACAGCGGCACAATGAAATATCATGAACTCCTATAGGTATGTTTCTAGGAGGTATGCTGGACAGACTGACTTTATATATATATATATCCATATAATATGGGAGCTTGGTTTTTGAAAATATACACATTTTTAACGGTCTAGATCGATGCCACCTCCTTACATATTTTAATGGTTGAGATCACACCCCTTTATTTTTTACAAACCTACCCCTTAATTTTTTGGTTTCCCCCTCTTTTTTACTCATCAAACTTACACTTTAATTCAAAATTTGGGTATTTTGGTAATACACTCTCTCACGTTAGACACTCACTGAACCCTATCTCTCTTTGTAGATATCCCTCAAGCACAAATCCTCATTCTCTCTCTGACCCGCTCGTCGTCCACAAGCTCTCCATCTCAAACACAAAAAGCCTCTCTCATTTTCTCCCCATCAATCACCTTCCGCCATCGTCGCTGTTGCCACCAATCATCACTGCTGCCTCCATCACCGCTGTTACCACCGGTGTCGCCATCACCGCTTTTACCACCGGTAGCGCCATCATCGCACTTCATTTGCTTTGATTTGTAACATATAATGGTTTGTCAATCAGGTATCATCTCTCACTTTATTTATGAGGTACATACGATATCCATTTTTTCTTATCCCAATGTTCATTTGGAATCTTTCAATGGGTTGATGAAATAGAGTGGGAGAAATCGTGTTTTGAGTATGTATTTTATATGTAACTGTTCTTGAATGTTTTGGTGTCAACATTACAATTTTTGTTTTATGGTTGTGTGTACATAATATCTATTTTAGTATACTCTGTTTAAATCAGTAGGAGGCAGCCTCAATGGGAGATATGTGTTCCTGTATTAGACACAAAAAAGGCAATGAGTGAGCATCCTTTATTATTTTTTTTAATTATTATTGCTTATTTTTACAGGCTCATGGAGAAGATCCGTGGTCCATATCTGTGTTTTAATGTTAGAGTTCAAAGGTATAGCAGACTACTAATTATCTTTGTGTGTGAATTTATGTGTGTGAATTTACTGAATATCTTTGTGTGAATTTACTTAATTTGGAATAACAGACTACAGATTAGCATGGGTGTTTTTGTTGAATCTTAATAGTTTTTTAGTTTGTCACAAATACTTTTTTAGTTTTTGTTATCCGTCTACTCTTACAGTCGATCCTCGACTTCCTAAATTGTAAGATTTGTCATATTCATAGTTATGTGGTAGGTGTTCGATCAAATGCCTCAATGGAGGTTCTAATTTTTGGCCACTTGGCTTTATTTGTTGTGAAAAATATATAAGGAGCATTATTGAACTTTTAGTTGTCTAAATCTAATTTTAATTTTTATGAATATGTTTTGAGTTGATTTACATGCTTTGCATTGCTTTAGGGATTCCATCTGCATACACCTCAAGCACTTCCAATGCACCATATCTTTTGGAGTGCACCATTTTGTGTGATTTTGACATGAACCTTGAACTATAAATATATGTTTTATGTGTGACCAATTAACATTAGCAATGCATTGCTTTTACATGATTATCCAACTTACAATTAATATTGACACATTATTTGAGTCATGGATTTCTTCATGAATTTCTTTTTATTTGAAAATGATGGCAACATGTATTTTTTTAGTTTGATTTTTCATATGTACAGGTCATTAAGGTGTATTTTGGTTACGGTCAATGATGCCATATTAGGTGTCCGAATTTCATTCATTTTGCAAGCTAAGGAATTTCATTGTATAAAGGTAAGTCAATTTTGGTTTTAATTTGAAATTAAGGTGTTCATTGTTACAATTTTCATGTTGCACTGACATTCTCATTTATAAATGGTTTCTTAAACTGTTGGTGCAAAAGTGGTTGGACAATTTTTAATTGAATTGTGGGGGTTTGATATGAGTTTATGTTTATTTTGGTTTCTTAGTTTGATTTTATAGGTATGCTATGTATTTTAGTTTAAAATGAGCTTATGGGGAGTTTGATATTTGCTTTTTTACTCATAATATGTTTCATTTCATTGATTATTTTCATAAGAACAATTAGAATGCAATTCAGTAGCTTAAATCCCCAATTTTCATGTTAGAATGCAATAAGACTAAGTCGAATGCAATTAGAATGCAGTAAACCTAAGTAGAATGCAATTGTGAAGGTACACTCTCAAATGTACCATCTTTGCAATACTTACATGTTTGAGGTGAGTTATAACTTAAATGTAATGGTTGCGAATTTTAAAGTCAATTTTTTCCTATTTTTAGATTGAGAATATGGTATGTTGATTTCAAATAACATGGTTTTAATGAGTTTATGTAATGTTTTTTCTCTATCTAGATACTTACATGGGACTCTAGATGAGACCCCTGCTTCATGAGTGTGCATATGTCATTTCATGTTTTTTCCTCTTCTATTTTTTGCAATTGCTTTAATAAACCTCTGTATTAATGTTTTATTAATCAAATGTATTTGTATCTGATGCTAGGGGATGCTTGGGAAGGTTGGGTTCAATGTATTATTTTCCTATAAGTATTTGTAAATCTAACTTATTCTAAGTTATATAATGATTTAGTGATTTTTTCCTTATATTTTTGCACCTGTTGCAGTGTCCAACCATCCTGTGTTAGAAACACCTCCAAAGCCATTGGCAGTGAATAAACCACTTGATGCGGCACCACATGATGATTGCCCTGCTGCTGAGCTCCATTCTATTGAAAATAGTGGAAAGGTCGAGATTTATACCGCAGTTAATGAGGATTTAAGCACTAAGGAAGTGACTTATAACCATGTGTACGAAAAGAATCGTTCAGATTTTCTTATTTAGGGCTATACTGATAATGATGAAGTTGCTTCGCCTCCTTTGCAGCAGGTTCAGGTCATGATATATTCATACGCGACACTTATTAAGAGCCACTCAGAGATCCTTCAAAGGCAACACTTTTATGCTCAAATAATTTGCCGCCGAAGTTCGAAAAAAATTCGAAGAAAAGCGTGACATGACTTCCCAAGAAGATATTGAGATACCGTTAGACGATATTCTAGAGGCCTCTCACATCATATCCAACATGATTGTCCAAGCCAATCATATTGTACGGTTTCAACAGAGTTTATTGAACTAGGAGTCCTAGAGTAGAGTGGTACATTTTCAATCCTATCCAATTTCTTAATTTTGTAATTGATTTATATCTTCTAATTGCTCGGTTGGTTGATTATATTATCATATAAGATAGATTCACTGTTATTTGTATTTGTTTTTGTTACCACTTTTTTTTCTTTGTACTTATCCAGATGAACACATAACTACTCAAGCAAAAGGAAAATTACTAGAAGAGTATTTCTGCATTTATGTTGCCACTTTAAGTGGATGATGCCATCTGGACTGCAGGAAAAGGCTGCAGGGAAGGCTGAATTGGAGCACAACGATGCTATTTCACTTATCGAGGAACTTAAGCTCGAGCCTCGACTCCAAACTTTTAAGGCATGGATTTGGGCTTCTGCGACGTGGGGGACCACTTCAACTACATTGACCAGGGGAAGATCCATTTAACTCCGAAGATTTGAGGAGCCTGAGAAATTCCCCGTTCCACAAGTCAATTCTTGGGATACTAGAGAGATATCGGATGAAGATGTGGAGCAGCTTGATGCTAACTTGCTAAGGTTGACAGATGGTGAGTACGATGGCGATGTTGAATCATCCATTACGGTGGAAAGTTTCCCACTTAGTTGCATCCAAGTAGAGTTGAAATTTTTGGTACGTGTTTCCATTTTCAGAGTTGCCATATAAAAATGTTGCACGGAGTTGATGTGTTTCCAGAGCTGCTGTGTTTCCATTTTCAAAGTTTTGTTTACAACCAACATAAGATATATGCAGTGTTTGTCGTTAGAAGACATCAAATATTTTATTTATTATAGGCTATTATGTGTTGAAGTTACGTTTATGCCTCTGTTTTGTTTATGAGTTTCTGTATAAATTTGTATAAATTTGTAGGATTTCATGGAAAATGGTTCACAGCATCAACATTCTTTCCAAGCGTTCAATCCCTTTTTGTAACTAAATAGATGAACTGTTATTTTTAATACCCAAGAGGTGCTATGTTATTTTAACTCAAACAGGGTGGTTCATCATGCTTGGAGTAGACACATCTTTATATTCCTGCAAAAAAAAATGAGCATATCAGTTGTAAATAAAAAAATAACATATCAGTTCTAAAAAATGAACATATCAGTTGTAAACAAAACGTAACTTGATTGTTATATACTCTTTGTTTTAATTAATAGATTGATATGGCACATAATTTTAGACTTTTTATCAAGAAATTCACTGGGATTTAATGGGAATCTTTTTTCCCTTAGAACTCTGTATAAAAGCAGATACATTCAGTGGTTTGAAGGGGGGGGGGTAAAATTAAGGTTGGTAATTCATGACATTAATTTGGTTTTGGAGAAAACTCAAATCCACAACCTGAGGAAATTTATCAAATGTTAGTTGAAATAGACAATATACTAAAACACGTTCGATATGAATGTCAGCTGCCATAGTTTAGACTGATTTTTCAAATGTTAGTTGGTATTTCTGATTTTCTTTTTCAGTTAAGTTTTGCAGGTCTCGTAGATATGCGTTGTCATTATGGTTCTTGGATTGTTGCAGCAAGTTCTCCTAAAGCCTCATGTAGTTCTAATCACACTTGGTAGTTGATATTCAGGTAGTGACCTGTGTGGCGATGTTTTTGTGAATTCAAATTGGTTCCTATTTATAACTAGGATTGTTAAAATATGGTGTTCCATATGGTTTATTGCTTGCAATAGTAATCAAAGTTAGGATTGTTAAAATATTGTGGTCCTTATGGTTTATTGCTTCCAATAGTTATAAATTTTTTTATCATACTTTTCAACTCTATTTTGTAGTTGATGAGCCAAAGTTCACTGAAATCTGGAACTATTTTTCATTATTTGTCATTCATTTCAACACTATACTAACCTTATTATTTCATGTGCGAGTTATTGTGGAACATTATTCAGCTAGCTACGTTAAGCATTATGAAGTTGTGCAGTTATTAATTAATATTTATTGTTACTGATTGGTGATTGAATTAGTGATTGTAATTGATTCATGTTTTGTTTTTATTTGGGATCTGACAGCAACAATTGGTGGTAGCATTCATTGAATATGTGGCAAAGTTGTAATCGACTGCCTCTTTTGGTGATGATGTTGTTGTTGTCAAGAACAATGGAGGTGAAGAAATTGATGATGAATTTCTTCCTCAAAAGCCTCAGTTACAACTACAAACTGTCGAGGTAATTTCAGAAAGCTTTTTGTGAGTAATATTAAGGGAATGAAAATTATAGCCTCTGAGATGGGATTTGAGGTAAATTTTTAGGGCCGATAGTGGGGGCCCACAATTTTGATGCATATGCATATATATGATGCACTGCATATATATGTTGCACTGCATATATATTCATATGCATATATATGCTGCACTGCATATATATGCAGATTGCATATATATGCTGGTGCATATACAACATATATATGTTGCTATATATGCAGCAACATATATATATGCAGTGCATTTATATGCTGCTGTATATATATGCATATATATGCACCAGCATATATATGCAATCTGCATATATATGCAGTGCAACACTCACACACGCACACACTCAAACACGCACACACGCGCCCCTGCCCGTCCCCTCCCCCCTTTCCCACTCACACGCGCACACAAACACGCACACACTGGCACTACATATATGCTCTGCATATATGCAGATTGCATATATGCAGACCTGCCCATCCCCTCCCCCCTTCCCCACTCACACACGCGGACACAAACACACACGCGGACACTCGCGCCCCCTGCCCCGTCCCCTCCCCCCTTCCCCACTCACACACACACACATGCGCACACAAACACACACACATGCACACATGCTCCCCCGTCCCATCCCCTTCCCCCTTCCCCACTCACACACACACAAACATGCACACACGCGCCCCCTGCCCGTCCCCTCCCCCCTTTCCCACTCACACGCGCACACAAACACGCACACACTCGCACTACATATATGCATATGCATATATGCAGACCTGCCCCTGCCCGTCCCCTCCCCCTTCCCCACTCACACACGCACACACGCGGACACAAACACACACACTCGCGCCCCTGCCCCGTCCCCTCCCCCCTTCCCCACTCACACGCACACTTGCGCACACAAACACACACACACACACACACACACACATGCACACATGCTCCCCCTTCCTGTCCCCTCGCCCTCCCCCTTCCCCACTCACACACACACAAACATGCACACACGCGCCCCTGTCCGTCCCCTCCCTCCTTTCCCACTCACACGCGCACACAAACGCACACACGCACACACTCTCACTACATATATGCATATGCATGTATGCACTGCATATATGCAGATTGCATATATGCAAACATGCCCCGCCCCCCTCCCACCTTCCCCCCCTACCCCCCACACACACAAACAAACACACGCACACACACATGCACACACGCGCCCCCTGCCCGTCCCCTCCCCCCTTTCCCACTCACACAAACACACGCACACTCTCGCTGCATATATGCATACATGTCCCGCCCCCTCCCCCTTCCCCACTCACACACGCGAACACGCGCACACACAAACATGCACACACGCACACACGCGCCCCCTGCCCATCCCCTCACCCCTTTCCCACTCACGCGCACACACACAAACATGCACACACGCACTGCATATATGCATATGCAATTATTCAAATAGTTCCTTTTTCCTAATATTGTTATTTGTTTTATTTGTAGACCAAATATGATGGGATCAAACTTGAAACTACATTTTTTTATAAAAGAGGGAATCCAATTGGATCCGGTTGAATCAATCTCGAATTTAGACAATTTGGATGTGATTGTATATTTACTTATGTGACTGTATCTTTGTACGAGAAACTAATTAATTATGTTTATTGTTTGTCAAATCGTACAGAAAATCGAGAGGGAGAGAGTGATCATGGCTAGAGGTGGGAAGAAGGATGGGAAGACAGCAGTAGTAACACCTAATCCAGAAGCACCATGACACAAGCATTTTGAGGAAGTCCCACATATTCTCCTTTCCCTGCCTTCTAGCTCCCATCTCCGAATTTGGGATTTTTTTTTAATTTGTTGGATTTGTTGTTACCCCTTAAATAGGGTGGATAGTCCAATAAACAAAGGAGATTATGCCCAATTTTTTTTAAAAATTGACACTTTGTTTTTTTGAGACAGTTAATTTGATTGGTGAATATTGTATATTTCATTTTATATGTGAATTTGTTTGAAGAATTTAGACAATTTGTATGTTAAACTATTTGTTATTTGTTAAGCAGGGTGAATAGTTCCATAAACAAAGGAGAGTATGCTCAATTTTTTTAAAAATTTGAAATTGTCGCCGTTTCGCGATTACGTACTTTGAAAAATTGTCGTCGTTTCGCGATTACGTACTTTGGAAAATTTCTTCGTTCCTTCAGGCACGGGCATACGCTAGTATATATATATGGGACAATGGTCTAATGAATAGTGCCATCTTATCTTATCTTATCAAAGTAATCAATGGGTCTACATTTTGCCACGTGTACAATCTAATGGTTGTTAGGAAACCAAAATGGGTCTCATAACACACCCTCTCACAACACACGCGTATCCCAAACCCTACCCCCATCTCTCTAATTTCGTCTCTCCCCTTCCCCTTCATTCTCTCCCATCCTCTCATTCTCTACCCGTCCACCTAACCCTATCCGCCGCCGCTTCCACTGCCGCCACACTCTTCCAGCTCTCCTATCTTCAGGTAATCTCTCTACACATACACATGCACATACACACGCACACACAGATCTAGGGGTGCCACCGCTTCCACCGCCATACACACACACACACACAGATCTGGGGGCTTAATTTTTTTCACATTTCTGATGTTTTGTTTGCAGATCTAATGTTTTTGGGAAATACAAAATCGATTTGCGATTTTGAAGTGTGAACATGAGCCACAACCAAAGGTATGTGTTTTTTACATTCAGATCTATGGGTGTATGAGTTGTAATCAAACTCAATCGAGGTTTATTGACATTCTTTTTTAGTTTTAAATGTTTGTTTATATTTGATTGGTTTTTTATATCTGTTGAAATTTTTTAGGGTTAGGGAATGGGAATTCTTTAAATATTGAAAACACTTTTTATTTGGGCTCTAACTTTTCACCTTATCTAAATATTTTCGCACATATACTTAGTTTGTTGGTTATCACCATTAGTTTGTTCCTTTAATTTATTTTGAAAGACTAACATTGTTTTGAATTCTTTTTTGCAGGATTATTTTATAAAAAAATTGTCAATCTGGTTATTTCAAACATTCTCATCGACTGAGATTTTCTATATGTCGTATTGTAATGATTTTATGTTTTTATTTTTTGAATTCTTTTTTGCAGGATTATTTTATAAAAAATAGTCAATCAGGTAATTTCAAACATTCTCATCAACTGAGTGTTACCACTGCGCTTGGGACATATATTTTATCATAAATTTCTCTCATCTTTTTGGACATGCTTAGTTTTTAACTAAAGAATTGGATTTCATCTGAATTTAAAGTGAACTCTCATAGCTTCTCCTCAATCCTCTATTCTTGATTTGGGAGCCACACATCATCTCACTTCAGTCCTCTCAAATCTTCAGATACGACTCTTATTTTGGTTCGGATAAGGTAATGGTTGGAAATGGTTCTTTATTAATGATACGACTCTTAGTTTTGCTGCGTTTTATTTTTTAACAGGTACTGTGTTTTTTTTTTAACAGGTATCGCATTTTATTATTAGTCTACTGTCTTGGCAGGGCGCTTGAGTGTCATTGCCCCTGCTTCTGGTTGGAATTATCAAGTACAGAGAGAGGTTGTGAGCTTTAAGGTCCGCGAATCGTGTTTGGTAATGTGTCGTGTAAGTGCATTTTGGGGTGTGTCAAGTGTGAGTACACATTCCTCAATAAGCATAAGATTTTTTTGGTGTTTTTTTAGCTATTTTTTTGTGTTTTTTCAGCTATATTTTTGATAAAAAATTTCAGGCTCATGACACATGTGGTTCTCTCTTCTTTATATTTTAATTTTAGTTGTTTAATTAGTTATTAAATGTTGCTTTTATGTGTTTTATATAACGAATAAATAAAGGGAAACCTTCGAGAATTTTCCTGTCTGTGTCGACTGTAGGCCATTTCCTTCTATTGTAATTTTTTTTGTCAGTTGTTGAAACCATTAACAGTGGGGTTAAATTGATGAATTGTGTTTATTTATTTCTATTGTAAACTTCATTTATACATTTCTGCGTTGTGAACACAACACCGAGGAGTTTATTGTCCGCGAGTGCCTGTTCATTTGGTGAGGTTGTGTATATTTTCTTTATCCCATCAGATCATAATTTCACAAACACATCACGATGTCGGATAATAGAGCCAATATAGAATTACTAAAGCTCATTATACGCTGTTAGAACTCCCAAATATTTATGGTTGTGTGTAACACTATCAATGTGTGTGATGTGCTTATATACAAAATAAAATATATAGTGTTTGTTAATTCTTTATCTGCTTTTTGACAAGTTATTCACTGAAAGTTCCATTCTCAAAGTTTTTTATTTGATGTAAGCACCTGATGAAGGTCGATAACTGGTGTATTTATTTATTATAAACAGTATGAACCAAGGTCCCCGAGGCAGAAATCCATCTATTTCGTATAGGCAAAGGCCTCATCGACATCTTTTATGTGTTTTAAAGCCTTATGATTTATAACCCTTAACTGATTTAAATGCAGGATTTCCATTTTGAATTATCTATTAATAGAATGTATGTGCGTGAGTTTAGCCCTCTTCAATTTGATATTATGTGCACTTGGCATGTAAAGGTTTATTCTTCTTATCATAAGGATTGTTTATGTAACTGTTTAATTATATTTCTTATTTATAATCCTTATCATAAGGATTGTTTATGTAACTTTTTATTCTTCTTATCGCGGGGGCTAAAATCTAAGCATTATGAAGCCCCAATTCTAATTCTACAACTGACCATTATTTTTTAGATGAGAAGTAACATTAACAGATCTTCTAATTTGCATTCTTCTTTTGGAAAAAAGCCAGTGCAGCTGCCCCCCTCTGAAAACCATTTACATCTTGATTTACCTCTCGAGAATGACTTTTCAAGCTTAAGAGCATCAAAGAGCTCAAACTGAGATTTTTCCTTTTTGCTATCCTTGGCTCTGATTGTGGCCATATTGCCCAAGGACCTCAACATTCCATTTTTTAGAACATGATTCAAATTCTTCGGCGTAGCTTTCAGAATAAACATTGGGCATCCAATAGATGCAGTAGTTTCTCCCACATCTGCAGTACATGAAGTGATTTTTTAGTTCCATATTTAATAAGGTTTTTTTAAATGCCCGAATATTTCATCATTTGTACCGTGTGAAGGCTTTTCTACCGTGTTCTCTAATTTATATATTTGTATGCAGGGACTGGGAACTTAAACTTAAATCTCACTACTAATATGGTGGAGCAGAGAACTTAAATCTCACTTCGCATAATGCAGTACATGAACTAAATTATTTCATATAGGGTCTTCCATAAAATTCTCATGTTTATGATTTATCAAATATGCAAAGCATCCTCAACTATGGATTGTAACTCACACTTTTTGAGTCATTTGGGGAAACTCCAATGCTACTAAATTGTGTTTTATGTAGTGTGCAACGTCCCTTAATTGTGTCATTCATTCTTTAAGATGGGGAGATAAGCAACAAGGCTCAATTGTGCAATGGTGTCCTTCATTAGTTTTTGATTTGTTCATTGATTAGTGTTTATATTGATTTGTATTATAACTAAATTATTGTGATGGTTGGACTATATTAAAGCCACGTTATTCGTAAGCTGCCATGCCTTTCTTATAGCTATAGAAGCTTCAAATAATTCATAATTTAGTATACATTTGTGGTTGTGATACGAGGTTGAGGTAAACTAGAATATATGTTTGGTTTTGGACGGGTCCATGACTTCTACATTGATGCCACGTGTCTTTGAAATGTATGAGTTGTTTGGAAGAGGGGTAAACCTATGAGAATCTACTAATTTTATAAAGAATGAACAGGTTTTGCAATTTACGATGCTATAATGCGATTAAAGAATGAACAAGTTTTGTTTAAATAACATATTTTTTAGTGCCTAATATAATTAGTCACAAAAACATCTTATGACTCAAATGGAAATCATTTTACACTGTGTTATAACTACTAAGAGGTGTTAGGCTTCTAATTTTCAAATAAATTCTTAGTTTATCTGCCAACTGAAGCTTCTATCCATGGCCTCTTCCACAAGAAAAATCAGCTCTCGAGGGCATGATTTCTGGAAAACAATGGTTATTTTGGAAGGTTGGTGGTTGTTTACAAGGCGAAAGAGAATATTGAAGGGAAAATACTTTCCGTTGCGGGGCTCACTTCTCAAGGTAGAAGCAAAATGCAAGAGTGTTCTCCGTTGGTGATACGTTATTAGAAAACGGACAACATAACAGTGCATGTTTAATTACATGTTTAATTAAATGTATCGTCAACTACATGTGTTAATCATGTTTATTTTACTAAATTATTTGATGCACTACATTTATGTATAACAATGCATTCGATGTATAGTAGTGCTAATTAACTAGAGGAGATGAATACCAATCCACATTTTGTACACATGATGCTCTACATACCTAACTTTACATGGTAGACTTCCAGTTATATGTACATAGGTCTGCTTCCTGATTTCAAATGATGTGCTTCCTGATTTGAAATGCAGTGTTTAATAGTTGTGTAGTTTATTTAGCTATCTTAGATGTCACCAAAACTTATTTTAGTTAAATAATATCTTAGTTGTCACCATATAAATTTTATGTTACTCTCATCCTATTGCTTCTCCCATCTGTTCTCGATTCTCTCGACCTTTGATTGTCACTTTAAAGAAAATCAACATGTATGAATCACCATATTCATGTTACGAACACCCTAATTAATGAATCATTTGTTGTTATCAGTATGTCATTATAGATATTCATTTACTCTGTATTGGTGAATATTTACACTTTAGCATAATCACGTTTTTTGTTAAAACGTAATATTTATGGGTTCGTGTTTTTTGATCAGATTCGCGATGGTAATTTCGATGGAAGGTGGTAGTTCAGAGCTGGTAGAGGTAAATTTATTTTAAGGCCTGCCCCAAATTGTTTTATAACTTCATAAAACTACAATATGTTTAATGCAGAAGTAATATACTGTCTATTTATGGATTATTTCTTCATTGGCCCGATCGCTATGTGCCTATGTTCGGGGAAACTGAGTATGACCCAATCAAACGATTCTTATGTTATGGTTTTGAAATTTCATTCCCATTTGAATTATTTCTCACATCATTTCCCATTTGCTTATTTATTGTTTCTTCTTAGCAATTTGATGTCAAATAACCTGCAATATGTCATTCCACCCGTAATTGGGGAACTAAAGAAACTAACACAGTCGTGAGACGGTTTTTTATCAATTTTTTGACACTGCGCTGCCTCCATAAGCGATTTTTTGGCTGCTTAAGACTAAATTTTTTTGTTGTTTCAGACTTGGGTTTTGCCTTTATATTCAGTAATGACTATCATTTGTTCATGTCTACTGCTGCTCTGATTACCACTGTGCAGATTCACAGTGGTACCTGCCACTGTCCTACAGATTTGAAGTGGGTTGTAAAGGAAATGGGTTAGGATGTTTGTGTTTAAATTATATTTAGTTTGAGAACATTCTCATTTTTGTTTAAGTTGTTCATTGATAGCACTACAGAACTAAATACCAGATGTTGTTTGCAGAAATTCGTAGTGAGATTTGGGCCCAAATTAATCGTAACTATTAATGGGAAGAGACATAATGGAATTCAAATACGGAGGTGTGAAAAAAGAGGTATGGAGATTACAACAATAGCCTCAAATAAGAGGCAAAACATCGATTCTCCAGAATTATCTCAACCCTGTCCCTTGAATTCAATCTCAACCGAAGACTGCTTGAGATCGTTAGATCTGAAGGTGAAATTCATATTTTGATTCAATTATCAGTTAGCTTAATTCTTTTTTTTGAAAATTTTGTTTCTCCTCATGTTTGAATGTTCAATTGTACTTTCATCAGCTTAATTAAGTTAACAGTCTCATTTATTTTCCTTGCTATAAATTCAAGTTTGTATAAATATTTCATTTTAGCAGAGAAACAACTCCCTTAAGCCAAGACTCGGACAAAATTGATTTCAAAACAACAAAGTCACGCAATTCTGTCGGAAGAGGAAATTGAAGAGTTCTTTTCGGTAGCTGAAAAGTGTGAGCAGAAATGTTTCATCGAGAAGTAAGTGTTTGTTCATTTACACTCTTAAAATAACAAAAAATAAAATACAATTTAACGGATGTTTCGTTATTACAGCTACAATTTTGGTATACAAAAGGACGTCCTATTTGAAGGAAGGTACCAATGTGTTTGATTAAAGCCATGATAAAGAACAAGTTCCATTAGGGGTTTGTGTATAACAATTTCTATGTTTGTGCTGCGTGTCAGACCTGCAACCAGGTGGGCCATATGAGCCGTGATTGTATGGCCTTGAGGATCTGTCACAACCCCGCTTTCTTAACCATTTCCCTGACCATTTTTAGGACCGATTTCCCAGGAGGTACTCATGAATGAAAATAATGTATTTATCTTTACAATTGAGGTTTTAATCTATGTTGTTTTTGCATTCTGATCTAACACTCCTTATGGATCTATATATTATTTTATTAGTATAATCTTATCCGAGCCCTAAATAGGCCTTTTGCCTATGTTTTTAAGAGCTACATGAATTGGGATTTAGGTAATGGTAAAAATTTTCCATAACATTGCCACTATTATTTTGAATGAAGTTTGTGTGCATTATGACATTTTCTTAAGCTAATTTTTGAAATTATATTACTCATTAGGTTTCTGAAATTTTATTTTAAATATGCTATGTGGATGTTGAGACGGTCATTATTTACTCGGTCTGGGATATTTGGCGAGTTTATAGATTTTTATGTTTTGTGATATTTGGTGAGTTTGGGGTTCATTTTTTTTAATGAAACAAATGTTTTTATACGTACTCTACAAAAAATTAATGAACTATTACTATGTTGTTTCCTTGCAGTTATGTAATAGCATTGGCATGTAGTTAAACAACAGTGTCAATGTATCTTTTGGGCAGATTGGTGTTAGTGTGAACATATTCATTGTATGGTAGTCTTTTAACATAACCATTTCAAGATCTCACTGATGAAATGTTTAGGTGTAAGTATCCATTTAAGAACTAAATGGGTCAGGAAGTAACATTGGTTTGGTAAAACTTTATAGTAGTTATACCTACACTGGGAATTGTTTTAAGGTAATTTGCCTATGTATTTCATGTCATGAGTTTTTATTTCAAATTTATTGTAGTTATTGATTTTTTTGTTATGTTGTGCTCTTTGAAATTATTAGTCTTTTATTTCCATGTTTCTAATTGCTTTAATTTTTTTTGGTGTTGGATTTATAAGTGTTGCATTTGTAGGCTTGGATTTGTGTTTTTTTGTTTTTTTGATTTATGGAGTTACAATTAGTATATAAGCTTTAGTCTAAAACTCTATAGTTTGATTTTAGTTATATTGTTATTTATAGTTACATATTCTTATGAATCAAATTATTGTTTTGTAGGTAAACTCGAGTGCGAGAGGGATCGAGGTTGTCGGCTGAAAAAAAGAGGCAGGAGGCTGAGATAAAGGTGTTGTGTGGATGAGTTGTTCCTATGCTTTTTTACGAAAATGTTTTTTTTTATTGTATTGCCTTTGTTTTACACTATTTTTGGTAATTGTCTTTCAAATTGCTGGACACAACAAACGTGCCGTATGTATATGTGTATAAATACATTATAGGTTTGTGTAATATACGTGGAAGTGTTTGTACAGATGAATTTAGACTTTTTAAATATTATTGGATTGGTTGTTATCTATTAAGTAGGGTGGATAATCCAATAAATAAAGGAGATTATGTCCAATTTTTTTAAAAATTGACACTGTGTTTATTTGAGACAATGTGAATTCGTTTGGTGAAGTATATTTCATATTATATGTAAATTTGTTTGATGAATTTAGACTATTTCAATATTGTTGGACTATTTTTTATTTCTTAACCGTGGTAGATAGTCCTATAAATAAAGGAGATTGTGGACAATTGTTTTAAAATTACACTTTGTTTTGTTGGGAAATGATATTTTTGTCGTTTTGCAATTATGTGCTTTGGAAAATTTTCGCCGTTTTTCGATTACGTATTTTGAAAATTTTTGCTGTGCCTTCAGGCACGGGCATATACTAGTATATATATATATATTTATATATATATATTATAATGCTCTTGTGAGGACTAGTCCGCATTTTAAGAATACGGACAGGGCACGTGTGACCTAACAGTACGCCTAGAAATTATCGCCTAAATTATAGGTACACTCTCTCTCTTTTCTAGGCTAATCACCAGGTGACACATGTCCAGTCCGCATTCTTAAAATGTGAACTAGTCCGCAGAAGAGCAGGACTATGTATGTATATATATACACACACGCACACACACATATTTAAGAGTCGTGTATATACACAGAAATCCGTACTGATTTGTGTAAATATACATGGATCGGGTGCGCATTTGTCCATATATGTATGCATTTGAGTGAATGTGCATGTATGTATGTTTGTATATGTGTGTATGTACGTGTGTTTGTATGGGTGTATGGACTTTATGTGTTTGTATGTGCATGTAGTTGTATGAATTTGCATGTGTGATTTATGCGTTTTGTTGTATGGGTATCTATTTGTGGAATATATGAAGAACCAAATGTATGTATATGTGGAAACAAATTATGGTGGGAGTTAGATAGGCGACTGGAAGGGTGGTGGAGGGGGAGGAGGGGAAGGTGATGGAGATAATTTTTTTTAGTTTATTGTAAATGATTGTTATTAAAAACATTGTTCTTACATTTTTTGTATTTTATTTTGTTATTCATAGATGGCATCCTTTTATGTGCATTTTTAATTATTTATTTTTTAAGACACATGATAATTTTTAATTGGTCAAGAAAATAAATAAAAACTTCAATTTGCGAGTCAGAAAATATTTTGTTTCATTGTCTAACGAAGATGTAATGGATGGTTAAAATTAAATAATTTTTAACTTTAGACCTAAAATTGCAAATTTTGAAACATTTGGTTGAAAATTGAAAATCATCCCAACCTCATGATTAAATTTTCATTTTCCCAATTTGTAAAACATATATGATTTTTTTCTTTTTTTTTGCATAAATTTGTAATTTGTACGTGAAATTTTATAATTTACATACGAATTATTATAATATACATGTATTAAGATTTTTTATATTCTAATTTGTAAGGTATACATTAAGGGTTGACAGACCTTAATGCTCAAAATATATATTAGTGGACTAGAGTAAAAAAAATTATTGGAAGTGTAAAATGGAAAGGTAACAAATAAGTATGATTTTTATATTATTCTAGAATTACTATAAAGCATAAGTCTTAATGGGTCTCCTTTATGCAAAGGAAGGGCTAGCCTTTCATTATTTTTGTTTAATTAGCTACCTCAACGAAAAATGTCTTTGTCTCTCCAATTAAGTTTGTCCATGAAATGGGTTGGGCTAATCTTAAATAATAACAGTCTTACTCCAAGCCCAGCCAAGTCCAATATAGAACTGCTACCTATTAGCTCTTATCCAAAGCCTGGTCCAATAGAAAGAGGTTACTGTCGGAATCATAGTTTAAGTTAACAGGAATCAATATAAAATTTTTAAATCACATTAAATAATAATTACAACAATAAATAAAGTCTTTATTTTACTTTTTTTATGAGAGTTATTATTTTAAAATTTGACAATACAATGATAATGATAATTTAGATGTTATTATAATTTTATGTATTAAGAGCTACATCATAAACTAGATTATATTCATAAGCACGACATTTGTGATAGTAAAATTTGCTAAGAAAATGACTAAAGTGCATGTTGTAAAAAACTTAGGAGGCCATCATTTACAATTTTTCAAAAGTAGAGGCCTTAAAAAATGGTTGCCTTCATCCGTGAATGAGGTCCTAGCTAATAAGCACGGACACATTGATGCAGGCGTTGTGTATGACATGTAGAACTGGCAAAACAGGCCCAAAATTGCTAAATTGCCCATATTAACCCTGTATTTAAAATATGGGGCCCATATTTTGTAGTTGTGGGTCAAATTTGGGCCCAAGCATGAAAAGTAGTGAGACAAATATGGATACCCATCTCACATATGACTTTATAATAAACTAACCCTAAAATCACTAAATTTTCTCATTTCACAGCCTCACTATCCCTGTCTCAACAAACCCAACTTCTCTCTCTCTCTCAGTTTTTTTTTTCGTTCTACTCTCTCCCTACCTCTTCATCTCTCTACTATTTCTCTCATCTCATGTACACACAGATCAATAGAAATGGTGGATATATGCGTATATATATAGTTATACATACACACTCACAGTATATACTACTATACAGATATACACACAACCACATAGACACTAAGATACTTTTATAACTATACACAGAGAAAAATATATTTCCGTTCCAAAATTGGTATATGATTCCAACTAAAAGAAAACAAAAAATGGGCCAACCCGACCCAGATTTCGATATGGCCCAGATTTAACCCGCCCAAATTCAGCCCAGCCCAGATTCGGCCCGCCCACATTCAGCCCAACCCGCCTATTTGACAGTTCTAATCACATGACACGAATCTACCAACATGGACAAGTAAATAAATTTAGATAGAGAAATTTAGAAGAGCATGAAAGCACAGAATATAACATGCGGGGATACTTATTATAATTTATAATGAATGAATTCCTATTTTAAAGAATTGCCATTGTGACATATCAGATAAAGGATGAGACTCAAAATGATGCTATCAATTTAACTTGTATTGTTAGATACTTATACATAAAGTACATTAAGTATATACATATGCAAACTAGTATCGGTCATATGAAAATAACTGTCGAATACCTTAGTTTCATAGTTATATTATTGATGTTATTTTAAAATATGTGTTATTCCGTGTTAAACACATAAAATATGAAACAAATTATATTTGTACAATAAAAAATTTAAATATATAGACAACTTACAAATGAAGAAGATGTCACTCTCTCCTTAAGATAAAATGCGCTCCCGCTATGGTGCTTACGGAAATGAACAATGAATGTCTGCCTCCCATGATGAAATGGTCTCGACACGCGCAAGAAGTAGAGACCTAGCCAGGAATTTGAGTTAGTGGGGACTAATTTAATGGGGATTTATGGGCATTCGGGGGGCGGGAGCCCCCGGGCTGAATTTTTTGAGGTTATTTTTTACTATTTGACAAACATAACGTAATTTATTTAATCTAATGAAAAGAGAAACAAGTGTTTAAATCAACATTTCGGTTCCAAATTTAAACCAATAATATTCCTAATACTTATGTTGTTGTCACCATTTTTTTAAATACTTTTCCATAATTGAATCCCACAACATCAAATTTAAACTATCAATTCATTTCTACAAACCCCAAATTTATATCTACAACATTAAGTTTAAACCAATTGATATTTAAACCAACGAATTAAACAATTAAGAAATTAATCACAATTAACCCAAATTAACAAACTAATACAAATTAACATAAGATTGTCTAACTAAAAACTAATACAAATTAACCATTTAGCAAACTAACACAAATTAACACCATTTAGTCTTCCAACTAAAAACTAATAAAAATTAACACTAACTAAATCATTTACTTTTCTAAAAAAAAAATACTAAAACTAAATCATTTACTTTTCTATAGAAAGAAGAAATAATAAAACTAAAACATTTACCTGTTATGTTCAGCAGGGAAGACTCCTCTATAAGGTCAGCAGGGAAGACTCCTTCACAATCATAACTTCAATATAGAAGAGTTTTCGCTATGAAAAAAATAGGAATCTGGCACGGTTTAAAACTGTGCAAGATCAAATCTGGCACGGTTTTGAACTCTGCCAAAATCAGGTGTTCCAAAATGGCCATTTTTTCTGGCACGGTTTAAAAGTGTGACAGATTTGACCAAACAAGAATACTTCTGGCACACTTTTAAACTGTGCCAGAATTTTGATATTTCTAGCACACTTTTGGCATAGTTCAAAACCGTGCCAAAATTTGATACACTTTTTGCACGGTTTTGAACTGTGCCAAATTTTTGGATAAAAGAAAAAAAATTATTTGAAAATAAGAAAATTCATAAATTGCAAATCTTGTACGTTCTTGATAAACTAATGTACATACAAACTTCAAAATATTACAAGTCTTTAGTAGTTCAAAGTCCAAAAAAAATTGGGCAGAGTTTCCTCTATTTTTTGAATATTCTAAAACCTGCTAATACAAAACCTGCGTAACATAAATCCCGCACGGCCACAAAATATAACAATAAACTTACAAAAGCCCGCACGACCATAAAAGTTAACAATAAAACTACAAAATCCTGCACGGCCATAACACAAAAAAATAGAATCATGAATAAACCCCTTGTTGTAAACCATTGAGTTCTCCACGTGTTCCCTCTGAATAAATGCTAATTAGGGCTGTAAACGGATATTCGAAAATCCGTATCCACTCGATATCCGAATCCGAATTTGCGGATATTTATCCGAAAATATGAAAACGGATACGAATATGGATACTCTATAAAAATATCCAAGGAAACGGATACGGATAGTACTAGTATCCGACACGGATAATCCGTATCCGATGCGGAGTATCCATTTTATCGGATATCCGTTTTACCGGATATCCGTATCCGTCAAACACATGTTTAAAATATTACTAATAATATTAGTATTAGTATTAGTATTAGTATTAGTATTAGTATTAGTATTACTAATAAAATAATATTAAAAAAAATCTTAATCGTTTATTCCCTAAAACAAAATAAAGACATACTCCACTCTAAACAAAAACACCCTAAAGTTATTATTTTATTTGGCATATTATAAAATGTCATGTATTATTATTTTATTGAGTATATTATCTTGGAGTTATACTAAAGTTACAATACACCCTATCACACACAACATACACCCACTAAAAAATATATACTCCACTAAAAAAAATAACTAACTTCAATTCATTTTTCTTTCATACAAAATAAGATAAAGAACCCCTCATGTAGTTGTTCGTTAGTTTCATTAATTATAAATAAATGTAAGAGACAAACAGAAAAGAATGTAAGAGAGAAACATAATAGAATGTAAGAGAGAATCAAGAAAAGTAAAGAGATTGTTTTGATTGTGATGAGAACTGAAGTTAACAACAGGTATATTATATATAAAATAAAAATGTATACTTATTAAAATAAAAATATCAGTCTGTTTTGAAGACAATAGGTCCAAGAGGTTATCAATCTCAATAAATTTGATTTAATCTAAAAGATGCATATTTATTTCTACTGTCATGGAATGCGACTGTTATTTTATTTTTTGGATGGCTTTAAGCTTATATGGTTGTAAACTATGGATGTCTTTAAGTCATATTATCATTATGGAATGACACTATTATTATGGAATACATAATTGTTGATGTTAGGAGGCAGTAATTTTGTTATATATTTATTTGGATTGGATTGGGTTTTATTGGATTGGATATTTTAATAGTTATTATTTGTGATGGCTAAATAATGTAAACGAATACGAATATTATCTGAATCCGAGGTATCCGAGCGGATACAGATTTGGATAGTTGTTTTAACTATCCAGGCGGATACGGATACGGATATGGATAGTACATTCAGATAGCGGATACGGATATGGAAAACATGGTATCCGATCCGTATCCGTCCGTTTACCACCCCTAATGCTAATGATAGAATGTAATCCTACAAAAAAATAGGATACAAAAAAGATACGATATTAGTAACCAAGTAATTTATAAAAAAATCTTACTCAAGCTAAAAAATTACATATAGGAGTGGTAATTATTATATTATAAAATTAAAAATCTTACGCAAGTTATGACTACGTGAGAGGCCCGTGACTACTTGTCAGTTCGTATAAGTTACATTGTTCCCGTGTGAGGTGTTCGTGCCTCTTACGGGACCGTTTGGGGACTGGTTTGGATTTTCACCCTCAAACGGCTTATTTTTAAGCCTAATCTAGATATTTTAAAATTATCGTCATATTCTCAAACCTGGAGACCCGTGACTACGCAGTCAGTTCATACTAGTTACATTAGTCCCGTGCGAGGTGTCTGTGCCTCTTACGGGGCCATTTGGGGGCTGGTTTGGGTTTTCACCCTCAAACGGCTTGTTTCTAAGCCTAATCTACGTATTTTGAAATTATCGTCATATTCTCAAATCGGGAGACATGTGACTACACTGTCAGTTCGTACAAGTTGCATTGGTCCCATGCGAGGTGTTCGTACCTCTTATGGGGCCGTTTGGTGGATGGTTTGGGTTTTTACCCTCAAACGACTTAATTTTAAGCCTAATCTACATATTTTGAAATTATCATCATATTCTCAGACCGGGAGATCTATGACTACGCGGTCAGTTCGTACAAGTTACATTGGTCCCGTGCGAGGTATCCGTGCCTCTTACGGGGCCGTTTGGATTTTCACCCTCAAACGGTTTATTTTTAAGCCTAATCTACATATTTTGAAATTATCGTCATATTCTCAAATCGGGACACCCGTGACTACACGGTCAGTTAGTACAAGTTACATTAGTCCTGTGCGAGGTGTTCGTGCCTCTTACGGGACCGTTTGGGGGTGGTTTGTGTTTTCACCCTCAAATGGTTTGTTTTCAAGCCTAATCTAAGTGAAATTTGTGTTTTCACCCTTAAACAGCTTGTTTGCAAGCCTAATCTACATATTTGGAAATTATCATCATATTCTCAAACTGGTAGAACTGTGACTACACGGTCGGTTCGTACATATTACATTGGTCCCGTGATAGGTGTCCGTGCCTCGTACGGGGCCGTTTGGGGGATGGTTTGGGTTTTCACCCTTTAAGGGCTTGTTTTTAATCTTAATCGATATATTTTCAAATTATCGTCACATTCTCAAACCGGGAGACCCGTGACTATGCTGTCAGTTCGTACAAGTTACATTGGTCCCGTGCGAGGTGTCCATACCTCTTATGGGGCCGTTTGGGTGTTGATTTAGGTTTTTACCCTCAAACGGCTTATTTTTAAGCCTAATATACATATTTTGAAATTATCATCATAATCTCAAACTGGGAGACCCGTGACTACGCGGTCAGTTTGTACAAGTTACATTGGTCCCATGCAAGGTGTTCGTGCCTCTTATAGGGCCGTTTGGGGGCTGGTTTGGGTTTTGACCCTCAAACGGCTTATTTTCAAGCCTAATCTACATATTTTGAAATTATCATCATATTCTCAAATCGAGAGACCCGTGACTTCGCGGTCAGTTCGTACAAGTTACATTGGTCCCGTGCGAGGTGTTCGTGCCTCTTACGGGGCCGTTTGGGGGCTGGCTGGTTTGGGTTTTCACCCTCAAACGACTGCCGCTATTTCAGGCCCTTTTTTTATTTAATGCTGCAACATTTAAAGAGAATTTGAGACTAACCAAATTTTATTTGTATTTTGATAGCCACCCGATGAACTCTACGCACCAGAGCTTCTCGAAAGTATGCCATTTGGTCCAACAATGTCTGCAAATTCTGAAATCTTCCACTGACATGGAAGATACAATAAAGATAAAGAAAATATGTAATTACGACCATAAAATTATACATGTTGCGTCTTTATTTTTAAATTTATAAATGTCTTCTTTGAATGCGGATTTTGGAAGGATAAGGTTTATAAATTTGCTTACATGAAGCTACTTTATCTACTTTAAATGAGGAGACTCGTTTGGCCTTGGCATGAAAATATATTGCTCGAGATTTGGACCAATTTGAGGAGTTTGACTTTTTCTATTGAGATGAGACACCGGAGAATTGAATTCTGGTGATGGATATCGGGGTGAGAGAGAGAGTTACAGAAGCCATTACCACTTTTAAATAGCATAAGAATATATATCTGATTTGCTAACAAAGGAAACTCAAATAAACTCAACTTCACATGCTCATTGCTAAATATGAACTCGTTCTATTCTAAAGCTATGATAGGAAGAAAAACGTTCAGATAACTGGTTGGCTTGGAAGTAGTATTTTCTATAAAACATCATCGTCTCCAGTTGCAGTTTCTTCACTCAAAGTAACACGCAAATGGTTTGTAGTTTAAATTATAATTTATAGAATCCATGAGTAAAGATTGGAATATACCTATTTCGTATTGAGTTTTTTTTTATGTATAATGGGTAATAAAGTCGTCATATTGATGTACACTTTTAACCAAATAAATCTCGAATTCCGTCATCCAATCCAATGGTACACAAACAAAAAACAAGAAGCTCAAGAACTTACCAAACTGACATTTGAACTCTCACAATCCAACCAAAGTGCATAGAACACAAAATACAATATAACATAACAGGAAAAAAAATCCAAAGTGTATATACTAACCATATTAGGAATGGGGGCGTTAACATGATACTAAGAATCTTTTAAGGAGGATATGTCAATTAAATTTCCAAAATATTGTTAATCAGGTAAGTCTGTTATGAAAACCGGGTGGTATCTGACAACTCAAAAAAGCCATCGAAGTTAATCTTCAGTAATATTAACTAAATATGACCTGCGCAACAGTCTCCTTGAATTCAGTGGGATCAATGTCCTTATTTTTGTGGATCTTTTTCTTGGAAGTATACATCTTGACAGGTCTGATTTCATCATCATAACGGTTTAGAGAACATAATTGAAAGAAAACTCATCATTAATAGCTGAACATTTTTAGTATAACAGCTGAGTGGTATGTGATCAAATAATAAAAATTATCATAACTATAGTCACAAAGACAAATTATGTCTATTAAATAATGCTAAAAATGAAATATAAAAGGATAAGCACACAAACAAACTTAATAAAAATTGGCATAAAGTGGCTCTTCGATGGAATCCATCGATCCCCTATCAGGTGGCACAACCGACAATTTTTAAATAAAATTCAAGGTTTCCATCTCAAACACAGTAAGTCTGCCTAATACCAAAACAAGGAACATTCACTTGGTTAAATTTTTGGATAAATATTATAGATATTAGACTTCTTTATAAAAATAGGGTAAAAATGTAGTTAAATTAAAGTTCGCCACCCAATTTAGATTATAAGTAATTAGGTATTACACTGGAGTTTAAAAGGACCAACGTTATCCTTTGTTTATTTTGAAACATCTGGTATGAGGAGAAAAGACAGAAGGGAGAATCTCGCTCTGTACGTGTGTGTAAAGAGGCATCCTGATATTACTACCAATTAGACATGCTTACATACTGTATATAACTCAATCTAATGATAAATACATTCTTACAAATATCATTCAAGCCATATGTAGGTTCAATCTCAGAATAATCCGAAGCCAAAGAGCAAAATACATGTAGTGAAAATAGAACCCAATTGAAATGAATGTGATTGAAACATACTGTGCGGTGGAGGGGAAACCTAGCTTCTGGGTGAGAGGTCTTAGAGAGAGTGTCAAGTTGGTTTAAAAGGCGCAACTACCAGAACGAGAGTGTCAAGTTAATTATTCTTCTTCTTGGCCCCACCACCACCAACACGAATAGGTTCTTCCAAAACCCTAGGCTCTACCACTGCTGGTGCTACCGGAGCAACCACACGATCACCGCCGCTCTTCTTCTCCTGGTATTGGTCGCAATCCCCTCGGTCGAATTAAGATTAGGATTAGGGATTTGCGTGAGAGAGAGAGAGAGTGGGAGGCGATATTGAGAGAGGAAAGAGAGCGGGAGAACAAAAATCATTGAGGGGATTAATTTTTTTAGGATATTTATATTTTAGTGAAGTGTTCTTAATTTTGGCACACTTTTAAATAGTGCCAAAATTTGGCATGGCTTAAAAGTGTGCCAGATTATTATTAAACAGTGCTAAAATTTGGCACAGTTTTAAATTGTGCCAGATTTTTAATATCAAGGTGTGCCATATTGGTGTTTTTGGTGTAGTGTTTGGGTTTCAAAGATGATTCAAAAAAGTATATAGGATAGATTGTGTGAATCAAAAAGTCTTTCTACCTTTTAAAAGTGAAGACTTTTTGCAGCACTTCTGCATTTTTCGTAAACCAAAAGTCTTAACAAAAAACCTACAGAAAATAGGAATTTATAGGATGTTCACAAAAATCGAGGTGGTGAAATCGTTCAAACGATATAAAAGGGTCGTTCTAATGAGATATGTATCTCTTTCGAATGAGATTAGTCTCGCTTATAACGACATCAAAAAACTTAGATAGTAAGCCCTCGTTTGAACCTCGTCTAAAAAACACTTTGAACGATCTTCAAACGACATGTCATCTTGTTTGAACGAGAGTTAAAATAATAAAAAAAAAAAAATCAAAATAAAAAACTCCAATTCGTTTTTGTTAAAAATAAACATCCTAAAAATTAATTTAAACTCTAAATTGTCTTATACCTTTATGGGATGTCGGGAAGTCTTCAAGCTTGGAAGATACTTGAGTTCAGTTCGTCTTGATGGTGCATGAAAATTTGTAACAGAATATGCCAAACTAGTCTAAAACTATGCTATGAACAATATTTGAAAAATTATTCTTACATATCTCCCCCTTTGGATATTCCGGTACAAAACAAATAAACATAACCGAACACCAAATTAGAAAAAAAAAGTCTCCTATGACAAAAATATTAACAACCTTCTTAACCCTAGAATGGAATGTAATATGTATCTTTGTCTTCAAACTTCTTTTTCTTCTTCTTCCCTTTTGGAAAATTTTGTCTTCATCCGGTGTGTCTTAAATTCCTCTTTTCGTACCTACACATATGAGACAAAAACATATACCTCGTGATGCATCGAGTTTGAAATAAGATAAAACTCATAAATAAATTCTCCCCTATAAGTCAAACTCATTTTAATTTGCTCACCCCCATTGTTTTTATCCGAAATAGACAAATAAGTAGAAACATAGGCATGAAATACGAAGCATCACGTAGAAGATAAGATATCATCATAAAAAGATATAAATCAAGCATGTGTAATGATCATCTCAAAGGCAAACACAACTAACTATTTTGAAATTTATCAAAAAAAATAAATTTCACAAATACCGCATACAATACCATATATAATATATGCAAAATATATCAAAGAAAATATAATACACATATATAGGTATAAATGACCACAAAACATATAAGCTTTACATACTAGCATAGTATCGATGTGTCTATACATGTGGGATGGAATGAATTAGTGACTCGAAAATCTTTAATGTTCATCCACATACGGTGTAAAAAAATACAAAATTCTTTTTGGATTTTTCAAAAATTTTGTCAAAAATTATATCTTTTTTTCCTTTTCACTCTTTTTAAAAAATAGAAAATATTTTTGTATTTTTTAAAAAATTTCAAGAAAAAAAAACCTTTTTTGGATTTTTTTTCGAAAAATATATCCAAATGAAAAAAATAAATACAATGGTAGTACACACGAGCAATAGGAATGTAAAATATGATCATAAAAAGCATTTTATGCTAGCAAACATGTCTAAACCTGAATCATTAGGTCGGAAGAAGTTCTCTAAATAAGATGTCATCTTATGACAAACACACATAAATCATGTGAAGTTTCAACTAAATACTCAATTTGCTCTAGAAAATACTCAAATTTCTCATGTGATGTGAGCAAGCATGTGGAGTAACATGTGTGAAAGTGCATGTGAGAACTCGTGTAGTAGCATATCGTGGAAGATACCTATGAGACACACTATCCAACTTAAAATAAAATTCCTAAGGAGTCCTCTTTACTTACAATGGGAACAAACATACACGGGCTTAGGAACACATTTCTCAAAATGTCTAGGACGTGCTCTCCTACAAGGAAACGGACGCCTAGGTGGGTTAGGTTAAGAAACATATGAATCTATAACAAACTCGAGAATCGGCTCATGTGAAACATGGGAAATAGACGCACCGTCATAACTTATTCCTAGTCTCTCAACATTATCCACAACGGGATCGAGGATCATCTTTTCAACTTTCTTAGATGTGTCCTCTAAAATAACCTTGACTCCCGAGCACATTCGAGACCTCTCTCAAGTTGGGATACATGGGCTTCAAGTTTCTCACGAGTCTCCAATGAAGATTGAAGATCTCCCGTAAGACTAGCCACGATGTTGGTCAATTCACTATTTTTTCAGCGTAAGACGATCAATTTCTCACACAAAGAAATCTTCACCTTCTCTAGTTCACTCACCAATGCCTCACACACCCTCAAAATTCTCACTTCTCTCTCCAATTCTAATACCCTAAGACTACAATTTTTATTCAACTTTTTGGTTTTCAACGTCTCGGTGTATAAATCACTTAAGGCTTTTTGGAGATCCCCTTCTCCCACACTTGCAATCTCATCCTCACACTCACTAGAATGGCTCGAAACATCATTGAGGTTCTCACATTTAGATTTGTCCTCATCGTCGTGGGACAAACTAGAAAAACTCACATAAGTAGCCATGAAAGCAGTGCTTTGATACCAATTTGAAAGTGTGCAATTATCTAATGGCTTAAACTTATATAATTAGATATCAATCCCACAAAAAAAATTAATTCCTTTAAATGCTAAAACATGCATCTAGTGATTCAAAACACTAAGTATATAAAGAATGCGAGGAAAACACAATTTCAGGAAAAATCCCCAAAATGGGAAAAACTTTTTATTTCACTATAATTTGCAAATCGTAACTTACAACCTTACAAGTGAAATACATCCCCTCGACTCTCGGGTAGGTGACCCTCGTCTTCTTCATCAATGAATTCCCGTAAGAACTCACAAAGACCGTAGTCTTTCTTCAGCAATAATTATCGCAAGAATCATAAAAGTAACAGTAGAGACTCCTCTACAAGGTCAGCAATGAAGACTCCTTCTTCACAATCGTAACTTCAATACAAAAGTGTTTGGTTTCAAAGACGATTCACAAAAGTATATAGGAGAGATTGTGTGAATCAAAAGTGTTTTTTCCTTTGAAAATTGAACACTTTTTGCAACAGAACTGTAATTTTCATAAATCAAAAGTCTTAACAAAACAACCTACAGAAAGTAAGAATTTATAGGAGGTTCACAATATTTGAGGTGGCGACGTCATTCAAACGATATCAAAGAGTAGTTCTAATGAGATATGTATCTCATTCGAACGAGATAAGTCTCGTTTCTAACGACATAAAAAAACATAGATATTAAGCCCTCGTTTGAAAAGCACTTTCAATGACATTCAAACGACTTGTCATCCTGTTTGAATGAGAGTTAAAAATAAAATTATTTTCTTTTCGAAATAAAAAAAATCTTATTCGTTTTTGTTAAAAATAAATATCCCAAAAATTAATTATGTAAATCAACTTGAACTCTAAATAGTTTTATACCTTTATGGGATGTCGGGAAGTCTTCAAACTTGGAAGATACTTGAGTTCGGTTCGCCATGACGGTGCGTGAGGATTTTAATGGGATACGCCAAACTAGTCTAAAACTATGCTGTGAACAATATTAGAAATATTATTCTTACATTTACCTTTGGATATATCAATGATTTTCTGTGTGCAAAACAACTATAACCAAGTCCTGTTAATTATTATGTCAATTTTTTTCGATTCAATATTAAAAGAAATATCATTTTAAAGGAATACATATGGCCATCAACCAATAGATTTTAACTTATTCAAAATTTGGCTACCTAAGAAACCTTTTCATTAAAGATCTATATATAAGATTTGTATATCATATATTGTAATTCATCAATAATTGTTGTGTAATTAAATTATTCAGGGATAGTTAACTGAAAAGAAAAGAACAAATCCCATATCTCACCTCTTCTAAAAAGTGAGACAATTATGCCTTGGTGCATGGCATTTTGCACTTTTTGTTTTTTATTATTTAAGGAAACCTGATAATAAATTCTCAGACTAACGATAAAGACAAGTTGAAATTGTTTGCACAAAGATTGAATGTGGTTTCTTTTTACATTCCGGTTGAAATAATGAAAGAAAATGACTTTACAAAAGGTTTACAGCCCCACCAAATTATGTACTAATAACATATATGAAGAAAAAAACAGAAGGGAAGAAAATTTTCTTCGTTAAGGAAAGTATTAATTAATGTATGCAGCAATGATGGAAGAATTTAAAAAAAAATCTTCCAGTCCGACGAGAATAAACTTTGAATGATTTTTTTATTTTATTTTATTTTTTGTCTAAGTTCACATGTGTTACAAATTTATTTTAAAAAATTTACGAATTCATTTAATCTTGAAATTGTATCACCGAAAATGACACACGGAATATGCATCAATGTTTTGTGAGACCCACATTGGTTATACCTAATGCTTTGGGGAATGATATTTGGTGCCATTTTTAATTCAAACCCAAAAAACAAATTCTCCAAGCACTATTATCTAAAATTCTGGCAATGTATGAAAATTTTAATTGCAATGGGGTGTGCAGATAATAATGATAATATAAAGATATTTCTAAGGGCGCCACAACTATTACTTCAAAATACCACAAAGCAAAAAATAGTTTTTTGCTAAGGGCCACGCCATCAAATATATATATTTTATACACACCATTTACAACACAAAATACCACACATTCTCTCTCTCTCTCTCTCTCACTCTCTCTCACTCTCTCTCTCTCTCTCTCTCTCTCTATATATATATATATATATATATATATATATATATCCACTACACTCCAAACTCTCTCTTTATCTTCTACACAAAAGCCGAGATTTTTGTCTCCATTAATCCAACAAATCATCTTCAACCAACCATCGTCAACATCATTAAAGTTTTCTTCCTTTGGTCCGCACACACCAACCATCCTCAACAATATTATTAAAGTTTTGTCCCCCACACACCAAGCATATTCAACAACATTATTAAATAACCACGGTTTGTTATTTAAATATTCAAATACCAACGGATATTCTACCATTAAACAATGACAACAGCTCAAAAGAAAATGAAAACTCCCAAAATCACATTTTTGAGAAAAACTTTGGGTTCCATTACATATATATTTGATTAGTCATAAGGATTGAAAATTTGGAAAATTCCCAAAAACTTACAATGGTTCGGGGTCAGGGCCCCGAGTTAAAGGAAAAAACTCAGGGCAAACCTCTCGAACCAACCTTATATTTTTTTTTTGAACTCAGTCCATTCAGTATAAACATGCTGACTAACTCTGCATAATTCAGCATAGTTATGCCGATCTGATGCCCTAAATTCTGTATAATCACCCCAAAACAGCTATAAATTTTATAGCATGGTTCGTTATACTTACCCCGACCGAATGAAACATATTTGGTATATTCATGCCGAATGGAATAGAAACATATAAACTTATGCAAGTGATTCAATGATGTGGTGGCCCTTCGCAAACATACAATGGAATTCAAATATACATATGAAATTATAAATGAAATCCATGAAAGATGCCTTTATGATTCAATGTTGTGATTCGGACATACAATGGAATTCAAACATACGTTGCATTTATGTTATTTCAGGATGCCTTTATGATTTAATGTTGTGATTGAAATGTTGTGATTTAAATTCGATCATTGTGATTTAATAATATTTTTACCTATGCAGGATGCCTTCATGGATTTCAACTCCTTGTTATTTGACCAGGCATTAGGCAATGTTGATATACCCTTTAACAAGGTTGATGGTTCCGTAGGAGTTGATGTTAGAGAAAAAGTCTTTATAGACCAGGTATTATAATGTCGCTCATTGAAGATGTAGATTTTTATATATTATTATTATATTTTATTGATTATTTCTATTCTTTATTCTCAAGTATTTCTCACCCGGCAAGCATTGGTCGCCTATGCTCAAGAGCAAGCTCGATCCGTTAAAAAATTAATCGTCATCACCAAGTCAGATGCACCTTCTGCAACACGTAAGGGAAGTATACACATGGGTTGTGAGAGGTGAGGTGAGTACCGTGATCATCACAGGAAGAATGTTGGGAATAAAGGTAGTAGTTAAGGGGAAAAAAAGTAGGAAGAGGGACACAGCCACTCGAAAGTGCAATTTCCCATTTTTGTTGAAGGGCATTCCACTTGGAAATGAACAATGGATATTGTTTATTGTTAGAGGTGTTCAGAATCACCCATTGCCGGAATAACTTATTGGACATGCATACGACGATTATCTCATTCGGAGGAGAGAAATATTATCGAAGAGATGTCGTTGAGTGGGGTAAAGTCGGATGCCATTCTAATGACAGTAAAAAGTTGTAATCTACTAATGTTTCAACAATGAAAACCATATAAAATGCGAAGGGGAAATTTACGGATTTTTTAAAGAGAGGGTAGAATGATGATGCAACAGTTAATGAAATTTCTTGGGGACAAACACTATGTGTATTGGTATAGAACGAATAAGTCTACCATGGAGGTGGAAGACATTTTTTTAGGCTCATCAAAACTCCATCCAATTGGCAAAGTGTTTTTTGGCAATTGTCATTATTGATTGCACTTACAAGACCAATTGATATAAGATGCATTTGTTCGAGATGGTTGGTATAACGTCTTGTGGAAGTAAGTTCAATATTGCCTTTTCATTTTTAGTAACAGAGAAGGAAGACAACTATCGGTGGGCATTGGGACATTTAAAATCCCTATTTGATCCATTTTCATGCCCCATGGTCTTCATCACCAATCGGGAGTACATGTGAATTAATGCATTACGGGTGGTTTTCCATGAGGCAAGATATATGGTACAAACTTTTCGCATTCACCGCAATGTGGAACTCCACGCTCAGAAAGAGATCCACGATGAGGATTCCTTAAAGAAGTTCGTGACAGATTGGATGCATTTGGTTGAATCCCCCACTGAGAGCGATTTTAACGAATCGTGGATGTTATTTCACATTGATTGGGTTGCATACCCCAACACTCTTCACTTCATAGATTGCATATGGAACATAGAGTTTTCAATTACCTTTTAACAGGGTCTTTGCCAACATGCACAACTACATTGGGTTGCAAGTGATCGAGAATATGAGGGAGTTTGAGGATTCATTGTAGAAATTAAAGCACTTACATAATATTGTTATTTTACGTGAGCTAATTGGTCAGGTTTCGCACTATGCCATTGACCTAATTGTCAAGGTGCTAAAAATATGTGACACTATTGGCATGGATTTTAAATTGTGCCTACATATGGTGTGTAATGTCTATGATATACCGTGTGATCATGAGTTGGTCATCTATCGGATCGAGGGTAGGGCTATATTTTGGGGGGTTATGGATGCACATTGGCACAAATTAACAATAGTGCCCGCGTTAGTGAAGTACCACATGCTTGGATATGAGCCAGAAATGATATTATTTAAACAAAGGTGGGAAAAGTCAACTTTAGATGAGTAAAGGGATATGCTACAAAAATTGAAGGACATAAGGTGTCCTACCACTGCTAGGTTATTCAAGCCATATGTGCTTAAGCAAGGCGAGAATCGACCAAGAGGTCAAAAACCAACTGATCATAAGCAAAATCGTGAGAAGTCAACCAAAAGGGATCCCTTAAGCTTCGAACTTGCTATGGAATCAACAAAAAAGGAACATCGTGCTGTCCAAATGCCTAAGAGGAATATTTATTTTACAGAGTTCACTCTCCCTGCGCCATGGTGTCCTAACTACACCCCCATATATAAGAAGTAAATCAAGGATTTACCGAACTTTTATAGAGATTTCGTAAAAGATATGGTGGAGGTTGATGGGGATGGTAATTTTAGGATTAGATGCATTGCTACATGTCTAAGGTTTGGAACCGATGGATGGAAACATGTGAGATCGGACTTGATGGATGAAGTTTTGGAAAATACTGAGTTTTATGCACACTATTTTGGTAATCGATTTTCAAACACAATGCTACATATGTTAGACGATTATACAAGCCCATATATGCCAAAGTCTTGGATGATCATGCCAGGGTGTGGCTACTTTTTGGGTAAAACTTACAAATGTGTGTGTGTCCTCATCTCATTTCTACCGATAAGACATGGATGAACTGTGCATCCAATGTTCGTGGAGATGGCTCATGTTTTCGGAAATCACTTTATAATTCTGAAGTTTAAGAACAGTTGTCTGATTCCACTCGTAGCAACTCACTGGCATAGTTATTCATTAACCGAAACATAACCTTGGATTGATAAATATGTGAATCAAGTATGAGTGTTTGAAAAATCTTTCCAAAGGATGTAGAGACCAACGATCATCCTATAAACATCAATTAGTTGTGGATTTCATTTATTTTTTGGAAACATGTAACAATATGTGGATTATAGCTGGTAATAATTATTATTGTAATGTATTAAACTTGTTGGTCATGTATTAAAGTTGGTGATGCATTAAAATTGTTATTATTGTTGGTTGTTATTGGTAATGAATTAAACTTGTTGGTAATGTAAGTTGGTGATGTATCAAACTTGTTGATAATGTAATTGGGTGATGTATGAAACTAGGTTCCTAAGAAATAAATTGATCTGTTAGGGATGTTTATGCTGAACCAATTTCATTCGCTATGTTTATGCTGAACATAGGGAAGTTTCTTGCTTTGTTTTTAGTGAATGAAACTAGGCATCCATCAATGAAATCTCACTGCTAGGGATGTTTATACCGAACCAGATCAGTTTGAACTTGGTTCGGCAAAAACATCCCTAACTGTGGGATTTCCTTATTGTGCATCTAGTTTCATTCTCTACAATCATGCCAAGTGAAGCTTATTTTTTCGCTATGTTTGTAGAGAACCAAAGATTACAATTCCAAAGTTTCAAACTTGGCAAGTCCAAAGTTTCAAATAAGATAAAGACTACATTCATTTAATGGGATTTCCTTATTCATATATGATGCTATACAAACTTAGATAATGCTTCTTTTTTATAAATGCTGCATTTTCCATTTCAAACTTATAAATTCTATTATAAAGCTATTACAGTTTACTGTAACTTTCCAGTCTAAATGTTGTAGTTTTCATTCCAAAGCAATTCTAAAGTTAAACATATCAATGCTATCCAAACATATAAATAAATTTTACCGAAACACACTTGCAAGGAAACAAGCATATATATCAACGAACATTCAACCACTTTCCATTTATTTAAGTTCATACATATATATCAACCAACTTCCAAAAACAAACAAAACTAGTTATCAATTACAACTTTCAAGAATAAAACTAGGTATCAAGGCATCCTATACACATTCATTTTAGTTTTCGCTTTGCGACCTGAACAACCTTGTACTTTCCTTTTCCCTTTTCAGTTTCTCTTCCTTTATTCTTACTTTTCTTTCTACCCATCTCTTCGATGACAATTGGCCGACCCACCCTAATAGTGCAATAAGTATATTGTACATTTGAACATTGCGAGAAAGTAGTGTATCGAGATCTATAACAATCCCATCACTCATGTTATTCTTTAATAATTCCATCGCTTTACGTACCTCGACAACCGATCAAAGATCATACACATAAGTACGACAAATTAGTTAAAAGCAAGGTTCTTAAAAATACGGGGCGTGATCGGGGCATGGAGGCCAAGCCTTAAGCCTTAGAAGACTAGGCGGGCCTTCGATGTAAAAAGGGGTTTAGGCCTTCTTAATAAATTTTAATATTTTTTAACCATAACAAGGCTATTAAAATACTAAAATTGTACATGTCATAAAAATACGTCAGAATATATGCAAATTAAAATACTATTTGATTATTTTGGATGAGATAATGGCTCGGTCTGTAAAAAAATTCTTTAAAGGGCGATATCATTTCACTAAAGCATTGTTGTTTTAAAAAAAAGTGCGCCTTAAGGGTTTTACCAAGAATAAGGCGTTAAAAGCTTAAGGCGGGGCATTTCTCCCAAGCCTCAAGCCTAGGCGTGCGTAGGTGGATTTTTTTAGAATAGTGGTTAAAAGCAATGAAATGAGTAAAAACTAAAAACTTACCAAATATGTTATCATTTTTTTTGGACTGCCAAGGAGCGGGTTTTTGAACGATGGGATGGGATTTGGATAGGAACCACTATATGTAATCAGAGCTACAATCCCAGTGGCTTGATACGGGCACCGACTTAGACTTTTTTATAGAAGGTGGTCTTGCCATTTTCCCTGGTACCATTTCTGTATATTGAATTTCACCTTGTATCAGGTGGACTTATTTCCCTGGGCTAGCGGGGTATGATTACGAGCCGAGCGAACTGCTTTAAATAGCGTTCCGGGTAGTATGGCTCCCCTACATAAAAAAAAATAATGATTCCACTATAAAACAATATGTCGAAAAGTGGATAAGCATCCCTAACATCTTTATAGGGATCCCCAAATGCCTACAAACAAACAAAACATAATTTTATTTCAGAGAATATTTAAGTTAAAAGAAAACTAATAAAATTATACTCAAAATAATACTTACATTACCTACATACATGTCATCTAACTGCTCACGATAGTTGATTAGAGTTTGAAAAGTATTCTTTTGGGAGGCGGATTGTAATGCCCAACGTGCAATCTTTGGCATTGTGTCATCGAACTCCATGTTGAGGTAGCCGCCAATCCCAAAAAAGTGCTCATAAATCCACGACTGCAAGACATCCAAAATGAAATTACAAAATGAAAGTAGAATATGAAATTACAAAATAAAATTAGAAATATTATAAAACTAAAATATCAGTTACCTGAAATAAAGAGAGGCAACCGCTCATTTTCTTAGCACCAGAGCGAGAATCTAGGATGAGATACCTATAAACGTGTGCTAGGATACCCATTCCTCACGCCAAATTTCCCACCTTCTTCAAGTCTTTCAAAACTTGAAGGTGAAAGATAGAAAATTTTGTTTTTCGTCTTATTGGGAAAAATAGTGCACCCAATATTGTAAAGTAAGTAGTCCCTTGCACAATATTCTTTAACTTGATAACTGGAATTCTCATCCTTCATTTGTTACTTAAAATTCTTCATAAGCTAATTCAAGTGCACAACACACGACTCACTGCATTCTTGCTGGGCATCGTCCCTAGTAACGACCAATGTCTCCACTACGAAGTCAATAGACCTCAACATCATCCTCCTACTCAATAGTGGTGTGTGGGATAAACAAGGGTTACGAACTATAGGTACATATAGGATTTTTGCTAAGTCATCGAGTGTGATGGTCATCTTCCTGAATGGCATGTGAAAGGTGTTGGTGTCGGGATGCCATCACTCAACAAAAGCTAAAACAAGAGCGTAATCTATGTACCTGTGCCTATATTTTATCAACCCATCAATATTAGCCCTAGATAACCTCCTCTACATTCTCTCATAAAGATCATCGAATGCCCACTCATGGATCTTTATCCAGTGATTGATGCAAAGCAGCGACACCCGCTCAAACTACAATAAAAATAGAAATTATATCAACACTTATCAAAGATAATTATATCAAACACTAATCATAAGTTAGATCGAAAATGTGATTATAACTGAACCAGTCCATATGTTGTAAGGAACGTGATATTTGAAATATTTTAATAGACTCGGATCGTTAGGACCCCTATAAGCCGCATACGAAAGGCTAGTAGCAACCTTCTTCTTCTTACTATACTCAACGTCGATCTTGTGTAGAATGCTTGATGGGTTTGACGTCCTAGGGGAATCAACACCCCCCTCGGTAGGTGATGAGTCCAAATCTAGACCTTGTTAGACCCTTTGTATTACACATAATGAGCTTTTAGAGTCATTTTCGTAAAATAAAATAAAAATGCAAGTTTGAATAAAATTCGAGTTAAAAATACAACTTTAGTACCCTGAAGGGGGTGAAATCATAATTTTCCAAACTTTATGAGCTTGAAAATAATTTTTAAATTTTTATCTAAGCAAAATAAAGTTCTCTTTGAAATTTAGTTTAATTCTGAATTAAAACGAGCAATTTTTGAATTTCGGGGGCTAAAATGCAAAGAGGGGTAATTCCGTAATTTTTAAAATATCTATGTTCCTAAATTTGAATTAATTATTTTTATTTTTCGTATTTACAGGTACCCAAAAAATGAGGACAACAAAGGAGTTGATGTGTAAAAATTGTTACGACACGTCGCGACACGACACGACACGATTGACACAACTATACTAAATATTTTTTATAAAATCGCTCTAGTGTCCGTTGAGGCCGTGACATACCTTTTCGAAAAGCTCTTGACAAGACTCACAACTTTGAAGTTCGGACGAAAATGAGATTTTGAAGTTTTGGGGGTCAAAAATGCGATTAAAGCTGGTGCGGTGAATAGTAACGTGAATAGTGATGAAATTGGGGATAATTATTTTAAAAAAAAGACTTCTTAGTTATCTCCAACTATTCCCAAGACTCCATGAGATAATTATCAACTCAAATACAACCAATCAAAGAGAGTTTCACTCCAACTCAAACACCTCATTGTTAAGCCTATAAATAAGACCCTTTGGTTCATAATTTTGTTGAAGAATTTTAGAGAGAGTAATTTTTTATGGATTGTATTCAATTTAAGGGCCAAGTCTTTATCATTTTTTAGATGATTGAAGATTGTTTTGAGAGAACTATTTGTAAGTTTGATTTAATAATGAAAATTTCTACTTATTCTTACGATTTCTCTTTTATTATGATAGCTTGATTATTCTATTAGGATTAGAGTGAAGTTTATCATAGTTAGCTAATATTGTCACGTTAATTTGATTGTTGTTTATTTCCTACTTGTTTTAATTGTTATCAAAGATTCGGTATTCATTTTAAAATGACATGAGAGTGTGTTTTAAAAACTTCAATATTGTTCTGTCAAATCAAGTTTTGAGATTTAAAAGTAGTAATTTTTGATGGATTATGCTTGCACTTTGATTGTTTTGATAGTCCATGCTTAAATACATTTGCGAATATTAAAACTTGTATTTTCTAAGGGAATAGGGATTTTAGCCGTCTATTAGAGACGTTAGAAATATTTTGACCATAACCGTCATATTTTTCGAATTAAATGCGGCGAGAGTCGGTTTAATTTGAGTTATAAAAAAGGAATGACAACATTAAATTAGTGTGCAATATTAGCTACGTGATAAATAGACCCTGAATCCTAATTATTTTCTAATTGTTTACAAATATCATGTGTTACCCCCATCTATCATAGTTGCTGTTATTTAGTGTAGTTTATAACCATTCTCGATCCCATTTAATCTAGTTGGACAATCACAATTATTTTGAACGAGAAGATTGACAAATATCTGTGGGTTCGACCCGTACTTACACTTGCTATTCTATAATAGACGGTGCACTTGCAGTATTTGATAAATTGACAAATAGTAGGAGCATTATTGTTGTCAATTTTATAAAATACCGCAAGTGCACGGGCTATTATAGAATAGCGAGTGTAACTACGGGTCGAACCCACGAGGATTTATCAATTTTTTTCGTTAAAAATTATTTTGACTGTCAAACTAGACGAAATGGGTTTGAAAATGGGATGCGATATTAACTAAGCAAACACACATAAAAAAAATAACTACAAGAGATATAATCAAATGAGTGTGAAAACTGGGACGTTGGATCCATTTATCACGTTAAACTAACACTATGCAATAATTTAAATTCGCCATTCCCGATTTTATACACCAAATTAAACCGACTCTCGTCGTATTTAATTCGGAAAAATAACACGTTATAAGTCCAAAATAAAATTCAACGTTTCTAAATTTAGACGCCTAAAATCCCTATTCCCTTAAAAAGTTCACTTTTAAATTTCAAAATATAGTCTTTAAGCATGGGCTATCAATCAATTTAATAAAAGTATAACCCATAAAAAAAACTCATACTTAAAATAAAAAAAATAAATTTTTTTTCGAACAATGCCGAAGGTTTAAAACGCACTCTCGTGTTGTTTTAAATGAATACCGATTTTTTTAGAACCTTTAGCACATATCGGGAATTAAGACAAATTTAAATCACACACAATCTAAATCACACATGATAAATTTTCCCTAGTCCTGGTAAGAAAATTAAGCGAGCATAATTGTAGACATAATAAATTTACAAGAATGAATACTAATTTGCATTAAATGAACAAATTTATAAATGGTCTGTCACAAATATTCTTGACAGAATTCCTCCCACAAAATAATTATTGGCCCTAAATAAAAATATACTCTCAAAATAAGGAACCAAAAACTATCTCTAAAGCTCTCTCTCTACAACCCTCTATACAAAATAATAAACCCAAGGGTCCCATTTATAGGCTTAGGGGTAGGGTATTTGGATGGGTATAAAATACATATTTAATTGATTTAAAATAGACTTTTGAAAATCCACATATCAATTTAAATAAGATATTTCACCAATTTCGGTCGTTTCCACAAAATGGGGAGTCTTAAGACGTTTGTGGGAGTTGAAATACAAATTTATGATGTGGCATTGACTGGGTTATTGGCTGCTGAAGTGGAAAGTTGGTGGCAGCTGACTCCTGACATGGCAAGTTGGTGGCAGCTGACTGGACAATGATGGTGACATAGCAGTTGATTATGTTGATGATGTGGCGGCAGATTGACAAGTGGATGCTGATTGGGCGCATGCTATTTCAAAAAGAAATATTGGCCTTGGAGAGAATCGAACCCACAACCTCAAGCCTCTTACTCCACGTGACTAACCACTACACCAAGCCATGCCTTAATTAAAATTGTGCCTCCATAAATATATAACCCTTATCTTCACCATTTTCCCAAATTCATTCTTTGGACCCCGAAACTTCTATAATCTTCTTTTGACCTTCAATCCTCAGCAAAATTCAAGAGTACCTATAAAAGTATAAAATTACAAATATTAATTTAATTTTAGCACCTTAAAGTTTAGAAAATTACACTTTTACCCTTAATTGCAATTTAGACCCCAAAATTCATAACTTTTTCGTTTTCACTCCAAATTTAACTAAATTTTAGGGAGAACTTTATTTTGCCTAGATAATGATTAAAAATTATTTTTAGGCCCATAAAGTTTCTAAAATTATTATTTCACCCCCCAGAGTTATTAAAAGCATATTTTTAACTCAAATTTTATTCAAACTTGCATTTTTCTTTTCTTTTACGAAAAAGACTCTAAAAGCTCATTATTTATTATACAATGGGCCTGACAAGGCCTAGATTTGGACACAATTCATGCAAAATAATGCACTCATCAAATACCCCCAAACCTAAACTTTACTAGTCCTCGAGCAAAACTAAAATTTTAAAATCTAACTCACTTTCGTAGGAATCCCGATTGCACTTAGCATGTGCAACAAGCCGTTAAAACCCTAGGCTACCCCAGTGGACGATTTTTATCTCGTGAAGGTTTGCAGTGAATATACCCACAAATTTCAAAAACTTGACTCAGTACAAAAGTCTCAAAAGTAATATAACCAAGTTAAAATGCAAACTTCATAAATATAGTAGAACTTCACTTTTCAATCTCAAATTCTCGTGAGTGTGTGCATAGCCAATATAACCGTCCATTTCGAAAGATTTAATCGTTACATTTCTTATCTGAAAGTTCATTTTGATTTCAAAATCTCCCGATATGCCCTCTCAATCGAACACTAAAAAATTGGTTATTTCTCTCTCGGTGTATGTGAATATAGATTAAATTTAAATGAACAAATTTCACATATACATGATGGAAAACGGACTTTTTATAATGGATGAATATGATCTCATGAACAGAAAATCGATTACTTTTTAAAAACATTGAATCACACCATAGATCCTATTAATCTTCTATCCACACTTTAACTAATTTCACTTGAGATCGATTAGGACTTTCTTTGGTTGTATTGTAGGCTCAAATTTTGGCTAGAAATAATGGCATGTGGAGTTCAAAAGTTCTGAGAATATAGAGATTTTTTGGAATTTTGACTTTTAGACCCTTTTTCTTCCACCTTTATTTTTTTCGTCTTTTTTGTTTCTTTCTTCCCCTTTTTTTCTTTTCTCTTCACAAATTATTTTTGCAACCTCTTTTTCTTTTGGCCTTTTTCCTACCATAATTTTACCCTACTATTCTAAAAAATGGGTATGGCTCTTTTTATGGGCTTTAAACTCCCAGTTGGAGTTGGGTAGGATAATGGGTTTTCAACAAAAGGCTTATCTTCTTTTTGGCTCATATGGGATTGCAATCTAAAAATGTTGGAGTTTGGTCTTAATTTTTGGGCTTTCAAATGATGGCCTAATCTCATTTCTCAAGTTTTGTTGAGTTCATTTGTGTCTCAAGACGACTTACTAAGACTTCTAGTGCTTAAGATTCACATTTTGACCTTTTATTTTCAATAATCGAACAAATCAATGAATTTGAGATCATCAACGAATTTGTCACTGAAGGAAAGTTTGAGTTATTTTAACTCGGATTGATTTAAATCTCTAAAAAACGATGAACGACACAAAAATTTCACCAGGCTAAAATCTCCACATTTATTCGTTAAGTATATTAACTTTCGCTTAAATATCCATTTTCGATTATATTATATGGCTAATGTGTAAAATTGTTCATAAGTTGAGAGATCCATGGCTTAATTCTATATTAAGAAATCGTTTCAAAACTCAATTATATTGAAATTTTTTTGATTTTTTTTAAAGCGGAGAAAAATGACCTTAATACCCCCAAACCTAATTTCTACATTGTCCTCAATGTACAAGACAAAAATTTAAAAGGCGGGAAACATATGGAAGATATTACCATAACGAGGGACTTTTTCCAATGCATAATTCTTGTAAAATGAAAATTATGATACAACAACAATGACCCAATTTCATGTTCACTCTTGGTACACAGGGTCTTGGAGGAGAATGTCCTCCACTTCCCGATCTCGTAATTCCAGATATGGCTTCAACCTTTGACCATTAACTTTGAAAATTTCACCATTTTTAGGATTATCTATCTCAAGCGCCCCATGTGGGTAGACTGTCCTAACAACAAAGGGACCGTACAATCTAGACCTTAACTTACTGAGAAAGATATGCAATCTAAAATTGTACAAGATAACTTTCTGTCCAGGCTCAAATGGCTTCCTTAGGATGGACTTTTCATGGAATATTTTTATTTTCTCTTTATACAATTTTGAATTTTCGTACACATAATTTCGAATCTCTTCCAACTCATTAAGTTGGAGTTTTTGAACCTCTCCTGCAGTAGATAAATCAAAATTAAAGGTCTTAATGGTCCAATAATCCTTGTGTTCTAACTCTACCGGAAGGTGGCAGGATTTTTCGTAGAGAAGACTATACAAGGACATACCAAGTGGCATTTTATAGGCAGTGCGATAAGCGCACAGTGCATCCAATAATCTTAAGGACCAATCCTTCCGGTTCAAATTCACTGTCTTCTCGATGATTTGCTTGATTTACCTATTGGAAACTTCAGCTTGGCCACTAGTTTGAGGGTGATAAGAACACCCTACTTTGTGCTTGACCGAATACTTTTTTATGAGACTCTCGAAGGATCGATTACAGAAATGGGTTCCTTGATCACTAATGATGGCTCGAGGAGTATAGAAACAAGAGAAAATATTTTCTCGAATGAATTTTACCACCATGTGACGGTCATTCATCCTATACGGTATGGCTTCTACCCACTTAGACACATAATCAACTGCCAGAAGAATGTAAAGATTCCCGTAGGAATTTGGGAATAAACCCATAAAATCAATGCCCTAACAATAAAAAACCTCGATAATCAGAATGGGATTTAAGGGCATCATGTTCCTATGTCTGATCTTTACTAACCGTTGGCAATGGTCACAAATCCTATTGGAATCATTCGAGTCATGTAAAATGGTGGGACAATTGAATCCACACTATAAATTTTTTGTAACGGTCTTTTTAGCACTGAAATGACCTCCACAGGCTTGGTCATGTCAGAAAGAGATTATGCTTTGAATCTCGTGATCGAGTACGTACTTTCGAGTGATTTGATCAAGATAATACTTGAAAAGATATGGGCATCCTAAAAGAAATGCTTGGCTTCCTTTAAAAATTTGGAACGATCTTGCTTAGACTAATGAAGTGGCATTTCACCCGTTCTCAAGATAGTTCACAATATTAACAAACCATGGAAGGTGAGAGACAAACATCAGTTGCTCATCGAGAAATGACTCTTTGAGTGGCAACAAATGATCAGATGATTCAATAGTTAACCTAGATAAGTGATTAGCCACTACATTCTCACATCCCTTCTTGTCCCGAATTTCAAGGTCAAACTCTTACAGTAATAGGATCCCCCTAATGAGATGGGCCTTAGCATCCTTTTTAGACAAAAGTTATCGCAGGGGTGAGTGATCGGTGAAAATGACAACTTTGGATCCTAACCAGTAAGAACTAAACTTCTTAAGAGCAATAACAACAACGAGGAACTTTTTTTAGTCATGGAATAGTTCAATTAGGCATCATTAAGAGTCCTACTGGCATAATCGATGACGCGAGGAAGTTTCTCATTACGCTAACCTAGAACCGCACCTATGGCATAGTCGAAAGCGTCACACATGATCTCAAACGACTGACTATAGTCGGGGGTCTCATAATAGGTGTAGAGGTCAATTCTATCTTTAGCCTTTCAAAGGCTTGAAGGCATTCGTCAGTGAAATCGAAGGGTGTGTCCTTGGCAAGAAGATTTCACAAGGTCCGAGAGATTTTGCTAAAATCCTTAATAAATATACGATAGAAACCGGCGTGTCCTAAGAATGATCGAACTTTATGCACAGTTTTAGGGGTGGGAGATTAGCAATGAGATCTATTTTAGCTCTATTTACCTCGATACCATTTTCAGAAATGATGTGACCTAGCACTATGCCTTGTTTGACCATAAAGTGACACTTCTCCTAATTAAGCACAAGGTTCTTTTCCTTACACCTCTTCAGAACGAGGGTGAGGTGATGGACGCACTCATCAAAACTAGAATACAAAAAAATCATCCATAAAGACTTCGAGAAAACGTTCCACCCTATACGAAAAGATACTCATCATGCACCGCTGAAAGATAGAAGGTGAATTGCATAACCCAACGGGCATGCGTCGATAAGTAAAAGTACCAAATGGACAAGTGAAAGTGGTTTTCTCTTGGTCCTCAGGAGCGATGGGAATTTGATTGTAGCTAGAATAACCATCGAGAAAACACATTAATATGGGTGGCCAACTAATCTCTTTAGCATTTGGTCTATGAAATGGAGAGGAAAGTGATCCTTCCTTGTAACAACGTTCAACTTCTGATAATTAATACACACTCGCCAACCGGTTTGAATCCTAGTGGGTACGGCAACAACCCGAATTTTTTTTAAATGGGTATTTTTTTAAATTAATTTTGGAGATCGGAGGAAAATGAAATTTGGGATTTTATAAATTTTATAATTTAAAATGTTGGTTTTTATATTTGAAAAATAAATTTTCAAACGGAATTGGAATCGGAATTAAAATGGAGTTTTAATTGAATTTTTATTATATAGAAGAGTTCTCAAAATATAAAACTCTCTAAGAGTTCTCCAAATATAAAACTCTCTAGTAAAAATAATAATTTTTGAAATCCGACCGTCCGATCGAGCTCAATTTTCCGTTCGCTACAACATACTAAAATTTCAAGCGATTCTGACGGTCCGATCATCCGTAATGATTTTTCGAGTGTTTGTATTTTATTATGACTCTAATTATTTTTTGTATATAAACATAAAGTGAGAAGTTTAGGTCTTTTAAACACACATTTTAGCCTTCTCAAAAATCAAAAACCTCTCATCTTCTTCAACCTCCAAACCCAAGCCCTATTATACATAACTTTCAACTCAAGTTTTGTCAAGATTAACCGGATTTTCTCAAGACTCGTCAAGAACGAATCTTTGTCAATTTTTTTCGAGAGGAATACACATTCAAGATCATATTTCTAAAGCAACTTTTATTCAATCATGAATACTCTATTCCTTTCCTTTAGTATTATGCGTTTTAAGTGTTGCCTAAACTTTAATCTCATGTGTTTTCTTAAAATCAATTAGGAATCTAATTAGAGAAAGTGGACACATAAAACTTGGGGCTATTTTTATGAAATCTGTTAATATGAGTAATATTCATAACCCTTGGGTGCATAGGATTCATGAATGAATTTTGAATTTTATTGGTGTAGGTTACATGTTGAAAAGTCATAGTTTTGAAATAAATGAATTTGGGAGTGTATAACTCACGTAATTTGTGTTAAGGTAATGAAATTGGAATTTTGTTGTATTAATGATGAAACCTCGGTTTAATTTAAATGAATTATATGAGATTAATTTGGGTGTTTATGACGATGAGATAATTAAATTAAGATTTAATTCAATTGGACTATCATGCATAGTTTTATACGTTGATTAATTATGCTTGTTTGTGTGACTTGTTGGTATTATTATATTGCCTTTGTGACGACGGGTTCTTAGGTAATTTTTTTCTCCCTATATTTTAGGATGCCTTCTAGGTATGGTACTAGTGGGTAGGCCTTTTGATGATTTACAACTTCTAGGTATAGGACTAGTGAGGGTAGATTATTGCGACTTTATTATGTCGGGGGTGGACCGATTTTTGATACTTTATCATCGTTACGCTCGCCTAGGCATGAGGCTAGGTCAAGGTTTAGGTTATAAATTCATCCTATACATAGGGTAGGATGGATTGATAACTTGGGCACCCTTAGTCATGGGACTAAGGGGTATTTTGAGGATCTCACATCGTTAAAAGGCTGGGGTAATTTACAAATTGTGAAATTGAGAAATTAAGGATTAATGCCTAAGATAAAAACTGGTATTAAAATTTGTGGTGACATAATGTATCGGGGCCGATAGTTTAAACGGGCCAGAGGACGATTTATGTCGTGTCGTGTGTGAAACCTTGTCATGTGTCGGGGCCGACAGTTTAAACGGGTCAGAGGATGATTGACAAGGGGAAGTGTGACACTTTGGTGGATTACCACCCGGGACGGGAGGACCGTCATAATAAAAAGTGAGAACAAAAATAAAAGTTGAGTTAAGTTAATAAGAGATTAACTTCGTTGGACTTAGGAGTTTAAAATCATATTGGTGTGCCTTTATAAATGGGGATCTCTACAGGTAGTTAGTAATTTATATTTATCGCATTTAATTATCCCGTTTAATTTAAAATATTCTATTGTGATATTTATTGCGTATAATGCTACTGTCTGGATTCAAGGATCCTATTTGAGGGGAGTAGTGTGTATTCACGCTCGGGGCTCTAACCTCGTGCGTTGACTAACTTTTTCAGGATAAGTTTTCGAGAAGCTGCTTAGAACTATTTGGAGATTTGCTTGGAGGTGCAGTTAGAGTTTCTCTACCTTATGCGTATTGATTTAGTTTAGTTTTTCATTCCTTCGGCTGTACTTTGAGACATAATTTATCATTTTAATTGGGCCATTCGGTTCCAAAGTTGTATGGCTTTTATTCAGTTTTATATTATTGGAGATTAGTTTTATTTGGAGTTTAGCATGTGATGGATCCTTTATTGTTCAGTTGTTGTTATCAATTGAGTTTGATTAAATTTTTATCTTGTGGATTGATTTAATTATGTCTCATATATGTCTCATGCTAAGAATGATATTTTATTTACTCACGCTCGGCTTAGTTTTGGTGGTGGCCGACGCAAGAATTAGGCAGGGTGTGACAGGTACTAACTCATCAACGTTATTTTTCACCATCGCAACACCGAATTTCTTTGAGACAACTTGAACGGGACTAACCCAGTGACTATCAGAGATGGGTTAAATTATACTCGCATCAAGCAATTTTAGCACCTTGGCTCGAACGACCTCTTTCATATTAGGATTAAGTCTACGTTGTGCTTCACGGGAGTTTTTAGCATTGACTTCTAGGTGTATCCTATGCATGCACACCGAGGGGCTTATCCCCTTAATGTCGACTATGGTCCATCCTATGGCTTCCTTATGTTCTTTGAGAACACACAACAGTTTATCTTCATGTTCTTTGTCTATGTCAGACGCGATGATAACATGTAAGGATTCAGAAGGTCCTAAGAACCTATACTTAAGAGTTTTAGGCAGTGGTTTCAATTCAAGCTCGAGATCTTTCTCAATCGAGGGTGAAATAGGTGATGAGGAAAGTGAGAGGGGCTTAGGTTTAGACTTTCAATTTCCTACTTCCATGATAGGGGAAGAGTTAAGGAGGGTGTTGACTTCTTCGATGGACTATACGACATCAAATTCAGACCCAAAAAAGGCAAGACAAGATGCTAAAGGGTCGTCATTATAAGTTTGTTCAAAAGTCTCTTAGACGATACTATCAATCATGTCGACATCTACAGGTTCATCGTCGTCGGGTGGTTGTTTAGCCAAAGTGAACACATTAAGGTCCATAGTCATGTTCCTAAAGCATAGGTTCAATTGGTTTCTACGGCACGTAATGACGGCATCAGATGTGGCAAGGAAAGGACGACCCAAAATAACAGGGATTTGTGCAATATGATTTTGCACTTGTTGGGTGTCCAAGACAATAAAGTTGACGAGATATATAAAGTCACCCACTTTAATTAGTATTTCCTCAACAACGCCTTTTGGAATTTTCACATAATGGTCGTCTTAGGAAAAGGTAATCCTAGTCAGTTTCAACTCCCCCAAACTTAGTTTCTCATATACGGTGTACGGAAGAAGGTTCACGCTTGCTCCTAAATCTAGAAGGGCTTTCTCAATGAGGTGATCCCCTATCTTGATAGAGATCGTCGGAGTACCGGGATCCTTACACTTAATGGGAGTTCGATAAGAAATGATCGAGCTTACTTGCTTGACACGAAAAGATTTTTTGGGTACGTTAGTGCTTCTCTTAAAGGTACAAAGGTCCTTTAGAAATTTGGCGTAGGATGAGACTTGTTGAATAGAATCAAGTAGTGGGATATTGATTTGTACTTGCTTGAATACTTCCAACATCTTATCAACTTGCGCTTTTTTTCTTTTTGGCCCCAAACACTGGGAAAATCGAGCTTTTCGGACATAGGTCTCTACAGATGGCTCTGAAGGTAAAAGAGAGGGATCTACGGGTGGATCTTCCTTCTGCTTACCTTTCTCGGATTCACTCTCGGTAGGTGGTGAATTTTTTTTCTCTACTTCCTTGCCAGACCTAAGCGTGATGATGGCTTTCGCATGCTCTTGGGTGTGTGACGCGCTCGTGCCATCTTGAATAACAAATTGACCCCTAGGCATGTTACCCTTTGGATTGGTTTCGGGATGACTCGAGAATGTTCCTTTGTTCCTCTCACTCAACGCATTATCTAGTTGGCTCATTTGAACCTCAAGTTTGGTAATGGCTTGAGTATTCACGTGCATGCTTTGCTGGGTGGATTAGAGGACATTTTGAGTGGTTTGCTGGAATTGAAGGGTACTTTGGGTAAGAAGGTTCATCGAATCCTCTAAAGATTGGATATTTTAGGATGAGGGATTCGAGGGTGCGGTGTCATTCTTTTGGAAACTCGGGGGTGGGCTACTGGAAAATTGGCCTCCATTTCCTTGGTATTGACCCTTGGACCATGAAAGATTTGGGTGGTCTCACCATTCCTAATTATATGCATTGGAATGGCCTATTTTGGTAGAGGTCATTGGCTTGCTCGGTGAGTGCCTTATCGGTCGGAAGGGTGGGGCAATTCTCGACTAAGTGGTCAAATGCATCGCATAGTATACACATAGGGGAACCGACATATTGAATGGCCATATATGCTGTTTGATTACCCTCTTTGCTCATCTCTAAAGCTTCTAAATGCCGGGCCAATGCGGCCACTTTGTCATTTAAATCATTACTTTCTTCGACTTGGTGAGCAAAACTTTCATTGGACGTGGTGGGCCTAGAATCTCTATTGGGTGCCCATCGCTGGGACTTTTACGCTACGACTTTAAGGAATACCCACGCGTCAACCTCACCTTTTTTCAGTAAAATCACCGTTACATAACGACTCGAGCATAGTTCGAGTGTTACAAACGAACCCCTCATACAAAATTTGGACTTGGTGTCCCATATCAATCCCATGGTGTGGCCATTGCAGTAGAAAGTCCTTGATCTCTCCAAATACATCCATAAGGCTTATTCCTCCTTTTGGCTAAATGTTTTGATGCGTGACGTATCTACGCCGTCTTTTGGTTGGGTAAGAATTTTCGCAGGAAGCCGACACTCATTTGGTTCCAAGTTGTGATCGATTCGGGTGTTAACGAGTTAAACCAACTCTTGACTTTGTCTTTCAACGAGAATGGAAATAATTTAAGTTTGACAATCTCATCAGTGAGTTGTTTATACTTAATGATCCCACATATCTCCTCGAATTCTCGAATATGAAGGTAGGGATCCTCTTTGTCAGTACCTAGAAACACTAGCAACATTTGGATTGTTCCATGATGGAATAAGAAATTATTCGCAGTGTGATCAGGCAGACGTATACACGAAGGTTGACTCGATCTAGTCGGATAAAGGTAATCTTTAAGGGCACATGGCACTAACTCGTCTCTCATTTTTGTGAAAATAAAAAATCTACCTACGTAAGTATCAGGAATTCTAGACTCCACACTCGACAAACGATCGGTATGATCTCGAAACCAACTTCGCATACACTGAGCTCACTCGATTTTTTTTGTGTGAAGAAAATTAAGAAAATAAAATAAATTTGACTCAAACCACGTAATTCCTAGCTAACACAAAGCAAATTGAATTATCTAATTTAAGTGCTGGAAATTTCAAAATTTAGAATCTAGTTTTACCGAGATTAATCAACGACAACAGGGGTCTCTGAATTAATCTCGCTAATTAGACAGTTCCTACTCTTTGACAAGAGAGAATGTAAAAGACGACCAACTACGATTATCGCCTCAAATTCCATTTTTTCATCCAGGTAGGTAGTCGGTACGAAGACACATTAAAAACTACCAATCCTAGATAAGGTGAAATGGGATCGGTTTGATAAGTTCGCATTGGAGTAGCTTTTAATTCTAGGCTCATTAAGAGGTTTCCTATGAGCGGTGTGATATCCTAAGGTCAATGTTTACTTGATTTTAAATTAAATGTGATGGCTCGGGATATGCAATTACTGGGTTAATTAGTGATTTTTGGGCCAAGGAAGGGTAATAAAATCCCCACCTTATCTTTCACACGGGTTTTGCGCTTAAGTCAATTTATGCAACGTGCTAAATTAAATGCAAATTTAAATCACATAGGAGCACACAAAAATGTACCTCCAGCGTGAACTTTTTACGGTCTTTTGTTTACGCCGGGTCGAAGTTTAAGTTGACGTCGATCGGAGGGAAACGCCGCCTACGTTTCAGTCGTCCCCGAGAGTTCCTTGTGCTCATGGCAAGATTGCACAATTTTTTATTCTCATTCGCGCACCGTTGAACACTTTTCGGAACTTTTTTTTCCTTCTTTTTTTCTTTTTCTTCTATTTTTTTAATATGCTCCTAAAAAAAACTTACACCAAACGTAAAGTGCGACACATACAGAAAAAAAAATAACGAAAAGAGAAGAACAAAAAAAATGACACACGCACTAGTGGTGTATTTAAAACAAAAAACAAAGCACACTTATGAAACAATTTTTTTTATACTCGAAAAAAAAAACAGATTTACTGTTGGGGAAAAATAAATTAAATTTTCGATTGTCTTTATTTTAAGTTTTTTTTAGGGGCTACCTACTGAAAAAAACGAATCTGGAAATTTAAAAATATATATATATATATTTTTTTTTCAAGTTTTTTCAATTTTTTTTATGTATTTTAGGATAAACTTAGTGCTAAAAGTGCTATTTATTAAAAAAGAAACTTAAATCAGATTTTTTTTACCCAGAAAAATAGAAATATTTTTGTTGATTTTTTTTTTCCAGAAATTTCTATTTTTTTTAATGAATTTTTACTAACAAAAATGCAAAAAGAAAAAAAAAACTAGTCCAAAAGTCACAACTTGAAAAAAAATCGGCCAAATTCCCGGCAACGGCGCCAAAAACTTGTTGTAAATTTTATAAAATAACACAAGTGCATGGGCTATTATAGAATAGCGAGTATAAGTACGGGTCGAACCCCCGAGGATTTATTAACTTTTTTCGTTAAAAATTATTGTGAATGTCCAACTAGACGAAATGGGTTTGAAAATGGGATGCGATATTAACTAAGCAAACACACATAAAAAAATATATAACTACAAGAGATATAATCAAACGAGCGTGAAAACTAGGACGTTGGATCCATTTATCACGTTAAACTAACACTATGCAATAATTTAAATTCGTCCTTCTCGATTTTATAACTCAAATTAAATCGACTCTCGTCGTATTTAATTCGGAAAAATAACTCGTTATAAGTCCAAATTAAAATTTAACAACTCTAAATTTAGATGCCTAAAATCCATATTCCTTTAAAAAGTTCACTTTTAGATTTCAAAATATAGTCTTTAAGCATGAGCTATCAATCAATTTAATAAAAGTATAACCCATTAAAAAGTACTCATACTTAAAATAAAAAAATGATTTTTTTTCAAACAATATTGAAGGTTTAAGACGCACTATCGTGTCGTTTTAAATGAATACCGATTTTTTTAGAACCTTTAGCACATATCGGGAATTAAGATAAATTTAAATCACACACAACGTTAATCACACATGATAAATTTCCCCTAGTCCTAGTAAGGAAATTAAGCGAGCATACTTGTAGAAATAATAAATACTAATTTGTATTAAATGAACAAACTTACAAATCGTGTGTTACAAATATTATTGAGAGAATTCCTCCCACAAAATAATTATTAGCCCTCAATAAAAATATACTCTCAGAATAAGGAACCAAAAACTATCTTTAAACCTCTCTATACAACCCTCTGTACAAAATAATAAACCCAATAGTCTCATTTATAGGCTTAGGGGTAGAGTATTTGGATGGGTATAAAATACATATTTAATTGATTTAAAATGGACTTTTAAAAATCCACAAATCAATTTAATTAAGATATTTCACAAATTCCGGTGGTTTCCACAAAATGGGGAGTCTTAAGACTTTTGTGGGAGTTGAAATACAAATTTATCTCAACAAGTTTTGACCGAATACTGTTGGCTTTTGAATGATTAGCTTTGATAGAGTTGGATCGATGATGTGGCATTGACTGGGCTATTAGCCGCTGATGTGGCAAGTTGCTGTTAGCAGACTGGACAAAGTTAGTGACGTGACAGTTGACTGTGCCGATGATGTGGCGACGGATTGACAAGTGGATGCTGACTAAGCACATGCTCTTTCAAAAAAAAATTATTAGCCTTGGAGAGAATCAAACCCACAACCTTAAGCCTCTTACTCCATGTGACAAACCACTACACCAAGCCATTGGCTGCTGACGTGGCAAGTTAGTGGCAGCTGACTCTTGACATGGCAAGTTGGTGGCATTTGACTAGACAAAGTTGGTGACGTGGAAGTTGACTTTGCCGATGATGTGGCGACGGATTGACAAGTAGATGTTGACTGGGTGCATGCTCTTTCAAAAAGAATATTGGCCTTGGAGAGAATAGAACCCATGATGGATTGATAAGTGGATGCTGACTGGGCGCATGCTCTTTCAAAAAGAAATATTGGCCTTGGAGAGAATCGAACCCACAACCTCAAGCATCTTACTCCATGTGACTAACCACTACACCAAGCCATTGGTTGCTGACGTGGCACGTTGGTGGAAACTGACTCCTGACATGGCAAGTTGGTGGCATTTGACTGGACAAAGTTGGTGACGTGGCAGTTGACTGTGTCGATGATGTGGCGACAGATTGACAAGTGGATGCTGACTGGGCGCATGCTCTTTCAAGAAGAAATATTGGCCTTGGAGAAAATTGAACCCACAACCTCAAGCCTCTTACTCCATGTGACTAACCACTACACCAAGCCATGCCTTTGTTAAAATTTTGCCTCCATAAATACATAACCCTTATCTTCACCATTTTCCCAAATTCATTCTTTGGATCCCAAAACTTCTATAATCTTCTTTTGACCTTCAATCCTCACCAAAATTCAAAGGTACCTGTTAAAGTATAAAATAAACGATATTAATTTAATTTAAGCCCCTTAAAGTTTAAAAAATTACACTTTTACACTTAATTAAAATTTAGACCCCAAAATTCATAACTTTTCCGTTTTGACTCCGAATTCAACCAAATTTTAGGGGGAACTTTATTTTGCCTAGATAAAGATTAAAAAATTATTTTTAGGCCCATAAAGTTTCTAAAATTATGATTTAATCCCCTAGAGTTACTAAAATAACATTTTTAACTCAAATTTTATTCAAACTTGCATTTTTCTTTTATTTTACGAAAAAGACTTTAAAAGCTCATTATTTATAATACAACGGGCCTAACAAGGCCTAGATTTGGACATAATTCATGCAAAACAATGTACTCATCGATTATCGTGAGCAACATCCTCCTTAGTAGGAGCATCATGACCCTCTTCCTCATCATGATTCTCCTCCTTAGAATGACCCTCCTCACCATTACCCTCCTCATCCTCATCGATCTCCTCACCATTACACCAACGGATCAGACGCTACGAATCATTACAGGCAAGTGGTTAACTGTTGTGATTCTTAAAATAAATGATAACCAATTCATCTCACAGTAGGTGTATATGAAAATTCGTTTTGGGTGTGTAACCATAATTAAAATTGGGTTTTCTGAATTTAGAGTAATGGACAGATTGAATTACTCAATAAATATTAAGTTATGATTTGGGACTGTTCAGATTGAATTGTAGAGTGGATTACAATATATATTCGTGATTAAATGGACTAAAAATGGTTAGGTCAGATTCGGTAGAACGAGACCCAGGTGAAAAACCCAATTCGGATATACTTAGGGTTATGTATAAATTGGATGATGAATTAAGGTCTTTAGGATGTTTAGACCCTTTTATTATGTTGAGGTAATATTGATTGTGATTGGGTAAGATCTTGGAATGAAAATAAAAGCTTGAAAGTCATTCATGGACGAACAGTAGGCAGGAGAAGACGATTACTGGGACGATCGATCGATCGATGATACAGGATTTTTGGCAGTGACGCCAGTTTTTAATTGTGTGGAAGATTTTTATTGGGGAAAATTCTAGGGTTAGTTTAAATGATAAAAAAATTAATTCGGAGCATGAATCTTGGTAATTATAAGAAAATATAATTGCGAAATTTGGGAGGGATGAATGTGTGACACATTATGGACGAATATTTTGGAATGAAATTTTGAGATTTTAATATGGACCAAGTGAGCGAGTCCGGGTATGTTGGTTAAGTGACACCAAAGTATTAAATTAATTATTGAGAGAATAAATTAATTTGGAGTCGGAATATAAACTCGAAAAATATTAAGTTATGGTCCAAGTGAGCGAGTCCGGGTATAATGGTTGGGCGACACCAAGTATTAAATTAATTGATGGATTAATTAATTAGAGTAGAGTCGGATTGTAGACTCGGGAAGGTAATAAATTAATTAATGTGCAAATTAATTAAATTAGAGTCGAATCATAGACTCGGGTAAATATTATATAAATTAATGTGCAAAGTATTTATATAAGAGTCGGACCATAGACTCGGGGAAATATTATATTAATTGACATGTGAATTAATAAGTGAGAAAATTAATTAAGTTGAGTTGGGCCACAGACTCAAAAAATTACAGGCTAGTGTTACGGGATTTGGAGTACACAATAAAGCCGGGGTTTATATTATATATATACAGTGTAGTGATTGTATATATATACGTGTATATATTGTATGTGCTGTTAAATATTAGTGACTAGATATTTATTTAATTTATATACTCTAGTGCTATCAAGGGAGGTTACGTGATGTGGGTGAATCCCCTAGCTTGAGGAGTAGGGTGAGTATATCCCCAGGTCATAGCGTACGGTATATAGGTGAAGTATTTATCTCACTTTCAGGGATGGAATATGACCACCTCCACTACGTTTATATTTTGGGCTAGGTTGGTGAGCGATTCCAACTTGGGTAACTAGGTTATGTGAGCACACCTAGTAAGATAACACTTTAGAGGGAATCATCCGGAGAGGGTATACTTGAAGGGATGGATATACATATGATATATGTGTAGATGCTGTGGTAAAAGTACGTATATAATGGTAGTAAATATTATATGCGGGTAATAATACAGTGTGTGATGTAAGTGTTTTATATAACTTGTGTCACAGTTATATGATATTATTTAAAGGAAATTAATTAAGTTAATTAGTGAGATAACTTATAACCCATGGATAATAATACTCAGATTAGAGTGGAAAGGCAAGGGAGGATTACAAGGACTAGTTGGGCGGGGTAGTACAACATTGTTATTTCATTCCTAGAGTTGGAATCGTTTATCAGTTCCAGTTTTATTTAGGGCCTGTCGCCCAGACTTTCTGTTCAGTTTTCAGATTTATTTATTCCAGTGTTGAATATTTGTATTGGATTATTTACTTTGGTAACCGATGGTTTATTCGGCATGTAGTCATTATTTCTTCAGTTGATTTAATTCAGTTGTGTGAATGGATTATATTTATTTTCGCATGTACTTCAGTTGTGTGAATGGATTATATTTATTTTTGCATGTACTGTTTGGTTTAATTAATAAGATAAAAGTTAGCACCAGCTTTTGGAATACTAGGTGGTTAGTAAGTCCTAAAAAGATTTTTGACAGTGATGCTAAGGATGAACCAACTGGGATTCCTTTTTTAATTTGGTATAGGACTGATCACCCGGTATTTTATTAGGCGGGGTGTCACAGATGGTATCAGAGCATCAGGTTATAGTGTCCTTAGTATCTGTGCGACTTTTCACGTTTCAGCTTAGCGTTCTTTGATGTAGAACCCTATCATAGGAATGGTGTGTTCTCATACGTATGCGCATTTACGTTCTTCTGCAAATTATTTTATATTTAAGGGTGAACTCATAAGATTCGATTCTCATTTCTGATACCGCCAAGGAGAGAGAGAGCAGCTAGGGAAGTAGGGGGAGATGAGACTAGAGAGGCTTATCAGGAGCCAGAGTTATCGCAGCAACTGCCAGAGATGATTTCGGCAGCACAGGTAATTGAATTAGTGGCGCAGGCAGTTGAAGCATGATTGCTATAGCGAGGTACTTTCCACGAGATCAGCCACAAGTGTTAGTGACACCAGATGTTCAGGCCCACCCGGGGCCGTCGGGGTGAGAGCAGGTACGAGAGGTCTTTCAAAAGGGCCATCCACCAGAGTTTAGAGGGGGTTCAGATGTGGTGCTAGCGTGTTAGTGGAAGAGAGATATCTAGCATCACCTACGCATGGTAGATTGCAACGAAGTGCAGAAGCAAATGCTAGCCACTTTTAGGTTAGTGGGAGCAGCGCTACAGTTGTGGGAGTCGATCACCACAGTTGAGGAAAGGGATACAATAACTATTGCTGAGTTTTGGGTGCGGTTCGATCGCAAATATTTTTCGCTAGCAGTTGAGGCTGAAATGAAGAGGAAATTTAGAGAGGTAACACAAGGGGAACGTTCAGTGGCCGATTACGAGGAAGAATTCACTCGTTTGGCAAATTTTGTACCGGATGAGGTAAGCGATGAAGAGAGAAAGAAAGTAAGGTTCATGGATGGGTTAGTCTGGAGGATTAGACAACATTTAATTGGTAATCCTGCGTTAGTAGCTTATACAGATGTCGTTAACGCAACACTCCTGCACTGTCAGGAATATTGCTCCCTCATGAAAGGAAGCAGGAGGGGAGTGGAACCCAGTCAGTCGGATAAAATGGGAGGGAACAGTACCAGTGGGGTATCCCAACTGCAGACAGGGGGACATCAGGGGCAGGATTACCAGCAGGGGAATCAGGCCAAGAGATTTAGGACTGGAGGCTATCGACAGTATGGTCGAGACTTCCGATAAGTCCAGCAAGGAAGGGATCAGTGGCAGGGTGAATTTAGTAAGAGGTGTTTCGTTTGTGGGGAAGCGGGACACGTGAAGAGAGATTTTCCTCAGCGAGTAAAGGGTCAACTACAGGATGAGGTCGTGGATGTGCAGACACTACAACAAATCATGAGTGCGTTCGGGCAGGGGGAAAGCTGCTCCAGAACACGAGGATCAACCATTGCAGCTAAAGTATGGAGGTAATTATCTTTTTATCCTATGGTCATGGGGTACGTTTTGGGTGACAGTGAGGGTGCCACAAAATAAGAATTATTTTCACTAGAGTTCGCGGATAAGTCGAATTTAGTGGGTGCGCTGGTTATAGCAGCCATATTACATATATATTTCTGTGTGATAGTAGATTTCTTTCGTGTTAACCACGAGAGAGTGGGGGTATGCACAAAGATGGGGTTTGGTATTATGCACTGTTCTAAAAAATCCGCCTAGGCTCCGCCTAGGCTTGAGGCTTGGGAGAAACGCCCCGCCTTAAGATTTTGACGCCTTATTCTTGGTAAAACCCTTAAGACATACTTTTTTTCTAAAACAACAATGCTTTAGTGAAACAATATCGCCTTTTAAAGATTTTTTTACAAACCGGACCATTATCTCATCCAAAATAATCAAATAGTATTTTTATTTGCAAATATTCAGACATTTTTTTAGGATATGTACAAGTTTAGTATTTTAATAGCCTTGTTATGGTTAAAAAATATTAAAATATATTAAAAAGGCCTAAACGCCTTTTCACGCCTTTTTACGCCAAGGCCCGCCTAGGCTTCTAAGGCTTAAGGCTTGGCCTCCACGCCTCGATCACGCCCCGCGTTTTTTAGAACCTTGGTATTATGCGAGGGGTTACTACTTTCGAAAATTATGGAAGTAGGGCATAAATTTTTTATATCGTCTGGATAGCGATGGATTTGAACTATTTAAATAGTGGGGGTAAGTTTTGGTGTTTGCAAAAATTATATCGGCTGGATAGAGAAATTTTTTTATATCGGCTGGATAGCAAAAATTATTTAATTTTTAATTTTTAATTCTCAATTTATTTAATTAGTTGTCACGGTCATTGACCGTGACAAGTCCAACTCAATAATTGATATCACAAAAATTTTGCAAAAAACGAACCACTCAATAATTTAGAGCAACCTGCTCTCATACTAATTTGTAGAATGTGTGATATAGGTTAATTATTTATTTTACAAATTTTAAATTTTCAATTTATTTAATTAGAGTCAATCTTTGATCCAAATTTTATTTTAACCCTAATCATGCATCCACGTGGATAAATTAAACATGCAATCAAATCAAGTAGCAAACAAGATTCAGGAAAAATACCTTTCGGGTAAAATCATTAGTACTATCTAACGTACATCGCAACTTACAATTACATAGAAAAATCTATAATGAATATCCAATAGAAAACCCACAAGACCACAACCTAGCACCAACAAAGATCCCCTCAAGAATTTCAATGACCGCAGTCGTCAGCAATCATCTCTGGCAAGAACTACCAATCCAACATTAGAGATGTCACTCCATAGAGACAAACTTCCAAGAAGTGTTTGGGTTCCGCAAATGATTCACAAAAGCATTGGGAAGTTTTGGTGAATTAAAAACTAGGTTTTTAACCCTAAAAGATGAAGACTAAACGTTTGCAAATTTGCAGTTTTTGTGTATCAAAAGTCTTAATGAAAAAGGTCTCCAAAACCGGTATTTATAGCTCAACAAAAAAACTTCGGCGGCGCATGTCGTTCAAACGACATTGTCACGTCATTTGAACGACATTATATGTCGTTACTAACGACCTAAGAAACAACCATTAAAAAATTTAAATAGTACGTAGTCGTTTGAAGCACCAAATAAATGACCCTTCATGCGACCTATCAAATGACATGTGATGTCATTCGAAGGTATCGTTTAAACGACTTGTTAGTGTCATTTGAAAGACATTGCCTTGTCATTTGAACGACATAAATGAAAAATTAATATTTTAAAAAGCTCGCCTAAAGGTCTTAAAAAAATATTTTGACTTAGAAAAAATGCCTCATTTTGATTTAAAACAAATTCGAAAAATATCTCAACACTAAAGTAAAGTATTTACGAAACTTAAACACATTCTATACAAAATTATACCTCATATTGCGCATATGTTGAAGATGCTTGAAATTCGAATATGTCATCTTGAACAATGAACGTGAACTTATTCGACGGTTGTAGCGGTATACGACACACTCTTATGTAAAATCAGGACTACGGAAAATATGTCCTTACAAATAATAACATCATAAATATTATTCGGCGGCCATCATTTGACCATATAAATACACTAAGTAAACTTAATTGTGTGGATTTATAAGCTATCTTACGGAACCTACAACATCCAATCAACATGATTTGAATTTATAATGTTACCTCAACCACCGGGTATTATATAAGAAGCCTATCTAGCCTTTTAGTAACTGACCCAAAACGAAATGAAAATAATATAATGTAAATTAAAACTATTAATAACACAATCCTCTTCATTTATAACAACAACTATACCCACCCATAGTTATTCCTAGGTGCACCAGCTTCATATACATTCTAAATAATATGTAAGCAATAACAAAATGTAGTATTTCCCAATATGTTAGAATCTGACAGGTATAAATCCTCCAGCCTAGCCCCAGGTTTCAGTGGGTTGTAGTGCTTCCAACAACCCTCATGCATGTCAAAAACCTGAAGATGGAAGGGGTACCCGTCTCTTCGTTCTTGTGATGATTCAAATATTATAGGAAAAAATGCCAACATGTCTCTCTTAGTGCTAGTTCAAGTTGTTTATTGATGAAACATTTTCTTAATCCAGTCATATTATCATGAACTATGAGTTGCATATGTTGAACAATAAGTGAAAAAATAATAATTGATATAGAAATTATATTTACGTAAACATTACGTACAAACAAATTTGTTAACAAGAACTCATCCAAAACATGCTCGTAAGGAACCAGGATTGATAAAAAATAGTATAATCCAGACATGTTAATGCGTACTCATCTAGTTCCTTCTTTAAAATATCCAATGTACGCATATATCACCTGTTTAAATACATTATTCCAAATATTATTTTATAGCGACATGATATTTTTGTAAAAATTGTATGGATGTTATAATTTTGTAGTTAATGAACAATGAAATTTAATTAGATTATTAACATTAGTTCCTAGATATTGTTCAAATATAACCTCCAACAAATCATTTCTGAAGACTGAATACTTGAGTTCTCCTCCACAATGCACAATATGCCTACAAGATGAAAACCACAATTTGTTAATGTTACATAGCAGTATGTATTACACCTCAGTACCGTTATTAAACATGTATTATATGTGTTACACATGAGTACTGATAAATGAAAGGGCATTTTAACCAGTCATCTAATTTTACTATGTATATATATATATATATATATATATATATATATATATATATATATAGACTGACTACTGATTACCCAAGGCCACCATGTAGTAAATATCACTATGTGTACTGAGTAGATGTTGTGATTAATGTGTGAAAAACAACACTACAAATTAAATGCTACCGTATGCAGTAGATTGTTAGTGACTATTGTATGTAAAAAATACACGTGAAGGTACACATGTCATATCGCGTGGCACCTCATCCAACCTGTTCGGCCTCAAGTGTGCTTAGTCAGCTGGAATGCCGACCAATGCCAGAAGGCCGACCAACCAGAATTGTATAGGTTACTCGGCTCAGAATGCCAACAGACTCTGAATCCCAAGAGACGTATTTATTGTATACATATGTAAATGCTTGGCATATGAAAGTGTTCTATATTTAGGGTTTCACACCCCTATAAATGTACTACAGTCCCTCAACTCCAGGGATAACTTGAATCTCATACGCACTGAGCTATTATAATCGCAAATTAATAACAACTTAGAGGGTACGTAGGCTAATTTGTAGCTGGACGACTTTAAAAACTTCTTATTCTGTGTGTAAGTGTTTTCATATTATTTATCAGTGATTATAAAATAGGAATCAATCCAATTTTAGACATCAACAGTGACTATCAACACAAAATAAATTTAAATATTAAATATTATGTTATCTATTAGATATCGGTAGAGAACAAGTTAGGCTATAATGTTTCAACATTTAAACAAACAGTAAATGCTAATTTGTGTATTAGATAATAGTGAATTCTGAATGAGAATTAGTACTTGAAAATAACAAATACCGTTGTGTCGTTATCCCACACTTTTATATTTTGAAGTGTTGATTCATAGAAATATTTCGCGACAACACCTCTTCGCATCAACATGTTCCGTTTCAATTTAATTTTGTTAATCTTTGGTGTCAATTTTTTATCCTCCTTCTCGACCTTTATAATCTCAAAATTTTTGACTTTCTTATTTATTTTCCTTTTCTTGCAAGGATTGTACACGCGCCTTTTAATCCCACCCTTAACTGATGATTCTTACACAAAAACATATGATTTGTTCTCCTTTTGATTATCTTTAACTTTTATTCGTTACACAATTGAATTCATTAGTTATTGTATATGAGTTGGTGTGATGTCAGATTTATCTACCTTCTACTCAATTGATTTACTTGTAGTATGATGCTCACAAGACAACGATTTGTGCAAAACAACAGTTTCATCTTGTTATACAATTTTCAAATTCGGGAGAAATACGAACACTTGGATCGGGTGTAAAGGCGTGTAATGGCATAATTGTTTTGAGGCTATATTTATAACAAAGCTTCGCTTCAAATCATTGTATGACTAGTTCTTCAATGTGTTCATTTTCCCTTGCCAATTCCCCCGTCAAGCATCTCAATTCAACTCTTTCTTTTTCTTCCATTAAATTTATTTTCTTTTGACATAAGTTAATCTCAATCTTCATCTTCTCGATTTGCTCATTTTTATCTTCTTCCATTGCATGCTTCATTTTTTTCATATCTAAATGCTCATCATGTAGACCCTTATACATTACATCCTTCTCGGTACATAAGTTTTGAAGTTGTTGAATTTCAATTTCCAAATCTTTGATCTTATTCAAATTGGGTTTTATTTGATGTATAGGAGATGTTACCCGAGAAGTCCCCTCACATTTTGCATTAGTGCTACTAGAAGGGATATCTTCATGAGTATAACCTCCATCATACATATCATCATAAAATTGTTTATCTTCAGACTCAGAATCAACACTCTTGCCCAATTATTCCACTTCTACTTCTGTTTTGTTCCGTCTTCTAATGTTCACCCCTTCATATGAAAATTCGAGTTATATCACATATATTATATTGAATAAATATCATATCGGAATTTATTATAAAAACATCCTTACATACAAAACATGTTCTTAGTGTTACATCAGATATTTAAAACTATTATGCATGTTCAAAATTCAAATAATGGAAAAGATGATAAAAAAATATGAACATTATTATTGTAGTAAAAAATAAAATTTACTGTTCTATAAGATTTAAACATTATTTCAGTTTACATATCCTCTCACCTTTGAGTTAAGGCTTAATCAATAACAATTAGCCACTGGCCACTATAATAAAAATGTATTAATAGTTTAGGCATATTGTAAATATATATTGTATGAAATATAATTTACCTTATGAACAAAAAGAATTAACATTAAGTAATTAGGTGAGACAACTGAACGCATAGATGCCTCTATTAACGTGACAATATAGTGCATGTCCAACGTATGTAATACATATAAAGTAATGGGGTGAGACAATCCAACTTCTTGAAGAGTTGATATTGGCAACATGCTAATATCACATATATCGTTCAATATTAATATTGTGTTAAGCACTAGATAAATTGTTAATTCATATAATACAATTGAACATTTAAAAATGGCACATAATGTCCATACAAATAATGATGTAATATTTACTGTATTGTTTGATTTTCATCAAATTATTACTGTTTTAAGTATGATATTCCCTTCAACTATTCAACTCAGATAATGTATAATTGATATATACTAATAAACAATTTACAATATTTACCAATTGAATGATACATAGGACATTAACATGATACATAAAAAAATAATGGATTATAATGCAATAATATGAACATTATTGCAATAAACATCAAATTTTATTGTGTTATCAAATTTAAAATACAACGCATGTCCGACGAATGTAGTGCATTTAAAAATAAAAAAAACTAGTTAACGTTCATATTATTAAAAATAGTCTTTTAGTAATTATCACTGTGCATTAAATGATACACTTTGTAATAGATTTTAAAGAATCACATTATGAACATTGTAGTCCAACTGTTTGACCATTTCATCATGTTAACATAGTAACATTAAATATATCGTGATAGCGAGTATTAAATTTTAGTCATAGCCCAAATTACATATACATAATAAATATTATTATATGTATAGAGAATAAGTGCAGAAAATATTTTTCGTCGACAGAGATTCACATATGGAATTCCTTAAAAATAAAATTGGTACTAGTTAGTTAGTTCGTTGATGATCAAGATAATATGTATTCGTAAGTAGTTACAGCTATTACGATCTGGGCATCTTTACTCTCCAAGTTTTCATTATGTGTTTGCAGTAAACAATTGACATATAAAAATAATATGATATTTCTTTGAAGTTATACAACCAAGTTTGTAGTTTTTATCATTGTATCACACATTAGTAATGATAAGCCTATGCAAAATAACACCATATATTAAATGTTACTGTATGCAATGCGTATGATTGGTAATTAGTGATCTCAATAAGTTATCCAATAGTGAATTTTTTGTATTATGTAAAATTGAGTAGTAAATTTTAGTTATACGAAAATTATGACAACATAATTAATATTACTGTATGTATAACTGAGGCAGTAGTGAATAATTTAGCAAAACAGTATTAGACAGTAAATGCAATAGGAAATGTTACTATACGGTTAAATTCACATTATATAATTAGTGAAATACTATTTTCGATGTATGTATTGTGAAATACTTTGTCATATGGTGTCAACAACATGATAGATTTGTATTGAATATAACACAAATAGAAATTATAAATTAGGAAAATAATGTACACACAAATAATGAGTTAACATTTAATGTATAGTATTTTTTCTCATCATATAATTATTATTTTCGGTATGCTACGCACATCAACCAGCTGATTAAACTAATGTATAAATTCCATTTTAGCACTAAACAATTGTCCCCATTTATTAAAATGAACAAATAGTGTGTGTGTGTGTGTGTGTGTAATACACAATAAACAAATTAACGTACCTCAAATTGGATATCTACAGTCACATTAATGGCATCTAGTAGAGCACTTAACTTCAACAAATTTCACTTCATGAATCTAGGGTACAACGTGAAGTTTACTGACTCTAGAATAGTCGATCTCTCGCAGAACCAATACTTAATTCAATTAAATAATTTTTTAGAAATGTTATAAGTAAGTTGTTATTTCATAAAAATCTAACAAACATATAAGATGAAAGATTATTGCCAACAACCTTATAACACATCCATAACACTTGTGAGGATTATTGTGATTTATGTCAAGAGAGGTGATTAAATAATCATATATCGGCACTGACCAGTTGTAATTACCAATCTACTCCATCCTCGAAACACATTCCATGAATGACCATTTCACTAAAACTCCACTCGTCTGAAAAAACAACGTAGAGAATTCGTAGAGGCATAATAGTTTAGTACATCGACATAACCAACTTTTGTTCCTAATTGTGATGCTTTGATTGCTGCAATCCCAATTTCAGACGATCGAACCATTCCAGGTAATGTCCCCAAACCCCCTTCTAATGAAAGACGTATATGGCTTTCTTCCATATAATGATATTTTGTATCCACTACTCCCGAATGGGATGCCAGATATAAGAGAAATTTCATGAGCTGTGAACTAGATTTCTTTACCCCAATGGAAAAGAACCCATTGTAACATATTTTTTAAAATATTTAAATTATGCGTATCGCAGTAATTTAATTAAATTGAAAAATAGAGTGAATTGAATAAATATTAATTTGAAAAAAGGGAATAATATTTATGTGTTATTATATTTACTTGTGTTATAACTAAATGAAATTACATTATTTTATATTACATCGTAAGTGGGTAAAAGCGACAGGTCATCAGAATATTATTCGGGATACGCGTGTGGGATTGTATTGAAAATCAGATGGTAAATTAATGATCGATGACTCAAATGGTGATTTAGAGTGTACGGATGATCCGTGATGGGTCGAAATAGTCAAAACTAAGTACCTGGGGGTAGTGATCTAGTGTCGAGTTTTTTTAAACTAGTTGGGACCCACTTAGGATATACGAGTCATTTGGCACTTATGGGTTAACCTAATTTTGATATTAGGGTATTTAAATTAATAGGTTAAGGTCTTGTGGAAGCCATTTTATATAATCAAACATCTAAGAGAGGTATTAGGGAGAAAATAGGAGGAAACACGATGAAAATCAAGGGAGGGCAATTGGGGAAGAAATTTTGAAGGAAATTGCCAAGCTTTAATCAACATATAAGGAAGATTCAAAATCTTCTTTATAACTAAGAAAAATGAATGACTTTATTTATAATATTTGTGTAGTAATTATGTCATATCAAAAAAGGTAGAATTAAAAACGATTTTGGAGTGGGATTAACATGTCAAATGGGTTTTGAGAAAATAAATTCATGGAATTGGGTGATAATTACATATGATCTTGATAGGTTGAACCCCACATGAAAAGTAGGTCCTTGATAGAGAAATCTAATAAAAGAGATATAATGGTGTTCTTGAATTGAAAATCTGAGATTATGCATGAAAATACGTGGTCTTAAATTATGAATTTGGAAATTGTATGAGAATTAAGGAGTAGATTAATTCTGGAAAAAGTGAGGATTAATCCTATGATTTAGATTCATTATAATGAATTGGGGCAATCAATAATGTGTCCTTATCTTGGTAATTGATAGTGTAATGTTTACATGCATGGGGATGATGTTTAGAACTTATTTAGGGGTGAGAAATTTGGTGGAACTCGTAAATACAGAGCAGGAGCGAACCGGTTCTCCCCAAGGCTGAACTGGTTCGGCACCCCTATGTCACTAGTTTTGCTAGTTTGATGGTTTTTGCTTTAAGAATGTTTCCGGGTTGATTTGGGGTATTCATAAGGATGGTTAGGACTACGGGAAAATGATTTTAGTATATTTGTGAATTATCGGGATTTGATTTAGTAAAATTATGGGTGATTTGGGTGTTGGAGAGGTTTAAGACTGAAAATAAAATAAAGGATTTAGGGAAAAAACTCGGTTAAATTTAGTTACGGGTCGGTTGGGAAGGTGTGGGCATTTCAGTAACATTATGTAGTGTTAATTATTGAATTAGTGGTTAATTAAATATTTAAGAGTCAGTGGTAGACTAGCACATTTAGGCTAGTGTTTCGGGATAATAGGCACGGATTATCCGGATTATGTGTGTATATATATGGGTATAGGGATAATATATATATGAATAATAATAATAATAATAATAATAATAATAATAATAATAATAATAATAATAATAATAATAATATGATATTCTCCGTTTTCTCTGACTAACCTCTTTGATTAATATCATGGCGGAAGCTTCACCACAACCAAAACCACTGGACCTTGATCAAAATACAGCCAAAAGCTTTGCTTCTATTCTCTCTCATCCTCCATCTCACTAAATCATCTATTTCCAGTTGGAAACTACATATAAGGGGGAACCATCTGTTGAGTTTTCATCAGAAGAGACTAAACGATTGTCATCTCCCTATAAATTTTCTCTTATTGACAGATTTACCTTTGGTCGTCCTTCCATGGAAACAATTCGTAAGGCTTTTCATGGATTTTTGTTAAAAGATTCATTTTCCATTAGCTTATTGGATGATCAAAACATATTAATTAAATTTTTTTGTGAAGAAGACTTATGAGATTATGGATTTGTGAGCAATTGTATATTTCTAAAGAACCGATGAAAATTATGAAGTGGACTCTTGATTTTATTTCGGGTTATGATTTTCCCATATTCCATGTATGGGTTAGTTTACCACTTTTACAAGTTCACTTATTTGTTAAGAATGCCTTACTTGTTATTTGTTAGAGGATTGGTAATCCACTGACAATGGGTGAGTCTACGACATTTGTTACATTGCCTAGTCAAGCTCGTATTTGTGTAGAGGTAGACATTTTGAAATCTCTCCCCCATCGTATTTGAATAGTTAATGGGCCCAAAGGATTTTGGCAGTGAATTACTTACGAGAATATTCCAAAGTTCAATGGTACTGGTATGAAAACTGGGCATGTTACAGGTGACTGTGTTGCTTCAGGTTTAGGGTTGGAGTTTAACCGTAAAAATGTATCTCACGATCAGATTGAACGTCAAGCATTGTTGCCCAATAAGACTCACGCTATTCCCCCCATCTGTCCTACCAAATCTAATGCTGCTATCATCACTCCCTTCCCCAAAAAATCCAATGATTGTTTACTTCAGGTTTGGAATACCATGGATGATTGTTCTAATGCTCATACTCAGCCTTCTTCTATCGAGGACTTAAAATAATTCTCCATGCAGCTTCAGAAGAAATATTCATGGCTGGCCAAGAAATCAATTCATACTGAAGAATGTATTTTGGAAACTTCCAAAAATACTAATGTGCTCAATAACCTTGCTAAAGCTAAAAGAAGGAAAAATCAAACCAAAGAGGCTTTAGTGTCTATTATACAAACTCGGCCTTCTTTTAAATTGTCTCAAGCTCACCTTCGAAATAATTTTAATGATTAGTCTTCTTTTCTGGAATATTAGAGGAGTGGGGGATGACTCTTCCATTCGAAAACTTAAGAAGATCATCAAAAAATTCAAAATTTGTATGGAAGCTATCCAGGAACCTCAAATTGATGAACTGAATATTAAATCTCTTTAGACGAGAATTGTTTTTTCTGGTTGTATCTCCAATATTTCAAATAAAATCTGGATTTTATGGCACCTTAATTGTACTGTTGATATTATTAAAGACATATAGCAAGTCTTAAAGATTTATGTTAAATTTCTGTATTCTCCTATATCTTATCTAGTCTCATGTTTGCGTCCTAAGTGCAACAAAGATGATAGGAGGTCTCTTTGGGATTAAATTAAATCAATTGGCACACTAGGCTTTGAATCATGGATAATTGGGGGTGGCTTTAACATTGTGGCCAAACAAGATGAGAAGATGGGAGGTAATATTGTTGATATATAGGCCATCATAGATTTTAACTCCACTATGATTAAAGTTGGATTACAAGAGGTCCCTTTATTAGAGCTAATTTTACTTGGTCCAATAATAGAGACGAGGATTCTAGAATTTGGGAACTGATGGCTGGTTTCACAATTCATTTTCTTCTCCGGGGGAACATTTAAATCGCACTAATTCAGATCATGCTCCTCTTATTCTTAAGTTAGATTTTAAAGTGACCTTGCTCCTTGTAACAACCCGTACCTTTCGAGACAATTAAATTCCATAATTGGGTATAAATTGGAAATTTGAGAAATTTCTCGGAATATTAAATTTTAGGATTTTCAAGGATTAGATATGACAACCCGTGATCCTAAATAAGGGGTGGCCAACCCGATACTCCAATAAAATGGAATCATGGCTGGAAATCATTCTCAGCATCACAATATTAATATAAGTATACGGGAAAACCACCCAATAATTCAGAAAACGGGTTGCCAAAATTTTAGTTTTATTACAAGTTAAGAAAATAATTTAAACAACCTAATCTGAAGAGAAAGTGAAATTCCAAAAGAGCTAATATTACATCCGTAATAAATATACAATAAGAGGACCGAATATGCTATCGGTCAACAGTTACATACAACGTATTACAACAGTTTAATAATTTACATAAAACATTCATTAAATAGTTACAGAATTTTGGGCCACACGCCCGAGTGAAAGACCCGATCATATCTAGAATACAAAAAATGAAGGCGTCTAACAACACATCCTGTAATATCCGCAAAATCTTACAGCTCCTCAAAAGCATAGGAGTAGGAATATCAAAACGGGTGCCCTTGTGACGGAGCACCTGAGCAGATACAATAACATGCACAACAAGGAAAATGAACGGGTCAGGGCCCGGTTTTATATGATTACCAGATGAATAAGAAGCATGATAGGTATGAACAGTTAATCATGAATGATGATGATGATGAAAATCAATCAACATAATGATAAGCGTAAGAATACAATTTAACTGATTAGCTTTCATTCAATTAAGCGAGAGAATATAATTAAACCTTATTAATTAAAAGTCTCCATCATTATTCATCATTTCATTTCAATTTCTAATTCCTTAACAGGAATATAATTACCATCATATGCACTTATGGCATTTCACATATTTCAAGTCCCACTTCAATTTAGAAAGGTTATATTCTTATACATATAACGATTCTAAGACCGCCCCTCCGAGTTTCACCACTGGGCGCGCCCCTAATTGACTATCATCTTCCAGGGCCTATCAAACAAGACAACTTGGGAACCTATGGCATGTCGGGTAGTGGCCATACACCTGCGAGTGAGTCATAACCACACCCGAAATTAACTCACTAGCGCAGAATAAAACATATAACAATCCCGCATATGGCCAAGGACTATAGTCTCCCTGCATTCACTAGTGAGGGAACATCACCTCATGCGTGAGCTTCCCTTATGATAGCATTTAGAGAGGTGTGTTTAATTAAATTAGAATTTACCATTTAAATCTCATTTCATTTCCATTATCCATATGTATGTTTCATTTTATTCGAAACCATAATCATTGAATCTCCTCATTAATATACATCATATTTTAAGTCCCGAATTATTCTTCAAGTGATCAAAATAATTGTACAAGTCCCAAGGTTTTACATATCTCCAGTGAGCCCCTAAAGTATCCAAGTATGGGCTTACAACTCCTAAACTCCTAATAATGCACTAAAGGGTAGAAATGCCCTAACCTCAATCGGTACCCCCCGGAATAAGCTCCCTTTAACCCATTCCTAATATAGGGTAATGACTCAACTCAACTAAAACTCTAGGACTCTAAGTTTACTTCATACAAGAAGGTTCCTAACTCCTAAACCTAAAGAATAAGGTTAAAAATTGAGTTATAAAACTAACTCAAAAATAGCAGGAAATCGAATCGATTTGCCCAAGGGCCGAATCAATTCTCCATAGCGAATCGATTCGCCCAAAAAGTAAATCAGTTCGGATAAGAAAACCTGGGATTCTGTGAACTACCGAATCGATTTGTCTTGGCCAAATCGATTCGGTCTAAGAAGACCTGTAAATTGCCCCTTGGGCGAATCGATTCGGACATGCCAAATCGATTCGGCCCTGCGAATTTGCCATGTTTGGCTATGGAGTCTTGGACTCCTAAATTTCCCCAACTCCAATCAACCCAAACAAAGATAATCTATTGCCACCTACTGATTTTTTTAATGCATCAAACAATAATGATTTAGACCAATACCCATCCAAATCAACCTCCAAGAATTCAAAACCCATAAATCCATAAAAACCCTAATTTTGTTAAACCATAACTAATCCACAACTATCAATACTAATTATTCATCTTAAATCACATAGTAGCAAGTAGAAAACTTGCCTTGGTGTAGGAATCTCAGATTTTCTTGTAGTAGTAACAATCTCCAAGCTTGAATCTCTCTCTTTTCTTCTTTCTCTCCAAAGTTCTCTTCCTTTCTCTTTCTCTCCAGGTAACTAAATGCACTCAAGAGAAGTAAATGAAATGCAAGACTTAAAAATCATGGCTTAAGTCTAAACTCCAACTTAAATGATAAATATCGCGATAAAATGACTCGAAACTACACATTTAAGCTACAACAAGTCAATAGTGCCCGAAACATCAAAATGCAATATGGCACATATTTCGACTATCTCGCACATTTCGGGAATAACTACGCCCTCCAAGTTATCATTTGGAAATTTTATAACTCATTTCAAGTTTCGGTTTCATTTTAAACCATAATGTCATTTTAAATCTTATGACACAATAAAGCACAACATGGTGATATTTACCTACACATAAGGTAAATATGCAACATCTTAGTAAATATTAACTTTTCTTCATTAAATTAATACTTACTCCACATTCCAACATTTTATATATAATTACTTCACATAGTAAATGAATATAAAAAAATAGGTTCTCAAAAGCGAGGGTTGTTACATACTCGTCCCCTATGAGGGAATTTTGCCCTCAAAATTCAGGCGTACCTTGTATAAAGAGATGCGAATACTTTTCTCGCATATCGTCTTCGTGTTCCCATGTTGATTCCTTAGCGTTGTGATGACTCCATTGGACTCGCACCAAGGGCACCACTCGAGACCTCAACCTACGTTCCTCTTGCTCTAAAATAGCAACCAATTGTTCTTCATATGAAACATCGGGTTGCAAATCAATATCCTCGAAAGGAATATGCCAAAGGGCACCTTCACACCTCTTATACTTCTTCAAAGAGGAGATATGGAACACATCATGAATTTGTTGTAAAGGTTCCGGTAAGGCAAGTTGATATGCCACTGGACCCACCTTAGAAATAATGGGAAAAGGCCCAAAAAAACGCGGTGTAAGCTTTCGTTTCTTCCTGAAACGCTTTATACCTTTCATTGGTGACACTCGCACCAAGACTTGGTCCCCAATCTCCAACTCCATGTGCCTCCTATTTTCATCGGCATAACTCTTTTGATGGTCTTGAGCTATCCGAATGTGACTCTGAATGAGTTCGATCTTAGAAGAAGTATCCTGGATCATTTCAGGTTCAAGTAATTTATTATCCCCCACTTCCAACCAACACGTGGGTGATCTACAAGGTCGTCCATAAAGTGCTTCATAGGGCACCATTCCAATAGTAAATTGGTACGAGTTGTTATAAGAAAACTCGACTAAAGGGAGATATTATTCCCAACCACCCTTGAAATCAAGCATACACATACGGAGCATATCCTCCAACATTTGGTTGACTCTTTCAGTCTGGCCATCTGTTTGAGGATGATAAGAAGTGATTAACTTCAATTCGGTCCCCATAGCCTCTTGGAAACTTTGCCAAAAGTGGGAAACAAATATCTTGTCTCGGTCAGAAACGACATTTAAGGGCACCCCATGGAGTTTGAAAATCTCCGCGATGAATAATCGGGCATAGCGAAAAGTGTTATAGTTGGTACACACAGGTAGGAAGTGTGCCGACTTAGTCAAGCGGTCGAAAATCACCCAAATAAAATCACAACCACTCTGTGACCTTGGCAAGTCTATAATAAAGTCCATAGATATGCTCTCCCACTTCCACACCGAAAACTCCAACGGTGGCAACAAACCTGACGGTCACTGATGATCTATATTGACCAATTGACAAGTAGTGCATTGGGATACGAACTCAAAAATATCCCGCTTCATTCCTGGCCACCAATAGTGATGACGCATGTCTTGATACATCTTATCCCCACCAGGATGTACCGTAAATTTAGACCCGTGAGATTCTGCCATCACCGCCCGTCTCAAATCCCCCTCCTCCGGGACGATGAGCAGAATTCACCCTCTGAACTTATCGAGTATAATTCCGCTCCCTCGAACTGTAATCAGCGTATACGGTCCTGACAACCCTTATCCCTTCCTTGGGAATTTACAACCCTTTCCACAATTGTAGGCGTAACAGTCATTACTGACATGAACGCCCTAGCAACCGCATCCTCATGACTGAGCTCTTTCCATGTAGCTTTCCATACATAAGCTAACTCTCCCTCGGGCTTTCTACTCAAAGCATCCGCTACTACATTCGCCTTGCCTGGATGGTAGTGGATGTCAAATTGATAGTCTTTCACAAACTCCAACCATCGGCGCTGTCGCATATTTAAATCCTTTTGTGAAAATAAATACTGCAACGATTTATGGTCCATGAAAAGACCGAATTTCTCCCCCAGGAGGTAGTGCCTCCAAATCTTCAAGGCAAAGACAACTATGGAAAGTTCTAGGTCATGCACCGGATAATTTCTTTCATGGGGTTTTATCTTGAGGGAAGCATAAGCAATAGCCCATCGCTCTTATTGAAGTACACCTCCCAATCCTTGCAGAAATGCATCAGTGAAGACTAAATATTCCAACCCTGGCTTTGGCAATGCTGGGGCTGGAGCAAAAGTCAACCTATCTTTGAGCTCGTCAAACGCAGCCTGATAAGAGTTATCCCGAACAAATCTCACCCCTTTTCGGGTTAAGTTTATTAAAGGGCTAGCGATTTTAGAGAAACCCTTGATAAACCGACAGTAATAACTTGCCAAACCCAAAAAACTACGAATTTCGGTAGGTGTTATGGGCTGACCCCACTCCCTCACCGCAACCACTTTGCTCGGATCCACCGATATACCCTGAGATGTCACAATATGTCCCAAAAACTGTACCTCCAGCAACCAAAATCCGCACTTCTCGAACTTAGCATACAATTGGTGATCCCTCAATCTTTGTAAGACCAACCTCAAATGAATAGGATGATCAGATTCCGTTGAGAATAGACTAGGATATCATCGATGAATACAATAACAAATTGGTCAAGGAAGTCCCAAAATACCCTATTCATGAGATCCATAAATACGGCGGGGGCATTGGTTAGTCCAAAGGCGATAACCAAACATTCATAGGACCCATATCTCGTCAGAAAAGCGGTCTTGGATACATCCTGCTCCCGTAACCTCAATTGGTGATACCCCATCCTCAAATCGATTTTAGAGTAGTACGACCCTCCCCTAAGTTGATCAAACAAGTCATCGATACGAGGCAAAGGGTATTTGTTCCGGATGGTGACTTTATTCAACTCTCTGTAGGCAACACATAACCGGAGAGAACTGTCCCTTTTCTTCACAAACAACACCAGAGAACCCCACGACGACGTGCTACGTCTAATGAATCCCTGCTCCAACAATAGTTGGATTTGATCTCTCAACTCCCTCATCTCCACAGGATCCATGCGATATGGAGCTCTCGCAATCGGTCTCGTTCCCAGCGCTAAATAGATCACTAACTCAATCTCCCGACTCAGAGGCAAACTCGGTATTTCCTAGAAAACATCTTCAAAATCTTTAACAACCGGAATAGAATCCAAGGGAACAACTACATCCCGAGAAGTCTCCTCTGCAATACAATACAAATAAGTGCTAGTACCTCCTTCTAAATGAGGCGTAACTACCAAGAACATTTCTTATCCCAAAACGACAAAGACTATACTCTTCCCGTAATAATTAACTATCGCATGATACTTAACTAGCCAATCCATACCCAATATCACATCATACACGACCATGTCTAGGATGAGCAAATCGGCCTCAAAGCAAAAATTACTAAGAGTAATTCCTATTTTTTTACAAACAAAGAAAATGAGCGAACCATCACCCATAGAGGACTTAACGCTAATGAAAGTACTCTCTGTAGATTTTATCAACTCGGTGGACTGAGAAAAACTTCTAGAAATGAATGAATGTGTCGCACCCGTTTCAAACAAAATGCGACCCATGTGTCCCTGAATAAGGAACTTACCCTTAATAGCTGGCGGCGCCGGCGAAGCCGGAGGAAGCATAGCATCCTAGATATGATAAACTCTCCCATACTGTAGCTGACCCTGCTGCAGAGGGGCAACTAGATTAGGTACCTATGGGGGTAGCTGAACCTGTGGCTGCTGAGGAACCCTAGGAAGCTGACCCCAAACCAACTGAGGACACTCCTTCTTGTAATGACCCTCCTCCTCGCATTGGAAACACCGTCCCACCATATTCTCCGAGTTTCGGCCCCGGTTATTTCTAAACTGGTTAACACCTTGGCCCGGATGGCCCCTACCCCCTCGAACACCCCGACTTGTTGCGGTCCACCTTGACCTTGTCTATTGTTATTGCCACCCACAATAAACCCACCAAAATGTTGCCTTTTTGACATGTCCCCCTGCTGGGGATCCCTTTCTCGTTGCTTATTACCTGAAGATTGGGACGAGGAAAAAGCTCCTCCTCCAGTCCCACTACCTCCAGGCTTTCCCGCTTGCCCCACTATGGTAGCTTTCTTGCCACGCTGCATATACAACCGATATTCTTGGCAATGGAGCAATGATGTGTTCATTACCTCACTAAAAGTTTGCAAGGACGGATTACCCAGCAAATGTTGTCGGATCCTCCAGTTCAAACCTCCCATAAACTTTGAAACCTTCCTTTCTTCCGGATTCACCTCATCCGGTACAAAACTTGCTAACCGGGTGAACTCCTCTTCATATTCCGCCACGGATCTCTCACCTTGCACCACATCCTGAAGCCTCCTTCTCATCTCCCTTTGAACTATGGGAGGAAAATACTTTTGGTCAAATAAGACCCAAAAATCAGTTTTAGTCATGGTATCTCTCTGTTCTTGTGTAGTCATCGACTCCCACCAATGCAATGCGGCCCCAACAAGTTTAGAAGTAGCAAGGAATTATTTCCTCTCCTCACTATATTCCATCATTCATAGATGGCGTTGCATATCCTTCTTCCACTGATTTACTCTAATAACATCAGAGCCTCCATCAAATTTCGGGGGATGGCCCTTTAAAAAGGACTTTCTAACTCTCTCCCACGGAGAAGGTCTCGTAGGAGCTTGTGCATCCAGCGCTCGTTGTTGAGCTTGTGGCATTTGCTGAGCCACTGTGGTCATAGATGCATTAACCGCTTGGGCCACGATATTTGCTACATCCGTAGCATTAATGGTTCCTTGTGGCGGCGGTGGAGGATCAACATACTCTTCTACAACCCTATTACGTCTCGTTGGGCGACCTCTCTTAGGCGGCATCTGAGATAAGGAAAAAATAGAGTTAGAATATTATTCAAAACAATCTATCTTGCAGAAGATCGCAAACATAAGTAACAAAGCAGTCCTAATATTAGGCTCTATATCAAAGAACGCTACGGTAGAACGTGACAAGTCCGCATAGATCCTAAAGACTCTAGAACCTGATGCTCTGATACCATCTGTGACAACCCGTGATCCGAAATAAGTGGTGGCCATGCTGATACTCCAATAAAACAAAATCATAGATGGAAATCATTCTCAGCATCACAATATTAATATAAGTATACGAGAAAACCCAATAATTCAGAAAACGAGTTACCAAAATTTTAGTTTTATAACAAGTTTAGAAAATAATTTAAACAACCCAATCTGAAGAGAAAGTGAAATTCCAAAAGAGCTAATATTACATCGGTAACAAATACACAATAAGAGGACCGAATATGCCATCGGTCGACAGTTACATACAACATATTACAACAGTTTAATAATTTACATAAAACATTCATTAAACAGTTACTAAATTTGTACCACACACCCGAGTGAAAGACCCGATCATATCTAGAATACAAAAAATGAAGGCTTCTAACAGCAGATCCTGTAATATCCGTAAAATCTTAAACCTCCTCAAAAGCATAAGAGTAGGAATATCAAAACGGTCGCCCTTGTGGCGGAGCACCTGAGCGGATACAATAACATGCACAACAAGGAAAATGAACGGGTCAGGGCCCGGTTTTATATGTTTACCAGATGAATAAGAAGCATGATACGTATGAATAGTTAATCATGAATAATGACGATGAAAATCAATCAACATAATGTTAAGCGAAAGAATACAATTTAACTGATTTGTTTCATTCAATTAAGTGAGAGAATATAATTAAACCTCATTAATTAAAAGTCTCCATCATTATTCATCATTTCATTTCAATTTCTCATTCCTTAACAGGAATATAATTACCATCATATGCACTTAGGGAATTTCACATATTTCAAGTCCCACTTCAATTTAGAAAGGTTATATTATTATACATATAACGATTCTAAGACCGCCCCTCCGAGTTTCCCCACTGGGCGCGCCCCTAATTGACTATCATCTTCCAGGGCCTATCAAACAAGACAACCTGGTCACCTAACGCACGTCGAGAAGTGGCCATACACCTGCGAGTGAGTCATAACCACACCCGGAATTACCTCACTAGTGCAGAATAAAACATATAACAATCCCACATATGGTCGAGGACTATAGTCTCCCTGTATTCACTTGTCAGGGGACATCACCTCATGCGCGAGCTTCCCTTATGATAACATTTTGAGAGGTGTGTTTAAGTAAATTAGCATTTACCATTTAAATCCCATTTCATTTCCATTATCCATATGTATGTTTCATTTTATTCGAAACCATAATCATTGAATGTCCTCATTAATATACATAATATTTTAAGTCCCGAATTATTCTCCAAGTGATCACAATAATTGTACAAGTCCTAAGGTTTTACATATCTCCAGTGAGCCCCTAAAGTCTCCAAGTATGGGCTTACAACTCCTAAACTCCTAATAATGTACTAAAGGGGAGAAATTCCCTAACCTCAATCGGTACCCCCCGGAATAAGCCCCCTTTAACCCATTCCTAACATAGGGTAATGACTCAACTCAACTAAAACTCTAGGACTCTAAGTTTACTTCATACAAGAAGGTTCCTAGGTCCTAAACCTAAAGAATAAGGTTAAAAATTGAGTTACAAAACTAACTCAAAAATAGCAGGAAATCGAATCGATTCGCCCAAAAAGCGAATCGTTTGGGACAAGAAAACCTGGGATTCTATGAACTACCGAATCGAATCGTCTTGGCCAAATCGATCCGGTCCAAGCACTGCCCCTTGGGCGAATCGATTCGGACATGCCAAATCGATTCGGCCCTGCGAATTTGCCAAGTTTGGCTATGGAGTCTTGGAGTCCTAAATTTCCCCAACTCCAATCAACCCAAACAAAGATCATTTATTTCCACCAACTCATTTTTTTAATGCATCAAACAATAATGATTTAGACCAATACCCATCCAAATCAACCTCCAAGAATTCAAAACCCATAAATCCATAAAAACCCTAATTTTGTTAAACCATAACTAATCCACAACTATCAATACTAATTATTCATCATAAATCACATAGTAGCTAGTAGAAAACTTGCCTTGGTGTAGGAATCTCAGATTTTCTTGTAGTAGCAACAATCTCCAAGCTTGAATCTCTCCCTTTTCTTCTTTCTCTCCAAAGTTCTCTTCCTCTCTCTTTCTCTCTAGGTCACTAAATGCACTCAAGAGAAGTAAATGAAATGCAAGACTTAAAAATCGTGGCTTAAGTCTAAACTCCAACTTAAATGATAAATATCGCGATAAAATGACCTTGCTGTGGAGGGGCAACGATATTAGGTACATGTGGCGGCAGCTGAACCTGTGGCTGCTGAGGAACCCTAGGAAGCTGACCCCTAATCAACTGAGGACACTCCTTCTTGTAATGACCCGCCTCCCCGCATTAGAAACACCGTCCCGCCATATTCTCCGAGTTTCGGTCCCCATTATTTCTAAACTGGTTAACACCTTGGCCCGGATGGCCCCTACCCGTTGACCACCCCGACTTGTTGCGGTCCACCTTTAACCTTCTTATTGTTATTGCCACCCGCAATAAACCCACCAAAACATTACCTTTTTGATAAGTCCCCCTGCTGGGGATCCCTTTCTCATTGCTTATTACCCGAAGATTGGGACGAGGAAAAAGCTCCTCCTCCAGTCCCACAACCTCCAGGCTTTCCCGCTTGCCCCACTATGGTAGCTTTCTTGCCACTCTGCATATACGGCAATGGAGCAATGTTGTGTTCATTACCACACTAAAAGTTTGCAAGGCTGGATTACCCAGCAAATGTTGTCGGATCCTCCAGTTCAAACATCCCATAAACATTGAAACCTTCCTCTCTTCCGGAGTCACCTCATCCGGTACAAAACTTGCTAACCGGGTGAACTCCTCTTCATATTTCGCCACGGATCTCTCACCTTGCACCACATCCTGAAGCCCCCTTCTCATCTCCCTTTGAACTGCAGGAGGAAAATACTTTTGGTCAAACAAGATCCAAAAATCAGTGATAGTCATGGTATCTCTCAATTCTGGTGTAGTCATCGACTCCCACCAATGCAACGTGGCCCCAGCAAGTTTAGAAGTAGCAAGGAATTGTTTCCTCTCCTCACTATATTCCATCATTCATAGATGGCGTTGCATATCCTTCTTCCACTGATTTACTCTAATAACATCAGAGCCTCCATCAAATTCCGGGGGATGGCCCTTTAAAAAGGACTTTCTAACTCTCTCCCACGGAGAAGGTCCTGTAGGAGCTTGTGCATCCATCGCTCGTTGTTGAGCTTGTGGCATTTTCTGAGCGACTGCGGTCATAGCCGCATTAACCGCTTGGGCCACGATATTTGCTACATCTGTAGCATCAATGGTTCCTTGTGGCGGCGGTGGAGGATCAACATACTCTTCTACAACCCTATTACGTCTCGCTGGGCGACCTCTCTTAGGCGGCATCTGAGATAAGGAAACAATAGAGTTAGAATACTATTCAAAACAATCTATCTTGCATAAGATCGTAAACATAAGTAACAAAGCAGTCCTAACATTAGGCTCTATATCAAAGAACACTACGGTAGAACGTGACAAGTCCGCATAGATCCTAAAGACTCTAGAACCTGATGCTCTGATACCATCTGTGACAACCTGTGATTCGAAATAAGGGGTGGCCAACCCGATACTCCAATTAAACGGAATCATAGATGGAAATCATTCTCAGCATCACAATATTAATATAAGTATATGGGAAAACCACCCAATAATTCAGAAAACGGGTTACCAAAATTTTAGTTTTATTACAAGTTAAGAAAATAATTTAAATAACCCAATCTGAAGAGAAAGTGAAATTCCAAAAGAGCTAATATTACATCGGTAACAAATATACAATAAGAGGACCGAATATGCTGTCGGTCAACAGTTACATACAACATATTACAACAGTTTAATAATTTACATAAAACATTCATTAAATAGTTACTAAATTTTGTACCACACGCCCAAGTGAAAGACCCGATCATATCTAGAATTCAAAAAATGAAGGCGTCTAACAGCACATCCTGTAATATCCGCAAAATCTTACAGCTCCTCAAAAGCATAGGAGTAGTTTTATCAAAACGGGCCCCCTTGCGGCGGAACACCTGAGCGGATACAATAACATGCACAACAAGGAAAATGAACGGGTCAGGGCCTGGTTTTATATGATTACCAGATGAATAAGAAGCATAATAGGTATGAACAGTTAATCATGAATGATGATGATGAAAATCAATCAACATAATGTTAAGCGTAAGAATACAATTTAACTGATTAGCTTTCATTCAATTAAGCGAGAGAATATAATTAAACCTCATTAATTAAAAGTCTCCATCATTACTCATCATTTCATTTCAATTTCTCATTCCTTAACAGGAATATAATTACCATCATATGCACTTATGGCATTTCACATATATTAAGTCCCACTTCAATTTAGAAAGGTTATATTCTGATACATATAACGATTCTAAGACCGCCCATCTGAGTATCCCCACTTGGCGCGCCCCTAATTGGCTATCATCTTCCAGGGCCTATCAAACAAGACAACCTGGGCACCTAACGTATGTCGAGAAGTGGCCATACACCTGCGAGTGAGTCATAACCACACCCGGAATTACCTCACTAGTGCAGAGTAAAACATATAACAATCCCACATATGGTCGAGGAGTATAGTCTCCCTATATTCACTAGTCAGGGGACATCACCTCATGCGCGAGCTTCCCTTATGATAGCATTTTGAGAGGTGTGTTTAAGTAAATTAGCATTTACCATTTAAATCCCATTTCATTTCCATTATCCATATGTATGTTTCATTTTATTCGAAACCATAATCATTGAATGTCCTCATTAATATACATAATATTTTAAGTCCTGAATTATTCTCCAAGTGATCACAATAATTGTACAAGTCCTAAGGTTTTACAGATCTCCAGTGAGACCCTAAAGTCTCCAAGTATGGGCTTACAACTCCTAAACTCCTAATAATGTACTAAAGGGGAGAAATGCCCTAACCTCAATCGGTACCCCCCCGGAATAAGCCCCTTTTAACCCATTACTAACATAGGGTAATGACTCAACTCAACTAAAACTCTAGGACTCTAAGTTTACTTTATACAAGAAGGTTCCTAGGTCCTAAACCTAAAGAATAAGGTTAAAAATTGAGTTATAAAACTAACTCAAAAATAGCAGGAAATCGAATCGATTTGCCCAAGGGCCGAATCGATTCTCCATAGCGAATCGATTCGCCCAAAAAGTTGATTGTTTCGGACAAGAAAACCTGGGATTCTGTGAACTACCGAATCGATGCGACTTGTCCAAATCGATTCGGTCCAAGCACTGCCCCTTGGGCGATTCGATTCGGACCTGCGAATTTGCCAAGTTTGGCTATGGAGTCTTGGACTCCTAAATTTCCCCAACTCCAATCAACCCAAACAAAGATCATTTATTGCCACCAACTCATTTTTTAATGCATCAAACAATAATGATTTAGACCAATACCCATCTAAATCAACCTCCAAGAATTCAAAATCCATAAATCCATAAAAACCCTAATTTTGTTAAACAATAACTAATCCACAACTATCAATACTAATTATTCATCTTAAATCACATAGTAGCAAGTAGAAAACTTGTCTTGGTGTAGGAATCTCAGATTTTCTTGTAGTAGCAACAATCTCCAAGCTTGAATCTCTATCTTTTCTTCTTTCTCTCCAAAGTTCTCCTCCTCTCTCTTTCTCTTTAGGTCACTAAATGCACTCAAGAGAAGTAAATGAAATGCAAGACTTAAAAATCATGGCTTAATTCTAAACTCCAACTTACATGATAAATATCGCGATAAAATGACCCACAACTACACATTTAAGCTATAACCAGTCAAAAGAGCCCGAAACATCAAAATACAATATGACACATATTTCGATTATCTCGCACATTTCGGGAATAACTACGGCCTGCAAGTTATAACTCATTTCAAGTTTCGGTTTCATTTTAAACCATAATGTAATTTTAAATCTTATGACACAATAAAGCTCAACATGGTGATATTTACCTACACATAAGGTAAATATGCAACATCTTAGTAAATATTAACTTTTCTTCATTAAATTAATACTTACTCCACATTCCAACATTTTATATATAATTACTTCACATACTAAATGAATATGAAAAATAGGTTTTCAAAAGCGAGGGTTGTTACATACTCCCCCCCCTATGAGGGAATTTTGCCCTCAAAATTCAGGCGTACCTTGTACAAAGAGATGCAGATACTTTTCCCGCATATCATCTTCGCGTTTCCATGTTGATTCCTTCACGTTGTGATGACTCCATTGGACTCGCACCAAGGGCACCACTCGAGACCTCAACCTACGTTCCACATGCTCTAAAATGGCAACCAGTTGTTCTTCATATGAAACATCGGGTTGCAAATCAATATCCTCGAAAGGAATATGCCAAAGGGAACCTTCACTCCTCTTATACTTCTTCAAAGAGGAGACATGGAACACATCATGAATTTGTTGTAAAGGTTTCGGTAAGGCAAGTTGATACGCCACTGGACCCACCTTAGCCATAATGGGAAAAGGCCCAACAAAACACGGCGCAAGCTTTCCCTTCTTCCCGAAATGTTTTATACCTTTCATTGGTGACACTCACACCAAGACTTGGTCCCCAATCTCCAACTCCATGTGCCTCCTATTTGCAATGGCATAACTCTTTTGGCGGTCTTGAGCTATCCGAATGTGACTCCGAATGAGTTCGATCTTAGAAGAAGTATCCTGGATCATTTCAGGTCCAAGGAATTTATTATCCCCCACTTCCAACCAACACGTAGGTGATCTACAAGGCCGGCCATAAAGTGCTTCATAGGGTGCCATTCCAATAATAAATTGGTACGAGTTGTTATAAGCAAACTCGACCAAAGGGAGATATTATTCCCAACCACCCTTGAAATCAAGCATTCATATACGGAGCATATCCTCCAACATTTGGTTGACTCTTTCAGTCTGGCCATCTGTTTGAGGATGATTAGAAGTTCTTAACTTCAATTCGGTCCCCATAGCCTCTTGGAAACTTCGCCAAAAGTGGGAAATAAATATCTTGTCTCGGTCAGAAACGACATTTAAGGGCACCACATGGAGTCTGACAATCTTCACGATGAATAATCGGGCATAGCGAAAAGTGTCATAGTTGGTACGCACAGGTAGGAAGTGTGCCGACTTAGTCAAGCGGTCGAAAATCACCCAATAAAATCACAACCACTCTGTGACCTTGGCATGTCTGTAATAAAGTCCATCGATATGCTCTCCCACTTCCACACCGGAATCTCCAACGGTTGCAACAAACCTGACGGTCGCTGATGATCTATCTTGACCAATTGACAAGTAGTGCATTGGGATACGAACTCAGAAATATCCTGCTTCATGTCTGGCCACCAATACTGACGGCGCATGTCTTGATAAATCTTGTCCTCACCAAGATGTACCGTAAATTTAGACCCATGAGATTCTGCCATCACCGCCCGTCCAAAATCTCCCTCCTCTGGGACGATGAGTCTCCCGTGAAAACGTAATCCAGCCTCTGAACTTATCGAGTAGGATTCCGTTCCCTCGGACAGTAATCAATGTATATGGTCCTGACAACCCTTATCCCTTACTTGGGAATTTTCAACCCTTGCCACAATTGTAGGCGTAACAGTCATTACTGACATGAATGCCCTAGCAACTGCATCCTCCTGACTGAGATCTTTCCATTTAGCTTTCCATACATCAGCTAACTCTCCCTCGGGCTTTCTACTTAAATCATCCGCTACTACATTCGCCTTGCCTAGATGGTAGTGGATGTCAAGTTGATAGTCTTTCACAAGCTCCAACCATCGGCGCTGTCGAATATTTAAATCCTTTTGTGAAAATAAATACTGCAACGATTTATGGTCCATGAAAATATTGAATTTCTCCCCCAGGAGGTAGTTCCTCCAAATCTTCAAGGCAAAGACAACTACGACAAGTTCTAAGTCATGCACCGGATAATTTCTTTCATGGGGTTTTAGCTTGTGGGAAGCATAAGCAATAGCCCATCGCTCTTATTGAAGTACACCTCCCAATCCTTGCAGAGATGCATTAGTGAAGACTAAATATTCCAACCCCGGCTTTGGCAATGCAGGGACTGGAGCCGAAGTCAACCTATCTTTGAGCTTGTCAAACGCAGCCTGATAAGAGTTATCCCGAACAAATCTCACCCATTTTCGGGTCAAATTTATTAAAGGGCTAGCGAATTTAGAGAAACCCTTGATAAACCAACAGTAATAACCCGCCAAACCCAAAAAAACTACAAATTTTGGTAGGTGCTATGGGCTGACCCCACTCCCTCACTGCAACCACTTTGCTCGGATCCACCGATATACCCTGAGATGTTACAAAATGTCCCAAAAACTGTACCTTCTGCAACCAAAAGCCACACTTCTCGAACTTAGAATACAATTGGTGATCCCTCAATCTTTGTAGGACAAACCTCAAATGAATAGCATGATCAGATTCCGTTCGAGAATAGACTAGGATATCATCGATGAATACAATAACCAATTGGTTGAGGAAGTCCCAAAATACCCTTTTCATGAGATCCATAAATACGGCGGGGGCATTGGTTAGTCCAAAGGGCATAACCAAAAATTCATAGGACCCATATCTCGTCAGAAAAGCGGTCTTGAATGCATCCTGCTCCCGTATCCTCAAGTGGTGATACCCCGTCCTCAAATCGATTTTAGAGAAGTACGATGCTCCCCTAAGTTGATCAAATAAGTCATCGATACGAGGCAAAGGGTATTTTTTCCGGATGGTGACTTTATTCAACTCTCTATAGTCAACACATAACCGGAGAGAACCGTCCCTTTTCTTCACAAACAACACCAGAGCACCCCACGATGACGTGCTATGTCTAATGAATCCCTGCTCCAACAACTGTTGGATTTGATCTCTCAACTCCCTCATCTCTATAGGAGCCATGCGATATGGAGCCCTCGCAATAGGTCTCATTCCCGAAGCTAAATCGATCACAAACTCAATCTCCCGACTCAAAGGCAAACCCGGTATTTCCCATAAAACATCTTCAAAATCTCTAACAACCGGAATAGAATCTAAGGGAACAACTACATCCTGAGAAGTCTCCTCTGAAATACAATACAAATAAGTGCTAGTACCTCCTTCTAAATGAGGCATAACTACCAAGAACATTTCTTGTCCCAAAACGGCAAAGACTATACTCGTCCCGTAGTAATTAACTATCACATGATACTTCATTAGCCAATCCATACCCAATATCACATCATACCCGACCATGTATAGGATGTGAGAAAATCGGCCTCAAAGCACAAATTACTAAGAGTAATTCCTATTTGTTTACAAATAAAGAAAATGAGCGAACCATCACCCATAGAGGACTTAACGCTAGTGAAAGTACTCTCTATAGATTTTATCAACTCGGTGGACTAAGAAAAACTTCTAGAAAGGAATGAATGTGTCGTACCCGTATCAAACAAAATGCGACCCATGTGTCCCTGAATAAGGAACTTACCCTTAATAGCTGGCGGCGTCGGCGAAGCTGGAGGAAGCATAGCATCCTGGATATGATAAACTCTCCCATACTATAGCTGACCTTGCTGTGGAGGGGCAACGAGATTAGGTACCTGTGGCGGTAGCTGAACCTGTGGCTGCTGAGGAACCCTAGGAAGCTGACCCCTAATCAACTGAGGACACTCCTTCTTGTAATGACCCGCCTCCCCGCATTGGAAACACCGTCCCGCCATATTCTCCGAGTTTCGGCACTGGTTATTTCTAAACTGGTTAACACCTTGGCCCGGATGGCCCCTACCCCCTTGACCACCCCGACTTGTTGCGGTCCACCTTGAACCTGCCTATTGTTATTGCCACCCGCAATAAACCCACCAAAACATTGCCTTTTTGACATGTCCCCCTGCTGGGGATCCCTTTCTCGTTGCTTATTACCCGAAGATTGGGACGAGGAAAAAGCTCCCCCTCCAGTCCCACTACCTCCAGGCTTTCCCGCTTGCCCCACTATGGTAGCTTTCTTGCCACTCTGCATATACACCCGATATTTTTGGCAATGGAGCAATGCTGCGTTCATTACCACACTAAAAGTTTGCAAGGCTGGATTACCCAGAAAATGTTGCCGGATCCTCCAGTTCAAACCTACCATAAACTTTGAAACCTTCCTCTCTTCCGGAGTCACCTCATCCGGTACAAAACTTGCTAACCGGGTGAACTCCTCCTCATATTCCGCCACGGATCTCTCACCTTGCACCACATCCTGAAGCCTCCTTCTCATCTCCCTTTGAACTGCAGGAGGAAAATACTTTTGGTCAAACAAGACCCAAAAATCAGTGATAGTCATGGTATCTCTCTATTCTGGTGTAGTCATCGACTCCCACCAATGCAACGTGGCCCCAACAAGTTTAGAAGTAGCAAGGAATTGTTTCCTCTCCTAACTATATTCCATCATTCGTAGATGGCGTTGCATATCCTTCTTCCACTGATTTACTCTAATAAAATCAGAGCCTCCATCAAATTCCGGGGGATGGCCCTTTAAAAAGGACTTTCTAACTCTCTCCCACGGAGAAGGTCCCGTAGGAGCTTGTGCATCCAGCGCTCGTTGTTGAGCTTGTGGCATTTGCTGAGCCACTGCGGTCATAGATGCATTAACCGCTTGGGCCACGATATTTGCTACATTCATAGCATTAATGGTTCCTTGTGGCAGCGGTGGAGGATCAACATACTCTTCTACAACCCTATTACGTCTCGTTGGGCGACCTCTCTTAGGCGGCATCTGAGATAAGGAAATAATAGAGTTAGAATATTATTCAAAACAATCTATGTTGCAGAAGATCATAAACATAAGTAACAAAGCAGTCCTAATATTAGGCTCTATATCAAAGAACGCTACGGTAGAACGTGACAAGTCCGCATAGATCCTAAAGACTCCAGAACCTGATGCTCTGATACCATCTGTGACAACCCGTGATCCGAAATAAGAGGTGGCCACCCCGATACTCCAATAAAATGAAATCATAGATGGAAATCAGTCTCAGCATCACAATATTAATATAAGTATACGGGAAAACCCAATAATTCCGAAAACGAGTTACCAAAATTTTAGTCTTATTACAAGTTAAGAAAATAATTTAAACAACCCAATCTAAAGAGAAAGTGAAATTCCAAAAGATCTAATATTACATCGGTAACAAATACACAATAAGAGGACCGAATATGCTGTCGGTCAACAGTTACATACAACATATTACAACATTTTAATGATTTACATAAAACATTCATTAAACATTTACTAAATTTTGTACCACACGCCCGAGTGAAAGACCCGATCATATCTAGAATACAAAAAATGAAGGCTTCTAACAGCAGATCCTATAATATCCGCAAAATCTTACAGCTCCTCAAAAGCATAGGAGTAGGAATATCAAAACAGGCGCCCTTGTGGCGGAGCACCTGAGCGGATTCAATAACATGCACAACAAGGAAAATGAACGGGTCAGGGCCCGGTTTTATATGATTACCAGATGAATAAGAAGCATGATACGTATGAACAGTTAATCATGAATGATGACGATGAAAATCAATCAACATAATGTTAAGCGAAAGAATACAATTTAACTGATTAGTTTCATTCAATTAAGCGAGAGAATATAATTAAACCTCCTTAATTAAAAGTCTCCATCATTATTCATCATTTCATTTCAATTTCTCATTCCTTAACAGGAATATAATTACCATCATATGCACTTATGGAATTTCACATATTTCAAGTCCCACTTCAATTTAGAAAGGTTATATTATTATACATATAACGATTCTAAGACCAACCCTCCGAGTTTCCCCACTGGGCGCGCCCTTAATTGACTATCATCTTCCAGGGCCTATCAAACAAGACAACCTGGGCACCTAACGCACGTCGAGAAGTGGCCATACACCTGCGAGTGAGTCATAACCACACCCGGAATTACCTCACTAGTGCAGAGTAAAACATATAACAATCCCACATATGGTCGAGGACTATAGTCTCCCTATATTCACTAGTCAGGGGACATCACCTCATGCGCGAGCTTCCCTTATGATAGCATTTTGATAGGTGTGTTTAAGTAAATTAGCATTTACCATTTAAATCCCATTTCATTTCCATTATCCATATGTATGTTTCATTTTATTCGAAACCATAATCATTGAATGTCCTCATTAATATACATAATATTTTAAGTCCCGAATTATTCTCCAAGTGATCACAATAATTGTACAAGTCCTAAGGTTTTACATATCTCCAGTTAGCCCCTAAAGTCTCCAAGTATGGGCTTACAATTCCTAAACTCCTAATAATGTACTAAAGGGGAGAAATTCCCTAACCTCAATCGGTACCCCCCGAAATAAGCCCCCTTTAACCCATTCCTAACATAGGGTAATGACTCAACTCAACTAAAACTCTAGGACTCTAAGTTTACTTCATACAAGAAGGTTCCTAGGTCCTAAACCTAAAGAATAAGGTTAAAAATTGAGTTACAAAACTAACTCAAAAATAGTAGGAAATCGAATCGATTCGCCCAAAAAGCAAATCGTTTGGGACAAGAAAACCTGGGATTCTATGAACTACCGAATCGATTCGTGTTTGCCAAATCGATTCGGTCCAAGCACTGCCCCTTGGGCGAATCGATTCGGACATGCCGAATCGATTTGGCCCTGCGAACTTGCCAAGTTTGGCTATGGAGTCTTGGAGTCCTAAATTTCCCCAACTCCAATCAACCCAAACAAAGATCATTTATTGCCACCAACTCATTTTTTTAATGCATCAAACAATAATGATTTAGACCAATACCCATCCAAATCAACCTCCAAGAATTCAAAACCCATAAATCCATAAAAACCCTAATTTTGTTAAACCATAACTAATCCACAACTATCAATACTAATTATTCATCTTAAATCACATAGTAGCTAGTAGAAAACTTGCCTTGGTGTAGGAATCTCAAATTTTCTCGTAGTAGCAACAATCTCCAAGCTTGAATCTCTCTCTTTTCTTCTTTCTCTCCAAAGTTCTCTTCTTCTCTCTTTCTCTCTAGGTCACTAAATGCATTCAAGAGAAGTAAATGAAATGCAAGACTTAAAAATCGTGGCTTAAGTCTAAACTCCAACTTAAATGATAAATATCGCGATAAAATGACTCGTAACTACACATTTAAGCTATAACCAGTCAAAAGTGCCCGAAACATCAAAATACAATATGGCACATATTTCGACTATCTCGCACATTTCGGGACTAACTACGCCCTCCAAGTTATCATTTGGAAATTTTATAACTCATTTCAAGTTTCGGTTTCATTTTAAACCATAATGTCATTTTAAATCTTATGACACAATAAAGCACAACATGGTGATATTTACCTACACATAAGGTAAATATGCAACATCTTAGTAAATATTAACTTTTCTTCATTAAATTAATACTTACTCCACATACCAACATTTTATATATAATTACTTCACATAGTAAATGAATATACAAAATAGGTTCTCAAAAGCGAGGGTTGTTACATACTCCCCCCATGAGGGAATTTTGCCCTCAAAATTCAGGCGTACCTTGTATAAAGAGATGCGGATACTTTTCCAGCATATCATCTTCGCGTTTCCATGTTGATTCCTTAGCGTTGTGATGACTCCATTGGACTCTCACCAAGGGCACCACTCGAGACCTCAACCTATGTTCCCCATGCTCTAAAATAGCAACCAGTTATTCTTCATATGAAACATCGGGTTGCAAATCAATATCCTCGAAAGGAATATGCCAAAGGGAACCTTCACACCTCTTATACTTCTTCAAAGAGGATACATGGAACACATCATGAATTTGTTGTAATGGTTCCGGTAAGGCAAGTTGATACGCCACTGGACCCACCTTAGCCATAATGGGAAAAGGCTCAACAAAACGCGGTGCAAGGTTTCCCTTCTTCACGAAACCTTTTATACCTATCATTAGTGACACTCGCACCAAGACTTGGTCCCCAATCTCCAACTCCATGTGCCTCCTATTTGCATCGGCATAACTCTTTTGGCGGTCTTGAGCTATCCGAATGTGACTCCGAATGAGTTTGATCTTAGAAGAAGTATCCTGGATCATTTCAGGTCCAAGGAATTTATTATCCCCCACTTCCAACCAACACGTGGGTGATCTACAAGGCCGGCCATAAAGTGCTTCATAGGGCGCCATTCCAATAGTAAATTGGTACGAGTTTTTATAAGCAAACTCGACCAAAGGGAGATATTATTCCCAACCACCCTTAAAATCAAGCATTCACATACGTAGCATATCCTCCAACATTTGGTTGACTCTTTCAGTCTGGCCATCTGTTTGAGGATGATAAGAAGTGATTAACTTCAATTCGGTCCCCATAGCCTCTTGGAAACTTTGCCAAAAGTGGGAAACAAATATCTTGTCTCGGTCAGAAACGACATTTAAGGGCACCCCATGGAGTCTGAAAATCTCCGCGATGAATAATCGGGCATAACAAAAAGTGTCATAGTTGGTACACACAGGTAGGAAGTGTGCTGACTTAGTCAAGCGGTCGAAAATCACCCAAATAAAATCACAACCACTCTGTGACCTTGGAAAGTCTATAATAAAGTCTATAAATATGCTCTCCCACTTCCACACCGGAATCTCCAATGGTTACAACAAACCTGACGGTTGCTGATGATCTATCTTGACCAATTGACAAGTAGTGCATTGGGATACGAACTCAGAAATATCCCTCTTCATGTCTGGCCACCAATACTGATGGCGCATGTCTTGATACATCTTGTCCCTACCAGGATGTACCGTAAATTTAGACTCGTGAGATTCTGCCATCACCGCCCGTCTCAAATCCCCCTCCTCCGGGACAATAAATCTCCCGTGAAAACGTAATCTAGCCTCTGAACTTATCTAGTAGGATTTCTCTCCCTCGGATAATAATCAACGTATATGGTCGTGACAACCCTTATCCCTTCCTTGGGCATTTACAACCCTTGCCACAATTGTAGGAGTAACAGTCATTACTGACATGAACGCCCTAGCAGTCGCATCCTCCTGACTGAGCTCTTTCCATTTAGCTTTCCATACATCAGCTAACTCTCCCTCGGGCTTTCTACTCAAAGCATCGGCTACTACATTCGCCTTGCCTGGTTGGTAGTGGATGTCAAATTGATAGTCTTTCACAAACTCCAACCATCGGCGCTGTCGCATATTTAAATCCTTTTGTGAAAATAAATACTGCAACGATTTATGGTCCGTGAAAAGACTGAATTTCTCCTCCAGGAGGTAGTGCCTCCAAATCTTCAAGGCAAAGACAACTACGACAAGTTCTAAGTCATGCACCGGATAATTTATTTCATGGGGTTTTATATTGTGGGAAGCATAAACAATAGCCCGTCGCTCTTGTTGAAGTACACCTCCCAATCCTTGCAGAGATGCATTAGTGAAGACTAAATATTCCAACCCCGGCTTTGGCAATGCAGGGACTGGAGCCGAAGTCAACCTATCTTTGAGCTCGTCAAACGCAGCCTGACAAGAGTTATCCCGAACAAATCTCACCCCTTTTCGGGTTAAATTTATTAAAGGGCTAGCGATTTTAGAGAAACCCTTGATAAACCAACAGTAATAACCCGCCAAACCCAAAAAACTACGAATTTTGGTAGGTGTCATGGGCTGACCCCACTCCCTCACCGCAACCACTTTTCTCAGATCCACCGATATACCCTGAGATGTCATAAAATGTCCCAAAAACTGTACCTCCTGCAACCAAAAGCCGCACTTCTCGAACTTAGCATACAATTGGTGATCCCTCAATATTTGTAGGACCAACCTCAAATGAATAGCATGATCAGATTCCGTTCGAGAATAGACTAGGATATCATCGATGAATACAAAAACAAATTGGTCGAGGAAGTCCCAAAATACCCTATTCATGAGATCCATAAATACGGCAGGGGCATTGGTTAGTCCAAAGGGCATAACCAAAAATTCTTAGGACCCATATCTCGTCAGAAAAGCGGTCTTGGATACATCCTGCTCACGTATCCTCAACTGGTGATACCCCATCCTCAAATCGATTTTAGAGAAGTACGATGCTCCCCTAAGTTGATCAAACAAGTCATCGATACGAGGCAAAGGGTATTTGTTCCGGATGGTGACTCTATTCAACTCTCTGTAGTCAACACATAACCGGAGATAACCGTCCCTTTTCTTCACAAACAACACCGGAGCACCCCACAATGACATGCCACGTCTAATGGATCCCTGCTCCAACAACTGTTGGATTTGATCTCTCAACTCCCTCATCTCCACAGGAGCCATGCGATATGGAGCTCTCGCAATCGATCTCGTTCCCGACGCTAAATCGATCACAAACTCAATCTCCCGACTCAGAGGCAAACCCGGTATTTCTCAGAAAACATCTTCAAAATCTCTAACATCCGAAATAGAATCTAAGGGAACAACTACATCCCGAGAAGTATCCTCTGCAATACAATACAAATAAGTGATAGTACCTCCTTCTAAATGAGGCATAACTACCAAGAAAATTTGTTGTCCCGAAATAACAAAGACTATACTCTTCCCGTAACAATTAACTATCGAATGATACTTCACTAGCCAATCCATACCCAATATCACATCATACCCGACCATGTCTAGGATGAGCAAATCGGCCTCAAAGAACAAATTACCAAGAGTAATTCCTATTTGTTTACAAAAAAAGAAAATGAGCGAACCATCACCCATAGAGGACTTAACGCTTGTGAAAGTACTCTCTGTAGATTTTATCAACTCGGTGGACTCAAAAAAACTTCTAGAAATGAATGAATGTGTCGCACCCGTATCAAAGAAAATGCGACCCATGTACCCCTGAATAAGGAACTTACCCTTAATAGCTGGCGACGCTGGGGAAGCCAGAGGAAGCATAGAAACCTGGATATGATAAACTCTCCCATACTGTAGCTGACCCTGCTGCAGAGGGGCAACTAGATTAGGTACCTGTGGCGGTAGTTGAACCTGTGGCTGCTGAGGAACCCTAGGAAGCTGATCCCCAATCAACTGAGGACACTCCTTCTTGTAATGACCCGCCTCCCCGCATTGGAACCACCGTCCAGCCATATTCTCCGAGTTTCATCCCCGATTATTTCTAAATTTGTTAACACCTTGGCCCGGATGGCCCCTACCCCCTTGACCACCCCGACTTGTTGCGGTCCACCTTGACCCTGCCTATTGTTATTGCAACCCTCAATAAACCCACCAAAATGTTGCCTTTTTGACACGTCCCACTGCTGGGGATCCCTTTCTCGTTTATTATTACCCGAAGATTGGGACGAGGTAAAAGCTCCTCCTCCAGTCCCACTACCTCCAGGCTTTCCCGCTTGCCTCTGAGTATACAACCGATGTTCTTGGCAATGGAGCAATGCCGCGTTCATTACCTCACCTAAAGTTTGCAAGGCTAGATTACCCAGCAAATGTTGCCGGATCCTCCAGTTCAAACCTCCCATAAAGTTTGAAACCTTCCTCTCTTACGGAGTCACCTCATCCGGTACAAAACTTGCTAACTGGGTGAACTCCTCTTCATATTCCGCCACGAATCTCTCACCTTGCACCACATCCTGAAGCCTCCTTCTCATCTCCCTATGAACTGCGGGAGGAAAATACTTTTGGTCAAATAAGACCCAAAAATCAGTGATAGTCATAGTATCTCTCTGTTCTGGTGTATTGATCGACTCCCACCAATGCAACGCGGCCCTAACAAGTTTAAAAGTAGCAAGGAATTATTTCCTCTCCTCACTATATTCCATCATTCGTAGATGGAGTTGAATATCCTTCTTCCACTGATTTACTCTAATAACATCAGAACCTCCATCAAATTCCGGGGGATGGCCCTTAAAAAGGACTTTCTAACTCTCTCCCACGGAGAAGGTCCCGTAGGAGCTTATGCATCCAGCACTCGTTGTTGAGCTTGTGGAATTTGCTGAGCCACTACGGTCATAGCCGCATTAACCTCTTGGGCCATGATATTTGCTACATCCGCAGCATTAATGGTTCCTTGTGGCGGCGGTGGAGGATCAACATACTCTTCTACAACCCTATTACGTCTCGCTGGGCGACCTCTCTTAGGCGGCATCTGAGATAAGGAAATAATAGAGTTAGAATACTATTTAAAACAATCTATCTTGCAGAAGAATGCAAACATAAGTAAAAAAGTAGTCCAAACATTAGGCTCTATATCAAAGAACGCTACGGTAGAACGTGACAAGTCCACATAGATCCTAAAGACTCTAGAACCTGATGCTCTGATACCATCTGTGATGACCCGTGATCCGAAATAAGGGGTGGCCAACCCGATACTCCAATAAAATGGAATCAGGGATGGAAATCAGTCTCAGCATCACAATATTAATATAAGTATACGGGAAAACCACCCAATAATTCAGAAAGCGGGTTGCCAAAATTTTAGTTTTATTACAAGTTAAGAAAATAATTTAAACAACCCAATCTGAAGAGAAAGTGAAATTCCTAAAGAGCTAATATTACATCCGTAACAAATATACAATAAGAGGACCGAATATGCTATCGGTCAACAGTTATATACAACGCATTACAACAGTTTAATAATTTACTTAAAACATTCGTTAAACAGTTACAAAATTTTGGGCCACACGCCCGAGTGAAAAACTCGATCATATGTAGAATACAAAAAATGAAGGCGTCAAACAACACATCCTGTAATATCCGCAAAATCTTACAGCTCCTGAAAAGCATAGGATTAGGAATATCAAAATTGGCGCCCTTGCGGCGGAGCACCTGAGCGGATACAATAACATGCACAACAAGGAAAATGAACGGGTCAGGGCCCGATTTTATATGATTACCAGATGAATAAGAAGCATAATAGGTATGAACAGTTAATCATGAATGATGATGATGAAAATCAATCAACATAATGTTAAGCGTAAGAATATAATTTAACTGATTAGCTTTCATTCAATTAAGCGAGAGAATATAATTAAACCTCATTAATTAAAAGTCTCCATCATTAGTCATCATTTCATTTCAATTTCTCATTCCTTAACAGGAATATAATTACCATCATAAGCACCTATGGCATTTCACATATTTCAAGTCCCACTTAAATTTAGAAAGGTTATATTCTTATACATATAACGATTCTAAGACCGCCCCTCCGAGTTTCCCCACTGGGCACGCCCCTAATTGACTATCATTTTCCAGGGCCTATCAAACAAGACAACCTAGGCACCTAACGCACGTCAGGAAGTGGCCATACACCTGCGAGTGAGTCATAACCACACCTGGAATTACCTCACTAGCGCAGAATAAAACATATAATAATCCCGCATATGGCCGAGGACTATAGTCTCCCTGTATTCACTAGTTTGGGGACATCACCTCATGCGCGAGCTTCCCATATGATAGCATTTAAAGAGGTGTGTTTAAGTAAATTAGCATTTACCATTTAAATCTCATTTCATTTCCATTTTCCATATGTATGTGTCATTTTATTCGAAACCATAATCATTGAATGTTCTCATTAATATACATCATATTTTAAGTCCCGAATTATTCTCCAAGTGATCACAATAATTGTACAAGTCCTAAAGTTTTACATATCTCCAGTGAGCCCCTAAAGTCTCCAAGTATGGGCTTACAACTCCTAAACTCCTAATAATGTACTAAAGGGGAGAAATTCCCTAACCTCAATCGGTACCCCCCGGAATAAGCCCACTTTAACCCATTCCTAACATAGGGTAATGACTCAACTCAACTAAAACTCTAGGACTCTAAGTTTACTTCGTACAAGAATGTTCCTAGGTCCTAAACCTAAAGAATAAGGTTAAAAATTGAGTTACAAAACTAACTCAAAAATAGCAAGAAATCGAATCGATTCGCCCAAGGACCGAATCGATTCTCCATAGCGAATCGATTGGCCCAAAAAGCGAATCGGTTCGGACAAGAAAACCTGGGATTCTGTGAACTACCGAATCGATTCGTCTTGGCCGAATCGATTCGGTCCAAGCAGACTTGTAAACTGCCCCTTGGGCGAATCGATTCGGACATGCCGAATAGATTCGAATATGCCGAATCGATTCGGCCCTGCGAATTTGCCAAGTTTGGCTATGGAGTCTTGGACTCCTAAATTACCCCAACTCCAATCAACCCAAACAAAGATCATTTATTTCCACCAACGGATTTTTTTGATGCATCAAACAATAATGATTTAGACCAATACCCATCCAAATCAAACTCCAAGAATTCAAAACCCATAAATCCATAAAAACCCTAATTTTGTTAAACCATAACTAATCCACAACTATCAATACTAATTATTCATCTTAAATCACATAGTAGCACGTAGAAAACTTGCCTTGGTGTAGGAATCTCAGATTTTCTTGTAGTAGCAACAATCTCCAAGCTTGAATCTCTCTCTTTTCTTCTTTCTCTCCACAGTTCTCTTCCTCTCTCTTTCTCTCTAGGTCACTAAATGCACTCAAGAGAAGTAAATGAAATGCAAGACTTAAAAATCGTGGCTTAAGTCTAAACTCCAACTTAAATGATAATATCGCGATAAAATGACTCACAACTACACATTTAAGGTACAACCAGTCAAAAGTGCCCGAAACATCAAAATAAAATATGGCACATATTTCGACTATCTCGTACATTTCGGGACTAACTACGCCCTCCAAGTTATCATTTGTAAATTTTATAACTCATTTCAAGTTTCGGTTTCATTTTAAACCATAATGTCATTTTAAATCTTATGACACAATAAAGAACAACATGGTGATATTTACCTACACATAAGGTAATTATGCAATATCTTAGTAAATATTAACTTTTCTTCATAAAATTAATACTTACTCCACATTCCAACATTTTATATATAATTACTTCACATAGTAAATGAATATAAAAACTAGGTTCTCAAAAGCGAGGGTTGTTACATTAGATGATTGTCGGTGGGTGTAATATTTACTTTTGGGGTTAAGTAAATATGTCGAGGTATTTTTATTATATGTCGCCGTTGAGTAAAGCGACACGAGGTAAGAGTTTTGTAAAACCCGCATTAAGTCGTGTGGGGTTAAATTAGCGAGTTGCAGTCAAGTACATTAAATGGAAATTTTGACTGCACCGTGAGTCTAGAAATGGCCGAGATAGTCAGAAAAGAGTGTTCGATTATCGAAATGGAGTTTCGGAGAATTTTAGAGTTAAAAGGGCTCGTAATTGAGTAAATGAGTCGTTTTTGGGTTTTAAGGGGTATAAACCCTTTTCTCCTTATATAAGGAGGGAGAGAGGGAGAGAATAGAATGAAAATAGAGAAGAGAGAGAGGAAGGAAGAAAAAGGAGAGAAAATGGAGATTTCGGGCCAAACTCCATCGGACTTGACTCGGGATCGTCGAATTTTATCCACGAGGCAAGTGTTTACTTGCTTTATTTACTTTTGAGCATAAATCTCATATCTTAGTTTGGTATTAATAAACCCTAAAGATTTTGGGTTGGGTTTTCGTGGATAAAACGGGTTTTCAGGAGTTAAAACGAATAAACTCCAATAATTTTCTAATCGGAGAAAGTTAGGATTTAATTGAAATTTGTTGTTGGTTTCGGGTTCTAGGATATTTAGAACCCTTATTATATGTGTTGATGCTGTTGGTTGAGGTTGTAGGACGTTAGAGACGAGGATAAAAGCTTGGGAGAAGCTTTAATGGCAGAAACAACTTCTCAGAGAAGAAGCTGTCCGCCATGATCGATCGATCGAGCGTGGGGGATCGATCGATCGAACCATCGATCAATCGAGGGCCATGGGTCGATCGATCGACCCTTCAAGAAGTTTGATAACTTTTCCTAGGATGAATTGGATAGGATGAATTATAATTCAAATTGATTCGAGGTTATTCATATGAAGTATTAAGTAATTGTTTTAAGAGTAAATAGACATTAAATGGAGGGAAATTATGGGAATTAAGTGAGGGTTTTAAGAGTGTAACCCTAAAACTATATTTTCGAGGAAAATAGATAATTAATAAATTAGGAGGTTGGGGTTCCTAATATAGGGTGGGGACCTCAAATTTATTATATGGACAAGACGTAGTCCGTAGGTTCGTGGAAAGGGAGTCCACGACCTCATTAATTTAAGGGTAGTCGGGGGAGAATAATCCCTGAGATATTTCGGTAGGGAATTTAGGTCTATATAATTATGTGCGTAGGAAAACATAATTATGTTGATTATGGTTGAGTGAATCCTATGAGGTTATTAAGATGAATTCGAGATATCCACTAAATCCTTAGACGAGAATAAGGTATTTATTATTCATCAAGTGAGGGAATGCTTCCGGTATGGTATCGTGAGTATGTGAACGTATGCATATGACTCTTTGAGAGAATATTTGGGATTATTAGTCATCTCTAGATGGGATTGGAAATTATGGCCATATATATATATATATATATATATATATTCGAGGTGGAATATATGGTATGTATATACTATGTGATTATAGTATATATATGATATGATGTAAATGATTTTGAGAATATAAAATATATATGTTTTCAAATTGGAAAAAGAAATGATTTTCATAAATGATAATCTATGTATACACACCTCTCTAAATCACTATCATAAGGGAAGCTGTGCGCGTGAGGTGAAGCCCCCTGGCTAATTAATGCAGGGTGGATATAGTACTAGTCCATATGAGCGATTATTGTATGTTTTTCTACGATGGTGAGGTAATTCTGGGTGTGGTTATGACTCTCCCGCAGGCATATGACCGCTTCCCGAAGTCTTGCGTTGTAGGATCCCAGGTTGTCTTTATTGATAAGCCCTCAAAGATGATAGTCATTTAGGGGCGCGCACAGTGGAGAAACCCTGACGGACAGTCTTAGATGCGTTATATGATATGATATATAACTATTTTCAATAATATGGGACATTATTGGTGTTAAAGCAATTTATGATAATAAATTGGCTTTAAATACATTTCCTAGATGGAAGAAGGGAAATGGGATAAATGAATTGGTTTTAAATACATTTCTTGGATGGAACAAGGGAAATGGGAACATATGAGATGAAAAAGCATTTTTATGATAATAAAATTGGCTTTTAAATACCTTTCCTGGATAGAAGAAAGGAAATGGAAAGTTTTGAGATAAAAAGAAAATGAAAATTGAATTGGTAAACATGTTGTAAATGATTTCTCATTCCGGGAGATATATCCGGAAGTGTAACATGATACGTATATAAAATATGAGTATGTATAAATTGAGTACTGAGGGTCTAATGGATCTCGACGATCGACCTTGCCACGTAGTAGTGTATCGGGGGGGTTCCTTTTTTGGATTTCGCTTCGCGAGACACCCCACGCACGAACATGGCATAGTGTTGAGACTGGGGATAAGTTTAGCCCGTAGTACTCGGACTGACTTGGGTTGTTAGTAGATGGGTGACGGATTAGTTAGGCAACGTATCTTGACTAGGATGTTTAGAGGGATGCGTTAGGTGTGCACTGTTAGAAGAGGGGTGATGGGGAATCTCATGGGAGTGCGATACCAAATTTAAATATCAGATAAAACGTGTTTTTATAAATAAAAAAATATTTTATAAATAAAAAAATATAAGGCATTTATGCACTCGCTAAATATTTTCAAAACTCGGGAACTGACCCGTTTTTCTACTTTTCCCTCTCTTGCTATATATATATATATATATATATATATATATATATATATATATATATATATATATATATATATAGGTGTCCAGACACAAGGACGCCTGGATGACACTTCTTTCGAGTCAGACGTCTTCTGCAGCAGCTGCGGATGCCTGCATGTTCTCCATAGACGCTTCTATCCTTGTAATCTAGATAGGAGGTACTGTATAGACATTCGGGCCAATGGCCCAATTGCATTCATTTATTCTTTTCCGCCTTTTAGTGCGGCATTCGATATGGTTGTATCATATTTGAACCGAGTGTTCAGTTATTTTATTTCGTCTCAGTTTCATTTACATAAACTGTGTGCATGTTTTAATCGTCCAGTTGTTTAAAAAGAGTAGTTAAGTAAAATTTTGATGCCGGCCTAATAGGTTATTAGTAATTAAATGGATTTTCGACAATGATGCTAAGAATGATCCATATGAGACTCCTGTTATAATTTGATATAGGAGTGATCGCCCGATATTTTATTAGGCAGGGTGTCACACTCCTAAACCTTTCAAATTTCAGAATATGTGGGCTACTCATCATTCCTTTTTGAAACGATCGATAAAGCTTGGAATTGTGATGTTTCGGGGTCCCCAATGGCTATATTTGCTAAAAAAATTGAGAAATGTGAAAGAAACTCTTAAAGAATGGAATAAAATATTTTTAACTAATATTTTTTCTTGGGTCCAAAATGCTAAAGATGATGTGGTTCTTAAGGAGGCTTTGTTTGATGATGATCCCTCTCCTATTAATAGGGAATCCTGGTACCTTGCCCAAGATAAATTTAAAAGGGAGCGTGAAATTGAAGAAATGTTTTGGAAACAAAAAGGTCGGTTAAAATGGGTTAAAGATGGAGATCTTAATTCTAAATTCTTCCATTCGGTGGTTAAAAAGAATAAAAAAAACAAGCTTCTTATCCCTCAAATTAAAATTTTGGAGGGTGTTACTCTTTGTAAACCTAATAAGGTGGAGAAGGAAATTGTTTCTTTTTTTCAAAGCGCAATAGGGGATCAATCTGCATGTGTAGATGATAATTCATTCCTAAACCACATTCCTAAGATGGTCATTAAGGAGGACAATCAAATACTATCTAAGATTACAGATAAAGAAGAAATCAAGGACATTATATTCTCCATGGATAGAGATAGTGATGCTGGCTAGAATGGTTTCAATGTTTCTTTTACCAAACATATTAGAATATCATTGCAAACGACATTATTTGTGCAATCTAATCTTTTTTTGTCGGTAATGATATTCCAAAAAGTTAGTCTTCCACTAATATTGTGCTTATTCCAAAAGTAGAAAATCCAAAAAAATTCTCAGATTTGAGGCCTATATGTCTTTGAAAATGTTCAAATAAAATTATTTCTAAAATCTTAGCTAACTGTGTTGGTGCTTTGCTTCCAAAGACTTTTTCAGATTCTCAAGCAGGTTTTATTAAAGGAAGATCTATAATGGATAATATTTTTCTTGTGAAAGAATTAATGTCTCAACTCAACAAAAATTAGATATTCTCAAATATGGTCATCAAACTGGACATGACGAAGGCATATGATCGAATTTATTAGATTTTCATCATCAAAGTGCATCGAGCTTTTGGTTTTTATGAAATGTGGACTGATATGATTTGGCAGATTCTTTCAAATTGCTGGTATTCTATTCTCATTAATGAGAAAGCTTGCGGATATTTTAAACCGGGTAGAGGTGTACGCCAAGGGGATCCTTTACCTCCATCCTTATTTTTTATAGCAGCTGAAGTCTTAAATCGTGGAATTCATTATCTTATGCCGTAAGGCTTGATTGACCATTTTTCAATTCCAAGTGGATGTCCAACAGTATTGTCGTTATCATTTGCAAACGACTTTATGTTTTTTCAAAATGGTAAAAACTAAATCAGTCTCGATGTTCAGGAAATTCGTTTTAGCTTATGAACGCTGCTTGGGTCAACAGGTTAATACCTTAAAAAGTTATATCATCTTTTTATCTCTCTGTGCCAGTAAGGGGCGTAAAAATATTCTTGAAGTTTCCGAGATTAGGAAGTCATCACTTCCTTTATATTACCTGGGTGTGCCACTATATTCTGATAGAAAAAAATCTTCTTTTTCATGGTATTTTGTCTAAAGGAGTGGAGAAAATTAAATTGTGGAACCATTCCACATTTCTCAAGCAGGTCGGCTGTTACTCATTAAAGCGGTATTTCAGTCCTTGGGTCTGCATATATTATTGGCTCTTCAACCTACTAAGTCTTTCTTCAAGGAATTCAAGTCTATTTGTTATAATTTTTTCTAGGGTAGCATTGATGATTCGTACAAACACCATTGGGTTTCTTGGGAGTAATTTCGTGTCCTAAAAATGAAGGTGGGCTTAGTATCCAAGATCTTAATGATATTTGTGATGTTTTTTCTTGTAAAATCTGGATTTGATTATTACATAACAATTCTTTGTGGTCCAACTTTCTGTATTGGAAATCTAAAAAAACTAGCTCCTTTTAATTTCAGAGGTGTTCCATATTTTGTTAGTGTCACATGGAAGCGTATGCAAATGGTTGGGGATTTTATTGATGATAATGTTTCTTCCATGGATCATAATTGGATTATTCATGTTTTTTCAATTAAAAAGGCTTGGGATTATATTCGGGGGAAAAATTGTTCGCAATTTTCTTTTTCCATGATTTAGGACTCTAGGTTTCTTCCTAAATTTCTATATTTATGTGGCGCATTTTTCAAAAAGCTCTTCCTCTTGATATCAATCTCAAGGACATTTTCATCCCAATGGTTTCTAAATGTAGATGTTGTTTGTTGTCTCAGGAAGAATGTGATGATCATATAAATCATTCTAGTGACATTGCTCGGGACGTATGGAATCATTTTGAGAAGTTGATGGGGTTGAAATTTTAGAATTCCTCTCTACAATCTAGAATCATGTGTTGGTGGTTTAATTATCGAGGCAAGAATATTAGAAGCATTCTTTGCAAGATTCTTCCTGCTTATATTTTTTGGTGAATTTGGTGCTCCAGGAATCATGCTACTAAACTTATCATTCAAGCCATTCATTTTGATATTGTATTGGCTTTCAAGACAAGGCTTTTTAAATGTCATGTATCTAGTTTTTTTATTTCTTTTATTGATGATTTCAAGATTGTTATAGCTTGATTATAAACCTCGGAAGGAAGGATCTTTTTCTCCCCTTCTTTAATAATATTGGGGGTTTAATCCTCTTAAAAATGATATTTATGTGAAACCTACCCGTTCTAGCAAGGAGTAATAAAGCTCTCTATAAAGGCCTCTAGAGGAAATAAGCATAAAATTCCTCTCTTGCTGAAAAGGAGCATGACGAAGTGGGGGAGGTGAAGGACCACTCGCCTCAGCAGAAGTAACCTGTGGAAGCACTGCAAGAGAAAGAATTAATAACCAAATCAATGATGAAAGGAAAAAAAATATGCAAATAAAGAGTTAAATAAAGGAATCTTACATCATTAGAACGTGCAGTTTGTCCATACGACAAGTGTACGTTGGCAAAGCTAACTCCCAATGGAGAATATGGAGCCTCATTGTCACTAGAAGACTCCCTCGAAACTAACAAAAAAGCACAAGTTTCAATAGTTATTTCACCATGAAAGATCAGCCCATCCACATCATTTGAAGAAAAGCTATGATCATCGTATGAAGGGGTGATTTCGTAGTTAACTAGTTCCTCTTCCAATGAGTGGGATGGGGAACTAGCATGTGAAATGCTATGAGAATTGGTTTCACTAAGTAATGAAGATCCAGGTATAGTACCTTCTACAACTGGAATGGATGTAACAAGGGGCTCCTGAAAGAAAAGCCGAGAGCCTCGTAACCATACTCTCGAACAATACTATAAGTCTTTTCCACTATAAGATCATCAGTGTCTGATCCTCGGTCCAATGCAGACGAATCAACAACATCAATGTTGACACCCTTATTTATCTTGGTTGCCCTAGTTCTCACAAGAGAAATGGGGGAAAAAAGAGCAACAGTAGTAGTTGGGACGAAATTGGATACATCCGTGTCTGGATGCTTTCTATTAGCTGTAGTAGAAGTTTTATTCTTTCCTTTATCTTTGGATTGCCCCTTAGACTTAGTAGGATGTGGATTGGGTTACCTCATGAGGGAAGACTCATCGAGGAGTGGCTTCACTAGGATGGGAGTATCTTGCTCAAGAGGTGTCTTGGGTATGGTACTAAGGTTCCCAACTTCTTTCTGGGTTCATTTGATTAAGAATTGGGCCTTGGCGTACTTAGTGGGAGTGGTCTCATGGGGAGACCTGGCCACACAGTTCTTAATGAGGAGAACATGTTGCTGCCAAAATAATAACCAAAAAGAAGTGAATAAAGGTAGGTAATCACGGGGAGGAACATATAGTCCCCCCAAGTGGCGTACCCTATGAAGCATTCCCTGAAAAGTAACGTTTCTACATGCCTCCAAATATATCTATGAAAGGTCGTCGTTCGATGGGTAGAAAGGGGCGTGAACACCCTGGTCATAACCAAATTATCTTCTCACTCTCTCTGAGTGATAGAATTCAGCACCTTGACCTAGCTCCGTCAAATAAGGGAGAAGGTATGGTAATAGCATTGCCACCATGTTTATATGTTGTCAAGAAGAAACAAAATTAGCATAATAAGGGCAATAAAAAGTGCCATCGTCACCTGGGAAGGAAAGCTAACTAAAAATGACAGCGGGGTGTTTGCTGTAAGGGAAAAAATATAACTCGTCAATATCATCAATCAGAGGCCCCAGAGGCTTCTTGGGGGAATTTTTATTCCACCTCATAAGTCGAACAACATTGATGTGGCAGGCCCTTGCTTCTGGGCCAAAATGGGGAAAATGCTCAAATAGAAAAACCATTAGGAAAAGGGAATTGGCAAATTTGGCGGCATCGTAGTGGCTGCAAGATCTCTCAATATTTATATGGGTACGATCCAGCCAAGTATAAAAATAACCAAGGGTTAAGGTAGCAAGGGGTACCGATCTACCTCACGATAGCCTCAAAGCTAATCTGAAAAGAAGATCACGAGGAGAGTCTTCTGGTTTACCTGGGAACAAGAACCTACTCAGGAAATTAACCATGAAAGTAGCCAAGCGTGATGAGGAATGAAGCTTGGGACCATCCTGAATTCTGAGAGCTTTACTGGAAGTCTCCCATTTCGGTGGTTGCTCAAAATATCTAAACCATTACCTCTGCCATTTAGTGAAAGATTATTTGGTAACAAGAGTTACATTTATAGTATCATATTTCGAACACTCAATAAGCGCTGCCTGCAACTCTTCCATGATCTCATGATCAAGGGGGTCCTCATAGACATCAGTAAAAATATGGTCCCTGAAGAAAGGTAGGGCGTACAACTCACAAACATCCTCTATCGTAACGGTAAACTCACCCTAGCCAGTCACCAAAGTGTGAGACTCCCTACTCCGTCGAGACATTAAAAGGTTGAGGGTAGAGTTATGTTTGGCCATAGTACAAGATTTCAAACTATTAATCGCAATAAGAAGGCCAAGTCCCTCGAGGATAGCCTTATAATAAGGAACAATAAGAATATAATCAACCCATGTAGCCCACTCCTAAGGGGCACCCCCCACAACCTTGATTTCAATACTAGAATAAGGGAAGTCACCACGGTCAATTCTAACTCTGAGAATAGATTCATGGAGAATAATAGGAGAATTAGTAGACTAACCTAACTCCACGTCGGGTTACTCGATAATATTAGCAACAAATTTATCCCCAAATTGGGCAAGAGAAGCCATGAAGTTATCATTTGGCCTAAAGTATGGTTCACGTCGATAAAAGCCAAAATCCCTTTCCTGACGAGTGCGCATGTAATATTCCCAAGCTTGAGAATAGGATGAAGTGGTCAAGGAACTACCAATAGACTTTGTCCCAAGTGAAGAACCCACTATGATGGAAGTTACAAGCAAGGAACCCCTAGTAGTGGCAGAAGTCACGGTTGGGGAAGAACCTCCCATGACAAACATTTCACAAGAGGAACCCACAGGGGCACAAACTCCAAGTGAGGAACCTATGAGAGAGGAACCCTCATTAATAACAAGCGGTAGCGAGGAATCCCCACTGATGCCAACCCTAAGAGAGGAACCTTTGAGGGATGAACCTTCATCAATAACAAGAAATGGTGAGGAACCCTCACTGATACCAACCCCGAATGAGGAACCTCAGAGCGAGCAACCCTCATCAATTACAGGCAGTGATGAGGAACCCTTAGAGGTTCTTTCCCCAAAATACAATCTACCATGAATTGAACCCCTATCTAAACTTGATTCTAAAACCATCCCATAAGAGGAAGGGACATTTTGTTACAATTAGTGACCCATGGTGACGTCAGTAACCAAATGATAGTCTGTAGGCATCGGGAAGGCATAATCGCCTTGGGTAGTGGTTATAGTGGTTGTGCCAGTGTCCACCACTGTAGATATGGAAATAGAGATGGGTAAATAGCCGATTATAATGGGAATAACAATCATAGATGATATAGCCAATATAGTCCATAATTTCGTGGATAATTCCACGAACGTCGCTGTCTGGACTCAGATAGGCTGCAACACCATTAAGTTAGCTTTGGCTTGTATTAACTGCTACCTGGACTCAGATAGTCTGCACAACCTCCTTTTATCTTGGTTGCTTCCTCGGAGCATACGGGCTTCAACCCTTACTCATACTAGCATACCCATCTTTGGTCAGAATTGGCCACTGCCTGGACTCAGATAGGACGCAACATTCTTCATGATGGCTGTTGACTGGGTCCAAACTGGATGCCGCCCCTATTTGTACATAGATAACTACTCTCCAAAAGGATTCATTCTCCAACCTTATCCATACGCCACGTGTCCTAGGCACGTGACCCTACCTTTGTATCTCCTATAAATAGACGATCTCACCTCATAATTAGGGGGACCGAGAGAGGATTTACCCAGTGAAGCCCTGCCAAAATCTCCACACCATATCTCTACAGAATTAAACCCCTCTTGGGGGCTTATTGGGCCACAACACTTCCAAACTTGTCTTCAAGGCCACATCCTGGGCTTCCATATCCATTACATCCATGTATTCTCCTCTCTTACCTATCTTGTACGCCTCTTATGGCATTATATACTTGTACACACTACATACATAATGAGAGTGAAGAACCAAAGTGGATGTAGGCTCATTTTTATAGCCTAACCACTCTATATCATGTGTTCTTTTCCTTATTTCTTGCTTTACATTTATTCTACACTTGATAGGATGTACGAGAGTGACTTGTGTCTGATTTCTCGTATCATCAGTAGCAATATCGAAAGAAGCATTTTGCGATGGCAAAGTCATTGGTACTGAAGCTTGAATAAAAATATGGATTTTTTTCTCTCTCAATAGAAATATCAACTCCATGTGAATGTTTTTAGAATATGGTAAAAGTGAAAGATTTTATTTGAAAATGGGAAAACATGTGGGATTACCAAAAGATTAGCAGATTTTTTTCCCAAATGATGAGATGATAGTTCTCATGCTGACACATGGCTCCTAGAGACCCCAAAGCCTAGAATGAAGGGACAATGCATTTAATAATCCTAGGGGTAATGATGAGGAAACTCTAGTATTCCTCAAAAATTGAAAATTGAATTTATGGTGTACAAAGCCTTTTGGTCTCCCCAACACAAAATACTTTGCGCGGGGGGCTATTGTAAAAGGTTATTTCAAGCTTGCCCACTATATTTTGGGTCGAGGGACCCTCAAGTCCCTCCCCCCTCAACTTCCAGAAATGATTGGGCAAGGGACCCTCACGGACCTCCCCCCTCAACCTCCATAAACTTTGGGTGAGGGACCCTCAAGGTCCTCCCCCTCAACTTCCAAAAATCCTGGGGAGAGGAACCCTCAAGGCCCTTCCCCTTCAACCTCGAGAAACCTTTGGGCGAGGGGACCTCAAGGACCTTCCCTTTACTTCTAGAAAATTTTGGGCGAGGGACCCTCAAAGCCCTTCCCCTCAACCTCCAAAATTTTTTGGGAGAGGGACCCTCAAGGCCCTCCCCCTCAACTTTCAGCATTTTAGGAGAGCCAAATGTACTATAGATAAGTTGTGCTTATAGGATCCATTGCCCATATTTAATTTCTCGAAAAAATTATTTTATGTTAAGAAATGGAAAGGGGCTTGAAAAGAGAAAATTATCTAAGCATTTAAGGCCACTATTTGGAAATAGCCTAAAATATTAACGGCACATAAAATCATAAGTGACAAGGCCATTTTTATTTCATTATGCTTTGCTACACATTAACATTATGATATCTTTAAAAATCAAAGAGTGAATTCTTAAATATGTGAGATTTTAAGGGTGTGATGTATTTGTACATATATATATATATATATATATATCTTTTATACATATACTTTTTATACTTGATAAAATTGAAAATTTTCCAAAATAGTTGGTAAGATTATTTAAAACTTCATCGCATGTGTTTATTGGATTATCTTTGTGATGTTATATTATTTGGATTTGGGTGATGAAAGTATTTCATGTCAAGTTTCTAAAATTTTTTCAATTACGGACAAAAAGAGGGAGACCAAATTGAGGGGGAGTTTTTATTTACTTTAGACTCTAGTATGTGTCATATTATTTATTTATTTATTTATTTTAATGAAAATAGGTTGATTTTATTGATATAAGAGAGAAAAGCCCTCTCAAGTGGCAATACAATAGGAATAAACAAACAAACATCAGATGTTTCTTATAAAAGGAAGAGGAGAGGCATCTATCATCATAGATGCTTTAACGTTATTAGGAAGATCCGACCAGCTGAGGAAAGCATTTTGACATTTTGACGATTCACCATGAATTGCAAGAAGAGTTGCCACCTTGTTAGCCTCTGGGGAACAGCAAGAAATTTGACATTGAAGATTATGAATTAATTCCTGAAGATCTTTGAAAATATTTCTAATTTTCCAATGAACTGATTTTGAGTTAGCCTCTAAGAAGATTAGAATCTGCCTTGAGTGGAACTCTAACATCACCTTTGAGAAATTCTTCTCCAAACAAAACTTTAAACCTGCAGAAACAGCTTGAAGGAGAGCATACCGAGGAACATCGTGAATAATGAAGTTTGAAAAAGCCCAAATTAATCTACCATTATCATCTCGAATAATTATACCTATACCATTGATCTTCTGATTTTCTGACGTAGTAGCAACATTGATTTTGACTTGATCTACCCCGGGTTTCTTCCAATGATTAACATTCTTCCAATAAGCGTAGGGTATAGGTAAAGAGAAAGCAGTCCTAATATCCTGATTTATTCCATGAGTTAGTTCTTTAAAAGGAGTAAGCATAGTAAGCTCAGAGATTAAAGCCACTACTCTGTGAATAACTAGACCTGGTTTCATTGGGATATTTTCAAACAAAGCCTTATTCCTGCTAAACCAAATTTCCCATATGATTATGATAGGAGTCACTTGAAAAAGCCATTTGGACATTTTTGATTTACCCGCTTGTAACCACCAGTGAATAATAGAACTGTGTAATGAAGAGCAAGAGTTTTGAATACCCATAAGGTTGGAAAAGAACCTCCAAACTTGCTTAACAACTGGACCAGAGATGAATAAATGATTAATTGTTTCATTATCTGAATGACAGCATTGACACCTTGAAACCAACCTAATCCCCACTGATTGAACACGGGAGTCCACAGGAACTGCATTTTTGATAGCTCTCCAAACAAGCACTGACATTTTTGGAGGAATATAAGGGTGCCATACTGATTTAAATGCTAGAGAAGATAAAGTTTGAGGTCTGATTTGATTATATTCAGATTTGAACGAAAATCTTCCATTATCTGTTAGATTCCATATCAACTCTCCGTTGGAAAAATGCGAATTCGAATCAATTATCTCCATACCATATTGAATCCTTTTAAAAGCCAAAGAGCCATTTTTGCAACCCATATTAGAGTACTTAGCAGACATAAAAGAGGCCCAAAAACTTTTTCCTTGCTTAAAATTCTAGGCTAAACGTAAATTGGAAGCTTCCATGACTGAATACAAATTCCTAATATCAAGACCTCCCTCTTGTTTAGGCAAACATATGGAGTCCCACTTTATCCAGTGAAATTTTTTCCCAAAAAATTGATTAACTCCCCAAAAGAAAGAGCTGAACATCTTATGAATGGATTTAATGATTAACTTTGGAGGATTTAAAGCAAAAAGAGAGTATAAAGGGATAGAAGAAAGAATAGATTGGATAAGGATAATTCTTCCCCCCATGGAAAGAAACTTGGTTTTCCAACTAAGAATTTTTGAAGCTATAGATTGGACAAGAGGTTCAAAATAAATAGATTTCCTTCTTCCTTTAAACAGAGGGCTGCCAAGGTATTTCAGAGGACCACAGGTATAAGCAAAACATGTTATTTAAGAAATAACATTCTTAAGAGAAGACATTTTGGGACTCAGGTAAAAACAGCTTTTCTCTTTGCTGATGAGTTGACCAGTTTCAACCTCAAAACCCTCCAAAAACTTCATAAGATTTTTAAGACTAGTTTTTGATCCTCTAGAAAAAATTATAACATCATTAGCATAACTGAGGTGGCTAACAAGAGGACAACCTCTAGGGTAAGAAAAAGGTTTTATGATACCTTTAGACATAAAGTTGTTATTTCTTTTGCTTCATGTAAGTAGTTCTTTTCTGCATTGATAATGATCTCTTGGACAACACAAGATGAAGAATTTAACTTGATGATAAACTCTCCAACATCCTTCTGTTTTTGGGTTTAGGAGGGCATTAGTAGTACAATGTCTTAGGGGTTTTAGTTTGGTTCGATTTTTTATTTTGTATCGGAATAGCCAATACGGGAGATTTGTAAGAGAAAATTTTTATATTACCTCATAGTTTAGACATTTTAGCGTATCCCATTACAAATGGAACAAACCACATCCACATATGCTTATGTGTTCATCAAATACAAACTAGTGACCGAGCAACATTTCTAATATCAAACACGTTAAAATCGTTACAACTCGTTATGGAGGTATATGGAATTTAGGTTTTTGATTTAACGTATTCAAATTTATTCTGGGATGTATTTATTTTCAATTAAGGCTTTTTAATAAAAAAAAATTCAAAAATATTTTTTTGTTTTTTATCTCATTAGAACGAGATGTGACTCTTGTTAGAATGAGGCTCACTTCTCATTAAAACTAACACTTTAGTTCGTTAGAACTAAGTTTTTAACTCGTTTGAAAGATCTGTTTAAGTTTGTTATAATGAACTTCTAATGAGCTTGAAATGGAGTCTATTTGTTTCACAGTGCTGCACCTGTTGGAAGGTCGTCGAAATCAACTGAGCTCTTCGTTCAAACGCATGTCAACCTATTTAGAACAAAACTATAATTTTTGTTTGAATAAAGTCCCATTTTCATTCGAACGAACTCTGCATCCTCAAAAAACATGTGTTCTACAAATTGGACTCTCGTGAACTGATTTTTACATGACTTTTAGTGCAAATAAATACCTATAACTGCTTTAATCTTTTCGTCCTTTTCTTTCCTAGAAATAACACTTTATTTTGCAAACCACTCATCCCTAAAATGATTTGTTTATTTTGTCAAATCCTAGTTCCATACATACATTTAACTCTTGTAGAGTGTTCCCTACATCTGACGTGTGTGGAGTTGCGACTCTACTCCTGAAGAAGAAAGGATTCTGTAATCTTGAGGCTGATGTGGATATTGAGGGAAGAGCTGCTTCCAATGGGTGGTGCAAGACTGCATCACTTTATTTTAAATATTTGAAGACCTATGCCACATTATACTTAGTGGAACTCTAAGTAGTGTGTGAGTCAATTCGTGTTTGCTAAATTCTTAAATAGTGATGAAATAAAAGGTTTTTCCTGAAAGGAAAATTTTCCTCAATCTTCTTTCTCTATTTTGATTTGATTATTTGGTTTTTCATATATAACTTTATAATTTATCTTACATGCTCACCTAATTCTATTCAATATATAACTTGGCTAAAAATTGGATCTTGTGTGTGTGATAAAAAATACAAGTGAAATCGTATAACCAACACTTCCACTAACCCCCAAATATTTGTTAGGGATATCTAGGTAAATTATAAGGTCCCAAAAAGGGGATAAATTTTTCATCATCTTTCTTATTTAAGACCAAGGGATGAAAATTCTCCAAAATAGAAGGTGCATTTTAAACAAACATAAGAGGTCCACCTACCTCCTTTTTTTATTTAATTGGAGGTAATGTTTTATTTGATGCTTCATTAGGTATTTTAGTAGGTGTTTAATTAGATAGTTCATTAGAAGGATATATACCTTCTACGTCATCAACAACTAGTTTAACAAGTCTATAAGTAACTAATCCTCCTTCTTCTGAGTAATAAATACGTCACCGGGGTGGAAAATCTTCAAGTTCTTCTCCACCTTGATTCTTTTCCCCTTCGGCATCACTGGGCTAATTGTATTCTTCTCGAGTAATTATTTGGAAGTCTTTTTTTATATATAATCAACTATATTCTCTATAGAAAGAGAAAATAAAGTTAATGAAACTCACATTAAATCTATGAACCGGGATTAGGCTATGATTCCCTTGCATAAGTAGTCAAAGTCCACTATAATAGTGTCAGAATTTTAGGTGAAGAATGAGGTCACCTTCAAATCATTTTGTTCCCCATCACTGGATTTAGGGATGTTGGCATTAGAAGTGTCTCTTTCATAAGTAATGGAACCATTATTGCCATACCTAACCCTATCCAAAGTGTACATCTCAGCATCACCAACACCGACATAAGCGAAAGTAAACAGGAGCAACCCTTGCAGTTTGGGCATTGAACTAGACTGACCTTAAATAGCCTACTTAGGGTTCCAATTATAAATAATTTTTATTCTTAAATACCTCAACATGGGTAATGGACCAGTCACCAATGGTAGGAGGAAAATTCTAGAGTGTACGAATCCCTACACCAGTGCAACTATTACCCACCCAGTTACTCCGATGAAAGTAAGAACGTTATCTTCCAATTCCTAGGGGATTTATTCGTGTCATTCATAAAGACTTGTACCCTTGTCTTGGGGGATATGTAATTTAATCCTTGTCCTAATCTGAGGTGAAGCCACGAGGATAAGTCCCTCGGCCTTTTGGTCTAAGACTACACCTTCAAGCTAAACTTTATAGTTCAGACAGATAGATCCATAAGGATCCTCTTAAGCCATGTTAAAAATAAAGTAATTTAACCAGATCTTAACTCCTAATAGAAGATCCTATGTCACAAAATTAAGACCCCTATAGTACCTTACACTACCTCGTCAATCTTAGAAAGGTCATCTAGGAGATCATAGCCCCTATAAAGGGTCCAAATCTCAATAAAATAATTACAAATGCTTAACAAAGCCTCATTAAGGAAGAGTCTACCTCCGGTGCCTTCCTCAAACCACAACAGGGTCTAGTATATGTTTTTTTTTTCTCATTCCAATATCTTTATGACCAGAAGTGCTCTCAAGTAAATAGGCAAAAGAGAATTGTCTAGTTTGACAGATTTATAGAGATGTAATATCATTGTTCTGCCAATCCCAACCACACATATGAATTTTTCCTAAAGAATTAAATGGAATATAATTCTCCCAATAATCACCACTAATAACATAAAACTCCTTTGACCAACACTGAACTTCTTCACTATAGCTGCAAAGGTCAACTATGGTTGCCCATGCCGTAAGAATCACTTATCACCAACTGCATTTAGTTAGTTATATAAGGAAAAATCGAGGACTCTGAATTCAATATATCTTTATTTATTGTTTAGTGTAATATTTATACATTGTATTTGTAAAAGAGTTAGTAATCTTTCCAACCCTTGTATTATATTCTGAGCACCATACTTGGGTAATGGGGATTTATTTCAGTCTTATGAGTCTAATCTAGTTTAAAGTAATTTGAGGAATCACCATCTACATCCTCATATGTCTCTAATTGTTAGAGATACCTCATGCCTTTCATACACATTAGGACTCTAACTAGTATAAGAGGAGGAAGTCGAATAAAATATCTTATAAGACCTATAATTCAATTTTATGTAAAATGTATATTTTAACCTAACTATGATGAATCTGAGGTGATATGGATTTGTACATAACTTTGGGAGGAACAATCGGTGATGTCTTTACCCCAGGAACCTTTTAAGGTATGACTACTTCTTAGTTACCTTATTTTCAAAACTCCCACCACTCTTACCATTCTCCAAAGTCAAGGAGGATTTATGTAAAGTTTAAAAATCCCAAAGGTGAACCTTCTTATGACTATGGGTACACTTAAATGGTATAGGCTCTACGAGAAAGACGTGTCATTTGAATGGATGCATTTTTAACTTAAAGAAAAAATATTTCAAAAGTCCCTTATAAAGGGAAAAGGGACACATGAACTTAATCATTGCCTTTTTCTTCATATGGAAGAAAAATATCTTAAGGTAGGTACTGATATGTCTTGTGATGTAGAGTGCATAAAAATGGTTTGGACACTTTTAGATGCAACCTCTCCTCTATTGAACCCTATCCTTTTTTTTGTATTTTGATAATTTTTTCGGATCTAAAAGCATATTAATTAAATTTTGGGACCAATTCAGCAAGTCCAAGTTCAAATTAGACATATAGATAATCCATATCTCAAGAAAATAATTTTTTTTACTCAAGGATAATTTAGAGTCTTAACTCTGTTTTAAGGCACACCTTAAGTACTTGAATTCTCTTCGAAGTAATGTATTATTACTTCCCTCTAAACAAAAACCCTAGCAAAGAGAAAAGAGTTAAGAAAGAAGAATTTGAATAGAAGAATTAACCCGGATTAAAGAAGTTCAGATTTGTAATCCATTAAGGCAAGTAAACGCTTACTTTATATTGCATTTCAGTTTGTAGTTATTTACTTTCTCGAATTAGTTAGAAATTAGGGGTTTGATTATGAAAAACTAAACTCGATGATTGATTAATAAAATCTATGGGTAAAAATTACATGAACTTGAATAAATGAACAAAATGGGTGGAATATTCATAAAAATATGGGTTTAATGGAGAAAGAGAATAAACTTAGATGAGAGATAAGATCTTGATGATTAACTTGATACATGAGTGTTAAATCTTGAATCTGTGAAGATTTACCTATTATATTTATATATATAATGATGAGATTGGGTTATATGGATGATCTATGAACTAAAATTATAGAAATTTGGGTATAGAAATTTGGGTTATAACGAAGTTGGGAGGTTGGGGATGAATCTCGCCTAAGAAAAAAAGATTTAGGTTTATTCTTTAGGATATCATTCGAACCTCGTTCGAACCCCATTTGAATGAGGAACTATTTTTCTTTCGAACGAGCTAGGTTTTTCGTTCAAATGAGGTACTATTTTGCATTCGAACGAGATGGGTGTTTCGTTTAAATGACCCGTAGTTTTCGGTTGAGTTTGGATCGGGGAAACGTTTCGTGTATTTTTATGAACTCGAGCGAGTACATGGGAGGTTATCCAAGTGAGTATATAATTAACTAAAAATATAGTGGTTTCGCAACTTATTTCTAAGAATTTAATAATTATCTAAGGTGCTCAAATAAAAGACTAGTTAAGTAAATAAATCGGGAAGTTCGGATGAATCGTGCTCGGTAGGGAGATACGTACGGGTTCTGTAGCTATTATATATACATATTAGAGGAACGTGTGTGTGTGTGTGTGTGTGTGTACATATATATATATATATATATATATATATATATATATATATATATATATATATATGCTACATGCATGTCAAACATACCTACTCAATAGTGCCATCGGACGAGGTTGCGCGTAATGGGAAGTCCACCCTGGCGTTAACCATGAGATGTTGGATAGATGTCACAGGTCATAGTACTGTTGCATGGACACTATCCATGTGTGAGGATAAGTGTTGAACTGAGTTTGGTTGGGTGCGATGTGGTATGGTTGCAACCCCAGAGCATATGACAATGACCGCCTCCATTGTATGTGTATTCGTTTGGGATCGGTGGTGAGATTCTGACACGTTGGCTTGGTGTGAGACATAAGTCCTAGAGCTGGATAACACACTAGGAATGTATTTGGGGTGTCCAAGATATGGGGATACGATTATACACTATAATGATATATAAATATATATATATATATATATATATATATATATATATATAGCATGGGATTAGATATGTATATTATCTCGTGATTAAAGTGTCACTAAAATGCTATATATAAATGAATACCTAGCGAAGGTAGTTAGACTTAACTAATAGAGAGTATTAAAGGGGTTGGGCTTCCATAGAAGTTGTGTATCCTAGTTAGACCGGGTACTTTAATTAGGATAATTAAAATGAACACGTTAGGTGCGCACTGTAGTTAAGAGGTGAGGTGTACCTCAAGTGATTGTCATCGATTAATCTTGAAAGTAATAAACTTTGGTTTTAAACAATTTAAAATAATTATTTACTTGTGAAAATATTTTACCCCACGGGCTCTGACCCGCATATTCCCATCTTTCCTTGTTTTCCCTTTTACACCCCAAATGTGTAGCGGGAACAGCTGAGATAGCAAGGATAGATCTGTTCTTTCCAATGGTAGCTGTGGATCCTTACTTAGACATTTTATTCATTTATAATCTGAATAGGATCAGTTATTTCCTTTTACTATTGGGCATGTTTCCCGTAGATTATAGACTTATTATCATTGCAGAATTTATATTTTGTCAGACTTTTATTCAATATTCAACTATTATTTCAGTTTTCTTTGTGGATGTAATTTGGTGACCGATGGTTTATTCGATTCACAATTATTAATTATTATGTATGATGTTTAGTTTGTTATTGTGGTTGTATAGATTATTTGTATTCTCTATGTTCTATTATTTATGACAGTGATGCTTAGAATGATCCATTCTGATATTGTTTTATTTTAGTAACGAATTGATGGCCCGACATCAAAATAGGCGAGTTGTCACAGTTGGTATTGGAGCATCAGTTTATAGTGTCTTTAGGATCTGTGCAGACTTTCTACGTTGTCAGTGTTACATTTTCTTTAACATAGAGACCTATATTTAGGACTGTTATTTCTGATTGTGGATTTACGTTTTCTTGTTATTATTTATGATTAAAATGAATCTCATACAATTTTGATTTGATTTTGAATGCCAAACAACAGGAGAGGAAGGCCATCTCGTTCCACTAGGAGGCCCATAGGGGAGGAGGCTCAGCCGGCACTGCCAGCCACCCAGGGGATGGTGGCAACTGCAAAGGTTACCGCCATTATTGCACAAGTGATTAATGTCGCGATGAATGCCATAGCACAGTATTTTCCCTAGGCACAACCACAGCAGGTAGTGTCATCAGTTGTTTAGGATCACCTAATACCATCTATTTGGGAGATAGTCAAAGAGGCCTTTCAAAAGTGCCATATGCCATAGTTTTAGGGGAGTGCGAATGTTGTTGCTACTAGCAGATGGGAGAAGGACATCCAGAGGTAATTACCATGGTTGAGTGCAGTGACACTCAAAAGAAGATATTATCTACTTTATGCTAGTGGGAGCAACACTTTAGTATCGGGAGTCGATCACCACAGCAAATGAGAGATATAATATGACCATATAGGAATTTTGGATGCGGTTTGACTACAAGTTCTTTTTGTCAGCAGTTCAAATGGAGAAGAGGAGGAGATTCCTTGACATATCGTAGGAGGGCTGAACTGTATTCGAATATAAGGAGGAATTTATGCGCCTGATAAACTTTGTTCCAGATGAGGTGAATACAAAGGATAAGATGGTCTTTAAGTTTACTGATGGACTCGCATGGAGGATTCTCTAGCACTTAATGGGGAATTCGGTGTTATGGACCTAAACTTAGGTCATAAATGTCGTGTTGCTCCACTATCAGGATCATCGCTTCCACCTAATGGAGCGAAGAGGGACAGAGGTCAAGACCAAAGGTAGTGGTACTAGTGGGGCACCACAACAGTAGCAGCAGAGGGAGAATGAGCGGGGTTCCCGATAGGGGGACTCTGCTAAGAGATTCAAGTTAGGTAACGACAACTACAGGGAGGGCCATCAATGCCAGAAAGGTCAGGGGAATTAGGAAGGTGGCCAATAGTGCCGAGGTTACCAAGGTTAGCGGGGCCAAAGGCAGGGGCACCCTAATCAGCTCTAGCAAATCCAGATGTAGGCAAATTTTACTAGTAGATGCTTCGCATGTGAGGAGCAGAGCCATATGCCGCGTGCATGCCCGAATAGGGCTTGGGTTCTAGGGTTATATACTGAAAGTCATGGTTCACTAGTGAATTTTAGTATGTATATTTAATGATAATCTTCACAGGTGATGTTTGAATCATATTATTTCATATATTTATGCATATGTGTATTTTATTCTACACAGTAGATGATCTCGTGTGTAGAGTTCGGCTTACACACAAAAGATCAAATCATCGATCCTTTTAGAATATAAGTTTGGTTCACAATCTTAGATGGAGATGGACACACCATTAGTAGGATTGTAGAACACTATTTTAGTATGTTTATCTTGATTACAGGAAATGGTATAGTTTTGACTTATTTTTCTAGTACACTTTCTGTGTATTGAACGGGACTAATTTGAGATAATTGTCTTTGTACTAACTATATAAGATAATGAACATCTCATGGTTATTACCAGTGATTAATCTCTTAATCCGTACATAATTGAGGGACACGTGCAACAATTGTTATTTACTTTGACCTATTGAGTGAGATTCATTTATGGATCAATAAGGTTGGTAGATTGGACAATGGTGTTTAGTGTATGGTGAAGTTTAATTATGAATGGAATCCCCATCTCGGTTTAGATATTGATGATTTCCTCTTGATATAGATTGTAAGTTTTGATTATGTCATACCCGCCCAGTGGATTTAATTATTCGACATATCAAATAAGTTAAGCAGACGGTCTCAAGGAATTTATAAGAGGTCGATTAAATATAATTGTCAGTAATGTAATTTAATCGACGGGTAACTGTAATCTTAACGTGGGGAGATTATTAAGCATTAATAACGAGAAACTCGAAATTATAATTTTGAGATAGTAGACTAGAGTGAAATTATTATTCTTTCGTGGAATGAATAGTGATTTATAAAATTATGGAATTAATTATAGAGTTTAATTAGGATTCCTAATTTTGTAGGAATTTAGTCTCCTATTTCTCCTCGGGTCCCCGTGCTAGCATATATAAGCAACCCCTTGTCTCCTAATAAGTGGGGGATAAATATAGATCAGAAGAATACATGAAGAAGGAGTTATAGGGTCGTGATCCTTAGTGCCCACACACGAATGACATGTATTGGCTTAACGAAATAATATGGAAGATATCGAGGTCTCTTTTACAGCTCTCATGTTGTAAAATTAATTACGGGCAACTAGAGAGTCCAAAAATTATGAAAGTGAAACCACGGGTTCCTGACATATAGAGGAAGAGGAACAAGAGATTTCAAGTCATTTAGAGATCATTTTATTCATCCGCGCCATGCATCTTTACAAAATAGTGATTCATGAAGCAGATCTGACAACACAGATTAAATCTGGAATCGAATCAAGAATGGATCATGAAGGTGAACTAAATTTTCTAGAAAGTGTTATAATATACATAATACCTAATATAATACTTTTTAATTCATGGGTATGAAGGTTTGGGGATGAAATCAACTCAAGAACACACAATTTCATCTGCCCAAACAAATACGCGACGTGTCATGGTATCTACTTGTTAGAGCCATAACTTAAGAACTGTTGATCGGATGGGCGGTTGGGGCTGAATTTTTTGTACAAGTTTAAGAGTCCAAAAGATATAAAAAAAACTCTCGAAATATCTTATTTTAACGCTCTTAATATTTTTGAAAAAAATCATTCTGATTTTATGGCTACCACACTGTTAGATTTACGACATGGATTGATGTAACACGAGTGAGATCAAATCTCTACAGTTCAATCCAGAAGGAACCACAAAGGAATGAGATCTTGAATCTCCTATGTAGATACACCATAATTATTACTTTTTAAAACCCAATTATCATATAAATCAAATGATCGAGTATTTTATTTTAAATCCTCCAGCAATTGGTATCAGAGAAAGATTTTGATTTACATGATAATTGAGAAATCCTTATTGTCCATCTAAATCGGTTTAATCGATTGAGTTTTAATCTTGAATATATACTTGTAAGGACACAAATTTCCAATTGAGTCCACATATATTTTTGGCTCAATTCCGGACAAAAACATTTATTCATAGGATAGTATTTAATTGTAATATTCTCAAGCCTATGAAGTGTTTGTTGAAGACGTAGCGGAAAAGAGTATAAAGATTCATCAAATATGCCGGTTTGTGTGCCTCATTTCTACGTCATCAACCATAGTTCCATGTTCCCAAGGTATGAATGAAATATTATATATATAGGAGCTTGGAACAAGTTTATTGGGTGTTAGGTTTTGTAAAAACTGTGTTTTAATTTTCAGAAAGAATTAAATAAAACTTTAAAATAAGTTTATAAAGTTTTCTAGGCTAAAATAGAATTTTCCAAACTTTCTGGTTTTTCGTTCGATAGAGTCGTTCGAACGAGATTGTCGTTCGAACGAAAATGTCGTTCGAACGAACCTGCCAACGAGTTCCCATATTAGGCCACTGACATGTCGTTCGATATGTCGTTCGAACGAACCTTCTGTTCGAACGAGATATCCAACGAGATTCTAACGAGTTCAATCTGGAACGTCGTTAGAAGTCTCGTTCGAACGAGATTCCAGGTGGGAACAGTTTTTGGCAGTTTCTTGGCAGTTTTGCACCCACTTCCCCACTTGGTTTTTAACCAAATTTTTCAGACTTTATTATGTGCGGGAAGAACATTTTCTAATCTAACTTTTCCATCCTAGTTTATCTCTTAGAGAGAGTTTGAGAGTAAAAATTGTTTAGGAAAATGTTCATGTTTTGAGTGAGATTTTTAGAGAAAAATTTCCATCACTCTAGTGTTTACACCCAAATGAGTTTATTCCAAGTTTTGTATACTTATCAATTGCTTGGAGTTTGGCACCGGTTTTCTCTACACCGAATTGAAGAGAAGTTTTGGGTTTTGCTTCCACCACCCACAAAGAAAGAAGAAGTGTTTCTATGTTAATTTACCCACATGGAGAAAGGCTCCATGCTCGGGTGACGGTGACCATATAAAGTCCTATCGGTGGATTTCGAGACCGCGGTGGTGTTCCAAGGTTATTCGCTAGGAAGAGGTTTCTACAAGAAGAAGCGTCGAGGCTTGAGAGGGATCGAGTCGTGCGTTGTATGTCTATCTGTCTTGTAATTGTAATTCCGTATCTAGTGGATTTGTGGCTAGGGCCGTCCGAGGTTGTTTCCCGTCTTGGGTTTTTCCTCGTACATCGCGGCGTAGTGTGATTGGTTTATTTTATCTTGCATAATAACGTAGAACGCATGTTTAGGATAAGTACAAGATAAAATTTGGTTTAAATAATCACACTTCATTTAATTTGGAACTAAATTAAATATTGGGTAAAGTTTATTTGATTCAAGTCATTTGCTAAAATTTGGTTTCGCCTAATTTGCTAATATTGATAAACATGACTTAGGCAAATTCTAGGACTTGGATTAAATTAATCAGTTTAAGTGAATATATTAATTATTTTATTCTATTGAACCATCATCTTCGCTTCCGCATCTATATAAAAGGAAATTATAACTTTGATTTTAATTGAGAAAATCACAATCCGGGGCTTTTCAATACTAGATCTAGGATGATTTTTTTTTCCAGAGATTCATAAGTTTCGTCCCTCAATTATGGTCTGATTCATGTTTATTAATTTTATGTGATTGGATCCTATGATAGTTTATGTGTAGTTATTTTTCTATCTTCAATTGGGTTGTAGTAATTTAATTTTAGTTCTAAATCATTAGATCTGGTTGTAATTATTATATATGTAATTATTTTTTGGTTCGTCAGAATCTGTATCTATTGATAAGTCGGACACCGAACACAATTTTAGGGACGAATGAGATTTGTCACACAATAATTTGGAAAATTTTAGTGGAACCTTATTGTGTCGTAACCCACAATGGGAGTGTGAGTTACTGATTACGACATCACACGAAAGCATCACGATACACTTCATAGGCACACTAAGTGTCTAGGTGACATGGCGTAGTGGTGCGGTTATGTGCTGTTTTGGCATGGGCAACCAACCAGAATATTTTAGTGGTGGTGGCACAATATGGGTAAACTTTGACTTGGCCTAGATTTCCTACTTAGTATGGTTCCTTACATGGGAAGGATTCTTAGAGTCAATGATTGCGTGAGATATTGTATTAGAGACCATAATGGAGAGGGACCTATTTTAGTTTCCTTATTATTTATGAATTATGTCTCTTGCTTTTCTTATTCTGTTGTAATTGTGGTTCTTGTTTAATATTTGTATTTTATTTAATGGCGTATTAAAATCAATTAATTTTTGCAGACCCATTAAATTGGACAACATGGATAAATATTATTGGACCAGGCCTTAGTTCCTGGTTTTTCTTGGAGAATAAATTATCTGGTGGTTCATTTTAAATTTATTAAATTCAATTGGTTTTATTTATTACTCAAATTAAATTTAATTTCCAGAATTATTTTAATTTAAAATAATTTAATTATTTTTGGAAATTGGTTATTTTAATTTGAATAAATAAATTTGAAAAACCCATTATTTTAATTGGACAATTTGAAATTGACCAGTCTCCATGGTTACATGTTTAATTTTTTTTTTAAAATTATGGGTTTTTAATGTGTAATTAAAAAATATAAATTAATTTTTTGCATTTACTTTGTGTATATAAGGAAATTTAGAATTTATATTTATTACACATGTTTTGGACGCATAGAAATTTGGTCAACCGAAATTTTGGACATGCGTCAGTTACGCTGTATTTTTAAAAGCATTAAAATTAAACTTATCTTTTTTACAACCCTCACAAGAGTTTTAGATTATTAAGTGGGAGAGAGATTTGGTCACAAACAAATCCCACGGTCTTTAACAACGGTTTGTAGGTTTTGAATAACAAGTAGGTCATCTAAAGAGGAATACTAATTATTGTGGTAACCAATGCAAATCTCCTTACGAATAAATTTGGGCTCATATTCATATGGGCGCCCCCCAAAGGAGGGGTTTATGTGATATGGGATAGTCTAAAATTAGTTATTGGTATACACTTAGACACAAAATTATAGTAGGTTCTTCAAAGAGGAATGTTATTATTTTGTGGGACCGAAGTTTCATCTATTAATTTTATTTGTCATAGTCTTTGCTTAGATGGTAAAATTAAAGGAATTAGTCTGCCTAATGTGATTATGTATACTAGGTTCTCCAAAGAGGAATGCTATTCAAATGGTAAATTGAGATGCTGACGAATTCTTCTAAAATGGTAGACGAAGCCAACTTTAAATTGAATTCAAAGTTAATTGCTTATCATATTATATTCTTTATTATGTGATTCTCTAGTTTTAAGTGGTAACTCCAACAGTCACTTATTTCATACTCAATTTTATATACCTTATGGTAATAATTAAAAGGATTGAATTCAAATTGGACATAGTGTTGATGATAGAGAAATGCATATGTGTATTTTCTCAGTGTTATCTTGAATAGTCACATTACAAGATTTATTTTTGAAAATCTGGAATATAAGTAGAAAAGATTAATGGTATGACATAATATGATTTGTTCATTAAGTCAGATATATTCTGACATCGTTATTAATCAGTGTCCATTGCCTATAATATGACGATTATCTCACATCAAATGTTTGATAATCAGGGCATATAGTTAGGCAGGTTACCATGAATGACTTTAAAGAAATATTAGTATGAGTCATAAAGCCCTAGTTATAAGATTATGTTTTAATGGTGATTTCTTATCTAAGGGAATTAGAAATATAAAAAGGTGAAATTGATGGGAAAACCCACATCGGTATCCTCCCCAATAAAAGGTTTTATCATGATATCATATAAGTATTTAAGTTACTGAAATAACTTCACTTCTTTGTCGAAAGGGTGATAGAAGCTAAAGTAAAATAAAAAACTATTATGTCGGAATTTAGACAGTGGCTAGGTTTCAAAGACATTAGTGAATTGCGTAATCGCAAGTGAATTCACTAAGAGCAGTCAAAACACAAGTAGGAGTTAGTAAGCTTATCTTCTTTAAAAGAACATGGTAGATACATTTTATTTGTAAAAAAGTTAAATAATGTTTAATGGGTTGTTCTATGATAACCTGGATTGTAGACACCTGAGTCATTAATCATTGGTTCCAGAAAATTAGTCAACTAGTAATAGGTGAGTTTATCTACTACTGGGAATTTGTAATTGCAATGGGAGACGTGAGTCCCAGTTTCGATAATTAGAGATTAATTTTAAATGATTGATTATAAGTATGTGAGAATAAAAGGAACTTTGGTTCAACTTCTACTCTTTTTATGGAAGGATATTTATTTTATTTTAATAACATAGGTGTTATTAATGGTAATAAACAATATATTCACCTTTGGTACTAAAACGGATATTCATTATAAAATAAATCTCATATTTTGTACACTGTAGTTTTTGGATAATATTCATGGTTTATCACTAAATGGATAAGATTATTCTCTATAAACCATAATATATCTATAGACCAAATACCCATGTCATTTTATCTAAATGAATTCTAAACTGGTAGAAGCTGGGTTCTTACATTCATAAAAAATGGAGGAACTTCGAGTTAATGAATATGGTTCAAATGGAAAATGACCAGGAGGTATTATAGCTACAGAAATATTAGAATTGGTTTATTATGATTGATGTAATTCTATAACTACCTATTTGGGAATTTAAGAATTACAGATCAGTATCTTGGATTATATCCATGAAGATTATGCGACAAGTTACTTTCAGTAATGGGGTGTCAAAGAAAGAAGAATTAGGTTTCTTTCACATGTGATAAGATTCATGTTGATTATTCATAAGATATAGAGACGCATATGTTAAGATTATTTTCCAAGTCAGTTTCCTTTACTCCCATTAAAGATAATGGATTGCATTCAATTCAATTCAAGTACTTAATATAATGGGTAGTGCAACACTTGTGTTGGGAGAAAACTTGACAAGTTGGAACAAAGATAAATGCTTAAATCTATATTCTAGACCACATTCCCAAAAGCATTTTTCGCAACAATTGAAGGTCTAATAGGCTTGTGTGAACTTCTTTCATACCACCAATATAGGTTAAAACATCACAAATAAGTGAGTATGACATTTTACTACCTTATCGTAGTGGGAGGATTGTCAATTCTCATAATGGTGAAAACCATATAAATGCATCACGATTTGTACACTCGTAAAGGGAAAACTTTATCATATTGGAAGTGTTTATTATTCTTTGGATTTTCATCCATTATGACCCCTGGAGAATAAGATAACGAACCGTGTATTTATAATAGGTATTCCTTCATAAGGATGCAAAGCATTCTTGGAAAAGTTATGATATTTAGTACCATATAGATTCAACAAGATGGGGTCAAATCCATATGATCCAAGTGAATCTAGTTAGAGAGGTAATCAAATTCATGATTTTGGTAAATGGTTGGATGTGTTCAGTGTGTACGAAAGAAGTGATAGAAGCATGGTGGTGTTTTTAGATACTATATGTATAAATATATTTATCGTCGCATGCGATGTAAGGATATGTCATATAGTTGGACTGTGGTAGTCCAATCAGTTAAATATGAAACTATTAGAAAATTCTATTACATTTTTGGGATCAAATTAACATGTGATCACTAGAAAGAATGTACTTTTACTTATTTAAGTTATCATATTGATATTATTCTTTCGAGACTTTGTTATGCAATATTCCAAGAAAGACATCCTCTCTTTCAGATTTGATATTTGTATTATAGTAGGTAGAATAAATATTTCAAGTACCTGAAAAGGATTAATGAATATATATTTTTTTTCAAGTAAAGAGATAAGTAACTTGTAGGTTACTAACTCATGTATTCAGTTAGATTTAAGATTCCAAAAAGTGTATAATACGCCTTGTATAAGAAATTATACATAAAGGAGTTTCTAATGGTTGTGATTGCATTGGTTGACAATTGGTAAGCCTCTTACTTTAGGTGTGAGGTATGGTTGCTAAATGCATGGTTCCATATCTTTGAGTATAAGTGGGAGATTATTGGGGTTGTATACTAAAAGTCATGACTCACTAGTGAATTTTAGTATGTATATTTAATGAGAATCTTGACAAGTGATGTTTGCATCATATTATTTTATATATTTATGCATAGGTGCCTTTTGTTCTACATAGTAGATGATCTGGTGTGTAGAGTTCGGCTTACACACGGAAGATCAAATCACCGGTCCTTGTAGAATATAAGTTTGGTTCAGAATCTAAGATGGAGATGGAAACACCATCAGTAGGATTGTAGCACACTATTTTAATAGGTCCATATTGATTACAGGATATGGTATAGTTTCGAATTATTATGCTAGTACACTTTGTGTGTATTGAACGCGACTAATTTGAGACAATTGTCTTTAAAATGACTATATAAGATAATGCACATCTCATGGTTATTACGAGTGATTAAGCTCTTAATATGTACACAATTGATGGGAAAATGCATCAATTATTCATTACTTTAACCTATTGAGTGAGATCCATTTACGGATTAATAATCTTGGTATATTGCATAATGGTGATTAGTGTATGGAGAAAGTTAATTATGAATGGAATCCACGTCTTAGTTCTTAGTACATATATTGATGATACTCTCTTAATATAGCTTATAAGTTTTGATTATGTCAAATCCGGCCTGTGGATTTAATTATCCTACATATCAAATAAGTAAAGCGAATAGTCTCAAGGAATTTATAAGAGGTCCATTAAATATAATTGTCAGTAATTAATTTTAATCGACGGGTAGCTGTAATCTTAACGTGGGGAGATTATTAAGAATTTAATAACGAGAATATCAAAATTATAATTTTGAGATAATATACTAGAGTGAAATTATTATTATTTAGTGGAATGAATAATAATCTATTGAATTATGGAATTAATTATCGACTTTAATTAGGATTACTAATTCTGTAGGAAGCTAGTCTCTTATTTCTCCCGGGGGTCCCTTTGCTAGCCTATATATGCAACCCATTGTCTCCTAATAAGTGGGGGATCATTATAGATAAGAAAAATACATGAAAAAGGAGTGTTAGTATCGTGATCCTTAGGGAACATGCACAAATGACATGTATTAGCTTAACGGAATATCATGGCAGATTTCAAGGTCTCCTTCAAAGCTCTGATGTTGTAAAATCGATTATAGGCAATTAGAGAGCTCAAGAATTATGAAAGTGGAATCACAGTTTCCTTACATATAGAGGAAGTGGAAAATGAAATTTCAAGTCATTCAGAGATCATTTGACTTTCCTGTTCCATGCATCTTTACAAAACAATGATTCACGAAGCAGATCCGACAACATAGATTAGATCTGGAATAGAATCAAGAATAGATCAAGAAGGTGAATTAAATTTTCTAAAAAGTAATATAATATACATAATTCGTGATATAATACTTTTGAATTCACGGATATACAGGTTTGGAGATGAAATCAATTCAAGAACACACGATTTCATCTGCCCAACACAAATGTGAGATACGTTAGGTATCTACTTCTTAGAGCCATAACTTAAGAACCGTTGATCGGATGGGGCTGAAAGTTTTTCTATGGGTTCCATAGGCTAAAAGATATAAAAAAATCTTAAGATATATTATTTTAACTCTCTTAATATTTTTGAAAAAAATCATTTCGATTTTATGACTGCAACACTGTTAGATTTACGACACGAATTGGTGTAACATGAGTGAGATCAAATATTTATGGTTCAAGCCAGAAGGAATCGCAAAGGTATGAGATCTTGAATCTCCTATGTAGATACATCATAATTATTATTTTTTAAAACCCAATTAACATATAAATAAAATGATCCAGTATTTTATATTAAGTCCTCCAGCATAGGGTTCAAGAGCTGGGTGCCCAATAGGGGCAGCAGGGGCAATATGTGTAATAGCTTCCAGCCCCACCTGTAGTTCCATCATTTTTGCCTACTCCCCCACAGGGGCAGGTATAGTTTATATGTGTGTATCATCTCCAAGGACTAGTTTTATCGCCAGCACCACCAACGATTGAGGGTGTGTTTTCTTATCTACGGGCACACGTGGTAGGTTTTATTTGGCACGGGAGCATCACATTCACTTTTCAGAACAAGGTTTGCACGTGCAACAGGCTTAGTGGATTTATCCAAGGATATTACTATGATTGTGGATTCACCTTTGGGTTGTGGGACTCTCATTCCCTTCATCTGCAAGGTGGAAGGTGTGGACATGGGAGGTTGTGCTTATTAATGAATCTGCTCGTGTTAGACTTGGACGAGCCTGATGTTATTTTGGGTATGAACTGGTTAGTGACGTACAGAGAGATGGTGGCCTGTTACAGTAAGACTATCATGTTCTCTATACCAAGGCATGACATTTTTTTTGTGGCAATGCTTCGTCCAAAGGGAGGGTCAAGCACGCATTTATATCATATTGAGGAGGAAACTTCTGAGGGTATAGTCATATCATTGTATTCAATCCCAATTGCCATGGATTGTGATTATGTGTTTCAGGAGATACCGAGGTTATCAGGGAGTCAAGAGATTGAATTTATGATCGACTTAGCGTCGGGGATTAGGTTGTTAGCGAAAGCACAACATCGTATGGCTCCATTAAAAATGTGGGAGCTACGGGATCAGATTCAATAGTGATTGAGGGAGGGTTTTATTTGCAGGAGTACTTCACATTGTGGTGTCCCAGTTCTATTTATGAAGAATAAGGATGGGTCTTTACGGTTATGTATAGATTACCGGGAGTTAAACAATGTCATGATCAGGAACAAGTATTTTTTATCGCATATCAATTACTTGTTCGATCATCTAAGAGGAACATACTACTTATTTAAGATTAACGTGAGGCTGGGGTACCATCAGTTAGGTATCAGGGAGGATAGCATACATAAGACCATGTTTTTTATGAGATACAGTTCTTATAAGTTTAGGGTTATATCGTTCGGGCTAACCAATGCACCAACAGTTTTTATGGATCTTATGAACAAGGTGTTCATGGATTTTTTTGATTAGTTTGTCATTGTGTTCATAGATGACATCTTAATTTTTTATTGAATAAAGTGAGAGCATGCATATCAGTTACGTACTTATGGTCCTTCGAACATTACGAGGCCACCAGTTGTATGCCAAGTTTGAGAAATACGGATTCTGATTACGAGAGGTGCAATGCTTAGGGAACATTGTCTCTGAGAAAGGGATTTTTGTGGATTTGAGTAAGGATCAGCGATGAGGAAATGGGTCCATACCCTAACACCGACGGAGATGCGCAATTTTTTGAGGTTAACAGGGTATAACCGCCGATTCATTAGAGGATTTTGAAGATTACGGGTAATTTGACAAATTTGACTCCTAAAGGAGTATCTTATGTATGGGATGACCATTGCCAATAAGCTTTTCATGAGCTAAAGGACAAATTAACTTCAATGCTAGTACTCGCATTTCCTAGGGGAGGAGTGGAGTACCTTATTTTTATTGATGCATCCTTAGACACACTTGGGGGAGTTATACAGTAGGAGGAGTGAGCCATAGCTTATGCATCTCGCAAGATTAATCCCTATGAGAATAACTATCCCACGCATGACTTGGAGTTTGCGATAGTCGTATTTACCTTGAGGATTTTGAGGTACTATCTTTTGGGGGAGAAGTTTCAATTGTTCATGGACCATAAGTCACTTCAGTATCTTTTCACGTAGAAGGAGCTGAATATGAGGCAATATAGGTGGATTGAGTTTATGAAGGATTACGAGTTTGACATCCAGTATCATTCGAGGAAGTCCAACAAAGTGGCAGATGCATTGAGCCATTTGTTGGAAGGAAATTTAGCAGCAGTGTGGAAAGCGAAGTAGGCAAAGCTTCACCAGGATGATGAGCTAGTCCGAGCATACTTTATAGTGATGATCGTCACACCCGAGATCATTTTAAGGGTTGTGAAGGAACAACAAAGGATTTGTCTTATTAGGAGAGAATTCAATAGTTATTAGCGAGTGGAGCGAAGTCTTACTCAGCCAGTTCTGAGAGTGTCTTACGCTTTAATGGGAGGTTAATTGTTCCAAGTGATGAGGATCTACGACATGTAATTACGCAAGAAGAGGATGGGTTACGGTTTTTGATACGTCCCGAAGGGGATAAAATGTACCAGAATATGAGGCAATAGTATTGGTGGTCCAAGATAAAGGGGGCATAATAGAGTTTGTCTCCGGGTGCACCACCTGTCAGATGGTGAAGGTCGATCATCAAAAACTAGCCGAGGTTCTACAGCTGTTAGATAATCTGGTATGGAGATGGAAGATTAGTTCAATGGACTTAATAACAAGGTTACCGATATCACAGGGGGTCACGATTCCATCAGGGTCATTATGGATCGATTGACGAAGGTAGCCCATTTCTTGCCATTTCGGGTGGATTACACGGTGAGGCAATATGCGCAGTTGCTTATATTGGAGATAGTGATATTACATGGGGTGCCTTTCAATATTGCTTTAATTTGGGATAAGATATTTGTGTCTCAGTTCTAGCAGAGCTTTTAGGAGACGATGAATACATAGTTTCATTTGAGCACGTATTATCACCCCCAAACTGATGGGCAAATGGAAAGGGTAAATCAAATATTAGAGGATATACTGAGGATGTGTATCCTGGATTTTAAGGGAAGCTAGGAGCAATGTTTGCCTTTCGTAGATATTGCATATAATAACTCATACCAGTTCACTATAGGCATGGAACCATCTGAGGCTTTGTATGGGAGACCTTGTCATTCTCCCTCTTATCGCTTAGAGGTGGGGGCAATAAGCTACTTAGGACAAATTTGATTAAGGATATGTCAACAAAGATTGAGTGGATTTAGAGTCGCATTTGTGTAGCTCAGTATAGGAAGAAAAGTCATATTGATAAGAATAAGAGATTTGTTAAGCTTGACGTGGGTGATCAAGTCTTATTGTAGGTATCTCCCAAGAAGTGAGTGATGCGGTTCGGAAGAAAGGGAAATTGACACCTAGGTATGTGGGGCCTTTTCCCATTATTGAGAGTATTGGGCTAGTTGCTTATAAACTCACCTTGCCAGTGCATTTGCAGAGGATTCACGACGTGTTCCATGTATCGTTGTTGAAGAATTATCACAGGTTTGATATGACTTATTGTCACATACCGTTAGAGTAGATTGACTTGCAACTAGATATCTCGTATGAGGAGAACCCCTTGACATCCAGGATTGTAGAGAGCATAAACTTGGATAAAAGATGGTACCGTTAATGCAAGTACAGTGGGAACACCATAATGTTATCGAGTCAACGTGAGAGCATGAGGATGATATGCAAGATAAGTATCCGGAGCTCTTCGTGGAAGGTATGTTAGAATTTTGAGGACAAAATTCCATTGGGGGGGGGGGGGGGGATATAATACCCCGTAATTTAATTGCTTTAATTTATTAATTTAATTGGGAAAAAATAAATTAGAAATTCAAAAATATTAATTAGTAAGACAAAGGATTAATATTAATTGGAATTATTATTTACTTGTGTGTGATAAGTAAATAGTTATACAATTTATTATAGGCCATGTATAAGTGTTAGCGACGGTCAAATTGGTGATGGGTCAATAGGATGTTACATAGGGTACACACATGTCACACCTGAATAATGAAAAGTTAGCATAATTGGAGTAAAGTGACTCGGATGACCTTTTCGAGTGCACTGGTGATCCGAGAATGGTCTAATTAGTCCAGAATAGGCACCCGGGTATTGTGTTTGGATTTCGAAGGCTTTCTTGGTATAAATAGGGCCATATAAGGAAAAGAAGGCCATTTTATATATTTAATTAAAGCAAAAAATGGGATTTAACTTTTGGGAAGTCTTATTAGGGTTTACAAAGGTGGATGACAACCCACATTTCACTTTTCAAACAAGAGGTTGGGAGAAAAGAACCGTAGAGAAGAGAAAAGAGGTAAGAAGGAAGGATTTAAAGAGAAGATTCAACTCGAATTAAAGAATTTCGGATTTGTGATCCATTAAGGCAAGTAACTACTTGGTTTATGTCGCATTTCAATATATAGTTAATTACTTTCTTGAATTAATTACAAATTGGGGGTTTGATTATGAAAAACACAACTTGATGATTGATTAAGGAAGTCTATTGGTAAAGATTACATGAACTTGAATAGATGAACAAAGTGGGTGGATTGCATTCATAAAAATATGGGTTTTAATGGAAAATGAGAATGAACTTATGTGGGAGATAAGATCCTGATGATTAACTTGATATATGAGTGTCAAATCTTAAATCTGTGATGATTTCCACATTATATATATATATATATATATATATATATAGCGATTGGATTGGGTTATGTGGATGATCTATGAAATTTGGGTATAGAGGACCCTAGAAATGAAGTTGGGAGGTTAGGGATGAATCCCGCCTAAGAAAAAGGCTTTTGGTCGATTCTCAAGAAATCTCGTTTGAACCCCGTTCGAAGAGGAACTGCTTTTCGTTCGAATGAGATAGTTTTTTCATTCCAATGAAGTACTGGTTTGCTTTCGAACAAGATGGGTGTTTTGTTCTAATGACCTGTGGTTTTGGGTCGGGTTTTGATTGGGGAAACGTTCCAAGTGTTTAATGATCTCGAGAGATTACGTAGGCGGTTATTCGAGTGATAATTAATTAAAGATAGATTGGTGTCGCAACTTATGGTGGGAATTTAATAATTGTATAAGGCTCTTAGATGAGGGACTAATTAAGTAAATGAATCGAGAATTTAGGCTGAACTTTAGGAGAGATGCGTACGTTGATCAAGGGGTGAAAAGTAGCGCATGTCAAACGTCGATCATTGTTTTCTGTTCACCGCCTCAATACAAAAACCTAAACTATGACTACACTCTTTCAAGGGAGTATAGCGGCTAGTACGAGTATCTAATCCACAGAGACGAGTTGCTAGAATTTATAAGGTTTAATATTCCTATAATAAAAGTGCAAAAGATAATTATCAACAAAAAGGAAAAGATGCAAAAAGGAAAAGATTAAACTAGACGAGTGTATTTAACTAAGTTAACAAAGCGAATAAAAAATATAGGTTGCATCGAATATCCCTCACCCGAGTTAATTAGTATAAAATGGTTACATGGGTCGACGAGTTATTAAGACTGCATCTTGTTTCGACAGTTAATTAAATCAAGAGTTGTCGCACCCCTAAACTCGTATAAAAGTCTAATATAATTTTGGCATCAACAAATGCCCCAAAAATTATGCACGCAAGGTCGTAATCACGGAGCATACATGATATACCCCGTGAAATATCCTAGACATAATAACTAGGACAACGCACTTGAAATAGACCCGTAAAACTCTATCACCAAAGCAAAGCAACATGTCAATTATAGGTAAGTTCAATCCGACACAACCTAGAATAATTTAGCTAGAAAGCATGGTAAATAACATGTATTGAGAGAAAGAAAGTAAACCTAATTATGAAAGAAATAAATAAATGAAATACAAGTTAATTTAGGCAAGGGAAATTAATGGAAATAATGAAAACAAAGCTAGAACAAGTAAACTACAATAAAGAAGATGAATGAATAGTATATTAACTTACAAACAATGGGCAAAACACCCATAATGGAGAGTAGGGCAAAGCTCTCTCTATAAACCCTAAAATCTAAGACAAAAATGTAGATCCTGAAAATAGAAACCAAAATTGGTTTATATAGTAACTTATAAAAGAAATAAAGGAAAAATAAAAGAAAAAGAGAAAGTGGAAAAATATCTGGTGACCGCGGTCGACCGATCGCAGAGGCGCGGTCGACCAAGCCTTTGGGTAAAAGCCCACTATCTCCTTCCCACGCAAAAAATGGAAACCGCGATCGACCGACATCAGAAGTGCGGTCGACCGGTACTCTATTTTCTGGCCTTGTTTGGTCCAACATGAGGGGAAAAGGTTGAATACGAAAATGGACATAACTTCCTCGTCCGAACTCCAAACGATGCGCCGTTTGTGGCCACGCAATTCTAACTCAACAAAATACGCATCCGTGGAATCCCCATGTGCCGGAGATGAAATGTTAATTGACTAAAATTCCCTTGGAGTAGCGTTCGACGATGGAACTTCTCTGAAATACAACGGATCCTCACTTTTAGCGTTCCAATACCTACAAAAGCATAATTAAACCCTGAAAAGCATGTATATACCCAAATAAGAGGTTGTATGGTTAATGAGCATAAATATAAGCATTAAGGACCATAAAAGTGCTAGAATGCATAAAGATATAGGGCGGAATATGCAATATTTATGTTGTATCATATGTGTTCGGTAGTTATTATCTATACATACTAGAGGGACGTATATATATATATATATATATATATATATATATATATATGTGTGTGTGTGTGTGTGTGTGTGTGTGTGTGTATACGAAATTTCTTATTAAACATATCTACTTTGTATTCCTTCGTAGGAGGTTGCGCATAGTGGGCAGTCCACCCTGGCAGTGATCAACAGGTATTGGATTGATTCCCCAGGTCATAGTATTGTTGCATGACCACTATCCATGTGTGAGGATAGGTGTTGGTTTGAGTACCTTTGGGTGCGATATGGTATGGTCACGACCCCAGGACGTATGGCTATGACCGTCTCCATTGCATGTGTATTCATTGGGATCGGTGGTGAGATTCTGACCTGGTGGCTTAGTGTGAGGCGTGATGCCTGAAACCGGAAAACACATGAGGAATGTATTCAAGGAGTCCATGATCTTGGGATATGGTTATATGTATATCAATTAGCGATATATATATGTATGTTTATAAGATATAGCATGTACATCTATTTATATCATGTGTGTAGCTATGTATGTTATCTCATGATTATTTTAATTATAGCAAGTGTGTCGCTAAAATAATGTTATAAAAGAATACCTAGCGAAGGTATTTAGACTTAGCAAATAAAGAGTATTGGCGGGATTAGGCTTACATAGAAATTGTACATCCTAGTTAGATCGGGTAGTTTAACTATAATAATTAAAATGAACACGTTAGGTGTGCACTGTAGTTGAGAGGTGAGGTGTATCTCAAGTGAGTGTGACCGATTAATGTTGAAAGTAATACAATACAGTTTTAAACTATTTAAAAAATTTATTTACTTGAGAAAATATTTTACTCTATAGGATCTGATCCGCATATTCCTATCTTTCCTTGTTTTCCTTTTTACACCTCAGGTGCGCAGCGGCAGCAATCGGGACAACAAGGATAGATCCGTTCTTGCCAATGGTAGTTATGGATCCTTAATTAGACGTTCCATTCATTTATACTCTAGATAAGATAAGTTATTTCCTCTTGCTATTGGGCGTATTGCTCGTAGATAATAAACTTATTCTCACTCCAAACTTTATATTTTTTTATACTTGTATTCAATATTCAGCTATTATTTCAATTTTCTTTGTGGGTATTATTTGATGACTGATGGTTTATTCAGTTCCCCGATATTAATTTTTATGCATGATGTTTAGTCTGTTATTGTTGTTGTATGGATTATTTGTATTCCTTATGTTATATTATTTGTGATGATGATGCTGAAAACTATCCATATTGAGATTTCTATTTATTTTAGCAAAGGATTGTTCATCCGATTTTCAAATAGATAGGTTGTAACAAAGACATTGGGCTAGAATGAACAAAAAATGTACTATGATAGAGTATTACACCTAGAAGACAAATATTTATAATCGAATAATACTATATCAGACTAGAAACCTTTTCATGACATATCCTCCTAGGAGTGCTAACCACTAGAAAATGCTACACAACCGCAACTGATTTTGGTCCGCGACCAATGTCTTCAAATCTTACAGAAACAAATTCATTTTTAAAGTTGAAGCAAACTTTTTATTTCCCAATGGTATGGAACTAGGAAAAGCTACCAAATGTATTCATATTTCCTAGGATATGAGATTTATAAAGCTTGATGGAAGTTTTAACAGTGCTTGGGTAATGAAAACAAACTCACATGTTTTTTTTAGATCTAAAAAATATTTAAAGTCGCTCAAGAACAAATTTAGCAAATATTCTTTCAAGTATTAAGAACAAGTAATGAAACTTCGAATAACTTTAAAATAATAATGAAAACAATGGATATCTAAAAAATACAAAGAAGGTTTTTGCTCTTAAGAAAAACTTATTTCTTTAGCTTGCTATAATAATGTGATAACCTTAAAATTAATATCCTTATTTTTTTGGAGAAGAATATGAACTAGATAAGAATTTTAACCTTGTGGCCACAAGCTCTCAAATCCTCTAAGGAATTTTTGCCCACAAAAAATAGGTTTCTTCCCTTAACACAACAAAACATATGGCTGCAAAGATAATTTACATTTTTTTAAATTAAAAAGATTTTATTTTTGCGCTAGATCGTATACGTTTGTTAGATCTTTGCTATTTCAAAGAATGTAAGTGTTGGAGAGAACCTGCAGGAAGTCCATGTTATGAAAGATTCCAGGGGAAAAATGAAGTACAAACTAGCGAAAGGTTATTTTTCTATAGTGAGGAAAACTTTTTTACGGTGAAGCAGGTCTGAAGCAGGTCGCACTAATGTCTTGAGAAACTGTCCAGTTTTGCCAAAAGTTTGAAAATTATTTTGGAAAAAACTCTAAGTATGCTTGTTCTCAACTTAGAACACTCATACTTAAAATACACACACAAGGATGTAATTTCTAAGAAAATAGTTTTTCTATATGAAAACTATATTCGATCATGTATTTGAAAATATCTTCAAAAACTCACACACAAGTTTAACATATTTTCCAATTTAGTAAAATTCAATTTTAAGTTATGCTAAACCAAGGGTGAATCTACGTCTTCTAATTACTTTATATTTATCCTAAAGTGGCATTCTCATTAGTTATGGCATGAGGTGGTTCAATGATGGAGATGAAGAAGTCCAATATTGTAATCTTAATTATGAAACTTTTTGAATAATTTAGACTATGACTCAAAATATTTCCGAACAGAATAAGACAATCTAATCATAAGGATACTTTGAGCATACTTGTGATCTTAAATTGTAGTCATATAACATATCCAAAATATTCTTCCGTAAGGGAAAAGTCTTGTTCATGGCATCCCTAAGTTGTGTGTATAACTCATTAGAAGATTTATTCTCCTTCATCATAAGGACTTCGAGCTAGGTGGTCAACTCTAGAAGCTTATCATGCTTCATGATGGAGGTTTCTTCGTGCCTCACTTCCAAAATGCCCCAAACATCTTTAGATGTTATGAAATTCAAAATACGTCTAAACTTATTAATTCTTATGACTCTAAATATAACATTAAGCCCTCTAATGTTCTTCCTATTCTCCTTGATCTCATTATCATCTCATGTTCCTCATTTGTTTCTAACATAGGTATCATTAATAATGATAATGAGCTATTTCCAAGTCACTGGCACACAATCTTATATATGCTCATGAATTGACATTGATATATCATGGATGCCTTCTAATAGGATAGTCACTACCATCAAACGAAGGAGGTCAAAGAGATGAACCACCATCCAAAATGCACAAAAAATATACTCTATATAATGAAACCTAGACCATCTAGACCATATCTGATACCAGTTGAGAGTGCATGCCCTAGATGGCAACCACTAATATAATATTAATTACCATATTCAAAGATCATTTTTCTTATTTTCGAAGGGTAATTAAAATATTTCTAAAAGGTATATGTGATAAAAAAAATTACCAAAGTTAGATTTGATCCATTTTATATTCTTTAATAAGATAAGTGATTATAAATAAGAAAAAAGAAAAATAATCATACAACACCATCTAGACAAGGAAAACAGTCGGTTATGAGAAAACATTCAATTGATTTGACTGACAAATATACTAAGGTAGAGAATTATATAGAGTTACTAATTATTACATTTAATTAGAAATAACTTTAACTAACACTCTTTGAAACCCTATATTTCATCCAAGGGAAAGTGTCATCAACTAGAGAATACTACATAAAGGCGACATGCCATGCTTTGCAACCAATAGTCTTCAAACCTAACAAAATATAATATTTACGATTGAAGAGAAAATTTCTCAAAGTAAATTCTAATCAATATTAAAGCCTAAAATCTATACTTATGATGTGTAATAATATCTTAAAGATTAAAAAGTGTAAGGGAAATTGTATGTCACTCAAAATTCACAAAGTGTGATTTAAACTCAAAAGTATGAAAACTAAATCAAGAATAAATGTTTGGGAAAAAAATGTTTAACCCTTAAGTAAATAATATAGAAATACTTCAAATAGTTTTCATAAAAAAGAAATAACAGGTTGAAGAATGTAAGAACAAGTATTTTTCTCTCAAGAATTATGATTCGTAAAATTTTGGAGGCAAAACTCTTGTTGCTAACAATGGTGAGAAGCATCAAGTTAAATATCCAAATGGCTAGGAACTAGTACTGAATATCAACTAAAAGATCTTGGAGAAGTGCCCCCTAGCATAACTTCCAATTTATTCAAACATTAAAGATCTCCAATCCCATAATCTAAGGGGCATTGATGATAATATTTTAGGCTATTCTCTACAATGAAGTCAACTTCCCTAGAAAGAACTTCGAATGACTTAGTTCATAAAGTCTAAAAGATTTATTGAGAAACTACCAACCATGACTTCACGATCGACGATGAAATATTTTTTCTAAAGTGAATGGTGTATTCAGTGTAAATAATCACAAGTTATGGAGGTCACTAAGGAGACTAACCAAAGAATACTTGTTTGTTTAATCTATGAGAAAATATACCGTACGCATTCTGTAAACATAAATTTTATATGAAAAACGTATTACATAATGTCTTTAGAAGTTACAAAATGATGAAATTACATTTATTTTTTTAATTTAAAGATTTTTTTAGCCATGTGATTGAATCTATGCTCTCTAGTCTAATATATCTTTATATCAAAGTGATGTGCTCAAGGCACTGTCGTTGACAATCTGACTTGAATGTTTTTAATCAAAGAAGCATTCTGGAGACCTTAGGGATAAGACTCGAAGTGTATTTTGGTCATAGAATTCCAGATATACCTAAGTATGAAGTCATAATGAGTACATTATAATCTTATCTATGTCGTGGTAAATGGTGTGATTGATGTTAATATCTTTATTTATTTTCTTGTATGTGTAATTTGATGTTGTTTTCTTATATCTGTTCTTTGCATTATTCTATGGTGGCTTTAACATCCATGTTTTTTTTCTTGATCTTATTTATTTTGTAAGGTTATTTTATTTGATCTTCCATGTTGTACATATTAACGGATTTTCTAATTATATCAATGAGTTTTCTCCTTCTTTTTAGTCTTATATAGGGCCTTATTTATGGCACATTTCTTCACCATTTAAAATTTTCATGTTTCAACCAAATCTATAGGTGTACCTATGAATCTTTTATTTGGCACCCAAATCTCGTGACGTCCATGTGGATTACCATACTTGGTTGTAAATTTCAAAACAAAAACTATTTAAAGTTTTGCAAAAACTCTATATTCATTATTATAAGATATGGAGATTTAAACATATGTACGAAGAAATAGTTGTGTGTGAAAATGAAATTCATTATGTTCACAAACATGTTTGGTTTCCAAAAATTCTTTTGTTTTAAAGGTGTATCATAACATCATTGAGTTTATTATCTTTGTTGTTTCAATATATATAGTATTTCAATGTATTTGTCATATCATGGCTGACAATTTTTTGAATTTTTATCTAATTTTCTAATTATGTAATATATATCGAATTGTGTCAGTTATCATGTTGTTGATATGTATTATATCATCAATCGAGGATAAATTGATTTAGCGTTATCAAATAATTAAATTTCATATGAATATAGTATGTGTACTTTATTGTTCCATTTAATCAAGTTAAATTTCTAAATTATATATAAACAAAATGTAGTGATTTATTAACTCTTAAGTACATCATGAATTTTTTTACGGGTTTAAGTTAAAACATAATTTAAGAGTTTTACACATGAGGTTAGATGTTATCGATTTTTTTACATTCCTTTAGAGACTTAGTACGTTGTCAAATATTTAATCCCCCATTAATATTTTTCCTTTTTTATCTAACAATGTGTGTATATCTCGTCCATACATTCTATCTTTCTTCCATCCATGCTCTTTCTTACTGGTCTTGAGTACCTACAAAATATGACGGAGCAAAGAGTCTTTTTCGATACCTGTTAAACTTGGGGTCATTGTTTTTTTTAATATGAAAATATCGAGTATCGTCTATATTTAAGAATTTTCCTTCCCTTTATTTTGCTAACATTGTATTTATCATTATTCTTTACACATTAAGTGATTGAGCAGATGAAGTAATCAATGTATATTTGATTTTTACTTTCATAAATAATACAAAAATGATGATTACCCAATTTTACACAGTAATAACAATTGTGAAAAGCATGATTTTTTTTTTACAAAAGGTGGAATGTGTTCTTTGTGTAGTTACTTTGGCTTTTATAAAATTTGTTTCTCTTTTAATATTCTCATCTACCTTTTCATATCTAATACCTTCTTTATCATATCCTTATTTTTCTTTACTTAGAAGAAGATTTAATCATTTGCTATTATTGTTGAACTTCTCAAAATCGATATTAACACGTTGACTCCCCTCTTTTAGTTAAGGGTCTTGTTCTTAAACAATGAGGATATTGTCCTCTTTCCATTATCAAAATATCAATTTATCTTTTTAGAATTTTATTTTCAATCGTGAATTATATATTTTCTTTTGTCGACTTCCCATTTTATGTATTAATTAATTTCTTATAGAAATTGATGGCTAAATCATAGATCACTTAATCTATCTAAAGAAAGCATGAAATCCAATATATTAAAGATATTTAGGTCCAAGTTTTTGGTATAATAAGACCTTTCCTCATTACCTTTTAACATATGTTTTTTGCATGATTGGACTTCCACTTCTTATTTGGATATGGAGCTTTAATACTCCTCAATTATCCATCCTTCTTATATTTTTGTGAATGAACAAAATTATTTCTCCTAGTCCTACTCTTCATCATCACCGCTATCATCATCATCATCACCATCATCATCATCTTCTTCTTCTTCTTCTTCTTCTTCTTATTCTTATTCTTATTCTTATTCTTATTCTTATTATTATTATTATTATTATTATTATTATTATTATTATTATTATTATTATTATTATTATTATTATTATTATTATTAAGGTGGTTGAAGTATTTGCTGAGATAATCTCCTCATGTTTGGATCATTTTTGTTTTGATCTTGTGTATCATTCAGTCTTCATTTTTTTGTTAGTCGAGTTATTATCTACAACCTTTTCTTCTAGTATAGACCAAATGTCAAACGCATATTTGCAATGTGAAATTTTATTTAGATAATCATTGTCTAGAGTATAACAAAAGAATTTTATAGCTTCATTATTTAAAGTAATTATTCCAATATGGTTAACTCCTTATCACAAACTATTTTCCAAATATAGAAGTTGTGGCCATCCCGAGATCTTCCCTTTCCCAGAGGCGCTTTCAGGGGGAAGGGAAAGATGAAGGTCCCATGCCCCTCGCTACATCGTGTGGTGCTTTGATCTTCGTCGGTTTTGGGTTGATGTCAGGAGATAGATCCCCCACCTATTTTTCACAAAACAAGCAAAACAACATTTCTCCGCCTCGAGTAACACCCCGTAATTTTGAGGATTTTATATTTAATTATTTTTGGGAGTGATAAAATATTTAAATTGGAGAAACTTAAATTCATGAGTTAGAGAATTTATTTGAGTGAGCCTAATTAATTATAATTGGCGATTTTTAAGTTTAATGGCTCAAAATCTCGTGTGTCACATTTTGAGGTCAAAATTTGGAAATGTTGAAAAGTATTTCGGATGACAATTCTGAGTGCGCGATTGCGTCTGGATGGGTCGAGATAGTCAAAAAAGAGTACCCGGGGATAGTAATTGGGTCTCGGAGTATTTTGGGCATAGCCGGGCCCATAAGGGGCGATTTGGGCCTTTTTAATTAGGCCCACATGGCCAAAAATGGGATTTGATGTTTTTAACCTAATTGAGAAATTAGGGAACGACAGCCAACACAACTTTTAAGCTTAGGGCTTGAGAGGGAAATTGGGGGAAAGAAAATCAAGAGCAATTGGGAGCTTTTGGAGCCAAATTAAAGGGTTAATTTGGGGTGTTCTTCGTCAACCAATCTCTACACCAACGAAATCAGACCCTACGAATGATTCCAGGCAAGTGGTTAACTGTTGTGATTTCTAAATTATGATAATCAATTCATATCATAGTGATGTGTATATGAAAATTTCATTTTGGGTGTGTGACCAAAATTCAAATTGGGTCTTTGGAAATTAATATATTAATGGGATTAAGGGTGAGATTTATTATGTTTATAATTCTAGGATGTAGAGGAATGAATTGTATGTTAAAATCAGTGAGAACAAATGGTTAATTGCTGATAAGATGAATGAAATTCGTATTGGGGGATTTGAAACTCGGATAATACCCAAATCGGAAAAACGTTGGAAAAAATGGTTATTGACAATGAATTAAGGTCTGTGGGATGTTTAGACCCTTTTCCTATTCGGAGGATATGTTGTTTGTATTTGGGTAAGAGCTTAGATAGAGAATCAAAGCTTAAATTTTCGTCCATGGCTGACAGCGGCTGGAGAGAACGAATACTGGAACAATCGATCGATCGATCGATCGACGCAGGGGGCTCGATCGATCGAAGGTGCAGAAATCTGTGCAGTTCGCCCAGTTTATTATATAAAGGGAAAGTTATTAGAAAGTGAGTTTCATACATTAATAAGTGATAAATAATTATGAAACAAATATTCCTAGCAATTATGGGAGAAAGTAATTGGGACTAGGAATAATTTATGTGGGGCACTTATTGGATGAATTTGAGAAATTTTATTCCAAAATAGTGAGATACGGATCAAGTGAGCGAGTCCGGGCATATTGGTCAAGCGACCCCAAGGTACTGAATTAGGTTTGGAGATAGACTTCTTAATTTAGAGTCGGGTTATAGACTTGGGAAAATATTTAATTTCGGGTCAAGTGACTAAGTCCGAGTATGTTGGTAATTATAGTTAAATATAATTGGGGAATTTATGGAAACAAATGTGTGACACATTGTAGGCAAATATGTGGGTATGAAATTTTGAGATGTAAGATGGACCAAGTGAGTGAGTCCGGGTATATTGGTTATGTAATACCAAAACATTAAATTAATTATTGAGTGAGTAATTAATTTGAAGTCGGAACACAGACTCGGGAAATGTTAAGATACGAGTCAAGTAAGTGAGTCCGGGGATAATGGTTGAGAGACACCAAGTTATTAAATTAATTGAGGTTATAATTAATTAGTTTAGGGTCAGGTTGTAGACCCGGAAATTGGGAATAATTAATTAATGAGTAAATTAATTAATTAGAAGTCGGACCACAGATTTAATTTGGTATAAATTAATAAGAGTGATAATTAATTTAATTAAAGTCGGATTGTAGACTCGGGTATGATTAAATTAATAAGTGTGATAAGTAATTTAATTAGAGTCGGATTGTAGACTCAAGTAGGATTAAATTAACATGTGTGTTAGTTAATTTAATTAGAGTCAGATTGTAGACTCGGGAAAGTATTGAATTAATAAGTGTGTTAATTAATTTAATTAGAGTCGGGCCACAGAGTCGGATTTGTGTAAATTAATTAACTGGGAGTCGGACCACAGACTCAGATCGATATTAAATTAATGGGTGTGTTAATTAATTTAATTAGAGTCGGACGATAGACTCGAGGAGGTATTAAATTGATATGTGTGTTAGTTAATTTAATTAGAGTCGGGTGATAGACTCGGAAAGGTATTAAATTAATAAGTGTATTAATTAATTTAATTAGAGTCGGACCATAGACTCGGGGAAAGTATTATATAAATTGAGGTGTGAATTAAATATATTATAGTCGGACCATAGACTCGGGAAGATGATAAATTATTAAGTGAGAAAATTAATTACGTTGAGTCGGGCCACAGACTCACGAAATTACAGGCAGAGTATGGGATTTTGAGTACACGGTAAAGCCGGGGTTTATATTATATATATATGGTGTAGTGATAGTATATATATACGTGTATATATTGTGTGTGATATTAAATATCAGTGATTAGATATTTATTCAATTTATGTATACTCTAATGCTATCAAGGGAGGTTGCGCGATGTGGGTGAATACCCTAGCTTGAGGAGTAGGGAGAGTATATCCCCATGTCATAGCATCCGATATATATGGGTGAGGGATTTATCTCACTTTCAAGGAAGGAATATGACCGCCTCCACTACGTTTATATTTTGGGCCAAGTTGGTGAGCGATTCCAACTTGGGGAACTAGGTTTTGCGTGCACACCTAGTGAGATAGCATTTTAGAGAGAATCATCCGGCGAGGGTATACTCGAAGGGATGGATATATGTATGTTATATGTGTGGATGTTGTGGTAAAGGTACATATATAATGGTAGTAATTATTATATGTGGGTAATAATACAAGGTGTGATGTATTTACTTAATATAACTTGTGACACGGTTATATGCTACTATTTAAGGGGAATTAATTAAGTTAATTGTGTTCTAACTTATAATTCAAGAATCATTATACTCGGGTTAGAGTAGTATGGCAAGGGGAGGTTATACCAGGACTAGTTGGATGGGATAGTACAACTAGGTGGGGTTAAGGTAACCGTTAGGTGTGCACATTAGTGGAGGGGTGAGAATGTCCACAAGGGAATGCGACACTGACTTAAATATGAAGCGCATTCATGCGTTTTTGAATTACTGCAGTTAATTCACTTGCTAAATATTTTCAAAATGTTTTGGGTTCTAACCCTTGCTTTAAAACTATTTTCAAAACCTTTTAGGTGTCCCGCCACAGGGACGCCAGGATTAATATTTTATTCCAGGGACACGGAGCTTCGGCATATGTGGATGCTAGCAGGAGTTTGAATTAGACGCATAATTCATTCATTCCTACAGTAGGAATCTTGTATCAGTTTCAGTTTTATTTAGGGCTTGTCGCCCAGACTTCTCGGTACAGTTTTCAGGTTTAATTTATTCAGGTGTTGAGTATTTATATTGGATTATTTCTTTGGTGGCCGGTGATTTATTCGACAAGTTGTGTAATTATGATTCAGTTTATTTTCATTCAGTTGTGTGAATGGTTATTATTTAATTCCGCATGTACTGTTTTGTTTAATCAAAAAGTTAAAATTGGCACCAGGTTTTGGAATACTAAGTGGTTAGTAAGTTTTAAAAAGTTTTCGACAGTGATGCTAAGGATGATCCAACTGGGATTCCTGTTTTAATTTGGTATAGGACTGATCACCTGGTATTTTATTAGGCGGAGTGTCACAGATGGTATCAGAGCATTAGGTTCTAGTGTTTTTAGGATCTGTGCGGCTTTTCACATTTCGGCTTAGCAATATTTGATATAGAACCATATTATAGGATTGTTGTATTCTCATACGTATGCGCATATACGTTCTTCTGCGAAATTTATATTTGAGAGTGAACTCATACAAATTCGATTCTCATTCAAAATGATGCCCAAGAGAGCGAGAGCAGCAGGGGGAGATGAGACGAGGGAGGCTCTTCAGGAGCAAGAGTTATCGCAACAACTGCCAAAGATGATTTTTGGCAGCACAGGTAACGAAACTAGTGGCGCAGGCGGTTTAAACGACGGTGGATGCAACAGAAGGGTACTTTCCACGGGATCAGCCACAAGTGTTAGTGGCGCCGGATGTTCAGACTCACGCGGGTTAGTCGGGGTGGAAACAAGAAAGAGAGGTTATTTTTAGTGGGAACCCACCTGAGTTACGAGGGGGTTCAGATGTAGTGCTAGCGTGTCAAGGAAGAGATATATCCAGCGTTACCTACGCATGGGAGATTGCGATGAGGTGCGGAAGCAAATGCTAACCACTTTTAGTTTAGTGGGAGCAACGCTACAGGGGTGGGAGTCGATCACCACAGTTGAGGAAAGGGATACACTAGCTATTGCCGAATTTCTGGTGCGGTTCGACTGCAAGTATTTTTCCCCCAGCGATTGAGATTGAAACGAGGAGACAATTTTGGGAGGTGACTCAGGGGGACCGTTCAGTGGTCGATTACGAGGAAGAATTCACTCGTTGGCAAAAATTTTGTACCAGATAAAGTAAGCAGGGAAAAGAGAAAGAAAGTTAAGGTTTGTGGACGGGTTAGTCTGGAGAATCATACAACATTTAATTGATAATTCTGTATTAGTGGATTGTACTGATGTCGTTAACGCAGCACTCCGGTACTGGTAGGAATATTGCTTCCTCGTGAAAGGAAGCGGGAGGGGAGTGGGAACTAACCAGTCGGATAAGGATGGAGGGAATAGTACCAGTGGGGTATCCCAGCAGCAGACTGGGGGAGATCAGGGGCAGGATTTTCGGCAGGGAAATCATGCCAAACAATTTCGAACTGGGGGCTATCGGTAGAATGGTCAGGAATTCCAACAAGGTCGTCATGGAAGGGACCAGTGGCAGGTGTAACACCCCGCCCGCCCGGAGAGAGCGAAAGGAGCGCTAATGTGATAAAATAAATCCAAATCCACAAGTGACAAGGTATAGAGCATCTAAGTCCCACAACAACAAAAGAGAAACTACAAATCTCAATCTCTTCAAATTAAATACCAAATCTCTCGAATTACATACAATAACTAACTCGAAAATAAAATACAAATATCCAAAGCTCTATACATCAAAATAATACAAATCTTTCCCAAATAATCCTCACTAAAATCAATCTCCCTAACGCCCCAAAATTCGCGCTAACCTGCCACTAAAAGAAAATATGTGAAAGTACACAATACGACAAGAAAGATGCTCAACAAATATATGTTAGCGATGAATAAAACGTAACAACACGAGTACGAATATTCAAATCAAAATGCAAATCTCAAAGCATTTATCAATATAATTTCGCAATAACACTTTAACCGTGTCACCAGTCCTCACCACATCCGTATATGCTTTATCAAGCCATAGCCCGGGAAACAAGAATTCTGACGGGTGCCCAACATTCGTGCCATATTAAAATCTCATGACAACGTGCTCAACAACAATATAGTGATACAACATGAATCAAAATAATTTCAACAATTATTTTCCAGATTTCAATGAATTTAACAATTCAAATATGAGTTCAATTAACAAGAATTCAAAGAGAATGACACTCGCGAGATTTAAGGAGCATATTGTGTAAAACCCCATACCTCAAACCATGATGAGAAACCAATGATCACATCCTCAAGATCAACACAAAAGATCTACAAAAGCTCCTCCAATAACCTCCAACAAAATAGCCCCAAGAACACCTCTAATCTAAGGTTGGAACTCAAAAATCTCAAGAGCCAATGGGTATATAAAAATAAGAGGAATATAAAATATATTTGCTGCCAAAATTTGTGCCAGAAGTAGGTTAAAAAGGCTTGCCCACGACTTCCTTTTATAATGCAAAGAAATGAAAAGTTGGAATCCAAAAGACTCCTTTAAATAAGGCAAATAAATGAAGAGTTGGAAGTCAAAACAACTCCAAGAGTTAAAAACATTTTAAAATCATTTTAAAATCCGTCTTAACTCTGTTTTTGAAACCGTTTGAAATTCTCGCCTTTAAAAATAATAACCAACATATTTGAGCAATAAAAATAATTTTATCAAAAACTTTATTTTTCCTCTTTATTTTGAAAATACCCCAAAATTTATGCGGGTTATTACACTTCCCCACTAACAATGGAATTTCTCCCTCGAAATTCGCCGAATGCCTAACTCTCAAAATCAGGCCAACAATCTCCAAAATAATCTCGTCTCCAAAAATAAATTCCTCACATCTAATCTCGAAACCTATCACGAATATGACTTAAAATTTTCTATCTCCAAAAATTATTATCCACGCAATGAACCCAAAACTCAAGCCCCTAGGGTTGCCGTATACCTAAGCTCTGATACCATTTGTAGCGTTTCGTTCGCTCTCCCCGGGCGGACGGGGTGTTACAGCAGGGTGAATGTATTAAAAGGTGTTTCGTTTGTGGGGGAAGCGAGACATGTGAAGAGAGATTGTCTTAAGAGAGGAAGGGGATAACTACAGGATGAGGTCCTGGATGTACAGCCACTAAAGCAAGTCATGGGTGCATTCGGGTAAGGAGAATATGCTCCAGAACCCGAGGGTCAGCCGATGCAGCTGGAGTATAGAGGTAATTATTTTTACCCTAGGGGCATGGGGTATATTTTTTAGTAACAAGGAGGATGTCAGAATATAAGACTTATTTTTCACTAAAGTTTGCGGGTGAGTCGAATTTAGTGAGTACGTTGGCGGTAGCATCCATAGTATGTGGATAAACTTTTCGTAGAGTAGCGGAGTTCCTTAGTGTTCTTCATGGGAGAGTGGAGGTGTACACTGAGTGAAGGTTTGAATTATGCGAGGAGTAATACTTTTGAGAATTATGGGAGTAGGGTTGATAATATTTCCTAAAAATCGACTGGATAGCGATGGAATTTAACTATTGTGGATAGTGGTGTTAGGTTTTGAGTGTTCGCGACACCAGGGTATGGTTGGTACAAGGTATCACCGGAGAGGGAGTATAGCCAATATATATGTGGATATATATGTTGTATTGCGTGGTGAGATAGCACATAGTGAGGTTTTGTATTCTCACATTTTATCTCGGTAAGTGGGGATGTTTACTGAAGTGAATCAGGGTGGTTAGATTTATTTTCGAGCAAAGAGACATAGCTCGGGATTTATTTTGCACAAGGACTAGTGATAGTAAGGGCGCGGTATTTTATGTTGTCTTTGGTAGAATAGGGGTAAGTGTATATACTTTTGTGTTGAGAGACAAGTATTTTGTGGGAAGATGTTTAGACATTAGTACATGGGTTAGATACCCGGGCAGTAGATATATATGTGTATATATATATATATATGATATGACTACGGGTTCGAAGTTATATTACGGGTTACGACTACCATAGTCAGGGAACTTTCATGCGGTAAAGCGTGGGGATAGGGTGTATGGGCACCCGGGTTAATTAAGGCAAAGTTCGTGCAGTTAGGCACGCGTATAGGGTGTATGGGCGCCCTGGTTAATTTAAATGCATACTTGTGTAACGTATGTTTAGAAGAGGATGGGATAGATATAGAGAGCTTAGAGGCACATAACTAGAGAGTAATATGCGAAGCTTGGAATATTACGCTCATCTTAATTTCGAGGACGAAATTCCTTTTTAAGGGAGGGAGTATCTAACACACCGTAATTTTGAGGATTTAATATTTAATTATTTTTGGGAGTGATAAAAATATTTAAATTGGAGAAACTTAAATTCATGAGTTGGAGAATTTATTTGAGTGAGCCGAATTAATTATAATTGGCGATTGTTAAGTTTAATGGCTCAAAATCTCGTGTGTCACATTTTGAGGTCGAAATTTGAAAATGTCAAAAAGTATTTCGGATGGAAATTCTGAGTGCGCGGTTGCGTCCGGATGGGTCGAGATAGTCAGAAAAGAGTATCCGGGGGTAGTAATTGGGTCTCGGGGTATTTTGGGCATAGCCGGGCCCACAAGGGGCGATTTGGGCCATTTTAATTAGGCCCACATGGCCAAAAATGGGATTTGATGTTTTTAACCTAATTGAGAAATTAGGGAACGACAGCCAACACAACTCTAAGCCTAGGGCTTGAGAGGAAAATTGGGGGAAAGCAAATCAAGAGAAATTGGGAGCTTTTGGAGCCAAATTAAAGGGTTAATTTGGGGTGTTCTTCGTCAACCAATCTCTACACCAATGGAATCAGTCCCTACGAACGATTCTAGGCAAGTGGTTAACTGTTGTGATTTCTAAATTATGATAATCAATTCATATCATAGTGATGTGTATATGAAAATTTTGTTTTGGGTGTGTGACCAAAATTCATATTGGGTCTTTGGAAATTAATATATTAATGGGATTAAGGGTGAGATTTATTATGTTTATGATTCTAGGATGTAGATGAATGAATCGTATGTTAAAATCAGTGAGAACAAATGGTTAATTGCTGATAAGATGAATGAAATTCGTATTGGGGGATTTGAAACCCGGATAATACCCAAATCGGAAAAACGTTGAAAAAAATGGTTATTGACAATGAATTAAGGTCTGTGGGATGTTTAGACCCTTTTCCTATTCGGAGGATATGTTTTTTGTATTTGGGTAAGAGCTTAGATAGAGAATCAAAGCTTAAATTTTCGTCCATGGCTGACAGCGGCTGGAGAGAACGAATACTGGAACGATCGATCGATCGATCGACGCAGGGGGCTCGATCGATCGAAGGTGCAGAAATCTGGGAAGTTCACCCAGTTTATTATATAAAGGGAAATTTATTAGAAAGTGAGTTTCATACATTAATAAGTGATAAATAATTATGAAACAAATATTCCTAGCAATTATGGGAGAAAGTAATTGGGACTAGGAAGAATTTATGTGGGGCACTTATTGGATGAAGTTGTGAAATTTTATTCCAAAATAGTGAGATACGGATCAAGTGAGCGAATCCGAGCATATTGGTCAAGCGACCCCAAGGTACTGAATTAGGTTTGGAGATAGACTAATTAATTTAGAGTCGGGTTATAGACTCGAGAAAATATTTAATTTCGGGCCATGTGACTGAGTCCGGGTATGTTGGTAATTATAGTTAAATATAATTGGGGAATTTATGGAAATAAATGTGTGACACATTGTAGGCGAATATGTGGGTATGAAATTTTGAGATGTAAGATGGACCAAGTGAGTGAGTCCGGGTATATTGGTTATGTAATACCAAAACATTAAATTAATTATTGAGTGAGTAATTAATTTGAAGTCGGAACATAGACTCGGGAAATATTAAGTTACGAGCCAAGTAAGTGAGTCTGAGGATAATGGTTGGGAGACACCAAGTTATTAAATTAATTGAGGTTATAATTAATTAGTTTAGGTTCAGGTTGTAGACCCGAAAATTGGGTATAAATTAATTAATGAGTAAATTAATTAATGAGGTGTCGGACCACAGATTTAATTTGGTATAAATTAATAAGAGTGATAATTAATTTAATTAGAGTCGGATTGTAGACTCGGTTAGGATTAAATTAATAAGTGTGATAATTAATTTAATTAGAGTCGGATTGTAGACTCGGGTAGGATTAAATTAATATGTGTGTTAGTTAATTTAATTAGAGTCAGATTGTAGACTCGGAAAAGTATTGAATTAATAAGTGTGTTAATTAATTATATTAGAGTCGGGCCACAGAGTCGGATTGGTGCCAATTAATTAATGTGTAAATTAATTAATTGGGAGTCGGACCACAGACTCAGATCGGTATTAAATTAATGGGTGTGTTAATTTATTTAATTAGAGTCGGACGATAGAATCGAGGAGTTATTAAATTGATATGTGTGTTAGTTAATTTAATTAGAGTCGGGTGATAGACTCGGAAAGGTATTAAATTAATAAGTGTGCTAATTAATTTAATTAGAGTTGGACCATAGACTCGGGGAAAGTATTATATAAATTGAGGTGTGAATTAAATTTATTAGAGTCGGACCATAGACTCCGGAAGATGATAAATTATTAAGTGAGAAAATTAATTACGTTGAGTTGGGCCACAGACTCAGGAAATTACATGTAGTGTACGAGATTTTGAGTACACCGTAAAGCCGGGGTTTATATTATATATATACGGTGTAGTGATAGTATATATATACGTGTATATATTATGTGTGATATTAAATATCAGTGATTAGATATTTATTCAATTTATATATACTCTAATGCTATCAAGGGAGGTTGCACGATGTGGGTGAATCCCCTAGCTTGAGGAGTAGGGCGAGTATATCCCCAGGTCATAGCGTCCGGTATATATGGGTGAGGGATTTATCTCACTTTCAGGGAAGGAATATGACCGCCTCCACTACGTTTATATTTTGGGCCAAGTTGGTGAGTGATTCCAACTTGGGGAACTAGGTTTTGTGAGCACACCTAGTGAGATAGCATTTTAGAGAGAATCATCCGGCGAGGGTATACTCGAAGGGATGGATATACGTATGTTATAGGTGTGGATGTTGTGGTAAAGGTACGTATATAATGGTAGTAATTATTATATGTGGGTAATAATACAAGGTGTGATTTATTTACTTAATATAACTTGTGACACGGTTATATGCTACTATTTAAGGGGAATTAATTATGTTAATTGTGTTATAACTTATAATTCAAGAATCATTATACTCTGGTTAGAGTAGTATGGCAAGGGGAGGTTATACCAGGACTAGTTGGACGGGATAGTACAACTTGGTGGGGTTAAGGTAACCGTTAGGTGTGCACATTAGTGGAGGGGTGAGAATGTCCACAAGGGAGTGCGACACTAACTTAAATATGATGGGCATTCATGCATTTTAAATTACTGCATTTAATTCACTTGCTAAATATTTTCAAAATATTTTAGGTTCTAACCCTTGCTATAAAACTATTTTCAAAACCTTTTAGGTGTCCAGCCACAGGGACGCCTGGGTTGATATTCTATTCCAAGGGCACGGAGCTACGGCATATGTGGATGCTAGCAGGAGTTTGAATTAGACGCATAATTCATTCATTGGTAGAGTAGGAGTCTTGTATCAGTTTCAATTTTATTTAGGTCTTGTTGCCCAGACTTCTCAGTACAGTTTTTAGGTGTAATTTATTCAGGTGTTGAGTATTTGTATTGGATTATTTCTTTGGTGGTCGGTGATTTATTCGGCAAGTTGTGTAATAATGATTCAGTTTATTTTTATTCAGTTGTGTGAATGGTTATTATTTAATTCCGTATATACAGTTTTGTCTAATCAAAAAGTTAAAATTGGCACCAGCTTTTGGAATACTAGGTGGTTAGTAAGTTTTAAAAAGATTTCGACAGTGATGCTAAGGATGATCCAACTGGGATTCCTGTTTTAATTTGGTATAGGAATGATCACCCGGTATATTATTAGGCAGGGTGTCACAAGAGAGAGAGGCATCAAAGACCAACTGATGCTTGAAAAACCAACTAGATCAGAGGTTCGGGGGCTAAGTTATGGAATGGGAAAGTGTTAGGCATCCATTCCCTTTCGGTCTCTCATGGGCTTGTATTACTATTTTTCATAATTTCTTCGTGAAATGTATGTGCCTGTATATATAAATGGAGATCGGAATTGCTTAACTCGCATAATGGAAAAGTTGTAGTGAGGTCATCCATAGGAACATTCCTAAAATAAAAATTAGAAAAATATGATGTGTGCGCTTATCAAAATATTGATAGTTATGATGAAATGATAATATATGTTAGATAAAATGCAAATATGGATCACAAGTATGATATATATTAATAATAATGAATAAAATAGGGAAAACATGAATAAATAAAAATAGGAAAACAAGACTCGAGTCTTGGGTTTTAGCCTGAGACGCCTACGTAACCTATAAAGGAATCAAAGTCCACATAGTTCGCATGCGGCACAAGGGTGGGGTTTATCCCATAGATTCAAACATAAAGTTATTATAAGTGTGTGTGTAGAAAAGATATTTTTAGTTTTGAAAAAATGTGATGAAGAATCCTGTCGTAATTTTTAATTGTAACATTCTTTTTCTTTATTATTTTTACAGGAAATAAATTATGTGCAATATAACTAATAAAGAATGAGGTATTAATGTGTATGATCTAAAGTAAAAGATAAATTAAGAATTTATATCACTAATGCGAAAATAAAGAAATTTAAGGAGAGAAGGGTGTTTAGACCTTCTTTGGAGACTTTAAGCTTGATCTTGATCCTTCATGAGCTTCCTTGTAAGTTGGGATGAATGTTAGATGAGAGAGACTGAGATTTTTGCTAAATTGGGTATGGGAATGGAAGGTGGAAAGGAATTTCACACAAGAAAACTTCACTGATTGCAAAAGAATGTTGTTGAGATCACTGATATTGATGGATTTGGGGTGACTTTCGAAGTGAGATCATGCTCTCCTTATATAGGGTAGGGGGACTGCCAATCGGCATAGTCCTTGCCCTGCCTATCAGCTGGTAGCCTAATACACACTATTGATGTAACGACCCCATCCCAAAATAGTTATGGGGAACAAGTGTCTTGATATGCCACCAAGGCAACAAATATGCTCACTTAAATTGTTTCTTTAATTAAATTCAACAGAAATACAATTACATGGTTATGAATAGTAAAATACTGAAATTAAAGGAATTACATCGTCAGAGCTTTCTAAAAGGAAACTTCATTTATATTACAAGTAACAACAAGTTACAACTTAAAAAGAAATTTAAAACTTATTACAAGAGAGCCAAACATGCTCTATATGATATAACAAACTTTTTACTTAAACTAACAAAAAGAGCTCTAAAAGATGAATCTTACATATAGTCCTTTTACGTTCCCTCCAAGCCTACTTATTTCCTAAAAAATGGTTAGTTATACAACATCAGCTAAAAGACAAGTGAGGTTCAATCTTTAGACATTCCAAGGTTTTGTTCAGAAAATTCATACCTATTCAAATCCAAAGAGTAGACATGTACATATATGGATAGGAATTTGCTATATAAAATTTGAGATGAGAGTATATAAATACATATATGGATAGGAATTTGCTGATAAAATTTGAGATGAGAGTATATAAAAATGAATAGCACAGAATATAACAGATACGATAAATCAATTTGCAATATCTTTTTCTTACAATCATATCATTTTAATGGCGAAGTACACTCTAATACCGTATTCTTATACCGTATTATTCCCCGGTAGTTGAATGTCAATCGAACGTATTCCTCACAACACCTTATTTAGGTCACACCAGAGATAACCCAGCTAGGAAGGACAGTCAGTAAGAGAGGTCCCTTAGGCTGAATCTTATTTCCAATATTCAATATCATTTTCAAAACTCTTTTTAATTGGTATGTCTATATGGACAAATATAAACATATCACAAGGAATTAATCATCGGTATCAGATGAATTTTGAGAATAAAAGTAGTTCACAAAATATATATAGTTTGAATAATATCATATAATTAAAAGGCACAAGGAATGTCAGAGTACGCACTTAAAACAGAAGTACGAAGTTACAGATATTGAGTCTTGGATCACTAAGACGAAACTTCTTCTTAATTTTTCCTGTAATTTCTCTCTGATCTTTTGAATTAATTTCGTGTAATAATGATCTTAAAGGCCTTATTTATAGTTTCGAAAAGATATTAGGGCGTTGACACGTGTCTAGCTGACCAAGCTTTTACAAAGGTGAGTCAGCGTTTACGTGTCGCACAATGGAGCGATTTTGCAATCTTAATTCACCGAACTGCGACACATGTTTTAGCTTTTCCTCTAATGACGACACGTGTTTTAGCTTTATATATTTGGATGACATGTGTAAGCATGAGGTCTCAAGCATGAGGTGGAAATGTGTTAGGGGTATAATGGTTATTTTACACCTTAAGGGCATTTTGGTAATTTCACATAATATGTTTTCAATATTTCTTGGAGGTCCTTGAAAATATATTATTTACAAAATGATCCTTGTTATATTTTCATTTTAGTCCCTGAAACTTTATTTATTTAAAATCAAGTCCCCAAAGTCTCGTAAAATTACGTTTTCTACCCAAAACTTATCATTTAGCTTATGCTATGCTATAAGACTTTGATTTAATCCATTTTTATGAAGAAGGAGGTTGCTTAAAAGTGTTTAAGTCGTCCAAACCAGCCTCCCTTTCCAACAAATCAAAATATAACACATGGTGTGGTAAAAAGACAAAATACGACTTAAAGGATGGGCAGATTTGCCCTTATTTCGTAATTTCGGTATAACTTCTTGCTCGGACCTCCATTTAACACACCGTTTCTTATGTTACAAACCTAATTCATATATATGTATACAAATTTTTAGTTTTTACATCAATTCAATTGTTATATTACAATGATCAAAACTAGTCTCTAATATGAACATTCCTACCGAAAACTTTAAAATTTTATGTTTGTCACTAATTTGATATTTCATGATTCATGAAGGGAGGATTAGACTAAAATTAATAAATTAACACTATCCATATCACATATGAAATAATAAAATTTTTAAAACTATATATAAACATATAGAAGTGGGGTCATTACATCCTACCCTCCTTATAAAAAGTTTGGTCCCACACTTTACTTACATTAATTTCCAAACTAGTATGAATATTTCTCCTTTATTTCATCTTGTCGCTCCCATGTTTCTTATTCAATGGAATGATTACCTCCATAACACTTTGACCAATGGAATTATCTTGGTTCGTAATATTTGATCTTTATGGTCCAAAATTTCTATCAGATGCTAAATGTATGACAAATCTTCTCTAACTTGAAGAGGTTCTTGACTTAGGGTATGCGTTGGATATGGGACGTATTTCTTCATCATTGACACGTGGAACACATTATACACACTAGAGAGTTCAGGAGGTAAGGTTATTCTATACGCAAAAGCTCCTATCCTTTCAAGGATTTCAAAAGGTCCTATGTATCTTGGACTCAATTTCCCTTTCTTCCCAAATCAGATTACTCCCTTTGCTGGTGATACTCGTAAGAACACATAATCTCCTCTTTGGAATTTCAACTGTCGATGGCGATTATCGACATAACTCTTTTGATGGCTTTGAGAGATTCGAAGTCGATCTTGTATTAATTTCACCTTCTCTATTGTGATCTGGATCAATTTTGGTCCCAATAATTTTCTTTCTCCAACTTCTACCCAACATGCAGGGGAACGACACCTTCTACCACAAAGTGCCTCATGCGGAGCCATTTAAATAATTACTTGATAACTATTATAATATGAAAATTCCACTAACGGTAAATGATCATCCCAATTCCCTTTCAAATCAAGTACGCATGCCCTAAGCATATCCTCTAATGTTTGAATGGTTCTCTCATATTTTCCATCCGTTTGAGGGTGAAAATCATGGGTGAAATTCAATTTTTTCCCATGGTTGTTTGTAGGGTTTTTCAGAAGCGAGAAACGAATCTGGCGTCACGATTAAAAATAATTGAAACTGGGGTTCCATGAAGCCTAATAATTTCTCGCACGTACAACTTAGCTAACTTTTCTAAAGAATGGGTAATCTTAATGGAAAGAAAATGAGAAGATTTAGTTAACCTATCAATAATTACCCAAATAGAATCATTACTATTTGAACTAATTGGTAAACCTGTCACAAAATCCATAGTAATATGTTCCCATTTCCTCTCAGGGATAGGTAGGGGTTGCAGTAATCCTGATGGTTTTTGATGTTCTACCTTTACTTGTTGACAAACCAAATATTGGGATATAAGTTCTGCTATCTCCCTCTTCATGCTATTCCACCAAAATACTTCTCGAAGATCCCTATACATTTTTGTACATCCGGGATGAAATGTGAATCTTGAGTAATGACTTTCCTCCAAAATTTGCTTCTTTAATTGGGCATCACATGGAACACACGCTCTATTTCCAAACCTCAATATATCATCTCGTATCACAAATTCAATTATATTACCCTCGATGACTTATTCTCTAATCTTCTTCAGTTGTGGCTCATTTACTTGTGCAATTTTAATCCTTTCCATCAACATGGATTGTACTTGTAAGTTTGTGATTATTCCTCCTTTGCTATAAATACGTAGATTTATTTCCATACTTCTCAAAGACCTTAAAAAAGACATGATAAATTTGTAATAAAATTCCTACTTAAAGCGTCGGCTACTACATTAGCTTTCCCTGGGTGATAATGAATGTTTAAATCATAATCCTTCATTAATTCTAACCACCTCCTTTGTCTCATATTCAATTATTTTTGTGTAATGATATATTTTAAACTCTTATGATCGGTATAAATCTCACAAGTCTCACTATACAAATAATATCTCCAAATCTTAAGAACAAAAATTACAGCTACTAATTCTAGGTCATGGGTTGGATAATTCTGCTCATGGGTTTTTAACTGTCTCGAGGCATAAGCCACTACTTTTCCATTTTGCATTAGCACACATCCCAAACCATTTTTAGAAGCATCACTATAAATCACAAATCCCCCTGTCCCGAAAGGAATAGTCAAAATTGGGGCAGTTACTAATCGATTCTTAAGTTCTCAAAAACTATTCTCAACTTCTTTAGACCATTCATATTTCACCTTATTTTGTGTTAACCTAGATAGAGGTTTGGAAATAATGGAAAATCCTTCAACGAATCTTCGATAATTACCTACTAATCCAAGAAAACTAAGAATTTCCGTCACATTAGTTGGTCTACGCCAATCCAGTATAGCTTTGATCTTTTGAGGGTCAATCGACACTCCCTCCTTAGAAATGACACGTCCTAGAAAAGAGACGATAGGCAACCAAAACTCACACTTCTTTAATTTCGCATGTAATTTCTCTCTCCTATGGATTTGTAACACAGTCTCTAAATGCTTTTCATGTTTTTCAATAATTTTAGAATAAATAAGGATGTCATCATTGGAAATAAACACACATTAATCCAAATATTTCCTAAACACTCTATTCATCATATCCATAAAAGCGACTGGTGCATTAGTTAATCCAAATGGCATCACAAGAAATTCATAGTGACCATATCTAGTACGAAAAGATGATTTCGAAATATCCTCCTCCTTAATCTTCAATTGTTGATAGCTTGACCTAAGGTCAATCTTAGAAAATACTTGCGCACCTTGCAGTTGGTCAAACAAATCATCTATATGAGGTAAGGGGAATTTAGTCTTAATGGTCACCTTATTTAGTTCACGATAATTTATACATAACCTCATCGTCCCATCCTTCTTTTTAATAAATAGCACTGGATCACCCCCAATGGGATACACTTGGTCTAATAAAACCCTTATCTAACAGATCTTGTAATTGAACTTTTAATTCCCTGAGTTCTAAAGGTGCCATGCGATAAGGTGGTTTTTAGATTGGTATAGTTCCAGGAATAAGGTCAATTGTAAACTCTATTTCTCTACTAGGAGGAAGACTGGGTAAATCATCTGGAAAATATTTAGCTATGGTAATATCTTCTAAACTAGTCTCTTTTGTTTGCAAATCAATAACACTTGCAAGGAATCCTTGACATCCCTTCTTAAGAAAACTACAAACTTGCATTGCATATATAATATGTATGGGAGATAGGATGCCAGTTCCTTCAAAACTAAATTCTGGATGGTTAAGAATTTGGAAAGCAACTCTATTTTCTAAACAATCTACTTTGGCATGATACGATGCTAACCAATCCATCCCAAAAATGACTTCAAAATCTCTTATGTCTAAAATTATCAAATCGGTAAATAGTGTATGACTACTAACATGTATAGGGCAAGACTTATATACTAGTGTTCCCATCAATAACTTAGTCGAAAGAGTAAAAACGTGTATGCTATGATTCAAGGGTTTAGGAATATTAGGAAAACGATTAACAAAACGTACAGACACAAATGAATGGGTAGAACCAGGATCTATTAAAACTTAAAAAGGTTGTGCACATATAGAAAGTGTACCTGACACTACTACATTAGAGGCTTTTGCATCAGAAAGACTAAAAATTCTACCTTATCTTCCATGATCCTTATTGTCATTAAAAGTCTTTGTCGATGCCTTTCCTTTGTTTGGGAAATCTCTCATTTTATGTCCCTTTTGGCCACACCTAAAGCAACTTCCTATCTCCAGGTAATATGGTTGCCCTCTATGAATATTACCATATCTTGGGATCTATCAACATTAAAGGGTTTGTTTACTAAAGGTTGCCCTATATTAGGTATTGTCATAACGGGTTTGTTATTGGGGTTCCTTCCTCTTTATTCTCCAAACTTTCTCTTTCCCTCTCTAACTTGATTATATTCTTCACTATCCTTCTCAGCTATCGTTGCCCTAGCCACCACGCCATTATATGAGGTCAATTTCAGGATGGAAATTCGACTACGAATATTCAACCTCAACCCACGTTCAAACTTCTTGTCTTTTAAAACATCTGTTATCACAACATGACGTACAAAATGGGATAAATCAGTAAACTTGGCCTCATATTAACTAACCATCATATTTCCTTGAACCAGACTCATGAAGTCAGCTACTTTTTGATCTTACACCGTTTCGGGAAAGTATTTCTCGTAGAAGATCAGTAAGAAGTCATTCCAAGCTATGGGATTATTCCTTTCCCGTGTATTCTCTTAGTCATTATCCACCAATGTTCGACTTCACCTTCTAACATGAGCATTCCCTCTGTTCATCTATACACTTAAGAACATCAAATGTCTTTTCCATTTGCATCACGTAAATTTCTGCTTCAGTGGGGTTAGGAGTACCTTTAAAAGACGACGGGTTCAACTTTTTGAACTGTTCAATAGTACAACTACTTAGTTCAAGATTTATTGGTGCTACATTATTCACTTGATGCTCCATAATTCTTGCTAGACTTTCAATTGCCTTGTATGCACCTTCCAGTCCTTCCATATTTGAACCACTAGTTCTCGTAGTTGATCTCGTCTTGGTCATTTTCTACCGTCATGGCCAAATGTAAGATGTATTATACTATCTCCAAATTGCAAATTAAAAGAAGAATTATATATAAACAATTATATAGAATGTAAGACATATGGAGGGTTATCACATAAGTTGGTGATTAGGCATAAATTCATCACATTTATCCCCTTAATTTCAGTATTTTTATGATCCCGTGCAGTGTAAATAGATTGGATTTGTCTCATATTTATGCTACTAACCCTTTTTGGCAAGTATTTCGTATTTTGTGTATCTCCTATGTGTTTTACAGATATTTCATGCAAGTTAGTGCCAAAGAGAACTCAAAATAGTGAAAGAAACCAAGAATCGGGGAGTTGAGGGGCATTTTCGTAATTTTGTAGCCTTATTCCGGAGGTGGGGCCAACTGGAAAGTTGAAGAGCTTTCAATTACAAGAATACTGGAAAAAACGGCACCTCAATCCGAGTTTCGGTGAAGAAGTTATGCCTATTTGAAGTTGAGAAGAAATTCAAGAAAAAAGCTGTCGAACCGAAGCTGGAAAAAAACCCGGTCTGCCCATTTGTCACGTACCAGATCCGTTACTAAATTAGCCACGCTCCAGATCCGTTACTAAATTAGTCACGCTTTCTAAGTGTGACAAATTGGCAGATACGGGATTTTTATTTTGTGCTTATCTTTTAGCCAAAAGAGTTTTATGTTTTGGGGACTCTTCTAAACGACCCTTAGACTATATATTTAGTCATTAGGACTCTTTTTATTAATATTTCATTCATGTAAAAGCTCCATAACAAGTAGGAACATCTAGGAGAAGAATTTACATACTTTGCACCATTAATTCAAGAGCTTTTTCGGTTTTTCTTCAATCTTTGATTTCTTTTTGCATGTTCTTGTGCTTCAGTCGTGGTAATTTTTATTTCCAGCACTTTTATTATTATTTACCATGTTAGGCTAGGTTTTTGAAGGTTGGGATACATGAACCCAACCTGATGTGTTAATTGCATGTGTATAATATTAGTCCTCTGAATTTAGTGATTGATTATGACCGTATTGCGTAGTTACACAACAATTGTAGATCTTTATATCTCGTTTGCCTCTGGGTACTCGTGATGATTTAGAGTGCAATTCGAGTGCTACTATCGCGATACTGATTTACTCATCCTCAGATTAAGTATGACGCGGGCTTGAACCTCGTATACGTAATGCTTGGGAGTACTAAATTCCGGGTCAAATTAATCAGTTAAATTTACGATTAGTTTTATACCATCAATACTCTAGGGTTGGGGGATTGTGTCTCTACCTTAATTTTTCCAATTAGTTTTAGTTAACTTCTTTATTTTTTCCCTTTTTCCTTTCTCACTCAATCATCTTATTTTTATTTCTTTTTAGAGTCAAGTTAGGGTTAACAGTCTTACCTTTGTCGTCACGTTCACTCGTCCTAGTTCCCTGTGGATTCGATACCCAGACTCGCCACTATACTCCACAAGAGTGTAGTTAAAGTTTAGGTTTTTGTATTGTGGTTGGAAGCCGATAACAACGATTAGCGTATTTACACGGACGCTCGGTTTCCGACTTGATCAAAATGGCGCCGTTGCCGGGGAATTAGGTAGACTTTAGGTTAGGTTGGTTAATCCCGAATTTGATCTTTTAAAAAAAATAAAATTCCAAAAATATGGGTGTCACATTTTTGAATTGCCCAATTTGAAATGTCTTACTTTAACTCCTTTGGTGGGTTTAATTGTTCTAATAATAGTGAAGAGGAGGAGGCGCTCAAGATTTATAAACATTGGATCAATATCACTAAAGATGAGTATAAAAAATACAAGCCCAGTGCTAAGGCCATCCAAATTTATCAAAATGAATTGCTTGAAGAAAAAAGACTTGAAAAAGAATATCGGGAAAAAAATCATTATTGGGAGCAAGAGTTAGATGCATTATTTGAACCCACTGAGGATTTTTCTTCCGACATTTTTGAAGTTGAAGAATGTTTTCAACCAAATGAGGAATCCGAGGTGCTAGAACCAAGGAAGCCTACTTTGGAAGAACTCATGCTTATTAGCAAAAAGCAATTCGATGACCTTGCTACTTTAGAGTTGAAAGTTAGAGCAACTTGCAAGGAGTTTAATGATTATTTGGATAGCTTAGAGAAAGTCAGGACTTGCGCTTCCCCTAACCATTTTGAGAACGAAATCATTGAGAGTGATCCAAGTACTTTTGAATCTCAACCTATTATAAATATTTCAAAACCTATTGAGGTTGAGGATCAACTGGCTCCTTGTGTCACCACTATTATCGAACCATTAAATCCATTACAAGAACTGGATGAATGTCTTGAGGATGTTGATCCAATTCTTGTATGGGAATGTTTTTTTGAGATGCTTCATCTTACGGGCCATACACTTAGACGTGTCACTCCACCAGATCCAGTTGAAAATTTTGGGGGAGAAGATTTTGAGGACAAGGACTCTATGCTTGAATTGTTTTCCAAGATGGACTCTTCATGTTTGTGTGCTCTGCTTCCCATACAACTTGAAAAATCTTTGGGACATGATTCTATTTTTCTTGGATCCCAATGGTACTTGTCCCCCTATGCACTCAAATCCCTCATTATCCCCCTAATTTTTTTAAATGGTGATGGTTCATTTCATCCACTTTTCACATGCCTTCCGATGTTCAAACGGAATCCTTATTTTTCGGGAGGCATGCATCCTAGTGAGGGTACACCATTAATCCCTCAAAGTCATATTGTATTTTGGGTGGACCCTCAAATTTTTCGACTTCTACTGTATAACTTATTAGAATTTAAAAATCGTAGGTTGTACAATAGTTAATTTTTTTTTAGTTTAGAGTTTTTGTTATTCTTTTTGCTATGCTTGGTTCTAACATGTTTTGTAGATTCAATGGACTCACATTCATCGGGGATCGCTCCAATTGGGTAATATCTTTCTTTTCCTCTCTTTATGTTGTGTTCTTGATTCGCATTGAGGACAATGCAACATTTAAGTTAGGGGGTGTGGGATATTCTTCCCATTTATTTTTTAGTTTCATTGATTTTATCACGCGTTCGTTCCAAGTATGTTTTTTTTTAGATAATTTAAAATAAAAAAAAAAAAGCCAAAAATATTTTTGTTCAAAATAAATAAAAATTGGAATTCAAAATTTTCAAAAATATTATTAAAAGTCGGATTGAAGTCTCAAGTTGAAAAATTCAACATACACAAAGCCGAAATTGACCAAAGATGGAAATTGAGCGAAAATTGACGACTTAACGAATAAGTGTAGAGATTAACAAACCCGGTGAGATTCGAGCCTATCACTTGTTGCGAGTTTTTAAATCAATTCGAGTTAAATGTTAACTCAAAGTTCTTTTCAGCATTTAAAATAAGTTGTCAAGGATCTCAATCCTTTCATTTTGACCGATTTTGAAAAATGTGTGCAATATTGCCTTGAAAAACGTGCCAAATTAGTCTCTAAACTTAAATTCATCTCGAAACGCATATGGTAACGCAATTGACAATTCGGACAATGAAGTAGGCCATCGTTTGTCACCCCAAAAATATTGGACAGAAAAAGTAGCGAAAAATTACCCTTTTGCAACCCAAATTGAGCCGAATAATTTTCCCTTTCGTTTGACAACCCGAAAAACCCAAAATAGCCGGAATTGTGAAAAAAAAATCAACATTTAAGTCCGAAAAGTGCAACAAAAAGGGGCAAGAAAAAAAAATATAGCAAGAAAAGAAAAGAAATGAGAAAAAAAAAGAAAAAGAAAAAAAAATGAGCAATAGCCCGGAAAATGCACAAATGGACATCACGAATGACTTTTCCAATTCCAACCTTCCATACCTCCTTCATTTTACCCAATGCAACCTTCAACCCGAAAAAGTCCTAACCGAGTCCAAATTGCAAAAATTGATTACCGTGTGGAGAGTTAAGACACCAAAAGATAATATGAGAGGTTAGGTGCGCGAAATAGAGGCAATGTTCCCGTTTTGAAAATCGTAATCCGTTGAAGAGATCCTTTCACCATAAAATTTCTGTCTTTCTAATTGTATGCGTGAATTTGCTTCCATTATATTTACTCTTTATAAATCACGTATACCGAGAGAATAGCCACATTCCGAGAGATTCGTTTGTGAGAGCGTTCCGTGAGAAATTGAAATCAAAACGAACTTTCGAATAAGTAACGTAATGATCAATCAGTGGAAATTGACGGTTATATTTCTGGCTACGCAAACACACACTACGGTTTGAGACTCGTAAATATGACTTGATGATGACTATTTTCTGGAAAAGTTTGAATTGCAGAATTTTTACATATTTTGAATTTTCTTTGAGTCGAATTTTGTGGGTATATTCACTGCAAAACCTCACGAGACACAACTCGTTCTACTGGGTAACCTAGGGGTTTAAAGGCTTGTTGCATACGCTAAATGCAATCGCTTGCCCGCGAAAAAGGTATTCTATCCCAATAAAGTTTTTGAAGGGTCCTTAACTCATACTCTTGTTCTTTTACATTGCTCGGGACGCGCAAAGTTCTAAGTTAGGGGGGTTTGATTAGGCATAAATTCTTCACATTTATCCCCTTAATTTCAGTATTTTTATGATCCCGTGCAGTGTAAATAGATTGGATTTGTGTCATATTTATGCTACTAACCCTTTTTGGCAATTATTTCGTATTTTGTGTATCTCCTATGTGTTTTACAGATATTTCATGCAAGTTAGTGCCAAAGAGAACTCAAAATAGTGAAAGAAACCAAGAATCGGGGAGTTGAGGGGCATTTTCGTAATTTTGTAGCCTTATTCCAGAGGTGGGGCCAACTGGAAAGTTGAAGAGCTTTCAATTACAAGAATACTGGAAAAAACGGCACCTCAATCCGAGTTACGGTGAAGAAGTTATGCCTATTTGAAGTTGAGAAGAAATTCAAGAAAAAAGCTGTCAGGCCCAAACCGAACCGAAGCTGGAAAAAAAACCGGTCTGCCCATTTGTCACGTACCAGATCCGTTACTAAATTAGTCACGCTCCAGATCCGTTACTAAATCAGTCACGCTTTCTAAGTGTGACAAATTGGCAGATACGGGATTTTTATTTTGTGCTTATCTTTTAGCCAAAAGAGTTTTATGTTTTGGGGACTCTTCTAAACGACCCTTAGACTATATATTTAGTCATTAGGACTCTTTTTATTAATATTTCATTCATGTAAAAGCTCCATAACAAGTAGGAACATCTAGGAGAAGAATTTACATACTTTGCACCATTAATTCAAGAGCTTTTTCGGTTTTTCTTCAATCTTTGATTTCTTCTTGCATGTTCTTGTGCTTCAGTCGTGGTAATTTTTATTTCCAACACTTTTATTATTATTTACCATGTTAGGCTAGGATTTTGAAGGTTGGGATACATGAACCCAACCTGATGTGTTAATTGCATGTGTATAATATTAGTCCTCTGAATTTAGTGATTGATTATGACCGTATTGCGTAGTTACACAACAATTGTAGATCTTTATATCTCGTTTGCCTCTGGGTACTCGTGATGATTTAGAGTGCAATTCGAGTGCTACTATCGCGATACTGATTTACTCATCCTCAGATTAAGTATGACGCGGGCTTGAACCTCGTATACGTAATGCTTTGGAGTACTAAATTCCGGGTCAAATTAATCAGTTATATTTACGATTAGTTTTATACCATCAATACTCTAGGGTTGGGGGATTGTGTCTTTACCTTAATTTTTCCAATTAGTTTTAGTTAACTTCTTTATTTTTCCCTTTTTCCTTTCTCACTCAATCATCTTATTTTTATTTCTTTTTAGAGTCAAGTTAGGGTTAACAGTCTTACCTTTGTCGTCACGTTCACTCGTCCTAGTTCCCTGTGGATTCGATACCCAGACTCGCCACTATACTCCACAAGAGTGTAGTTAAAGTTTAGGTTTTTGTATTGTGGTTGGAAGCCGATAACAACGATTAGCGTATTTACACGGACGTTCGGTTTCCGACTTGATCAGTTGGATATTTCATCCTTTATCCTATGTATGGAAACATAAAATCTATCACGTTTGAAACTTATGTTCAGTAGTCCACAAGTTCATAACCTATGCTATGATACCACCTCTGCCACGACCTCATCCCAAAATAGTAGTGGGGACGAGAGTCTTGACATGCCACAAAGGCAACAAATATGTTGAATTAAATTGTTTCCTTAATTAAATGCAACGGAAATACATTTACATGGTTATGAATTGTAAAATACTGAAATTACACTACACCAAAAACAGGAATCTGGCACGGTTTTGAACTGTGCCAGAATCAGGTGTTCCAAAATGACCATTTTTTTCTGGCACAGTTCAAAAGTGTGCCAGATTTGGCAAAACATTAACACTTCTGGCACACTTTTAAACCGTGCCAGAATTTGATATTTCTGGCACACTTTTGGCACAGTTTTTAACTGTGCCAGATTTAGCATAGTTTAAAAAAATTTGGCACAGTTCAAAACCGTGCCAAAATATGATACACTTTTGCCACGGTTTTGAACTGTGCCAAATTACTTTATAAAAAGAAAAAAAAATTATTTGAAAGCACAAAAATTCACAAATTAAAAATATTGCACATTGTTGATAAACTAATGTACATACAAACTTCAAAATATTACAAGTCTTTAATAGTTCACAGGCCAAAAAAATTGGGCAGAATTTCCTCTATTTTCTGGACATTTCAAAACCCGCTAATACAAAACCTGCCTAACATAAAGCCCGCACGGTCACAAAATATAACAATTAACTAACAAAATCCCGCGCGGCCATAAACTTAACAATAAAACTACAAAAGCCCGCACGGCCATAACACAAAAAAAAAATGGAATCATGAATAAATCCCTTGTTGTAAACCATTGAGTTCTCTGTGTGTTTCACGTGAATAAATGCCAACGATAAACTGTTATCCTGCAAAAAAAATAGGATACAAAAAAGATACGATATTAGTAACCCAATAATTTACAAAAAAAAATCTACTCAAACTAAAAAATTACATATAGGAGTGGAAATTATCATCATATTCTCAAACCAGGAGACCCGGTACTACGCGGTCAGTTCCTACAAGTTACATTGGTCCCGTGCGAGGTGTTCGTGCCTTCTACGGGGTCGTTTGGGAGTTGGTTTGGGTGTTCACCCTTTAACGGCTTGTTTTTAAGTTTAAGTGTGATTTTTGCAAATTATCGTCATATTCTCAAACCGAGAGACCCGGGACTACGCGGTCAGTTCCTACAAGTTACATTGGTCCCGTACGTGGTGTTCGTGCCTATTACGGGGTCGTTTGGGGGCTGATTTGAGTTTTCACCCTTTAACGGCTTGTTTTTAAGTTTAAGTGTTGCTTTTTGCGAATTATCGTCTTATTCAAAAACCGGTAGACCCAGGACAACGCGGTCAGTTCCTACAAGTTGCATTGGTCCCGTGTGAGGTGTTCGTGCCTCTTACGGGGTCGTTTGGGGGCTGGTTTGGGTTTTTACCCTTTAACGGCTAGTTTTTAAGACTAAGTGTGACTTTTACAAATTATCGTCATATTCTCAAACCGGGAGACCCTGGACTACGCGGTCCATTCCTACAAGTTACAATGGTCCCGTGCGAGGTGTTCGTACCTCTTACGGGGTCGTTTGGGGGCTGGTTTGGGTTTTCACCCTTTAACAGCTTGTTTTTAAGTCTAAGTGTGATTTTTGCAAATTATCGTCATATTCTCAAATCGAGAGACCTGGGACTACGCGATCGGTTCCTACAAGTTACAAAATAGACTTACCGCCCAGCCGGTAGCCATACATTCAACACCATTAAAAAGTATTCCTACACAGGGAAGGAGGAGTATGCCTAAATACATTTTATGGGCTTTTCATAACGAAGATGGAAAGTCCATTACATGGTGGGGGTATGTCTAATTAATTAACGTGTAAGGGGGTATGTCTAAATACATAATTATCTAAGGAGTACAGTAAAGAAATGCAAAGAATATGGAAAGCAGTCCACTTTTAAAACAAAAGAAAGGAAAGGAAAAACAAGACAAATTCACTCCTAGCATAAAGAAAACAAAGTGAGAAGGATAGTTCTTTAAAAGTGAATAAGTGATATTTAAATAATTACTAAACATGAATTTACCATTTTTTGCCTTTGGTTTAATGATAATAGATTATGCATCTCAAATTCATTCCTTTACCCATCTAAGAATATTTTTCTGCCATGTAACCTCTAAGGATGATTTCAAGCACTAGTTAAACTGACACATAATGACAATACAACATGAACCATTAGGTACCATATTTTCGCAAGTTATTTATCCTCCATGCCCATAAGACAAAATACAACACACTCTGAATAGGATATGGTTATTAAAAAGGGTATTATAATTGGACTAAGGAAATATACACAGACTTACCTGTGCTCTAAGAAAATTCAGTTTTTGAAGATAGTCTTCTTTCATCTTTTGAGTACTACCATCAGAAGTGGGATAAATACTTGGGCGAGCTTCCAAATCTTGTTTTTTCGATGCTCACAACTGTTTCGACATTCTTGAAGTTCCCGTTGTAGCTCTCCATTACCCGCCTCAAGAAAAAAATATCTTGTGCTTCAGAATATAAGGGAGAAAAAGGTAATTCAAGATCCAAAACTAATATATTTTGAGTAAATACTGATAATTATCAGAACTAATCATACCTAAAGTTCCTCAAATGGTGGAGTGGAATACCTATAGATGTAAAGTAGCTGATCTTGCAACTGTTCAATTTGGTTCCACCTTCTTTGATTTGAATTGGCATTAGATCAAGTTGACCTACAAGTTGAAAGGAATTAGATAAGTATATTTATAGTAAGTTGCAAACTCAATCAAATGGTTTAATGGTTAAAAAACATTTGCAGAACACAAAGGCCTAATCAAACAACGAGAGTACACTGACTCTAAAAAACCTTTGCTCCAAATTGTTAGTATATTTCTTGTATATTCACCATCTACGTGTTCGTGTCCTATACTTTTAGAACTTATCGTGTCAATGAGTCTATGCTTCATTCGGGGTCTAATGAAAGTCAGCCATAAGCAGCATCCATAAAAGAGTAGCAAATAAAACTGAACAAACCTAAGACAAAAAATCATTTCATGTACCAAAGCAAGAATATCCAGCTTGAGAATTCTGGTTCAAGAAGCCACCTGGAAACCCACCTTCTGCTCCCTGCGTAACATAATCCACTGCATATCCACTTTGAGATGCCTGCAAACACCAATGCAACAAAATATCAATGCAACAAATGTCTAAATGATCAATTATGATAGTAGAACGTGTTATGCCTTAGATTATTTAGAGGTCCCTTTCGAGGATAACAATACCAGTGCACAAGAGATTAGAGCAAAGTCAGCCGAAAGAAATAAATCAATTCATCAAAACACGTACCATAATAGGCAATCAAATTGTATCGGACCAACTTCAAGCATAATCAATTTTATAATCAAATGCACTTTCCAGTGTTATTACGAGAACCAAACCGAATTGGACATCAGCCCAGAGAAGCCAACTACTAATCTGGTTCGGCCCTGTTATTGGGTTTCAATCATCTGATATACGATTAACCTGGATTCAATCTAAGAACCAGTCATGTTGACAATACTCAAGCTGCAACTCAAACCTAGTCTCTAACGATGGTAAATGTGTCTTGCTGATCTACACCTACTTGTGCTATCTTATTATGGGACTTATTGACTTTAGCTTCATAATCAATAAAATAGATTTGATTTATAATTATATATTTCATATTATTAGCCAATAAATGAACTAACCCTTTGCCGGATTGGAATGTGAACTGCCCTAGTAAGTGGTATGGATGCAGGGTACATGTACAGGTCATGGTACATTTATTTAGCCAGTACGCAGTATGATGGGAGTAGGCTTAGTTCATTTGCTATTTTGGATTATGGGATGACTTAAAAGTCTTATTAGATCTAGCAATCTCATGTACTTTTACTTTTTTAGTTAGGAAGTCGGTTTTCTCCTTTTATTTTGTTGTTGAAATCAAATCATGTATTATTATTATTATTATATTAATGATGAATGCTAAAATTGGGATGCCACTTCTAAAAATCTGGAATGCAGACCTATCATATTTCGATCTTTTTAAGTAGTGCGGACAAAAATATCTACAATGTGCACACACTATCTTTTGGATAGTGCGAACCTGCATCGTAGTACGGAGAGGGGTGTAGCAATCATGGTAACTATATTACATCTTGCTTCTAATAAGTATTTGCCCATTCCATCCCCAAGTGGACATCAAATGCCAAGTTTACTACTCCTGAAAAAGTGGCGCAGGTTTGATTCACATCCCATCCTCCACCCACAAATTTATAATGCTGGTGACAAATGATTTCTATTGTTTCTTTCTTGAAAATTCAAAAAAAAATGTACAATTTAGATGATAACAATTATAAGGTTGGAAAACTATAGCCAATTTATAACTTTAAATTTTTGAGCTACTAGTACTCCTAGCTAAGAAACAATTATTCTGATGCAAGGATGTTTATAAGCCCATGAATAATGCGACTCATTTTGGGCACAAAAAGTTGCCAACAAAATGATTGGGGTTGGTTTTATGGATAAATAGAGGAGTCCACTAACTGCCTAACCAATCATAATCATCGCCACATTATTTTGTGTGCATAGCAATACTCCAAGACCATATGTGAATGGAGTTGGAGTTAGAGTTGGTGTTGGGTTAAGTCCAGTTTATTTACAACCAACCCACACCTGATCCCAATTGTAATTCATAAGACTTCAAATGTTATAAGCTATTTTCGATATTGAAATTTGGTATATATAACATATCAAAAAAAATCATAACAGAGTATAAATTTGCAATAACAAGAACATTAAGCGAATCAGTTCAATTATCAATTTTGATCTGTTACATAATTGTTTTTGACACTGCTCTGTGTATTTTTTTTTCCTTCTTATTTTAGTGAGTTCAATTTAGTTATTTTCTTACAAATTATCATTTTTATACATATGCTTATTAATTTTTTACAAAGTTCAGTCAATCGACACCGTTAGAGTACTACAGATAGCTCCGCCCTTGCAGGTATATATGCATGCATGGATTTTGAACACCAAACCTATTCTTCATGCGGCGTGTATCAGGGCCCACTCTACCACTAGATTAACCCTTGGGAGTTATATTGAATAATGATATATAGTGATCTTTCTTCTTTCTTGACAAAAGTTATAAACTTCACTTGGAAGTAGGGTCATCAATATGGGTTAGATAGGAAAAAATGCCCGATATCCCCCCTAAGTAGCACTGCCTGGTCCCGTGATTCGTTCAATGGGTCAAAAATGGGTTTAATGTCCCATATTGTCAGTTTGAAGCGGGTTATTTGCAGGTCAAACTCGGGTCACAACTAGTAGAACCAAATTAAAAGCATTGTGTACATAAACCTCTTATCCATACCAACAGCTATAACTCTCTCTCTCTCTCTCTCTCTCTCTCTCTCTCTCTCTCTCTCTCTCTCTCTCTCTCTCTCGCTAATGATTTCTCAATCTCTCCTTACCATCTCATCGATTTAAAGGGGTGAACCTGAAGCAATGATAAAGTCGCGTAAACAGCCTCTCTGCATATGCATCCATTTGTGTGGATATGTGCGGATATGTGATTTCCTTGAATGAAGTGCTATTGATTCTGATGGCGTCTTTGTAAATTGTACAACACTTTTTGAGTTTTCACCCTTTAACGACATGTTTTCAAGCCTAAGTCTAGATTTTTGAAAATTACCGTCGTATTCTCAAATCGGGAGTACCGTGAATACGCGGTCAGTCCCTACGTTTTATGTTTGTCTCGTGTGAGGTGTTCATCCCTCTTGAGGGACTGTTTGGGGTTGTTTTCGGGTTTTCACCCTCTAACGGCATGTTTTCAAGCCTAAGTCTAGTTTTTTATAAATTATCATCGTATCTCAAACCGGGAGTCCCATGAATACGCAATCAGTCCTTACGTGTTACGTCAGTCCCGTGCGAGGTGTTCGCACCTCTTAAGGGGTCGTTAGGGAGTTATTTTGGGATTTCACCCTTTCACGGCATGTTTTCCAGATTAAGTCTAGATTTTTACAAATTATCGTCGTATTCTCAAACCCGGAGTTCGAGAATACACGGTCAGTCCCTACGTGTTACGTTAGTCTTGTGTGAGGTGTTTCTGCCTCTTAAGGGGCCGTTTGGGGGTTCTTTTGGGTTTTCACCCTCTAACGGCATGTTTTCAAGCCTAAGTCTAGATTTTTGCAAATTAACATCATATTCTCAAATCGGGAGTTTCGTGAATACGCGCTCAGTTCCTACGTGTTATGTTAGTCCCGTGCGAGGTGTTCGTGCCTCTTAAGGGGTCGTTTGGGAATTATTTTGGGTTTTCACCATCTGACAGCATGTTTTCAAGCGTAAGTCTAGTTTTTTACAAATTATCATCATATTCTCAAACCGGGAGTCCCGTGAATACGCGGCCAGTTCCTGCGAGTTACGTTACTCCCCATGTGAGGTGTTCGTACCTCTTAAGGGGTCATTAGGGAGTTATTTTGGGCTTTCACCCTCTCACGGCATGTTTTCTAGCCTAAGTCTAGATTTTTGCAAATTATTATCTTATTCTCAAATCGGGAGTCCCGAGAATACACGGTCAGTCCCTACGTGTTACGTTAGTCCTGTATGAGGTGTTTCTTCCTCTTAAGGTGCCGTTTGGGGGTTATTTTGGGGGATACAAATGCTTTGTAAACCTTTCCAAATAACACATACAGTTACCGACATATGCTTTTAAACTCAGTCAAACCAACAACACTAACTCGTGATTATCATTTTCTTTTCAAATTCACAACACATGTAGTTATCCACAAAAGAAAACTAAGAGATCATACTTGTTCAATTTTATTCTGGTATTCGTGTCTGCTTGAATGAAAATCAAAAGCAATAGCAATCAAATAAAAAATTATAACAATTTATTACAAAATTTTAGTCAAATGAAGAGAATTAGCAAAAAGTGAATGGAACCTAAAAAAAGAGCAGGTCTGAGTATATAAATTTACAGTGAATAGACCCGATATTCCATAAAAGTATATAAAAGGGGATGGAATAATAATCACACTAGCCTTCAACATTACACGCATGAAATGGATGGAATAATAAAAGCATATAAAAGTACCCGCACTAACAAATCAATGTTGTTGTAAGTTTATGCTAATAACACCACCATGTCACGATTTTATCTTTCTTGAAACTAACAGATTGCTCTATGAAATCAAAACTGATTGGGTTTTGTTTTCCCATCAAATACACCTCAACACCATATTGGGGTACGCTCGAGTCGGTTTCAAACTCATGTCATCCCATCTTCCATTTTAAGTGTGATTTTTTATTTCAAATAAACTTATCCCCATCTGCTATAGAGATTATTACAATCAATTGAGTTCAATTCCTCATGAATTTTGGAAGTCTCCTATGATCATCCAACATAATATTCTTGATTTGTGATCAATGACACTAATATTTCGATTATCAAATAACTATTTTTTATAAATATTACAAAGCAACATGATCAATTTCAATGACTTTTCAATCATTCACATATTCATAAAAGAATATATAAATAAATCAAAATCCTTGGTCTAAATTTTTAAAAAAAAAACTTACTTCTATTACCTTATGTAAAGACTAGGGTACCTCTTGAACAACACCGGCATCTTGCAAGGTTGCCCTTTGATTTTGGCCAAATTCTAGAATATTAACAAATTTTGTAGTTAGAATCAATATAAAAAACGGTCTCATACAACACCTAAATTTAGAAATTCGATGTGGACATGTTAAAGTAACAACCAAACCTACAAAAATCAATAACAATGAAAACTCACGTCAATAAAAAAAATCAATTGAAGCACCAAACTCGCTTTCTATAAAATTACCTTTTGTTACACTTAACTACACCCCATGTCCAATGAATGATAGAGGGATTGAAATACCAAATATTGATTACACCGTGTATTAGCCTATTATCCAAATAACACGTTAACTAATTCGATTAAAAAAATAACATAATAAATATAAATAAATCATTAATAAGATTACAACGATTCTATATTATAAATAAGTATAGGCCAATTATTTATAATGTTCTTACCTTTTCAATCCCCAAACAGGGGAGGGAGTTACCTATTTCAAAATTGCAACATACCAACAAACAACTATTTGAGTATTTATGTATTAACTTTTACATAATATGATAAAAAAAATGCCTACAAAACACATTGATGGATGTAAAAGCTCATGGTTGGATACATAATACTTAAGTCACAATCCAAAACATTATTTTCATATCCAGCTTCCATAAACTAATCAAAAAATAAAGTTCATTCCTCTACCCATCTTCTATAAACCAATAAAAAAAATTAAGAACACAAAAGTAAATTACCCATTTAGGAATTGTTTCAAACACCTGAGATGGAATCAACAAATAGAAACATTTAACACTTTCACTTTGCAACTGATTTGTTGGAGTGAAAAATTTGTGATTATCGAAATAAAAAAATTAGGGTTTCAAAACAGCAAATGATGAATACTGAAGAGAGAGATAATGATGAAGACAGAGAATAGCATAATTAAAACTGCAATCGATCTACAAAATGCACAAACCAAATCAGTTGTGCGTGTAGGCTGATTCGTGAGAGGGAGTGAATGAGGATGAGAGGGTGAGCGGGAATAAGAGCGGGAAACCACAAAACTACTATAATGATTTTTTTAGGGTACTTTATATTTTAGTTAAGTGTACTCAATTTTCGCAATAAAAAAAATGTTTTGGATTGTGACTTAAGTATTATGTATCCAACCATGAGCTTTTACATCCATCAATGTGTTTTGTAGGCATTTTTTTTATCATATTATGTAAAAGTTAATACATAAATACTCAAATAGTTGTTTGTTGGTATGTTGCAATTTTGAAATAGGTAACTCCCTCCCCTGTTTGGGGATTGAAAAGGTAAGAACATTATAAATAATTGGCCTATACTTATTTATAATATAGAATCGTTGTAATCTTATTAATGATTTATTTATATTTATTATGTTATTTTTTTAATCGAATTAGTTAACGTGTTATTTGGATAATAGGCTAATACACGGTGTAATCAATATTTGGTATTTCAATCCCTCTATCATTCATTGGACATGGGTTGTAGTTAAGTGTAACAAAAGGTAATTTTATAGAAAGCGAGTTTGGTGCTTCAATTTTCGCACACTTTAAAACAGTGCCAAATTTTGGCACTGTTTTAAAGTGTGCCAGATTGTTATTAAACCGTGCCAAAATTTGGCACGGTTTTAAACTGTGCCAGATTTTTAATATCAGGGTGTACCAAATTGCTGTTTTTGTGTAGTGTTAAAGGAATTACATGCTTTCTAAAAGGAAACTTCATTTATATTACAAGTAACAACGAGTTATAACTTAATATGAAATTTAAAACTTATTACAAGATATCCAAACATGCTCTATATGATAGAACACACTTTTTACTTATAATAACAAAAAGAGCTCTAAAATCTGAATCTTCCATATAGTCATTTTACGTTCCCTCCTAACCTACTTATTTCCTGAAAAATAATTAGTTATACAACATCAGCTAAAAGTAAAGGGAGGTTGAATCTCTAGACATTCCAAGGTAAAAATTAATACATATTCAAATCCAAAGAGTAGACATATACATATATGGATAGGAATTTGCTATATAAAATTTGAGATGACAGTATATAAATATAAATAGTACAGAATATAACAGATACGACAAATCAATTTGCAATATCTTTTTCTTTCAATCATAACATTTTAATGGCCAAGTACACTATAATACCGTATTCTTCTACTATATTATTCCCCGGTAGTTGAGGGTCAATCGAACTTGTTCGTCACAACTCCTTATTTAGGGCACACCAGTGATACCCCAGCTGGGAAGGTCAATCAGTAAGAAAGGTCCCTTAGGCCGAATATTATTTCCAAGATTCAATATCATTTTCAAAACTCTTTTTAATCGGTATGTCTATATGGGCAAATATAAACATATCACAAGGAATCAATCATCGGTATCAAATGAATTTTAAGAATAAAAGAAGTTCACAAAATATATATAGTTTGCATAATATCATATAATTAAAATGCACAAGGAATGTCAGAGTACTTACCTAAAACAAAAGTATGAAGTTACAGATATCGAGTCTTGGATCACTACGACGAAACTTCTTCTTAATTTTTCCCGTACTTTCTCTCACTATTTCTCTCTGATTTTTTGAATTAATTTCATATAATAATGATCCTAAAGGCCTTATTTATAGTATCCTAAAGATATTAGGGCTTTGACACGTGTCTAGCTGACCAAGCTTTTACAACGGCGAGTCAACGTTTACGTGTCGCACAACGGAGCGGTCTTACAGTCTTAATTCATCGAGCTGCGACACGTGTTTTAGATTTTCCTCAAACGATGACACATGTTTTAGATTTATCTATTTGGATGACATGTGTAAGCACGAGGTGTCAAGCATGAGGTGGAAAGGTGTTACGGGTATAATGGTCATTTTACACCTTAAAGGCATTTTGGTAATTTCACACGATATGTTTTCAATATTTCTTGTAGGTCCTTGAAAATATTTTATTTACAAAATGGTCCTTTTTATTTTTTTATTTTAGTCCCTAAAACTTTCTTTATTTAAAATCAAGTCTCGTAAAATTACGTTTTCGGCCATGAAACTTATCATTTAGCTTAGGATATGCTATAAGACTTTGATTTAATCCATTTTGATGAAGGAGGAGGTTATTTAAAAGTGTTTAAGTCGTCCAAACCAGCCTCTCCTTCCAACCAATCAAAATATAACACAGGGTGTGGTAATAAGACAAAATACAACTTAAAGGATGAATAAATTTGCCCTTATTTCGTAATTTCGGTATAACTTCTTATTCGGAACTCCGTTTAACACACCGTTTCTTGTGTTACAAACCTAATTCATATATCTACAACTTTTTAGTCTTTGCCTCAAGTCAATTGTTATTATAATGATCAAAACTAGTCTCTAATATGAACATTCCTATCGAAAACTTTAAAATTTTATATTTGTAACTAATTTGATATTTCAGGATTTATAAAGGGAGGATTAGACTAAAAATAATAAATTAACATAATCCATATCACATATGAAATAATACAACTTTTAAAACTATATATGAACATATAAAAGTAGGGTCATTATAGTCGATATGCTAGAAAATGGACATCTAATTGGTAGTCTCGTTACAGATATTTCGGAAAAAATGGTCATAAAATGAAATCATAAGTTCAAATCGCGCATGGTATTATCCTTACAAAGTTAATTCAGTTACCTTTAAGAGTCCTTGGGCCACTCTCGGGTTCGGTAGTTGACTTTGGGTCAAATGGGGCTCTAAAGTTCTTGTAGATCCTTTGGACGGAAGATCGTCGGAGGACGATGGGTCAGTTGTTCGAACCGTAAGTCTGAATCATGTATCGGACCATTAGAAAGGTTGTGTGAGTTACTTCAACATTCCAAAGAGCTTCACATTGTTTATAGGGTTGACTTTAGTCAAACGGGGCTCGAAAGTGCCCAATGACCTTTTGGAGTAAAGCGAATAGTTAGTCTGTACCGTAAGGTTGATTCGTGCATGGGGTAGACCATTAGAAAGGGCATTCAGTGCCCTCTGAAGATTCATTCAATTTCGTTCGAGATTAAGAGTTCACTTTAGTCAAATAGAGCCCGGGGAGCGCTCGGTGGCCTCTCGATAAGTTTTTGGTGGAAAATAGATCGGTTGTCTGAACTATTATGCTGTTTTGCGCATAGATAGACTGTTACAAAGGGGATTTAGAGCCCTTCAAAGATTCATAATCTTTCACATTGACAATGAAGTTGATCGGATTCAAATGGGGCCCGGGAGTACCCTATGGCCTCTAAATCAGTACTAAGAGTATGACCTAGGGTTTTAGTGAAGTGGGGAGGTACTGGGGAGGTATTGGGTTTGTAGTGAAGTGGGGAAGTACTGGGGAGCGACCAATTCTGAGGGTCAAGGTCAATTATGAGGTCCTTAAGTGGGAGCGACCAATTTTGAGGGTCAAGGTCAATTCTAAGGACCTTAAGTGAGAGTGTGGGGAATACCTCTCCTGGGGAATTTTTCTTTGAGACTCTACTGGGGAGGAGGCATCTATCTGGAGATTATGTCTTTCTAAAAATCTTTATCTGGAAATTCCACCTGGGGAAACAACTGATGATTTGAGGTTATTGGATTCCACTAGGGAATATGTTGCTGGGGAGAGATGTTCGGTTAGGACTTCTAGCTCTGGTTGGGGGAAATTGGAATTTTTCTGGGAAAAAGCTTTTATTTGGGAATTCCTGCTAGAAAATAGGTAGCTATGCTGAGGAAGCATTTAATTTCTGCTTAAGATGAAGTTTTTTGAGATTCCGATAGGGATTTGTAGTGGGCGCGTTGATTTTTAGAGTTTAAGTTAGGGATAAAATGTGATATTAATTTGGCTAGGGATTTGGGATCTTGAAAATTGGTTTTATTGGTGAAGAAATGTTCTAATATTCATTTGGAAATTTTCGAAATTTTTTGAGAATTTTTTTGAATTTTTTAGCATTTTCTAGGATTTGTTTTACAAAATTTCAGGGGGTTACCGACCGGCATGTCGTAGGGATTGCCAACTAGCAGTGGATCTGTCTTCTAGGCTACCATGGGAAGGGGAATAGGCAAGTGCCGATGGATATATGTAGGGGTTTAGCAGCTGTTGAGGATTGATTACGAGGGTATTCAGAGAGAGATGGATCATAGACATCAGAAGTGCTGTAGGCGACGTTGGGTAGGATTGATGAATCTTTATTGGGAATGCAGATAGACTTTTACCCTTAAAGGATGGATCTTAGAGATGCGGAGATTGATGTCGCGCGAGTTTGGGTTCGTCTGGTACCTAGGAGAGAGGGTTGTGGGGGAGATCAGGTGACATCCAATTCTGGTTCTTTCCCTTTAGGATTTTCGTGTAGATTCATCATTGACTAGGGAAGCTTGACATTGACCAAGTTGCATGCTTGATATAGCGGCATTGCACCTGAAAGATGACTCAAAAAAGGCAGAAAAAGTGTAATACCCCGTAATTTTAAATAATTTTAAATGGAATTAATTGGGTGTAATTAGGATTAATTGATTTAAATTAAGCATGATATAAATTTTATTCATGAATAAAGTCTTATGTGAATAATGTGAATATTACTTAGTTAATTAAAATTAATATATTATTATGACTTTACTTATGATTATAAATTAAATCAATTGTCGAAAGAGATGAATACGTCAATTTTGGGACGCGCATGTGAGTCATGTCGGGCGTAAAAGTAAAATATTTATATGACATCCAAATGGTTTTTTTGACTACGCCAAAGTGTCTGGAAGAGTTTTTATAGTAAAAAAAAGTCTACTTTGGTGTTTGTTTTGGGTCTTGGGACACGTTGGAACCGAATAGACACCCCAGATGGGTATTTTAGTCATTTTATATGGAAGGTGAACAATACCTACGAAAATACTTGATTATTTATAAATCTAAGGTGTTTAGGATACATATTCATTCCACCAAAAATATTAGAGTGAGAGACTTTTAGGAGAGTAAGAGTTTCATTGGAAGAGAAGAGTCACCTCTAGAAAACCAAAGGACAAGGCCATCCACCAACACCAACACCTCCGAAATTTGGCTGGAAAAGAGGAGAACCACCAATAACAATCATCATCAAAGGTTCAGACCTACATATTAGAGGCAAGTGTATTAATCTTTACAATTATAACATGTATTATGTTCATATTAGGATAGTTGTAGAATCCTTCATTTTTACATGATTTAAGGATAAATTATGGAGATATAAAATCAATCCTTTGGAATAAGAAATATGTGGAATTAATCTGAGATGATCGTATAGTAATAACCTAAGAAATAGGAATCATGTGATGAAGAGAATATAGATTTATTAGTTTGTTTTGGGATGGATATGATAACATTTTAGTTTTCTGGAAATGTTGGGAATTAACATTTTAATCCAATATTCTTAAGGATTTAGTATTGTTTTATTAATGGAAATCATTTATTGATGTTGTTATGTCATGTAGAAAGAATTATAAGAAGTTTGAGACTTTAAAACATATGATTTGAGGATTAAAAATGATTAAACCTGTAGGCTAGTTCTGCAGAATCACCCCTACCTGATGCAATCGATTGATCGACTCAAGAATGTCGATCGATTGACCCTTCCCTTCGATAGATCGACCCCTCCTAGAATTTGATAAATTATTTTGTTGTAAGGATTGAATAAATGTTTTATTGTGAAATTCTTTTGTCATGATTAATTGAATATTTTGGGACTTAAGAGAGGCCAGTAGGGTGATAGGTAGAACCTAGAAAAATATTAATTTGTGGGATAAAGGAATGGGAATAATGGGTTAAAATCAAACTAGTGAGTATCAAAGAATAAACCTAAATTGAAATAATTAAATTTGTAGATTGTGATGGTATGGACCAGTAGGGTGAAGAATTGTACCTACTGAAATATGAAGAGAAATAATTAATATCTTTTGAGTGTGGAGAAAAGGCTCATAAAAAAGTAAAGTTATACTCTAAGAGATACATAGAATATTTGAGGTATAAATTTACTACATGAGATCATTGTTATGGGTTGGGTGTATACCCTATTGTTTTAAATATAGTGGGACAAATAGCTATATTATATTTTGATTATGTGTATAACATACCTACGCTGCCCTTTCTAACAGTATGCCCCGTGCGTGATTCGGATCAATGATTTTTGCTCTACAGTCATTTTTCCAGAAAAGTCTGCACGAGATAGTCAATTGGCAAGTCCTGAACCCTGCTTATCGGCACAGTGTCAAGGGTGACCTATTGATAGGCACCCCCTGGGGTATGCCGATTGGCACACCCCTGACCCTATAAATAAAGGCCATGACCTCATTCCCAAGGGACAACAAAAACCCATCAGCATCAGTGATCTCAGCAACATTCTCTCAAAGTCAGAAAATTTCCCTATGAGAAATCCCATTCAAGCCTAAATACCCATCATTTTCACACCCAATTTGGCAAATATCCTTCTCTCTCATCAACATCCATCAACATTCAAAGGATTTCATCCAATATCCAAGCTCAAGCCCCAAAAGAAGGTCCAATTCCTTCTCCCTCTCTTTCAAATCTCTTATTTTGCATAAATTACATTAGATTCATAATCTAGTTTCATTCTAGTTCATGCATATTAACATCTACACTTTTATTAGTATATTTCACATACTCTATTTTTCATAAAAATCCCAAAAACAAATAAAAGAGGGTTACACCTGTAAATTCCGAACGGAATTATCCACCACACTTTTTCTAAAACTAGAAACACATTTTCTACACACACACACACACACACACAATAAAATTCCATTCGAATCTATGGGAAAAACCCCACCCTTATTCTACATTCGAACTACGTGGACTTTTGTGCCTTTATAGGCAACGTAGGCATCTCGAATTAAAATCCGAGACTCGAGTCAAACTTTTCAATTTTCCAACTTCTCCTATTTTTTCAAATTTCTCAAATCCCTCATTTTTATCATACATATACATATAATATGCTTTTTTGCACTTAATCCCACATATATTATCGTTTCCCCATAACGATTAATATCTCAATGAATGCTCATATTCTATCTTCTACATTTATTATAATTTTGGAATATTCCCATGGATGACCTCATCATATCCTTTCCATGGTATGGGTCGAACGATTCTAATCTCCATTATATAAACACATGCATACACTTCAAGGGGATAAAATAGAAAATATTAACATTTTCCCATGAGAGACCGAAAGGGAGAGTTTGGTGCCTAACACCTTCCCATTCCGTAACTTAGCCCTCGGACCTCGGACCTCCGATCTATTGGTTTTGCATGCATCAGTTATTATCCTTGATGCTGCTCCCTTGAAAGTGGCAACATATTCTTTTCCCTGTTTTGAGAAAAATAGGCTGGCGAATCTATCTCTTTACATTCACCCGACATCGACGACAGCCGAAGCCCTCTTTTCTAAGAGAAGGGCGCGAGACCGCGACGCAGTTTCTTCCCTGGGGGATCATCTTTCTCCTTTCCCCCCGGAATGAACGTCGCGTTGATCGGGATGGCCACACCTCCAATTATCAATGAAACTAAATATTATTTTGAAATATAGATTACCATGTAATTGAAATTAAATAATCGACATTAAGTAGAAAACATGGATTCATATATGCATTTAATCAACTCCAAACATAATATATACATTACTGTAAAACCAAACATCTTACAATATCAACTTTTTTTCTTAAAATCACAATTGTGCCAATAATTTAATAGATTGTTCTTGTTAGAGCATGGAAAAGGACTGAATTCATCTAGTAAAGTTGGGTGCAACAAGAAGTATGTTCGATGTGGAATTTTCAAAATTCCATTTTTTTTACTCGTAGTATTCAGGTTTGATTCAACGATAAGTTTTGAAAAAAAAACTATGGATCCATATTAATAATATATGGATTGAATTGTTTACTTTGTGAGTACATATGTGTGCATTATTCCATGATTAACAAGGGATGTAATCCTTTTTGATAAAATGTAGAGTATTTTGAAACAAGGTGTTTGTGGTAGATGTTATTTCATAATTCATGAATTCTATGGTGTTGTAGTTTGAATCTTTTATCTTTTAGTTATAGTTTTGTTGTGACTCAAATTGAGTACTCTTTTAATTGTAGTTTTGTGCCTTAAATTGAGTAGTATGAAGTACTGTTTATAGACCATTTATTTTGACTTCTCATTCCTATGGATATTATTGACTACCTGGTCTTCATATTCAATATATTTTAAATAATATGAACTTTTTTACTTCAATCCTAAACTATGATTTAAGTTTCTATGAAATAAGAAACATTATGCCTTTAACTTTATACTTTATACCTAATTGAAACATACCCCATAGGTTCTTTTAAAGAACCTCAAAGGAGAGCCAAAGAGATTTTGAACCTAACACCTGTTGGTTAAGATAGTGTTATCATAACACTAGACCAAATCTCATTTGTTTTTGTGAAATACTTTAAGTCATAGAAGAAACCATTATAAGTAATCATATATTGACATGGAAAGAAGGTCTGAATAACCATATTCGATGTTGAGAATTTTGGGAGATTGTATATATTGACTACTGACACTAGAAAATAAACAATTTATTCGTCATTCGTTGAACAATTATTCAACCAAAATGTTATTAAGCACTTATTGGTTGTTAATGTGAAAGATTTAGGGATTAATGATTATATAAAAATGAGCTTTGTATAAATTTCTCTCATCGCTTCCTATGTCTTTTTTCTTATGAGGCTATTATTACTCATCTTGGGAACTTGATATAATTTTTGTATCCAGTGTTTGACAAATTTGATGTTTACTAGAAGTCGATCATACACCTATGGATATTGAACTTTTCCTCCGACAACCATATTCACACTATAGGCACTAACATAAACTCCAATGTTAGTTTATTGAACATAGGTATTTCAATTTTATTTATGTTTAATAATTTGTTTTTAATATCTATTGCTGTAGATGAAATTAAAAACTGAAAATTTCTTGTTGACAATGATACCCTTTATTATATTTGTAGATGGGTGTCTATCAATAAAAAAGAAAAATAAAATAAAAATGCTTTTTTTATTAATGACATCCGAGAGGTGCCTGCGAGGGTCACCCAGAAGTCCAAAAGCCATCGCAAGGGTCAGCGCGGCCGCAACTGTCGGTGCCAGTTCAAGTGCCTGCGCCGCTGCAAGTGTCAGCGCCACTGCAAGTGTCTACGCCGCTGCAAGGGTCAGCACCGTTTCAAATGCCAGCGCCGCTACAAGTGTCATCGCCGCTGCAAGTGTCAGCGGCACTGCAAGTGTCCGCACTGCCGCAAGGGTCGGCGCCGCTTCAAGTGCCAGCGCCACTGCAAGTGTCTGCGCCATTGCAAGTGTCCGCGCCGCCGTAAGAGTCGGCCCCGCTTCAAGTGCCAGCGCCGCTGCAAGTGTATGCGCCATTGCAAGGGTCAGCGCCACCGCAAGTGTCGGCGCCGTTTCAAGTGTCAGCGCCTCTGCAAGTGTCAGCGCTGCTGCAAGGGTCAGCGCCGCTTCAAGTGCCAGCGCCGCTTCAAGTGCCAGCGCCGCCGCAAGTGTCAGCGCCGCCGCAATATTCTTCGCCGCTGTAGGTGCCAGCGCCGCTGCAAGTGTCAGCGCCGCCGCAAGTGTCCGCGCCGCTGCAGATGTCGGCGCCGCTTCAAGTACCAGTGCCGCTACAAGCATCAGCGCCGCTGCAAGGGTCAGCGTCGCTTCAAGCGTCAGCACCACTACAATTAAGAATCACTACAGCAATAACGTTCGAGAGGTGCCCGCGAGGGTTACCACAGAAATCCAAAATTAAGGAGTACCACTGCAAGGGTCAGCGTCGCTGCAAGGGTCACTGCAGTAATCACAGTCGAGAGAGTCAGCGTCACTGCAAGGATCGACGCCACTGCAAGGATCACTACAAAAATGTTATTCGAGAGGTGTTGCTATAAGGGTTTTGATAGAAACTCATGTTGAGGGAGTAGCTATCACGAACAACCCCTCATCATGAAACATCAGTCTCTAAATGAACAACAAGACTAACACTTTACTTTCTTGTACAGGTTGCCTAGTCGAGCAAGCAGGACTCGTACAGGCGCGTTGGGACCTCCTGGGAGTTTTGGCTTGGCGGCTGAGGGACAAGGTATGTTGAGAAAGCTCAACCACTTAGCACTATAGGATTGAGAGAATACTAGTAGGAAGACCCAGGAGTCACTCGAGACTACACACACTGCACACTTAGTCACAAGTGAAGTGAGCAGCCAAAGAGCTGGCTACTCACGAGAAATAAAGTCTTTACAAGAAAATGACTTTTCCAGAAGAGGGGGTCCTCAAGGTCCCTCTCAAGAAAAACAACATTTTTTAGAGGAAAGGAGTCCTTAAGGTCTCCTCTCTCAAGATTTGCAAAATTGCACCACAAGTTACCGTTTTAAAAGATAATTACCAAATCTGATATTTTGTCTCCGTTAGGGGACATATGTGCTTTTTGACCTTTGGTCAGCGCCAGGTGGTGCCTGCAGAGGGGACAGACAGGCTGCCACAGGTAGGGATAAATGGTACACTTCAGACATTATTCCCCACCAACTCTCTCAATTTTGGCGCCCAAAAATGCCACTCACCCCTAACGCCCCAGTATAAATAGACCTCTGGGCAAGGTCAAGAAATAGACAATAGAAATTGCACTGTTACTCTGCCAAAATATCACCAGACCTACCTAAGTATTCTCTCCCTACACATTCTCTTAGTGCTGAGTGCCTTGTTCCTTCACTCCCCACTGGTAGCCATCACTCTCAGGTGTTTCCCTTGAGAAAATTACTATTTTTGCTGTGAAAGTTCATCTTCTTGCAGGGAGTGAGTTGAATCTTGAGTTCCATTGTTACCAGAAGGAGAAGTTTTCTTCAGAAGTTGCACCAGGAGACCTTGAAGACCTTGCAGGTAGCGTCCATTGGAGTGGGTCACGCCTCACCCTTTCCAGTTATTCATAGACCCCAGCCTCACTACCCTCCTACATTTGGCGACTCCGCTGGGGAGGTATCCTCACTTCCATGGACAAAGAAGGTTTCAATGTCTCTAAGCAGTTGGTTTTTGGGGACATTCCGTCTGGTAATGGAGCTCACAGTGACCAGACTAATCAGGAAGAAGTGGTGGTGATCGGAGCCAAGGCGCCAGCGCCTCAAGGAGGGCAAACCAGTTCGCCGGCAGTGGCTCCAATGGAAGGTATGAATCTTATGGCAATGTTTTTTGACTTTTTAAAGCAAAAAAACGTGGATCTATCAATCTTGGGTCAAGGTTGTGTGACACCTCCTGCTGCCCCTTATGGAGGGGTAGCCACTCCTATTGCGATTCCGGCGGAGACGATTCCGTCTCGAAAGGCGGCGCCAGAGCAGGTCATGGGGCCAACAGGTTCTCCAACTACTAAAAGCACGTGTTTGGAGGAGTCACCCTCTAAGGCTGTTACTATGGAAGAAGTGAGGAAGCTCCTTTCCTCCTCTCAAAGAGAGGGTTCCCACCTATACGAGGAGTTACAAGACCCCTATCCACAGGAAGTAAGTGAGAAGCCATACCCTGAGGGGTATATTCCACCAAAATTTATCAAGTTTGGCGGTAGGGGGGAGAACCCTAGAGAGAACGTGAAGAGGTTCGTCGAGTACTTGGGAGTACATGCTGGCGACAAGAACCTAAGGTTGAGGGAGTTCTCTAAGACTCTCACTGGGAAGGCTTATACATGGTATTCCCACTTGACGCCTAACACCGTCCCTACTTGGGAAGAGATGCATAGGCAGTTCCTCCAGAAGTTTTTTGTAGCGGAGGACGAATTTACACTGAGGCACCTGGCGCAAGAGGTCCAGAAGCTAGGAGAAGAGTTGATGCACTACATCAAGCGATTTCGCGAGAGGGCCTTAGATGTCCACGAGGATGTGGCGGAGGCCAGGTTGCTACAGATATGTGTGGAAGGACTCTTAGAAGAGTACAAGATGCACTTGATCAACGAAACTAGAGATGGAACTTTCAGAGAATTCACCAGGGCCGCCAGCAACATAATTATGATAATCAAACTAAGAGCCCCGGGTTGGAGGACGCAAGTTCCACTGACTCCCGAGAGGTTTCAAGTTCCGAGGAGGCAAGCGGTTAACTATGTAGACGGGAGTAACAAAGAAAAGAAGGGAGGCTCTAGGGCCAAGACTGACAGTCCCGGCAATAAGAGAAAATTTGGGGAAGATGCCCCGCCACCACTACCGTGCAGCATAGCTGAGGCTATGGATTGTTACCGCACCTTAGTGCGAGAAGGCGTAGCAGGACCTCCCCACCTAAAAGGAGAAACCCCCACTGCAGCTGACAAAGCCAATCCAAAGTACTGTGAATTGCACCAACGAGTGCAGCACTCTACCAAGGATTGTTACTACTTACGAAGGATCATTGGTGAGTAGATGGCCAACGGTACCTTGCAGATACCCCCTGTGGACGTTAACGAGAACCCACTTCATGCGCATCACTTTGGCACCGCCAACATGGTAGTTGCCTACGACGAAGAAGCTACAAGAAATCTTATGAAGCGGGAGACTGGCGAGCAGTTATGCGAGGAGTTAGAAAATCTATCACTGAGCAGACTTGAGCTAGAAAGAAAGAAAGAGGAGTGGTTCTTCACTCCGGAACATGAAAATGGAAATGGGGAAGTTGAGGAAGTGGCTCTCTCAGAAGGCGAGGTAGACGTCATCCTCGCTCTAGATGAGGGAGGGACCTCTGAAGCGGAGTATGTTTGTAGTGCCCAGACGTACGAGGTAGACTTAGATTCTGAATGTGAGGCCATAGCGAGGAGCCCCAAGTTCAAGTGGTTTTTCGACCAGATAGGGGTGAAGTACGACACGAGGGTGTCCATCACGAGGAAAGTCTTGGAGGCAGTGAAGCAGCGGGGAGACCCTTCACTAAATTGGCAGGGGCCAATCGGAAGGATGATCAAGAAGTATACCTCTGAAGTGATGTTTTCAGAAGAAGATAGGGTGGTGCCCTACTTCCACAACCGCCCGTTGTACGTCACAGCCATAATTAATGGAGTCTCATTTCCCAGGGCGTTGATGGATGGAGGAGCATCCATTAACATCATGCCCATCAGTACATTATATGAAACATGAATTGACCAGGAGAAGGTGGTTCCGGTACCTCTAGTAATTTTTGGATTCAATAACGCCGGAATGCAGTCTATTGGATACGTGAATGTGGGAATTAAGTTGGAAAATTTCACCTCCCACATCAAATTTCATGTTATTAACGCTAACACCAGCTACCAATTACTCATTGGAATGGTATGGATGCACACTCATGGCGTGGTGCCTTCCACCTACCATCAATGCGCGAAGGCAAACATTAGAGGTACAGAGATAGTGATCAAGGCCACGCAGAGACCCTTCGCCGTTGAGGAGGCCCACCTGGTAGATGCTGCCTTCTATACCGAGTTAGATGAGGAAAGAAAGGTCTCTATAAGAAAACTTGGAGGAATCAAGGTAGCTGAGGGAAGGGTCCCGCAGAAGAAATCCGTTCATGACCGTCTAGGGGAGAGGATAATCCCCCATATGGCAAAAGGAAAGAGGAAAGCAGAGGAGGTAGCTAGACCCCTTCGAACTTTCAAGAAAGTGGTCTTGCCCGATGGAAAAATCATTTACCGTTTATAACGATCTGCGCGGGCGGTGTTCTGGGATGAGCGCATCGACCCGACTCCCGAGTGTTTTATTGTTGATGAATCCCACATTGTTGAGCATGTTGGGGAACCAGAAGAAGCGCCAGAGTGCATGCAAGATGGACCTAGAGAGCAGCTGCAGGAATTAGAGGAAATCAAGTTGGGGTTAGAAGAGGGCGATAGTAGACCCATTTTAATCTCCAAGTGCCTGGAACCGAAGCAGAAGGAAGAGCTCATTGAGCTACTTAAGGAGTTCACTGATGTATTTGCTTGGAAGTACACGGAGATGCCAGGAATAGACGCAGAAGTGAGCTCTCATAGATTGAACATACTTCCCAATGCCCTTCCGGTAAGGCAAGCCACACGCATATATAAAGCAGACCTTGATTTGAAAATAAAAGCTGAGGTGGAGAAGTTATTAGCGGCAGGGTTCATCAAGCCTATTCAGCACCCCATATAGCTGTCCAACAGAGTGCTAGTGGCAAAGAAAGATAAGACCCAAATCAAAATCTGTGTAGATTTTTGTGACTTGAACAGGGCATGTCCTAAGGATGAATTCCCACTACCCAGCATAGACAGCTTAGTGGATGCCACCGCGGGACATGAGATGTATAGCTTCATGGACGGGTATGTTGGCTATAACCAGATTAAAATAGACCACACCGACGCAGAGAAGACTGCCTTTTGCACACCGTTAGGGAACTTTCACTATACAGTCATGCCCTTCGGATTAAAGAATGCTGGAGCCACATACCAGCGGACCATGATGGCAATTTTTCATGACTTATTTCATGATATACTAGAATTCTATGTGGATGATCTGGTGGTGAAGTCTAAGAAAGAAAACAAGCATATTCAGGATCTCAGGAGAGTATTCGAAAGGTGTCGTCGGTATAAGATGAGAATGAACCCCTCAAAGTGTGCCTTTGGGGTTACTGCAGGGAAATTCTTAGGTTTCGTGGTAAACAGACAAGGGGTGCAAGTGGATGCAGAGAAGATGAAAGCCATTGTGATGATGCCATCGCCCAAGAGTCAGAGACAACTTAAGAGCTTCCTGGGAAAGGTATCCTACCTGCGGAGGTTTATACCTGCGTTGGCAGAAGTAACTCATTCGTTCGCACCTCTACTAAAAGACAAAGCCAAGTGGGTTTGGGGAGAGAGGCAAGAGAGTGCGTTCGAGAAGATTAAAGAAATCATAGCCTCTCCTTCCATGATGATTCCCCCCGAAGCTGGAGCGCCACTGCTGCTCTACCTTACTTCTACAGAGAGGTCGATAGGGGCCTTCTTGGCGCAAGAGAAAGAAGGGGTGGAAAAACCGGTCTACTACCTGTCAAGAGTAATATCCGGAACAGAATCGAGATACACCAGCATTGAGAGGCACTGCCTGGCGCTGGTATTTATAGCCCAGAAGTTGAGACACTATCTTCTAGCCTTCATAGTTCACATAGTCACCAAGTGTGATCCCATCAAGTACCTCCTCGCGCAGACTATACTCATGGGACGAGCAGCAAGGTGGTTTTTGATCTTGTCAGAATATGATCTAAAATGCGTAGTGCCTAAAGCCATTAAAAGCCAGGCAGTAGCAGATCTGCTGTCCCACTTCCCGAGTGGGGTTTTCGAACCACCTAGTGAATTGCTGCCCGGAGAAAGTTTTCAAGCATGCATGGCGGAGGAGGTGAAGAAGTGGTTTATGGAGTTTGATGGTTCCAGTGCTCAAGGAACAGGTGGAGCCGGCGTCATACTGTCAGATGGGAAGGAGAAGATTACCCTCTCTTTCAAGTTGGATTTTAAATGCTCAAATAATGAAGCTGAGTACGAAGCCCTCATTCTAGGGATGTTGGAAGCACTCAGAAGAGGGATCAGGGTACTGTGTATACGAGGGGACTCCAATCTTGTAGTAAGGCAGGTCAATGGAGAGTTTTCCCTTAAACATGCCAACTTAGCACCGTACAGACACATCATCCAAAGACTGCTGGGACAGTTCTTAGAAGTAACTGTAGAGAGGCAGGCGCGAACGATGAACAGGCACCCTGACGCGCTCGCCACCATAGCGCAAAAGTTGGATATGTAGGAGTTAGAAGCAACCATCACAGTAAGGCGGAGAACGGTACCCACTACTATAAAGTCCTTATTCCCAAGTAACGAGCCGGAAGATTGGAGGCGTATGGTAGAAAAGCAACTTGAAACCAGAGAAGGGACAATGAAAATATTAGAGTTAGCCAACTATCATGTGCTGCAGGGAACTATCTACTTCAAGAGTCCTGGAGGGTTTCTAGCAAGGTGCGTAGGGGAGCAAGAAGCCAAGGAGAGGTTAATAGAAATGCACCAAAAGCACTACGGAGATACGGATATCCCCCTTTACAGACGACTGCAGCGAAGCGGGTATTATTGGCCCGCCATGAGCGCAGAAGCGGCCCGCTTGCAACAAAGTTGTTTAAAGTGCCAAGCCAATTTTGACCAGCCGACGGAGGCTAACTTCGTGGAAGCCTTCGAAGATTGGAGACAACCGTACCTAGCATATCTAAAATATGGAGAGTTGCTCGCCGAGAGAGCGGATGAAATTTACCTTAGAAAAAGAATAGCCCGTTTCTACTTGGTCAAGGGAGAGTTATATAGGAAAGAGTACAATGAGAAGGCGATAAGGTGCGTAGCCAAAGAGGAGGAGGAAAGGGTGCTGAAAGAAGCTCATGATCCCTCCTACATAGGAGGCGCCAAGCTGTATGATCAACTGATGACGCTGGGATACTACTGGCCGACCATGGAAGTCGACTCCATTGGATATGTGAAAAAGTGTAGAGCATGTCAAGTGCATGGAAACATGGTGCACGCTCCCTCCGTCAGTCTACAAAGCTTGGCAGCCCCTTATCCCTTCCACACATGGGCGTTCGACCTGGTGGGAAAGATCACCCCAGCATCTCACGGCAAGGCTTTTATTATCGTGGCTACAGAATTGTACACCAAATGGGCAGAGGCCATTCCTTTAAGGAGAGTCACCGCCCAAGTGGTAACCCAGTTTATAAAGGAGTATATCATATGTAGGTTCGGTATACCCAAAGTGATCCTAACGGATAATGGGAAGCAATTTGTATGCAAAGAGATGGACCTTCTCACAGACAAGTATAAGATTGTGCATAATAGCTCAACCATATCTTACCCCAAGGGCAATGGCCAAGCAGAGGCTACCAATAAGATCCTGATAAATATTTTGAAGAAAATGCTAGAAGACATGCCGGGAGCATGGGATGAGAAGTTGCCTATGGTGTTATGGGCCTACCATACTTCGAAAATAAAGCCAACAGGGTTCACTCCCTTCTCTCTAGTATATGGGACCGAAGTTGTCCTACCAGTGGAACTGGCGGTACCTTCAGCCATAATTTCTCTTAGCAATGGGCTCATCCCGGACCCAAGGCATGTGCAACTAGAGGCACTGGACGAGCACAAAGACAAGGCGAGAGAGAATTTCAAAGTCTACACTCTGCAACTATCCAGGGCCTACGAAAACTTGGTCAAGACTAGAGAATTCCAGGTGGGAGATTTAGTCCTGAGAGCATCAACTCACCATCTCCGTAGCATGTCGGCATCAAAATTCAAACCTAACTGGGAAGGCCCTTTTGTCGTCAGAGGAGTGGGGAAGTCGGGCTACTGCCAAATATCAGAACCAGAGAGTGATTGCCTCCAGTCCATCAACTGCAAGTGGCTAAAGAGGTACTATGCTTAGTAACAACTAACACGTTTTGTTTGTGTTTTGCGTGTCTGTAATGGATTTCGAGGATTGCTCCTATACCAGAAAAGTTTTTTTTGTAATTTTTTTTAAGAGCAATACTACACTGTAAACCGCACACAAAGGTAAAGAAATCAAATAGCAACACTTTTGATCATTTTTTACATTTGCTTTGCTTGCTCATTTATACATACATATACACTCCCTATTAAGTTAGAAGAGAGTACAAAAAAAAAAGATCAGGAGCTTTGCTCACTACACTTGGGAGGTAAGTCCATCCTAAGAGAAAGCATACTGAGCAAAGTCCCCCAGACATAAATTAATACAGTTTTTTTTAATAAAATCAGGCTTTCGGGAAAGGGGCAGGGGTCACCCTGCTCTCCAACCTAGCCTCTACGACTATAAGCAGTAATATGCAGTAATACCCCCACAGACAGGAGGGGCAACCCAAGAAAGTCACATGCCAACACCTCACAGCTACAAGAGGTGCATTTTCAAAAAAATATATACAATATGATAATACATAACTTTTCATATTAATGCAAATACCCCGCAATATATGGGGTAGCCACCAGTAGACTAAATGCTCACAGAAATTAGAGCAAGTCATATAAAACAAACACCCACAGTATAAAGGGAGAACAAAGGAAAAAGAAAGTGCAGAAGAAACAAAGTGTCTCATATATGAACGATAAGTGATGTACACATAGAATTCTGAGCACTACAAAGCAAGAAGTTGCCTATCTATTAGAAACCACAAAAAATAAATCATCACGCGCGATGGCGCCAGCATATGACAGACCAGCCTCCACAGAAACTCTTCCTCCAATCTGATGAATTTAGCCTCATCCTCCTCATCGCCAGACTCGAGTCTGGAAAGCTTCACCTGTAGTAGGGTGATCTGATTCCGGATCCTCGTAGCCTCAGCGTGTCGTTGCTCAACTCTAGACTATCGGGTAGTGTGAAATCTCACTATCTTTCGAAAAGGAACACTCAGAAAGGGGCGAACCCCCGCGTCAAGCCAATCCAAACGAAAATGATAGAACTGCTGTAAGTCGCGGAGAGCATCCAAGAATAGCAAAATAGAAGAGCTAGTCAGCTTAGCAGGGGAGGTAGCCAATAACTCATGAACATGGCTGGCAAGAGCCCTCAGATTGAAGGCCGTAAGACTGTCAACCTGAAGTATACTCTGAGAAGTGAACGTCTCGGGATGGTGCTCCAAGATGAGATCCAAGAGCTGACGTTCATGTACCCTGAATCGTCCTGGTAACTCCTCACGCCATAGCCTACTAGAAATAGTCGCAGCATCCTCTGCTTCATCATCGCCATCGGAGTGATGAGACCCCGCCTCAGAAGGAAGGAAAGAAGACTCTCCACCAGAATCAGCGTCACCGACCAAAGGAGTGAACTCAGAACTATGATCTCCCTCCACAGTCGCCCCACTACCAGTCTCCATAGTCATCGGAGTACTCTCATGCACCTGGAAACAATGAGATAAGGGTGAAATGAGAATGCTTGCACAGTATACGCAAGAAGAAAAATAGGGGAATAGTAAAAAGAGGGGGTAGGCCAGCTTAATACCTCTCTCGTAGTTGCCCCACTACCAGTCTCCACAGCCATCGGAGTACCCTCATGCACCTGGAAACAATGAGACAAGGGTGAAATGAGAATGCTTGCATAGTATACGCAAGAAGAAAAGAGGGGAATAGTAAAAAAAAGAGGGGGTATGCCAGTCCAATACCTCTCTCGCAGTTGCCCCACTGCCAGACTTCACAGTCATCGGAGTACTTTCATGCACCTGGAAACAATGAGACAAGGGTGAAATGAGAATGCTTGCATAGTATACGCAAGAAGAAAAGAGGGGAATAGTAAAAAGAGGGGGTATGCCAGTCTAATACCTCTCTCGCAGTGGCCCCACTGCCAGACTCCATAGTCATCGGAGTACTCTCATGCACCTGAAAACAATGAGACAAGGGTGAAATAAGAATGCTTGCACAGTATACGCAAGAAGAGAAGAGGGGAATAGTAAAAAGAGAGGGTATGCCAGTCTAATACCTCTCTCGCAGTTGCCCCACTGCCAGACTCCACAGTCAACGGAGTACTTTCATGCACCTGGAAACAATAAAACAAAGGGGAAATGAGAACGCTTGCATAGTACACACAAGAAGAAAAGAAGGGAAATAAAAAAAAAGAGTATTCTAGTTTAATACCTCTCTCGCAGCCATCTCATTCTCTAACTCCACAAGTATTGGAGCAACTTCAATCGTCTCCTTAGTCATCAGAGCGACCTCGCTCACCTGGAGATAATGCAATAAAGGTGAAGAGGGGAATGCTTGGGCAATTTAAACAAAATAATAGAGACATAAGAATGACACGAGAGAAGTAGATACTCATATACACGGTACCTGAATAATGCCCTCTGTAACGGTCATAGAAGGAGGAGTAGGGGCTTCCATAGGGGCAGCAACACTGATCGATGCTCTAGAAGGGGTTGTCTCAATGACCAGCGAAGAACCTACCTCAACCTCAGGCATTTCCAGAAGAACAATCTCAACGACGGAGGGCGCGAGGGGTAGGCGAGGCTGCGAGTGACAAGAAAGGGTGAAAGGTAACAAATCAGTTATTCCATGAATGATGAATACTTCAATTAGAAAAAAAAAGGGAGAGGTAAACTCCTAAAAAAGCACCACAGAGACACCTACCTGAAGGGGCACGGTAACAGGAAAAACTGGCCCATGTATAAAGGCTGCTGAAGAGACAGTAGCAGGAGCCGCACTCGAAACAGCGCCAAGGGATAACTGCGACAAAGTAAAAGAGGGCTACGATAAGTATAGGCTGGATAGATAAGAAATATAGAACCAAGAAAATAAGGGAGTACCTGAACCCCATCCAAAGGGGAAGCGCGGAAAAGGACGGTCGGTGCAGTAGGGGTTGTGCTGATAGCCTGCAAAGAATGAAAGTATGTTATCCATCGCATGATCGAGGAGAAAGAGATTCCATGCTTTCAGCGGAAAGGCCTGACCTGAAGCGTAGGCTCGCTGGTTGAAGCCACAGTAAATATCAGTCCACGAGAGATCGCATGAACCAAAGGTCTACCGTCCATAGATACACGGACCCTGGGAATAGAAATTCTCCCTGAAGAGGATAAACCCGAGGCGGTAACGCCAGGTAAGGGAGGGGCCCCTCCTTGAGAAGAAAGTCCAAGAGCCATTAGGACTCCTATTAAAAATAAATAAATATTCAAAAGTAAAAATGCGTACCTCAGATGAAGAGGCCTCCAAGGGCTCAGCGGCAGAAGCGCCCACCGCCGAGACAAGAGAAGATGAGGTGACAATGCTAGAAGACACAACCCTCTACGCATGGTAAATGGGTACATAAAAGGAAGAAGTAAAAGAGAAAATGGCACAATGAAAGTTTTGAGAATAGCGAGGCATACCTGAGGAGAAGGGGAAGCCACAAGGGTGGTCCTGGTGACGGTAAAGTGCACGGATGAAAGCTGCGGGGAAATGACAGTGTACACAACCAAAAGGTAGTTAGAAGACGGATAAATTACAACAGATGGTAAAAGAATTAAGGAGACAGCAAACCTCTCTAAAAAGTCCTCGGGAAAAAATGAGCATGGAGTTCCTCTCCCACTGAAAGGGCGTCGGTCGTAGTGGGGGAAGAGGAGAACTACTTGCCTCTACGGAAATGACCTGCACAAATATGACAGCATGCTTTAATTAACAAATAAAAAAATAATGAGGGGAAGAAAGAAAATCATATGCAAAAAAAAGATAGACAAGTAAAAGGGGAACGCTTACAGTAGCAGGGCGCGTAGTCTGGCTATAAGGGAGATGGGTGGGGCTAACCCCCCAGGAAAATGGGATGCCTCATCATCACTAGAAGACTCTCTCGAGACTGATAACAAAGCATAAGTGTCAGTAGTGCTTTCGCTATAGAAACCCAGGCCGCCCATATCAACCGAAGAAGAACTATGGTCGTCATAGGAAGGGGTGCTTCCATAATCAACTAGTTCCTCTTCCAATGAAGGGGAGGGAGATAAAGAAACTCCAAGAGAACTAGTTACACTAAGTAAAGAATGTCGTGATATAGTACCTTCCGCAATGGGAATAGACGCGACCCGCGCCTCCTGGGAAGCAAGTCTCGGTGAGGAGTAGCCTTTCCCTCTCACTACTTGGGAAGCCTCCCCCATCCTAAGATTTCCAGTATCAGACGCTTGATCCGCTGTAGAGGAAGCAGCCATGCCAGCGGCACCTCCTTTCTTTTTCTTCGCAGCCCGGGTTCTCACAGGAGAAGAAGGAGGAGAATCAGTAGTAGCAGGAACAAAATTGGATACATCGGCGTTAGGGTGTTTCCTTTTGCTCGTAGTGGAGGTGCTCACTTTCCCTCTGCTTTTTGGTTGGCTTCTAGACTTCACAGGGGGAAGCCCAGTCGGTGGAGACGGAAGTGAATCGTCAATGAGAGGTTTCACTAAAATGGGAATGGCCTGCTCCAAGGGTGGCGTGGAGGTGGTGCTGAGAAACCAAGGATCTTTTTGCGTCCGCCTGACCAAAAACTGAGCTCTGGTGTATTTAATGGGATTAGTCTCATGAGGGGAGTCAACTACACATTCTTGGATAAGACGGACCTGCTGGTGCCAAAGAAGGAACCAAGACTAAGTAAATGAAGGATGATAATCGCAGGGAGGCACATAGAGGCCACCCAAACCACTGACCCTAGGGAATAATCCTTGAAGAGTAAAACCAGCACATGCCTCTGAAAATGCCTCGGAATGACTGATGTAGGTAGGAAGAGGAGGGGTGTGAACGCCCTGATCATAGCCGAACTGTCGTCTTGCCCTCTCGGAATGATAAGATTCAGCACGCAGACCTAACTCGGTCCAAGAAGGGAGGTGACATGGTAAGAGCATCCTCACCACATTAATATGAGGACACGTGGAAACCGACCCCACTGTTGAAGGTCAATGTGACACCCCGACTAATTAAATACTGGGTAGCTACTCCTTTATCAAATTAATTCAAAATGCCAAGTTGGTCCAGTTAATAGCATCACTGTCGAAAACGTTTTAATAATTACTAACCACCTAGTATTTAAAAAGTAAGTGCCAAATTTTTATTTAAAGTCTGATTAACATGCAACAAGAGTAATGAAGAAATAAATAACACCATTCACCATACTGAAGTAAAACGAATAACCATCACATAGTGTAAATAAAGTCTGGAGGAAAACTCCTCACTACAAATCCAACAACTGAAAAGTAAACTGAATACTGAAACAATACATGCTAAAGTCTGAAAACTGAAATGTAAAAGATGCTCTAAATAGAAATGGGCAACATGCCCTACAACTGATAGATAGTGACTCTGGAATCCAAAAGATAGAAGCGTCTACAAGCAAATCCCTGTAACTTCCAAAAACAGCTACAGCTCGTCACCTGAATGAATATCCTATGCTTGGTGTCCTTGTGGCTGGGCACCTAAAAATGGTTTTACAAGAAAAAGATTTGAAAAGCAAACGGGTCAGAGCCCGAATGTGGAGTTATTTTAAAAACCTGCAAGTGCTTTAAAATCATTTAAAACATTAAATGCAAAGTACATGTTAGGACGTACACTCACATGATATTCTCACCTCTCGTCTAACTTTGCATTCCTAACGTAAGTACTCATCTATAACGACACAAACCACTAGCTAAGTGACATCATCTCTAGCTAGACTATCATAGGTCCTACCCATATTACTCGGTTCTAATTAACATCATAACGCTCGTAATTAAGTAGGGTTTATCGTGAACTCAGATGCTCAATATGCAATATATATATATCACTATCAGTTAACCCGAAACAATACCGTAATTATATTCACAACATTAACATGAAGGTTCCCATTAATTAAGTGTATATTATTCACAACATAAATATACAATATAAGCACCCCGAGAACTAAGATGTGGTGCACACATACTCTGCTATCCATCCCGGTACATCACGTACATAAGGATTACATATTCCGAATATCTCAGTAATAGTTCACAGATAACAACATCACAAACAATGGAGGCGAACACAGTCACATCACATAGGTCACGCACATACCTACGCTCCTACGATCAGCGGACTTATTAATATCCCAATAAATCTTTCTATGACCTATGTTCATCAAGGTAACCAGTGTAAATCCGGGCAACACAAGGATTAGAGGGCCCTAAGCGAACGCAAACCTCCCGTGATAGCAAGTATGGTAGGTATGTCATACACACAATTCATATACCAATACTAAGTAAACACACGTCTTAGTAATCCCGTAGTTTAATCGTAGTACACATCGTATTCTCGTACTAACTTATAATTATCATAATATATACTATTCCGGTTTATAATTATACGCGCCATAATCTTCTCACGTCGTAGTAGACACTCACATCTCAACCCAAACCGTTCATTTAATATAACTCGCGTATATAGTTTACTCCTCGTAATAACCCAAAAGTCCCAAATCTATCCTTACATCATCAAAGGAAGGTTATCTATATCCTCGAACAAGTTTACGGGACTCCAAAAATCAAAACAGTCCAAAAAGGACCAAATTGTCAACTCGTTAGAAGTCTCGTTCGAACGAGACTGTTCGAACGAGATTCCTCTGCCAATTCGTTAGAAGTCTCGTTCGAACGAGGCTGTTCGAACGAGATTCCAGTTCGTTCGAACGAACTGTACCTTCTAACGATATCTCGTTCGAACGAGATATCAAACGAAATCCCTTCTTGTTAGCAGCGACTGGTCAACTCGTTAGAAGCTCGTTCGAACGAGTTCATTCGAACGACCTGGGGATTGCTTCTAACGACTGACCAGTTTCGGCCCAGATTTTTTCCCAATTCGTTTTCATCCATTTTTATCACTTCTAACCTCTTCCAAAGTTCATCCCAACAACGTTTTAGGGTCTCTAATTCATCCTAAACATATTCAAGTCATCTCCTAACATGTTTTCAAGGATTAAATCTCTCTAACATCAATCAAAATATAAATCTCTACACTTTTTCCCCAATTATTTCAAGAACATGAACCCTAACTTTTGAATCATGAATTAACCCAATAAAATCCGTTTTAAATTTCACCCAATCATGAATATCATCAGTAGGAACATCTACCTATCATTCTACATGCAAAACATCCTCAAGATTTCAAGTTCTAATTTTAATTAACATGGGTTTTCATTATCTTTCAAGAACAATTGATATTCTTCAATTTCTAACATGGAAAAGACATTCTCTGAAATTAAATGGAGTAAAGTCACTTGCCTTGATTCGATTTCCGATTTTGGTGTAGGTTTGATGGAGTTTTCTGCAGAATTTCTTCTCTTCTCCAAGCTTTTCCTCCAATAGTGGCTTAAGGTGGCTAGGGTTTTCTTTGGGAAAGTTGTAAACCTAATGATAACCTCCGTAGCTTAAAGGGTTAATATGGTTTGGTTAATGGGCTTAGTGGGTTTAATCCACATCAGATTTACATCTCTAATTTTCGTCACTTTTAATTCCTCAAAATGTAAAATTACCAAAATACCCTTTAAGTTACCGGTATGGCCTAAAAATACCCCGGAATCCAAACTACACTCCCGGCTAGTGTTTTCTGACTATCTCGACCCTTCCGGACGCGTTGGCGCACTCAAAACGACCATACGGTTTATAGATTTTAAATTCACTTTTATAATCAAAATATTATACCGTGACGCGGCGGTCCCACGCGTCTCAACAAAATTTCTAAAATGCCGTATATAAATCTCACGACAACTTTCATAATACCAAATACATATATCAAAACATGTATGCACATAATCAAATACCAACTCGCATCTCGTTAGTATTTATAACCCGGATTAATTTCCAATTAATACGCATTTAATTAATTAATCCCAAAATAAATGTAGCCAAAAGTACGGGGTATTACATACTTCCCCCCTAATAACTGAATTTCGTCCCGAAATTCGAAACTAGAAAGTACCTGCTAAAAACAGCTCTGGATAACGTTCGCGCATCTCATCCTCGCATTCCCATGTGGACTCCTCGACATTGTGATGTCGCCACTGAACACGCACTAATGGAACTATCTTTGACCGCAGTTTTCTCTCACTTCGGTCCAAAATAGCAATCGGTCCCTCCTCGTAGGAGCTATCCGGCTGGAGATCGATGTCCTCCACAGCAATGTGAGAATGAGCCAAATTATCTCTAAGGTATTTCCTCAGCGAGGAAATATGGAATACATCGTGAATCCGATGCAAATGCTCCGGTAGTCCAAGTCTATACGCAACCGGTCCGATTCGCTCAATAATAGGAAACGGCCCCACATACCTCGGTGCCAACTTCCCCTTCTTCCCGAAACGCATAATCCCCTTCATAGGAGATACTCTGAGAAAAACCTGGTCCCCCACTTGGAATTCTCTGAAAAACCTCTCGCATCAGCATAACTCTTCTGCCTGTCTTGAGCTACCCGAATGCGACTCCGAATCAACTCAATCCTTGCCGAAGTATCCTGAATCACTTCTGGCCCAAGCAGTTTGTTATCCCCCACCTCTAACCAACATGCTGGGGAACGACAAGGCCTACCGTACAACGCCTCAAACGGAGCCATGCCAATCGTGAATTGATAGGAGTTGTTGTAAGCAAACTCCACCAGTGGAAGGTACTGCTCCCATCCACCCCCGAAGTCAATAATGCACATGCGTAGCATGTCCTCCAACATCTGATTTGTGCGCTCTGTCTGCCCATCGGTCTGCGGATGATAAGCCGTACTCAACCGCAATTCCGTGCCCATGGCCTCCTGGAAACTCTCCCAAAACCTCGAAACAAATATCTTGTCTCTGTCAGACACGATATTTAGGGGAACATCGTGAAGTCTCACAATCTCTGAAATGAAGAGCTGGGCATACTGTCCCGTAGTGTAATCAGTCCTTACGGGTAAAAAGTGAGCGACCTTGGACAACCTGTCCACAATTACCCAAACAGAGTCGTGACCCCTCTGCGACGTAGGCAACCTCGTAATAAAGTCCATGGATATGCTCTCCCACATCCACACCGGAACCTCCAATGGCTGTAGCAATCCTGCCGGTCTCTGATGATCCACTTTTACAAGCTGACAAGTGGCGCATTTCGAAACAAACTCAGCGATATCTCTCTTCATACCGCTCCACCAATACTGGCGTCTCATGTCTTGGTACATTTTATCCCCTCCGGGATGTACCGCGAACCGTGAGCCGTGCGACTCTGCCATCACCTCGTGTCGCAATTCCTCCCCTTCCGGAACTACCAATCTCCCATTGAAGCGCAATCCCCCGTCTGAGCTAACGGTATAGGACTCGGCTCCCTCTGCTAGTAATCGAACTATCTGCTCCTGAGAGAACGAGTCATTGGCCTGTGCCCGTACTACCTTCGTGACAATCTGCGGTGTAACGGTCATCACAGACATGAAAGATCGGGCCACTGCATCCTGGTGTCCCAATTCCTTCCACTTAGCCTTCCACACCTCTGCCACCTCATCTGCTGGCCTACGGCTCAACGCGTCTGCCACCGCGTTAGCCTTACCCGGGTGGTACTGGATGTCGAACTGGTAGTCTTTCACAAATTCAAGCCACCTACGCTGTCGCATATTCAATTCCTTCTGCGTGAATAGGTACTGTAGGGACTTGTGGTCCGTGAACAGTTGGAACTTCTCCCCCAAAAGATAGTGCCTCCAAATCCGTAGGGCAAATACCACTGCTGCCAACTCCAAATCATGCGTGGGGTAATTCTTCTCATAAGGCTTAAGCTTACGGGAAGCATAAGCTATGGCCTGTCTCTCCTATTGCAATACACCTCCCAGTCCTTGCAAAGATGCATCGGTGTAAACCAAATACTCAACTCCCGGTCTCGGCAATGCTAACACAGGTGCTGAGGTCAATTTGTCCTTCAATTCATCGAATACCAACTGACAGGCATCACTCCAGATGTATGGCACACCCTTACGTGTCAGATGTGTCAAAGGACCTGCTATCTCTGAGAAACCCCGAATAAACCTCCTGTAGTATCCTGCTAGACCCAAGAAACTACGAATCTCCGTTGGTGTCGTGGGCTGTCCCCACTCCCTCACCGTTGATACCTTCCCCGGATCAACAGATATTCCCTGGTCGGAAATAATGTGTCCCAAAAACTGGACTTCCTTCAGCCAAAACCCGCACTTCTCATATTTTGCATACAACTCGTTCTGACGAAGTGTCTGCAAAACCTGCCTCAAATGCTCAGCGTGCTCCTCCTCTGTCTGGGAGTAAACCAGAATATCATCAATGAAGACAATGACAAACTAGTCTAGGAAATCCCTGAATACTCTGTTCATCAAGTCCATAAACACCGCTGGAGCGTTGGTCAAACCGAAAGGCATAACCCGAAACTCGTAAGAACCATATCTCGACAAGAACGCAGTCTTCGAGACATCCTCCTCCCTGATACGCAACTGATGGTATCCCGATCTCAAGTCAATCTTCGAGAAGAAAGAAGCTCCTCTCAACTGGTCGAATAAGTCATCGATTCGAGGCAACGGATACTTATTCCATATCGTGACCTTATTCAACTCTCTGTAGTCCACACACAATCTCAGTGAACCGTCCCTCTTCTTCACAAACAAAACTGGAGCGCCCCAAGGAGAGGTACTCCTGCGAATAAAGCCTTGACCTAACAGCTGCTCTATCTGATCCCGTAACTCCCTCATCTCAGCTGGAGCCATACGGTACGGTGCGCGTGCTATAGGTCTCGTACCCGGTAGCAAATCTATAACAAAGTCTATCTCTCGACTGGGTGGTAAGCCTGGTATCTCCTGAAACACATCTGAATACTCCCTGACAACTGGGATAGAATCTAAAGGAATCACTACCTCCTTAGAGGTATCCTCCTCAATGTAATACAGATGAGCGGTCGATCCTCCCTCTGGGCGAGGCATCGCCACTACAAACATCTCTTGCCCCGGAATGGCAAAAACAATGCTCCCGCTGAAGCAATCAATCATGGCCCTATAAGCTACGAGCCAATCCATCCCAATAATCACATCGTGAACATGCATGTCTAACACTAGCATGTCTGCAGGTAATACCAAACCACCAATCTCTACCCCCACTCCCTGGCATATAAAGAAAATAAGTGACCCACTCCCCAATGGTGAGTCGACACACGTCACTGTGCTCTCTGCCGTAGCTAACAATCCTAAAGCTTTCGCGAAGTGTGTAGCTATAAAACAGTGTGTAGCACCCGTATCAAATAATACCCGACCCATAGTGCCATGGATAGGAAACGTACCCTCAATCGCGGACGGTGCCTGTGGAACTGCAGCCTGGTGGACGTTGTAGACACGTCCATACTGTAGCTGCCCCTACTGAGCTGGGACTGCTGGAATGGGTGGCAATGCTGCCATCTGTGGCGGTGCGGGAAGAGCGGCGGGAAACATGGGCCTCTGTGGCTCCTGGCGAGCACCCTGCTGCTGCTGCTGCTGTGGGGCCCTGCCCCTATTAGGACAATCCTGTCGCTTATGGCCAGTCATGCCACAAACAAAGCACTTCCCTGGGAAGTTCCCTCCTCTCTGCCCCTACTGTCCCCGGCCCTGGTGGCCGTTACCGTTCCTCCCTTGGCCCTGCTGGCCCTGGTGAAACTGCTGCCCATTCTGCCCTTGTTGGCCCTGATGGCCGGTTGGACCCTGATGGCCCTGACGAAAACCTCCTTGCCCCTGCCTGTAGTTCCCTGACCGGAACCTCTTATTATCCCCCTGCTGGGAGCCCTGCTCATTCTGTCTCTGCCCCTGACCAGATTGTGCCCCGTTGGCACCATGTCCTCCAGTCCTGCCCTGATGGCTAGACTCCCCCGACCTCTTGCCCTCGGCCATGTGAAGACGGTCGTCCTGGTAGTGTAACAATGCAGCGTTAACCACATCAGAATAAGTGGCCAACGGTAGGTTCCCAAGCAGATGCTGACGGATCCTCCAAGTCAACCCGTCGGTGAACTTCTCAATTTTCTTCTTCTCTGTTGGTATCTCGTCTGGAACGATGTTCAACAGATTCGTGAACTCGGCCTCATACTCGGCCACAGTCTTGCCCTCCTGCTTCAAACTCATCAATCTCCTCCTCATTTCCGTATGAACAGCTGACGGAAAGTACTTGCGGTCGAACCGCACCAAGAACTCCTGAATCGTGAGAGTATCCCTCTCCTCCATGGTGGTAATAGACTCCCACCACTGCAGCGCAGATCCAACTAGCTTGAAAGTAGCTAGCACCTGCTTATGGACGTCCGTGCACTCATACATCCTCAAGTGCCTCTGCATGTCCTTCCTCCACTGGCTCGAGACAACTACATCTGAGTTTCCTGCAAACTCTGGCGGATGCGCTTTCTGAAAAGCGTCACGTACACGCTCCCAAGCAGACGGGAATGCATTAACCTGCACTGGCGCGGTAACCGGCGCCTGTGGTGGTGCCTGCTGAACAACGGCAATCGCGGCATTTACCGCTTGGGCTACTATAGCTGTAATCTCAGCGGCGTTCATCATGCCTTGAATTGGATCGGGCTGGGGTTCGGGCGTTGCATCCCTGGGAACTCGTCGTGCACGTCGTGGAGGCATCTGAAATAAGAATGAAGTTTATAAGTTCGCAGTTATAAACTTAAAATAGCTGAAGAACGTAGCATACACAAAAAGAGTACAACAGTCCTAAAATATAGGGCTCTATATCAAAGAAACGTAGCGGAAACATAATAGCCGTACAGATCCTAAAGGACACTAGAACCTGATGCTCTGATACCACCTGTGACACCCCGACTAATTAAATACCGGGTAGCTACTCCTTTATCAAATTAATTCAAAATGCCAAGTTGGTCCAGTTAATAGCATCACTGTCGAAAACGTTTTAATAATTACTAACCACCTAGTATTTAAAAAGTAAGTGCCAAATTTTTATTTAAAGTCTGATTAACATGCAACAAGAGTAATGAAGAAATAAATAACACCATTCACCATACTGAAGTAAAACGAATAACCATCACATAGTGTAAATAAAGTCTGGAGGAAAACTCCTCACTACAAATCCCACAACTGAAAAGTAAACTGAATACTGAAACAATACATGCTAAAGTCTGAAAGCTGAAATGTAAAAGATGCTCTAAATAGAAATGGGCAACATGCCCTACAACTGATAGATAGTGACTCTGGAATCCAAAAGATAGAAACGTCTACAAGCAAATCCCTGTAACTTCCACAAACAGCTACAGCTCGTCACCTGAATGAATATCCTATGCTTGGTGTCCTTGTGGCTGGGCACCTAAAAATGGTTTTACAAGAAAAAGATTTGAAAAGCAAACGGGTCAGAGCCCGAATGTGGAGTTATTTTAAAAACCTGCAAGTGCTTTAAAATCATTTAAAACATTAAATGCAAAGTACATGTTAGGACGTACACTCACATGATATTCTCACCTCTCGTCTAACTGTGCACTCCTAACGTAAGTACTCATCTATAACGACACAAACCAATAGCTAAGTGACATCATCTATAGCTAGACTATCATAGGTCCTACCCATATTACTCGGTTCTAATTAACATCATAACGCTCGTAATTAAGTAGGGTTTATCGTGAACTCAGATGCTCAATATGCAATATATATATATCACTATCAGTTAACCCGAAACAATACCGTAATTATATTCACAACATTAACATGAAGGTTCCCATTAATTAAGTGTATATTATTCACAACATAAATATACAATATAAGCACCCCGAGAACTAAGCTGTGGTGCACACATACTCTGCTATCCATCCCGGTACATCACGTACATAAGGATTACATATTCCGAATCTCTCAGTAATAGTTCACAGATAACAACATCACAAAAAATGGAGGCGAACACAGTCACATCACATAGGTCACGCACATACCTACGCTCCTCCGATCAGCGGACTTATTAATATCCCAATAAGTCTTTCTATGACCTATGTTCATCAAGGTAACCAGTGTAAATCCGGGCAACACAAGGATTAGAGGGCCCTAAGCGAACGCAAACCTCCCGTGATAGCAAGTATGGTAGGTATGTCATACACACAATTCATATACCAATACTAAGCAAACACACGTCTTAATAATCCCGTAGTTTAATCGTAGTACACATCGCATTCTCGTACTAACTTATAATTATCACAATATATACTATTCCGGTTTATAATTATACGCGCCATAATCTTCTCACGTCGTAGTAGACACTCACGTCTCAACCCAAACCGTTCATTTAATATAACTCGCGTATATAGTTTACTCCTCGTAATAACCCAAAAGTCCCAAATCTATCCTTACATCATCAAAGGAAGGTTATCTATATCCTCGAACAAGTTTACGGGACTCCAAAAATCAAAACAGTCCAAAAAGGACCAAACTGTCAACTCGTTAGAAGTCTCGTTCGAACGAGACTGTTCGAACGAGATTCCTCTGCCAACTCGTTAGAAGTCTCGTTCGAACGAGGCTGTACCTTTTAACGATATCTCGTTCGAACGAGATATCGAATGAAATCCCTTCTCATTAGCAGCGACTGGTCAACTCGTTAGAAGCTCGTTCGAACGAGTTCGTTCGAACGACCTGGGGATTGCTTCTAACGACTGACCAGTTTCGGCCCAGATTTTTTCCCAATTCATTTTCATCCATTTTTATCACTTCTAACCTCTTCCAAAGTTCATCCCAACAACGTTTTAGGGTCTCTAATTCATCCTAAACATATTCAAGTCATCTCCTAACATGTTTTCAAGGATTAAATCTCTCTAACATCAATCAAAATATAAATCTCTACACTTTTTCCCCAATTATTTCAAGAACATGAACCCTAACTTTTGAATCATGAATTAACCCAATAAAATCCGTTTTAAATTTCAACCAATCATGAATATCATCAGTAGGAACATCTACCTATCATTCTACATGCAAAACATCCTCAAGATTTCAAGTTCTAAGTTTAATTAACATGGGTTTTCATTATCTTTCAAGAACAATTGATATTCTTCAATTTCTAACATGGAAAAGACATTCTCTGAAATTAAATGGAATAAAGTCACTTGCCTTGATTCGATTTCCGATTTTGGTGTAGGTTTGATGGAGTTTTCTGCAGAATTTCTTCTCTTCTCCAAGCTTTAACTCCAATGGTGGCTTAAGGTGGCTAGGGTTTTCTTTGGGAAAGTTGTAAACCTAATGATAACCTCTGTAGCTTAAAGGGTTAATATGGTTTGGTTAATGGGCTTAGTGGGTTTAATCCACATCAGATTTACATCTCTAATTTTCGTCACTTTTAATTCCTCAAAATGTAAAATTACCAAAATACCCTTTAAGTTGCCGGTATGGCCTAAAAATACCCCGGAATCCAAACTACACTCCCGGCTAGTGTTTTCTGACTATCTTGACCCTTCCGGACACGTTGGCGCACTCAAAATGACCATACGGTTTATAGATTTAAAATTCACTTTTATAATCAAAATATTATACCGTGACGCGGCGGTCCCACGCGTCTCAATAAAATTTCTAAAATGCCGTATATAAATCTCACGACAACTTTCATAATACCAAATACATATATCAAAACATGTATGCACATAATCAAATACCAACTCGCATCTCGTTAGTATTTATAACCCGAATTAATTTCCAATTAATACGCATTTAATTAATTAATCCCAAAATAAATATAGCCAAAAGTACGGGGTATTACAGGCAATAGAAGGTCCCGCCATCGCCAGGGAAAGAAAGCCAGCTGAAAGTTCCCCCAGGGCGCCTAGTATAAGGCCGAAACTGAAACTCTTTGATATCATCAATCAGCATTCCCAGAGATTGCTTGGGAGTTCTCTTATGCCATCGGAGAAGTCTCGCAGCATCACTATGACAAGCGTGAGCCCCTGAAGTAAAGTGGGGGAAACGCTCAAACAAAAAGGCCATCAAAAGAGGGGCGTTGGCATGATTAGCAACATCATACCGACCGCAGGACCTCTCTACATCTATATGTGCTCGGTCCATCCAGTGTAAAGAGAACCTAAGGTCAGGGCAGCCATGGGTACCGACCTACCGCGAGACAATCGTACAGCTAATCTAAAAAGAAGTTCGCGAGGACAGTCTTCGGGCTTACCTGGTAGAAGGAACCGAGTCAGAAATGTAACAAGGAAAGCGGCTAAATGTGCAGGAGAGTGGAGCTTAGGACCATCCTGGGATCTGGGGGCTGCATGTGAAGTCTCCCCCTTCTACAACTGCTCAAAGTCTCTGAACCAGTATATTTGCCATTTGGCAAAGGAATGCTTGGAATGACCAATTATATTTACGGCCACATACCTCGAGCACTCTCCGAGAGCTGATCGTAACTCCCCCACCATCTCCTGCTCTAGGGAGTCCTCGCAGTCATCAGAAAAGACCTGTTTCCCAAAGAAAGGAAGGGCGTACAATTCACATACATCTTCTAGGGTAAGGGTAAATTCCCCCCAGCCTGTGACAAAGGTGTGAGACTCCATACTCCACTGGGAAAATAAAAGATTGAGCGAAGAACCATTCTTAAATATGGTGCAGGACTTCAAGCTGCTGACAGCGGTAAAGAGTCCCACCTCCCTAAGAATAGCCACATAATCAGGAACGCTCAGAACATGATCAACCCAGCTGGCCCACTCCTCTATGGGTCCACCCGGGGTTTTAACTTCAACATTGGAATAAGGAAAGTCACCGCGGTCAACTCGGACTTGGAGAATGGAATCCGAAGAAATAGTAAGGAGGTCAGCTGACTCACTTAACCCCACATGAGAACGTTCGAGAACAACACCCAAATTTTTTTCCCCAAACTCAGAAAGTGAAATCATGAAACTGTCAGCAGGACCAAAAAAAGGAGCGCGATGATAAACACCAAAGTCTCGCCCTTGACGAATGTGCATATAGTACTTCCATGCCTGAGAAGGGGATGGCGTAGCTGAGGAACCACCAAGAGCCATGGGCTCAAGAAAAGAACTCATCCTAGTAGGGACTTCGAATGAGGGACCCTGGGTGTCCCTTGTCGCAAAAAAAGAAGAAGTGGAGGCAGAAACCCCAGCAAAATCATGTGAAGAGCCCCCGGTCAGTGGCATGCTCTCCATAACACCAACAGTTGGTGAGACACCCTGGGTCACGGAACCCTCGATGTGACAAAATGTCGAGATACCCCCTTGCACTGGCGAGAGACCCGTGGACGCGAGGCCAAGTCGCGAGACCCCCGGCTGCTGATGAGAGGTCACCGTACTGCCATAGGCTGAGACCCCCATTTCAGAAAAACTCAAAAGCATTGAGATATGGGTTGCCTCGGGCATGGGGTCGCCTCGCGGCAAACCATGGGCCAAGATCCCCCCTTCCTCAACAAAAATCGTGGGTGTCGAGACACCCGAGGTTGAGATACCTACGTCAGCATTAATACATATCGAGACATCCCCTTGCACTGATGAGAGACCCGTAGACATTAGGCCAGGTCGCGAGACCCCTGGCCGTTGACCGCCGAAGACCGAAACCCCCATTTCTAAAAAACTCAAATGCATCGAGACCCGCCCGCCTCTGCAAGGGTTGCCTCACGAAAAAAAAGGGGTCGAGACCCCCTCTGCTTTAGAAAAGTTCATGGGTGTCGAGACCCCCCTCACTTCAAGCTCATTTTCAATAGACAAAGAACTCCCCGCGCCTAGATCAACGCGCGAGGAACCACTATCGGCGCGAAAAAATTCCGAGATACCATAACCCAAACCAACTAGATAAACTTCATGAACCGAGGTCGAGATACCCCTCCCAACGCAACTGATTTTTTTATAAGAACCCTAGGCGACCGGCGAGAGACCCTCGGATGAGGGGTCCACTCGTTTCGGACCCTCGTCAACAGCCACATCAAGGGGGACGGGTGAGACACCGACCATCTCTAACTGAGAGCCACTAGTCCTAGCTTTGGGCCCTCGTCAACAACCACATCAAGGGGGATAGACGAGACATCGACCACCTCTAACTGAGCGCCGCTACTCGAGATACCTAAGACTTGAACATCGTCCGCGGAATGAAATCGCGAGAAACCCATGGGGGTTCTCGAACCACCAACCGAGGGAAAGGAGGCAGGTAGCACGGAGGAGGCGTCGACGGCAGTAATAGGGGCGGTCGGAACCGTTGGGATGGAAAAGGAAGAAGGCATAAAGCCTAAAACCATGGGGGCTTTGGAGGTGTCTGCATTTAAAGAAGTATTGCTTGGATTAGAATCCATGAATGAGAGGCTATGGTATTTGGAAAAGCTAGAGCAAAAAAATGAGGGGATGGGTGGCTATGGTGCTTTAAAAATCCTTTTCTCTCACTCTCTCTCACTACAAATCCAAAGGTGTCTTATGTTTTTTTTGAAGAAGATGAAAGAGCCCAAGAAAAGGGGCTTATGTTTTTTTTGCATCAAAATGGGAAAACGTTCAGGACGGCAAAAAGGTGATGACCTTTTTTTTCCCAAATGACGAGATGACAGTTCCCACACTGACGTGTGGGTTCTCAAAAAAAAATTAAAAACCTCGGATAAAGGGACATCGCAGTTAATGATCCTAGGGTCCCTCAGAAAATATATATATATATATAATTGTTGAATTCAGATTCATAGCGTACAAAGTTTTTTTAGTCTACCCAACCAAAAAATCTTTGCACGAGCGGCTAATGTAGATGGGTGTCGATCAATAAAAAAGCAAAATAAAATAAAAATGCTTTTTTTATTAATGACATCCGAGAGGTGCCCGCGAGGGTTACCCATAAGTCCAAAAGCCATCGCAAGGGTCAGCGCGGCCGCAACTGTCGGCGCCACTTCAAGTGCCAGCGCCGCTTCAAGTGCCTGCGCCGCTGCAAGTGTCAGCGCCGCTGCAAGTGTCTACGCCGCTGCAAGGGTCAGCGCCATTTCAAATGCCAGCGCCGCTGCAAGTGTCAGCGGCGCTACAAGTGTCCGCACCGCCGCAAGGGTCAGCACCACTTCAAGTGCCAGCGCCACTGCAAGTGTCTGCGCCATGGCAAGTGTCCGCGCCGTCGTAAGGGTCGGCGCCGCTTCAAGTGCCAGCGCCGCTGCAAGTGTCTGCACCATTGCAAGGGTCAGCGCCGCAGCAAGTGTCAGCGTCGTTTCAAGTGTCAGCGCCGCTGCAAGTGTCAGCGCCGCTACAAGTGTCTACGCCGCTGCAAGGGTCTACGCCGCTTCAAGTGCCAGCGCCGCTGAAAGTGTCAGCGTCGTCGCAATCTTCGGCGCCACCGCAAGTGTCGGCGCCGCTTCAACTGCCAGTGCCGTTTCAAGTGTCTGCGCCGCTACAAGTGTCTACACCGCTGCAAGGGTCAGCGCCGCTTCAAGTGCCAGCGCCACTGCAAGTGTCAGCGCCGCCGCAATCTTCCGCGCCGCTGCAAGGGTCAGCGCCACTTCAAGTGCCAGCGCCGATGCAAGTGTCAGCGCCGATGCAAGTGTCCGCGTCGCTGCAGGTGTCGGCGCCGCTTCAAGTACCAGCGTCGCTACAAGCATCAGCGCCGCTTCAAGCATCAGCGCCACTACAATTAAGAATCACTACAGCAATAACGTTCGAGAGGTGCCCGCGAGGGTCACCACAGAAATCCAAAATTAAGGAGTACCACTGCAAGGGTCACCGCCGCTGCAAGAGTCACTGCAGTAATGACAGTCAAGAGAGTCAGTGTCATTGCAAGGCTCGGCGCCACTGCAAGGGTCACTGCAGAAATTTTATTCGAGAGGTGCTGCTATAAGGGTTTTGACAGAAACTCATGTTGAGGGAGTAGCTATCACGAACAACCCCTCATCATGAAACATCAGTCTCTAAATGAATAACAACACTAACACTTTACTTTCTTGTACAGGTTGCCTAATCGAGCAAGCAGGGCTCGTACAGGAGCATTGGGACCTCCTGGGAGTTTTGTCTTGGCGGCTGAGGGACAAGGTATGTTGAGCAAGCTCAACCACTTAGCACTATAGGATTGAGAGAATACTAGTAGGAAGACCCAGGAGTCACTCGAGACTACACACACTGCACACTTGGTCACACGTGAAGTGAGCAGCCAAAGAGCTGGCTACTCACGAGAAATAAACTCTTTACAAGAAAATGACTTTTCCAGAAGAGGGGGTCCTCAAGGTCCCTCTCAAGAAAAATAACATTTTTTAGAGGAAAGGAGTCCTTAAGATCTCCTCTCTCAAGATTTGCAAAATTTCACCACAAGTTACCGTTTCAAAAGATAATTACCAAATTTGATGTTTTGTCTCCGTTAGGGGACATATGTGCTTTTTGACCTTTGGTCGGCGCCAGGTGGCGCCTGCAGAGGGGACAGGCAGGCTGCCACAGGTAGGGACAAATGGTACACTTCAGACATTGTTCCCCACCAACTCTCTCAATTTTGGCGCCCAAAAATGCCACTCACCCCTAACGCCCCAGTATAAATAAACCTCTGGGCAAGGTCAAGAAATAGACAATAGAAATTGCACTGTTACTCTGCCAAAATATCACCAGACCTACCTAAGTATTCTTTCCTTGCTCATTCTCTTAGTGCTGAGTGCCTTGTTCCTTCACTCCCCACTGACAGCCATCACTCTCAGGTGTTTCCCTTGAGAAAATTACTATTTTTGCTGTGAAAGTTCATCTTCTTGTAGGGAGTGAGTTGAAGATTGAGTTCCATTATTACCAGAAGGAGAAGTTTTCTTCAGAAGTTGCACCAGGAGACCTTGCAGGCAGCGTCCATTGGAGTGGGTCACGCCTCACCCTTTCCAGTTATTCATAGACCCTAGTCTCACTACCCTCCTACAATATTGCCTAAATACATTATAGCCCATAAATTGTTTGTCTTTTCCAGGATTCAGTGTACTAGTACTATTGTAGATGAGCTGCTCTCTTAGACATAACACTAGGTGAATAAGTTTGAGTTTGTATTGGGTTTTCCAATCATTTCATTTTAATTTCTTATGATAATATAATCTTTTGTCCATTAAGAAAATATCCTTTTAGCTCGAAACTACTTCGTCTTTCAATGTCAAGTTATGGGTTGTGATGTCTTTGAATTTCCCTTTTTTCTTCAATGGCCTAAAAACTAAGGTTTTTTCCCATTTAAATGTCTTCAACTAAATAAACTTGAGTTCTTTGTTGCTAGCAAATGTGGACTTGAATTTTCAGTAAAGTGACATGCATTTATATTCCATATACATGTAATTTCCTCGAGTATATTATTATTATTATTATTATTATTATTATTATTATTATTATTATTATTATTATTATTATTATTATTATTATTATTATTATTATTATTATTTTATTTAAATCTGTTCACTGGATGTGTTGTGCTAAAATGAAACTAATGTCAATTTTTCTACATGTCTCCTTATCAACTTTTCCTTCTTTTTTTCTCACCTAATATAACTTAATTTTTTTCTTCTTCTCTCTTAATTTACCAAACATGTCGTTAGACACTATTCTCACATTAACTTTACAGAAGAAAATGTCTATCAGTATATTTTCTTTAAGCATCCTCCACATTAATATAGAAGATTTATAATATGAATAATATTGTTAGAATCTAGATATATTACTAAGTATTTTCAATTGCAAAACAGTTGAGGGAAGACATGTGAGAGCACCCAATTGTGAAATAAATAGATCAAATTTCAAATAAATGAAAAGTTGATGATTAGAGCAGGAGTAAATTATAAAATGCATATTACTATTAAAATATACACTGTATAGACAGTAATATGCATATTATCTAAGTAATCAGCATTATATACTTTAATATTCATATTACAGTTGAAATATACATTGTATACACTGTAATATTACAGTTAATTACATTGCATATTACAAAGGTAATCTGCATTATACGCTGTAATATGCATATTACAATTGAAATATACATTGTAATATGCATCTTACAGTTGAATATGAACTGTAATGTGCATATTATAAGTTAAATATGCATTGTACATTATAACATGCATATTAAAGTTGAAATATGCATTATACACTATAATATGCATATTACATGTGTAATATGCATTATACAAGATTTATAGAATAACACAAAACCATAATTTTTACAAGATTGAATTAAAAAGCACACAAGCTGAATACAAAAAATAAGATCACCTCAGTGCAAAAATTCTAAATCTCTTTACATTAAATCTAGAATCACAATTTACTACCACTAATGCATTACAAAAACTCTAATTTTTAAGTTTAATCTCCAATAAATCATTAATTATGTTTAATGTATAGAAATTCATCATATCATCCACAATTATCTTAACCTTATCAAAATTGAACTGTTTATATTTCGTAATTTATGTTTTTAACTTAACTAGGGTAATTTATTCATTCAACCCTATATCTTATGTGAACAACTAACAAACTTGGTATGATAAGAAGGGCATGGTATAGAAAGATGTTGAAGATTGAGAGGCTTAACATCGATAAGATGTTAAATATTGAAACGCTCAACATTGACAAGAGCTCAAAAAATTAGAGATTCACCACCAACAAAAGCTACTATAAATAAAGACTGACATACGAAGAAAAATGCAAAGTTTGTTTCAAAGTATTATCCATCATCATGCTTCCAGTACCTCAGTGACCCATACCGACTAGGTAATAACACATCTTTATCATTATGAGATTGATAAAGTTTATACACACACATATATAAATGAGAATTCTCACCTACATCATGCTCTATACATTATCCATACATCATACCTAGTTGTAGGCCCTAAAAAAAATTTCTTTCAAATTTTTTATTTTTCCCTTGAAATTAACCTTCCAATAAACCCATGTTCAAAAAATTAGGCCAAAATACATTTTCTAGGTATTTTTAAAAAATTCACAAATACTGCTCAAAATACCATATTTATAAGGGTCTGCGCCAGTATTTTTTGTTGATTTTTTAAAAATAGCTACAAAATATATTTTGACCTATTTTTTTGAATATGGGTTTATTGGATGGTTAGTTTCAAGAGAAAAATAAAATATTTGAAAAAAGGTATTTAGGACCTAGAATTAGGTGTAATGTATACATCATGATGTAGGTGAGCCTTCCCCTCACTCTCTCTCTCTCTCTCTCTCTCTCTCTCTCTCTATATATATATATATATATATATATATATATATATATATATATATATATATATATATAAAATAAGGTATAAAACTTATGTATGTCACAAGTTTGACATATGATGTCATCAACTAAATTTTCTAGCAATACCTTTTTTGTCCCTTAAAATTTTGGCTTCCCCCCTTTTTTCTTCTAACTAATTAATTCCCCCTTTCACTTTAATTCAAACACAAGCCTATTTTAGTAAATTAACTCTCTCTCACCGCACCCCAATTTCACGACACTCATGTTTCCTATACCCCCCCCCCCCCCCAAATTGTTTCTCAAACTCTAAACCCTCTGTCAAACTCGGAACCCCACACCTCTCAAACTTGAAACCCTCCGCCTCTCAAACTTGGAACCCTATTTTCTCTCAGTTCTCCTCTCTCTCTCTCTCTCTGCTGTTGGAGTTTTACCTGGAGTCAATTTGGAGTCGATTTTTTGGAACTCCGTTTTTGGAGTCGATTATGAATCCATTTTTTGGATCACTTTTAGGAAATCCATTTTACAGGTAAAGCATTGATACCTGTTCTTACAGGTGTATATATATAAACGATTTAATGGGTTCTTAAATGATTTAATGATTGAATGATTGGTACATGTTCTTACATGTATACTTGTTCTTATATGGGTTCTCTATTTTCTGAGTTATGCCTGTTTGTAAAATGGAGTATATATCTTTGTTGGGTTCTTATATGGATTATATATGCAAAATAATCATACATGTTCTTACAGGTATATGTGTAAACTATTTTTACGGGTACTTATGTAAACTATTGATACCTGTTTGTAAAATGGGTTCTTATATGGGTTATGGTTGTTTGCTAGGTCGATTATATACCTTTTCTTACATGGGTTCTGCTCTTATATGGGTTATGGCTATTTTACAACTCGGTGAAGATGAGATTGAGGATCATCCTACATATCAATTGGGGAGTGTTGTATCAATTTGGTTATGGGTTCTACTCTTGCAGGTAATTATATATGTTCTGCTCTTGCAGGTTATGGGTTCTTATAGTTATATGTTCTACATATCACTTATATGTGTTCTTACAGGTACTTATATCGATTTGGTTATCAACTTGGTCATCGATTATGTGTTCTTCTCTTACAGGTACTTATATGTTCATTTTTTATATTTTTTTTCCCACCAGAATGTAAGTTGTTATTTATTTAAATTAAATTCTACATATCACTTATTTATGGGAATGTTATTTTGTGGATAGTTCTGGTATGATTACAGATTTATTTTTTGCGGATGAACGGAGTTCATTATTTTGGAATAAAATTTCATGTTATGCGATTTCATTGTAGATGCATATTTGGGGAAGCCTACTTTATGTCGACTTTGCTGTATCAATTTGGTTATTATCCATATAATCAGGTATGGATATGCTTAATTAGGTATATATAATCAGATATTGATATTTTTTTGCATCTGTTTATAGAAATGTCACACTTACCCCATCTCAAAACTCGCCCTCTCCGACTCTGTCTCACGCGTGGCTCGAGAAGGTAAATGGTTTCTACACAACCTAATTCTATGTATGGTTCTATCTAACTGTCTCTCCCACCTCATTCAATAATTTTTTCATAAATATCTATCTCTACGACTGTGAACATATTACCACATATATTAGGCACTATGAATATGTTGGTGGCGCAAACCAAAATTGTTTACTAGGGAGGAAACATAAAACATGAGAAGTTGTTGGCGCAAACCAAATTTGTTATCTGTGTGTTTTTTTTTTTTGTTAATTTGGTTGATGCCAAAGAATTGAATATATTTGGTATGTAGTTCATGTACCTCATTGTAATGAATTGATTCCTCCTGTTAATGAAAATCAGAATTGTTCATGTGAAAAAAAATCTTATAACTATTGTAAATTTACTTTTAATGTATGCCTTCTCTTTTTCTTTGAATAAAAAATCTGAACATCTCTTTTCAATGACTATTTTCCTAATACTCAACCTTTTGTAGACATTGTACTCCCACCATAATAACGACATCAACCATCATATTACAGTACATTTCACATCATATTGTACAATCTTTTTTGCAATGCTATTTGCTTTGTATAAGATAGAAATCTATTTGTTACATAAGACTACACATGCATTGTAAAAAAAACTTTACGACCTAAATTTATACGATTCAATACTTTGAAAATTTATAATATACAAAACATTTATTATTTACACTTAATTGTGTTGTAATTTTTTCACTTAAATTATGATGTTTACACGTGGTTCTAGATGGACTATTATTATTGCTGCAAACTAAATACGACGTATAGTCCAATAGACGACGTACACTTTTCAAAATTTGCATCGTGCCTTCAGGCACGGGCATATAATATGGGATCTTGGTTTTTGAAAATGTGTACATTTTTAACGGTCTATATCGATGCCACCTCCTTACACATTTTTACAAAATGAATGGTTAAGATCATCTCCCTCCATTAATTTCAAATACAACACTATTCCTATTTCACCACTACCTATTTTATCCCTTAAAATTTAAAATTCCTCCTCTTTTTCTTCTCACTAATTAATTCCTCCACTATCACTTTAATTCAAACAACACCCTATTTTGGTAAAAACACACGAAAAGACAATCCTTTTCTCTCTCTCTTCTCAAACAACCCTCCATATACTCACAGCCCCCGTCTGTTTTCTCTCTCTCTCTCTCTCTTCTCAGATATTTTACTCCCCTAACCGCCGGTAGAGATTGAGAAATTGAGAGAATCAAGAGAGACGAGGAAGTTCGATCTGGATTACTTTCACTTTTACATAAATGGTTGAGATTGAAAGTAAAATTAAAATGGCTGAGAGACGAGAATGGAATTCGGTTTGAAAATTGAATCCATTTCTGCAATTTCAATCAACAACGCTATTTGGATCCATTTCTGAAATATTTGTTTCGTTGATTTGATTACTCTCACTTTTACATTTTGAATCTGATTACTTTCGATCCATCATTTGCGATTTGGATCCATCATTTGCGATCTTGAGCTGATGAAACCCATCATTATTACCTGGAAGCGTAGATGTGAGCAGAGAGGTGACAAATTACTGATATCAAACTCTCTTTTTTTATCTGTAATTGATTTTTTTTATAGCATTGGTTCATTTTATGGGTTTCATTATGGCATTGGTAACCGAGTATGCATCTCTCTCTCTCTCTCTCATTTATTTTATGGGTTTCATTATGGCATTGGTTTTGGATCTTGAGGTATTTGATTTTTTTACTCTTGGTTCAATTTGCATGTCGTTTTTTGTATTTTTGGAAGTTTTTTTTGTATGATTCCACGACACGAGTATTTCTAATTCTTTTGCCTACTGTGCAATCGTATAACAGTTATGTATCTATGTTCTGATAGTTTTCTGTTTTTATTAGTTTTTTGTGCAGTTCATTCTGAGATGTTTGTGTTTTCTATTTGGGTTGTTTCCAAAATGGTGCAAAATTTCTGATCAATATTAATTTACCTGTTTGATTACGTTTATGTTGTTTTCAAAATGGCGCAAAATTACTTATCAAAATGGCGCAAATTTAATGATTATCATAAATGTGGTGAATATTAGAAATACTTTGAATTGACATCAGTGTAAGTTGGTTATGGGGTTCCATAGTTATATTTGTTTACTTCAATAAAGCTTCCTTTGCTGAGACCTTTAATATTTATTATACTCACTATGATTATGATTGCTTGAAAGGGAACCCTTCCATCTGAAATGTACCTTGGTGCATTTAACCGCTGATATGGAGCTTGGACATTCAAATGAGCTATATCTTATGTCTTGCAACTTAATCAAGGACTATACTCAAAAGTAAGAATGGCTATCTTAGGTCGTAAAAATTAGGTGTTTGAAGAAACAAGTCCTACTTAATTTGTCTTATGGCCATAAGTCCTATTTAAAAAAAAATTGCACTAATTTTTATGTTTTGAAATATTCATTTTTTAACACCAGACCTGTTCTGTTAGCCTTTTGGCATTTAACAACCGATCAGATCTGGGAAGAGAGGTGTCCCTACCTGAGACAAGAACCCGTCTTTACTGCCATGAAGTTTGGTGGACTACTCCAGTTGGTTTAGCCGTCGTCAAGGTGATTGTTTGTGTTGTATAAATGATTGATAATTTAACAATCTTTCAGCATGGTTTTTATAAAAACATAGGAAAAAAACTGAGGTAAAAAGCATCCCTCCCTCCGCCTCTTCGCAGCCGAGGTAAAAAGAAGGTGACAATAATGCAATTGGATGATTACCGCAACTCTGAAATGAGCGTTTCAGGCTTGAGATTTAAGTAGTTTTTTTTGGGTTGTTTGGTTGATTGGTTTGCTTAATTGTGTACTAAGCTATAAGTTGATTTTTTTCAACTCTACAATAGGAACATGAGCGTATTTTGAGTATTGCTCTAATCAGTATTTATATTTTATGCCTATATGATGAACATTATTTTTTTTCATTATTTGTTTGTTTTTCATTTCGAAACATTATTTTTTCCCCTTTTCAGATATGATTTTGTATATAATGGTTTTGAGGGATTTGAAATAGGTTTGGGGGCTTTAGATTTTATTTGCAGATCCGACCCATTTGGTGTGTAAGTTGTGAATTAAAATTTCATATTTGTGATTTCTTCTCATTATATTCATTTTTATTAATTGTAATTCTTACATGTTGTAACTTTAACTTTTTTGTGCAGGTTACTTCACAAACACAACAAGTCGTCTAATGTAAGGCTTTCTTATTTTTTGGTTTTAGGTTTCATATATTTATTGTTTGATTTAATGTTTTTCTTTGAAAATGGGCATTTATGGCCATAAATTTGTATTTTTGTTCAAAAAAGTTTGTGATTTTTGCTTTGACAGAAGAGATTCAAACCCCATTATGTGTCAAAGAAGCCTATCATCACTCAATAGTTCTATTTTTCCCCTTTCCTTTTTTATGAATGTTGTAGGTAGTTCTAATTTGTTAAATGTACAGATTGGATCTGATTTTCTATTTTTTGAATTTTTTTCTTCATAAATGTCTTAGTTTCTAAGGAACTAATTTCTATTTTTTCTATCTATTTTGCAAATTTAATCATTTTTGGTTCCACTTTATAGGTATGTAAAATTTAATCATTTTCTATCTATTATGTTCACTTATTGTGTAATAAATTTAGTTTACTATTCCATCATAGGAAGGGGGTCAGTGCAATAAATATTGTAGGAATGTGGCATGGAAACATAAGAATAAGTATATACCACATATGTTCGTAAACATCACTCACATAACGAATGCTCCCATATTTCCCTCTCTATTAACACTTTGTGACTATGTACATTTGTTGACAAATGACTCATATGGCCAAGATCCGGAACGACATATGTTTCAGGGTCTTGATAGACAAACTCATGCGGATGATGAAATGTATGGTCTTTTCTATTCTTTAGATATGATATTGGTTATTTTATTTTTCTCACATTTTTTAGAATTTTGACATAATTTTTCTGTATTGCTTGCATATACAGTTATTCTCGATCAAAATTCTCCACAAGTTGTCGTCGAAAACCTCTAAAGCTTTGAAGGATGTGGCATACTCATTCAGCGAGGATGATGATGAAGAAAAAGAACCGTCTAAAGCCCTTGAACCTAAGTTGATATATATGTTATTTTTTTTATGAAGTTTGTTTCGTTGAAGTATTTGAGATCATTTAATATTGTTGGATTTGTTGCTATCCCTTAAGAGGGTGGTTAGTCCAATAAACAAAGGAGGTTATGTCCAATTTTTTTTAAATAGACACTTTGTTTATTAGAGGCAATGTGAATTCAGTTGGTGAATATTATATATTTCATGTTATATGTGAGTTTGTTTGATGAATTTAGATTAGTTGAATGGTGTTGGACAATTTGTTATTTGTTAGTTCTATAAACAAAGGAGATTATGGCCATTTTTTTTTTGTTGGGGAGTGATATTTTTTTTGTTTTACAATTACTTTTTTTTTTAAAAATTCGTCGTTTCACGATTGTGTACTTTCAAAATTTTCGCTGTATATATTACTAATTTTTTTAGCCCTTAATACACAACACGAGTAAAATTATGAATTAAACGTGTCATTGTATTAATGTTTGTTGAAAAACATGACCCCTAATGACACGATTAATTCGTCGAGTGTTTATTAAAAAAATGATGTCCAATAATGTCAACTTTTTTTGGATATAAATAACGTTCATTTTTTAAAAATAATAACGAAAGTTTTTTTTATCAACGTCCATTTTTTAAGCTTTATGGAGATTGACCCAATTTGTAAGTTTGTATTTATGGTTGGGTAATTTGAGTTAAAGTTTGTATTTATGTTTGGGTAATTGAGTTGTCTTTAGTGGATTGTCCCATGTTTTTCATTATTTTTAAAATATTAAATTTTTGTACCTCCTTTGCATTTATAATAATCATAAAATTTTGACCTATTTAAAATACTAACTCTTTTACATCTTTAACACAAGTCACAATTTTAAAATGAATATAGTATTACTAAACGAACATAGTAAAATATTTTGAAACGAACATAGTAAAATCAAGACATATATACGTCTTCAAACATGTCAATTTCGAATCAATGTGTTGATTTTCCTTTCGTGTGTAAGATTCTCAACTACTCTAATAAATTTGAGAAATAATAAATAAGTAAAATATTTTCATCGCGCCATTACGACGTATTATACGAGGATCAAGATGCACTATTATTATTGATGTGAACTAAATATGATGTATAGTCCAATCATCGACATACACTTTCGAAAATTTGCGTCGTGCCTATCGTTTTTGTTTACCTATCTTGAACACGACTTAATATTTTTTTTTAACTAAAAATGAACTTGATCAAAATAAACATGACATGGCATGAAATTTTATTACCAATCACGAACACTATCGTTTTGTAGGATAGTCCTATAAATAAAGGATATTATGATCAATTCTTTTAAAATTATGCTTTTGTTTTGTCGGGAAAAGAATTTTTTGTCGTTTAGTAATTACGAACTTTGAAAATTTTTGTCGTTTTATGATTACGTACTTTAATTTTTTTTTTTACCGTTTCGCGATTATGTACTATGAAAAAGAAATCATCGTGCCTTCAGGCACGGGCATACACTAGTATATATATATATATATATATATATATATATATATATATTATTTAAAGTGTTTTGGATATTACTGTAGTTATTTTTGACTTAATTTTTATTTTGAAACAAGTTGGTTTTCATGAATAAATAAAGGAGACTCTGTCAATTTTTAAAAAAAATATTCAGTGCTTTTAAAGGTAATTAATATGAAGATATACAAAATTGATAATGTTTTTAAAGATTTCATCTATTGGAACTATTAAAAAAATCTTCTCTGTTTAAAGTAATTGACACTAAATAAATATTATTTCAGGTATAACCCTTTTGCGGGCAAGGCAAATCATTGAAGTCATTTTGTTGGAGGTCGTACGCTTCAAGATCACAGGTTTACTTCGTCGACATCATTTTATATTAGGAGTAGATGGATTTTTATGTTTTTTTCGAATGATATGAGTGAAATATTTAAAAAAACTTGTTATTACAATTAATGTTTTGATTTAAGAAACTTTGATTTAGGTTGGTGGATACAATGTTGGAATTGTTGATTGTGTAGTGACATTTTACTTGTATGAAATCTAAAGACAGTTGAATGGGAAATTATATGTTATATATGTTTATTGGGTGCCAACGATGTTATATATTATTTTTAACACATTTTGCTTATGATTATATAGAATATATGCCGGAGTGGATGTAAAGCATGGAATGTATTATATTTTTTCATGTATTCTACGTTGGAATGGATATAATATTAATTTTGGGGCCAAAATTATTAAGGACAACTTTCTTATCATATCAAAAGGATCCTATAAATGATGAGATTTTGTGACGACTTAGTTACCGTCTGAAAAACCCCTTTTGGGACCTTTGTTGTCGTCCCAAAAATAGTTATTAAAGACAACTTCCTTACTAGCTCAAAAGGATCCCGTAAATGATGACCTCTTGAGACAACATAGTTCCCGTCTTAAAAAACTCTTTCGAGACTATTGTTGCCATCTAAAAATGTATTTCAAATGGGGGTCTACTAGCCATCCCAAATACCGCCCCAAAATATATTTGGGACGACTAGAGTAACTTTTGAGACGGTTTGAGAACTATCACAAAAGCAGTTTTTTAGTGTCCTTTGTACATTTTGAAGACTGCCATCTTAAATTTATCTGGAAAATGGGCTTCCGGATAGACAACCACATTTTTAATGTTTGTAACGCTTCTTGGAGGAGATGTAGTTCAGACTAGACTTGCATTATCTCCTAGTTTCGAGGTGGTGGAATAACTTTGTCGGTCGAGGGAGGATCTACATACTCTTATCAAGGGGGACTTGAAGGTTGGTGTGTGGGTACTCGGGTACTGTTGGTAGGGTTCAAAGTATGCATGTGGGGAAATGGTACTAGGAATCAATGGGCATCAGTGATAGAAGGGGAGCCTGTGCTGGAGTTGGTGCAGGCAGATCCTGGGGATTGGTTGGTACTGCCTCGACTACTGCCGAAAGCATTATAATAATGTTAGGGATTGGGGGAGGGAGTACGTTCTCTTCGATTCTGATTATAGTATTGGCCTCTTGCAGGCGGACTTGTGCTTGTCTTAGGGCCCAGATCTCTAACTGGATGGTACGTTGGGAGGCATTAATGTTCTTAAGTTGTCTCAAGACCTTATCCATAATGAATGGATCCTGGTTTTCTTCAGTAAACATAAATCATACAACAGATCAAACTTGAGGGTCTTGAGTAGGGAGCTCTCTAATGAAAACTAAACGGCCGCACAGAGTGAAAAATTAGGTTTATAGGGTAAAATCTTTGTGCAATCTCTCTAACAATAACAGTAGTTACAGAAAAAGTCGGGGCACTTTAGTTCAGGTTTCGATAGAGAGAAGGACTGGCAGAAGGACACTATATAAGGGAGAAGGACTCATATATGTATGATTTTCTTGTTTCACTTATTTAATCTGTATTTAACCATGTGTGGACACTATTTTATTTATTGTATTTTTTGGTTTGGTAGTATCTTATGTAGGGAAGGATTAAATAAATTACTATTGGATTTGGGTACACAGAGGTAAGCTTCCATTTTTCATGTGAGGAGTGAGGAAGTACTAGATTGTGTTTTATTATTATCTCAAAAATGAAATGAGGGTAGGGGAATCCAACGTATTGGAATTCTATTTTGGCGATGACTTGAGGATTCATACTACTTATCTTCCATTAAAAGGGAAGACATCCAGTCTTGAATCTGAGGTGTTTGATCTAGCCTCCGACCATCTGAAAATTTTGAATTTTTTTATCAAATAGAATGTCCCGTAAGTATCTGTTCTTTTTGTGCAATACGGTATGTTCTTAGAAATTTTTTCTATATGCAAAAAGGCAATGAGACTCGACGATTGGTGGATTGCTTTTCATTGCCATGGATCATGATATACTGAGATGATTGGACCAATAAACCTTTAAGGTACGTGTGAAACCACTTTACCTTAGTACTTAATAACTATGAAATCTTATTAGATATACCCTAGTACTAAAGAAACTTCAAATGTTCCCTATCACCGAGACTTTAGGATCGACAGAGAAAATGCTCGATATACTAGACAAGTAGATGAAAAGAATGAGAATATTCATCGATGACCAACCTTTTGTCTGACCTCTTTTGGCTTCGTGGGTATAGTGTTTAAATATTATGACAATATAAATTATGCAGTGCATGGTGCAAAATAGGTAATATTTATTTTTACATACTTTGATGTTTCTTTTATCACAAGGTCCTTCACGCGTACCTGTACATTTGGAAAAATGTACAGTGTTATACATGGGCACTTAAACACATATCTACATTTTGAGGGATTCTAAAACTAAGGCCTCTAAACAATTCTACAATTTTCATAAATTAATTATGCGGGGGGGGGGGGGGGGGGGGGGGGGGGAGGGGGGATATTAAGCATATTATAAAGGAAGCATAAGGATAGTTTGGTTTTCTTGATTTATGCCTAGTGGAGTAGCCACTATGGTGTTATGGTCCCCGAACTAGAACATGGGAGAAGTGGGACGATCACTATGCATGATCCCCGCGGGGACGTAAGAATGATTGTCTCTCAGTCTACTTTTTTCCTCGAGGTCGGGTTATCATTTCGATGGGCTCAATGATTTTACCCGGGGAGTTGTTTGACGCCACATCTAATCTTTGGTGGACACCCATGATTTAGGCCTAGGCTCAAGTCTATTTTGTGTTAGGTGTTGTCAGTTGTTTAGAGTCGCCACTTTATTTTATATAAAAACAAATAAAAAGGTTTGGGTTATCCCTTTTGGTCTAATCCTAAGTCAAGTTTAGGTATGCGATTGATCTATAGATTTTTTTTATAGGGTTAAGTTACTGGTTTACGAGTGGGGAAGGTTTAAGGAACCCCACTTTTTCTTTATGCTTCCTTAATTATATACTTTTGTGATTACTTTTTAGTTTATTTTAAAACATGCTTAGAGACCTTAGTTTGAGAATCCTTTGCAACATAGATAGCCGGTTAGATATGAAAAAGATATTAGTGAGAGGTGTATAAACGTCACTTAAGACAGCGTGGGTACACAAGGGTGCTTGTGCTTGAATCTGTTTTTGGGTTAACGGGTGGCCATTAGTATGCATGTAAATGTGCGAGAAATATTGACTTAAATAACAAGTTTCCATCATAATTTATAAGGGTGGGAGATGATCTCATTCAAAGTTGGAGGAAAGATAGAATTTAAATATGATAGATGGGTTCATCTCTATTCTGACAATATATCGAGAGAGATATTATCGAGGCTTGTTCTTAGTGCATACGTGTTTGAACGTTTGTATAGGTTACGTGAATGGATGCAGCTTGAGATAGTTTGATATCTTGTTCGAGTTAAAAATGAATAATCGATGAGAAATGAGCGATGGGTGAATCTCTGTGGGGATAATATAACATGAGAGATATTGTCCAGGCTTGTGCTCATGAGGTGTACTCGATATTGTGCCTACATACCCATATAGCCATGAGATCGAAGCCTACATAGTTCGATTGTTCATGTGTTACAATGTGATGTATGTTAAAGTGTAGGAATTGGTTTGAGAGGGTAGATGATATCTATAGGACATAGGGTAGCTTTGGTGGAGGTTTAGAATGGGAGTGGTCCTTAAGATCGTTGATATTCTCATATGATATTATGATCGTCGGGTCAGTATTGTCCTTTAGACTAGTTTAGAGGTGTATAGGGAGAGGGGATAGCATATTTGGTATTGTAGTGGACTATAAGCCACCGACGGAGACCTAAGTATCCCTCATCGACATGGCTAAAATACCAAAGGTGTTGTAGTCCTCGGGTTGGTTACTCCATATTTGGACAAGAGACGGAGGCATCCCTCATAGATAATACATCAAGAGACGTATTATATGGCCTAGGCTTCACAATTTTGGTTCTTTATAGTCCTTATGTTCCCAAGGATACTTGGGATCAAAGCCAACATAGTTCCAATAAACGTGACATATTTACAGGAGTAGATGATCGAATAACAAGTATACAATATACAAGATTACATTATTTAGAGAGCCTAGTTCTTTTTATAGCATATCCATTTTGGTGGATTGATATATTTATTTATTAAAAATATGTTAATCAAAGGTCGAAGCTTGATAAGTATTGATATGATAACACATATTCAGGGATGCCGTCGCATAGACAGGCTTTGTTCGCTCGGAGAAAAGATGGGCATAGTCCGATTTTAGACTTATGTTTGTAAAGTTTCGAACTGACTCAGCTCACCAACACTTTCTTGAGAACTATTTTGAAAAGTATGCTTTCATGTTTTGTATTTAGTCATGGCATATGATTAGCATTTATTTAAAAAATAAGCATGTAAATTCAATACACAGAGGTGCTGGGTTAAAAGCCAGGATTTAAAATATAAATGCTGTAAAATGCATATACAATCTGCTAAATAGGGGTCGAGATAAAAGAGATAAACAGACATGGAAATTTTCTCACAGTGTATGCATGGGGTATTTGACCCAAGATTTATGCAATTTTTTTTTTACCCTTCTAGCCCTAGCTGAATTTTTCTCGGGAGAGTGTCCCCTCATGAGGTACCCGGTTAGGCACAACTCCATTTAATTTAGTAGAGCTTAATTTTAGAAACATCACTTTCATGGAATGTGCGTAGATCTTCGCCTCTATTTCTAGAGATTAAAAAAGTTAAAAAAATGGAATCAATTTTAGGTTTTGGGGTGCTTTCTAAGGTTGGTGGGTACCTCCATTTATAGGGGTTTGATCAGGTCCTTTGATCGTTCGGTCATCTCTGGTGTTTTACTATCCATTCATCTGAAGTGCCATGCGTAATATGGATGTAGGGGGTGTGACACGTGTATGTATTGGTTTAGATTCACAAAGATTTGGTAATGATTACTAGGGGAGGGATAACCATTCAGTTAAAGAACTTTAACTGTTCGGTTAAAGGACCCCCAGAAAGGGTTCTTGGGGATTTTGTATTTTTTGTTATTTGTACTTTTCTCTTTCAAAAGTTTTTCTCTCGTAGTTTTCCCATGGATTTTGTGTCAATGGTATTTAACGAATAGGACGGAGTGACCCGCATCCCGATTGCAGATCAGGTTTCCACATGTGTGCTTAAGGTTTTCCTTCTCGTTTTCACATATTCTAATATGTAAAAAAATTCTTTTTTTGACAAATCTTTATATATGTAGGCCCACTTTTATATTAGTAAGGAAAAATTAGCCTTTACACTTTGAATGCGTGTTCATCTTATGAAATGTATTTCCTTGCACTTACTACATTATTTAGTATGTTGGAATAAATTTTCTTTGATCTTATGTCTAAATTGTTATTTTCAAAATATGGTCACCAAGTAACTTGTTTGAATAATGTTTATAACCTGATGAAGAAACTTGTTCTAGGCAGAAAAAGAAACCATGGAGGGTTAGGAAATATCTTGAAGTGTTATGTCGAGCATTCAAGGATCTACATGGGAAGAACTTTTCCTCGAGCAAGGATCTTTATGAAATACGAGGGCTATCTTCTTTGCTAGTGAGAGAAAATATTATGATATAGAAATTAAATATTTTATCGATACATTAGGACAAAAAGTTTGGGTTCTTATCTGGGAATTTTTTAGAAGAACATGATATTTAAGGGGGATATGGAAAAAGGCTTTCATTAGACTTGGAAGGATGACTAAACCATTGGGGTAATGGATGCCCCAATCAATATGAGGGGTATTCAAGACTAAGATTATCAGCATGGTTGGATGAATTCCATTTTCAATCATAAGCATCTAAAGAACTATGAGTTAGGACATAACTTTCCCCTTATTGACCCCATGTTTGACTTCCACCATTTGGTTACAGGGATTTATTGGTCCCTCTGGATGTTGTATCCATTTGTCTCACCGAGGATAAAAATAATGAGGAGGAGGATAGAAGGAGTGACGTGCAAATGACCCTCCTAGGTGTTATGAGGGTGGCCTAAGTGTCTCTCGGTCTACCCCCATGAATTGAGATATTAGTTTTTACATACATTTTATTATCATTCGAAAATAGATCAAAATAACGTACTGGAATTTTATGGTAATAAAGGAAGAATATATGCATTTAACAGGACATAAGGTCCCAATTACCACATTAACAACAGTGAGGACTAATTTAACTTCATGGGGATCCTAGACCAGATTAGATGTTAGGTGTTCTCTAACACACTCAAATATTATCATGAACCCATTTCAATCAACTTCTTGTTAATTCTGTGACATGTTTTAGTAAAGTTACACACCTGTTCATTTTTATTTGATCGGTAGTTGGGTGTATAAGTTGATAATAGAATATGTCTTCAACTTAAAGTAGAAGAAGTCTAAGTCCCTAAGAGAGTTTGTCAATCATATCAATGAAGATCTCCTTAATAACAGTCATCCTAATGAATGGGTGGCAATCTAAGCTTTCTTGAGAGGAATTTACAAAAGGAGACCTATGTACTCCCTCTCCACCCACTGACTTACATAACCATTCTCATAAATAAAGTAAAGAAATATATTCATAAGGAGGAAAAAGTTCATACATGCATCATCCCTCATGAGGAATATGATCCATGTGATAGCGGGTTGGAAGATGACCGGGGTAAGAGGAAATATGAATCAAATCACCCTAATAGGAGATATTGTCCCACTATGAATGATTCGTGTATTTAAGTGCATTAATCGGTCAGAACCAGATAACCACCCTCATGTTTAATTACCCCAAAAAGATGACGAGCCACCTATTTAGGTAAATGTTTAATCAATATTACATATTCCATAGAGAGCATGGCCATAAGGTGAAAACTTATCTCTTAATAAAATATAAGATTGATTTGATCATGCAAAAAAGACACCTAAGAGAGTTTATAGAGAAGGTGGACAGAAGTTCCCTATAACGTATGTACAAGGAAATCCCATGATAGTATGAGTATATGGTGTAGTTTATATGTGCAATCGAATGGACCCTTACTATGGAAAGGATTCATAGCCCATTACCCTACATGTGTATATTCTAGTTATGACATCACCCACGAAATATAAAGTCCTATTGGGATAGACTATATTGAGATTTTTTGATGATTTCCTTTTTGTTAATCCCCCTACCCTCAAGTTATTAATTTTTTATGGAACATGGACTATTTAGGGATGCCAAGATCATTCCAAGAATTTCTACTTAACATATGTAAAAAGAAATAAAAAGACCTTTCAACATTGATGTTATAGATTTTAGAGACGAGCTTAAGGGAGGTTCATCATTAAGTATATGTTCCCAAGAAATAATGGAATACACAGGGTTGTAACTGAATCTTGATTATGAGCAAAGTTGTAGGCACTCCTCTAACGAAATCACATGACCTTTATAAGGAGTCATGAGGATATGGAATGCAGAGATGCCAGGATAGTCACTTATCAAATGGATGTCGATCTAAATTTTAAACTAGTCAAGCATAAAATGATCATTTGACCTTGAATGAAACCATAAGTCTCACATTAAAGTTGGAAAGTTAGTGGATGCCATTCGCAGTTCAGTTGATAGGTTACAAACCGAAAATGGCTTTCAAATGTTGTCATTGTAAAAAGTTAAACTAAAAGTGAATAATTTATGTAAAACACTTACACAGTAATGTTGCGTGAATGATGGACTGGTACTCCCTCCCATGTATTGAAACTCTAGCAGATGTTATTAAGGGTCATGAGATCCTTTAGTTTGTGGAGACATACTCTAGATGCAATCAAATATTATATACAATCGATAGACAAAGAGAAGACAATGTTCATAATTGATCAAAGAACATATTGATATCATGTCACGTTGTGAGACTTAAATAACTCTATGACAACCTATCAAAATTCGTATACTACTTGTGGACATACTAAATATGTCAAACGATGGTGGTACATGTGGATGACATTATTATTAAGATCCCGAGATATTCTAACCACATAGAAGACATAGAAAATAATTTCATCACTCTTCACAAATATGGAATGAAGATAAAACCAACCAAATGTGCCTTTGCACTTTCTTCTAGAAATTTTCTGGGATTCATAGTGGTCAGACGAGAAATTAAGGCTAACCCAAGGAAGATTCAAGCACCACTGGATATAAGAAGCCATAAAATGGTCAAAGAAATGTAATCAATTGGTTGGAAAATTGTTGTTCTTAATCCCTTAATTAAATCTAATGATTAATGTACTATGTTAGCCATGCATTTAGGGGAGAAAAGTCTAGATATCCCAAGATAAATAAAATGAAATTCACTCTCATACTCTTCGACAGAAATATGAGGCCATACTTTCAAGCCACATAATTATGGTGCACACTAACCATACCTTCAGGAAGTTACTACAGAAGCCTGAGGTGTCTTACTAAATGGTTAGTGGAAATGGGCGAATATGATCTCCAATAATGTCCTAAAGTGGCCATGAAATTCTAAATCATCTCACACTTCGTGGAAGGATTATGAGGAATGGATGAAGGTTAATAGACGTAATGAATAGATGATTAATAACTCATATGGATGATCATATTTGTCATATTAACAAATAAATCCAAAAGTGGATATATACTTATAGTGGAAACATTGGACCAGTCAAGCATCGAGTACAAACTACGGTTTGGGTTCAAAGAATTAAATAAAAAAGATAAATATGGGGCGCTCATTATAGGCATTCAAATGATCATACCACTCAAAGCCGATAATGTTCACTTATTTAATGACTCCCAAGTGGCTATGGCACTAGTCTATGGAGAATATGAGGCCAAAGGAAGAAGTGTGCTAGGATATATAAAGAAGTTCCTAGAATTGTCATAGAACATAAAAGATTTCATAGTCAACCACATACCAAGAGAAGGAAATTCTTTTGTCAATTATAAAACCAAGCTAGCATCATGAGAAAAGGTAAATCCGCCAGTTTAATTCCTTAGTCGATCGAAAATTAAGCTCAAAGAAATTAAGGAAGTACATATGGTGGGCCTTAGGCCGAGTTAGATGGATAAACTCATCCAATAACTCTTTGCAAAGAAATCAGAAGAAATAAAGTTCATGAAAACTCACTAAGTATGTCCTCTAAAATGGAGTGCTATAACGCGGGGTACACTCGACCAATACTAAGGTGTGTACACACCACGGAGGAAAAAACTATGTGGAGAGAGCTATGTGAAGGGGTATAAATAGGACATCCATGAAAACATAGTCTCACACATTAAGATTTAAACTCGAGGTACTATTAGTTTACCATGTCTAAAGATCTCAAAGTGATTCCCGATGATGTGACTAATGACAACAAGTGGAAAATTCCAATAATTAATATATAAAAGAACTCTCGTTCGTCATCGAGCTAACCAAATCACATAGACTTTTGGGGATATAACATTGGAAAAAAGGTTATGGAATGCTAAAAGAGAACACCCTCATAACCTATAATCCGTAGTGCACCGAAGGCATAATTAAGATACTAACTTTTGGGATCAAAGGAGAAAAGGTGGGTGTTAAGGAGAAGAATGAGGGACTTAACTGCATATAAGACTCACGGCTGATTCTATGTATAAAAAAGGGGGGGGGGGGGGGGGGGGAGGGGGGGAGGGGAAGATAGGCTATAGACAACCTTGATTCAAGTCCACAAGTTTTGCCAAAATAGAATATAAAATATGTAAGAGCCTATGTTTAGTAAATTGCAGTTATTTTTTATGTGTCGAGTAGCTCACGTTAAGATTCATCGCGTGGTTGTTGCCATTTTCCATATGAGGGATGAATATTATTGACCCATTTGTTCTTAGACAAAGGAAATTTGATTACCTAGTGGTCATTATTAATTATTTCACCAAGTGGGTGGAAATAAAACCAATCACTTAGATCACCGACCATAAGGTACAAGCCTTCATATGGAAACTAAGCATCGCAACATAAAAGTACCTTATAAAATCATCACTGACAATGACAAATAATTTTATACCTCATGAATTGATTGTGTTTAAGACCAAGTCAGATTTACTCATTTTATCTCAACACTAATGCTTACTAAATGTAATGATTAAGGGGATTTGATGAAGTAAATGATCTTACACGGATTGAAAGTTGAGTTGGACAAGTCTATGGGACTCTGAGTTAATATCCTTATGGCTTTTCTATGGGCACCCTGGATATCCACGAGGGGGTAGAACGGAGAAAATCACTTTACACTTGCGTAAATGACCAAAGTAGTGGTCATAGTTGAGATAGAGGTCCCAACCCTCTAGGTCTGCATGTTTTAGCAACCGTAGAATAGCAAGATTTTATAATAAAGTCTAGATATTATTAAATAAATAACGGAGAAGGTTGCATTTAGAATAGTGGCCACATAACTATAGGCCACACATTATTATATCTAAAGGGTTAAGCACTAAATCTTCAAGGGAGGAGACGTAGTGCTTACGAAGAAAACAAAGTCAATCAAGAACCAAAGTCGCGGTAAGGTGATATAGAATTGGGAAAAGGCACGTCATCACTCAAGTATAACTCCCTCATTTGTGGAAATTTGAAAGACTAAAAATATACTGCCAACTAATGACTCTCCTAGATGTTTATATGCAAATAACCTATTTCAATTAATAGTTATTTCAGTTTTAGAATAAATCGTTGCTTTCCTATTATAATCATAACTTTTTAATAAATTTATATTCTCTCATTGAATGTATCAATTAGAAGTTTCTTTTTCTTTTTATAATTTTTTAGTAACACTTATGTAAATTTTTCACTGAACTCCCACATAATTAAAAGAAATGAAAGGTAGGATAGCCTCACATTTAAATGATGTTCCAGATCAGCTGAACTGCTGTGTTTTCTCCCAGGTAAGCCTGATTAATTTTCTCTAAAGATCCCGCTCGAATTAGGGATAAATCTTAGTGTTCTTTGGCCCATAGTCTAGATAAGTTAACAAAAAAAATTCCCACTCCACCAAAGAAATTAGGGCGCACTTACTCCACATTAAGATCAACTGAAATAACAAGTTTTTAAGAATTTTTTATAAAAATCATAGTTGTTGGTCAATGGATTATAAGTTTTTTGGTATAGCGGTCCCCAAAATGCCAAGTTCATACACGGTGACATGATTAAGTACACTCAGATCAAGCCCAAACATAAAATCACATATCAAATAATTAAATCTATCATTCATTAATACTAAAGGGGAAAAGGGAGTCAAAACACCAAGTGACTCTAATTTTACTTATGGCCTTTCCAAATCTTTGTCCAAACTATTGTTTAGAATTTTCTTAAAATACTGATCATGAATAAAGACTCTCTAATGCCGATAGAGTATTGCCCAGTCCTTGAAGCATCAAAACTTCTAAGCGCCCACGCCCAACCAAGTCAGCAAAGGCTAAGGGGTGATAAAAAAAACTCCAAATATTTGGTTTAACCGCACTCATTTAGGGATGAAAGTATAGGCATTTCATTCTCTTCCATCAACTCGGAATGAGGCGGGTCATAGTCAAAGACATTAATGGTAGGTTGGTTAGAGGTTATCAAAACCTTTATCTTGTTCTAGAGAGTCATGAACGAATGATACTTAATAAGGCACATATACCAAGACTCTAAAACCTCCCTTAGGACCCTGAATATGATTAGGGTTTCCAGCGCTCGCTCAATTTTTAGGAAGTTAGCGGATTAAAGAGAGTCCTCTTTGACTTACTTATCCAAATTAGAAAACTAATCCTTGAGCCTCTCGACCTCATCAATGGAATAAATCTTCATGATCTCGGCAACAATGCTAATGGTAATAAGATCCTCATTGGTCTTTATCAAGGCTATGTTAGGAATAACCCAAAGATCCTTCTTAAACTTCGAGTCGGTCTTAAGCCAGGTGATGGACTACATATCCTTGTTCTTGGTTTGGAGCTACCGGTCCATATAAATTGACAACATGCAAATATAAAAAAATTGTGTATTAAAATGTTAAAATGTTGAAAATTTCATCAGAATCAACCCCTTAACACAAGGGAGAAGGCCACCCCTTAAAGGCTCCAGTTCGCTTTCACACACACTTTTCATAAATTCTCAATTAGATCATTTGGTGCCCACGTATCTTGGATAGCTGGTCTTCTTACCATAGTTCTAGCCTCCTAGTGGGCAAAATACTCAAGAATGGTCTGCTTATCCCACCTATCTTTGAGCCCACCTATCTTTGAGCCGAGGTATACATCGTTTTCTCGATGACCCTCTTCCCCTTGGACCTTTCCAAGTCATGTTGGTTCACCACCTTAATCATGGAACCCATTTTCCATGAGTGCCTAATATTTTATGTAAAAAAATTCTCTATTTATGACTCCTAACAAACATGATCCACGTAGGGGTAGGGATTTCGAAGTTGAAATCCATCGACATTGTTAGTCTTAAGCTCGGTCTTAGGAATTACCATGAGCACAATGTACCTACAAAGAGCATCCATGAAACTGGCTTGAGATATCTCTCCATTAATTGTATGTCTAACATAGTCTGAATGTACAAGACGTACATAAAGAATAAAATCATGTAATAAACATATTTAAATCATTTGTACTTGAAGAGTGGGAGATAAGTTCGCTAGAACTAGGCTAGAATTTGACCTTATTAGGTATTTTCTTGAATGAGACCGTCATCCCTTTATCAAATATTCTCCCTGAGTAATGAAAACGTTTTCCATGAGCCATTCAAGATCATACAACTCACCATTTTCAAGAGTTTGTTTCATTGTCTACTTCATCCTCTCTGTGATAGACGAGAGGTCCTGGAAGATTCTTGCTAAGTAATCAAGTCAGAATTTAAAGTTATATATCCATATTAAAGAGGACAAGTATAAAAGATGAAGACTCACTCAGATCGAGTTTGAAACAAGTTAAAGGTATGGTTAACAAATGACTGGTTCAGTCATTCTAAATGTCATCTTCCAAATTTATCCCATGTTTAAAAATAATTTGTATCACCAATCATGGGTGGAGTGAGTATGGAAATTTGGTGACGAATCCAACATCTCATGTTCAGGTCAATCCGTGCACATATAGGAACTCCATAATGGTAAGGCGATGACAGTTCTAAAAATGTTGAGAAATGAGATGTGGATCCCACTAAGAGTTTCCAAGTGTTCGAGATAAGTTATGAATGAGGCGATATGGATAGATAAGATGAGGTAAGAGATCGAATTTATCAAGGGAATGCCAAGCCCAGTTCGAAAGAAGTGCTCATATAATCGAACCTCCCGCTCACATGGGGGGGGGGGGGGGGGGGGGGGGGGATTGATCTAAACGACATGAATAATAGATAATGACCAACTAGACTCATTGATTTTGTCCCACTCAGAGATGTATTCATTATATACTATATTTATGGCCTCCCATAAAGCTAGGAAGTGTGGTACAAGTGATGTGACAAGGGGATAAATATGTATATAATAGGGTTGAATAGGTCTAGAGGACAACCTAGTTGGTTGTCTATACCTAGATGAGGAGTGCCCATTAGTAAAGACCTACTGATAATCATGTTTAGGGAAAGCATCGATAATCTCAATTGTTATTGCTTTGTTTTCTTGCCTCAAATGGCATTCTTCTAAAACCTTTCTTTCTCAAGATGAGTAGTCTCGAGTCTAGGTTCGAAGGGTCATAAACAATTGACGTATATAAAAAAGGTAATCATCAGAGATAAACTCCGACGGGGATGGTGAATCGTCAAGAAAATGTTCTATGTGCCCACTAAATCTAGTGAAATATAATAGAAAACCAGAATTAAGGAAAACAGAATAAAACAAAATCGAAGAAACTTAAACCTGGAGCAGGAAGAGAGTACCAAAAAAGATATATGGATCAATATCGATGACAATAAAAGGATGGTGAAGTATGATATCTCTAGAAAATGGTGAAGATGATACACTAAAGACGAAAAAATTATTATTTCTTTACAAATGTCCCTAAAATCACCTTATAACTTCCTCTAAAAAAAATTCTTTGGTATCGCAATTGGTTAAAGTGAGGAAAAGATATACAAAAATGAGTTTTATCTTTCTCAAAAGACCTTATCAAGTTCAATGGCCAATATGGGGTTCAATCCAATGGCCTTAATGGTATGTATTCAACCACCACGAGTAGTATCTGTGGCCAAGCCCACGCCCTGCCTAAGGCAATGCACTGACATGCAATGATTAGGGGCAAAGCCCAAGTGTCGTCAAAATGACATAACCAATACATACGAATCAAATTCCTTTCTCTACGAGGGATCATGTGAAAATCCAAAAATTGGAATGCTACTTTAAAATGATTTAATATTCATATTAGTTGAATTAGCTGAATTTTTGCATAAGCAAGGGGTTTAGTACATGTTTGTTTTATATATTTTATGTAAATATTATCATATTTGATTATGTAATTTTAATTCCTTATTTAAATATATATATATATATATATATATATATATATATATATATATATATATAATAGGTATATTAATAGATGTTGAAAGAATTAATTTTGATATGTTGATAATAATAAGATAAAGTTTGGGTGGAAATGTGTTACCTTGTATAAATTAAGGAAAATGGGATAAAGGAAAAATTTGACCAAAATTCGTTATATATGTGAATTAATGTGGGAAAGATATGTATATGTGCTCTTTTGTAAATACAAGGAGAAGGAAAATGGAGGAAATGGAAAAGGATAGAAAAAAATAAAGAAAGTTAGGGTGAGCAGAAGAAAAATCCTACAAAATCAAGTCAAATTCCTAAGGTGATTCTTTCTTAAATAAAATTGTTTATTAAGTTGTGTAGATCCTTTATACGAGTTTAGATTTTATTTTTGGTTTACTTGACAATAGTAAATTATAAGACCCGTGTTAACTTGTGTATGCTTTATAAGACAATCTAGATAAGATTAACAGTGATATCTAACACAAAAGTTTTCTTTCAACATACGAGGAAAACGATTATGTGATTAAGTATTATTTTGGGTTATTTTGATGAGTCATTTGTTAAGGCCCATATTAATAAAGTACTAGTTTTTAGGGGGTTATGTATTTATAATTGGCTATATTGACTAGAAAAAAGATTTTGTTTAATCAATTTAAGGAATATGATGACGTGGATTTATGTATTATTTTGTTTAATTATTATATAATCATAAGTAGTGTGGTATTTAAATTAATTAGTGATATCACTACACCAAAAATGCCAATCTGACACGCTTAGGCAAGGAGATTCTGGCACTGTTTAAAACCGTGGCAGATTCTGGCACGGTTTTATCATAATCTGGCACGGTTTGAAATAGTGCCAAATTTGGCACGGTTTTTAACTGTGCCAAATATGGGTACGCTTTGTTAAAAAAATAACCCCCCAAAATTTGGAGTGGGACCAAATTTTCAAGACATTCCAATCCCCTCTCTCTCTCTCTCTCCCGCTCGCTCTCCTTCCCGGCTCGCTCTCCCTCCTCGTCGCTGCTACTGCTCATCTCCTTCCCGGCTCGCTCTCCTTCCTCGTCTCTTCTACTGCTCCTCGTCGCTGCTACTGCTCATCATCGTAAGGTATTACATCTCTCTCTCTCTCTCTCTCTCTCTCTCTCTCTCTCTATATATATATATATATATTTAGGGTTGCGATTTAGGGATTGCGATTTAGGGGTGCTGTTTAGGGTTACCGATTTCGGGTACCCGATTTAGGGGTGCTAATATATATATAGGGTTGCGATTTAGGGATTGCGATTTAGGGGTGCTGTTTAGGGTTACCGATTTCGGGTATATATATATATATATATATATATATATCGGGTATAGGTAAGTTGCAAGTCAGTTGTATAATGTATCAATTGCAATTTCGGGTACCGATTTCATTGAAACTTGAGGAAAAATCAAAATATTAAGGCTTATAGAGAAATCTAGATTTAAAAATAATTGTCACACGCAGTGTGTGTGTGTTCGTATAGTTGTATATTTTCCTTTTTATAGCCCTGTGTCTTGTTGATGAGTTGATTGTCTGTGTGTGTAGATTTGGAGCTGGAAGGGTGGAAATGAAATAAAAATGGGATTATTTCACTAAAACTTTAGGAAAAAAAGTGAGAAATAAAGGCCTATAGAGAAATTTAGAATTAGAATTAGAATTAATTGCCAAAACGCGTATGTGTGTGTGTGTGTGTGTTTATATATGTTTGTATATTGTCATTTTAACACCTTAGCGTCTCAACAATGAATTGTTTGTTTATGTATATATGTGTGCATGCACATAGTGTGTGTACGTGAAGGTGGAAGGGAAGAAGTGCACTAAAGATCAGCTTTTGATTGGTATGAATATGTATATTTACACATGTATGTATATACATGTATTTATACACTTTAAATTTATTAGCTCTATGTTTGGTTGATGAAATAGTGCCAAACTTTGTTGCAAAACGTGGCCGGAATGTTGTTGTGAGCAATCACCGGGGGCTTGGGGGCATATCAATACTTGTAAGTAAGTATTCACTATATGGAATTTTTCTTTATTTTTTCCATTCTTTATTTTTTTTTCTTTTTATTGTCCAGTAAGAAACCATTCAATAAATTTCTGTAATTGAATTATATATAATGATGTAGTTAGCATCCATTTGGACTGTTCACTTATGCTAAGGATTTAGTTAGCATGGATACAAAGGTAAGCTTATTGTTCATACCCTTGGACTTGACTTCTTTCTAGTTTATTTTCTGGTTAATTTTGATCACATTAACGTATTGTAGGTCAGGATGTTAGCAGTTTATATGTAAAAGTAGCTTCAGAGCAAGGCCAAGGGCAAGGAATTACAAGTAATGTAACTTTCACATGCAGAATCCCACTAACCCGCTACTGGACAGGTAAAACTCTAGTATTATATTTTACTTCTAATAAGATATATAGTTTTATATATGTGCAGTACTTTATATATGTGTGTCCTTTACTGTATATATGGTTATGGGGTTTAACACTTTTTTTAAAAAAATTATGTGTTTCATATTTGAAGTTTTGTTATGGAAGTAAAATTAAAGTTACGTGATCTTATGCTATTGATCGAGACGTAATTGGCTCAACTATGGGAAACTCTATAAGAATATTTACTTATTACTTGAAGTCACAAAACAAAAAATTTTAGTTGTGTGAGCATTCCCACATCATCAGACCTCTTACAATGATAGGAGTTCTAATGAATAGAGTTTGAATAACATGTGTTAGTTTTTCAAAATTATGCCTCTTGATAGTAATTATGCCTTACACTATTGAGATTTAGTACAAACAATTGAAGTCCATATTGACATAGGAGAATAGCTTATTATGGACATGAGTTTTTTACTCATGCGGTCATGAGGTGTATAGCTATTGGACTGCTATAGGTGATGAAAACCCAAACCAGCCCCCAAACGACCTCGTAAGAGGCATGAACACCTCGCACGGGACCAATGTAACTTGTAGAAACTGACCGCATAGTCCCGGGTCTCCCGATTTAGAATATGACGATAATTTGCAAAAATAACTCTTAGACTTGAAAACAGGGCGTTAAAGGGTGAAAACTCAAATCAGCCCCCAAATGTCCCCGTAGGTGGCACAAACACCTCGCACGGGACCAATGTAACTTGTAGGAACTGACCGCGTAGTCCCGGGTTTCCCGATTTGAGAGTATGACGATAATTTGTAAAAATCACCACTTAGACCTAAAAACAGGCCGTTAAAGGGTGAAAGCCCGAACCATCCCCCAAACGACCCCGTAGGAGGCACGAACACCTCGCACGGGACCAATCTAACTTGTAGGAACTGACCGCGTAGTCCCGGGTCTCCCAGTTTGAGAGTATTATGATAATTTGCCAAAATCACACATAGACTTGAAAACAGGCCGTTACAGGGTGAAAACCCGAACCAGCCCCCAAACGACCCCGTAGGAGGCACGAACACCTCGCACGGGACCATTGAAACATGTAGGAACTGACCGCGTAGTCCCGGGTCTCCCAGTTAGAGAGTATGACGATAATTTGTGAAAATCACACTTAGACTTGAAAACAGGCCATTAATGGGTGAAAACCCAAACCAGCCCCCAAACGACCCCGTAGGAGGCACGAACACCTCGCACGGGACTAATGTAACTTGTAGGAGCTGATCGCATAATCTCGGGTCTCCCGGTATGAGAGTATGACGATAATTTGCAAAAATCACACTTAGACTTGAAAACAGGCCGTTAATGGGTGAAAACCCAAACCAGCCCCCAAACGACCCCGTAGGAGGCACGAACACCTCGCACGAGACCATTGTAACTTGTAGGAACTGACCGCGTAGTCCCGGGTCTCCCGGTTTTAGAGTATAACGATAATTTGCGAAAATAACACTTATAATTGAAAACAAAAAATTATTGGGTGAAAACCCAAACCAGCCCCCAAACGACCCCGTAGGAGGCACGAACACCTCGCACGGGACCAATGTAACTTGTATGAACTGACCGCGTAGTCCCGGGTCTCTTGGTTTGAGAGTATGACGATAATTTTGAAAAATTAAACTTTCTTGAAATCAGCTCGTTAAAGGGTGAAAACCCAAACCCGCCACCAAAAGACCCCGTAGGAGGCACGAACACCTCGCAGGGGACCATTGTAACTTGTAGGAACTGACCGCGTAGTCTTGGGTCTCCCGGTTAGAGAGTATGACGATAATTTGCAAAAATCACACTTAGACTTGAAAACAGGCCGTTAAAGGGTGAAAACCCAAACCAACCCCCAAACGACCCCGTAGGACGCACGAACACCTCGCACGGGACCAATGTAACTTGTAGGAACTGACCGCGTTGTCCCGGGTCTCCCGGTTTGAGAGTATGACGATAATTTACAAAAGTGAGACTTAGAGTTGAAAACAAATCGTTAAAGGGTGAAAACCCAAACCAGCCCTCAACCGTCCCCGTAGGAGGCACGAACACCTCGCACAAGACCAATGTAACTTGTAGGAACTGAGTGCGTAGTCCCGGGTCTCCCGGTTTGAGAGTATGACGATAATTTGCAAAAATCACACTTAGACTTGAAAACAGGCCGTTAAAGGGTGAAAACCCAAACGAGCCCCGAAACATCCCAATGGGAAGCACGAACGGCTCGCACGGGACCATTGTAACTTATAGGAACTGACCGCGTAGTCTCGGGTCTCCCGCTTAGAGAGTATGACGATAATTTGCAAAAATCACACTTAGACTTGAAAACAGGCCATTAAAGGGTGTAAACCCAAACCAGCCCCCAAACGTCCCCGTAGGAGGCACGAACACCTCGCACGGGACCAATGTAACTTGTAGGAACTGACCGAGTCGTCCCGGGTCTCCCGATTTGAGAGTATGACGATAATTTGAAAAATCACACTTAGACTTGAAAACAGGCCGTCAAAGGGTGAAAACCCAAACCAGTCCCCCAACGACCCCGTAAGAGGCACGAACACCTCGCACGGGACCAATGTAACTTGTAGGAACTGACCGCGTAGTCCCGGGTCTCCCGGTTAGAGAGTATGACGATAATTTACAAAAATCAAACTTTCTTGAAATCAGCTCGTTAAAGGGTGAAAACCCAAACCTGCCTCCAAACGACCCCGTAGGAGGCACGAACACCTCGCACGGGACTAATGTAACTTGTAGGAACTGACCGCGTAATCCCGGGTCTCCCGGTATGAGAGTATGACGATAATTTGCGAAAATAACCCTTAGACTTGAAAACAGGCCGTTAAAGGGTAAAAACCCAAACCAGCCCCCAAACGACCCCGTAGGAGGCACGAACACCTCGCACGAGACCATTGTAACTTGTAGGAACTGACCGCGTAGTCCCGGGTCTTCCGGTTTTAGAGTATGACGATAATTTGTGAAAATTACACTTAGGCTTGAAAACAGGTCTTTAAAGGGTGAAAACCCAAACCAGCCCTCAAACGACCCCGTAGGAGGCACGAACACCTCGCACGGGACCAATATAACTTGTAGGAACTGATTGCGTAGTCCCGGGTCTCCCGGTTAGAGAGTATGACGATAATTTGCAAAAATCACCAGTTAGACCTGAAAACAGGTCGTTAATGGGTGAAAACCCAAACCAGCCCCCAAACGACCCCGTAGGAGGCACGAACACCTCGCACGGGACCAATGTAACTTGTAGGAAATAACCGCGTCGTCCCGGGTCTCCCGATTTGAGAGTATGACGATAATTTGCAAAAATAACACTTAGAGTTGAAAACAGGCCGTTAAAGGGTGAAAACCCAAACCAGCCCCCAAACGACCCCGTAGGAGGCACGAACACCTCGCACGAGACCATTGTAACTTGTAGGAACTGACCACGTAGTCCCGGGTCTCCCGGTTTTAGAGTATGACGATAATTTGCGAAAATCACACTTATAATTGAAAACAGACCGTTATTGGGTGAAAACCCAAACCAGCCCCCAAACGACCCCGTAGGAGGCACGAACACCTCGCACGGGACCAATGTAACTTGTATGAACTGACCGCGTAGTCCCGGGTCTCTTGGTTTGAGAGTATGACGATAATTTTGAAAAATTAAACTTTCTTGAAATCAGCTCGTTAAAGGGTGAAAACCCAAACCCGCCACCAAAAGACCCCGTAGGAGGCACGAACACCTCGCAGGGGACCATTGTAACTTGTAGGAACTGACCGCGTAGTCTTGGGTCTCCCGGTTAGAGAGTATGACGATAATTTGCAAAAATCACACTTAGACTTGAAAACAGGTCGTTAAAGGGTGAAAACCCAAACCAACCCCCAAACGACCCCGTAGGACGCACGAACACCTCGCACGGGACCAATGTAACTTGTAGGAACTGACCGCGTTGTCCCGGGTCTCCCGGTTTGAGAGTATGACGATAATTTACAAAAGTAACACTTAGAGTTGAAAACAAACCGTTAAAGGGTGAAAACCCAAACCAGCCCTCAACCGTCCCCGTAGGAGGCACGAACACCTCGCACAGGACCAATGTAACTTGTAGGAACTGAGTGCGTAGTCCCGGGTCTCCCGGTTTGAGAGTATGACGATAATTTGCAAAAATCACACTTAGACTCGAAAACAGGCCGTTAAAGGGTGAAAACCCAAACGAGCCCCGAAACATCCCAATGGGCAGCACGAACGGCTCGCACGGGACCATTGTAACTTATAGGAACTGACCGCGTAGTCTCGGGTCTCCCGCTTAGAGAGTATGACGATAATTTGCAAAAATCACACTTAGACTTGAAAACAGGCTCGTTAATGGGTGAAAACCCAAACCAGTCCCCAAACGTCCCCGTAGGAGGCACGAACACCTCGCACGGGACCAATGTAACTTGTAGGAACTGACCGCGTCGTCCCGGGTCTCCCGATTTGAGAGTATGACGATAATTTGCAAAAATCACACTTAGACTTGAAAACAGGCCGTCAAAGGGTGAAAACCCAAACCAGTCCCCCAACGACCCCGTAAGAGGCACGAACACCTCGCACGGGACCAATGTAACTTGTAGGAACTGACCGCGTAGTCCCGGGTCTCCCGGTTAGAGAGTATGACGATAATTTACAAAAATCAAACTTTCTTGAAATCAGCTCGTTAAAGGGTGAAAACCCAAACCTGCCCCCAAACGACCCCGTAGGAGGCACGAACACCTCGCACGGGACTAATGTAACTTGTAGGAACTGACCGCGTAATCCCGGGTCTCCCGGTATGAGAGTATGACGATAATTTGCGAAAATAACCCTTAGACTTGAAAACAGGCCGTTAAAGGGTAAAAACCCAAACCAGCCCCCAAACGACCCCGTAGGAGGCACGAACACCTCGCACGAGACCATTGTAACTTGTAGGAACTGACCGTGTAGTCCCGAGTCTTCCGGTTTTAGAGTATGACGATAATTTGTGAAAATTACACTTAGGCTTGAAAACAGGTCTTTAAAGGGTGAAAACCCAAACCAGCCCTCAAACGACCCCGTAGGAGGCACGAACACCTCGCACGGGACCAATATAACTTGTAGGAACTGATCGCGTAGTCCCGGGTCTCCCGGTTAGAGAGTATGACGATAATTTGCAAAAATCACCAGTTAGACCTGAAAACAGGTCGTTAATGGGTGAAAACCCAAACCAGCCCCCAAACGACCCCGTAGGAGGCACGAACACCTCGCACGGGACCAATGTAACTTGTAGAAACTAACCGCGTCATCCCGGATCTCCCGATTTGATAGTATGACGATAATTTGCAAAAATAACACTTAGAGTTGAAAACAGACCGTTAAAGGGTGAAAATCCAAACTAGCCCTCAAACGTCCCCGTAGGAGGCACGAACGCCTCGCACGGGACCAATGTAACTTGTAGGAACTGACCGCGTAGTCCCGGGTCTCTCGGTTTGAGAGTATGACGATAATTTGCAAAAATCACACTTAGACTTGAAAACAGGCCGTTAAAGGGTGAAAACCCAAACCAGCCCCCAAACGACCCCGTAGGAGGCACGAACACCTCGCATGGGACCAATGTAACTTATAAGAACTAAACGCGTAGTCCCGGGTCTCCCAGTTTTAGAGTTTGACGATAATTTGCGAAACTCACACTTTCTTGAAATCAGCCCGTTAAAGGGTGAAAACCCAAACCAGCCCCCAAACGACCCTGTAGGAGGCACGAACACCTCGCAGGGGACCATTGTAACTTGTAGGAACTGACCGCGTAGTCTCGGGTCTCCCGGTTAGAGAGTATGACGATAATTTGCAAAAATCACACTTAGGCTTGAAAACAGGCCGTTAAAGGGTGAAAACCCAAACCAACCCCCAAACGACCCCGTAGGAGGTACGAACACCTTGCATATTACCAATTTAACTTGTAGGAACTGACCGCGTAGTCCTGAGTCTCTGGGTTTGAGAGTATGACGATAATTTGAGAAAATCACATTTTCTTGAATTCAGCCCGTTAAAGGGTGAAAACCCAAACCAGCCCCACAAACGACCCCGTAGGAGGCACCAATACCTCGCACGAGATGAATGAAACTTGTAGGAACTGATCGCGTAGTCCCGGGTCATCCGGTTTAGGAGTATGACGATAATTTGTAAAAATAACACTTAGACTTGAAAATAGTCCGTTAAAGGGTAAAAATCCAAAGCAGCCCTCAAACGACCCCGTAGGAGGCACGAACACCTCGCACGGGACCAATGTAACTTGTAGGAACTGACCGCATAGTCCCGGGTCTCTGGGTTTGATAGTATGACGATAATTTGCAAAAATCACACTTAGGCTTGAAAACAGGCCGTTAAAGGGTGAAAACCCAAACCAACCCCCAAACAACTCCGTAGGTGTTACGAACACCTTGCATATGACCAATTTAACTTGTAGGAACTGACCGCGTAGTCCCGGGTCTCTGGGTTTGAGAGTATGACGATAATTTGCGAAAATCACATTTTCTTGAATTCAGCCCGTTAAAGGGTGAAAACCCAAACCAGCCCCCCAAACGACCCCGTAGGAGGCACGAATACCTCGCACGGGACGAATGAAACTTGTAGGAACTGATCGCGTAGTCCCGGGTCTTCCGGTTTGAGAGTATGACGATAATTTGTAAAAATAACACTTAGACTTGAAAACAGTCCGTTAAAGGGTAAAAATCCAAACCAGCCCCCAAACGATCCCGAAGGAGGCACGAACACCTCGCGCGGGACCAATGTAACTTGTAGGAACTGACCGCCTCGTCCCGCATCTCCCGGTTTGAGAGTATGCCGATAATTTGCAAAAATCACACTTAGATTTGAAAACAGGCCCTTAAAGGGTGAAAATCCAAACTAGCCCCCAAACGACCCCGTAGGAGACACGAACACCTCGCACGGGACAAATGTAACTTGTAGGAATTGACCGCGTAGTCCCGGGTCTCTATGTTTGAGAGTATGACGATAATTTGCAAAAATCACACTTAGACTTGAAAACAGGCCGTTAAAGGGTGAAAAACCAAACCATCCCCGAAACATCCCCGTGGGAGGCACGAATGCCTCACACGGGACCAATGTAACTTGTAGGAACTGACCGCGTAGTCCCGGGTCTCCCGGTTAAAGAGTATGTCGATAATTTGCAAAAATCACACTTTCTTGAAATCAGCCCGTTAAAGGGTGAAAACCCAAACCCGCCCCAAACGACCCCGTAGGAGGCACGAACACCTCGCACGGGACTAATGTAACTTGTAGGAACTGACCACGTAATCTCGGGTCTCCCGGTATGAGAGTATGACGATAATTTGCAAAAATAACACTTAGACTTAAAAACAGGCCGTTAAAGGGTGAAAACCCAAACCAGCCCCCAAACGACCCCGTAGGAGGCACGAACACCTCGCACGAGACCATTGTAACTTGTAGGAACTGATCGCGTCGTCCCGGGTCTCCCGGTTTGAGAGTATGACGATAATTTGCAAAAATCACACTTAGATTTGAAAACAGGCCGTTAAAGGGTGAAAACCCAAACTAGCCCCCAAACGACCCCGTAGGAGACACGAACACCTCGCACGGGACTAATGTAACTTGTAGGAATTGACCGCGTAGTCCCGGGTCTCTATGTTTGAGAGTATGACGATAATTTGCAAAAATCACACTTAGACTTGAAAACAGGCCGTTAAAGGGTGAAAACCCAAACCAGCCCCGAAACATCCACGTGGGAGGCACGAACGCCTCGCACGGGACCATTGTAACTTGTAGGAACTGACCGCGTAGTCCCGGGTCTCCCGGTTAGAGAGTACGACGATAATTTGCGAAAATCACACTTAGACTTGAAAACAGGCCGTTAAAGGGTGTAAACCCAAACCAGCCCCCAAACGTCCCCGTAGGAGGCACGAACACCTCGCACGGGACCAGTCTAACTTCTAGGAATTGAACGCGTCGTCCCGGGTCTCCCGGTTTGAGAGTATGGCGATAATTTGCAAAAATCACACTTAGACTTGAAAACAGGCCGTTAAAGGGTGAAAACCCAAACCAACCCCCAAACGACCCCGTAGGAGGCACGAACACCTCGCATTGGACCAATGTAACTTGTAGGAACTAAACGCGTAGTCCCGGGTCTCCCGATTTTAGAGTATGACGATAATTTGCGAAACTCACACTTTCTTGAAATCAACCCGTTAAAGGGTGAAAACCCAAACCAGCCCCCAAACGACCCCGTAGGAGGCACTAACACCTCGTAGGGGACCATTGTAACTTGTAGGAACTGACCGCGTAGTCTCGGGTCTCTCGGTTAGAGAGTATGACGATAATTTGCAAAAATCACACTTAGGCTTGAAAATAGGCCGTTAAAGGGTGAAAACCGAAACCAGCCCCCAAACCACCCCGTAGGACGCACGAACACCTCGCACGGGACCAATGTAACTTTGAGGAACTGACCGCGTTGTCCCGGGTCTCCCGGTTTGAGAGTATGATGATAATTAACAAAAATAACACTTAGAGTTGAAAACAAATCGTTAAAGGGTGAAAACCCAAACCAGCCCTCAACCGTCCCCGTAGGAGGCACGGACACCTCGCACGGGACTAATGTAACTTGTAGGAACTGAGCGCGTAGTCCCGAGTCTCTCGGTTTGAGAGTATGATGATAATTTGAAAAAATCACACTTAGACTTGAAAACAGGCCATTTAAGGGTGTAATCCCAAACCAGCCCCCAAATGTCCCCGTAGGAGGGACGAACACCTCGCACGGGACCAATGTAACTTGTAGGAATTGACCGCGTCGTCCCGGGTCTCCCGGTTTGAGAGTATGACGATAATTTGCAAAAATCACACAGAGACTTGAAAAAAGGCCATTAAAGGGTGGAATCCCAAACCAGCCCCCAAACGTCCCCGTAAGAGGCACGAACACCTCGCACGGGACCAATGTAACTTGTAAGAACTAACCGCGTCGTCCCGGGTCTCACGGTTTGAGAGTATGACGATAATTTGCAAAAATCACACTTAGACTTGAAAACAGGCCGTTAAAGGGTTAAAACCCAAACCAGTCCTCCAACGACCCCGTTGGAGGCACGAACACCTCGCACGGGACCAATGTAACTTGTAGGAACTGACCGCGTAGTCCCGGGTCTCTCGGTTAGAGAGTATGATGATAATTTGCAAAAATCACACTTTCTTGAAATCAGCCCGTTAAAGGGTGAAAACCCAAACCCGCCCCCAAACGACCCCGTAGGAGGCACAAACACCTTGCACGGGACTAATGTAACTTGTAGGAACTTACCGCATAATCCCGGGTCTCCCGGTATGAGATTATGACGATAATTTGCGAAAATCACAGTTAGACTTGAAAACAGGTCGTTAAAGGGTGAAAACCCAATCCAGCCTCCAAACGACCCCATAGGAGGCACGAACACCTCGCACGAGACCATTGTAACTTGTAGGAACTGACCGCGTAGTCTCGGGTCTCCCGGTTAGAGAGTATGATGATAATTTGCAAAAATCACACTTAAACTTGAAAATAGGCCGTTAAAGGGTGAAAACCCAAACCAGCCCCCAAACGACCCCGTAGGACGCACAAACACCTCGCACGGGACTAATGTAACTTGTAGGAACTGACCGCGTTGTCCCGGGTCTCCCGGTTTGAGAGTATGACGATAATTTACAAAAATAACACTTAGAGTTGAAAACAAACCGTTAAAGGGTGAAAAGCCAAACCAGCCCTCAACCGTCCCCGTAGGAGGCACGAACACCTCGCACGGGACGAATGTAACTTGTAGGAACTGACCGCGTAGTCCCGAGTCTCTCGGTTTGAGAGTATGACGATAATTTGCAAAAATCACACTTAGACTTGAAAACAGGCCGTCAAAGGGTGAAAACCCAAACCAGCCCCGAAACATCCCAATGGGAGGCACGAACGGCTCGCACGGGACCATTGTAACTTATTGGAACTGACCGCGTAGTGTCGGGTCTCTCGGTTAAAGAGTATGACGATAATTTGCAAAAATCACACTTAGACTTGAAAACAGGCCATTAAAGGGTGTACACCAAAACCAGCCCCTAAACGACCCCGTAGGAGGCACGAACACCTCGCACGAGACTAATGTAACTTGTAGGAACTGACCGCGTCGTCTCGGGTCTCCCGGTTTGAGTGTATGACGATAATTTGCAAAAATCACACATAGACTTGAAAACAGGCCGTTAAAGGGTGAAAACCCAAACCAGTCCCCCAACGACCCCGTAAGAGGCACGAACACCTCGCACGGGAGCAATGTAACTTGTAGGAACTGACCGCGTAATCCCGGGGCTCCCGGTTAGAGAGTATGACGATAATTTGCAAAAATCACATTTTCTTGAAATCAGCCCGTTAAAGGGTGAAAACCCAAACGCACCCCCAAACGACCCCGTAGGAGGCACGAACACCTCGTACGGGACTAATGTAACTTGTAGTAACTGACCGCATAATCCCGGGTCTCCCGGTATGAGAGTATGACGATAATTTGCGAAAATCACACTTAGACTTGAAAACAGGTCGTTAAAGGGTGAAAACCCAAACCATCCCCCAAACGACCCCGTAGGAGGCACGAACACCTCGCACGAGACCATTGTAACTTGTAGGAACTGACTGCGTAGTCCCGGGTCTCTCGGTTTTAGAGTATGACGATAATTTATGAAAATCACACTTAGGCTTGAAAACAGGCCGTTAAAGGGTGAAAACCCAAACCAGCCCTCAAACGACCCCGTAGGAGGCACGAACACCTCGCACGGGACGAATGTAACGTGTAGGAACTGACCGCGTAGTCCCGGGTCTCCCGGTTAAAGAGTATGACGATAATTTGCAAAAATCACCACTTAGACCTGAAAACAGGCCGTTAATGGGTGAAAACCCGAACGAGCCCCCAAACGACCCCGTAGGAGGCACAAACACCTCGCACGGGACCAATGTAACTTGTAGGAACTAACCGAATCGTCTCGGGTCTCCCGGTTTGAGAGTATGACGATAATTTACAAAAATAACACTTAGAGTTGAAAACAGACCGTTAAAGGGTGAAAACCCAAACTAGCCCTCAAACGTCCCCGTAGGAGGCACGAACGCCTCGCACGGGACCAATGTAACTTGTAGGAACTGACCGCATAGTTCCGGGTCTCTCGGTTTGAGAGTATGACGATAATTTGCAAAAATCACACTTAGACTTGAAAACAGGCCGTTAAAGGGTGAAAACCCAAACCAGCCCCCAAACGACCCCGTAGGAGGCACGAACACCTCGCATGGGACCAATGTAACTTGTAGGAACTGACCGTGTAGTCCCGAGTCTCCCGGTTTTAGAGTATGACGATAATTTGCGAAACTCACACTTTCTTGAAATCATCCCGTTAAAGGGTGAAAACCCAAACCAGCCGCCAAACGACCCCGTAGGAGGCACGAACACCTCGCATGGGACCATTGTAACTTGTAGGAACTGACCGCGTAGTCTCGGGTCTCCCGGTTAGAGAGTATGACGATAATTTGCAAAAATCACACTTAGATGTAATACCCCGTATTTTTATAGCTTTTAAATTATGGGATTTATTAAATTTAATTGAGATAAATTAATTTAATTTTAATCCGGAATGTTGCTTTAAATATTTACTAGCATGACGAGAGTTAGTAATTATTGAAAATTTGTTATCTGCTGAATATTACTGGATGAGTATAGTAATATATGAGATTTATTGTTATAATATTGTCACGTGTGAATAAAATGACAATTATGGAAATTTAAGTCGGGACGCGCCTGTGTCGTGTCGGGACTAAATATTGATTAATAAGTGAATATTCTATAAGTTGTTCGTATGGTCGTTTTGAGTGCGCCAACGTGTTCGGAAGGTTCAAGATAGTCAGAAAAGTGTACCCGGGGGTTTAGTTTGGGTCTCGGGCCGTTTTTAGGCCCAATTAGTACCCCGGGAGGGTGTTTTGGACATTTTGCAATTATGGGTAATTAAACCTACGAAAATTAAAAGGGTTATATAAGATATCTAGGTTTTCTTCTAGGGTTAAAACAACTAAATACAAATGACGGCCATTGGAGAGGAAGAGGAGAAGCTCTCCAAGGAGTTCTAGGCCAAGAACACCTCCGAATGCACCGCCGTCACCACCAACGCGTAGATCGCGAGACGGGGAACGAAACCACACCAATTTCGGCACCAAACCAGATTTCTAAAAATTCTAGGCAAGTGTTTATCTTGCTTATTTCGTTGATGCATCTTTCATATTGGTTTAGGAATGATTAGGATGAATTGTACGGAAGAAAAACCCAATTTGAGATAGGAAATTGCATGTAGTGATGACTTAAATGATATTTTGGAAACCCTTTGTCATGTAAAGGATTTAGAGTTTGATTAAGAAAAGAGTTATATTTAGATACAAACACTAAAAATTTTATTCCGGATGATCGGACCATTGGAATCGCTTGAAATTTTAGTATGTTGTAGCGAACGGCGAGACAGGACTGCTGACAAAAATTCAGCTTGGTCGAACAGTCGGATTTCTAAAAATATTATTTTTACTAGAGAGTTTTATGTTTTGAGGACTTTTAGAGAGTTTTATATTTTGAGGACTCTTAGAGAGTTTTATATTTTGAGGACTCTTGTAAATAATAAAAAAAAAATTCAATTAAAACTCCATTTTAATTCCGATTTCGAAACCATTTGAAATTCTCATCTTTGAAAATAAAATTCAAAATACTTTAATGTAAGGCGAAATCTATATTTTTGGGATATCTTACATGAGGGACAATGTAAGTATATGTTAAAGAGAGAGAGACACGTAAGAGAGTTACTTTGTGACAAATGTGTATACCTACTGAATTTTATACTTGGGAGGATAGAATCCGTGAGCGTGATGTAGTAAGTGGAAAAGTTCCTCAAATTAAAATAAGATGTGAATGATTATACGTGATAACTAAATAATGAGAAATAAATACAAATGTCGTAATTATGGGAATTGAGAATTTACCCATTATTGAAATGGTAATGTTAGTATAGTTATATGATTGTGTATGCATATACTATCTATGTGTGAAAATCATGCCCACGCTACTTGCTATCCCTGAGGTTTCCGCGCTGGGACAGTCTTATCTTGATGGGACCTTTATGGGGGGATATTGACTTGTACCCTAGAAGATAGATATCCTTGGTACAGGCTATCGGAATGATAGTTCAGACGGTCCTAAGAGATGCGGGTATGTGCTTTCCTCTTAGAGACTTGGAATCTATGCTTCGCCTCATTTTGTGTGTGTATAGGTATCCTTGGTACAGGCTATCGCAGTGATAGTTCAGACGGTCCTGAGAGACTTGGAATCTATACTTTGTCTCAATATTGTTTGAGCATGTGTTGATACAGTTCGAGAGTGATTCCGAATCTTTATTCCCTTAGTACGAGTGATACGGGGATTGGATAGTAGAGTATGCCCGCACCGTAGTTGTTATTTGGGGTGCTATTGTGATATATATATATTTTATGAGTAGTTAATATATATATGAAATTCTGAAATCTGGAACTGCCTACTCTGATGAGACATGTAGGACATGGTTGACGACTCAAATTGTAAATACTTGTTTTGAGAAAGTATAATATGACACTGGAAAACTTTATTGATTTATAAAGTTAAAAATGAGAACTTTGGTTGCTAATTGAAATATCATTTTCGAATAATTGAATCGTTAAATTTTGAATCTTACGAGTTAGCTAAGATAAGTTAAATCATTGGGAAGATTAGTGCGATAAATGATAAGACAAACCGTTGGGAAGGTTAGTGCGATAGGTGTGCACATTAGAAGAGAGGTGAGAATTCCTCAAGAGAGTGACGCACTAATATGTTGTTGCATTGGCCTGTATCAATTTAAATACTTGCTAAACAAATTTTAAACCATATACACTATCGGGCTCTGACCCGTTTTTTCTCTCTCTCTCTCTTGTATATATATGTATGTATTACAGGTGCCCATCCACAGGGGGGTCTTGCTTAGGATCTCTTGGAAGGAACGCGCTGCAGCTTAGGTGGAAGTTGCAGGACTCTTGATTAGATGACTTCGTTCATTCGGATCCACTCTTAGTACTTTCATCTAGTTGGGCATGTGTAGCTCTTTCCATTATTCCGTTGTTATTGGACATTTGTATTTCAGTTATTTCCAGTATTGTTAGTATGGGATTTATTCAGTATGGATGTGTGACTTTAGATTTCGTATGTTGACATTCGATTGACGAATGTATTAAATTAATTGGATTATGTTGCAGAATTTAATATGGTGTGATTCTTACTTATTGAATGTTGTTAATAAAATAAATGATTTTTCTTTAAATAAAATTTGGAAAGTATGTATGAACATGGTTTTGACACTTAGCTTAATTAATTAGGGTGTTAAATTGGAATTTTTTTTCTCGACAGTGATGCTAAGAATGGACCAACTGTTCACCTTGATTTAATTTAATAAAGGAGTGATCGCCCGGTATTTAATTAGGCGGGGTATCACAGGTGGTATCAGAGCTTCAGGTTCTAGTGTCCTTAGGATCTGTACGTCTTATTATGCTTTCAGCGTTGCTTTGTTTTCTATAGAGCCCTATGTTTAGGATTGTTGATTCCCTTGACGAGATTTCGTTCTCCTGCTATAATGTGTATACACTAGTGAATTCTAATTTCGTTCGGATGTGTGCGTGTGCCGAGCGATGATGGATGTCAGAAGAGGACCGTTAAGCGTACATCAGGAGGCAGGGCTTAGTTGATATTATGAAATATATCCGAGGATGATGACCGTAGTCGAGGTCACCTCCATTATGGCACAAGAAGCCACGACTAGAAAGGCGACTAAGGTGCAGCAATGATTTTTCAAATGCTGTTATAGTCAAATGAGGTGCGAGGGTAAACTTACCCAACGTATTACAAAAATGTATAGAGGCTGTCAATGGGAAATTTTAGAAATGCGGAAATTGTATGTGTCTTTACCAAAGGAGGTAATGTACCCAAAGGCTTAGATATAGGACGAAGTGTGGTAAACTGAAAGTGAAAATTTAGAGAAAATTTTCTTGGCTTTCGGAACGAAATTATAATGGTTGGAGTCAACCACCAATTTCAGAAGTGGAATGCTATGCCTATAGGAGAACCTTAGGTACAGTGTTGACCGTATGTTCCTTCCTCAACTGTTCAGGGTGAGAAGCAAACATGGTTCTGAACTCATCGCGGGAGGGCATGACAGAAGTCCGATTGTGGATATGAACCCTAATCATTAGCAAATTTTGTATCGAAAGATGTAGATACGAGTGGAGGAAACGACTCCAAGTGGGAGACCAACTCGTAATAATAATTGATAATACTCGAGGAGGAAATTCTGATGGACGGTTGATTCAGAGGTTGACAATGTTGTATTTTGTCAATAAAGATGATAATGCTCCTTGTGTGGGAAGCTTAAAGAAATCTAAGAATTTAGTCAAGAATAAGACTGAATACAATGGTGGTGATATAGAACCAAAAAGAGATGTGGATATACATCAGGGGACCCATTTAAATGATTCGGATAATGGAATTCTTACCAAGTGATGGTAAATTCAGTAAGTGCTATTATAGATAGTAACATGATCTTTATGGCCTAAAAAGTTAAAGGAACAATCGGAATGGTTAACAGGAATCGAGCTTAGTAGAGTCCGAGAGGAGGAAAAATCCTAACCTGGTTAGTAGGACAGGTGGTAAGTGGATTATGTACTGAGGTATTTTATGCGGAGTGAGATCGCTCACGATAATATGTTCCAAAGTGAGTATAAGGACAAGAATACGGTGCCTAGTAAAAGGCAACGATTAAAATAATTTTGTTATGGTTTGGGTAGATGTGTTACGTCCGAAAACCATTTGCGCAGTCAAGACGATTGATAAGGTAGAAGTGTAAGTTGTATCCTCAGAGGATGAGGCGTGTTTATGTGACACGAGAGAGTCACTATATTTTGTTCATTGCTAGATTAGCATGTGAGAGGAGCTTAATGCATATAATTATAAATGTTACCATTATGTGAATATTTTTCCCTAGTGTAGCGGGATTTTTCTTTAGTGCTATCCGCGGAGGATGAATGAGTATATCAACAGTGTTTTATACTTTATTGAGGTTACTCGTTGTAGTGATGCGATACACGAGTATGATATTATCTTGTTTAAAACATTACAAAAATGGTTAGTACGATAGTGGGCATTTATTACAAGGCTATCGGAGTGGTTGCATTAGTGCAACATGTTTTATGTTTGTTTTGGCGAGGCTTTACCTGTGAGAAGGTTGGACTCGCACTTATATTATCTATCCTAGAGACTTTGGAGGAGATAGTGGGCTCGAGATATTCGATGCCAAAGTATGTATAAACTTTGCCAATATGATTACGTATGTATCGGGATTTACCATTGAGCGAAAAGATTTGACGCAGTATTATGTTTGGCACTCCGGACTTAGTGATAGGAAGAGTGCAGTGTTATATTTATCCTTAAGAGACGTGGGAGTTAAGAGTTATGCCCCTAATGTTAGAAAAAGGAATTTCGAGAATTCCGATTGTATGTATTCGAGGTTTATGGAATGCTATTACCACCAACCTATGTTGAACGATTGTGAAATTTGGTGAAACGTTCTTTGTTAAGCATAATTACGAGAGAAATTGTAACTTTTCTGTCAAGGGACGGAATAAAGGGGTATATACTATGGACGGAGGACCTAACGGATTTCGATAACCGACAATGCTAGGTAGTAGTGTATCGGGGGGGTTTCTTGTTTGGATTTCGCTTTGCGAGACATCCCACGCATGAAACTTAGCGTAAGGTTGGAAATAGGGAGACGTTTGGTCACTATTCCATGAGTTCGGTACCCTGGTCGAAATGGGATCAAGTAATTATGTATGTAAGTTGGAAGTTGAATTTTTTTTTAAGGTCATTGGAGCCGAATTTTTGTGGTAGGAAAGCATTAAAAGTTATCCCCACGAGTTGAAGGGTGGAACGATGATAAGGAGAATTTAAGAATTTTAATTTCTAGGGTGATTGAGAGTACCCAAATGTCATAACCGCGTACAGAACACAAGGTGAATAAAGAGTTGGAATGATTTTTAGCATGGATTATCTGGAAAGAACTTTATATTATACAAAAGAGATGACCTGTAATTATTTTGATGAATAGAGCATTAGTGATTTATTTTGGTTGTTGTACCTATTTGGGAAAATTGTTGTACTTATCTGAGGAAGGTTGAGAATTATTATTCCTCTTTTATTGTCATGGAATTTGAATGCCCTATCCCTTCTATTCCGTTGAATTTAGTTAGTCCTACAGATGAGTAGCACGCCGTTCGCTCTCCCAGGGCGGTCGGAGTGTTGCAAAAATGTGGGCATCTTGGTTAACTACAGTTAAAATAGTCCGAGTCGAAGGGACGTGGTAATAGACGTGTGAAATATATGTTTGTGGGACTAGTATAACGAAGTGGAAGTAATAGAGTGGATTAAACGTCACATGAGGGGCGATAATCCATACATAAGTGTGCAATTAGAATAGCACGCCCTAACTTGATTGGAAGGCTGTGGGAAGCCATTCAAGAATTGGTATTCCTTGAATATAGTAGAATTTAATTGTTATGAAGCACACCCGGAGCGGAGTTATTATTAGTCAAGTGTGAGAGAGACTCACACATATAAAGAGTAATGATGTTAGTATAGTATAACAGATCCAGAAGTGTGCTTCGTGGAGAGAAGAACACGGGTGGAACTTTCGGCATACTACAAGGAAGGAAGGGGAGTATTACGTGTCACTTAATGTGAGACATTTCATGGGAAGAATCGATGTTTAGCGAGACGTAGTGAGTAGTCTCTACATGCACTGCCCATAGGTAAGGTTTGGTTGAAAGAGGAGAATCAACCAAATAATTTTGTGTTTATCGAAAATTCCTGAAATTGGAAGAGGTTGGTAAAGTCGGTAAAGTTCTTGGATGGGTTGCCATCCTCAAAACAAGATCAAGGGTTTATCCCGAACATGTGAATTAAGTCGCCGAGAAGGAAGTGATTGATATTCCTTTGGGCTGGCTTACAATATTAACTAGTATGCCCCAGACTTCCTTTGAAAGGAAGGATCGCCCCAGTGCATGGTCCGATGCAGTATAAATTTCTGAATCAGGATGAGATTGGTGAATCCCACATTTGATATGGGATTTCAGGAACCAGCGGAGATAAGATTTCATTTCAAGTAGGACGTATCACCCTTAGCCAGGGAATAAGCGCATGGTGATTAAAGATTAGTGGAGCCACGTGAAGGAGATTTTGGAATCTTGGTACGATGATTTCAAGAATGCTCTGTAGAAGCACTCGTACCTGTTTGTCGCGTATGAGGTACTTATTAAGGTTTTGTTATGAAAGAACCTCGACTATTCTCCTTCCATATGTTTAGAGGAGAGTAGATAATCAGAATTTTTGGATCGGTCGAGAAAATATCCAATAACTATGGTAGAATTCCACGACTATTTTAGATGATCAAGAGTGATCAAATGTTCGTAATATTTTCTCAGAATGGGAGTTTTATATATGAATAAATCCGAGTGTTTGTCATGTAGTGAGGTGCGGCCTCCTAATGATAGTGAGATAATGAAATGTATAACATACAGGCGTGACCTATGCGAATGTTGTGGGTTGGGAGCACAATGTGAAGTGTCTCCAAAGAGAATGCAAAACAATGTTAATGTGAAGAAAGGGCTATAGTGATTGAGCGCCGTAATGTGTAGTTAGTTTGTGTACGGAAAAGGATATCCAGAATTCTGCTACCTGATAGGCTTTATTTTCCGAATTTCGGGACGAAATTCAGTTATTAGGGGGGAAGTATGTAATACCCCGTATTTTTATAGCTTTTAAATTATGGGATTTATTAAATTTAATTGAGATAAATTAATTTAATTTTAATCCGGAATGTTGCTTTAAATATTTACTAGCGTGACGAGAGTTAGTAATTATTGAAAATTTGTTATCTGTTGAATATTACTGGATGAGTATAGTAATATATGAGATTTATTGTTATAATATTGTCACGTGTGAATAAAATGACAATTATGGAAATTTAAGTCGGGACGCGCCTGTGTCGTGTCGGGACTAAATGTTGATTAATAAGTGAATATTCTATAAGTTGTTCGTATGGTCATTTTGAGTGCGCCAACGTGTCCGGAAGGGTCGAGATAGTCAGAAAAGTGTACCCGGGGGTTTAGTTTGGGTCTCGGGCCGTTTTTAGGCCCAATTAGTACCCCGAGAGGGTGTTTTGGACATTTTGCAATTATGGGTAATTAAACCTACGAAAATTAAAAGGGTTATATAAGATATCTAGGTTGTCTTCTAGGGTTAGAACAACCAAAGACAAATGATGGCCATTGGAGAGGAAGAGGAGAAGCTCTCCAAGGAGTTCTAGGCCAAGAACACCTCCGATTGCACCGCCGTCACCACCAACGCGTAGATCGCGAGACGGGGAACGAAACCACACCAATTTCGGCACCAAACCAGATTTCTAAAAATTCCAGGTAAGTGTTTATCTTGCTTATTTTGTTGATGCATCTTTCATATTGGTTTAGGAATGATTAGGATGAATTGTATGGAAGAAAAACCCAATTTGAGATAGGAAATTGCATGTAGTGGTGACTTAAATGATATTTTGGAAACCCTTTGTCATGTAAAGGATTTAGAGTTTGATTAAGAAAAGAGTTATAATTAGATACAAACACTAAAAATTTTATTCCGGATGATCGAACCATTGGAATCGCTTGAAATTTTAGTATGTTGTAGCGAACGGCGAGACAGGACTGCTGACAAAAATTCAGCTTGGTCGAACGGTCGGATTTCTAAAAATATTATTTTTACTAGAGAGTTTTATGTTTTGAGGACTTTTAGAGAGTTTTATATTTTGAGGACTCTTAGAGAGTTTTATATTTTGAGGACTCTTCTAAATAATAAAAAAAAATCAATTAAAACTCCATTTTAATTCCGATTTCGAAACCATTTGAAATTCTCATCTTTGAAAATAAAATTCAAAATACTTTAATGTAAGGCGAAATCTATATTTTTGGGATATCTTACATGAGGGACAATGTAAGTATATGTTAAAGAGAGAGAGACACGTAAGAGAGTTACTTTGTGACAAATGTGTATACCTACTGAATTTTATACTTGGGAGGATAGAATCCGTGAGCGTGATGTAGTAAGTGGAAAAGTTCCTCAAATTAAAATAAGATGTGAATGATTATACGTGATAACTAAATAATGAGAAATAAATACAAATGTCGTAATTATGGGAATTGAGAATTTACCCATTATTGAAATGGTAATGTTAGTATAGTTATATGATTGTGTATGCATATACTATCTATGTGTGAAAATCATGCCCACGCTACTTGCTATCCCTGAGGTTTCCGCGCTGGGACAGTCTTATCTCGATGGGACCTTTATGGGGGATATTGACTTGTACCCTAGAAGATAGATATCCTTGGTACAGGCTATCGGAATGATAGTTCAGACGGTCCTAAGAGATACGGGTATGTGCATTCCTCTTAGAGACTTGGAATCTTTGCTTCGCCTCATTTTGTTTGTGTATAGGTATCCTTGGTACAGGCTATCGCAATGATAGTTCAGACGGTCCTGAGAGACTTGGAATCTATACTTTGTCTCAATATTGTTTGAGCATGTGTGGATACAGTTCGAGAGTGATTCCGAATCTGTATTCCCTTAGTACGAGTGATACGGGGATTGGATAGTAGAGTATGCCCGCACCATAGTTGTTATTTGGGGTGCTGTTGTGATATATATATATTTTATGAGTAGTTAATATATATATGAAATTCTGAAATCTGGAACTGCCTACTCTGATGAGACATGTAGGACATGGTTGACGACTCAAATTGTAAATACTTGTTTTGAGAAAGTATAATATGACACTGGAAAACTTTATTGATTTATAAAGTTAAAAATGAGAACTTTGGTTGCTAATTGAAATATCATTTTCGAATAATTGAATCGTTAAATTTTGAATCTTACGAGTAAGCTAAGATAAGTTAAATCATTGGGAAGATTAGTGCGATAAATGATAAGACAAACCGTTGGGAAGGTTAGTGCGATAGGTGTGCACATTAGAAGAGAGGTGAGAATTCCTCAAGAGAGTGACGCACTAATATGTTGTTGCATTGGCTTGTATCAATTTAAATACATGTTAAACAAATTTTAAACCATATACACTATCGGGCTCTGACCCGTTTTTTCTCTCTCTCTCTCTCTTGTATATATATGTATGTATTACAGGTGCCCAGTCACAGGGGGGTCTTGCTTAGGATCTCTTGGAAGGAACGCGCTGCAGCTTAGGTGGAAGTTGCAGGACTCTTGATTAGACGACTTCGTTCATTCGGATCCACTCTTAGTACTTTCATCTAGTTGGGCATGTGTAGCTCTTTCCATTATTCCGTTGTTATTGGACATTTGTATTTCAGTTATTTCCAGTATTGTTACTATGGGATTTATTCAGTTTGGATGTGTAACTTTAGATTTCGTATGTTGACATTCGATTGACGAATGTATTAAATTAATTGGATTATGTTGCCGAATTTAATGTGGTGTGATTCTTACTTATTGCATGTTGTTAATAAAATAAATGATTTTTCTTTAAATAAAATTTGGAAAGTATGTATGAACATGGTTTTGACACTTAGCTTAATTAATTAGGGTGTTAAATTGGATTTTTTTTTTTCGACAGTGATGCTAAGAATGGACCAACTGTTCACCTTGATTTAATTTAATAAAGGAGTGATCGCCCGGTATTTAGTTAGGCGGGGTGTCACATTAGACTTGAAAACAGGCCGTTAAAGGGTGAAAACCCAAACCAGCCCTCAAACGACCCCGTAGGAGGTACGAACACCTCGCACGGGACCAATGTAACTTGTAGGAACTGACCGCGTAGTCCCGGGTCTCTGGGTTTGATAGTATGACGATAATTTACAAAAATCACACTTAGGCTTGAAAACAGGCCGTTAAAGGGTGAAAACCCAAACCAACCCCCAAACGACCCCGTAGGAAGCACGAACACCTTGCATATGACCAATTTAACTTGTAGGAACTGACCGCGTAGTCCCGGGTCTTTGGGATTGAGAGTATGATGATAATTTGCAAAAATCACACTTTCTTGAATTCAGCCCGTTAAAGGGTGAAAACCCAAACCAGCCACCCAAACGACCCCGTAGGAGGCACGAATACCTCGCACGGGACGAATGAAACTTGTAGGAACTGACAACGTAGTCCCGGGTCTTTCGGTTTGAGAGTATGATGATAATTTGTAAAAATAACACTTAAGACTTGAAAACAGTCCGTTAAAGGGTAAAAATCCAAACCATCCCCCAAACGATCCCGAAGGAGGCACGAACACCTCGCGTGGGACCAATGTAACTTGTAGGAACTGATCGCGTCATCCCGGGTCTCCCGGTTTGAGAGTGTGACGATAATATCCAAAAATCACACTTAGATTTGAAAACATGCCGTTAAAGGGTGAAAACCCAAACTAGCCCGCAAACGACCCCGTAGGAGACACGAACACCTCGCACGGGACTAATGTAACTTGTAGGAACTGACCGCGTAGTCCCGGGTCTCTATGTTTGAGAGTATGACGATAATTTGCAAAAATCACACTTAGACTTGAAAACAGGCCGTTAAAGGGTGAAAACCCAAACCAGCCCCGAAACATCCCCGTGGGAGGCACGAACGCCACGCACGGGACCATTGTAACTTGTAGGAACTCACCGCGTAGTCCCGGGTCTCCCGGTTAGAGAGTATGATGATAATTTGTAAAAATCACACTTAGACTTGAAAATAAGCCATTAAAGGGTGTAAACCCAAACCAGCCCCCAAACGTCCCCGTATGAGGCACGAACACCTCGCACGGGACCAATGTAACTTCTAGGAATTGACCGCGTCGTCCCGGGTCTCCCGATTTGAGAGTATGGCGATAATTTGCAAAAATCACCCTTAGACTTGAAAACAGGCCGTTAAAGGGTGAAAACCCAAACCAGCCTCCAAACGACCCCGTAGGAGGCACGAACACCTCGCATTGGACCAATTTAACTTGAAGGAACTGAACGCGTAGTCCCGGGTCTCCCGGTTTTAGAGTATGACGATAATTTGCGAAACTCACACTTTCTTGAAATCAACCCGTTAAAGGTTGAAAACCCAAACCACCCCCAAACGACCCCGTAGGAGGCACGAACACCTCGTAGAGGACATTGTAACTTGTAGGAACTGACCGCGTAGTCTCGAGTTTCCCGGTTAGAGAGTATGACGATAATTTGCAAAAATCACACTAAGACTTGAAAACAGGCCGTTAAAGGGTGAAAACCCAAACCAGCTGCCAAACGACCCCGTAGGACGCATGAACACCTCGCACGGGACCAATGTAACTTTTAGGAACTGACCGCGTTGTCACGGGTCTCCCGGTTTGAGAGTATGACGATAATTAGCAAAAATAACACTTAGAGTTGAAAACAAATCGTTAAAGGGTGAAAACCCAAACCAGCCCTCAACCGTCCCCGTAGGAGGCACGAACACCTCGCACAGGACCAATGTAACTTGTAGGAACTGAGCGCGTAGTCCCGGGTCTCTCGGTTTGAGAGTATGATGATAATTTGTAAAAATCACACTTAGACTTGAAAACAGGCCATTAAAGGGTGTAATCCCAAACCAGCCCCCAAACGTCCCCGTAGGAGGCATGAACACCTCGCACGGGACCAATGTAACTTGTAGGAACTGACCGAGTCATCCCGGGTCTCCCGGTTTGAGAGTATGACGATAATTTGCAAAAATCACACAGAGACTTGAAAACAGGCCATTAAAGGGTGTAATCCCAAACCAGACCCCAAACGTCCCCGTAGGAGGCACGAACACCTCGCACGGGACCAATGTCACTTGTAGGAACTGACCGCGTCGTCCTGGGTCTCCCGGTTTGAGAGTATGATGATAATTTGCAAAAATCACACTTAGACTTGAAAACAGGCCGTTAAAGGATTAAAACCCAAACCAGTCCCCCAACGACCCCGAAGGAGGTACGAAAACCTCGCACGGGACCAATGTAACTTGTAGGAACTGACCGCGTAGTCCCGGGTCTCCCGGTTAGAGAGTATGATGATAATTTGCAAAAATCACACTTTCTTGAAATCAGCTCGTTAAAAGGTGAAAACCCAAACGACCCCGTAGGAGGCACGAACACCTCGCACGGGACTAATGTAACTTGTAGCAATTGACCGCGTAGTCCCGGGTCTCCCGGTTAGAGAGTATGATGATAATTTGCAAAAATCACACTTTCTTGAAATCAGCTCGTTAAAAGGTGAAAACCCAAACGACCCCATAGGAGGCACGAACACCTCGCACGGGACTAATGTAACTTGTAGGAACTGACCGCGTAATCCCGGGTCTCCCGGTATGAGAGTATGATGATAATTTGCGAAAATCACACTTAGACTTGAAATCAGGCCGTTAAAGGGTGAAAACCCAAACCAGCCCCCAAACGACCCCGTAGGAGGCACGAACACCTCGCACGAGACCATTGTAACTTGTAGGAACTGACCGCGTAGTCCCGAGTCTCCCGGTTTTAGAGTATGACGATAATTTGTGAAAATCACACTTAGGCTTGAAAACAGGCCGTTAAAGGGTGAAAACCCAAACCAGCCCTCAGTTGACCCCGTAGGAGGCACGAACACCTCGCACGGGACCAATGTAACTTGTAGGAACTAACCGCGTCGTCCCGGGTCTCCCGGTTTGAGAGTATGACGATAATTTTCAAAAATAACACTTAGAGTTGAAAAGAGACCGTTAAAGGGTGAAAACCCAAACCAGCCCTCAAACGTCCCCATAGGAGGCACGAACGCCTCGTACGGGACCATTGTAACTTGTAGGAACTGACCGCGTAGTCCCGGGTCTCTCGATTTGAGAGTATGACGATAATTTGCAAAAATCACACTTAGACTTGAAAACAGGCCGTTAATGGGTGAAAACCCAAACCAGCCCCCAAACGACCCCGTAGGAGACACGAACACCTCGCACGTGACTAATGTAACTTGTAGGAACTGACCGCGTAATCCCGAGTCTCCCGGTATGAGAGTATGACGATAATTTATGAAAATTACACTTAGACTTGAAAACAGGCAGTTAAAGGGAGAAAACCCAAACCAGCCCCCAAACGACCCCGTAGGAGGTACGAACACCTCGCACGGGACCAATGTAACTTGTAGGAACTGACCGCGTAGTCTCGGGTCTCCCGGTTTGGGAGTATGATGATAATTTGCAAAAATCACACTTAGAGTTGAAAACAGGCCGTTAAAGGGTGAAAACCCAAACCAGCCCTCAAAGTAGGAGGCACGAACACCTCGGACGGGACCAATGTAACTTGTAGGAACTGACTGCGTAGTCCCGGGTCTCTGGGTTTGATAGTATGACGATAAGTTGCAAAAATCACACTTAGGCTGGAAAATAGGCCGTTAAAGGGTGAAAACCCAAACCAACCCCCAAACGACCCCAGGGGAGGCACGAACACCATGCATATGACCAATTTAACTTGTAGGAACTGAACGCGTAGTCCCGGGTCTCTGGGTTTGAGAGTATGATGATAATTTGCGAAAATCACACTTTCTTGAAATCAGCCCGTTAAAGGGTGAAAACCCAAACCAGCCCCCCAAACAACCCCGTAGGAGGCACGAATACCTCGCACGGGACGAATGAAACTTGTAGGAACTGACCGCGTAGTCCCGGATCTTCCGGTTTGAGAGTATGACGATAATTTGTAAAAATAACACTTAGACTTGAAAACAGTCCCTTAAAGGGTAAAAATCCAAACCAACCCCCAAATGATCCCGAAGGAGGAACGAACACCTCGCGCGGGACCAATGTAACTTGTAGGAACTGACCGCGTCGTCCCGGGTCTCCCAGTTTGAGAGTATGACGATAATTATCAAAAATCACACTTAGATTTGAAAACAGGTCGTTAAAGGCTGAAAACCCAAACTAGCCCCCAAACGACCCAGTAGGAGACACGAACACGTCGCACGGGACTAATGTAACTTGTAGGCACTGACCGCGTAGTCCCGGGTCTCTATGTTTGAGAGTATGACGATAATTTGCAAAAAATCACACTTAGACTTGAAAACAGGCCGTTAAAGGGTGAAAACCCAAACTAGCCCCGAAACATCTCCCTGGGAGGCACGAACGCCTCGCACGAGACCATTGTAACTTATAGGAACTGAACGCGTACTCCCGGGTCTCCCGGTTAGAGAGTATGACGATAATTTGTAAAAATCACACTTAGACTTGAAAACAGGCCATTAAAGGGTGTAAACCCAAACCAGCCCCCAAACGTCCCCGTAGGAGGCACGAACACCTCGCACGGGACCAATGTAACTTCTAGGAATTGACCGCGTCGTCCCGGATCTCTCGGTTTGAGAGTATGGCGATAATTTGCAAAAAACACACTTAGACTTGAAAAGAGGCCGTTAAAGGGTGAAAACCCAAACCAGCCCCCAAACGACCCCGTAGGAGCCACGAACACCTTGCATTGGACCAATATAACTTGTAGGAACTGAACGCGTAGTCCCGGGTCTCCCGGTTTTAGAGTATGGCGATAATTAGCGAAACTCACACTTTCTTGAAATCAGCCCGTTAAAGGGTGAAAACCCAAACCAGCCCCCAAATGACCCCATAGGAGGCACGAACACCTCGTAGGGGACCATTGTAACTTGTAGGAACTGATCGCGTAGTCTCGGGTCTCTCGGTTAGAGAGTACAATGATAATTTGCAAAAATCACACTTAGACTTGAAAACAGGCCGTTAAAGGGTGAAAACCCAAACTAGCCCCCAAATGACCCCGTAGGACGCCCGAACACCTCGCACAGGACCAATGTAACTTTTAGGAACTGACCGCGTTGTCTCGGGTCTCCCGGTTTGAGAGTATGATGATAATTAACAAAAATAACACTTAGAGTTGAAAACAAATCGTTAAAGGGTGAAAACCCAAACTAGCCCTCAACCGTCCCCGCAGGAGGCACGAACACCTCGCACGGGACCAATGTAACTTGTAGGAACTGACCGCGTAGTCCCGGGTCTCTCGGTTTGAGAGTATGACGATAATTTGTAAAAATCACACTTAGACTTGAAAACAGGCCATTAAAGGGTGTAATCCCAAACCAGCCCCCAAACGTCTCCGTAGGAGGCACGAACACCTCGCACGGGACCAATGTAACTTGTAGGAACTGACCGCGTCGTCCCGGGTCTCCCGGTTTGAGAGTCTGACGATAATTTGCAAAAATCACACAAAGACTAGAAAACAGGCCACTAAAGGGTGTAATCCCAAACCAGCCCCCAAACGTCCCCGTAGGAGGCACGAACACCTCGTACGGGACCAATGTAACTTGTAGGAACTGACCGCGTCGTCCCAGGTCTCCCGGTTTGAGAGTATGACGATAATTTGCAGAAATCACACTTAGACTTGAAAATAGGCCGTTAAAGGGTTAATACCCAAACCAGTCCCCCAACGACCCCGTAGGAGGCACGAACACCTCGCACGGGACCAATGTAACTTGTAGCAATTGACCGCGTAGTCCCGGGTCTCCCGGTTAGAGAGTATGATGATAATTTGCAAAAATCACACTTTCCTTAAATCAGCCCGTTAAAGGTTAAAAACCCAAACCCGCCCCTAAACGACCCGTAGGAGGCACGAACACCTCGCACAGGACTAATGTAACTTGTAGGAACTTACCGCATAATCCCGGGTCTCCCGGTATGAGAGTATGACGATAACTTGCGAAAATCACACTTAGACTTGAAAACAGGTCGTTAAAGGGTGAAAACCCAATCTAGCCCCCAAACGACCCCGTAGGAGGCACGAACGCCTCGCACGGGACCAATGTACCTTGTAGGAACTGACCGCGTAGTCCTGGGTCTCTATGTTTCAGAGTGTGATGCTAATTTGCAAAAATGACAGTTACACTTGAAAACAGGCCGTTAAAGGGTGAAAACCCAAACCAGCCCCGAAACATCCCCGTGTGAGGCACGAACGCCTCGCACGGGACCATTGTAACTTGTAGGAACTGACTGCGTAGTCCCGGGTCTCCCGGTTAGAGAGTATGACGATAATTTGCAAAAATCACACTTAGACTTGAAAACAGGCCGTTAAAGGGTGAAAACCCAAACTAGCCCCCAAATGACACCATAGGAGGCACGAACACCTCGCACGGGACCAATGTAACTTGTAGGAATTGACAGCGTCGTCCCGGGTCTCCCGGTTTGAGAGTATGGCGATAATTTGTAAAAATCACACTTAGACTTGAAAACAGGCCGTTAAAGGGTGAAAACCCAACCAGCCCGCAAACGACCCCGTAGGAGGCACGAACACCTCGCACGGGACCAATGTAACTTGTAGGAACTGATCGCGTAGTCCTGGGTCTCCCGGTTAGAGAGTATGACGATAATTTGCAAAAATCACCACTTAGACCTGAAAAAAGGCTGTTAAGGGGTGAAAACCCGAAACGACCCCGTTGGAGGCACGAACACCTCGCACGGGACTAATGTAACTTGTAGCAACTGACCGCGTAATCCCGGGTCTCCCGGTATGAGAGTATGACGATAATTTGCGAAAATTACACTTAGACTTTAAAACAGGCCGTTAAAGGGTGAAAACCCAAACCAGCCCCCAAACGACCCCGTAGGAGGTACGAACACCTCGCACGGGACCAATGTAACTTATAAGAACTGACCGAATCATCTCGGGTCTCCCGGTTTGAGAGTATGGCGATAATTTGCAAAAATTACACTTAGACTTGAAAGCAGGCCATTAACGGGTGAAAACCCAAACCAGCCCCCAAACGACCCCGTAGGAGGCACGAACACCTCGCACGGGACCAATGCAACTTGAAGGAACTGATCGCGTAGTCCCGGGTCTCTCGATTAGAGAGTATGACGATAATTTGCAAAAATCACCACTTAGACCTGAAAAAGGCCGTTAATGGGTGAAAACCCGAACCAGCCCCCAAACGACCCCGTAGGAGGCACGAACACCTCGGACGTGACTAATGTAACTTGTAGGAACTGATCGCGTAATCCCGGGTCTCCCGGTATGAGAGTATGACGATAATTTATGAAAATTACACTTAGACTTGAATACAGGCCGTTAAAGGGTGAAAACCCAAACCAGCCCCCAAACGACCCCGTAGAAGGTACGAACACCTCGCACGGGACCAATGTAACTTATAGGAACTGACTGCGTCGTCCCGAGTCTCTCGGTTTGGGAGTATGACGATAATTTGCAAAAATAACACTTAGAGTTGAAAACAGACTGTTAAAGGGTGAAAACCCAAACCAGCCCTCAAACGATCCCGTAGGAGGCACGAACACCTCGCACGGGACCAATGTAACTTATAGGAACTGACCACATAGTCCCGGGTCTCTCGATTTGAGAGTATGCAGATAATTTGCAAAAATCACACTTAGACTTGAAAACAGGCCGTTAAAGGGTGAAACCTAAACCAGCCCCCAAACGACCCCGTAGGAGGCAAGAACACCTCGCATAAGACCAATATAACTTGTAAGAACTGACCGCGTAGTCCCGGGTCTCTTGGTTTGAGAGCATGACGATAATTTGCAAAAATCACACTTTCTTGAAATCAGCCCGTTAAAGGGTGAAAACTCAAACCAACCCCCAAACGACCCCGTAGGAGGCACGAAAACCTTGCACGGGATGAATGTAACTTGTAGGAACTGACCGCGTAGTCCCGGGTCTTCCGGTTTGAGAGTAAGACGATAATTTGTAAAAATAACACTTAGACTTGAAAACAGTCCGTTAAAGGGTGAAAATCCAAACCAGCCCCCAAACGATCCCGTAGGAGGCACGAACACCTCGCGCGGGACCAATGTAACTTGTAGGAACTGACCGCGTCGTACCGGGTCTCCCGGTTTGAGAGTATGACGATAATTTGCAAAAATCACACTTAGACTTGAAAACAGGCTGTTAAAGGGTGAAAACCCAAACCAGCCCCGAAACATCCCCGTGGGAGGCACGAACGCCTCGGACGTGACCATTGTAACACTTAGGAACTGACCGCGTAGTCCCGGGTCTCCCGGTTAGAGAGTATGACGATAATTTGCAAAAATCACACTTAGACTTGAAAACAGGCCATTAAAGGGTGTAAACCCAAACCAGCCCCCAAACGTCCCCGTTGGAGGCACGAACACCTCGCACGGGACCAATATAACTTGTAGGAATTGACCGCGTCGTCCCGGGTCTCCCGATTTGAGAGTATGGCGATAATTTGCAAAAATCACACTTAGACTTGAAAACAGGCCGTTAAAGGGTGAAAACCCAAACCAGCCCCCAAACGACCCCGTTGGAGGCACGAACACCTTGTATTGGACCAATGTAACTTGTAGGAACTGACCGCGTAGTCCTGGGTCTCCCGGTTTTAGAGTATGACGATAATTTGCGAAACTCACACTTTCTTGAAATCATCCCGTTAAAGGGTGAAAACCCAAACCAACCCCCAAACGACCCCGTAGGAGGCACGAATACCTCGCATGGGACAAATGTAACTAGTAGGAATCGACCGCGTAGTCCCGGGTCTTCCGGTTTGAGAGTATGACGATAATTTGTAAAAATAACACTTAGACTTGAAAACAGACCGTTAAAGGGTGAAAACCCAAACCAACCCCCAAACGATCCTGTAGGAGGCACGAACACCTCGCACGGGACCAATGTAACTTATAGGAACTGACCGCGTAGTCCCGGGTCTCCCGGTTAGATAGTATGACGATAATTTGCAAAAATCACACTTAGACTTGAAAACAGACCGTTAAAGGGTGAAAACCCAAACTAGCCCCCAAACGACCCCGTAGGAGGCACGAACACCTCGCACGGGACCAATGTAACTTGTAGGAACTGACCGCGTAGTCCTGGGTCTCTGGGTTTGATAGTATGACGATAATTTACAAAAATCACACTTAGGCTTGAAAACAGGCCGTTAAAGGGTGAAAACCCAAACCAACCCCCAAACGACCCCGTAGGAGGCACGAACACCTCGCCCGTGACTAATGTAACTTGTAGGAACTGACCGCGTAATCCCGGGTCTCCCGGTATGAGAGTATGACGATAATTTATGAAAATTACACTTAGACTTGAAAACAGGCCGTTAAAGGGTGAAAACCCAAACCAGCCCCCAAACGACCCCGTAGGAGGTACGAACACCTCGCACGGGACCAATGTAACTTGTAGGAACTGACTGCGTCGTCCCGAGTCTCCCGGTTTGGGAGTATGACGATAATTTGCAAAAATAACACTTAGAGTTGAAAACAGACCGTTAAAGGGTGATAACCCAAACCAACCCTCAAACGACCCCGTAGGAGACACGAACACCTTGCACGGGACCAATGTAACTTGTAGGAACTGACCGCATAGTCCCGGGTCTCTCGATTTGAGAGTATGCAGATAATTTGAAAAAATCACACTTAGACTTGAAAACAGGCCGTTAAAGGGTGAAAACCTAAACCAGCCCCCAAACGACCCCGTAGGAGGCAAGAACACCTCGCATAAGACCAATATAACTTGTAAGAACTGACCGCGTAGTCCCGGGTCTCTTGGTTTGAGAGTATGACGATAATTTGTGAAAATCACACTTTCTTGAAATCAGCCCGTTAAAGGGTGAAAACTCAAACCAACCCCCAAACGACCCCGTAGGAGGCACGAAAACCTCGCACGGGATGAATGTAACTTGTAGGAACTGACCGCGTAGTCCCGGGTCTTCCGGTTTGAGAGTAAGACGATAATTTGTAAAAATAACACTTAGACTTGAAAACAGTCCGTTAAAGGGTGAAAATCCAAACCAGCCCCCAAACGATCCCGTAGGAGGCACGAACACCTCGCGCGGGACCAATGTAACTTGTAGGAACTGACCGCGTCGTACCGGGTCTCCCGGTTTGAGAGTATGACGATAATTTGCAAAAATCACACTTAGATTTGAAAACAGGCCGTTAAAGGGTGAAAACCCAAACTAGCCCCCAAATGACCCCGTAGGAGGCACGAACACCTCGCACGGGACCAATGTAACTTGTAGGAACTGACCGTGTAGTCCCGGGTCTCTATGTTTGAGAGTATGACGATAATTTGCAAAAATCACACTTAGACTTGAAAACAGGCTGTTAAAGGGTGAAAACCCAAACCAGCCCCGAAACATCCCCGTGGGAGGCACGAACGCCTCACACGAGACCATTGTAACACTTAGGAACTGACCGCGTAGTCCCGGGTCTCCCGGTTAGAGAGTATGACGATAATTTGCAAAAATCACACTTAGACTTGAAAACAGGCCATTAAAGGGTGTAAACCCAAACCAGCCCCCAAACGTCCCCGTAGGAGGCACGAACACCTCGCACGGGACCAATGTAACTTGTAGGAATTGACCGCGTCGTCCCGTGTCTCCCGGTTTGAGAGTATGGCGATAATTTGCAGAAATCACACTTAGACTTGAAAACAGGCCGTTAAAGGGTGAAAACCCAAACCAGCCCCCAAACGACCCCGTTGGAGGCACGAACACCTCGTATTGGACCAATGTAACTTGTAGGATCTGACCGCGTAGTCCTGGGTCTCCCGGTTTTAGAGTATGACGATAATTTGCGAAACTCACACTTTCTTGAAATCATCCCGTTAAAGGGTGAAAACCCAAACCAACCCCCAAACGACCCCGTAGGAGGCACGAATACCTCGCATGGGACGAATGTTACTAGTAGGAACTGACCGCGTAGTCCCGGGTCTTCCGGTTTGAGAGTATGACGATAATTTGTAAAAATAACACTTAGACTTGAAAACAGACCGTTAAAGGGTGAAAACCCAAACCAACCCCCAAACGATCCCGTAGGAGGCACGAACACCTCGCACGGGACCAATGTAACTTATAGGAACTGACCGCGTAGTCCCGGGTCTCCCGGTTAGAGAGTATGACGATAATTTCCAAAAATCACACTTAGACTTGAAAACAGACCGTTAAAGGGTGAAAACCCAAACTAGCCCCCAAACGACCCCGTAGGAGGCACGAACACCTCGCACGGGACCAATGTAACTTGTAGGAACTGACCATGTAGTCCTGGGTCTCTGGGTTTGATAGTATGACGATAATTTACAAAAATCACACTTAGGCTTGAAAACAGGCCGTTAAAGGGTGAAAACCCAAACCAACCCCCAAACGACCCCGTAGGAGGCACGAACACCTCGCACGTGACTAATGTAACTTGTAGGAACTGACCGCGTAATCCCGGGTCTCCCGGTATGAGAGTATGACGATAATTTATGAAAATTACACTTATACTTGAAAACAGGCTGTTAAAGGGTGAAAACCCAAACCAGCCCCAAACGACCCCGTAGGAGGTACGAACACCTCGCACGGGACCAATGTAACTTGTAGGAACTGACTGCGTCGTCCCGAGTCTCCCGGTTTGGGAGTATGACGATAATTTGCAAAAATAGCACTTAGAGTTGAAAACAGACCGTTAAAGGGTGAAAACCCAAACCAGCCCTCAAACGATCCCGTAGGAGGCACGAACACCTCGCGCGGGACCAATGTAACTTGTAGGAACTGACCGCGTCGTACCGGGTCTCCCGGTTTGAGAGTATGGCGATAATTTGCAAAAATCACACTTAGACTTGAAAACAGACCGTTAAAGGGTGAAAACCCAAACTAGCCCCCAAACGACCCCGTAGGAGGCACGAACACCTCGCACGGGAACAATGTAACTTGTAGGAACTGACTGCGTAGTCGTATATGCAATTTTTCTTTTTGTATATGCAATTTTTTTTCTTGAATATGATTTTTTTTAAAATGATTTGTTTACTAATATTGTATCTTTTTTGTGTCTTGTTTTTTTTTGTAGGATGACATCAATCGTTAACTTTTATCCACTTGGAACGCACGAAGAAGTCAATGCTTTACAACAGGGGGATTGTGTATTTAGTGTCGTTAATGTTCAGGATTCTATTTTTTGTGTTATGGCCGAGCAGGCTTCAGTAGTTTTATGGTTTATTTTTATGGTCGTGCTGACTATAGTAGTTTTATTGTTGACTTTTATGGCCGTGCGGGCTTTATATGGGTAGATTTTATGTTAGCAGGTTTTGGAATGCTAAAAAAATAGACGAAATTCTGCCCAATTTTTTTTTTGATATGGGAACTATTAACTCTTGTAATTTTTTGAAGTTATTGTCGACTTTTATGGTCATGTGTTGCTTTATATTGGTATTATCTCTTGTAATTTTTTGAAGTTTGTATGCACATTAGTTTATCAACAACCGGCGATATTCATCATTTGTGAATTTTCTTGATTTTGTTTTTGCAAATAATAAATATTTTTCCTACTGAATTTGGAATTTGCAGATTTTCCAGATTTGGTTCCTATTATTATTTTTTTAATCAACTGAAAAATCTGTCACGGTTTTAAACCGTACCAAAACCGTGCTAATGCATAAAAAATGAGAACGCTTATAAAACAATCTGGCACGCTTTATAACCGTGCCAAAAGCGTGCCAGAAAATAGATAATTTGGCACGGTTTTGGCGTGTGCCAAAAGCGTGACAGATTTAACATCTGGCACGGTTTAAAAGCGTGCCAGATTAAAAAACTGGCACAGTTTAAAAGCGTGCCAGTTTGGAAAATTTGGCACAGTTTTAAACCGCGCCAGAAAATCTGGCACGCCTGATTCTGGCACGGTTTAAAACCGTGCCAGTTTCCTGTTTTTGGTGTAGTGTATGTTAACCTCTTGTGACTACAAATTACCATGGTTTTTAGCAATTAAATGCTAATTATTTAATAATGCTTAATGAAATAAACGTGAGCATTATATTTAATTATAAATTTGTAGAAGCATATGAACACCTATTATATTTTTAGTAGACTAATATTGATTGGGTTGGATCGTTAGGTTCCAACTCGATGTTGGTGACTTCAACTCAGACTAATAAGGGAAATAATAAGTAAACAGATATCTGAGGTACGTGTACTCACTGAGTTGATTATTGATATAATATGTAAATATTATATAAATATGTTATGGCTAAAAGTCATAATATGTTCGGTTGCTATGAAACTGAATAGAGACTGGGTTGAAACCCTTGGATATGTTTATAGCCTACGAGCAAGTGATGTAGGGTTTATTAAACTCCATATATGTGTATGGTCACTACACCAAATCTGCCCATTTGTCAAGGTCATTGACCTTGACAAATCCAACTTGTCAAGGTCAACGACCGTGACATTTCGAGGCTAGACAACTTTTTTTATCACGGTCGTGTCACGGTCATTGACCTTGACACAAAACTCGCGTTTTGTGTCATGGTCGTGTCGCGGTCAATGATCGTGACACGTTTGTCACGGTTATAAACCGTGACAAAGCCGTGACCCTTTTTAAAAAAATTGTCACGGTCAATGACCGTGACAATTCTGGGCAGAATTTAAAAAAAATCTGCTGGGCAGTATGGCCACTGCCACTGGCCAGCAGTATATTTGTACCTGTTATAGCAACGTTGTACCTGTTCCAAAAATCATATATCCGAACAAACTAAAGATAATGCAAATATATATTCAAATAAGAAACTATTTAAAAAGAAACAACATAACCATCATTTTATCTCAAATCTACAAACTATTTGCATGGAAAACAGATTTTGTACCGCGACGCTCGGGAACACCTCCTTATCCTTCCCTTCTCGTCCGAATAGCCACATAAGTATAGAGCATATGTGTCCTACCCTTAGGGCCACTCCCTGTCCCCTAATTTAAATAAATTAAAATTAGTATCCGCCCCTCAAATATAGATAAATATAAATCGTAATTGAAATCGAAATCGAAATAGAAATTGACATATAAATATAAATACATTACCTGTAGTGTCACTCAAACAGCTAACTTGAGCTCATATGGCACCTCCTTCCAACTAATGTACCCCGGGAAATCGTGTCAATTATAATTCTCTTCATATCTAAACACTAACAAATACCATAATCCTATGGAGTTATGCGTTGCAAATTCCTTCCAACCGTTGTGTAGCCAAAAATCAGCAGTTGAAGTAGTCAATTCCACCTTTCAATGGTCTCCCATGTTTTGCTAGAAGTTCCAAGTGGTGGGGTGGAATTGACAACTTCAACTGGTGATGTTTGGCTACATAACGGTTGGGAGGAATTTGCAGAGCATCGATCCATAGGATTATGGCATTTCTTAGTGTTCGGATAGACGAAAAGATTCAGTCTCCTCTCCACAAATAGGACACCCCACATAACTATGTACCAATCAGCTATTAAAGGTAAGAAGCGTATATTCATGGATTAGTATAAACAAAACTTAGATGTAGTTGGAATATTTATGTATTAATCTCCTCTCCACACACGCACACTACACAAGAGTGAAAATGATAAAGTGCAGATCAAGTAAAAGCATTAAAAATGGATGTTTCGGTACAAATTGAAATATTTATTACAAATTGAAAAATTGTTTCAAATTCGGGTTATCATAAAAAATGGATTGATATTCGATAGGAGCAGCCAAGTCATCCACACTACTATTTAGACGCCTTGGCGCGTGTTGGACAATTGACCACGGCTCGTTGTTGATATACTCCGAGTAAAACACTTGCTTAACCTTTTGAAATGCACAAACAAATGTATTTTGGACTTGGACAAGTCAACCATGATCATATTGGTGACAGGCCATTTGTTTGGACAAGCCATTTGTTTGTGCATTTCAAAAGGTTAAGCAAGTGTTTTACTCGGAGTATATCAACAACGAGCCGTGGTCAATTGTCCAACACGCGCCAAGGCGTCTAAATAGTAGTGTGGATGACTTGGCTGCTCCTATCGAATATCAATCCATTTTTTATGATAACCCGAATTTGAAACAATTTTTCAATTTGTAATAAATATTTCAATTTGTACCGAAACATCCATTTTTAATGCTTTTACTTGATCTGCACTTTATCATTTTCACTCTTGTGTAGTGTGCGTGTGTGGAGAGGAGATTAATACATAAATATTCCAACTACATCTAAGTTTTGTTTATACTAATCCATGAATATACGCTTCTTACCTTTAATAGCTGATTGGTACATAGTTATGTGGGGTGTCCTATTTGTGGAGAGGAGACTGAATCTTTTCGTCTATCCGAACACTAAGAAATGCCATAATCCTATGGATCGATGCTCTGCAAATTCCTCCCAACCGTTATGTAGCCAAACATCACCAGTTGAAGTTGTCGATAAAAATGATCAAATTGGTGACAGGATCAACTTTACAAGCATTTTTATCCTCAACTCTTACCCATTCACAGTAAAATACAACCTCTTTGAAGCTTATATAATCCAATTCAAATATATTTTGGATTACACCATAGTAAGTCATTTCAGCTTCAACGAGGTTTTTATCTTTTGCGCTCGCTCGAAAGAAAGTAAGAGCCTTGTATGAAATTCCCGAGTTCTGTACATGTGTACTTTCCTCGTACACTTTAGCGCCGAAAATGTAACCGTTCAATCGATACTTTTTGTACTCTTGTGCCACGAACAAGGGTCCAGTGGCTAGACGAGCAAGCCTTGATGTCGCATCACCCATCTTTAGGAACTGAGAATATAGATAAATTAATTATATTAGTGGTAAAATTTGAGTGTAATGTAACGTTATATAACGACTGTTTTTATTATAATTACCTATTGTGTCAACCATAGCCTAAATTCGCTGTCTGATTGTACCATTGTTTTTCGTCTTTTATTGTTCTCACAGGCTTCATATTTACTGCATATTACAAAATTAATCATGTATAAAATAATCTAACATAATGTTAAACATTATAATATTCGAAACTTACTTTTTTCATTCTTCGACATCTTCATGTGTGTCAAATAGATAACGATCTACTTGTTCATGTTGCAAACTCGTTAATTTCACTCGTTTTCCCATCACATTACCACCATCATCGAGGAATTCATCAGTGTCATCAACGCTGGTCGAGTCAGGCATATATTCTCGAGTATATATTGATGACTCCACGGTGATGTATTCCTCTGCAATTGATCCTGCAATATATCGCGTATTCTTGACGTAATCTTTAAAAACTTTCATTAATCTTTCAAACGGATACATCCACCGATATCTAACTGGACCACAAAGAAGTGCCTCGTCGCATAGGTGTACCAACAAGTGAACACTTATGTCAAAGAATGATGGGGGAAAGTACTTCTCCAATACACAAATCGCTTCGTTCACAGCCAATTTTGCGGCCACTATGTGTTCTCGATTCACTACTTTCTCACACAAGAGGGAGAAGGTAATACTAATTTGCATAATAGACCTACGCAAATTCTTGTGCTTGGAGAAACAATGCTTAAACAATAGAGGAACCAATTGCATGATCACATGCCAATCGTGGGACTTACACTTATGTAAATCATGAGTAACATAATTCACAATCCTTTGCAAGTTGGACGAAAAAGTAGACGGGCCCTTCAAATTATATATTGTGTCTAGAAGCACCTTCCTTTCCTCACTCGTCAAAGTAAACGCACCAGGGGGAATTATTGTCCTTCCCCTACTATCTTCTTTCAACCATAGTTGTGGTTTAAGTTTTAACGTTTTAAGGTCTTTTCGTGCATTTTCTCCATCCTTCGAATGACTCCCCCCAAGGCAAGTACCCACAATATGTTCAGCGAAGTTCTTCTCTGCATGCATCACATCCAATACATGGCGCATCGGGTTTTTCTTCCAATAAGGCAAGTCAAATAAAATTGACCTCCGAGACCATGCCTTTCTTATCTCAGTTTCATTCCCAGTTGGGGTCTTCTTATGCTTGACATTCTTAAATTTGGGATTCTTACCTGGCATATTTGGGCCACATTCAGAAGATTTACTTTCAATTTCTGAACCCGAAAGTTGTCTCGGCGGTAGCCTATGTTCAACTCCGCCCAATAAAAAATTGGAACCTTTCTCAAATCTGAAACTATGAGTTGGGGGTAAAAACCTCCTGTGGCAATGGTATACATTTTTTAAGCTAGAGGATAGACGAAGAGATTCAGTCTCCTCTCCACAAATAGGACACCCCAAATAACCATGTACTACACATCCGGATAATGTCCCATAAGCTGGAAAATCATGAATTGCCCACATCAACATAGCTTTCAGCGTAAACTTTTCTTTTCTAAAAGAGTCAAATGATTGCACACCCTCTTCCCACAACTCATTTAATTCTTCTACCAAAGGAGCCAGGTAGATATCAATGTCATCACTTGGTGCCTTTGGCCCAGGTATCAATAAAGCCATCATCGAAAATTCAGGTCTCATATACTGTGAAGGAGGGAGGTTGAGTGGGGCTAGGATCACTGGCCATACACTCTGATTGGTGCTTAGATTTCCAAATGGATTGAAACCATCTGTTGATATAGCCAAACGAATGTTGTGTTGTTCTCGAGCAAAATCGGGATACTCAAAATTCATCCTCCGCCATGCAGTAGAATCAATAGGATGACGCATGATATTACCCCCTACTTCTGCCCTAGCATGCCAAGTCATTGCCTCTGCAATCCATGGTACTGTGAAAAATCGCTTTAATCTAGGCCCAACGGGAAAATATTTCAATACTTTTTGAGGCACTTTTGAGCTTGTGCCTTCCTTACTAGTAGATTGGACATATCTAGGTTCATCGCATACCAAACAACGATCGAGATTTTCATACTCCTTTCGGTATAGTATGCAGTCATACACACAAGCATGAATCGATTTATACTTCATTCCCAAACCTTTCAAACTGTTCTTCATAACAGGATAGCTATTTGGAAGTGTATTCACCTTGGGTAATAAGCCCTTCACCCATTTTAGAATTCCCGTCACGCTATTGCCAGACAAACCGTACTGCGTCTGCAAACTGTGCAAACCAACCATGGCATGTAAAGTTGTTTGATCTTTCTCACAGCCAGAGTATAACGGTTGGGTCGCCTTAAATTTTAAACTTTGGTAGTCATTGTCAAGTTTTATCGTGTTTTCTTCACAAGCACTTGAATCTTCTACATCATCAGTAACCTCATTCTCGTCAGCTTCATAAACTCCGTACGCATCATCAACTAAATCCTCTAACATATTATGATCTGTGTCGTCCCCTTCTACATCTATTCTACTTGTTGAAGGTTGTTGTGAAGGTTGGTCGGGGACAAAAGGAACTTTCAATTCACCGTGAAAACTCCAAAATCGATAACTATCTTGCATACCCGATCTTAACAAATGTAGTTCAACTGTTTTCCACTCAAACACCTTACCATTCTTACACCTAGCACACGGACACGAAAACTCTTCATCATTACGACATCTCTTTGCATATTTCACAAATTCGTTAGCACCTCTGTGAAACACATCCCCCATTCTATTAGTCTCACCCATCCACTCTTTGTATTTCGGATATCCCATCACAGCTACCACAACTAAACACCTATTAAAGGTAAACAAAACTTAGATTTATAGTATGTTTTATTTAATTATCCCATCATTTAATTATCCTATTAAAGGGTAAGTGGTCCTATCCCATTCAAGAATGCATTTTTCTGTAATATACTTAACAGCTCATGCACATTGTTACGATTTGAAAAAAAATTGACAGCATATCCCCTTAATTCTCCAAGTACACGACGTAGATTGACAGGTGTGAGTGTTATTTCAATTGGTCAATTGAAATAACAGTCACACTTGTCAATCTAGTATGTACCCAGAGAACATTAAGATACGACTGCAGAACTTCCTCCAAAAGTAACAGCTTTAAGCCAATAAGAATATTATACAGAAATTATACAGTCTCAAACTGTCCAAACGGGACAATTCGAGAGATCTCATTACAGGGGTAATGACTCTCGAACGGGTCTAAGGGCTATTGAATGTGTACGCATAAGAACTAGAATGCTAGTATCTATGCGCACTATATTTAATTTCAAGTATGTTTCATATAATGGGTTAATTCAAATACAAAAATAAATTCATGGGTTAATTCAAATACAAAAATAAATTCATGGGTTAATTCAAATACAAAAATAAATTCATGGGTTAATTCAAATACAAAAATAAATTCATGTATTGACCACATACGCACACACACACACACTATCTAAGCTGTTCTATAGGAATAAAAACAACATTTTTAAAATATGAAGGGCTCACCAATTTGATCAAAATTTTCAACAACATAGACTAATTGATCTTTATTATAAGACAATTACTACAAATTTACGTGCATCGCCCGAATTCAAAAAGTAATTTAATGACTAAAGTAATACTTTTTTTAACTTTAGTTATTCACCACAAATCTTAAAAAATATTTTATTTTTCATGCTTTTTAAACTTCGGATGCTTTTAGCAACATCGGATGACAATTACTACAAATTTATATTTTTGGATATTATTTTTGGATATTATTTACATTTACATTTTTGGATATTATTTTTGGAAATTTATAAAAAATTACTTATTTATTTACATTTTTAACCCCCTACCCTCTCACCCTGCCACCACCCTGCCCCACCCCCTACCCCACCCCCCACACATGCACACACGCACATATATACACACATACACACATATATATACACACAAATATATATATAAATGGAAGAGAGAGAGAGAGAGAAAAAATTAAACCTGAAAGTAGAGAGAGAGAGAGAGAGCAGCGTCGAGAGAGAGAGAGAGGGAGGGAACGGCGCGGGAGGGAAAAAAGAAGGGGAAAAGGGTTTTTGCTGTTAACATTGTCACGGTCATGTCAAGGTCATTGACCGTGACAATTATTTAAAGAATTGTCACGGTCATTGACCGTGACAAGTCCGTGACAAGTAAATTTATCACGGTCTTGTCACGGTCAATGACCGTGACAATTAGTTGTCACGGTCGTGTCAAGGTCAATGACCGTGATAAAAAACACATGTTTTTTGTCACGGTCAATGACCTTGACAAGGCTGGCCGGCTGAAAGGTGACAATTTGGCCATTTTGGTGTAGTGGGTCTTATCTGGAACAAAGATAGATATGTTTATATATTTGATGTGTTATCATAGAATTTTATTTTATAGAGATAAGAGTATATTAACTAATATTTTAAACTCACGTTTTATATATTTACATTTTTAGGTTTTGAAGCTAAGACCGAATGCTTGTTGGGTAGTAATAGGATTTTGTCAAACTTTAAATAATGTAATAATTGTAATCAACTTTAGTTTGTCTTTGATTTTATATAAATTATGTCTCCGTATAAATATTTAGGTTTTTGATATTTCATACTTAAACTCTGAGATTATTTTAATTTGATAAATTTGGTGTCGAAAAAATTAATGTGTTTGTTATTTATTTTTTATTATTATGCTAGTGGGGTAGGGGTGTGATAACTTGGTATAAGATCTTTAGGTTTATAGATTTTGGAGTTGAAAAGTCTAAATTTGGCAGTGGTAGAAGGAGTGTGTCGTGTGTCATTTACACTGACTTGAGAAAAATACTAACAATTATACTAGAAATAAATGTTATATACGTGTCTCTATCATTTTTACTTTATAACAGATAGTGAGATTTGGAAAGAGGAAATATTACTGGGAGAGTTTAAGCGGAGGCTTCAAATACCTCAATTTCAACTGAGGTGAACCAAAATAATTTATATAATGTAAAGAGGGAACCAAAACAACTTACAAATATTTAGAGAATTATTCGTTCCATGACTTTAATGGAAGAACAAAAAAAGGTCACTGTGAAAATAACTGACCAATAAGACAAATACTTGGATGGGAAGACTTTGTGCATAACATAAAGGGGAATATAAGAAGAGGAGAATATTACATTGTATGGGAAGTGATAACAATGGCGCCATTTGATAGAAAAGACTTTTTGGTGTATTTGTGTCATTGCTTGAAAAGCTCTTCTAAACAAAACCTCAATTACCTACAAATATAAAACAACTCAAGTGTAGAGGTAAGTAAGGGTATCAATCCACTTCCTAGGGAGTAAGCTAGAGACAAACTCAAATGTAATTCACTTTTTATTTTCTTTTTGTGCTTTTTCACTTTTATATTCTTTTTTTAGCTTTTTCAAATATTAAAACAATAGGGTGAGGTGACGTTTAAACTAAACTAAACTAAACTAAATGTAATATGATAATAACTAACTAGAAAATGACTAAAATGAAAACAAAAGTCTAACACTAAAATAAGAGATAAAGTGAGGTAAATAATTGTGAGAACAATCAAGGAGTGGGATTACACCACAAATTTTAGCTATTCTAATTAATTAATTTAATTAATTGAATTCTCCCAAATTAATATCAAAGCTACAAATCAACTCTCGTTGCAAATGTAATTTTAATAATAACATTTTAGAATTTTAAGTTTAACACCCCACAACTCTAAAAAATAGATCTACACTCCTTTTAATTAATCACCCGCTATGATCGATCAATTAAAATTTATGTCAATCTTAAAAAATAAATTTAGAGTTGAAATTCAAGTTATAGTACCCCACTTAAGAAACCCCCATCTCTAGTTCGAATCTAAAATGGGTATTATAATTAGAATTTCGATTTTCTCTCGAAAATCATTTACCCTCTCTCGAGGCATAAATCTAAGAGTGAGGGATCAAAAATAACATTCAAAGGAAAATTTCAAGTAATCAAACTATTTAAATTAAAATAACATCAAATAAGGGTTTCCCCCCACCCCTTGAAAGGGGTTTTAGCCTAACATGGTATAAAATATGACAAATTAATAATCAAAGGCATATATAATAAAAGAGTAGAGAAAGAGAACAAATCTTCAACAAGTCTACTTGAAATTGACAATTTGAACTCTATCATCTTCCATTCAATTCAATTACTCACAATTGATTCTCAACAAATATCTAAAAAAAATAAAAGGAAAAAAATGGTGTTTATCTCTCTACAATTCTCTCTTTAAAAATTCCTATCTAAAAGCTTCCTTTCCCATGGGGTCTTCATCTTCAATATATAGTAGGCACATGGAGCATGTGAGTATTTTTGGAAGAATTAAGGTGCAAGAGGTTGTATAAGGTGTGGGTAAGGGTTAGTTTATGAATTAATAGGTGGGGCATGTGGTTTGGGTGTGAGATCATGATAGTGGGGAGAATGAGGGTATAAAATCTGATTTGGTATAAGGGTTATTTTGGGTAATGGTTAAAAGATATAGTTGGGGGGCATTTTGGGTATTAGGGCTAAATGGGTTAAGATTTGGCACATAGGTTTTTATTTTCGCTTGGCTTTTGGTTTTTGGTTTTTGTGTTTTGGCAGGTGAAGAAATCGTGTGAGGGCTGAAATGGGTTTGGGTTGGAATAGGGTCAGAAGTGGCTGGGTTTGAGGTTGGAAAGGCTCGAGTCTAGGGTTGCTGGGTCGCGGTTTATGGCTGGTTGGGCATGGGTAGGGGAGACGGGTTTAAGGGTGGCAGTCGAACTCCTTTCGGGTTCTAGCCGAAACTGGTTCTGTCCGGACAGGGGTTGTCTCCAGCGGGTATGGATCGCTGGCGGGTTAACGAGGGGGACAGGTTCAGGGGCACCGGCGGAGGGTTGTAGGGAGTGAGAGAGAGGGGCGTCGGTTGGGGTTCAGTTAGAGAGGCGCCGGCAGGTGGCGCCAGAGTTAAGAGAGACGAGGGCTGTAGCAGGTGGCATGGTTGCGTCGCGACCGGGGTTTGGGTTTTCGGGCTGGCGCCGGCAGAGGGGCTGCTGGTTTCGTCGCCGGAGGTGATCGGCGGGGGTTACAGGTCAGAGGTGAGTTGGGTTTATGGTGAGAGGGTGTTAGTTTGGTAATGGTGGGATGACAGAGAGTGGTTGAAGGTGTTAATGGTGGCTGGAGAGATGAGAGAGGATGGTGGGAGGTTGAAGATGATAGAAGTTGGGTTATAGTGTATGAGGGTTTAGGGAAAGTTAGGTGGGTGAGAATTGGTTGGGTGTGTTTAGGTGTAGGTTAAGTGTATAGGATTATGGTGAGGGTAAGATGAGTGTTTGGGGTGTAGGATAAGTTTGTGTGTGTGTGTGTGTGTGTGTATAATTTGAACACCTAAAAATAATAAAAAATAAAACTACTAAACTAAAAATCTTAAAATTAAACTCCTACTCTAAAAATAAAATAAAGACTAAATAAAAATAAAACTAAAAATAAATAGAATAAAATAAATAAAAATAAAAATAAAAATAAAATTTAGTAAAACTTAAAATTAAAATCCTAAAAAGATAAAGCAAAGTCTAATAACACTAAAAATACAAGAAATCCTAAAAATTCTAATCCTAATAAAATAAAATAAAACTAAAACTAAAAACAAATAAAAATCAAAATAAAATAAAATTATACAAATAAAGATAAAAATAGAAAATAAAACCTAGAAAATACTAAATAAATCCTAAAAATAAAAATGACACAAACTAAAAATCTAAAAAATAATAAAAAGACACAAACAAAACACACACAGGGTTGAGGATAGGTTTAGACTAGGCTTAGGCTCGGGTAAGGTTACAGAGTTTGTAATTAGCTCCATTTTAACTGCAAATTGCCTAGAAATATAGCTTTTGACACCGCAACTGCAATTAAGCCTGCATATTGAACAATTAAGCGCATAAGACCCATATTGTCGAGAATTAGCAACTAAAGTACGTCTATTTGGGGTATAAATTGTACAGTTTTGGGTGCTTATCAGGAAGTTTGTTAAATTTAAACCCCATATTTTCTAAAAAATTATTGCTTACTCTAGGCGGAGGTGAGGTAATCATTTAAAATTATTTTATTAAAGCTTTATATGAAAATTACTTTCCTCGCATGTATAGAAAGGAAAAGGAAAGGAAATTTCTAGCATTGACTTAGGGAGTATGTTGGTGTGGTAATGTGAAGCTAAATTTATAGCTTTTTTCTCGATTTGCATCACATTTCATACATGACGAGGAGGATAATTAATTCACTGTATTCAATATGGACCAGACTTGGTTATCAAGTGTAGACTCACTGCACTTGAAATGGTGGATTATTCCACTTTAGTTAACAAGACTATGATGGTTGAAGGATATGTCTATACTGCAATTAAGAATATGGAAAAAAGAGGTAAGACTATTTAACTTGATCTATCTCAGCAAAAGGAAATTGATATGTATACCTCAAAATAGGAGAGTCAGCGATTTCAACGAGGAAGAGGGTCATGGAATTATAATCAGGTAAGGACATTAGGCTGTTGTAGGGGTGCAGGGTTTATAGGCTAACATAGTAAACACTAGGAGTGTAATCCCCCATATTTTTTGTACATTATTTAATTGGGAAAATTCATTATCTGTGATTACTGTGACATGTGATGTGACTATTTATTTTTTATATGTTATTTGATTAGTAATTGATTTGAAATTAACTCATGGTAATTTGTTAATTATATATTTGAATGTACTTAGTATTATGTGTGACTATAGAATGGTCAGGGATTTGGTATACGAGGTTTCTTTGTTTGGATTATCCCTTAGATGTTGGGTTCCAATGATTGTGAAGTAGTGTTTTTATAATGTCAGGTCGCACTAAGTTAATAAATAATTATATTTTGACTCGTACTGATTAATTCAATAAATTAATGAGTATAATAATTAATTGGTATTGGCATATTTTGGGTTGGATTTTGGACTGCATAGATAGTCCGTATTTGACATTATATAGTGGGTCTTGGGCTTATTAGGCTAGTATATTGGGTAGTGTTTTGGCCCATTTGGAGGTGTTTTGGGATCATTTGTTTGATACCCATATATGTCCTAAGCCTAATTTTGATATTAAGGGGCTTGGAGGGATATTGGGATTTTCATTATTTACATTTTACAATTTAGAGAGGCATCCTAAGTCTAGAGAGATGAGGCACTAAGAAGAGATAAGAGATTTTAGGGATTAATTTCTCAATCAATCTATTTGGTAAGTTTATTTAGACTTTCATTATGATTGATTTTGTGTTATAATATCTCTATTCATTGAAATCTAAAACTAATTAGGTTTAAAATTTTAATTTAGATGTTTAATTAGTTAAATTCATAATTAACTTAATTAAGATAATAACTATGTTAATTACTATCTCAAAATTAATTTATTTATTTACGAATTTGAGTTAGAATTGATATATTATTTTTTTTATTATTATTATTATTATTATTATTATTATTATTATTATTATTATTATTATTATTATTATTATTAATGACCGTGAGTATTCGAGCTTCGCCTAACTATATCCCATGGGTCCCTAAAGTTAACGAACATGTAAACTTACAGTGGCCCTTACAGTGACTCGAGCTGGTGACCTCTGGAGAGCATACCCAAGAGCTGAGGTAATATATATTATTATTAGTACTTGATTATATAATGCAAATCATGTAAAATCCCCACGTTAGTTGAGCAAATAGATGTAAATCTTAAGTTAATTGAATAGATTTCATAAAACTAGGGTTCTTAATTTAAAATTGAAATTACCCTTTTAAATCTTGTTAATAAGTGTATATTGATGTTAGAAATAGGTTTTTATCATAAATCATAATTGTATTTGATATTTTGTTGTGGTTGGCTATTTTATTCAAGGTTGGGTGTTCATCCATGGAGTTTTGGAGAGAGAAATGGTGTTTTGGAGAGGTCAAACTCGTATGAAGAAGAAAGGGACACCGTATAGGTACCCTCGATTGATCAGCCCTCATGCTCGATTTATAAACGCCCTATAATTAGAGATAATGTAATTATGAATGCGTGAGTGCTGGTTTCATAGTTTTTGGATTTATATTGAATTTTTTATGAATATTTTACCAACGGTGCGCAAGGCAGAAATTCTGGATTGGTGATTTTGATTTTGATTAAGGAGTTGTTTTGGGGTTACAATATAAGATGTTAAGGTAATAATCAAAAGTATAATGGATTGTTATTTGGACTTTTGGGTCTGAGAGAATTGAATGAAAAGGTCAAGTTTGATAGGATTTTGTGATATGTTAATTGGGTGTTTATTCTATGGGGAGTCTTGGATTAAGTTATAACCCCTAGAGTGGGGTAGTTAATTTATATTCAGTATTTCTTTTCTATGTTAAGTGTGTAATAATATCTAAATGGGGAAGCCTTGGGAGATCAAGCTAGTGTTATATGATATTGTTTATAGTTATCATGCATGCTTTTAGTGCTAATTAGTTGTGGGACTATACCTAGACTTGGGATATTAGAAAGTTAGGAATAATAGTGTATAGGATCAATTATGGTTATGTGTGTTTTACCCTTTTTTTTATAGTAGTGATACTATGTACGATCCCGTAGAGTTAGGTTTGTTTGTGTATACTTCCTTAACCTGTTAGAAAATGGTTATATATTTGCTTGCGTATTTTCTGTGCAACATACATAATATGAGTCCTCATGGTATTATGTACTAGATTGGATAGCCTTATGGGGAGCATACGACGTCGATTATGTTGGTACACCAGTGATAGAGATGTGATTTACCTTAGTCATTTTACTCCGGACACTACGTGATGATGTACCCGTGGTGAAAAAATCCACGAGATATATACGAGATAAATAATACTTAATCATGAGATCGTTTCGGATTGGGCTTATACATATGAGATATCTAAGGTTGTTTGGGTTGGGATAAACTTAAAACCAACTAAAAGATGAGAGGAATATGCATAGTTGTATTATAGACAAAATTCATTTAAAATCTTAATCTATATAAACTTGTTGTTTATGTTGTTGTTATGTATGGTTTTCACATATCTTAGGCCTTCGTGTTGCCAGAGACTTGGATTAATTGTTGGAGGATCATCTTTAGCGACTTCTATTAATTATTCCTAGGATGTAGTATTCGATTGGTGTATCTCATCCACTCCTTGTATTTATTTTGGATTCAATAGGTCATTGTATTTCACAATTTATTTCTAGTAAACTTTTGTACATGTGGTACTTGTATTCAGATTTGGATTCGTATTTGAGATACAGTTTATTCCATATTTAACTTTATTTTGTATCGACAGTTATATGGTATTAGAGTTGGTTTTATTTTGTTCAGTATTTCTTTAACTATTTATATTACTTGTTCACTTTTAGTTTTTCATTATGCTTAGAATATTACTAAATTTTTTTTTATTCGCATAATTTTTGCAGTAGGCTTGATCAATCTATTTATGAATTTTACAAGGGGGCATAGTGTATATTAGATCATTACATGTTCTAGTTTCCTAGGGTTATGAGTGCATCCGTTGATTTTACACGTTGCATTCTTTGATTACTTTAGAGCTTTACCATTTAGGATTTCTACGATTTATAACAACGATTGCTTAGGGGGTTTTGCACCATTGTTCCAGACGAATGCCTGAGATAGACCAAAGTATATATGGAGGGTTACTTGTTTGGATTTCCTTTGTGAGATTTCCCAATCACGAAGTTGAATTTGGTCGGGAGTCAGGGACTTTTAGGTGTGACACCTTTAGCAAGTTCTTAGCGTATGGTTTGATGGTAAATGCTTTTACTCAACAACCGTAATGACATTTTAAGTAATTTTTTAAAGACCTCATTTGTGTGACCACGTGGTAGACATTATGAGGAGGAGTTCAACTATAATTCTCATTTTAAATTGGGAGAGAATGATACAGAAGTAATATAGGAGATTCTTGTTAACAATTACAGTGCAAGAAGGTTTTTTACATTAGTAGGAACCTTACGTGAATGGTTTGATAGGTTTTGTTGAGAAAATTATTCATAACGTTACCTTCTTACATCAGGAGAACCATAACTACCTAAAAGATATAATTTCTAAGATTGGGAAGATCGAGGCCAAAGTAGGTCCAAATGAATAGAGGTGGTGTAGCTTCGACCTGGGTAGGGAAGACCTCACCAACAAAAGGAACTGCATAAGTGTGAGTAGACCCCAAAGGGTTTATAAGAGTTAATAATGTGATTTGTTACGACTAGAGATGAATTTGTTTTGACCAATGGGGTCACCACTAATGAGAATAAGGCTCGTAATATCCATTTTAGCAAAATCGACTATAGAGGCAAGGTCAGCAAGGCAGCTAGTATGGTCGTCATTTAGATAGTTCCTTAAAGGAAAGTGTTACACTTGTGGCATGTGAGACCACTTTGTCAATAATTGTTTTAGGGCAAACTATCTTATTAAAATACCAATGGGTAATGGTTATGAGTATGTTTACACCTCACGTTCATGAGTCTTGCTTAGAGTTTTCGTTACTTAGTAGTACCATGTTTACTATGATTATGAGATATATAGCTTTTATCTTCGAGATTTATGTATATGTGGATACCCAGCGGGTAGGGGATACTTTACTTCGTGATTGTAGAGACGTGACAGTTTGTTTGGTTGTATTGGTTTTCAGACCCTTTGTTAACTTTTAGATGAGAGATCATCGTATTAGTGAGCTTGTTTTTATAGCTATGTTCTATGCTTATATTGACTACTGGGTATAGGTTTTATGTTGGTTATTTTTGGGCAGGGTTTGTTCCTTATAGTTATGCTTAGGCTAAGGATATGGTCTATCATACACTTGTTTGCGTATAGATGTGTTCACATCAGATGGGATTACAAATTATTAAATAGGTTATCAAAATTCTAATATTCTTCTAGTTTTGTTCAAAGAAGTGTCACATTATCACCTACATAAGAGATTAATTATAACCTTAGAGTTAGCATTACTATCTGATCTGTTGCAATAACATGTTTTGGGGTTGACTCCATCACAGATAGTTGAAGTCTCGTAGGATCAAACACCATAGTTTTTGAGCTAGTAAGTATTCGGGGAAAGTGTTATCATGAGGAAGCTCTAAAAGAGGGACGGTTAACAAAGAGGATGTGTGGATCACTAGGAGTAGGACAAGGTCAAGATATGGAAAGAGTGTTTGTTATTATGTATTAACGATATGTTGGAACAATCAAGGAGATTGCTTTCTTCTGATGATTGAACCATGGGAGAGTTATCATCAGTGGCGAAATAAGGAGGAGAATATCCCGATGATAGCTTTCAGACACAACCTGGAGTAGGCACATCATTAGTGAATTTTGATTCCACGAAGGAGTAGTTTGTTGTGATTGGATATGACATTTTGTTGAAAAGGGAGTGGTGTAGTAGTGGTGGCCGTTACACCTAAATTTGTGCTAGGGGTGGTTCAGGCCCAAGTATTGAAGTTTTCCTAAGAGATAGTGTGCAAGTTATAATTAGGAGGATTTCTTTTCTTTCTTCGATGAAAGTATAGGGTCACTTTTCTTAAGGAAGGTTTTTCCTTAAATGGTACCAATCTACCAGAGGTAATTTTGATCGAGGCACATATTTCATGGATCATTTTACATTCAAGAAGCTAGTGGGTGTTTAGTAATTTAAAGGGTTTGTATTGTTTGTGCGACAAAGAAATTATGGGCATAGTTTATGTTTTAAGGGTGCTCCTGACAATATAGAAGGTAGTGCCCTGAAAACATTTCGAAGGGTTATAGTGCTCGAGATACTAATATAGATATGGGAGACTGGACCCATCGTCTTGCATTAAGATTATGGGATCCTAAAGAGGGCATGGGCCAATTTGGGGTCATTGGAGTTAGATTGAACAAACTAATTTGATCTACAATTTAGTGTGTTATTCGTGTTAATATATGTTCAAGACACCTTAGAGTATGGGGTGTTCATAGTATAACGTACGAACTTTATTGGAGCAGGTAAAGGAACCTTTGGGACAGAGAGGGTGCATAGTTTGGGATCCCTAGAGAGGACTAGGTTTTGTTGAGTATCTTCCTGATTATCAAAATTATGTAGCTAGAGATTTCCGAATTTGAGTTGGTAACCTGATGAGAAGTTCCTTTCAAAATATTGGACTGATTGAGGTTGCTTTCATTTATCCATACCCGATCACCGTTAACGTGTGCACGATGCATTCACGACTAAATGATGGAAGGAGTCTTGAGGTTCAAGTTGTCATATCAATGATTAAATTAGTTTGGTGTAGAGTATTAGTTGAACGCAATTTAAAACAAAATAAACCTTAGTGTATTATATGTCTTTATATGAGTAGATTCCTTTATAATAATTTGAGGGCGCTACAGGCGAGATATTCTTAGAGTTTCGATTATGCGTATTAAGAATACAAAATTCTAGTTTGAAACTCCTTGATTAGGGGGAGGAATGTAATACCCCGTATTTTTATACATTATTTAATTATGAAAATTCATTATCTTTGCTTTTCGTGATAGGTGATGTCATTATCTATGCTTTTATATGTTATTTAACTAGTATTTGAATCGAATTTATTGCACGATAATTTATTAATTAAATATTTAAAAATGGCTTAGAATTATGGTTGACTATGGAATTGTCAGGAATTTGGCATCTAGGGTTACCTTGTTTAAATTGTACCCTCGGTATTAGGTTCCAATGATAATGAAGTAGTTTATATAATGTCGGGTCGTAGTAAATTAATAAATAATTATATTTGGATTTGTACCAGTTAATTTAATAATTTATTGAGTATATTAATTAATTGATATTTTTTGGGTTGGCTTTAGGATGAGTAGAACGTCCATAAATGAATTTAAATACAGCGTCTTAGTCCTATTGGGTTAGTATATGGCTTGGCAGTGTTTTTCGCCATATGAAGGTATATTTGATCTCATTTGGTTGAGGCCCATATATAGTCTAAGCCTAATTTAGGTACTAATAGTCTTAGAGAGTCATTAGGGTTTTTATTATTCACACTTTACAATTTGAAAATGCATCCTAAGGCTAGAGAGAGGAGGCACCAATAAGCCCAGAGAAATTGAGGGGTTTTGGGGATTGAATTCTCAATCAATCCAAGAGGCAAGTTTATTTAGATTTTAATTATGACTGATTTTGTGTTAGAATATCTTTATTCATTTAATGATAACCTAATTAGGTTTGAAATTTTTATTTAGATGTTTAATTTGTTAAATTCATAATTAACTTAATTAAGATAATAAATATTTAAATTACAATATTAAATTGATTGATTTATTCATGAATTCGAGTTAGAATTGTGTAAGAGGGGAGTCCTCTTAAGGCTGGGGTTTTTACAATACAATCAGAGGCGTAACCCCTGTAGATATGGTGATAAACTACTAACCCAAATATCCTAAATAATCACATATGAACACACAATATTGTTTATAACCAACACTCAGATTGAACTCACAAATCACTTGTGTATAACTCAAGTAGTAATATAAGAATCTCATAAACAACTCAGTCAAAGGGCGAGAGAATTAAGCACCCTAGATATACCATGGTAGGCAGCTAGCACACCAACAACTTTTAATGTCTCTAGTTAGCTAATAAAATCTTCGTAATAAATTTCAATGGTGGGTGAGTAAACTCTGGTTTTTAATAACTTCTTTTGCTCTCCAGAAGGGTATTTTATCTCTCTCTCTAGGAATAACCCCTTTTTCTCATAAGTGGTTGGGGTTGATAAACTGCCCACACCTCTCCTGAGTTGTCTCAGTCCACATAAATGTTAAAGACATTCCCCTCAAGCTTCAAGTCACAAACATTAAAAGCATGATGGGTCAGCCTATCCTACGTCATGAACATTAAATGTCAGTACATACCTTTTGGCCAGCAAGTGTGCGTCAAAGGACTGTGACATCAGTGATAATCCACCAAACCACCTGACATCCCCAATACAATAGTGGTTTACTCAAGTTTGGATTGGACAACGGGTAAGTGGCTCGTGACATCACTCAAAGTAGATGTGACTTCTAATAGAGGGTTGTTTAGATCAAGGCCCAATGTAAGATGGAACTCAAGGTTACTCTGTATAAGCTTCCATGAAATATGGTCTCTCTATGTTTTACCATATGTATGTAAAATGGTTAAGTCAAGCCTTAATGCTGCCTTACTTCTCAATCCTGCAAACCAGGTTCTTCTAAAGTTCCCAGAGCGAGGTCATTCTGTAGATCATGCGAACTATCCTAAGCCCTTCCAAGCTTGGTAACCTGCTTAGGGTTGTGTGTGTTTTATCCCTTTTTGTACTAGTGAAACTATATATGATCCGGTAGCATTGGGTCTATTTATTTATGTTTTCTTAACCCCTTATAAAGGGTTATATATTTTCTTGTGTATTTTTTATGCAACATACCTAGTATGAGTCGTCATAGTACTACATACTAGAGGAGATATACTTATGGGACATGTATGATGCCAATCATGTTGGTACCCCAGTGATAGAGTTGGGCTTTACCTTAGTCATTTTACCCTGAAGACTATGTGTTAATGTACTTGTGGTTATATAATGAGGTGATCCTTTAATATAGCTTGGGTGTGGGGATATATGATTGGTGCGAAGGCGTTGTAATTACCCCTTCGTGATGTTTTAGGGTTATAGGTGTGAGACATCATATAACTCTACCTAGTATGACATTAGATATCCCCGAAGTCATTTTAGTAGGCCTTTATTATTTGAGGGCTTGAGTGGAGCCCATTTATTTATGTACGTGGTTGGGACTGTACTTATGTTGATAGTAGACTTTTTGTACCTTCTTTACTTATATGATTATACACTTGAGATATTAAGTGTAGCATTAATATGGATAAATTAGTTATATTCAGTCAAGATGAATAATACTTAATCATGAGATCATAAGGGCTTTGGTTAGAGGTATAAGATATCTAGGGTTGTTTGGGTTGGGTTAAACTTAAAAAAAACAAAAGATGAGAGAAAGATGCGTAGTTATATAATAGACCAAATTTAGTTATAATCTTATTTTATATAATGTTGTGCTTTACATTGTTGTAATATTTATTTTTCACAGGTCTTAGGTCATTGTGTTTCTAGAGACTTGGATTGATCATTGGAGGAGCATCTCTAGTGACGTTCTATTCACAATTCCTAGGATGTAGAAGTAGGGCATTGTAAACCATCCACTCCTTGTATTTATTTATATTCAACAGGCCATTGTATGTTACAGTTTATTCCCAATCAACCTTTTTACGTGAAGTACTTGTATTCGGGGTTGGATTTTTATTTTAAATACATTTTATTCCAGATTTGGTTTTATTTTTTATCGATGGTTTTATGGTATCAGAGTTGGTTTTGTTTTACTTAGTATTTCTTTATCTCTTTATATTACTTCTTCAGTTTTAGTTTTTTGTTATGCTGAAAATGTTACCAAATATTTTTATTCTCGTAATTTTTGTGTTAGACTTGATCAATATGTTTATGAATTTTATGGGGTATCACAAGCACAGTACTAGTGGGAAGTATAAGACTATTAGTGGATATTTTTGCAAATATGAGGGTCATATTAGCCTAGAGTATCCTAAGTTAAAGGGGGTAAAGATTTACCAATGTCATTAAATTGTTCATGCCAAGAGGAACTGCCCTATATTGATAGGGCGGACTCAAATAACTAGCACCGGTACTAGTAGAGGGTCATTGCTTGGAGGCACAGGGAGAGGAGTTGGATTAGTTATATTCTTATTATTGGCATTTTATTCTTAAAACCATTTATGATATTTATTTATTAATAAATGAGTGTTATGTTCATTTTAAAATGAGAATCCTATTTATGAAAGTGCCTCTTGAAAATGTAAAATTTTGTAATGTAATTATCGTATATAAAAGTTGGCTAAATTATGTGACAAAACATTTGAGTCGTTAAGTCATTCAAGCCACATAGGCTTGATACGTTTGAGTAAGACACGTTCATTTTTTTAGATGGACATTTGAATTTGAAGATTATAAGGACATAATTTTATAAATGTCCGTGGTAGAATCTAGGAATTTTCTGTTTTCTCCTAGATCACATTTTGTATGTCTGATACCGCTACATTCGGCACGTCAACACGATCAACCTCGACGGCCTTTATCCGAATTCAATGCATCCATTATCTCCACGTGCATCATGCTACATGCGATGTGCTGCTCAGCTCATTCCCACTACTCCACTACGCTCTATCGATAAAATGGTTTATTGGAGCTTTAATATTTGCATAAATATTTGGAAAATTTTTTAGAAAATTATTTTTGAAGTCTGGATTAATTTTTAATCAAAAGCAGAATTTTTTCTAAGTGTAGAAGTGAATTGACTTGAACGACAAGCTCGCTCAAACGACTTTGAATGTCGTTCGCACGAGATAGGCATGTTGCGTGATCTCATTCGAACAACATATGTCCTTCGCTCGAGCGATATGGCTATCTCATTCGAACGAGCCACTGCCTTGATTTTTGTATAAATATCCATTCTCCTTCTACACATTTTTTTAAGTCTTTCTATAATATCAAAATTCTGCGAAATCAGTCCAGAATAAGACTTCATCTTTTTAAGGTTTTCTAAACCTTTTTGATTCACAAAGCCATTCCGATATATGTGTGTGAATCTTTAAACCTTCAAGAGGATCATTTACTCATCTGGAGTAATTTGTGAGGAAGCCTTCTCTTCTTCATTGCTCCCCTACTGGAAAGGGATAGTTCCAGCCGCCGACAACATAATCGACACCCGAGGGTATTTCTGTGTCACATATTTTCATTGTAATCCGTGTAAGCCGTTTTCTTACAAAATTATAGTGAAAATAATAGGTTTTGCCCCTTTGGGAGATTTTTCCTCATTTGTGTATGTTTGAATGTTCTTTCTTGATTTCATCATCATCAATCACACATAGATGCATGCTTAGGACTTAATTGATAAAAACTGAGTTTAATTAAATAACTTTCTTATTTGAACGCAAGTGCACTCTTCTCAAATTGGTATCAGAGCCAGTTACACAACTTTACCGTTTAATTTTCCGCAGAATTTTCTAAGATATCAATTTTCTGAAAAATTGATTTTTAAAAACGAGTGTGTTCATAATGGAGAAGTTATATAATAAAATGCCAATTTTTGACGGGACAAACTATGCATATTGGAAAGCCCGCATGAGATCTGCATTAAAAGCCATTGATGAACGTGTCTGGATTTTGGTTGAACGAGGGTGGACACCTCCCTCCATCACTCTTGAAAACGTGAACAATTTAAAACCTGTTACTACATGGACTGAAGAAGATTTTAAATGGTCATCTTTTAACTCTAAGGGTTTAAGTGCTATTTCTGGGTCTGTCACACCTGATGATTTCAAACGCATAATGACGTGCACCACGTCAAAAGATGCATGGGATGTTTTGCAACTTACCTATGAAGGAACTAATGCTGTGAAAGAGTCCAAACTACAAAATTGAACAACTCAATTTGAAACAATCATCATGTTTGAATCTGAATGTTTTGATGAATTTTATGTTAGGCTGTCTGATATTATTAACACTAGATTTAATCTTGGTGAACACATTCCTAATGCTAGAGTTGTTAAAAAGATTCTTAGATCATTGCCTAAGGGTTTTATCCCCAAAGTCACTGTGTTAAATTCTATGGGTAATTTATATACGCTTAAATTGGAGGAACTTGTAGGAGACTTGCAAACGTATGAAATTGATATGTTTCCTAAATCTGTCAAGTCTAAAGATAAGGTAATTTCACTTAATGCCCAGGAGAGAAAGAGTGAGGGGTCGGCAAGAAAGAGGAGAGAGTCATATAGAAAAAAAGAGACAGATACGTCAGATTCTGAGTGTGATTTTGACTTAGATGATTTGTCCCTATTTGCTAAAAATTTCAAGAGAATTCTCAAATTAAAAAAAAAAGGTAATTTTAAAGATAAAAGAAAGTTTGAGAAAAATAAGTTTGAAAAGAAAAATGAAAAATATTTTAAAGAACCTCCTAAAAAGGAAAGTGAGAGATGCCTTGAGTGTGACGGTAGGGGTCATAGATCTTTTGAGTGTTCTACTAGGCTGAACAGAGAATAGGGAAAAGTTGTCCTTAATGCTACCCTTAGTGACGACAGTGAGGTCGAGTCGGTGGATTCTGGAGATGAGTCACCGCATGAGTGTAACTTCACCGTATTCATGGCTAGTCATGTCAGTACTTCTAGTGCTCCTCACGACGATGAGGATGCTGCTTCACAGGGACACCTTGATAGTGAGAGCGATGTGAGTGAGGGGGAGGATGACACAAGTGAGAGCGAGAGTGATCTTCAACGCGCCTACACCGAGCTTTATTCTGATTTATTTAAAAATAAAAAGCGTAACAAAGCGTTAGTTCTTAGAATCACCGCTTTAGAGAAAGAGTTAAGATTGTTTGGAGAGAGAGAAAGTTTCTGTGAGAAAGAAAAAAGGGAGAAAGGAAAACCTTGAGAAAATAAGATGTTTTGAGTGTGATGGGACAAGGCACAAGAAATTTGAGTGTCCCACCAGACTTAGGAGAAAGGGAAAGAAAGTTACCATGCCCGCTACCCTAAGCGATAGTGAGGATGAGAAGGGTTATGAAAGTGTGATCCAAAAAGCTTTTAGAAAGTTGTTTATCGAGACCATGGAAACAAAAAGGTCAAATAGAATTCTAGGTCTTCGAATTTGTGAGTTAAAGGAAGAGAATGTCGAGATAAAAAGGGAAAAATATGACTTGACCAACAAGGTGTCTAGTCTGACGACACGTGTATCCCATCTTGAGGATGATCTCACACAAACACGGGAGGTTCAAGTCTCATTAGAGAATGCATCTGAGAAGGTTGATAAGATGGTTCTCTATCCCGATTTGAATAGTGGTGAGAATGTTGGAAAAGGTCATGATGGTGCATTCACTACTTCTAATGCGCTCAAGACTATCTCCACTTTGGTGAGTGATTCTCATAGGTGTCCGTATAGGATAGTTCATCCTAAATTTTTTGATAAATTAGTTCCTAGACCAGTTTATGTGTGCTTCCACTACAAGAAACGAGGACATCTTAGGGAGTTTTTCTCTAAGTTGGGTTTTGTGTCACATCATTCCACTTCACACATTCATGCACATGCACCCACTCATGATACCTTCCTTGCACATAATGATAGAGAGTTTGCACACATTCGCGATCAAGTGAAGTTTTTGATCAAGACCACACATGATCTTATGGAGTTGATCCAAAAGATGTCACCATCTTTGGAAAACTCCACCGCTCTTCCCGGGTGAGGTCTTGACATGTCTGCTAGCATAGGGTGGTTTTCATGATGTCTCTTTTGCCTATTGCTAGCATGTATCATTAATTTGTATTTTTTTCAGTTTTTGAAAAAACCCAAAAAGATTTTCGTTTTATAAAATTTTAAAAAGCACAAAAAGATTTTTGTATTTTATTTTCACCTTTTATGGATGAGCATTTAAGATAGCCGAGTCATAATTTCATTCCATTTATCCATGTGACTGTTTGATAGAGATTTGAGATGCTACATCATTTCATCCATGTGGTTTACATTGTTTGGAGTCTTTGAGATGTAATTAGTGATATCTTCCTACATGTTTGACTCCGATCTCCTTTATTGCACACATGCACGGATTTATTTGATTATTGTACTTGTCTATCACATATTGGCTTGAGTGTTTCCATCTCAATTCTGTCTATACAATTGACCATATGCGATAAAACTTGACAATATTGGAATGCATGTAAAAACCATTTTGGTGAGACTGTGTGTTTATTTAAAAACGGGGAAGGGCTGCGAAAGGTTCATTTAACCTTTGCAATTTTAAGCCACCGTTAAAAAGGACCTAAAAAATTGAGGAATTTTATTATCCGAGGTCCAAAGAGGTTAAAAGAGCCCAAAAAAATTTAACGGCAATAAAAAGCAATATATGCCAAATATGGGCCATTAGGTTTCACCATCAATTCTCCAAAGTTTGAGAATTTAGACCGTCCTATTCAAAATATATATCTGAGGGAGTTTGGTAGGAGAATATAAACGGGTTTGCACTTCCTTGAAAGTCCTGAAAAAGCATGAACTAGTTTTGGACGTTATTAGTGTGGAAATCACTTTGAGCTTTGATTTGTTGATTTGATTGAGTCAATGTCTCATAATACCACCTTTTTACACCAAACGAAGATTTTGAGTTCATTCGTTAGGAGTATCCGATATTCATCGTGCACATATGTCATGTTTGTATGCATTGATTTTCCTATCGAATTTGATCACACCCCTACATTTATGCTATCATCGACTTGGTTGTTTTTGTGTTCTTTCATGGTGTGATTCTTTGTTGTATATTATGTGTGAAATTTTTTAAAAACATACAAAAATAGCAGTTTATTCCGGTGTGTCATTCTCCATGTGCATTCATTTATGCTTCTCATATCTGTCTATTTGGGGACATCATAAAAGGGGGAGAAGAATTATGGGGGAGAATTGTTTTGATGTTTGGTGATTTATGAATGATTTTCTTAAGCTTAATTGATCATCAATTTTTTTATATCATTATATTTCAAACTGTTGCTTGTCACGGGTATTTGCTTTATCTCATGTGTGTAGCTACAACATTACTCAATATTTGATCATGATGAGAAAAGATTTGGAAGTTTCTTAAGAGTTGGATATTTGGAAGACATGTCATTTGGTATTCTCAGTTTGAGGGTTTAATGGGGATATTATCTTATATGTCAGTTGATTGCATAATTCGGATTTTTTATGTATGTACCGACATAGACATAGGGGGAGATTTGTAAGACTTAATTTTATAAATGTCCGGGGTAGAATCTAGGAATTTTCTGTTTTCTCCTAGATCACATTTTGTATGTCTGATACTGCTACATTTGGCACGTCAACACGATCAACCTCGACAGCCTTTATCCAAATTCAATGCATCCATTATCTTCACGTGCATCATGCTACATGTGGCGTGCTGCTCAGCTCATTCCCACTATTCCACTATGCTCTATCGGTAAAATGGTTTATTGGAGCTTTAATATTTGCATAAATATTTGGGAAATTTTTTAGAAAACTATTTTTGAAGTCTGGATTAATTTTTAATCAAAAGCAGAATTTTTTGTAAGTGTAGAAGAAAATTGCCTTGAAAGACGATCTCACTCAAACGACTTTGAATGTCGTTCGCGCGAGATAGGCATGTCGCGCGATCTCGTTCGAATGACATCTGTCCTTCGTTCGAGCGACATGGTTATATCGTTCGAACGAGCCACCACCTCGATTTTCGTATAAATATCCGTTCTCCTTCAACACATTTTTTTAAGTCTTTCTGCAATCTCAAAATTCTGCGAAAACAGACCAGAATAAGGGTTCATCTTTTTAAGGTTTTCTAAACCTTTTTCATTCACAGAGCCATTCCCATATATGTATGTGAATCTTTAAACCTTCAAGAGGATCATTTACTCATCTGGAGTAATTTGTGAGGAAGCCGTTCTCTTCTTAATTGCTGCCCTACTTAAAAGGGATAGTTCCAGCCGCCGACAATTGAACCGACACCCGAGGGTATTTCTGTGTCACATAATTTCATTGTAATCTGTGTAAGCCATTTTCTTACAAAATTAAAGTGAAAATAAAAGGTTTTGCCCCTTGGGGGATTTTTCCTCATTTGTGTGTGTTTGAATGTTCTTGCTTGATTTCATCATCATCAATCACACCTAGATGCATGTTTAGGACTTAATTGATAAAAACTGAGTTTAATTAAATAACTTCCTTATTTGTACACAAGCGCACTCTTCTCAAAGATGATATAATTCACTCAACAATCAAAAGACTTATATTTCCACGTGCTTTTAAGAATATACCATTTTTGGTAGTTTTGTGAATTGACTTATGGCTACACACACGTGCACATTTGTTTTTCTTCAAAATGTGCATTTTTAAATTAATTTAACAAGTGATATTTTTTCCCCAAGGTGGTGTGTTAACAATTTTGGAAAGTTACCTAAAGTTTTGTGTAAATTTTTAGACATTTTATGGATTCCAGCCTCCAACTATTTGTACGATCCTAATTGGACCCATGCGTATGGTTGCGCCAAGTTTTCCGCACTGCTTAAAATTGTCCACACGAGGGAGATGTATTTTGAAAAATTCCTATAAATAGGTCATTTTCTCTCCCATTTCGTTACATCTGAACACATCACAATTGAAAAACTTCTCTGAGTTATTTTTGAGGTTAGGAGCTTTTTCCTTCTTTTTTTTTTTGTAAAATTCACTTGTTCCTTTTTAAAAATATTTAAACTTAGATATATATCTTGATGTTTTATTTTTTTAGAGAATTGAGAGTGCTTTTGGATCAGATATACACTAGCCTATTCAATTCTAACAACTACTCTTTAAATTTTATGATCTATCACTCCTAGACCTAAAATATAAGGTGCTTTGATTCATTCGAGGAATTTGAGCATGGCTTGATTTCATGGAGAGGAGTGGAGTTTCTCATTCGCTTCTAGAGCTTAGAGTGGATTTCTATTAACATATAGAGAAAATATCAAAGTCCATAGGTAACTAGTCGTGAATGCATGAGTGAGCGGTACCTTCTTGCTTTGAATAAAACCTTTTTCAAATAGAAATATAAATATGAGTGCATCGAGGTTTTTTTACCCCTTAGAGGGATTCCTCATAAAATATGTCCTGTGGAATGTTTGTGATCGTTATTTGTTCAATTTTGAACTTTGATCACACACTACATATAGATCACATCTAGTTCTAGTGTAATTGATTAAAATTTATATTTGGTGTTGTATATTAGTTATTCTCTCTATATTTGTCTAATTAATCTTGTTCTTATGATTAGGTCAAGACATTGATCACATGAACTAGTTAATCAACGTGTTAGGATAATTAAAATTACAAGAAAAATCATTTTAAATAAAAATTGGACATGTTATACAATTAAACATATTCACCCCTAGGTTTATGTAACACCCTGTATTTTTGGGAATATTTTAATTACATGTGTAATAGTAATTCAATTAATTTGAGAAATAACGTGAATTAAATAAATGTTAATTAGAAAATATTGGATAAATATTTATATGTTATTATATTTACCCGTGCAATAAGTAAATGAAATTTTATTATTTGATATTATGTCGTAAGTGGGTAAAACCGACGGGTTAATGATATCATATTCGGGAGATGCGTATGGGATCGTATTGGTAATGATATGGTAAATTGATGTTAGGTGACTCAGATGGTGATTTCAAATGCACGAATGATTCGAGATGGGTTCAGATAGTCAGAATTAGGTACCCGGGGATTGTGATCGAGTTTTGGGGACTTTTTAAGCTATACAGGCCCAGTACGGGAGTATTCGAGTCATTTAATATTATGACTTAAACTAATTTTAGGATTAGGGGAATATTAAGGGTTATTAGATAAGGGAGGCAACCATACACTCAAGAAAGAAATCAAGAAGGCAAATCGGGGAGGAAATTGGGGCAATTTTTGGGCTAGGATTATTGGGCAAGGAAGATCTACAAAGAAAGGATTCAGACTTTAAGGTTAGAGGAATGTTTTTAACTTGCTTGATATTATATGTTGTGTTTTAGTTCAGATCATAATTTGTGAAAAAAATATAATTTTTGGGTGGGATTCACATCATAAAAATGGGAATTTAGGGTATGAATCCATAGAAATAAAAGTAATTATTTATCTCATATGAAATCTGAGTTTAGTTCATATATAAGAGGTGAAATCTTGAGGAAAAATCTAAGATTTAATCATGTTATAAAGATGTGTTCTTGAATGTTAATATTTAAAAATTGATTAAAATTAAGGTGGATTAATTTTGGGAAATTTGATGCTGGATCCCATGTTGTAGATGGTTATTTGGATCAACTAATAGGTGAAAACGTGTATTGATGTTTAAGGTGTTGGGGAGATTATATTATAGGTTTGGATGAAGTTTGGAACCCATATGGGGGAAGATAGGGGATTCAAACTCGTATGAAACCGTAGCAGCCCGCCTAGGGTATCAACCAGGGGCAAAGTGATTCCCCCATAGCCGAACTAGTTCAGCTGCCCTGTTCAGCCTAGGCCGATTATTTTGATGTTGTATTGAATCAATTGGGATACGGTTATTTTTGGAAGATCTGGAGATGTTATTTAGGATTTCTGGGATGTTATGGGATATAATATTACCTCGGGGTTAGTCGGGAGTAAAATAGGGGTATGGAAATAAGAGTGTTTAGGATGGACGACACTCATAATTATATTTATGGATTCGAATGGGAACTTATGAGGGAATTAGGATACAGGCTGGATTGATATAGAATTAGTGTCCAAAATAAAATATAATTGTGAAATAAAAATAAGTAATTGAAAACTTATGGATTCGGGAGTCAGATTTAGACCCTACAAAGATAAGCTAGTGCTACGAGTGACAAGGACACTGTTAGCCAGTTTTTGTTGTGTATATATACATACAGGTATAAAGACAGTATGTGTGTGTGTGTGTGTGTGTGAATATATATATATATATATATATATATATATATATATATATATATATATTTGTGTGTGTTATTTATATATCTGAAACATACATACACTAGGGGGATATTATCGATTGAGGTTGCGCGAAGTGGGCAGTCTACCCTAGCATTGACCAGAAGGTGTAAGATCAATTCCCCATGTCAAAGGTCTGTCGAATGACCACCCAATATGAGTTTTGAGTCCAGTACTTTAATGTGGTATGGTTATGACCCACAGATGTATGACAATGATCGCCTTCGATTTTACGTTTACAATTTGGGTTCGGTTGCGTGATTCTGACCTGGTGGCCGAGGTTGACATATATATCCTTGGAGCCTAATAGCATGCTCTAGATTTTCATTTATGAGGTAATGCTCTGGGTATTGCGTTTATACGTATATATATATCTATATATATATATATATATATATATATATATATATATATATATATATATATGTATGTATGCGTGTAAATATATACGGGAAAATTAAAGGATTGTATGAATAGTAAATTTATATGCATGCGAGAGGACATCTCGGGGATGCTATGTGTAAATACGTATATAATTGCGATAGAAATATATACGGGACACTAATGTGTGAATATTGAATTAATACCTAGCGTGAAAATATGTAAAATGAATTGGTAATATTATAAATGAGATTTATAATGAGTAATCAGATGCGAAGGCATAATGTAATATCCAAGTTAAATAAAAGTATACATGGGGCATAAGGTAATGCATGAGACTAATATTAGCAGAGCATCTAGTTAGGATAGGGATCCTAACTAGGGTGTTTTAAATACATGCGTTAGGTGCGCACTATAGATAAGGGGCGAGGAGTATCTTATGGGAGTGAAACACCAGTTTAATTATGAAAGACTGCATTGCATATTTATTAATGTATTTTAAACTCTTGCAAAATATTTTCAAAAGGTTTTGGGCTTTGACCCGCATCAAAATATTTTCAAAACTTTTAGGTGCTGAACCCAAGGACGCCTGGCTTAGCCATCCTTCTAGTCAGATGATGCTACAACAATTATGGATGCCTGTAGGGATTGATTAGATTCTTCTATCATTAAGATCAAGATAGGATGTACTTTAGAGTTATTTCGTGCATGTCACCCGGTTAGTCGGTATTTGTCTTATTTTGATGGTATTTTCTTTCAGTTAGTTGGACTAATGTATTATGACTATTTACCAAAAGTTATCTGTTATTTTATTTATTCCATCTTATTCTATATCGATGGTGTTTTTGTGATGAACGTATGTTTCATTATTTTCATGGCTGGTTATATGGATAGAAATTTTATATACGCAAGTTAATTAGTTTTAAATTTTGACACCAGGCCTAAAAGGTTATTAGTAATTAAAATGTTGTCGACAATGATGCTAAGAATTAACCAAATGAAATTATTATTTTATTTTAGTAGAGGATTGATCACCCATTATTGAAATAGGCGGGGTGTTACAGATGGTATCAGAGCATCAATTTCTAATGTCCTTATGATCTCTACGGACTTGCTACGTTTTCAGTGTTATTTTTTCTTTGATGTAGATCCCTATGCTTCAAACTGTCGATTCATATTGTGATTTATGTCCTCCTCATATTATGTATAATTTAAGACAATCTTATACGAGTTCGATTGGGTTTCGTATGCCGAACATGAGAGGACGATCAATGAGGGCCGTTAGGAGGACTACATGAGGAGAGGTTCATCCAGAGACGCCGACTATTCAGGGGAGTGTAACTGCAGCAAAGGTCACCCCTATTGTTGCTCAGGCAGTTAATTCTAAGATGAATTCCATAGCGTAACCATTTCCCTAAGCACCTCCACAACAGATGGTGGTGCCAATTCAAGTTTACCCAGTCCAGTCAATATGGGACAGAGTCTGAGGGGACTTTCAGAAGGGCCATCCATAAGAGTTTTGGGGAGAGGCAAACATTTTATGAGATAGTCAATGGAAAGATGACATCCACAGGAATTTGCATAGGGCTGAGTCTAGTGACATTCGAAAATAAATTTTGGCAATTTTTATGCTCGTAGGAGCAGTGTTGTAGGATGGGAGTCAGTCACCATATTTTAGGAGAGAGACACTTTAAATAATGGGAAATTTTGGGTGCGGTTCGACCATAATTTCTTTCCATTTGTTGCTCAAACAGAGATGCAAATGAAGTTTCTAGACTTATCACAGGATGGTTGGACAGTGGCTAAGTGTGAGGAAAGATTTGTTTGTTTAGATAACTTGGTACCAGATAAGGTGAATACGGAGGAGAAAGAGATCCTTAAGTTTATTAATTAACTCACGTGGAGAATTTTCCAGCATTTAATGGGAAATCAAGACGATTTATGTCGATGCTTTAAATGCCAAACTTTTATAATGTCAATATCATCGCATCCATGTGAAGGGATCTAAAAAAGTGGGAAATTTTAGCAAGCATATCAAGACTGGGTGTATTTGCACTAGTGGGGAACCACATGGGGGATAGGAACTAGGGGTACCCGTGTAAAAGATTCAAATCAAAGAAATTTTGATCGTGTGACGATGAATTCAAATATGGTCAGCAGGGTTAAGGGAATGATGGAGGAGGATACCAAGGCCTGAGAGTAAGGCAGCCCTGATATGGCCAGTTGGTCCAGAGACAGAGTCATTACACAGGGAGGTGTCATGTATATCGAGAGTAGGGCCACATGCATAGATCTTATCCGCAACGAGTTAAGGGACAGGAGTAGGGTGCTTAGCAAGGGCAACAATTACAATAATTTTTGGTTCAGTTTAGACGTGGGTATCATGTCCAAGAACCATTTGAACAACCAGTTCTATCGACAATTGAAAGTATGGCTTTTATGCATGGGTAAATGGGGTATGTTTTATGTGATGTGATTGCGTCACAATATTTTATTAGCATTTAGTTCACACGTGAGGCGATTTTAGTGGATATATCGTTAGTATTAAAATTGTGTGTATATATTTACCGTTGGGTAGTGGTGCTCTCTTTGGTTCCATCGACAGGGGAGCAGGTGTGGACACTTGGAAGATATGTTTTTGTAGATCTACTCATTTCTGAGAGCTGTTATGAGAGTATGATGTTATCTTGGGTATGGACATGGTAGAAAAGGTTTGAGCGATGGTGGACTGTTACGGTACGGCTGTCGTGTTCATTATTCCAGGACAAGATGTGTTGTTTTTGCGATGTCTCACCTGAAAGAGGGTCGAGCCCATGTATATATTATATTATCGAGGAGACTTTCGAGAGTATAGTTGTTTGATGTGATTTAGGGGATATCGAGTTTACCACTGAGTAGAGAGATTTAACTCATTATTGATTTAGCATTGGGAACATAGTGATAGTGCAAGCGAAGTATTGTATGACTCGATTAGAGATGTGTAAGTTGAGGATTAGACTTATACGCCTGGGGTCAGGATATTGAGTGTCTCGATTATGTGTCTCGTGCCTACAGACCTCAATAACTGACAAGTAGTAGTGTATCGGGGGGCTCCTTATTTTCATTTCGCTTACGAGGTGTTCCACCCACGAACCTAAATAAGTTTTGGGAGTTGGAAGACGTTATTGGATGCTAGGGCATCGGTTTTGAACGTTAATCGTTGTACGTGTTGAGAAAACACTTTGAGCTGAGAGATATTATACTATATAAGGCCAATACAGTCGGGTAGTGCTGTGTAGTAAGCACTGGGGAAAACTTTTGCACCACTAGTTAATAGGTGGGGAAATCTCGAGAAGAATTAAATTGCAATTAGTGGGTAAATAAAGCATACCTTTACTGTATAGCCATGCCACGCATATGGGGCTAAGTTTGAGATACATATGTTACGTCTGTGATGTTTGTGCAAATATGCACCAGATATAAGGTGTATAGGATCCTTGTCTAGTTTGATTTTCAAAATCGTTCGGGATAAGGGGACTTGGAAACTAAGGTGGTTAATAGTATGCCTGTGGGAAAATTAAAAGCAGAATTGGAAAAGTAATATGGACTGAACTTCGTTGAAGAGAAAGATTGTTCGGATATGTATACAACAAGGAGATCTATCACACCCGAGATGGGTTAAAAGACTGTGGAGACCCCGGTGAGGGATCTCACTTTCTAAGGGAGGATCCAAAATTTTTGGGAAATAGAGAGAAGTCGTATTAAGCCTAAGTTTGAGGGTGGCTTCCGCATAATAAAAAGTTGATTTTTACGAGGCAAAAAAGACCTAGGAAGTGCACAGTTTTGGAATAGACGCATGGGTCACTATTTTGGTATACCCCAGGAAGGGGAGTAAGATGTACCACATAACGTGGGATATAAAGTGTGTTGATCAGTGTGGAGTGAGACATAGCGAAGTCGTATCCAAATTCACCACTCGTAGTTGATGATTCTAGTGACAAAATGGATATGCAGACAGATAAAGTTCATTGTTGGGTCACAAACATCATGAAAAGGTCAAGATTTCCTTTGGGTTTGAGAAATTGGTTGATCGAGATGGAAGAGATACTACTAATTTGGGTGAGTTACACTATTATTAAGTGTGACCAACATTCCATCGAAGGATTGAAACAGTACGAATCTCTGCCCAACATTTTTGTAAAACAAGGTAAGCTCCTTAGGTCCCACCTCCAATAAGGATTATCAGGAAGCGATGGGAACGAAGTTGTATTTTGATTTAGGAATATCACCCATAGGTCGATGGTTAGATATGAGAGGTTATTAAGATGATAAAGGTATGTGAGTGATGTACATCATGGAATTATAGGGTAATTGGTTGGAGAAATTACCGTCGGTAGTGTTACATGAAATTACTCATTCTAGTTTATTATTGTCAAGGCACTTTATGAGGATTAGTACGAGAAACCTTGTCATCTGTCCTCTGGTTTGTTATAGGTGGGAGATAAAAAAAATTTGCGGGCCGAACGTAATTTAGAGTTCGCCGCCATGGATTGAGTTAATTTAAGTTATTTTCATGTAGACGAGAAAAGCCATAAGAGTTAAATCATTGTGAAACAAATATTTTTGAAGAATAACTCAAGTGGTCCGGTGTTATTACAAATATATCCCATGAAGGGAGTTATGTGATTGGACAAGAAGGTAATTTAGCACCTAGGTAAGTGGGGCATGTCCCTAGTATTAAGATAATAGAGCTAGTGGTGTAGAGGCTCGTCTTATTAGAGTATTTTTAACATGATCACAATGTGTTTTGTGTATCATCATCAAGGTGAGATCTTAACAATGATGTAATATACTAATATATAATGATTTGAAGAGACTTGTCGGTAGAGTTATGCCGTAATAAGTAGGCCTTTAGTTAGGATAATACCACTAGCGAGTGTATAGTGGAGGCACCATAATGTTATCATGATTTGATTCTGGGTACGCGAGGATGCTGTGCGGGTAAGTATTCGAAGTTTTTGGTACCACGTATATCCGAATTTTGGGGATGAAATTCCTTTGTAAGGTGGTACGAATGTAACACCCCGTATTTCTAGGAATATTTAAATTACACGTGTAATAGTAATTTCATTAATTTGAGAAATAAAGTGATAAATAAATATTAATTACCGAATATTGTATAAATATTTATATGTTATTATATTTACTTGTGTAATACGTAAATGAAGTCGTAAGTGAAAAAATTGACGGGTTAATGGTACCCTATTTGGAATGCGCGTGTGGGGTCATATAGGGAATGAGATGGTTAATTTATGATAGGTGACCCAGATGGTTATTTCGAGTGCATGGATGATGAGGGATGTGTCGAGATAATCATAATTAGGTACCTGGGGGTTGTAATCGGGTTCCATTAAGCTATACGTGACCCGTACTGGGGTATTTTGGTCATTTTAATATTATGACTTAACCTAATTTTTGGATTAGGGAATATTAAAGGTTATTAGATGAGGGCGGTAGCTATACACTCATTTTAATTCACCTATCTTGAGAGAGAGGAAATAGAGAAGGGAGAAACTCAAGCAAGAAATCAAGAAGGCAATCCGGGGAGGGAATTGGGGCAATATTTGGGCTAGGATGGTTAGGCAAGGAAGATCTACAAAGAAAGTATTCAGACTCTATGGTTAGAGGCAAATGTTTAAATTTCTTGATATTATATTTTGTGCTTTAGTTCATATCATAATTGGTGAGATAAGTATGATTTTTGGGTGGGATTAACTTAACAAAAATGGTATTTTTGGGTATGGATCCATAGAAATAAAAGTTTTTATTTTTTTCATATGAAATCTGAGTTTAGTTCATATATAAAAGGTGAAGTCTTGAGAAAAATTCTAAGATTGAATCATGTCATAAATATGTGTTCTTGAGTGTTAAAATTTAACCATTGATTATAATTAAGGTGAATTAATTGTGGAAAATTTGATGTTGGATACCATGTTGTAGAAGGTTATTTGGATCAATTCGTATGTTAAAACGTGCATATTAGTGTTTAAATTTTTTAGGGAGATTATATTCTGGTTTTGGATGAAGATTGGAATCCATATGGTAAAGACATAGGATTAAAAGTCGTAAGAAACCATAACAGCCCACCTAGGCCAGCAACTAGGGGCGAAACCCATTTACCCCGTTGCCGAACTGGTTCGGCTGCCTTGTTCAGCCCAGGTCAGGTGTTTTAATGTTGTATTGAATTAGTTGGAATCCGAGGTATTTTTGGAAGGTTTAAAGATAATATTTATAACTTTTGGGGTTTTATAGGATATAATATTACCTTGGTGTTAGTGGGGAATAAAATCGAGGTATGGAATTAGGAGTGTATAGGATGAACGACACTCGAAAATATAATAATGGATTCAAATGGGAACTTTGGGTGGAATTAGGATATTGGCTGGATTGAGACAGGCTTAGTGTCCGTGATAATTTATATTTATGAAATAAATATAAGTAAGTGACTACTTATGGATTTGAGAGTCAAATTTAGACTTGGGAAAGATAGGCAAGTGCTCACTACATGGGCATGGTTAGCTAGTTTTTATTCTATATATATATATGGGTATGGAGATAGCGTGCACACACACACACACACACACACACACATATATATATATATATATATATATATATATATATATATATATATATATATATATATATATATATATATATATAGGTGAGGTGTAACAATTTGTCTTAAGTCGAACCCTTGTGGTTTAAACACACATCCTCAATTGGTATCAGAGAAAGGTGCTATTAATTTTCTTTCACTTTCTTGAGTTTTCCTAAATTTATTGCGTGTTTATTATATTTTTCTCATAACCTTATTTGTTGTTAATTGTGTTGGTTTGTATACAATGGATCATTATTATGATTCAAGTCCCACAAATATACCACCATACTTTGATGGTTCGAGTTAGGGTCATTGGAAACTGAAAATGAGAACACATTTGAGATCTAAACATGAGAGAGTTTGGATGAGTGTTGAGGAAGGTTTGATATATCCTATGATCAAAGAAGAAGGTGTGATAGTGAGAAAGATTTTCGTTGTTTGGACGGATGCTGACTTTGTAGATTGCAATTAGAATTCTGTTGCTTTTAACGCATTATTTGCTTCTATGACCACACAAGAATACAATTGTATTATTAATTGAGAATTAGCCAAAGAGGTTTGGGATATTTTTAGGGTAACACATGAGGGTACATCTTGTGTTAAGCGTGCCAAGTTACAACATATTGTAACAAAGTTTGAGACTATGAGAATGGATGAGAGTGAGACTTTTAATGACTACTACAAAATGTTGATGAAAGTTATTAATGCTTTATTTAATATTGGAGAGAAGATTCCTGAGAACAAAGTTGTTAAAAATTTTCTTGGAACTCTTGCTTCTAGGTTTAACACAATGGTTGCTATTTTGAATAAGGTGAAAGACATGGACACTTTTAGTCTTCAGGAATTGGTAGGGTCATTGCAAATTTAGGACCAAGAAAAGAGTGTTGTTATGTTTAAACCTAAGAAAGACTTAGCGTTTGTTATTAAGTCTAATGAGAGTGTGTCGTTGAAAGGTGTTGAGAAACCTAAAGAGAATGTTGAGGTAGATATGGTTTTATTTGTAAACGTTTTAGAAAATTCCATAATAATAACAATAATTTATTTCAAGAATGGTAGAAAATTTGAACCAAAGCGATACAAAGTTATGAAACACAACTCTTTTGGTGATAAGAGTAATCATAAGAAACACAAATCAAAGGAGAAATATAAATGCTATGGATATGGAGGTGTTAGACACCAAATAAATGTGTTTCCCACATATTTAACAAATATTGAGAACAATAAGGAATTAAACAAGAAACAAAATCTACAATGCTAGTATGAGTGACTCAGAGAGTCAAAGTGATGATAGTTCTTCTAGTGAAGAAAGAAGGAGTGAGATAACTTTTGTGGTTAGGCTAAATCAAAGTGAGAAAGTGAGTAGTGAAAGAATGTTGTTAGATAATGTTGTGAAGAAAAATAGAGTAAAATCTTCTTGTGATAAGTCACTTGGTGACTCGTATTCATGTAGTAGCAAAGGTTCACACCCTTCTATACAAAAATCATAAGAAGGTAGTGATAATGTTGTGGATGACATTCAAGAAGAATTTGGTGAACTCTATCAAGAGTCTTTGAAACTCAAAAAGTCAGAGATCAAACTCTTGAATAAAATGAAAAGTTTTCAAAGTGAACATGAAGAAAAAGATGAAAAGTTTGATAATGCTCAATTGGAATGTTTTGAACTCAAGAATCTTTGATAAAATATTTTGATTCTTTAAATTTGAAAAATGAATACATTTTGAAAGAAAAGGAAGTTATAGAACTTGAAAATTCAATTTTGAAAGTTGATTTTGAAAAATTGAAGCATGAGTTGCAACATGCCAAGGATTTGAAATTGCCTTACTTGCTAGATAGTATTGTTAAGCCATGCTTAAATAAAACCTAACAATCATGTCATTGGTTTTAAATATTCATCAAAACTTGAAAAAATTGCAAGTTAAAAATCGAAAGTTGAAACTTCTTTGCTTAAAAAAAAGAATAAGGAAAAAACTTCATTATTGAAAAATAAGGAGGTTGAGCCAAAATCCAATTTTGTAAAAAAATGCAGATCGATGTTCATATTGTGGTAAAATTAATCATGTTGTTCACTTTAGCTTAAAAAGGAATAAACCGAAAATAGATGGTTTGAAATCTCAAGAAGGGAGGTTAGGTATGAGAAGGAATGTGAGAAGAGGTGCGAGGAGTGTTGCTTTTTGTACATTTTTTCAAAGTACAAGGCCCCACAAATCAAGCATGCAGGTGCTTGAGAGAATGATATCGTAGATTCATTGACAATTGGAGAATTTTTTTTTGAAGAGATCCTATTGATGATCTTAGAGGTCAATTTAATGAGTTAAAGATAAGGATTCCATTCCTAGTGCAAAATAGAGGTGAGCCTAGGCGTAAGTTTCTTAGACCTAGACCTACAGTGTAATACCCCTTATTTTTATGGCTTTTAAATTGGGGATTTATTAAATTTAATTGAGATAAATTAATTTAATATTAATCCAGAAATTTATTTTAAATATTTACTAGCATGACGAGAGTTCGTAATTATTAGGAATTTGTTGAATATTACTAAATGAGTAAATTAATGTATAGAATTGAACTTATTAAAATTGTCACAAGTGAATAATATGACAATTATTGAAATTAAGTCGGGACGCGCATGTGTCGTATTGGGACTAAATTATTATAATAAAAGTAAATAAATTATAAGTCACCCGTATGGTCATTTTGAATGCACCAACATGTACGGAAGGGTCGAGATAATCATAAAAGTATACCCGGGAGTTTAGTTTGAGTTTCGGGATAGTTTTAGGCCTAACAGGCACCCCGGGAGGGCATTTTAGTAATTAGCCATTTTTAGGTTTAATTATGGATGAAAATAGTAGGTTTATATCTGATGAATTTAGAGTCCGCGAGGGTTAGAGAGTTAGAAAGTTATAGAGGGGCTACGTGTGACACCCCGCCTAATTAAATACCGGGCGATCACTCCTATATTAAATTAAAATCAAGGTGAACAGTTGGTTCATTTTTAGCATCACTGTCGTAAAAATAACTTTTCCAAATTTAACACCCTATTTAATTTAGCTAAGTGTCAAAACCATTTTTTTTAAACATTACTTTCCAATTTTATTTATTTATTTTATTAAACAATCAATCCGATAATTTAACATTTAACAACCCAATCCCAGCATTTAAAAATTAAAGTAAAACATACATGCTGAATAAGTCCCAAAGTAACAGTACTAGAAATAATTGAAATACAAATGTCCCAATAAAACAGATAAATAGTGGAAAGGGCGACACATGCCCAATAAGGAGAATGATAGAAGTGGAATCAAGTAAATGAAATCGTCTAAGCAAGTGGCCTGCAACTCCCACCTAAGCTGCAGCACGTTCCTTCCAAGGGATCCTAAACAAGACGCCCCTGTGGCTGGGCACCTGTAATATATACATATATATACAAGAGAGAAAGAGGAATAGAAACGGGTCAGAACCCGATAGTGTATATGATTTAAAAATTCGTTTAGCAAGTATTTAAATTGATACAGGCCAATGCAACAACATATTAGTGCGACACTCTCTTGAGAAATTCTCGCCTCTCTTCTAATGTGCACTCCTATCGCACTAACCTTCCCAATGGTTTATCTCATCATATATCACACTATCCTTCCCCAAGGACTTAACTTATCTTAGGTCACTCTCAAAATTTAAGATTTAACAACATCATGGTTTAAAAAGGATAATTTCATTTAGTACAAAACGCTCATTTTAACTTTATTGATTCATAAAGTTTTTCAATATCATATTATACTTTTCAAAACAAGTATTTCCAATTTGAGTCATTATACATGTCTTACTTACCATAACACAGTAGGCAGTTTCCCATATTTCAGAAGTTCATATATATATTAAATACTCATATAATATATATATTCTAACAGCACCCCACCTAAAATTTTATGGTGCAGGCATACTCTTCTATCCAATCCTCGTATCAATCGTACTAAAGGGAATACAAGTTCGAAATCACTCTCGAACTGTATAAATACATACACAAACAATATTGAGGCGAAGCATAGTTTCCAAGTCCAAGAGGTCAGTACATACCCTCACGTCTCTTAGGACCGTGACTACCGATTCGATAGCCTGTACCTAGGATTTCTATCTTCTAGGGTACGAGTCAATATCCCCCATAAGGCACACGAGATAAGATCGTCCCAGCGCGGAAACCTCGGGGATAGCAAGTAGCGCGGACATGATTTTCACAAGTATATAATATATGCATACACAATTATATAAATATACCACTTTTATTATATCAATTTAGGTTTATCCAATGACCCACATTCACAACATTTATCCTTATTTTCCCATTATTATTTGTCAAGTATAATGGTTCGTTTCTAACTTTAATTCGAAGGGTTTTTCCAACTTACTACGTAACCCTCATGGACTCTATTCTTCCAAATGTACAATTCAGTAGATATCCATTTATGTTCCAACGTAACTCTCTCTTACGTGTCTCTCCCCTTTAATATATACTTACATTATCCCTTATGCAAAATATCCCAAAAATATAGATTTCGCCTTACATTAAAGGATTTTGAATTTTATTTTCAAAGATGAGAATTTCAAACGGTTTCGAATTCGGAATTAAAATGGAGTTTTAATTGAATTTTTTTATTATCTCTAAGAGTCCTCAAAACATAAAACTGTCTAGCAAAAAAAATATTAAAAAATATTAAATGGTCCGATCGAGCTGAATTTTTTTCTGTAGCTTCCTCTCGTCTTCAGCTAATTCTCTGTAAAATTTCATCCAATTCCAACGGTCCGATCGTCCGGAATAAATTTTTTTTAGTGTTTGTATCTGATTAGAACTCTTTACTTAATCAAACTCTTAATCCTTTACATGACAAATGGTTTCCAGAATATCATATAAATCACCACTACATGAAAATTTCCCATCTCAAATTGGGGTTTCTTCCATAAATCTCATCCTAATAACTCCTAAACTAATATGGATGATGCATCAACGAAATAAGCAAGATAAACACTTGCCTGGGATTTTCAGAAATTTGGTTTGGTGTTGAATTTGGTGTGGTTGCGTTCCCCGTCTCGCGATCTACGCGTTGGCGGTGGCGGCGGTGCAAATGGGTGAGTTTTGAGCCTTGGAATGCCTTGAGAGCTCTCTCCTCTCCTCTCCAATGGCCGTTCTAGTGTTTTGAGTTATCTAACCCTAGGAGATAACCTAAACATCTGATATAACCCCTTTAATTTTCGTAGGTTTAATTACCCAAAAATACAAAATGACTAAAATGCCCTCCCGGGTACTAATTAGGCCTAAAAACGCCCCGAGACCCAAATCAAACTCCCAGGTATACTTTTCTGACTATCTCGACCCTTCCGGACGCATTGGCGTACTCAAAATGATCATACGAACAACTTATAAAATATTTACTTTTATTTATCAATATTTAGTCCCGACGCGACACGGGCGCGTCCCGACTCAAATTTCTAAAATGTCATTTTATTCACTCGTGACATTTAATATGGCCACTATTATATATTACTTTGCTCATAAGTAATATTCAACAAATTTTCCCATAATTACTAACTCTCATCACGTTAATAATTATAACATAATTAATTTCCGAATTTTTATTAAATAATTAATTCACATTAATATTAATAATTCCCCAAATTAATATAGCATAAAAATACGGGGTATTACACTACGTAGAGAGAAGAGGGAGACCTTCCAAGGAGGAGAACCACCAATTCACAACCTTTTTGCCGGATTCCACCACCGTCGCGTAGATCGAGAAACAATGATCGCAACTATACCCATCAACACCTGGAAATTAGACTTTTATCTCCAAGGAAAGTATCTATTTTGTTGATTTCTAGTTAATATTTCACCCATGCTAGATTAGGGTTGGCAAATACATGTTTTATTGAAGAAGTATATGAATTAGGAGATTTTAATCGCATGTTTTAGGAGAAATGCATTTAGTATGGAGCCTTTGACATATGTAGAGGATCAACCATGAATTTGTGATGATTTAATAGAAAAAAATTCGAAAAAGGAATGAGAATGTTGAAATTTATGATAAAATTACGATTCTTGATAATCCTACTGAATTTGTCCATTTGAATCCATGCCTTTGATGAATTCGTACATGTTTTACGTAAAAAATCATGTAGATAGGTTGACATAACCCTTGGTTTAATTATTTGGGAGTTTGGGATGAATTAAGAATGGTTTAGAGGTTGAAAAGTGATGAAACCCGTAGGTTGGAATAACAGAATCTGGGTAAGAACTGCTTGATCACTCGATCGACTCAAGAATGTCGATCGATCGACTGATGATCGATCAACCTCTTTTCATCGATCGATCGATCCCTCCTAGAAATTGAATATTTTTTCCCCTTTTAATTAATTTGGTTAAAATATGTAGGAGCCCTCTGGATATCATTCAAAGATTATAATGGGTCATGAAGAGGACCAGTAGGATCTAAGTAGATTTTGGTGAATGTAATTTTATACGAGATGAAATCGCGGGATAACGAGGGTATGCCATTTATTAGAAATCATACGTACGTTAAGTAAGGTATTGAGGGGTTCAAGAAAGACTTAGACTAGCATGGGAGTAAGGGTATACCTACTAAATTTACCTTTAGGAATAGTATACCGAGTGATTGTGTATATATATTATATATATATCTATGTGTATAATCATACCCGTGCTACTTGCTATCACGAAGGTTACCGCATCGAGTCAGTCTTATCTCGATGGGACCTTTATGGGAGATATTGACTCGTACCCTAGAACATAGGATTCCTTGGTACAAGCAATCTGAGAATGATAGTCAGACGGTCCTAAGCGACGTGAGGGTATATGTTAACCTCTTAGTGACTTGGAAGTATGTTTAGCCTCCATTTTGGGTGTATTGTGTTAATATAGTTCGAGAGTGATTCCAATCTAGTATTTCCCTTGTACGAGGTATACGGGGACTTAATAGCAGAGTATACCAGTAACATAGATTTTCTGTGGGGTATCGATTAGTATATATATTGTATGAGTGATTAATATATATACCTATACCTGAGGTTTTTCTACTGTGTGTATAATGTAAAGGAGTAGGCCCCCGATTTAAAAACCTTTTTACTTCAAAAACAATAATTTCCTTTTATGAGATGCGGAAGCGAAAGATGGTTCAATTAAACAATAAATTTTAATTTCTTTTCAAATTAAAATTAAACAACGTGAAATTAGATTAAACACACACATAATTTTAATTTCACTTAAAAAAATTTAATTCAACCCAAGTCCTAGAAATTTGCCTAAGTCATGTTTTCAATATTACCAAATTAGGCCAAACCAATTTTATCAAATTAAGTGATGACTTGAATTAAATTAACATTTACCCAATTAATTATATAGCACTAAATTCAACATAAGTAGTGATATAAACCAAATTTTATCTTTTTATCTAAGCATGCGTTCTAGGTGAGTATTGCAAAAGATAAAATAAATAATGAATCAATACGCCGCGATGTACGAGGAAAAACCCACAACGAAAAAAAACCTCGAACGGCCCTAGCCTTAAGTCCACTAAGAATTATTTTACAATTACAAGACAAATGACTTACTTCCTCGACTCGACCCCTTTCAAGCCTTGACGCGTCTTCTTGTAAACATCTCCGCCTAGTCGACAACCCCGGAGCTCCACCGGAACCTTGGAATCACCAATGAGACAAAGGTACACCATCAATCACATATGGTGTCTTTCACCATGTGAGAATGCCAAAGAAAAACAAACTTCTTCTTCTTTGAGGGATTTAGAAGAAAACCCAAACGAACTCTTCAATAGGTAGAGTAAATCGATGCCAAAACTCCAAGCAATGTATATATATAAAGGAACTTGGATAAACAAACTATGGGTGTAAAACATAAGTGTTTTATGAATTTTACTTGGAAAAATATACACTTAAACAATGAACTTTTCTTTGGAAATATGAACACTCAAAAACTCTCTCTTGGAGTTGGAATAGTATGAAAAGTTAAGTTAAAAAACTTGGTTCCCGCACTTAGTTATTCAGGTAAAAAGTTAGTGGGAAAAGAAGTGGGAAATAGGGAGAAAACTGATCAAACTACCAAATAAACTCTTCCCGCCAAATCTCGTTCGAACGAAGTCTCATTTGAACAACCCTTCTAACAAAGTTCCGGTGTATTAAAAGTTGAGCTCGTTAGAAATATCATTGGAATTCTCGTTCGAACAACCATATAGTTCGAATGACAATTCGAACGATGTTCCAGTGGCCAATAGGGGAACTCATTGGCAGACCTTGTTCGAACGACAATATTGAACGAAAAAACAGAAAGTATGAAAATTCTATTTTTAGCCCAGAAACATAATTTTTATGTTTTAAAGATACTTTCGAAAAATAAACAACAGTTTAAAATAAACTTACACCCAATGAAAAATTGTTCCAAGCTCCTATATATATATATTAAAATGCATTCATACCTTAGGAGCAATGGAACTATGTTGATGACGTAGAAACGAGGCACAACAAACACGGCATTTGATGAACCTTTATGAACTTGGCCGCTACGTCTTCAACTTTAGCATGTCATAGGCTTGAAGGATGGTCAATAACTCTATCCTATTCAAATGTTTTTGTCCGGAATTGATCCAAAACTATAAAGGACTCAATTGGAAATTTGTGTCCTTACAAATCTCCCCCTTTAGCTATTCCGGGATAAAAACCAACAAAAATCTTAAAGGGCCGTCAAGCTCTACTAGACTGACAAAAATGTCCCACCCAAAATAAATATACATAGCTTGACTCAAACAACCCAAGGATCAATATCTTTGCCCGATGATGAAAGTTTCCACTTAGAAGAATTCTTGTACACTTAAGCAAACACATTAAACGCATATGGAATATCAAAATACTAAATGCAATTAAATAATTACTCCCCCTAAATTAATTCTCCCTTTTATCAACTATGATCAACCTAAGAAGATAGTGCTCTCCCCCTAAGTTAAATCTTCCAAACTAAGATACGATTACAATAGGATTATATACCATTTCTCCCCCTATCATTCTCCCCCCTTTTGTCCAGGAATAGACAAAGGCTAAAGAATCAAAACGTAACTTATCTCCCCCAATAAAAGCATATACACCACTTAAACTAAACAAGGGATAAATAGAATGGGCTAACAAGATAAACATGCAAATGAGCATAAAGTGATGAGAACACTAGAGCACTTGGGCAACAAAATCATAACTAATCCAACAAATAATAACGGATACTAACTAGGATGCAAGAAAATGATACCAATATGATACATAAAGTATTAAGGATGTGATATCAACAAATAATGCAACAAGTTAGATACCAATTATGAATTAAAAGCATAGATGGACTAGAAAGCAAGGCAAAGACAAAAAAATATCATATATATACATACTCTAGATATAAAAAAGAAGCACAAGCACACACACACACACATATATATATATATATAGAGATATAAACACACAAATGACACAAAATAAGATAAGCTTTTCACACTCGTATGGAAAAAATGTGTCATATGGAAACGAAAGTGTTGGGTTGTGAACTAGTACAAATAAATTTAGACCCAATCACTTAAAACATGTTCACGGAGTTCTCAATTGATTGCAAACTTCATCACATTTGAATATAACCTCATGGGACAATATAGATTGAACTCAATGAACAAACATACACAATGCATACAAGCCTCGCATGTTGATGATTCTACAGACCAATAGAGTCATAACATTGAAAGTACAACTAGGATAAACGGACATTGTGCAAATTGTTGATATACCATCCAATCTCCCTCAATAAGAATATATTATTTGAATGAATATATCAAACAAACATAGGCCTTGGCAATTATTTTTCCTTTTAATGCCATATTTTCTTTTAGGCCTTTGGACCACATATTTCTTTTAGGTCCAAACGAACAGCGACTTACTATTTACAAAGGATAATAAATCCTTTCGGAGCCCTTCCCCGTGAACTTTTATATATATATAATATTTTTATTTCTCACAAATCTCGCGTGCAACGGATTTTGACATGCACTAGTCCTCCTAGGTCACAAATATGTAGATGACTAGATTGTTAGGAGAACACCTCACAAAGCTCATATATACATATGAAGTTAAAATTTCAAATGAGCTCGTGCATGTGTGAAAAGAGGCATATAAAAAAATAGAATCCATTATATCAACACAAAATCCAACTACTCCATGTAAGCATGGTAAAGAACATAATAAGCATTGGAAATCTAAACCAAAATTTCTATCCACATGACAGCGAAAAATATGAGATTCTAACACAAGTGTATGCCACATAAAGTGTGTCAAACTAAAATACGCACAAGAATTTTTTTTTGAGTTTTTGAAAATTTTAACTAAAAATAAAAATATATACTCAAAAGACAAATAAAAATCATTTGAATTTTTACGCTTAAATTACCAAGAGACAAAAACCCAAATAATAAACAATAATATTTTTGTAGTTTTCATTTAATGCAAACAAAAATGAAGAAAATATAATACAAAAGATAAATAAAAATCCTTATTCTAGTATGTGATTAAGCATGGAGCATAGACTAGAAAATGATTAAACAAGCATACCACTAGCAATGATATATAATATGAAGTACAAAAATCTAGAGTATGCAAACAAAACTAACACATTCAACCTTTAGATTTAGCAAGTGAGGAAGCATGTGATAGTAAATGAGAATCAAAAACTCTATCTTGTAAAGCTACCAAGTCGGATCTCCTAAACCAAACTAATGATGAATGACGATCTAGGGGTGTAGGAATCTTGGCTACATTGGTTTCCTTACATTTGGATTTTCTAGGAACATGTTTAAGATCAATTTTTTCTTTCCTAAGATGACCTTTTCGACCACAATGTGAGCACTTAAAGACTCGGTGAAAAGACTTACCAAAGGAATGATCTCTAAAAGCTTTCCTAGGTGATTCTCCTAAAACATTAGATTTGGCTTTATGAGTAGGTTCATTACAAGTATCGAAGCCTAAACCACAAGTGTCAATTTTGATTTGGACGGTGCCTAAGATTTTATCTAGTTTTTCGGACCTAAACTCCAAATCAAATTTGATGTTACTAGAGTCTTTTAGTTTATTTTCTAATTCTAGGATAGTAGACACTAATAAAACATTTCTCTTTTCAAACACGAGAAGCTCCTTTTTCAATAATTCCATTAGACCTCTAAGGCTATCTCTCTCGCCTTCTAAATACTTAAGCTTCTCTCGAAGAGTCCTCTCATGTGTCCTAAGGTCTTCAACCAACGCACTATCATCAACGACCTTGACACGTTCTCTTGAACTTTCTTCTAACTTCAAATTTTCTCTTTTTAATTTAATAGATTCTTTATATAATTCTTGAAAAGCATTTTGAATTTCACTCACATTAACCTCTTCTTCATTTTCTCTCTCTCTTTCTTCTTCACTCTCACTACCATAAAAAACAAGGGAATCATAAACTTTGACCTTGGGAGTGTCATGTGTTAAAATTTCACCAATAGAAGATTGCTCACTATCACTCACATGACTAGCCATAAAAGCCACAAAATTGGGCTTAGTGGGGGAATCGGGTCCCTCTTCATAATCACTATCACTAAGGGTTGCATTACAAGAAATTGGTTACTTACCCTCTCTCCTTAGTTTAGTGGAACACTCTTTTACCTTATGGCCATACCCTTCACAACCAAAAACCTAATTGAATCTTCCCTATTTAAGCTTTCATTAATAGTTTTAGGGATCTTCTCGGCTTTGTCATGCGTAGATTTTTTAAATTTCTTAAAATTATTTTTAAATTTATCTTTGTTAAATTTAAGAAATTTTCAAAACTTTCTAGAAAACATAGCCATATTTTCCGAGTCCCTATCACTTTCACTCTCTACTACTTGTTTTTTCTCTTTTTGGGCTTTTAAAGTAATGCCCTTTTCTATTTTCTTTTCAGTTTTAGAGGGAAACATTTCCAGTTCATAGGTTTGTAAATCACCTACGAGATCTTCTAATTTCGTAGAGGCTAAAGTTGGTATAGAATTTAAAACGGTCACTTTTGGAATAAATCTATCGGGTAGGGACCTTAAAATTTTCTTTACAACTCGGTTGTCGGGTATTTTCTCTCCCAAATTAAAAGATGAATTAATAATATCGGAAAGTCTAGCATAAAATTCATCAAAAGTTTCTTTTCATTCATTTTGATGGTTTCAAATTGAGTGGTGAGGTTTTGGAGTTTCAAAGCTTTTACGACACTTGTACCTTCATAAGTGAGTTGTAAAATATCCCAAGCTTCTTTAGCAGTTTCACACGTCATAATGCGACGAAATTCATCTGGTGTGATAGTTCTAAACAAATCATTTAAACCTCGGGAATTAAAATTTGAAAATTTAAGTTCACTATCACTCCATCTATTGGTCGGTTTGGGAACACGTTCATTATCTACTAAATGAGTTGGTGGAGACCACCCGTTAACTACAGATTACCAAACCCTCTCGTCGATAGATTTAAGTGACAATTTCATTCGCGCTTTCCAATACGCATAATTAGAACGATCGAAAATAGGAAATTTTGAGAATGGGAAAAATTCCATTTTTGCCAAAAATATTTTAAAGGATCTTTAACGAAATAATTTATCATTTTGGCTCTGATACCAATTTGAAAAGGAGTAAGCCCCCAATTTTAAAACCTTTTTACTTCAAAAAGAGTAATTTTCTTTTATGAGATGCTTAAGCGAAAGATGGTTCAATTAAACAACAAAATTTAATTTCTTTTCAAATTAAAATTAAACAACGTGAAATTAGATTAAACACACACATAATTTTAATTTCACTTAAAAAAAAATAATTCAACCCAAGTCCTAGAAATTTGCCTAACTCATGTTTTCAATATTACCAAATTAGGCCAAATCAATTTTATCAAATTAAGTGATGACTTGAATTAAATTAATATTTACCCAATTAATTATGTAGCACCAAATTAAACATAAGTAGTGATATAAATGCAATTTTATCTTTTTACCTAAGCATGCATTCTAGGTGAGTATTGCAAAAGATAAAATCAACAATGAATCACTACGCCGCGATGTACGAGGAAAAACCCACAACGGGAAAAAACCTCGGACGGCCCTATCCTTAAGTCCACTAAGTATGGTTTTACAATTACAAGCCATATGACTTACTTCCTTGACTTGACCCCTTTCAAGCCTTAATGCGTCTTCTTGTAAACACCTCCGCCTAGTTGATAACCTCGGAGCTCCACCGGAACCTTGGAACCACCAATGAAACATAGGTACACCGTCAACCACACATGGTGCCTTTCACCATGTGAGAATGCCGCAGCAAAACAAACTTCTTCTTCTTTGAGGGATTTAGAAGAAAACCCAAACGAACTCTTCAATAGGTAGAGTAAATCGATGCCAAAACTCCAAGCAATGTATATATATAAAGGAAATTGGATAAACAAACTATGGGTGTAAAACAAAAGTGTTTTATGAATTTTACTTGGAGAAATATACACTTAAACAATGAACTTTTCTTTGGAAAGATGAACACTCAAAAAATCTCTCTAGGAGTTGGAATAGTATGAAAAGTTAAGTTAAAAAACTTGGTTCCCGCACTTAGTTATTCAGGTAAAAAGTTAGTGGGAAAAGAAGTGGGAAATAGGGAGAAAACTGCTCAAACTACCAAATAAACTCTTCCCGCCAAATCTCGTTCGAACGAAGTCTCATTTGAACAACCCTTCTAACAAAGTTCCGGTGTATTAAAAGTTGAACTCGTTATAAATCTCATTGGAATTCTCATTCGAATAGCCATCTAGTTTGAAGGAAAACTCGAACGATGTTCTAGTGGCCAATAGGGGAACTCGTTGGCGGACCTCATTCGAACGACAAACTCGTTCGAACGACAATATCGAACGAAAAACCAGAAAGTATGAAAATTCTATTTTTAGCCCAGAAACTTTATTTTAAAGTTTTAAAGCTACTTTCTAAAAATAAACAACAGTTTAAAATAAACTTACACCCAATGAAAATTTGTTCCAAGCTCCTATATATATATTAAAATGCATTCATACCTTAGGAGCAATGGAACTATGTTGATGATGTAGAAACGAGGCACTACAAACATGGCATTTGATGAAGCTTTATGAACTTGGCCGCTACGTCTTCAACTTTAACATGTCATAGGCTTGAAGGATGGTCAAAAACTCTATCCTATGACTCAAACATTTTTGTCCGGAATTGAGCCAAAACTACAAAGGACCCAATTGAAAATTTATGTCCTTACATATAAGAAGATAAGTAATTAAATAAATGCTCCTAATCATAGTAAGTGTTTGAAACATCACAGTATTGAGAAATACATAATTGACTTCAATAACCTTTAAGTAGATGTTATCTTAATTTAATGATCTTGTGAATCAAAGACTATGGGAGGAGTATAGAGTTAGACTTATGAGTTATTTAGTAGTACGGTGGGTGTGCACACTAAATGAGAGGTGATAATTCTCAAGAGAGTGTCGTGTACTAACATGATTGTCATATTAGCTAGTAAGCATTTTAAATACTTGCTAAATCATTTTAAAACTGTTTTACACTCGGGTTCTGACCCATTTCCTGTTATTTTTTCGTTCTCTTGTATGTGTATATATATATATATATATATATATATATATATATATATATATATATTATAGGTGCTCAACCACTACACCAAAATGGGTAAATTGGCACCCTTCCAGCGGCTAGCCTTGTCACGGTCAATGAACGTGATAAGTCATTGACCGTGATAAGTCTGTGACAAAGACTTGTCACGGTCAATGACCGTGACACGACCATGACAAGTACAGTTGTCACGGACTTATCACGGTCTATAATCGTGACAATCTTTATAATATTATCATGGTCAGGGACCGTGACACGTCTGTGACAAATGTTACAGCAAAAAACCCTTTCCCCTCCTTTTTTTCCCATCGATTTCTTCCCTCCTTCTCTCTCTCTCTCTCTCTCTCTCTCTCTCTCTCTCTCTCTACGCTGCTCTCCCTCTCTCTCTACTTTCAGGTTAGTTTTTTTCTCTCTCTCTCTTCCATTTATATATATATATATATATATATATATATATATATATATATATATATATATATATATATATATATATATATATATATATATATATATATATATATGTGTGTGTGTGTGTGTGTGTGTGTGTGTGTATATGTGCGTGTGTGTGGTGGGTGGGGGTGGGGCAGGGTGGGGGGCTGTTTGTGTGTGTGTGTGGTGTGTGTGCGTGTGTGTGTAGTGGTGTGTGTGTGTGTGTGTGTGGTGGGGGAAGGGGGTGGGGTAGGGTGGGGGGGAGGGGGAAGGGATGTGTGGGTGGGTGGTGGGGTAGGGGTGGGGGGCTACATGTGTGTGTGTGTATGTGCGCATGTGTGTATATGTGTGTGTAGTGTGCGTGTTTGTACGTAATGTCCCTTGTAAACGAATTGATTGGTTATTAATTTTTTTAGTAAATTAATATATGATTGACCCTCATTGTAAATTAGTAAATTAATATATGATTAATTATGAAAATAGGATTGTCCCTCATTGTAAATTAGTAAATTAATAATTGTATACTTTAATTGTTAGTTTAATTGATGAAACTAATTAATTGAGTAGATGAATTAGAAGGAGTACGGGATACACATTTGTTGATGACATTGTTGTTGGATTATAGTGGATCGATGTTGGGTTGGTTAATTTTAAAAGTGGCATGACCACTGGATTATTGTCCATATGGGGGTGGGATTTTTCAACTTTTTTTGAAAATTACTTTGTATATAGAACAGTATATATATAGTATGATAATTAAATGACACATACTTGAAATTACATATAGTGCGCATAGATACTAGCCTTCTAGTTCTTATGCGTATGCATTCAATAGCCCTTAGACACGTTCGAGAGTCATTACCCCTGTAATGAGATCTCTCAAATTGCCCCGTTTGGACAGTTTGGGACTGCAAAATTTCTGTATAATATTCTTAGTGGCTTAAAGTTGTTACTTTTGGAGGAAGTTCTGCAGTCGTATCCTAATGTTCTCTGGGTACATACTTGATTGACAAGTGTGACTGTTATTTCAATTGATCAATTGAAATGACACTCACACTTGCCAATCTACGTCGTGTACTTGAAGAACTACGTGGATATGCTGTCGATTTTTTTTCAAATCGTAACAATGTGCATGATCTGTTAAGTATATTACAGAAAAATGCGGTCTTGAATGGGATAAGACCACTCACCCTTTAGAGAAGATGGAGGAAATAGAAATTTCTATTATAAATTGAATTTGAATATAAATAAGACATAATTAAATGAAACATACTATAAATCTAAGTTTTATTATACTAATTCGTGAATATAAGCTTCGTACCTTTAATAAGTGATTAGTTGTGGTAGCTGTGATGGGATATTCGAAATACAAAGAGTGGATGGGTGAGACAAATAGAATGGGGGATGTGTTTCGCAGAGGTGCTAACGAATTTGTGAAATATGCAAAGAGATGTCATAATGATGAAGAGTTTCCATGTCCGTGTGCTAGGTATAAGAATGGTAAGGTGTTTGAGTGGAAAACAGTTGAACTACATTTTTTAAGATCGGGTATGCAAGATAATTATCGATTTTGGAGTTTTCACGGTGAATTGAAAGTTCCTTTTATCCCCGACCAACCTTCACAACAACCTTCAATAAGTAGGATAGATGTTGAAGGGGACGACGTAGATCATAATATGTTAGAGGATTTAGTTGATGATGCATACGGAGTTTATGAAGCAGAAGAGAATGAAGTCACTGATGATGTAGAAGGTTCAAGTGCTCTTGAAGATATCACGATAAAACTTGACGATGACTACTAAAGTTTAAAATTAAGGCGACCCAACCATTATACTATGGTTGTGAGAAAGATGAAACAACTTTACATTCCATGGTTGGTTTGCATAGTTTGAAGATGCAATACGGTTTATCTGGCAATAGCGTGACAAGAATTCTAAAACGGGTGAAGGGCTTATTACCCAAGGAGAATACACTTCCAAATAGCTATCCTGTTACGAAGAACAGTTTGAAAGGTTTGGGAATGAAGTATAAATCGATTCATGCTTATGTGTATGACTGCATACTATACCGAAAGGAGTATGAAAATCTCGATCGTTGTCCAGTATGCGATGAACCTAGATATGTCCAATCTACTAGTAAGGAAGACACAAGCTCAAAAGTGCCTCAAAAAGTATTGAAATATTTTCCCGTTGGTCCTAGATTAAAGCGATTTTTCTCAGTACCATGGATATCTGAGGCAATGACTTGGCATGCTAGGGAAGAAGTAGGGGGTAATATCATGCGTCATCCTATTGATTCTACTGCCTGGAGGAGGATGAATTATGAGTATCCCAATTTTTCTCGAGAACTACACAACATTCGTTTAGCTATATCAAGAGATGGTTTCAATCCATTTGGAAATCTAAGCACCAATCAGAGTGTATGGCCAGTGATCCTAGCCTCACTCAACCTCCCTCCTTAACAGTGTATGAGACCTGAATTTTCGATTATGGTTTTATGGATACCTGGGCCAAAGGCACCAAGTGATGACATCGACGTCTACTTGGATCCTTTGGTAGAATAATTAAATGAGTTATGGTAAGAGGGTGTGAAATCATTTGACCCTTTTATAAAATAAGAGTTTACGCTGAAAGCTATGCTGATGTGGGTAATTCATGATTTTATAGCTTATGGGACATTATCCGGTTATGTAGTACATGGTTATTTGGGGTGTCCTATTTGTGGAGAGGAGACTGAATCTATTCATCTATCCTTTAGCTTAAAAAATGTATAATATTGCCATAGAAGGTTTTTACCCCTAGCTCATAGTTTCGGATTTGAGAAAGGTTCCAATTTTTTATTGGGCGGGGTTGAACATAGGCTACCGTCGAGATAACTTTCAGGTTCAGAAATTGAAAGTAAATCTTCTGAATGTGGACCTAATATGCCAAGTAAGAATCCCAAATTTAAGAATGTCAAGCATAAGAAGACCCCAACTGGGAATGAAACTGAGATAAGAAAGGCATGGTCTAGGAGGTCAATTTTATTTGACTTGCCTTATTGGAAGAATAACCCGATGCGCCATGTATTGGATGTGATGCATGCAGAGAAGAACTTCGCTGAACATATTTTGGGCACTTGCCTTTGGGAGAGTCATTCGAAGGATGGAGAAAATGCACGAAAATACCTTAAATCGTTGAAACTAAAGCCACAACTATGGTTGAAAGAAGATAGTAGGGGAAGGACAATAATTCCCCCTGGTGCGTTTACTTTGACGAGTGGGGAAAGGAAGGTGATTTTAGACACAATATATAATTTGAAGGGCCCATCTAGTTTTTCGTCCAACTTGGAAAGGATTTTTAATTATGATACTCATGATTTACATAAGTGCAAGTCCCACGATTGGCATGTGATCATGCAATTGGTTCCTCTATTGTTTAAGCATTATTTCTCCAAGCACAAGGATTTGCGAAGGGCTATTATGCAAATTAGTATTACCTTCTCACTCTTGTGTGAGAAGGTAGTCAATCGAGAACACATAGTAGCCATAAAATTGGCGGTGATCGAAGCGATTTGTGTTTTAGAGAAGTACTTTCCCCTAGCATTCTTTGACATAAGTGTTCACTTGTTGGTACACCTATGCGACGAGGCACTTCTTTGTTGTCCAGTTAGATATCGGTGGATGTATCCGTTTGAAAGATTGATGAAAGTTTTTAAAGATTACGTTAAGAATACGCGATACATTGCAGGATCAATTGCAAAGGAATACATCACCATGGAGTCATCAATATATACTCGGGAATATATGCCTGACTCGACTAGCGTTGATGACACTTATGAGTTCGTCGATGATGGTGGTCATGTGATGGGAAAACGAGTGAAATTAATGAGTTTGCAACATGAACAAGTAGCTCGTTATATATTTGACACACATGAAGACGTCGAAGAATGGAAAAAGTATGTTTCGATTATTATAACGTTTAACATTTTTTTAGATTATTTTATACATGATTAATTTTGTAATATGTAGAAAATATGAAGCGTGTGAGAACAATAAAAGACACAAAATAATGGTACAATCAGACAACGAATTTAGGTTGTGGTTAACACAAGAGGTAATTATAATGAAAATGGTCGTTATATAATGTTACATTACACTTAAATTTTATAGCTAATATAATTAATTAATCTATATTCTCAGTTCTTAAAGACGGGTGATGCGACATCAAGGCTTGCTCGTCTAGCCACTGGACCATTATTCATGGCAGAAGAGTACAAAAAGTGTCGATTGAATGCTTACATTTTGGCGCTAAAGTGTACGATAAAAGTACAAATGCATAGAACTCGGGCCTTTCATACAAGGCTCTTACTTTCTTTCGAGCGAGCGCAAAAGATAAAAACCTCATTGAAGCTGAAATGATTTACTATGGTGTAATCCGAAATATATTTGAATTGGATTATATAAGCTTCAAAGAGGTTTCATTTTATTGTGCCTGGGTAAGAGTTGAGGATAAAAATGCTTGTAAAGTTGATCATGTCACCAATTTGATCATGGTTGACTTGTCCAAGTTGAAGAGCAACGACCACGTGAGCGATGAGCCATTTGTTTGTGCATTTCAAAAAGGTTAAACAAGTGTTTTACTTGGAGTATATCAACAACGAGCCTTGGTCAATTATCCAACACGCGCCAAAACACATAAATAGTAGTGTGGATGACTTGGCTGCTCCTACAGAATATCAATCCATTTTTTATGATAACCCGATTTTAAATAATTTTTCAATTTGTAATAAATATTCCAATTTCTATCGAAACATCTATTTTAATGCTTTTAATTGATTTTCACTTTATCATTTTCACTCTTGTGTAGTGTGCGTGTGTGTGGGCAGTAGGGGTGGGGGTGGGGATGTTTCGAATTTTTAGTAATTGTACATATTATCCTAAATGATGTTGTTTTGGAGTTCAAAATTGAGGTGTTTGATAGTAACAATTCATTTTTAATTGTAGTAATTGTACATATTTTCATGTCTTTTTTTAATTCATTTTGATATGTACTAATAACATATTTCACAACAAATGTCTCCTTCAGGTATTAAGGCGAGGATGATGATGCTTGTTATGATGATGTCGTCTGGGATCGGTGGTAGCGAAGACGACGAGGGCTCCTCGGCCCCTAGGCTCTCCAAATATGCAAAATTGGGGATGGCCATCGAGAACAAGTCGAGGCTATTAGCGAGATCCCTCGAGCAGGTAAAGACGATCATCGACCCGATGTACATTAGTTGGAAGGAGGTGACATATGAGCTCAAGTTAGCTGTTTGGGTGGAACTACAGGTAATGTATTTATATTTATATTTATATTCATATGAATATTTCACTTTCGATTTCAATTTCATTTTATATTTATTTGCAACTAACATTGTATTTGTTGGATAGGAACAATTCAGCCTGGATCCAAAGCTACGCGATTTCTTCTTGGAGCAGTTGAGGGAGCAACACAAGACATGGAAGAAAAATATACGAACCCGGTACTTCGGGAAGACACGAGAGTCCATTATCTAAAGGCGTGAATCCGTCCCGCCGAAGGAGCCGATCTCATTGGCACGATGGCAAAAGTTCGTAGACAATGAGATCGGGGAGCAAAAATTGGCATCTCACCAATCGAGGAGGGAAAATCGGGCAAAAAAGACGGACGTTGATGATGCTTGGATTTAGCACCACCAGATAAGTGATGATGAGCTCAAACAGTAGTAACCATGGTAGCCATAGAGATGTATATGTATAAGTGTGTAAGTGTGTTGAAGGAGATGAGTATAAGAGGAATAAGATAATGATGTATAGTGGTTCAGCCAATTAGGCCTACATCCACTGTGAGTGTGTGATCCACTCAGTATGGGCACTAATGGCCTTGGATACAATCCACATAAGCTCACTTTCTCTCTCTACTGTGTGTATAAGCAGAGTTTTTGCTAAGGTTACGATTATCGATTGATCATCCTCTTTGTAGGTTTGTAGGTGACAAGTACATATAGGTCTTGGGGGGTGTATTGTACCCCCCAAGTATGCATAGTTCATGTGAATGATGATCTAGCCAATCCCCTGTTAACACCTGTAGATGCCACTTGTGAATAATGATGACATAATATTCCCTCACGTGAGGGGGTGATATTGTTATAACGGTCTTCCACGTGCCATGTGAGCCTCACGCGCACTGTTCTACGCATCTCCCAAACCACGCCCTGTGATGATGTCACCCTCGGCCTATGATATGAGGCCGAGGGCAAAGTTCCCTCTGGCAGCGAGTCTGGCCCAATTTAGGCCTCGTACTGTCTTACCCTCGGAGGGTCGTCTGAGCCTGATGAGGGGTCGGCCCCCTGAGGGGTCGTCTGGAGCCTGGTGAAGGGTCGGCCCCCTAGAGGGTCGTCTGGCCTTGATGAGGGGTTGTCCCCTGGAGGGTCGTCTGGGCCTGATGAGGGGTCGTCCCCTAGAGGGTCGTCTGGGACCAATGGAGGGTCGACCCCTTGGAGGGTCGTCTAGGCCTGATGAGGGGTCGTCCCCTGGAGGGTCGTCTGGGCCCAATGGAGGGTCGTCCCCATGAGGGGTCGGCTCCCTGAGGGGTCATCTGGAGCCTGATGAAGGGTCGGCCCCCTGGAGGGTCGTCTAGGCCTGATGAGGGGTCGGCCCCCTGGAGGGTCGTCTGGGCCCGATGGAGGGTCGGCCCCTTGGAGGGTCGTCTGGAGCCTGATGAAGGGTCGGCTCCCTGAGGGGTCGTCTGGAGCCTGATGAAGGGTCGGCCCCCTGAGGGGTCGTCTAGAGTCGGATGGTGGGACAATCTTGGACTTGTCTTGTTGGAGGGCTCCCTCGGCCTGGACGAGGATATATATGGGCATATCAATCACCCTCCAGCCCTTAGCCATTGATGTTGTTGAGGTGGCTGAGGGATAGTGTTGTAATTAAGATAGGTGTATGATCAGTTAGGTGAGTGACACTTGTTAAGCTGATATGACACCTAGGCAGGTACTCATTGTCGTTTTAGTTTCCAAGGCGTGGCGGCTACACACTTTGCTTAGGGCTTTGTACCCTAATGATGCCCTCCTCGTGGGCTGTGCCCTGCATTGGTTAGTGGGCCCACTCATTGGCAAGGTATTTAAACAATTTTTTGAAGTTTATCTTTCTTCTTCTTCTTCTTCGTGCCTGAGCTCTCTCTCTATAGTTTCTAGCCTTATTGCCATTTCTGCAGTTTCGACATTTTGGGTTTAGCAGCTTTGCTAGTTCTTCTGAGGTAACCCCCTTACCCTAGTGCCCTCTTTATTCTCATTTTTGTTTGTTTTCTTGTTTTAATCTCGTAGGGTAAGATTTTTTCCTTAGGTTGTTCCATAGATTTTTCGGTGTAACCTCCGGTAAGATGTTCTTGAATTGTTCTTGATAGAAGACCGTTAAATTCCTTGGTTTTGATCGAAAAGTCCATCCTGTTCAATTGTGAGATTTGTTTGTAGTTAGGTTACCCAAATTCTTCCAAGTGTAGGGTCTCCCCCTTAATGCTTAGGAGGCTTTATAGCTTAGCTGAGGAATTCCCTTCCCTGAGAGAGAAGTTATTTGTTGAGATCAGACGGGTAGAGGAAGAGGAGACGAGGGGCCGACCCTAATTGGGTGCGACCCATTTTTCCCATCCCTCTTGCCACAATAAATCCATTTGAGCCGTCTGAGTCTTGTGGGTCATCCCATCGTCCAGCCGAGAGTTATTCAGGAGAGATGGATGAGATAGCATCGTCACCAACTGGTGCCGGACCTTCTGGGAGAAGAAAGACGTCCGATCTAAGCCCAGGCCGACAGGCAGAGGGTATGGTTACTTCTGAAGCCGTCCCTGTGACTACTCTATCCCCACATGCTTTACAGATGGCTTTTCCACAGAGGTCTCTGACAGGTGATGAGGCCGAGGGAGAGGGGACTGAGGATAAGGGTGAGGACACAGATGTTGACCCAGTTGACACCTCCCATGCCTCATCCTATATCTCCTCAGTCAGGGATTGTGACCTCTTGCTATGGAGGCATGCCTATGGAGTGTCCCCCAATATAACTATGAGGGTTCCCTCCGAGTCTGAGAGGGTTTTCGAGGGTGAAGAGGGATAGGTTGCAGTATACGAACAAATGTTTAAGGTTGGTGTCAGATTCCCTCTGTATCCTACTGTTATAGATATCTTGTCAGCCCTCGACGTTGCCCCCTCTCAGTTTCCTCCCAACTCCTGGAGGACGATCCTTGGCTACATCTCCTTGTGGAAGAATGCTTTCACTGATGAGCCCTCAGCCGACGTATTTTTCGCCTGTTACAATATTACCTCCTCGTCTAAACAGCCTGGGTACTATCACCTGGGGCGATGTGGTCTGACAAAAAACTTCTCCACGTGGTGCAAACCTCCAACCATGATTGGAAGAATAGATTCTTATTTGTCTCTGGAGAGTGGGAATTCTCCGCCGAGGCACAACCTGTAGCCGATGGTCCGAGGGTCCCCAGAAGATGGTCTAACCCTTCAATGAAGGCCAGGTCATACCCCAGACTTAGTCTGGATGAGAAAGATATAGTAGAGTATCTGAGGGAACGAGGGAGAGGGGGTGAAATTGTAAAGTTCGAACATCTGATGACCCCCAAGTTCCTCAAGGAAGCTGGTCTGAGGGTCGGCCCCCTGACAGAGCTATGTGAGTTACATTATTTTTCAGTAATTCTTTACTTTTTTCAAGTGTTTCATCTTTGCCTCTGTATTATTCTGACGTGTCGTCCTCCTTTCAGGTCGTTCCTCTGGTATATCAGATAAACTTTGGGAAATGACTGCTCCTAGTTTTCTATCAGGTCTAGGAAAGAAGAAAGGCAAGCAGCCTCAGCAAGATCCGAGGAAGACGAGGGCCGTGGGGCCGATGCTTGTTGAGCCGACCGCTGATCGTCATAAAAGGAAAGAGCCTGAATCTCCTGCTGACCCTCAGTCGGATTCAAGGACGAGGGCGAGGGTAGAGTCGTCTGAGGGGAATGTCTCCTCTTCCAGCATGGAGGCCTTTTGGTACCAGAACTTGGCGCTTCTGAAGGCCGAGCCATCTTCCCTTATCGCGAACCTGAGGGCAGCCAAAGTGTCCATGTTTTCTGCCCCCTCGGCTACTGATTACTAATTTCTTTCAAAGATGACTCCAGTAAAAGTGTATGACTATGGTCTGCACGCCCTAGCTCAGGTATTTGTTCTCCTTTCATTCCCTTAGTTTCATTCTTTCACTAACTATTTTCTCGGCCTCTTGACAACTGTTTATTACTTCTGTGCAGTCTATGTGTTCCTTTACCTCGGCCACTAAGTGGTTGGCTGAAAACCAACAAAAATTCCATGAAGCAGAGAGAGCCATCCAGCACGAGGACGATTTGCAGACGGAGCTGGAGACTGCAAGGGATGAGGTAGAGAGTGCCAAAATTGAACATGCAAGGGTTCTGGATGAGCTAACGAGGCAGCATGATGCAGACATGGAGGCCAAGGACTTGCTTATAAAGGAGAGGGACGAGGACTTGACCAACATGGGGGCAAGACTGAGCTATCTGAGGCAGTGAAGAAGGCAGAGGCTGATGATGTGGAGGCCTACAAACTCTCAGACGAGTTCCAAGGATTCGATCTTGAGTACTTAGAGAGGGGGATTAGGACGGCCTGTCGGTGGGTCGTCCTTAAGTTTGCTGACGCAGTATCGTCTGTCCGCCCCTCTCTTAAGGCAATTCAGCTGGATGATCAACTTATTGTTGAAGCCCTAGCCCAAGTGGAATCTCAGCATGTAGAAGGCACAGGCACGTCTGAGGCTCGACCTGTCATGGTCATAGCAGAATCTCCAATAGATTTTGAGTCCTTTCCCTCTGACATTGCTCAATAGGGTGGTTGTCTGTAGCCCATACCCTCTTCGTGTAATTAATATTTTTGTACTCTTTTATCAGACGAACATCTTCATTTTGTAATGTAATATAATGCCTCGCTTAGTCTTCTGCATTTGTCTCTCGTGTGATTTGTATTGGGAATCTTTATGTTAATATCACTAACCCCTCCCTCGTCTTTCTTGAGGGTGAACGAGGGGTCGTCCCATGCGTTGACCCTCATTATAGCCGAGGGTTTTTAACCAATTTTAATTGATGCTCAAGTCCTCCCTCTTCTTTCTTGAGGGCAATGGGGGGGTTGTCCCCACCCTTGACCCTCGTCATAGCCGAGGGTTCTAAATACCAAATTAATGGTTTTTAATCAAGTCTACCCTCGTCTTTCTTGAGGACAATGGTGGGGTCGTCCCCTCCATTGACCCTCATTATAGCCGAGGGTTATAATTACCAAATTAATGGTTTTTAATCAAGTCTTCCCTCGTCTTTCTTGAAGGCAATGGTGGGGTTCTCCCCACCATTTACCCTCATTATAGCCAAGGGTTCCAATTACCAAATTAATGGTTTTTAATCAAGTCTCCCCTCGTCTTTCTTGAGGACAATGGTGGGGTCGTCCCCTCCATTGACCCTCATTATAGCCGAGGGTTATAATTACCAAATTAATGGTTTTTAATCAAGTCTTCCCTCATCTTTCTTGAAGTCAATGGTGGGGTCGTCCCCACCATTGACCCTCATTATAGCCGAGGGTTCCAATTACCAAATTAATGGTTTTTAATCAAGTCTCCCCTCGTCTTTCTTGAGGACAATGGTGGGGTCGTCCCCTCCATTGACCCTCATTATAGCCTAGGGTTATAATTACCAAATTAATGGTTTTAAAGTCTTCCCTCGTCTTTCTTGAGGACAATGGTGGGGTCGTCGACTCCATTGACCCTCATTATAGCCGAGGGTTATAATTACCAAATTAATGGTTTTAAAGTCTTCCCTCGTCTTTCTTGAGGACAATGGTGGGGCCGTCCCCTCCATTGACCCTCATTATAGCCGAGGGTTATAATTACCAAATTAATGGTTTAAAGTCTTCCCTCATCTTTATTGAGGACAATGGTGGGGTCGTCCCCTCCATTGACCCTCATTATAGCCGAGGGTTATAATTACCAAATTAATGGTTTTAAAGTCTTCCCTCATCTTTCTTGACGACAATGGTGGGGTCATCCCCTCCATTGACCCTCATTATAGCCGAGGGTTATAATTGCCAAATTAATGGTTTTAAAGTCTTCCCTCGTCTTTCTTGAGGACAATGGTGGGGTCGTCCCCTCCATTGACCATCATTATAGCCGAGGGTTGTAATTACCAAATTAATGGTTTTTAATCAAGTCTTCCCTCATCTTTCTTGAGGACAATGGTGGGGTCGTCCCCTCCATTGACCCTCATTATAGCCGAGGGTTATAATTACCAAATTAGTGGTTTTTAATCAAGTCTTCCCTCGTCTTTCTTGAAGACTATGGTGGGGTCGTCCCCACCATTGACCCTCATTATAGCCGAGGGTTATAATTATCAAATTAATGATTTTTAATCAAGTCTTCCCTCCTCTTTCTTGAGGACAATGGTGGGGTCGTCCCCTCCATTGACCCTCATTATAGCCGAGGGTTATAATTACCAATCTAATGGTTTTTAATCAAGTCTTCCCTCGTATTTATTGAAGGCAATGGTGGGGTCGTCCCCACCATTGACCCTCATTATAGCCGAGGGTTATAATTACCAAATTAATGGTTTTTAATCAAGTCTTCCCTCGTCTTTCTTGAGGACAATGGTGGGGTCGTCCCCTCCATTGACCCTCATTATAGCCGAGGGTTATAATTACCAAATTAATGGTTTAAAGTCGTCCCTCATCTTTCTTGAGGACAATGGTGGGGTCGTCCCCTCTATTGACCCTCATTATAGCCGAGGGTTATAATTACCAAATTAATGGTTTTAAAGTCTTCCCTCGTCTTTCTTGAGGACAATGGTGGGGTCGTCTCCTCCATTGACCCTCATTATAGCCGAGGGTTATAATTACCAAATTAATGGTTTTAAAGTCTCCCTCGTCTTTATTGAGGACAATGGTGGGGTCGTCCCCTCCATTGACCCTCATTATAGCCGAGGGTTGTAATTACCAAATTAATGGTTTTTAATCAAGTCTTCCCTCTTCTTTCTTGAGGAAAATGGTGGGGTCGTCCCCTCCATTGACCCTCATTAAAGCCGAGGGTTATAATTACCAAATTAATGGTTTTTAAGAAGTCTTCCCTCGTCTTTCTTGCGGACAATGGTGGGGTCGTCCCCTCCATTGACCCTCATTATAGCCGAGGGTTGTAATTACCAAATTAATGGTTTTTAAACAAGTCTTCCCTCGTCTTTTTTTTAGGACAATGGTGGGGTCGTCCCCTCCATTGACCCTCATTATTGCCGAGGGTTATAATTACCAAATTAATGGTTTTAAAGTCTTCCCTCGTCTTTCTTGAGGACAATGGTGGGGTTGTCCCCTCCATTGACCCTCATTATAGCCGAGGGTAGTTCCCCAAAGACGATCCCATTCGCATTAGAACTGTCAAATACAAGATGAGGGGAAACACTGATCTTTCTTATTAATTTTCCAAAGTGTTCTACTGGAGCAACACCCATTACAACTGTCGTCTGATATGACTTTACAAAATTATGGATAGTATTTCTTCAAATGATCTGCATTCCAGGGGTTGGAAAAGGGTTTCCCCTCTAGGTTTTCTAGTCTATACGTCCCTGGGACAACTTCGTCGATGACCCTATACGGGCCATGCCAATTAGGATGAAGCTTGTTGGGCTTCTGCCAAGTCTTTTTTAGGACCAAGTCCCCCACTGCAATTGGTCTCTGTTTCACCCTCTGATTATAAAACCTTGCAGTCCTCTGCTGGTAGGCGGCTTGCCTTATCTCGACATCTTCCCTCCTTTCCTCAATCAGGTCTAAGTCGAGTCTCCTCTCTTCTGTATTTCTCTAGGGGTCATACATTTGGACCCTATGAGTAGGAAACCCAATCTCAGTGGGGATGACGGCCTCTGAGCCATAAGCTAGCATGAATGGGGTCTCCCCGGTGGAGGTCTTTTCCGTCGTCCTGTAGGCCCACAGTACATCATATAACTCCTCAACCCATCTTCCTTTTGTCTCTTCAAGTCTCTTCTTGATCCCGGCAAGGATCGTCCTGTTTGTGACTATCGTTTTCCCGTTAGCCCGAGGTCGGCCTGGGGTAGAGAAGAATTGCTTGATACTCACCCTTTCACAGTACTTCTGTAGAGATGTATTCTTGAATTGAGTCCCGTTATCCGATATGAGGGTATTGGGGAGACCATATCTGCATATAATGTTTCTCCATATGAACTGAAAGGTCTTCTGCTCTGTGATCGTTACCATCAGTTCCGCCTCTACCCATTTTAAAAAATAGTCAATGGCCACGATGAGTAACCGATAGTTATTAATTGCCCTAGGCAAGGGTCCTACTAAGTCGATCCCCCACACTGCAAACGACCATGGGGATCTAATGGAGGTAAGTGACTGATGGGGTTGGTGAGGGATGGTGGAAAATCTTTGGCATTTATCACACTTTTTTACATATGCCGCGGCATCTTTCCCCAAGGTCGGCCACCAATACCCTTGGGTGATCACCCTCTTCGCTAAGGATCTGCCCCCAATGTGGCTTGAACATGATCCTTCGTTCACATCTTGCAAAATGGAAGGGACTTTAGTTAGGTGCACACACCTAAGTAAGGGGAGCAAAAACACCTTTTTGTACAAGGTGTCTCCGATGATAGTGAATTTTGCAGCCCTGTATCTCAGCTTCTTCCTTTCCTGTATAGCTTCTGGCCTCTCCCCCTCTTTAATATACCTAATCAGAGGGTCCATCCATGAAGCTTCCTTAGAAATATTCAGGCAAGTGCCAAGTGATCCCTCAGCCTCTTCAACAGTTGGTCGAAGCAAAATTTCCACTGGGACTATCCTCCTGATTTCTGTCCTAGTCGCCGAGGCCAACTTAGCAAGGGCGTTAGCACGACCATTATAAAGCCTATGTATCCTCTTTAACTTCACTTCTCCGAAGCTCTTCAGTAATGACCGCACCTTCTCAAGGTACCTAGCCATCCTCTCATCCTTGGCCTCATAAGCTCCTAGTATCTGATTCACTACTAGCCTCGAGTAACTATGAACCAAAATCTTGCCGACACTAAGAGATCTCGCCAAGGAGAGACCTGCTATCAAGGCCTCATATTCGTCCTCGTTGTTGGAGGCCTTAAAGTTGAACCTCAGGGCGTACTCAGTGTCTATGCCATTAGGTGCTGATACTATTAATCCAGCTCTACTCCCGCTTTTGCAAGAGGACCCGTCGACGAAGAGACTCCATACGGTATGTTCTTCTGAGAAACTTCCCTCGGTGAGTGAACCCTGTCTAAAGAGATATCTTCCCTCTTCGTTTTCGGTCACTTTTCTTCTAGCAGTGCTTGTCTCAGCCTTATCTGCAGGTGTGCCGATGAGCTCACCTTGTCGGGTATCTATCTTCCCGAGGCTCTCACCCTCGGCTTCGTCATCTTCCTAAGTAAACTCGGCCACAAAATCTGCCAATGCTTGCCCCTTAATGGCCGTCCTGGGCTGATACACTATGTCAAACTCCCCCAGCTCTATAGCCCAGGCCATTAGCCTCCCTGATTTCTTAGGCTTGTGCAAAACCTGCCTAAAAGGAGAGTCGGTGAGGATGACCATTGTATGGGACTGGAAGCATGGATTAATCTTTCTCGATGCATGGATCAAGGCATATTCCAACTTCTCCATCCTTGGATATCTTTTCTCTGCCCCCTGGAGTGCCTTACTGTTAAAATACACGGGCTTCTGTACCCCATCTTTGTCTCTCACAATGGCTGCACTGATGGCTGACTCTGAGACGGCGAGGTACACATAAAGTCGTTCACCCTGCACCGGCCGTGACAACATCAAGGGAGACCCCATGTATGACTTTAACTCCTTTAAAGCCTCATCACACTCTTCACTCTATTCGAAGGCTTTTATGAGAATTTTGAAGAATGGTAGACACCTGTCTGTGGCCTTAGACACGAACCTGTTCAAGGCAGCAACTCTTATTGTGAGTCTCTGAAGGTCTTTAATGGACTTGGGGGTCTTCATCTCAATAAGGGCCTTTATCTATTCAGGATTGGCATCAATGCCTCTTTGGTTGACAATGAACCCCAAAAACTTCCCTACTCCGACCCCGAAGACACACTTGGCCGGGTTGAGCTTCATCTGGTATTTTTCCATCGTATTAAAGGTCCTCTCCAGGTCTGCCACATGATCCTCTGCTCTCAAACTCTTAGTCAGCATGTCATCTACATAAACCTCCATATACTTCCCAATTTGGTCTTCAAACATTTTATTTACAAGGCGTTGGTACGTTGCCCCCGTATTTTTTAGGCCAAAGGGCATGACCCTATAACAGTATGTCCCCTTGTCCGTAATGAAGGTTGTCTTCTCCGAGTCTTCAGGGTTCATGAAGATCTAGTTGTACCCTGAATAGGCATCCATAAAGCTCATGAGCTCATGGCCTGCGGTAGCGTCTACAATCTGGTCAATGCTGGGGAGAGGGAAGTTATCTTTGGGACAGTTTTTGTTGAGGTCGGTGAAGTCCACACACATTCTCCACTTCCCATTGGCCTTTGGGACAATGACTGCATTGGACAGCCATTTAGGGTAGATGAACTCTCTGATAAATTCAGCGTCTTCTAATTTTTTGACCTCATCCCTTATGACCTCATACTTTTCTATAGAGTAAATTCTCCTCTTCTGATTTACCGACTTTGATCCCTCTACCACATTGATCTTGTGACATATAATTTCAGGGTCGATCCCCGGAATATCTACATGACTCCATGCAAAGACGCTTTGTCTTCTCCTCAACAGTTTAATGAGGTCTTCTTTAATATTGGGCTTCAGAGACTTGCCGACTTGGACGGTTTTTTTCGGGTCATCCTCATCGAGGATTACTGATTCTACCTCTTTCATGGCCTCTCCTTTCTTTAGCTTCATCTCATCCCTGGGGTCTAGGGTATCAATATTGTAAGTGGTTGTAGCCCTCTTGTGTGCCTTTCTTTCTTCAGCGGAGTTGTAGTAACATTCTCGCGCTGTCGTCTGGTCTCCCTGAACTTCCCCCACCCCATAAGGGGTAGGAAATTTAATCATCTGATGGACCGTAGATGACACAGCTTCAAACCTCTTGAGGGCCACACGCCCCAGTATGATGTTGTAGGCTAAAAACACATGTTCATCCATCACAAAGAAACTGACCTTCTTGGTAAGCCATCTCGGCCACTCGTCCCCCATCCTGACATTGGCCTCATACACTCCAAGGGGATTAACCTTTTCCCCACTGAACCCAATCAATGGATGATGGTATGGGACGAGTCTAGCATGGATGAGACCTAAGGCTTTGAAGCACGGCCAAAACATTACATCTACAGAACTTCCCCCGTCGACCAATATCCTCGGCACCTCACACCCGTGCACCCTAGTTGTGATGACGAGTGGGTCGTCGTGTGGGGCTAGGAGGACTTTAAAGTCCATTCTTGAGAACCCCACTATCTGAGTGTCCATATCGACCTTCTTCCTCTTTTCTGACTTGACCTCCAGAGAGGTTGAGTGTACCATCTTCGTCACTGCATTGGCCTCAGCCACATGGGCCTTCCTGTTAGCGACCTCAGACCCTCCTCCTGCTAGACCCCCGGAGATCATTCCCACTTCGAGCGAGATTATATTAAGCCTCTTGACAGGGCCTTGGACATCTCTCGGTGGGAGGTCAGGGTCGTCCTCATCATCTGAAGGGTCGTCCCCTCGGCCCCTCTTGAAGGCACCTTTGTCAACGTACTTTCTGAGCTTCTCTTTTTTCAGCATCTTCTAAATCTCATCTTTCTGAGCAAATCATTTGTCTGTTATGTGGTCGTGGTCTTGGTGAAATTTGCACCACAGGTTATTGTTCCTCTTGTTGGGGGTCGCCCTCAATTTCTCAGGCCACTTCAAGGATCGATCACTCTTTATTTCATTGAGAATATGTTCACAACTGACCGTTAGTGGGGTGTAACCAGTGAACTTGTCATCCGTAGACCTCTTCTTCCCCTCTTTGTTCTTCTTAGAGTATTTACCCCCACTAGCGCCTCCTTTTTCATCCTCGTATTTTGCGGCCATCGCCTCTTCGACGTTCATTACCTTTCCTGCTGTTGACAGTAATTCAGCCATCTTCCTTAGAGGGTCTTCGGCAAGCTTCCATAACATCTTCCCCTTCTGGAGCCCTCCAATGAGGGCGATCATGGCTATGCTCTCCTCATAGTCTTCCACCTCTAACTTTTCTTTGTTGAATCTGGCTATGTAGTCTCTGAGATTATCATTCTTCTCTTGCTTAACATAGAGCAGGTGTGTGGTCTTCTTCTGTGGCCTCACCCCAAAGCAAAAGTTGTGGATGAATCGGTCTGCCAGCTGCTTAAAGTTTTTAATGGAGTTTTTTAGGAGAGACATGTACCAGACATGTGTAGCCCCAGTCAGAGTACTAGAGAAGGCACGATACCTCATCTCATCTGAGATAGAGTATATGTCTGCTGCTGATTGATACATCTCGATATGGTGGACAAGGTTGGTGCTCCCGTCATATCTTGGGGTGACCACAGGTGGATTGAACTTCGATGGCGTAGGGAAGTTGAGGAGCTTCGCCACAAATGGTGAGCCTATGGAATATCCTCTCTGAAGAGGGTCGCGACTTTTCAGTATATCACCAATTTTATCCTCCAGTCGCTGGATCGAGTCATTCCAAGGCCTCGTAGGGTCGTCTTGGATAATGTTATCCCCTTCTGCTTCTTTGAGATGGACTGAGGGTTCTACCGCGGCTGGCCTGTGTCGGCTGTTTACCTCCCCCTGACCGTCGTCCCATCCTTGGGGTCGGCCCCCATGGGGTCGGCCATCAGTTGCCTCCCTTCTGGACCTCGCAGCACTCCTTGATCTAGATCATTTTTCCCTCTGGTCATTCACTCGGCCCAGCCTCTCAAAGGCTGATCCCCTGCTCAGGCGATCGAAAGTAGAGCCTCTCGGGCGATCGTCAGGATTTTGCCTTCCACACTTCCCTCTGCTCTCCTGGAGAGGTCGTACGGTATTGTTGGAGACCTTATACGGCTCCCAGCATTCTATGGGGCTTCCTCCCCCTCCAGATCATCATACCTGTCTTCAGGGCAAGGGTTTCCTTGCCTCCCCAGGCGTAGACGCCGGGGGTCAGCAATATCCCTACGCCGTTGAGCGGGTGGTAGGTCTTTGCATATTGCCTGGGGTGGTCCCCTGGCCTCATTCTATCCTGGATCTGCTGCCGGAGTAATCATCTCAGGTGATACCCCTGGTGGTCTTAGTATGTTCTGGCTCAGAGCTGTGAACTGCTTCTGCATGATCCGCTGGCTCGCTGCCAGAGACTTCAAGGCTGCCGCCACATCAGCCATCTCAGACTGAGGTGGTGGATGACTGGAACTGGGTCCTCCTCCATCATCCGGTGGGGGAAGTTGTGGTGGTGGCATCTCTGGTGCCATGTGTTTGAGATATGAAGAGCTACACTGAATAAGGTTTGTAAGCTTGAGAACCTTAATGGGCGTCTTTTAATGGTGAAACATCTCCACAAAGGGGGAGGACTGGCTCACCACCAGAGTGCCCAATGAGGTCAAGCTGTATTCAAGGAAGAGATGTCTTCTCGTTCCCACAAACAGCGCCAAACTAATGATGCTTGGATTTAGCACCACCAGATAAGTGATGATGAGCTCAAACAGTAGTAACCATGGAAGCCATAGAGATGTATATGTATAAGTGTGTAAGTGTGTAGAAGGAGATGAGTATAAGAGGAATAAGATAATAATGTATAGTGGTTCAGCCAATTAGGCCTACATCCACTATGAGTGTGTGATCCACTAAGTATGGGAACTAATGGCATTGGATACAATGCACATAAGCTCACTTTCTCTCTCTACTGTGTGTATAAGCAGAGTTTTTGCTAGGGTTACGATTATCGATCGATCATCCCCTTTGTAGGGTTGTAGGTGACAAGTACATATAGGTCTTGGGGGGTGTATTGTACCCCCCAAGTATGCATAGTGAATGTGAATGATGATCTAGCCAATCCCCAGTTGACACCTGTAGATGCCACTTGTGAATAATGATGACATAATATGCCCTCACGTGAGGGGGTGATATTGTTATAACGGTCTTACACGTGCCATGTGAGCCTCACGCGCATTGTTCTACGCATCTCCCAAACCACGCGCTGTGATGATGTCACCCTCGGCCTATGATATGAGGTCGAGGGAAAAGTTCCCTCTGGCAGCGAGTCTGTCCCAATTTAGGCCTCGTATTGTCGTACCCTCGGAGGGTCGTCTGGGCCTGATGAGGGGTCGGCCCCCTGAGGGGTCTTCTGAATCCTGGTGAAGGGTTGGTCCCCTGGAGGGTCGCCTGGGCCTGATGAGGGGTCGTCCCCTGGAGGGTCTTCTGGGCCCGATGGAGGGTCGGCCCCTTGGAGGGTCGTCTGGGCCTGATGAGGGGTCGTCTAGAGCCTGATGAAGGGTCAGCCTTCTAGAGGGTCGTCTAGGCCTGATGAGGGGTCGGCCCCCTGGAGGGTCGTCTGGGCCCGATGGAGGGTCGTCTGGAGCCTGATGAAGGTTCGGCTCCCTGAGGGGTCGTCTGGAGCCTGATGAAGGGTCGGCCCCCTGAGGGGTAGTCTGGAGTCGGATGGTGGGACAATCTTGGACTCGTCTTGTTGGAGGGCACCATCAGCCTGGCCGAGGATATATATGGGCATATCAGACGTGCACTACTCCGGCCGGACGTCTTACGCCGAGGTGGAGCATTGGATGATGGAAAGATTTAATTTTTCTATAACTACATAAATATATTATTCTGCATTATTTTACTTTACGGGGCCGATACTAATTTTACTTTATTTTATTTCAGGGGACAGGGAGTGGCCATGGGAGTAGGCGACATAGGCTCGATACTTATGTGGCTCTTCGTACAAAGAAGGGGAAGGACAAGGAGGTGTTCCTGAGCGTCGTGGTCACGATTGTAAGTAATTCGATAATTTACTTTTTTAATTACGTTATAATTTATTAATTTACTTATTTTACTAATCATGTGCTTTTTGTCGTTTCCTGACGAGCTTAAGGAAGTGCATGAGTCGCAGTCTGATGCTGACAAGGCATCTTTGTCCACAGACGCACTCAGCCAAGTGCTTGGCTCTGATCACAAGGGGAGTACAAGGGGGTGATCTCGCGGGTGGACAAATCTAGGATCATCGAATTGGAGACGTGTGACACCGAGTTGGCTCGAACGGTGGACTCGCATGACGAAAGTTGTCCCGTTTGGAGGCGATGGTCGAAGATATGTTCTCATTCATGAAGCATTCGTTGGGCGATGGAAAACTCAAGGGGAAAGGGAAGGAGAAGGTGGGGGGGAGGAGGTGCGGGAGGACGAGGTGCAGGATGATGAGGATGTGAACCTCGCTGCTTCATCGCTGACACATGAGGACTTTGATGATCCACTTCCCTATTTGGATCCCTTTGATCGACCGATATCAACACTTGATTGGCCGAGCATGTTTACACTGGACATATTTGATGGCCAGCAGTTGGGGGGTTGAGGGACCCAAATATCGTCCAATGTGGACTAGTTCATGGATGTGAGCTTCAAGACATCGAGCCCAAGGTGCTCGCCATGCATGTGATACCCGGGAAGGAGAACTACCCATTGTGGTTGTGCGAAGAATGCGGCACGATGTATATTAGTGGGTGTGTCAATTCGTATATCGTGTGTCCTACTCACCTCCTCGGATTTAACCTTACCCAAGACATGTAGTGACATTATTTGAATTGAATTGTTTTTAAGTTGGTACATTTAAATTATATTTGGATTATATCGTGATGCATATTTTCTCTATTTTGAATGTATATTTGCATTATCTCTATTTTATTTGGATATATGATGCTTGAATAGGTACAACGTTGCTATAACAGGTACAAATATACTGCTGGACAGTGGCAGTGGCCAAACTGCCCAACAGATTTTTTTTTCAATGCTGCTCAGAATTGTCACGGTCAATGACCGTGACAAGTCCGTGACAAAGGATTGTTGTCACGGTCATTGATCGTGACAATTTTTTTAGCATTATCACGGTCCTTGATCGTGATAAAACTTGTTGCGGTCAAGGCCCGTGACACGAATGTGACAATTCTAACTAACTTATCACGATCAATGATCGTGACATGTCCGTGACAAGACCGTGACCGTGACAAGTCAAATGAATCTACACAAAAAAAGTTGTCTCGCCCAGAATTGTCATGATCATTGACCTTGACATGTTGAACTTGTTAAGGTCAATGATCGTGACAATTCGGCAGATTCGGTGTAGTGAGCCACAGTGGCGTCAAGTGTAGATTCATTTGACTCTACGTGCTGCAGCTTGTGTGGGAGTTGAAGGTCATTGTAGTAGACGCTTCCTCCTTTGGCTCCTCATATTTCTATTTAGTTCTTTTAGTTAGGGCATGTGTCGCCCATTTCCAGACTCTTGTTTAGACTTGATAGGAATTGCATACACTTCTATCATTTCAGTATTATGTCTTCATTTGGGATTATTTTATCTATCATATTGTCAGTGGTTGTGGTTATTTATTTGGATTTTAGTAATCTAGTTGGCATGTTTCGTTGGATGATTGGTATATTTATCGTTTGTATTATTCATAAATTAGTTTATGCTTAAAAGGTTTTTACAACGGAATTTAATAAATAAAATCATTTAAATTGTTTTGACACTTAGCTTAATTATTTAGGGTTATTAAAACGAAAAAATTATTTTCGATAGTGATGCTAAGAATGAACCACACCGTTCACCTTGATTTTTAATTTAATAAAGGACTTATCACCCGGTATTTAATTAGGTGGGGTGTTACATACACCTAGACACAACACTCAACTTCCGAGGACTAGGAATAATAATTCTAGGAGGAATGAGAGTTCGATTCCTAGAGTGAGTAGTGGATTACCTAGGAATGCACTGAGCAAGAAAGTGGAAGTTGTTGCACCACAAAAGAGGATTGTTTGAAAGAGGTTGTCGTTGTTCCTCCCATTGATCTAGGAGATGGAACACTCGTTGCTATATAGGTAGATAGTTTGATAGGATGTCTAGAATCTTGTTTGTGTTAGGTCCCTTCCTAGGTCATTCTTGTTTTGTATGGAAACAAATCTTGTGGGTGAGAGTTTATTAATTGGTATCACTTTTCAGGTTTTGGTGAGGATATTATGCATATGTTCATTTACATGGTTTTCGTTACAAAATATGTGTGTAAATACATGCATCATTTTTTTTGTCAAAAATCCAAAAAGATTTTATGTTTTCTTTCTTTACGTGATTATGTGGTTAAGCATTTGGTTAATGAGATTTCATGATTGACTTAACTTGAATGGTGGTTAAAAATGAATTTTTTACCATTTGATTGTAAATATTGATTGATTTAACTGTTAGATTGAAATTAATTTGAAAATCGTGATTATCAAATTGGTGAAATCTTTGGTATTGATTTCAGACTACATAAGCATATTCATATCACTTGATGCGTATGAATATACTTATGTTCCTTTTTATTTTTGTGCTTGACTTAATCATGATCAAATCCCGAGATCTCTTATTGGTTTTGAAAGTTTATATGGTCCATATGTGAGATTTTGTGTGTTTTATACACGGAAGGAGTTACAAAAAATCACCGTTTTCATGCATTGATAAAGGGTACCATTAGAGTGGTTACACCACATTTTTAATTTAAGTATCGTTAGGTATGTGCAATCTAGGTGTGTAAAAATACAATTAATGGAAAAATCTAATATGTTGGAAAGATCCACAAGCCAAGAGCTTAACCGGCATAAAAACAAGATAGGGAATAACTTTTCAAAAATAAAAATTTCTATATTAGTTGACATTCAAAATATATTGATCAACATATGCTTGAGGGAGAAAAATGGTTAGAAACTAACATTTACTTGAGAAATTGAAAAGATATTGGTGAAATGATAAATTTAAGTGTCATTCATAATTTTCATATGATTTGGTTATGTGTATTCATTTTGATCTTGTATCAAAATTTGTCACACAAATCACGACTTAATTAATATTACAAAGTTGCAAGAAATTGATTTGATAAGAATTTTAGCCTTGTATGTTGAATTGATTAAGATTTGGATTAAATGTTTCCTCAATTCATTTTTTAATCCACATTGAATGAAAATCTATATGTCAAATAAAATTTATCATATGTGCCTAATCACAATCACACTTTACACTTTACACTTTTATGTTTGCATTTGTATGTATATGTGTGTGTGATTGTTGATTTTTGTGCATTTCTTTACATTTATCTTAAAATTTGTGCGCTTAATGTCAAATGAATTATTTTCCATGCATTGCATTCATATCATTCTACTTTCTGAGAGTCTGGGGATTTTCGGTCCCTTTATTCGCCTATTGTGGACATTTTTGTCCCTGACTTATGTTTCCAGCTAAAAGCATGCTAAAGGTTTTAACTCCATTCGTTCGTACGACTGTCTGGAGAATAAATAGGTATTTGTATGATCATTTTCTCATTTCAAATACATTCATCTTTAGATCGTAAACCCTAACAAAATTATGTCCTAGATTATTTTTTTAATTGGGTGTTGATTTATAAAGGATTTAAGAGAAGATTCGGTGCTAGCTGATAAAACCCCTAGTTTTATATTTGTGTCATTTGATTTGGTTTCTCTTTGGTAAGTATTCAATACTTGTTCCGAGATGATGATTTGTTAAGGAAAACAGCATGAGATTGACTTTTAAAAGGAGAAAAAATTTCAGCCCTGAAGATCTTTGATTAATCATGCATTAAAATGATATCAAGAACTAGGTTTAAAGATTAAACCTAGGGATTAGGAAAATAATACTATAGCAAATCATGTTGTGATTTGTATGAGGAGAAAAAAGAATAAGATGATGAAATCCTTGCTTCCCTCCAAGGTCTCCGAAAACCTTGATTAACGTTTTGTAAAGCTTAGATCTTCTAGTGTATGATCCTCCCCAAAGCTAGGTAGCTATTTTCTCTCAACCTTCTTAAATCCTAATATTAGATCATTCACTTTAAAAACCCTTCCCACACCATTATACACAAGTACAAAAGGTGAGCTTCTGACTAATGGGGTTTCTTCAAAGTTTGGGCCCAACTACTTGGGTATTCGGACTATACTATGAACCCAAGACAAATAATTAAATTAGCTCCTAATAAATACTCAAAAATCCCAAATTAAAATTGCAGTAATTTATTTTCTTTCTTTATTAAATCATAACTACTTCTAATAAATAGTTATGATTGCATTCTAATTTAATTATCTCATAAATCACTCGAATGTAACGAGGTCTTATTTGCAAAGTTGATTATGGTATATAATATAATTCCATGTATTAAGTGTTTGATACCCGCTTAGACAAATCGATTTATTGTAAATTGATTTTAACCAATATCTAATCAATTCCTTGATTCTCAGACTTAAATCACTTACTACCCCACCAGGATTACAAAATAATCCACCGTCCGGGTTTTACTTGGTGAAAACAAAATATGTAAGTCTATCATGGGGGTACCACAATCGATGGTATCCCATGGATGTGAATTCCTCCAAATTATGATATCAGACCTACTAACACAACTACCACCCAATATGGGGGGGGGGGGGGGGGGATAATTTGATCTGATAAAATCAAATCTCGTCCATTTCAATCTATGTGACATTTTTATAAGCATGGCAATCCTTAAAATTATTGGTATTACAAATGGTGTGAGATTGCCTGAGTCTAATAAAGACATCCCTTAGACTCAAATCTCATGAGTGGCCATTTAGAATACATTCTTTGGATGCACTGATAAAAATCCGCAGACGAACTATCAAACAAGTTCTTGAACCATTATATAGGTTCCCATTGTTTGATATGAACTACTAGTATTAGATCACAACCATTCCGATATGATGTTAAATCTTAGCTAGGTTGTGAACGTTTCAATACTACTAAAACTAGAATCCCAATCTCTTAGTGATCAGTCCGAAGACAACTCACCTAAATTCCCACTGAGATCTATTAACCAACGTGTATATAATATATTTAAAAAAGCATAAGGCATTATCATTACATGATTCTTATTGTAAAATGAATTAACACACCTTTACTTAAATGTAAACATCAGACATGGTTTTAAGAATAAATCACAAATAATCTCCAACTTAGTTTGTATGTATCTAACTCCCAACCCTTCTACATGACAATTTGCATCATATCGGTAGAGGACTAATCGGGTATTATCCTATACAATCTTATGATAAAATTATCATCCACTTGTTCGATATTTTGAACTATATGAAACCTACACTTAATGTGCTTAACCCTTTTAGGAGTTACAACTTCTCTTAAACTTGCAATTGAACCTCTGTGAACATAAAAAGTGTAATAGCCAATTGCACTTGAAGGGACATCATCCCAGTTACTTAGGAAGTAACAGATCCACATCGCCTCTTTAGTTGTCCCCTAAGTGACTAACTTTCGCCTTCCTTATGGAATTAATATTCCAATATTTTTTCACACGCCTCAAACTTATATCTCAACTTCCTTGGGTAAACACATATTCTGAGGTAGAAAATATGGAATCCTTATCTGACTGAAAGCCTAGTATTTGTGCCTAAAGGGTGCAATACTATTAGACTAGAATATGTTTATCTTGTCTAATCATAATAGATTTTAGTCTAGAACACAATATAACATATTTGAGGTTTCCCACCTACAAAGCATTAAGACATTCCTCGTTCCTTCCATCTAATCAAGTTTCCTAAGACATTGATTCCCAGAAAGAGCGATTCCATACTTTAAAAGAAACTCTTTTCATGGAATCTCTATGTTAATCCTGTGTGTACAACATTTACATATTGAACTTGGCATAAGCCTGACATCATTTACAACTGATCTTGCGAAAGCTTGATCATAAAGACGTGCTTGGATTGTCCTAAGTACTTTATATTGAACATCTCCTTCCATCTAACCATATGTCCTAAGACATTGCTTTCCACACAAAATGTTTCCATACTTGAAAATAACTATTTTCATGGAATTTTGATGCTAATCATTTGTATATAATATTAATATAATTGATTGGGATATGCCCAACAACCTTTTTAATTGATATAACGAAAACTTGATCTTAAATATGTGTCCGACTATCAACAACTTGATCATAAATACTTTATATCAAATATCCGGAAAACCACACTCCTATGTCAGACAATACTCCCACATCGTTCCCGATTAGGCAAGTATTATTCATAAATTATACTAGCAATACTATCGTGTTTCCATCATGCATCTTATACTAACATTTTTTTTTGGAGATTTGATAAAAATAAAATCTTGGTTACCTGATCAAACTGAATAATACAAGACCTTGATGTTATATCAAATACATACATAGGTGTCACAGGCTTACATCACTTGGCATTTACCGACTTCTTACTATGTACTTGTCAAGAAAATCATTCAAGAACATAGTATTGACATTAAAAGAATCTCGACAGACTTTAGCATGGCTACCGGGATAAGGTTTTCTCATAGTCAATCCCAATCTTTCTAAGTAAATCCTTTATCAAGCCTCTCCTTGAAGGTTTGCACCTTCGTATCCATCTATATTTTAACCACTTGTAGGTCCACTTTTCCCCGATGGTTTTTACCACATTAAAAAGTCTACAAACCCTAAAACTTCATTCGAATACATCGAATCTCTTTTGTTATCCATATTCATAAGTCAAAAGAAAAAATCCTTATCTTGGAATGCCTCATTATAGGTCTCGAGGCCCGGTTCATATTTTCTTAGTATCTCATCAAAATGATCACCCAAAACAATTTCCATTAAGGATGACTCCTAATGCTACCATTATGATGTTGCCCAAATTGATATCCAATATCAGTGATATGTGTATCCTGATTATCGACAATACTCCCACTACGATAAGGTAGTGTATTATCGATATTAGGTTGCATTTAATCTTGTATGGGTGGTCTAGAAACATTAGTAACATGATGTACCTTTTCATATTGGAAGACTAACTTATACTTGGGTCCTTGGTTTATTACATAATCCTATTATAACATCTTTCATTTGATGAAATCAATTTCTTTTCTTGTATTTAGGAATTTGATATAAACTAATTTTATAACCTTTGGGATAACTAACAAAAAGACATACCTCTGCCCTTAATTTCAACTTCCTTGGATCCTTCAAGGTCTTGAGTGTCAAGGACCACAAAATCCGAACTTGACATAGAATGAGCTTACGCACAGTCCAATGTCAATTGGGAATTAAAAAGACCATTTAAGAAGAAATTAAATTCAAAATGCACATACCCATCTCTTAAGTAAAATCACAATAAGTAAAATACCAATAAGAATCTTGTTGTCCATAATAACTAACCTTGGACCTTGTCATTTCCACAAGATCTTTATTCATTCATTTCCTCTACACCATTCCGAAGTGGAACACCCAGTGTAGACAACTGCGTTAAAATCTCACACCTCTGATAAAGGATCCCTTGACCATCCCAATAGGTAAACACCTCTACGATTAGATCGTAGAACTTGGATTAGTTTTTGCCACGTACGGTCCACTTTAGCCTTGCACACTTTAAACTAGTAAAATGTTTTATACTTGTGGTGCACGAGGTAAATAGATCCATACCTTCAAATGAACATCAATGAAATCGATAAAGCACTCAAAACCACCTCTTGACCGGATAGTCAAAATGAACCATTCCTAGCACATCTTTGACTCTTAAACTTTGGGACATGAGGTTACCTTTGGTTGTTTTAACTTCTAAATAGAATTCAATACTATAAGTGCCACCACTTCAAATGAACTTAATTTTCTATTTTAAATTAGTCTTAAAATTCCATTGAGAATAAAACAACCTAAGCATCGGTGCCAAAATTGTGTTTGCCTCTAGAAGGAAACTTTCAATTTAATGATCTTGTCCATTAAATTATTCAATTCAGTAACTAGCGATATTTGCGAGGCAAACCTTATAATGTATAAATAACTTTCCAATGTACCAGAAACGATAAAGGGTGTCCAATTTTGATATAATTTTTTTATAAAATTAATTAAACATCTATTCAAGCTTAATTTAGAAAACCGAAACCAACTTTTCTAAAACCTGGGTACATTAAATAATTTACATACATTAACTATATGTCTACACCCAAAATTTATAAGAATATCCCACCGCTAATACCGCCGCCTTATTCTAATTAACCATACCTTGAACATCTCTTTTAAAATAATTACTCGGTCACCTAGAACCTCTGCAATGAGTTGCAGTCCTAATTTGTGATTCTCGGGTATACATACCAGGTTACTACAAATTGGAGCATAAATCACGCATTTAATTTGAAAAGAAAAACAATATTACCGTGTCCTTTTCCTTATATAGCAAGAAAAAAACGGACACTCTTGGTATAAAAATTCTAACTGCTTATAGTGAGAATACCTACCATTTGGCTATTTCATTACTATCAAGGAATGTGAAGTTTACTTAACCCAAACTGTTGTATCTAAGATCTAGAATTATCCTCCCACATCCTTTTTGGAAGATAAATAAATCTCTTCTCAAACAACCAACACCAACCATTGGCTACCAATGATCTTCATTCCTAGATTACGAAATGGTACCGAGTTTGCCCACTAAATTAAATCCAAAGAATCATTTATTCAACCAATGATAAAATAATTATAAGAACATGATTCTCACTTGAGTGTTATCAATCAATCAAAGGAGTCTACAAATTTTCATGCATCAATTCTTTAAAGTAAAACAAATGCACATATCTAAATTCCTCATTGGTGGGATCGAACACATGTAACACTTAATTTATAAGAATTACCATGTATTTAAAACTACCGTGATTCCACGATTAAATCCATTCGTTGTGGGACCAAATGAGTTGACACAAGGAGTTAATCACTTCACTATCTTAAAATATCAATGGAAATTGTGGGTTAAATAGGTTTATTATCCTCAAATGTTATAACAATGTCCAATTATATTTTCAGTCCTTGAAACTTATTACATTTAAAAACTTTAAGACTATAATAGAGAGAAAAATTTGAATTCCTTATTGAAAGATTAGAATAAAAAAAATTAAAAAAATAATTTTCGATTAAAACATGAGAATTAATTTGATTAAATTTTAAATTGTCATCCTATAACTAGAAATTTTTAAAATTAATATCGTCGGATATCCTTGTTCCCATATGAGGTGATATTTCTCGTTTGGATACTAAATCCCCCACCTTGAACCAGACGAATATTCATATTTCATTATGATATCCGAATAGCTCAGTACCTTTCTATCCAACATAATGAATTGTCGATGACTTTTTATCCCACTCCTAATAATAGTGACTATGTTGGGGAGGATATCAAAAGTTGTGTCTAAGTGTATACACCAGTTCATTCCTTGAAATAGAACCTTCTCGTGATGGACTTTTAGATTTGGGAGGGGGGGCTCGAACTCACTCACATTCTAATTCTCATAATTATCACTTAAGAGTTTTAATGTATCCCTGATGCCCTGATTAATTCCAGTCGTTTGGGGGGGGGGGGGGGGGGGGAGACGAGCTGATGTAAGGAATTGATCATATCTGATTCATAAAACACCGATGGAGACTGTGGAATTTATGGTAAATCCCCTCTCCCACTTAGTAAAACTATAGGGTTTTAAAAAATAATTCATTCAATTCTAAAAAACCAAATTAAATTCTTAGTAATTTCCAATTTACTTTTACAAATTAAATTACCCGATCTCATAATTTTAAATTTCCAAAAATAAAACCATCGTAAAATTAAAATAAATCCTAGAGATCAAAATTTAATTTAAACCATTAAATTAATTATCCTGATTGAATTAAATTTAGAAAAGACTAAATAAAACAAATTTTTCAGAAAAATGGAGATCTAGGTTGGTCTCAAAAATAAAATTCATGTTCTCCCCACAAACAGGTGCTCCTAATTATTTCATTAATTAGCACACAAATTATGCAACATTATAAAAAAATTACACATAGAAAAAAATATAAAACAAATCTAAATATAAATAAAAAGGCAAAATTACCCCTTTCCATCATGGCGTAAACTTTTCTTGAAGTAAAAATCTTCAAGCCAAAAAATCCTTATTGTAAAAGACTTTCCTTTGAATTAGAGTCCATATTGAAGTAGAATTCATAAAAAATAAAGGTTCTTGAAAATATTTCTTTCTCGAAACTCATTAGACCTAGTTTGAAAGGGAGATGAGGAATAACCACCACGAGAAGTCACCGAAAACACTAAGAAAACCAAGCAGTAAAACTGCCTCTGCTCCATCGGATCGATCTGGCCTAGAAATTGGATAGATCCAATTTATGGATCGATCTAGACTAAATTTTGGATTGGTCCGAATAACATGTGTTCACATCTTCTTCTCCACTTCGCATATTAATCCAAAAATGTCCATGACTCTTTTGGATATTCGTAAAACACCAGGAAAATTTCCCTAACACTCAAACCCATATAAATACATGATTATAATATTAAAGGGACCTTACATACAATCATAATCGTCTCCAAATACATTGATTATAAATTAATTACAAAAACCTAATTATTATAACAATATCGAGTTTAGGAGCAAAAAATAACTAGGGATAAACTAACGTAGAATCCAATCACAATATATATATATATATATATATATATATATATATGTCACCATAATGGAAGGGATATAAACATATATACTTTGATAAACCATATTAGTACGATTCCATTCACAAAAATGTATATTCATACAACATGCCAAAACTAGGGTTTCAAGGTGGACAAGATGGAACTTTTCAAAACATGATCAATCTCATTCGGGACTCTGATACCAATTGTTAGGAAATAATTTGGGATAGAAATTTAAAATGTGAAAAAATTTCAATGCTAAATATCTAATGTGACTAGAAATGGTATGATCAAATCAATGTAAAAATGCAAGCTCAAACTAGTGTATTAATGGAGAATGAACTTATATATATATATATATATATATATATATATATATATATATATATAAGGAGGTGAGGCAAAGAAATAACACAAAATATAAGTGGTTCAGCCTATTCAGACCTACTCCACTATGTTAGTGTGTGTGAAATCCACTAAGAATATGGTTGTAATGGCCTTGGGATACAAAACGCTCAAGCTTTCTTTTTTAACGCAGTGAATTTAGCAGAGTTTTAATAGGACTGTGAATTAGAGATCACACTAATGATAGGAGAAGGTAAGTATTTATATGGCTGGGGTGGTTCCATGCACACCCTAGGCATGCAGGAGGCATTTACAATATAAAGTGGCCAATGCCATCATGCTACATGTCATTTTTGAATGTAAATTATGATTGTGAGATACTCTTCGCACGTGAGGTCGATGTTATTGCAACGATTTTGTTCACGTGAGGTTCTTATTCCACCTGTATTCTCCCACGTGTCACCCATTCCACATGCCCTATCAGATATGTCCTACTGAGATGTGGTGTCAGCCCGGCCAAGCAATAAACCTTTTAGGTGTTGTTGGATCACATGTTGGTAATAACTAAGTAGAGTCTTGACTGACTTACGTTAGACTGAGATGAGCGTATAACCAGTTCTGATGAGGTCTCGACTTTCTCGCTGGTAGATGAGATGAGACATTAGGCCCACTGTGATGGTATGTGATCTCAGCCTGGTGGAAGGATGCGACCAAGACAGCTGCTACAAGATCCTTTATGAGAGTGTGTTTCATAAGGTCAACCTGAGATGAGCTAGGCTTGTGTGTAGACGAGGTCACACTTGGGAATATCAATCACCCCCAGCCTGTAGTATTTGACGTTAAGAGGAGGCTGATGGGTAATAGTGTCCGAAGATGAGATGTTGAGGGTGGTCACTAAGGAGACTCATAGCAATCATTAAGTGGACTGGAGGCTTGATGTGATGCCTATAATAGTTCGCATTGGGTAGCGTCTGATCAAAGCTTAAATGATGATTTAACACTTATCGTTTTGTGCCTCAAATGATGATGTGCCTTAAAAAGTTACACAATCATTTCATGATATTTGAACCCAAATTTTCTCTTACTCTTTCCTTCTTACCAAAACCTTTCCTACTTCAAACATTTTTGCAACGGCCATTAGAGATTTAATATGCACCTTCAATTATTATCGTTCCTGAGCCTTTCTACATTAATTTTTCTTCACAAATTTTCTTCTCATGTAGGTATTCTATTTTCCCCATCTTGTTTCTCATTTCAGTTAGGATTTTAGGATTATTTCACAGTTTATTTATTTTCGGTAATTCTCTGTGTTTTTCGGCAATATTCTAGGCATTGTTAGGGCCAAATCTTTAGGGATTTTAGGAGGTTTATAGGCAGTAGGAGGTGGTTTTAAGGTTTACCTTTTCTTTTCTTAGTTTTCTCAATCACTGTGAGGCTTTTGCTCAAAATTCGACCTCCTTCTCCAACGGGGATGGTTTTTATTCTAGAGTTATTCGTGGTGAAAACCATTCAGCTTCCATGTTTGATCTTTTGGTCAACATAGTCAACACTTTAAACTACTTGTCATCTTTTACTATTTTTTCCATCTAAGTGGTAGGTCGTCCTCTGAATGTTAAGACCTTTGTATAAGTTAGTCGAGGAGTTACCAACACTTAGGTAGAGGTCTTTAGGGAGATAAGAAAATAAAATGTCGAGGACGCTGCTAGGCATAAAGCTGAGGCTTTCCCTCTTCATCATATTTACCTTGTTCGCCTTGTTACTGTTCATCCTCCTATTATAGAGATAAGTGACTCTATGTTTGAGCCAGCTTCTTCTGTAGGCGATAATCCCTCTGTCTTCCACACTGTTGAGAGTGTAAATTATTTCGACGAGGCCTTGAGACTCCCTACTAATGGGTATGAGGATATTGAAGACCCTTATAGATCCTCGTCATCTAATCAATCCAAATTTTCTAACTAAGATGAGTCTTCAAATTTGGTTGAGTCTTCTCTATGGTCGAACTCTTCCTTACAAATCCATTCATCTCATAATGAGCCAAGGGTGGGTCTTATAATTTCACCCCCGTAATGGTTATCCATCTTCTTCCATTTTGGGGCAACACTTTGCCAAAAGTGCCCAAGCTCATGGTGTCGTCTCTCCTGGTGTTATCTCAGCTTCAGATAAAGACGACGATGAAGATGCAACCGAGGGCACACTTAACATGTCTTATGCTGAATCCTATGTCAGCCCAGTTACTGAAGTTGATCTCTTAGTTTGGAGACATCTTTATAACATAGGGCCCTTTATTTGAATGTGGATACCCTATGAAGCGAAAGAGCATTCCAAGGCCGAGAGGGTGACGTGTGCTTGTACGAACCAATGTTTAATGTCAATTTCAAGTTTCCTATACACCCCATAGTATGAGCCATTCTAGCCATCCTTGGTCTCGACCTCGCCTAGATTTCACCCAATGCGTAGATTTTAATTCTCAGAGTTATCACCCTTTGGAAGGCAGTCCACCATAAAGACCTTCCAGTTAGCGTCTTTAGAGGATGTTACATCGTTTCTTCACCTAAAACTCAGCCTGGCTAGTACCATATTATTGAGAAGAACCGACCAAGAAAACTCTAATGGTTACAAAAACCTCCAATCATAATTGGAAACCTCGCTACTTTTTTTTGAAGCGTGGGAATTCGTCCCTAATGCCCCTTATAGTGCCTCTAAGCCCCAAGTTCTCTAACGATGGGAAAAGTCCCCAATGTCAGTCAAAATGGATACGGGCTTAAGCATTGAAGCCACCAAAGATGTGGAAAAAGTTAGGAAATAGGTCAAGGAGGGGCATGTTGTAAAATTTGAGTAGTTGATGACCATTTATTTTTTACACCAGACTAGTATGGGGGTGAACCTCCAATCTGAGTTATGTAAGTATTCAATTTTTCTAACTATTATGTCATATTTTGTCTGTTTGAATCATTGATCTTATCTTCTTCATTACAGACAAACCACCCAATACTCCCGAGGTTGTTTGGAAAATGGCCACTCCGAGTTTAACCAACTTACTGAAACAAGTGGGCAAGAAGACAACGCATGCCCCTCAGACCAAAAAATCAACAACTACTAACCCCAGTCAAGTCTAGGGGTCAAAGAAGCATAAGGAGGTTGAGGAAAGTCTCTCCCCATCTCATTGGAACAAGAAGATCAAGGATAGCTCATCCAAAGACGGGACGAATTAGGACATCCTAATTTCTTCTAAGGATGCTTTAATTGCTCGCCTAGAGAACCTAAAAATCAGTCCTAACTCCCTCTTGGGGAACAAGGTCAAAGTTTTTTATTCTCTCTCCTCAATCACCTCTGAGTCTGACATTGGGTTCTTGGAAGACACCAATATCTTCCTGATTAATGACTTCAGATTTCATAAAGCCATACAAGTAAATTCTTGTCCATTTAATTCATTTTTCTTATCTATGATGTCGTCTCGTACTCATATTTTTATTCCAGACTACCATCTTCATGCAGAAAATCCACTAATGGGTTGAGACGAAAATCCTTTAAATTTGTCAAGCTCGTCATGCTATCTCAGATTTGGAGATTGAGATTGAGAATTTGAAAAATTAGCATACATAGGCCATCACCAACCTGAACACCACCAATGTTGAAGCAGTCAGGACTCTGAACAACCAACACAATTTTGAGATTACTGGGAAATTGAAGGAAGAAGTTGAAAGTAAGATTAGGGAGGCTCAAGGACAAGTTGTTGAATACTTTAAGACTTAAGAGGAGTTCCTAGGATACAACCTGTAGTGTCTTGAAATGGGAGCTCACACTGGTTGCCAATGGGACACTTTGAAGTTTGCTGACATTTCCCATCTATATGAAAAAATTGAATCCTTCTACGTGGATAACCCGTTGGCTATGATTGCTCTGAACCAAGTTGAAGGGGTGGCGCAGCTGGAGCGCATGACTCAGATGGCTAACCAAGTGAAAGAGACTGAAGAGGTCGATGATGCTGAGGCTGAGAGCAATGTCATAGGGGATAGATCGGCTCCTGATGAGACTGGGACTCTGAATATAAATGAGACAAAACCTAGCTTATAGCTCTTAAGTCCTTTGATTTATCAAGGGGGCCTCATGCGGCCTAACGCCCCTTCTTATGTAACACTTTTGAAAATAATTAATGGTTTTCTAACTCTTCAAATAATACTTAAATGATACATGGTTCTGCTTGTGCTACTAACTTTTTTCGTCTCGTTTTGTTATTGTACGATATGAATTTTAAATTTGCACTATTTGTTTGCATGTTGGAATTCTACTGGTGTTTAACAAGTAACCATGCTTGAATGGCTTATAACTTAATATCACCAACTAGCTCATATCCTTGCACTTCTTCTCGTCCTTAAACGAGATAAATTTAACTAAATGAATCATTTTTTAATTTGAATTCACTAAATTATAGTGTTATGTCACAAGTCCCCTCTCGTCATTTTGAGAGTGTATGGACGAGTGCTACCTCATTCATACACTATCATCTCGATCGAGAGATTAAGATAAACCACAATAAAGTGATTTTTGAAGTTGAATTCACCAAATTATGGTGTTATATCACAAGTTCCCTCTCATCGTTCTAAGAGTGTATGGACGAGAGCTATCTCATCCATACACTATTATCTCGATCGAGAGACTTTTTTCACCAAGTTAATGATGTTAAGATAAACCACAATAAAGTAATTTTTGAATTTGAATTCACCAAATTATGGTGTTATGTCACAACTCCCCTCTCATCGCTTTGAGAGTGTGTGGATGAGTGCTACCTCGTCCATACATTATCGTCTCTGCCAAGAGAGTTTTTTCACCAAGTTAAGGATGTTAAGATAAACCACAATAAAGTGATTTTTGAAGTTGAATTTGTCAAATTAGGGTGTTATATCACAAGTCCCCTCTCGTCGTTTTGAGAGTGTATGGATGAGAGTTGCCTCGTCCATACACTATCATCTCAGCCGAGAGTGTTTTTTCACCAAGTTAATGATGTTAAGATAAACCACAATAAAGTGATTTTTGAATTTGAATTTACCAAATTATGGTGTTATGTCACAAGTTCCCTCTCATAGTTTTGGGAGTGTATAGATGAGTGCTACCTCGTCCATTTTCTGTCATCTCAACCAAAAGAGTTTTTCACCAAGTTAATGATGTTAAGATAAACCAAAATAAAGTGATTTTTGAATTTGAATTCACTAAATTATGGTGTTATATCACAAGTTCCCTCTCGTCATTTTGTGCGTGTATGAACGAGAGCTGCCTCGTCCATACACTGTCATCTCGGCTGAGAAAGTTTTTTCACAAAGTTAATGATGTTAAGATAAACCATAAGAAAGTGATTTTTGAATTTGAATTCACCAAGTTATGGTATTATGTCACAAGTCCCCTCTTATCATTTGAGAGTGTATGGATGAAAGTTGCCTCGTGCATACACTGTTATCTCGGCCGAGAGAGTTTTTTCACAAAGTAAATGATGTTAAGATAAACCACAACAAAGTGATTTTTTAATTTTAATTCACAAAATTATGGTGTTATGTCACAAGCCCCCTCTCGTCTTTTTGAGAGTTTGTGGACGAGAGATACCTCATCCTATATTATTGTTTTGGCCGGGAGAGTTTTTTCAGCAAACTAATGATGTTCGATATTGTGTCCGCTTCTCAGTGTTATTGAGAGTCCATGGATGATGTTAGCCCCATCTAGACTAACATGTCACCGAGATCAAGGTAAAGCCACTTCACCATATGAGTGATGTTCCATATCATAGGATGAACTGATACATACAATCTAAACTTCTCATACAATAAAATAGGAGAGAACAGTAGGGAAATTTTTTATTTTTCTTTCATACAATACTACCTTCATAGAAGAAATTTATAAAAAGTCCTACTAATAATACTTTTTTAAGTGGTCAGCATTCCAAGGGTTGGAAAATGGCTCTCCTTCCAAGTTCTCGAGCCGATATGTTCCTAAAACCACCTCTTCTATCACCCTGTAGGGACCATGCCAGTTAAGATGGAGTTTTTGTGCCTCTTCTAAGTGTTCTTCAGGACCAAGTCTCTTACTTCCATTGATTGTAGCTTTACTCTTTTATTTTAGAATTTCATTATTCTCTGTTGATAGGTAGCTTGCCTAAACTTGGCATCATCTATTATTTCTTCTTTTAGGTCTAGGTCCAATTTACGCCCTGTCGTATTCTTCTTTGAGTAATATGTGTGGACTCTGTGAGTGGGATGACCGATCTTTGTTGGCACCACAGCCTCTGAGCAGTAATAAAGCACAAATATTATCTCCTCTGTTGGTGTTCTCTGTGTCGTCCTATAGGCCAATAGGATAACGTGCACCTCTTCTGTTCATCTTCCTTTGGAATCTTCTAATTTTTTTTATCCCATTAAGGGTTGTTCTAATCATCACCTCAGTTTGACCATTGGCTTGGGGTCGCCTAGGAGTTCAAAAGAACTGCTTAATACTGACCCTATCACAGAAAGTCACTAAGGATATATTCTTAAACTGCTTCCCATTATCTGAGATCAAAGTGTTGGGAAGTCCATGTCTATAAATAATATTCTTCCAAATAAATTGGAAGGCCTTCCTCTCTGTTATGATGATCATTGCCTCAGCTTTCACCCACTTCGATTGCCACTATCTGATATTGGTAGTTACCCATAACCCATGGAAACGGTCCTACTAAGTCAATCCCCTAAAATTCGAATAGCCAGGGTGAAGTAATAGAAGTCGGAGGCTGGTGAGGCTGATGAGGGATGTTGGCGAATCTTTAGCACTTATAACATTTCTTCACGTAACTGGATGCATCCTTGGCCAATGTCGGCCACTAATACCCCTGGGTGAAAATTATATTTGCCAATGATCTCCCCTATATGACTAGAGTAAGATTCCTCATGTACATCCTTCAGGATATACTCCACCTCAGTCGGATGGACACATGAGAGTAGGGGGTGAGGAATCCTTTCTTGTATAGTACGTCTCCTATGATGGAAAACTTTGTCGCTTTATATCTCAACTTCCTCCTCTCATCTTTTGAATCAGGTAACTTATCATTTCTGATATATCAAATGATGGGGTCCATCCATTAAGCTTCGAGGTTCAGGTTTAAATAAAACTCCACGGTGTTATTGCCTTCTTAAATCATCGGTCGATGTAGGATCTCCACTAATACCGACGTTCTAATCTTAATACTGGTGGTGGAGGCTAATATTGCTAAGGCATCGGCTCGGCTAATATTTAGTCAAGGGATTTTAGCTTCACTTCCTTAAAATTTTTCAGCACTGCCTTTACCCTTACTAGGTACTTAGCCATTCTATCATCCTTAGCCTAATATGCTCCCAATATCTGATTTACTACCACTCTGGAATCACTATAAACTAAAAGTTGGCCGATATTTAATGCTATGGCAAGGGAGAGTCCTACTAGAAAAGCCTCATACTCTGAATCTTTGTTGAAAGGCTTAAAACTAAATCTCAGAGAATACTCGATGTCAGTCCCATCGCGGGCCAACACGATCCATCCGGCTCCATTTCCTGCTTCACATAAAGAGCCATCAACAAATAAATTCCAAACAGTACCTTCCTTGGAAAAAGTACCCTCCTATAAGGTCCAATATTTGAAAAGATATCTCTCTTATTCATTTCCAGTCACTTTACCTCTTACCGAGCTCATCTGGACTTCCAACTGGGCTTTCCCTTATTATTTTTGGCTCTGGTGTTAGGTTTGTCAAGTATTCACTATCGGCCTCATCCCAGGTAAACTCGGTGAAAAAATATGCCAAAGCCTTCCCTTTGATGGCTGTTCTCAGTTGATGAATAATTTCAAGCTCTACTAACTCTATCGACTAGGCCATCAACCTAATTGATTTCTCAGGTTTATAGATGGAGAGTCGGTGAGGACAACCTTAGTGTGCGCCTGAAAATATATTTTCATTTTCTCGAGCATAAAATAAAGTGTAGGCCATCTTTTCCATCTTAGGATATCTCTACTCCCCCCCCTGTAGGGATTTACTATTGAAGTACACTTGATTTTTCATACCATCCTCATTTCTAACGATTGTATCACTGATGGTCGATTCTGATATGGACAGATAGAGATATAACCTTTCCCATTGAAAAGGTCGGGATAATAAAAGTGGCGAGGCGAGATAATCCTTTAACCTCTGAAGGTCTCTCTCACACTCTTTATTCCATTCGAAGGCCTTTCTTAAAATTTTGAAAAATGGTAGACACTTGTCTGTTGCTCTCGACATAAATCTGTACAATGTCGCTAATCGTCTAGTCAACCTCTTAACGTCTTTTATGGACTTTGGAGTCTTCATCTCCATTAGAGATTTATTCTTCTTGGGGTTGGCCTCAATCCCCTGTTGATTCATAATAAAACCTAAGAACTTACCTACCCCACACCGAAAACACACTTAGTGGGGTTGAGTTTCATTTGGTACTCATACATGGTATGAAAAGTTCGCTCAAGGTTAGCCACATGAATGTCGGCCTTGAGACTCTATGTTAGCATGTCGTCAACATATACCTCTATAGTTTTCCCTATTTGATCTTCAAGTATCTTATTTAACAATCTATGATATGTCGCCATGGTGTTCTTCAGTCCGTAAGACATAACCTTGTAACAGTAGGTACCATTGTCGGTAATGAATGATGTCCTCTCAGAATTGGCCGGGTCCATAAAAATCTTGTTATAGTCTGAATAGGCATCCGTGAACTCATCAATTCATGGACGGCCATGGTGTCAACCATATGGTCAATCCTTGGTAGGGGAAAGTTTTCTTTGGGGCATGCCTTGTTCAAGTCTATGAAATCACATTCTCCCCTTGCCGCTGGCCTTAGGAACGATGACATCATTTTCTAACAATTAAATGTAGATAACTACCCTGATGAAGTTTGCTTTATCAAACATCTTCACCTCATCTCTGATAACATCTTACTTATCTCTGGAGTACACTCTCCTTTTTTATCTGACTAGCTTTGCCTCTTCAACCACGTTGAGCTTATGAAAGAGGACCTTAGGATCAATGCCAGGCATTTCCTTAGGGATTTAATAAAAAATGCTTTGCCTCTTAATGCGACTCAGAAAGTGTCTCTAATGTGCGTTCACTCTAGGCTCAAGTGCAAGCCTGTCGCGTTAGTAATAAACCCGGTAAGTCGGGATCGTATCCATAGGGAAATAGGACAACAGAGTTGTGACGACGTTGGGTAAATAAGGAAATCCTAACTCTAAATCTAAATGAAAAAGGAAATTGATTTGGTTTGTGGAATGACTACTCTAGATACAATTATGAAATTATGAAAAGGTGCAATTACACAAAATTACCTAAAATACTGATGATGACTGAATTAAAACTTTAAACTATTTGATGAGAAAAACAGGACGGGAGTACAATCCTCCAACCCTAGTGTATTGCAGGTATAATATTAATCGTAAATTTACATGATTAATTAGACCCATAATTTAGTACTCTGAAGCATTACGTATATGAGGTTCAAGCCCGCACCATACTTAATCAAAGGACGAGTAAATCAGTATTACGATAGTTACACTCGAATTGCATTCTAAAGCATCCCGGTTATCATAGAGCAAATGAGATCCAAAGATCTACAATTGTTATGTTACTACGCAATACGGTCTTAATAAATCACTAAATTCAGAGGATTAATGTTATACACATGCAACTATCACATCAGGTTGGGTTCATGTATCCTGGCCTTAGAAAATCTAGCCTAGCATTCTGAATCTAATGAAAACAATTTTTGAATTGCAGAAAACCATGATTAAACTAAGGAAAACTTGTGGAATGATGTAGAAAGGAATTTGGCTAAAGAAAAGTAACTCCTAATCTTACCAAAGCATTAACAGCAGCAATTAAGAACACTTGTAATCACAGAAATTTGAATAATCTTCAATCATGAAATTCAAAGAATAAACTATCTCTAAACTAGGGTTTTCTGGAAAGAATTGGAAAATTATATTAATTATCCATTCTAAAAAATGATAAAAACCCGAGTTTATATACCCAACAAAGTTCTAGGAGTTTTAGCCTCACTAGGACTCTCCATTAGAGAAGGATAGAATTTCAAAACTAGACATCCAGACCGGTCTGGGGTTCATACGGATCGATCTGCCTGGAGTGCGAATCGGTTCTTTTATTTTTCTTCCATCTTCGGTTTGCTTTCGATCCGGGGTTCTCTGGAATAGGGCACTGCGGACCAGTCCGGGGCTACTGCGGATCGGTCTCCCTCATTAACTTTTTCTCCAACTTTGACTGCTCATAACTTTTGTTCTGGGACTCCGATTGAGGTTTCGTTTCTTCCTATGTGCTCATGAACTTGATATCTTGAACTTATCTTCAGGTGCCTCATCCGAATTCAGGGTAAAAATTACACTTTTTCCCTTTTGACTTTCCTTCCTTTCTTTTCTCGATTCTGCCGGTTTCTTTCTTCTTTTGATTGACATCAAATACCTGTAAATTCAATACGAAATACCAGAAACTCGGTGTACTCATTAAGATAAGTAAGTAGCAAGATTATGAGATAAAGTCAAATCAATTACGTTGTTCGAGGTGCTAAAAGTAACTAACTTAAGGGATAAATTGGGAAGAATTTATGCCTAATCAAACCCCCCTAACTTAGAATTTTGCGCGTCTCGAGCAATGTAAAAGAATCCTAGTAAGGCTCAACTCTTGAAAAATATTTTATTGGGATAGAATACCTTTTTCGTGGGCAAGCGATTGCATTTAGCGTATGCAACAAGCCTTTAAATCCCTAGGTCACCCTAGTAGGACGAGTTGTGTCTCGTGAGGGTTTGCAGAGAATGTACCCACAAAATTTGACTCAAAGAAGATTCAAAATACGCAAAAATTGACTAATTCAAACTTTCCCAGAAAATAGTCATCATCAAGTCATATTTACAAATCTCAACCCGTAGTGCGTGTGTGCGGAGCCGAAAATATAACCGCCAATTTCGACCGATTGATCATTACATTACTTACCCGAAAATTAGTTTTGATTTCAAATTCTCACGTAATGGTCTCACAAACGAATCTCTCAGATTATGGCTATTATCTCGGTATGTGTGATGTAACGAGTAAATGTATTGGATGCAAAGTCGCGCACACAAGTAGAAAGAAGGAAATGTCATAGTGATAGGATCTCATCAACGGATTACGGTTTTAAAAATAGGAACATTGCCTCTTATTCACACGTTCAATCTCTTTTATTATCTTTTGGTGTATTATCTCTCCACGCGGTAACCAATTTTGCAATTTAGACTCGGTTAGGACTTTTTCGGTTTTTAAGGTATATTGGGTAAAATGAAAGAGGTGGGGAAGGTTGGAATTGGAAAAGTCATTTATGATGTCCATTTGTGCCTTTTTTTTCGGGCTATTTCTCATTTTTTTCTTCTTTTTCTTTATTTTTTTTGTTTTTCAGTTCTTTTCTTTTCCTGCTATTTTCGTTGAGCATATCTACTTTTTTCTTGCCCCTTTATATGCACTTTTCCTTAAATTCTGAATTTTTTCATTTTTCGCAATTCCGGGCTATTTGGGTTTTTCGGGTTGTCAAACGAAAGGATAAATTTTATTTGGCTCAATTGCGGTTACAAAAGGGGTGATTTTTCGCATCTTTTTCTGGCCAATATTTTTGGGTGACAAACTAGGGCCTACTTCATTGTCCAAAATACCAATTGCGTTACCATATGTGTTTCGAGATGAATTTAAGTTTGGAGATCAATTTTGGCACGTTTTTCAAAGCAATATTACACACATTTTTCATAACCGATCAAAATGAAAGGGTTGAGATCCTCAATGACTTTTTAGGCGCTGAAAAGAACTTTAAGTTAACAATTAACTCGGATTGATTTAAAAACTCGCAAAAAGTGATAGGCTCGAATCTCACCGGGTTTGTTAATCTCCACACTTATTCGTTAAGTCGTCAATTTTCGCTCAATTTCCATCTTTAGTCAATTTCGGCTTTATGTATGTTGAATTTTACAACTTGAGACTTCAATCCGACTTTTAATGATATTTTTGAAAAATTTGAATTCCAATTTTTATTTATTTTGAACAAAAATATTTTTGGGTTTTTCAAAATTTTATGATTTTTTTGGATATTTCTGGGCATTTTTGAAAATTTGTGAAGTTTTAGAAATACGCACTTGTCACCCCCCTAAGTTAGACTTTTGCATTGTCCTCAACCAAAAAGGACTAAAAGCTAAACAAGGCAAAATAAGAAGTGCGATAAATAAAACAAACAAATGGCGAAAATGCAGATTTTATATAAAATAGGACTGTGGTACAATTACAGGGAAAAAACAGACAACCATATGAAACAAGGAAAACAAATAAAAACTGCCATAACCATATAAAGCTTCACTGGGGCAGGGGAAGAACCGGGCGCGTCGGGGCCATAGGTTAATAGAAATAGGATGGCAATGGGTCGTTGGGATCCCCTTGGCCTCGGTATATGTCCGCTTGGAAACGAAACATCATGCTGGTGTCACGACGGTAGTCGGTCAAAAAGTTGTCGAATCTCGTCTCAAGTTCCGCCATACGGTTCGTGAGGTCGCTACCCGTCCATTCAAAATCAGGATCATCTTCTTCATCCGCCTACTCTTCATCCGCACTGACATCACCCATTTCTACATCAGCACCGGCTGCTACTTCCTCGCTATCACTGCCCCGCCTCGCCCGAAGGACGGCTAGCTGTTTGGCGCTCATAGTGCGGGTTCCCTGTCCAAAAGGACCGGGAATGCGAGTGCGATCGAGCGGCGCTGCAATGCTAGAATCCTTGAGGATGAAGGTAATCAATCTTGCATATGGAAGCGGGGCGACATCTTTTTCATCCAAGGTTGCGACCATGATGTCGGCATATAGGGTGTGGGCCAAGTGAATGGAAGTTTGTGGATCAAATAGGTGATAGGTCAATGTGGCCTGGCGGGGCCGCATCGTGGAATCGTTGGATGTTTGCAAAATATTGGCGCACACAATTTGAAAAGTGAGGCGCGCCTTCTCATTAAGAAGTCCAACGGTGACAGTTTGCCCCGTCCACACAACATCCGGGGCAATGCGATCCATGATCACTTCTTTGGCAACCGGTGCGATGTTCCTCGGGTAAGTGAATTCTTGAACGTCGGGAACATCGTATTCGGCCAACTTGGCCATGAGAAGGGCCAATGAAAAGGGGATGGCGGTACCATCTTCATATGCTTAAGCCTCGAATTGGCCCGTCTGAACAAGAGTGCCATAAAAGGAGCTAACTTCGGCTGCTCAAATCGCTTCGTACGGTTCATTGAGGAATCGACACCAACCGCTAGACATGAAGAGGGCGGTAACGGAGTTGGGCAAGCCTGTCAATTGGACAGCGTGCTCCACGTGGAGTTTGCGATCCGGGCCGAAGAAGCGATTGCACCAACGTTCATCTTGGCGGGAACAAAATTCATTGTGGTTAGAGGGGAGGATCTCTGTGGAGTCGTATTTGGTGGGGGCAGGTCGTTGAGACATGAGGAGAGGTTTTGCTGGAAAATTAGGGAGAGATAAGACAGGATTGATGTGGTTAAAGGTATGGAGAGAAAAGGAGGGAATGGGTGTTATTTATAGGTGGAAGGGGGTGGGTAGGGTTTGGATTTGGAGGGAAAGTGTTGGGAGGGAAAAGTGGGGTGGATTTGGGAGGGAAAGGGAAGGGTTGGGTGTGTGGGGGACGAATTGGGAGGGAATGAAGGGGATTGGGGAGAAGGGGGGTGCACCTTGGGAAAAGGGGAAAAAAATTTCTGCAGAAAGCGGACCGGTCCGGTCCTTTAATTTGCAAGCCATTTCGACTACCGAATTGGTCCGGCTAAAAAGTAAAGGAACCGGTCCGGCCCAAAATTAAAGGAACCGGTCCGGATCTTGTTTTTGAGCTGGATTTCCCCCTAACTTAATTTCGATCGCTCTTCTCCGAAAATTTCATTTTCACAACATACTCCCTATCAATTTTGGATTAAAAACCTCTAGATACCAATGGTCAACGCGACTTGATTCAATTTCCCAAAAATGTGAATGCTCTCTCCCGAATGTATCCTAATCTTATCGACTCTCACTACACACACGACTCTCATCTACTATACACAAGAGTTCACTTCATACGCTTCGGGGGTGAGACGACCTCGCTGTAGCAGCTCACTCTACCCCGTAAACGGGGTCTGACAACCAAACGGTGTCGACTTCTTCCACACACGCCTCTAGATATGGCTTTAGTCATTGTCCATTTACTTTGAATGTATTTCCCCCTTCCAAATCGTCTAATTCAACAGCTCCGTGAGGGAAAACATTCTTCATAATGAACGAGCCAGACCATCGTGACCACAACTTGCTCAGAAAGAGATGAAGCCGAGAGTTATAAAGAAGCACTTTTTTCCCGGGAAGAAACTCTTTGCGTCGAATGACGATGTCGTGAGCGAGTTTCATCCTTTCTTTGCAGATTTTAGCATTCTCATACGCATAATTGCGTAGCTCTTCTAAATTATTTAATTGAAGCTTGCGAGATTCACCGGCCTTATCCATGGCATAGTTCAACTGCTTAATAGCCCAATACGCCTTGTGTTCTAACTCCACGGGAAGATGGTAAGGTTTTCTATACACAAAGCAAAAAGGGGACATACTGAGTGGATTTTTATATGCGGTGCGATAGGCCCATAGCGAATCGTTCAATCTAAGTGACCAATCTTTCCGGGCAGAATTGACGGTCTTTTCAAGAATGTTCTTAATTTCCCGATTTGCTAGTTCAGCCTGCCCATTCATTTACGGGTGATAAGTCGTTCCAGCCTTGTGAATGACGCCATACTTTATCATTAGCTTCTCGAATGGCCTATTGCAAAAGTGCGTGCCATTATCACTAATTATCGCTTTCGATGCACCGAAGCAAGAAAGTATGTGTTCCTGTAGGAACTTTATCACTACTTTGTTATCATTTATCTTGGTAGCTATAGCTTCCACCCATTTGAAAATGTAGTCTACCGCAACAAGGATGTATAGGAAACCAAAGGACGGGGGGAAAGGACCCATGAAGTCAATACCCCGACAGTTGAAGATTTCAATGATGAGTATGGGGGTAAGAGGCATCATGTCTCATCGGGTAATGGATCCCATTTGTTGGCACCTATTGCAAGATTTACATGCAGCGTTCACATCCCGAAATACTGTGGGCCAATAGAGGCCGCATTGCAGAATTATAGCGGCCGTCTTTTTTGTCGAAATGTGGCCTCCACAAGCTTCCGAATGATAAAATTGGATGACTTTCGGGAACTCGTCATCTGGTACACATCGTCGAATGATTTGTTCGGCACAATATTTAAAAAGGAAGGGATCGTCATAGAAAAACATGCGTGACCACGTAATAAACCTCTTCTTATCTTGCGGTGTCGAATCGGGAGGGACGACTTCCGTGACAAGGTAATTCACTATATCCACAAACCAGGGCAAAGGAGAGGTAGCAAAGAGTTACTCATCCGGAAAGTATTTATCTATGGTCATGGGATCGCTAGGTACGTCGGACAAAAGCGGTGATAAGTGGTCGGTAACGACGTTTTCTACCCCTTTCTTATCTTTAATGGAGAGATTAAACTCTCGTAGGAGTAGGATCCACATTATGAGGCGCGTCTTTGCATCTTTCTTTGCAAGTAGGTATTTCAATGCCTCATGGTCGGTGAAGTAAGTAATGGGAGAACCGATAAGGTATGACCAAAATTTATCAAGGGCAAAGACTACCACTAGCAACTCCTTCTCCGTAGTCGAGTAGTTGAGTTGTGGTCCAGTAAGAGTCCGACTAGCGTAGTAGATGACATGAGCCTACTTATCTTTTCTTTGGCCAAAAAAAGCCCCTATTGCACAATCGCAAGCATCACACATAAGTTCCAATGGTAAAGACCAATCCGGAACTTACATGATGGGGGCGGACATAAGCATGGCTTTCAATTTTTCAAAAGAGGTTTGGCATGCTTCTTTCCACTCAAATGGGGTGTTCTTCATGAGTAGGTTGCTTAAGGGTCTAGCGATGGCGCTAAAGTCCTTAATGAACATTCGATAAAACCCCGCGTGGCCCAAGAAGGAGCGCACATATTTGAGCAATTTTGGTGGGGGAAGATCAGCTATGAAATCTATTTTGGCCTTATCAACTTCTATCCCCTTGGATGATACTATGTGGCCAAGAACTATTCCCTCAGTGACCATGGAATGGCATTTCTCCCAATTCAGCACTAAATTCTTTTCCACACATCGGGCAAGCACTTGTTCCAGTTTTTCCAGACAAAGATCTAAAGAGGTGCCAAAAACAGTGAAATCGTCCATGAACACTTCGAGTCCTCTCTCGACCATGTCGCTAAATAGGCTCAACATGCACCTTTGAAAGGTCGCGAGTGCATTAGACAAGCCGAATGGCATACGTTTGTAGGCAAATGTACCAAAAGGGAAAGTGAAGGTCATTTTCTCCTCGTCAAGTACATCTACCTCAATTTGGTTATATCCGGAATAACCATCAGGGAAGCAATAGTAAGGGTGGCCCGCTACTCTCTCAATCATTTAATCAATAAATGGAAAGGGAAAATGGTCTTTTCTAGTTCCCGCATTGAGTTTCCGGTAATCAATGCAAACGCGCCACCCAGTGGTGGTACGTTGGGGAGCTAAATCTCCCTTATCATTATCAATCACTGTCATGCCCGACTTCTTCGGGACAACTTGAATAGGGCTCATCCACTTGTTATTCGATATTGGGTAGATAATCCCGGCATCCAGTAATTTAATAATTTTGGTTCTCACTACTTCTTTCAAATTGGGATTTAGCCTTCTTTTCATTTCTCTTGAGGGCTTGACATCCTCTTCGAGATGGATCTTGTGAGTGCAAATCAAAGTACTTATCCCCTTCAAATCATTAATGCACCAACCTAAAGCACTTTTGGTGCTTTCTCTGAATTTTTAACAATTTACCCTCCTGCTCTTCGTCTAGGCAGAGGAGACAATAACAGGAAATGTCTCATCCTCTCCTAGGTATGCATATTTAATATGGGAGGGGAGTTACTTCAATTCGAGGGTTAGAAATTTATCGCTGGAGGGAACCATTAGTTTATCCCTCGGAGGTAACTCCTCGAATCTAGAAACCCAATTTACATCTCTCGTGTCCTCGTCCGACTCTCTCTCATCAAGTAGTTCTATTAACTCCCCAACCTCCCTCTCAAATTCAGTGTACGTCCCCTCACTCTCATGTCTCGACACTAAACAGGACCTTAAGGAGTCTCCGCAATAAGTTTCCTCGAAGTACTCCTTTACTATCTCATCTATGAAGCTCACCGCGTGAAGATCATCTTCTTCCCCCGTATGTTGGGCTATATGGAAGATGTTGGTCTCTAAGGTCATATTCCCAAAAGTGAGTTGCATCTACCCATTCCTAGTGTTGATAATAGCGTTAGCTGTAGCTAGAAATGGGCGTCCGAGAATGATGGGAATATGATTACTCGAGGTGAAGGAAGGCTCCACGTCCCAAATGACAGAGTCTACCGGGAAGTAGAAAGTGTCATCTTAGACGATCATGTCCTCAACTACACCTCATGGGATCTTCACATTTCTATCCGCTAATTGGAGAGTGATTCTTGTGGGCTTGAGGTCGGCCAAATCAAGTTGCCTATAGATGGAGTAAGGAAGGATATTGACACTTGCTCCCAAATCAAGTAAGGCTTTTTTGATTTTATTTTCTCCAATGATGCGAGAAATGGTGGGTGCACCGGGATCTTTGAATTTAGGCGGGAGATCATTCAGTAGAATGGAGCTCACGTTTTGTGGTAGAAAAACATTTTTCTTTCCCTTCATCTTTCTCTTTACTGTCAACAAGTCTTTGATGACTTTTGCATAAGCTGGAATTTTCTTAATGGCATCGAGGAAAGGTAAATTCATCTTTACTTGCTTTAGCATGTCTAGCACGTCCTCACGTAGGTTTCCTTTATCGAAAGTAATCAACCTTTGAGGAAATGGTGCCGCGGAGGGTGGTTTCACTACTACCTCGAGCTCACTAGCGTCCTCTTTGTCACTCTTATTCAAGGGGACATCTTCGGCCTCTTTCGTGCAGGGTGAAATCTCCTTGTTTTTCATTGTGTCGCATGGGGGAGGTGATAAATCAATGACTCTCCCACTACGAAGAGTGGTCACAGCTTGACATTGCTCCCGATGTTCAGTAGAGGTGGTGCTAACACTAGTTTGACCTTGGGGAGGTCTTTGGCCCTGGGCAGGAAACTTTCCCTTCTCTTGGACACTCAACGAGGATTTTATCTTTTACATACTTACATTTATTTCGCTAATCAGGCGATCATATCTAGCATTGGTTGCAGTCTGGCTAGTGATAAATTGATTCATAGTATCCTCGAGAGTTCTCCGCGGTGGCGGGATATATTCTCCTTAAGGTGGTGGTGCTTGCACATGTCCTTGCATGTGTGGAGCTTATTGAAAGTGTTATGGTGGAGGAGGGGAAACATGGGAAGTAGGGTTCATCGCAGCATGTTGTTGCCCATAGCTAAAACCAGGATGGTTTTTCCATGAAGGGTTGTAAGAATTCCCGTGCGGTGCACTGAAATTACCCTTAAATCCTCCTATACCACTAACTTGCTCTTGAATCATCACTTTGTAGTCCCCCATAGTCGGGAATTCCTCAGTTGAATGACCCGCCTCACAAATTGGACACACCTTCTCGACGAGGTTTGGTATGGATCCAGTTGGTCCTTTTCCATATACCTCGCATAGGTCTCGAAATCCTTTCTCAAGTGTATCTAATCGACTGTCCGTCATAGAATTCTTATCTACATGAAATAGACCGGATGCCGCTGGAGTGGTGGTCATTTGACAATTTCTATTTTGAGCATTGGGATCAGATGTATCCCATGATTGGGTAGTCTCGGCGACATACCTCAGGTGAAGCTCAGCATCGTGGGCGTCTAGATTGACAAAAGGACCATCACCCATGGTTTCAACGAGTTATTTGGAATTAAGACCCGACCAATTATAGAGGAAAGAAATGATTTGCGCCGAATCAAATCCATGATGGGGGCATGAAGTAACTAATTCATTGAAACGCTCGTAACATCGATGAAATGGCTCATTTTCAGATTGTCTGAATGCATGAATTTGAGCCTTTATGGAGATTGTTCGATGTGGTGAGAAGAACTTCTTGAGAAATCTAGATTGCAACTCGTTCCAAGACGGAATCGAGCTTGGAGGTAAAGACCATAGCCAGGTCTTAGCTTTATCTTTTAGCGAGAAGGGGAAGAGTTTGAGGTGGATTACTTCTTGTGTGCAAGTTTGATCATTGAGAGTATCACACACATCCTCAAATTCCCTGATATGGAGATCTGGCTTTTCAGAATCTATACCATGGTAATGGGGTAACATCTGGATCATCCCATTTTTGAAACGAAATTGCTCGGCATTATACGGGAGTATAATGCATCCTGAAGTGACAGTGCGCTCGAGATATAAGATTTCCCTCAATGGGAGGTATGGGGCCTCTTCCTCACCGGTGGCTGCAGTACCGTGTTGCGACATCTCTCTCTCTCTCTCTTATCGACTCGGTGTCCTCACTTGGTGTGCTCGAAGTGTTCTCGGAAGTGTGTCCTAAGAAGGAAAATGGAGTGTTATTTGAGATTGAGTGTAACGGTGTGGGAGGTGAAATCCAGAACTGTGGGGCGTTAGGAGTGTGGGGGCTATCGGGGTTGTACTCAACTATTGGATTTTCGTGAATGCTGGTTGGAGTATTATGGGGTGTGGGAGTGAGTTCAGAATTTTGCATTAATAGCTTATGAGAGATGATGATGAATTTTTTTGTGCTTTTTGAATTTTTTTTTTATGGTTTTGGATTTTTTTTTTAAATTTTTGGTCAAAGTTTCATATTGACTTGATCTAATCCTAAGTCTACCTAATTCCCCAGCAACGACACCAAAAACTTGATGCGACTCAGAAAGTGTCTCTAATGTGCGTTCACTCTAGGCTCAAGTGCAATCCTATTGCGTTAGTAAAAAACCCGGTAAGTCGGGATCGTATCCACTGGGAAATAGGACAATAGAGTTGTGACGACGTTGGGTAGATAAGGAAATCCTAATTCTGACTCTAAAGGAAAAAGAAAATTGATTTGGTTTGTGGAATGACTACTCTAGATACAATTATGAAATTATGAAAAGGTGCAATTATACTAAATTACCTAAAATACTAATGATGATTGAATTAAAACTTTAAACTATGTGATGAGAAAAACAAGACGGGAATACAATCCCCCAACCCTAGTGTATTGCAGGTATAATATTAATCGTAAATTTACATGATTAATTTGACCCATAATTTAGTACTCCCAAGCATTACGTATATGAGGTTCAATCCCGCACCATACTTAATCAGAGGACAAGTAAATCAGTATTGCGATAGTTAAACTCGAATTGCATTCTAAAGCATCCCGGTTACCCGAAAGTAAAACGAGATCCAAAGATCTACAATTTTCGTGTTCCTACGCAATACGGTCTTAATAAATCACTAAATTCAGAGGATTAATGTTATACACATGCAACTATCACATCAGGTTGGGTTCATGTATCCCGGCCTTAGAAAAACTAGCCTAGCATGCTGAATCTAATGAAAATAATTTTTGAATTGCAGAAAACCATGATTAAACTAAGGAAAATTTGTGGAATGATGTAGAAAGGAGTTTGGCTAAAGAAAAGTAACTCCTAATCTTACCAAAGCATTAACAGCAGCAATTAAGAACACTTGTAATCACAGAAATTTTAATAATCTTCAATCTTGAAATTCAAAGAATAAACTATCTCTAAACTAGGGTTTTCTGGAAAGAATCGAAAAATTATATTAATTATCCGTTATAAAAATGATAAAAACTCGGGTTTATATACCTTACAAAGTTTCAGGAGTTTTAGCTGCACTAGGACTCTCCATTAGAGAAGGATAGAATTTCAAAACTCGACATCCGGACCGATCCGGGGCTCTTGCGGACCGATCTGCCTGGAATGCGGATCGGTTATTTTATTTCTGGGGTGGATTGGTCTGGGGCTGACCGGTTCTTTTATTTTTATTCCATCTTCGGTTTGCTTTTGATCCGGGGTTCTCTAGAATAGGGCACTGCGGACCGGTCCGGGGCTACTGCGGATCGGTTTGCCTCATTAACTTTTTCTCCAACTTTGACTGCCCATAACTTTTGTTTCGAGACTCCGATTGAGGTGCCGTTTCTTCCTATATGCTCATGAACTTGATATATTCAACTTTTCTTTAGGTGCCTCATCCGAATTCGGGGTAAAAATTACACTTTTGTCCTTTTGACTTTCCTTCTTTTCTTTTATCGATTCTTCCGATTTCTTTCTTCTTTTGATTGACATCAAATACCTGTAAACTCAATACAAAATACCAGAAACTTGGTGTACTCATTAGGATAAGTAAGTATCAAGATTATGAGATAAAGTCAAATCGATTACGTTGTTCAAGGTGCTAAAAGTAACTAAATTAAGGGATAAATTGGGAAGAATTTATGCTTAATCACCTTTTCCTCAACAATTTAATCTACTCCTCTTTAATCTCTTTCCTTAGGGCCTAACCAACTTGGATGGTTTTTTTCGGCTCGTCCTCATTGAGGACGATGGATTCTACCTCCTCGGAGGCTTCGCCCTTTTTGAGCTTGGTCTCATCTTTGGGGTATAGAATGTTAATGTTATAAGTTGTAGTGGCCCTATTATATGCCTCTCGTTCTCTCTCTTTAGTTGAGTTAAAGTAGCACTCACGTGCCTCAACTTGGTCACCCTAAACTTCTCCTACTCTATAAGGAGTCATAAATTTATCATCTGGTGAACTGTTGAGGGAATGACTTCAAAATCCTTGAGGGCTACTGGTTCTAAAATTATATTGTAGGCTGAGTAGACATTCTCGTCCATTACAAAAAAACTAACTTTCTTTGTCAGGCACTTCGATCCGCTATTCCACATTTTGACCTCCATATTATATATTCCTAAAGGTTTCACCTTCTCTCCACTAAAACCAATGAGAGGTTGTTGATATGGGATCATCCTCTTCATCATCAAATTCTTGACTCGACCTACCCAGGCATAAATTCCCAGGGTCACCCATGTCTCTACACCTTTTTTGAGGAAGGATATATTTATGCATTGCCTGGGGTAGTCCCTTGGCCACTAGATCTGGGATGCCTTCCCTGGCAGTCGGAGTTATCAACTCATCTCCTACAGTGACAGGTCTAGTCATAATATTTTGGCTGAATGCAACGAGTTTCTCTTGGATATTTTGTTGGCTGGTTGCCAATGAGCGCATCACTACTGACACCTCAACCAGCTTTTACTAGGGGGCTTGATTGGATCTTGGGCCAATGCCAGAGGAAGATCAGAGGCCATATCTCCGATGAACTGAAAGAGCTAAAAAACCTGAAGAAACGCTTCAGAGGCTCAATTGGACATCTTTCAATGGTGATACAGGCCCACCTGCGTGGAGATGGATCACCACTAGAGAATTCGATGAGTAAAAGCTAAACAAGGAGGAGGAACAAGTTGCACTTCTTTACCACAGACATCACCAGATTGATGATACCAGAAATGCTATCACCAAATCAATGTAAAGCTGCAAGCTCAAACCAATGTATTAATGGAGTATGAACTGGTATATATATATATATATATATATGAGAGAGAGAGAGAGAGAGAGAGAAGGAGGTCATGCAAAAAGGGAGATAACACAGAATATAAGTGGTTCAACCTATCCAAGCTTACTCCACTCAATGAATGTGTCTGAAATCCACTAAGAAGAGGTCTCTAATGGCCTTGGGATACAAAACACTCAAGCTTTATCTTTCTATGCAGTAAATTTAGCAGAGTTTCAATAGGACTAAGAAATTAAAGATCCATCTACAGGTTGAAGAAGGTAGGTATTTATATTTTTGGGGTGGTGCCATGCGCACTCTAGGCATGCAGGAACAATGTATAATATCAAGTGGCCAATGCTATGATGCCACCTATTATCTATGCATGTAAATCATGATTGTGAGATACTTTTCGCACGTGAGGTTGATATTGTTACAATGGTTTTGTCCACATGAGGTTCACTACCCACGCGCACTCTCCCACTCGTCACCCATTCCATTCGCCTTGCCAGATGTGTCCTGTTGAGATGAGGTGTCGGCCCGACCGAGAAAGAAACCTCCGAGGTTCTATTGAATCACATGTTAGTATCTGTCAAGTAGAGTCTCAACTGACTTGCATCAGGCCGAGACGAGCATATAACCAGTTCTGATGAGGTATCAACTTTCCCACTAGCAGACGAGATGAGAAATTAGGCCCACTATGATGGTATGTGGTCTCGGCCTGGTGGAAGGACGAGACCAAGATAGCTGCTACAAGATCCTTTGTTAGAGAGTGGTTCATAAGGTCGGCCTGAGATGAGTGTAAATTATTACATACCCTCACAATCGCCTCCAAATGCGTCGATAATGAAATATTTATAAAAATCTAATTATTACAACAATACCGAATTTAGGAGAAAAAAATAACTATTGATAAACTACCGTAGGATCCAGTCACAAATATATATATATATATATATGTGTGTGTGTGTGTGTGTGTGTGTGTGTGTGTGTGTGTATGTGTGTGTGTATCACCATAATGGAAGGGATATAAACATAAATAGTCTGCTAAACCATGTCAATACGATTCCATACACAAAAAATGTATATTTATACAACATGCCACAACTACGGTATCAAGGTGGACAACATCGACCTTTTCAAAACATGATCAATCTCATTCGAGATTCTGATACCAATTGTTGGGAAACAACTTGGGATTGACATTGAAAATGTGGAAAAAGTTCAATCCTATATATCTATGATTAATCATGCATTGAAAAGAAATCAAGACATAGGTTTGAAGAATAAGCCTAGGGATCAAGAATACAATACCATAGAGAATCATGTTATGATTCGTATGAAGAGGCAAAAGTAAAAGATGATGAAATACTTGCTTCCCCCTATGGTTTCCAAAAACCTCGATTAACCTTATGTAAAGCATAGATCTTCTAGTGTATAATCCTCTCCAAAGCTAGGTAGGTATGTGAGGACCTTTTGAGACAAAAACTATTCCTTATGAGTGAGATAGGATGGTCTCTCTTTAGAACACTTCATAAAAAATGTGAATAGTATTTTTCCCTCACCCTCTCGACCCCTAATTATTAACCATTCACTTTAAAAACCCTTCCCACACCATTATATACAAGTACAAAAGGTGGGTTTAGGCCAAGCCGAGTATCTTGAGATTCTGAGCCTAACTACCTTGGTATTTAGACTACACTAGGGACCGAAGATAAATAATTAAATTAGCTCCAAATAAAGACTCGAAGATCCCAAATTACAATAATTATAATTTATTTCCTTTATTTATTTAATCACAATTAATTCCATTAAATAATTATGACTGTAATCCAATTTAATTATCTCAAAAATCACTCGGATATAACGAGGTCTTATTTGCAAAATTGATTATGGTACATAATATGATTTTCCAAATTAAGTGTCTGATACCCACTTGGTCAAATCAATTTATTATTAATCGATTTTAACCAACATCTAATAAATTTATTAATTCCAGGACTTAACTTATATACTAATCTATTAGGATTATAATAAAATAATCCACCAATCGAGTTTTACTTAGTGAAAACAAAACATATAAGTCTATCCAAGGGGTGCCATAATCCACGGGAAGATGATTCCCCCGAGTTATCATTTCAAACCTACTCATACAACTGTCACCCAATATGCAGGGATCATTTGACCTGATAAAATAATATCGCATTGATACTAATAAAAGTGACATTTGTCTAAGCATTCAAATCCTCATAATTCTCAAGATTAAGATTCCTTAGAACCTTTGAAAATGGTGTGAGATTGACTGAGTCTAATCAAGATATTACTTAGACTCAAATCTCACAGGTTGACATGTTCTATACATTCCTTTGATGCACCAATCACAATCCTATCTTGAACTATCAAAGAAGTTCTCTAACCATCATACAGGTTCATGTAGTTTGAGATAAACTACTAGGATTGCATCATAACCGTTCTAATAGAATGTTAACTCCCTATCTAGGATTTGAAAATTTTGATAGCTCTAGAGATGAAATCCTAATATCCTAGTGATCAATCCAAGGCCGACTCACCGGAACTCCTACTGAGCTCTATTAACCGATATGTCTACAATATATTTAAACCAAACATAAGCATTCTTGTAACCATGATTCTTATTTCAAAATGAACTCACACACCTTTACAAAAAAGTAAATTTCATACATGGTTTTAAGTATAAAACTCTAATATGATTTACTTGTTGTAGAGTGACTCTATGTTAGATACATTATTTTAGGTGATGGATTTCGAGTTTTGGTGGATTGTTGATGATTTTTGGCTTTATACATTTTGGTATTCTCTTGCCATTATAGTTTTATTTCCTACTTTAATTTGTTCTTTATTTATACCATATTTTTTCATTATAGGGCGAGCTAAGACTCAATCTGAGAACAAGGTTAGACCCCCAAGTGGTCCCGGAGAGACATCGCATTCTAGAGAGCTACCGTCTCTAAGTGTTATGGTGTTTAAGGATAAACTTAGGAGTAACACGTATTAATGATGTTAGCATAACATTAAATGAACTCTTAAATGATAAGGAATAAACTCAAATGTATAATGAAAAAATCTCGTGTATAACTCAATGACAAGTAATAAATACAATCTATTTAGAACGATAAATGAACCTTTGAATTAGATAGCTCGAGGGAGAAAAAAACAAGTACTCTAGATACACCTTAGGTAGGTGACTCAAATGCCAAGATCTAAAGAATTAATGGCCAAAGATCAATAAATACTGATGTTCTTGAGAAGATCTAGGTAAGTAAATAATGGTGGGTAGTAAATGTTCTCTGGGCTGTTAATAACTCTCTCAAAGTGATATTTTTTCTTAAAGATCACGCATGCTATCTTTCTCAAATGTCCTATTTTCTGAATGGATAGTTGTGGTATATATAGGCTAAAAAACATATGTGAAACCAAACGTGCATTAAATGATGTGTTAGCCTACCATACACAACATGTAAAATGCTTTAAATTCTAAGTGAAATCTCGAGTGACAAACCATTATACCAGTCGGCGCCACAGTGTATCAGAGACAAACTAACCATCTGCCCATAAAACCACCACTATTTGAGGTACGTTGATTTGCCTAGGTATGGTACGCCATCATCCATAACTTTTATGGAAAGATACTCAATTTGTCACTGAGATGCAATGCTAGAAAATCGAGCAAGCTCAAGGCTGCTCAAAAGTGCTTTCAAGGGAAAATATGGGTGTTTTACTTGGTGGATCTAAAATGGTTAAGTCATGACTTAACACTGACTTTCTTCTTGATCCTCAAAACTAATTCCCTCAAACATTCGCATAATGAGCTTCCTCAATAGAGCAAGAAAGCTCTCCCAGGTTTTGTCAAACCTGGTCCATCATTGGTACCAAGTAACCTCAATATTATAACATAACTCAAATTTATTATACATCTTATAAATATATAGAAAACTCTTAAAATACATGGTGAGTCTATTTAGCTTCCTTAAAATAACTTCCCCGGTCTTCAATTGAGCTCATGATTTGGTTGGATCCTTAATCAGCTTAGTTGACTCGTCACACTCCTTCGTAAATGTCGCTCATGTTTGATGAATCCTTCTTTAATTTCTCATCTAGTTTCTTAATTATTAGGTTTATTTCTATGTAAGGGGTTGACCTATAATCCCTTACTACATTTACCCCCTCGTAGAGAAATTTGTTTATGTAAGAAATCTCTATTCGAAACACCTAAGTTTGTAAATTATAAATAAAAAATGACCTTTTTTCAAGAAACCTCGTTTGTACCACCTTGAACCGACCAAACTCGATTCAAATGACTTGGATCGAGGAACCTTAGCTCGAAACACATACATTTATATCATGTCATCCTAAATCTTCCAATATCTCCATCATTTAATGTGGAAGTCAAATCATCTAACATTTTTACTTTTGTTTACATATGGCTACATGGGGTTAACTCTGTCATTCCTCATTTCTCTCAATTATTATTTACCCCCAATTTTAAAATGAATCATTGGGGATTGATCCATCTAGAGCCTAAATAGTTATTTTGACCAAACATATTTAAATACATTTTGTCTTCTTCATTATAAACTTTCCTAACTTCTGTCATTGAAACTAAGAGCTCCAAGTGTTTTTAGAAGAAAAAAGTCCTACTATCGCCCAAATTTTGCCTAAAACCTCTTTTAAACCCAGTCCATCTTTACAATGAAAAGACCAATGCTAAAAAATAGTCGTTCTTCAAGATATCAAATTCATTGGTGCAACTCCTTCTAAGAGGTGAGGAATATATTAAGGAGGACTTATCTCTTGTTATGGTTTTTCTAATTACCCCCAACCATCTTGTTTCGCACACTGGGTAGGAAGTTAAAAGTGAAGCCCATAACCCACATAGTTGCTCCAGAACAGATTGGTTTAGACCAAGGAATAACCAAACCCGAGGATGATTTTTTGGAGGAAGATCGCTCTTTCGTGATAACCAATATGGATTTTACCAAGAGGGTTGTGGTCGTCGAATATGTGTTACGGTAAAACCTAGTTATTCTAAATGAGGACAATATTGGAGATGCTTCATTGGGTTGACAGTGCCACCATTGCTAACCCAACTTAATGGTTTTCGTACTTTGTATAAAAAATAAAGCCTAATTATCCCGACATAGAAAGTTTTGGGCCTAATGAACTTTTTTTGAAAAGCCTTTCCATTAAGGAATTGCTAGTCCCTCTCAGTCGTACAGAAAGATCAAACCCTAAGAACTTTCCTCATTTATCTCCAACAAATAATATTGCTCCTACAATGTCGAAGGGCAAAAGAATCCTTCCACGATCACCGGTAAAAATAAAAGTAAGGTTTCCTCTGCCACGGGTTCATCTAAAGGGGAAACGACCCCAAAAGCTAAAAAAAATCAAGTTCACCATAAGTGGCTTTAGCCTTGGTGGAATTCCTCTTGAGGCTACTCGCTCTCTTTATCTAAATCTTATGAAAAAGGTGAAATTAATGGAATTTGATGTTCTAAGTAGGATGGAACCAACTCCTATAAGCCCACGTAATGTTTTAGCTAATAAGGGTAAGGAGTTGCATCTCATGATTATTGTATTTCTCAGGTTCCACGCAAAAAAATTTCTCTTGTTGAGTAAGTAAAACAAGTGACTTCCTGTATTTCCCCCTCTACATGCAAAAGACTATAAGGAAAAAACATGGTATAATGCGTTTGGTCATTACTAAACCACCTTCTTCACCCTCGGTTCCTTTGCATAACACTCTAGATGATATGCCAGTTGAAGATGTTATGGGTGCTTCTCCCCAAGTTAATTTGTTTGACCTCCTCACAAAACTTAATAAGTAAATTTTTTTTTCTCTTTTTCCAAATAAAAATCTCTAGGTGTTGAGTTGTTGTTCCTAATTATAACAAAGATATGTCTAGCATTTATTTTAGCCCTTTTTGAAGAATGTTTCCTCGTCAGAAATGGAATTCATATCAATTCCTGATGACACGCATCCCCAAAAAGGTTTTCTAGTGCACTTATTGAAGAATGTGTTATTCAAAGTCCTTGTTTATCCCTCTTATCAACAATTGGGAAAGTTTTCATTAGACTTGATTCCTATAGGAATGCCTCATCTAAACTTGTTACTTAGGTGGCACAAAATTTGCCCATAGGAGAAATAATAGTGGGTGACTCAGGTCGAACTGTTGAAATGCTAAATGAAATTTCCCCTAGCTTCTCCCGAGTTATCGATGGATGTGGTTTCTCCAGTTCGTCCAACATAAGTAATTTTCACTTAAACATATTTTGATCCCTTAGTTGATATTCATATTTATGATTCTCAATGTTTGATTCCATTTTTCTATGCAGTCCCATCCACGTTTTGTCCCTAAAGTGGATGTGAAAACTCTTATGAGGTTAATCAATAAGGATATGTTTCATCGTATCCCCGTGAGGCTAGTTATGAAGTTAAGTTTCCAAGTTAGGATTCCTATGAGCTAACCAAGGACAAAATTTCCCTTGACCATTGTTGAGGTATTATACATTTGAGAAAAATATTTAGAACTTTTACTTGGCCTTCTTATATCTGAACTCATTCTAAGGTTCACCAAATTGTGTTGTTTCATCTCTCCGATAGTGAAACGAAGGAGAAGACATCTTCTCCCACTGAAGTTGAGCAGACCCCAGGGGAAGTTTCTTCTTCATCCTTGGAGGGTTTGCCTACTTTGAGCGATGCAATGATTTTTTCTAATAAGGATTCCCTCATTATTGATGTTAAATCTTCATCCGAGGAAGCAAACATACATCTGATTTCAACCATCATTCCAACTCAAGTTGAGCTTCAAACACAACCATATGTTGATGAGGTAAATTTTCCCCTTATCATTATGTGTGTGCCAATTAATTCAATCTTATTACTATTTTTGTTGTGTTAAGTGCTATATCCTACCTGGATATACCTTAGCCACAAACCTCACCTGGTTAGGGGGGTTTTACTAACTCATTGGGGTAAAATTATCAAGTTTTATCGCCTACTTGGTAGTGTATTCAACTTGGAAAGTTTCCTATAATCATACACCTATATATATCCCCCAGCAGGGTACATAACCAAGCAGGTGTATGATTATAGAAAACTTTCCAAGTTGAATACACCTGCTTGGTTATGTACCCTGCTGGGGGATATATATATATATTTTCAAATAAACACCTGCATGGGCATGATTTCTCCAAAATCACACCGATTTGTCGATGTACTCTGCTTGGGTATATATTTTTTTTTTCAAATAAACACCATCTTGGTGACTCAACCTGTTGGGCAATATTTCTTTTAAATGACACCTGCTTGTTGATTTGTTTGTTTGATTGAGTAAAACTCATAAAGGAAAAAAAAATCAAGTTTTGTCACGTTGTTGGTGATGTACCCTTCTTGTGAATGTAACTCTTGTAGAAAAATGCACCTGCTTGGTGATATAGCTTAACTTTTTTCTAATATTTTCTCATTTTACCTGCCTGGTAAAAAATCACTAAAAATTTGCTAACTCTTTTTGGGCTTCCTCTTGTGCATCCTGTGATAGAAAACATTCCTCCTGTGGCACATCAAGCGACACGTCCTGAAGTTCATATGCCTTCTCAAGCGATGGAGGTATCCTATTTCAACAGTTCCTTCGCAAGCTAATTCTTATGATGAAAGTGATCATTGTTTTACGACCAGTGTGAATAGGGTAGAAAGTGAATCTAGCTATGGTTTTCCCATGCCCAATGTTTCGCCTTATGAGGTTTGTGGACAAGTTCTTCGAATGTTCCCTTATATTTAAAGTTCCCTTGGCACTGTGTTGGAATGAATAATTTCTTCTCATTCGGAGACTTTGAATACTGATTGCATGAGGCCCAATAATGTATTTATAGGCTATACTTCAAGGCATGATAGTCATCTTGTCTAATTTTGTGAGTAGTCAAATTTCATCCTTCGACTGATAAACCTTAAATCAACAGTAGAGCAACCTCGAAGATCATAAGAAGGACAAATTTAATTTCTTGGGGCTTATTAAAAACTTAAGGCACCTCAAAGATCCCATCATGCCAACCTATTATTCTCAATATCTCAAAATATTGAGGATCTAAGGGATGGGGAAGAAAAATTGAATGAGCATGACTCATATTGAAGAATGCAAACACAAAGTGATAGAAGCCAAAGAAGCTTTGGCCAGGGCTATAAGAGAATGTGAAATCGAGTTGAAGCTAAGGGTTGAAGTTGAATTATGTATTTGTTCTATAAATGAGTATCAACGTGACGTTGCTATAGACGTAACTTTTTTACTTCCTGATGGGTATTTCACATCTCCTCGTTTATGGTTTCTCTTCAAATAGATTTTCCCTTTATTGTATTTATGGGAAATAGCCCCAATTTTGTGATGTAACTATTTTTCAAGTGAATACAAAGGAAATCTTGTTCTTTAAGTCATGTGTTCATTACTTATTTTTCTTGATTCAACACTTGATTAATTATATCAAACAGTGAAAAAAACTTTTACACGTGTTCCATCATAATCTTTAATTACCAAGAGTAAGGAGTAACAAAAATAAATGTAAATATTCTCTACACATGATAAACCTTTAATAATTTATTATTGATTTTGAAAGGTTTATCATCCTTAACCTTTGACATTAGATAATAAGCTGAATGGTGTGTCTCCTTAACAATATATGGTCCTTCTGAATCGGCAGCAAACTTTGGCAAGGAGAGTCCTCTAATGCGGATAACAGTGGATTTCAAAACTAAGTCCCCTTCCACAAATTTTCTTGATTTCACAAGGTTCTCATAAGTTCTATAAAGTTACTTCGTGTAGATCTAGAAGTCCTTTCTCTCATTATCTCCATGTTCTTCTTTCTTACTCTTGTAGTTCATCTTGTAGTTAAACATGCCTGCTCTAGGAAACATCTTGCTTCGTAATGCATATCAAGAAGAAGGAACGTCTAATTTCACTAGAAGAATTTTTTTAGCTTGATAAACTAAAGAAAAATGTGTATAACTTGTTTGTTTCCTCTAAGTAGTTCAATAAGCCCAAAGTACCATATGGATGTTGTCATTCTATGCACCCAAAAAATCTTCCATCATCTTAGCTAAAATTTTAACCAAGGTCTTGTTTGTGGACTCTGCTTGGACATTTCCTTTGGGGTAAGCAATTATTGAGGTGTGGTGGATCATTGAATATATTATCGGTTATTGTTTCCATCTCTTTTTTGATGAATGGAGTTCCATTATTTAAGAGAATAACATTGGGATTGACAAACTAACAAATGATGTATTCATTTATAACTGCACCACCACACCCATCGTTTCTCTTTTCAAGGGTATTGCTTATGCCCATTTGATAAAGCATTAAGTTGCCACGAGGATCCATATCTTGCCTCTGGGTGGTGGTTTGATTTCCCCTACTAGATCAAACACCCAATTATGGAAAGGATAGGGAGTTGTTAGTGAATTAATCTCTACTGATGGAACATGAATGATGTTGCCATGAAGTTGGCACACCTTGCACTTTTGAACGAACTCCGCTGAATTTTTCTCCATAGTTGGCCAATAATAGCCAAGTGTCATGAGTTGATCGTAAAAATTTTCTCCTCCAGTATGAGATGGATCGTGAGCTTTCTTGAGGACTTCTTCTCATTCCTCTCTTATGATGCATCGTAGCGTCCTATTGAAATATCCTCTTCGATACATCTTCTCTTCCATTAGGTAAATCCTTGGGGAGTTTTTTCTCATTCCAATAGAATAATCTTTATAACTTAGAACAATTCCATCCTGGATAAAATCTATATATGGATGCCTCCTGTCTATTTGAGTTTCCAAGAATTTACACTAACTGGGTTGAAATAAAGCTTTACACTTAACTTATTATATATGTAGTGTTATTGCGTCATGTTTCATCGTAGGCCAAAAATACCCCTCTCTTTGAGTTATTCTATATAGGGAAATCTCAGTGGTCTCAAAATATTCCTCATGAGTTTTCTTCAACTGTCTTCGCGCTTTTTCTGGACCAATGCATTTAGATAACCATCCTCCGGCATTTTTGTAAAACAAAGTTCCTTGGAGAAGGAAATATTATAATAGATTCTTAAGCTACATCGTTCTATCTATGTTCTAAATTCCTCCTTATCGCCCATATCCAATTGGAATCTTCATCGCTAGAAAACAATTTAAAGCACAGATGATGGATTTATTATTCGATGGATCACCACCGTTGTCGATTTACCCTCTATGATCACTTTTTGTGCAATCGTGGCATAAGCATCAACATGATGATTCATCAATCTTGGGTGTCTCTCCATCTTGACCTCATGAAATTACTTAATTAACCTTTAGATGATGGTTTTGTAAGGTGCCCAACTGAGATGATTCACTGTGTATTCCTTGTTCAATTGCTTAACCACCAAGTTGGAATATCCTTTGATGCAAAGTGAATGGATGCCTCTTCACAGTGCTTTGAGAAACCTCAAAATCAACGCTTTATTCTCTGCCTCATTATTTAAATAATGAAAATTCAATTTAAATGACAGTGAAATATATTCCTTTCTTAGAGAAAAATGACACGTGCTACTCCCTTTCCTTGAGAAGATGAACTATCAAACTTCATTGACCTTTCTTTTAAATCTGCCTCATACAAGTTATCTTCTAAATTGTTGACTCAAATGTCTTCGTGAGGTGGATCAAACAAACTTGGCCAAAATATTTGTATAGGATTGGCTCTTGATCGCGTGAGTGACCACACACTTTAGAAGATACTAAGAAATAATGAGGAACCACATTCCTTCTCTCTCGATCAAAATTGTTCGTGTCGATAAAACTTTAATTGGATCAAATCTTGTCACTATGTGAATAGTGAAATATAACATATAATGTCTTAGTTTTTGGAAAATATGCACTAAAAATAAGCAATGCCTCTTTTTGCTGGTATATCTTATATCAGGATCTTTGATAATTCTACTCAGATAGTAGATAGGTCTCTCTTGTCCATTAACCTCTTATGCTAATAAGGAACCGATGTACCTCGTAGTAGAGGTAACATAAATCAGCCACTATGTTTCCTCGTCAAATTCCACCACTATGTTTGCCCCATGTGTTGGCAATAGATTATTATTGACATTACCTTGGGGAATTTGCAATGTTCCAGCCAACATATGCTTATTGCTAATCCTTCTCAAAGTCCAACATGAAGTTATTATGTGGTAAACATGCCAATGAATGTGGCAATACTTGGGGTCAGCCTGAACGTCTATGCCAGGAGCATAATATTGTGCATTCTTAGGAGGACAAACTAGGCCATCTGTGACCATAGCGTTTCAATAACTTATTACCTCCTCAACAATAAAATCCAATGGTGGTGGATCTTCTTTGTCAAACTTTTGCTTCTTCTTCTTCTTCTTTGACTCTTCGCCACCTTGAAATGCCTCGTCACCCTCTATGTAATTGACTTATGGAGCCTTGATTCGTAATCCAATTTGATTCAATGCTTATTTTAACATTATATTTTCCATAATAGGGTTGGGGTGAATAACCTATGAGATGTTTTTGGCTACTATCATGAAGGGTTTGAATGTTCCCTCACGAGTTTCATTTATTAAGTGACAAATGTACTCTGGTAGCAAACTTTTGGCGTAAATTTGTAGAAGTTTTCCCTTCATGGTGTAATACCCCATATTTTTACGCATATTATTTTCATGGAAAATGGGGATTAATTAAATTAATGGGAGAAAAATTTAAATTATAATTAATCCAATTTTATGATAATAATAATAATAATAATAATAACAAACGTGATGAGAGTTAGTAGTTATTGAAATGTTATTTTGGTCGGGGATGAGATACACGACAGTTATGCTATAAATATTTGGGACGTGTAAGAGTCGCGTCACTAATAGTTATTTAGGGATTTAAAAGGTCAATTATTTTTGTATAACTCGGATGACTATTTTGAGTGCGCCAGAGTGTCCGTAAGGGTCGAAATAGTCAGAAAACACTACTCGGTATTTAAATTGGAGTCCGGGACATTTTAGCCCAAAACGACACCTCAGAGGGGTTTTTGGTCTTTTAAAAATTTTGGGTAATTAAATGGACGAAAATTGGGTTTAATTAAAAACTGTTAGAGTCAGTGGCCTGTTAGTTCAACCTATGTAAGATAGAGAGGAAAAGAGAGAGAGAACTAAGGAAGAAGAAGAAGACTCCATTAGAGCCCTAAGCCAAGAACTCAAGCTTTCACACCAAAAAGTACACCAACGCGTAGATCGGGTCAAGAGGATCGTTCCCATACCATTTTCAATCACGAATCATAAGTTTCTTTTTAAGACAAGTGATTATCTTGCTCTCTCTCTTAGCAATTATTACTCTTGTTAAAATATGTAGAGGTTTTAGAACAACTAAAACCAAATTGGGTTTGCCTATAATGAAAATCGTGTAGAAATTTTAGAAATCTGGTGGGGGTTTGCATGAAGAGGATTTTTCCCCTTAATAGGAATGTGAAATATGGTGAATTACATGTTAAGCACGAAATAAAAATGGAGTTTTTATAGATTAATAATTCTGGGTTTATGTTAATATGATTTATGGGAAAATTTAGTAATTTGTTGAAATTACATGATGATTAGAAGGATTTGACCCCAAAAACTATACTAAGAAGTGTCATATGGTGACTTAGAGTAGTTTGTAAACCTCGTACTTGGGTTGGAATGGCTTCAGGTTGAGAATTAAGTGGAGAAAATCTGAAAAAATGAACATTGGTAATGAATTGGGATCTTCGGAAATTTCGTTAGAAGTCCAGCCCAAGTCATTCGAACGACCTCGTACGAATGAGACTTCTAATGACATTCCAGTGTCACTTCTAACGAGTGTGGTGGTTCGTTCGAAGTCCCTTCGTTCGAACGACCCTCATTCGAACGAGATTCCCTGGGTCTTCTAACGAGATTACAGAATTACTTTTAAGGCCTGATTTTGTTTCAAAATCCTCGTAGACTTATATAATTGAGTGTTAGGCCTGTATGAATGTTGAGTAACTTAAAATTTATATTTATTAGTGAGCGGAGAATAGGTCGACCCTCAGAAGGAATGAAAGTTATAGAAATTAAGAGATGCAAAAATACAAGGGAGAATATATATATATGAATAAGGTACAGGGTATGATAAGGGATACATATTATACGTATGGTTATTGCTCAAAATATTATGTGTTTGACATACCTAGCTACTGGTTATTGAACGGAGATTAACGCGTTGTGGACGACCAGATCTTGTGTGCCTTTGGGGGATTTAGAGTCGTACCACTAGAGCATGGAACCTAGGTACGGGCTATCCGTGAGAATGATAGTGATGACGGTTGTATGGGTGCGTAGGTATGTGCGTAGCCCAGCGTCTTGGGACTATGTTCGCTTCCAATAGATGTTTTTTTTATTAGTTCTCAAGAGATTGAACCTGATGTCCTCTATATGTGAGCGTTGCAATGGGACTAGATAGCCAAGTATGCATAGAACTAAGGGTTTCTCAACCAGGGGTGCAATGTTTCTATATTATATATATATAAATTGATATGTATACATAAAGAGATTAATGTGTGTATATCTAAATCCTATTTGGTGTCTTTTATTGATGACTCTATTTTGAAATGTGTACTTATGGTATTAAGAGCTGGACAGTTAGAAGAATATGAGAATAAACTAAAGTAAATTCTAAAACTATATTAAAATCTTAAGAATATTGGCTTTGGGTAATTTAGTGAGTCTCCCCAACATAGTAGTATGTATTTAGTAGCCAGTCAGGGTATCATGACTAGATTGGGTAATTAGACTCGTTAGACGTGCACACTAGAACGAGGGAAAATGAGTACGCTAAGTTAACTTAGATAATAATTGTGCTAATTGAATCAATTTAAGCACTTGCTATATTAAACTATTTTCAACTCGGGCTCTGACCTATTTTTCAGTATATCTTTCTATTGTCCCATTATTTTAGGTGCCCAGCCAGAGGGAAACCAACCTCGGGAGACTCTATTCAGTTGTCGTGCTATAGCTAATGTGGAAGCTGCAGGATAATTGCTTGTAGACGACTCAACCTATTCTTCCTTTTCTGTTATATATTATGTTAGACATGTCGTCCTTTCTTCTAGTTATTTGCAGAGATTCAGTTGTTTTAAATTCTCTTAGATTTGATTTCATTTTTTGGATTTAATGTATGGGATTGCATCTGGATGTGTTTTACTCCAGTCATTTATTTTACTTTAGTTAGACCTTATTTATATTACTGTGATGTATGGCATTTTGTTGGTATTCTTTTTTATATTGGTTAGTAACAAGATAAAATTTGGACATCACTTTTTTTTAAACATTAGGTGGTTAGTTTTTATTAAATTAAAATTTGAGTTTTTAGCAGTGATGCGTTATCTGGACCAATTTGATATTATGAAATTAATTAATTAAGGGCAGATCACCCGGTAATTAATTAGGGGGGTGTCACAGGTGGTATCAGAGCATTAGTTTCTAGTGTCCTTAGCATCTGTATGGCTTAGTATGTTTTCGCGTAGCATCCTTTTATATAGAGCCCTATATTTTAGGATTGTTGTACTCTTCATGCGTTTTATGTACTTCTGCTACAATGTTATGTATGGACGATGGTTTTATAAAATTCATTTGAATTTCAGATTTCGCTTATGGGGTAGAGACACACTAACACCGCTGAAGAAGTAAATGCGAGACAAGACCAACAAATACCTTAGGTACACCAAGAAAGAGAGTAAATCACTGAGATTGCGAACATCGTGGCACAAGTAGTGATTACCACAATATTGCAGTACCAAAATCGCAGCGTGCAGCTTACAGGGGGAAAAAGAACAAGAAAAGTTTATCAATATGACATTTCGAGGAATACTAACAATGGGAAAATACCGTCGTAATAGCGACAAGCTCCTCAAAGACATCAAGACCAAAAAGACTTGAGAACCGTGGGAAGAGACAAACCCACCAGGTCCAACAAGGCCAAGGACAAAAGGCTTTCACCAATAGGTGTTTTAAGTTTGGAAAACATGGCCACAAATTCCAAGTTTACCCGCAAAGAGATGGAGGAAAGCCTCAGCTAATTCAACAAGGTCAACGGGACCATCAGTGCCAGCAAAGTGCTCAACAGGGCCAGCAGAGAAGAAACTGTGTGGGTAAGTGTTTCATATGTGGTGAACGGGGTCACTATCGTGGAAGTTGCCCTAGCAAGGTCAGGATCCTGCAACAGTTATTGGATGTTCACCTGACACCACAGAATACCCAAATTGGAGAAATAGAGATAATCACCCCAGTAACACAGACTTCACAATAGGAGTAGGTAGTACAGTATGGACGTATCTATAATGCTCGATATGATGTTATGCCACTGATACCGCATCTACCACCCACGTTTGGAGGTACAATACTTTATCATTTATATTGTTTCCTTTTGATTATGAGGAAAATTTCAAATAAACTATATGCGTTATAGTTTACTTGTACTACTTGAGAATCACAAGCGTAAAATGTATTATTATCCCGATTTCGAACCGGATCATTCAAGTTTGTGTGGTAATAGACCATTAAAATAATATCAGATGTCCATTAGTCATGGACATGAAATAATTTGTGCTAAGTGTCATTCGAGAGGAAAATTAAATCCTGTAGGGACTTGTGGGTATGTCGTTGGGTTATACCAAATCCATGTAGGTAAAAAATGTTTACTACAGTGATTCAGGAAAGAATGAAATATCTCTGGGCATGGGAATAATTTTGTGGCCAATTTGAAGAGACTAACGCCAAATGAGAAGGAGTAATGTGCTGAATATCTTTTTCGTAACATGAGAATAGATGCGCTATGGTTAGCAGGAAGCAGGAATGTGGGGTACGAGACAAATACTGAGGACCACAACTTTCGTTGACCAACAATGTTAGTTAGTAGTGTATCGGGGGGTTCCTTGTTTGGATTTAATTTTGCAAGACATCACATGCATGAGACCTAGAAAATGTCGGGAGCTGGGGATGGTTGGCCTTTAGTATACGAGTTTAGTACCCTAGTTATCATCCGTAAGGGAAACCGTAACCTTAACTTTAATTTTATTCTTATACACAGTCAGTAGAACCGTACGGTATGACGTAAGAAGTGATATCAAATGTTTTACATCGAGAATAAATCAGTGTGATAAGGGAAGATGATAAAGTCACGATATGGAATAAGTATTCATTGCCCCGAATAGATGACTTATTCGATTAGTTGAGGGGAGCTACCTTTCCCTCAAAGATTGACTTGGGATCAGGATACCATAAGCTGTGTATCAAGGAGTAGGAGATGTCAAAGACTACCTCTTGATGAGAAATAGGTCCTATGAGTTCAGAGTCATGCCGGTTGGGCTGACAAATGCTCCAGCCATATTCATGGACCTGATGAACCGAGTGTTCAGAGAGTTCTTGGATCAGTTTGTCATCGTCTTCATGGAGGATATCCTGATTTATTCACAGACTAAGTAGGATCATGACGAGCACTTGAGACAGACTCTTCAAACTCTACGAGAACATCACTTGTGTGCTAAGTATGAGAAGTGTAGATTCTGGCCACGGGAGGTACAACTTTAGGGACATGTTGTGTCACAATTTGGGGATATTGGTTGACCCGAGCAAGGTGTCGGCGGTGAGGGAGAGGGGGACAGCCCAGGACACCAACTAAGATACGCAATTTCTTGGGTTTAGCTGGATACTACAGGAGATTCATTCAAGGATTTTCAAAAATAGTGGGTCCTTTGACACTAATGACTCGCAAAGGGGTGTCGTTCATCTGGAGTGACGCCTATCAGTTAGCATGCGATGAGTTAAAAGATAAGTTAATCTCAGCACTAGTGTTGGCATTACCCAAGCCGAGAGTGCATTATCTAGTCTACACTGATGCGTTCTTGTTAGGACTTGGAGGTGTACTGCAGCAGGAGGACCAGGCTATAGCTTATGCTTCCCGTAAGCTTAAGAATCATGAGAGGAACTACCCCACCCATGATTTAGAGTTGGCGGCGGTGGTGTTTGCACTCCAGATTTAGAGACATTACCTCCTAGGGGAGAAATTTCATTTATTCACGGACGGTAAGTCATTATAGTACCTCTTCACATAGAAGGAGTTAAATATGCGTCAACGTCAGTGGCCTGAGTTTATGAAGGATTATCAATTTGATATCCAATACCACCCGCGGAAGGCTAACATGGAAGGAGATGCGTTGAGCCGTAGGCCAGTCGGTGAGGTGGAAGAGGTGTGCCAAGCAAAATGGAGGGAGTTAGAGAACTAGGATGCGGTGGCTTGATCATTTATGTCTGTGATGACCATTTTTCCCCATATTATTACAGGAGTAGTACAGGCTCAGGCAGATGATCCGTTCTGGCAAAGTCAGATAGTGAAGCTTCCAGCTAAGGGGGCTGAGTCTTACACCATGTGTTCAGACGGGGGTATACGTTTTAATGGGAGATTGGTTGTTCCCAAGGGTGAAAATTTGTGACACAAGGTGATGACAGAGTCGCACGGTTCCCGATTTGTGGTACATCCCGGTGGGGATAAGATGTACCAGGATATGCATAGACAATACTGGTGGAGCGGGATGAAGAAGGATATTGCAGAGTTCATTTCAAAATGTGCCACTTGTCAGTTAGAAAAGATGGACCATCAGAGACCAACAGGACTTCTACAACCACTAGAGGTTCCTATGTGGAAATGGGAGAGCATTTCCATGGACTTCATCACAGGATTACCTACATCAGAGAGGGGTCATGATTCCATATGGTGATTGTGGATCGAGTGACTAAGGTAGCCCACTTTCTGCCAGCTAGGATAGACTACCCCACGGACAGTACGCCCAGATATTTATAGCAGAGATAGTGAGACTCCACGGAGTGCTTCTCAATATCGTATCTGATAGAGATAAAGTGTTTGTGTCTCGATTTTGGGAGAGTTTTTAGGAGGCATTGGGTACGGTGTTATGACTGAGAATAACCTATCACCCGCAGACAGATGGTTAGACCGAGAAGATGAATCGGATGTTGGAGGGCATGTTACGTATGTGCATCATTAATTTTGGCGAAAGCTAGGAGTAGTACCTTCCACTGGTGGAGTTTACTTATAACAACTCCTACCAGTTTACTATCGGTATGGCTCCATTCGAGTCAATATACAATAGACCTTATCCTTCCCCAAAATATTGGCTAGAGGTAGGGGACAACAAGTTACTGGGTCCGGAGGTGATTCAGGATACTTTGGCGAGGATAGAGTTGATACGGAGCCGTATTCAAGTATCTCAGGATCGGCATAAGAGTTACGCTGATGCCAAATATTACTTTCGAGAGTTCAATATTGGGGATCAGGTGTTACTTCGGGTGTCTACTATGAAGGGAGTTATCCATTTTGGAAATAAGGGAAAGTTGGCACCGAGGTATGTAGGGCTATTCCCCATTATCGAGAGGATTGGGCCAGTTGCTTATAGACTTGGGTTACTAGAATACTTGCATAGAGTCCATAACGTGTTTCATATCTCGTCACTGAGGATATTTCTTCGAGATAAATTGGCTCATACTCACATTGCGCTAGAAGAGATAGATTTACAACCTGATAGCTCCTACGAGGAGGGACCAGTTGTTATACTAGATCGTAGCAAGAGGAAGTTGAGGTCGAAAATAGTACCACTAGTGCGTGTTCAGTGGCGGTACCATAATGTTGAGGAATTAACTTGGGAGCACGAGGATGACATGCGTGAACATTATCCAGAGTTATTCTTTCCAGGTATATATATTTTTCTGAATTTCAGGACGAAATTCTATTATTAGGGGGGAAGTATGTAATACCCCGTATTTTTATGCATATTTTTTTTTATGGAAAATGGGGATTAATTAAATTAATGGGAGAAAATTTTTAATTATAATTAATCTAATTTTATGATAATAATCACTAACGTGATTTAGTAGTTATTGAAATGTTTTTTTGTCCGGGGATGAGATACACGACGTTATGTTATAAATATTTAGGACGCGTAAGAGTCGCGTTACTAGTAGTTATTTGGGGGTTTAAAAGGTAAATTATTTTTGTATAACTCGGATGACTATTTTGAGTGCGCCAGAGTGTCCGTAAGGGTCGAAATAGTTAGAAAACACTACTCGGGTATTTAAATTGGAGTCCGGGACATTTTAGCCCAAAACGACACCCCAGAGGGGTATTTTGGTCTTTTGAAAATTTTGGGTAATTAAATGGACGAAAATTGGGTTTAATTAAAAGAAGTTAGGGTTAGTGGCCTGTTAATTCAACCTACGTAAGATAGAGAGGCAAAGAGAGATAGAATCAAGGAAGAAGAAGAAGACCCCATTAGAGTCCTAAGCCAAGAACTCAAGCTTTCACACCAAAAGTACACCAACGCGTAGATCGGGTCAAGAGGATCATTCCCATACAATTTTCAATCGTAAATCAGAAGTTCCTTTTTAAGTCAAGTGATTATCTTTCTCTCTCTCTCTTAGCAATTATTACTCTTGTTAACATATGTAGATGTTTTAGAACAACTAATACCACATTGGGTTTGCCTATGATGAAAATCATGTAGGAATTTTAGAAATCTGATGGGGGTTTGCACGTAGAGGATTTTTCCCCTTAATAGGAATGTGAAATTTGGTGAATTAGATGTTAAGCATGAAATAAAAATGGAATTTTTTATAGATTAATAATTATGGGGTTATGTTAATATGATTTATGGGAAAATTTAGGAATTTGTTGAAATTACATGATGATTCGAAGGATTTGACCCCCAAAACTATACTAAGAAGTGTCATATGGTGACTTAGAATATTTTGTAAACCTCGTAATTGGGTTGGAATGGATTTAGGTTGAGAATTAAGTGGAGAAAATCTAAAAAAACGAACATTGGTAATGAATTGGCATCTTCAAAAATTTCGTTAGAAGTCCAGCCCAAGTCGTTCGAATGACCTCGTATGAATGAGACTTCTAATGACATTCCAGTGTCACTTATAACGAGTTTGGTGGTTCATTCGAAGTCCCTTCCTTCGAACGACCCTCGTTCGAACGAGATTCCCTGAGTCTTCTAACGAGATTACAGAATTACTTTTAAGGCCTGATTTTGTTTCAAAATTCGCGTAGACTTATATAATTGAGTGTTAGGCCTGTATGAATGTCGAGTAACTTAAAATTTATATTTATTAGTGAGCGAAGAATATGTCGACCCTCGGAAGGAATGAAAGTTATAGAAATTAAGAGATGCGAAAATACAAGGGAGAATATATATATATGAATAAGGTACGGGGTATAATAAGGGATACATATTATACGTACTGCAAATACTAGGCTACGGGAAGGCCAATGAATTTATAAAAGTTGTGTGTATGCTAATTTATCACAATATTATGTGTATGACATACCTAGCTACTGGCTATCGAACGGAGGTTAATGCGTTGTGGATGACCAGATCTTGTGTGCCTTCAGGGGATTTAAAGTTGTACCACTAGAGAATGGAACCTAGGTACGGGCTATCCGTGAGAATGATAGTGATGACGGTCGTATGGGTGCATAGGTATGTGCGTAGCCCATCGGCTTGGGACTATGTTCGCCTACAATAGATGTTTGTGTTTTTATTGGTTCTCGAGAGATTGAACCTGATGTCCTCTATGCATGAGCATTGCAATGGGACTAGATAGCCAAGTATGCGTAGCACTAAGGGTTTCTCAACCAGGGGTGCAATAGTGCTATATTGTATATATATATATATATAAATTGATATGTATACATAAAGAGATTAATGTGTGTATACCAAAATACTATTTGGTGTCTTCTATTGATGACTCTATTTTGAAATTTGTACTTATGGTATTAACAGTTGGACAATTAGAAGAATATGAGAATAAACTAAAGTAGATTCTAAAACTATATTAAAATCTTAAGAATGTTAGCTTTGGGTGATTTAAGGAGTCCCCCCAACATAGTAGTATGTATTTAGTAGTCATTCAGGATATCATGACTAGATTGGGTAATTAGACTCGTTAGACGTGCACACTAGAACGAGGGGTGAGCATCTCAAGTGAGTACGCTAAGTTAACTTAGATAATAATTGTGCTAATTGAATCAATTTAAGCACTTTCTATATTAAACTGTTTTCAACTCGGGCTCTGACCCGTTTTTCTGTATATCTTTCTATTGTCCCATTATATTAGGTGCCCAGCCACAATGACACCAACCTAAGGAGACTCTATTCAGTTGCCGTGTTGTAGCTAATGTGGAAGCTGGAGGATAATTACTTGTAGACGACTCAGCCTATTCTTCCTTTTTAGTTATCTATTATGTTGTACATGTCATCCTTTCTTTTGGTTATTTGCAGAGATTCAGTTGTTTTAAATTTTCTTAGATTTAATTTCATTTTTTGGATTTATTGTATGGGATTGTATGTGGATGTGTTTTACTCCAGTCATTTATTTTACTTCAGTTAGACCTTATTTATATTATTGTGGTGTATGGCATTTTGTTGGTATTCTTTTTTATATTGGTTAGTAACAAGATAAAATTTGGACATCATGTTTTTTTTAAATATTAGGTGGTTAGTTTTTATTAAATTAAAATTTGAGTTTTCGGCATTGATGCATTATCTGAACCAACTCTATATTCTGAAATTAATTAATTTAGGACTGATCACCCGGTAATTAATTAGGCAGGGTGTCACACATGGAATCTTCTTTTACATCCCGATAACTTTCTCCAAATCTCCATATATAGGCCATAACATATTCCCCCAACCTTTGCCGATATCGAGCAACCTTCGTTAGTATGAACTCCTCTTCTACCAGATTTTTTTGAAAGAAACTGGACTTGCATGTCCTCTAATGTTGCCATGCTCCTTGGGGAAAGATGGAATTACCAAGTGTAGGCTTTGTCGATAAGGGATTTGGAGAACTTCTTTAGACCTAGCTTCTTATTATTCCAGTTAGCACCAAGGTGTTCAACAAAGCGCTTAATTTTCACTTTCGAGTTCCCCCAATCTCATTGAACTTTTCAAAACTGCGGGGATATTCTTCTCTGGGTAAGGTTCATCATTGTACCCCTTTGGGTAAGGAGTACAAAAATCATAATACATAGAGGCAACCATACCAGCCATTTGTGAGAATGATGCCAATATTTTTATCATCTCCTTATTGACTTCCTTGACGATCACAATAGGTGAGGCATCTAGATCTAATACATTATCTTATGGTAGAGCAACTACGTGTGTGGCTTTGACAGCAGAAGATGCTTCAACGGCTGATGATAGGATAAGATTGGTCATAGAGGGACCAACAAGTCTTGTAGTTAGAACGGGTGTGACCACTAAAAAAACTAAAGATGGTACCATGGGTGTGACAAAATATATGGGGTCCTTCTCTACCCCAAACAAAATTCTCTCTCTCTCTCTCTCTCTCTCTATATATATATATATATATATATATATATATATATATATATATCCATATAATAAGATAACATATTTTTTGAATTTAAAAAATGTAAAACCACAATAACGCTCCAGATTTTGCCACATCTTCCTCCTAATAAATCAATGGTTGTGATTCATTCTTCAAATCAATAAACCCGCCCAAATATTTCACAGCGTCTCACCTTTAATTCAAACATCAGTTTTGTTATTCCCCCTTTCTCTCTCTAACTTTTCTTTCCCCAAATAACCCTCTCTCTTCCTTTCTTTCTAACACCGCCTGCCACCACAAAAAAAACCACCACGCAAAAATCCAAGTCGATCCTCTACCACGATGCAGAAAACAACAGGTGGGTTGCATTATATAGCTTATTGAAATTTCATCTCTCTATGTTTTTATGACCGGTTTGTATTTTTACAAGTTTTTTGATTTATTTTATTTCTGATTCATATTTTTCTTTTGGTTTCTCATTGACTTTGCAGATTTGTCCCTTCATAAAGAGGTTCATGTCTATTTGGTGTGGAGAATCATAAATAGGTATTCTATTTTATGTTCAGATGTTATTTTTGTTTTTTATTTTTAAACACTTTAATGAAATATTTTTTGAATATTTAAGTATTTTACCCACCCTCTGTTCCTTTTTATCGAGAACTGTGATATTAAATTGTTATGAATAGGTCTTGATTGTTGATGATGTTAAGATCCAAAAATGTACAAACCGAACTTTGAAGTTGGTTACTTTTATTCCTTTCAGGTGTCGATCTAAAACAATTCAAATTCAAGGTTTTTGTTTTGTTTTATAATGATTTTACAATTAAACTTAGTTTATGGATAAATTTAATTGGCTTCTACAGCATCAAGATCATCCACCCAACCACCTCATTCCCTTTGAAATTTAATGAATATATTCTTTATCTCTATTATGGGACCTTTAAATTTTTTTGGATAATTATTAAAGTATCATCAATATGAATTTACAACAATTCATTTTCCAAGTTTTGTTAGCTTCACGTTTACAATTTAATATACAGATTCAGTTTTTAATTATTTTCATGGTGATATTTACTTTATTTAATACTGCCATGAAATTATTATATGCCATTTTGGATTTTTTATACAATTTTTTTGCATATAGCATTACAAAACAATTCATTTTAACAAATACTTCAAAATTAGATTATTGAGTTAATTTGAAATACCTTATGGTGTGCCCAGTTAAAAATTACAGTATTTTAAGACATTAAGAAATGGGTTCTTACTCATTGAACTATACATTTATTATTGATGTCATATTTCCAAAATTAGTCATGTTTGTACTCTATGTTTTGGTAATGGGTTCTCACAGAGGTTGCACCTGACTTTGAGGTATGAATTTATGTTTAGCAAAATTAGTTTTTAAAGATACATACAGTATCGTAGTCTATGAAAAATGTTCCATATTTATTTGTGTTGTTTGTTTGCAGTAAATCACTACTGGTAAAATGATCTTTGGCTTGACATATGAGATATTGGACCAATTTAAATAGTTCCTTAACATTAAAGATATTGTCCTTTGCATTCAATATTGAAGTTATGTGATGATTACCTTTTCCATTTTAAGTTCATGTTCTAACATAAAATTTGTTAATATTGCGTCAATGCGATTTTTCTTTCTTTTGTAATGTACTTTAATTTTGTAACTATTTATAAGGTCCGTAATTACGAGTAAGATTTTTTGTGTAATATATTCGCGAAATCAAAACATTCACACATCCACACAATGACACAACAAATGGGATAAGTGCTTACAATAGATTCTCCTCCCACTAGTACGAGATCAATCTGTATGTTAATTTAAAATGGGTAAAAGTATCCAATATAATTGACATAAATGATCAATCTTATTGGCGCAAGTAACAAAGATTCTCTACGAATTTTAAAAGTAATACTACTAACACAAGTGTTGTGTTATGACGTGCTATGCGTTGTGTTAAGTATGCTATTCTAAGTAATTTTAAAAGTAATACTAAGTATGATGGATTCTTAAGTGTTGTGCTCGAGTAATATGTCATAGTCCTCACCTTTAGCCTTTGATTTTACACCTTGCGTTTTCTTAAAATTTAAGGTACTAAACGTATTCATAATCGTTTGATTGTAATGTGGGTATGAATGTAGGCCTCTTTCTTGATGTTTGGCAAATTAATTTTCGAGATATTTTCCTTCCTTGAGACAACCCTTGCTTCCTAAATTTGGTTCTTCCTTCCTATATGTGAAAATGGTATTTAGTGGCTGATCAAAATAAGTTATGAAAGAGACTAAGAAAAAATTGAAATGTACAATATATATTTAAAAAATTAGCAGACATGTTTCTTAGTGTAAGGTCTTGCCCCTATATTGATGGTTCCTTTGTTGTTTAAGGAATGGAAGGATGGATATGGGTTACTTGAAGCTCCGCTGGAAGCCACGTAGTTGTCATATTCCCACGTTTGATGGGTTGAAAATGCTGAAGATACTGAGGGGAAAAAGATTGGTGTTCGTGGGGGATTCCCTAAATAAGAATATGTGGGAATCACAGATGTGTTCTGTGAGAGAATCGTTGCCTGATAAGAAGAGAGTCATCGACGTCTCAGACGGATATGGGTTACTTGAAGCTCCGCTGGAAGCCACGTAGTTGTCATATTCCCACGTTTGATGGGTTGAAAATGTTGAAGATACTGAGGGGCAAAAAATTGCTGTTCGTGGGGGATTCCCTAAATAGGAATATATGGGAATCACTGATGTGTTCTGTGAGAGAATAGTTGCCTAATAAGAAGAGAGTCATCGACGTCTCAGGTCGCCGTGAGTACAAGATAACAAGTTTTATTCTTTCAGATTCCAGTATTACAACTGCTCAATTAACTTCATAAGATCACCATTCTTAGTTCAAGAATGGAAGATCTCAGATAAGACCACTGACCTCTATTTGTAGAACATTGTTAATGCCATTGTTAACAGATCTAGACCAGACCACTGATCTCTGTTTGTTGAACATAAAACTAACACTAATAATTTTCATAAGAACACTGACCTCTGTTGGTTGAACATAAAACTGACACTGTACATGTGTCAACATCTTTCTTTGCATCATAATTTTTCTCAACCGGTCAACGATAACTCGTAGATGCAAGACACGAAAATAAAATGACAATAAAGGATTCGATAAGTAGAGTGAAGTTGCTTATCCTTCATAACTTTTTCACGGAATATTAGGTGCTGCTGTTCATACGATAATCGGTAAGAGTAGCAATTTCTTCCTTTAGTTCATGCATCGATACCTAAAGAAATTTACAATTGGGAAAGAAAAAATATAAAAGTCATAACCATGTTTGAGTATACTTTGAGATCATAAATGATGCCAGTTTTATCACATGAATTGATATCATTGTTTAATAGTTATGTTAATATAGTTACGAACTTTATTTGAATGTCTGTGATTTATGTTCTCAGGATAATGTGTTCTTTGGGGAGTCGAGGCTCTCAAAGATGGCTATGTAATGCTTTGCTTTTATCTGATCAGTCTACATATGGTCCTGATAAGATTTAGAAATGTTGATTATTTTCTAATACATCCTGAATAGTGGTCTCACGCGGCCACACGAACTGTTATCAATGGGCTCACATTGCCACACGAACAGTGGTCTCACGCAGCCATATGAAATGTTTATTCATACGAACTGTTATCAATTGTGTGAGGTGTCAGCATGCATATTTTCAGATGTCATTTGTTGGAAATTTAAAGTTAGCCTTACAGGTATGGACAAATCAATTTTTGTTCCTTATGGATGCACAATGTTACTCGTGGTTCTCCAGGTTGAAAAATTCTTTAAGAGGACATTTAGTATTTTTTTTTCATTTTTTTCCTCAAGGTATGTCTATGTTGGAGCATATATTCATTATAAATGTATTGGTACATGGATAGACCCATCCCCTTAGATTACATATTGGGAAACTTCCATATGTAGGGTTACCATTCGAATTAAAGGCTAATATCAATATCATTTGTGTTTTAGGAAAAAGATGAAGATTATTTTTTAATTTTGTCCCTCTTATGCCCCCTGTTTGTGGAATAATCAAAGTTGCTTAATTGTCTTTATATTTATAATTTCTCTTATGTGTCCATCCGATCAAGTTGTTAGTAAGATTGAAGTTGCTCGAGTATGCGACACTCTTGACTTTAAGAGAGTAAAAGATCAGTCTCCTTAATTGTTTATCATATTGACCAATTATATGGCTCTTTAATTGTAGTGCTAGTTGATCAGCGAGTGAATTATGGTGACTACAGATAACAGATGTTGTTGCAGCCTACATACTCAATTGTAAGCTCAAGGATGAAACTAATAGTCCTAACACAGTTACACCAATGTCTCTGTGTGTTTATCTTGTATACAATTTTGGATTTAACACAATTTTGAACTTTATAATGTTTTAAATCTTTAATATTTGTTCACTCCGCATAAGTTTGTTTCTATTGATTTTGTTACTATTTTTCCAACTATTGTTAGGAGCTGCCCGAGATAAAGCAATCGATTGCCAAATATTACCAAGATAAAGCAAGTGATTGTTACCATACGAGTTCATTATGTTATGATAGGATTTCAATTATGTTGAGTAGTTAATTATATTATTTGATTCACTTTTTATATATTTTCGACATTCTAAATTATATTCGCTATTAATGCAGGTTAGTTTATTGGAGTCATTCTTTGAGGGATAATTTTATGATAAATTTTTGTATGGGAAATATACCCCCAAGGCACCTATCATTTAGTTTGACTCATGTAACATCTTCATACAATGTTTTAGATTTTGATTTTTGAAAGATATTAAGTCTGCGGACTAATTTTATTTTACCACTCACGTATTGGTGTTATTTGGACAAATTGAATAAAGTCGATGATGTTATTGGAGTATTTTTGAGTTTGCAAACTATTAGCATTATTGTTGTTGGAGTATATTTTATTTGATAAATAGGATTGTTGATGTAAAAAACTAGATTTGATCTAATTAATTAATCACAGATAAATATGAAATAAAAAATAAGACAAAAGATTTTTAAAGTGGTTCATCCTTATGAAAATGGCCTACGCCTACTGTTTGTATTGCCAATGTTTGCCTTAATCTCGATGATGATTACAAGAGATTAATTACCCCGTTATGGGGGTGTTACAATGTATTTGTAGCCTTGGGGCTATCCGTATGAATAGACAAGATGCCATTGTTTAATATACACATACATTTGTACGATAAGAATGTTCATTAAATCCGATGTTCATTGAATGTGCGATTGTCGCTTGATCTTCCTGACCAGATGCTCTCCACGTTGAGTAGCTCGGTGCTTTTAATTATTTTCCACGTAAGATGACACATGTCTTCATATAATTGGTCCATGTTAGCTGACTAATTTTCGTATCAACAGAAGCCCCCAATGTTTCACAGTTGAGTTTTGATATGAGAGTGTGAAATATTTTACTCGAAAGTTGCTCGAGCACCTTTGTACGTCTTGATTACTTACAGATTTCCAACACTTAGGAATTTTACCTCTAGTCTCGTCATTTGAGCGCGAAATGGCAAATTTGTAAATATTTTGAATTTGTGACAGACGCTTGGGTGTTTGCGTCCTTTTCATCATTTAACTGCCGAAAACATAATCATCTTTTCTAGTAATCATTTCTTTTCCTTCTTCCTGATGCAAGGTATTTAAAAGCGATAGATATGGACCGTCATCTACTTTTCACCTCTAGATTTCTAAACTCTTTTTTTCTCACTCTGTTTTTATATTATCGTTCTTTCCATCATCCGCCTTAGTAGATTTCTCAATTTCCTGTAAGAATTTCTTCCTTCTTCTTTCTTTGCTTTAGTCATCATGGTTTATCTTGTCGAATCTTTGGATAAATTTCGAGCCGATTTTGTAATTCCCTCTTGGGTTATTCTAGAAGAACCTCCTTCTCCATCTGATTTATTTTCTCTGGCTGAGGGACACTGATTTCCCTCACTTTTCATAGCTGAATGTGGAATTTCTTTTCTGCGTAATCCCTTGTATTTGGAGTTTTGCTAATATTTCGATATTGTGCCTGCAAGAGTAGCTCCAAATACATGGAGGGTAGTTAATGGAATACATAGGTTAAACCAGATTCATGGGACTCACTTAGGGATCCCTGAGATTATGCTTTGTTATAAATTCGTTACTAGTGATACCACATTTTATTTAAAAACTAGGTTTTCCAATAGAGCTTTAGTAGTCAATCTTCCCGATGCTAATAGGGACTATTTTAATCATGGTGTTGTGATGAAAAATTGGCAACACCCTCCATTAAAAGGCAATGATTTTTATCAAGGTCCCAGATGACCACTTTATGGAAATGGGATAGGTTGTTTTTACTTTTCTCAATTTATCTCAGTATATATTTGATAAAATGCGTCACTGATATTCATGTTTATTTTTGCAGTTGATAACAAAAGAAAGCCCCCAAAAGAGAGTGATATTAATATAAAAGATTTGAAAATTATCTGGGATTTGCATCAATCGGTGGACGGGGAGTGATAAGCACCAAAAACTGTACAATTTATACCTCGAATATACGTACTTTAGCTGCTAATTCTCGACAATATGGGTCTTATGTGCTTAAATGTTAATTATGCAGGCTTAATTGTGCGTTGCAGAGTTCAAGCGTTTAAATCAAAGCAATTGCGCATGAATGGAGCTAATTCCCTCTCCCGTACCCTAACCCGAGCCTAAACCTAGTCCAAACTTACCCCAAGCATGTGTGTGTTTTCTTTCTGTCATTTTATTATTTTTTAGATTTTTAGTTTGAGTCATTTCTATTTTTAGGATTTATTTTAGATTTATTTACTATTTTCTAGGTTTATTTTCTATTTTTATTTTTTATTAGTATAATTTTATTTTATTTTGATTTTTATTAGTTTTTAGTGTAGGCTTATTTTATTAGGATTAATTTTAGGAATTTATTTTTAGTTTATTAGATTTTATATTTTAGGACTTTTGTTTTCATATGTTATTAGATTTTTTATTTTGTTTTATTATTTTAGTTTTTAATAGCTTAGGATTTTATTTTTTTAGTTTTAATATTTCTATTTTTTATTTTATTTAGTTTGTTTTATTTTTAATTAGATTTTATTTTTTATTTTTATTAATTTTAATTGAGTCTTTATTAATTTTATTTTAGGGTCATAAATTTAACACACACCATACACACTCACCTACATACTAATCTATCCTACACCCTCACCCTTACCCAACTTACCATACACTCACCCACACACTAACACCTACACTTCATCTTCTCCAACAATCACCCCACCACACCTTCTCTCTCCTACCCCCATTAACCCACTTCTTCTTCCTCACCCACCTTATACCTCCATTAACGCACCCCACACCTTAACCTTCATCTACTCCACAATAGCCAAACACCCCTAACACCTCAAACCACCAGCAACCCTACCACCCCGAGAATCTCGAAGTTGAGACCATTCGATGGTCCGGGTCCCAAGTCGACAACTGTGTTGACGTACCTTTCATTAGTGAGCCTGATCCAACCCCACCATATCATCATGAACCCCACTTTGAGGTTCATATTCCCACTCACTTTCCCATCATATCCAAAACAATGCCCGAGTCTACACCTATCGAGCTTCACCCTTGTGTTCCCGAGGAACCAATTTATCCTAGGTTAGCTCCGGCTACGAGTGTTCACCATTTTCCTGAGATAGAATCCGTGATAGTTCCTACCTATCCGGATATGGATGATGTACCACCATGCATGGCTCCTTTTAAGCCTCATATTTCTAGTGATTCCTCTATCTCTAAGATTGGTTCTTTGTCTTACCCACCCACACCATTTACCGATGCTACTCTTATGGAGAAGTTGACCACTCCATCATTAGAAACCACACTCCCTTGTGAGTATTCCTTTACTCCTCCTAATGAGTGTGTGTCTCCCACTCTTGAGTTGGATCATCTTCCTCCACCGTTTACCCCGACCTTCTCTCCCTCACCCGGTGACGGCCGACCCACCTCTGATCGCGACCCCTTATACCTCCGGCCACGAACCCACCTCGCCGGCAGTAGTCCAACCCGTCTCCATTCCCCTCGCCGGAGCAACCGATCACCCAGCGCAGATCCAACCATCTCCGGCCTCTCTCTCTCTCACCAGTTCCGACCACCTGAGCAGCCGCGACCCACCGTCGGCTTACTCCAGCCGTTCTCATCCCTCCGGCGTCCCCGCCTGTCGACCCAGGCGGCCCTTCCAAACCTCACCATTCCAAACCCGATCCATACCTCCATACCCATTTGAACCCGGTTCCAAACCAAAATACCCATTTCAATCCAACCACCATCCAAACCCTTTTTCAACCAAAACCCAAAACCCATTTCAACATATATGCCAAAATCGTGTGCTGTCAAAAACCAAAACAAACCAAAGATAATTCCCCACATGCCATAAAACCCAAATCATGCCACTTAACTCACTTTTATCCATTTACCCTAAATACACCCCAACTAACCCTTATCCCCTTTTTTCCTAAATCACCCCCATGTGCACACAAATCAGATTTTTATTCTCACCCAAATGACCTCACACCCCATTCTCCCCTCACCATTCTCATGCACACCCAAGCCAATTCTCAAAAATACCCCCATGCTCCATGCCTACTATAAATTGAAGACGAAGACCCCAAACGAATAGAAGAGCTTAGAGATAGGAAAATTCTAGAGAGAGAATTATAGGGAAAACCATCATTTGTAAATAGTTTTTTGTTTTATTCTTTAATTTTTTTTTAGATAGTTGTGCGATTAAATATTGATTGAGATTTAATTGAGTGTTGATTTTAATTTCAAATTAATTGAATTTTCAATTGGAGGGTTGTATGCTTCTCATTCAAGGATTGAAGTTTATTGAATTCAAGAGATTGGTTTGATTATTCTTCTCTCTACTCTTTATTATTAAATGCCTATTGAATATTTGTTTATTATGTTTGATACCATGTTAGGCTAAATACCCTTTCAAGGGGTGGTGTGAAACCCTTATTTGATGTTATTTTAGTTTAATTAGTTTGATTACTTGAAATTTTCCTTTGAATGTTAATTTTGATCCCTCACCCTTAGATTTACGCCTCGAGAGAGGGTAAATGATTTTCGAGAGAAAATCGAAATTCTAATTATAATACCCATTTTAGATTCGAACTAGAGATAGGGGCTTCTTAAGTGGGGTATCATAACTTGAATTTCAACTCTAAATTTATATTCTAAGATTTACATAAATTCTAATTGATCGATCCTAGCGGGTGATTAATTAAAAGGAGTGTAGTTCTACTTTTCTAGAGTTGGGGGGTGTTAAACTTAATATTCTAAAATGTTATTATTTAAATTACATTTGTAACGAGAGTTGATTTGTAATTTTGATATTAATTTGGGAGAATTCAAATAATTAAATTAATTAATTAGAATAACAAAAATTTGTGGTGTAATCCCACTCCTTGATTATTCTCACAATTATTTACCTCACTTTATCTTTTATTTTAGTTTTAACTTTGTTTTCAATTTATTCACTTTTTAGTTAGTTGTTTAGATCTTTATTTTAGTTTAGTGTTATTTCATCATCACCTCACCCTATTGCTTTAATATTAAAAAAGTTAAAAAAATAGAAAAAGTGAAAAGGCACAAAAAGAAAATAAAAAGTGAATTACAATTGAATTGGTTCCATTTGCTTTACTCCCTAGAAAGTGGATTGACACCCTTACTTACCTCTACACTTGAGTTGTTTTATGTTTGTAGGTATTTGAGGATTTTGACTAACTTGACTTTCATCAACAACGAAATACACGCAAAAAGCACGTTATCAGGGAGCACATTAGAGCTGCCTCTTATTTGTTGAGGTACGAAAATACTACTTCTTCTTTCATCACGTCCTCTTGCCCGTCTTGTGGTAATTAATTTTGATCAAGTGCCAACATCTCGAGTAAGTGCCGAAGAACCTTCTTCTAATTTGAATGCCTCTATCGTTGATTTAATGATGAAGAAGAGGAGAATGCCTGTGTTCTTTATCAAGGATGCTCCTGGCACGGATGGGGCAAAGAAGAGCAAAGTGGATGTCCCAGCTGAAGGGATGAAGAAAATGGATAGTACTCCATCCAAAAAAACAATTCCACCTATCAAGAAGGTCAGCAGGAAACCACCTGCTGTCCCAAAAGAGGCAGGACCTTTGATTGAAGGTGTTACTATTACGTAAGAAGAGGCAGCACCTTTGATTGAAGGTACTCCTTTAAGGAGATTGAGGAGAGGTCTTGCAGATAGACCTGTGGAAACTACTGCTCGACCTTCTGATATTGGGGGTCCTTCCTCGGGAACTAGCGCTCTAGCTTTTATTGCCCTGAGTTCGGCCAGAGGTTTGATAAAGTCTTGGACCATTTCGGAGTATCGAGCTGCTGGGCTCCCCTTTCACGGGAGAAGGTCATTGATTTAGCGGCCCAACATATCTCGTCAGTAAGTATCATCATCCCTACCACTCCATTTCCACCTACTTTATTCATATTCTAATCTGAGCTTCTTTTCTTTTTCAATTTATGACATGTTTTAATAGTATCCTGGAGAGAGATGAGGCAATCAAGGCTTCAACTTCGTCCAGTGGAATTGAAGAAGCTTTTACTGGGTTGTCTCAATCCTTGAAAGACTCCCAAAAGAAATACGAGGAAGATAAAGCTTCTTGGGAGAAGAAACTTCTATATGCATAGTCGACTCATGACCAAGCCATTAGTGCCTCCAAGGAGTTGGAGGAAAAATAAAAGGTCGTTGTTTCCAGCAAGAAAGAGGCTGTTGGCCATCTTGAAGAGGCTAAACGGAATAAGAAAGACCTTGAGGAGAAGGTGAGGCTTGCTGAGGAATGTGCTTCTTCTGAAAAGATGAAGAGAAAGGCTACGGTGAAGAAATCTTTCAGCTCTGGTTGGTACAAGGGATGGAACAGATATTTAACTTCTATTACTTGCCAGATGGAGTACGCAAGTCTGAAGTACTTCAGGGACAAATGGGTCATAGCATTAAAAGAGTTGAGTGTTGCGAATGATTCTGAGTTGTTTTAAAAATATACTCATGGCCCTACTACTACTATTGACGAAGAAGAGGATGAAGATGCATCTAGTCTTTCATGATGATAGTAGAACAAGTCCCTATTTCTACTGCTCATCAACCCTCTGAGCAAGTTCAGCAAGCATTAGCTTCTACCGTGTAACATCAAATGCCTCCCGAGCAACCAACTCCTTCGTCCAAACATTTTGATGGTGTTATAGGAAATAAGGAGAAGGTGTAGCGTTGTTCCGCTCTTTATTTATGTTATTCTTATACTTTTCCTTTCTTTCTTGTAACTTTGGTTGTACTCTCTCCTCTTATGATCAATAAAATGGGTTGTTGTCATTTAATCTGAATTTCTCCTTGACTTGCTCTTGTTTGTATCATTATTGATGTGTTTTTATTTTTCCTTGCTAGTTTCTTGCTAGAATGGAACTCTTATCAGCTCATGACATAGAGTTGATGAAAAAATATAATGATTACTTCAAAGCAGGTCACGCAGATTTTATTGAGGCACAAATAATGAATAAACTTGGACCGGATGCTTCTGAGCAAGCAGTTTATGTATACCAATACTTGAAGTGTTTGCTTGATCGTGTTGTGGCCAACAATGTGGTTTATTACAAAATTATTGAAGACCTTCAAGGGAGGATCAAGGAACTTCAACTTCAGCACAAAGAAACCACTCCACTCTTACACAAAAGTTATGAGAAAAAATACCAACAATTGAGTGCTGACAGGGGCTATGATAAGTACATCTTGGCCCATGAGAAAAAAGGAAAGTGTGTTGAAACTTGAGATTGAAGAGAACAGGAATATTTCTAAGCTTCTAGACTAAGAGAATACTATGTTGCAAAAGGAAGTAAAGCAACTCAGATCTACTGCCTCCTCTTCTTCGGGAGTCTTGGTTCCAGTTAATGATGAAGGCTTTTCCTTTTTAGAAACTGAAAATGCTACCTTGAGAGAAGAGTTGGAGACTTTGAAATGAACTGGACCTACCCCGTCTGCTCGTGGCAGAGCAAGGCCTTCTACCCATGGCCGAGCAAGGGCTGGTTGGATTAATATTGAAGAGACGAGGACCCACCTAGCTTTAAAATAAATCCGTTCAATTAGCGGAAAAAAATCAAGTCCTGGAGGAAATTTCTAAAAAAATTTAGAGTCTTACCGACCAACTCTCCAACCAGAGCTCTACATTGGAATGTAAACAAATTTTGGTGAAGAAGCTTCATGAGAAGCTTGAGATATTGACTTATCAATTTCACAAACAGCCCAGATAATTTTGGATGGTGGGATACAACGAAGCTCTATGCCATCTCGAGGCTCGACTGCAACAATCAAATAACGAGGGATACAAACAAGGATGGTTGAATGCCTTATGTGTGATGAAAGTTGATCGAGGACTATCCTTGTGGGATTAATGTGAGCCTCGATTACTTGATTTTCCTGTTCCTCCTTTTAAACTCGATGTCAGATGGATTCCAGCTCGTTCCATTCCTCGGTGTTTGATCTCCAGGTATCTTGGTGATTACCAGCTTCATTAAGAATTTGAGATATCTCATCCTCAACATTTGCTTGATCGACCATGTCTGAGAAACATCAGAATGCTACAAGATCTGGATTTTATCAATTCTCCCTATGCATTAGATGACCCTCCAGCTGGGGTAGAACCTATATCAAAATCAAAGAGAAAGAAACCCATACAATAGGAAATTTGTATTTAATGAATCAAAATTCATGGTTATGTAATCTGCTTGTGTTCAATGAAGACAAATTGGTCTTTGTGCAATTTTATTTCCTTGGAAATACTTTGTGAGATGTGTTTCTCGTTATTTGCTGATGAAGGTATATATATATATATATATATATATATATATATATAGAGAGAGAGAGAGAGGGACAATTTGTCCTGTTTTGCCTAGACAATGGAGCTTGCCCCACTTGCTACCTAGTTGTAATGACTTGTCACCCATTAGTGCCTAAGCAATGGAATCATTTTCATCCCATGTTCTTGCTTAGTTGTAGTAATCGCATCAGGATTACCTTGGTACCAAGACAGTGGATGCCCCGTGAGGTCACCCATCATCTTGTCTAGGTTGGGATTTCCCTTGAGATCATCTATGATCAAACACGCGTTGCCTTGTATGATTGTTATGCCAACTTTGTTGGCCAATTTATTGTGGCCACCCAACCGTGGTTGGTGGTTGCTGATATGTCGAGCAACCGTAGTTGATGTAGTGTGTAGCACTAGTACTGCAAAAAAAATTGAACAAAAAGAATATGGAGAAAATATCATCTTTATTCATATTGAAAGAAATGGGGTACAGGTGAATTTTTGTTACTGATAATATCTACACAGATGCTCCGTATTCCATGCATTTTTGAATTCTTCTCCTTCCAAGGCCTCTATTCTGTAGGTCCCTAGTCGAACAATTGTAGTTACTCAGTAGGGCCCATGCCAGTTAGCCTCTAACTTGTTGAATCACCTTCTTGAGAACATAATCCCCCTCCTTGAAATCACATTTCTTGACTCGTTTATTATAGAACATGGCAGTTCGTTACTGGTAAGCTGCGTTTCTGAGGGCTATATCTTCTCTTAATTTTTCGAGCATATCCAAGTCTAAACGTCTCATCAAATCGCTTACAGGAGAGTTAAATTTAAGCACCCTGTGTGTCGGTAATCCTAGTTTCGCTGGTATAACTGCTTCACTTCCGAAGGCTAACATGTAGGGTGATTCCCCCATGGCTATTCGGGGTATTGTGCAATATGCCCATAACACAGAGTGTAGCTCGTTAATCCAATTTCCTTTTGCATTATCCATTCGTTTCTTCAAAACTTTCAGCAGAGTTTTGTTCGTCACCTCAGTTTTCCCATTACTCTCGGGATGGCCTAGTGCATAATGAATCTTCTGGATATTGGATTGATGACAATATGCGGCGAACTCTTTATTATCAAATTGGGTACCATGGTCGGTAAAGAAAGCATGTGGCAGACCATACCTGCAAATAAAATTCTTCCAAATGAACTGGTAAACCCTTTCGTAGGACATGTTGATGACAGGTTCAGCCTTGACCCACTTGGTGAAATAATCAACAACAACTACCAGATATTTGAACCTCCCTTTGGTGGACGGCAGAGGCCCAACCAAATCTATACCCTATATAGCAAACGGCCAAGGGGAAGTAATTGGTGTTAATAATTCCTAGGGAGTTCTTGGAATGGAAGAGAAATGTTGGCATTTATCACACTTCTTGGCATAAGCTGTGCAGTCAGTTCTCATCATCGGCCAATAATATCCCTACATGTTTATCCTATATAGGAGGGTCCGACCTGCAATATGAGCTCCAAAAGAGCCTTCGTGAACCTCTTCAATCATGTTTTCAACTTCTAAAGGGTGCACACATATCTGTAGACCTGCTATGATACCCCTCCTATACAAGACACCATTATTCAGTACGTATCGAGCAACTTTAAACATCAGCCTCTTGGCTGCAAATTGGTCAGTTGGTATAACTCCTTCTTCGATATAGTCCCTGATGGGGTCCATCCATGATGGTCCCATATCTAGGGCAATGAACTTCACCATTAAATCTTTATTTATGCTCCGTTCTGCCAGTATCTCGATAGGAATCGTTCTTCATAGCTCGGTGCGAGTAGTTGAAGCTAACCAAGCTAGTGTGTCAGCTCTCGCATTCTCCAATCTCGGTATTCTGATCAATTGAACTATTGCAAAGGTGCATATAATCTCCATAGCTTTGGCGTGATATCTTGACATCAAGTCTCCCTTCGCCGCATACAACCCCTGAATCTGATGTACAATTAATTATGGATCACTAAATACGGTGGCTTACTCTACATGCGTTATTTTTGCTAAATTGAGGCCCACGATCATAGCTTCATATTCAACCTCATTATTGGAAGATTTAAATTGAAAGCGCTACGTGTATTTGACATCTAATCCATCAGGGATGTTAAGAATTATTTCGGCTCCACTTCCTATTGCACACGAAGAGCCATCAACATATAAGTTCCACACAGGTATACCATTATTAAACCCTTGATCTGATAAGGTACCCTGATGGAATATTTGATACTTCCTCTTATCATTCCCCAACCCGGGGCTGTTATCCAATAATGCTTGTTGCTCGTCGTTCACCCCTTATGGTAGATCAGCTATGGGGAGTTGATCGGGGATTATCATTGATGATCCTGTAACATCCTCGGGCTATTATGCGTTAGACTCTTATTGGTCATGGGTATTTGGGTAAGTGAAATCCTCAATGAAATCTGCCATTGCTTTCCCTTTGAGTGAGGACCTTAGCTCATAAACAATATGTTACTCGCCCAGTTCTATTGCCCAATACATCAGTCTACCGGAATTTTTTGTCTTGTGCAAGGCTTGTCTAAGTGGCATATCATTATACACCATTATGGTATGGGCCTGGAAGTAAGGTTTCATCCTCCTACTCGCCTCTATTAGAGCTAATGCTAGCTTTTCCATCTTTGGATATCTAATCTCTGAATGCTTTACTGGTGTAGTACACTAGTTTTTGTACTTCATCCTCCACTCTTATCAACGCTGAACTAACTGCGCTCTTCGAGATAGCCAGATATAAGTGTAATCTTTCTCACATCACCGTCCTTCATAACAGTGGAGGTGTCCCCAAATATTTCTTCAATTCTTCAAATGCCTTCTCGCACTCATCGTTCCACTCGAAAGTTGTTCTGAGAATCTTGAATAATGGGAGACAACTGTCCGTTGCTCTCAACACAAACCTGTTAAGAGCTACAACATGGCCTTTGAGGCTTTGCTTTTCCTTTTTCATAGTTGGAGATCATAATTCCAGCAAAGCTTTGATCTTCTCTGGATTGGCCTCAATGCCTCGCTGATTCACAATATACCCAAGGAACATGCCTTCTCATACACCGAATATGCATTTCATCGGGTTCAGTTTCATTTGATATTTTTCTAGCTGATCAAAGGTTTGACCGAGATCAACTAGATGGTTGGCGACTTTCTTGCTCTTAGTTAGCATATCATCTACGTAAACCTCCATATTTTTTTCGACTTGCTCTATAAAAACTTTATTCATCAACCTTTGGTATGTAGCACGTATATTTTTAAGTTCGAAAGGCATGACATTATAGCAGTATGTTCCCCTTAGGGTAATAAAAAAAGTACTCTCCCTGTCATCTGGTTTCATCTTAATTTGGTTGTAGCTGAAAGAAGCATCCATGAAGCTCAATAACTCGTGCCCCGAGGTAGCGTCCACCAACTGATCAATTCGGGGCAAGGGAAAATGATCTTTCGGACAGGCTTTATTGAGATCTGTGAAATCTACACACATCCTCCACTTGTTATTCTTCTTCTTCACCATTGCAACATTGGCTAGCCAATCAAAATATTTAACATCTTTAATGAAAGAGGCCTTTTGTAGCTTCTCGACTTCCTCTTGGATAGCTTGGTTCTTCTTCGGGCTAAATACCATTCTTTACTGCTTCACTGGCTTGACCTCCTTATTAACATTGAGCTCGTGGCACAGGAAGGTCTGGTATATTCCTGGCATGTCTTCATGACTCCATACGAAAGATTGATTTCTTTTCCATACAAATACCTTTAGTTCCTGCTTCATTGACGTCTCTAATGAAGCGCTAATTTGAGTTGTCCGCTCTCGTCATTCATCATCTAGAATAACGTTCTACGTAGCTTCGACGACCTGACCCTTCACAAGATAGGACTCATCTCTAGGGTCCAAAGTCTCGACCTCTGCATCTTCAGACTCATCCACCTGGTAGGTGGTGGTTTTCTTCCTGGCCTCCTCCAACTGTTCCTGTTCGATAGATGAATAGTAGCATTCCCGAGCTACTTTCTGGTCGCCTTTCACAACTCCAACCCTAAAATTAGTAGGAAACTTCAAGCCTTGGTGTACTATGGATGGCACAACTTCAAACTTCTGCAATCCTACTCTCCCCACGATTATGTTATAGGATGATTGGACGTTCTTATCCATTACGAAAAAGCATACTTTTTCCGTTCTGCAAGCAAGCCATGTACCAATTAGCATGTCCAACTTGATCGTCCTAAGTGGAAAGACTTTCTCGCCAGTGAAGCCAAGGAGGGGCCTTTGATCTGACTCCAATTGGGCTAACTTCAAATTCAAGTTGTTAAAGCACGGGTAGAACATGATGTCTGCAGAGCTAACATTATCTACCAATACTCGCGAGATCACCACGTCCTTCATCTTTATCTTGACAACTAAGGTATCATCGTGAGGATAGAAGACACCTTCTAGGACATTTTTGGAAAAACTAATTACCAGTTTATCCTTTTTCACCTTCCTCGGGCAATCATCTTTAGTCAGATTTATGCGTTGAATATAAGAACAAGCTTGGGCCTCATTGAGGTAAGCTTTCCTTTCAACAGTGTGATCCCCACCTCCGGCATCTCCACCTATAATCACATTACATTCAAATGATCCAAAATGGATTAAAAATACCTCGCGTTCGGGTTGCCTTGGCTTTTTGGGGAGATCGGGGTCATCCTCTGGATCATCTTTGTGGTCTCTCTTTTTGTCATCTCTTGTTCGGCGAGGAGATTTGGACTTTCATTTTCCTTTCTCGTTGGTCTTCCCACCATTCTGGCGATCAATGAACTTACTCAATATTCCTCGCCTAATGAGTGCTTCGATCTCATTCTGGAGAGCTATGCAGCGTTTGGTCGTGTGGCCATGATCTCTATGGAACTCACAATATTTGGACTTATCCTTCTTATCAGGGTCTATCCTCATTTTCTCCGGCCAAGTTAGCTCCTCGTTGTTCTTGATATCCTCCAGGACATGGTTGATGTCCACCTTTAAGGGAGTGTAATTCCCATATTTCTTCAATTGCTCGAGTGTCTCCTTTCCTTTTTGTCACTTGCCATTCCAATTATGCTTTTGATCCTTCTTCTCCGCTATACCTTCAGCCTTGGTCTCTTCTTTAGTGTCAGCATTATTCTTCGCAACCATGGCCTCTTCGGCATTCATGATCTTAGCTACTTTTTCCATCAGTTCTGCCATGGATTTGGGGGGATCTTTGGCCAACGTATAATATAACTTGTCAGGTAACATACCACTCATCAGAGTTGTTATTGATGTCTTCTCCTCGTTGTCAATCACCTCAAGTTTCTCATTGTTAAAATAAGTAATGTAATCCCTGGTACTTTCTCCTATTTTCTACCTCACACTCAATAAGTGTGCTACTCATTTAACCGGCTTAGCACCGAAGTATAAATTCCCTATGAAGAGCTCTACTAGCTGATGGAAAGTAGCAATCGTGCCCCGAGGACCCAGTGATAGTTCCTAAGAATGCCCTGCACCTCATCTCATCGGGAACTACGTAGATATCAGCAACATCTTGATACTGCTCTTTGTGGAGGGCAGGATCAGTTTTGCCATCGTATTTAGGCATCACTATCGGAGCTTTAAAATTTGATGGTGTGGGAAAAGACACAATTAAAGGCATAATTTCCTGAACAAAGGATGATCCTTGGATAAAAGTTCTTTGGATAGGGTTCTTGGCCTTAGCCATTTCCCCTAATCGGTCTTCCAATCTCTAAATGGACCCCTTCCATGCATCATTCCCAACCTCATGCCTATTTTCTCGAGCAATAGAGCACGTTGAATTTTCCTCTTGGGAACTTTCACCACGAGTTACTAGGTGTGATTGGGCAAAACTTCCCTTAAATCGGTTGGTCATTGAGAATTCCTCGACGCAATCCTAGGGGTGTTTCTATTCCTCCTAGGACCCAAACGATCAAAGGGAGAGACTCTACTCAACCTTTCTAAAGTGCTTGTTCTCTCAGGAGTTAAAGTAACATTTTGTCGAGAATCTGTAGCCCTTATGGATGAAGTCCTACCAGGCTGATATGAAGGATCATTGGACCTCTCAGTATGATGAGAATCATTGTGCCTGGGCTGTGAGACATCCGAGACTAGTGTATGTCTGGTTCTTGAAGATGGCAGATGGGTGTTTCTCTGAACGCTTCATTGACTTGACTCGGCAGGTGATCCATTACGAACAGTCTGGATGAGTTGATGCATGGTCTCTTGCATAGCCATTTGTCCTTGGGCTAAATTGGCTATAATTCCCGTAAGTTCATCGATAGTTGGGGGAGCAGAGGGGTTTAGAGGAACCCCAGTATTGTTTCGGTTACTAGATTATGGGATCTTATCCATTGGTGATAAGTTTTTCGTAAAAAATGCTACTGACAGTCATTTCCCACAAACGATGCCAATCTGTTGATGTAAAAAACTAGATTTGATCTAATTAATTAATCACAGATAAATATGAAATAAAAAATAAGACAAAGGATTTTTAAAGTGGTTCAGCCTTATGAAAATGGCCTACGTCCACTGTTTGTATTGCCGATGTTTGCCTTAATCTCGATGATGATTACAAGAGATTAATTACCCCGTTATGGGGGGTGTTACAATGTATTTATAGCCTTGGGGCTATTAGTATGAATAGAATAGATGTCGTTGTTTAATAGACACATACATCTATACAATAAGAATGTTCATTAAATCCGATGTTCATTGGATGTGCGATTATCGCTTGATCTTCCTGACAAGTTGCTCTACATGTTGAGTAGCTCGGCGCGCTAAGTAGCTCGGGGTGATGAGTAGCTCGAGGATTTTAATTATTTTGCCATGTAAGATGACACATGTCTTCATGTAATTGGTTCATGTCAGCTGACTAATTTTCGTATCAACAAGGATAGATAGTCCTATAAACTAAGGGAATTATGCCCAAATTTTTGCAACTTATTAAACATTTGTGTTGTAAAAAATTATTAAACAATTTTGTTGGCGTTTTAACATAAACGAGTATTATTATCATGATTTTTTGTTGTTATTAATTATACTGCTAATAATGATTTTTTTTGTTGGTTTATATAATGACCGAGATGGACTATTTGTATAGCTGATTAGTTTTGGTTTCTTAAACAGGTTGATAGTCCTATAAATAGGGAAAAATTTTCCCATATTTTCTAAATCATGTACTTTTTTTATATATATAGTAATAATTGGGGAACGATAAATAGATGATTTGTTGGGGAACAATATTTTTTCCGTTTTGCGATTACGTAATTTTCACCGTTTCGTGATTACACACTTTGAAAATTTTTGTCGTGCCTTCAGGAACGGGTATCCGCTAGTATATATATACATATATGGAAGCCTGGAATTAAACAAACATCGGTGTATGTGTGTTTTGTAAAATTTTAATCCATTAACATCATAAACACAAAATGGAACTTTTTCTCTCAAGAATCTCTCTCTTTTTTTTCTCTTGGAGGGAATGAAAAAGTTTCATAATAAGTGTTTCCCGCACTTAGTTATTCAGGAAAAAGAAGTGGGAAAACAAGTGGGCAAGTGGGGATTTTTTTTTTTTAAAACTGTCAGAAAACTTGCCAGGTCGTTCGAACGACTTTTCGAATGATATTTTAGAAACAAATGATCCAAACTCGTTTGAAGTTATTTCGAACTACGTTTCTAATGAGAATTCAAAGATTAGAAGTAAAAGAAGTGGGAAAACTCATTCGATATCTCTTTCGATCGACAATTAGAACGAAAAAATAGAAAAAAACTATTTTTTCAAGTTTGATCCCAAAAACTTATGGAAAAAGTTCTAAAGAGATTTTCTTAAAACAAAAATTCATAAAAAGTATTTTATGAAATACACCCATTAGTATTTTCCAAGATCCTATATAAATATAAAAAGTATTCATACCTTTAGAGACGTGGAATCCTCAAATGTTGATGACGTGAAACATGTGGCACCAAACCCAGGAAGGATGAAACTATAAATCTGGGCCGCTACGTTGTCAACTTCTTTAAACGTCATAGGCTTGATAGGAACAAACTTCTATCCTATGACTCAAATGGTTTTCTCCCGAATTAAGCCGAAACTACATATGGACTCAATTGGAAATTTGTGTCCTTAAAAATCTCCCCCTTTGTCTATTTCGGGATAAAACCCAACCAAAAATCCTAAAGGGCCGTCAAGCTCATCTAGACACAACATCCCACCCAAAATAAAATAAAAAATACAGATGCTATGACTCGACCCAAGGATGCTTTGCCGCTTTATCGAATTTACTGTTAAAAGGAATTTCCAGCACACCATCAAACGTATAGGGAATATAACAATATTAAATGCAATGTTTATAAATACTCCCCCTTAAATAATTCTCTGCCTTTATCTAATAATGATCTACCAAGAAAGACCGCAACTCACTCTAAGATAAATCTACCGAAACTAAACGTTTAGATACCATTTCTCCCCCTTTTTGTTTAGGAATAGACAAAGGTTTCGAATTATAAAACATTACTTATTTCTCCCCCAATTAAAGAAAATACTCCCCCTAAACTAGAAAAGGGATATGAATAAGGAAAAACAAGTTAACCATGTAATGGTGAATAAGGTGATATAAACATTTAAGCATATGTGCAACAATGAAGTACAACTAATACATACAAATATTAATGGATACCAACTATGATGCAATAACAAAAAATACCACTTAAAATGTATTGTACTTATCATGGGATATCAACCAAAATTCACAACAATATCGATACCAATCATGACATCAAAGCATATATGGACTAGAAAGTAAGGCAAAGACTCAAAAACAAAAATATACCCCATATATATACACAATGAATATCACTAACGCACACGCACATATACATAGGTATAAACACCACAAACGACACAAAATACAATAAGCTTTTCACACAATTGAGAGCATAACTAGGATACAAAGTCATTGTGCAAACCCGTTCATATATCCAACCAAACTTCCTCGTTAATATTCTTTTTCGTTTCTTTTCTTTATGAACATACCAACTAAACTAAACAGCCATTGGCTAATTTTCTTTTGATGCCAAATTTTTTAGGCTAAATTTCAATTGTTTCTTTTCACACAAAGTAATTTTGTCTTTCGCAGACAGATTCCATTGATAAACAACTACAACACCGACTAAATATTTTTCAATTTTTTAAATTCGAGAAACGGTTCTTACATGCACAAATCCTCCATAGTCGTAGTAACATGTAGATGACTAAATTGATAGGAGAACCTCTCACTTGGCTCAAATATACATGTGAAGTTTAAATTTCACATGAGCTCGTGCATGTGTTAATCGAGGTATCTAAAAATAGAATCCATTAAGCAATACAAAATACAACTACTCCATGCAAGCATGACAAAGAACATTTTAAGGATTATAGATCTTAACCAAAAGTTCTAGTCACATGGAAGCGGAAAGGGAAAGGATTCAAACACAGGTATATGCCATATTAAGTGTGTCAAACTAAAATACACACAAAATAACCAAAAAAAATGATTTTTTCAAAAAATTTCACCAAACACAAAAACAATTCAACTCAAAAGAAAAACAAAGAAAATCTTTTTGTATTTTTCTCAATAAGACACAAACAAATAACAATAAATGCACAAGATATACACAAATCATAATTCTAGCATGTGATTAATCATGAATCATAGACTGAAAATGACAAACATACATACAACTAACATAAATATATCATGAAGCACAAAACTCTAGAGTATATAAACAAAACTAACATGTTTAACCGTTCGATTTAGCATGGGAGGTTTCACGTGATAGCAAATGAGAATCATAAATCCTGTTTTATAAAGTTATCAAGTCGGATATCCTAACCCAAACAAGTGAAGAGTGACAATCTCGGGATTCGGTGACCGTGGCTACCTTGGTGACCTTACTCTTGGATTTTCTAGGATCCTTTTTTAGATCAAAACAACATTTCCGAAGATGACCTTTTCAACCGCAGTGTGATCAAGTAAAGACCTGATAAAAAGTAGTACCTAAGGATTGACCGTTGTAAATGTTCCTATGTGATTCTCTCAAAATAGTGGTTTTGGCTTTATTAGTGGAAGCATTATAAAAATCGAAGCCCAAACCACAAGTATCATTTTTTACTTGGACGGTTCCTAATATTTTGTCTAATTAAGTAGACCTACATTCCAAATCAAATTTGACCTCACTAGAGTCTCTCAATTTTTCTTCTAATTCTAAGATCCTAGACTCTAGCAAAATCCTTCTCTCTTCAAACATGAGAAGCTCTTTCTTCATTGTTTCCATCAAACCTCTAAGGCTATCTCTCGCGACTTCAACATACTCAATGTTCTCTCGAAGATCTCTCTCACGTGTCCTAAGATCTTCCACTAAAGCACTCTCATCAATGACATTGGCATGCTCTCTCAAAATATCTTCTAACTTTAAGTTTGCCCATTTTAATTTAATTGATTCGGCATAAAATTCTTGAAATGTGTAACACCCCAAGATTTTTGAGACTGAGAAATTTAATTTTGGGAAAATTAAATTTAATTAAATTGGAGAATTTTAAAATTTGGGAATTTAAGTCCAAAAATAGAGGACGTTTCAAAGTATTCCGGATGATATTTTTGAGGGTACCATCGATCCCGGAAGGGTCGAGATAGTCAAAATGACTGTCATTGGGTCTTATTTCGGCTCCGGAATGTTTTTAAGTTATTTTGACTTGAATTGGAGTAAACGAGTCATTTAAAGTGTGTATTAACATTTAAAACTGGGTTTGTTGTTTTAAAGGATTTAAGGCTTACGGATCAAGCCTTTCTCATTTAGAGAAAGAGAGAAAAAGCCCTAGAGGGAGAAAGAAGAGAAAGAAGAAGGAAAAGAAGAGAGAGAGGAAGAAAAGCTTGGGATTTCCGGCCCTACCGCGTCATCGAGGACGATCCAACCTCTACAAACCTGAGGCAAGTGTTTAATCTTGCTAAATAGCTATTTGTGTATTTCATTTCATAAATTGTGGGTGAAAGAAATGGATTTTTGGGTATTAATGTCAAAACCTAGATTTTGGGTTTAATCTTGGAATCAATGTTTAAATTAAGATTTAATGGCATAGAAATGGTTGGGATCAACTTTGGGTTGATTTATTGGCTTAGAATCATGTTTTGATGAAGGTTTAAGGGTTAGAAATGGAAGATTAGGGTTTTAAATTTGTGGGTTTTGAAGAAACAGATGAAACCTTCAAAAATTGCAGGTCCGAATCGATTCGCCCCTCCAGCGAATCGATTCGGTTTGGTAAAAGTAGCAGGTCTGCATTGACCGAATCGATTCGGACCCCAAGCCGAATCGATTCGGCCTATTGCAGAAGCCCAGGTCTTTGGACCCGAATCGATTCGCCTTGAAGGACGAATCGATTCGCTAGTCCGAACCGATTCGGAACAGGGCCGAATCGATTCGGAAACAGGGCATTTTGAGGTATTTTCTCCATAGTGATTTCAAACCCTTTTTGGTTGGGTTTATTGATTTGGGGCCTTCTCTTATGATGAAAGAGATATGTTCTTGGAGACACATAAGGAGTTTCTCACACATTAGAGTTTTGGGGACTCCTTAGGGTAATTTGGGAGAAATGTATCCGTGTATGTATTTGGAGTTATGTAAAGAGATTTCGGGGGGGAAACCCTTTAGGATTGGGAATCCTAATTGTAGATTAAAAGTAGGTGTAGATGTGATGTGAGGCTAAGAACTCTTAGAGAGATCTTAGATTAGGGTATTCACAAAAGTGATCGAACCATAGTCAAAATCGAGGGAAGTGAGATTATTTGATGATTGAAAGAATGAGCTTGAGGCTTATAGACTATTAGTTATATGTGTACCGATAGTCAAATGATTTCTAGATTCTTTAATGTACTCGGAGATATAGATGATATGTGTAGTGAAGGATTCCTACGCAAACTCTTGGGTGATAGGCCTAAGGTTGAATATATATAGGTATAGATATATACATATGGTTTGGGAGACTATTCATCATAGGAAAATGATCGAATATGTTTCAAGTATGGGATTATATTCACATATCAAGGAAAATTAAATGGAAATGGTGGTGACGGCTTGTATATTGAGGATTAAGTATACTTATAGCCGGATATATATCTTATTCTTATGAACGAGAATTTATATATATATCTATATATATATATATATATAGATATATGGATTAGGTGAATATGCGTATATATCTATATAGATATGAATATGTGGATATATTTATGTTGTGGACATACATGGTATGGATATTTAAACTGTATATGATGGTTTATTATTTGATCACAAGATTGGATCATATGGATTATATATATTATGCATGTGAATGATATATATACTTAATTGGTTAAGCATACCCCGCTCATGCTATCATAGGGAAGTTGCGCGCGTAGAGGGTGAGCATCCTGGCTTATAATGCAGGGTGTGGATATTCCCCAGGTCATAGTCGTCCCTTGTGATTATTATACATATAGATATATATTTTTGGGATGAGACGTGGTGGGTATGTTTCGTCTCATTGTCGGTTGGAACTATGACCGCTTCCCGGGACGTCGTGTGCGTGTGTTTACCACGAGTTGGGTGTCGTTTAGTCCCACAATGGTGGCCCCAGTATTGCTACGTGAGCCGGGCACTGGGAAGATGATAGCACTGATGCAGTTTATCGGCGATATATATAGCCGGGTATATTATGTGCATGGCCTTGTACATCATATGTAGTATGTACACTTGGCCATTGGATTGATGATGATATATATATACGGTTAGAAATAAATACATATATATATATATATATATATATATATATATATATATATATATATATATATATATTTATATATATCCTATAGATGAAAGGATATGGACTTTTGTGAAGTACATCTTAGATGATTATGGTGTACTAGATTGATGGGGGTTGATGTATCGCACATAAGGTATTATTCGGTTACATCATCCCAAGGATATTGTTGGAGGTTCTTTTATTTTATCTTATTTGTTTTCTTTCTTTTCTTTTCTTCTTTCTTTCTTTAGGAGTTATAGTTAGTAGTAATGATAGTATATACTTGTATGTTGAGGATTATGGATCTCTAGGATCGACATTGCCCAGGAGTAGTGTAACGAGGTGGTTCCTTGTTTGGATTTCGCTTTGCGAGACACCTCACGCACGAAACGCAGTGCCATGTCGAGATTTGAGAGAAGTAATTCCATAGGTGGCATCTCGGATCTCTGATCTTAACCTTGTCAGGAGTAGTGTAACGGGGCGGTTCCTTGTTTGGATTTCGCTTTGCGAGACTCCCCACGCACGAAACGTAGTACAATCTTGGGATTAGAGAGAAGTCTTGCCAATAATTCATGTGCATGTTATTAAGTATATTAATTCTTAAGCTTTTAGCCTATATAGGTATATCTATATATATATGTATATGTATAAGGGAAATGTTTTAAGGATTATAATAATTATAATTCATGAGATTATTAATCGGAATTCATTAAGCCTTTTATGGCGTAATTGTTGTAGCCATAATCTAATAGGATTAGAAACGAGTGGATCCTTAGATTATGACGGGAAGGTAGCTCTCGTGGATATAGGCTAGGCCTAATAAGTTAGGTTGTCCTAAAATCAATGGGGTAATTTAACTAAAATTTGAGGACGCGAATAGGTGCGCGCCTTTAGATGAGAGGTGAGTTGGGTTCCACGAGAGTGCGGTCTCACTTATTTATGAAATTAAGTACACCGGTATTTATTATGCACGGTTAATACACTTGCTAAATATTTTATACATTCGGGGCTCTGACCCGTTTTCTTTCCTCTCCTGCTTGTATATATATATGTATTTCCACAGGTATCCTACCGCATGGATGCCGGATGACTTTCTATCCAGAGTCTTGGGAGCCGTGATAGATGCGGACTGTTGCGGGATGTTTCATGTAGCCGCTTCCTACTTCTTTAAAATTCTAGGTAGGATTCATGTTGTATATCGGGTTGTATCATAGGGATATTTATATTCATGTTTATATTTATTCCATTTCAGTTATTGTATTTGCTGTGACCCGACAGCTTATTCGGGTTTATTTATTTATGGCATATTCATGTATAGTGATTCCTTTCATTTCTTATAGTTCTTTCTTGCATCTTTCTCTTATTCAGTAGAATTTTTGTAGTGTGGGTTGCGTTATGTTGCTGGTTTTATTTTATTTAACATCTCGCTTATATGATATCGGGTAGTTAGTCCTATATTATATATTACCGACAGTTGATGTTGAGACTGGACCATCTGGAATTCCTGATTTAATATAGTATAGGGCTGGCCACCCGTTATTATTTTAGGCGGGTTGTTACAAAATGCTACTTGAAGTTCACTCTCATCAACTTCTTCATCATTATCATTATCTCTTTCAACTCTACTCTCATTACTATAAATTTTTTGGGATTCACTAACAAAGGCCTCGAAAGGGTCATGTAAATGTATATCTTCATGGGAAGATTCATTAGTGGTGCTCACATGACTTGTAATGAACGGGATAAAGTTGCGCTCAATGGGGGAATCGGGTCCCTCTTCCTTATCACTATCAATAAGTGTGGCATTGTATGAAATTGGTTACTTGACCTCTCTCCTTAGTTTAGTGGGACATTTAAAAGCCCTATGGCCATACCCTTCATAACCAAAACAACGATTTGACTCGTCCCTATAAAGATATTCATTATGATTTTTAGGGATCTTCTCGGGCTTGTTATACTTGGATTTATATATTTATTATACTCATTTTTTAGACTCTCTTTATTAGTCTTAAGAAATTTTATAAATTTCCTAGCAAACATTGCCATATCTGCTGAGTCAAAATCACTCTTATCATTCGAAACTAATTTTTCCTCCTTTCGGGATTTCAAAGCAATGCCCTTATCTTTATTCTTTTTGGTCTTAAAGAAAAACATGTCAAGTTCATAGGTTTGTAAATCACCTATGAGCTCTTCTAGTTTCGCAGAGGCTAAAGTGGATAAAGAATTTAAAATGGTCACTTTAGGAATAAATCTATCCGGTACAGACCTTAAAATTTTCTTTACTACTTGGTTGTCGAGTGTTTTTTCTCCCAAATTAAATGATGAGTTAACAATATCTGAAATTCTAGCAAAAAACTCATCAAAAGCTTTTTTTTCAAGCATTTTTATGGTCTCGAATTGAGTGGTGAGGTTTTGAGTTTCGAAGATTTTACAACACTTGTTCTCTCATCGGTGAGTTGTAAAATATTCCAAGTGTCTTTAACGGTTTCACATATCATGATACATAGGAATTCATCCGGTGTGACCACACTAAACAAAGCATTCAAGCCTCGGGAATTAAAATTGGCTAATTTAAGTTCATTCTCATTCCATCTATCTATGGGTTTGGGGACACATTCATTTTCTACTAAACATGTAGGTGGGGACCACCCATAAATGATAGACTGACAAACCCTCTCATATATGGACTTTAGTGCCGATTTCATACACGCTTTCTAGTACGTGTAATTAAAAGCATAAAAAACTGGAAATTTTGAAAACGGGGAAAATTCCATTTTTAAGCAAAACTAAATTAAGGATCTTAACGCAATAAATCGTCACTCTAGCTCTGATACCACTTGTAAGGTGCGGAAGGCCCCAAATTTTAAATTCTTAAAATTAATGTGATGGTTCAATTAAATTACCAGCTAAAATTTCAATTCAAATTTTAAACAAAAACAAACTTCAAATTTTAATTTCTTCAAAATTAAAATTAAGTTAAACTAAAAGTGAAATTAAACTACTTAAATAAATTAATTTCCACTTAAACAAAATTAAGTCAACCCAAGTCCTAAAATTTGTCGAACAATGATTTATTCTAATTTTCAATATAGGCCAAAACAATTTTTATCAAATTAAATTCTGGAGATGAATTGAAATAAACTTACCCAAATTATCCAAACTCAAATTAGCACCAAATTAAACAAGTGTGATGATTAAACCAATTTTATCTTGTTTATCCTAGCATCCATCTATGGTGATTTTTGCAAGATAAAAATAAACACAATCACAATACATGACGATGTACGAGGAAAACCCAAATGGGAAAAATGTTGGACGACCCTTGCCTAATTAATCCACTAGGTATGAAAGGTTTTACAAAGACAACGAAAATAAGACTTAAAACACTCGACTCGACTCCTTCAAGCCGCTACGCCTCCTTCACTCTTCAACCTCTACCTTGTCGATAACTTGGGAGTCTATCGAAATCTTGGAGTCCACCAATGGAGGCATAGCGACGCGTGTCACACCATGTCCGTTGCCACTGGCACGGACCAAGTACAACATAGGAATTAAAATTGATTGGATCTTAGGTATTTTTTGTTAAGGTTCATTAAAATGTTCATCTTTTATATTCACTTCTAACCTCTCTCTCTCTCTCTCTCTCTCTATATATATATATATATATATATATATATATCCATTTATTTATCTATATATATAAATATATATCAAATTAACTTAATAGTAATTACGGTGACTTGGGTTCATCCCGATATCAAACGATCAAAGTTTTGATTCTAGTTCAATTGAAAACATCACAACCTAGATAAGGAGTTGACATCCTATCGGTAAAGTCGCGAGTAGCATCTTCGTGGTTTATATTGACTATGGGGATCTATCTGATGGTTCAGGAACTTGTCTGAAAGTTCAATTAGGATCATACCTATACACCAGGAATATATTATATAGGACCAGAAATGAGATTCAAGTCTATATTTTGACTAGATTAAACTTATATAATCTCACAATGTTTTCAATGGGGGCATAAATTTTTAATCCCGTGGATTATGAGGATTGGAATATGCATAAAATTATTTCTTTAATTGTTATGGGTGAAATTCAATTTATTGGATCAAAACTTCCCTAAGTTGGGCAATAATTATATGAGAATGTATATTATATTCCATGTTTGAGAGATATCGTGGATTGTGATACCCCCTTAATAAACTTATAAGTTTTGATTCTACTAGTAAACCTGATAATTGGATTATTTTATAATCTGATAGAGTATCAAATAAGTTAAGTTTACGATTAAGGAATGAGTAATATGTTGGTAAAAATCAATTAATGGGGAATTGAATATCACCAAGTGGGTATTGCACGCTTTACGCAGGGAACTATATTATACGCTCTCTAACTTTACAAACAAGACATCTTTATTTGAGTAATTATGCGATAATTAAATTGGAGCGTATTTATAATTTTTTAGTGCAATTAATTACATCTAAACCAAAATGAAAAAAAATATGGGATTATAATTTGGAATTTCCATGTTCTATTTGGAAGCCAATTTAAATATTTATCCTTGGTTCCCTAGTTTAGTCCTTATTAAAGAAATGAGATTTTAGTTTTCTCATTACTCTAAACTCCTTTATCCAAACTCGATTTTGACATTCGGCTAAGGTTTTTAGAATGAGGACCTCGTTTTAAATAAAGGCTTCTCTCATTTGAAATTATTTCTAATGGAGGAATTTCATTCCAAGAAAAAACCAATATTAGATGTCAGCTTATCACATTGTCTTCTCGTGAGAAGTTATCATTCGAACGAGTACATCCATTATTCAAATGAGAGCCTATTATGGGAAAATGTGTTTGATTGGGAGTGATTTATGTTGCAAAGTATAAATGACTTATAAGACGTGTTTTTTCAAAGGATTAAAATGAGTTTTCTCAATATCATTCGCATATAGAAGTAATGTTGAACGAAAGTTAAGGATAGAGAGAGTTAAATACATAGAGAAAAATAGATAAGTATCTTCTTACAAACTTTAAGATCTTAGTCCACACACCATTTTTACTTCATAGGGTTTCATAATGGAAGATTTAATCCATCTCTCATCTTTTTACAAATATTAGTCTTCGTATTGGATCACCTACAAGATTTACCAAGGTATGGTGATCTTAACCATAGATCTATTATTTAGATCTAGTTATTTTGTTTACTTTCTTAAGAAAATCAATCAAAGTTCTTAGGAATAATTTTTTTATAATATCAATCCCCAACAATTAGTATCAGATCCTTGATTATAAATTGATGATGTTTAATAAAGGTTATTATTTTCCATCATTGAAACCCTAGGTTTGGGTATTAGAAAATATATGAATAATTGCATATGTTTTGTACTAAAATGGTTTTGTAGGATTTTTATTACTCCATACATCATGGTTTTGTGGAGCCAAAAGACGTTGACTATTCAATTATGTTGGACAGAGGTTTCCTAGATTGCTCGGATAACATAATTAAAAGATGAAAAATATGTCTAGTTTAGGATTGTTTGGATAACATGTTTCCTAAACCTGTTTATTGGTTAATTTAAGAGCAATTGGAAGCTTAAATTAATATTTAAACTTGTGAAACTGATATGTTAACTTGTGAAACCCTATTTAATTAATATGTCTAGAAAATGCTTATATGAGTTAAATAATGTAACTGTTGTAAATACTAGAATATTAATATGTTAACTGAGTAAGAGTTGGATAATGCGCTAATGAACTTTGAGACTTGAAATATTAGTTATAAGCATTCTTGTCTCATGAAACTTTTAATATAAACTACCCGTGCTTATTTTGGGACACTTGAAAATCATTGGAAAGTTATATTGATCCCTCTTATATGTATAAATTATTGAGTTACGATATTGAAATTTTAATCTTATGGATTGGGTTATCTTACTTGTGATTTCATAATAATAAATGTTGGGTGAAAGAAAATATTAACCAAAAAAATAATTATATTGGTTTTATTTAAGGGGAGTATTGTTAAGCCCTATGTGTTGGTATTAAAAATAGTTATTGATTGGTAATTGTCATTGAGGAGACTATGTTCTTAGGTATTGATGTCTATTGTATTTACATTAGTGTTGATTATTTGGTGCCATTTGAGTGTTAATGGGATATCGGTTTTTCTATTATGATAAGAATGGTGTAGTTGGGTTGGATGTGGTGTATATGCGGTTTGTAGATTTGTCTTCTATTTGTATTTGTCGATGAGTTTTGGGTGGTAGAATAATAGTTGTTGTTGGTGAGGTTTTGTTGTTGGAAAAGAATTTGGTTATGTTAATTATGTTGATGAATATATGGTTAAAATTTGGAGTTATGATAATTAGATTATGCAGATGCTGGATTTAAAATGATAGATATGGTATTTTAGGCTATTTATATTAGCATTAAGAGTTGAATTGATATTTTAATAAATTAGTCATTATTTTTGGGAATGGTTATAACATATAATGAAGTGCTTTAGTGCATTCGATCGACTTATGAGTTTCAAGAAAAAGATGTTTATTGAATCGACTGTAGTCTAGGTAATGTAAATAGGAGGTCAGGTTTATAGTTCGTCCACTCTTAATGACTACCTAATCTAGACAAAAGTGTATTGAGGAGTTCCCTGCTAGGATTTCATTTATGAGATGTCCCACACATGGATTATATAAAAGGTAGAAGCTAGGAGTTTAGGATTTTTATGTTTTATATGTGATTCCAGTAGTCAAATCATAAGAGATGGACAAACAGTTATTGAAATATGTAGCTTAAGAGTAGGTTTCATTTATGAATGTTGAGATGTTAAATGAAAGTGAGAAATGCCTTAAAAATAAGTCATGGGAATAGTGTGAGGCAAATAATTTATGATTTTGTCTAGTATCTGATGGATGATTAACTTAGTAAGTCTTGGAAATGATTATTAGTGGTTAAGTTTGAGTGAAGAATAATCTGATATACAAACATGGGTCTTATGTGTATGATTCACTTATGAATAATAATATATTTAAGAGTGAAAGAAGTACTATGAATGTGAATGAAGGGAATAATAATGAGGTACATTTATGTTATCGTTCATACGCTAAATGAGTAATGTTTTGAGTCAGGCCCCTGATATTTATATAATGTTGAGTTATCTAATCTAAACAGAAGTGTATGGGGGATTCGTTGTTTGGATTTCATTTATGAGACGTACCACATATGGATTCTAGATATGGTTAGGAGCTGGGATCTTATGGATGAATAAATGTATTTTGATTAATCTAAGTCAAAAGTATAAAGGGCGTGCCTAGAGAAAATACTCTTATATTGGCATACTCGATGAGTATGGTTATATATGAATTGCTAATGTATTACATGAGGTGTGAATTCCATCCATTCAAACAAAAGGTGGTGAAATGACATGTATTGAGTTTTTTGTGCATCACACGTTGTTGAGGAGTTTTAACAAGGCATAATAGGGTGGCTGGGAGTTTTTTGGTATTATGAAGCAAGAAGCAAGCGGTTATGGGTTTGTATGAAGATTCCTTATTTCCATTGAGTAGCTGGTGACAATGGGTTTTCTAGAACCGCATAGCAGAAGGTGGCATGTTTTTATGATGGTTCTTTGTGCACATACCGTATGTTTCTTGACATGCCCGGGGAGAAGGAGAGCATGTCAGTTATATTGTAATAAATTAAGAGGTTAATTGATTAACGATACAAATGAGTTAATTAAATTTATTATGATATTTGGGGTCATGTTGGAGATCGAGTTAACTAAATTAAGTTAATAAGACAAAGATGGCACCAATGAGATAACAATGAGATACGTGGTTAATCCTTCATCGAATATGATATTGATAAGGATGTTGAACTAGAATATAATTAAAATATGAAATGATGCGATTCATTGAAAGTGAAATGATGAAATTAACTCATTATAAAACTAGAAAGTAGATAAAAAGATTTATGTTGATATTGATAAGATGAACATGATGGGTGGCAATTGTACCGATGGGTAAACCGATAGTTGTTGAGACATTCCTTTATAAATTAACATTCTTAGTACTAATTAATAATAGATAATTATGATTGACTTGATATCATATAGTGATATATTATACCTTGGCTGGTAATTGTATGGTTGTTTTTACTCTTGATATTATAAAACATTGATAAACCATGTTGTTATTCATTTAATTAAATCTAACTTAGTACCTAGTGAACATTATTAAAATATTGAATTTAAGTAATAATGTTATATTAAAAGACTTTATTGTGGTATATATTTCATTTGATACTTTTCTTGGGTTATGTTACCCGGTTTGGGGAATGTGGATAGTATTCTTATAGTGGGACTTACCAATGGTAATTACTAACCTATTACGTTAGGTTTGAGCATTTAAGAGAGGACTGGATCTTTGGAAGATGGTTGGATTTTAGATGTTTATCTTATGTACAATTTAGTTTTCCTTTTTGTTGTATATTTCATACGATATAACTTTTGGATTATGAGTCTCTTGTGTTTCCACAGTTGAATTTAGGATTTATAAATTGAGACTTATGATGTGGGACTATTGAAAGATGTTGTAGTTGTACTTCATTGCTGATGAGTTATTTACTATCTCTCATTTCTTATATTGTTAAAAAAGTTTCAAGTTGTCTCATATTTTTATCACATCCTGAGATGATATGTTAAGTTGTTCATATTCTGACTATTTATTAATGAAGAATGGTCAACTTGATTAATATTATTTGGGTTGTTATAAAAATAGTGGTTAAGCCTCTGGGAGTAGGGAAACTACCGAAGTCAGCTACCAGTTAGGATGTTTAAATAAGTAGTGCCCAATCTATTTAGCTAAACAAAGGAATGGAAATAATAATTTCCCCTTAGTCAATGAGACAATTTTTTTGGTTCAATCTAACGAGACTTGGTGCGTATATTAGGGAGCCACTTATTATGTTTGTAACAATTTTCAAGGGTTCTATCTAACCAGGATGATTAGTCAAGAGGAAATGTTTCCATTCGTGGGTGATAGCGACAAGACATCTGTATTATCCGTAGGACATATGGTTTTAGATTTTTGTGGAGACAAAATAATTTTAGAAGATTGTTTTTATGTATCCACTATTTGAAGAAATTATATTTTGGTTTCTAATATTTTTATGAATCGATATTTGGTGTGTTTTAATAAAGATATATTCATAAAAGAGGGGCAATATTATATGTTCAAGTGAATAGGAAAATGATTTATATTATATAAATAATGTCTCACCATTATTGATAAATACTGAAATGAATAACCCAAATGGAAATAACCTAAAGACAAAGAAACCTCCTAAATTGAACCACACTTATATTTGGATCTTACACTCACATCATTTAATCTCAATAGAATTCAAATACTTCTTTTATATGGGAAGCTAACTGCATTGGAAGTGGAGGCACTTCTAGTTTATGAATCTTGTCTAGAAGGTAAAATGACCAAGAGTCCCTTCCTGATCAAAGTCTAAAGCTAAATTAAGATGTGTTTGAACTAGTTCATTCTTATTTATGTCGTCCTATGACTATTCGAAAAATAGGTGGTTGTGATTACTTCATAACTTTTATTGATGATTACTCAATATTACACCAAAAAGGCTAAAATTCCACCCTTGAGTCGGCCACCCTTGTCACGGTCTTTGACTGTGACAAAAAAACATGCGTTTTTTGTCACGGTCAATGACCGTGACAGCTCTTTTAAGTAAAAATCCTTGACACTCTTTTTTTTCCCACCATTTTATTTCCCTATTTTCTCTCTATCTCTCTTAGCGTCTTCTATCTCTCTCTGTTTCCTTTGTATGTGTGTGTGTGTGTGTGTGTGTATATATGTGTGCATGTTTATGTATATATATATGTGTGTGTGTGTGTGTTAGATTAATTATGTGTGTGGTTTTCTCTCTCTCTCTCTCTCTCTCTCTCTCTCTCTCTCTCTCTCAATATATATATATATATATATATATGTATATATATGTGTGTGTGTGTGTGTGTGTGTGTGTGATTTTATGCGTGTGTAAGTGTGCGTGTGTGTATATATGCGTTTGTATGTGTTAGATTAATTGTGTGTGTTTTTTTTCTATAAATATGTGCGTGTGATTATTTTTGCGTGTATTTAATTTGGTGTTTATAAAAAATGGGCACAAATCAAAATTAGACCCCCATTGTTGTGTAAATATGAAATTGAAATTGGGTATAAATCTTAAATTGGGGATATTGTTGTGTAAATGTGAAATTAAAATTGAAATTGGGTATAAAATGAAAATTGGGTATAGTGTTGTGTAAATCTGAAATTGGGTATAATGTCGCGTAATTTTTGTACATTTGTTTTTTATTTATACACAATTAGGTATATTGAAATCTAAAATCATATACGTGTGTGTGTGTGTATATATACCCGTTAGAGAGTCATTACTCGTGTAATGAGATCTCTCGAATTATCCCGTTTGGATAGTTTGAGACTGCATAGTTTTTTTATAATAATATTCTTAGTGGCTTAAATTTGTTACTTTTGGGGAAAGTTCTGCTGCCGTATCTTAATGTTCTCTAGGTATATACTAGATGATGCGATGTTAAGTGTTATTTCAATTGATAAATTGAAATAACACTTGCACTTACGAATCTATATTGTGTACTTAGAGAACTATAGTGACATGCTGCCGAATTTTTCTTAAATTGGAATAATGTGTATGAGCTGTTAAGTATATTATAGATATATGTGGTCTTGAATGGGATGGGACCACTCACCCTTTAGAGGAGATGGAGGAAATATAAATTACTATTATAAATTGAATTTTAATTTCAATTTCATATTAAAATTGAATTTGAATTTGAAATGGGTATTATAAATTGAAATTAAAATTAGTATTAAAAATTGTAATTGTAATTGAAATTGGTATTTGCTATTTGGTTTTTGTTATAGTGTCTATTTGATTTTTGGTATTCAATTCTGAGATTGAAATTTGGTTTCTCTCTCTAATTGTAGCAGTGATCGCCATCTCTCTCTCTCTCTACACACATTTTGGTCTCTCTCTCTCTCTATATATATATATATATATATATATATTGTTGAATTGTGTGTATATTGAGAGAGAGACACACACAAACACATAGATATTGTTGAATTGTGGATTTTTTTGGCATTTTTGAATTGTTGTTGACTGGTGGATTTGAACATTTAGATCGCCATTGAGTAGATTGGCCCTAGGAATTTCTAATAAAAGGCACTATTATATGCATTGTTGTTTTGAATTGACTTGTGGATTTGAACACTTAGATGGCCATTGAGTTGGTTGGCCCTATGCATTCTATAACATTTAGGATTGTGATGCCAAATGAAACATAACTATGTAAAAATAGAATAAAAACAAGTCATTATTAAATAAAACATACTATAAAATTTGTACAACAAGTAATAAGTAATCATGCATTCACTTGAGAATACATGCATGCCCTCAAAGCAAGTTTTATATAACAAGTAGCGAGGGTAAAAGGTAATAATCGGAACTGTAATAGATATACATTGGCAATCTATTGTGGTTCTCGTTACTATAATCTAGGCATGCATGTGTAAATTTACATGAAGTTAACTTCTTATATAACACTTTCTTTGGGGGGGGGGGGGGGGGGGGTGGATGCCTGCATGTATTCTCATTTGAATGCATGACATAATGGTTATGTTACATTTACAACTAATTTAAATTACATATAGTGCGCATAGATACTAACCTTCTAGTTCTTATGTGTACGCATGTAATAGTCTTAGACCCGTTCGAGAGTCATTACCCCTGTAATGAGATCTCTCAAATTGTTCCTTTTGGACAGTTTGGGACTGCATTAGTTTCTGTATAATAATATCCTTAGTGGCTTAAACTTGTTACTTTTGGGGGAAGTTATGCTGCCATATCTTAATGTTTTATGGGTACATTATAGATGATGCGATGTTAAGTGTTATTTCAATTGATAAATTGAAATACTACTTACACTTGCGAATCTATGTCGTGTACTTGGAGAACTATGGGTATATGCTGCTGAATTTTCCTCAAGTTGGAACAATGTGCATGAGTTGTTAAGTATATTACAAAAATATGCGGTCTTGAATGGGATAGGACCACTCACCCTTTAGATGAGATGGAGGAAATAGGAATTATATCGTTTTTATAATATAGCACCGAAAGATAAAATGCCAATCTTGTAGTAAATTATTTAATGGGAACTAAATGTTTACACTTTTGTTTATACTAATCCACGAATATATGCTTCTTACCCATAATAGGTGATTTTTTGTAGTAGTTGTGATGGGATATACTAAATACAAATAGTGTATAGGTGAGACAAATAGATTAGGGGATGTGTTTCATAGAGGTGCTAATGAATTTATGAAATACGCAAAGAGATATCGTAATGATGAAGAGTTCCCGTGTTTGTGTGCTAAGTGTAAGAATGATAAGATGTTTGAGTGGAAAACAGTTAACTTTATTTGTTAAGATGGGGTATGAATGATAGTTATTGATTTTGGAATTTTCATGGGGAATTGAAAGTTCCCTTTGTCCCCGAGAAACCTTGACAACAACCTTCAGCAACTAGGATTGATGTACAAGGGGAGGACAATGTAGATCATAATATGCTAGAGGATTTAGTTTATGACGCCTATGGAGTTCATGAAGAGTAAGAAATGAGGTCATGTACAATGTACAAGGTTTATGTGCTCACGAAAATTTCGGGATAAACCTTGACGATGACTACCAACGTTTAAAATTGAAGGCAACCCAACCATTTTACTCTAGCTATGAGAAAGATCAAATAACTTTACATTCCTTGGTTTGTTCATAGTTTGAAGACATAATATGGTTTGTCTAGAAATAGCATGACAAGAATTTTGAATTAGTTAAAAGGATTGCTACCGAAGCAGAATACACTTCCAAATAGCTATCCTACTACGAAGAATAGTTTGAAAGGTTTGGGAATGAAGTATAAATCAATTCATGATTGTGTGTATGACTGCATATTATACCAAAAGGAGTACAAAAATCTCGATCGGTGTTCGGTATGTGATGAACCTAGATATGTCCAATCTACTAGAAATGAAGGAATAAGTTCAAAAGTTCCTTAAAAAGTGTTGATATATTTTCTCGTTGGGCCTAAATTAAATTGTTTTTTCAAAGTACCATGGACAGAGGAGGAAATGACTTGGCATACTAGGGCAGAAGTAGGGGATAATCTCATACGTCATCCTATTGATTCTAAATCTTGGAAGAGCATAAGTTATGAGTATCCCGATTTTTCTCGAGAAAAGCATAACATTCATTTGGCAATATCAACATATGGTTTCAATACATTTGTAAATCTAAGCGCCAATCAGAGTGTATGGCGAGTGATCCTATCCCGACTCAACCTCCCTCCTTCACAGTATATGAGAACATAATTTTCAATGATGTCTTTGTTGATACCTGGTCCAAAGCCACCAAGTGAGGACATCAATGTCTACCTGGATCCTATGGTAGAAGAATTAAATGAGTGTGGGAAGAGGGTATGCAAGCATTTAACTCTTTTAAAAAAGAACGTTGATAGCTATGTTGATGTGGGAAATTCATGATTTTCATAATTATGGGACATTATCCGGTTGTGTAGTACATGGTTATTTGGGGTTTCCTATTTGTAGAGAGGAGACCGAATCTCTTCGTCTCTCCGCTAGCTCAACCGTAGGTATTCCCCCCCCCCCCCCCCCCCGCCCGCGCGCGTATAGTTTTATATGTGAGAAAGGTTCCAATTTTTTACAGGGCGGGGTTTAATAAAGGCTACCTCCAAGAAAACTTTCAGGTTTAGAAATTGAAAGTAAATCTTCTGATTGTGGCCCTAATATGCCAGGTAAGAATCCTAAACTTAATAATTTCAATCATAAGAAGACCCCAACTGGGAATGAAATTGAGATAAGAGAGGCATGATCTGGAGGTCAAGGCTTGCTCGTCTATCCACTGGACCCTTGTTCATTGCACAAGAGTACAAAAATTATCGATTGAACAGTTACGTATTCGGTGCAAGAGTGTATGAGGAAAATACAAATGTACAGAACTCTGGCATTTCATACAAGGCCCTTACTTCTTTTCGAGTGAGCGCGAAAGTTAAAAACCTTGTTGAAGTTGAAATGACTTACTATGGTGTAATTCAAAATATATTTTAATTCGACAATGTATGCTTCAAAGAGGTGGTGTTTTTCTATGATTGGGTAAGAATTGAGGATAAAAATTCCTGTAAAGTTTATCCTGGCACCAATTTGATCATGGTTGACTTGTCCAAGTTGAAAAGAAACGAACACGCGAGCGATGAGAAATTTGTTTGTGCTTTTCAAAAGGTCAAGCAAGTGTTTTAATTGGAGTATATCAACAACGAGCCGTGATCAATCCCCCTACATGTGCCAAAGCATCTAAACAGTAGTGTGGATGACTTGGTTGCTCCTACCGAATATCAATCCTCTTTTTATAATAAACTGAATTTTAAAAAAATGACTTATAATAAGTATTCCAATTATTTGTAATAACAGTGGGTTTATTATTCTAGTGCTTTATTATTATCGGACGATAATTTAATTCTTTTAATTCATTTTTACTTTATCAGTTTAATGCTTGTAATGACCAGTGGGTGTATTCGTCTAGTGCTTTGTTATTATCGGATTTGAATAAAAATAGTTTTATGGTTAGTAAATATGTTAGTTAGGATTTTAATCAATTTAAGCATTGATTGAAAGTCCATTACAAAAACTGATATTGAAATAATATTTAGACTTATAGCGTCATTAACTTGTATTCTTCTAGTGCTTTGTTATTAACAGTTTTGAATAAAAATTGGTTTTATGGTTAATGAATATGTTAATTATGATTTTTATCATTTTAAGCATCAATTAAAAGTCCGTGACATGACCCAATATAGAAACAATATTTAGATTAATAATGTCGTTAACTTATATTCTTCTAGTGCTTTGTTATCATCGGATTTGAATCAAAATTTATTTTATGGTTAATGAATATCTTAATTAGGATTTTAATCAATTTAGGCATTAATTCAAAGTTCGTGACATGATCAAATATTGAAACAATATCTAGATTTATAATGTCGTTAACTTGTACTCTTCTAATGCTTTGTTATTATTAGATTTGAGCATTAATTCAACGTCCATATAAATGATTGTACTAATAATAATTTTTTTTTAGAGAAAATGTCTTCATCCCAACGCGATAGCGAAGGTGACGAGGACTCCTCGGCCACTAGACCCCAAAATGGGGCAAATTGGTGTTCGTCGTCGATAATACGATGATATTATTGGCTAGATCCCTGAAGTTGCTGAATTCGATCGTCGACCGAAGGTACACTCACTGGAGGGACGTACCAAATGATCTCAAGATGGTAATCTAGGGGGTACTGTAGGTAGTGTATTTATATTTATAAGCAGCTAACACTTACTTTCTTTTTTGTTTGTATTTGTTTGAGAGGATCAATTTGGCATGCCCCTACATGTCCGAGACTCCACGTTGGAACAATTGATGGATCAATATATGTAACTCCCCAACCTGGATTTAAGGGTTGATAAAGGATTAACCTGATCCGAACCACACGTTAATCGTGAACTAAATAATGTTTATAATCCAGTTTTATTAATATTTAGGATTACACTTATTAGCATGCGAGTTCAATTTACAATCACTACGCGATATGAACCAAGGGAAGTTCCCCAAGGACAAGTAAGCAGAGATATTAATGTAAATTCAAGTAAATACTTACCTGTATAATGCGCTTAAAATACGAAATTGTATGCAACCTACCATAACAAAAGGAGGGAGTGAGCTGAATGCTCAGTGGGAACTATACAAATGCAGTATAGAAACGAATAACGAAAAATAATACTCACACGCTATACTACATGCATGTGAAAGTACATATGTATCTAAAAATATACCTTTGAAGATACATATCCCAATGTATTAAATGGTTTATTCCAAAAATGTCATTTAACCGGTTTATTCTCCTTATCTTTACAACAAAATCATTTTAAGTCAATATTCTTAAAAAGTAACATTCTTTCCAATTAAGACATGCGATTAAACTATTAGGAATTTTTGGGAAAAATATTTCATTTAGTTTCAAACGTTTATTACTCAACATTTATTAACTCATGCCAGAGTTACTTTACCATATTACAGGACTTCCATTCAATGCATGCACACATCGTGTTTAGAAAAATACTCATTTTCCTTTAAAAGACTCATATAACACACACTTATGTTTATTAATATTCAAACCTCATTAGGCAGCTTAAGCATCATTAAGTCATCTTATTTAACCATCGCATGTCACCACATGAACATTAAATTTTAAATGCGTTATTCTTGCATTAATAAATCAAAAAATCAATGCCATTCATTTATACCTCTTTCATGAATATTCGTCTCATAACTTAGCATTTTCTTTAGGAATTCCGCCGACACACACACCCGTCACAACACACGCACACCCACTGTTTTACGAAATTTCACCGTCCGGCACCGAGCGCCAAGTAAACTGCAGTTGCTTTTGGATTTTCACCCTAGGGACAGCATAGCCCTTCTTAATTATTTAACCCGGCATCATCCAACATCGTTATCTTACCAATATGTTCAACATTTTCATAATGTTCACATTAATTTTTATTTTTCGTGCCGAATCCAAAGCCTTGGACTTAACCGTCCATTTTTCCATTATTCATTTAGGAAAAATAATTATATTCCATTAAAGTCCATTTTCATACACCCTTTGATTTTTTTACTGACAATAATTTTCATTTACGGACTTATTTCATTCTTTCTACATACGTGTCAAAACATTCTTTAACATTTTTGTTTCCTGAAAATGTTACACTTTAAGTAAATTACCAATTGACATCAAAATACGTAACTTCACTCATTATTCAAGTGTTATTAAAAAAAAAACACCATTTTTAAGCTTCAAACTTAACACGTAGGCATTTTAGTCGCTATGACATTTTTTTCAACTTCAAACTTTATCGAAAATTACATTTTTGCATATTACTCCCATTAATATATAAAATCATACTTTTCACATATTAAAGTCTACACACTTTATTTATGAGTTTTAACACAAAAAACCTATTTTAGTCAACATTTACACATTTGACACTTGGCATTTCAAACTTAGTGTTAGACACTTTAATTATGACTTTTTGCATAAAGACCCATACTTAGTCATTTTATTCATACTTAGTCTTCTATAATTTCATTATACACAAGAAGACTACATTTTCACATATTTACAATTTTAACCTCAAAACTTATATTAACAAATTAATATTAGACTTTGTAAATGAAACTCCATTTGCATGTTTCATAATGATTCATCAACATTAAAATCACTATATTATTGTCATAAAAAGGGGCATATACATACCAAGTGTTCTTCACATGAAAGAAATCATTTATTCACCTTAAAGCATGAGTTTAAAACATTTTATTTCATAAAAAAATTTATGAATAGTGGGTTGAAAATGATCTATTTCTAAAACCCATTCAATCCTTCATTTTAAGTGCCCATTTTCATATAAAATAGTAACAATGATACTAATGGATACTAATAAGTATATTAGTAAATTTAAAACTTTAATCAACTTATTTTAAGCTCTAAATATGTAAGAAAAATCAAGCTAAACATATGTTTACTACAACACCCATTTCAAATATAGAAATTCCCATTTTCTTCTAAACTATATCTTGAAATAATGTAGCATTAAATCTTTAATCATGGATTGATATTTCTACACACCTAATATTAACAAGAGGCAAAGTACTCATACTAATATCATCATCAACTTAACTTAGTAAGAGATAAGAATTCCCCACCTCAAAATGTCCTTAAATAATGGTAGAGAAGGTGGGTGACTCCTCAACCACCAAATGTGGACCTAAAAGGAGTCACAATAGCCCACTCTTCAATCTCCCAAATGAATCTTTAATCTCCTTGAACTAATTATTCTTCTTCTTCAAAAATCCATCTTCAAGCTTCTATAAACCTCAACCATCCTCCAAGAATAACATCTCTAATAACCCAATGTCCTCCCTATGGTTGCACATGGTGAAATAAGGTGTTTATATGCTATAAAATGGTGGTTTTGGGGTGGCTTAAGGGTAGCTTCAAATTTGGAGAATTACAGTAAGCTTTTGGCTATGGAAAAAGGAAGGGGAATCTCATGTAGAAGATGCAACATTTTTTTGGCTCCAAAGTTCTCTTCATCCTCTTTCTCTTAAAGAACAAATTCAGAGGATTAACACTCTAAAAAACCAAGGACAAGACCCTAACCTCTTCATTTAAGTGAAAGGTCTCTTATCAAGAAAGAGCATTTGCATAAATATGAGGTTCCAAACAAGAGTTTGAACACAAAAGCCAAAACCAAAAATTTGGACTTGGAAAATTGTCATTTGCGTCACTTTCTCTCTCTTGCCCATTTTTTTGAAACTTTTAATTTAAGAATCATATTCCTTGCATTATGTATCTAAAAATTCATATTTACAATAATCGTTTGGCCTCTCAGATTGTCCTATACAAGGAGCACAAGAATCGATACCTTCGTACAAAATAATTTTTTTTCGATTTTTCTTCGCATGTTAATATTCCTTATATTTTTACGAGTCTGAATATATGCTTGGAATATTTTTTTGACTTATCAATTCTCCTAAATAATTCGCGCAAAACTAGACTTTTGTAGTGTCACGCGCCGTTAGACAATTTGTACCTAGGCCCGCGTAGCATTCTTTGCTTGTCCGAATAGCGTGAAACTTAACCTAAGTACTTAAAATAATTATATAAATTTGAAATAAAACTCATGAGAGCCATTCAACATAAAGCTTTTTCGTTTAATCCATATTGTGATCTTTTATTTTTCATACCATTTAAATGTCGCGTCGTATAACCTTGTCGGTGTCACATCCGTTCCTTGATATTTTTCCCTCAAACTTAACGAACATCCTAGCTAATACTACTACAGATTAAAAATGCATTCAGGCCATACATGCATTGTGGGATTTTTCTCGTTTAAACTATTTACGTAATCTTCCACCTTACATATTACTTGACGTGTTACACTTTAATTATTTATTCATCGAATTTTCCTTTGGACAAAACACCTCAAATAACGTTAAATACCTAATTTTCTAGGGGGGGTATTACATTATTCCCTCCTTGGGAAATTTTTTCCTCAAAATTTATGATAAACAAGCTCACAAATAATTCATCCAACAATTTGATTCCAATCCTAGATGTCTTTAACACTATTGTCTAAAGCAAATATTTCATACCATTAATTTGATACAACCATGATGGATCCTAAGGTATTATTGCTAACTACCAAGCATTCCTAACATGACTATCTAAACACTATCTCAAAGTAACTGATAGTGGGAGAATACCATGCTAACGCCCCAAAGAACTTATTATCACGAATTACTCCGACTTATAAACAAAATCCATGGCACAAACTCAAAACACTAACATAGATCAATACGACCAAACCATACTACAATCATCAATGATTTACTATCATCACGTAAATCTTAATACAACATTGATTTTTCCTAACTCTTCATGGAAAAGACACCAATTCAATCATTCCCCAAAATGGACATACACGTCCCAGTGTAACAGTCGTCATGGCAGAATCCTATCATGCATGACAACTGATCACAACGACTAACTCGTAACCTCAAGGCATCAATTCTAGTCACTATGTGTTATGACAATCGTACGTCTATTTCCTCGACATCATAAGGAATATCAAAGTTTCAAGGAGAGACAAACACTATTATCATTGTAACACACGGTACACAATATTAGGTTTACTATTACTAGGGAATTTTTACCACTCGCATTAACATCTCACCGGGTAAACCTTAGTATACATCTCCAAGGAATCTTCAAGACGAAATCTCAATGAGTGTTCAACCACAACAACTAACCTGCCTGAATAAGTAAACATCACAGTATGTGCTTAATCTATAAGTGAACACAATTATATATCTAGCTAGGACACTACGGACTCCACAAGGGATCCTATTCCTCAACACCACGTTATCATTTCTAAAACTATAATTTAATACCACCAAAGTTTTGGTAGGACACAAGACGTTGGCTATTCCTCAACACCACATTGTCATTTCTGCATTGACCCTTACGGCGGACCTTCTCAATCCAGGACTTCTGCAGTGGCCCTTATGCGGTACTTCTCAAATGTCATTTCCGCAGTGACCCTTATGGTGGCGCTTCAGAATGTCATTTCTGCAGTGACCCTTATGGTGGCCCTTCTCAATCTTGAACTTCTATAGTGGCCCTTATGCGGTATTTCTCAAATGTCATTTTCGCAGTGACCCTTGCGGTGGCGCTTCACGAATGCCATTTCTGCAGTGACCCTAGGTGGAGTGTCCTAGGTGGGGTCCTCTCAATATCTTCAAAAAAAGTATTTTAATTAATTTTTTGTAAGTAGACACCCTTCTACACCTACTATTAGGATTATTGTGTTCACTACGTTTATCATCCTCTGCGAGGTGTACTCACTTGAATGACATTCTTACACAATTGCTTTCGTCTCAAACGTCGCCAAGGATAATTCATCCAGGAAGGGGAAAGATGAGGGATATAACACCCATAATAGATTTTGGGTACATTTTGAAGGGAAGTATTTTTTCTTTCCATGATTTAGGCAGAGATAAGGAGGAGATTTCTAGTGGTGATTCTAGATGATCTGACGGTGGTTGAATGAGAAGAAGTATTGACTCTAATGGAGGATTTTATGATTGATAAGGTAAGTACTGAGGAGAAGCGAATAGTGAAGCCCTTGGGAGATTGAGATTGATGAATTCGCTAGTGTTTGTTAGGAAAACCGATGTTGTTGACTTTTACCGATGTGAGGTGTGCGGGGTTGTCCCAATGTCGGAAGTATTGCCTTCTTGGAAGAGGGAGTAAGAAATTTGGAGACTTGGGTTCATTGAGTAGGAATGAAGGAGTTTTCGGGGGTCATAATAGTGCCTTGTCCTTCAGAATGGTTAGGAAGGATTTTTGGGAGGATGTTTCTTTGAGGAGAATTAGGCCTTAGGAAGAAGGGCTTGTTCTGGAAGGAGTGGAGGGAGGACTCAGGAATGAAGTGAAATCATTGAATTATGGAAGTGTGAGGTAGAATACCTTTCTTTGGGTTTAGGTCACGCTTTATGCGGTATTGGTAGCGTTGCATGTAAGGTATAATGAAGGGTTAGCCGCTATAACCATAATGTGTACAGAATTTTCCTTCGAGGAAGGAGTGAGAAAATACGGTCTTTGTATGTCATCTTTTGAGATAATAGAACATCTAGTGAGGAGCTAGTAAATAGTTATGCTATTGAATTCTGGAAGTGCAGACTATTAAGGTTTGTTTAGTAATGGTTATAAGGCTATGGTTTTGTAGATAGGCTAGGGTAGGTAATTTTGGTATTCCAATAAGAGAAGGACTTATCTTGAGGCAATGCTTTGATGTGATGTTAAGGAATCGTATAGTTGAACAGGTTCAGAGTTTAGCAAATTTATTATTGAGCGGAGAATTTAGCTCATGGTTGTGCTAGTTTTGAGAACTAGGTATTGGTTAGACTATTGTATTTGTTGAGGCCTTATGTCTTGTATATAAGGTGTTTGATTGGTATGTCTAAATGTATGAAATTATTTTATAGTATATTATTATATAGGCCTTCGGGCAATATCTATGATTCGAAAATCTTTTATGAAATCTTAACCCTGGTTCAACTAATCTCAATCCCCGACATATCTACACAGGAGTGTATTGGGAGGGTTCCTTATTTGTATTTCGCTTGCGAGACCTCCCCCGCACGAAAGTAGCGAATGTCAGGAATTGAGAAGATTTCAACCATGGGAAATTTCAAACTTTTTATATACCTACTATGCTATTATAGATTAAGTTGTAGAGAGTTATATTACGATTTTGAGGCTAGTGGAGTCGGGTCATGTTTTTCGAGTGGAGCTCGGGTACAGGGTGTATGGGCACCCTGGGTAGATAGTTTGATTTCAAAGTTCAAATGACTCGATGTGAGAAGTGGGAGAGATGGGTATAATGATCTTGAGGGTAGATGTAAGAACGAGATGAAGTTAGGAGACCTAGGCATAACCTAAATTTGGAGGACGAAATTTTTATAAGGGGGAAGTCTGTAATACCTCGTGACGTTGGGACTAAGAAATTAAATTTTTGGGATCAATAAAATTCATTTAAATTGGAGAATTCTAAATTTTGGAAATTTAGGTCAAAAAATTGAGGACGTTATAAAGTATTCCAGATGACGATTTTGAGTGTTCCATCGATTCCGGATGGGTCGAGATAGTCGAAATGACTATCCTTGGGTTTTATTTTGGTTTCGAAATCTTTTTAAGTTAGTTTGACTCGAATTGGAGTAAATGAGTCATTTAAAGTGTGTATTATCAATCAAAAACTGCGATTTATGATTTAAAGGCTTAAGGGGCTTACGGATCAGCCTATCTCATTTGTGAGAAAGAGAGAAAGAGAAAGAAAGAAAGAAAGAAAGAAGAAGAAAGAAAGAAAGAGAAAGGAAAAAGCTTGGAGATTCTGGCCAATAGGCGGTCCGGTGGATGATTCAACCTCTACTATTTTGAGGAAAGTGTTTAATCTTGCTAAATAATTCATTTTTATAGTTTATTTCATAATTTGTGACCAAAAGAATTGGATTTTGGGTATAAATATCAAAACCTAGATTTTGGGTACTAAAACTTGAATTTGATGTTTGTATATGGGATTGATGACATGTAAATTGATGGGATGAGATGTAGGATTAGTTTTAATGTTAAAAATATGATTGAGTTAAAGATTAGGGGTTAGATGATGATATTTGGGTGTTTGGGGAGTTAGGGTTTGCTCAAAAGGGAAAAAGGGCCAAGATATCTGGTATGGTCGGTCGACCGCGACCAGGGGGTCGGTCGATCGTGCCATAGGGGAAAAGCCTACTGCTTTCTTCGTAAGGCAAAATTTGGAACTGCGGTCGGCTAGGGGTCTGGGGCCGATCGACCGATCCTATGTTTTTAGCCCAAGAATGGGATTTTCTTTTACCCATTTTCTTTTGGGTTTTATTCTCAGGCTTACCATGGAGGGTTATGATACAATATTAAGGGATTTGTGCCTTAGGATGAATAGGGGCTTTCGAACTTATGTTAGAGTTATATTATGAGGATAAAATTCCTCTTTTAGTAAGAAATTGATTGAGGGACTGAGTGATAGGCGGATTATCTTAAAATGATGGTGGTGGGCTATCACCAAATAGTTATAAAATGTTGAGATAGTCCCTTTATGTTTATGTGCGCATTAATAATAGATAATCCGAGGTATAGTGGGGAATCTCATTGAGGATGGGAGATTTATTTAGAGGTTAGTTTAGATGATGTGAAGTTTATAACTCTTTGAGAGAGTTGTGAGGGTATGGCATGAAATTATAGGTCGATAAATTATGCCAAATCCTTATAGCGATAGGATTCTATTTAAGATATGATTGGGGACCGAGGAGAGAGAGAGAGGTTGCGTATCCTTAGTGATGATAAGCTCAAGGATTAAATCGTAAATGTGGGAATGTTAAGGGTTCATAGGAGCAATTGAACCGTAGGCGAAATTGAGAACAATTGGAATTTGCTATTAACGAGAATAGGTTGTGTTGTAATGGTAGTCGGGGTATTTATTATATATCTATGCGTGATTAACGATGGGTATCCCAAAATATGATGGGATCATAAAATGAATTTAGGATTGAGCCTGAGGCTTACCGAATATTAGTTAGGTGAGTAACTATAACCAAGATAAGTATCTTGTATTGATGTGCATTTGGATATAGATGGGATGTATAGTGATTATTACATACGTTTAATTTGAGTTAGAAATCTTAAGGTTGTATATATTGGAAGACTATTCATATCATAGGGACGATGGATGAATATGCTTCAAGTGAGGGATCGCATTTATATAATGAATTAAGTTAATACGCTTGGGAGGACGGCTAGTATAATGAGGATTATGTATGCTTATAGCTGGGTCTATAAATCTCATACATACGGACGAGAGATAGTATTTATAATTATAGATCAATGTATATATAGACATGTATATATGTGTGTTTATATGGCGTGAACATTTGTACCGTGTGTGATGGTTTGTATATATATATGATGAGATCATATGTAAATAGTGTGATATATATATATATATATATATATATATATACTGATTGTGTGAGCATACCCGGCACATGCTATCATGGGAAGTTGTGCGATGAGGGTGAGCCCCGGGCTTGAGAAGTAGGGTGTGGATAGTCCCCAGGTCATAGTCGTCCATTTTATTTGTGTGATTTTATTTTGGGGGTGACAAGTCTTGGGTATGAGTCGTTCTCACTTTTCGGTTAGGAACTATGATCGCTTCCCATACGTTAGGATTGGTTTTGTCACCATGGCGGTGTGATAATAGTCCGATAGATGGTAACCCGGGAGAAAGTGAGTAATTCCTGGAAGATGATAGCATGGTGCAGTATTTTGGTATCCTATAACCGTTTATGTTATGTGGATTGCAAAGTGTACATTATGTGTGTTATGTATACGTGGTTATAGGAATGAACGATTGCTTATTTATATTTAGAGTAAATATAAATATATTTATATATATCCTATAGGTGAAGAGGATATGGGAATTCTATACTGTACATCTCGTGTGATTTCGGTGTACTAGTTTATCAGGGTCGAAGGATCGTACTTAGAGACAACAACGGTTATATCGACCCCAAGGATTGAATAGAGATTCAATTGTGTTTTTAGAGATGGTATTAATTAATTAGGTAGTTGGAGTAGTAGGATTGGCGTTGATGACATAATGGACCCCTACGATCAACATTGTCAAGGAGTAGTGTATCGGGGGGATTCCTTGTTTGGATTTTTCTTTGCGAGACACCCCACGCATGAAAATTAGTGCAATGTTGAGAGTGGAGAGAAATTTTTTAGTTAGCATTAGAATGTATGTTGTTTAGAGAATAAAACTCTTATATTGAAGCTTAATGTTAATGTGTGACGTATTAAGACTTTTAACTGGCTTAAGTTAATAATTGGAACCACTAGAGCCTAGTAAGGCATATACGTGTATTTTTATTTAGGTGTGATTAGAAGGGAAAGGATTCTTGAGTTGTGTTAGGATGGCAGGTCATGCGCGTAGTTGGGATGGTTGTCCTTAACTGTGTTGGGTAGCTTAAAATGAGGTTTCAAGGCATGATTAGGTGTGCGCTGTAGATGAGAGGTGAATTTGGGGGTCTCAAGAGAGTGAGTCTCCACTTTAATTATGAAATAGTGCATTTATATTTATTATGCACGGTTAACACACTTGCTAAACATTTTTTACACCTCGGGCTCTGACCTGTTTATATTTCTCTTTTGCTATATATACATATATATATATATTGTACTACAGGTGTCATAGCACATGGATACCAGATGCTTTTCTATACAGTGTTTTGGGAGTCGTAGCAAATGCAGACTATTGCGGGACTTATACTGTAGTCGCTTTTTACTTCTTATAAATCTAGATAAGATTCTGTTTGTATATCGAGGTTACACCCAAGGGTTATTTAGAGCTGTTTATAGTTCTTCTTTATGGATGTTGTACTGCCTGTGACCCGACAACTTATTCAGGTGTATTTCCTTTTATGTATTCTTGGTATTATAATGTTTAGCACTTCCTTTATCATGGTAATAGTGTGCTTTCTACTTTTTTTTCCATTAGTTTTACATTGTTGGTTTGATTTCCGTTGCATGTTTTAATTAATTGTTGACACCCTCTTTTATAGTTTCGGGTAGTTAGTCTTATCTATTTTAGCATAGTTTGTTGATGCTGAGAATGAGCCATCTGAGATTCCTGATTTAATGTAGTATAGGGTTGGCCACCCGTTTTATTTTAAGCGGGGTGTCACAATCGCAAAAACAAAATAATATCATTCTCGGCATGAAAAGATAAAATGAATAATGGACAATAATTTTGAACCCATGAGAAGATCATCAAAGTTAACTCATAATGTCCAATAAACAACTCTATAAACAAAGTTGTCTTAATGATATTACAAAAAATACAATCTCCAACGAGTCTATGAATATAATAAACCATCCATGTCTCAATTTACAACTAGATATCTCAAAATAAGTTGGACTGAAGAGATAAATGATAACATGAGGAGATAAAGATCAACAATAACTCTAGACCCGATACCCTGAGAGATGTATATTACACACTGACTAGATGAAAAGGCAATCTAAGTGTGAGGTCCAACCCTAGCATCTGGTTTCCATAAAAAAGGGGCTAAAACCCTAGCAGGTGACTTAGCTACATAACTCAAAGTAGTTATATGCATAGATGATAAAGTCACAGTTTAATAATTTAATGAACAAACCATCCCATAAATATAGTATCAAAATATATTAGAATTATCTCATTTCATACCATTAATTAAATATTCTCATTAACTAATCAATCAGTAACTGAAATGCTCAAAAGTTCATTAGCACGTAACCGACAGGCTCAATAATTCATTAACACGTAACTGACATGATCGCATTCATCTCGGCCATCCCATAAACATGCGGTACGCCAAATTCAAATAATCACATTTATTAATATCAATCACTTTCATTAGTCAATTATGCTCATTAATTTAATTATCACGTAATAGACATACATCCTTTCATCTTATCCATTTCATAAACATGTAGTGTGCCAAATTCAAATAATTACATTTATTAATCTCAATCACTTTCATTAGTCAATTATGCTCATTAATTTAATTATCACATAACCGACATACACCCCTTCATCTCGACCATCTCATAAACATGCGGTAAACCAAATTTAAATATTCGCATTTCACGCCCTGACACTACCTAGTATTCGCATGGTCCGAAAATAACATAACACAATATTCATAAACATCACGTATCACACCCTGGAGCTACCTGGTATTTGCAAGGCTGGGAATAACATAATATAGTAAACCATAAGCGTCATGTTTTACTCCCTAACGCCACCTAGTAATTTCATGGTTGGGAATTTACACATCGTAATATTTGGGTGTCCACGGTACCCACCCATTCATTTCCATATTAGCAAGTTCAATTAATGTTGGCATTTTAACACGTAATTATTCACTTCGATAAAACTACTTGTTCCTTAATTATCCTAGTTACCCCAACTTGGTTCTACTATTTAGGATTCAATATCTATATTTTTAAACAGTTTTATAGAGATCTATATGGACAAAAATCATGAAAGTGATTCTTCGTAACACAAAGCGTAAAGATAAAAGTTTATAATTTTATTATTACTATAAGTCTTCATGACTACCCGTCTCTAAACTCCATGCGTGGGACGTCTCACTGAAGTGAAATCCAAACAAGGAACTCTCCCAATACACTAACGTCTAGATAGAGTAGATGTTAAGACAAATTATTTAAAGTTTATTATACGAAAGTAGGGCATTTAAGCCATCACGACAACTCATCTCTAAAATCCATGCGTGGGATGCCTCACCGAAGTGAAATCCAAACAAGGAACCCTCTCGATACGCTAACGTCAAGATAAAGTAATTGTTAAGGAAAATTATTTAACGTTTATTAAGCAAGAGTAGGAAAAGAATTTAAATGTGTGCGCATGAAATCTTCAAATTAATCCATCTACTTTTCAACAACCAAACCAATCACAATAATTACCCGTTCTCCTTCTAACGTCTACATAACAGAACTCACATCAACAATAGCATGGTTTCGAACATGGGTTCATACTGAATTTCTAAAAAAAAGGACATATAATTATTTTATGTGAGTATGTTACATCATAAGGAGTCTATTAATGTATATCAATTGTCCCACGTCATTTACAACATTCTCATACAGGTTAATATAACATGAATAAGAGTCTCGTAACGAATCACATCAATTTGGAACATATATATCAAAAGTACTACTCCTAAAGTGAAAAGTACAACCCTACTGAGCAATTGAACGTTCTGAACATTTTAACTCTAAATATACTTTGTATTGTCTATTCTCAAATCCCAGATTATCAAATTCTACAAATGGGGTCAAAGTCTAAAATTATCATTTTCATGCATTGGGGCCACTATTTAATTTTCGCAAACTAATAAGCTAAACATACATTTTTAAGTACATGCAACTATTTAAATTTACCTAATAAGACATAAATCAGGATTGCACACTTTTTGAAGGGTAACTAATAAATTTCATCACTAAAATTTAGTTTGGGTGAATTTAGCAAATACACACATAAAAGGAGAGGAGTAGGAAGTCACTTGCCTCTAAAGACATATCCCAAAACTCACTTTCCGCATTGGTGAAGAAGTTGTCTCAAAAGTCTCTTTGATGCGAGCTAGAATCCCCTTCACTATTGTTATCATTATATCATTTATTTTTAGCAAATCCCCAAAAAAGAAAAATCCAACCCCAATTATGCTACCAATCAGCTCGTTCCTTCATAATAATAAGACAAAAAAATAAAATGAAGGTTACTAGCTACTGCCTACATGTCGGCACAATGATTAATTAGGAAAAGATTAAAAATAAAAGTATCATTTCATACCTCCTATCCCATCTCCCTTTATTTTTTTGCTCCAAGACCTCCTCCTATAAATGAGCCGCTTAACAGCCTAAGACTAAACCTCTTTTTTCTCCTCGGTTCCAGTGCTTGCCTTATAAACCTCTTGATTTCATGTCTCCTGTTAACCCACAGTTTGGAATAAAAGGAGTTGAAGCTCCTTTCCTTTAATGGGTCAATTTGAGCTGGCCAAACCCCCTTAATAGCCTAAGACAAAAGCATCCTTTTATACCCATCCAATTAATGCGGTGAACTCTGAGGCCCAAAGATTAACCCAATGATTGAAATCAATAACTAAGCCCACTATTAATAACCAAATATTTTTATATTTATTATAACAACTTTGCCCCTAAAATCTCGCAATTAAAATAATTAACTAAATTCTCATAGTAAATACGTGTTAACTCCATTGCACTTATTAATCTTAATATACAATAAAGATTATCGATAAAAATTAGAGTCTTTCTCCCATTAACTATTTAAACACCAAAATAAAAATAATGATTTCACTTCTATAAATTTCATGAGCTCATTGCATAAAATTTTAATTAAACTTAATGACACATGACTCACTTTAAAGTTCTAGAAATTAAATCTAGTTGTCTTTTTAATTAATTATTTTAATATTCTAACATAATGCGGTATTACATTATTCTCCTCTAACAAAAATAATTCCGTCCTCGAAATTCATAGAAGATAACACATAACAACATTAAAATAAATGTGAGTACCGTTATCTCATTGTATCCGTTCTCTGCCAGGTGGGCTCATTCTCACTATAGTGACCCCCCCAGGACCCGAACTAATGAAACATCATTAGTCCTAAAAATGTAGACCTTAAAGTCTAAGAAATGGGTTAACTCCTATGAAACGTAAACATCTAACTTAATATCATCTAAATCAATAAGTTAGTACATGATATTACCCTCTAGGTATATATAAATCATCACATGTGATGCTTTATTATGCAGGCTAGATGGTCTAAGATTTTTTTAAAAGATACGCGAACGCCCCTACATGATCCATGCTAAAAATGGTACAACGTACCTCGGGCCCAACTTACCCTTATTCCCACAAGGCATGACCCCCTTAATGGTTTCCAAATTATGAATTACATGATCTTCCACCTAAAACTCCACATTCTACCTATCCCAGACCATGTAACCCTTCTGCCTACTCTTTACTGTCTTTGAATCCCTCATGAATCTTTTTGATCTCCTTTGAAGTCTCCTGAACGAACTCGAATCTCAACAAGATACTATCTCCTGCTTCCAACTAACATAATAGTGACCTACACGGTCATCCTTATAATGCCTCATACGGTGCCATACCAATCAATTTTTTATAACTATTGTTATAGGTGAACTCAACTAAAGGAAAATTCATGTCTCAACTACCCTTGGAATTTAACGTGCATGCATGATGCATATCCTTATATCATCTATTTGAGGATGTTTGGACGTACTTAAGTGTAACTTATCCCCATAACATCCTGAAAGATGGCCCATAGATGAGGTACAAAAGTCAGATCTTTATTTGATAAGATCACCAATGGTACTTCATGTAATCGAACAATATTTGCTACATACAAATGTGTATACTACTGTGAAAAGAAAAAAATGTGTGTGGAATAGTAAGAATTCACATTCTCATCATAAGGTCTGCTATAACTCAAGTAGAATCATGATGCCTTGGTGTCACAGGCAATTTGATGATGAAATCCATCAAAGATGTTATCCCACTTCCACTCGGGAATCTGTATAGTTACAATCTTACTGGAGGGTTACTGACAACTCAACTTCACCATATACATGGAACACAATCCTAGTAACGTCCAACTTCATTCGGGAACACTAATATTATCTCTTCATATACTGATATATCTTATCTCCACTAAGATGTAACAAAAACTACGATCTATATAACCCTCACGTAATGACTCAACATAACTCTTCTCTTGGCTACACAACCAACCTCCCCTTGCACCGCAATTCACCATCTAAACCAACGGTGCAAAGAGGTATACAGGTTCCCTAAAAGTTTAGCCACTCTCTGTTTACAAACTACATCACTTGTTTGCACTCGAGCCACCCGTACAAAATCTTGGGAGCCACAGTGATCATCCCCACAAAAGCATCGGTGAACTTGCTAGTTACTTGAATGGAACCCACATCTATCAACTGAAGTGAAGACAAACTACCAATAGATTTTTCAACTCAAAGCATTTTCCACTACATTCATCTTCCCTGACGATGCTGAATCATAAACTGGTAGTCCTTAATAAACTTGAACCATCTTTATTATCGTATGATCAAATCCTTTCATGTGAACTAATACTGAAGACCCTTGCGACCTCTAAGAAATGCATGAACTTCTCACTCCAAAATTAATGTTTCCAAATGTATAGTGCAAACTCTATGACTTCTATCTTAAAATAACGAGTCAGATAGTTACCCTCATGGGGTTTCAACTTTAAAAAATCATATTTAATAATATATTCTCCCGCATCAACACTTCACATAATCTCTATAAGGAACTATCATTGTATATTAAATACTCAACCCTATTCATAAGTAGGGCAAAAACTGGAGTTGAAGTCAACTTTTGAGTGTTAATGAGAGGTAGACACACCTCTATCCAAAATAAATGAAACTCCCTTTCAGTTCAACTAGGCCAATGGTCTCCTAACCTTTAAAAATCCTCGAATAAATCTCCCGATAATGCCCTTCCAAATCCTGAAATGCTACGAACCTCTATAAGTGACATGGGTTGTTCCTACTGTAAGTAGCCAAAGCCTTCTTCAGATTCACTGATATTTCCAATTCCAAAACTATATTGCCCAAAAAATTCACCCCTCCATTTCCAAACTCACATTTATGGAACTTTGCATAAAAATTGTTCACCCACAACATATGAAGTGAAAACCATCAAATATTCAGCACACTCCCCCTTGACCCGCGAATATATCAAGGTGCCAGCAATAACATAATGATAAATTAACCTACATACAGTCAAAACTCCTAGTTCATCAAATCCATGAATATAACGGTGGCGTTGGTCAACACGGATGACATGATTCTGAACTCCTAAGAACCATTACGAGTAAAAAGATAGTCCTTGGTACGTCCTCCTCACGTACACTTAACTGGTGGTACTCCTCACAACGACATGCTATGTTGAATGAACCTTATTGTAAATGTTCCTTATTTTACTCTCTCAACTTCTTTATTTTCATGAGATCCATTCGCCATAGTGCTTTGATAATAAGTGATGCACTCGGGAGATATATGAATCACAAAACTAAATCCCTCGAGTTGGCGACAACCCTGGACCCTATTCAAATATGTGGGGGGAAAAAATCTCTGGCAATACGAGTAGAATCTAGTGAAAAATGTAGTCCCCTCTGATGTCATCTCATCTACAAACTAAAAGTGTATAAGGGCACCACACGCTTGCCTACACATTACTACAATGTACCTCTCCTAACCCTATGTTGTGGAAAGGATAGTCCGACCCCTACCATACATATTATGACAACCCGCCTAATAAGATACCGAGCGATCACTCCTATATCAAATTTTAATAGGAGTCTCATATGGATCATTCTTAGCATCACTATCGAAAATCCATTTAATTACTAATAACCTATTAGGCTCTTGTCAAAAACTTTAACTTAACTACTCTTTTTAAACAATTACAAATAAAACATCCACACAGTTTGCGTAAATGAAACTGAAATGAAATAAAAATAACTAAACACTTGGTCAAAATATACAACCATATCGAATGTTGTACTTAAAGAATAATAAAATGCAATTGGGCCATTGGCCCGAATGTTTATACAGTACCTCATATCTAGATTACAAGAATGGAAGCGTCTATCGAGAACCTGCACTCATCCACAGCTGCTGCTGCTGACGTCTGACTCGAAGGAAGTGTCATCCAGGCGTCCCTGTGTCTGGACACCTATATATATATATATATATATATAATATAACAAGAAAGGAAAAGTAGATAAACGGGTCAGAGCCCGAGTTTGAAAATATTTTGCAAGTGCATAAATGCTTTATTTTAGAAAAAAGTTTTATCCCATATTTAAGTTTGGTATCGCACTCCCATGAGATAACCCTCACCTCTCTTCTAACAGTGCACTCCTGGCACAATTCTCTAAACATCTAAACATCCTAGTCAAGCTACCTTGCTAAACTATTCTATCACCCAACTACTATCAACCCTAGATAGTCAAAGTACTAAGGGCTAAACTTCACCCCAGTCTCAACGCTATGCCATGTTCGTGTGTGGGGTGTCTCGTAGAGCGAAATCCAAACAAGGACCCCCCCGATACACTACTACACGGCAAGGTCGATCGTCGAGATCCATCAGACCCTCAGTACGAAACGTATATATATAAATATATATATATATATATATATATATATATATATACATCATATAAGAAGTATTAATATTAGAGCACTAAGGATTAAACTTCTCCCCAGTCTCAACACAATACCATATTCGTGCGTGGGGTGTCTCGCAAAGCGAAATCAAAATAAGGAACCCCCCCGATACACTACTATGCGGCAATGTCGGTCATCGGGATCCATTAGACCCTCGACACCCAATTTATATATATATATATATATATATATATATATATATATATATATATATATATATATATATATATATATATTCATATTTCAATATACATCCGGATCTATCTCCCGGAATGAGAATTACTTCATTTTCATTTTTTTATCTCAAAACTTTCGATTTCCTTTCTTATATCGAGGAAATACATTTAAAAGCCAACTCATTAGCATAAATTTCTTTAATATATCATACAACTTTTTAAAAGCCAGTTTTGTTATCATAAAAATGATTTTCCGTTTTAAAACATCCCATTTCCCTTCTCATATCCAGGAAATGTATTTAAAAGCCATTTTTATTATCATAAAAATGCTTTAACCATATCATATGCTTCTACTTCCCTTCTTCCATCCGGGAAGTGTTACTGAAGCCAAAACATTTATCCCATTTCCCTTCTTCCATCCAGGAAATGTAATTAAAGCCATTTTATTAACATAAAATGCTTTAACAAATCTAAGACCGCCCCTCCGGGTTTCCCCACTGGACGCGCCCCTAAATGTCTATCATCTTCCAGGGCCTATCAAACAAGACAACCTGGGAACCTAACACATCGTCGGGTAACGGCCATATGCCTGCGGGATAGTCAAGACCACACCCAGAATCTCCTAACCAGCGCAGTAAAAATAATCACCCATATGGCCTATAGGACTATATCCACCCTCCATTCATTAGCTAGGGGGCTTCACCAACGCAACATCCTTTATGATAGAGATTTAGAGAGGTGTGTATCCATAAATTATTATTTATGAAAATCATTTATCTTTCCATTTTGAAAACTTTCATTTACTCATTTTCAATACCATTTACATCATATCATATATATACTTTAATCACATAGTATATACATATACCATATATTCCTCCTAGAATATATATAAATGTCCATATTTGCCAATCACATCTAGCGATGACCAATAATCCCAAAGATTCTCTCAAAGAATCATAATCATGCATTCATATACGCATGATACTAAACCCAAAGTATTTCCTTACTTTCATAACTAATAAATACCTTAATCATCTTTAAGGATTTTATTGGATGTCTCCAATTATACCAATTCACTCTAAGTGAATATATATATCTACATCCCCAAATTATCCTAATTCTCTCCTAGGATACACTCAACACTAATCGATATAATTATGCTTTCTATACGCATAATTATATAGGCATATATGCCTCCTAGAAATATCCTCGGGATTTATCTCTCCCGAACAACCTTAAATGTCGTGGTTTATGGATTTCATTTCCATGAACCCAAGGACTACATCTCGTCCAAATAATCATTTAGGGAGCCCCGCCCTATTTTAGGGACCCCGGCATCTTAACTTATCAACTATTCTATTTTCCTCAAAAATATAGTTTAAGGGTTATACATTTAAAACCCTCACCCTAGCCTCCTAGATTCCCTTAATTAGAGGACCATATAGTCCTAAAAGGTCCGTTATGTCATCACATAAATGCCCTCAAATCAATTAGAATTGGAATTCATCCCATCCAATTCACCCTAAGAAAATTTTCCTACTTTCAGCAAGGGTCGATGGCGGGCAACTTCTTCCTCGAGAAGCTGTTTAAGCCATTAAAGCTTCTCCCAAGCTTTTGTCGCCTCACCCAACGACCTACAACCTCAACCAACTACAAATACACATATATTAAGGGTTCTAAACATCCTAGAACCCTAAATCACCAATTAATTTAAGTTAATTTCTAAATTTCTCCAATTATCCAATTTTAGGGGTTTATTCGTTTTATCTCCCGAAAACCCCTTTTATCCACGAAAACCCAACCCAAAATCTTTAGGGTTTGATTATACCAAACTACGGTATGAGATATTTATGAAAAAATTGAATAAAGCAAGTAAACACTTGCCTCGTGGATAAAATTCGACGACCTCGAGCCGAATCCCGTGGAGGTTGGCCGGAATCTCCCCTTTTTCCTCTTTTCCTCTCCTCCTCTCTCTTTTCTCTCTCTTCTCTCTCTTATCTCTTCTCTTCTCTCCCTCTCACCCTCCTTTTATAAGGAGAAAAGGGTTTTAACCCTTAAAACCCAAAAATGACTCGTTTATCCAATTACGAGTTACTTTTAACTCCAAAATTACCCAGAACTCAATTTCGACAGTCGGACACTCTTTTTCGACTATCTGGGCCATTCCGAGACTCACGGCGCAGTCGAAATTCCCATCCGAGGTACTTGACCGCAACTCACTATTTCAACCCCACACGACTTAATGGGGTTTTTTCCAAATTAAATCTCACTTCGTGTCGCTTTACCTAACGGCGACATCTAATTAAAACACCTCGACATATTTACTTAACCCCAAAAGTAAATATATCACCTATCGACAATCCTCAAATACTTGAAAATCCCAAAAATTACTATTTCGGGAAAATCTCCAAATTCCAATTTATGCCCAAATGTGGAATTTAATTGTCTCCAAAAGGACGGGTTGTTACATACTCCTCCCTTACAACTGAATTTCGTCCTCAAAATTCGGATGCAACCTACATCACCAAACTAGGATCACAAGTCCTACTACGTCTTAGTACCCCCAAAATCTAAAGGTGCTAACACGATAATCTCAAGGTGTACTACAAAGTACTAACTTCACCATAAGCCCATCTAAATATCTATCTGCTAACGCACAACATCTACGCGTTACTGAAATGGCTTCTCGTGTTGCCAATCAGAGAAACGAGTCTATAATTACCGCTCTACATCTCGCAAAGCTTCAACTTTATATACTACGCCCCTTCTATTTCAGGCAGTATATGAACCAACTCACTAAGGTGCCCATACACCTTTCTAACCTGTGCACATCTGTACAACCATTGTGATCATTCGACACGTAACACTCTCTTCTAATAAGTGTCTCCTTTCTTCGGTGTAATACTCACATATGGGTCCTCTCAACCCACGAAATGCAATTCTCCTAACCTCGGCGCCACTAACTCTACTAGACTTACATTCCACAAATGCTACGATCTATGCATTACCCTACCTACGTGGAACGAGTATAATCCTAAGTATATCCCTAGTGCCCAAGGCCTCTCTTCACTCCCGACATTTTCTTGGTTTCATGCGTGGGACGTCTCGCAAAAGCAAAATCCAGACAAGGAACCCTCCCGTTACACTACTCCCTCGCGTCGTCGGTCATCGAGATATAGTGACCTAAGGCACACCAGCGGTACGTCCTAAATCCTACCACGCTAACCTACGAACGCATTTCTACCATTCTATCCTTCTGCCCATACGAAAGGAAATCCAACTAATCGAAGTGCCTAATCTCTGTAAAAGCACTACGTACATCGTACCCAAATCTTATCTTCTCAAAATTTTTCCTTTTCACTAAGGCCTGGCCATATGCCTCACGTCAATTTCTCTAAGTCCTACTCCACCCACCCACTTGTGGTGCGAGGACCACTTTAGTTCTTTTCCATAGCACAACATTTCCATAAGCATACTACCATCACATGGCTCATAGTCTATAGTGGTTTTCCCACACTATAAGACTTTTCCATGAAACCGACATCCTTGCATCTTATAACATATCTCCACTCCCAACGCCGTTAAGGTTCATGTGTGGAGCGTCTCGCACTAATATTTAGTCCTTGCGCAAACCAATAATGAGCTTAATCTTAGAGCTCAACAATAATCTTGTGGCCTTAAATTATATCAATAAGGTCGCCATGCACTCACATCATAATAATAGAGCCTCTGCTCATCGAGGTTCCATTTACCCATATCAATAAAGGCGAACTCAACCTGTATCCAGGTGAGATATCGCAACAACAACCTGTTCCCTCCAGGAACCATGGACACGATAGTATTGCCATCATTAGCCTGCTATCTCTCCAAAAATACCATAACATAATATATATATAAACACCCGCTTCTATGACGAGTGAAAGAAGAAAAAAAAAATCCGCTACTGAGAAAAACAGATAGGCAAACATTTTATAATGTTATCGATACCATCACAAAACTCAAATTACACACACGAGTTTAAGGCCATCGAACACCACGACTTTATCTAGTAACAATCAATATACCTCCCCCATTGAGTTAAAACTCCTAACAATAACTTTGTTTTAACAAATTCCCCGGGTGGATGTCCACTAATGGGGTCCACGAATACACACACATTCTTCGTAATACTCTTTATTCACTATCGGCCTCTGGTCGATCCTTATCTGAATAATCCCAAAACATCATTCTTTTCATTCCTGCTGAATCACGGGGACTCACGGTTAAAACTATCCGTAAGATCCCTTTCTAATCCTTACTTCACTGGGAAACTTAACTTTGGTACCATACTCTACTACGGCGGTACTACGGTACTCATAACTACTATTCTTTAGTAGTCGCCACCAAAATCCTTAGAAAACACTATAAAAGAAGTGACCACTACTATGGTCCTCATCCCTGACTTCTACCGGCTACTCCAGCTAAGCCCCACCTCCTGCTTTCATCAAAGCCTCGCACACGAATCTCAACCGAGCGTGCAAAATATTACTATAATCTTCTAACATGGAAAGAGAACTAAATCTCACAAGATAAATCAACATTCCTAATCTTGAGGCTCTATATCAAATCGAGAGAAATGCTGAAAGCGTAGTACGTCCGTATAGATTCCAAAGGACACTAGAACATGATGCTCTGATACCTTCTGTGACAACCCGCCTAATAAGATACCGGGAGATTACACCTATATTAAATTTTAACAGGAGTCTCATATGGATCATTCTTAGCATCACTGTCAAAAATCCATTTAATTACTAATAACCTATTAGGTTGGCGTCAAAAACTTTTACTTAACTACTCTTTTTAAACAATTACAAATAAAACATCCACACAGTTTGCGTAAATGAAATTGAAATGAAATAAAAAGAACCGAACACACGGTCAAAATATACAACCATATCGAATGTTGTACTTGAATAATAAATAAATGCAATTGGTCCATTGGCCCGATGTTTATACAGTACCTCCTATCTAGATTACAAGAATAGAAGTGTTTATCGAGAACCTGCATGCATCCACAGCTGCTGCAGCTGACGTCTGACTCGAAGGAAGTGTTATCCAGGCGTCCCTGTGTCTGGTCAGCTATATATATATATATAATATAACAAGAAAGGAAAAGTAGATAAACTGGTCAGAGCCCGAGTTTGAAAATATTTTGCAAGTGCATAAATGCTTTATTTTTAGAAAAAAGTTTTATCCCATATTTAAGTTTGGTATTACACTCCCATGAGATACCCCTCACCTCTCTTCTAACAGTGCACTCCTAGCGCAATCCTTTAAACATCCTAGTCAAGCTACCCTGCTAAACTAGTCTATCACCCAACTACTATCAACCCTAGATAGTCCAAGTACTAAGGGCTAAACTTCACCCCAGTCTCAACGCTATGCCATGTTCGTGCGTGGGGTGTCTCGCAGAGCGAAATCCAAACAAGGAACCCCCCGATACACTACTACACGGTAAGGTCGATCGTCGAGATCCATCAGACCCTCAGTATGTAACGTATATATATATATATATATATATATATATATATATGTATATATGTATATATATGTATATATACATATATACATATATACATATATATATATATATATATATATATATATTTATCATATAATAAGTATTAATATTAGAGCACTAAGGATTAAACTTCTCCCCAGTCTCAATACAACGCCATATTCGTGCGTGGGGTGTCTCGCAAAGCGAAATCCAAACAAAGAACCCCCCGATACACTACTATGCGGCAAGGCCGATCATCGGGATCCATTAGACCCTCGGCACCCAATTTATCCATATATATATTCATATTTCAATATACATCCGGATCTATCTCTCGGAATGAGAATTACTTCATTTTCATTTTTTTTATCTCAAAACTTTCCATTTCCTTTCTTATATCCAGGAAATGCATTTAAAAGCCAACTCATTAGCATGAATTTCATTAACATATCATATAACTTTTTAAAAGCCAGTTTTATTATCATAAAAATGCATTTCCATTTTAAAACATCCCATTTCCCTTCTCATATCCAGGAAATGTATTTGAAAGCCATTTTTATTATCATAAAAATGCTTTTACCATATCACATGCTTCCACTTCCCTTCTTCCATCCGGGAAGTGTTACCGAAGCCAAAACATTTATCCCATTTCCCTTCTTCCATCCAGGAAATGTAATTAAAGCCATTTTATTAACATAAAATGCTTTAACAAATCTAAGACCGCCCCTCCGGGTTTCCCCACTGTACGCGCCCGTAAATGGTTATCATCTTCGAGGGCCTATCAAACAAGACAACCTGGGAACCTAACACATTGTCGGGAAGCGACCATATGCCTGCAGGATAGTCAAGACCACACCCGGAATCTCTTAACCAGTACAGTAAAAATAATCGCCCATATGGCCTATAGGACTATATCCACCCTGCATTCATTAGCCAGGGGGCTTCACCATACGCACGCAACTTCCCTAATGATAGCGATTTAGAGACGTGTGTATCCATAAATTATTATTTATGAAAATCATTTATCTTTCCATTTTGAAAACTTTCATTTATTCATTTTCAAAACCATTTACATCATATCATATATATATATACTTTAATCACATAGTATATACATATACAATATATTCCTCCTAGAATATATATAAATGGCCATATTTGCCAATCACATCTAGCGATGACCAATAATCCCAAAGATTATCTCAAAGAATCATAATCATGCATTCATAGACACATGATACTAAACCCAAAGTATTTCCTTACTTTCATAACTAATAAATACCTTAATCATCTTTAAGGATTTTATTGGATGTCTCCAATTATACCAATTCACTCTAAGTGAATATATATATCTACATCCCCAAATTTTCCTAATTCTCTCCTAGGATACACTCAACACTAATCGATATAATTATGCTTTCTATACGCATAATTATATAGGCATATATGCCTCCTAGAAATATCCTCGGGATTTATCTCTCCCGAACAACCTTAAATGTCGTGGTTTATGGATTTCATTTCCATGAACCCAAGGACTACATCTCGTCCAAATAATCATTTAGGGAGCCCCGCCCTATTTTAGGGACCCCGACATCTTAACTTATCAACTATTCTATTTTCCTCGAAAATATAGCTTAAGGGTTATACATTTAAAACCCTCACCCTAGCCTCCTAGATTCCCTTAATTAGAGGACCATATAGTCCTAAAAGGTCCGTTATGTCATCACATAAATGCCCTCGAATCAATTAGAATTGGAATTCATCCCATCCAATTCACCCTAAGAAAATTTGCCTACTTTCAGCAGGGGTCGATCGATCGAGCCCCCATGATCTATCGATCGATCGATCATGGTGGCAGCTTCTTCCCCGAGAAGCTATTTCAGCCATTAAAGCTTCTCCCAAGCTTTTGTCGCCTCACCCAACGACCTACAACCTCAACCAACTACAAATACACATATATTAAGGGTTCTAAACATCCTAGAATCCTAAATCACCAATTAATTTCAGTTAATTTCTAAATTTCTCCAATTATCCAATTTTAGGGGTTTATTCATTTTATCTCCCGAAAACCCGTTTTATCCACGAAAACCCAACACAAAATCTTTAGGGTTTGATTATACAAAACTACGGTATGAGATATTTATGCAAAAATTGAATAAAGCAAGTAAACACTTGCCTCGTGGATAAAATTCGATGACCTCGAGCCGAATCACGTGGAGGTTGGCCGAAATTTCCCCTTTTCCCTCTTTTCCTCTCCTCCTCTCTCTCTTCTCTCTCTTTTCTTTCTTATCTCTTCTCTTCTCTCCCTCTCACCCTCCTTTTATAAGGAGAAAAGGGTTTTAACCCTTAAAACCCGAAAACGACTCGTTTATCCAATTACGGGTAAGTTTTAACTCCAAAATTCCCCAAAACTCAATTTCGACAATCGGACACTCTTTTCCGACTATCTGGGCCATTCCGAGACTCACGACATAGTCGAAATTCCCATCCAAGGTACTTGACCGCAACTCACTATTTCAACCCCACACGACTTAATGGGGGTTTTTCCAAATTAAATCTCACCTCGTGTCGCTTTACCCAACGGCGACATCTAATTAAAATACCTCGACATATTTACTTAACCCCAAAAGTAAATATATCACCTATCGACAATCCTCAAATCCTTGAAAATCCCAGAAATTACTATTTCGAGTAAATCTCTAAATTCCAATCTATGCCCAAATGTGGAATTTAATTATCTCCAAAAGGACGGGTTGTTACACATATATGATCCAATACCTCACATATCAGTTTATACCCAAGATCACATCATGAGAGTGGACATCTAAAATTAACAAATCAACCTCAAAACTCCATATGCCAATATAAATCTCCACATCATTACAAATATTAAAAATACGAGTAGATGCATCTAATGGGTTAGTTATCGCAACTCTAATGAATTCTCTTCCCCAAGGCAATACCGCCCTTGGGCATCAGGGTTAGAAATCTACGGTATAATGAGCACTCAAGGTTTGGGGCTACAAAATCGTCCCCCTATACTAGATATGGCTAAACAAAAATTTCCTTCTAAGGAGCATCTAAACTTTTTAATGGACATCCTATCAGTAATGATACGTAAACGAGAGTAAAAAGAAAGGCACGTATCAAAGAACGTTGTGCAGAAGTCTAAGAGAACGTATAACCCTAGAGGCCTAAGACCATGCTCTGATACCAACTGTAATACCCCGTATAATTTTACACTTAGGTTGATCAAGTCTAAATTTAAAATCATTCGAGATCGTAAAAATAAAATAATATCATTCTCAGCATGAAGAGATCAAATGAATAATGGACATTAATTTTGTTATGATGAGAAGATCCTCAAAATTAACTCATAATGTCCAATATCCAAATCAATAAATAATGTTGTCTGAACAATAATACATAAATACAATCCCCAAAGAGTCTATGAATATAATAAACCATCCATGTCTCAACTTACAACTATACATCTCAAAATAATCTAGACTGAAGCGATAAATGATAATATGAGGATATAAAGATCTACAATTACTCTAGAGACGATACCCTAAGAGATGTATATTACATACTGACTGGATCGAAAGGTAATCTAACTATGAGGTTCAGCCCTAGCACCTAGTTTCCACTAAAAAGGGGGTTAGAACCCTAAAAAGTTACTTAGCTACACAACTCAAAGCAGTTATATGCATAGATGATAAAGTCACAGTTTAACAATTTAATGAACAACCCATCCCATAAACATAGTAGCACAATATATTCTCATTTTATACCAATAATGAATCATTCTCATTAACTAATCAATCAGTAAATAAAATACTCAAAAGTTCAAATGTAATACCTCGTTACGTTAGAATATTAAAATAATTAATTAAAAAGACAACAAGATTTAATTAGTGGAACGTTAAAGGGTGCTATTTGTCATTATGTTTAATTAAAATTTTATGCAATGAGATCATGATATTTATAGAGGTGAAATCATTATTTTTATTTTGCAATTTAAATAGTTAATGGGAGTAAGACTCTAATTTTTGTTGATATTCTTAATTGTAAATTAAGATTAATAAGTTCAATGGAGTTAGCACATATTTACTATGGGAATTTAGTTGATTAGTTTAATTGCGAGATTTTAGGGGAAAAATAAAAGTATTTGGTTATTTATAGGGGGATTAGTTATTGATTTCAATAATTTAGTTAATCTTTGGACCTTAGGGTTTGTCGCATTAATTGGAATAGGTATAAAAGGATGCTTTCGTCTGAGGCTGTTGAGGGGGTTTGGCCAGCTCAATTCAGCGCACGGAAGGAAAGGAGCTTCAACTCCTTTTATTCCAAACCGTGGGTTAACAGCGGACATGAAATCAAGAGGTTTATAAAGTGGTTTATAAGGCAAGCACTGGAACCGAGGAGTATAAAGAGGTTTATTTTTCTCCTCTTTCTCTTCATGCTAGCGGCTCATTTATAGGAGGAGGTCTTAGCGTAAAAAAATAAAGGCAGATGGGATAAGAGTTATGAAATGATCCTTTTATTTTTAATCTTTTCCCGGTGAATTAATGTGCTGTCATATAGGCAGTAGCTAGTAACCTTCATTTTATTTTGTTGTCTCATTATTAGGCAGGGACGAGTTGTTTGGCAGCATAATTGGGGTTGGATTTTTCTTTTTTGGGGATTTGCCAAAAACAAAAGATATAATAATAATAATAATAGTGGAGGGGATTATAGCAAAGAGACTTTTGAGATGACTTATTCACCAACATAGAAAGTGAATTTTGGGATACGTCTTTAGAGGAAAGTGATTTTCAACTCCTCTCCTTTTATGTGTGCATTTGGTAAATTCACCCAAATGAAATTTTAGTGATAAAATTTATTATTGCCCTTCAAAAAGTGTGCAATCCTGATTTATTTTTTTATTAGGTAAATTTAAATAGTTATATGTAATTAGAAATATATGTTGAGCCTATTAGTTTGCGAAAATTAAATAGTGGCCCCAACGAATGAAAATGATAATTTTAAACTTTGACCCTATTTGTAAAAATTGCTAATCTGGGATACAAGAATAGACGATACAAAATATTTTAGAGTTAAAATGTTTGGAATGTTCAATTGCTCAGTAGTGTTGTACCTTACGCTTTAGGAGTAGTACTTTTGATATATATGTTCCAAATTGATGAGATTCGTTACGAGACTCTACTTTATGTTGTAATAACCTATACGAGAATATTGTAAATGACTTGGGACAATTGATATACATTAATAGACCCCTTATGATGTAACATAATCACGTAAAATAATTATGTGTCCTTTTTTTTTATAGAAATTCAATATGAACCCATGTTCAAAACTATGCTATTGTTAATGTGCGTTCTGTTATGTAGACGTTAGAAGGAGTATTGGGAAATTATTGTGATTGGTTCAGTTGTTGAAAACTAGTGTGGATTAATTTGAAGATTTCACGCGCACACATTTAAATTCTTATCCTACTATTGCCTAATAAACGTTCAATAATTTTCCATAACAACCACTCTATCTTGATGTTAGTATATCGGGAGGGTTCCTTGTTTAGATTTCACTTCGGTGAGAGGTCCCATGCACGGATTTTAGAGACGAGTTGTCGTGATGACTTAAATGTCCTACTTTTGTATAATAAACTTTAAATAATTTGTCTTAATAACTACTTTATCTAGATGTTAGTGTATCAAGAGGGTTCGTTGTTTGGATTTCACTTCGATGAGATGTCTCACGCATGGAGTTTAGAGACGGGTTGTCGTGACAACTTATATCAATAATGAAATTATAAACTTTCAACTTTACGCTTTATATTACGAAGAATCATTTGCATGGTGTTTGTCCCTTTAGCTCTCTATAAAACCGTTTAAAAATATAGATAATGAATCTTAAATAGTAGAGCCAAGTTGGGGTAACTTGGATAATTGAGGTACGAGTAGTTTTCTCGGAGTGAATAATTACGTGTTAAAATGCCAACATTAACTAAACTTCATAAGCTGGAAATGAATGTGTGGGTCCCGTGGAGGGACACCCAAATATTACGATGTGTAAATTCCCGACCATGCGAATACCAGGTGGCGTCAGGGCATAAAACCTCATGCTTATGGTTTACTATGTCATGTATTCCCGGCCATGCGAATACCAGGTGGCGTTATGGTGTGATAGGTGATGTTTATGAATATTTTGTTATGTGATTTCCCGGCCATACAAATACCATGTGGCATGAGGGAGTGAAATGAAATTATTTGAATTTGGCGTACCGCATGTTTATGAGATGGATGAGATAAAGGGGAGTATTTTAGTTACTTGATAATTAAATTAATGAGCATAATTGACTAATGAAAGTTAGTGAGATTAATAAATATTTTGTTTTGTTTAGCCTTGGGTCCCCGGTATAGTCCTTAATAAAGAATTGAGGCTTTAAGTCTCTCGTTACTCTAAACGCCTTTAACTAACCTCGATTTTGACATTTTACTAACGTTTATTAGAATGAGGACCTCATTTTAAATTAAGAATTCTCTCATTTAAAAATTTTCTAATGAGGGTACTTCACTATAGGTAGAAACCCTAGTTAGATTTCATCTTCTCATGAGGTCTTCTCATGATAAGTTCCCGTTCGAACGAGGGAATTTTATGGGACAACATGTCTTACTATGACAATTTTTTACTATGAAGTATAAATAACTTCCAGGACGTGTTTTTCAAAGAACAAAACAGAAGAAATTAATTTTCTCAATCTTATACACACAAAGAGAGAGTTAAGGAAGGTTAAGGGGAGGATGGGGAGATGGATATAGTTAAATAGTTAGAGAAAATGAGAAAAGAAAAAGAAGTGTGTTATCAAAAACTTAAAGATCCTTGTCTCAACTGGTCACCACGCACCGTTCTTACTTTGTAGGATCATATAATGGAATATCTTAGCAATATATACATCTTCTTCACATATTAGTCTCCAATTTGGATCATGTACAATATCCACAAAGGTATGTTGATATAAATACCCGATCAAATCTTTAGATCTAGTTATTTTGTTTACTTGATATAAAATAATCAATTAACATTTTTGGGTTGGAGAAGTTTTTTACAATATTAATCTCCAAAACTTATCATGCATCAATTGAAACCTTTCGCAAGGAAGTTACATTTAACATTCAAGGGGATGCACGATTCAGATTTGTTAGGGAGAGGAATGTCGTTCCCAATTGAATTATTTTCTCCTTTCAGACGAGGAAATTATTATAATAAAGGTATTTAGGTATGTTTAGTTTATATTGTGGATACCAAAAAGCAATCGACAAATTTCAAAAATATTCCAGTAGTTTAGGGCTTAACAAATGAGCTTACTAATGAATTTCCAGGAATTACACCTAATCGAGAGGTGGAGTTTACTATTAATTTAGTGTGGGGTATAACTCCAGTATCCATTGCTCCATATAGAATGATACCTATAGAACTAAATGAGATAAATATTAAGTTGAAATATTTGCTAAATATAGGTTTTATTCAACAAAGTACATTACCAAGGGGGTAGTCTAGTATTATTCATGAAGAAGATACCATGTGACTTTGTATTGATCATGGGAAGTTGTACAAGGTAATTCTTAGAAATAAATATTTGTTGTCTCATATTGAATTTTTTGTATCAATTAGAGGGTGCCAAAGTGTTTTCCAAAATTCATTTGAGATAAGTTTATCAACAATTAAGGTTAAGAGAGCGTCACGTATCTAAGACAATGTTTCATTCATGTTATCGTCACTATGAATTTTTGGTAATGCAATTTAGATTAACAAATTCTCCTATGGTGTTTATAAATCTAATGAATGGAGTCTTCCATACTTTCATAAATTCATTTACGATTTTAATTGTTGATGATGTTTTGATATAGTCACATATCTAGGAGGAACATGAGAACCACCTAATAGTTATATTGCAAGTTTTTCAAAAAAGGCAATTCTTCGCTAAATATAGCAAGGGTGAGTTTTTGTTAAATCAGGTGGTATTTTTAGGGCATGTTATTTCAAAATATGCAATTTATGTGAAGTCTACAAAGTTGGTGGGTAAGGCTAGCATTACTATTAATTTAGCAATATGACAAAGGTAAGAAGTTTTCTAGGGTTGTCTAGATACTATAGAAGATTCATAAAGGGGCTTTGATATATAGCTTTTTTGTAAACTAAGTTTATCCGGAATGAGGTGAAATTTGTATGGAGTGAGGAATTCTAGCATAATTTTTATACCCCATAAAGTCCATAGGCAGATTGATTAAGTTCAAATATATACAATACAAGACTCTAAACAAAAAGTACCATTCTGAGCTTGATTGAAATGATATAAAATGTAATAATGATGAACTGACAATGACATGGGTAAAACCAACATATCTATGATACTAAAACCATTGTATAAAAGACTCCATCACTAGAATACAAGAGTGTCTCATATAGTAAATCCAACAACTTAATTTAAATCTAATTCTTGCACAAAGAAATCTAAAAAATAATGATCTGACCCAACTATAATGAATGTATAATAAACGAAAATGTTCACGCGGGCGCTATACCTACATCCTAATATCTGAAAGCGGGGAATTAATATGAATGCCAGTTAATCAGGGTTGTGGTAATAACTATTTCCAAGGAGATAAAAATCGATTTCAACAATAGGATTAAATCGCGCATGTCTATAAAGAATAATAATTTAACTAAATTTGGACTACAATAATAACAATGCATATTCCTCTCATATTTTAGTTATTTTTAAGTTAACCCAACCCAAATAACCCTAAAGATAGCATGTCGTCTAATCTCCAAGCCTAAATTAACCCAATGATTAAAAATTATCTCTATTGATTACAATTACAGGTGTCCATAACTAATGTCCATTATATAAATATGTAATATAATTACTGATAAAAGAAGGACAATCATATAATCCCAATATGCAGATAAGTAAGTTCCCAACACATACAAGTAATTGGTCTATGCACAAGCCCTCACATAAAATATAAATGCCTATCCCAATTACCTTCGGGAATTACTCATGTGTACTAGGTATAGCTATAGGTCATCCCAAACCTTTAACCTCAATCAACAATAAGGAATTAGTCATCACTACTTTCCGTCGTCTGTATACACCTCCAAACCCAAGAATATGTGAAGAGAACTCACATTTATTCCCCCTAAGAACATGAGTATGTCAGTATTAGGATCGAGATAAATGACCAAGGTAAAGTCGTCGCTATCACCGGAGTACCAACACAATCGACATTGTACACGACCCATAAAGATCCCTACTAGCACATACCCCATGAGCACTCACACATGGTATGCTTGCACATAATATCAATTCACAAAAATCCAATATACTTAAGGATTTACTAAAAGTATTACAAGTCTCTGAATTAATCAACACAATTTAATTAAGAGATTATATCCTAAACTATCCAAAAGTCGTTCTAATGAGAACCCCAAACCCGTTCTAACGAAAATAGCCATGTCATTCTAATGAGGTTCACACTCATCCTAATGAAAATACTAATTTTGTTAGAACCAGACTCCAAGTTGTTCACACTAACGAGATACCAGTCTTAACGAGAATTACGTAGTTCATCTTCTCCAATAGTCCAAAAATGACCATTAACATGCAAAAACTGAAATTTGAACCCTCTAAATATTACTAATCCCATCCTCCTTCATATATCATATGTATAACAACCATACTAACATAACAACAAGTTGGTTTTTGATTAAATAGGGTTTTAGGGATAAAATGCAACTTCTGAGTTAAGAACCCTAAGTTCATGTTTCCATTCAATTTAACTCAGATTTTGATTCAATTTTTGAAATAAAACTAGGGGATTATATAGAATTCATCATCATGATTCATAATATAACAATTTCATTGAGTTATCGATGTTAATTCATAGGATTCAACATCAAAGTACACTAATACATTAACATGAATTTATTGTTTAATTAATCAATTAAACTAATTTAAAAAAAGTAGGATTTAGATTAAAAGATCAAACTATATAATGTAAATTCGGATTCTAGTGACTAATTACTATCCTAACACAAATAAAAATCAAATTCTTAAATGATATAAACTTTCCTTAAAAAATTGTGTGAATCGAAGCCTTCAATCTTCCAAATCCCGTCAATTTATGTGTGCTTATTCTCTCAAGCTATCTAGGGTTATTTTATAGTATAAAGTGTGCTTTAGGTTAGTGTAATTAACCTACTAATAGAGCTTCCCACGAAATTAGGCTTAGGCCCAACATAGTCCTCAACCCAATGAGCCCAAATAACACTCCAAATGGGCCAGAACCCTACCCAAGTCATGTACCGACCCAAAGGACTAAAATCTAACCACTTTAAGTCAAAACAATGATTTTATAGATACTAAAGGTAAATTCGATATATTATAAATCCTAATGAATTAATTCTTCCAATTATTTTACTTATAAGCCGCTGTGAATAAATTACAATATAATTAAATTATTTATTAATTATATGTGACTAGGCCTTATAAGAAACTACTTAACGATCGATAAGACCCCGACACCGAAGGAATAATCCAAATAAGGAAAATTCGATACTGAATCCCTAACAATTCCAAAGACACCCATAATACTAAGTCAGTTTAAATATTTAATTAATGTTGTACTATGTATTGTGTTCGATTTCCAAAAGGTGTTAAATCATGTTAACACAAACACAAATTATTTAATCAACATAAATAAAATATAATAAGTGAAATTTGACTATCATAATAGACAAAATTAAGAAATCCACGCAAAATACATGGTATTACATTTATCACCCTTAAGTAAGGAATTTTATCCTCAAAATTCAAATTTTATCCCTGACACAAATATCTCTAGATATCTTCCACAGATGTCATCCTCCCTCTCCCTAGTCGAATTAGCCTTACCATGGTGTCCCCACTATTCCTTAACTAACGAACTAACCTTTCATTTTAGAGTTTGCTATCTGCAGTCAAGAATGAGTTGTGGCCTCTCCTCGTAACTCATATTTTGATGTAAATCAATCTCGTCGAGGTCGACTTGTTAATAGGATATCTCATCCTTGAAAAACTTCCTTAACATGAACACATGGAATACATTGTGCACCCATTAAAGATGGTCAGATAAGGACCGACGATATGTTAATGGGACCATCCTATCTAAGATCGTGAAGGGACCTACGTATCAGGGCACCAATATCCCTATTATGGGTTAAAATTATTTAGCCACGTGGATTAATAATACAATGACACCTATCAACACTACCCTGAAACTTGTCACACTGGATCAGACCTGGTTGGGAGAAGTACTCGTTGGTCAGCTACCTAGTCGACCACCTCCAAAAAGTTGAACCATCAAACAAGGAAAGACACATGTGGGACATTCAACAATCATTATGTATATGCACATGAAAGGACGTCCAGATGTCTATTATTATGTAAAGGTTTAAATGTATGATGTGGCCATCCCGAGATCTTCCCCTTTCTTTTCTCCCCGAGCGCTTTCGGGAGGAGGATAAAGAGGGAGAGATAAAAGTCACGTGCCCCTCTCTACGTTGTGGGGTGCATCGACCGTCGTCAATTTTTGGGTGATGTAAAGTGATAGAGTCGTCAGCCTATGTTGCACAAAACGTGCAAAAGAACATGTCGTCGCCTTGATAGAGCGGCATCTATGACAAATTGATGCTTGTGAAACCAATTATATTAGAGGTTCAGGGACTAAATTACGGAATGGGACGGTGTTAGGCCCCCATCCCACCATTTCGATATCTCATGGGATTATGTTACTATTTTCCTTAATTTCTTAGTGATATGTGTGTGTGTATGTGTGAATATATATAAATGGAGATTGTAATCTCTCAACTCGCACCACGGAAAAGATGGAGTGAGGTCATCCAAAGGAATGTTTCCAAAATGATAATTAAAAAAAGGATATGTGCGCTTACTGAGATATTGATTGTTATAATGAAACGATAATATATGTTAGATAAGAAGCAAATATGAATCACAAGTATGATATATATGAATAATAAATGGATAAAATAGGAAAATGATGAAAATGTGAAAATAAGACTTGAGTCTCGGGTTTTAGCTCGAGACAGACATGTAGCCTATAAAGGCATCAAACTCCACGTATTTCACATGCATCACAACGGAGGGGTTTATCCCATAGGTTTGAATGGAAGTTTATTATATGTGTGTGTGTTGAAAAGATATTTTTAGTTTTGAGAAAATGTGTTTAATAATCTAATCGAAATTTATAGGTGACCCTCTTTTTCTTTGTTTTGAGTTTTTTATAAAAAAAAAGAAATTATGTGCAATATAGATTATAAAGTATGAGATGTTAATGTGTATGATCTAAAGTAAAAGCTAGATTAAGAATTTATAGAACTACTGTAAAAATAAAGAAACTTAAAGAGAGAGAATGATGCTTAGACCTTCTTTGGAGACTTAGTGCTTGGCCTTGATCCTTGATGAGCTTCCTTGAAAGTTGGGATAAATGTTGGATAGGAGAGAAGGAGATTTTTACCAAATTAGGTACGAGAGTGATGGGAAAGAAAGGTGGAAAGGAATTTCACATAAGGAAACTTAGTTGATTACAGATGAATGTTGCAAAGATCACTAATATTAATGGCTCTAGGGTACCTTTCGAAGAGAGCTCATGCTCTCCTTACATAGGGTTGGGGGACTACCGATTGGCATAGTCGTTGCCCTACCTATTAGTAGGTAGCCTAAGACACTACCGATAGGCAGGGAAATGGACCTGCTAATTGGAAGTCTCGTACAGCTTTTTGGGAAAAAGGTCGTAAAACGTAATCCATAGGTCTAAATCTTGCATAGGGAATACCATTAGAAAGATAATTCAGATACCTTTAAGAGTTGGTACTCTCCCAGGTCTGGGAGTTGACTTAGGGTCAAACTGGGGTCGAAAATGCTTATTGGTCCTTCGGACGGAACATCATCGGACGATGATGGATCGTTCATCCAAACCTTAAGTCCAAATTATGCACAGGGTGAATTGTTGGAGTGGTTGTGTGAGTTAATTTAAAGTTCTAAAGAGATTCACTCGGTTAGGAGAGTTGACTTTGGTCCAACAGTGCGTAGAATTGCCCGGTGATCTTTTAGAGTAAAATGGATAGTTCGTCCATTTCGTAAGGTCGATTAGAGCACGGGATAGACTGTTAGAAAGGGTATTCATTCCCCTTTAAATATTCATTCAGTCTTATTTGAGATGAAGAGTTGATTTTGGTCAAACAGAGTCCGGGAGCACCCGGTGGCCTCCGGATCAGTTTTTTGGGGAAAATAAATTTTTTTCGTCCGAACGGTCATGCCATTTTATAAATGGGGTTGACCGTTGGAAAGGGATTTCAGTGCCTTTTAAAGATCCATTGAGCTTTCGTTCTGACAACCAAGCTGATTGCGGTCAAATCATGGATCGAGATCACCCCATGGTCTCTAGATTAGTTTTCAATAGCAAAATGGTCCGTTCATTCTAATCGTAGTGACGATTCATGCACGGGGTGGACCATTGGAAAAATTATTCAGAGCCCTTAAAAAATTCATTGAAATTTTGTTCTGACGATGAAGTTGACCTGAGTCGAACTAGGCTCGAGAGCAACTGCTGTCTTCTAGATCGGTACTCAAAGTATGACCTAGGGTTTGTAATGAATTGGGGAGGTTATAGGGACTTAAGGAGAGACATATGGTGGTCCTATAATGTGGTGTCTATAGATCCCCTCAATAGGTGAGCTTATGACAAGTGAAAGCCGTCGAATAGACACCACATGATGTTTTGGGAAAAGAGGTAAATTTTGTGGACCAAAAGGATGAGGATGACCATTTTAGAGGGTCAAGGATGACCAATTCAGATGGTCGAGGTCGATTCTGAGGACCTAAGGTAATGCTGGGGATGGTCAATTCTGAGGGTCGAGGTCAATTCTGAGGACCTAAGGTGGGAGCCACCAATTCTGAGGCTCGAGGTCAATTATGTGGTCCTTAAATTGGGAGAGACCAATTCTGAGGATTGAGGTCAATTCTAAGGACCTTAAGTTGGAGAGACCAATTCTGAGGGCCGAGGTCAATTCTGAGGACCTTAAGTTGGTGCGACCAATTCTGAGGGTCGAGGTAAATTCTAAGGACTTTAAGTAGGTATGGCCAATTCTGAGGGTCGAGGTCAATTCTAAGGACCTTATGTGGGGAGTGACCAATTCTGAGGGTCGAGGTTAATTATGAGGACCTTAAGTAAGAGCGATCAATTTTAAGGGTCGAGGTCATTCTGAGGACCTTAAGTAGGCGTGACTAATTCTGAGGGTCAAGGTCAATTATGAGGATCTTAAGTTTAGAGCGACCAATTCTAAAGGTCGAGATCAAATTTGAGGACCTTATGTTTGGAGTGGCAAATTTTAAGGGTCGACGACAATTCTAAGGACCTTAAGTAGGGGCGACCAATTCTAAGGGTCGACATCAATTTTGAGGACCTTAAGTTGGGGCGATGACTTCTGAGGATTGAGGTCACTTTTAAGGACCTTAAGTAGGAGTGACCGATTCTGAGGGTCTAGGTTAACTATGAGGAACTTAAGTGGGAATGACCAAATTTGAGGATTGAGGTCAATTCCGAGGACCTTAAGTAAGCGCGATCAATTTTGAGAGTCAAGGTCAATACTAAAGATCTTATGTTGGAGCGACCAATTCTAAGGGTCGAGGTTAATCTTGGAGTACCTTAAGTTGGAGCACCTAGTTTTGAGGGTCGAGGTCAATTACGAGGACTTTAAGTTGAGGCGATCAATTCTGAGGGTCGAGGTCAATTCTGAGGACCTTAAGTGGGAGCGACCAATTCTGTGGGCCGAGTTCAATTCAGAGGGCCTTAAGTAGGCACGACCAATTCTGAGGACCTTAACGTGGAGTGACCAATTGTGAGGGTTGAGGTCAATTCATAGGACCTTAAGTGGGAGTGACGAATTTTAAGGGTCCAGGTCAATTCTGAAGACCTTAAGTTGGAGTGATCAATTCTAAGGGTCAGGGTCAATTTTGAGGACCTTAAGTAGAGGATAACTAATTCTTAGCGTCGAGGTCAATTATGAGGACCTTAATGGTAGCATGGGGAATATCTCACTTGGGGATTTTTTTTTAGACCCTACTAGGGAGGAGACGCTTGTCCGGGGATTATACCCTTTTAGAATAACTGAAATCTTAGTCTAAAAATTACACTTGTGGAGACAATTAATAACTTGAGGTTTGGGGATTCCTCTAGGGAATGCGTTTGTGAGGAAAGATGTTAGGTTAGGGCTTATATCTCTCCTTGGGAAAATTGGAATTTTTGTAGGAAAAATTTTAATTCGTGAAATCCTGTTGGGGATACGAACAGGATATCATGTAGCCCTACTGGGAAGCATTTGATTTCTACTGAGGATGAGTTTTTGGGATTCCACTAGGGGGTTCTGCTAATTTTTAAGGTTTAAGCTAGATAGAACATGGTATTAATCTGACTGGGGATTTGGGAGATTGAAAAATGATTTTTTTGTTGAAGAAATGCTCTGATATTTATTTGGCAAATTTAGGAATTTTTTGGAATTGTTTGGGCATTTTTTGAGGTTTTTTGTATGAAATTTCAAGAATTTTCCTACTGGCAGTCTGTAAGGGTTTCTAACCGGCAGTGGCATGATCTTTTGGACTTCTTTGGGAAGGGTAAGGGACAATGCCAATCGGTGGTTGTCAGGGGGCTACTGATCAGCATGCCCCCTAGCCTCTTATAAAAAGGGGAAAATTCTCTTCATTTTTCATAGCTTATAGCTTTGCTATCTTATTTTTCTCTATTTTTTAATCTTTTATTTCATTCTCTCTTCATTTAAGACTAGAAAATGGAGGATTTATCAAGTAGTGAGACCCACATGGCGTGGCTAGGTGTGGACGATTGGGCGAATCTAGAGTGGCGGGCTATAGTGCCCTTAGCGTTGATCAGTAATAACGCTTTTGATTTATTCGAGCTAGTTTTTGATCATCATATTCTTCTATATGAGCCGTGGCACCATCGGTTATCTAGGGTGATGAACCCTAGTGATTATATAAGTACTGCATGAATATTGGCATTTTTTTTTCGTATTTTCTTTTTCCTTTGAATTCCGGAAAAAGGTTTCTTCTATTTTGACAGACTAGCATTGCTATTGCGAGTTTCTGCTCCCGGGGGATGATAAGATTTAGAGATGTGTGGGATAACCCTCCTACAGGGTGGGGTGGGTAGTCTCTTTCACGGTTTTTGGTCATTTGGCATCTACAATGGATGAGACGCCACGCTTTACGACCATTTTATACACTCTATGGGAGAGGTGGTGGGACACTGCCCACACTATACATTTGGGTTTGGGGAGATGAAGGTGACTCCCATTGACTTACAACAGTTGCTGAGGATCGACTGTGAGGGGATGCAGATAGAAGTGGATCGGTCCCTGAGGGTGACACCGGCGACGGTGGATGCGGCTCTTGTCTATGTGGGGCAGATAGTCTCAGGGGAATCAATCCATATATCTATTCTCCGTGAGGTTTTACTGAGTCAGAGGATTGATGAGAGTGACATGCTGCAGGTGAGGCAGATGGCCTGCTTATTTATTCTTCTATTGTTGGGAGGGGTTTTAGTGGCGTCAAGCGGCGACGACGTCCACTTATAATTTTTACCGTATTTGAGGGAATATTTGAATATCCCTCTCTTTAACTACGGGAGCCTGACTTTGACAACCCTTTATTTTTCTTTGGATGCTTTCAGTCGGTGCTACCAGTAGATGGAGCCATCTATCTTTTGGAGGTATTTTTCTTTTTTCATTTTTCCTTATTCATTTTCTTTTATTTTCCTTTTGATATCTTCTGATTGCTGACTTTTGTCCTTTTGCAGATGTTGTTCTATGAGGTGATCGGGTTCAATTCCCGTTTGATTGGTTTGCATTATGAGTCAGTGGGGAACTTGTGTTGAATCTACCATTGGCAGAAGTCCAACCGTAACTCTCTCTTTGGCGGAAGTACATCAGGTGTTGAATGCCCCCACAAGTGACCATGTTTCTTCTTCTTTTCCTTTTTGAATCCTTTTCTTTTGCGTTATCTTTTCTTGTGTAAGTATTGACTAATTCTTGGAAAAAATTCATGTGACCTTCTATCCCTGGGGGATGGCCATCCATCACAAGGGGTGATCGGGATGCATGTGTTGATGAGATAGCTATTGGCACACGAGTTTGGCAACTACTAGTATTTCGGGAATAGGGTAGTTCTACATATTGTGAAATACTAGGTGGAGCTCCCACTGGCAATGCTCCCGAGATATATGAGGTGGGTCTGAGAGATGTTAGAGGAGGCTCAAGTGGCGGCGATGATTGGTGAGACCTATTCGTTGTATACCAACATGGTGGTGACTTATGACTGTCTCGACTTCGTGAAAAGATGGATGATGCAATCATGTATCTACGACATGGTGAATATGCCTCTGCCTCCTACGACTTCAAGAATAGGAGTCGATCGATGAGGTCTGCTAACATCACTGATGGTTCGTCGATGTCAGTAGCGATCACGATGTTGGATGTTTCATTTCTCCGGCTTGCTCCTACTTCCTACAATATCAGACTGCCTGAAGGGGGATCAGTGAGCATGCAACATCGCCCTAATGCAATGTATACGACGGTGCTTGGGCTGACGGATGACGTCTTTCAGCCAGAGGTATATTTTTCATCTTTTTCAGATTTCTCTTTTTCCTTCGGATAGATTGATTTGCCTTTTATTTTTCGTGCACCATGTCCAGGTGTCAGCTACCTAGCTGAAGGACATCCGATACTGGGTGTCTTCTGTGACAGGTCATATTCGAGATTCGATCCCAGTTCCTTCATGTTTTGTGCCATCTATTTCTTCTAAGGAGGGATCTGGATTGAGTAGCGAAGGCTCCTTAGCTCATCACCGGGGAAATGTGCGCATCGCAAGGATGGGTAACCCTAGGGAGATAAGAGGGAGAGAGAGCGAGCGATATATATATATATATATATATATATGACATGAATGGGATGGGATTTTTTATTTATTTATCTTTTCTTTAAATGAATTATTCTACTTGTACTTTTTACTTTACTGCTGAGACCATAAAAAAGATTAGAATTACTCAAGAGAAAATTTATTTTAAGACAGGAATGAGTACAAATATACGAAGGAAAATCCTGAATTTCTTTGAAATAAATATTATTTTTATGATTTTTTTATTTTGACAAAAAAGGAAAGATGGAATTTCCTAAAAATAGAGGGATGCTGATCGGCATGACCCTTATCCTGCCTATCATCAGGTCAATCCAGTCAAATCACCCCAAAGATTTTATTACACTTTCTTCAGCTACTTGTACTTGATGGGGTAGTCTTCTATTTCGGATTTTGCAGGTCCTTTTTTTTAGCCAAAGTTTTCAAGTATAAAAAGGGGGGAAGGTGGGGAGGTTTCTTCATCCATTCAGATTTTCTTTCTTTTGCTTATTTATTATCTGTGTTTTGTTATTTCCAAAATGGCCCTTCCCATAAGTGTGGAATTTGCCTCTTATCTCAAGAATTTAGAGGCTACGTGTTCATGCAATGTAGACTATGACGCCTTTAACTAGCGTCGGCTCTTCTTGTGGCACAACCGGTCCATTGACTAGAACATGTTGACGACGACAGCACACTTATGGTACCCCGAGGATCATGTTTTTTGTTTTATCTTGGACGAGGTCTACTCGACCTACGAGGAGTTTTCTGCTATGTTGGGGGTAAATGCTGTTAGCAGGACTTCTCCATGTCTCTCCTTCGGCGGCTTGGCCATTAGTTAAACATAGGAATGATCTCACTCCTAGTTGTATTGTACTTTGTGCGTCTGAAGGATGTTAATGAAGCGAGCCATACAGAGCCATTGCCCTTGCCTTAACTTTGAAGCTACTTTTGGTGCTTGGGGATCTACTGGTGGGCCCTCAGTTGGATTCCATTATAGTGTGGATGCACTACAAGAAAAAAACATTTTTATGACTTTTTTAAATGTCATAAAATGCATTTTATGATGCTTTATTTTTTAATAAAAAACGTCATAAGTTTGAGTATCATAATTGATACCCATAAAAAGTGTCATATTAGGTAACGGTTATATATGACTTTTTTTTTCCAAAACTATCATATCTGCTACAAAACAAGTCATAATATACTGTATAAAATGTCATATTTGATTTTAAAAGCGTCATGATAAATAGTTTTCAAATTTTTAAAAACATCATATAAAAAATTTAATCACATGAGGATTTAATATGAACGATCATAAATTAAACTTATAATTAAAAAATTAATAATCAATATTAATGTCATAGTTGACAAATAAATCATAACACAAATCAAAATTCTTAGGTTCATTTATTCCACATTCAATGTTACAATTGATACATTATAAATGATATCATTTAGCCAAGAAATACAGCAACACTCCCACCAATATATTTTTTTTGTCTCACATCAAATTAAGCTAACACATAAACAAAATTAAATTTATCCATCAAAATTAAGTGTTCCTCCATAGTAATAATTGCTTCATAATTTTAGGCAACAATGCATCGAAGTCCTCTTCCCGCTTGCGTTCATTATCATGTTGTCGGATAGCAATACACCTTGCACATGCCTTTAAGTAGATGATCCTGTATAAGTTCAAAACATCAGATATAAATCTCTAGTGCAATGTAAAACACAGCATATGAATTCCAATTTTTCCAAAGTATTAAGTTGTGTATGATTTAAGTCGAAAAGATATTTTATATAACACAAACAATTGTAAACAAATTGGGCTAAAAAGGCGTGTATATTCGCTTTCTGGTATGTTTGTTGGTTGTTTTACTATTTTGTCCACCAATACCCAATATTCAAATGCGTGACTTAATCAATTTATAACACTTACTAATTTTAGAAAATTTCAACAAAGTTTCCTTTGTTTATTCCTTAAATCCAACCTGCTTTAAGATTAAAATAAACTCAAAAAAAAACCCACAACTAAACCACCAATAAATCCCTTCCATCGATTCAACATACATAAGATAAAAAAAATTAAGTCCATCAACTTAAAGGTTCAACGGACTCAAGTTCGAATTTAAATTAAAATGTAATAATAATTTCACATGGCCCGCACAACCTAACAATAATCTTACATTAGTCCCTTGTGAGGTGTGCATCCCTCTTTTCCGATTGTTATGTTCTTATCTTGCCTTTCCACCTTCCAACCCCAACTCTAAAGTTTTCACTACAAGAAAAAAGCCTTTTTATGATCTTTTTTAAGTATCATAAAATGCAATTTATGATGATTTATTTTTAATAAAAAGTGTCATAAGTTTGGGTGTCATAATTGATACCCATAAAAAAGTGTCATATTAGGTAAAGGTTATATATTACTTTTTTTCAAAACTTTCATATCTGCTACATAAAAAGGTCGTAATATACTTTTTAAGGTGTAATATTTGATTTAAAAAGCGTCCTCATAAACAGTTTTCAAAATTTTAAAAAGGTCGTATAAAAAATTTAATAACACGAGGGTCTAATATGAATGATGATAAATTAAACTTATAATAAAAAATAATCAATATTAATTCAATAGTTGAAAAATAAATCTATATAACATACCAAAATTCGTTGAATCATTTATTTCACATTCAATGTTACAATTGATACATTATAAATTATATCATTTAGCCAAGAAATACAACAACACTCCCACAAACATATTTTTTTTTGTCTCACATCAAATTGAGCTAACATAAATCAAATTAAATTTATCTATCAAAATTAAGTGTCCCTCTGTAGTAATAATCACTTCATAATTTTAGGTAACAATGCGTCGAAGTCCTCTTCCCTCTTGCGTTCATTGTCCTGCTGTCTGACAGCAATACACCGTTCACGTGCCTCTAAATAGATGCACCTGCATAAGTTCAAAACATCGTATATAAACCTCTAGTGGAATGTAAAACACAACATATGAATTCCAATTTTTCCAAAGTATAAAGTCGTGTATAATTTAAGTCAAAAACATTTTTTATATAACACAAACAATTGTTTTAAAAAATTGGGCAGAAAATACATGTCTATTCGCTTTCTGGTATGTTTATTAGTTGTTTTACTTTTTCGTCCACAAATACCCAATTTTCAAATGCATCTCTATTCGACTTAATCAATTTAGATCACTTATTGATTTCGGAAAATTTTGAAAGAATTTTCTTTATTTTATTCATGAAATTCAACATGTTTTAACATTAAAATAAACTCAACAACAAAATCCACAACTAAACCACCAATAAATCCCTTCCACCGATTCAACATATATAAGATAAAAAAAATTAAGTCCATCAACGTAAAAGTTCAACGTACTCATGTTCGAGTTTTAAGAAAACGTAATAATAATCTCACACATCCCGCACAGCCTAACAATAATCTTACATTAGTCCCTTATGAGGTGTGTGTCCCTTTTTATCGATCGTTATGTTCTTATCTTACGTTTCCACCCTCCAACCCCAACTATAAATTTAGAACGACATCCGAATCCATGAGTCTCGTGACTATACGAGTTAGCTTGTTTAGGTTACTCTAATCGTGTACGAGGTGTGTTTTCCTCTTTTCGTAATGTTTGATTTTTGTTTTTCATTTTCGTCCACAAAGCTCAATTTTTAACTTTTAACACTTAAAATTTCTAAATTTTGATCACTGGATGCTATTTGCTTAAGATTATGCCTTACGAGATTAAGTTTATGCCTTTTTTTATGATATACATCCACATGTGCCTAGAAATATCATAACCATAAAGACATAATCACAATTACATTGTGTTGACCATTTGTTTAATTATGCATCTCACTTGTCCTTGTACCCTTTAAAATCTGTAATGGAGACAAAGAAACAAACTTATAAGCTATATGTGATCTATATACACTATATACACCAAATTTGAGCTTTCAAAATTCTTAGGTATAACACCAAGGTAAAAAAAATACAGATAATCTAAAAAGGCTTTCTATCATAGAGGATTATAGTTAGAAAGACATTAATTTCCAACAATTCAAAAGAATGCAGAGTAAAAGAAAATTAAATAAGTAAGTCTACTGCTGACTTCAGTCATCTATGAAAAGATGGTCCATCTGAGAATTTGAACTTAACAAACAAAGAACTACAAGTTCAATATATCTATTAAAACAAAGAACATTGTGTACATTGAAGAAGGTTCTACACATCTACCTGTCAAATAAGAATGAGCATAGCATTGAAGTTACTACAACAACAAAAGATTTTCGAAGAGATCTTTATGGAATCAAACCAATGACACATCATAATTACACATTTTCAAAAATTAATTTTCACTAGGTCTTAAGAATCATTATATGTATACATATATATAAGTGTGAGAATCCTAAACACTTATTGCAAACTAAAAGTCACATGGACAGAAGATCTAGATTTAAGAGGAGCGAGAGAGAATGACAAACCAATTCATAGTTATCTAAATTTCTAAAGAAACATGGACACCTTTTCAATTTTTTTGGGAGGGTGGGGGGGGGGGGGGGGGGTGTATAATGGACACCTCTTCGTAATGTGAAAAAACATAACAGTGATCACTTTGGTTTCAGGATACCATAGACACACTAAACATGATTCCATAACATATAATTTAAAAAAAATGATTCCTTAAGAAATTTGTTATTACCGAACAACACAACTACTTTGGATGCGCAACACAAGAGTCAATAAAATTTTAAATCAGACCTTTGATTCAAAGACAGGTATGCAATGTGGCTTCTAATGGTATCATGTGACACAGAAGTTGGTTGTATTGAACATTCTGAAAGGGCCTCGCTGAACTGTTTAGTATGTTTACTTTATTCCCCTGGAATCTCCCAACTTGAAGATGTTGTCAAATTCTAGAAAATCCACATTTACGACGAGAAAAAGGTATTCCCCAGTGTAGTATCCAACTGAAAAGTAAAACTATCTTATTTAATAGATAATCATCTTGAAAGAGTGTTCTCAAGAATTGTACAAGAAAAAAATGTTTTCTAAAGGTGGAGAGATGGTGTAATAGAACCAACATATATCATTTGACGAGAAAATATTATAATTCAGTTGATGGTCATTTTGGAATTAGCATACCTTCATGAAATAAACAAGGTCGCTTTCATACCCTTCCAATGTAGCCAACCCATTACTCTGGATGACATCAGGATGTTCCTCTGAGGAAAAAATTATTGTTGTTAATACATTAAGTATATTCAAAGAACAATAATTCCATTCATCCCAAAACTGAATCTCCTTAAGCTAAAGAAATAATTAAAGGACTATGGCGTCTTACTTTCAATTCTGGATTTATTTCTTAAAATGAGTGCTCATTAAAGTATTAGATAGATTAACATTATCTATACCAAAAGTATATTTCAAAAATATAAAAATGTTGATGCATTTATTTGCATTAAAAAACTATGGGAAAATATGAAAATTTCAAGTTCATTAGTTTTTTCAATTGGAATACAGTTTTGCATTATAGTGGGTGGGGGGGGGGGGGGGGAGCCAACCTCAATAACCAACAACGGTTATGCCAAACTAGTATCCATATTTTGAATGCATATGCTTCACCGTTAAACAAAAACACAATGATTAGAATACCATAACCTTAATTAAAAACCAAACAAACCAACTTTATAATAATTTAAGCAGACAAGACAAGCTAACTATCTTTTGTTATTCTACACCTCCACCTCAAATCAGATGATATGGTAATAAAAATTTAGATCATATGCATCACATTGGGTATTAATTTATAGAGTATGAAATTAGAAAGAAAGTAAAGTAGCCTTAATTTAGATAATCAAAGTATCAACAAGTAAAGTAGGAAAAACAAGGAGACTATCAGTTTCCTTATCAAATCAGATACTAACAATAAATGAAAAAGAAGAGTGAAATCAAAATGAATTGAGAATTGAGATTCAGATCAGAGTGGATGATGAACAAACCAATAAATATTATACAACTGAAGAATATACATAGTACCTTAATTTAGTTAAACAAGTAAGATTAAGAGAGTTAAGAGAATATATGAAGTTGAATACGGATAAAAGGAGAATTGAGATTCAAATCTAAACTAATTAACAAACAAGAATGTAGCAATCAATCAACCTTAATTTAACTTTACATCTGAGATTTTGAGTAAATTTGAAATCAACAATATAATAAATTAGCCTTAATTTAGCTTAAGCATATAAAATCGTGATATCCAAAGTATAAATGAACATTAGGATGGATAAAATGAATATGAATTTCAGATTCAAGTAATAAGGATGTATTGGTAGTAAATTATTAGCCTTAATTCAGCTCAAGCATTTATATTATGAGATTCCAAAGTTTAAATGAACATCAACACGTACAAATCAACCAATGCATATCAAATTCAAAAATAAAAGTAATATATTAGCGTTTATTATTAAATGAGAATTCATATTTAGATTCGAACAAATTAATAAATAAATATCAAAATGTACTAGTATATTAGCCTCAATTCAACTAAAGTAATTAACATTATGAAATAAGGTAAACTTTGAGATCAAGATCCAAACAAGCTAACAAAACAACACAAACTTACAAACTAAGGAAACAACAATACTTCATGGCGTCCCTCACCTAATATTACAAATTGCTACTCTTTATCCATCAATGGTTTACCAAGTTCATCTCAAGGATATTGTGCTTCTCGTTCATACTTTGGCTACTATCAAATCTGTAGGATTTAAGGTCATATTGCCAAAAAAATGTTACTCCTTTCGCCTAGTACCAGTTCAACTTCCCAACATCAATGCATCAATGAATAATACTTCTTCACCATGGCAACTAAGAGCACATTATGCTACCTATACTCCCACCAATCCATCGCGGCTCTTAAAAAGTGGTTCTTCCCACCATGTTACCTCTGACTTAAGAAATCTCCCATTGTATGTCCCTTACAATGGTGGTGATGACATTATGATTGGAGATGGATCATTTCCCACGCTGAAACTTAACATGGGGACAATAACAAATAAGGACATTATATTTTGAAAAGGACATAATTTTATAAATGTCCGGGGTAGAATCTAGGGATTTTCTGTTTGTCCTAGATTATAGTATGTATGTCTGATACCACTACATTCGGCACGTCATCATGATCATCCACGACGGCCTTTATTCGAATCCATGCATCCATTATCTTCATACGTGCATCATGCTACAGGCGACGTCGTTCTCACATGTTTCTCACTACTCCACGACGCATTATTGGTAAAATGATTTAATGGAGTTGTTTATATTTGAATAAATATTTGGGTAATTTTTCAGAAAATGTTTTTTCAAAGTCTGATTTATTTTTATCTGAAGCAGAATTTTTCTTAAGTGTAGAAGCGGAGTGCCTCGGTCGACGAGCTTGTTCAAATGATCTAGCTCTGCCGTTCGAGCGAGATAAGCATCTCATGCGAAGTCGTTCAAACGACACGTGTCCTTCGTTCGAACAAGATGCCCATCTCGTTCGAGCGCCGCCTCCACCATCTTGATTTTCGTATAAATAACAGTGTACCTTCTATACATTTTCCCAAGTCTTTTTTCAACACGATTTCTGCGAAAAACTGCCCAGAAAATAGACTTCACTTTTTAAGGTTTTACACCTTGTTTATTCACATAAACACTCCCATCTACGTATGTGAATTATTAAACCTTCAAGAGGATCATTTACTACTCATCTGGAGTACTTTGTGGAGGAGCCGTCTTCTTCTCTACTGCTACCCACCTGGAGTTCCTGAGGGAGATTCCATCTGAAGACATAGAAACCGACACCCGAGGGTATTTATTTGTCACACTTATTTTTATTGTAATCCGTGTAACCGTTTTTACAAATTATAGTGAAAATAAAAAGGTTTTACCCCTTTGGGGGATTTTTCCTGATTTGTGTGTTTTGTGTGTGATTAATTGTTCTTGCATTATCATATTGATTTCAATCACACCTAGATGCATGTTTTAGGATTTAATTGAAAAACTGAGATTTAATTAAATAATTTCTTAATTTGAACGCAAGCGCACCCTACAAATTGGTATCAGAGCATGTTGCACTAAGTTATTGTGTTTTGATCCTGATTTTTCCCAAAAATGGCTTTTGGTGGTTTTGATGATCTTCGGTGTCAAATTTTTTTAAAAAAAATTTGGAAAATTCACACGAACTCTTGTTTTAAATCTTCCGTTGAAAACGACTTTGAGAGGTGTCCTTGTTATGAGGGTGTTGGTCACACGTTAGATGAGTGTACCATAAATTTAAAGAAGAAATTGAATAAACCGATTTCTCATGTTTCTACCCTTAGTGATAGTGATTCGGAAGAAGAAGTCTTTTATGCTTCTAGGCGAGAGCTTCTCACCCATGTAATCAGTGATGATAGTGAGGGTGATGGGAGTGAGGATGAAAGTCTAAATGAGCGTGACTTGCAAACTGATTTCAATGAACTTTATGTTGAATCTTTGAAAACGAAGAAAGAAAATTTGAAATTGAAAGCTCAATTCAAAGAGTGTGCCTTAAAAATAATGATTTTTTTTGTTGAAGAACTTAGGGCACATGAGAAAATTTTGAAAGAAAAGCTTGAGTACGTCGAGGGTGAGAGAGATAGTCTTAGAGGGTTGATGGAGATTATGAAAAAGGAGCTTTTAGAGTTTGAGGATTCTAGACGTGTACTTGAATCTAGGATAGGTGAACTTGAGCTGAAATTGAAAGATTCAAGTAAGGTAAAATTTGATTTGGAGTTTAGGTCTCAAAAACTTGATAAGATTTTAGGCACCGCCGAGATAAAAAAGGATAGGGGTGTGATTGGTCTTGAAAAATATGCTGAACCCATTCCCACACGTGTGAGAGAGCCTCCTAGGATTGTTAAGAAAGAGGCTTTTAAGTTTTTTAGGAAATAGGCCCCTAGGAACATCATTAGAGAACCTCTTAGGATCATTAGGAGACACCCACCTAGGCAAATTCGGAGAGAGCAATCGAGAAATTTGAGGAGAGGGCCACCTTTAAGTAACACAGACTGCCCGATTTACACTTGCACACATTGCGGTAGGCAAGGTCATCTTAGGCGCTTTTGTTACAGGATTTTAAATGAACCTAGAAAGGTTAATAAAAGAATAAATTCGATTCCACAAACCCCCACGTGTCGTTACAAATCAATTTGGATAAGAAAATTGGATTTAGAGGCTTATGGTTTATTTGTCCACGATTCCCGTTTGCTTGCACGTGATTCACCCCATGTGAGATCGTTTAGTTAATTGTATTGGATGTTTTGTCATACACTAGCTATGCATCATGTTATATTCTTTCTAGTGTTATGACTCACTTTGACGTAGCGCACATTGATTTATTTGTTGCATTTGTGTGTTTCACTACTGTTTTAGCAATATTTTGAATATGTTTTCCCCTTACAGGTACTGTTTTCACAAAAATTTTGCACTAGCCAAAACTGTATGATTTTCTGGGCATTCTAGGAATTTTTTATTTTCTCGTTCGAGCGAGATCTATATGTCGTTTGAGCGGAAGCTCTGTCTCGCGCAAAGTCACATCTCGCGACATGCCCTTGTCGTTCGAGCGACAGAGTTAAGTCGTTTGAGCGACCTGTCTGTAAATTCTATTTTCGCTTCCCTTCTGATTTTGGTTCCCGGTGTTCATATGCTTAGGTTTTTGGTACAGATGGGTTGCTTCTGGTAATTTCATATGCAGTTATTCTTGGTATCCATGCTTAATTGATAGCACTGCATTGCTCGTTTATCACACCTGCTTTAATGTGGATTCTCTTATGTGATTCCTGTTTTGCTAGAATAGGATGTTGCTCATATTGATATTATATGCCTATTGCTGGTTGTATCATTTTGTAGTTATATTTTTTTTGTTTAAAAAATACAGAAAGATTTTATTTTGATAAAATTTTTAAAAATCCAAAAAGAATTTTGTATTTTGTTTGCACCATTTATGGATAAACTCTTAGGATGACCGAGTCACAATTTTATTCCATTTATTCATGTGACTATTTGATAGTGTTTTGAGACAATAGGTCAATTCTTCCATGTACTTTATAATGTTTGAAGTCATTGAGATGTAATTAGTTGTTACTTCCTACATGTTTGACTCATGATATCCTTTATTGCTCACATACATGGATTTTTGTTTTGTTTTTGTGCTTGTCTTATCACATGTTGGTTGGGTGTTTTCACTTCAATCCTGTCCTTAAAAAAAACCAAGTGCGATAAAACAAGACAATAAAAGTGTGCACCTTTGAACCATGTTTGTGAGGTTTTGTGTGCTTTGTTTGAAAACGGTGAAGGGTTACGAAAGGTTATCATGCGATTAAGATTCCGTTTAATTGGACCTTAAAAATTGAGGAATTTTATTATCCGGGGTCCAAAGAGGTTTAAAAGAGCCCGAAAAAATTTAAAGGCAATAAAAAGAAATTCATGCCAATTATGGGCCATTTAGGTTTTTGCACCAATTCTCCAAAGTTTGAGAATTTAGTTTATTCTCCTCTAAAAAAATATCTATGAGGGAGTTTGGATGGAAAATTAAAACGGGTTTGCACATCCTTAAAAGTTTTGAAAAAGCGCTACATAGTTTTGGACGTTATTGGTGTGAAAATCACTTTGACTTTGATTTGATTTATTTGTATGAGACGATGTCATCTAAATTCAATAATTTTTACACCTAAGGATACTTTTGATGTTCATACGTTAGGGGTACACATATACATTGTGCACATATGATTGATTGAGTTGATTTACCTATCGAATCGGTTCACACCCATACATTCCATTTCCATGACTTGGTTGTTTTAGTATAAATCCATGGTGTGATTTTTGGTATCTTATTTTTGTATAAAAAAATTAAAAAATCCAAAAATAGTTTGTGGGATACTCCTTTGAATGCGCATAGCTAAATTCATGTTTGTTATGCATTCTATCGTGACACTCCATGTTTTGATTGTTTCTTCTTATCTTTCTATTTGGGGACATCATAAAAATGGGGAGAAAGAATTATCATGTTATGGGGGAGTTTTTGCATTATGGGGGAGATATGATTTATTAATGACTTACTCTTATATCATTTCAAACTAGATGCGTCATGAAGGTTTTTGGTTTTTCTGATATGTGTAGGTACAAAGGTTGATGATCGTTATGTTACACACTCTGATGAGAAAATATTTGAGAGTTTCTGAAGAGTTGAAGTTTTGAAGATGTTGAAGTTTGGTTGATGACATGTCATTTAGTATTCTCAGTTATCTTGTATGTCATTTGACAGCATAATTCGGATTTTTATGTATGTACTGGCATAGACATAGGGGAAGATTTGTAAGCACATAATTTTATAAATGTCCGAGATTGAATCTAGGAATTTTCTATTTGTCCCAGAGCATAGTATGTATGTCTAATACCGCTACGTTTGGCACGTCATCACGATCATCCACGATGGCCTTTATCCGTATCCATGCATCCATCATCTTCACACGTGCATCATTCTACATGCGACGTGCCGCTCATCTGGTTCCCACTACTCCACGATGCATTATAGGTGAAATGATTTAATGGAGTTATTTATATTTGCATAAATATTTGGGAAATTTTTCAGAAAATGTTTTCCGAAGTCTAATTTATTTTTATCTAAAGCAGAATTTTTTCTAAGTGTAAAAGCGAAGTACCTCGGTCGACGAGCTCGTTCAAATGAGCTATCTATGTCATTCGAGCGAGATAAGCATATCGCGCAAAGTCGTTTGAATGGCACGTGTCCTTCGTTCGAGCGAGATGCCTATCTCATTCAAGCGCCGTCGTGGCCTCGATTTTTGTATGAATACCAGTGTACCTTCTACACGTTTTCCCAAGTCTTTTTCCAATACGATTTTTGCGAAAAACTTCCCAAAAAACAGACTTCACTTTTTAAGGTTTTACACCTTGTTTATTCACATAAACACTCCCATCTATGTATGTGAATTATTAAACATTTAAGACGATCGTTTACTACTCATTTGGAGTACTTTATGGAGGAGCCGTCTTCTTCTCTACTGCTGCCCACCTGGAGTTCCTGAGGGAGATTCTAGCCGACGGCATAGAAACCGACACCCGAGGGTATTTCTTTGTCACACTTATTTTCATTGTAATCCGTGTAACCATTTTTACAAATTATAGGGAAAATAAATAGGTTTTGCCCCTTTGGGGGATTTTTCCTCATTTGTGTGTTTTGTGTGTGATTAAGTGTTCTTTCACGATCATATTGATTTTTAATCACACCTAGATGCATGTTTTAGGATTTAATTAAAAAATTGAGATTTAGTGAAATAATTTCTTAATTTGAACACAAGCGCACTCTTCACGAAAATTAGGAAAATGTTTCGGTTAAACCTTAGTTTTGTAAAATCAATTCATCGTGGCTGTTGAAAAGGGGAATGGAAAGAGATAAATCCTTGACATTCATATTGTTCTAACCAATACTATGATAATTCCATTATAAACATCTTATGATGGTAGTCTAACTAGATTACCTCATTAATTAGACTAAAACAATACACTGACTCTCAAATCAATTCATAATATCAGCTTTAGAGGTCCAAATACCCCCTTTCATAGCATATTTGTAGGACTAAAATAGTAGTTACAGATGTAACTCAATATAACTATAAGTGTTTGGTTGGGGTCCATTCCCAAAAAATTCAATAGAAAAATGCAAAAGAAGATTGTATACTATATATAATATTGGATTATGGAACTATAACATAAGTCATTGTGCTCTACCTGATTCTTGGAAAGTGGAATTACAAGAAATGTGAAATCAATCATGCTTATCAATTACAACAAGTGTTTTAGTAATCAAGTGATCCAAAAAGAAAAACAATTGAGGTATTTCCTATACTTTATAATTTATCAATACAAAACACTAAACAACACTTTAAAATCAGGTGGGCTACAATAACATAGAATCCTTTTGTTTCAAAAAATGAAAATATGGAATTATTTTGTTCTTTTCGGTAAAACAAAAACAAAACACTCTTTTAAAGTACATAAAAATTTTAGTGGTTAAAAATGATGTATTTGACCCAAATGTAAAGATCTCTTATATAAAGAAATTTAGAGACAATTGATCAAGCCCTTTTTTATTCTTTCATTAGTTATTAGAACAAAAACTAAATACACAAATTACTTTCCAAACCCTCATAAACATAACCAAATCCATTGATGTGAGTCTACTCTCCTCCGGTTTAATCCATCTTATTATTATATATAGATGAATTTCAAGATAATTTGTGTTACACCTGATCTGTGAATTAATATATATATATATATATATATATATATATATATATATATATATATATATAGAGAGAGAGAGAGAGAGAGACCCGCCTAAAAGAGAGTAGAGAGAGAAAAGTGACATACCAACGTGAGAGACAGAGACTGCATGAGAGAGAGAGAGAGGGGGGGAGGGGATATTGCCTTCTAAACTTTCAGGGGGAAATCCCGCTCCGAAATTTTTAGGGGTGAAAGAAAATGTCATAATAGGTACACTTAGTTTAGAAATTCTTAAAAAATTCATAATATTTTTAATTAGATAGGATTTTTATATTTAAAGTGTCATGAAAAATAATACTAATATATATAAAATGACATTATATATCAGAGATGTCATACTAATAATAATAATATTAATCTTTAAATGACATTTTTATAATAAATGTCTTTAAATTAATTTTTCGAGTGTCATAAAAAGGTGTTTTTCTTGTAGTGTTTATATTTAGAAATTTGAAATGTAGAACGACGTCCGAATCCATGATTCTCATAACTACACGGGTTATTTGTACAAGTTACTCTAATCGTGTATGAGGTGTGTTTGCCTCTTTTCGTAATGTTTGATTGTTTTTTTTTTTCGTTTTCATCCACAAAACTTAATATTCAAGTTTTAACACTTGAAATTTCCAACTTTTGATCAAATCTCAAACCCGTGAGTTACATGACTATTTGGTTGTTTTCACAACTTTCTTTGATCCCGTGTGAGGCGTTTATACATATTTTCATATCGTTTTGCTCTTATCTTACATTTTTATGTTCCAATATTGTTTTTACTTTAATCACGAGCAAGGATTTAAGTGTGATTACCACACTATAATACGCATAAATGACTACTAATGCACTCTATGGTTTTCTTATTGGATCTTGATTTATACTTCTTAAAACCCAAGGCACAAACATTAGTGTCACTGCCTCCATCAAATGCCGGAAAGGTATCACCCATAAATTTGTTCACTTCATTTTATAGATTAGTTTATCTTGTCACTACTTCATGTTGGAATAAGCAATCATATTTATGTTGTTTGTTGAATCATATGATATAAACTAGTGGTAGAGGTTTGAGTTATTTTTTGTCAATTTATATTTTGATTTGTTTTCCATTGATTCAATGCTATGATTGATGAGTTTAAGATATCTTCATTAGAAATCTTAATGTACTGGTATTTCTTAATGCTAATATCTGCATATACATTGTACTTGTAGGGTTTTTGGAATATGTAGTCGTTTTATGTTGTTTATTAAACCATTTGATCTAAACTAGTGATAGAGGTGTTTGTTGTAATCATCTACATATTATTTGTCATTGATTTGGTATTTTTTGTGACTGGTGAGTTTAAAATATCTACTTTGTCTTATTATGAGGTTCAGAGTCGATGCAAATTCAAGATATAAATGTTGTTCTCTGTAAATCAGGAATATTAATGTTGTCTTAATGTTGTGATATGCTTGTATGTACATATACATGTATTTATCGACTCGCTGAATGTGCGATCGATTTCTGTTGTATGTTAATAACATGATGTAAAATTTTGGTAGATAGGTTGTTGTTGGGCTATGTGATCATGGTTTTGTTTGTGTTGCAGTTCAAGCGATCAGGTTGTGTACACTTCACTCAACATTCCTTCACAACTAATTAGTGGGAAATCTATTTGTGGATATCCTTGTGTTGAGTATTGGAAATGAATTACTTGCCTTGGTTCTGCTGTTATGTAAGTGTAATTAATAAGACTTTTATTTTAACTTCTTCTTACCAGTGATTATCTTTTTGTTTCATGCAGAAATCTTGTAAGCAGCAACTTAAGTGGCGAATATTCCTTATTTAATTTCTAACATGGCTTCTCTTAGTTATATGTGAGTGGAATATTTATGTATAATTACAATTTTAGTTCTCTCTCGCATTCTACTGATACTATTATTTTCATACTTGTTAGCATCATTTCTTAAAATCAATTTTATCACATTTCCATGAACTTCGGATTTTGAAATTCTAAATTGGTGGAAAGAAAATGGTGTTCGATATCCAGCATTACAACTCATTGCCCGAATTATATTGGCTATTCCAATATCAATATATCATCCGAATCGGCATTTAGCACAAGTGGTAGAATGGTTAGTGCTCATCGTAGTCAACTTAGTCTGGATGCGTTAGAGGCTTTGATGTGTACCTAAGATTGGTTCTGGAATAATATTCAAGGTACTTGTTTATTTTTTTTTAATAACGATGCTTATACATGTTGTTTATCTTTCTTTGTTTTTTTACTAACTGGGTACTTGTTTGTTTATATTTGTATTGTATTTTTGTAGATGAAGATTCCACCGCTGACTCGAGGCCTATGATTTGTGATGAAGAGTTCGAGCCAATGGAGGTTTAAGGTAACTTCTTAATAGTTAAAATGTTGTAAATATTGATATTGTATTGATATTAGTTTTTTTAACATGTTGGATTTTTTTTTTACTTTTTCAGGGTTTCTCGAGTTCATGATACGATGATGTTGAAGTTCATGGAGAGTCACGTGAGGTTTAAATGGGATGATGCGGAGGTTTAAATGGAGCAGGGCGGGGGCGGGGCGGTTCGAGATGGAAGCGGTTTCATGTAATATATATTTAAATGGATTCATGGCTCCTTGAAGTAAACCCGTCATGGGTCGCGGGGCGGGCCAGGCTAGCTAAGGATTTTTTAAACGGAGCAGGTTAGAGCTTTTAAAAACTCGCCCCAAACTCACCTCATTACCATCCCTACGCTCGTGCTTGTATTTACCACCAATTAAACAAAATGTAAACAGTCTCACAAAATCTTTCATCAAATAAATTGGTATTTACTATAGTTAAAAAACTGATTGATCTTCTTATCCTTCACTCATGCTTCTTTTTCTTCCTCAGTGAAGCCATACTACCAACTAAGTCCTTCACTGTTCATAAGGCACTTCGAATTATCGGGGAGCTCTGCCCAAATACCAATAGAAACCATTAAAATAAAAATTAGTATTATTATTAATTTAGTGTACGTAAACTACAAAAATGTCAGTGCTTCCTAGCCAAAAATTTCCACACTATTGTAGTAATTATATGACTTCCTAATATTGTTTTGGATCAGACCATTTCCTGTTAATAACAAGTGCTTATTTAGAACATACTAAATTACCACATAACATACATACTCCACATTTCCAACTAACCATAAATGATGTTCCATGAGAAGGTAGTATTTGGATATGTAAGGTCCTCACCTTCCTCCCCTATACAATTTTCTTTCCAGGTTTTAGTAAAAATAGTGAGTAAAATACAAGAGTGTTTAGGCACTTATTACATAACATTCACATAGTTACTTGAATGGTTAACAACTGAATAAGAAGATAAAAACCTTATTAATTGTGTTGCAACAGAGCTACATCGATGAATGAGGATTTTAAACAGAGCTACATATTTTGCCAATCTAAGTAGTGAAGCATTGGGTCATAAGTCTCCTTTGATTTGAGCTGAATAAACAATAAATTCGATTTTTATTTTATAATCAAGAGGCTCTATAGATATAAATAGTCATATTAAAACAAGAGAGGTGTATTGCCTATATGAGCAAGGGCATGAACAACCTATGACCTTATTGATACAACATGCATCTCAAAACAGGGAAGATGGCACCAAACAGAAAAACAACATACGGGTATTGATCATGAGAATCATTCTATGACTATTATATAACAAGGACCATAGAGTAGCACAACCACAATCAAGAAATTAGCAATCGAAGTACAACCTTATTGTACGTCAATTATAATCATTTTATGTCATTAAGGATCCTTATAAATGGTAGACAAGTCGTGCATAATTTTCTTGTCAAAAGTTGTGTGGGGCTCAAGCGCCAATTGGGCTTTAATCTGTTCCATCATATACTACGAGTACCTTTAAACAATGATAACTATAGATCCATATAAAATGACATAAACAGATATACACACTTACTTGATGAGTATATACTTGATCGTCCTTCTTTAACACCCCACATATCTTTTCGTCATGTCCTCAATGAGATGAAATCATGCAAAAGATGAGTAGAATTAGATCACACCTTACGAGAAACCACGACATGACACCTGTAAAATCATTCAATATAACTGTGAGATTCATGGTCATATATGAATATTAATAAAATTATAACGGTAATTATAGTATGATAGAATGTGGCATCTCAGAGCAATCACATTATAACAGTTTGGACAGAGTATAAATCATCACATATAGTTTAAATCTTTCCAAAGCTACTACCTCATAATTTGGTCTATAATCATGTACCTATTGGCTTACAAGCTTATTAGCTTCCAAATACATTATAATATCTCTCTAGATTTTTATTCTTCCACCTTGAGAGCTTGTTTTTAAACATATGGTAGAATCGAAAGAAAAATCCCAAGATCAATTAGGTTTAATACAACCAAAACACAAAACATAGTAGATAAATTTTTGAACTTTTCATAAAACATAACTACTTGGTGTGTAATTTCTAATCACACCAGAAAATAGTTCACTTAATTACACCTTCATTTGATCTATCTTCTCTTGAATGCCATGTGGATAAGATTCTTGAAGAGTTTTTTGGTTCCTTGGTCCATGCCTACATAACATACAAAATTAAATCATAAAAATAAAAAGGACAATTACATAGTATTAAAGATGTCAATTGAACTCTTCAGATCTCTCAAACTCTAGTCCCATTGATATAGATAAATATGTCATAAGAGCAAGGAAAAACAGAGGGAATAAAGTCAAGTCTTAAGGTTACAAGATGTGATGCATATTTTGAGATGGTTTAAAATATAAAGAAACTGCCACACTCATTGTAGGAAACTTTAGTAGACGCATTTCAAAAAATCCCAATTTTATCCTTCCTAGAAGTTCTTAGAGGCAAAGTGATTGCAATTCTAGTAAAAACACTAGTTCGCGATGCTGTTGAGATTCTATCCATATCAAACATCCTATCTGCCCAACTACCCAGTGAGAAATCCTAATGCTAAAAATAGTATGGACTAGCGAGATAGGTACATGGGAATCATAGATTACTCTGTTGTCGTTCTGTCAGTAATGGAGACGGTATAGCTTACTATAACCGACATGTCAGTCAGCTTAATAACGGCTGCAGGAGTGGGGGCAGGTACATCTTGGGACCTTGGAGCACTAGCGTTGGGTGCAATGGGTCCCACCACGATTTCCGGGCTAGCCGTTGCTGCGATTGGTGCAACAGTGGCTGGTGGTGTGGTAGCGGATGCAACGATGGGGAAAGACTCTCCCACAACTTCCAATAATTTAGGTGAGGATTTATACAAAGTTATCCATTAGGAATAACCTTTCAAGTGAACCACAGTGAGTTCAATCCTTAAAAACTACCATTGGGCACTTGCGTTCCAGTAGCATCAGATAGTTCTATACTGAGTGTCCTATTGCTACTGTCAAATTATAGATTAATGAGTGTACCTGTAATTGAACCGAGAAAGCGGTCTATAGAAAACTTTATAACTCAATCAGCAGTTTTACAGGGTCTCGAGGGCTGCAAAGTAATGGATTCATTCGATTGCATTTTTGCCTATCTTATATCTAAGTTGGGACTTCTTTTCATGTCCCGCAATGAGGTCATTAGCATCGAAGGCAATGAACTGATTTTGGAAGCCTTTAAGCAAATGAATGATAACAAAATGGGAGGTGTTCCAGTTGTTGGAAGCATAGAAAGAAACTCTTGCTAATCTGATACACATTCTTTCTTCAAAGTCTTTTCATAGGATCTATGTTGTAGCTGACGAAGGCAATGAAATTATCGGTGTGATTACACTCAGAGATGTGATTTCTTTCTTTATTTTTGAGCCCCCTAACTTTCTTGATAACTACTTTGGATCTGGAGCTGAGAAAAGGGCTGAATAAGTAAAGTTCTTTTATCACTGATATGTGATGTAAAACTTCCTGATATTGGAGAGATGTGACCAAATGTGATTTGAGACAACATCCACAATAAAAAAAGATGACCAATATCAACCATCGAGATATAAGTAAAGGAAAAATTGCAATGATAAGTATAAATAGCATATCCAATAAATGAAGTTGCAATAAAAAATCAATAAAAACCCAAACTAATAATATAGATAAGTAAAAAATGGACAGCTATTCATTAAATTTACAAAACGAGAGAGATGTTCCATATATGATAAAGCAAACAGCTAACTCTTTACCCTACAATAATGAATGGGAGCTTTTAATTATATTGATAAACCAAACGACTAATTATCAAATGATTTTTTTCCAAAATAGAGTATAACTGAACTTTTAGTTACAGCAAATCGAACCCATAACTTTTTACCCTAAAATAAAGAATAATAACAATCATAGAAAATGTGTAAATCCATTCTTAAATAACCTATGTTATACTTTTTTTAATCACAACATTATTTAGCTACTGTGAAATATCACAAGGTCCATGAGTAACAACAACTTTATTGTGACACCCCGACTAATTAAATACCAGGTAGCTACTCCTTTATGAAATTAAATCAAAATGCCAAGTTGGCTCAGTTAATAGCATCACTGTCGAAAACATTTTATTATTTCTAACCACCTAGTATTTAAAAAGTAAGTTGTCAAATTTTAATTAAAGTCTGATTAACATGCAGTAAAAGATTTAAAGCAAGAATAATATCACCATTCACCATAACGAAATAATAGAATAACCATCACATGATTTAAATAAATCCGGAGGAAAAACTCCTCACCACAAATCCCACAACTGAAATAAGTAACGAAATACTGAATACTGAATCAATACATGCCAAAGTCTGAAAAACTGAAATGGAAATGTCTCTAATAGAATTTGGGCAACATTCCCTACAACTGAAGAATACTGAATATGGAATCCAAATGGTAGAAGCGTCTAAAAGCAAATCCCTGTAACTTCCACAAACAGCTACAGCTCGTCACCTGAATGAGTATCCTATGCATGGTGTCCTTGTGGCTGGGCACCTAAAATGGTTTTACAAAAAATAGATTTGAAAGAAAACGGGTCAGAGCCCGAATGTGGAGATATTTTAAAAACCTGCAAGTGCTTTAAAAACATTTAAAACATTAAATGCAAAGTACATGTTAGGACGTGCACTCACATGAAATTCTCACCTCTCGTCTAACTGTGCACTCTTAACGTAAGTACCCATCTAAAATGACACAAACCACTAGCTAAGTGACATCATATCTAGCTAGACTGTCATAGGTTCTACCCTTATTACTCGGTTCCCATTAACATTATAACGCTTGCAATTAAATAGGGGGGCTTAACGTAAAATCAGGTTCTCACATAAAAGTAATACAACTCATAATAGATCATCCCTTTTGTTATTCCATAGTTAAACACACAATACCATATGAAAGTTCCCAGTTTATTAAGTGTATATTTTCCACAACATAAATATACAATATAAGCACCCCGAGACTAATCTGCGGTGCACACATACTCTGCTATCCATCCCGGTACATCACGTACATAAGGATCACGCATTCCGAATCTCTCAGGAATCGTTTAGATAACACAAATCACAAACAGTGGAGGCGAACACAGTCACATCACATTGGTCACGCACATACCTGCGCTCCCACGATCAACAGACTTATTAACATCCCAATAAGTCCTTCTCTGACCTATGTTCATCGAGGTAACCAGTCTAAATCCGGGCAACACAAGGATTAGAGGGCCCTAAGCGAACGCAAACCTCCCGTGATAGCAAGTATGGTAGGTATGTCATACACACAAATCATATATCAATACTAAGTAAACACGCATCTTAGTAATCACCGTAGTTTAATTGTAGTACTTAACGCATTCTCGTACCATCTTATAATTTATACAATTTATATTCTCCCGATTCATAATCATACACGCCATAATTTATTCTCACGTCGTAGTAGGCACTCACGTCTCAACTCAAAGTGTCTATTTGATTCAGTCCACAATTATATAATTTACTCCTCATGATGTCCCAATTATCCCAAGTATACCAATACATCATCAAAGGAATGTTATCTCTATCCTCGAACAAGTTTACGGGACTCCCAAAATCAAAACAGGCCAAAAAGGCCTAAATTGCCAGCTCGTTAGAAGTCTCGTTCGAACGAGGCTGTTCGAACGAGATTTCGTTCGAACGAACTGGGCTATCTAACGAGATCTCGTTCGAACGAGATTATCGAACGAACATCCCTCTCGTTAGAACCCCAAACTGTCAACTCGTTAAAAGCTCGTTCGAACGAGCTCGTTCGAACGACCTGGATAGGTCTTCTAACGAGTGACCAGATTCAAGCCCAGAAATCCTATCTCGTTTTTCACCAATTTCTGCTGCTCAATACTCCTCTAAAATTCGTCCCAACATTGTTTTAAGGCCTCTAATCAATCCTAAACATATCAAGGTCACATACTAACGTGTTTTAAGGAATCAACTCATCCTAAACATCATTAAATCATCAAGTCTCTTCACTTTTCCCCAAATTTTCAATAACATAAACCCTAGAATTTATAATCATCAATTTACTCAAATTAGATCCATTTTTGTTACATCCGACATATATTAACATCAGGGTAATCATCTCTATACGATTCTACATGTAATTTCTTCTCAAAATTTAAGTTCTAAGTCCAATTAAAAATGGGTTTTTATTAAACTCCCAAGAACAATTTGATTTATTGGATAGTCTAAGCATGGAAGAAGCATTTACTGCATAAAAACGTAATTTAAACCACTTGCCTTGATTCAATCTCAGATTTTGATGACGATTTGATGAAGCTCTCTCTCTCTCCAAGTTTTCTTCTCCAATAGCTATGGTGACTAGGGTTTGTTTTGGGAAGATATTAGAAAACCTAATTCTAATAACCTACGTAGCCATCTAGGTTAATATGGGTTGTTAATGGGTTAAGTGGGTCAATTCCTAATCAGATAAAAACTCTTAATTTTCGTCACTTTTAATTCCCAAAAATACGAAATTACCAAAATACCCTTTATGTTGCCGGTATGGCCTAAAAATACCCCGGGACCCAAACTAAACCCCTGGCTAGTGTTTTCTGACTATCTCGACCCTTCCGGACGCGTTGGCGCACTCAAAACGACCATACGGTTAATAGAATTTAAATTTATTTTTATAATTAAAATAATTGTATCTTGACGTGACTGTCTCACGCGTCCCAATAAAATGTCCAAATTACCGTATATCAATCTCACGACAAATTTCATAATTCAATATTCATATATCATCATATATACTCAATATAGTCAAATACCAACTCACATCTCGCTAGTATTTTATCCGGATTAATTCCCAATTAATTCTCATTTAATTAATTAATCCTAAAAAATAAATATCGCCAAAAATACGGGGTATTACATACTTCCCCCCTAATAACAGAATTTCGTCCCGAAATTCGAAACTAGAAAGTACCTGATAAAAAAAACTCTGGATAACGTTCGCGCATCTCATCCTCGCGTTCCCATGTGGACTCCTCGACATTGTGATGTCGCCACTGAACACGCACTAACGGAACTATCTTTGACCGCAGCTTCCTCTCACTTCGGTCCAAAATAGCAATCGGCCCCTCCTCGTAGGAGCTATCAGGCTGTAAATCAATCTCCTCCAAAGCGATGTGAGAATGAGACAAATCGTCCCTGAGATATTTCCTTAGCGAAGAAATATGAAACACATCGTGAATCCGGTGTAAATGCTCCGGTAACCCGAGTCTATATGCAACTGGTCCAATCCGCTCAATAATAGGAAACGGCCCCACATACCTCAGTGCCAACTTCCCCTTCTTCCCGAAACGCATAATCCCCTTCATAGGAGATACTCTGAGCAAAACCTGGTCCCCCACTTGGAACTCCCTGAAAGATCTCTTCGCATCAGCATAACTCTTCTGCCGGTCTTGAGCTACCCGAATGCGACTCCGAATCAACTCAATCCTTGCCGAAGTATCCTGAATTACTTCCGGCCCAAGTAGTTTGTTGTCCCCCACCTCTAACCAACATGCTGGGGAACGACAAGGCCTACCGTACAACGCCTCAAACGGAGCCATGCCAATAGTGAACTGGTAGGAGTTATTATAAGCAAACTCTACCAGTGGAAGGTATTGCTCCCATCCATCTCCAAAGTCAATAATGCACATGCGTAGCATATCCTCCAACATCTGATTTGTGCGCTCTGTCTGCCCATCGGTCTGCGGATGATAAGCCGTACTCAACCGCAATTCCGTGCCCATGGCCTCCTGGAAACTCTCCCAAAACCGTGAAACAAATATCTTGTCTCTGTCAGACACGATATTTAGGGGCACACCGTGAAGTCTCACAACCTCTGAAATGAAGAGCTGGGCATACTGTCCCGTAGTGTAGTCAGTCCTTACGGGTAAAAAGTGAGCGACTTTGGACAATCTGTCCACAATTACCCAAACGGAGTCGTGACCCCTCTTCGACGTAGGCAACCCCGTGATAAAATCCATGGATATGCTCTCCCACATCCACACCGGGACCTCCAACGGCTGTAGAAGTCCTGTCGGTTTCTGGTGATCCACTTTTACTAGCTGGCAAGTGGCGTATTTCGAAACAAACTCAGCAATATCTCTCTTCATACCGCTCCACCAATACTTCCGTCTCATGTCTTGGTACATTTTGTCCCCTCCGGGATGTACCGCGAACCGTGAACCGTGCGACTCTGCCTTCACCTCGTGTCGCAATTCTTCTCCTTCCGGAACCACCAATCTCCTATTGAAGCGTAATCCCCCGTCTGAGCTGACGGTATAGGACTCGGCTCCCTCTGCTAGTAATCGAACTATCTGCTCCTGATAGAATGAGTCATTAGCCTGTGCCCGTACTACCTTCATGACAATCTGCGGTATAACGGTCATCACAGACATGAAAGATCGGGCCACTGCATCCTGGTGTCCCAACTCCTTCCACTTTGCCTTCCACACCCCTGCCACCTCATCTGCTAGTCTACGGCTCAACGCGTCTGCTACCGCGTTAGCCTTTCCCGGGTGATACTTGATATCGAACTGGTAGTCCTTCACAAACTCAAGCCACCTCCTTTGCCGCATGTTCAACTCCTTCTGCGTGAACAGGTACTGTAGGGACTTGTGGTCCGTGAATAATTGGAACTTCTCCCCCAAAAGATAGTGCCTCCAAATCCGTAGGGCAAATACCACTACTGCCAACTCCAAATCATGAGTGGGGTAATTCTTCTCGTGAGGCTTAAGCTTACGGGAAGCATAAGCTATGGCCTGTCTCTCCTGCTGCAATACACCTCCAAGTCCTTGCAAAGATGCAACGGTGTAAACCAAATACTCAACTCCCGATCTCGGCAATGCTAACACAGGTGCTGAGGTTAACTTGTCCTTTAACTCATCAAATGCCAACTGACAGGAATCACTCCAAATGAACGGCACACCTTTACGAGTCAGATGTGTCAAAGGACCCGCTATCTTCGAAAAACCTCGAATAAACCTCCTGTAGTATCCTGCTAGACCCAAGAAACTACGAATCTCCGTTGGTGTCATGGGCTGTCCCCACTCCCTCATCACGGATACCTTCCCCGGATCAACAGATATTCCCCGGTCGAAAATAATGTGTCCCAAAAACTGGACCTCCTTCAACCAAAACCCGCATTTCTCATATTTTGCATACAACTCGTTCTGACGTAGTGTCTGCAAAACTTGCCTCAAATGTTCGGTGTGCTCCTCCTCTGTCTGGGAGTAAACCAGAATATCATCGATGAAGATAATGATAAACTGATCTAGGAAATCCCTGAACACTCTGTTCATCAAGTCCATAAACACTGCTGGATCGTTGGTCAAACCAAAAGGCATAACTCGAAACTCGTAAGAACCATATCTCGACAAGAACGCAGTCTTCGAGACATCCTCCTCCCTGATACGCAACTGATGGTATCCCGATATCAAATCAATCTTCGAGAAGAAAGAAGCTCCTCTTAACTGGTCGAATAAGTCATCGATTCGAGGCAACGGATACTTATTCCGTATCGTGACCATATTTAACTCTCGGTAGTCCACACACAACCTCTTCTTTACAAACAAAACTGGAGCGCCCCAAGGTGAGGTACTCCTGCGAATAAAGCCCTGACCTAACAGCTGCTCTATCTGATCTCGTAGCTCTCGCATCTTTGCCAGAGCCATACGGTACGGTGCGCGTGCTATAGGTCTCGTATCTGGCAATAGGTCTATAACAAAGTCTATCTCTCGACTGGGGGGTAGGCCTGGTATCTCCTGAAACACATCCGAATACTCCCTGACGACTGGGATCGAATCTAAAGGAATCACAACCTCCTTAGAGGTATCCTCCTTTAGGTAATACAAATGAGCGGTCGAGCCTCCCTCTGGGCGAGGCATCGCCACTACAAACATCTCTTGCCCCGGAATGGCAAAAACAATGCTCCCACCGAAGCAGTCAATCATGGATCTATAATCAGCGAGCCAGTCCATACCGATAATCACATCGTGAACATGCATATCTAATACCAACATGTCTGCAGGTAATACCAGACTACCAATCTCTACCCCCACTCCCCGGCATATAAAGAAAATAAGTGACCCACTCCCCAATGGTGAGTCTACACACGTCACTGTGCTCTCTGCCGTAGCTAACAATCCTAAGGCTTTCGCGAAATGTGTAGCTATAAAACAATGTGTAGCCCCCGTATCAAACAATACCCGACCCATAGTGCCATGGATAGGAAACGTACCCTCAATCGCGGGCGGTGCCTGTGGAACTGCTGCCTGGTGGACGTTATAGACACGTCCATATTGTAGCTGCCCCTGCTGAGCTGGGACTGCTGGAATGGGTGGCAATGCTGCCATCTGTGGTGGTGCGTGGAGAGCTGCGGGAAACATAGGCCTCTGCGGATCCTGGCGAGTACTCTGCTGCTGCTGCTGCTCTGGGGCCCTGCCCCTATCAGGACAATCCTGTCGTTTATGGCCAGTCTTGCCACAAAAAAAACACTTCCCTGGGAAGTTCCCTCCTCTCTGCCCCTGCGGTCCCCGGCCCTGGTGGCCGTTACCGTTCCTCCCTTGGCCCTGCTGGCCCTGCTGAAACTGCTGCCCCTTCTTCCCCTGTTGGCCCTGATGGCCGTTTGGACCCTGATGGCCCTGACGGAAACCTCCCTGTCCGTGCCTGTAATTCCCTGATCTGAACCTCTTCTGATCCCCCTGCTGGGAACCTTACTCACCCTGTCTCTGCCCCTGAACAGATTGTGCCCCACAGGCACCATGTCCTCCAGTCCTGCCCTGATGTCTAGACTCTCCCGATCTCTTGCCCTCAGCCATATGAAAGCGGTGATCCTGGCAGTGTAACAAAGCAGCGTTAACCACATCGGAATAAGTGGCCAACGAAAGGTTCCCTAACAGATGCTGACGGATCCTCCATGTCAACCCGTCGGTGAATTTCTCAATCTTCTTCTTTTCTGTCGGTATCTCATCCGGAACGATATTCAACAGATTCGTGAACTCGGCCTCATACTCGGCCACGGTCTTACCCTCTTGCTTCAGATTCATCAGTTTCTTCCTCATTTTCGTGTGAACAGCTGACGGAAAGTACTTGCGGTCGAACCGCACCCAAAAGTCCTGAATAGTGAGAGTATCCCTCTCCTCCACGGTGGTAATAGACTCCCACCACTGCAGCGCAGATCCAACTAGCTTGAAAGTATCTAGCACCTGCTTCTGAACGTCCGTGCACTCATACATCCTCAAGTGCCTCTGTATATCCTTCCTCCACTGGCTCGAGACTACCACATCTGAGCTACCTGCAAACTCTGGCGGATGTGCTTTCTGAAAAGCTTCACGTACACGTTCCCAAGCAGACGGGAATGCATTTGCCTGTACTGGCGCGACAACCGGCGCCTGAGGTGGTGCCTGGTGAACTACGACAATTGCGACATTTACCGCTTGGGCTACAATGGCTGCAACCTCAGCGGCGTTCATCATGCCCTGAACTGGAACGGGCTGGGGTTCGAGCGTTGCATCCCTGGGAACTCGTCGTGCATGTCGTGGAGGCATCTGAAATAAGAATAAAGTTTATAAGTTCACTGTCTATAAACTTAAAATAGCTGAAGAACGAAGCATACACAAAAAAGAGTACAACAGTCCTAAAATATAGGGCTCTATATCAAAGAAAACTTAGCGGAAACATAATAGCCGTACAGATTCTAAAGGACACTAGAACCTGATGCTCTGATACCACCTGTGACACCCCGACTAATTAAATACCGGGTAGCTATTCCTTTATGAAATTAAATCAAAATGCCAAGTTGGCTCAGTTAATAGTATCACTGTCGAAAACATTTTATTATTTCTAACCACCTAGTATTTAAAAAGTAAGTTGTCAAATTTTAATTAAAGTCTGATTAACATGCAGTAAAAGATTTAAAGCAAGAATAATATCACCATTCACCATAACGAAATAATAGAATAACCATCACACGATTTAAATAAATCCGGAGGAAAAACTCCTCACCACAAATCCCACAACTGAAATAAGTAACGAAATACTGAATACTCAATCAATACATGCCAAAGTCTAAAAAACTGAAATGGAAATGTCTCTAATAGAATTTGGGCAACATTCCCTACAACTGAAGAATACTGAATATGGAATCCAAATGGTAGAAGCATCTAAAAGAAAATCCCTGTAGCTTCCACAAACAGCTACAACTCGTCACCTGAATGAGTATCCTATGCATTGTGTCCTTGTGGCTGGGCACCTAAAATGGTTTTACAAAAAATAGATTTGAAAGCAAACGGGTCAGAGCCCGAATGTGGAGATATTTTAAAAACCTGCAAGTGCTTTAAAAACATTTAAAACATTAAATGCAAAGTACATGTTAGGACGTGCACTCACATGAAATTCTCACCTCTCGTCTAACTGTGCACTCCTAACGTAAGTACCCATCTAAAATGACACAAACTACTAGCTAAGTGACATCATATCTAGCTAGACTGTCATAGGTTCTACCCCTATTACTCGGTTCCCATTAACATTATAACGCTTGCAATTAAATAGGGGGGCTTACAACTCATTATAGATCATCCCTTTTGTTATTCCATAGTTAAACACACAATACCATATGAAAGTTCCCAGTTTATTAAGTGTATATTTTCCACAACATAAATATACAATATAAGCACCCCGAGACTAATCTGCGGTGCACACCTACTCTGCTATCCATCCCGGTACATCACGTACATAAGGATCACGCATTCCGAATCTCTCAGGAATCGTTCAGATAACACAAATCACAAACAGTGGAGGCGAACACAGTCACATCACATGGGTCACGCACATACCTGCGCTCCCACGATCAGCAGACTTATTAACATCCCAATAAGTCCTTCTCTGACCTATGTTCATCGAGGTAACCAGTCTAAATCTGGGCAACCCAAGGATTAGAGGGCCCTAAGCGAACGCTAACCTCCCGTGATAGCAAGTATGGTAGGTATGTCATACACACAAATCATATATCAATACTAAGTAAACACGCATCTTAGTAATCACCATAGTTTAATTGTAATACTTATCGCATTCTCGTACCATCTTATAATTTATACAATTTATATACTCCCGTTTCATAATCATACACGCCATAATTTATTCTCACGTCGTAGTAGGCACTCACGTCTCAACTCAAAGTGTCTATTTGATTCGGTCCACAATTATATAATTTACTCCTCATGATGTCCCAATTATCCCAAGTATACCAATACATCATCAAAGGAATGTTATCTCTATCCTCGAACAAGTTTACGGGACTCCCAAAATCAAAACAGGCCAAAAAGGCCTAAACTGCCAGCTCGTTAGAAGTCTCGTTCGAACGAGGCTGTTCGAACGAGATTTCGTTCGAACGAACTGGGATATCTAACGAGATCTCGTTTGAACAAGATTATCGAATGAACATCCCTCTCGTTAGAACCCCAAACTATCAACTCGTTAGAAGCTCGTTCGAACTAGCTCGTTCGAACGACCTGGGTAGGTCTTCTAACGAGTGACCAGATTCAAGCCCAGAAATCCTATCTCGTTTTTCACCAATTTCTACTCCTCAATACTCCTCTAAAATTCGTCCCAACAATGTTTTAAGGTCTCTAATCAATCCTAAACATATCAAGGTCACTTACTACGTGTTTTAAGGAATCAATTCATCCTAAACATCATTAAATCATCAAGTCTCTTCACTTTTCCCCAAATTTTCAAGAACATAAACCCTAGAATTTATAATCATCAATTTACTCAAAATAGATCCGTTTTTGTTACATCCGACATATATTAACATCAGGGTAATCATCTCTATACAATTCTACATGTAATTTCTTCTCAAAATTTAAGTTCTAAGTCCAATTAAAAATGGGTTTTTATTAAACTCCCAAGAACAATTTGATTTATTGGATAGTCTAAGCATGGAAGAAGCATTTACTGCATAAAAACGTAATTTAAACCACTTGCCTTGATTCAATCTCAGATTTTGATGACGATTTGATGAAGCTCTCTCTCTCTCTCCAAGCTTTCTTCTCCGATAGCTATGGTGGCTAGGGTTTGTTTTGGGAAGATATTAGAAAACCTAATTCTAATAACCTACGTAGCCTTCTAGGTTAATGTGGGTTGTTAATGGGTTAAGTGGGTCAATTCCCAATCAGATAAAAACTCTTAATTTTCGTCACTTTTATTTCCCAAAAATACGAAATTACCAAAATACCCTTTATGTTGCCGGTATGGCCTAAAAATACCCCGGGACCCAAACTAAACCCCTGGCTAGTGTTTTCTGACTATCTCGACCCTTCCGGATGCATTGGCGCACTCAAAACGACCATACGGTTAATAGAATTTAAATTTACTTTTATAATTAAAATAATTGTATCCTGACGCGACTGTCTCACACGTCCCAATAAAATGTCCAAATTGCCGTATATCAATCTCACGACAAATTTCATAATTCAATATTCATATATCATCATATATACTCAATATAGTCAAATACCAACTCACATCTCGCTAGTATTTTATCCGGATTAATTCCCAATTAATTCTCATTTAATTAATTAATCCCAAAAAATAATTATCGCCAAAAATACGGGGTATTACATTTATATGTATGGGTATTCATCAAGACAAATATCAAATAGAAAGTTACTGAAATAAATACATAAAAACTTGACAAACTGAACTTACAAAGCCAAAATAGCAGATTAGGCACATATTCTTCATATTTATCCCCTTAATTTCGGTATTTTTATGATCCCGTGTAGAATAAATATCTTGGATTTGTCTCGTATTTATGCTACTAACCTCTTTTGGCAAGTATTTCGTGTTTTGTATATTTCTCATGTGCTTTATAGGAATTTCATGCAAGTTAGTGCGAAGGAGAACTCAAAACAGTGAAAGATAGCAAAAAATGTGAAGTTCAAGGAAATTTTCATAATTTTTTAGCCTTGGTCCATAAGTGGGTCCAACTGGAAAGTTGAAGAGATTCCAATTACAATAACACTGGAAAAAATGGCACCTCAATCCGAGCTACAGTGCAGAAGTTACGAGGTTTTGAAGTTGCGAGATAATGAGTCATTTGCAGAACTGAAGAGTCATTTTCAGAACTAAAGAGACAACTCTTGAACTTTCTTGTTTAATTCATTTTTATTAGTTTTAAAACGTGGGGAGGCAAGGGAAGAGCCTCATTTAGGTATTATAAAAGGGTAAAACGTGGGAGGCATGGGAGGAGTCATTTTTTAGATGTATAAAAGGGCCAACCCTAGTAGGAAGAAGGAGCTTTTGGTTACTTCACATTGTAGGAGGCTAGTAGTTAGTTTTTAAAGGATTCTTGTACCCAAGAACCCTAGTTTTTAAGTTTGGCTACTATTCAAGATTCAAATATATATTCAAGATTCATTATTCATCCATTGCAAGTAATTTTAATTTATTATTTTTACTTCTTTCATAGTTAGTTTAATTAATTGTTGCTTTCTAGTTTTCCATTTCCAATTCAAGTCATGTTCTCAATTTTCTAGATTTAGTTATGAATTACTGCACTTTTAGTTTAAATTTTTCTTTTATTTTAATCATGGTAGGCTAGATTTTTGAAGGTCGGGATACATGAACTCAACCTGATGTAGTAATTGCATGTGTATAAAATTAATCCTCTAAATTTAATGGATTATCACGACCGTATTGTGTAGGAATGCGACAATTGTAGATCTTTGGATCTTATTTGCTAAGGAGAATCGGGATGCTTCAGAATGCAATTCGAGTGTAACTATCGCAATACCGATTTACTCGTCCTCTGATTAAGTATGGTGCGGGATTGAACCTCATATACGTAATGCTTGGGAGTACTAAATTCTGGGTCTAATTAATCACTTAAATATACGATTAGTTTTTTACCATCAATACACTAGGGTTGAGGGATTGTATTCCCGTCCTGTTCTCTCATCATATAGTTCAAGTTTTAATTCAATCATCATCATTATTTTAGGGAATTTAGAATAGTTGTATTCCATTCGTATTTTAGTTTATTAGTTAATCATTTTCAATATTGCCTATAGTATAGCTATTCCACCAATCAAATCAAATTTTCTTTTCCTTTTAGAGTCAAGTTAGGGTTAATAGTCTTACCTTTGTCGTCACGTTCACTCGTCCTAGTTCCCCGAGGATTCGATACCCAGACTAGCCACTATACTCCACAAGAGTTTAGTTCATGTTTAGGTTTTTATATTGTGGTCGGAAGCCGATAACAACGATTAGCGTATTTACACGGACGCTCGGTTTCCACCTCGATCAAAATGGCGCCGTTTCTAGGGAATTAAATAGACTTTAGGTTAGGTTGGTTAATCCCGAAATTGACCTTAAAAAAATTCAAAAAATAATAATAATAATAATAATAATAATTCAAAAAAATGTGTGTCACGTTTTTTAATTGCCCACTTTGAAATGTCTTATTTTAACTCTTTTGGTGGCTTTAATTGTTATGCTAATAGTGAGGTGGAGAATGAACTCATGATTTATGAACATGAGATCAATATCACTAAAGACGAGTCTCATAAATACAAGTCGAGTGCTAAGGCCATCCAAATTTATCAAAATGAATTGCTTGAAGAAAAAAGACTTGAAAAAGAATATTGGAAAAAAAAATCGTTATTGGGAGCAAGAGTTAGATGCATTATTTAAACCCAATGAGGATTTTTCTTCCGATATTTTTGAAGTTGAAGAATGTTTTCAACCAAATGAGGAATCCGAGGTGCTAGAACCAAGGAAGCCTACTTTGGAAGAACTCTTGATTATTATCAAAAAGCAATCTGATGACCTTGCTACTACAGAGTTGAAAATTAGAGTAACTTGCAAGGAGTTGAATGATTATTTGGACAACTTAGAGAAGGTCAAGACTTGCGCTTCACCTAACCTTTTTGAGGATGAAATCATTGAGAGTGATCCAAGTTCTTTTGAATATCAACCTTTTATAAATATTGCAAAATCTACTGAGGTTGAAGATCATTTGTCTCCTTGTGTACCCACTATTATCGAACCATTCAATCCATCACAAGAACTCGATGAATGTCTTGAGGATGATCATCCGATTCTTGTATGGGAATGTTACTTTGAGATGCTTCATCTTTCGGGCCATACATTTAGACGTGTCACTCCACCAGATCCATTTGAAAATTTTGGGGGAGAATATTTTGAGGACAAGGACTCTATGCTTGAATTGTTTTCCAAGATGGACTCTTTCTGTTTGTATGCCCCACTTCCCATACTACTTGAAAAATCTATGGGAGGTGATTCTATTTTTCTTGGATACCAATGGTACTTGTCCCCCTATGCACCCAAATCCTTCATTATCCCCCTAAAATTTTTAATTGGTGATGGTTCATTTCTTCCTCTTTGCACATGCTATTCGTTGTTCAAACGGAATTCTTATTTTTTGGGAGGCATGCTTTTTAATGATGGTACACCATTAATACATCAAAGTCAAATTGTATTTTGGATGGACCCTCAAATTTTTTGACTTCTAGTGTATAACTTATTAGAAGTTCAAATCGTAGGTTGTACATAATTAGCCTTTTTTTTTTCCTTTTCTTTTTTTTTTAGTTTAGAGTAATTAGTTAAAGTTTTTGCTATGATTGGTTCTAACATGTTTTGTAGATTCAATGGGCTCGCACTCATCAGGGATCGCTCCATTTGGGTAATATCTTTCTTTTCCTCTCTTTATGTTGTGTTCTTGATTCACATTGAGGACAATGCAAAATTTAAGTTAGGGGTGTGGGATATTCTTCTCGTTTATTGTTTAGATTCATTGATTCGATCACATGTTCTTTCCAAGTGTGTTTTATTTTAAAATTTCATAAATTTCAAAAAAGTTGAAAAAACCAAAAATATTTTTGTTCAAAATAAATAAAAATTGGAATTTAAATTTATCAAAAATGTCACCTTTATTCTATTTAAAGTCTCAAATTGTTAACAATCAATTGCACTAAGACGAAAATTGATCGAAGAAGGAAATTGAAAGAAAATTGACGACTTAACGAATAAGCGTGGAGATTGATCAAACCCGGTGAGATTTCGAGCCTTTAAATTTTTTATGAGTTTTTAAATCAATCCAAGTTTATGATTAACTCAAACTTCTTTTCAGCATTTTATTAAGTCGTTGATGATCTCAATCCTTTGTTTTGATCGGTTATGGGAAATGTGTGTAATGTTATCTCGAAATTCGTGCTAAATATATCCCCTAACTTAAATAATCTCGAGATGCATATGGTAATGTGATTAGCAATTTTAACAATGAAGTAGCCCTCATTTGTTTCCCAAAAATATTAGCCATAATAAAGTTGTGAAAAGATTATCCCTTTGCAACCCACTTTGAGCCTAATATAATATTTCCCTTTCGTTTGATAACCCGAAAAACCCAAATAGCACGAAATTGTGAAAAATTGAGAAAATTCATCAAGTTAGTCCAAATGGTGCAATTAAAAGGGGCGAGAGAAAAATAGAAAAAATGCTCAAACAAAAATAGCAAAAAAAAAAGAAAAAAAAAAGAAAAAAATGAAAAGAGAAAAAGAAAGAGAAAAATGAGCAAATGCCCGAAAAATCACTAATGGACGTCATAAGGACATTTTCCAATTCCGAACAATCCGTCTATTCCCATTTTTATCCTTTACACTTTTTAACCCGAAAAGTCCTAACCGAGTCCGAATGGCGAAATTAATTACTGCATGGAGAGATTAGATATGAAAAGATAGTAAAATAGATTAAAATGGTGTGATTAAGAGATGATGTTTCCTGTTTCCTAATAACTGTATTCCGATGATGAGATCTTTTCACCATATATTTCCTTCTTTTCAATTTTGTATGCGTGAATTTGTGTCCATTATATTTACTCTTTATACCATGCATACCGAGAGAAAATAACCACAATCCGAGTGATTCGTTTGTGAGTGCATCCGTAAGAATTTGAATCAAAACGAATTTTCGAAAAGTAACGTAATGGTCAATTGGTGGAAATTTGAGGTTGAATTTTTGACTTTGCACACACACACACTATGGTTTGAGATATTTGAATATGAATTTATGGTGATTATTTTTTGAAAAGTTTAAATTGTACAATTTTTAAGTATTTTGATATTTATTTGAGTCAATAAAGAATTTTGTGGGTGTATTCACTGCAAACCCTCATGAGACAAAACTCGTCCTACTAGGGTAACCTAGGGGTTTAAAGGCTTGTTGCATATGCTCAATGCAATCGCTTGCCTACGAAAGTGGAATTTTATTTTAATAAAGGAATTTTCAAGAGTTGAGCCTTGATAGGATTCTTTTACATTTCTCAGGACGCGCAAAGTTCTAAGTTAGGGGGTGTGATTAGGCACATATTCTTCATATTTATCCCCTTAATTTCGGTATTTTTATGATCTCATGCATAGTAAATATCTTGGATTTGTCTCGTATTTTTTCTACTAACCTCTTTTGGCAAGTATTTCGTATTTTGTGTATTTCTCATGTGCTTTATAGGTATTTCATGCAAGTTAGTGCGAAGGAGAACTCAAAAAAGTGAAAGAAGGAAAAAAGTGTGAAGTTCAAGGGCATTTTCGTAATTTTGCAGCCTTATTCTGCAAGTGGGTCCAATTGTAAAGTTGAAGATATTCCAATTACAAGAACACTGGAAAAAACGACACCTCAATCCGAGCTGCAGTGAAGAAGTTACGAGGTTTTGAAGTTGCGAGATAATGAAGAGTCATTTGTAGAACTGAAGAGTCATTTTCAGAACTAAAGAGACAACTCTTGAAATTTCTTGTTTAATTCGTTTTTATTATTTGTAAAACGTGGGGAGGCAAGAGAATAGTCTCATTTAGGTATTATAAAAGGGTAAAACGTGGGAGGCATGGGAGGAGTCATTTTTTAGATGTATAAAAGGGCCAACCCTAGTAGGAAGAAGGAGCTTTTGGTTACTTCACATTGTAGGAGGCTAGTAGTTAGTTTTTAAAGGATTCTTGTACCCAAGAACCCTAGTTTTTAAGTTCGGCTACTATTCAAGATTCAAAGATATATTCAAGATTCATCATTCATCCATTGCAACTAATTTTAATTTATTATTTTTACTGCTTTCATAGTTAGTTTAATTAATTGTTGCTTTCTAGTTTTCCATTCCCAATTCAAGTCATGTTCTCAATTTTCTAGATTTAGTTATGAATTCCTACACTTTTAATTTTAAGTTTTCTTTTATTTTAATCATGGTAGGCTAGATTTTCGAAGGTCGGGATACATGAACTCAACCAGATGTGGTAGTTGCATGTGTATAAAATTAATCCTCTAAATTTAATGGATTATTACGATCGTATTGTGTAGGAATGCGACAATTGTAGATCTTTGGATCTTATTTGCTTCAAGGTAACCAGGATTCTTCAGAATGCAATTCGAGTGTAACTATCGCAATACCGATTTACTCGTCCTCTGATTAAGTATGGTGCGGTATTGAACCTCATATACGTAATGTTACTTAAATTTACGATTAGTTTTATACCATCAATACACTAGGGTTGAGGGATTGTATTCCCGTCTTGTTCTCTCATCATATAGTTTAAGTTTTAATTCAATCATCATCATTATTTTAGGGAATTTAGAATAGTTGCATTCCATTCATATTTTAGTTCATTAGTTAATCATTTTCAATATTGCATATAGTATAGCTATTACACCAATCAAATCAATTTTTCTTTTCTTTTTAGAGTCAAGTTAGGGTTAACAGTCTTACCTTTGTCATCATGTTCACTCGTCCTAGTTTCCCAAGGATTCGATACCCAGAATAGCCACTATACTCCACAAGAGTGTACTTAAAGTTTAGATTTTTGTATTGTCGTCGGAAGCCGATAACAACGATTAGCGTATTTACACGGACGCTCGGTTTCCACCTCGATCAATAGCGCTCCCCTTGTGCCCAATATACTCTTGGAGAAGTTGTTGATATCCACTCCATTCACTGAGACACTGGTTGAAGAATCTGTCGCAACTGAAAATGCATTTCGGGTTGATTTTCACCGGTCCACGCTGCATAGAGAGTATCAGACAATCTTTCGATAATATCAAACTTACCCCCTGAGAAGACCTGGTGAATAGGAGGTAAACAAGATACCTTGGGCCCACTTTGGGCCTCCTTGAGATCTTTTGAGCCCAACATAGTGGTTAAAGAATATGTTCGGCTGATAGGGAACTATCTATTAGTGGGAGTTTTATGAACTATTGCATTGGGCTCTGAATGATGAAACAAATCACACCTGTTTCTACCATCACAAAATTTAGTTTGGTCTTCTTTTTTTTTGGATTTCAATCTAAACCCTTTTCAACACCATGTTCTCCACCTGGATTCTGATGTTCATCGAGTTTTGTGTCCATAAGGATAGATTCAAATTTGTTTGAACATTTGCCTTAATGAACAACAATATTGATATCAATGAGCTTGTGATTAGTAGATAGAGGTTTCTCCATAAGTTCACCATGAATGCTTTTTCTATCTAAACTCTCCACATAAATCAGGAAGTGGTCCCACATATAAGACTGGAATAATAAATGTCTTTGCAACCGATAAATCCCGAGAATATTAATGAGAGGTTGACCTTTTTCACCTCATTGTTCATAATTTTTTAGAGATATTCCTGCAACGAAATCAAGAAATACATCAAACCTCACATGTTGAATGCATTTATAAAATTGGTCAAGAAATGTGCCAGAGCCCACATATTGAAAAGGTCTACATTCTAACACAAAGATGGTACATTAATGTCTTGTTGGGAATGGGGGTTCTAAATTTGTTAAGAAAAAGAAAATCCATTGTATTATGATATTCCATGATCCCATTCTATGAAGTACGGATGAGAATGTTATGCATTTAAATAAAAATGATGGTACACAGGTTCTAAACTTATCAATAAAAACAAAATCCAATGCCTTGTGAAATTTTATTATCCCATTCTACAAAGAACAGATACATTCACGGTGAGACGTATCTGTCTTAAATACATCTCGATTGACGATACTTAGCATATGAACACAAACATTAGTATGAAAAAGTACATAAACTAAAGGTGCATGATCATTTACTCATAGTACTATCTGGTGTTTTTCTTTCAAATGACTTACCTTATATAAATCATATAAATCCAATGGACTCACCTCAACTTCTATCTTCTCATTCTGAAGCATTTCTTCTAAATCTACTAATTGGCATCTCGATTCAGGTAACTTCATGCTGATATTAATGGAATATAGAGCATTGTGTAATTCAAATAATTAAAGCTCTTCCCTACCAATCACCTGCCCAATATTTACAATGAGGTTATATATATACTCAATAAGGATTTAACTGATGCCTTTCAATTCAAAATAGTTATCATTGCACCTCGTGCAAATCCTTTTGTATCCACTCCTGATTTTTGTTGTTAAAATCAAGTTTGTGGGAGTGGAAGGTACACCGAGTGAACATTAGTTGATGCATACCGAAAGCAAGAAACCATATTTCCAAATCAACAAACATGTACTAAGTATGAACTCAACGAGAGAGAGAGAGAGAGAGAGAGAGAGAGAGAGAGAGAGAGAGAGAGATGCATTATAGAGACAATAAAAATGAACAACAGATAATAAGAACATTTTATAAGGCCAATCGAAAGATCACTAATGTCATAATCAATATATTTGCTAAAAAATTCAATTGAAATTGAAGTCCAAATATCGATCAGAAGCTAGCAATGACACGGAAACATGACACACGACCCGACACGATTTATTTTAGAAAAAGGCATGGACACTTTAGGAACATGTGAACTATTATTATATTTTTCTATATATTACTAAAAGAAAAAAATTAACATTGTTCCAATAGTCGGACACAGACGTGTTCTCATAGAGAGTGTCAGTGCCTAATAGTCCCCAAAAATGAATAGCAGGCACAAAAATTATTTTAATAACTAAAACCCAAAAATATCATTTAGGTCATATATCAATCTCTTTGATACACAACTTATTAAGTCAATCACATACATGGCATTTCCAAATTTTAACATTTACTACTTTACCTAATATTAGCAATACAGATTTATAACTAAAATGTTAGTATGCATTTAGGATACTAACATTTTAATTATTGAAACGGTCCTTATTTTTCATTTAGGCCAGATCTCCATTGCCCCGAAAGCAACTATTATGTTTTAAGGACCAAAATTTGAATATAAATCCTACTTATTCTAGCAATTGTTTTCAATGTGATACAAGAGGTAATGAATACGAAAACAAGAGATAATGAAATGTGAACCTTATTTGACAACATGATATGTTTCGTCTACAGCTATTTTAGCTTCAACCACCTGAAAGAAAGAAAAACAACCCATGCCATGTATATTAAAATTAGTAATTAAACAATAAATCCAAAGAAAGAAATAATATGAATGAATATATATACATGGCGATCTTCAAGAAACCGTCGACAGTGGGGTTGAGAAATGGATTCCCCATGTCCACCACATTATTTTTCCAATATTAAGATTTCTGAAATTTGGGCTTCGAAGATAACCATATTAATCGAAAGAAACCGTATGACAAGTGATCACTCCAAAAAACACCAAAATAAAGAGAAACCCATATGAGAAAAACACATGAGGAGTCGGCATGAGGAGTCTGCACAGTGATAAGAGGAAGCAGAGGGATGTTTGAGATATATATGGGGGAGAGTTCACAATGACAATAGGTTAAGAGCATTTTAGAAATGGGAAGAATCAAAGGGGGTATGGCATGAGGAGTCATCATCGGTGGGAAGAGCGGTGTGAGGGAGCGATAATATGAAAAGAGCGGGTTCTCCTTTTTTTGGGTCTAAATTTTTAGGGGGAAGAAAGAGCACGTTCTAAATGTTTTGGAGGAGGAAAAAAATGTCATAGTATCTATAATCAAATATGATTTTTATATTTAAAGTGTCATAATATATATAATGACATTTTATATTAAATTTTTCACATTAATATTAGAATTGACCCGTAAATGACACTTTTGTAATAAATATCATTAAATTATTTTTCAAGCATCGTAAAAAGGTGTTTTTCTTATAGTGATGTCATATCGTCAAAATCCCGTGGTGGTGATACTGCAAAGACCCTGAGAGGTCTAGATGCTTGGCGGGAAGGCCATTCTAATTTTCTGAGAGGAAGCCCTGGTATGCTATTCGTGTGGCTATTTGAGAAATTCCATTTGGCGGTCCCCCTGAATATCCCTTGGCAGCTGTGCCGAATTGTTTCAGTCGTTATTTCAGCAGCTTTGGCCCAATCATAGAGAACTCGGTAAATTGGTTTGTGGAGCACGAAGCTTGATGTCTGCACTGGTTAGTGCATTGGTGGGGGGGAGTTACATCCTATTTTGAAACTGAGGGAATACCGATATGTTTGGTTAGTTAGCCTTCGATAGACCTCCTTTTATTTCCCATGGTTCCTCTTGCGTCATGTCGTATGGGTGCAGATTGTGCCTTCTCATACCCTGGACTTCTTTCCTGTAAAGGATTTGATGGAAGGCATGTGAATGTGGTTGGCCTCTTTATAAGAGAGTCGTAAGCCATCAAACCACCCTTCCGAGTCTATTAGTAGGGTTTGGTATGTGTTTGGATACTATATGTAATGGATGTGGAAGAAAGTAGTGGCTAATGTCCTAGCCGGGGGGACCGTGCAAAGATGGTTTGCTATGTTTGACACTATGGAGGGGGCATAGTGGGTTTCTCTACTTCATCCGGGCTTACCGTTCCATGGAGCTCCTTCGGCATACTATCCAGGTAGGAGAAGTTTAGGGGCCTCAAGATGATGATGGGGCTGGATCTTCTGGTAGTTGCGAGTAGGGTCTTTTGTGAAGATGGTGATATTTATGAAGCTTTTGTATGACTTGGATGTGTTTGGTTATTTTTGGTAGGTGGGAATAAATTGGTAAGGTTTGTTTATTTTGTTTAGGAGTAGTTTGATTTGATTTGTTTTTAGGACAGTTAGGTTGGCGGGGATAGTTATTTGACTCCCACACGCTTATATTTCCTGTAATTGTGCATAATTTTCCCAAAATGGAATAAAAAAGGATTTTAATTATATTATTGTGCCTCTTGATGAGTTTTACATTTGAATTATCCATACTAATCGCTAAGGCATACAAAATCATTTTGTTCATGTAAATGATAAAATGAATCGTCATTCTCGGACGTAAGAAAAGAATAGAATATAATTTTTTGAAAAATAAAATGGTCGTGCCCATGTAAAGCATATGAGATGCCTACATACCTCTAGGGGTTTCGACATTTTCTTTTTTTTAAAGAAAAAAGGTTTTTTAGAGGATCAAGCCCCACATAGTTTTGAGCAGAGAGAAATGAAGATTATTTATAATAGAATGGGGATAAGAGGAGCCGTAGCGCGTCGAGATTTTGGACTAGGGGTATAATTTCTTGATACAGTCCAGGTTGACTAGATGGACCATCTCTTCTCTATCAAGGTTAGTAAGCATAGAGGCTCCACCAGATATGATCTTCTTCATTATGTAGGGGTCACTCTAGTTTGGGTTTAATTTCCCTCTAGGGTACCAGACGGGTTCCATGATTTTTTTAAGGATAGATCCCCTTATCGAACACCACGACCCTTGAGTCTCCTATTAAATGATCACGTTATTTGGGGATGGTACCCTTTTATACGATATAAACCCTTTAGCCTTCTCTTGTCCAAGAGCGATAACTCACCGAAATGACTCTGATGACAGTCCTCTTCGTTGACTTTGCTTTCAAGAATGATGCGTAGTGAAGGTATTTCTAGTTCAATGAGTAGGACCGCTTCCATTCCGTATACTATAGTGTAAGGGGTAGACCCAGTATATGCTCGAATTGAAGTGCGGTATCCCCAAAGGGCATAAGGGTTCTGATCAGCCCAATCATTTCAATTCTCAGTCATTTTACTGACGAATGCTTTGAGGTTCTTATTAGCGACTTCAACTACACTTATAGTTTGTAGTTGGTAGGGAGAAGATTTGTGTATCTAAATCCCATACTCATCAACCAATTCTATGACTTCTGCCCCGAAATGTAACCCGTTATCTAACACTAGCTCATATGGGACCTCATATCGACAGATGATATTGTTTCGAATGAACTTAGCTACCTTTTTGGCATTTAGCACTGCATATGACTTGTCTTCGAACCATTTGACGAAGTAATCTATGGCAACCAAGATGAATTCGTGTCTATTGGAGTCTATGGGTGTGACTTTCCCTATGATATCAATGCCCATGTGGAGAACGGCCAGGGAAAGATCATGTTGTATAATTCTCACGGAGGCAAGTGCTACAAATTGGAAAAATGTTAGCATTTAAGTCATCTCCAGACCTAAGCGTTCAAATCTTTAACCATGATAGTTTAATAGTAATCCTGTTAAACAATCTACTTGGCGAGCATATGACCATTCATGTGGGGTTCACATATCCCCATTATAGATTTTATGCATCATCCCTTCAATGTCAGCCCCGCGATGTAGTGTAAATGGGTTCCATCGATGTTTCTCTTGAACAGTGCTTTATCGCAGACAATGTACTGGGTAGTTAGTTTGTGGAGGGTTGCTCAATCTTTCTTATTGGCATCTTGGGGGTACCTACCATGCTTGATGAGGCACTAAATATCATAATACTAGCACTCAGCCATATCAGGATCCTCTTTTGTAATGATCTCGATGTGGTAGCAATGGGTTGGTTTAGCTTGCTTTTGGACTATAAAAGGGACATCGTTATTCCCTTAGGCATGTCGACCATAGAGGCTAAGGTATCAAGGGCATTAACCAAGATGTTACTTACTTGGTGTAATAAGTGGAAGGTGATATCTCAAAAGTATGAGGCCAACTCTTCTAGGTGGGAGTGGAAAGTTCCTTTCTTAAGAGATACTTTGAGGCCTATGGTGCATGCCTCTTATTCGATCATGTTATTTGTGCAGGGAAAATCTAGCTTGATGGAAATGGGAGTTTGAGAGTCATTAGGGTAAATTAGGAGTATCCCAGTGTTGTATCCTTTTTTTGTTGACACAACCCTCAAAGAACATTTGACACTAGAGGTCTTCCTGAGAGGTGCAAAGGACATCTTCATTCAAGAATGCGGATATCCAAATGTCAGCTTCTTCCATGGGGTAGTCAGTAAGGTAGTCAGAGATGGATATCCCTTTTATGGATTTCTACGTGATATACACGATATCGAATTCATCTATTAATATCAACCATCAAGACATTGGGCAGGATAGGGAAGGTTTCTTGAGCAAGTATTTGATAGGAACCATTTGGGATACAAATCTAATGGGAAAAGAGAGGTTATAATGCTGTAACCTTTGAATGACCCAGACAATGGTGACCCATGCCTTCTTTAAGGAAGTGTAGTTGATTTCATACCTGGTCAATTTATGTTGGTGTAGTAGATGGCCCTTTCTTTGCTGGATTCTTTAATGTATTTGGCTATCAAAGACCTAGATGCGGTGTATGTTATAGTCAAGTATAGGAGTAGAGAAAGACCAGGCTGTAATGGCATAAGTACCAGAGGTCGGGTTAGATATTGCTATATTCTTTTAACGGCTTCCTGGAAATCTTCATCCCAGACTTTGGTGGAATCCTTTCGGAGGATTTTGAATATGGGTTCATAGATAGAAGTCAACTAGTTGATGAACCGGATAATATGATGTATTTTTCTCAAGAATCCCTGGACTTCCTTCTCCGTTCGGGGTGGTGGGATTTTGAGTATGGCTTTCAATTTAGTAGGATCTTTCAATCCCCTTCTCGCTAATAATGAATACCAAAAACTTTTCTTTGGTAATGCCAAAGACACATTTATGTGGGTTAAGTCATATCTAGTATCTCCTCAGTCATTTGAATAACATTCGAAGAGTGAGAACATGACCTTCTCGAGTTTTAGATTTGATGATCATATCGTCTACATAGACCTCGTCCTCTTTGTGTATCACATCATGCAAGATGGTTATTGTAGCCCCTGTATTTTTAGACTAAACGGCATAAATGTCTAACAGAAGGTTCCTGAAGGGGTGATGAATGTGATTTTTTCTCTATGATCAGGGTACTTCTTGATATGATTATATTAGGTTAAACCAGTGACAAAGGATTTGAGATCTAGTCATGTTCTCCACGATCATGTCGATATTAGGTAGTGGGTAATTATCTTTAGGAGATGCTTTGTTTAAATCTCGGTAATCAACATACATGCCTACTTTCACTCTTAGTTTTGGTATAAGTACAATATTGGATAACCACGCGGGATATTCAATCACCTGGATATAGCCTACGTTCAACTGTTTGACCACCTCTTATTCAACCTTGAGCGACCATTTGGTATGGAGCTTTCGTAGTTTTTACTTGATCGACTTACATTCTGGGAGAGTTGGGATCTCATACTGAGCAATATTAGGATCAATGCTGACATGTCATCGTAGGACCATGCGAACAAGTACACAAATTACTTCAATAGTTCTTCAAGTTGTGCACGCTCATGATTGTCAAGGGTGGACCCTATCCTAATCTCGCACAATTGGCTACTAGAATCGCGATTGATAACAACAATTTCATCCTAATTAATTTAAACACAGTTATGTTGTTTGTCATTATTATTAAGATGAATTAAGAATTGTTCATTTGAAAAATCATCATCATTAAAAGTTTGATTAAAATCAATACAATTAATGTAAGTCAAAACAAGATACTCAAAATCTTCGTTTATTTCATTCTTAAGAAAAACAACATTGAGAAACTCGTCGAAGGAGGTCTCGATTACATTGTGACCAGAATAAGGAACAATATAAGAATAAGAAATAGGATAAACATTTGGGTTGGGTTGTATTTTAGCAGGTGGAACTGTTACAGCATTCCAGTTAAAGAAGGGTGCATCAGTAGTCTTGATTAGGATGGATGGATCTGATGATGTAGCACTTGAGTGGATCATGTAGAGTGTCAGCCCCAGTATATACTAATTGAATGAGTCCTCAGAGTCACTTTCCTCAGAAACCTTGATAATAGTTGTAGTATTCTCCATTAGTGGTTGTACATGGTGGTAGGAGTCTTTTGCCCAGGAGAAACTATCTTGGAAGAACATATCCATTCCTGGCTTCATCTTCTTGTCTATACGATCATACCATGGCTCAGGAAAGACAATAAAGGGAATCTTCACCCTCTTTAACTATTCTTCCGTTCAAGGAATCCCCTAAAAAAATTTTGGTACTTTATAACCTTTGCTTCAATAGGGGTTCGTGAAGCATTCGCAGTTCCTTTGATGATGGTTGATAACCCAGGCCACATGGAGGAAAGGCCTTCTTCAGCTCTACATGTTCCCGTATCCTCCATTGTCGTTGTCCTAGCCCCAGTCCGAGCATAAAGTGCACATTCTTGAACATCAATATCATGTTACAATGTCGTGAGGGTTGTGATATGGATTAAACTATCCCCTATTGGGAGTGGAAGTTGTTTAACTCAAAAACCAAACAGAAGCATGCATTCTCCCCGTATTGTATCTCTAGTACCGGGTTACTGTCTCTTGCATTCTTGGTATTATAATCATCATCCAATATGGTGATGACGTTCCCCTTGGCAAAGAACTTCGGTTTCTTATGGAGAGAGGAAGATACCCCATTAATGCTATGATGCCACAGTCGACCGAGCAATAGGCTGAAATAAGCATGTATATCGATGACCTGGAACTCAGTAATGGGATTTATAGGGCCTACCCCTATTTCAAGATTTATGGATCCCATATCCTCTCCATGAGTATAGTCATAAGCACGTACTACGATGAAAGTTAGAGCAAGGTTCTTAATAGGAAAACATTGAGTGCTGATCTATTGTCGACGAGTGAGAGCGGGACTGCCTTACTCATTAATTCAATGTAGATATTGAGAGCCTAGTTATTTTTAGGACCAAAATTTAGTATTTCTTCCTCAAAGAAGGAAATCATTCTAATAGAGGTTAAGGATCTGACGAAGTTCACTGCTTCTTACAGAGTGGTGGAAGGAGGAATTGTGGGCTCGATAAGCTATTTTATTATAACGTTTTGGTGTAGTTGGGAAGACATGAAGAGTCCCCATAAAGTGATGTTAGCCTAGGTTTTCTTCAACTGGTCGAGGATCTTACTCTCCTCGATTATTATTTTTAGCATGGGGAATATCTCGATAACTCATTTTCCTTTATCGGTCTTTACTGACTAAGGGTTCGAACTCTGGTAATGCCTCCTAGATCTTGTCATATGGTTCACAAAAGAGAGGAAGAATAGAAACCTTGTTTCTTCATCTATCTCGAGTTGTTCGGCCACTTTGTTGATTTCTCCTAGAATATTTTCAAAAGATATCATCCCATATACACTGATCACTTTATGTGAACTATCAAATTTGTCCCCCCGTCTAATAGTAATGATGTTATCCCTCCACGAGAAGTCAATGCAATTTACAATCTCAATGATTTATTAATATAGATCCTCCCACTCAACGGGGAGATACAGAAGTGAAGGGACCAACCACACTGATAGCCTTAAGGCATTTAGAAACTCAGATATACTGGAAATCTCACTGGTCAATCTGAACAAGCCTACTATGATCTGAACTGCATCATCTAAACTGACTTCGTCAATGGGTACCACCCAATTATATGACTCTCGAGCCCAATTCTAGGCTTTCATAAACAATGTGCTGAACTTTAGGTAGACAATGGTGATTTTCAAGGGAAATTTCAGCCCGAACTCTAAAAGCTGGTTCGGTACCACTGGCAATTACATATATTTTCCCCCGAACGAGTATAAATGGAAATGCATGCTCTTGTAAGAAGCTACATGGACTAATCGACAAAACCATGTAGGGTGTATGGGAAAATATGGGCTAACATTAAGGGTTTTGTGTGAATATACGGGTATAATGGTTGATTTATTGCGTAAAATCTAGGTAGATGGGTCTAATTCTGGGTCATTTTCTAGGAAGATAGCATTTGCATGATTTAAAAGTGTATTGTGAGTAGTGTTTGGTGTAGTATTGGTTGGTAGGGTGATAACACCCCGTTCAATGAAACCTTGGATTACATTCTGAAGGTGGAATCATTGGTCAGTGGTATGGCCGACAGTCTGGTGAAAATCACAATAAGCATCGGGTTTGAAATTTTTAAGAATTGGGTTCGGTAATGGATGAGGGTCCAACGACTTGATGAGATTTTGGATCAATGTGGCTTTCCATACTTAGGAGAGGGGAGCATGAAGTTCGATGTAATCTTTTCTGACAGCATTGGCATGACATTCTGATACCCAATAAGTAGCAGGCTGTGAGATGTTAAGTATGGTCGAGACTATATCAGGATTCTCATATTTTCTTATAGTGAACTGTCCGGATACTTTCTTTGGCTCATATTCTATCTTGGCAAGACTTTATTCAATCTCCACTACTGCTTTTCGAAAGGCTACAAAATGAGGGTAATACTGTCCTCCCATCGTCGGTCGAACATAGGGTAAGTAGTTTCTCTTCACAATACTAACTTGCTCCTCTTCGAAAGGACATTTGGTTATGGTGGCCACTTTATCCCTCCAACTTACTATAAAATTACTGACAGTTTCTCCAAGATTCTTCTTGAAAAGTTCGAAATCACGGCATGTAACCTCCAGTTCCTCATCATACTTGTAATGCGACATGAATCATGGACAATATCCTCCCAGCTGCGAACCTTGAATTCCTCGAGGGATAGGAACCAATGAAGAGCATTGTCCTTCAATGTTTGTTGGAAAATATGGGCCATTATTTCCTTGAAGGCATATAGGAGAGTCATGGAGGAGTGGTAACTTAGGAGATGAACAACTGGGGGCCCTTTACCCTAAAACTTCTCAATATTGGGCATCTTGATCTTTTCTAGTAGCCTTGCTTTAGGCTAGGGAGACATATGGGTGTAATCCATGTAGTTCTCAGAGATTCGAACCTGGTCAGACTTCTTGGTCAACAACTTAAGGTCCTCCTTGACCTTGTTCAACTCCTCTTCCTTCGGATCAGTAGTTATTCACAGGTTATCCCCTGGATGGGAAAGATTTGACATATAGAGATGGGAAAGTGGCGGATAATTAGCAGAAGGGTGTGGAGTGCGCTAATATGCTTTCGGGACCTAAATAAGCTCAGGTACAGGTGGACCCATAGCGTGAGGGAATATGACCTAGGGCTCCTTGGGAATAGGGACCCAATTTCACAACATCTTATCAACCTTAGTTTGAAACTTATCAATCTTGGAGGTAAGTTGGACTAGAACAGTCATCAAATCAGACTGCACATTTGATAACTGGTCTACGTTCTCCATGCAGAGTTGGTGAAGGTGTACTATGGACTCAGAGGAAGTAGTGAGAGAACTAACGTAGATTCAGGGAGGTTCAATAAAAGGTTAAAGCCAATAGGGAGCCAGACCAAGGGTTGGGTATATGATCGACCTGAGAGGGAAAAAGATTCGAAGTTATTTTTGAAAAAGGGAAGAATCTTTTATTGGAAAAAAAGAAAATGTTTTTGACATTTTTTTTTTGGAAAAAGGTGGACAAAATGTTTTAGGTTATTTTGATAAAAGAGGTGAAAAAATGTTTTGGACACTTTTCATAAGGACGGAGGAAAAACGAGAGAAGAGTCTTCACATGATTATTATTATGATTATATTTTCACTTGTATTAGGTTTATCTAAATGTAAAAAAAAATGCCATATGGGACCTGAACCTGGGAAAATTGGGTCTGAAAAATATGTAAAACATGGTTTAACTTGTTGCTTGGCTCATGAATAGGGTCCCGTTTTGAAAAAAGATCAAATCGCATGAAAATTTGGGCGTCATGCCGACCCATCATTTCGATAGAGTTTTGGGTAGTAACCGACAAACTAAATATGAGTGCCCTAGGTTTAACGCCTATATGAGGGTATGCAGTTGTTAGGTTAGTAGAAAAGTTTCCCCCTTTGGCATGACTTCCACGATATACGTCTTTCTTTTGAGGGAAATTGGTATGTGTGGATAATCCATTTGATATACCTGAGTGTACATGAATTGCTTCGTAATATACCTCGTGGGGACTATACGTGTGAGAGCGAATTCGATATACTCAACGTACGTGAAATAGTTCCATGCTATATACCTCCCGTCATATCTTCGGTCAAGCAGTACGATGCGAGGGGGGAGGGGGGGCATTTGATATACGTCGAAGGTACTTAGCCAATGAAAGGTGAGAACCATATTTCGTAGGCTGACTGCTACCTGTCGGACCAGCGCCCATCATAAAGTGACCCAGCGGCCATCATACGTCAATAACCATGCCCTTGGTGATGTAGTGTGAAAGATTCATGATTTTTTATTAGTATATTATGGAGAGTATTTTTATTTAGCATGAGTACTATACTAATAAGGAATAATGTACAAGTATTGTGGAAAGTAAAACTAGCATGGAGACTATACTAAGTATGGATATGTGAGAGTGAGTGATGTGTGAATATCTATAAATGAGTTTGTGGTAGTGAATCTAAGCATTGATCAATTACAGATGGTGTGCGATAAGTGTGAATGATCATGGATATATACAAGTGTGAGAATTGGAGGTGTGTGCTAGTGACACCTAAGCATGGATATTCTCAGTGGTGTGTGAAGCATGTCGATATGAGTGAACTTGTATACAAGTGTAAGTAGTGTGAGGTATACATGGAGATTATTTACATGTGTGTGAAGTGATAAGTGGGTGAGAGGTGATACAAACATGAGGTAGATATATACAAGAACTAATAGAGGAGAAAAAAACAAAACATAAAGGTAGGTGCATACGGACACAAGTAGATAATGATAACACCCATTCAAACAAAGTTTATCCCTCTTAAGTTTGTCCCCATCAAAGTCGCCACTGTGGTCATCCCGATATCTTCCTCTTTCTTTTCTCCTCAGGCACTTTCGAGAGGAGGATAAATAGGGAGAGATAAAGGTTTTACGCCCCTCTCTACGTTATGGGGTGCTTCATCCAACGTGGGTTTTGGGGTGATGTAAAGAGATAGATTCTTCAGCCCATTTTGCACAAAATAGGTAGAAAAGAATTTTGCCTCCTCGAGAGAGCGACATGAAAGAAAAACTAATGCTTGCGAAACCAATTAGATCATAGGTTCGGTGGCTAAGTTACGAAATAGGAAGGTCTTAGGCACCCATCCCTCCCGTTCGGTCTCTCAGGGGCTTACGTTACTATTTTCCTTAATATCTCCCTGAAGTGTGTGTGCGTGTATATATAAGTGGAGATCGAAATCGCTCAACTGGCACCATGGAAAAGATGGAGTGAGGTCATCCAAAGGAATGCTCCCATAATAATAATTAGAAAATAGGATATGTGCGCTTATCGAGATATTGATCATTATGATGAAATGATAATATATGTTAGATAAGATGCGAGTATGATTCACAAGTATGATATATATGAATAATATATGTATTAAATAGGAAAAAGATGAAAATGTGAAAATAGGACGCGAGTTTCAGGTTTTGACACGAGACGCCTACGTAGCCTATAAAGGCATCAACGTACATGTAGTTCGCATGCGGAAAAAGGGTGGGGTTCATGACATAAATCCAAACGGGAGTTTATTATATGTGTGTGTGTAGAAAAGATATTTTTACTTTTGATAAAATGTAGTGAATAATCCCGATGGAACTTATAGGTGTAACTCTATTTTTCTTTTCTTTTTATTGTAGAAAATAAATTATGTTTAATATAGCTAATAAAGGATGAGATGTTAATGTGTATGATCTAAAGTAAAAACTAGATTAATAATTTATGTTACTAATGCAAAAATTAACAAATTTAAAGAGAGAGAAGGATGTTTGGAGCTTATTTAAAGACTTGAAGATTGGCCTTGATCCTTGATGAGCTTCCTTGCAAGTTGGGATTAATGTTGGATGAGAGAGAAGGAGATTTTTACTACATTGGGTATGCGAGTGATGGGAATGACAGGAGGAAAATTATTTACACAAGGAAGGTTCGTTGATTATAGAAGAATGTTGTTGAGATCACTGATATTAATAGATCTGGGTTGCCTTTCAAAGTGATCTCGTGCTCTCCTTATATAGGGTAGGGGGACTACCGATCCACATAGTCCTTGACCTGCCAATCGGTAGTAAGCCCAAGACACATTGTCGATAGGCAGGGGAAATGAACCTACAAATTCACATTCTCATGTAGATTTTCTGGAAAAATGATCATAAAACGCATTTCGTAAGTCCAAATTGTGCATGGGGCATACCGTTAGAAAGGTCATTTAGAGTTGATTATGGGTCAAATGGGGCTCGAAAGTGCCTATTGGTCCTTTGGATAGAAGATCGTCGGACGAAGATGGATCATTCGTCCAAACCATAAGTCCAAATCGCACATGGGATGGACCTTCTAAAAGTTTGTGTGAGGTACTTCGATGTTCCAAAGAGATTTTCTCGGTTCGGAGAGTTGACTTTGGTCAAACAGGGCCCAAAAGTGCCCGATGACCCTTAGGAGTAAAACGAATTATTCGTCTGTAGCATAAGGCTGATTCGCACATAAGGCAAACCGTTGGAAAGGATTTTCAGTGACCTTAAAATATTTTTTTAATCTCATTTGAGCTGAAGAGTTAAATTTGGTCAAATAGAGTCTGGGACTGCCCGATGGCCTCCAGGTCAGTTTTGGGCAGAAAATGCATCTTTTATCCAAATAGTTATGCCATTTGGGAAAGGGGTTTTAGTGCTCTTCGAAGATCCATTGAGCTTTCACTCTGAGCACAAAGTTGATTGGGGTCAAATTGAGGCCCGGGAGCACCCACTGGCCTCCAGATTGGTTTTTTGTTATAAAATGGTCTGTTCGGCTGAATTGTTATGCCGATTCGCGCAAGAGGGTGGACTATTGGAAAGGGAATTCAAATACCTTCAAAGATTTATTGGTCTTTCTCTCGGACAATAAAGTTAATCGAAATCAAATGGGTATCGAGTGCGCCCGGTGTCCTCTAGATCGATACTCGAAGTATGAAGTAGGGGTTGTAGTGAATTGGGGAGGTGCTAGGGACCTAAGGAAAGACTTAGGGCGTCTTAGAATGTGGTGTCTACACCTTAATCTATAAATTCATCCAACCTCTTAGCTTCCTACATACTATAAATACACAATATATCCTATCTAAGTGGGAAAGCTTTGGCGGCGTAATCACACCTTGTAATTTTATCCTAGAGATAGCAATATAAACCCAAATCGGCTTTACCCGTGGATATAAACTTTTTTCCCACAGCTGAACCATGTGAAACTTTTATGTCTCTTGCACCTTCTCTATTCTTTATCTTTATTTATTTATATGTGATTACAAGTTTGGATAATTATAGCTTAGATCAGTCTCTAAATTACCTTCTCCAAATTTAAACATCAACAAATTGTCACCGTCTATGGGAAACAACAAGGCATAGTCATTTTCCCTTAATTTCTTTCAAAAACCTATCCTTAAATCCTTCTAAACGACGGTTGAAATCCCAGAAAAAAATCTTGGTGGGGGCAACACCTTTACCCATTTTTATCCGCCCGACGAGGGGTATTTGCAAGGTATTTTACTCAACCTTGCCAAAGGGCAAGAGGCGACGCAATAATCAATGACGCAGCTGACTCAAACGCTTTAGCAAGATCTGAAGTTACTCTATTCTCTTGAAGGGAAATGCCACCTCCACCTGCTAGAAATGAAAGCAGTTGATTTTCTAGATTTTCATGTGACAGTTCTTACCATCTAGGAGTAACTTTCTCAATTAGATCTTTTGACTACCATGACGGGCAGTCTCTTACTCCAGAATAACCGAGTGCCTTGGAAAGGTTGAGCAAGGATTCTGCCCTCGATCGTATCATTTCTCGAGTAACTAGGGTCCATCATAGGTTATCATCTAAATCACACAATCATCATGCCGAGCGTCTTAAAGGATCATTCAAGGCTAGAGTTAGCATCCGAGGATCCGTGCATGTCGAGTTGACTTCGTAGGAAGAGATCTCAACACGAATGCATAGTAGAGGTGCTTAAGATACCTCAACCAAATCTAAGACAAAAGATTATTCTTTGAAGGGGTCAACATAGTGACTGGAAGATCTCTTGGGGGAGATATCCAAGACTAAAAAATCCCTATAAAGGAGCTTTGTAAAGCGTTCTCCCTTCGTTCCATCCATTATGGATTTCCTCACACCTTCCAAATTCATGCCACAAGTAGTTCCTCTTAAATATGATGGTAGGATGGAACCGATCCTCCATGTTGAAAAATGAGGCCACTGCTGATATCTATTTTGTCCCTAATGAGATGCATTGTAGAGCATTCTCAAGAATCATCACTAGATTTGCCCAAATTTGGTAGAATAATTTACCCTGAGGACAAATTTTCAGTTTCCAACGGCTCGAGGAACTATTCATTAGCAACATCTATTTCAGAGCTAAGACTATCAAAAGAGTAGCCGGTTTATTGAGCATTTGCCAATGACCAGGAAAAGCTACTCATGAATAAATTACCTGCTTCAACAATGAGAAGTTGGAAGTGGTGGACTATGAAGAAAAGACTTCCATCACTGCTCTGATGAGTGGACTGCTTCTCGAGAAACTGTATTATTCATTGGCAAAGGAAACTTCTAAAACCATGATAGAATTAATGGCTAAGGCTAATAAAATCATGGACGTTGAGGAAGCTATAGCTTCCAAGAAAGTTCTAGGAGCCAAATATAACAATCAAAAGAGTTCGGATAAGAAGGAGTAAAAAGACCACAAAATTGAGAAGCTCAAGAAGTATGAGGAATACAGTCCTCTCACCATTTGTGTGAATCATATCTTAGAGGAAATTAGGGTCAGTAAACTCTTGAAACGACCTATAAAATTAAAATCACCCCCTAACTGAGGGAGAAGTCTAAGTATTATAAATTTCACAAAGATCATGGGCATACCTCTAATAATTGCATTGCCCTAAAAATGAAATTAAATGTCTTATTCGCCAGGGCAAGATGACCAAGTTTATGGATCGAACAGAATAACGGAACTCCAAAAGAAGATCAGAATCCACGGGCAAAGGCAGAGATGACAAGAAGAGAGGTCGGGATGATGATTTAGAAGACGATCCAGACTTAATGAAAAAACCCCAAGAGTCAGAGCTTGATATAAAAATGATATCCTTTGATTGTCATTTTATCATAGGAGTATACGCCAACGATGGAGATAAAATAACTGAGAGAACGTCCTATTTGAATGAGGCCAAAGCTTGTTCTTACATTCGGTAGATCAACTTATCAGATGAGGCAGATGGCCGACCCAGAAAGTTGAACAATTACAAGTTAGTCATTGGCTTTTTTCAGAACGACCTATCAAGAGTACTCTACCCACATGATGAACAAAGTTTTTGAGGGTATAACTAGATCACAATGAAGCCAGAAGACATGTATAGTACATCTTTCATCACCAACCGAGGTACCTACTATTATAGCGTTATGACTTTTTTACTCTAAAATACTGGAGAAACATATCAAGGATGGTAAATAAAGTTTTCGAGGAGTAAATGGGGAAGATATGGAAGTATATGTGGATGACATGTTCTTCAAGAGCAAAAAATCTGTCGACCACATCAAAGATCTAAGCCAAACATTTAACCAGGTTAACACCAGATGAAACTCAATCTGATTAAATGCATGTTTGGCGTACCTGAGGGGATGTTCTTAGGTTTCATCATGAACCAAAAAGGAATTTAAGCCAATCTAGACAAGATCAGAGCATTAACTGATATGCAATCTCCCTCATGTAAGATGGATGTATAAAAGTTGACTGGGAGGGTGGCAGCCCTCAACTGATTTCTCTCTCGAGCCCAACAAGTCTTTTAGAGGAGCAGAAATCACGTATCTTCGCCTGGAGAAATTGTCCTTATCCTTTATTAAAGCATCAAGAAGAATAAAGCCCTACTTCTAGGCATATACAATTGTGGTCTACATAGATTTTCCTTTACGCCAAGCAATTCACAAACCAGAAAGATTAGGGAGATTTATGGCATAAGTAGTGGAGTTAGGAGAATATGATGTACTTTATGAGACAAGAATAATGGCAGTGAAGCGAGAAGCTGTATCGAATTTCATTACTGAATTCATTTATCAAGAGGACAATCCGAATTTTCTCGCTTAGGAGACTTCCTTGGAAGAGAGATCAGCCCCAAATCAAACTAAGCGAACTCCTCTGAAAGAAGGATCTACAGCTGATAAACTTGAGATGTCCGATGCACAATAAATCACTCAGCGATATGAATAATAAAGAAAAAAGTTATCGGTGCGAGGAATCCTAAGTGAATGGCATTTTGATGATAACATCTCTTTCAAGAATCTCTAAGTAGATGGATCTTCCTGCAACACGGACAGTAAAGAAAGGCTCATTATCAACACCCCTAATGACATCGACATGGAATATGCACTTTATTTCTAGTTTCAAGCCTCCTATAATGAAAAAGAATATGAGGCACTAACCATCGGATTGGAATTAGCCTTATCATTGGGTGCCGAACAGGTCATAGCCCATAGTTACTCCCAATTAATCGTTAATCAAATGATCCAAGTATATGGGGTGAAGGGGATCTCATGGCGAAGTGTATTTCCAAAGTTGTTGAAGTCATATCCAAACTGTTTGCAGTCAAGATGGTTCGAATACTAAGAATTGAGAATGCACGAATGGATGCACGTACTAGCTGGCCTCAACGACCAAGATAGAGCTCTAAAGGACTATTACAGTGGAGATCCTTGCACACATAAGCATTGACAAGGAGACTGTCAACTTAATCTCCATAGATTTAGGACCTTCATAGATGAATCCGACCCTAAAGAGGTGAGAAAACTAAGGTACAAAGCATCTCGTTATGTGCTAGAAAGGGGAGTCTTATATAAAAGGAGCTACACTGTTCTTTGCTCCGATGTGTACACCCCACTGAGTATAAGATTTAATCAAGGAGGTATATGAAGTCTCATGTGGAGATCACTTAGTAGGACTATAACTCTTAAGACGAATAACAATGCAGGGGTATTAATGGCCAACTATGAGAGCATACTGTACTTGGTATGCTAAGAAATGTGACCTGTGCCAGAGATTCGTCGCCTTACATAGAAGACCTGGCTACACTAAATCCAATCTCTTTTCCTTGGACTTTTTTCCATTTGTGGAATCAATTTTGTCAGCCCACTCCTAAAGATAAAAGGTCGATTTAAATACTTGTTGGTTGCCATGGATTGTTTCACTAAGTGGGTAGAGGCTGGACATTTGGTGGAAATTACCTATAAAATAGTCTTCTAATTTATATGGAAGGATATCATATGCCAGTATAGGATGTTGTATGCCTTCATCACTAGCCATGGTACTCAATTTGATAACCAATAATTTGAGGATTATTGTTTCTAGTCCAAAATCCAGAAATTTCATTATGCCCAGGACATCCTCAAAGCAACGGTCAAACAGAGGTAATTAACAAAACATCTCTTGATGGTTTTAAAAAGAGACTTGAGAACACAAAATGTCACTAGATTAATGAACTATACAGCGTTCTATGGGCCTATAGAACTACATCGGGGAGAGCTACTATCAAAACTCCATATATATTGTCATTTGGAATAGAAGCAGTGGTTCTGATCGAAGTGGAATTACCAAGCCATCGAGTGCTTAATTTTGACTCATAGAAAAGTGATATCATAAGGAGGTTAGACCTAGACTTGATGGAAGAGGTAAGATAATATGCGTCGCTTCGAATGGCTACTTATCAGCAACGCACTACTTGATTTTATAGCAGCAGAGTTAAACCAAGCAACTTGAAAGAAGGATATTATGTTCTTAAAAAAGTACCCCAAAAGAGAAATAAATTGGAGGCTAATTAGCATGGCCCTAACCGTATCTGGGTGATTGTCCGACCAGGAACTTACCATTTAGAAACACTTGAAGGAGAAGAATTCAACCACCTCTATAATGTTGAGCATGTCATAAAGTATTACCAGTAGTTATGAAGAAAAACTTTATGTAACAGTTATGCTCATTTCAATAAGAAAGTATATAGTCTATTATCATTTGAAATTCCTTTCTTATGTTTTTTTCGAGAATAAGAGATGACAATCATCTCAGACAACAACCAAGCAAAAGTCCAAAGCAAAAAGTAAAAAATTTATATGGAAATTCATAACTTATGTATGGCTTCATCGTTAACAAGTCACGAGAAAGAAGTTCCACGAACGAGAATTTCCCAACTGTCTCAAAAACTTCCTGTATGACACCTAAATTCAAGAATAATGATCAGACAGAATTAAATTAAGATAAGATCCTAAAAACATTTGGTCGCCAATGGTAAGTAATGGAAAACACTTAGTGTAGAAATGACAAAGATCGGTTTTGACAAACTTAAGCGCGTTAGTAAAATCTAAGGCCGGATAACTCAAGTTCGTCCCAAAACATAAACCCAGTTAAGCAGATTAGTTGGCTGGAATTGCCGACCAACTAATCAGAAAGCTTTGCTGTTAAACTAATTCCAAATACATAATTAATAGTTTTTTGTCAACAAATACGTTTTATTAAAAGGTCCCTAAAAGATCAAACAATATTAAATAGTAGAAGATAAATACAAGGGAAAGAGAGAACCAATCCTCAATCGACAGGACATTTTCCTTCAGCTTTATCCATCCTATCAATAGGAATATTAAGAGCAGAAGATAAATGGTAGAACTCAAGAAAATTAGCCTATCATGACCACTTGAACTCAGTTTGTTCCCCAGATGTTGTGGATGAACATAAGTGTCTTCATCATGTAATCTAAAATCACCCAAATAATTCCTAATCAAGTTCTGAGGAATGGCATCAGTGGGGATCCAATTAGCATCAATTCGGAGGGGAACACCTCGATCATGCCAGTACCATAATTGGTCTTTTTTAGGAACCTTCATAACTGTCAGCTCATTTACCTAACCCCATTTATGACCTTCACATCGGGATTACCCTAACTTGTCCCCTAGATGCGCCAAGGCTTCATCATAGCCATCTATCCATACGGCCCTAGGTTGCTTATGGAAATGGAAAGAGAGTCAATTAACCTTATCAATGAGTTTCTTAGTAGCCACATCCTTACTCTTAAGGCTTCTTGATCATCTAAGGTCTTCTTGGACCTCTTCTCCTTAATGGTTGGCCGAGCTACCATAATTTGTTTAGATAACTGTCGAGACATTATTTTTTCAAAATTTATGGTTCTTCCATCAGCCTGACATTCTCCAGCTCCAAGAAGGAGGAATCTTCATATTGAACAACCCAAGAGGACGTTTTTAGTCTCTCCAGTTCATTCCTAAGGGAATTATTTTCCTTCTCTGACAGGCAAGCCACCTCTCGAACACTTTCCACTTCACGATTCAACATGAAATCTTTCTTTCGAAAGGTCGAAGAAATATCTTGGAGTTATTTTTAATCAAAACCATGTTCAATGATCAACAAGTTATACTTTGCTTCATAATATGTGTAAAGTCTAGAGAGAAGCCTTGTGACCCTCTTGCATTTACTCAAACATTTCATAATAAGCATCATTATTTACCACTGCCTTGTCAAAGAGTCTTTAAAGATGACGGTAGGATTCCATCACTTGGTTTGAAGCATCCAAGCTGATAAACTCAAACAATTTATCTTCATTAAATTCCTCATGCCCAATGCGAAACAACTTAACACCTCTTCTGTATAAATGTCTTTTGGAAACTACAATGGCATTTTTCCTAGATTTAAATTGGAAAAAATACTATAAGCACTACAGTTGATCAACAAGTTATGAGAAACAATATAAAAGTCCAATATAAAGATTTATTATTATTGAAAGGAAAGGGTACATCTCATAGAATCTTCTTCCTTATTATAAAAAGGGAATCAAACATTACAAAATTAAAGAAAAAATGCTAGCCAACCAAGAAGTTACACCTTCTTCTTGCCATGGGCCTCCTCTTCTGCTAAAAGGACTATTAACAGAGAAGCTTCTGGTACTATTAAAGACTCACTAGTTCCTTCCTCATCCTCTATCTAATCATCAATGTTTAGAGGAGTTCTAGTATTGTACTAGTGTAAGAGTTTGGAGTCGGTAGCAGTGTTGACCTACTTTAAATACAATCTACAGCCTTCCTTGAAGGCAACTTTCTTTTTGTATTCAATCTGGAGGGCATCAACAGAAAAAACTTTGTCCCATCCCCTAGTGAAGGCATCTTTTTTTCCCTTTTTTATAGTGGCTTTTAGTTCCTCTAACTTCCTCTTTTCATCATAAATCTCCAAGGTAGAATCAGTGATAGCCTTCTCGATGTCCTTCTTTTGTTTCTCATCATTATTCAAGAGACTTTCCTATTTTACCTGATCCTTTTTATGGGCCTCCTTTATGGCATCCAACATACCCTTCAAGATTTTGAAGGCCTCTTCAACAACCATAATGATTCCCTTAATTAATCATCCATTATAAGCAACTCATCATAGTCAACTAAAAACTAAAAAAAATATCAACATAAGGCAATAAAACAATTAAGGAAAGCAAAAATTAAAAAAGTCAGGCTTTTGTAAATAATTACAAGACCTAAATTGTGGTTGGCCCTCTCGAGTAATCTGGCCTTGGAAATGGGAGCATCCATCGACCTATCCGTGAGAAACAACCTAAAATGGATCAAACCCTTGGCAAACCAGGGTTCACTTCCACAGATGCAGACACAATACATGCCTGGTCGGCCTAGGTCTTCTGTGCCAATTCCTGTTGACCAGCAGGACCTCTAATTAATCTCTTAAATTGAGATTCAGTATTCTTAGTCTCATCGGTGGTAAAAACCATTGGCCTCTTAGATCCTTCACCAATAGCCTTCTTCCTCTCAATAGGTGGGGGGACAGGGCTATGAACATCAAATTGGGGGGGTTTTGGTTTCATGATCTTCTTGGGAAATGAAGAGATGATTGGAATCATTAAGTGGTAAGATTAAAAAGAGAAAGAAGTTCCTCCTAAAATAATATCTACTTCTTCAAAAATAGACTCAGATGCAGTAATGGATGAGGCAGAGTATTAAAAATCTATAGGGGCTGAAGGAATGTCCTCATTAGTTTTATCTATAAAGGAGGTAATATAGCTATTATACTCCAATAAAACAAAGTCCAGATGGGGGTGATCTTATCCAATTCTTTACTGAATGGACCTAATAAACTTCAACTCCTCAAAGTTCACCTCTGAAATAAGAGGACAATATTTCTTCATTTTATCTGCAAAAAGGCACAATCTATATAAGTTGTCATATCAGCAAATAGAAAATAGGCATAAAAGAAACTTAAGTAATTTGAGGTGCCGACCTATGCCACACCCCTTTGGGGGGCATTCGGGACCATCGTATCTTACCCCCTCAAGAAGGGGGCATGTTGCTAGTTCTTTACCATGACTCCATAATCCCAATAATATTTACATAAATCATGCAAATTAACTACTAAATCCCTATTGGTCTGACGAGTATTCAAGTAATAAGTATTGTCTCTGTTGGTTCCCCACTTATAGCCCCACTTATAGCAGTACATTAACTCCTCTATTCCTATATGGGTGTCGTATAACTCGTTAAGATGGTTTACCCCATTTACTACGCTCTAACTATTTGGGGTTATCTTAGTAAGGACCACATAAAAATAGTGGCAAAATTCTAAAAATTGGTTATTGAGGGGAAAGGTGATTCCACACTCAGCTATAAAAGTTATCGGTTGTCAATGACCCTCATCTAAAGAACATACATCCACTGACCTTGATACCATTTCTAATATTACACAATAAAAAACCTTTCCTTTCTCCCTAAATTCCTCTAAAGACTCTTCATCAACCATGTAAACCATATTCAAAAAGAAAAAGGTGAAAAGAGAGAAATCTTACAGTTACTAGCACAGTGGATAACTCCTTAGAATAGTAAGAGCGAAGCAATAATGGAAGAAAGAGAAAGTTTGATTGTAAAAGGTGAGACAAAAACGGAGGGAAAATCATACTTTTATAGATACAATGATTATTCTTGATATTTGGGATTTAAAGTGGTTCAGTTTACCAACGATTAAACTTTTGATGGTTTCTCAAATCCCAAGTAAACAAAAGACTAGCCTACCCTCCGACGGTTTGCCATTCTTTAAGTTATTTACAAAAAGTGACATCACCCTAGTATAATAGTAAAAGATTTACAAGTTTGGCAGGTCGATATCCAACCTTTAAACTTTTTGATCTCCGAGAAACTTCTTGAAGAAAATACTCAATTTTTTTCATAAATCCTCAAGTATGGAGCATTGGGGGATTTTGTTGTGGGTCAAAATTATCTAACCACTGGTACTAATAATACAGTGACACCTATCAACACTACCCTGAGACTTATTATGTTGGATCAGAACTTGTAGGCATAAGTACTTGTTGGTCGGCAACCTAGCCGACCACTTCTAAGAAGTTGAACCATTAAACATGGAAAGACACATGTGGTATATTCAACAATCACTATGTATATGCACATGAAAGGACGCACAACTGTCTATTATTATGTAAAGGTGTAAATGCTTGAATCTATAAAGGCATCCCACATCTTAGCTTCCTACATACTATAAATACATTATTTCCCCTATCTAAGGGGGCAAGCTTTGGCATCATAATCACACCTTGTTATTGTATCCCATAGCTAGCAATACAAACCCTAAGAAACTTTATCCATCGATGCAGGTTAATTCTCGTAGCTGAACCACGTGAAACTTTTGTGTCTCTTGCACCTTCTTTATTATTTATCTTTATTTATTTATCCGTGATTATAAGTTTGTATAATTAAAGCGAAGATCAGTCTCTAAATACCTTCTCCAAATTTAGACATCAACATTCTCCTTGGATCTGAATCTCATAACGCACTTCCTTAGGAAGTAGTTCAGAATAAATTTATTCCCCACCTAAAACTCCAACTTACACTTCCTCTTGTTGGCGTAAATATTCTACTGATCACGGGTAATCGTCATACACTCCTTGTTGAGAGCCATCTTTTCTAATGTGTTCGTAATGATATTCGGACCAAACAACCTTGTTATCCCTAACCCCACCCAATAAATTGACGAATGACATGATTATACATGCTAAGCCTCGTAAGGTGACATACTAATAGTTGGTTAGTGACTATTATTATAAGAAAACTCCACGAGTGACAAGTATTGATCCTAACTCCCCTTAAAATCCAGTACACAGTCCCGTAACATATCTTACAAATTTTGACTCACCTGCTCAATCTGACCATCCATCTGAGGGAGAAACGTGGTGATAAAACTTAACATTATCCTCATTGACCTAAAATATCCTCTAAAATCGATAAATAAAAGTTTTTTCCACGTTGGACATAATGTCAAGAGTTACTCCATGAAGTCGCACAATCTTCGTAATGAAAATTTTGGAATACTTCTCAGTAGTGTAGTCAGTCTGCACCATAAGAAAATGATCCACCATCTTCAATCTATCAATGATGACCTAAAAAGAATAATTTCCTCTCTAGGACCTTATTAACCCCACGATGAAACCCATGAATATTCTCTCCCACTTCCACATGGTAATATCCAATGTTTACAACTCCTTTGCTGGTCTTTGGTGTTGCATCTTTACTAGTTGGAAGGTGGAATACTTAGACACAAACTCTATAATATCTATATTCATACCAATCAACCAATAATGTCTCCTTATGTCATGGTAAATCTTGTCACCCCAGAATGCACCATGAACAGCGAACCATGTACCTCAGCCAAAACTGCCCTATGTAGCTCAAGACCCTCAAGAATTACTAATCGCCCATGAAACCTCAGTTCTCCATCTGAGGTAATTGATTAAAAGAGAACCCCTCTATTACCACAACTTCTCCTGACCAAAGGACTCAGAAGTCTAGGCTTGAATTACCCATAACACAATAGTAGGTGAAACGGACACAACTGCTAAAATCTAACAAATCCATCAAACACAAAGTATCCCACTTCTCAGCCCATAAATCCAATTACTCATCTCCATACTCTACCCATAACGCTTCTACAGTAGTTTTCGATCTATGACTTAAAGAATCTTCTACCACATTTTCCTTCCCTGGATGATACTAAATTGAGAAGTAGTAGTCCTTAAGAAACTCTAACCATCCCTTATGTCTCATGGTCAACTCTTGCTAAGTGAACAAATGCAGAATACTCTTGTAATCGAAAAACAATGTAAACCTCTCACCTAACATATAATGTCTCCAGATATGATGGACAAATACTAACATCGCCAACTATAAAGCTTGGGTGGGTTAGTTGTACTTGTGAGGCTTAATATTATGGGAGGTATAAGATATGGGCCTCTCCACCTACATTAGAACTCCTTCAAGCCTCTGAAGTCATGTACTGGTGTAAACTAGATACTCCATGTAGTCCCATGATAAATCAAGTATGGGTGCTTTTATGAGTCTCTCCTTCATCTCTTCATATGCTCTCTAATAATTTTAGCTCCAAACAAACAGTACCCCCTTCCGGGTGAGGTGAGTCACTGGCATAAAAATCTTTGAGAACCCCTAAAAGAATCTCATGTAGTGCCTATCCAAACCAAATAAACTTATAACCTCTGTGGGCATCGTGGGCTTCCCCCATGCCATTAAATATGATACTTTGTTAAGATCCACTGAAATCCTTACCTACGACCTAACATGTTTTAAGAACTACACCTCCCTCAACTAGAATCTGCACTTGGAGGAATTAGCATACATCATATGTTCCTAAAGTGTCTACAAAATAGTCCTCAAATGGTTTGCATGCTCCTCTTCAGACCAGGAATACACTAGTATGTCATCGATGAACACAGTGACTAACTAATCAAGGAATGGGTGGAACACACTATTCATCAAATCCATAAACATCATTGGTGTGTTGTTCAACCTAAATAACATGACTAGAAACTGATATGATCCACAACATGTTAGAAAATCCATCTTCGGAACATTTTTCTCCTGAATATGCAACTGATGATACCCCGAAAGAAAGTTGATTTTGGAAAAGAACGATTCACCCCTTAATTGATCGAAATGAATTAACGATACATGGAAATGGATACTTATTCCTTATCATGACCTTGTTCAGCTCGCAATAGTCCACACACGACCTTAGGGAACCATACTTCTTTTTCACAAACAACATAGGCTCTCCCCACGGAGATATATTGTTTGTCGAATTATAAATTATCGCAAGTGAACGGGATATTATGGAATAGAAAATGTAAGTACGAGTCGAACCCACAGAGATTTGGTCAATTCGCAGTGTGTTTTCAACTTTCCAACTAGATAATATGGTGTGGGGATGATAATCGCAACTAAGTTAACTAAAATCAACTACGAATAATGAGAGAAACACACGAGTTCTATAAACAATATGGAAAGAATTAGGATTTAGGGGTCCAATTATCATGTAACTAATATTTCACACTAATTTAATGTTGTCATTCCTTTTTTATAACACACATTAAATTGAATCTCATCGTGCTTAATTCGAAAAATATAACAAATATGTTCAAAATATTTTTAATGTCTCTAACAGATGGCTAATATCCCTATTCTTTTATAAAATACAAGTTTTAAAGTTAACAAATGTATTTAGTAATGGACTATCAAAACAATCAAAGTTCAAGCATAATCCACACAAAAAAATACTATTTTTAAATCTCGAAACTTGATTTGAAAAAAGGTTTGAAAACGCACTCTCGTATCATTTTAAAATCAATACCAAATTTGTTATAACAATTAAAACGAGTAGGGAATAAACAACAATTAAATTAATGTGACAATATTATCTCATAATGATAAACTTTACCATACTCCTAATAGGAGAATTAAGCTACCATAATGAAAGGAAAAAATAAATTACAAGAATGAGTAGAAATTTTCATTAATAAATAGACCTTATAACAATTATCTCATAATAATCTTTAATCCTCTAAAAATGATAAAAACTTAGCCCTCAAATTGAATACAATCACTCAAATATTACTCACCAAAATTATATGTGAAATGGTGAGCCCAAGGGTCATTTTTATAGTCCAAGAGGTGAGGTATTTGGTTTTGGGTGAAACTCTCTTTACGTAGCTAAAAATTGTTGCAACCGAATACTCCATCTCATTTGATCTTTAGTTCGGAATAAGGTACTCAATTTTACCCCATCATGTGAAGTGGTGAGCCCAAGGGTCATTTTTATAGTCCAAGAGGTGAGGTATTTGGTTTTGGGTGAAACTCTCTTTACGTAGCTAAAAATTGTTGCAACCGAATACTCCACCTCATTTGATCTTTAGATCGGAATAAGGTACTCAATTTTACCCCATCCCGTGACTCTTATTTTTTTCTTACTAAACACAAATGTTGATTTTCGTCCAATCGGAGGCTAAAAATTTTCAAACTTTTTTTTCGACTTCACAAGTGCGTAAATATTTTTTTTTCGAACGACCATAAAAACCATATTTTTTACCATTTCTCTAGTTGATCGCCAATTTGCATGAAATTTAATCATTACTAGCAAAAATTTTACTAGGAACAAATTGGTTCAACAAAATTATAAAATTATCCAAATGCACCATTTTGCCTTTAAAATTACCGTTTTGAATCCGAATTCAGTCATTTTTTCTTTATTTAACAAAATGGTCCTAAGAGCTTATTAAACAAAATAAAATGGGTCTAACAAATAATAAATTTGGGTATAAAATATATAATTTTGGGTATAAATATACAAATTAATGCACTCATCATGTACTCCTCTGTGTGAACCCCTCACTCAGAATTTGTTGAATCTGCTCCTATAATTCCCTCATCTATAATGGTCTCCTAAAACATAGTTCCCTTGCAATGGTTTTGACACCCCAATTTATAATTGAGGCTTGGTCCAGTCATCTCCTCAAACGTTTGGGCGTAAAATTAGAAATTTTCTTAAAAAACCAACCAAAAACATCAACTTTAGGTCCATTAGCCGAATAGTTAAAGGTCCTTAATAAAATAGTAAACCATCCTATGTAATCATCACCAAATCTCCTCCATTAACCCAACAATTAAAAAATAAGGAAACTTATCCCTACCTTATTGACCCAGCCCTACACGTTTCCCTACGAATACTAATCCGCACTACACGTGTCTTTTTTATTAACTAAACATTTAATCAATTCATAAAATGAATGGTTAAAGGACTTGCATCAATCCCTATAAGAAAGGCTCCCCACTAACATAGAAAAGCACCCCTAAAACTCAACATTTATTCAGTTTTCTAACTTTCCTCAACCCCGAGCATCACCGATTCTTGAGTCCCATCCAAAATCTTGAGAGAAGTCTCGACTTTTAAAAAACTCACATCCTCTAAAATACATAGTCAAGCCTCTATTTGCAACCCCCAAAAGTGAGCTCTTCTTAACTAAGCTCTGCCCAACTAAACAGGGCCACCTTATAGGGGACACTCCCCTCGTGAAAAATTCGGCTCACACTACAAGGGTAAATAATCTCAGCAAAAATTTTGGGTCAATATCATAAATAAAAACTGCGATATAGAATTATTCATATCTTTCTAGACTATTTAAACCCCTCCTTCGTTAAAGAACCGGGTTTGCACTTTGCATCGTCGATATTTTAAAGCCTAGTTGTTACCTAACACCTCTGTATGTTAAGATAGATAAGCAAACTCATATGTTAAAAAAATGCTAACCAAGTGGTACAACCAACTACAATATGAAAACATAATTTATAAAATAGTTCGCAGGAAAGTGATATGAAACGAGTCATTCAAAAACTTTGCTAAAACCAAAGTCTGAAATCTTAATAGTATTCACCACTTCTTTGAGCAAATATTCCCATCTCAAAGGCAACACTCATGAACATGTCTTTTCCTAGAATACATATCAAACATATCTAATTGATTAAATATTTGTCACCTATGTGTATGCCCTCCAACTCATAATCAAAATTCTACGTAAAGCACTAGGCTCTATAAATACCATAATGTCATATATTGTATACCTGGCATCCCGTTGCCTTTGCCCATAAATATGTCTCATTATTGGGAACTAAGTTGTCTTTGACCCAATACCACTACTTAGGTGTGATACCGAGATGAGCTAATGAACCCAATCCTTATAATACATCTCTTGGAATATTATCTATTAGGGATGCCTTCATCTCTAGTTCAAACCTTCTTTCTGATACGAAGTGATCATCTCTATCACGTCGGTTCACCTGAGGACTATGATACCTCTGTGAATTTAGCTATGTTGATAAGGGATAGATAGATATCTGTTGGTGACTTTTTGTCCACTCTAACCCTTAATACACCCCCTCCTTCTACACCTTTAAACTAGTCCATCTCATAAATAATATATGCCTTTGTCAGCGACCTTATGTTAACTCCCATTATGAACTCCATAAAAGCTACTTTATATCTCATATATAGCTTCTCCGCCTCCCAAGCCAAGTCCTCACACATTCACACACATCACATTGGAACCTTTTTTATAAGGCTCATATCAATGACCAAACTTCATATGCTTTCATCTTATGACTACACGGGTACATAGGCATAATACTTAGTCCTTATCATGATCATAAGCCTCAATAATATATCCCTCGATATGTTGTCACCATAAAGATACTTCCATAACTCATATTAACTTTTTAACCCCCTTATCACACCTTGAACCAAATATCAAACTATCTCAAGATGGACTTCTCACGCATACCTACATAACGTACTCTCAAGCGAACATATACGTAAACGATCTTCCGTTATACAAATTGAGCTCCCTCACACACATATATACATGCATACTAATGGTCACTCATTATTTGAATAAACATTCACACACAAGCACTAGTGTGTTCCCAAGTCGACATAGTGACATTCCTACACCTCTCACTAATGCTAATTTTTATACCTCAACATATATCTACGTTTCAAGGGATTCTCAAATTAATGTCTCTCAACATGTTCTCAAATAAAGTAAAAAGTATTCACAAAAATTTGAAGATAGGTAGAAGTATATAGATAATGAAGGGTGAAGAGTGAATGGGGTGCCTAATAACTTCCCCACTTGTAAAATGGTTCTCGAACCCACACAAAAAATCATTGGATCATAAATTATCCAGAAAGGGATAACCTGAACCATTTTGTTTGTTTTTATATAAAATAAACTACCAACTCTAAACACATGACAACCCCTATCACAAAGAAATTAGGTTTAGGTCTAAACATGGTTGTGCAATAAAAATCGGATATGGTGTCGAATATCTTATAAGGGAAATCATCAAATCATAATTGATAACTCAACCTCGAGGATAATATAGAATCGAGAGATAAGCACTCTCACATCCTCACAGGGATCAAAACATAGCATTGAGGCACTACCCGACGCAACATTACGCTTCCCCCTGAGTCCCGTTTGGGGACCATAACACCAAAAATGGGCGTGGTGACTAGCACCAAATCAATAAAAAAATCTATCTCCCGTGCTAGCAATAACCTTGATACCTCCTCAAACACATCTACAAAATCTTGGACAACTAGTATCGACTATAATAATATGGTGATCTCCTCCGATGCATTCTCTTCAATATAATATAAGTTTGTGATAGACCCTCCCCTGAGCCTAGGCATGATTATAAGAAAAGTGATCGCCTTCCTGATGCAGTCAATTTGAGCATGGTACTGCACTAAATAATCCATCCCCAAAATATCAACATAAGTCCTCATACCAAAAAGCAATAAGTCTGCCAAAAAACACAATTGCCAATATTCATTTCCACGTCTCTACAAACATGACGTAAGGAAGCAACCATACCCACTGGGGTATCCACGTGCATAGAAATGTCGATAGTAATATCTAATAGCCTCGAAGTCTCAACAAAAATGTAACTAATAAAATAATGAGACACCCCCATGTCAAATAAAACTCGTTCATAGCTATCGAAATTGTAAAATGTACCCTCAACGACTTGTGGTGGGGCATGTTGGTCCTCCTGGTAGACGTTGTACACACATCCATAATGCAGTGACGAGCGGGCCTATGCTGGGTCCCTAGGTGGTAGTGGCAATACCAAAAATTATGGTGGCGGTGAAAATTCCTGATAATGTGGTGGGGATAGTAAAACCTGATGCTACCCTTGCTAACACTGGCCCAGAACGACCGGCTCTCTCCTAGGGAATTTTTTGAATGAGTGGCCCTACTCTCCACAACTATAACAGCTTCCTCAAAATGGTCATCCCATTGGGTGAGCTTCCTAGCCCTATCCCTGCGGTAAATTCTACTAATCATGGCCATGTTGTCCTTTACACCGCTGCCCCTGATCCACTAGCTCTAATGACATTGGTCATGCTTGTGTCCATCACGGGGGTTAAGGGGCTTATCTTTGGCGTGCGCATGGGATAGTGACTTTCTTGGGTCACTCGGCAATCGTCAATATGGAATAATATGTAGAAATAGAGTCGCCGGTCTATTTTGCACAAAACAAGAAAAAGAAATGATGTCACCTCTAGAGAATCGCATCAAGGAAAATTTTGATGCTTATGAAACCAAGTAGTTTAAAGGTCTAAGGACTAAGTTAAAAAAATATGAAGGTGTTAGGCACCCATCCCTCTCTTTTGGTCTCTCATGGGCATGTGGTTTTCTTCTCCTGTCAGACTTCATGAAGTGTGTGCTTATGTTCATAACATAGATGTAGAATTGAACCGTTCAACTCACGCCATGGAAAAAGACGGAGTGAGTTCATCCTTAGAGGTGTTCCTAAAAATAATAATTCAAAATATAATGTAAGTGTTTTCTGAATCACAAGTCATTGTGGAAGAACCAATGTATACATCGGACAATACACAAGAACACAAGAATGTGATATCCATTAAGAATATATATACAATAAAAATAACAAATGTGCATAAGGGAGGACTCGAATCTTGAAATAACATAGGGTGGGGTTTAACCCATAAATCCAATCGGGGGATTTATCTTATATGTATGTGTAGAGATAAATATTCTTTAAGTGTGAGAATGTGTAGTGAGAATCCCTTTTTTGGAATTTATAGATTAATCATCTTTTTCTTATTTTGGGTTATTTATAAAAATAGAGTATGTGCAAATACCACTAAAAGGTTTGAGATTAATGTATGTAATATAATGAAGTAAAGAGCTAAAGTAGAAATAAAACAACTAATACAAAAATAAGAGAATTTAGAGAAAAGAGTGAAGAATTGAACCTCCTGGAATACTTGAAGTGGATCTTGAGTGTACATATGGTGATCTTGCAATGGGATGAAGGTGGTATGAGTATATGGGGGAATTTACTAAATGAAGTATGAAAGGGACGGAATGGAATGAGGGAATTGGACTTTTAGGTTGGGAACAACTCTGAATTTGAAAGAATGTTCCCTGAATTACTGAGAGGGATGTTCAGGGGTGTCTTTTATAGTGTCATGGATTCTATTTATAGGACAAAGGGGTGTCGATTGGAATGGTCCTAGACCTGCCTGTCACCATAGAACCCTAGACACACTGTTGATAGGCAGGGTCCTGAGGGTTCCATTCGGTGGTCTAGGATAGGCTTTTTTAAAAAATGGTCATAAAATATGAACCGTAAGTCAGAATCGCACATAGGGTGGACCGTTGGAAAGGGTATTCAGATACCTTTTGAATACATTAAGACACTTCTTTGTCTAGGAGCTATTTGAGGTCAAGCAGGGCATGCAAGCGCCTGTTGGTCCCTTTTGAAGAAAAATGAGTCGTTTGTCCGAACCTTAAGTGGGATGGACCATTGGAAAGGGTATTCAGTGACCTTCAAGATTTTATTCAGTTTCATTCGATTTGGAAAGTTGACCAAGGTCAAACGGGACTTGGAAGCATATAGTGAACTTTCAGAGTAAAATTAGTCATTCGTTTGTACCGTAAGGCTGATTCGCGCATGGGATTGACTGTTGGAAAGGGAATTCATAACACTTTGAATATTTATTAAAATTTTCTCAAGATAGAGAGTTAAACGAAGTCAAATGGGGCCCGAGAATGCTCAGTGGTCTCTAAATTTGTTTTGGGGGTAAAACGAATCATTCGTTCGAACCTTGTGGATGATTATCACATGAGATGGACCGGTGGAAAGGGGATTTATAGCCTTTAGAAGATTCATTGAGCTTATTCTCAGAAAAGTAAGTTAACTAGAGTAAAATGGGGCCTAAGAGAGCTTGATAGCCTCCATATCAGTTTTTGATAGTGAAATGGACGGTTCATCCAAACTGTGAGGCCGATTTGTGAATGGGGTGGACCATTGGAAAGGGGATTCAGAGCCTTTAAAATATTCATTGAGATTTTTTTCAAAAAAGGAAATTTACTAGAGTCAAACGGGGCTGAGAATTCCTAATAGCCTCTTAATTTGTACTCAGAGTATGACCCAGGGTTTGCGTCTAATGAGTGAGTGCTAGGGACCTAAGGATGTGCTTAAGGGGGTCATAGGATGTTATAGAGAGCCCCTTAATGGGAAAGCTTGGAATAAGTGAAGGTTGCCGAATGATAGACATTGCATCGACATTGGAGAAGGGGATTTTAAGTCAATTTATTGGACCTAGAGTGTGAGGGTGACCGATTCAGAGGGTCGAGATCAGTTTTGAGGACCTAAGTAGATGAGGATAACCAATTCAGCAGGTCGAGGTTAATTTTCAAGACATAAAGAGACCAAAATGACTGATTTAGCAGGTCGAGGTCAATTCTAAAGTTGTGCTAAAGTCAATCGATTCTGAGGGCCGAGGTCAATTATGAGGACTTTAAGTTGGGGCTACTAATTCTGAGGGCCTAAGTCAATTATGAGGACCTAGCGTTGTGATGACCAATTCTAAGGGCCGAGATCAATTTTGAGGACCTAAAGTTCTAACGATCAATTTTTAGGGCCAAGGTCAATTTTGAGGACCTTAAGTTGGGATGACTAATTCTGAGGGTTGAGATCAACTCTAAGGACCTAAAGTTTGGATGACCAATTTTGAGGGTCGAGGTTAGTTTTTAGGACCTTAAATTGTGACGAATAATTCTAAGAATCGAGGTCAATTTTTAGGACCTTAAGTTGTGACGACCGATTCTTAGGGTCGAGGTCAATTCTAAGGACCCTAAGTTGTGACGGTCGATTCTATAGGCCGATATATATTCTAAGGACCTAAAGTTGGGACAAGAAATTCGGAGGGCCGAGGTCAGTTTTGAGGACCTTGAGTTGTGATGACTAATTCTGAGGGCCGATGTCAATTACGAGGACCTTAAGTTGTAGCGCGGGAATAGCTCTCCTAGGAAAATTTAAATTATCTTGGGGGTGTATGTGAACTTATTGTTCCGTTGGGGATTGTGTTGTCTTGAAACTCCACTGGGGAAATTTACTTTTTAGGTACCAGCTGGGGAATTATAGTGGACTTGCATGCGGGCGCATAATTGATTTCGGTGTGGATTGTGCCGGGGATAAGATTGTAAGGTTAATACAACAGAAATTGTGAGATTTTATAAGGGGCTTAGTTCTCTAAAAATGTTTTTCTTGAGGTAGAATAATGTTCCATACTTTCTAAGGACTTTTGGAAATTTTCTAGGTAATTTCTGGATTTTTTTTTATATTTTCTTATACAAAATCCTAGGGGACTGGTGATAGGCAAGATTAAAGGGGTGCCAATCGGTAATGGCATGGGCTCCTGGGCTTCCTTGGGAAGAGGAAAATGAGGCTAGCGATCGGTATGGGCCGAGGCTTCAAAGCTTTTCTTTTGGGTGGATTACTGAATCTTTGTTGGGGATGTAGGTAACCTTCTACCATTTGGGTCTTCCTTTGGGGGCCATAGGGTATACAGGCATGCAGGTGTAGATAAGGAGGTTGGCAGTGCATGAGTTTGGGTATGTCTGGTACATTAGAAAGAGAGTTGTGTGGCAGATGAGGTGACATTCATTTTTATTTTTTCCTTTTGAGATTTTCTCGCAGATCTATTGTAGACTGGGGGAGCTTAGCATTGACCATGTTGCATGTTTTATTTAACGACTTTGTACCTGAAAAGAGACTCAAAAAGGTAAAAAGAGATGAGTCTTTTTTTTATTATCTTGATTTAGTGTCTTACTCTACATGCACTTTAATTTGTTGCTGGGGTTTTATTTTGAGAAAAAGTGAGAACATTGCATTTTTTAAAATTTTTGAGTAGAGGAAGGCGGTGGTTTAGTTAAAAAGAATTTCCCGTTTAAGGTATTTATTTTGAGAAATACATTTTTGGAAATTAATTTTGGGGAAAAGGGAGAAAAATATATTTTCTAAAATAGGGGATTGCTGATCGACATACCCATTGACCTTCCTATCGGCATATAGATCAAGTCAAATCACTCCTACTCTTTGATTGCACTTTTCGGTATACTAGTGTACTTCTATGGGGCTGAGAATTAAATGGGTTTTTGGAAATATTATTTTTTATCAAGGATTTTGGGTACAAAAGTTAGGGTATGGGGTGTGTTTTCTTCACCAACACCCACATTTCTTCTCTTGCTTTTTCTTTCTCTTATCTACAAAGGGCTCTTCTCATGTATGAAGAATTATCTTCTTATCTTCAAGGTCTGGAGGCCAACGTGTCTCTATGGCGTAATCGAGTCATAGAAAGGAACTTGCTATCAGTGGCGGTACAATTCTGGTACCTACCCCAGGGTTCATGTCTTTTATTTTGGCCTCGGCAAGATCTGTCGTACCTAGAATAATTCTTAGCAATATTGGGGGTCAACCCTAGTATTGTGGCGGCTATGCTAATTTTTATCGTTCTCCTCGGGCATATCTAGCGAAGTTTCTCCATATATATCCTTTGATGACTCGACTATTGGTTACTGGAGGGACCATTCTCTTCCGGTGGTTATGTATGCAATGCATCTGAGGAGTTTTGACGATGCTAGCTTCACCGGAGTTGTTGCTTTGGGATTTACTATGAGGCTTTTACTCTTGATAAGGGACTTTACATGTGATCCCAAAGTGGTTGCAATAGAGACATGGATATCTTATCACCATAATCCTGTAGAGGTGGCACCGACAGAGACCTTGAAAGGTCTTGATGCTTCGAAAGAGGGTCATTCTGATTTTCTGAGGTGGAGCTCGATAATATTGTTCATGTGGCTTGCATAGAGGTTTCTGTGACAACCCGCCTAATTAAATATCGGGTGATCAGTCCTTCATTTAATTAAATCAAAATATCCAGTTGGTTCATTTCAGCATCACTGTCGGAAACAATTTCTTTATTAATAACCTAATAGTTAATCAAGCTAAGTGTCAAAAACTTTTTCCATTTTTAATTTAATTACAACCATTCCACGACATAGAATAATAATATGCAACTACACATCACAACTGAATCAACTATAACAAGAATAAATGTGACTTGAATAACTCTTTAGTTAACTTATAACATTTACACTAAATAAAAGTGATGTCCACAAAGCTTACATAAATAATTACGGCCTCTAGAATCCTGGGCGGCGAGCCCTAAATGAAGTAAATACTATAGATGAGTGAATCAAGAGAAAGGAAGTGTCTAAACAAAATCTGCATCTCTACTAGCAGCTATAATCCATCAGAACATCCATAATCTATGTTGGGCATCCCTGCTACTGGATACCTGATGTACAAGATATAGTAGAGGAGAGAATATCCAAGGAAAGGGGTTAGATCCTGATTGTAAAAGATTTTTAAAATAGCAAGTTCTTAACAATTACAATTAAGCATTTATTATGTACATGTTAGTTTCTCAGTCTCTCTCTTGATAATTCTCACCTCTCGTCTAGAGTGCACACCTATCGTATCTTATTATCTTCCTAGTTAAGGTTCCTTGGTTCCCACAACATGATTCTAACCCATAGCATAACCCCGTATGTCCCATACCATGTGTAATCTAGTTATTCATATTCATTTCTCTTTAATATGAACCAGTCTTGTTACAACCTTGGAATTAAGTGTTCACTTTACTTAATTCAATTCATATTTCATTATTTACTTCTATCTACAACATTACATGGTACATTAAAACACGGTTTATATTTTTAATCTATAATTTCACACAGAAGATTACTTCTCTATATCTACAATGTCACAGAGTAGATTACATTTTAGTTTATATATATAATATCACACTAATTATATATACTAATACGGCAGCTCCCCAGTCACAGTTGCGGTGCATGCATACTCTGCTATCATGTCCTGATACATAATGTCACTGCATAGAGGACTATTGACGGCGTCCCTCACGAATCATATAACATAACACAAACATATTGGAGGCAAGAGTACTCCGTAGTCAAATGGGTCACACACATACCTCCGCTCCAAGTCAACCGTCGAAACTATCATTTACACTGATAACATCTGTCCAAGTTCCTATGCTCAGGGTACGAATCTAAAATCCCTCCCAATTAGGAGCACAAGGATAAGACCGTACACAACGTGAAACCTCAACCTTGATAGCAAGCAGCGTATGTATGTCATACACATAACAAACTATAATATACGTATACATTCCACCTATATAAATATAACATCAATAAAGTATTCACACAACCATATGATAATAATAGGAAATCATCTCACGTATATAATAATAATAATAAGTATTCATCATACCTGTATATAACCATAGGGTATACTCTCAACCCATATAATAAATGCCATACGTAGTATAATTATATCCCGAATATCCTACGTATATTTTTTATTATGACTTTAATTCTCAAAGTATCTATTTCCGAACTTATCTACCCGCACGATGGTGATCATTTAATCCTCAAATAAATTCAGTAGGTAAGCATCACCTCCTACAAATCCATGTCATCACGACTCCCGAATTTCTACAAATTTAATTCACTTTAATTAGGTTTATTCCTTGATAATCCCTAATTCACTCTTAACCTTTTATTACACCTCTTAAGGTTAATCCCAATTATACTTAAGGTTATACCGGTAATTTATGACTCTCTTACTACTGGTCCTAACCTTAAATTATCGTTTATCCGATTTAAACCTCAAGTAATATAATTTTCCAAAATAACTCCTTTAATTAAACACTCATTAATTTCCCCTCGTTCACAATCCCAAAATAATATTATCCGGTTCTTAGGTATATCTTACTGACCTTCTCTAACTCCCATTATATTCAAATAATAATCACTAAAGATTTCAAAAAGTTTTGGGATTTAATCAAGAATTAAAAAAAATAACAAGTTCATCTTTTCTGGGGAGGTCGATCGATCGAAGGTCAGGGGTCGATCGATCGATCAGTCGATCGATTAAGCTTCATAGGTCGATCGATCACCCAGATATCAGCCCATATTTCTGTAACTTTTATCCTATGGGTTTCACATCTTTTAACCATTCAAACCTCTATTTTAACGTCCCGAATTCCTTATAATCCATACCACATGATATAGCAACATATGTAAATAATTCCTACTGATATAAAAAACCTAGAATCATCAAGAGTTTGGATTAAAATGTATATATTTCATATTTTCTAGAAAAACTTAAATATATGTTATCTCAAGTACAATCCTATAACTTTCTGAATTTCTCTAACATGTGATGTTTATTTCGTGGATTAATGTTTACCCACAAAATGATATTTATCCTACATATATCTTCTTTCCAGATATGAATTAATGGAGATATTGATACAATAATTGTGATCAGGGCCGAACTTCAGTATCTTTTCTTTATAAGAGGAGAGGAGTCTGGAAGAGGTCACGGATCCAACCATATTTACGGCTTCTTCGAAAGTGGTGGAAGGAGAGACTGTAGGTCTGTTGAGGAGATTTATCAAGGCATTTTGATGAAACTGGGAGTACATAAAAAGTTCTCATATGGTGATACTATCTTGGTTCTTCTTGATTTGATCAAGGACTTTTCTCTTTCCAACAGTCATTTCTAGCATGGTAAGTTCTTTGATAACTCCATTTCCTTTATTTGTTTTAGTTGCATGAGGAATTAGATCTTTTTAGTGTCTCCCTGACCTGGTCATGTGATTTACATAAGTGAGAAAGAATAAGAACCTTGTGTCTTTATCTACCTCGGGCTAAATTTCCACCTTATTGATTTCCTCCAATAGATCTTTAAAGGATATAATTTCACACAGGCTAGCTACTGGACTGACTTCTTCCTGACTTAGGTCATCATCTGAGCTGTCAAAATCATCCCCCCATCAGATGGAAGCTATGTACTCTTGCAAAGAGTAACTAATATATTCGACAACCTCAATGGCTTAATCGTACAAATCTCCCCATTCAGCAAGGAAGTGTAGTAGTGAAGGGACTAACCGTCCTTGGAGCTTCAAAGTGGTGAGAAACTTACAAATGCTACAGATTTTACTTATTTGTTGAAATATACCGGCCATGTCCTGTGCCATATCATCTAGACTGACTTCTTAAATGGTAACTATCCATTCAACTACTTCCCAAACCCACTTTCGGGCTTCCATGAATAAGCCACTGAATTTCTAACAATCAGCAATCATATTGATGGGAAATTTTTCCTAAACTCTCAGAGTTGGTTCAACACAGCCAATAACTTCGTGCCTCCCCCTCAAATCAGATGCGAACGATGATGCATGCCCTTGTAAGGAGTGGCAAAGCTTGATCGATGAAGCAGGTAGGGTGTAAGGGAAAAGATGGTCAAAATTCAAGAGGTTTAGGTGAGATTGTTAGGATGATCGGTGCTTTGTTGGGAACGATTTGAGTAGATGGGTAAAATTTTGGGTCACTTTCTAGAAAGATGGCATTTGTATATGCTGGAGGTGACCAGTGAGTGGTATTAGGTTTAGGATTAGCTGGTGGCGCGGTGATACCCCAATCAATTAGGCCTTGGATCATATTTTTGAGGTGGAACCATTGGTCGGTGGTATGACATGTAGATCGATGGAAATCACCACGTGCATTGGGTTTGATGTTTTTAGGTAGTGGATTTGGTAATGGATGGGGGTCCAAGGGTTTGATGAGATTTTAGCTTAACAGGCCCTGGTTGACTTTGGATAGGGGAGCATGGAGCTTAATGTATTCTTTTTTGGTAGGATTTGGGTGACTTTCTAGTGCCCAAGAGGTAGGTTGTGAAATGTCATTAATGGTTGAGACTATAGCACTGGCAGGCTTCTCATACTTCATGGGAGTGAACTGTCTGGTCATTTTCTTTCGTTCAGATTCCACTTTGGTAATGCCTTCCTCAATTTCTACACTAACCTCTCGAAGGGCTAAAAAATGTGGGTAATTTTGTCCTCCTATAGATGCTCATATATGAGGTAAGAAATTCTTATTCACAATACTAACTTGTTCCTCCTAGGAGGGTTTGTTAGTCATGGTAACATCTTTCTCTCTCCACCATCCTATCAAGCTACTGATTGTTTCCCATCTCGGTGCGTAACCTCTAACTCTTTATTGTACTGATACTGAGACATGAATTCATGAGCGACATCCTGCCACGTACGGATCATGGATTCTACAAGGATAGAAACCATTGGGGGGAACTTTTTTCAACGTATGATGAAATATCTGGGCCATTATTTTTTCATAGGCACCAAGGAGGCTCATGGCTCGATGATAGCTTCAAAGTTGAACAATTAGGGGTGCGCTTCACCCGAACTTCTCGATGTATGGAATATTGAACTTCTCTGGCAGTCTAGCTTTAGGATAAGGAGACATATGGGAGTAGTCCATGTAGTTCCCAAATATCTTGACTTGGTCCAACTTCTTTGATAGAAATTTGAGGTCTTCCTTGACCTTGTTCAATCACTTCTCTTTGGGATCCACGGGTACTAGTACGTTAGCCCCTAGTTAGGCAAGGTTTAAAATTGGGAGTTGAACAGGTAGTGGTCCATTGGCAGAGGGGACAGGCGGAGCATGTTGATACTCTTTTGGGACTCAAATAGGCTCGGGAGTGGGTGGAACCATGGCACGAGCAAAGAGAACCCCGGGTTCTTCATGAATTTAGGCCCGATGTCACTACATTTCATGGACACCATGATATGAAGGTTGTCATTTTTGGCATCATATCGGGATGCACATTTGGTGATTGGTCACTATTCTCCATGAAGATCTCATGGAGGTAGATCCCAATTTTGAACAAAGTAGTAGAAGAGGCGGTGGAGCTTTGGGAAGATTTGACGAAAGGTCGAAACCAATATAGAGCCAAGCCAAAATCGAGTATGCGATTGACCTGAGAGGGAAAGCTATTCAATTTTTTTTTAAAGAATGAGGGAGAGAGTTTTTGGTATTTTGGAAGGATGAGAACAATATTTTGGCATTTTGGTTTTTTAAAAAAGAGGGAAAAAGGAAAAGAATCTCAGCATGGTTATTATTATTAGGTTTTTACTTGTATTAGGTTTGCCTAAATGCAAAAAAAATGTCAGATAAGACCCGAGCCTGGGAAAATAGGGTTTTAAAATATGTAAGACACGGTTTAACTTGTTTCCAAGCTCATGGACATGGTCCTATTTTGAAAAAAGGAAAATAGCATGAAAATTTGGGTAGTACGCTGACTCAAAATTTCGATAGAGTTTCGCATGGTAACCAACATACTAAATATGAGTTCCCTTGGTCTAACACCTATATGAGGTCTATGAATTTGGTGGGTTAGTGGAAGGGCTACCCCCTTAGCATGACTTCCACGATATACCTCTTGCCTATAAGGGAAATCATTTATCGGTACGTGTCGATAAGACATTTGATATACCTGAGCGTATGTGAATTGCCTCACGATATACCTCGTGGGGACGGTATGTGTGAGGGAGAATTCAATATAATTGGCGTACATGAATGAGTTCCCTACTATATACCTCCCATCGTGAGTTTGGTCAAGCGGTACGATGCGGGGGGAACTTTTCGATATAAATCGAAGGTACGTGGACAATGAAATGTGAGAGTCATATCGCTTAGGCTAACTGCGCCTCGTAGGACCCTCTCCTATCACAAAGTGACCCCCAGTATGGGATAAAATTTTGGTTAATATTTTCATGCTCTTGGTGATGTAGTGTGCAAAAATGCACGCGTCTTAATTAGTATATTATGGAGAGAGAGAGAGAGAGAGAGAGAGAGAGAGAGAGAGAGAGAGAGAGAGAGAGTATTTTTATTTGCATGATGAGTAAAGGGAGTACTACACTAATGAGGAAGCATATACTAGTATCTTGAAAAGTAAATCTAGTATGAAGCATGGAGACTATGCTACACATACATATATGTGAGTGAGTGACATGTGAATATTTTCAAATGAGTGTGTGTGGTAGTGAGCCTATGCATGGATCAACTACAACTGGTGTACGATATGTATAATTGAGCATGGAGATATATACAAGTGCGAATAGTGTGGGTATGCGCTAGTGAGACCTAATCATGGACATTCTAAGTGGTGTGTGGTACATGTGAGTAGAAGTGAAGCTAAGTGTAAGTGTGTGAAGTGAACATGGAGTGTATATATAAGTGTGTGAAGTGTATAAGTGAGTGAAAAGTGATATATACATGAGGTAGATATACAAAAAAGGTAAATAGAAGAGAAAAGGGAACATGTAGGTCAGTGCATACGCACATATGCAGAAAAGAATAACACCCATGCAGAAATAGAGTCTAGTCCTCTTAAAATATTCCCCAGGGAAGTCACCACTGTGGCTATCCTGGGGGGCTGACGGGCTTCCGTCTAGCTTATGCACGGGATTACGCCCTTTCTCGAGGCGCTCGGTCATCGCCAATGTGGAATAATATGTAGAGATAGAGTGGCCAACCTATTTTTCACAAAAGAGGTAAAAGAAATTATGTTGCCTCGAGAGAACAGAATCAAGGACAATATTAATTCTTGTGAAACCAAGTAGTTCAATCGGGGACTAAGTTACGGAATAGAAAGGAGTTAGGCACCCATCCCGCCCTTTAGGTATCTCATGGGCATCTGTTAATCTTCTCATGTTAGACTACATGAAGTGTGTGCTTATGTGCATAATATATATGGATAATGGAATCTTTCCAGTCCCGTCATGATAAAGAATGGAGTGAATTCATCCTTAGGAGTGTTCCCAAAAAATAATAATTAAAATTATAATGTATGTGTTTGTCGAATCACAAGTCATTATGTAAGAACGAATGTATACATCGAATAAGACACAAGCATGCAACAATGTGGCATCCATTAAGATTATATATATATATATATATATATATATATATATATACATGCGCGGACACACACACACACACACTAGGGTATGCCCGTGCCCAAAGTCACGTTGATAATCACAAAACGACAACAAATTTCAAAGTACGTAATTGCAAAACCATTACAAAAAAAATAAAGAAAAGTTTTGTATAATCGTTTATATCATCAATCTTAAAAAACTCTACAAACAAAGCGTAAACACACAATATCGGGTATGTAATAGGGTATTATCTTACCAAAATCTACAAACCTTTTGTTCTCACGGAAGTCGATAGTAATAGTGGGGAGAAAATGTAACTCGAATCTAAACTCAAACTTATACAAATATACATGTATTCATAAATCTGTACAAATACAGTTATCACTGGAGGCAAAAAAAAATAGGCATGTACAACCAAAGTTCTTACCGGAGTCAAAAAATAAAAATGTGAGAAAACATATAAATACAAAATTGTGAAGTTACGAGGCCTGCAAAAATTAACTACAAAAAGGGAAGCTAAAATATCAAAGTAAATTTGAATGAATGAATGAATAATTAAAATTAGAATTATATACACTAATTACTAAAATACTAAAAGTTGCAAGCTTAACATTTGAGGTACAATCAAATACAACAGTTATTGAATGAAGTTAGGTGTGCTTAGAATTTTAAGCTCCAAAGCTCTGACCTTTCTCTTACCTTTTTCTTCTAGTTGTTTTGCAAGACTTGGTCCACGTAGTCACCAGCGAGGATGCCTTGTTCGAGATTCAACGATTTTCATTTAATGATTTTAGGTAGCCTAAAATTAGATGTAGATGTAGGAAAAATGATTTTGAACCCTTAAATTGAAGCAAGTGTTGTCACTTCTTTCAGATATGTCATTTAAAATGAAAAAATTGATGGAATATAAATGGATTATGCTTTCAAGCATGTTTAAATGTTTAACACTCCCCACGTATTAATTTTTAAAACTCCAAACAACATGATTAAAATCGAATTGCAAAAAAATATGAACACACTATGTTTGATGAAAATTCCAAAAATGATAACTTGGTTCCATTTCCAAACAAAAAGAACATACTTCAAACTAAAAACTAAGACATTTAATGTCGAATTCCAAAAAATTTAGATTTGAATGATTATAGAAGGAAAATATTAGTTGTTAAAATATTTGAAATATATATTTTTATTTAAATTTTATTCTTATAATAAAAACTAAATAGTAAAAAACTTGTACTTTTTAAATGAACCAATTCAAACTTTAGTAACTAAACAAAATTTTGTGGATGAAATGATTTGCAAAAGTACCTTTAAGGGCCCTGTGCTTTTTGTTAGGTACACGGTACAATTTTGATTGATTTTTTTATTGTTAAGAGGGTATAGTTTCTATTAACTCCTATAGTTTTGATTTTTCTTTTAGCTAACAAAGTATATAGTTGGACAGTTCGAACACCTAAATTTCATATCATCATCACCTAACCCACCCATCCACCCACATGTCCTCTCATCCACCACATTCAAATATATTTTTAGACTTTCTAAAAAATTTCATACCAAAATGTTTATATGTTTGATCAACTTGGGTTTTTATACCCAGATCTTTGATCTTCTCTTAACTCCAGCATTGGTTTTTCCAAGAACAGTTATACAAAAAATAATATCATTTTATTTCACCAAACTATTTCTCATGCTACATATAACATATAAAAACAAACATATAAACCTTGAGATCTTTACCAAAACATGTTAGACAAAGGAAAATATAGTACACAAATATTTTTTTCACACTCACCATTTGCAGTAGGCAAATATAGTGCAAAGTCCCTAAAAATATCCATGTGACCATTGAACTTTACCTCAAAATCCTTCATCATGATTATGCTTGTTAAATTCCAAGGGCCCTTTAATAAACACCATTAACAAAAAAAATATTTTTTGTGAACTGAAAAATTGATTAGAGACAAAATTAATAGTACTTGTAAGTGAATTTATAAATATATCTCAAACAGCTCAAATGGTGAAAATCTAGCCATATTAGCGTTGAAATTAATTACATAAGGTATATACTTAAAAGCTATTATATTAGTAAACACGCGTATAAGAACACAAGCAGAAGAAAGAAGGTTGCAATAAAAACCCAGGTAAAAAACTCATATATATATGAAACCAAAACTTTTAAATGAGATTTTATGCAAATATCTACAAAATTAGCAGGTGTAATGAGTATGAGAGAACCAATTTTATGCACCGATCTAGAAAGTTAAGATAAAAAATTAATGTATTCCGTTTGCAAATCCCCACATACCTCAAATCTTAGACTTCTCTACTCCACGGTATCATACGTGATGTTACAATTAAGGAATCTTACGGATCCTCAACTCCAATAATGGCAAAATAGAGAGAACAGTGAGAGAGAGTTTTCAAAAAAAGACATGGCGGAGAGGTGTATTAACTCAAACCCACTTATCTACGGGCTAAAATATTAAAACCCATTTAGCTACCTGCTAAAATATGAAAACCCAAAAGTATAGTTGGAGAGGTGGATTGAGAGAGAGAGAGAGAGAGAGAGAGAGAGAGAGAGATTACTAGAAGACATGGTGGAGAACCAAAAGACATGGCCAATAGTAGAACTTTATTCCCCAAAAAATAAATTAAGAGAGATCCGTAGAGTATACACCATAGAACACATAAAAATGAATGTCTTAGTATATGTGACAAATCAACCATAGAACACATAAAAATGAGAACAAAATTTAAACTCACTTTTTTCTTTAGCCATTCCAAAACCTCTTGGTTAGAAAAGGAGAACAAGTTATTGGGATAGAGAAGAGAGATCCAAGATTCAAGCCTTTGATGAAAAAAATGGTAAGATTTTGTTATTATCCTAACCATTTTCACTTGTCTTCCAACAAATGAACATATAAGTAAGGGTATAAGCTAAACATGGGTAGAAAACGAATATTATTGATGCACATGGCTCGAGGTCTGAGCAAGTAAGGAGTAAATGAGGAAGGGTGGTAGAAGTGTGGTTGTATATTGACAGTTCACATTTATTTTTAAAAGATTCCTTCGAATGTTGTGCACCCTTATTCCTCAAATATATCTCAACCATCCATTAGTGTTTTGTTGGCTTTCATCGACACCACAAACTATCTTATCATCTTATCAAACAATAAAAAAAACCATTGTAACTTATTATATATATATATATATATATATATATATATATATATATATATATATATATAAATAATAAATGTGCATAAGGGAGGACTCGAATCTTAGGATCTACTCAAGATGCCTATGTAGCTTAAGGGGCATCAAAGTCCATGTAGTTCGAAGATAACATAGGGTGGGGCTTATCCCATAAATCCAAACAGCGGATTTCTCTTACATAGAGATAAACATGCTTTAAGTGTGAGAATGTGTAGTGAGAATTGTAAGGACACAAATTTCCAATTGAGTCCATATATAGTTTTGGCTCAATTCCGGACAAAAACATTTATTCATAGGATAGTATTTATTGTAATATTCTCAAGCCTATGAAGAGTATGTTGAAGACGTAGCGGCAAAGAATTTAAAGCTTCATCAAAATGCCGGTTTGCGTGCCTCGTTTCTCGTCATCAACTAAGGTTCCATGCTCCCAAGGTATGAATGTAATTATATTTATATAGGAGCTTGGAACAATTTGTATTGGGTGTTAGGTGTAATAAAAACTGCATTTTATTTTCAGAAAGAATCAATTAGAACTTTAATATAAGTATATAAAAGTTTCTGGGCCAAAATCGAATTTTACAAACTTTCTGGTCGTTCGTTAGAAATGTCGTTCGAACGAGTTTTTTCGTTCGAACCAGATTTCATTCGAACGAGTTTTGTCGTTCGAACCAGTTTCGTTCGAACGAGTTTTGTCATTCGAACCAGTTTCGTTCGAAAGAGTTTTGCCAACGACCCTAACTGGTCAGTCGTTCGATATGTCGTTCGAACGAATGCTCGTTCTAACCAGGTATCTAACGAACTTCTAACGAGCCCAGGCTGGTCACTCGTTAGAAGTCTCGTTCGAACGAGAATCAAGTTCGTTCGAACGAGATTCCAGCGGGAACAGTTATTTGGCAGTTTTTTGCAGTTTTTCCCCACTCCTCCACTTGGTTTTCAACCAACTTTTTTCATACATTATTATGTGCGAGAAACACATTTTCCAAGACAACTTTTCCATCCTAATACATCTCCTAGAGAGAGTTTGAGAGATCATTTTAAAAAGGGAAAATGTTCATGTTTGAGTGTTCTTCAACTTAAAGAAATATCTTTAAACACTTAGTTAACACCCAATAATTGTGTTTATCCAAGTTTCTATATTTATATCAATTGCTTGGAGTTTTTGGCACCAGTTTTCTCTACCGAATTCAAGAGACGTTTCGGGTTTGCTTCTACACCCCATCACAAAGAAGACTTTTGTTGAGATTCTACCCACACGGAGAAAGGCTCCATGCTTGGGTGACGGTGACCATATAAAGTCCCATCGGTGTATTCCAAGACCACGGTGGAGCTCCGTTGGTTATCCGCTAATTGGAGGTTGATACAAGAAGGAGCATCACGGCTTGAGAGGGTTCGAGTTTAGGAAGTAAGTCTTTTGTCTTGTATTTTGTAATACCGTTTTTAATGGATTTGAGGCTAGGGCCGTCCCGAGGTTTTTTCCCGTTAGTGGGTTTTTCCTCGTACATCGCGGTGTAGTGTGACATTGTTTATTTTTATCTTGCACAAAATTTAGAACGCATGCTTTAGGTTTAATTCAAGATAAAATTCGGTTTAATTCTCACACTCATTTAATTTGGGACTTAAATTAAATATTGGGTAAATTTGGTTTATTCTAGTCATTTGCTAAAATTGGTTTTGCCTAACTTTGTTTAAATGAATAATCATGACTTTGGATGATTGTTAATTATGACTTAGGCAAATTCTAGGACTTGAATTATGTTTTAATTTGTTTTGAGAAATTAAAACTTGTTGTTATTTTTGAAAGTTGAACCATCACCTGTTTTACAACGCTTCCGCATCATCTCTATTGAGTTTTATACGAAAAGGAAATTAAGTTTTTAATCTGGTGATAAATTAAAAACCCGGGGATCCACCCTCTTCAAGAATCCCTCTTTTGGAATTTATAGATAAACCCACTTTTTCTTATTTTGGGGTTTTTAAAGAAAATAGAGCATGTGCAAATACTACTAATAAAGGTTTGAGATAAGTGTATGCAATGTAATGAAATAAAATGTTAAAGTAGAAATAAAATAACTAATACTAAAATAAGAGAATTTAGAGAAAAGGGTGGAGAATTGGATGTCCTAATGAATACTTGAAGTGGATATTGAGTGTAGATACGATGATCTTGAAATGGGATGAGGGTGGTATGAGGATATGGGGGGAAATTTACTAAATGAAGTAAGAAAAGGATAAAAATGTGGGAGATGGTTTTTTTAGGAAAGGAACAACTTTGAATTCGAGAGAATGTTCTCTGAATTGCTAAGAGGGATGTTCAGGGGTACTTTTCAAAGTAAGGTCATGACCTCTATTTATAGGGCTAAGTGGGTGATGATCGGGCATGGTCCCAAGCCTTCCTATCGGTATAGAACCCCAAACACAGTGTCGATAGGCAAGGTTTTGAGCGTGCCATTCAGTAGTATGGGATAGGTTTTTCGGAGAAATGTTCGTAAAATGTGAACCGTAAGTCATAATTATTCATAGGGTAGACCGTTACTCATAGCCCTTTTGAATTTATTATGCCACCCCTTTGTCTGGGAGTTGATAGAGGTCAAATAGGGCCCAAAAGCGTCCGTTGGTCCCTGGACATAAAGGTTTTGGAGGAAAAAGAATCGTTCGTCTGAACCATAAGGACAATTTATGCACGGGATGGATCATTGGAAATAGTATTCAGTGCCCTTTGAGATTTTATTGATCCTCATTCAATTCAAAAGGTTGACCAAGTCAAACGGGTCCTGGAAGAACCTAGTGACCTTTTAGAGAAAAATAGGTCATTCGTCCGTGCTATAAAAATGATTTGCACACGGGGTGGACCGTTGGAAAGGTAATTCAGAGCCCTTTAAAGATAAATTCAACTTCACTTAAGCTGGAGAGTTAACCAGAGTCAAACGGGGCCTATGAGTGCCCGATCGCCTCTAGATGAATTTTTGAGATAAAACGGATCGTTCGTCCAAACCAGAAGGCTGATTCACACTTGAGGTAGACCGTTGGAAATGGGATTATGATCCCCTTAAATATTCATTGAGATTCTGCTCAGACGAGGAAGTTGACTGAGTCAAATGGGGTCTGAGGATGTCCGATAGACTCTGGATTAGTTTTTGATAGTGAAACGGACCATTCATTCGAATTATAAGGCCGATTCATGCACGGGATGGACCGTTGGAAAGGGGATTCAGATCCCTTCAAATATTCATGGAGCTTCCACTCAGACAAGGAAGTTGACCAGAATCAAACGGGGTCCAGGTGAGCCCGATAGCCTTTAGAGCGGTACTCAGAGCATAACCTAGGGTTTGCGGTGAATGACTGAGTGTGAAGTCCTAAGGAGCTTCTTGAGGGGGTCCTAGGATGGGGTGTCTACAATGTTGTCTTGGCTCGGGTAGCCTTATCCTGGCCACCCTAATGGCGTTGATCATCACCTCTAAATTTCTTAGGGGGCTGCTCACCCTGTGGTCGTCCTGGTTGATGCTACTATAAACCTCCATGTTCCTAGTATGGATAACCACTATCACTAGCCTTAGGACATTGTTCAACTCCATCCTTATCTTTGTTAGGATCATTGTACCTCTGGAAATTTCAATATGACAATGGAGTCCTATGGTGTCCATTACCTGAGTGTAAGTAGTGATGGTCAGGTTACCAAGAAACACCTACTTAATCCTCCATGTAAAACCCTGGATAAACGGATTCATATTCTTCTCCTCCATTATAACATCCTCCGTTATAAAATGATATGGGTAAAATCCCACTCGTACTCAGCGACAATTCTCTTCTCCTATCATAGCCTCGAGAATTGAGCTCTTAAACTCACCTGCTGAGAGGGTGGGAAATACTTTCCCTTAAACTTTGCCCAGAACTATTGAATGGCCAACAGTGAGATGTCCTCCTCTATGGTGACCAACTCCCACCACTACAAATCATCTCCCATGAGTCTAAAACTTACCAACATTTTTATTTTCATCTCAGAGCACTCTATTGGGCGTATGTTCCTCTCAATATCTCTCGTTTATTATAAAGCTACTATAGGGTCAATAGATCTAGTGAACTTGGGTGGGTAGCCTTTACCAAAAGTACACCTGGATCTCTGCAAGGTGGATGTGGTATGAGGGGAAGCTATAGACACAAGTGGTGGTGGATTCTCCTAGTACATAGTGGTCATGTTAGCCATAACAATCTAAGGTATTATGGAATCCAAATCGATTATCTCAAGTTCTTGTGCCTACTCTTGCGATGGATATTACAGATGTGGTTGTGTCATTGACTCGACACTCGTGGCCAGACTAGGATGTTTTTCCCTCCTTTAGGTGTTTACTAATAAAAAAATTATAAAAACATATAAGTAATCATATGAATATAAGAGTACAAAAGTCTAATTAATAAGGCTCTAAAGTATCAAAGAACTCTATGCAAAAATGCGGCGGATGCACTGAGGACCCTAGGATACAAGAACCTGGAATGATTTGATACCAATTGTGGCACCTTATAAAATCCATAGCTAGATTGATCAGGTTTAAATATAAATAATACATGAGTCTAAACAATAAATATCATTCTAAGCATGATTAAAATAAAATAAAACATAATATAGTTAACTATCAATGACATGAGTAAAATCAACATATCTATGATACCAAAACCATAATATAAAAGACTCCATCACTGGAATACAAGACTATCTCAAATAGTAAATCCAACCACTGAATTTAAAAGCTAACTTGATCATAAAAAAATCCCAAAAAGAGTAATCTGGCCCAGCAATAATGAAAGTGCAATAAAAAGAAATGAGCACGCAGGCTCGACACATATATCCTATTATCTGGAAGCAAAGAATGAACAAGAATGCAAGTGAATGAGAGTTGTGGTGACAACTTCTTCCAAAGACAAGAAAAATAATTTAAATAACATGATTAAACCATGCAAGTCTACAAAGAGTAAGAATTTAACTGAATTTGGTCTATAATAATAAAAATGCATCGTCCTCTCATATTTTAGTTATTTTTAAGTTAGACCAACCGAAATAACCCTAAATATAGCATGTGATCTAATCCCCAAGCCCAAGGGAACCCAATGATTAATAATTATATTTCATCTCTATTGATTACAACTACACGGTTCTATAACTAATGTCCAGTACATATTTCTCTAGTATAATTTCATTAAAAGAAGGACAATCATATAAGTCTAATATCCACATAATTATGTTCCCAACAAATACAAGTAATTAGGCAATGCACAAGCCCTCACATAAATACAAATGTATATCTCCATCACCTTCGGGATCACTCGTGCATACTAGGTATAGTTAAAGGTCGTCCTATACCTATAACCTCAAAAAAATAATAAGGGATAAGTCATTACACCTTCCTTCCATTTATATATACCTCAATGCCCAAAACTATACAAAGGGCAAACCCGTTTTGTAATACCCTGTATTTCCTCTACATATTTTAAGTGCATTATTTGAATTGTGAAATTTTCTTCATGTGCTAACTGTGACATGTGATGTCATAATTTATCTTTTGTATATTTTATGTGTGTCATATAATTCATTTGTGAAAATGGAATTAATACATGGTAACTCATTAATTAGTTAGTTGGAAATTAATGTATATTATGAGCGACTATGGAATGGTCAAGGACTAGGTGTCAGGATCCTTGTTTCGATCATTCTCTCGATATTGGGTCCCACCGATCATGAAGTAGTTTGTTATAATGTCGTGTCACACTTAACTAATAAATAATTAGATAATTGATAATTGGACTCGTACCAAAAAAATATTAGTTAGATTATGTCATAATTTGGGTAGGCTTTTGGGACATTAAAATAGTGGGTTTTAGGCCCGTAGGGTTGGTATATGGCTTGGGAAGTGATTTGAACCAATTGGAGTGGTATTTAGGCTCATTGGGTTAAGGCCCATATGGGGCTTATGGTTAATTTCATGCGTAATACTATTAGGACGTGATTAGACTTAACCTAAGCTCATTCTACACAATGAAGAAAACCTTAAGAGACTAAAGATAAGGGGCAGTCAAGAGAGAGGGAACTTTAGAGGTTTATTGACTTAGATTCAACTCCTTTTGCTAAGGCAAGTTTACCTATCTTAAATATTTAATTTAAAGTTTGTGTTATAATGATAATTTCCCATTGGAATATGTAAATTACATGTTTAATAATCTAATTTTTTTTATAATAAAATGTTAATTTCAAAATTATGTTAATCTAAAAATTAAACCTTAATCAATTGTTAATGTTGTAGAGTATATTAGTGTTGAACCCCATAAATAGAAGTAAATGATGAATGAATTTCGTTAGATATTAAATCATATTCATAAATCAACAGATATCCCCTTGTTAATCTGATAATTAAAGTTAATTTGAGACTAGTTGTGTAAAATTAAGAAATTAGGTTTCATAACCTATCATCTGAATTAAATCCTCAATTTCATACTAGAATGTTGTAAAACTCATAGATATGGGTTAATAATCTAGTTTATTCATATCTGAAGGAAGATGGTATTGGTGTTGTTTAGAGGCTTTTTATTTAGGTATTTTAGGTGTTAATGGAAGATTTAGCATTCTGGGGGAGATGGTCATTCCAAGGAGATTTGGACCTCATTCCAATGACTTAGGTTCTCATTTGAATGAGATAGGGAAACTCGTTAGAACTAATTTAGTTCAGTTTGGTTTTAAAATTCTTAATTAAATGGGAATAATTAACATAAGAATTATGGTTTATGGATTAGTAATTTGGGAGTGATTTGGACTGCTATTATGTACTCTTATGTGTAAGCATACCATGTGTAAAAGCTCGTGGGTGACGTACTAGGAGGGATTTTGGATGTGCGTGTATAATGTTGTCCACACGGGTATCTTAGTGATAGAGACGGGCTTTACATTTGCCCTTTTACCTCGATCCTACGACTGACATACCCTTATCCTAAGGGGAGTTACATGGGATAGATCTAGAGTTTATCCTTGGGCAAGGAGGTCGTGAATTATGATAGGAATTCATAATTATTATCCCTTATCGATGGATTTAAGGTTCTAAGTTTGGAATAATCTATAACTATACCTAGTATGCACGAGTTATCCCTGAAGGCGATAGGGATAGGCCTTCATATTTTTATGTGCAGGATCGTGAGTAGTTCATTTACTTATTCGTGTTGGATGCTGTACTTATGTGATATTATACACCAGATTGTCTTATTCTTATTGATACTATACATTAGATGTGCACACTAGCATATATGATGGAACCCTTTTAATAAAATTCAAATGAGAGGAATGATTTTTAAAGATTGGGTTCACTTAGGATTAGGATTAGACGCAGATGATGTTTAGGGTGGTTTGGGTAGGGATAACTTAAGTGTAAGATGGTAGTGGTACTGGGACCTATCAATACCTGTAAATGGGTGAGGCGTGACCCACTCCAACAGAATCTATCTTCAAGGTAAAAATATTTCAACAATAAGTGAAGAGATAAAAAACTAAGCTTTCAATATAATAATGATGTATCTGATTAGAACAATGGGCAACCTAATAATTGAATGAATCTTTTCAATAGTAAATGAAGGAATGGACTACTTGAGAGAAGTGATTCTTTGAGAGTGGAGAGAGAAACACCACAATACATAGGATAGAGCAAGGAGATAATACTCTAGTGAGAGATTTATGCAGAGTAATGGTGCTCTTTTTGTGTTGGTAATTGTGCCCCTATTTTTCTATATATAATAACGCATTAGGTCTAATGTGGATCATGCTCACCAAATGGATATTCCCCTAGGGTAAAATATCTTAAAACACCTTTGTCCTTATTATAATTTGTCACTATCTACCATGATCTCTTTGTTGTGGAGTGACACCTAGTGTAATGTTGTCGGCCATAATGCTAAAAAGTACTATTTTATATGTTTATAAAGTGTTGCTTAGTGAACAATTTTAAAAACTTGCTAGTTACCTTGAGGGTCACTCGCCATTTTCTTTGTTAAAAAGTCTTACAAGTAAGTCACTGAATGCTTCCTAATGAGATAATGTGGGTTGTGTAATGTGAGTGAGTGCGAGTGACCTCTTGGGTTCCTCACAAAAGTATGATCTATTCCCTAAGATGTTGAAGTGGTTGATCCTTATCTTGCTCAACAAAACTTACCTCCCAGCCTCCAAATCAAAACTCTTAAGAGATCCTAACTAGCCATTACCTTGAGCCTTGCTTGATCGGCCACGACTTCTTACTAAGTGAACATGTGTAAAATAATAAAATTGAGTGTTAGTGATACAAGTACTCGCTCGCTTTTTTTATGTTCCTGGAGTGAATTCTCGCAATTTACTTCACTAGGGAGTTAAGTTATTTCTTGTGTACTTGCTCCTATTCTGAGAGCGTTGTGACTTGGAGTTACTCATTCACTCCTTTTGCTTATAATTCTTGCATAACTTATGGAATGCGGAGAGGAGGCTCGTGCCCGTATTATTCTTATACTTGTCCCCCTTGTATCTTAGGGATTATTCATGCACTTGTTCTTATTCTGAAAGCTTTGTGACTTAGGGTTGCGCACACAGTCCCCTTATTGGTATTGTTCGCTTAACTTTTAGATCTGACTTGGGTTTGATCATGAAGACCCCTTTTTGGTACTTTACTCGTAACGTTTGGAGACCTGAGGTTTGATATAACACATATCATTTTCCTTATGTTCTCTTCATTGCTTAGAGAGTTTCTCATGCATCCCTTTTTATTGGGTACTGCTCGTGAAACCCTTCAATAGTTGTGGGGTGACTTGTGTACCCCTTTACATTAACCGCCTTGAACAAAAGTCTCTAGTTTATTTGGAAAGGGAGAGTCGTGCATGAAATGTTTTCTTGTGATTTTAAAAAAATCTTTTGGCTTCACTACATTTTTGTGTTATATTTAATGCTTCGTCATGCTAAACTACAGGGACATGCCTTTTTATACCCCAAGGAGCCACATGTCGTGTTTAGGTGGGTCGTGACTTGTACTTTTTTATTTGGCAACCCCTTTACATTAGTCCCCACATGCAAACGTGTCTTATAGTGTCGAGAGACTTGTGCATGAAATATTAACTACTTTATCATTAGCATAATTAAAATTACACTACCTTTGTTCACTTCCTTAAGGACTTCTCTACATTAACCCTCTTGTCCAAAATAAATGTGCACAAACCAATTTAATGTTCTAGGTGTTCCTTTGTCCTTGAGGTCCCAAACACATTGCCTTTTTGTGTCTATACTTTTGTGATTTTTACTTTTAAACACTTGCTAAAAATATTTCAACCTATCAATTTTCAGGTTAGAGATGCTTCGAGAGCTTTTATCTTGGGTACTCACTCGACTTTGGAGCCCCACACATATAACTTTTTGTGACTATGTGTTAATAATATTTGACACTTGCTCACATTACTCAACTTGTTTCTGAGTTGATACGAATGAAAAAAATATTTGAATTGGGTGCTTGCATACTTTTAGATCCCCAAGTACAATAACTTTTGGTATCTTTGTTCTTGCGTTTTCTACTTGTCACACTTTGTAAAAAGCATTTTATGAGCAAATAATGATATTTTTATTACTTTTCCCTTATGTTGTAGGATTATCTACTCGCCATACTTTTTTATGTAAAACCTTTGGGAGTAAAGATTATACTATCGTCCTTCCCGTATATTGTGGGACTATCTACTGGCACAACACTTTAGGAGTAAGTGTTGAGGCACTCTTATTTCTTTTATCTTATATTATAGGATATATTTGTTCGCGGGACATTGTGTTTTGTAAAATACATATATTGCGAGTGATTTCAAATAATACGAGATATTTTCCCTTGAATTATGGGAACAAGTTGATATATTCATTATGTTTTGTTTTTCAACTGTTCGATTATAACTGTGCAAGTATATCCCCTCGAAATATTACGAGCAGAGATAAACTTAATAAGTAAAGAAAATATATTTCTTTGTATTTTGAATTTTTATGATGCTTTTCTCGCTATATTTTTAAGGAGGACGTGGACTTGAAAGTGTATCCCCTCATAATATTGTGAGCAACACAAATAGATTTGGACGAAAAATGTGTAATTCCTCCTGCTTTGGAATTTGTACGCTCCCTTGCTCACTATATTTTGTAACATTAGGCAAAACTTCAAAATGTATCCACTCAGAATATTTCGAGTAAGGTTAGATCCATTAATGAGCATTTTATTCCTTATACATTGTAAATTATGCATTGCTTTTCTCACTATGTTTTGTTATGAGAACATGAACTTGAAAGTAGATCCCCTCAAAACATCGCGAGCAATGATAAATGCTAGAAAATTGAATTTCCTGTACTTTAAAATTTAAAGATTTCCTTGCTCACTGTGTTATGCTCTTTGAATAGTCTTGAAAGGATATCCCCTCGGAATATTGCGAGCATAGATGAACTAGTTAAATAGTTATTTCTTTCTTTTTTGGAAATTTTGAACTGCCTTGCTTGTTGTGTTTTGATGTTTGGACATTGACTTACAAGTATATAACTTCAAAATTTAATGATAAACAAGTAAATTATAGAGGCTTATGTATTGGGTGCTCGAATATTTATGGAGTTCCAAGTACAATATGAACTGCATGCCTACTTTATGTTTTAAATTCAAATACTCCTTTTGTTTACACAACCTTTATATCAGGTTGAAGCTAATGCTAAAGTTTATATTCTGGGTACTCACGCACCAGTGGAGTCCTAGTTATATTATATAGTAGTACTCGTACTTTGTACTTTTAATTTGGTCACATTTATCAATTTATATCCTTGTTGTTAGACTGGAGAAAATGCTTAAACTTTTTTCTTGGGTACTGACGTATTTGTGGAGTCCCCAATGCAATAGTTACATGCACTTATACTTTATGTTTCACCCATACTCTGGAAATTTTATATTATGTGATCAACATGTTTCTTTGTTTTCAGACTACAAATATATTGAGTTCGAATGATCCTACTCATGTGGAGCCTTGGTACTAAATTATCATAATTATTTGTTCTTTTGTTTATACTTTATAAATTCCTGGTCGACTACTCAACTTGTTTTTTCGTTGTTAGGTCATCAACATGAATGCTCTTATACCTATGGATCCGCGGGTACAAAACTTTCATACATCTTTTATTCTTTTATTTACACTGTAAGAGAAAATTTCCAATCGAGTCAATTTGTAATATTGGCTTAATTTCGAACACAACTATTTGAGTCATAGGATAGATGTTGGTTGTACCTCAAGCCTGTGACGTTTGAAGATGTAGCGGCCAAGAATTTAAAGTTTCATCCTTGCCAGTTTTCATACCAAGTGTATATATCATCAACATTTGGATTCCAAGGTCTCTAAAAGGTATGAATGCAATATATATATATGTATATATATAGACTTGGAATACATTTTTGGGTGTTATTTTAATTTGATTTAAATTGAAAAAGATTTTGTATTTTTTACAAGAAAAATATTATTTTCTGAAATGTCCCTTAGACGACATTTCTCGTTCGAAGGAGGTTGTTCGAACGACATAGTAGACGAGAATTCTAACGAATTTTGACGCTTTGTCTTATGAAATCTCATTCGTAATCTCATTCGAGCGAACCATCTAATGAACTTCAAATAATTTTTGGCCATTTTGTTCTGAAATCTCGTTAGAAAGTCGTTAGAACAACCTAGGAGCATTTTTGACAGTTTTTATTTTTCCTCCCATTTCCCCCACTAATTTTAACGAGCTTTAAATGGACAAAAAGACGATTTTTGGAACTGACTTTTTCAATTCTAGCGAGTGCTTTTGAGAGCAAAAACCATTTACAAGAAGTCCCTTTTATGTGTTGAGTTTTCATAAATTAATTTCTTCCAAGAACAAATATTTACACCTATTGTTTAGTTTAAATCCAAGTTCATATATATATATATATATATATCTTTGCTTGGAGATTGTTTGGCACCGGGTTTCTTCTCTACCATAAAAGGAGATAGTTTGGGTTCCTTCTCTACCCAAAAAATGAGATCGTTTCAATGCGGCCTTCTCATACGGTGAAAGGAATTGTGTGTGGGTTTATAGTAGCTATGCCCCATTGGTGGATTTCAAGATTCTGGTGGACTCCGGAGTTGTCGACTGGGCGGAGGTGAATACAAGAAGGAGAATCGAGGCTTGAAGGGAGTCGAGTCGTGTGTTATAATTCGTTTGTCTTGTATTTGCAAAACCATACTTAGTGGACTTGTAGGCAGGGTCATCCTAGGTTTCTCCCCTTGTGGGTTTTCCTTGTACATCGCGGCGTAGTGTATTTGTGATTTATTTTTATCTTGAAAAATTCTCACTTAGATGTATGTGTAGGTTAATTAGATAAAAATTGTTTTAAATCACAACTCGTGTTTAATTTGGTGCTATTTAAATATATGGGTAATTTTAATTTAATTTAATTCAAGCCAGCATTAATTTAATTTGATAATATTCATGCTTTGTTTGTCTAACTTGAATTGGATTGAATTTTTTTTAGTGGAACTTAAAATGTTTGTGTAGTTTAATTTCACTTTAATTTAATTTTTTATGTATTTGATTGTGCTTTTAAAGTAAAGAAAATGAAATAATTTTTGAAAATTTATAATTTAATATATCATTGATCCATCTCATAATTTGAGTTTAAAATTTGGGGGCATTCACTCCAATAAATTGTATCAGAGCGGGAGTGTTAATCTCTTTCATTAATATTCCATGTTTTTTTTTCAAACTATGCGTATTGGAAAGCACGAATGAAATCGGCACTTAAGTCCTTAGATGAGAGGGCTTGGCAATCCGTAGTTAATGGGTGGTCTCCACCTATGTGTCTAGTTGAAAATGAGCGTGTACCTAAACTCGTAGAGAGATGGAGTGACAATGAACTTAAATTAGCAAATTTTAATTCTCGTGGTTTGAATGCCCTCTTTAGTGTGGTTACACCCGATGAGTTCCACCAGATTATGATGTGTGAAATTTCTTAGGACGCTTGGGATATAATCCAACTCACCCATGAAGGAAAAAGTGTCGTTAAGGCTTCAAAAGTCAAAAACCTCACCACTCAATTCAAAACCATTAAAATGCTTGAAAGTGACACTTTTGATGAATTATATGCTAGACTTTCTGACATTGTTAATTCATCATTTAACTTGGGAGAAAATATAACCAACAACCGTGTAGTAAAGAAAATTTTGTGGCCCTTACCCTATAGGTTTATTCCAAAAGTGACTGTTTTAAATTCTTTACCCACTATATTCTCTACAAAACTTGAAGAGCTCGTAGGTGACTTACAACCCTATGAACTTGACACGTTTACCTCTGAGGATGAGAAGAAGAAAGATACTTCTAAAGACCGAAAGGAGGAAAAATAAGTTTCGAATGATGAGATTGACATCGACTCCGAGGATATGGCTATGTTTGATAGGAAGTTTAGAAAAATTCCTAAGTTTAATAAAGAGAATCTTAAAAAGGATTTTAAGAAATTTTATAAGTCTAAGCATTACAAAGCCAAGATAATCCCTAAAAATCATAATGAAGACCTTAATAGGAACAAGTCAAATAGATGTTATGGTTGTGAGGGTTATGTCCATAGGGAAAGAGAATGTTCCCCTAAACTAAGGAGGGAGAGAAAGCAACCAATTTCAAACAATTCCACCCTTAGTGATAGTGAAAATGAAAAAGGACCCGATTCCCCCATTGAGCACAACTTTACTGCATTCATGGTAAGCAATGTGAGCATTAATAGTCAATCTTCCTATGAAGATATTCCTTTACATGACACTTCTGAGGCCATTGTTTATGAATTAAAAAAAATTATGGTATAGAGAGTGGAGTTAAAAGTTAGAATGAGAATGAAGAAGAGGTTGGTGAGAGTGAGCTTCAAGTAGCCTTTCGAGAGTTGTATGAGGAATCAATTAAATTAGAAAGGGCAAACTTGAATTTGGAACCTTGTTTGAGAGAACTTGCCAAGGTTAATAATGAGAGTTCTTTAGTAGAAGATCTTAGGACACGTGAGAGAGCTCTTCATGAGAAGCTTGAGTATGTATAAGGTGAGAGAGATAACCTTAGAGGTTTAATGAAGGCTATGAAGAAAGTGCTTCTTGAGTCACGTAATTTAGAGTTGGAAGAAAATTTGAGAGACACAAGTCGAGTTAAATTTAATTTGGAATGTAGGTCCGGAAAATTAGATAAAATACTTGGAACTGTACAAATCAAAAATGACTTGTGTGGTATTAGTTTCGATACTCAAAATGATTCAACTAATAAACCCAAAACCATAAGTTTGAGATAATCTACTGGGAACACTTTCAAAGGTCAATCCTTAGGTACTACCTTTCGTCGGGTCTTTACATGCTCACATTGTGGTCGAAAAGGTCATCTTAGGAATTTTTTTTATCTTAACAAGGGTTCTAAGGAATCAAATGGTAAAGTCACCAAAATTCTCAAATCCTGAAAATGTCACGCTTCACTAGTTTGGGTTAGGAGATCCAATTTGGCAGCTTTACAAGATAGGATTTTTTATTCTCATTTGCTTGCACGTGATACCTCCCTTGGTAAATCTAAAGGTTGAATGTGTTAGCTTTGTTTGCATACACTATCTTTTGTGAATCATAATATATTCTTGGAAGTTGTATGTTTGATTGTCATTTTCTTGCCTTTGCTTCATCATATAAAAATTGTTCTAGAATTATGATATATGTATTTTTATTGTTTTTAATCTATTTTGTTTCGTCTCATTGAAAAACAAAAAAAAATGTTTCTTTCTTTTGAGTTGAATTTTTTTGTTTGCTTAAAAAATTGAAAAAAACTCAAAAATATTTTCTATTTTTTTGTATTTTAGTTTTACACATTTTTTGTGGCATATAATTATGTTTGAATCCAATATCATTTTCGCTTCCATGTGGCTAGAAATTTTGGTTAAGATTTTCAATCCTTAAAGTGTTCTTTATCATGGTTGCATGGAGTAGTTTGACCTTCACTTGCTTAAGGGGTAATATTTTTATATGCGACGATTCACACATGTAGGGGATCATTTGAAATTTAACTTCACATGTATATTTGAGCTAAGTGAGATGTTCTCCTATCAATTTAGTCATCTACACGTTGCTATGACTATGGAATATTTGTGCCTGTAAGAACCTTTTCCCGAATTTTAAAAAAAATTGAAAAATATTTATCCGATGTAGTTGTTTATCAATGGAATCGCGCCGCGAAAAACAAAATTACTTTGTGTGAAAAGCCAACATTGAAATTTAGCCTAAAAAATGTGGCATAAAAAAATAGCCAATGCCTTCATTGTTTAGTTGGTATATTCATAAAGAAAAAGAAAAATAATATTAATGAGGAAGTTTGGTTGGATATATCAACGGGTTTGCACAATGACTTTGTATCCTAGTTATGTTATTCTTTTCATAACTCTATCGATTTGTAGAATCATCAATATTCTAGGCTTGTGCGCATTGTGTATGTTTGTTCAGTGAGTTCACTTTATATTGTCACATGAGGATATTTTCAAGTTAGATAAAGTTTTGCAATCAAATGAGAATTCCGTGAATATATTTAGGTGATTGGGTCTAAATTCTTTTGTTACTAGTTCACACCCCTTCACTTCCATTTACCACATGTATTTAGACACATTTTTGTCATATGAGTCAGAAAGCTTAATGTATTTTGTGTCGTGTGTGGTTTTTAACACATATGTATATGTACGTGTGAGTTATTGGTATATTTGTGTGTATAATATATATATATATATATGGTATTTTTTTCTTAAGTCTTTGCCTTGCTAGCTAGTCCATGAATGCTTTGAATTCAAAATTGGTATTTATCTTGTTACAAATTGTGTTTGATATCCCATGATTATCATAGTACATTTTAATGGGTATCTTTTGTCATCGCATCATTGGTGATATTTTTTAATCTTTGTATGGATTATTTCTACTTCATTGTTGCCATATGCTTAAATGATTTTGTCTCTTTATGCACCATCGCATGTTTAACTTGATGTTCCTGATTTATATCCCTTGTTTAGTTTAGGGGGAGTATTTACTTTAATTAGGGGAGAAACAAGTTTTTTTTATTCTTGACCTTTATCTATTCCCGAACAAAAAGGGGTAGAAATGGTATCTAAACCTTTAGTTTAGGAGATCTAACTTAGGGGAGAGCGATATCTTCTTAGATAGATCATGTTAGAAAAAGAGGGAGAATTAATTAAGAGGGGAAGAATTTATTTTACGTACTTTATTTGTTATATTCCCTATGCGTTTAATGGTTTGTTGAAGTGTGAAGGATTTCATCTTTAGTGGTAATCTTCTAAAGTGGCAAATCTTTTCATTTTAACTGTTGGGTTAAGCAAATGTAATTTTTTTTATTTTCGGTGGGATTGTGTCCTTTTAGTTGAGCATGACGGCCCTTAGGATTTTTTATTTGGTTTTTTCCTGGAATAGCCAAAGGGGGAGATTTGTAAGGGAATATTTCCAATTGAGTCAATTTGTAGAATTGGCTTAATTCTGGAAAAAACTATTTGACTCATAGGATAAATGTTGGTTGTACCTCAAGTCTATGACGTTTGTAGAGTTCAAAACGTAGCAGTTAAGAATTTAAAGTTTTATCCTTGCTGATTTTTGTTCCAAGTGTATACATCATCAACATTTGGATTCCAAGGTCTCTAAAAGGTATGAATGCATTAAATAGAGAGAGGGAGAGAAAGACTTGAAATACATTTTGGGGTGTTATTTTTATTTGATTTAAATTCAAAAAGATTTTGTAATTTTTATAATAAAAATATTTCTTCTAAAATGTCGTTCGAATGAGGTCATTTGAACGACATATCAGACGAGACTTCTAACAAGTTTTGATGCTTTGTCTTCTGAAATCTCGTTCATAATATCGTTTGTAATATCGTTCGAACGAACCATCTTAAAAACTTCAAACAAGTTTTGGCCATTTTGTTCTGAAATCTCATTAGAAAGTCGTTCGAACGAGCTCATTCGAACGACCTGGGAGCAGTTTTTGACAGTTTTTGTTTTTCCTCCCATTTTTCCCACTACTTTTTACCAGCTTTAAGTGGACGAAAAGACAGTTTTTGGAAGTGAATTTTTTAATTCTATCAAGTGTTTTTGAGAGAAAATACCATTTATAAAAAGTCCCTTTTATGTGTTATGTTTTCATTAATTAATTTCTTCCAAGAACACATGTTTACACCCATTGTTTAGTTTAAATCCACGTTCATATATATATATATATATATATATATATATGATTGTTTGGCATCGGGTTTCTCCTCTACCATACAAAGAGATAGTTTGGGTTCCTTCTCTACGCGAAAAAGGAGATCATTTTTTGCGGCATTCTCATACGGTGAAAGTCACCATGTGTGGATTAACTGTAGTTGTGCCCCATTGGTGCATTCTAAGATTCGGTGGAATCTGGAGTTGTCGACTAGGCAGAGGTGAATGCAAGAAGATGCGTTGAGACTTGAAGGGAGTCAAGTCGTGTGCTGTAAGTCTTTTGTCTTGTATTTGTAAAACCATACTTAGTGGACTTGTAAGCAGAGTCGTCAGAGGTTTTTTCCGTTGTGGGTTTTCCTCGTACATCGCAGCGTAGTGTGTTTGTGATATATTTTTATCTTGCAAAATTCTCACTTAGATGCATGTGTAGGTTAATAAGATAAAAATTGGTTTAAATCACAACTCATGTTTAATTTTGTGTTATTTAAATATATGGGTAATTTTAATTTAATTTAATTCAAGTCAACATTAATTTAATTTGATAACATTCATGCTTAATTTGTTTAACTTGAATTGGATTGAATTTTGTTTAACTGAAACTGATAATGTGTGTGTAGTTTAATTTCACTTTAAGTTTAATTTAATTTTTCATGTATTTGATTGTGCTTTTAAAGTAAAGAAAATTAAATAATTTTTGAAAAATTAAAATTTGGTATATCATTGAGCCATCTCATAATTTGAGTTTAAAATTTGGGGGCATTCGCTCCAACATATACTTGTCACCTGCTTCACTATAAACCCTTTTATTTATTTTTTGGTTAATATTCTGAGCACACTGGTTCCCTTAGAGTCTCAGGTGTTGGACTGTCGTACCTTATTATATACCTTTATTTATACTTGGCTTTCTTCACTGTATAACCTATTTATTTGTTTTCAAGTTAATATTACGAGCACTCTGGTGCCCTTGGAGTCTCAGGTACTAAATATTCGTATCTTATTATATACTTTTACTTATACTTGGCACTTGCTCTATTATATAACCTACTTCTTTATTTTCCAGGTTAATATTATAAGCGCTCATATGCCCTTGGAGCCTCAAGTACTTAATTTTTTACCTTTTTACTCTTATATTAATACTTGACTCTTATTGTTCTTCTCAACTTGTTTTTTATTTTCAAGTTAATACTTTGAGCGTTTCGGTGTCCTTGGAGCCTTAAGTACAAAACTTTCATACCTTTTTATATTCTTGTAGTGATACTTGGCACTTACTCGCCTGCATAACGTATTTCTTTTCTTTCAGGTTAGTTCTAAGAGTGCTTTGGTGCCTTGGAGCATCAGGTACTAAATGTTGTACGTTTTTAATTTATTTTATTTATACTGGGCACTTTCTTGTCTGCATAACCTATTTCTTCATTTTCATGTTAATGTTACGAGCGCTCATATTCCCTTGGAGCCTCAAGTACTTAAATTGTTGTACCTTTTATTTATTTGTTCATATTTTGCAAATACTTGTTTAATTTCTCGTCCTATTTCTTATTTTCAAGTGAACATTTTGAGCACTCACATGCTAGTGGAAACTCGGGTACTAAACTATCGTACCAAACCCTTTTTATTTATTTTTCTTATACTTTGTAAATACTTAACCATATGCTTAATCTGTTTATTTTTTTTCATATTGACACTGTGAGAACTCTTATGCCTGTGAAGCCTCTAGTACTAAACTGTCGTACCTTTCTTTTTTATTTATTTGCCTATATTGTGCAAACACTGGCCCGTCTAATCAATCTCATCCTTTGTTTTCAAATTGACATTGCGACCACCCTTATGCATATGGGGCGTGAGGTCAACTTTTACCTTTATATGTTTTCTTGTGAATATTTTACGAGCGACCATTTTTTATGTGTTATCTTGTTTGTATTTTTTGAACACTTTTAATGTCTTTCTCCGTCTTTTGAGAAGGCTATTCTATTTAATCAAGTGTCAAAAATTTTGTTTATCCTCTGTGTACTTTGCACTTTTCTTTCATTGCCTTCGAGCAAATGATATTGTTCTGTGAAATTACTTATGTGCTTACTTTGCACTCTTTTTTATTAATTTCCTCTTCCACTATGGGTCTATCTTCTCACAAAACTTTGTATTTTGTAAAATATTTTGCGAGTAAGTATTGATACTCTTTTACTATATTTCCCTTATACTGTGGGACTAGCTGCTCGCAAAACTTTGTATTTTTGTAAAATATTTTGTGAGTAAGTAAGCATTGCACAATAAAGTATTTTTCCTTATGCTTTGGGAACTCATTGATATTCTCACTATGTTTTGCTTTTGATTTATTCAATTATAAATATTCAAGTATATTCCCTCTAAATATTAAGTGCATAGATAAACTTGTTAAATGGAGAAAGTGTGTATCCTTATACTTTTGAAATTTTGAAGTGACTTGCTCATCGGATTTTGTTTGTTCTGTACTTGAGAATATATATCCTACAAATATGGTGAGCAATGTGTTTCCCTTGAGAATAAAAATATATTTTCGCTCATTCCTTGGGAATCCTTGGACGTATCTGTTCGTTATATGCTGTTAACAGGAGCACTATATTTTTAACTTTAAAGTGTATCTCCTCGCACAATCTTGCGAGCAGATACCTAAAATACTTGTAGGTTACACAACGAAGAACATATAATAATTATAATCGTTATTATAAAACTTTAGAGGAAAATTTCTATAACCAAACGTGATCCATTGTATTCATTATATCAAACATGATATTCTTAGGTACTCCTCATATAAGAAAAGGTTTCTTTTCTAGATAAGAAACTTTTATTTTCATATACAAGAAAAGAGATAACCACTAACATGCCTCATGTGTGGTACTTTTTTAATGACTTGCAAGTGATTGACTAAGTACAATTAATCCCAAGATCTGAAATCTGGCAATACCCTGACTTACCCACTCTTCTAAACACAAATGGCCCTTCCTAGTTGAGCTTGAACTTGGAGGTAGACATGATCCTTAAATAATGAGTGGATGATTGAAGAAATAATCCCTAGACTTGGAATTCCCTTATACTAGACATTTTCTCATAGGCCCTCGAAAGTTGTTGAGTGTAAACTGTTATGTTGCCCTTGATTGAAGGACACTCCGGGTCCTCCAACTCTGGGCTTTTGGTTTTATGATCATCGTGATGTTCCTTATTTGTCGGGTGAAATCCTTAAATGTGCCCTATCACATTTCATTGATCAGGTGCACTTTGTATTGCTTTAGCAAACCTTTCACGCAAATATGCAACAAACTTGCCTTTTTTGCTTTCTCGTGGATATATAGAGATCTCTCCCTATAAAGCTTGATATACTCCATCACCTCCTCGCCTGTTTCTTGTGTTTTTTTATCCACATCTCTTAGATTAAACTCATCTTAAGAATTAAATATCTGGAGGAGCTTCCTTTGCATGTCTACCCAAGTGGGAATGTTATTTAGTGCCAAGTGGGAATACCACGAGTAGGCTTTACCAGTGAGAGTTTTTCAGAATTCCCTCAGCCTCAAGATCTTATAATTACAGTGCACACTGAGGTACTCCAGATCCTCTTTTATATTCTCTCCCTTTCAATTGAACTTATAAAGTTTGGTTGGACATACCCCTTGGGGTATGGTATTTCATTGATACTTTGTTAATAAGGATTTTTCAATTCCTCATACAAGAGAAGAGATTATTTTTTGAGTAAGAGCAACTTCTTTACCACCTCTAGAGTAATTGCCTCAGATGGTGACTCCATCAGCTCAAATTTCCTTACTATTAGTTGGGCAGCTAGGGTTGGAGTCTACTCGACCATAACTTTCTTTATCAAGGACACCTCTGGTACAACTGCTGCTTATGTAGGAGATATTACTGGTATAGAACAAACTTGGCCTAGAATTTTCATATCTACGTTGTGCTACTTTAAAAAATCAAAAAACAAACTCATAAGATTCATTCCATTCAGCTATGGGGCAGGTGAGTTGCTCATTTGACCCACAAAGGGGCCAGGACCTCTCGATCCTCTAACAAAAACATCTTCATTATTGGTTTGGTAGCTTTAAACTCCATTACATGCTAGAGTGTCTTCAAAGACTAACTACTAGGAAATATTATGACCTTCTTATCCATAGTAATGATGATACCTCCCCAGTAGAGTCGCCAAATGTAGGAGGGTATTGGTACCAAGGTCTATGAATACCTGTAAATGGGTGAGGCGTGACCCACTCTAATTGAAACTACCTCCAATGTAACAATATTTAAACAACGGGAGAGACAAAACAAACTTTTTTATATAATAATGATGTTTCTTATTGCAACAATGAGCAACTAATGATTGAATACAACTTTTTAATAGTAAATTAAGGAATGGACCACTTGAGAGCAGTGATTCTTTGAGAGTGGAAACACGAGAACCTCAATATATAGGAAAGAGAAGGGAGAGAATAAAATAGTGAGAGAATTTATGCAGATAATAGTACTCTTTTTTTATGTTGGTAGTTGTACCTATAGTGCTCTATATATTAGAAAAACATTAGGGTTGATATGTCACATACGCACCAAATGGAAATTTCCCTCGGTAAAATATCTAAAAATAATTTGTCCTTAATAATATTTTGCACTGGGTACCACGATCTCTCTATCCTGAAGTGACACGGTGTAATAGTGGAAAAAAAGTAATGTTGTCAGCCACAAACGCCAAAACGTATTATTTTATCTATTTATAAGTGGTTGCTTGGTGAAATTTTTTAAAAACTTACGAGTGGCCTTGAGGGTCGCTCACAATTTTCTTCATTAAAATGTCTTGTGAGCAAGTCACTGACTGTTCGCGTAAATGTGGGTTGTGTAAGGTTAGGGAGTGCGAGTGACCTCTTGGGTACATCACCTTGGTATTCTCTCTTTCATAAGATATTGAAGTGGTTGAGCGTTAGCTTGCTCAATAAGACTTACCTCCCAGTATCCAAACCAAAACATTAGGTTCACTTAGGATTGGGATTAGACGCATGTGATATTTAGGGTGGTTTGGGTGGGGATAACTTAAGAAACATCTAAAATATGAGAAGAATATGTATAGTTATTTATTGTATCCCGTATTTGGTTAAATATTTATTCTTCTTAGACTTGATGTTAACATTGTTGTTGAACTTTTTTTTAGGTCCTAGGCCACTGGTGTAGCCTTAGCCCTGATTCCATTTTATACTATCTTTAGTTGTTATTCATAAAGGATATAGTTATCAAGGTTGTATGCTCTCCCTTTTATTCTTATTTACTTTCCAGTCGAGTCAGATATTGTGGTACCTATGACTTCATATGTGGCTGGTTTATTTTGAGACATTTTGAGAACGTGAGAATTACGTGTGATAATTGATTAACTTCGCAACTTTCTAATATAGCACACTTATTTAATTTCAGCCCCTAATCATGCATCTAAAGTGCAAGTGTCAACCCATAAACAAATAAAGCAAGCGACACAAAGTTAAGGAAAAATCCCCGAAGGGCAAAACCTTTTATTTCTAGAACATTGAACAATTTACAAGACCATTGACTTACATACAACCTGATAATCGCCCACAAGTGTAACGCATGGTGTCTTCGGTAAACCTTCAAAGCAACGGCTAAAAACAGTGTCGGCTGGAATCTCCCGCAGGAACTCCAGGTGGTCAGCAATGAAGAAGAGAGACGGCTTCTCCACAAGGGTTGAACCATAACAAAATTGTGTTCTAGGGTTCCAAAAGATTCACAAAAGTAATTGGGATTTTTGTGTGTGAATCAAAAAGATGTTTGGCACATCAAAAAACGAAGTCTTGTTGTGTTTTATCTCTTAGAAACGTTTTCTCAAAGACTTGGAAAATTACACCAACGAAATAGGAATATATATAGAAAATAAGATCTGGTGGATTAAAATCAGTTACGGAACTGCTCGAGTTTATCCCAGGAGGACCGGTCCGGCTTGAAGGCAGATCGGTCCGACCTCGGATCGATTCTTTTAAAAATTGGCTTCTTCGGTTCGCTTTCGGTCTGGGGTTTACTTGATCTGCAGCAAGCGGATCGGTCCGGGTAGAGGGCGGACCGGTCCGGTATAGAGGCGGACCGGTCTGGCTTCCCAAAAAACTAAAAAACTTTTAAAAGCCTCATTTTGCTTTAAAAAACATACTTCTTATTTTTATAAAAAACATTTTATAAAAATTTCCCAATACTAAATATGAACTTTAAGGAACATAAAAACAAAATTTTACCAAGTTCATTCTCGCAGAGGCTATGATGTTAAAGACACTTTGATATTCGGATCCGTTGATGTAGATGCGATCTTGAGTTTCTTCAACGGTGTAACGACGTACGACATACAAATTGATAATGGACAAAAATGTCCTTACACATTTACATCGCTTGAATTGGATTCTATTACTTTTGGTGATTATGGTATCAAAGGTTTATATTAGTTTATTGTTATTATTCATTATGTCACTTAGTTTACGTGTGTTAGTTCTTTTATTTAATGCTTGGAATGATAGTCAATTGTTTAGACTCCTCAATCATTTATTTTTATACCTTATAAATCTAGACATAGATTTTATGGGGTGCCACAGTTGGTATCAAAGCATTCCAAATTTTAGTGCCCTAGGGATCTTAAGTATGTCCGTAATTTTCCCTGTAGTGTTGTTTTATACTTTAGACCTTGTCCTTTAGATTATTGTTCTCTATTTTTCATACATGTACTTATACGATTTTGTTTACTATTTTTTAGATGGTGAACACATGACGACGAGTTACATGACAAGGACCGATTATGAGTGTTGAGTCAGAGGTAATCGTATCTGCCTTAGCAGAGGAAAGTGCCAGATATAGTGTTGACAGACTTGGATACCCTTGTTGCACAAAATTGTGGCTATGCCACCACCTTTGGTTGTACTTGTACCTACCCTTCATACATCATCTTCCTAGGATCGAGCCAGGAGTGTTGAAATGGAGGCATGACATTAAGCAAAACCTGTGTTTGGTAGAGTAAACTGACATCTAGAGGCAGACATTATCCAGATTCTGGCTCATTGAAGATGCCTTACATTGGTGGAAGTGTGTTACTACTGAGGAGGATGAGTCATAGATGACCATATTATATTTTGGGGTATAGTTACTGGGTTAGTATTTCCTTCCATCACATTAGACACATTACAAATTCCAGTTTGACAGGATGAAGTAGGATAACCATACAATTGCTAAGAATGAGCGATAGTTTACTCGCCTTTTTAACTTTGCCCTAAACATTGACATGAAGCATCAAGCAGGTGTTGCTAGGAAACTCAACTTTTATAATATACACAAAAGTTGTGGATAATGCATTGCTTCACTACCAAGACCACCGGGACTTTTAGAGAGAGAAGTAACCAAAGAAGGAAAAGGTAGAAGTTGTCTAGGGACCGAAGATTGGCAGGGAGGCTCACAGTTATACAAGCGAAGTTGGATTCAAGGGGAGAAGACCCTTAAATGATTTAAAGGAGAGGAAAAATGCCGATAGGGTGGTTAAGGTTAGGTCCACCGAGGCCAGGGTAACTAGGCCATCAGGGACAAGAATTTAAGGCCATCAGGGCCAGAAAAGACAGGGCTAATGAGGAAAGCATAGACCCGAAGGTAGGTTCAGTATAGACGAACATTTCTAGGAGTTTTTTTACTTATGGTGAGCAGGGTCACTCCTTTAGGAGGTGCCCTAAGGTATTTTGGGATGGATCGAGTCACTAGAAGGTCCATCCATAGAGGCATCAACAGTTTGGGTGAATCCCACAATAGTTGCTGGCATTTTCGCCAACACCATAGTACCTGGCTTTGCCACCATCTAGAGATTAGGCATAGGAGTGCCCACAACTTCATTATGGAAGTGTTTTCAATGCCTATTAGACAGATGAGCCAGCACCACCTCAAGCTATTTAGGGTACGTTCTATGCCTATCGTAGTTATGCATGAGTTGTTTTTAATACTGGAACATCACACTATTTGCTAGTTACAGATTTTCATCCATGCCGGGATTGTTAGATATATCTACAAGAATGTGTCTATGCATGTAGATACCCTAGTGGGTAGGGGTGCTGCCTTACATCAGGTGTGTAGAGAAGAAAAAGTTGAGATCGTGTAGCTGTACAATCACCCCAACCATCTCGATGACAGTCATACCTCACTCTAGACCCAAGTCAACTACTTGACCCGGAGGGTGCTCATGCTAGAGACTGCAACCTCATCCAATGTGGGTGCGGCACCCAGGATTCTTGCCCCAACAGCCTTCGCTGTCGCGACTGTACTAGAATATCCATTCGTGAAGCAGCCAGCAGGAGACAAAAAAGGAAATCGAAGAAGTCAGAGGGGAGCTCTAAGGCCTACATCCCATTGGCCTTACCAATTGAAGACATCTTCGAGTCCATTAAGGAGAACAAACTGTTGAGGTGGCCAGAGAGGCTTAAAGCTCCACCCCACGAGAGGAACAAAACCAAGTGGTGAAAATTCCATCTGGACCACAGCCATGACACTCAGCAATTCTATGCACTCAAGGATGAAATTAAAAGGTTGATTGGGCAAGGGATGCGGTAGAGGTTCCTCAGAGATCTTTAGGGGATGCAGCCTAGTCTAACAAGCCACATGCCCATTTTTCATGCTTATGTTTTATATTTCATATATTTTTATTTCACAGTCAAAACCTTCTTACGTTGTTTTAAATTAAACTTTCTATTGTCCTTACAAAGTCATATATATATATATATATATATATATGAAATCAAGTTCACTCTTATAATGCCATGCTTTGATTCTCATTTCCATGAAATTTTGTCTTATAAAAGACCATTTTATCTTAAACAGATCTTGATTCGAGACAATATGTTAAATGGGCCCACAACGCCCGTCAAGATGCCTGATTGTCTGAAAGCAAATGATAATCGAAAATGGTGAAATAAACTATTGAGAGCAGGTATATGAATTAGTCCGCGACATCACTTACAGGGAATATATTCCTACATATCATGACTACATTATGGAAAGCATTTATCAAAAAATGTTCTTAGCGCTCGGGATGCGTCATTAAGCCGGGAGCCTTGTAATATCCAGCTAGGGATGGCTTTATATATATATCAGTAGCCATGGGTGGCTTAATAGCATAACCCAGCCTGGGGAGGCTTGATAGTATCTCGTATATCAGTTGTGGGTGGCTTAATTACATAACCCAGCCTGGGGAGGCTTGATAATATCCCGTATATCAGTTGTGGGTGGCTTAATAGCACAACCTAGCCTGGGGAGGCTTGGTAGTATCATGTATATCAATTGTGGGTGGCTTAATAACATAAACCAACCTGGGGAGGCTTAATAGTATCTCGTATATCAGTTGTGGGTGGCTTAATAACATAACCCAGCCTGGGGAGGCTTAATAGTATCCCGTATATCAGCTTTGGGTGGCTTAATAACATAATCCAGCCTGGGGAAGCTTGATAGTATCCCGTATATCAGTTGTGAGTGGATCAATAACACAACCCAGCATGGGGAGGCTTGATAGTATCCCATATATGTACAAAAGGATGGCTTTTAAGAAGATAAAACCCATATGCCATGAACGGAAATCGAAGCGACTAAAGGATGTTGTGTAGCTGTCATCATGAAGTATGCCAAAGTTACAGAAAGGTAATGACTTCAGTGCAGCATGATATCATCAATTTGGCAAAGGTCTTAAAGGCACCGCAGCACTATAAATGTGGCCGCGACCTTATCATTTTGGTTCAACAAAGCTTTTTAAGTGCTGGGAAGTTATAATAGAAGAATTTTAGCCACAAACATGGGTACAAGTATTGCAGTGACTCAAAGACCTAATTGTCTGTGGTAAGGGACTTGTTCCCCAATATCCACCATTGTTATGAGAATACAAACACAACCTACTGCTAAAAAGTACAAGAGTTTTCATTAAACAAAATTCAATAAAAGTGTCACAGACCTGTTTAGAAAGAGACTACAGCCACTTTCAAACATTTATGAACGCAATAATATACAAGAATACAAGTGAAAAGTCCAAGGTAAAGAAATTTGGCCGCAGCCTATGAGAAGAAAACATTTATACTATGGTTCCACGGCCTTAATCTATTAGTCTACATTCAATCAAGCAAGAATTTGAGTTTTGAAGCACTAGAAGTATAAAGCATGCAAATGATATATAGAAATCATTGATTCCCAAAGGTGGCCGCACCCTTGGTAATAAAGTTAGAAGCTAAAAATCTTGGGAAAGATCAGTGTTAAGATTACAGACAAAAGGCGACAACCATTTAAAGAGGCAACAAAGAGATAAAGAGGGATGTAACCCTAAGATTCAGCATCGTCAAATCATCTCCCTCTTCTCCCTCTGCAACCATCATGGTCTCTTCATCAGCTCTCGTCGCCTCAACCTCTGCCCTTAACCTGGCCCTTTCATTTGTCGCGATCTTTATCTCATCCACGCACTCCTGATCCTCAGCATCACCAAGACCCCAGGCAAGAATTATCTCTTTAGATTTTAGGAAGTTTTTTATAACTCCATTCCTGAGCTCTTAATAGCCGCGGAGGTAGGCTCTATTGTTGATGAGGTAGAAGTACTTAGAGACCTTGAATGACTCCACAGTGTTTTCAATGGACAATTGAAGGGCTATGGCATGGTCTCCCTCCATTTTCTTAATTGTTACGGTATGCGCTTCAGCATCGTGGGCAGCCTTGGTATCCAACTCCTCATACTTCTTTTGAAGAAGTCCAAGCTTGCTATTAGAAAATTTCATAGCTTGTGCAGCTTCCATAGCCTGAGATTGGGAGACCTTAGGGATTTCACAGCATATTTAAATTTTCCTCAAATTCCTCCTTGGCTTTAACGGTAGCTTCAACGTTCATCTGAGCTGCTTGAAGAGCCACGGTAGTAGACTTTATACCAGCTTCAAATGAAGAATTTTTTGTTCTCTCCAGGTCAGCGGCATATACCCTCTCCCCAGCCTCTTTCAGCTTGTACAAGGCCTCGTACTTCCTCTTCTGAGAAATAATGACATCCATGACCTGTAAAGAGGTTTGAAGTTAAGTAAATATGAAATTTTAAATCAAGCTGAGAAGCTACTTGCACTTACCCTCAACAGACTATGAAGACCATAATCCTCTAAGTCATCGTGGTCTTCATCCATGAGTCTATCAGGTTCGTGGCATCTGGGACCCTCTTTATCCTATGGACAGCCCTCGCAATTATGTCCAAGAGGATTCAGGGTTGGGCTGCCTGAGCTGTGGCCGTGGGCGTCCATTAATTCCAACACTAGCACGACACTTAGGCGGCGTCAGGTTGACATTAATTACAATAATAGGTGGTGGTGGAGGAGAATTTGAATGGATTGGACCCTCGGATGTTGGCATCAGCCTTGTCGTGGCCAGATTGGCCCCAATATCATCATCGAAAGTAACCTCGGGCCTCTCGTGAGGGTCTAACTCCTCAACTAAGAGTTGGGGTGCGGTAGGGAGAGTTTGTTCCGCATCTTAATTTTGGGTCGCGGCAGGTGGATTTTGGCCACTGGAAGGGATCATGGTAGGAGACTTGGCCTTGGACCTCTTACTCTTCATATGCCTAATAGTGTTATTGAGGACAGTTGCGTCCTCATCCATCTCTTCTAGTTGGGTATCCAAGAGTTCCCTGTCAACTTCCTCACCTGAAAGAAGAAATATAATAGTAAATATCTAATGTTTTAAAAATAATTACCGCGGAACAAATTATTGATAGTTATTACCTTTTGTGGCCATCTCTCTGGGAATGGATTTGCTGGGGAAGTAGCCCTCTTCAAATATAGAGGCAGAGGTTGCAAGTGTGCTAAACTTCTTCTTCTCAATTGGAACTGTCGCGGCCTTTCTAACTCTCTTTTCTTGCCGCTTACTCAGCTGCAAATTATCAAGGACTGCAGAAAAATACAAATGTTAGTAGAGAAGCAAAGTGGAGAATAATATGTGACTATAAAGAGGGGACATGACTATAATTGAAAAGGTACCTAGTTTGGAGGGACACCCCCATTGTCGCGGCATCCTAAATGATCTCTCACTCTCTTTAGGGTGGATCTCCCACCCTTCTCCAGAAATGTAGAAGTATTTGCCCTTCCAGTTCTTTACACTGGTAGGCCTCCCAGAGTAAAGGGTCTTATCTCTACCACGGACAGAAAAGTAGTAATACCCAGCAAATTTCACGGAGTTTTCCTTTGGGCGGTAGAAGTGGAAAAACTCCGCGGGAGTAATGTCTCTCTTGAATTGATTCTCCCATAACACAATAGATGCAATAATGGCCCTCCAGCCGTTGGGATCTAGTTGGGTTGGGGCTAACCTCGTGGTTTGGAAAATTCTTCTAATAGGAACAGGGACAGGCAATCGCAACCCATAAATGAAAGCGTGTACGGGGAAGTAGACCCCATAGTCAGCAAGTGTCGTGCATGGCCTTTGTTCCGCGACAGGTCCTGAGAACATCAAATCGTCAGGAAACTCGAAGGCCTCACCTACTTAATCAACCCATTCTTGGGCCATAATGTTGCGGATATCAAGTGCAGCAGGAGGTCTCTCAGCCCTCCCAGATGTGCCAGCAGGTTTGTCCCTAGTATTGGATGCATCCCCTGCCGCGGCATTATCATCTATGTCCATTGGTTGGTTGATAGAATTGTCCTCTTCCTCCATGGCTGCAGAATCTGAGTCAGAATCTAACACCACACAGTTGGGGAAATTTATCAGCTGGCAAGTCCTAATTGAATTCAAAGGGCACACAAAGGAAAGTTCGGGAGGAGAGGCTCCAAAATGCTTGTTCCAAAAGCCTCTTAGAAATTCATCTGGATCAAAGTTCATATGGCTGTAGCAGTACCTGAAAATCAGAAAGTCCGCAGTTAGGCTCTGCAGCCAGTATGGTTCTTAAAGCCTCTAAGAAGTCGTGGCATAAATAATGATATGAAGATTAAAGACTAGAATTGATTAGCAAGATTGGATAAATATGCCAAGTGTTGGGTTCTAAATCCCTAGAAGTTAATTATCGTCGCGGAATATTATTTTGGAGGAATGACGACGATTTCTGGCATGTTATAGTCACCAAATTATGGGCTAAATGCCGCAGAACCCAATCTGAAAACCTGAGTTGCTACAAGCCGCATCCTTTATTTAATACTGGCAGCAACCCTTGTTAACTACATGTCGCAGATGTTTCTTACACTATTTGAAAGTTATATTCACTATGAGCAGCCTTAATTTACTAAAGGGATTTTATCCCTCCACGGCCACTCACTCAAACAGGTTAGTATTTAGTCTGGGTAAATTCAAAGATCAAAATCCCTAGAATACGAAGAGTCCCTCTCAAGAACGTTAAGAATATAATGGGTTACCTAATTTATAAACCCTAAAGTCTAACCCAAATCAACAAAATTAATGCAGTGGCCCAACATTAAAGATTGATTCAAATCCAAACAACTACGTGAATTCAAATGGGTTCCATTAATTGGGAAATTCGCAGAAATAAGTATATTCAAATCCAAGCAGCAAACATGATTACAATTCAACAAAATACATTCGAATATGTGCAATTCGTGATGAGTATAGCAGATATAATTCAAGTTCGGGAGATTCATAAAGACAAAAAATCAGAAAAGCAGAAATTCAGTTGATGAATTGGTGAATTGTGAAGTGAAAAAGCTATTAACGACAATGGTAACTAAAAAAATTACCTGGAAATGAAGAAACCGACGGATCTCAGCCTCAAATCGCCTCAAAACACCTCAGAACCACAACATGCAGTTTTCGAAGGTCGTCAGAAAAAGCAAGAGGAAGAATGAACAGAGGTTGGCTATCGATATGCTCTCAAATATTTGGTAAACATAATGAAGTCCACGGTCAAAATAATTTATATAAGAGGGAACGAGAAGATGAAGCGTCGCCTTGGATGTACCGCGACACCTTAAGAGGACTTGACTACTTAGCCGCAGCCCCAATCACAATCTCTCAGCACTACGACTTGGGGGCTTATTGATAGTACAAATATAGCATCCTACCGCAGATGTTATTCAGGCATGCACAGAAGCTTATAGGCCGCAACCCTACTCAGCACAGGGTGAGGCCCTACTCAGCACGGTGCGACACTCACAGCTTTGGTCATTCATATACGCAGCAGCCTTATATTACATAGGGTGCGGCACCCATGACTTCAGTCTCATACAGGATGCAGACTTCTGCTACGCTGGATGCAGCCTTATACTATGCAAGATGAGGCACTCAATGTTCCTTCCTTACAGGTCGCATCCCCCTCATTCGCAGCTGCTCCATAGTTGATATATGTCACGTGCTCAGGGAACATGACACAGCTCACATACCTCCTATAAATAAAGGTCCACACCTCGAGATAGGGGTCAGATTCTATAATACCCGACGAAGCCTTGCCAAATTCTCTCTACATAAACTCAACATACAGCTTGGGGGCTACTCATCTACATCATAGTCATATCTTCGGCACTCCCGGAACCTCTACAATCATGCATTATTCTCTCTTATTTATCTTGTACGCCCATTATGGCATTTTAAACTTGTACAGCAATGATATGAATATAATGAGAGGGAGGGACCAAAGTGGACGTAGGCTCTTTTATAGCCGAACCACTCCATATTTTGTGTTCATGCCTCTTTACTTGTTTGATTTATATTCTTCACTTGACTTCCTGATATGAGAACGCCAAAGTGGACGATTTCTCGTATCAACAATCAGTTATGTTTTTTTCGCCCACTTATTACTTTTTGACATGTCGATGTATGACATCATATTAGGTATGGATTGGTTAGTAGAGTATCATGATCAGATCGACTTCGGCGAGAAGCCAATCACGTTTGTTATTCTTGGTAAGGAGATGTTCTTAGTTGCTATTCTTAGGCTAGAGGGAGGGTTTATCTCAAACTTGTACCATATATATATATATAATTACATTAGAGGAGGTCACCGTATAGTTAGATTCTATACCGAATTGTCCAGAAGTTTACGAACATATTTAAAGAGGTATCAGGGTTACCGCTGATAACTTTAGCTTTTTGGTGTAGTCGTTGTTGAAGCCAAGTTAATCAAAACCTTAAAATACCTACAAAATATAATAAACTAAAGTGTAGAGGTAAGTAAGGGTGTCAATCCAAATCTAAGGATGAAACATGTAAGAGAGGAATGCAATTCATATGTTTATTTGATTTCTTTTTGGACTTTTCACTTTTTTCTATTTTTTCAATATTAAAACAATTTTTAGATGAAATTGAATTCAAACTAAGAACTAAATAGAAAAAAGGGTAATCAAACTAAAATGAAAATGTGAAAAACTAAGAAAAAGTGTGATGAAAAATGATGAATAAAATCTAACAAAACTAGGAGATAAAGTGAGGAAATAAATGTGAGATCAATCAAGGAATGGAATTACACCACAAATTCTAGTTAATCAAAATTAATTAATTTATTATAATTAATTATCCCAAGTTAGTATCAAAATCACAAATCAACTCTCGTTGCAAATGTAATTTTAATACCAACATTTTAGAAATTAAATTCAAGACGCCTAGAACTCATGAAAAGTATATCTAAACACCATTTAATAAATCATCCGATAGGATCGATTTACTAAATTAGTTTAATTCATAGAAATAAGCTTAGAGTTGAAATTCAAAGAAATAATTTCACATTTTAGAAAAAACTATCTCTAATTCGATTCTACAATGGAAACTAAGACTAGAATCTTGATTTTCTCTCAAAAATCATTTAGCCTCTCTCGAGGCTTAAATTAAAATATAAGAGAGGAAAGTTGATCATCAAACATATATTTAATTTAAATACGCTAATTAAAATAAGATTAACATCAAATAGCGGATCATCCCACCCCTTAAAGGGTTTTTTTAGCCTAACATAATATGGATCATGATAATCAAATCAACAAGGCAATAAAATAAGAGAGGATAACAGAACAACCAAACCAAATATAGCTGAATAAAATTGAGCTCCATCCATGAATTATAAGCCTCCAACCTTCAATTGAGTGATCCAACAAATTTATACATACAAATACTCACTCAACTTGAATGTCATATAATTGATTTCACTCAATTTAAATCTAAAAAATAAAAAAAATAAAAAATTCAAAACTAAAAAAAAATATTATTTCTAACTTTCTCTCTAAGCTAACTCTAGAATTGTCTTCTCTCCCCTAAAAATGGGTCTTCTTCTTCCTTTTATAGTGTGCAAGTAGCCAGTGGTAATTTGGTGAAGATGCAAGCATATGTGTGCATGGGGGATATGAGGTATGATGAGGGTGCTTTGGGGATTTTTGGGAGATGGAATCGGGTTAAAGATTCCGGGTCGCGATGGGTAACGAAGGTAGGTGGCTGGAGCTGCCCAGTTTTGGGAAGTCCTGGGTTGTGGGACATGGCTGTGATTTCGGGTATGGGTTCAGGTTTTATGGATGGATTGGATTAACAGGAGTAGGTTCGATTTTGGGTTACTGGGGTTGAGTAGGGGATAGACGGTTGGAATTGAATTTGTGGTATAATGGGTCGAATGGTTTGGGTTTAGATAATGTTTAATGGTGTTGGAGGTTTGGTGTTAGTTTGTAATGGAGGTAGGAGAGAGGGGGTGATGTCGGGTGTGGAGATGAATTTGAGGGTATTGGGTTGGACTGGTTAAAGGTGAGGTGGTGTGTGAGTGGTGGGAGGTGAGAGAGGAAGAGAGTGTTGGGAGGTTGAAGAAGAAGGGAGTGGGGTATATGTGGGTGTGGGTGTAGGGTAATATGGTATGTGTGAGTTTTAGTTGTGTGTATTTACATTGTAAAAAAAATAAAAAATAAAATATTTGTAACTTAAAAATAAAATCTAAGATTAAAACCTATTAAAAAAATTAAATTCCTAAAAATATTTACAAACATATGAAGTAAAATCAATTAAAAAATATTTCTCCAATCTAAAAATCGAAAGACTTAAAATAAAATAAAAGAAATGAAAAATTAAAAATCTATTAAATTAAAAACTAAAGTCCTAAAAAGATGTCAAATATAATAAAACTAAAAAACTAAATTCCTAAAAATAACTAATCCTAATAAAGATTAAAAACTAAAAGCAAAAAAAATAAAATGAAAATAAATCCTAAAAATTATAAATAAATCGTAAAAATTAAAATGACTCAAATAAAAATTCTAAACAAAATAATAAAAATAAAAACTCAACACACACAGGGCGTGAGATAGGTTTAGGCTAGGTCTGGGGTAGGTTAAGGTTACGGAGGAGGTGATTTAGCCCTTTCTTGTTGTAATTTGCCTTGAAATAACACTTTTGATATCGCAACTGCAAGCCAGCCTGCACAATAGACAATTACGCACATAAGACACATTTTGTCGAGAATTAGCAATTAAAATACATCTATTCGGGATATTATTTGAACACTTTTGGTTGATTATCAACCGTCAGCACGAGAGATAGAATTTTATTGACTCGGCACTGAACACGAGGCCCATTATGAGGGAACTATACCGGATGAGTCTGTTAGAGATACGAGAGACAGGTGATAAGATTCGACAATTATTGAGCCAGGGGTTTATATGGAGGATAACGTCTCTGAGGGGAGGTCCAACTCTGATCCTGAAGAAGAAGGGTAATTAGTTATGATTATGTGTGGATTATGAGGATCTGAATAAGGTCACAATACACGACAAGTATCTGTTATCATGTAAGGATGATTTGTTCGACCAGTTGAGTGGCGCATCAGTCTTTTCCAAGATTGATTTATGCTCAGGGTATCACCATCACCAGTTTCATATTTGAGAGGAGGACATTTTGAAGATGACTTTTCTGACGCGATATGCATTGTATGAGTTTCTAGTTATGCCATTTGGGGTGACTAACATGCCAACGGTATTTATGGACTTGATAAATAGGGTATTCTTCCCATTCATAGATCAGTTTGTCTTTTTATTAATTGATGACATCTTAGTGTATTCTCGGTCGAAGGAAGAGCACAGGCAATACTTGAGATTATTTTTACAGACACTACGAAAGCACAAGTTGTATGATAAGTTCTCTAACTGTGGGTTTTAGCTTCGAGAGGTGCAATTCTTGGTCCATATTGTATCTGAGGATGGGATTTCAGTATATCCTATCAAGGTATATGCATTTATGGATTGAGGATAGTCCACGATGCCTATCGAGGTTAGGAGTTTCTTGGGTTTAATTGGGTACTAGAAAAGGTTTATTTAGGGGTTATCGAAGATTATTGGGCCACTGACTAACCTCACCCATATGGGGTACCGTTTGTTTAGAGCACAAACTATAAGAGGGCATTTGAGTAGCTCAAGAAGAGGATCACGACTCCACTTGTCCTTAATTTACCAAAGATGTAGAATATTGGGTGTACATAGATGCATCACTTTAGTGGTTAAGAGAAGTGTTAATGAAAGAGGATATGTATACGGCTTATGCTTCTCACAAGCTTAAGCCTCACGAGGGAAACTACCACACCCATAATTTTGAGTTGGCGGCAGTAGTATTTTCCCTCTGTATCTGGATACACTACTTATTGGGGGAGAAGTTCAAGATATTTTACAATCACAAGAATATACAATACTTGTTCACCTAGAGGGATTTAAACATGATACAAAGGAGATGGCTAGAGTTTATGAAGGACTACCAGTTTTCAATTTAATACCATCCAGGGAAGGCGAATGCTGTAGCATAAGCATTTAATCATATATTAACTGTCACCTTAGTAGGTTTGTGGGAACAATATGAGGATGATTTACCTGATATTTGGGTATCATGGAGTGATACACGAGATATGGACTTGTCGAATGCCTTTTTGGTAGTTCTGTCCATTACACCAGCTACAATGATGCAGGTGGTATAGAACCGGGCTTTGAACTCCTATTGTCATGATATAGGAAGGGTGGGTTCCCTTATTGATCAGTTCAAGAAGAGGATTGAGATTTCATTGATGTTTGGTGGTGCTAGAGGGTCCTATGTTAAGGAAGGCGGTTTTGGCAGAGGCACACGATTCACAATGCAGCTCGAGAGGAATAAGATGTACCAAGATGTGAGGAGATCATATTGGTGGTAAGGGATACAGAGGGACATTGCAAAGTATGTGTTTAGGTGTGCCACCTGTTAACTAGTAAAGGTAGAGAACTAGAGACCGACAGGTGAGTTACAAACTTAAGAGATTCTCAAGTGAAAGTGGGAGGCAATCTACAAGGATATCATTATAGGATTGTCGAGGTCCTAATGGGGTCATGATTCCATTTCAATCATCATTGATAAATTGAAAAAGGTGGCTTACTTCCTTCCAGTACAGACAGATTACACCGCAGAGCAGTACGCCAGATTATTAATTGAAGAGATTACGCACCTTCATGGGGTACCACATGACATTATGTTTGACGAGGATAATACTTTCATATCTCAGTTATAGAGGGGTTTTCAGGATGCTATGGTGGTGCAGTTGAACTTGAGTACAACATTTCTCCCTTTGTTAGATGGACTGACTGAGCGGATGAACCATATTCTAGAGGATATGCTTCGAGCTTGTATGTGCCTTAGTAATCTGGGAGTGATTAGGACTGCTATTATATGATCTTATGTGTTAGCATACGTAACATATGTGAGTGCTCGTGGATGCCATACTAAGAGATATTTTGATGCGCCACATACGACGTTGACTCCACAGGTATCCCAGTAACAGAGATGGTATTTACCACAGTCCTTTTAACCCGATCCTATGGCTGACGTACCCATATCCCGAGGGGGAATACAGGGGGGAGATTTAGCATATAGCCTTGGGTATAGAGGTTATGCGTTATGATGGAAATGCGTATTGATTATCCTTTGCCAATGTCTTTGAGGTTATAGGTTCGATACGGCCTATAACTATACCTAGTATCCTCGAGTGATCTCCTAAGGACATATGGATATGGCTTCGTACTTTTATGTGCGAGATCATGAGTAGTCCATTTATTTTTGCGTGTCAGGGAGCGTACTTATGTGATATTAAAATCGACATTATCTTATTCTTATTGATATTATACGTGCGATGTGTACACTGGCATATATGATGGAACCCTTTTAATAAAATTCAAATGAGAAGAAATATGTTTAAACATTGGGTTCACATGGTATTGGAATTCGACACCTGTGATATTTAGGGTTGTTTGGGCGAGGATAACTGAAGAAATAACTCAAATATGGGAGAAAGATGTGTAGTTGTTTATTGTATCCCAAATTTGGTTAAATATCTATTCTTCATATATTTGTTGTTAATGTTGTTGTACTACTCTCTTTTCAGTTCCTAGGCCACCGGTACAGCCTCAACCGTGATTTTGTTTTGTACTCTCTTCAATTGATGCTCATACGGGATATAGGTGCCAAACCTGCGTGCTCACTATTTTATTCCTATTTACTTTGCAGTCGGGTTGGATATTATAGTATCTATGACTTCATATGTAGGTTATTTATTTTGAGACAATTTACATTTTCTAAATCTAATTATATTATTGTTGGTGATTATGATATAAGAGGTTTATATGAGTTTACTCTTATTATTGTATTCAGTCATTTAGTTTATGCATGTTAGTTCTTTTATTTCAAGCTTAGAATGATTATCAGTTGTTTAGACTCCTGTATAATTTATTTTTTGACTTGATGAATCTAGCTATAGATTTTATGGGGTGTCACACATTTATTCCCCCTTGAAATATGGGTGCGTCAGCAGTAGGATTGGGGTAAAATCACAAAGGTAAACCTAACGCTATCATCTGGGTACCATCAAGATCGACACCATATGCTCTCCATAAAGATCCCTCCTACTACGTCTCCCACGATCACTCACACATGGTATGATTGAACATAGAAATCCAATGTACTCGAGGAGTTACTAATGTATTACACATCTTCGATTTAAGGAACACAATTTAATTAAGAGATTATATACCAAAGTTATTCTAACGAGGACCCCAAACTCGCTGTAATAAAAATATCTTTTCATTATAATGAGGTCTAAATTTGTTATAACAAAACTACTAATGTCGTTTGAATCAGATTTGAAGTCATTTTAATGAGATACCATATCTTATTCTAACGAGAATTACGAAGTTCACCTTCTCCAAAAGTCCAAAAAATGCCATTAACACATAAAAAACCAAACCTAGAGGTTATAAATGATCATTTCCACATCCTCCTTCATATATAATATGTATAACATCCATACTAACCTAAATCAACATTTATTAGGTGATTAAATAAGGTTTTCTGCCCAATTTCATGTTTATATTCATTTCGACTCACATTTTGATTCTATTTTCAAATTAAACAATGGGCATTTATACAATTCATTATCATGATTCAGAATATGACAATGTTATTAAATTATTAAGGATAATTAATAGGATTCAAAATCAGATTAAACTAATACATTAACGTGAGTTTAAGGCTTAATTTATCAATTAAACTAATTTCAAAAATTAGAATTTGGGTTAAAAAAATCAGATTATATATGTAAATTCAAAGTCCAATGAATAATTACTACCTTAACACAAATCCAAATCTAAATAAATATATAAAGACGCATGAGTTTAATTATCCTACACACGATTTAGAACTCGTGGCTATTGTATTTGCTTTGAATTTGTGGAGACATCATTTAAATAGTGAGGCGTTCGAGACTTTTACTGATCATCAAAGTGTGACACCCCGACTAATTAAATACCGGGTAGCTACTCCTTTATTAAATTAATTCAAAATGCCAAGTTGGTCCAGTTAATAGCATCACTGTCGAAATCATTTTAACGATTACTAACCACCTAGTATTTAAAAAGTAAGTGCCAAATTTTATTTAAAGTCTTATTAACATGCAACAAGTGTAATAAAGAATAATAACACCATTCACCATAAAGAAGTAAATAGAATAACCATCACATAAAGTAAATAAAGTCTGGAGGAAAAACTCCTCACTACAAATCCCACAACTGATAAGTAAACTGAATACTAAATCAATACATGCCAAAGTCTGAAAACTGTAATGGAAATGTAACTCTAATAGAAATGGGCAGCATGCCCTACAACTGATAGATAATGAATCTGGAATCCAAGTGATAGAAGCGTCTACAAGCAAATCCATGTAGCTTCCACAAACAGCTACAGCTCGTCACCTGAATGAGTATCCTATGCATGGTGTCCTTGTGGCTGGGCACCTAAAATGGTTTTACAAAGAAAAATAGATTTGAAAAGCAAACGGGTCAGAGCCCGAATGTGGAGTTATATTTCAAAAACCTGCAAGTGCTTTAAAAACATTTAAAACATTAAATGCAAAGTACATGTTAGGACGTGCACTCACATAATATTCTCACCTCTCATCTAACTGTGCACTCCTAACGTAAGTACCCATCTACAATGACACAAACCACTAGCTAAGTGACATCATATCTAGCTAGACTGTCAAGGTCCTACCCTTATTACTCGGTTCTATTAACATTATAACGCTCGTAATTAAGTCGGGGTTTAACGTAAACTCAGATGCTCAATATGCAATATATATCACTATCAGTTAACTCGTTATATTTCTCGAAACAATACCATAATTATATTCACAACATTAACATGAAGGTTCCCATTAATTACGTGTATATTATTCACATCATAAATATACAATACAAGCACCCCGAGAACTAAGCTGTGGTGCACACATACTCTGCTATCCATCCCGGTACATCACGTACATAAGGATTACATATTCCGAATCTCTCAGGAATAGCTCACAGATAACAACATCACAAATAATGGAGGCGAACACAGTCACATCACATGGGTCACGCACATACCTACGCTCCCACGATCAGCGAACTTATTAATATCCCAATAAGTCTTTCTATGACCTATGTTCATCAAGGTAACCAGTCTAAATCCGGGCAACACAAGGATTAGAGGGCCCTAAGCGAATGCAAACCTCCCGTGATAGCAAGTATGGTAGGTATGTCATACACACAATTCATATACCAATACTATGTAAACACACGTCTTAGTAATCCCGTAGTTTAATTGTAGTACTATTCTCATTCTCGTACCAATATATAAGTTACACACTTTATACTATTCCGATTTATAATTATACGCGCCATAATTTATTCTCACGTCGTAGTAGACACTCACGTCTCAACCTAAACCGTCCATTTAATTTAACTCTCGTATATAATTTCCTTCTCATAAATACCCAAAAGTCCCAATTCTATCATTACATCATCATCGGAATGTTATCTATATCCTCGAATAAGTTTACGGGACTCCAAAAATCAAAACAGTCCAAAAAGGCCCAAACTGTCAACTCGTTAGAAGTCTCGTTCGAACGAGGCTATTCGAACGAGATTCCACTGTCAACTCGTTAGAAGTCTCGTTCGAACGAGACTGTTCGAACGAGGTTCCAGTTCGTTCGAATGAACTGTACCTTCTAACGATATCTCGTTCGAACGAGATTATCGAACGAAGTTCCCTTTCGTTAGAAGCGACTGGTCAATTCGTTAGAAGCTCGTTCGAACGAGTTCGTTCGAACGACCTGGGCAGGGGCTTCTAACGACCTGCCAGTTTCGTCCCAGATTTTTCTAAATCTCGTTTTTCACCATTTTTACTCCTCAAATATCTTCCAAACTAAGTCCCAACAATCTTTTTAAGGTCTCTAAACAATCCTAAACATATTATAATCACATCCTAACACATTTTGAAGGATTAATCCATCCTAGCATCAACCAAATTTACAAATCTCTACACTTTTTTCCAATTTTTCAAGAACATGAACCCTAACTTTTTGAATCATGAGTTAACCCAATATAAATCTGTTTTAATTTCTTCCAATCACAAATATCATGAGAATACTCATCTACCTATCATTCTACATGCAATTCTCCTCAAGATTTTCATGTTCTAAGTTCCAAACTACATGGGTTTTCATTATCTTTCAAGAACAATAGATATTCTTCAATTCTCTAACATGGAAGGAACATTCTACGAATTTCAATATAATTAAAACACTTGCCTTGATTGTCTCTGAATTTGGTGTTGATTTCTGTAAAGGTTTCTGCAGAATTCCTTCTCTTTCTTTCCCTCTCTAAGCTTCCTTCTCCAAAGGTGGCTATGGTGGCTAGGGTTTTCTTTGGGAGAGTTGGAAACCTAAATGATAACCTCCGTAGCTTAATGGGTTAATATGGGTTGGTTAGTGGCTTAGTGGGTCAATTCCCAATCAGATTAAAACTCCCAATTTTCGTCACTTTTAATTCCTCAAAATACAAAATTACCAAAATACCCTTTATGATGCCGGTATGGCCTAAAAATACCCCGGGATCCAAACTATACCCCCGGCTAGTGTTTTCTGACTATCTCGACCCTTTCGGACGCGTTGGCGCACTCAAAATGATCATACGAATAATAGAAATAAAAATCACTTTTATAATTAAAATAATACACCATGACGCGGCGGTCACACGCGTCTCAACAAAATTCCCAATTTGCCGTATATAAATCTCACGACAAATTTCATAATTCAATATTCATATAACAACATGTATGCACATAATCAAATACCAACTCGCATCTCGTTAGTATTTTTAACCCGGATTAATTTCTAATTAATACGCATTTAATTAATTAATCCCAAAAATAAATATAGCCAAAAGTACGGGGTATTACATACTTCCCCCCTAATTACTGAATTTCGTCCCGAAATTCGAAACTAGAAAGTACCTGCTAAAAACAACTCTGGATAACGTTCGCGCATCTCATCCTCGCGCTCCCATGTGGACTCCTTGACATTGTGATGCCGCCACTGAACAAGCACTAACGGAACTATCTTTGATCGCAGTTTCCTCTCGCTTCGGTCCAAAATAGCAATCGGCCCCTCCTCGTAGGAGCTATCCGGCTGGAGATCGATGTCCTCCACAGCAATGTGAGAATGAGCCAAATTATCTCTAAGGTATTTCCTCAGCGAGGAAATATGGAACACATCATGAATCCGATGCAAATGCTCCGGTAACCCAAGTCTATACGCAATCGGTCTGATCCGCTCAATAATGGGAAACGGCCCCACATACCTCGGTGCCAACTTCCCCTTCTTCCCGAAACGCATAATCCCCTTCATAGGAGACACTCTGAGCAAAACCTGGTCCCCCACTTGGAACTCTCTGAAAAACCTCTTCGCATCAGCATAACTCTTCTGCCTGTCTTGAGCTACCCGAATGCGACTTCGAATCAACTCAATCCTTGCCGAAGTATCCTGAATCACTTCCGGCCCAAGTAGTTTGTTGTCCCCCACTTCTAACCAACATGCTGGGGAACGACAAGGCCTACCGTACAATGCCTCAAACGGAGCCATGCCAATAGTGAACTGATAGGAGTTGTTGTAAGAAAACTCCACCAGTGGAAGGTACTTCTCCCATCCATCCCCGAAGTCAATAATGCACATGCGTAGCATGTCCTCCAACATCTGATTTGTGCGCTCGGTCTTCCCATCAGTCTGCGGATGATAAGCCGTACTCAACCGCAATTCCGTGCCCATGGCCTCCTGGAAACTCTCCCAAAATCTCGAAACAAATATCTTGTCTCTGTCAGACACGATATTTAGGGTCACACCGTGAAGTCTCACAATCTCTGAAATGAAGAGCTGGGCATACTGTCCCGCAGTGTAGTCAGTCCTCACGGGTAAAAAGTGAGCGACCTTGGACAACCTGTCCATAATTACCCAAACGGAGTCATGACCCCTCTGCGACGTAGGCAACCCCGTGATAAAGTCCATGGATATGCTCTCCCACATCCACACTGGGACCTCCAATGGCTGTAGCAGTCCTGCTGGTCTCTGATGATCCACTTTTACAAGATGACAAGTGGCGCATTTCAAAACAAACTCAGCGATATCTTTCTTCATACCGCTCCACCAATACTGGCGTCTCATGTCTTGGTACATTTTTCCCCCTCCGGGATGTACCGCGAACCGTGAGCCGTGCGACTCTACCATCACGTCGTGTCGCAATTCCTCTCCTTCCGGAACTACCAATCTTCCATTGAAGCGTAATCCCCCGTCTGAGCTAACGGTATAGGATTCGGCTCCCTCTGCTAGTAATCGAACTATCTGCTCCTGATAGAACGAGTCATCAGCTTGTGCCCGTACTACCTTCGTGACAATCTGCGGTGTAACGGTCATCACAGACATGAAAGATCGGGCCACTGCATCCTGGTGTCCCAATTCCTTCCACTTAGCCATCCACACCTCTGCCACCTCATCTGCTGGCCTACGGCTCAACGCGTCTGCTACCACGTTAGCCATTCCCGGGTGATACTGGATGTCGAACTGGTAGTCCTTCACAAACTCAAGCCACCTACGCTTCCGCATATTCAACTCTTTCTGCGTGAACAGGTACTGTAGGGACTTGTGGTCCGTGAACAGTTGGAACTTCTCCCCCAAAAGATAGTGCCTCCAAATCCGTAGGGCAAATACCACTGCCGCCAACTCCAAATCATGCGTGGGGTAATTCTTCTCATGAGGCTTAAGCTTACGGGAAGCATAAGCTATGGCCTGTCTCTCCTACTGCAATACACCTCCAAGCCCTTGCAAAGACGCATCGGTGTAAACCAAATACTCAACTCCCGGTCTCGGCAATGCTAACACAGGTGCTGAGGTCAATTTTTCCTTCAATTCATCGAATGCCAACTGACAGGCATCACTCCAAATGTATGGCACACCCTTACGAGTCAGATGTGTCAAAGGACCTGCTATTTCCGAGAAACCCCGAATAAACCTCCTGTAGTATCCTGCTAGACCCAAGAAACTACAAATCTCCGTTGCTGTCGTGGGCTGTCCCCACTCCCTCACCGCTGATACCTTCCCCGGATCAACAGATATTCCCTGGTCGGAAATAATGTGTCCTAAAAACTGGACCTCCTTCAACCAAAACCCGCATTTCTCATATTTTACATACAACTCATTCTGATGAAGTGTCTGCAAAACCTGCCTCAAATGCTCGGCGTGCTCCTCCTCTGTCTGGGAGTAAACCAGAATATCATCAATGAAGACAATGACAAACTGGTCTAAGAAATCCCTGAACACTCTGTTCATCAAGTCCATAAACATAGCTGGAGCGTTGGTCAAACCGAAAGGCATAACCCGAAACTCGTAAGAACCATATCTCGACAAGAACGCAGTCTTCGAGACATCCTCCTCCTTGATACGCAACTGATGGTATCCCAATCTCAAATCAATCTTCGAGAAGAAAGAGGCTCCTCTCAAGTGGTCGAATAAGTCATCGATTCGAGGCAACGGATACTTATTCCGTATCGTGACCTTATTCAACTCTCGGTAGTCCACACACAATCTCAGTGAACCGTACCTCTTCTTCACAAACAAAACTGGAGCGCCCCAAGGTGAGGTACTCCTGCGAATAAAGCCCTGACCTAACAGCTGCTCTATCTGATCCCGTAACTCCCTCATCTCAGCTGGAGCCATACGGTACGGTGCGCGTGCTATAGGTCTTGTACCCGGTAGCAAATCTATAACAAAGTCTATCTCTCGACTGGGGGGTAAGCCTGGTATCTCCTGAAACACATCTGAATACTCCCTGACAACTGGGATAGAATCTAAAGAAATCACTACCTCCTTAGAGGTATCCTCCTCAATGTAATACAGATGAGCGGTCGATCCTCCCTCTGGGCGAGGCATCGCCACTATAAACATCTCTTGCCCCGGAATGGCAAAAACAATACTCCCGATGAAGCAATCAATCATGGCCCTATAAGCTACGAACCAATCCATACCGATAATCACATCATGAACATGCATATCTAATACTAACATGTCTGCAGGTAATACCAAACCACCAATCTCTACCCCCACTCCCCGGCATATAAAAAAAATAAGTGACCCACTCCCCAATGGTGAGTCGACACACTTCACTGTGCTCTCTGCCGTAGCTAACAATCCTAAAGCTTTCGCGAAGTGTGTAGCTATAAAACAATGTGTAGCCCCCGTATCAAACAATACCCGACCCATAGTGCCATGGATAAGAAACGTACCCTCAATCGCGGGTGGTGCCTGTGGAACTGCAGCCTGGTGGACGTTGTAGACACATCCATACTGTAGCTGCCCTTGCTGGGCTGGGACTGCTGGAATGGGTGGCAATGCTTCCATCTGTGGCGGTGCGGGAAGAGCGGCGGGAAACATAGGCCTCTGTGGCTCCTGGCGAGCACCATGCTGCTGCTGCTGTGGGGCCCTGCCCCTATCAGGACAATCCTGTCGCTTATGGCCAATCTTGCCACAAACAAAGCACTTCCCTGGGAAGTTCCCTCCTCTCTGCCCCTGCTGTCCCCGGCCCTGGTGGCCGTTACCTTTCCTCCCTTGACCCTGCTGGCCCTGGTGAAACTGCTGCCCATTCTGCCCCTGTTGGCCCTGATGGCCGTTTGGACCTTGATGGCCCTGACGGAAACCTCCTTGTCCCAGTCTGTAGTTCCCTGATCGGAACCTCTTATTATCCCCCTGCTGGGAGCCCTGCTCATTCTGTCTCTGCCCCTGACCAGATTGTGCCCCGTTGGCACCATGTCCTCTAGTCCTGCCCTGATGGCTAGACTCCCCCGACCTCTTGCCCTCGGCCATATGAAAACGGTGGTCCTGGCAGTGTAACAATGCAGCGTTAACCACATCAGAATAAGTGGCCAACGATAGGTTCCCTAACAGATGCTGACGGATCCTCCATGTCAACCTATCCGTGAACTTCTCAATCTTCTTCTTCTCTGTTGGTATCTCATCTGGAACGATATTCAACAGATTCGTGAACTCGGCCTCATACTCGGCCACGGTCTTACCCTCTTGCCTCAGACTCATCAGTTTCCTCCTCATTTTCGTGTGAACAGCCGACGGAAAGTACTTGCAGTCAAACCGCACCTAGAAGTCCTGAATAGTGAGAGTATCCCTCTCCTCCGCGGTGGTAATAGACTCCCACCACTGTAGCGCAGATCCAACTAGCTTGAAAGTAGATAGCACCTGCTTCTGGACGTCCATGCACTCATACATCCTTAAGTGCCTCTACATATCCTTCCTCCACTGGCTCGAGACTACCATATCTGAGCTACTTGCAAACTCCAGCGGATGCGCTTTCTGAAAAGCGTCACGTACACGCTCCCAAGCAGACGGGAATGCATTTGCCTGAACTGGCGCGGTAGCCGGCGCCTGCGGTGGTGCCTGCTGAACAACGGAAATTGCGGCATTTACCGCTTGGCTACAATAGCTGCAACCTCAGCGGCGTTCATCATGCCCTGAACTGGAGCGGGCTGGGGTTCGGGCGTTGCATCCCTGGGAACTCGTCGTGCACGTCGTGGAGGCATCTGAAATAAGAACAGAGTTTATAAGTTCGCTGTTTATAAACTTAAGATAGCTGAAGAACGAAGCATACACAAAAGAGTACAATAGTCCTAAAATATAGGGCTCTATATCAAAGAAACTTAGCGGAAACATAATAAACTGTCAGATCCTAAAGGACACTAGAACCTGATGCTCTGATACCACCTGTGACACCCCGACTAATTAAATACCGGGTAGCTACTCCTTTATTAAATTAATTTAAAATGCCAAGTTAGTCCAGTTAATAGCATCACTGTCGAAATCATTTTAACGATTACTAACCACCTAGTATTTAAAAAGTAAGTGCCAAATTTTATTTAAAGTCTGATTAACATGCAACAAGTGTAATAAAGAATAATAACACCATTCACCATAAAGAAGTAAATAGAATAACCATCACATAAAGTAAATAAAGTCTGGAGGAAAAACTCCTCACTACAAATCCCACAACTGATAAGTAAACTGAATACTAAATCAATACATGCCAAAGTCTGAAAACTGTAATGGAAATGTAACTCTAATAGAAATGGGCAACATGCCCTACAACTGATAGATAATGAATCTGGAATCCAAGTGATAGAAGCGTCTACAAGCAAATCCCTGTAGCTTCCACAAACAGCTACAGCTCGTCACCTGAATGAGTATCCTATGCATGGTGTCCTTGTGGCTGGGCACCTAAATGGTTTTACAAAGAAAAATAGATTTGAAAAGCAAACGGGTCAGAGCCCGAATGTGGAGTTATATTTTAAAAACCTGCAAGTGCTTTAAAAACATTTAAAACATTAAATGCAAAGAACATGTTAGGACGTGCACTCACATGATATTCTCACCTCTCGTCTAACTGTTCACTCCTAACGTAAGTACCCATCTACAACGACATAAACCACTAGCTAAGTGACATCATATCTAGCTAGACTGTCATAGGTCCTACCCTTATTACTCGGTTCTTTTAACATTATAACGCTCGTAATTAAGTAGGGGTTTAACGTAAACTCAGATGCTCAATATGTAATATATATCACTATCAGTTAACTCGTTATATTTCTCGAAACAATACCATAATTATATTCACAACATTAACATGAAGGTTCCGATTAATTAAGTGTATATTATTCACATCATAAATATACAATACAAGCACCCCGAGAACTAAGCTGTGGTGCACACATACTCTGCTATCCATCCCGGTACATCACGTACATAAGGATTACATATTCCGAATCTCTCAGGAATAGCTCACAGATAACAACATCACAAATAATGGAGGCGAACACAGTCACATCACATGGGTCACGCACATACCTACGCTCCCACGATCAGCGGACTTATTAATATCCCAATAAGTCTTTCTATGACCTATGTTCATCAAGGTAACCAGTCTAAATCCGGGCAACACAAGGATTATAGGGCCCTAAGCGAACGCAAACCTCCCGTGATAGCAAGTATGGTAGGTATGTCATACACACAATTCATATACCCATACTAAGTAAACACACGTCTTAGTAATCCCGTAGTTTAATTGTAGTACTATTCTCATTCTCGTACCAATATATAAGTTACACACTTTATACTATTCCGGTTTATAATCATACGCGCCATAATTTATTCTCACGTCGTAGTAGACACTCACGTCTCAACCTAAACCGTCCATTTAATTTAACTCTCGTATATAATTTCCTTCTCATAAATACCCAAAAGTCCCAATTCTATCATTACATCATCATCGGAATGTTATCTATATCCTCGAATAAGTTTACGGGACTCCAAAAATCAAAACAGTCCAAAAAGGCCCAAACTGTCAACTCGTTAGAAGTCTCGTTCGAACGAGGCTGTTCGAACGAGATTCCACTGTCAACTCGTTAGAAGTCTCGTTCGAACGAGACTGTTCGAACGAGGTTCCAGTTCGTTCGAATGAACTGTACCTTCTAACGATATCTCGTTCGAACGAGATTATCGAACGAAGTTCCCTTTCGTTAGAAGCGACTGGTCAATTCGTTAGAAGCTCGTTCGAACGAGTTCGTTCGAACGACCTGGGCAGGGGCTTCTAACGACCTGCCAGTTTCGTCCCAGATTTTTCTAAATCTCATTTTTCACCATTTTTACTCCTCAAATCTCTTCCAAACTAAGTCCCAACAATCGTTTTAAGGTCTCTAAACAATCCTAAACATATTATAATCACATCCTAACACATTTTGAAGGATTAATCCATCCTAGCATCAACCAAATTTACAAATCTCTACACTTTTTTCCAATTTTTCAAGAACATGAACCCTAACTTTTTGAATCATGAATTAACCCAATATAAATCCGTTTTAATTTCTTCCAATCACAAATATCATGAGAATACTCATCTACCTATCATTCTACATGCAATTCTCCTCAAGATTTTCAAGTTCTAAGTTCCAAACTACATGGGTTTTCATCATCTTTCAAGAACAATAGATATTCTTCAATTTTCTAACATGGAAGGAACATTCTACGAATTTCAATATAATTAAAACACTTGCCTTGATTGTCTCTGAATTTGGTGTTGATTTCTGTAAAGGTTTCTGCAGAATTCCTTCTCTTTCTTTCCCTCTCTAAGCTTCCTTCTCCAAAGGTGGCTATGGTGGCTAGGGTTTTCTTTAGGAGAGTTGGAAACCTAAATGATAACCTCCGTAGCTTAATGGGTTAATATGGGTTGGTTAGTGGCTTAGTGGGTCAATTCCCAATCAGATTAAAACTCCCAATTTTCGTCACTTTTAAATCCTCAAAATACAAAATTACCAAAATACCCTTTATGATGCCGGTATGGCCTAAAAATACCCCGGGATCCAAACTATACCCCCGGCTAGTGTTTTCTGACTATCACGACCCTTCCGGACGCATTGGCACACTCAAAACGACCATACGGATAATAGAAATAAAAATCACTTTTATAATTAAAATAATACACCATGACGCGGCGGTCACACGCATCTCAACAAAATTCCCAATTTGCCGTATATAAATCTCACGACAAATTTCATAATTCAATATTCATATAACAACATGTATGCACATAATCAAATACCAACTCGCATCTCATTAGTATTTTTAACCCGGATTAATTTCCAATTAATACGCATTTAATTAATTAATCCCAAAAATAAATATAGCCAAAAGTACGGGGTATTACACAAAGTTCGAATAATTATTTACATAGAAAGAGTTAAATTGAAGGCAAAGACCTTGGATGGTATTAATTAAAGATAGTGATTTTACCATCTGCTATCATCTTAGGAAGGAAAATGTTGTTACAGATGATCTAAGTCGAAAATCATTGAGGAGATTGTCTTGTTTTCAATTTCATGCAATGATTATATTATGAATTAAGACTTACGGGAGTAGAGTTGATCTTAATTGAAGAAGGGGCATTATTTACGCACACTGCAATGACACCATTATTATCAAAACGCATGTGAGAATCACAAGACTTAGATATATTTTTAGATGAGAAACGGATGCAATCCCAAGAAGGTAACCCAACTGAATTAGTAATTGTTAATGGTTGGATTCTTTATTACAAGAACATAATTCATGTCCTCGGTGATTTACTATTAAAGAGAGACATCCTTGAGGAGGAACATAGTTTTATTTATATTATGAACCCAAGGAGCACTAAAATGAATAGAAATTTGAAAGAACTGTACAAGTGGAATAATATTAAATGTGAGATTACATATTTTGTTGATAAGTATTTGACATGCCATCATGTTAGTGTGGAACATCAAAAACTAGTATGGTTGTTACAATAATTGACTAGTCCAAAGTGGAAATGGTCGGATATTACCGTGGATTTTGTGATGATACTTCCCTGCTTTCAGAAAGGGCATGACTCTATTTGGGTGGTTGTTGATATATCAATGAAGTCATAACATTTTCTGGAAGTCAAAACTACATACACAGTTGATAGGTATGCACGTATATAAGTTGATGAGATTGTAAGATTACATGGAGCACCAGTTTCCATTGTATCCGACATAGATTCTATATTTACTTCAATATTTTTGCCTACTTTAAAACTTGTTAGGGGAACTAGTTTGAAATATAGCATAACATATTATCCATAATCATATGGACAATCAAAGAGAACTATTCATACACTTGAATATATGTTATGTGTGTGTACTTGACTTGTTAGTATAATTACTTGCCATTGATAGAATTTGTTTAAAATAAAAGTTTCTGAGAGCGTTAGGATCCCTAATTTATTTTTTATTGGGAAATTCCAACAACCAATTGAGAAATTAAATAATTACTAAGTGAAAAATTATACCAAATTCAAATCAACACGATTTAAATTAATTTGTGTGATCTTTACCCAATTTTACATTGCCTACGAATTACTATATGACCATGTATGGTTCAATTATGTAAACTGAAAAACAATCACACAACTATACGATGTATAAGGAAAATCCACAATGGGAAATACCTCGAATGACCTCTCCTATAAAATTCCACTATGATATGAGGATTTATATAGGCTGGCATTAATCTTAGTCACTAACTCGAATACCTCAAGCCTAGTGCAATATTTGCTCCTAGACCTTGATCACATCAATTGTAAAATTCAACCAACAACCCAAAATGTAGTCTAGTCACACCTCAGTATGCACTAATCTGGACTCATCTCGTCAAAAAGAAGCACAAAACCCTGGCATGCCAAAACACTCAATCGATGAAGAATATAACTTACTCAAAACATAAGATCTCTTAACTAGGTTGATAATATGATTATTTGATCTCAAATGGGTGTAAAAATAACTCAAAGATATCAAAACTTTTGTATATGAGGTTCTTAGGAAACAAGTCGTTTATACTACAAAATCGACCTAGGTTTAAAAAACGTGAATCCTGAGAAAATTAATCTCATTTGAATAAAATAAGTATGTCGTTCGAACGACTTTGAACTCATTCGAACTTGCCATCTCAGTATACAAGTTGGTTAGAATGAAAAACCAAGGTTGTGAAAAAGTCTTTGCATAATTGCTATATTTTTACTTTAGTTTTGAAAACTTAATTTTAATTCTGAAAATTATCAAATTAAATTTATATCCTCTATAAAATAAAATTAACCCATTTAAAAATTCAAGGATCAAAATATCAATACCATTATACAGTTTCGATATTCTAAGAGAAACAAGTGATATTACAGAATGAATTTCATTATGTTTTCTAAAGCTCACTTCAAGTATTTAATGCATAGGCTTCAGGAGCACTTAAAAACAGTCTTAACCTATTAATCAAAAATGTTTTGTCCAACAAAATAATTCCAGGAATAAAATTTTGGTATTCATTATAAAGTTTTCATTACACATCTCCTTGTGTGTATTCCAAGACAAAACTATGAAATCTTATAGTTTGTTAAGAAATTATACCCATTCCGAATCCCAAAAGGAAAAATGCACTCAAACAAGTGACCAACTCTATCGGATATGAAGTTTTTCACTTGTGAAGCTTTATCATATTAATGCTTATGCCAGCACACTTAGAAAATGCATAAAGAATACCAGATCAAAAAATATTATTACTTCAAAATACTTTCGTAGCATATGAAATGCTTCCCCTTAATCTAATCATTCTCCCTATTTTCGTTCGGTAACAGATAAATGTTAAAGAGCACAACATGATTAAAATGTGATCATCTAGTGAACAATCATACCACGTAATATAAAATGTACCTCGAAACAAGGATGTGACATGGCCAAATAATAATAAATAATCTTAAAGATGTATAAATTAATAACATCAATTATATGCATGAAAATACTTAAAAAAACTTACTATGGACACCTCAATTAATAATCCAGTCTTTAATCTTTCTCCCACTAACATCCTGTAATCCAAAGGGGTGGAAATGAGACCACCACCAAAGTAAGAAGGTCAAAATTCCTATTTTAAAAGTTTTAGGGGGCATAACTAAAAACTTTCCTAAAAAACAAGAAAACGAATAGTTGGGATAGATTCTTTAAAAAAATGGTTAAAGACCATTAACCAAATGGTCAAAGATCCCAGGAAATCATTATTTAATATCCTCCATTAATGGAGAGGGACACATGTCCCTATAAAACTTGATCGGACACTTTTCTTTGATTAATGTATTTTTAACATATGAATATAACACTCCAACTCATAACAAAAATGCTATATTAAGGACTACGCTCCAAAAATATCATAATCTTGTGTATTGTATAATCGGTATCCCGTCACCTCCACCCGTAAATATGCCAGTTAGTTGTAACTAGGTTGACTTTAAACCTAAGACCTCTTGGGTAGGAATAATACCAAGATAAACTCGTGAGCCTAATCCTTATAATATCTCTCTCGGCTTATTATCTATTAAATATGCCTCCATCTTTAGTCCAAGCCCCCTTTCTCATTTGGAATGATCATCTTTATTACTTTGGATCAGCCCGAGACCTATGACACTTCTGGGATATTAGCCATGACGACTAGAGATACATAGAAATATGTCGATGACTAATGGTCCACTCTAACTGAAAATACATCCCCTATCCTTCTACAACTCCAAACTAGTTTTAAGGTTGAATAACACCTTCATTTTAGTAATCACCCGACATTCGTAACAACATATGCCTCTATCGGTGCCTTGGGGTAAATTCCCATCTAAACCTCCACCGGAGCCACTCTCTGTCTCACAAATAGATTATCTGCCACTTTCTTGCATACACATCACGTTGGAATATTTCCATGTAACTCATCACAACAACCTAACTACGTAGGCTTTGATCACATGGCTACACAGGTATGTAGGCGCAATACCGAGTCCTTCTTGTGAGCACAAGCCTTGACAATATATCCATTGATATGGAGATATCCCTCGAGATGTTATCACCATACATATGCACCCATCTCTCATATTACCTCCCCCCCTCTCACACTTCAAACGAGATATAAAACTATCTCATTCCTATCTCCCTCGCACCCATACATATTGATGACCACCCATTACCCATATATATATATTCACACACTAGCACTCTTATATACCCACAGCAATTTAAGAGACATTCCTACACCTCTCACTAATACCCTTTTTCATATCTAAGCATATATTTACATTTCAAAAGGATTCATAAATTAAGGTATTTCATCATATTCTAAAATAAACTAAAAAGTAATCATAAAATGTAAAGAGCGATCATCATCATATAGATGAGGAAGCATAAATAACAAGTGGGGTGAACTCGTAACCTAGTTCCCAATCCCATTACAGACCTAAACCTGCCTTAGGATTAGTCTGAAAGAGCTAACACAAACCATTTTGTTTCTTTTTATATAAAATAAACTCGCGACTTTAAACAAGCAATAACCCCCCGCATGATAAATTAAGATTTGGCCTAAATAGGGGCATGCAACCCAACTTAAAAACTGGATATGGTGTCAATCAACTTTGAGGGGAAATCATAAATCACTGAACCAATAACCCGACCTCAGGGAGAAATGGCAGACTAGAAAATAAAAACTCCCACGTCCCCACGGGGTTCAAAAAGGCCACAACAACAAGGTGCCACTACCTGACACATCATTTTGCTTCCCTCGAGTCCCGTACGAGGCTCGCAACACCACACTTATATACATATATAAATGTACATATAACATTACACACACACACACACACACACATATATATATATATATATATATATATATATATACTAGTCCACATTTTAATAATGCGGACCGGACATGTGTCACCTAACGATGTGCCTAGAAATTATCGCCTAAATTATAGGCACACTCTCTCTCTCTTTTGGGCTCACTGCCAGGTGACACATATCCGGTCCGCATTCTTAAAATGCGGACTAGTCCACACAAGAGCAGGACTGTATATATATATATATATATATATATATATGTGTGTGTGTGTGTGTGTGTGTGTGTTACCACACAAGACATACCAAATAAGTTTTTCACAATCATATGGCATACGTTTTATTGACAGTTTGAGTTCATCTAAAACATTTGGGTTGAAGTGTAGGGGTGTGAACTAAAACCAATAGAAATATTCCCTAAGCACTTAAGATAATCTCAAGGAGTTCTAATTTGATAGTCTTAATTTATCAAACATAGTTTAACCTCATGTCATTTACAAGGTGAACTCAAACTGCCAATAATAGTCTAAATGAACACAAGCCAAGAAGTGTGTGTGTGTGTGTGTATGTATGTGTGTGTGTGTTACCACACAAGACGTACCAAATAAGATTTTCACAATCATATGGCATACGTTTTATTGACAGTTTGAGTTCATCTAAAACATTTGGGTTGAAGTGTAGGGGTGTGAACTAAAACCAATAGAAATATTCCCTAAACACTTAAGATAGTCTCAAGGAGTTCTAATTTGATAGTCTTAATTTATCAAACATAGTTTCACCTCATGTCATTTACAAGGTGAACTCAAATTGCCAATAATAGTCTAAATGAACACAAGCCAAGAAAATATTGAGGATTACCATATGAATAAAGTCAAACATTTAATCATGAACTAGGAAAAATTATGCAAACCCACTGATCTTCAACTTATAACTCCCTAAAAAACATATATACAATTTTTTTAAGATGTTATTTTTTATGATGATAATTTTTTGAATTTTTACTTAACATCTTTATATTTTTGTTTTTCAAAAAGTCTCTTGCCAATGACGGCTTTCCATGAAAATGATTTTACCTCCCTTCATATCCCTTTCCATTGCACATTCTTATTTTTTGTTAAACCTAAGAGAAACCTCACACAAAAGGGTTCTTACCTAAACAACTTCCCTTGTTATAAAGTTATGTATTTGAAAATATTTATAGGAGAATACCTCACTTATCTCATGCATGAATAGATATCAAATCCCAAAATAGCTCATGATGGTGTGAGCAAAGTCATATAATTAGTTGAACCCATTAAAAATGAATAAGAAAAACTTGATGACATGGCATGATTAAAAACACAATCCTAAGTATATAAATTAAATTCTAATGGCCATATCCACATGGAAAACATCGAATTAACAGGTTTGAAACACACTAATATTCCATACGAATGTGTAAAACAACCCACATAAAAAAAATTATATTTTTTTTAAATATTAAAAAAAATGTAAAAATCAATATACAATAGATACACACAATTCATTGCTCTAAATCTAAGATATATCAAGAAGCGCATCTAGTCAATAAAACATGGTAACATAATAACTCATCAAATAATGCTTGTGGAAAATCAATAAGCCAAGCAATCTTTTGTGACACCAAATTAGATTTCCATAATCGTGTAGATATCGCATGGGAGACTCGAGTTTTGGGAACTAGGTTGAAACTAGACTTAGGATCATAACAAAACCTCATAACGTGACATTTCATACCGTAGTGTGTGCACGTGTAAACAGTAGGAAGGCTACTCTTGGGTTGACTTTTGGGAATGTCCTGAGCAATGGTTAACTCTCTACCAAACATGGTCTTGGATGTAGGAGGGGAAGTGCTTAATATTTGCAGCCTAGACCTTTCTTGTCATTCTTGACTTGGATGGACCCTAAAATCTTATCGAACTTTTCAGACCTAGTTTTCAACTCAAGATTGAAATGATATGAGTATTTTAACTCATCTTTTAACTTCAAAATCTTTACTCAAGAAAACATTTAGACTCTTCAAATTTAAGTGACTCCTTAATCATACATTCAATGAATCCTAGAAGGTTATCTCGCTCTCCCTCAATATGCACGAACCTATCCCTAAGAGTATTCTCACGAGCCTATAAATCCTCAATCATTTATCATTATTTCTTTAGGCACTGTCATTTTGAATCCCCTCAACTTAGCCTCCAATTTTAGGTTAGCCTTTTTCAATTTCAAAGAATCCATATATAACTCAACATAGACTACCTGAAGTCCACTTTCCTCCTCATCACTAATCCCACCACTCTCCTCATTTTGGGAGTCTTTAGAACCAACACCGGAATCAACATGAAAAATATTATCTTCACCTAAGGAAGACATACCAATGAGCTCACATGACTAACCATGAATGCGATAAAGTTACGCTCAATGGGAGAATCACTTTCTTCTGGTTCACTTTTTCTAAGAGATAATCACTCTCTTCTGGGATTATCACTTATCCTAGTGGGACACTCATATGCTATATGGCCATTTCTTGGCATTCAAAGCATATTTTTTCTTCATCCTTAGACTTATCCTTAGTCTTTGTATCACAGTTTTTAGAGAAGTTCTTAGTCTCATAATAATTAAATTTAGCCTTTTCATTCTTAGATTCCATACACTCTTTGATCTTTTTAGCAAAGATAACCATCTCCTTGGTGTGTGAAATAATAATGTCACTAGAATCAGAATGATATCATTTATGTTCTTTAAAAGCTAAACCCTTATCCTTATTTATCAGGTAGGTTTGGATATTGATGAGTTTTAAAATCGTAAGTGAATTTAGACCGACAGGTGCTCCTCTCTGGACCTCAGGCGGGTAAGAGTAAAGGAGTGTCAAATTAAGAGATAATGATTTAAATTGGTTCGAACCTCGAATAAGGGTCCAATGTCCACTATCAAAGATGTTTCATTGGTTTATTAGATTGGAAATGAAGTTTTACAGTCTAAGAGACCTCTTGAGCTTTGGGAAAGAGAATCTGAGGTATTATGACCTTTGTCAACAGCACAAAGGACCATATAAAGTAACTTAATAACTTCCCTAAGGGAACTTAGGTACCAATTTAGGCATCAACAAGATGTACAAATTATATAAGTAATGGAACTGATCCAAGTTATAAATATGAGCTCATAATAGTGGGTTATGAGTGTAGAACGAAGTGTAAACACTTGTGTCTACCTAGAAATCGTGCAAATCTAATTTCTTAAATTCCTTAATATCTTAGAATGATCGAGATTAGTCCCCTTTCACCTTCCACTATCTTTCTATTTATAGGAGAAACCTCGAAGAGAGAATGAGTGGGCTGTCACATCATGGCTTTGACAACTTTGAGGTCTGATGGTGCCAGTAAGAAGCTTGAATGTTGGCCAAAGTATTTGCAATTGGTGTAAGATTTTTGTTGAGTGCATTAAATAGTGATGGTATTTTCCAATGCAAGTGGAGCTGGATAGGAGCGGTAATAGTGCTATGTTTTTCACCTACTTGACAGACTGGAAATAGGTGCTTTCTTGTAGGTTTGAGAGCTTGGGATCAGCTATAATACTGCCACAGGTTATCCTTGGGGGTTTTTGAGGTGATTTACCTCCGTTCAGAGAGATAGGAATCCTCAAATGGTCATTTTTATTTAATTTGAGGTCTGCTTTGTGCGTCAGTTATGGAAGATCCTTGGTGTCGAGGCTTTAGAGCTCGGTTGGAAGATGTTCTCGAGTGATTAATCCTTCTAGGGGAAAAAGGCATAACTAATGTCTGCTACAGTACATTGGCTTTCTTTTGGACCAGAAGAGGTATTTAAGGACAATTATCACTCTATCTAAGGTCCTAGTCATCCGAAGAGCCTATTTACTTATTTGAGGTTGCTTAAAGGGGTTTACGAATCTTTAGAATATTAAGGGTTTAATAGGGTACCATCAGTAGCCTATTTTTGCGTTTTTTAATATTTATAAGGGTAAACACTTATCCCTTTCACTTAAGCTAGGGTAATACTGTAACGTCTGGCTAAACTACTCATTATGGTCGAATTATAATAGGGAGTAGGATTTAAGTCGTTAGGAACATTAGTGGGACATATTTTGAGGGGTTGAGAAGATCGAAGCATCAAATTTTAGGGCTATAAAGAATCCCAATGGGCGATCATAGACTTTTAACTATTCACATAACCTTTCCTTCTTTTTTTAAATGAAAATCTATTAACTTTCCTCTTCCATTTTGCTAAAAATATATGCTGAAAACATCTTACCCTCTGAAGTTTCTAATGCAAAGACCTTATCTGCCACGTGACCTCACATTTCCCTTCCTTTAATTGAAGAGGAAGTCACTAGGACTCTTGAGAAGTAATAGTTGGAGCGTGAAAGACCTAAACCTCACTAGTGAGGCCTACTTTACTACTTGAATTACTGATCTAGACCTGATGACCATGAGGAGGACTTACCAAATACCTGACTGTGTGTTTTGAGGTTTGCTAAGCCTGAAGAAAGGGCCTACTTCTTGGTTCCTTGGCCATGTCTATTTCAATTAATTTTTCTCACAATATGGGGCTAGGTTCCCCCTACCATTATCCATGACACGAAATCTAAGAGCCATTGGAATTACCCACTCTCAACTAGTTGTGAATTATTGAAGATCACTAATGGCTACAATCATGGCCTTTTGGGAGGCTAATATGGTTTGTGAGATGTTACATTATCCCAGTTAATTGGGATAGACCAAGCAAGAATAGAGCAAGCTCAATGATAAGGGGTTGAAATATCTCTCCTAAGAAGTTTCCATGGTCTTTGCTAGGTATGTGCATATTTCCCACAGGAACTGGAGAGATAAGTTATTCTTCATAAGTGGTTCCAAGGCTACCTCTAACCATGATGATCCAATGGGTTACCCCACTTTCTGTTGTACTCCCTCAGCTTTAGGTAAGTCGATATTCCATTTTGTTATCTAGACCTAATATTAGGGTCTGACCTTTGTGCAAGCCTTACTAATCCTCTTGCTTTGGTTGTAGTGATTGTCGAGCCTTTTGAGTTAGAGAAGGAGGACACGTAAAAGGCCCTGAAGTTTGCGTCTACCCCTTTTGAGGCCTTTGTTAAATCCAATATCCTCTTTGACAGTGGTCTAGGGCGTGATCCCAAGCATGTGACTTCAAGGGCTTCCCTTCCTCCCCCCAAGCTTGTGATTGAGGAATCACTAGGGTATGAGCCCTTTATTGTGGTAACCTGTAAGAGGAAAGTTGCTATCAAGGTGGTGTATAAGATCCATGGGTATTTCGATGAGTAGGAAGGATAATCTTAGGGTAAAGTTAAGAATGCTCCAGTGGTTAAAGGGACCATTCTTCTGGGATTTGATGAAAACGAAGATTGACTAAGTAAGTGGCTAACCTCATGTCTTAGCTTTCATTATTTATTTCCACTATTATGATAGCCAACTTTTTCTTGATTACTAAGCAGTAAATAAAAGGAAAAAATAAGGATGATGAGGTGGTTTGCCAAGGATACCTTTATTGGGGTTGTTACTACTAAAGGAAATATGTCCTTGATCACTAAGAAGTTGAATCTTGACACGTCGGTGGGTTCCCCCGTGCCTGAGGTTGAACAGGTGAAAGAGGCTAAAGTGGAGCTCAAGAATAAAATATTTCCCTTGCTTCAAGCATTATCGAGGGTAGGTGGAACCTCTACGAAAACCCAAAGCCATTCTGCTAGGAAACTTATAGACCCTTGTCTCAAAGAGAAATGGAAAGGAGAAGGTGGTTTTTTCCTTAAGGGGGAGAATTTAAAGAATGTGGTTTTTTTCTACTATGATTTTCTTTTAATCTTTTTATCCTTTGTGCTCTGTTCTTATTTCTCCTTATCTGTCTATAGGCATAACACCTAACTGATCTTTTCTGGTTGATGCCCTTGATTGCAACAAGGTATGGGAAGGGGCTATTTAGATGGAAGAGGAATGGACACTTACCTAAATGTATATATATTGTACGATCAATGATCTGAGGGTGGATATCGATGTCCTAAGGAAGGAAAGTGATGTTTTAAAAACTCAGCTTATTGTTCTAGAGCAAAGTAATCTTTTGGATGCCAAGACTCTGAAGGACAGTGCTTCCTTAATGGCTTCCATGAGGGACTCCATGGAGAAGGTAAAGGAACTTCATAAATTTGGACAGATTGAGATTATAAAGATAATAGAGACTCTTCGAGGTCATAAGGTTGAGGTCTAAGGATTGCAAGAAAAAAATTTCCATGCCGCCGATGAGGTGGGACTTCTGAAACAGTCAGTCCGAGGGCTCATCGTTGTGAAGGAGGATCTGACCTCCAAGGGTCAAGATCATTAAAATGATCATGCCATGGTCTCCTTTCTTTATCTTTCTCTTCGTGGAGATTCACTCCATCGTGAATAAAAATGTGAATGCCTATTTTGGATCTAATCCATAGAATAAGTATATCTTTCGAATTATATCTCTAGATTTGATGCTTGTAAGGAAAATATTCAAAGGTTGTTTCCTGAGGTGGATGTTTCTGGACTATTTGTTGAGGCCTTGAATCTAGCTGGGAGAGTTCACATGATAAAGGTGTACCTGTCGTGGGGAAAAAGATTAAGTATGATGCCTCTGCCTCTACCTCTCTGTCATAAAGTGAATCTCTCATGGATACTTAAAATCTCAAGCCTTGATTGGCTTTTATGTAATTTTTATTTTAACCATTGATTGGCATAAGCCGTTAGATGTAATTTCCTAGTTTGTCATCTTTAATGAAAGTAGTTTTTGAATAGAAATGTGTTGATCTGCAATATTTACTTCGTACTTTCTTTTTTTCTTTGCTAAGTAATTTTATGCACTATTTGAGATGTTAGAGGTTTGATTGGTACGTAGTATATCTTTAGATGCCCAAGATTTATTAGGAAAGAAAAATAAGTGGACCTTGAGACCTCTACTTTATACTTACGTAGTTTGGCGAAGTCAAGGCTGAGGTTTTGTAGTGGGGCATTAGGCTATAGAACCTTGGAATACTTGATATATGTGCTTTTGCGAGACTAAAAGCTCATAATTTTTATCCAAGCACTTAGACCCCAAAAAACTTTGTGCGTGAAGTCTTATAAAAAACCTAGAAGGGGTCCTTAGACCTTAAGCTTAAATTTTTATTTGAATATTTAAAGTATAAAGTCTTTATGAGGGTCCTAAGATCTTCAGACTTAATAACATTGTGACCTAAAGTCCATAAAGGGTCATAAGACCTATAAACTTAGGTAAGTTTGAAAAGTAACATCTTTAAGGGTCCTATGGCCTCCGAAGTTGGGAAAATGTAACATGAAGTCCCACAAAGCATCATAATACCTCTAAACTTAGGTAAATTTGAAAAATGGCATCCTTATAAGGGTCCTAAGACCTCCGAACTTGGAAATTTTTAAAATCGGAAGCCTTTATAAGGGTCTGATACCTCCAGACTTATAAAAAAATTTAAGGGTCGTATTAGGATGAAAATCCCCTAGACCTTATCGCCATGAGGAGGATTTTTTGAGGTTCAACAAAAGGTTCAAATACCTCTGAAACTTGGTCCTTACACCATTGCTCTGTTAAAAACTAAAGTTTTGGACAACTATTTTTTTGTATTTGAATGCTTAGCCCCCCAAACAAGTTTTAAATCAAAAGTTTTTCCTTAAACATTTTCAAGAAGTTAGGTCTATGGGGTGTAAGGCTTACACATTTTTTTATAGAACTTCATTGTAAAGTAAAGGTTTTGATGTAAGGAAATGGGTTATTTATGGGTCCTTAGACCTTAGACTTTTGGAATTTTGGATGAAGATCTCAATAATCCCCTTAGTCTTTTATGGGTGTAAAGACCTTTAACTGTGCCTTTTAGGTTGTTTAAAGACTATAGTTCTTTTAGGGTCATAAGACCTTTGACTGTTAGTCTTAAGGCAAAGCTAAAATCCTTATAGCTTAAATGTTGAATCCTGAGACCTTAGCTTAAACCTAATGGCAAGGCCAAGATCCTTCCAACTCTTTTGTGTGTCCCTAGACCTTGGTATAAGTTTTGATCCCAAGCTAAAGTCCTTGCAACTTGATTTATGGGCCATAAGATATTAGCTTTTTAGAGCCCAGGTTGAAATCCGTGTAGCTCTTCAAGAATACTAATATTGAATACATCATGGGAATTAAAATCTTTATTTTCCTTTTATAAAGCATTGACTACATCACTAGTAGTATTTTTTAGGTGCTCTATATTCCAGGGATGGAAGAGTTTATATCCATCCATATAATTGAGGTAATAGCATTCAGGACTTGCAAACTTGGTCAACACATATGGACCTTCCCATTTGGGGCCTATCTTTCCCTTAATGGGGTATCTAGGTGACAGAGTCACCTCCCTTAGAACTAGGTCTCCCACCTTAAATTCCCCATGAGTGCGAATTCTATGGATTCAATGGATTTATTTATATCATAGATTGCCACACATTAATCTAATTTCTACCAAATTTTATCTTTGATTAAATTAGATGTCTATACGATATGTAGTTCAATTTTAAATTAACAAACCAAGCATGCAATAAACACAAAATGATGAGGAAAATCCTAAAAAATGGAAAAATCTATATTCAGAACTACAGAGTGATTTGATAAACAATCAACTTACAAAAAACTTAGACAGACTAAGCATAAGGTGCAAAGTCTTCAAATCCTTCTATAGAAAATGACCCAGTCCAAAGCCGTCCACAATTAGTGATTTACCCTTATTTTCCACCGATCAGCCTTCATCTTGTTCATCAATGAATCCTCAGTTCACAACTCAATCGTAGAGACTGATATTCATAAGGTGTATGTAAGGTATTGAAATTAGGGCTTCATAAAGTTCATTTATCACATAAGGAGATGATGGATTTATGAATTTAAAAGTGATTTTATGAAATTAAAAAGATAAAAACTTGGATCAGATATGTAGAAATCGTTTTTGCCAATGTCCTATGAAAAAACTACTCAAAACATGTATTTAAAAGGAAATCAAGAATTTTGAGGTGGCATGCTCATTCAAACAAAAATGGACTTCGTTCGAACGAAAAAGTATACTTTCGTTCGAAAGAGATTAAAATTGTTCTAATAACATGGCTTTTTCATTTGAATGTCCTTCTCATGTACTTCAAATGATAATTCTCTTCCTAAGAAAACTAGTCTCGATTGAAGGTCGTTAGAAGTGTATTCTAACGAGATCCTAGTTCTTGTTCGAATGAGGCTTCTTCTCGTTTGAATGAGACATAAAAATATTTTTTTTATTTTATAATCCTTTTTATAAAAAGCCTCAATTTTTCTAAAAAAGTAACATCCCAACATATGATTTATAAAATTCAATGAACTCCCATATTTTATACCTTCATATCTTGTAGGGGTGTATTTTATCTTTGAGATGTCGGAGTTCAGTTTGAGGAGTCGATTTGTAACAGGTCACACCAAAAACAAAATAAAGCCTAAGTTATGAGAAATTATAAATATTTGATGTTACAATGATAGGCTTTCTTGTTGAAATAGGAAGTTGATTTTTGCTTTGATTTCTATTACAATGATATACAAAATTTATTTTGACCTTTGCTGAGAGGTTGAGGTCCTACAAAATCCACTCCCCATTGAGAAAAGGGTCATGGACTTAGTATCGAAGACATATTTTTTGTTGGCTACATCGAAACAAATATAAATTTCTCGAACTTGTCACAATGATGCATCGGCTCTTTAGATTCTTTTTTTAACGTTGGTAAAAAGTACCCCTGCCTTAGGACCTTGTAGATTAGGATCTTTGGGCTCGTATGGGGACTGAAAACACCATCGTGGAGGTCTGTGAGGACGTAACTAGTTTATGAGGGGATCAATCATCTCTGAGGTGCTGAGCAGTACCTATTCTTGTATAACACTCTATTTTCTAGGTAGTACCTAGAAGTTATGCATTTCACCCGTCTATCTTGGAGCTTATCTTTTGGAAAATCATCAATTTTAAGGTAGTCTTTGATGGGATTAGGCTACTATAGGCTCTGATCGACCTCTATAGTGTTGATTCGTAGATGCATAATGTTGGGTTAATCCATAGAGACAACTAGGATCTCTCAGTCTACCTCATCTGATGAAGTCACCTGTGTAAGGTGGTCCGCCTCTGAGTTCTCAACCTTGGGGACCATCCTGAAGCCAAAATTTAGGATACTCATAATGAAGTGTTGTACAGTTTCCAGGTGTCCTACCACCATGTCTCATTTGGCCTTCTAGACCTCAATCACTTGATTGACCACTAGTTAAGAGTCGATAAGGATCTCTACCTATTGAGATTTTAGGTGGACGTCCATGCCAAGCCTGCTAACTAAGGCCTCATACTATAATTCATTATTAGAGGCTTTGAATTTAAAGCAGAGTGTGAGAGAGATAGTACCTCCTTCCAATGTCACTATGAGGGGTCCAGCCGTAATGCCAAAGATATTTAAGGGGCCATCTACATGCAATACCTATGTAGGAGAGTTGATGTCTAATTCTTGGAATAAGGGATTGCCTATGCTCATCGGTTACCATTATGACCTTAGCCCTAGAACCCGTGGATTCGTCTTCCATTTCCTTTAGGTTGATAAACTCTACAGCGGAGTCAGTCAAGGTCTGTACTTCGACAGCATTCTGAGATTGTTATTTTATATCGAACTTGCCCACCTGAAAAGACCATTTGGCAACCCTTCCTAAGGTGTCATTCTTGTGGAGGACCTATCAGAGGGGTTGGTCAGTCATCACTACGATGGAGTGGGACTGAAAGTAGTGCCTCAATTATTTTGCTAAGATAATGAGGCAGAAAGATAGTTTTTTATCATTGGGTATTTGGCTTCATCCCCTTAGAGGGATTGGCTGATATAGTAACGGGATACTGCACCTCAAACTCTTCCCTAATAAGAGCGGAGATGATAGTAGTAGGTGAGGCAGTAAGGTATATGTATGACTCTTCCTCTATAATCATTCGAGATAACAAAAGTGCAGAACTTAGGTACTTAATGCGGTTCTGTAAAGCTTCCTAAATGTCAGGAGTCCACTCAAAGGCCTTATTTAAAATTTTGAAGAAGGGTGAGCTCTTGTATATGGCCTTAGAGATGAAATGGTTAAGAGAGATAACTCCCCTTGCTAGGCTTTAGACCTCCTTCACTATTCTTGAGGATTTCATATCAAACATAGGTTGTATTTTCTCAAAATTTTCTTTAATGCCTTATCAAGTGACAATGAACCCAAGGAATTTGCCTCTAACTACCTCGAATTTACACTTCTTCGGGTTAAGGCTCATTTTAGTTCCTTTGGAGGATGACAAAGGTCTCTCTGAGATTTTGAACATGGTTTTTATCCTCCAAGCTTTTGACCTGCATGTCATTAATATAGACCTCCATGGTTTACCAATGAGATCCTTGAAAATGGAGCTAACATGGGTTCTTCAAGCACCCTCTTTTGCTACTACTACTCGCATAACTTTTAGAGCTAACTTGGGTTGCCCGAGCACCCTCTTTCGCTAGTATTACTTGCATGGCGTTTGGACCTAACTTGGTTTGATTAAGCAACCTCTTTTCTTAGTACTTCTCATATGACTTTTGGATCTTACTTAGGCTTGATCGAGCACCCTCTTTTCGTGGTACTACTCGCAAGACTCTTCTTTAAGTAAAAGGTTACTTATATACCCCTCTACATGCAATATTGTTTATTTATGGGCCAAATAACCTCTTCCTTTCCTAGACTGGCTTGTGATTTTGGGTCCAGGCTTACGTGATGAACCATGACTTCATGATCCACCCCGATAATGTTAGAGTAGCTCCATATAAAGACGTCCTTATTTACCCTTAAGAACTGGATACATTCTTCTATAAGGGAAAGGCATAGGTTGGCCCCAATCTAAACTTCCATGATTGGATACCCGCATTGATTCATACAGTGATCAAAGCTTCAGCACGATTACCCTTTTTCTCTTTCTTTTCATCACATGGATCTAGAGTGTCCACGCTTAGAAATTGTACGACTGGGCCCTCTAGAGGGATTTCTGTTTGTTGAGCTTATTCTTCTTTGGGAAAGTGATCCATAACGGTGTTGGTTGAAATTGTAAATAGAGCCAGATGTGTATTTAAGAGAGTTGGAATTTTGTCATTCCCACATACGGCGCCAAACCGATGAATGTTAAAATCATAAGTGACTTTTGACCCACATGTGTTCCCCTCTGAACCTTAGTCGGGTAAGAGGAAAGGAGTGTTAAAATAGGAGACAATTATTTAAAGTGGTTTGGACCTAAGATGAGGGTCATACTTCCACTGTCAAAAGTGTTTCATTGGTTTATTAGATTGAAAATTAAGTCTTACAATCTAAAAGACCTCTTGAGCTTTGTCCAATAGAGTTTGAGGCCTTGCGGCCTTTATCAATAGCACAGAGTACCTTAGGATGTAACTGAATGACTTCTCTAAATGTTCCTAGATACCGATTTAGGGCTCTATAAGATGAATAAATTTTATAAATAATGCAACTGCTCTAAATTACAAATATCATCTCACAACAGTGGGTTTTAAATGTAGAACAAAGTGTAATAACTTTTGTCTGCTTAGAACTCTTGGAAATATGATTATTTCAATTCCTTAATCTCGTAGAATTCTCGAGATTGGTCCCCTTTCACCTTTTAGCAACTTCTTATTTATAGGAGAAACCATGGAGAAAGATAACATTTGGATTCCCACAGCATGGCTCTAATAGTTCTGAGGTCTGATGGTTCCAGTAAGGTAGTGGACTGTTGGACAAAGTATTTGCAGGTGGTGTATAATGTTTGTTGAGATCATTAAATGATGATGGTATTTAATACTAGTGGAGCTAGATAGTGGCGTTCGATGAAACAGTGAGGTTCTTTTCACCTATATGACAAACTGGCTGTAGGTGCTCTGCTAGAGGTCAGAAAGCTTAGGACCTGTTATAAGACTGTCATGGATTATCCTTGGGGTGCTCCATGGTGATTTTAAGGAAACCGAGGTTGGTCATATTTCTTCAATATGAGGTCTTCTTTGGGCATTAGTTATTGAAAAACCTTGGTGCCTAAGCTTTAGAGCTCGATTGACAAGATGCACTGGAATTATGCATCCTTCCATGAGGAAAAAGGAATAACTGAGGTTTACTATAGTACCATGGATTTTCTTTTGGAGAAATAGGGGTATTTAGGTTTAAGTATCACTCTGTTTGAGGTCTGAGGTCAGATAAGGAGCCGTTTTCCTTGTCCGAGGTTACTTGAAAGGGCTTAGGAATCTTTAGAAGGTCAAGGGTTTAATAGGGTATCATTAGAGATCACCTACGAGTTCCTCTACATTAAGATAATATAAATCATTAATAGAGTTAACAATAGTGACTTTAGAACTAAATCTAGAAGGCAAAGAGCTTAAGATTTTTTTTAATAATTTAGACTCCGAGATCTTCTCGCCCAAATTAAAAGAAAGAGTTTACAATATTTGACAACTTAGCATAAAGACCATCAAAGCATTCATTATCTTCCATTCTAATGTATTCAAACCTAGATGTTAGATTTTGCATTTGGAGACTTTAATTACATTACTGTCCTTACATATGATAAGAAAAATGTCCCATGCTTCTTTAGCGGACTCACGAGTAGTGATACAATGAAAATCTTCTATTGTCACAACATTAAATATATCATTCATACCATTGAGTTATGTGGAGACAACTCATTTTCTTCCTTGGTCCATTAGGATGCGGGCTTAACCTCTCCCTCTGTAGTTTGGGGAGGAGACCAACCAGTCTCGACACTATTCTAAACATTCTAATTAATAGATTTTAAGAAAAATCTCATATGTACCTTCCAGCAGGCATAGTTTGACCCATCAGTTAATGAAGGACGGGAAATAAAAAAAACTCATGATTATATTCCATCAAAGAATCCTAAAAACACCCTAAACCTATGATCAACCCAATAAACTAGACCAAACTTCTCTAATACCACTTGAAAGTGATATGATTCTTAATTTATCGGTTATGGAATTTCCAAATTTTAAACAATTACCAAGTGGAAAATTATAATAAATTCAAATCAACACAGTGTAAATTCAATTTTTTTTTATCTTTAGCCAATTTTATCTTGCCTAAGAATTACTATGTGATCATACAAGATCTAATTAATGTAAAGGAAAGAAACAATCACAGAACGCCACGATGTATGAGTAAGACCCATAATGGGAAAAATCTCAGACGACATAACCTATAAAAGTCCACTATGATATGAGGATCTATACAAAATAATAAAAATACTTATTCACTAACTCGACTACCTCGAGTCTCATGCAATCTTCGTTCCTAGACTTGAATTATATAAATCTCAAGAATTCACCAATGGCCTACAACACAGTCCCACTACACCTCGGTATCCACTAATATGGACTTGGATTGTCAAACAACAGCACGAAAGTCCATTGTTCTAAAATGCTCAATTAGTGAAGAATATATCTTCCAAGGCACTCAAAACATGATATCTCTTAAATAGATTTATACTATGATTATGGGATCCCAAATGGGTGTAAAAACAACTCAAAGAGGCTCTCAAAGAGTCTATATATGAGGTGCTTAGGAAACTGGTTGTTTAAATCTTCTATTTATACTATAAAACTGGCCTACGGTTAAAAAAAATATATCTTTAGAAAATTAATCTCATTCAAACGAAATAAGCATGTCGCTCGAGTGAAATTTCCACATCGTTCAAATGACTTGCATTTCATTCATATGACGTACATCCCACTGAGACGAGCTTCAAATCGCAAAATAGTGTTGGGTAGTATCTTTTTATTCCTAGATCGTTGCTAGCTCATTCGAATCATATTGCCATCTCATTCGAACCAGATATCATTCTCGTTTGAACAATATATACCATCTTGTTCAAACGACTTTGAAGAATTTCCATATTTTGATTTTAATTTCAAAAAAATGATTTTAATTCTGAAAATTCTCAAATTAAACTTATAGCCTCTATAAAATAAAACATATCCATTTAAAAATCCAAGGATCAAAACATTATTACCATTATACCTTTTCAAGATCCGCTAATAAAGATGTGATATTACAGCATGAATTTAATGACACTTTGTAAAGGTCACTTCAATTCTCCAATGCATAAGCTTGAGGAACACATACAAACAATCCGAACCTATGACTCAAAAATATATTTTCCAATGGAATAATGCTAAGAATAAATTTTTAATATTAATTAAAATAAATCATTACAGTTTCCAATATAATATTGGTATGACTTCGTATGAAGCATTGTATGGTAGGAAGTGCAGAACTCTATGGTGTTGGAGTGAGGTGGGAGAAATGAAGTTATTAGCTCAATAATTAGGAGATGATTGCTAAAAATACATAAGTTATTCAGGAGTATATGATAACTATTGAAAGTAGGGAGAAAAATTATGCAGATAAGGGAAAAAAGGACTGGGAATTCTAAGTTGGAGACTTTGTATTCTTGAATATATCACCTTGGGGAGGGATTATAAGGTTCTTAAAGAAAGGGAAATTGTGTCCTAGGTATATCGTACCTTATGAGATCAATGATACAGTGAGACTAGTAACTAACAAGTTAGTGTTACCTCCAGAGTTATCTCTTTTATATGATGTATTCCATAAATTTACCCTTCAAAAATACATTTAATATCCATATCATGTGTTGACAAGTCAACCAATTAAATTAAAAGATGACTTGACATATGTTGAAGAACCTATGCAAATTTAGACTGCTAGGAAAAAGTGTTGAGAAATAAAGTTATTCCTTTTATTAAAGTGTTCTAGAGAAGTCACAATATTGAAGAAGTGGCTTGGGAATGTGAAGAGAATATGAAAAAACAATTCCCTCATATTTTAAGTAAGTAAACATGAGTTGTTAATTTTAGGGATGAAATTTTCTAAATGGGGGATAGTTGTGACATTCCAAAAATTAGAATGCTACTTTAAAATTATTTAATACTTATATTTAGTGAATTAAGTTAATTATTGCTTAAGTAAATGGTACTTACATGATAGTTTTATATGTTTTATGTAAATATTATTATAGTTTATCATGTAATTTTTAATTATGTAATTAAATATATTTGAGAGTATATTAATAGGTGTAATAAGAATTAATTTTGATTTTCTAACAATTATTTGATAAAGATGGGGTGGAGATATGTAACTTTGCACAAGTTAAAGAAAATGTGTTGAAAGTATAATTTAACAAAATTGCTTATATATATGTGTCGTAAGGTGGGAAAGCTACGTATATGTGATCTTTAGTAAAAAAAGAGAAGGAGGGGTGAAAAGAAAATGAGAGAAAGTTAAGTTTTCAATAAAAGAAAAATCCTACAAAATCAAGATTAATTCCAAAGGTAATTCTTTACAAAATTAAGATTAATTCTGAATGTAATTATTTCTTAATTAAGCTTATTTATTGAGTTGTGTGGATAATTTCTACTAGTTTAAATTTAATTTTCTTGGTTTATTGTGTTATTAAATTTTAGAGTCCCTATTAACTTGTGTATACTTTATAAGACTATTTACGTAAGATTAGATATGATTGATGCGGCTAGAATAAGCTCCACCAGATTAAGATTAGATTATGAATAGATTAAGCTCAATCAAAACACAACAATGGAGATGGATATATGTTTATATGAGAGAAGGAGACGAGGATAGGAAGATGCACTCAATGATTTAAAATGGTTCAGCCAATTAGGCCTACAGCCACTACGTGAGTGTGCGAGAAATCCACTAGTAAATATGGATCTAATGGCCTGTATTGCAATGAACTCACTCTCTCTCTCTCTCTCTACTACAAATGTATCAGAGTTTGTCTAGGATTTTCAATATTTCGATCCTTTTTCAAGGTAGAAGAAGACATGTATATGTAGTGCTTGGGGGTGTAGTGTACCCCCCAAGCATGCCATGAGCATGTGTGTGGTGATCAAACTAATCTCATGTGGACACTTGGTTGTGCCACATGCAGATAATGATGACCAAATATTCCCTCACGTGAGTGGAATGAGTTGGTTATAATAGTTAAGTCCACCTGTTCCAAGTCTCTCATGTGCTTGCTTATGCTCGGACCTGTGATGTCATCCACTAAGAAACCTCGACCAAGCCGAGTACGATATTGGTAAGTTCGAAAGTTAAGTTAGACAGTCAATCATAATATGACCTCGGCCATGTAGATGAGCCGAGATTGTATATTGGAGCCTTGTCACACTATCGGCTAGAGCAGAGTATGAGAGTGACCATGGTTAAGCCCATGAGGTGTTGTCGACCTCAGTTGTTGACTAGTTGAGATTGATCATTGATAGCCGACCTTGTGAAAGAAAACCTTTCTGATGGCTTTCGTGAGCTTCCCAATGACTCGGCCCTGAGGTTGGTCGAGGTTGTTAACCCTGAGTACAAGGGTACACTTTAGGCATATCAATCACCCCTAGACATCAGTCTTCTATGTGAGTAGATGGCTGAGGGGTACATAGGTCAGGTATGTGAAGGGATGTTTCTGCACCTTGGGATGTGGAGTTATCTATTTGGACACATGTCACCCATTGAAGTGGGTTATGTCTACCCTAAGATAATGATGACCTGACGTCGCCTTTTTAGGGTTTCTAGGTGTAATTATGAGGGCCTTGATATTCATGCCTCATCATTACAATGGTATCTAAACCATTTCACCCTTTCATTTCACTTTTTTTCTTCTTTATTTTTCCCGCTTAGAGCCCTTTCTGCAACTTTCTTCTCAAAAACCTCCATAGATCTATTGCGATTCAAGGTTCCTTGCTCTTAATCTCTTCTTCCCTCAATCAAAATCAGTCAGGTATTATTCTTCAACCTTTCCTTTTTCATTTGTGGGCATTAATTTACACTTTTGATTTTCCAATGAGCTTTTCCTTTTTTCGGTGAGTTTTTCTTCCACCGTTGGGTGGTTATAAGGTTAGGTTTGCAGTGGTTAAGTGACTTTGGAGCCATACTAGGCCTCTCTGGGGTTTTTTTAGCCAAAGACTCCCACTTTTAGGCTTTTCGGTGACCCTCCGATTATCTTCTCCGGTGACCCAATCTTTGAATGTTCTTGGTGAAAATGTTTTGGATTCCAAGTTTTGATCTTTAGTTTGGGTAGTATACATTGTTTACTTGTTTGCCTTTTTAGCTCGAACTCTCCAAGTGTATCATCGTCTATCAGATGCTATGACCCTTGTATAAACTTGCTAAAGAGTTTCCAACTCTGCGCGAGGAGTGTTTCAATAATATCAGACAGATAGAGTTATACCAAGATGAGGCTCGTGAGGCCGAGGATTTTCCCCTCAGACTAATTTATCCTCCACCATTAGCTATCATATACCCTAAACCGGTCGAGGTTTCTGATCCCATGTCTGAGGATGATGATTCAGACCCAATGCCAACATCAGAGGAGGCCAAGTCTGTAGACTCATTCCAAGAGTCTATGGATTACTCTCCTAGGCAAAGTGGAGTTTCTGAGGATGAAGAGGTTTCAAATTGTTCCTCATCCTACATAGATGATATGACTTCACATAGATCTCCTTCCATAAAAATCTTAGGGCCTAGTGTAGCTTATCCTCCTCCATTTGAGGTTATTCCTTTATCAGGGTATACTGACATAGAGTTTACAGAGAGGTTCTTCGGTGGTGTCCCCACTAAGGCTCGGGCGGAGGTGGCTGAGAAAGACGATGATGAAGGAAGTGACCTTGATACCTCTATAGCTGCAGGGTATGAGAGTACCATAAATGAGTATGACCTTCTAGTCTTCAGACATCTATATTTCATTGATTCCTCGATCATCTTGAGGAAACCTCTAAAGGATGAAAGGGCCTTCGATGGCCGAGATAGTGAAATCTGTGTCTATGAGAAGATGTTCAAGTTAGGTTTTCGTCTTCCTATCCACCCAACTATCAGAGCCATACTTTCTTACAAAAACCTTGCCCCTTACCAATTATCCCCAAATGGTTGGAGGGTTATGATTGTGGCTATTGTCCTTTGGAAGGTTGTTCACCATACAGACCTTCCAATTAGAGTTTTTACTGCTTGCTATGTTCCCTCATCTGCCAAAAATTACCCCGGCTACTACCACTTTGTAGCCAGGAAATTCGAGAAGAAGATGCTCTTGGTTACCCAGACTTCCAACCGTCATTAGAAACCTCGATATTTCTTTATTTCTGGGGCCTGGGAGTTCAGTCCAGACGAGGCTTTTGGAACGTTGGTCCCAAGGACTCCTCTAAAATGAGCTAAAGTCTCCCATGCGTCTAAAGCTGACCCTAGCCTTAGCCAAGATAATTACAAGAACATAAAGGACTTTTGAAACTAAGTCGTAAATGGTCATCTTGTTAAGTATGAACATCTGATGACCCCCTATTACCTTTCTCAGACAAGTTTGGGGGGTGGTCCTCTAAAATAACTTCGTAAGTTTCCAAATTTTTCTTACCAAGTAATGTCTCATAATTTTTATTTGTCTGACTTGCTAACTCAGAGACTTATTTTTCTACAGAGCGACTAGCAGGCATTTCTGATGATTTCTGGGAGATGTCGACCCCTAGCCTTACAAAGGTCATGGAAAAATGAGGCGGTAAGAATGTACCCCCTCCTGCCTAGACAAAAAAGAGTGTCGGCACTTCAAAGGTTGATGCTAGAAAGAAAAGGAAAGAGCCTATTGAACCATCTCATACTAGGCCGAGCAAGGCTGCTAAGGATCGTGCAATCCCCATTTCCACCGATAATGCTTTGGTTTCTCATATATCGCAGCTCAAGATTGGAGATAGTGTGATCGGACATAGCCTGAAACCTGCCCATGCTATTTGAACCATCGTGACTGAGGAGGATAAGAATTTTCTTCAGGCCTTAGATTTCCCTTTATTAGCTGAGTTTACACTTCACAGGACTGTTCAGGTATTAATTTTTATCAATTTTTCTTCTAAGTGTTGTCTCTACCCTTTAGAAATTATTATTCATATATGTGATCTTCTTCTGTAGAGTGTGGTGTCTCTTCACCGCCTTATTGACTGGACCTTAAAGAGGATGCCCCTTATAAAAAAGGGTAAGGATGCTAAAAAAGTTGAGACCGATCTGAAGAATGAGGTGGAGAGGTTAAAATGAGATCTGAACGATAAATATAAACAAATCACTCAGTTGAAGGCAGACCATGACAAGGCCCTGAAGACAAAAAATGTTAGTCTTTAATGAAAGGTTAATACTGCTTTCAATGCTGCTTTGGCCGATGCCTCAGAGAAGATTATTGAGGACTACAAATTCTCTGATGAGTTTGTCAGCTTCAACTTTGAGTATTTAGAGAGGGGCATTAAAGCGACCAGTCGATGGGCGGCTATGAAGGAGGTTGAGTCTAGGAGCTTGTCTGCTGAGGATTTTGTTGGTCTCGACTTTGGACACCCTCGATTCGTCCAAGATTTAAAGGAAGTAAAAGAAAGTGATGCTCATCGGCCGAGATTGCTCCTCTGGAGGTCACAGATACTGACGATGGTGCTCAGCATGATGACGAGGTTGAAGTTATGAATCCCAGCCTTAAACCCACCAATCTAATTACTGACGGGTCGGCTCCTACCGAGGATCAAACTAAGCTCTGAGCGTCTATCCTTCTTTGAAGAATTGTTTGTGAAACTTTATGCAACTCTTGTTTTGATGAACTTTGTTTATAGCTTTTTGATATTTTGAATGTAACTATGTAACCTTTTCATGTTAGGAACATAAGCAGATTCACTTTTTCTATTTCTATTGCTCTTCTATGATGTTTTGTTGTTCTATAATTGTCGTGTTCCACATACTCACCACAAATTTCACCATAATAATAGAAACATAATAAAGATGTTAAGAGCTTGAGGTCACCAAGTTAATGATGTTTTATTCTCATAATTTCACCAAGTAAATGATGTTAAAGGTCTGAGGTCACCCAATTATAATTTTTATCCTCATAATTTCACCAAACTAATGGTGTTAAAGGTCCGAGGTCATCAAATTATGATGTTTATCCTCAGAATTTCACCAAACTAATGATGTTAAAGGTCTGAGGTCACCAAATTTTGATGTTCATCCTCAGAATTTCACCAAATTAATGATGTTAGGGCCTGAGGTCACCAAATTAATGATGTTAAGGTCTGAGGTCGCCAAATTATGGTGTTTATCCTCATATTTTCACCAAATTAATGATGTTATTATCCTCATATTTTCACCATATTAATGATGTTAGGGTCCGAGATCACCAAATTAATGGTGTTTATCCTCACATTTTCACCAAATTAATGATGTTAGGTTCTGAGGTCACCAAATTAATGATGTTTATCCTCATATTTTCACCAAACTAATGATGTTAAACGTCGGAGGTCACCAAATTATGATGTTTAGCCTCAGAATTTCACCAAATTAATGATGTTAGGGTCTTAGGTCACCAAATTAATGATGTTTATCCTCACATTTTCACCAAATTAATGATGTTGGGTCTGAAGTCACCAAATTAATTATATTTATCCTCATATAGTCATCAAACTAATGATGATAAAGGTTTGAGGTCACAAAATTATGGTGTTTATCATCATAATTTCACCAAATTAATGATGTTAGGGTCTGAGGTCACCACATTAATGATGTTTATCCACATATTTTCACTAAATTAATGATGTTAGGGTCTAAGGTCACCAAATTATGGTGTTTATCCTCATTATTTCACCAAATTAATGATGTTAGGGTCTGAGGCCAAATTAATGGGGTTTATCCTCACATTTTCACCAAATTAATGATGTTAGGGTCTGAGGTCACCAAATTAATGATGTTTATCCTCATATTTTCACCAAATTAATGATGTTGGGGTCTGAGGTCACCAAATTAATGGTGTTTATCCTCATATTTTCACCAAATTAATGATGTTTATATTCATACGCTAGTATAAAGGTGTTAACTGAACACTGATATTTTTTCTTGATATTTATTTATTCATAAGTTGATACATGGATTACAAGTAAATAAAGCAACTACAACATCATAAGTAATATTTCTTCAAATGGTCAGCATTCCAAGGGTTTGAGAAGGGTTCTCCTTTAAGATTGTCCAATCGGTATGTGCCTGGGACGACTTCATCAGTTACCCTGTAGAGGCCATGCCAATTTGGAAGGAGCTTGTTGGTCTTTTGTCATGTCTTCTTCAAAACCAGGTCTCCCACGACTATCGACCTTTCTTTCACCCTTTGATTATAAAATTTGGCAGTCCTCTGCTGGTAGGCTACTTGTCTAACCTTAACATCTTCTCTTCTCTCTTCAATCAAATCAAGATCAAGTCTTCTCTATATGGCATTTCCCTGAGGGTCGTACATCTAGACTCTATGAGTAGGAAGGTCAATCTCGATAGGGATGACAGCCTTTGGGTCGTAGTCCAACATGAATGGGGTCTCCCCTATATGAGTCTTGACTGTCGTCCTGTAGGCCCATAGCATAGCATATACTTCTTCAGTCCATCTTCCTTTTGCCTCTTTTATCTTCTTTTTAATCCCATCAAGGATCATCCTATTTGTCACCTCTATCTACCCATTTTCTTGGGGTCGGCCAGGAGAGGAGAAGAATTATTTGATTCCAACTCTTTCATAATATTTCTCTAAAGAGACATTCTTAAAAAGCGGCCCATTATCTGATATTAGGGTATTTGGGAGGCCATACCTGCAGATGATGTTTTTATAGATGAACTGAAATGTCTTTTGTTCTATGATGTTGATCATCGGCTCAGCCTCTACCCACTTGGAAAAGTAATCTATCGCAACAATCAAGTACCGATAGTTATTTATAGCTCTTGGAAAGGGTCCTACTAAATTGATTCCCCATACTTCGAATGGCTAGGGAGATGTGATGGAGGTCAGAGGTTAATGAGGCTGATGGGGAATGGTAGCAAACCTCTGGCACTTGTCACATTTCTTTATATATGTTGCTGCATCTTTTTCCAGGGTCGGCCACCAGTTGCCTTAAGTTATGATACTTTTGTCTAATGATCTTCCTCCAATATGGATAAAGCAGGAACCCTCAGGTATATCTTTTAGGATATTCGACACCTCAGATGGAAGAACACATCTGAGCAAAGGGAGCAAAAACTCTTTTCTAGACAAGGTGTCTCCTATAATGGAGAATTTGGCATCTATGTTCCTCAGCTTCTTCTCTCAACTTTATATAAATGTAGCTCCCCCTAACTGATGTATCTGATAAGAGGATCCATATATGAAGCTTCAATGTGTAGATTCAGACAAGTTTTGAATGTGTTATCTTCCTCTTCAATAGATGGCTGAAGCAAGACCTCCACCGGTACTTTTCTTCTGGTGTCGATTCTTATAGCTGAGGCTAACCCCGTGAGTGCGTCGGCTCGGCCGTTGTCTAGCTGAGGTATTCTCTTTAGCTTTACCTCTTTGAAACTTTCCAACATCTATCCTACTCTCTTCAGATATTTATCCATTCTCTCGTCTTTGGCTTCATATACTCCCAAGACTTGATTTACCACTAGTCTTAAGTCACTATGGACTAGGAGTTGGCTGATATTAAGAGCTTGGGCTAGAGAGGCGCCTTCTACTAAAGCTTCATATTCGGACTCATTATTGGAGGCATTGAAATTAAACCTCAGAGCGTACTCTATATCTATGTCTTCTGGTGCTGACAGTATTACTCTGGCACCACTTCCATTTTTGCACGATGACCCATCAACAAAGAGGCTCCATAAATTATCGGTCTCAAAAAAGTTTCCCTCTACTAAGGATCCCTGTTTGAAGAGATACCTTCCCTCTTCATTCTCAACTATTTTTCCTCTAACTGTGCTTGTCTCGGCCTCATCTATAGAAGAGCTGACACTTTTTTTTTCTAGCTTTCTATAACCTCCCATTTTTCTTTTTCAGCCTCGGTCGAGTTCCAAGTGAACTCGGCCAAACAATCATCTAGTGCCTGGCCTTTAATTTCCACCCTCGACTGGAAGACAATGCCAAATTATCCTAGCTCAATTGCCCAAGCCATTAGCCTCTTTGATTTCTCAGGTTTGTGGATGACCCATCTAAGCAGTGAGGATGACCATTGAGTGGGCTTGGAAGTACGGTTTCATCTTTCTAGAAGCATGAATTAAAGCATAAGCCAACTTCTCTGTCCTATTATATCTCTTCTCATATCCTTGGAGGGCTTTGTTGTTGAAATACACTGGTTTATGTATCCCATCCTTTTCTAGTACTATAGCAGCGCTAATTGCCGACTCTAAGATGGCAAAGTACACATACAACTTTTCTCCTTGTACTGGCCAAGATAGAAGTAAGAGAGAGCCAAGGTAGTACTTAAGCTCTTTAAAAGCTTTATCACATTCCTCATTCCATTCAAAATATTTACTGAGGATTTTAAAAAATGGTAGACATTTATCAATAGCTCTAGAAACAAACCTGTAAAGTGCAGCCACTCGTCCATTAAGTCTCTGAACATCTTTGATAGCCTCAGGTGTCTTCATTTCCAACAAAGATTTTATCTTCTCCGAATTAGCCTTTGTTCCCCTTTAGTTGACAATGAAGCCTAAAAACTTTCCATCTTCGACCCCAAAGATGCATTTTGAGCTTCATCATGTACTTATCCATGGTATCGAAGGTATTTTCAAGGTCGTTCATATGTGTAGAGGGGGCCTGAAGGTAATCCTGGGATTAGGGATAATCCACTAATTAGCAACAGTGTTCTGAGGATAAGCTCAGCGTGGCAACTCAAGCGTGGCATCTTGGAGAGGCAGCTCAGCGTGGTAACTCAAGCGTGGCAGCTTGGTGAGATAGCTCAGCGTGGCAACTCAAGCGTGGCATCTTGGTGAGGCAGCTCAGCGTGGCAACTCAAGCGTGGCATCTTGGTGAGGCAGCTCAGCGTGGCAACTCGTACTTTAGCTTATTGTTACTTTGCCATATTATAGCTTTGTTTATATTTACTACGAGTTATAATGACTGTAATGTTGTAACGAGAATAATGAATGGGCGTGAGGTCGAACGGTACTCGCGAGAGACCAGGCTTGGCAGGGCCTGGGAGAGTTTTCATGCTCTATCGAACAACCTCACCGTGGGAACTTTAGAGGGATTTTGTTTGGAGGATTGAGAAGTGGGGCACCGTTGGGGCTTGTCCTGACCATCTTAGATACACCTGGTAAAACACCGAAGGACCCTGACCGTGGAACCTCAAGCGGAGTAGCTTGGAGTTCCATCGGGTATTGAGTTATGAACCAAACAACCCTCTACTTAAATATCACATCTACTGTGGGTGATGTCACTAGCCTTCTAAACAATGTCAGACATGCACTTGAGTAAACCACCGTGGTATTTGGGGCTGTCAGATAGTTGGTGAGCCACCTCTGCGATAATAACCCCCTGACATACAGTGGTTAGGCAAAAGGCATGTCTTGGCATTTAATGTTTATGACGTAGGAAACAACTAGTGCATCAGGCATTTAATGTTGTGACATAAAGTATGAGGGATGTCTTTTCATAGTATTTAATGACTGAGTTGCCTCGGGGGTGGTGTGGGGGGCTATTTAAGGACCCCAACCACCTTTGAGGAAAAAGAAGGAAAAGGAAATGATCCTTTGAGAGTTCAAAAAAAAGTTATTGCTAGAGATACGTCAGAGAGAGAATTATTGCAAATTAGAGGGCTTATCCACTCACCATTGTCATTTATTACGAAGCTTTTAATACGCAAACAGAGACTCTTGAGAGTGGTTTTTGGTATGTTTTGTCTGCCTACCAAGGTGTATCTAGGGTGCTTGCTTCTCTCTCCCTCTAGCTAAGTTATTTCTAAAGTTCTTTATTATATTGAGGGTTATACACGAGATTTGTGAGTATAAGATGGGTTCCATACCTTCCAAACTGCTCTTTGTGTCTTGTGGCTAAATCACTAGTGTTTCTCTAATTAACCTTGCCATAACCATACTTAAAAGGGGTTACGCCTCCATCTTATCTAAACTACCCTCTTACATTTGGCGACTCTGCTGGGGAGGCATTCTTCTAAGGAAGAAGTATGGCGCAAGATAACGTTAATCGAAGGCTCAACTTTGATGATATCCAACACAGTGAAGAGCAAGCAGCGGTAGAATTGGAGGCTTTAAGGAGTGGAGCTCCTCGAATAGAAGTGCCCCCAGTTCAGGCAACAACAGGCGTTCCGGGAGTGACGCAGGCTTCCACGAGCGCTGGGCTAGGATCTGCCCAAATGACCCTCCTTATGAGTAAGTTCTATGAGTTCTTGCAAACTCCTGCAGCTTCAACGGTGCTGGGAGGACTCGAAGCCAATTCCTTCGTAACACCAGGGGCAGCTCCAACGGTCCCACCAGGCGCAGGTACAACGGGAGCAGCCCCGGCAAGCATACCCTCCGTCGTGAATCCGGAGGTGGGAATCTCCGGAGTATCAACGGCGCCAGCTATAACGATGGCTCCAACTATAACGGTCATTCAGCCAACACCCCCATTGGTCGTTGCCCCATCGCCCATGGAGGAAATGAGGAGAGAAATACAAAAGGAGATGTTAAAATTTGTGCAGGCTTCCTCACAGTCTATAGGCGAGGTAGCTTCAGTCTATGACGACTTTAGGACACCTTATCCTCAGGAATACAACGATGAGCCTTACCCGAGGGATTATATTCCCCCCGTCTTTGAAAAATACACAAGGAAGGGTGGGAATCCGAAAGAGCACATTAAACGTTTTGTTGAGCACCTGGGGGCGCATTGCAACAACAAGAAGCTCAGGTTGAGGGAGTTTTCCAAATCCCTAACCGATAAAGCATACACGTGGTATTCTCATTTGGCCCCTAAAAGTGTTTCCACGTGGGAAGAGATGCACGTGCTATTTGTCCAAAAGTTCTTTCTAGCAGAGGATGAATTCACTCTGACCCAACTAGGGAGAGAGAAGCAACGACCAGGAGAAGACGTGGTGGCATACGTTCGGAGGTTCAGGGAAAGGTCTCTGGATGTGAGAGAGGAGGCCAAGGAGTCCAAACTATTACAAATCTGTGCCGAAGGACTACTCCCGGAGTACATCTGCCATCTTATCAATGAGACGCGCGAGGGAACTTTTTCGGCGTTCTTAAAATCTGCAAGGAACATCTCATTGGTCGTACGACCAAACCCGGTGGCGGTGCCTATGATATTCAGGCAACCGATACAACCTGGGGGAGGAAGGCCTCAACCCCCACGAGTGGGATACACCGAAGGAACAGATGGGGGTAAGGCGACGAAGAAGGACAACAAAAGGAAGTTCGGAAGGGATAGGGAAGACCCACCACCGTTACCATGCACGATAGAAGAGGCGGTGAGTTGTTACAATGCCATGGTCCAAGGTGGAACGGTCTACCTACCAAAAGGCGTTCCTTCAGAAGAACCCGATGACGCAACAAAGGCAGATCCTAGGTATTGTTAGGTTCATCGAAAGATCCAGCACCCGACAGAGAGCTGTTTCACACTGAGAAGAATCATTGACAAGTACATAAAGGCAGGGACGCTGCAGATCCCCCCACAGAACGTTAACAACAACCCGCTTCCAGCGCATGGGGCCAACTTGGTGACGGCCTACGACGGTGAGGCGGAAAGAGGGGAAGGAAGGTCAACAATGAGGCAAAGAGAATTCGAAGAAACTCTGGAATATTGCACCACAGGAATGGCTAACGTAATTTTAGCCTACGATGAAGCAAGCGCTAAAGACGCGGAAGATGTATACAGCGTTGAAGGCGAGGAAATGGAGGCAGTCGTTGAATACAACGCAGTTTCAAAATCCCCAAAATTCGCTTGGTTCTTCGATCAAGTGGGGATACCAAAGGAGAGCAGACTGGAAATAACTCAGGCGATTCTAGACATCGCGAGGAAGGACGCGGTTCCCTCGCTGAAATGGCGGGGACCCATGGCGAGGCTGGTGAAAAAGTTCCTATCAGAGGTGACCTTCAGCGATGCAGATAGAGCTGTAAGGTTCCCTCATAACAGGCCCTTGTATGTGACGGCCAGTGTCAACGAGGTTAGTTTTGCGAGGACGCTTATGGATGGGGGTGCGTCTATCAACATTATGCCGATCAACTCCTTCCACGCGGCTAATATCCCAGAAGAAAGGTTGGTCCCCATGCCTTTGGTGATCTCAGGATATGATAACCAATCTTCCAAATCCATTGGGTATGTGAATGTGGGAATTGTAATGGGAAATCTGAGTTCCCACATCAAGTTCCATGTAATAGAAAGTGCAACTTCCTATCATTTGCTAATAGGAAGAGTATGGATGCACAATCAAGGTTTAGTTCCTTCAACATATCATCAATGCGCCAAGGCGAATGTCAAAGGAACAGAAGTGACCATTAGGGCTACAAAAAGGCCTTTTGCTATCGAGGAAGCTCACTTTGTAGATGCGGCCTTTTATACGGAGTTGGAAGAGGACGCTCGAGTCCTAACGAGAAGAATGGAGGGGGCATGGGTTCCCTCGATCAAAGATAGAATGGGGCCTCTGAACGAGCAAAGTAAAGAAGCCACGAGTAACGAGGGGGTAGGGACCGAAGAAACCCGTCAGGTGATCCCTCGACCTCAAAATACCACAAGGCAGCTCAAAAACAAAGCAAGGCTTAGAGTGGACCCTATGGAGCATGAGGTCCAACGGCAAAGCGTGCTGAGTCGCTTTTCGGGGGGAAGGATCGCTGAGGCTTCGAGAGAAAGGAAGAGGAAGGCCTTGGCAACAGCTACCAACAGGCAATGCAAGAAGGTGGTCACTGAGGAGGGGAAGGTAGTATACCGTTTATAACGATGTGAGCGGGCGGCCGAAGAGACCGAGGATGGGGCTGACCCGTTATATGAGTGTTTCTTAATAGATCAACAGGGACAGTGTATGGTGATAGACAACTCCAACATACAGGAGTTCGTGGAGGAGGTCGCCGAAGAACCAGACTACATGGCAAATCAACCGAAGCCCCAGGCACAAGAGTTGGAGCAGTTGAACCTGGCAGGAGAAGGGGAAGACCCAAGGCCCATCTTCATCGCGAAGGATCTCGGTAAGGCGAAGCGAGAAGCCCTGGTTGGGCTAATCCGGGAGTTTATAGATGTCTTTGCGTGGAAGTATACCGAAATGGAAGGGCTAGATGAGGAAGTGAGCTGCCACAAGCTAAACGTGACACCTTCAGCCATCCCGGTAAAACAGGCAACAAGAACTTATAAACCTGAGTTGGACTTGAAGATCAAGGAAGAGGTTCAGCGTTTATTGGCAGCAGGATTCATCAAACCAATACAGCATCCCCTGTGGCTATCTAGCATTGTGCCAGTAGGGAAGAAGGACAAGAGCCAAATAAGGATCTGTGTGGATTTTAGAGATCTGAACAGGGCTTGCCCCAAAGATGAGTTCCCTCTACCCTCCATTGATAGCCTGATAGATGCCACGGCTGGGCATGAGATGTATAGCTTCATGGATGGGTACGTAGGGTACAACCAAATCAAGATGGACCCCGCGGACGCAGAGAAAACGGCGTTCAGAACCCCGTTGGGCAATTTCATGTACAAAGTAATGCCGTTTGGACTTAAGAACGCGAGAGCTACTTATCAAAGAACAATGATGGCCATTTTTCACGATTTCTTCCACAAATTTGTAGAATTCTATGTGGACGATTTGGTCATCAAATCGAAGAAGGAGGAGTCCCACCTAAACGACTTAAAGAGGGTGTTTACTCGATGTAGGAAATATAAATTAAAGATGAACCCATTGAAGTGCGTCTTCGGAGTAACACGCGGGAAGTTTCTAGGCTTTGTGGTTGATCGACAAGGGGTGCAGATGGACCAGGATAAACAACGCGTGACCTTAGAAATGCCGTGCCCAAGAACGGCGAAGGAGCTAAAAAGCTTCCTCGGAAAAGTCTCCTACCTCAGAAGATTTGTACCAGGATTGGCCGAGGTAACACACCCGTTGATGCAACTGCTGCGAAAGAACACAAAGTTCAGGTGGGAAAAGGATCACCAGGAGTCCCTCGATGAGTTGAAGAAACTGCTCGTTTCACCGCAAATCATAGTTCCTCCACAGGCAGGAGCACCGTTGCAGCTATACCTCACCTCCACTATAAGGTTCGTTGGAGCTTTGCTGGCACAGGAGATCGACGGGCAAGAACGGCCAGTGTATTACCTCAGTAGGATCATACATGGGCCAGAGATTAGATATAGCAGCCTAGAAAGGCATTGTTTGGCCTTAGTCTTTGTAGCACAAAAACTTAGACATTATATGCTGTCTTTTACAATTCATATTGTAACTATATGTGATCCTATTAAGTATTTGTTGGCTAGAACTATCTTGATTGGCAGGGCAACTAGGTGGTTCCTTATTCTCTCCGAATATGATTTAAAGTGTGTGGTTCCTCGTGCTATCAAGAGCCAGGCGTATGCTGATCTGTTGGCAATCTTTCCATCAGGAACGTTTGAACCACCTAAAGAAGACATTCCGGGAGACGACTTACAGGCCAACTATCTCGATGCAACCGATGAGGAATGGACGATGCAATTCGATGGGTCTTCGGCAGAGAAAAAAGGAGGGGCAGGGGTCATCCTTTCAAAAGGAACGGAGGAGATTTGTCTTTCCTACAAACTGGATTTCCCTTGCTCCAATAACGAAGCAGAATACGAAGCGTTGGTACTAGGGTTGCTGGAGGCTCTTCGAAGGGGAATTCGTTCACTCTGCATCAAGGGTGACTCGAATTTAGTAATTCAGCAAGTTAACGGAGAATATGCGTTGAAGCACATGAGTTTGGCGTCGTACAGGACGATCATTCAAAGGCTCCTCAGCCAGTTCCATCGGACCATAATTAGAAGACATCCCAGAACGATGAACCGTCATCCAGATGCTTATGCCACTATTGCTCAAAAGATGGTCATGAGGAGCGATACGACTATTGTTACGATCCAACGAAGAACAGCTCCTTCGGTGGTGCAGTCAATACTACCGATGGAGGGAGACGCGGATTGGAGAGGAGAGATCAGGAAGCAACTGGAGTCTGGCGAAGGAGCTATGGGACTAAGAGAGTTAGCCCAATACTTTACAAACCAGGGAAATCTTTACTACAGAAATGCAAGGGGATGGTTATCAAGATGCGTTGGGCCAGAGGAGGCAGAGCGGAGGTTGAAGAAAACACATGAGGAACACTGCGAAACAACTGAGATACCTCTTTATAGGAGAATTCAAATAGGGGGATATTTTTGGCCTAAAATGAAACAGGATGCGGCAGAACTACAGCGGAATTGTGATAAGTGTTAGCTATTTTTTGAAGCAGCTGAGTGCCATTTCATTGAAGCCCAAACAGACTGGAGGAAGCCCTATATCGACTTTATTCAGGATGGAATTGTCCCAACAGAGAAGATGGATGCGATGGGACTAAGGCGAAGGGCCCCGAGGTTCTATATCCAAGAGGGGCAGCTTTATCGAAGGGGGTACTTCAACAGGCCATTGCGTTGCATTACAAAAGAAGAAGCAACTGAGGTCCTCAAACAAGCCCATGACCCAGCTCACATGGGAGGGGCCAAGTTATATGATCAGCTGATGACGTTGGGGTATTATTGGCCAACGATGGAAAAAGACTCCACCGAATTTGCCCGAAAATGCAAGGCTTGCCAGCTTCATGGAAATATGATCCATGCCCCATCGGTGGACTTACACTCTCTGGCAACGCCTTATCCTTTCCACACTTGGGCGTTCGACCTCGCGGGGGCGATACATCCTTCGTCGAGGGGCAAGATATGGATACTGGTAGCAACAGAGTGCTTTACAAAATGGGCTGAAGCAATACCACTTAGAAGGGCAACGGCTGGGGTAGTGAGTAGCTTCATCAGAGAGTATATCATTTGCCGTTTTGGGATCCCAAAGGTTATTCTCTCAGATAATGGGACTCCCTTCGTCAACTCAGAAGTAACGATGCTCACAGACAAGTACTCCATTGTTCATCACACTTCAACGGTGGCATACCCGAAGGGGAATGGTCAGGCTGAAGCAACTAACAAAACTCTGGTTAATATCTTGGCTAAAACGATGGAGGACTTTCCAGGATCGTGGGATGACAAGATACCAACAGTGTTGTGGGCCTATCGAACGACGAAGAGGAAGCCCACAGGGTACACTCCGTTCTCCCTTGTCTATGGGGCTGAGGCAATTCTTCCAGTGGAGTTGGAAGTTCCCTCGGCTCGATACGCCTTGCGAAGTAGCATGCTCCCTCAGAGCAGGCATGTGCAGTTGGAGGCATTGGATGAACACAGAGACAACACGATGCAACATTTTCAAATGTATACAAAGCAGCTCTCTAGGGCATATGACAACATGGTAAGACAAAGGAGGTTCGTGGAGGGAGATCTCGTTTTGAAGGTAGCAGTGAAACACATTAGGGGGCTTCCTCTGCCAAAGTTCGCAGCCAATTGGGAGGGACCTTTCATCGTGAACGAAGCTCATGATTCAGGTTATTGCCTAATTTCTAAGTTGGAGGAAGATAGGCCATTCAAAATTAACAATAAATGGCTGAAAGTATATCATGTGCAGACAGTTAGGTTGTACCATCGATGTATTGGGTCTTTTTTTATTATGAATATACAAGTTTTACTGATGATGTGAAGTATAGACATTGATATATAAAAGCAGGCATAACTCAGAGATAAATTGAAAAATGTACATTCTTTCATTCATTAAAGAAGAGAGCATTACAAGCAAAATGGGGAACTATTGCCCAAGAATTACATGAATGAAAGAAAGAAAATATGTACAGGAGTTTTACTACCCTAAGAGAAACCACAGATCCGGGGAAGAGAAAAAATCCCCGGGAAGGCCCGAAGAAGCTGATGCAAAGGAATTTTGAGCGTTGACAGCAACCTCTAGCCTGGTTTGCACCTGGGCGCGTTCAATAAAGAGCCTTTCTCGTTTTAGCTTGGCCAAACGTAGAGCTTCTTCGGCATTCGTTACTTCTTCATCCGCCGATTCCAAAAGAGGTGCCAGCTCAGCTAACTTAACCTCCTCAGCCCGTTGATCCTCCTGGTGCTTTATCAGCACTTCCCTCTGGTCGATCAGTTGCTGGTTCTTCAAAGTCTTCAGATGCGTTATAAGCCAGTCAAAACGGAAACCATCACGCCCCAACTCCTTCAGAAAACCTAGAAATTGGTTGAGAAGGGATCTGGTAACACTGGCAGTGGGGGTACTAGCAATTTCAGCAACAACGATCGCCATGCCTTGCAGCCTGTGACTCATCACATGAATATTTGAGCGCAGGCAATCCGGTGTGAAGGTCTCAGGATGGTGATCCACCAATTGTTCAATCACCAGCCGATGGTTGACGGGCATTTGAGGAGATTTCCGAAGCACCATGAGGCAGAACGAGTGAGGAGCTAGGTCGGGAAGAGGGACCTCACACCCAGATACGCTCTCGACTGCAGCACCAGTCGTAGAACCTTGATCATCATGAATTGAATTTTCCGAAGCGTCAGGTTCTCGAAAGGGCGAGCCTACAGGTGAGAGGACTGGGGGCGAATCTTCCCGAGCAACCTGAAAAGAAAAGACCAAATAAGGATATGAAAAATCTTAACAAGCGTTTTCGTTGTTAAGTCACCGCTATAAGGTGGAGATTACATAAAAATCTTAACAAGCGTTTTCATTGTTAAGTCACCGTTATAAGGTGGAGATTATATAAAAATCTTAACAAGCGTTTTCGTTGTTAAGTCACCGTTATAAGGTGGAGATTATATAAAAATCTTAACAAGCGTTTTCGTTGTTAAGTCACCGTTATAAGGTGGAGATTATATAAAAATCTTAACAAGCGTTTTCGTTGTTAAGTCACCGTTATAAGGTGGAGATTATATAAAAATCTTAACAAGCGTTTTCGTTGTTAAGTCACCGTTATAAGGTGGAGATTATATAAAAATCTTAACAAGTGTTTTCGTTGTTAAGTCACCGTTATAAGGTGGAGATTATATAAAAATCTTATCAAGTGTTTTCGTTGTTAAGTCACCGTTATAAGGTGGAGATTATATAAAAATCTTAACAAACGTTTTCGTTGTTAAGTCACCATTATAAGGTGGAGATTATATAAAAATCTTAACAAGTGTTTTCATTGTTAAGTCACCGTTATAAGGTGGAGATTATATAAAAATCTTAACAAACGTTTTCGTTGTTAAGTCACCATTATAAGAAGGAGTTTAAGCAGAGAATTAAGAAAGTACCTGAATCATAACAGTGGCAGGAGTGAGAGCTATCACGGAGGTTAAAGTGGCAGGAATCGTTGGGAGGGGACTTGTTACCTCATCGGCCTCAACGGGGTCTCTGGCCCCAGAAACCTCAACCATCGGCATAGTTCCCTCGCCCACATAAGGTACCAAAGCAAGAGAAAGGGGTTCATCGGGAATAGATGAGGGTGGTGAAAGATCAGGAGAAAGCTGCAATATAAAAGCCAATGTTAGTAAAGAGGAACAAATACAGAAAAAAGGGCGAAATGTATCCAAGAATAACTTACCTCAGTCAGAACGTTGAAAAGGGGCACTGTGGCCAGAGGTCTCGCCAGCACCGTTGGACGGAGAATGTTTGCTAGCAGCGAGGATACTTCAACCTAGGGCAACCAACATCCTAAATTCAGCACACAGAACGGGGTGAAAGAGAAGGAATGCCAGATCAGACAAATTTAATTATGAAATAATTACCTCAGGATCACCTGCAGCAACCAGAACGAGGGGGAGAACAGCCTCAGAGGAAGCCAGTGAGCCAGAGGAGACTGGAGTAGGCATCTCAGATTGTGTTGTCTCTGGTGGCGAAGAGACACCCACGGGCTCTATAACCTCACCCTCCCCAACTGCCTCCCCCGCTCGTCTTGAGATTGAACGACGGGCGTAAGTAAGCCCGGTCATTGGCGAACGGGGTGGGGTCGTATCGGATGAGATTGCCCCACAGCGACCGCCCACGAAATGGCTAATGGGGGGACTTAGGTGGCTAGGAGAACGAGGCCCCGTTTCTTTAAGTCCCTGCACCAAAGTAGTTAAGAACAATATATATAAGTAAATCCGGCTTGCTCTAACCAAAGAAGAAAAGAGAACAAGATAAGTGTACATACCTCAGATTGGGAAGAAGAATGAGAAGCTTCCACCGAGGAAACTTGCTTCCGCTGGGACTTGGTGCCTAAAGTCTTCCTCCTCAGCCTTGTCATGGCACTACCAGTGGCTTGAGGAACCTTCGAACCTTTTCTCCTCTTTGCAGCTGGCTCAATGGGATCGACGACGATCGTGGGGAAGACAACCGAGGGAGGAACGACGACAGCGCGCCGTTGAAACTCTGCATTCACCCGATCTACCTCAGCATGCGCCTCCCTCCTTAACCTCTCGGCCCTTTCAGGAGATATGGGAGGAGGAACGGAGGCTATGGGTAGGGCTACCACAGGAATCTGGGATTTGGACTTTGCCTTTTTCGTGGAAGCCACCCCACTCTTGGCCTTCTTGGTCGACGGCTGCGAAGACCCTTCATCACCAGTAGCTCCAGTCGAAGGAGCAGTCTTCCTGGATACCCCAGCACCTTTCGCTTTGGATATGGCAGTGGGAGTCATGGGGCATAACGGAGGTAGCTCTTCGGAAGGCCCCTTAGGGGTTTTGCTTAGAGGGAACTCAATCCCCAGAATGGAGTTGCCTTTGAGTCCCAGCTCCATCGCAGCAAATGAAAGAACTGGAGGGTACACCGGCTCGCCATCTATGAATTCAGCAATGTTAGCCAGTTGTCTCGGCCAGAACTTCGTGGCAAATAGACTGGTCACATTCCCTTGCCTCTTGTTGGAGGGAATGGTGACTCTCCCAGCCATTGATTCACTTATCCCCCACGCAGCAGTGGAGGAAAATAAGGAACATGCCTCACTAAAGCTAACCTTCGGGTTTGAGGATTGGAAAACTGAGCGAGGAGCCCCCTGATCAAACCCAAATTGACGACTACACCGATTGGGGTGGTAATGTTCGCTAGAATATCCCCAGTCGGTGTAGGAAGGCAGATACCCCGGAGAAAGGAGAAGCACCACGGCTAACTGAGGATCTTCAATGTCTACCCCCACCTGTACCACCCTGGATTCGTCCTGAAAGAAATCACAAGTGTGAACAAAGGCGTCCTCTCCGTAAGGCCTCATAACAAAGTCCTCAAAACGATCAATTGAGGCGATCAGCTCTTTTCGGCTCTGCCTCTTGTGATAAATATAAGAGCGGGGGGGCAAAATGGTTTCCCCAGAAGGAGGACGGTTGGCCTTGGCCGCCACAACAGGAAAGCGCACGTAAAGAAAGCTGGTTAGAAGGATGCTGTTAGCAAAATTGGCCAGGTTATAACGGCCAAGGGATCGTTCCATATCGAACAACGTTCTGTCAAGCCAGGTGTAGAGGGACCCTAGGGCAATTGCAGCCAAAGGAAGTTTGATGCCCCGGGCCAAACGAAGGGATATGTTGATAAGGTCCCTTCGGGGCTGATCGTTTGGTTTTCCCGTCAAAAGAAAACGGGACAGAATCACAAGGATGTAAGCAGGGAGCTCTAACGAAGTACCTTGGCCAGGGGCATCCGTTGAAATTGAAGAACTACCTTCACTAGAACCCTTGAAGAAATAATTAATCAGCGGAGTGAAGGTAGCTTTGTTTGAAGAACCGATGCAACTTCGGCATATTCGGTCCAACGCCAAACGGTCAGCAGTCTCTTCGGCGTCAAGAGGCTCATCGGTATAAGGCTCATGACCTGTTGCTTCGAGCCCCAGAAGCTCGCAGACATCTTCTAGGGTTATCGTGAACTTACCCCACGCAGCAATAAATGTGTGAGTCGTCACGTTCCAACGAGAAACAAGAATGGGGAGAGCAGCATTATTTTTGGAGAGAGTAAACTCACCAAACCATTTGGCCCGTTGAAGGCCAATCTTACTCAAAATATCACCATAGGAACTCACCATGTGAGAGTTCCAAGCAGCAAAATGGGCAGGAGAACCACCTGGTGCTTCGAAGTCAATTTGGGACCATTGGAAGTCCCCTCGCTCTAGACGAAACCGAAGAGTCCCCTCTGGAGGAAGAAAGCCCCACTTCGAGGGTTCTTCGTCCTCGTCACCCAGCACTAAGGACTCAAACTTGCATTCAAAGTTGACAGTCTTGCAAGTAGCAGCAAAGCAATCATCTTCGCCAAAAATGGGAGAGCGACGATAAAACCTTAACTGATCACGACGGACAGCGTCCAAGGCAGAGGCACCAGTAGTGGTGGCAACAGCAGTAGCAGGCGGCGCACTGGTTGAAGAGATGGTGGGATAACTTTGAGAAGCCATGAGAGAGTGTTAGTGCAAACAAAAAACAACCTTGAGTCAGAGGAGCCTGAGCACGACAATGGCGGAAGAACAACCACAGGAGGTGGCGAAGATGATGCGAGCAAGAACAGGACGGCACAAGGTCGAACAGCAGGTTTCAGACGATCAACAATGGAAGCTTTTTCTCTCTCTCTCTAAAAAAAACGAAGGAAATTTGAGGCAAGTAGTGGGAAAGAAAGAAAAAGAATGGCTTTAAGTGATTTGGCCGTTTAATTTTTAAAGTTCGTCGTTTAAGTTTCCCACCATTGCACGTGTGTGGCCGCCTGCAATCATTTCAAATGTACATGTGGCACTTCGGGAAGTGTTCTGACATGGAAAAGACAACGCTACGTCATTCAATGACGTGACACCTGGGGAACTGCCATCAATTAATGAAGTGACACCTAGGGAACAGCCACCGTTACCTTCCTAAGCAAGATTCAGTTTTGGGCGCCAAGATTTTCTCTGACATATCCAATAAACCCCCCAACGAAGAAGGTGTCCCAACGGTTCAGAAAAGGCACGATGTCCCCTCGACAGAAGCTCAAACGTTGTTTAGTTATGACTCAGTTACATCGGGGAGAATTTTTTTCGCTTTTTTCGAACATTACTGCGAGAATATTAGCAGGTCCTTCGGGAGAATTTCAGATATTCAAGCTGGAACGGTTGAGGCTCCGCATTAGAAAAAGCTGCAGGCCAGACAGAGAAGGTTCATCGGATTAAAAAGTTTTCGTGGAGGCACTTCTTGTTCCCACAACAAATCCCTCCACGAAGGGGCAAATGTAGAGGGGGCCTGAAGGTAATCCTGGGATTAGGGATAATCCACTAATTAGCAACAGTGTTCTGAGGATAAGCTCAGCGTGGCAACTCAAGCGTGGCAGCTTGGTGAGGCAGCTCAGCGTGGCAACTCAAGCGTGGCAGCTTGGTGAGATAGCTCAGCGTGGCAACTCAAGCGTGGCATCTTGGTGAGGTAGCTCAGCGTGGCAACTCAAGCGTGGCATCTTGGTGAGGCAGCTCAGTGTGGCAACTCGTACTTTAGCTTATTGTTACTTTGCCATATTATAGCTTTGTTTATATTTACTACGAGTTATAATGACTGTAATGTTGTAACGAGAATAATGAATGGGCGTGAGGTCGAACGGTACTCGCGAGAGACCAGGCTTGGCAGGGCCTGGGAGAGTTTTCATGCTCTATCGAACAACCTCACCGTGGGAACTTTAGAGGGATTTGGTTTGGAGGATTGAGAAGTGGGGCACCGTTGGGGCTTGTCCTGACCATCTTAGATACACCTGGTAAAACACCGAAGGACCCTGACCGTGGAACCTCAAGCGGAGCAGCTTGGAGTTCCATCGGGCATTGAGTTATGAACCAAACAACCCTCTACTTAAATATCACATCTACTGTGGGTGATGTCACTAGCCTTCTAAACAATGTCAGACATGCACTTGAGTAAACCACCGTGGTATTTGGGGCTGTTAGATAGTTGGTGAGCCACCTCTGCGATAATAACCCCCTGACATACAGTGGTTAGGCAAAAGGCATGTCTTGGCATTTAATGTTTATGACGTAGGAAACAACTAGTGCATCAGGCATTTAATGTTGTGACATAAAGTATGAGGGATGTCTTTTCATAGTCTTTAATGACTGAGTTGCCTCGGGGGTGGTGTGGGGGGCTATTTAAGGACCCCAACCACCTTTGAGGAAAAAGAAGGAAAAGGAAATGATCCTTTGAGAGTTCAAAAAAAAGTTATTGCTAGAGATACGTCAGAGAGAGAATTATTGCAAATTAGAGGGCTTATCCACTCACCATTGTCATTTATTACGAAGCTTTTAATACGCAAACAGAGACTCTTGAGAGTGGTTTTTGGTATGTTTTGTCTGCCTACCAAGGTGTATCTAGGGAGCTTGCTTCTCTCTCCCTCTAGCTAAGTTATTTCTAAAGTTCTTTATTATATTGTGGGTTATACACGAGATTTGTGAGTATAAGATGGGTTCCATACCTTCCAAAATGCTCTTTGTGTCTTGCGGCTAAATCACTAGTGTTTCTCTAATTAACCTTGCCATAACCATACTTAAAAGGGGTTACGCCTCCATCTTATCTAAACTACCCTCTTACAATATGAGTGTCAGCCTTTAGACTCTTCGTTATCATGTCGTCCACATAAACCTCCATAGACTTTCCAATCTGATCCACAAACATCTTATATACCAGACGCTGATATGTACCCCCTTCATTCTTTAGTCTGAAAGGCATGACCTTATAGCAATAGGTCCCTTTATCTGTAATGAAGGTTATTTTCTCTGAGTCAATCGGGTCCATGAAGATTTAGTTGTATATAAAATATGCATCCATAAAGCTCATCGGCTCATGATCTGCTGTGGCGTCAACCATCTGATCAAGACGAGGAAGAAGAAAAATGTCTTTGGGATAAGACTCGTTCATATTGGTGAAATCCACGCACATTCTCCACTTCCCATTGGCTTTTGGCACTATAACAGCATTGGACAGCCATTCTGGGTAGATGACTTCTCTAATGAACTCGGTTTCTTCAAGCTTCTTCACCTCGTCTCTGATAATGTCATACTTCTCATGTGAGTAGATACTTTTCCTCTTCTTAACTCAGTTGGCGTCTTCCACCACATTAAGTTTGTGACACATGATCTTTGGGTCAATGCCTGAAATATCTGTATGACTCCAAGTGAATATGCTTTGTCTTCTCTTCAGCAATTTGATTAGCTCATCCCTGACTTCAGGCTTTAGAGATTTTCCAACCTGGACATTTTTTTTGCTCATCCTCGTTGAGGATGATGAATTCTACCTCTTTCGCAGCATCCCCCATTTTAAGCTTTGTCTCATCTCTAGGATCAATACTGTCAATGTTCTAAGTAGTGATTTCTCTTTTGTATGCCTCTCTTTCCTCAGCATAATTGAAGTAGCATTCACGTGTCGATGTTTGGTCACCCTGAAATTCCCCTACTCCATAGGGAGTCAGGAATTTTATCATCTGGTGGACCGTTGAAGGCACGGCCTCGAACTCTTTGAGGGCCACTCGTCCAAGTATGAGGTTGTATGCTGAGAAGACATTCTCATCCATGATAAAAAAAAAGTTGATTTTTCTAGTCAGCCATTTTGGCCACTCATCCCCCATTACTATATCAATCTCGTACATTCCCAGTGGGTGAACTTTCTCTCCGCTGAAGCCGATAAGTGGATGGTGGTAGGGGACGAGCCTTGCCCAACTAAGCCCTAAGGCCTTAAAATAAGGCTAGAACATGACATCTATCGAGCTTCCCCCATTAACATGACATCCTCAGCACCTCACACCCATGTACTCTGCTGGTGATGACGAGAGGCTCATTATGTGGTTCTAGGATACCCTTGAAATCCAGTCTTGAGAAGCTGATTACTAGGGTGTCTATGTCCACCTTCTTTCTTTTATCAAATTTTATATTAATAGAAGTTGAGAGCACAACCTCGGCCTTTGTAACTGCTTTTACTTCTGCAACATGAGATTTTCTATCGACTATCTCAAAGCCTCCCCCACCTAGTCCCCCACATATCATACCAACACCAAAGGAGATCATGTTTGACCTCTTTACTGGGACAATGTCATCCTTTTATAGGAGGTCCGGATCATCATCATCATCATCATCGTCAGAGGGATCATCGCGCCGTCCAGGCGCATCTTCTCAACACTTGTCATTTATTCTCTTCCTAAGGTCGGCTTGTCCACCCTGTGAGGCACCTTTATCTATGTACTTACTTAGCTTCTCGAACTTCAACATCTTCTCAATCTCATCCTTTAAGGTGAAACACTTGTCAGTCAGATGCTCATGGTCTTGATGGAATTCACACCACAAATTTTTGTTCCTCTTATGAGGAGGAGCCTTTAGCTTCTCTGTACACCTTAAAGACCGATCATTCTTTATCTCATTAAGGATGTGTTTACAGCTTAAAGTCAATGGAGTGTAGTCTGCAAACTTATCGTCATCCGACCTTTTCTTCCCCTCTTTGTTCTTTTTCTGAAACTTGCATCCACTACTGTGTCCTTTCTCCTCCTCATACCTAACAGCCATTGCCTCCTCTACATTCATGACCTTACCAGCTATTGCTAACAACTCGACCATTGACTTAGGAGGGTCTTCAGCGAGATTTCATAACATCTTTCCCTTTTGGAGGCCTCCGATGAGGGCTGTCATAGCTATTATTTCTTCATAGTCTTCCACTTCTAACTTTTTCTTATTGAACCTTGCGATGTAGTCTCTTAGACTCTCATTTTTCCATTGCTTGATATAAAGAAGATGGGTCATCTTTTTCTGAGGTCTCACCCTAAAACATAAGTTGTGGATAAATCGCTCGGCCAACATTTTAAAGTTCTCTAGGGAATTCTTTGGAAGGGATGTAAACCATGCATGTACAGCCCCAGTTAAATTTCTTGAGAAATCTCGGCACCTCATCTCATCAAAGATGGAGTAGATATATACTGTTGACTGGTACATTTAAATATAATGGACAGGGTTGGTGCTTCCATTGTACTTAGAAGACACTACAAGAGGCTTGAATTTTGCCAGGGTTGGAAAGCTGACGATCTTTGCTGCAAAGGGTGAGCCCTTTGAGTACCCTATATGTAAGGGGTATCGGATTTTTAGGATATCCCCAATATTATTTTCAATACTTCAAATTGCGTCATTCCATGTCTTAGAAATATCGTCCTGGTCGAGGTTGTCTCCTGCCATCTCTAAGGGCTCAATTGGGTGTTCCCCCTCTACAGCGCGACATCGGTTGTTGACCTCCCCCTGGCCAATAATCTTACTCTTCTATTATGGATCCAGTAAGACTTCTTGACCTTGATAAACTCTCCCTCGGGTCATTAAATGGGTTGAGCCTTTCAAAGGCCAACCCTCTGCTCAATCCGTCAAATGTTGAGCCTCTTGGGCGAGCATCAGAATCTCATCTACCACACCTTCCTCGGCTCTCTTGGAGGGGTCGTATAGTATTGTGGGAAATTTTATATGGCTCCCAACATGCTACTGGAGCATCATCGGCATTCACATCGGCATAATGTTCCTCATGGTAAGGGTGTCCATGCCTTCATAGGTATAAACGCCTAGGGTCAGCAACGTCTCTCCATCATTGGGGAGGAGGCAAATCCTTGCGTGGTGCCTGGGGTGGTCCCCTAGGCTCTTGGTGTTTTTCTTGCACAGTTACCGGAGTGATCATCTATGGTGAGATTCTCGGTGGCCTTATTATCATGTTTAGGTTGAATTGGGAAAACTTCTCCTTCATAGCTTGTTGACTAGCCACTAAGGACTTCAAAGCTGTTGTGACATCTGCCATCTCGGACTGCAGTGGTTTGTGGTCAGAACTTAGCCCCCCACCACCAGCTCGTGGAGGAGGTAATGGTAACTCTGGGTCCATATGTTTAAGCTGTGAGTAAGAGACTGGTAATCTTGAGAACCTTAATGGATCTCTCTTAATGGTGAAACAACTCCACACAAAGGGCGAGGATTGGTTCACCACCAGAGTTTTCGGTGAGTCCAAGCTATAAAAAGGAAGAGATGAAGCTTCTTGTTCCCACAAACGGCGCCAAACTGATGATGCTGGAATCAGCACCACCAGATTAAGATTAGATTATGAATATCTTAAGCTCAATTAAAACTCAACAATAGAGATGGATATATGTTTATATGAAAGAAGGAGATGAGGATAAGAAAGTGAAATCAATGATTTAAAATGGTTCATCCAATTAGGCCTACATCCACTATATGACTGTGCGAGAAATCCACTAGTAAATATAGCTCTAATGGCCTGTATTACAATGCACTCACTCTCTCTTTCTCTCTCTCTACTGTAAATGTACCAGAGTTTGGCTAGGGTTTTCAATATTGCGATCCTTTTTCAAGGTAGAAGAAGACATGTATATATAGTTCTTGGGGGGTGTAGTCTACCCCCCAAGCATGCCATGAGCATGTGTGTGGTTATCAAACCAATATCATGTGGACACCTAGTTGTGACACATGCAGATAATGATGACCAAATATTCCCTCACGTGAGGGGAATGAGTTGTTTATAACGGTTTATCCACGTGTTCCAAGTCTCCCATGTGCTTGTGTATGCTCGGACCTGTGATGTCATCCACTAGAACCTCGGCCCAACCCAGTACGATATTGGTAAGTTCGAGAGTTGAGTTAGTCTGCCAATAATAACTATGACCTCATCCATGTAGATGAGCCTAGATTGTATATTGGGGCCTGGTTGCACTGTCGGCTAAAGCAGAGTATGAAAGCGACCATGGTTGATCCCATGAGGTTTTGCCGACCTCGGCTACCGACCAGCCGAGACTGATCATTGATAGCCGACCTTGTGAAAGACGACCTTTCTGATGGCTGTCGTGAGCTTCCCGATGACTGGGGCCTGAGGTTGGCCGAGTTTGTTGACCCTGAGTACGAGGGTACACTTTAGGCATATCAATAATGCCTAGAATAAAATTTGTGTTATGATGCATGATAAACATGATTACATGATTAAATATTACTTGATTTATTTTGATGTGTCCCCCGTTAAGGCCCATATTAACCAAATAATAAATTCTAATGGGTTATGTTTGTAGAATTGGCTATATTGACTAGAACTAAAGTTATTTTACTCAATTAAAGGAATATGTTGGCATGATTTTAGGTATTAATTTAATTAATTATTATGTAATCATAAATAGTTAAGATTTGAGTTAATTAGTGACATATTAATCTCTTTTGCGTAGGGATTAATATTATTTTAGCCTGTAATTTGTTACTATTCAATACTGCTTAAATGAAGTGAATGTGAGCATTATAGTTAATTATAAATTTGGGGAAGCATATGAACAAATGTTATATTTGTAGTAACTAGTAAATTAAGGTATGTTATTCATCTGTTATAGAATATTGATTAGGTTGGATTGTTAGGTCTCGACACGACGTTGGTGACTCCGACTGACAAGGAAAAGAATACGTAAACACATATATGAGGTGAGTGTACTCACTAAGTTGATTATTTATATGATATGCATACACTATATAAAGATATCATGGATTTATAAAAGTCAAGATATCGTGGGTTACTATGAACTCAAGAGAGGTTGTGGATAAGTTTATAACATATGGGCAGGAGATGATGCATTTATTAAATTTCATATATGTGTATGTCCTTACTTTCCACAAAAACGGAGATTTTTATCAATATTTCATTATTTGAGATGGACTATATTTGCTGAGCTTTTAAACACACTTTTTATATGTTTATTTTTTAAAATTTTGGTCCTCCCAGTGTCAGGTTTAAGGTGTTTGGGTAGTAGTAGAGATTTGTCAGTTTTTTTATAATGTCATAATTGTAATCAACTTTAGTTTGTTTAAACTATGTGTCCTTAAAAATAACTCAGTTTTTAATACTCCGCACTTAAAATTTGAAGTTATTTTAGTTTATATTAATTTGATATTATAAAAATGGATGTGATTGTGATTTATCAAGTTATTGTTATTCTAGTGGAGAAGGAGTGTGACATATCCTTTCGGATCTGACCGAAAAATCCAAAAGTATCATTAGGCGGAGCTGATGAGGGAATTTTGTAACACTTGTCGACCGAACGACATGCATCATAACTAAGGGACCTTATTTGGAAGAATAATTATTCAAAATACCTTCTTGATCGCCAAAATCTGATCAGCTTTGTCCCCCATCTCCGAGTAAGAGGATAAAGGACCCTTTGGCATAGAGTATACCTAATCTACCAAGGTACCTAATAGCGTGGAACTAGTACCACGCACTGATATCCCCACTATGCACACCCATGATCCATTAACTACCAATGTCCACTTCCCCACTTATCGGGGAAGGAAGGGACAGTACTTTGACATTAACGATCGCGCATGAATGACAACATTCGTTGGTACCCTTTTTATAGGCACGTGGGACATGGAATCCAAGGTACGACTTACAAAGGCATGTGTGACAGAGAATGAGGACATTATATCCTTCTGGAAAGTATCCTTGTAATCTTTTCATTTGATTATAATAAACGTTCACCTTCCATTTGCTCCATGTATGTAGGCCATACTTAGGACGAACCACGTACATTTGTGTCTTTGTTTTCATGATATTATTATCTAATAGATATAAAATCAAGGCATTAATTTTTATTGCAACAAACGTCCTCATTCTTGACCCCCCCCCCCCCCCCCCCGTCTCTTCAATTGTCTTCAACTTCTTGATGTTAAATTATACTTTGGATCTTAATTAAGTTTTTCTTGATTCTTATTAATAATCTACATCACCAAACAACATCGAATTAATAAAAAAAAACAATATATAGCCTCATTCAAAATGTCATGAATAGCCTTGACATTTCTTGGGTAATTAGAGTTCAATGCCACCATTATAATATCAAAATATTGCTCTTCTAAGGGTTAGATGTGACAAATTCTTCTTCATATCTACCAAATCATAGGAATTCTCATAAAATTTTCAACCCTTATATATGTGTAAGTCAAAGAAGAGACATTCCTTTGTAGCTTTACTGTAAAAGTGCATAATCATTTGATAGGTCTCTACTTGTCATGTCATATATCATTTTGGGAGCCATAGTTTGACTTACTATCACTTTGGTTAGCATTTTCACTTTTTGCAATATTTTTTTAAAACTTTTAATTTTCACACCCAAAGTAATATACAACATAATTTATGGGGAACAAATATTAGATAACCGAAAAGTTAAGCTACCATTAGATCTATATGAAGGATATTATTAAAGTTCATATTACATATTACATTTTTTCTTACATTGTCATATACATATAAATTTAGTGTTTAAAATAATAAATAATAATAATAATAATAAATGAACAAACTTGCATCGCTACAGATTAGGTGTCGCACGTTTATTTGGTGTACAAATTCTGATTTGACATATGCTCGATCAATTTTGTAAAAAATTGTGATAGAAAATAACAAAAATGAAAAATGAAACGTATATTTATTGATAAATACAATATTTATTTGATGCGAGTCTTACATATTATTGATCAAATTATAAAAAATTAAGAAATATCCCTTTGAGTTATTCTTTCTTGAGTTAATGTAAAGAAAATATGTTAACTCAATGCCAGCAAAATCACGACGACTAAGACCATCTCCATGCCTTTACCAAAATACATTAGATTGTTTTTAAAGCTTGTTAGACTTTGAATCCATATTGGGTTTGTATTTTGGCGTAAGTTGTAATACCCTGTAATTTTAATGACTTTTAATATGAGATTAATTAAAAGTTAATGGCCTAAATAAATGGGGATTAATTGGAATTAAATATAAAAAAATTAATTGAGATTAATCCGGATTTAATATTACTAGAGATAAAAGTAATATATGATTTTGAATATTACTTAGCGATATAAAAGTAATATGTGAAAATAATAATTATTGAGAGGAGCTACAAATACGACAATAATGGAAATTAAGTCGGGACGCGCTTATGAGTCGTGTCAGGACTAAAATTGAGAAATAAAATGAGATTTATTTTTAAGTCATTCGGATGATGGTTTCGAGTGCGTCGTTGAGTCTGGAAGGGTCAAAATAGGCAGAAAAGTCTACCTGGGGTTTGATTTTGGTCTCAAGTTAATTGAAAGATGAAAGGACACCCCGATGGGGCATTGTAGTCATTTGTCTTGGAAGATGAATAGTATACACGTTTTTTTGTCTTATAGCTAGACTTGGAGACTTGTTATATATATGGGTTTAGACTCTACGTAATGTTCATTTCATCAAATCACTTGTGAGGACTTTTGAGAGAGAGTGAAAAGCCATCTAAAGAAAGTGAAAGGGTTTTTGTGGAGATGAAGAGTCATCTAGTGGAAACCAAGGGCCAACCACCTTCTCTACACCTTTCACCACCACCGGAGAATCTTCAAAAAGTCACCAGAAAAGGGGAAGAGGAGGATCTAACATTATTTTCTCCAATGGTTCAGCCCAACACTAAGAGGCAAGTGTAATTCTTGCTCTAATTGGTCCTTATATTATCCATGTTAGATTAGGATTTATAAACATCCATGAAACTTATGTAATTGGGTTTGAAAACTGATTGATAAACCAAATGAAATGGATAGGTATTGCATGTAGATGAGATATACACATGTAGAAGATATAGAAATGATGATTTGTAGATTAAATGGAGAACTAAATTCTGGATTCATTTTGAATATCAATGGAGAATTGAGAATTAATGATATTAAGAGCGTTTAATTGATTTTAATTGAATCTCTGAAATGAGAGTTATGTAGGATTAATCCTTGCTGAAGAGATATTTTAATCCACTAAATTGGAATCATTTGTTGAATAAATTATGAGTTTTGGAGAAAATGACAAAATATGAATTTTCTATAATTTAAGGGAATTAACATGTTTGAATTCAACCTTCTTGATGATTTTAGGTTGTTTGATTAGTAGAGATCATTTATATATCATGTTATAACATTTGGGTTGAATAATGAGGATATTGGGATCGATTGATCATGGTTTTGTTGTTTTAAAATGTTCAAACCCGTAGCTAAACATATGTAGAATCTGGGCAGAAAACTGATCAATCGATCGATCAACTCAAGAATGTCGATCGATCGACCAGAAACAGTCGATCGATCGACTTCCCCTGGAAAAGTGATTTATTCCCTTTTTAATTTGTGATTAAATCCCATTGGTTAACAATTTTTGTGATGATTAATAGAACATAATAGGACCTAGAGTAGGGCAGTAGGATATACCTAAGACCCGAAATGTGATATTATGTATGGGATTAAATGTGGGAAATTAACGAGCGTTAATTGAATAAATTACGGTGGGGAATTATATTTAAATAATTTTGCTACATTAACAAGGAGTGAGAGACCTGGGTTAATGTTGGAAAATTATATTAAAGTAAGGAAGACATTATAGGAGTGATAAATACATATTAAAAATATGATTATAATTGTGATTAACAAGTGTGGTTAGTATTCCAGAAATACGACGGGTACTTGGAATAGGATTAAATCTTAATATAATATTGGTTGAGTGCTGACTAAGCATAAATTCTTCTGAATTTATCCTCTTAATTTAGTAGTTTTTAGCACCTCTAATAACGTAATTCAATTGTTTTATCCCATATCATTGTCATTGACTTCTTCTAACAAGTACCCTGAGTTTCGTGTATTTCTTATTATTTTTATAGGTGTTAAGTGCAAGAAAGGAGAGAAAGAAATCGAAAGAAAGTAAGAAAATAAAAGAAGAAAAGTCAAAGGGTGAAAGAGTAACTTTACACCCGGGGTTCAGATTTGAAGACTAATGAAAGTTGAAGATAATCAAACTACAAGAGTGTAGGAAGAAACGATAGTCAAAATGGAGCGTTGGATCAAAAGATATGGCAAGTCAAAGTTGAGAAACAAAAGTGAAAATTGAAGAATATCGAACCGATCTAATTGAGGACGGACCGATCCGAAAGTGCACATCATAGAATATTCCGAATTGATACAGAACTAATGAAAAAAGAACCGGCCTAGTACCAGACTGATCCGTCTGATAAAAATGAACCGATCCGGATTTGGAATCAAACATATCCGATGATATTCACATCGATCCACCTGCTGAAATTCTGGAATTTATTTCTGGAACTGAAGAGTCATCCAGAGGCATAAGGGGAGTCATGTTTCGTGTATATAGGGAGGGTAAGCCCTAAAAAAAGGAGAACTTATTAGTCATTAATCTATTCATTAAGAATTGTTGGCTAGAACTTGTTAGTCATTAATCTATTCATTAATCTGATCCAGATTACGTTTCGGCGGGTGAGGAGCTCACCGATCGCATTGTATCTCTTGAGGCGCGTTTCGACGGTTTTATGGCTTAGTACCAGGATGACCAATGCGCTTACCATCGCGACACGAGTATGTTGTTGCGCCTTCAGGCTGATCTTTACCGCCTTCAGTTGGGTCCCAATGCGCCTTTTCCTTCTTATTTTTATGATCCTTATGACCCAAGTGCACCCAGTAGCTCGTACCCCCCTCCCGCACCATAGGCAACCCTGTTTTGGTCCTTTAACAGTCCCCATCTGGTTTTGCTATATGTGAATCCTTTCATGTTTTTCTCTCTTGTGTATCACAGCTATGTATTAGTGAACATTTTGCGTTTTAGTTATTTGCTTATTTTATCTCTCGCACTCATTATTTCATCTTATTTGATTTTTCGTCCTTTTGATTGCAGACAATGTAAAAGTCTACATTAAGGGGGGTGATAAGTGCGTATTTATAAAACTTCGCAAGAGAAAAGTCAAAAATATTTTTCTTCAAAATAAATAAAAATTGGAATCTAAATTTTTCAAAAATGTCACCTTTATTATATTTAAAGTCTCAAATTGTTAACAATCATAATGCACAAAGCTAAAATTGACCGAAGATGGAAATTGAAAGAAAATTAACGACTTAACGAATAAGTGTGGAGATTAGTCAAATCAGGTGAGATTTCGAGCCTTTCAATTTTTTATGAGTTTTAAAATTAATTCGAGTTTATGATTAACTCAAAGTTCTTTTTCAGCGTTTTAATAAGTCATTGATGATCTCAATTCTTTGTTATGATCAGTTACGGGAAATGTGTGAAATGTTGTCTCGAAATGCACGTTAAATGTATCTCTAAAATTAATTCATCTCAAGATTCATATATTAATGTGATTATCAATTTGGGCAATGAGGTAGAGCCTCGTTTGTTTAACCCAAAAATATTATCCCTTTCAGCCCAATTTGAGCCTAATAAAAATATTTCCTTTTCATTTGATAACCCGAAAAACTCAAATGGCCCGATATTGTGAAAATTAGAAATTTCATCAATAAACTCCAAAAAGTGAATAAAAAGGGACGAGAAAAAAAATAGAAAATCCTCAACAAAAATGGCAAGAAAAGAAAATATGAGAAAAAAAAAAGAGGAAAGAAATATGAGCAAGAGCCCGAAAAATCACTAACGGACATCATAAGAAAATAAATTCCAATTTCGAAATTATTAATCTTACCCAATACACCTCTAACCCAAAAAAGTCCTAACCGAGTTCGAATTGCGAAATTGTCTACCGCGTGGAGAGATAAAAAAAAAGATAATAAAAGAGACTGCATGGCGTGAAAAAGAGGTGATGTTTCCCGTTTCCTAAGGACCGTATTTCGATGATGAGATCTTTTCACCCATAAATTTTTGTCTTTCATAATTGTGTGCATGAACTTGTGTTCCATTATATTTACTCCTTATATCACGCATACCAAGAGAAATAGCCACATTCCGAGTTATTCGTTTATGAGAGCATCATGTGCGGATTTTGAAATCAAAACCAATTTTTGAAAAAGTAACATAATGATCAATTGGTAGAAATTGGAGGTTTAATTTTGGGCTTCGCACACACACACACACACTATGATTTGAGACTCTTTTGAATATGAATTTAAGGTGATTATTTTCCGAAAAATTTAAATTGAACAATTTTTAAGTATTTTGATTTTTCTTTGAGTCAATAACGAATTTTGTGGGTATATTCACTGCAAAACCTCACGAGACTAAACTCGTCCTACTAGGATAACCTAGGGATTTAAAGGCTTTTTTCATATGCTCAATGCAATCGCTTACCTGCGAAAGTGGAATTATTTTAATAAAGGAACTTTCAAAAGTCAACTAATTTCTTTTACATTGCTCGGGACGCGCAATGTTCTAAGTTAGAGGGAATTGACAAAGCATAAATTCTTTTGAATTTATCCTTTAATTTAGTAGTTTTTAGCACCTCGAATAACGTAATTGAATTATTTTATCCCATATCATTGACATTGACATCTTCTAACAAATACCCCGAGTTTCGTGTATTTCTTATTATTTTTACAGGTGTTAAGTGCAAGAAAGGAGAGAAAGAAATCGGAAGAAAGGAAGAAAATAAAAGAAGAAAAGTTAAAGGGTTAAAGAATAACTTTACACCCGGGGTTCAGAGTTGAAGCCTAATGAAAGTTGAAGATAATCCAACACAAGAGTGTAGGGAGAAACGACAATCAAAATGGAGCGTTGGATCAAAAGATATGGCAAGTCAAAGTTGAGAAACAAAAGTCAAAATTAAAGAATATTGAACCGTCTGGATTGAGGACGGACCGACACGAAAGTGCACATCACAGTAGACTCTGGATTGATACAGAACCGATGAAAAAAGAATCGGTTTGGTACCGGACTTATCCTTCTGATAAAAATGAACCGATCCGAATTTGGAATCGAACCGATCCGATGATATTCGGATCGGTCTGCCTGCTGAAATTCTGGAATTTATTTCTGGAACTGAAGAGTCATCCAGAGGCATAAGGGGAGTCATGTTTCGTGTATATAGGGAGGTTAAGCCCTAAAAGAAGGAGAGATTATTAGTCATTAGTCTATTCATTATGAATTATTGACTATAACTGTAGTTTGTAATTTTGGCACAGAATTATTCAAGATTTCAAAGTTCCAATCAAGATTCAAGTGTCAATTTCAGATTTGCTTATTCATTACAAGTGTCATTTCAATTTCTCTTTGTGATTGTTTAATTTGTTTCCATTAGATCTTAAATTGTTCTATAATTCTGCATTTTTAACTAAATAGTTCGTAGATTAATGATTTCATACATAGTTAGAATGGTGTTTTCATCTAATAAAATCATGTCTGGCTAAGTTTTTAAGAGTTGGGATGCATGAACCCATCCCGATGTAAATTACTCAGGTAGAAAATAGAATTTAAATTAAAAATTTAAAAGAGTCGTGTGGAATAATTTCACAACCATCATAGATCTTTTAATATCTCTTGCCCTAGGTACTTGGGATGTTTAAGAATACGATGTGCATATAATCATTTAGCACCACTTTATATTTACCTTTGATTTCATATGATGCGGGATAGTATCCTTTGTAATGCTTAGGATCTATAAAGACTGGATTCATTCAAACTTTTAATTTACAATTCTAGCATTCTATTAGGTAAATTACTAGGGATTGGGGAATTGTGTCCCGACTTAGTTTCTCTTATATTAATAACCATACTCTTACTAATTCTTTAGTTCTTCTGTCAGCAAAGTTCATTCTAAAATTCAATCTCATTGCAATTTAGTCATAAGGAATTCAAAAATCACCAAAAATCATCTTTTCTTCTCTTTTTAAGAATCAATTGAGGGTTTAAATTAACTATTCCTACGTCATTAAGAACTAACATCCTTGCTCCCTGTGGATACGATCCCGACTTACCGGATTATTACTAACGTGACAGGCCTGCACTTGAGCCTATAAAGCACGCACTTTAGACACATTTGTGGTCACGTCATGTTTTTTGGCGCCATTGCCGGGAATCTTAGGTTACATTTCAGAGAGTGAAATTGAACCCAATTTGTTTCATTCAATAAAAATAAAGGAATAAAAAGGTTGTACATGCATACTCCTCCGCCGTCTCCAACTCAAGTTCACAAAAATCCCATTGCTGAAGTGAACTATGATACTTCCCAAACCCCTAACGTTCCAAACTTTTGGGTTCCACCTTCTTCATCTCATAATTCACTCACGAGTCTCACTTTGAGTCAAACACTGAGTGGAGATTTAGAATCATTTGATAGTAACATGTCTTTGCAAGGTAGCACTGGCACTAGGGAGGGAGAATTGCCTTATATTCCCATGAAAGAACTCTTATTTCCTGAACGAACTGTCCCTCCTGGATGACTTCTACTTTCGTACACTGCAGGATAGTTCCACTTTCGTAATGGGATGATCCAAATTCTTCCTACGTTCCATGGAATGAATGTCGAAAATCCATATCTCCATCTTAGAGAGTTCAAAGAAGCGTGTGAAACATTTGGTGATCAAACCTTCCCGTAAGATGTTATCTGATTGAAGCTTTTCCCTTTTTCCTTAAATGATAAAGCTAAGACCTGGCTATGGTCTTTACCCGTGAACTATGTTATGTCCTGGAGAGATATGAAGACTAAGTTTCTCTCCAACTTCTTTCCACAACACAAAACCAACTCTGTCAAGGCTCAAATTCAAGCTTTTTACCAAAATGAGAATGAAGCCTTTGATAAATGTTGGGAACATTTTCAGGAGTTAGTTAGCGCTTTCCCACACCATGGGTTGGAAAAACATCATCTCATTTCGTTTTTTCATCAAGGGATTACTATGGCGTCTAAATAACTCGTGTAGACAATGTGTGAAAGACCATTTTGGGAGCTAGACTCGAGCGATGCTGAGGCCCATTTGAAATATGTAGACGAGACAACTCAAGCATGGGATGTTTCCGACCCCAATAGCCAAAATAGACATCGACAAGTGTCCAACATGCCTGTTGCGTCCGGTATTTATCAACTGGACAAGGACACTTTGTTAGATCATCGACTTGATCAGTTGGAAAAGAATTTAAGAGACATACTCGAGGTTAGATTGAGAGAATCTACTGGACCTACTCAAGCTAAAAAAGAGAAGGTGTGTGCCATTTGTGTGGCGAGTCATTCCACAAAAGGATGTCCTGTAATACCCGCCTACAAGGTAATGTACACGAAGCAAGTGGAAGCTATAGGAGGGTTTCGAGAAAATTTTATTATGCCTCAACGGAATGCGTACAATCCATCTTGGAGGAATCATCCTGGTTTAATCTATGGGTAACTACAAGGTGTGATAAATCCTACTTCACATGTTGCTTTACCTCCACCCCCTCCTCAATTTCAACAAGTGCCACATATGAAGCCCCACATGCAAACATCATCTCATGCTCCATATGTTACCCCACCTAGGAGATCTCTTGAAGATAACTTGAATCAACTCATCTAATCTCAAAAGGAGACAGTGCTAAGTATGATCGAATGTTCACTGAAATTCATACTAGCATCTTTAGGTTGCAAGCGGCATTGAATATCCAAGAGAAGGGTAAATTTCCAGCTCAAGGTCAAAGACCTCACCAAGGATAGACTACTATTAGCTCTACATCATCAATTTCTCAAGAGCAATACCAAGCTGTCACCACTCTACAAAGTGGTCGGGTAGCTGAGCTATCGCCTCCCCCACCTAAAGAACTAAAGGCTAAAGAGGTTTTTGGCGACAAGAAAGAGTCTTATGAGACCCCATTATATTTGGACGACAAGAATGAAAATGGTGAGCCCAAAGTTAAAGTCAAACCGCCCATTGCTCCTCTATTCCCTCAACGCTTGTCACCACCCCAAAAGGGAGCCTCCTGTACTAAAATGCTAGATGTTCATAAGCAAGTGAAGCTGAACTTGCCATACCCGGATGCCATCCAGAAATTCCTAACTATGCCAAAGTCATCAAAGATATTTTAACTATCACACAACGGCTTAAGGTGAAGAAGAATGTCTTTTTAGCACAAAATGTGAGTTATGTCCTTTTTAACGATCTTCCACCCAAATTTAAAGATCCTGGTGCACCCTTAATCTTGTGTGTGATTGGAGAGTGTAGAGTTGAAAAGGATTTACTAGATTTAGGTGCGAGTGTGAATATACTTCCATACTCTATTTATAAGCAGCTTGATTTAGGTGATCTTAAGCCTACACAAATCACATTACAGTTAGCAGATCGCACAATGAAGGTACCTCGAAGGATTGTGGAGGACGTGATAGTCCAAGTAGACACATTATATTTCCCTCTAGACTTTGTCATTTAGGACACGGATCCCTCCCTTCATTCTAGCAATCATGTTCCCATAATTTTAGGCCGCCCATTTTTAGCTACGGCTAATGCTTTGATTAACACACGGAATGGACAAATGCAACTCACTTTTGGGAATATGACCCTCGAGACCAATATCTTCAATATTGCTAATCAAATGGGTGATGAGGATGAAATTCACGCATTTGACCTTATCGATGAGGTTGTGGATGAGCACATTGAGCAAATCATAGGTGGAGATGCGCTAGTTTTTTTTTTAGTACAAAGTGTTGAGAGCAAGAATTCCTATACTGAGTTTGAGTGTGAAGTGGAGGAGTTGAGAGTATTGTTACAAAAAGAAGTGATGAGAGATATTGATTGGGCTTATAGATTTGAGGAGTTACCCCCACAGTTGTCACGTATGATTCCCTCTGAAGAGACATTTCCTAGTCTCGAGTTAAAAGAATTACCCTCTAATGTTAAATATGCTTTTCTAGGAGAGGACAAGACATTTCCTGTTGTTGTCTCTTCTAGCCTAGAAGAAGAGTAAGAGGGTAAGTTATTGACGGTTTTGAGGAAGCATATAGGTGATTTTGGTTGGTCAATAGTAGATTTGAAAGGTATAAGTCCCTCTATTTGTACCCTCAAAATCCACCTCGAGGAGGATGTGAAGCCATCAAGAGAAATGCAAAGGCGATTAAATCCAACCATGAAAGAAGTGGTTCGAGCAGAGATCATCAAGTTATTAGATGCTGGGATTATTTATCCCATCTCAGATAGCAAATGGGTGAGCCCAATTCAGGTTGTCCCAAAGAAGTCGGGTATGACAGTGGTCGAGAATGCTAAGGGAGACTTAATACCTCAACGCACCACCACCGGGTGGCATGTTTGTAATGATTACCAAAAACTCAATGCTGGAACAAGAAAGGACCATTTACCCTTTCCTTTTATCGACCAAGTGATTAAACGAGTAGCAGGCCATCCTTAATATTGTTTTTTGGATGGATATTCTGGATATAATCAAATTGAAGTGGATATTCTTCATCAAGAAAAGACGATTTTCACCTGTCCCTTTGGCAAGTTTGCCTACAAACGTATGTCGTTTGGACTGTGTAATGCACAACGGTGTATGTTAAGTCTCTTTAGTGACATGGTAGAGAGAGGACTTGAGGTGTTTATGGATGATTTCAGCGTTTTTGGCCCCTCTTTCAACCAATGTTTAGCTAATCTTGAAAAAGTTTTATTCACGTGTGTGGAAAAGAACTTAGTCCTAAATTGGGGAAAATGCCACTTTATGGTCACTGAGGGTGTAGTTCTAGGCCACGTAGTCTCGTCCAATGGTATAGAGGTTGATCGAGCAAAAATATAAGTGATAGCTGAGCGACCCCCACCAAAATCACTGAAAGATGTGAGATCCTTTTTAGGCCATACTGGATTCTATAGACGGTTTATCAAGGGATTTAGGGCGATAGCTAGACCCTTGAGTAATCTTCTTATGAAGGATACTCCTTTTGAGTGGAATGACGCATATCAAAAGGCTTTTGATAAATTAAAAAGCATGCTGATTTTTGGTCCAATCATGCAAGCTTCGGATTGGTCTCTCCCATTCGAGCTTATGTGTGATGCAAGTGATTACGCGATTGGGGGTATTTTGGGACAGAGGAAAGATAAGAAAGATCATCTTATTCACAATTCTAGTAGGACCTTGTCTAGGCCACAAATTAACTAATCCACTATGTCAAAAGATTTACTACCAGTTGTTTTTTCCCTAGACAAATTATGCTCATACATCGTTAGGTAGCCCATCATTTTCTTTACAGATCATGCGGCACTTAAGTATCTTCTATCCAAGAAATATGCAAAATCGCGCCTCATTATATGGATCCTACTCCTACAAGAGTTTAATCTCTCAATACAAGATAAGAAAGGAGTAGAAAACGTTGTTGCCGACCATTTATCACGGCTCTCATCCGACGTACCTAACGATCCAATTCCCATAGACGAGTATTTTCTGGATGAGTAATTATTTTCCACTTCTTCTCTTCCCTGGTTTATAGATATAGTGAATTACCTTAGCACAGGGGTCATTCCCTTTGAGTGGACACCGCAATAGAGAAAGAAATTCATTACTTGGTCGCGCATGTTCTTCTACAATGATCCATATCTATTTAAGTATTGTGTTGATCAAATCATCCGAAAGTGTGTACCTGATGAATAAATTCAAAGGGTAATCTGATTTTATCATACGGAGGCATGTGGAGGTCATTTTTCTAAAAATAAAACGACTGTAAAAATCCTGAAAAGCGGTCTCTATTGGCCCATAATTTTTCGGGATGTGAATACTTATTGAAAATCTTGTGATAGATGTCAAAGGATGGGAGCTATTACTTATCGTGACATGATGCCATTAACCCCCATACTAGTCATCGAGTTATTTGATTGCTGGGGTATTGACTTCATGGGACCATTTCCACCCTCTTTTGTCTTTCTTTACATCCTCGTCGCAGTAGACTAAGTCTCAAAATGGGTAGAGGCAATAGCTACAAGGAAGGATGACAACAAGATCGTGATAAGGTTCATACAAGAATAAATACTTTCTCGCTTCGGTGTTCCGAAGGCGATCATAAGTGATAACGACACTGATTTTTGTAATAGGCCGTTTGAAAATTTTAATGAGAAAGTATGGGGTTATCTACAAGATTTGGATGACTTATCACACTCAATCGAGTGGCCAAGCCGAGCTAGCAAATTGGGAAATTAAGAACATATTGGAAAATATGGTCGAACCTAACCGAAAAGATTGGTCACTCCGATTGAATGATGCACTATGGGATTATAGAACCACATTTAAGAATCCCCTTGGTATGTACCCATTTTTCTTTATGTATGGAAAACCTTGCCATCTTCCAGTCGAAATTGAACACAAGGCATATTGGGCCATTAAGAGGGTGAACTTTAACATGGACAAGGCCGGTGAAGCACGCAAGCTTCAGTTGAAGGAGTTGGAAGAAATACGCAATGATGCGTATGAAAGTGCAAAAATTTCAAAGGAATGAATGAAACTAGCCCACAATAAGACAATCTGACGTAAAGAGTTTCATTCGGGACAGAAAGTGCTTCTTTACAACTCGAGATTTCACTTGTTTCTCAGAAAATTACGGTTAAGATGGACTGGTCCATTCATTATGAAGGAAGCATTCCCCCATAGAGTTATCGAATTATAGGATTAATAAGGGGGAACCACTTTCAAGGTTAACGGGCAAGGCCTCAATCCTTATCTAGAAGCATATGTTGCATAAGTCGACACGATCTGGTTGTCGGACCCCATTTATGGGGACTAAATGAGATAATTCGGAAAGGTCGTCGCACCCCCGACATGTATGGGGTGAGTTATTATATATAGTAGAAGTAGGGCCTTAGGATAATTAGGAATTCATAGTAGTGCATCATAAGCAGAGAGGAGAGTCACACACTTAACACTTCCAGGTTTGGCTGGAAGTATTGGGAGTTTTGAAGTCCGTTTGCATAGGAAGGCATGTTGGGAAAGTCACGCTTGAGAGGAGTGTGACCCATATTCATAACAGGGGAAACAAATTTTTTCTTTTTATACCAGATCGGTTCGATTATTCAAAAATGAACCGTTCCGAGCATTTATAATCGCATCAAATTGGAGGACCGGATCGATTCGGTACTTGGAGCCGAACCGGTCCGGTGTCTACAGAACCTTGCCCCTTTTCGAGGTTAAGACCCCCTTATCTCACAAATCCCTTACCTTCCCCCCAAATTCGTCCACCCTATTTCCCATACATTTTCCCTCCCACAATCCATATCCTCTTTCCCTCCAATTCCTTTCCCCTGTTCCCCATCACCTATAAATCCAAACCCTTTCCCCTATTTTCCTTCACATCATCACATCTATTTCTCTCTCACTCTTATCCAGCACCCTATCCATAACTCCACATTGCTCTTCCCCAGAAATAAACTTTCATTGATGTGCTCCCCAATGGCAATGGCGGGTACCGCTCTCGCCAAGAATGACAACGGTGCGAATGCTTTTTCGGTCCCACCCGTAAGATTCACATCGAGCGCCAGGTGTTATGCAATGAACTCTCCAATTTTGTCACAAGTCTTTTCCTGCCACGAGGCTGGTGTCGATTATTCAATGAGACCCATGGAGAAGTATGGAAAGTTGAGGTCATGTCTTTCTACGGCTCTCTTGTTTCCACCGGTGTGTTTGAATCTCAAGTGTTTGGCGACGCCACACACATCCCTTTCTCCGTAGCCCTTCTCGCCTAGAAATTAGAATCCAAGGGCGTGACTATCCCGGATGTCTTCACCTATCCCGTTAATATCCCCCCATCTCCAAAGCTAGTTGCATGTCTCGTCTCGCCCCCAATACCAATTAGGACACCGAGACCTTTCCGATGGGTCATCTCACTGATAAAAGCCCTCATCACTTTCCAGATTGTGTGTGCCGATATTTTCCAAACATCCAATGATTCGGCCATGCGTCCGTGCCAAGCCACTTTGATGTACCACCTATTCGCCCCCGACACCACTATCCATTTGGATCGCATTCTGTATGCCGATATTATTTTTGCTAATTATCAATACAAGTAATTATCAAGGTTCAACATATATAACAGTTATCAATACAAGTAATTACCTGAAACATGTAGGAGTGATGTTTTTTCAGCCTCTTCCTCATGTTCACACTAATTATCAGTTTCACAACACTATCTGTAGTACAAATATTTAAAAAAATCAAAATATAAAACTTCACATTGGGTATAAAATAACTAAACTATTGTTCAGATTCAAATAGCCCCTAGCACTGCATAGAGTTTACAACCAAATATTACCCCTGTTCCTTCTAAAACTCTATTGCCAAATTGGTTAGTTGACACAGTGAGTAACAAAGAGCAACTTTTGTCTCTCAAATTTAGCTCAGATGTGCTTGAAGCTCCAATTAGTTTTTCTTTTGCGTATGTCAAATGTGATAAGGTGGACAAAATAGAGTTATGGTATGAAATGGGAAGAATGTCTTCTCTGGGCAGATTTGATTGGATTGTAGGTGGTGATTTTAACATAGTTGTTTGTCAGGAAGAGAAAGTTGGAGGTAATTTAATTGATCTCGATGCGGTCTCAGACTTTACCACCACAATTAATTAAACAGGACTATTGGAATTTCCTTTTTCTGGCTCACGCTTCACTTGGTGTAATAATAGGGATGGATTTGCTCGAATTTGAGCCTGACTTGATCGTGTTTTTGGTTATAATAAATGGTTCTCATATGGAATTATCGTTGTTAATCGAGGTGGAAACCGAGCATCCGTGTAATACGCTAATCGTTGTTATCGGCTTCCAACCACAATACAAAAACCTAAACTTTAACTACACTCTTGTGGAGTATAGTGGCGAGCCTGGGTATCGAATCCACAGGGAATGTTTGATAGATTTTAATTGATTTATTACTTCAAAAAATAAAGTGTAAAAGATGATGATTGAGTGAGAAAGGAAAAAAGGGAAAAATAAAGAAGTTAACTAAAACTAATTGGAAAAATTAAGGTAGAGACACAATCCCCCAAACCTAGTGTATTGATGGTATAAAACTAATCGTAAATTTAACTGATTAATTTGACCCGGAATTTAGTACTCCCAAGCATTACGTATACGAGGTTGAAGCCCGCGTCATACTTAATCTGAGGATGAGTAAATCAGTATCGCGATAGTAGCACTCGAATTGCATTCTAAATCATAACGAGTACCCAGAGGCAAACGAGATATAAAGATCTACAATTGTTGTGTAACTACGCAATACGATCATAATCAATCATTAAATTCAGAGGACTAATATTATACACATGTAATTAACACATCAGGTTGGGTTCATGTATCCCAACCTTTAAAAACCTAGCCTAACATGGTAAATAATAATAAAAGTGCTGGAAATAGAAATTACCACGACTGAAGAACAAGAACATGCAAGAAGAAATCAAAGATTGAAGAAAAACGGAAAAAGCTCTTGAATTAATGGTGCAAAGTATGTAAATTCCTCTCCTAGATGTTCCTACTTGTTATGGAGCTTTTACATAAATGAAATCTTTATAAAAAGAGTCCTAATGACTAAATATATAGGCTAGAGGTCGTTTAGAAGAGTCCCCAAAACATAAAACTCTTTTGGCTAAAAGATAAGCACAAAATAAAAATCCCGTATCTGCCAACTTGTCACACTTAGAAAGCGTGACTAATTTTGTAACGGTTCTGGAGCGTGACAACCGGTTCGGGTTCTGGGTGTACCGGTTCGGGTGAATTGGCTGGTTTCTGGGCCTCTTTCAACACTTAGAATATTTTCCAACTTTCTTCTTTTCTTCCTTGGATTTTTTCTCAACTTCAAATGATCATAACTCCTTCACCGTAGCTCGGATTTGGGTTCCGTTTTTTCCAGTATTCTCGCTATTCCGATATATTCAACTTTACAGAATGCCTCACCTCCGGGATTGGGCTGCAGAATTACGAAAATGCCCTTGAACTTGCCTTCCTAGCCTTTCTTCTATGTTTTTTCCGCAACTTCAAGGGATCATAACTCTTTCACCGTAGCTCGGATTTGGGTGACGTTTTTTCCAGTGTTCTTCTAATTGAAAGATCTTCCACTTTACAGTTGGCCCCACCTCCGGACTAAGGCTGAAAAATTACGAAAATGCCCTTCAACTCCCCGATTCTTGGTTTCTTTCACTATTTTGAGTTCTCTTTTTCATCTTTCTTGCATGAAATACCTGTAAAACACATAAGAGATACAAAAATACGAAATACTTGCCAAAAAGGGTTAGTAGCATAGATATGAGATAAATCCAAGCTATTTACACCGCACGGGATCGTAAAAATACCAAAATTAAGGGGATAAATGTGAAGAATTTATGCCTAATCAGTTGTCGATGTCCATCTGCATAGGAGTACTTCACATCATTGCCCTATTGTGCTTCAAATTATAACGAAAATGTTACCAACTGTTATACTAAAGATTAAATTAAATCGCAACACGATACACAAATTGAGTGCATGTAGGACTACAATACAAGAAAATGATTCAATAGTACTGAGGTAGATTTATGAGTGGTGGCAAAACTACAGTTCATTCATCTAAGTTTACATCACCATGCACAAACTTTGAAAAAAAAATGAATTTACCATAAGCATGCTAATGTATATATTCATCAAACAAACTTAATGTCTACATGCTAAAATAAATAACAATCACACAATAACACCCTCACAATCTATCCTGATATGAGGCTCATCGTCATTTCTCTCGTTATTGTCAAGTTTTGAAGCATCAATCGGCGAATATGATGTGTAATAACTTTCATCATACGTCTCCAGCTCATGAAAGCCTCGCGGCAGTGCCTTGAGAACCACATACCAATTTGATGTTCCACTTTCCTTGGAATAAAATACTTGTCTTGCCTGTGATGCTAGAACAAAAGGATCTTTTTTTAGCTGATTTTGTCCTTGGTGGAGGTTAACCAAAGTGAATCCATCGTCAAATTTAACAGCATTAAAAAATGTTGGCCCAATCACATTGAAAGATAGGCATTCGAAATTTGTGAAAGTCCAACAAAATTATATCCTGTATAATCCCATAATATGAAACATTAGCAACAACGTGTGTGGTATCCCTTGCACTAGATCTACAAAAAGTCTATGCCTCGAAAAAAACTTCACTATCTTGGGTGGACTTTTCAACCATTGATCTGTGAAATCGTTTGCCATTTATTATGTAGCCTGAATATGACATAGCATAACATCGTGGCTCAATCGCTAGCCACTTTAAGGTTGTTGATACTTCAGTTGTGTTTGCTTGAACCTTAATCTTTTTCAAAGATCATAAATGAAATTATATGAATTTTTATATACATAACAACATTATACTTTTACAATGCACAATGTAAAAATTGGCCTACCTTGTTTATAAACCACGAAGCGAATGTCTCGATATGTCTTTTTTGTAGCATAGTCTCATCTTGGGATAAACTTCAATTGGAATGCTTTAGCTCACTCAAATGCATTCTAATATGAACATAGAGGAATTTTAATAACAATATTAATGATAATAGAAGTTATAAATTTTATATGATGAGCATCATTTTACTCACTCTATATATGGCTCAACTTCTGGATTGTTAAATAACACATAATGATGGGCAATTTTTAACATGTCATCGGACAATGTTATTGGCTTCCCCTTAGAGATAGGTCGACCTCCCAGTATTGTCTCATCTTCGAACTCTTCATTTCGAGATTGCGGAACACCAATTTCTGCTATTTTTTTTAGATGCATGCTACAAAAACTTACACACTCATCAGCCAAATAACTTTCTGCTATGCATCCTTCAGGTCGCGCACGGTTCCTAACATAACCCTTGAGTACCTTCATAAACCTAATGACAAACAATAGCAAAAGAATACGAATATAACATCTATTTACTACATATTTAACTTGTTAATAAGAAAAAAGTTAAATAATTCTAAATTATCTCTCAAATGGGTACATCCATCGAAATTGTATGGTCCCACATAATCGAGCTTCTCAAGCTAAGTGAATTGGTAAGTGAACCATAATGTCAAAAAAAGAGGGAGGGAAGTACCTCTCCAACATGCATATAATCTCTACGATATCTTCCCTAATTTTTCCATTCTCCTCTTATCGATCACTCTTTGACATAACTCATTAAAAAATTAAGATAAGCGAAAAATCACTTGTCTTGGCCCCTTTGGTAGCAGTCCCCGTATAGCAACTGACAACAATTGTTGCATTAAAACATGATAATCATGGGATTTCAATCCCAATAACTTACACTCTTCCACTGAAACACAATGGCTGATGTTGGAGCTATAACCATCAGGTAACTTTAAATCATATAGTCTTTGACAAAAAAAATTATTTTCTTTCTTTGAGAGTATGTAAGGTGCTGCCGGCAGGTAAAATTTATTCCCTTTTGGTTGAGGATGCAATTCCTTTCTAATGCCCAATTCTTGCAAATCTTCACGAGACTCGAGGCCATATTTTTATTTTCCCTTTACATCTAACAATGTGGAAATGAGGCTATCACTTATATTCTTCTCGATGTGCATCATGTTCAAATTGTGACGCAAATCTAATGCCTAGAGAAAAAAATGAGGGAGGATTAATATGAAAATTAAAGTCCTAAAACTTTTAATAGAATTGCATTAAGTTAGTGGCTTAGATTATGACTTAAAATATACTTACATGCTAATACGGTAAATCAAAAAATATTGACTTCTTTTTCAAGAACACTTTCTTCCTCTTACGCTTCTTCCCTTTACTGAAATCATTTTTAACACCCTTCAGAGCATCTAAAATTTATTTTGCATTCAAAGGTTTTGGTGGCCTCCTCAATTCTTCAAATTCGTCAAACCAACTCTTCTTGGTAACCCTACATGGATGGTTCATTGGAAGAAAACTTCTATGGCCCATATACACCGATTTCATACTCTTTGATAACCATAGTGAGAATGTGTTAGGACCCCAAACTGGACATGCAAGTTCCCCTTTTATGGTACATCCGGCTAAATTACCATATGCGGGAAAGTCATTTATTGTCCACATCAAAATAACTTTCAAATTAAAAGTAGATTGGCTAGATGCATCGTACATATCCACCCCATTATTCCACAACTCGATTAAGTCATCTATAAGTGGTTGCAGATATACATCTATGTCATTTCCCGGTTGCTTTGGCCCCGGTATAAGCAAAGTCAACATCAATTTTTCTAGTAGCATGCATAACCATGGGGGAAGATTGTACACAGTTAAAATTACAGGCCAACAACTATAGCTCGAGCTAAGATTATTAAAGGGATTAAATCCATCCCCTGCAAGTCTAAGCCTAAGATTTCTTGGATCGGATGCAAAATGAGGCCACTTTTTATTAATCGTGTCCCATGCTAATGAATCAACTGGATGTCGCATCTTGCCATCTTTGCTTATGTGAGTTGAGTGCCACTGCAACTGCTCTGCTCTATCTGATGATACAAACATCCATCGAAATCTTGGGATTATTGGAAAGTACCGCAATACTTTTGTAGATACTCCCTTCTTAACATTCTTTGTGTGTTTGTCGACTTTCTACCGCGAGGAGCCACATTTAGGGTATTTGTCCAAATGTTCATACTCTTTTCTAAATAAACAACAATCATTAATTCATGCATCTATCTTCTCATAGCCAAGATCAAATTCCTTTAGAAACTTCTTCGTTGCATACAAAGACTTAGGAAGAACGTTATCCCTAGGCAACATTTCATGTAGAGACTCAAGAAGCTCATTAAATCCTTTATCAGATAGTCCGTGTGTATCTTTATGCTTGTATAAAGATGTAATTGATGACGTCTTTGTATACTTTGTAAACCCGGGATATTTTTGGAGTCTCGACATCTTTTAACTTTTGTTTAAAACTTTCATCGCCGCTTTCAAAACTATCATCAGCAAAAACTGCATCTTGAACATAAGCATCTCTATACATCCTATGTAAATATGACAATTCAATATCAATATCATTAGAGTATGAAGAAGTCGAATGTTCTCCGTGAAATACCCACTTTTTGTACATAGGATCAAAGCCATGAATGACTAAGTGTTCAAATAGTTCTTCCTGATCTTGTTGGCAAAGGTTTTTACATTTTCTACAGGGACATATTATCATATCAGGATTTCTAGCAGTTCTCTTAGCCGATTCAATAAATTTGTACACACCATCTTGGTACTCCTCGGTATGTCTACAGATAATAAAAAAAAGCATGAAATCATAATCACTTCCTAATTTTTTAACATTGTTCATTCAGAAAAATACTTTAGGTTTTTCTAATATATGTAAACGTATATGCATGAATGTAATAATAAAAAAAAACTTGGAAATCTCAACCAATCTTTTTCCATCTTGGGTTGGCCACTTGCTAGTTTCTAGTCTGTTTACACCAGCAAACATTAATTTTGAAAAAGAGGTAAAATGTCAACAATTAACGGATAAAATGTCATGTTCTATTCAAATATATTTACAGTCTACATAATCTCAAATTTAGCCACATTCTACTAAAGAACGTTAGATTATTCACTATCTACAAAGGTAGATTGAAATAGATATGTAATTAGATTATCGGGGATACAAATTAACTCGAATAGACTATAGACGTTTTTGTCTTATTCATGGTTTCCTTGAGCATAGAAGTAATATAAACACCCACACTCAACAATACATATTCATACATCTAAATCAAGTTCGACTTATTGTAATATACATATGTTTAGAAATATCAATGTGGGTATATACACTTAATAATTTCAAAGTAGTAAATACACAAATGAAGTAAGATAAAGATACCTATATTGAATATGATTTGTAGTCTCTGAATATTGCCCAAAACAATCACCTGCAAAATAGAACAATGAAATATTGCAAATGAAAACATCAGATTAAGTATTAATGAGTTACCCGAAAAAAAAGAATAAACCCAAATGTCGATAAAATAAATAAAACTCACATAGCCCAGTTAAGAAAGAAATAGAAGAATAACACACAAGTTGCCAGATTTCACACTATATATCCAATGTCAAAGAGTGAAAAAGTTATTTTTTAAACAAAAAAAAAACTTATACACAATCATGTTCTGTTCAATTCTAAATAGATTATGAATCTTTTTTCAATCAAGTATGCCTTATATATTAGCATCCAACCTTGTTCTTGTGTGCATACGTTAGATGCATTTGTTTATTTGATCTCAAATAATCAACAACAACAATTAAAACAATAACAATTTAGTCCAAAGCAACAAAGAGATCAAATTACCCATCCCGAATAATACCCATTCCCACCCAATTTGCTTTCACCCATGCCCATTATAAGCATTGATGTTCTCTAACCAAATGTGATTTCCACCTCCCAAATGTGGGTAGAAATGGGTAATTTAATATCCACGATTACAAATTTTGATTTCCATAAAGGTGTGTTAAACTAATTATCCACGATTAGAAAATTTACCCCTTAATTTTTTTAAAGATCCTAAATTGCGAATCAAACTCTAGCTTACTTGAAACACAGTTATTAATTTGGGATGACTACATAGGAAAAAATGACTATTAATTCGGAGAATATGATGATACTAACTTAAAAATAAATTATCTTTTCCCAAGCTTTTCAATTGTCCTAAGTTCTTTTTTTATTGTTGCATAGCGTCTCTAATAATTTAATCAAAAGATAAAGATTGTTGAAATTGATTGCATAATTAAAGAAGTTGCTTCCAGCGATAAAATTAAAAGTAATGAACCATTAAACAACAATTAAAATATTGAACTTATCTTCCCCTCCACTCTTTATCATCTTCCAACTTAAATGTTAAAGGCTTTCAAATATTATGTTAAATCAACTTCTAATTACCGAGAACATTTTATGGTTTGAAAAAAGAAACGGGCTTACCCGGACAAAACCCGGTCCACCCATTACTTGACCTCCCTACAATCCCTTATCCCCTGCTCATGTCCCAAATCCAAAACCCACACAACCTCGCAACACCCAACACATTCAGCACACCATCCACCTGTAAAAATACTCACGCACACAACCAAATTACTCCCCCCAAACCCAATTCGACACCACTTGCCCTGTGCGACCCAAGAGGAGACCTTCCAACCGTTTTTGCTGACTCTAAGATACAAGTATCGTTTTCTAACTCAAATTCCCTACAGGTGTTTCCCTCATTTCTCTAAGCTTAATAACCTAACACGAACCAGTTTCAAGAAACTAACACTTAACTATCTTAATGATAATTTTTATTAAGTAACCAACCCTTTTAGTATAATTAATTCAATAGTAATTACTAATTATTTTAACTTAGTTTATTATAGAATTACAAACATTATGCTCACCTAATTTAACCCTTTCTTAACTAGATTATAAATAATTAAGGAGTGCATACTAAATAGTCCCTCCAATATTTTTAATACACGTTTAATCCAAGTTTTTTTATTTTTGTCAAAAAATTCCTTCACCATGACGTTGGCGCGAACCTTTAGAAACAAGAGAATATTAGTTAAATGGGTGTTTGAGGGACTTTTTGGTAGAAAATAAAAGGCTTGGACTAAATGTGTATTAAAAAATGTTCGAGGGACTTTTAGGTATTTGACCCAATAATTAATCCATATCACAAAATTTGCACGTGAAACCATTCTTAAGTTTTCCACATTACTTTAATAATTCCATAAGCATTTAACATAATATCATAATCATCTTGATTTTCCCATCTTTAGTTAAACATTCATGCCAATAATAATATTAAATAATTGTTACAGTGTACAAATATTATTCAAACCATATTAAAAAATCTTAATGAGTTTGAACATGTGAATTCATAAGAACACTTTAATGAGTTTGAACATGTGAATATATCACGTTAAGGTGGGACCCAAAGTACATTCCAAAAAACCTATGACAGAGATTACACTTTAATGAGTTTGCCCTGTGCGACCCAAAATACACGACTTATTGATAGAGATCACTGCACCTCCCATGGGAATGAATTTATATAAACACTTAGATATTTTTCTTAAATAGTTCTTGCAACACACAGAGAAAGTTTACCTTATATTAATGGAGGTGCAGCTCTATTTCAATGGTGTTTCAATGGAGGAGAAGTGATCTCTATCAATAAGATGTCAATGGAGTGATGGAATTATGTTTCGTATACGGCATATTGGTTAATCTTTTCTTGCGACAGAAAAAATAAGTAATCTCTATCAATGGAGGTTCATCAACGACTAGATATGGAATTCTGTTTCGTAGGGCATGGAGGTTTCGTATAAGTCTAGAGGTGGAGAGGCTATCGAATGGAATCAGGGGAGTTTTTTAGGGGATCGTGCGGGTTGTTGAGATATTATCCAAGATTTTTTTTTCTTTTTTTTCATGTACGATTAAAACTTCTAGCTCCAAATTTTTTTCTTTTTTTTTTATTAGAAGACTACAACTTTTAGCACCAAAAGGGACCAACACAATTTTCTAACAATCATGACACACCTTTCGAAACGTCGTGGAAAGAAATTTACAACACCTAATAACGTGTCGTCTTTGAAAAAAGAACGACATATTTACTTTAGATGTCGTGATCTTAATTATAATTGAATTATTTACGAAACTTTTTAAAATTATGTTGTCTTTATCTATTTTCACGACACATTTTTATAAGGTGTCGTCTTTATCTACTTTTCACGACACATTTTTACAAAGTTTCGTAAAATAAATTCATGGAAAGTACTTTTCTTGTAGGGAATGTAAAGGAGGGGTGGGAAATTTTCAAGACGGAAGTGGTTGAGGAGAGGAAAGGGGACGTGGGGACGAAAATGCTTTTAAAGGAGATTAATTGGAGACAAAATTTATGAGCACTTTGGATTAAAGATGGATTCAAAAGAACCAAGTTATTTCTTTAAGTTTATAATTATCGTTATAGATTTAATCTCATTGGGAGGATAGTGTATGAGTGTAGTTCTATGAAGAAGGGGGGATTTGGTGGTTATCAATTAATATTGTGAAGGGTTGTATATGGAGGAAGGGGAATGGAGATATGTGTTTGATGGGTTGGTTTTTGGGACTATTTATAAGGACAATAGGGAGGAATTCGAGGGCATGTTCAGGGAGGATGAGGTGGTGCATGCACCAAATTCGATACGGGGTGATAAGGAATCGAGGTGGGATGGGTTCACGATGGTCTTGTTTCAGGATGGTGTACTAGATGATGCCATGTCCCTTTTCGAAGAGTTATTTTTATGAGATGATGATTTTAGTTGAGTTTGAATGTGTTATTTATTTCTTAAATCCAAAAAATGGGAGCGGGGGTTGATGTGAGGGACTTCATATTGGTAAATCTAGTGGGAAGTGTGGAAATTTTTGGCCAAGGTATTGTTAATCGAGATTAAGAACTTGTTAAACCCCATTATATCCTAGGCTTAGTTTGCATTTGTTAAGGGATCCAAATCCTGGAAGTGGCGAATGAGTGTGTGTAGGCTAGATTGAAAAGTGGGGAATCGGGGGGTAATAGGCAAGTTTAAGATCGTGAAGGCATACGGCCATGTGAGTAAAAAATTTGTGTTATATATTTTGAGAGGATAGGCTTTCATCAGTAGATGGCATCAGTGGATTAAACATTGCATTTATTTATTCATGTTCTCAATGTTGGTAAATGGATCATCTAAGTTTTTTTTCCAAATTCTAGGGGTCATCATCTGGGAGTTCCTCTATCCTCATTCCTTTTTATCTTGGTCATGGAGGAGTTAAGTATAATTTTTTCCTAGATAGTAGGGGATGATGAGATAATTTTTTTTAGTAGGATACTGGGATCCCCACATACCGGGTGTTGCTCATCATTTTTGTTAATGATGTCATTTTTTAAAATGCGGAGGAGGACCATTTAAGGAGGATAAAGCTTCTTTAGATTTGTTTTAAGTATATTTAAGGGCTAATTATTAATATGGGAATGTGCGAGATGACTCATGTTGGGGAGTGGTGTGAGGATTGACCATTTAGAGAAGGTGATTCGATGCAAAGTGGAGTCCCTTTTTTTTTTGGGGGGGGGGGGGGTCTTTGTTAGGAGATTAGTCTCAATCTAAGGATATTTTGGATCTAGTTATAGAAAAGGTGTATAAGAGGTTGGCGGGATGGAAGAAGTTCTACTTACGAAGGGGGCAGATTAATGTTGATTAAAATCACATTTTCTAGTCTACGCTCATATTATCCATATATTATACGAATATTGTCTTCTAATAAGAGAAAGTTTGAGAAGTTAATTAAACATTTCTATGGAGAGGCAGTGATGAGAGTTTCAATTATTGTGTGGTGAGTTGGGAGGAAGTTAGCAAAGTGGTGAGTGAGGGGCATTATATTAATTTCTTTTTACTATTTTTAATAAGGGCCTTTTAAGGAAGTGGTTTTAGAGGTTCTTTTAAAAGAAAAAAGGTTAAAAGGGTGGTAGAGGCTAGGTTAGGGTATGGACATAATGAGAGAGGATATGGCGTGGGAAGTTTTCCTCGTGGGCTGGATTTTGGGAACACATTACGAGGGGGTGGAGGGAATTCCTTAATCATAAATCCTTCCCTTTTGGGATTGGGGATAGGGTTAGAATTTGGAGGGTTAAATAGGTTGGGGGTTTCTGTAGAGAAGTGGTTGTAAGGACATGTTTTACATTCTCTTAGGTTTTATTTGTGTTGGCTTAGTTAAGGAACAAAATTTTGTGTCGAAGTGTCTTTGTATCATGTCTATTGAGTTGTAATGTTACATCAAGTGAAGACATAAAGATAAAGCACTATGATAAAGATTACAGAACCAGACCGGGCATATTCATTCAGTATAAGATATTTGATAAAGATGTTAAAGTTTTTCATTTCCTTGTATTTTACTTTATTTCTAGTAAGTGACATGACGTTACATGAATTTGTTTAACTCAAATTTAAGAAGAATATATTTTATATTGTTTTTTGACACAAATTCAATAAGGATCAAAATTCAGTGACCTCGTTCGAATGATCTCACCCTCGATCGAAGATGGTTTCAAATGAGAGGTTGATTTTCAAGGTAGTGAACCTTGATCTAAAAAAAATTAAAATGAGGTACCCTTGATAAAAAAAAATGATTTTAAATGAGGAACCACGGGCTTATAAAATGTCCCTAGTTAGGTTAAATTTTCAAACGAGGAACCTTCATGTGAAATATCTCGTTCAAAAAAGGTCTTCAATTTTGGAAAGCGTGTTTTATTGGTCTCTTTCAGTCATAAACTATAAACAAAAACACCTTCAAATGTGTCTTTCAAAGTATGGCACCAATTTTTTCCAAAACCCTAATTTGGTTTTGAAAGATTCTTTTGAGTTTTTGAGATTATGTCAAATCCATACAAAAAAAAGTAGACCCTAGGTTCATAAATCTTTATAGATATTTTACGTCCAAGAAGATTTGAGAAAGAGGATTCATGTGGGTAAAGATAGCATGTTGGATTACGTGTATGAGTCACCACTTAAATTTGTATGCAGTTTAATCTCTAGCTTATTCAACAATGGAGTAATTTATGAGTAGAAAAGTAAATAATAAGAAGGTAATGAGAGAATGGAGAATACACAAAATATATGTGTTTAGCCAATTGGGCCTACTCCACTGTGCAAGTATGTAGTGTATGTATTGCAATTAGGCACTAATGGCCATGGAAATACAACTATAAAGCTTTATCTCTCTATTATGTATTTGAACAGAGTTTTAGCTAGGGTTTTAAATATTTGATCCTTGCAAATGAAGAAGGAGAAGGTTTATATAGGCTTGGGGTGTGCACTACATCACCAAGCATGCAGTATGTGTTCATGAGGCAAGTGATCCAATGAGAGTCCAACACCTGTCTAGCACATGCACAATTCATCATGATGAAATATTTGCTCGTGTGGGCTGGAGATCTATTATAACTGAATGGTTCGTGTGGACTAATGATGATTGAGTCTTGTGCGCCATATGAAATGTAGTTATCGAATCTGGTGGTCCCAGTCGAGTAGAGCCTAATAGATGCGATCTTCTAAGCAAGCATCTATGAGGCTGAGTTTGAGTGTTGTCTCGGCCTGTCAGGATTGTACGATGCTAAGACGAGATATACCAGGAGGGACTGAAGAGAGAGATCTGCTGAATGACCATAAAGTGTTGAAGGTGAGGTCTCTAAGGTCAAGATTGTTGAGGCCTACACTATGTCAGCTAATGAATAGATCCATATGATGAACATTGAGTAGTGTCAACTGAACCATACTGGGTCTATCCAAAGATGAGACCACACTTATGTATATCAATAACCCCTAGTCCTTACTCTTCAATGTGAGTGGAAGGCTAAGGGATACTGTCGGCTGACCCCCTGATGAGGATGAGACCCCTTAGTGTTAGAGGTTTTCTTTTAGGACATGTATGTGTTTGGCTGAGGTTGAGGTGTCCTTTATATGTTTCAAAAACAGCTGTCAACCAGGTACACTTGGGGTAGAACATGTCACAAGCCATATGGCATGGCGTATTGACCAAGTATTAATGACTCTAGGACTTCCCTACGGCTTCTTTCCGTAATGATTTGACACATCATTTATCGTGTGCAATGATTACACTACTTAAATACCCCAAATCAAACATTTTCTCTTTCTTCATCCCCAAAATCTTCGCGCCTTGAGCTTATGTAACCTCCATTAACACCTTCTTTCTCTCTCTTCAAACTAGTGATTCCGAATGAGTTTTAGGCTTCTTTCTGTGCTCAAGGTCTTCGTCTTATTTTAGTAACCATTTTTCCTCATCTTTTTCCTGTTTTACGCCATTGTTTGTTTCCCTTTTCAAGCTTATATTTTTTCGGCTGCATTAAGTTTTTCAGTGCTCTGTTAAGGCATTTCTAGGGTTGTGTTGGTTATTTTTTTGGGTATTTTAGGTAGTTGATATACTGTATACGTGGTGTGAAGGGTTAGGGTCCTTTTTAGCGACTTGGTCGCATTCTCTGGCGGTGCTCTGGGTGTCTTCTCCGATGAACCACCCATATTATTCTTGATAAAAATCAGACTTAAAATGTTTATGATCCCCCCTTTTAATCCAATAGTCAACTAGGTTAAACCTCTAGTCTTTTTTGGATGTTCAAAACACTATACAAATGAGTTGACTAATTCTTACACCTGAGGGAGGCCATCTTCAGAGAGTTATGCGAGGGTGAGACTGAGGTTGAGGCTAAATTCAAATATGAGGCTAGGTCCACACTTCCAATCAAACCAGTCCCCTTAGTTATCATATACCCTCATGAACCCAACTTTGTCAACCTAGGTAGTGATAGTATGAGTGGAACATCATCTCAGGGTTCACAGTCAATGTCGTCTTCTAAGGGGTGTAGTCCTTCTGCCTTTAGGGACTCCGATAGAGCATATAGATTTGATGAGGCCATAAGGGTCCCCTCATCTTGTATTGAGGACCCTGATGTAGCTCAGTCTAGCAATAGGGAACCATCCATCCATGAGGTCTCGAATACGGAATGTCCGAGAGTTGATGTAGCATATCCCCCACCACCCATGGTTGTTCCTCTATTGGCCATTCCTGCTGTTGAGTTCAATAGTAGGTATCCAAGTGGATTCCCATCCATTGAAATCATAGACTCCGAGGATGAGGACGAGGAACCACTTGATACCTCATATGCCCAGAATTTTAGGAGCACTGTCCAGGAGATAGATTTTTTATTCTGGAGGCACTAGTATAAGATCAAGCATGTTATAAACATGAGAGTGACAAACAAGGAAAGGAGGACTTTAGCGACCGAGAGGGCGAAATAACCGTCTAGGAATAAATTTTTAAGGTCGACTTTAGGCTTCCCACCCATCCTATTATGCGAGCGATCTTGGCCAATATGAGACTTACCCCACTGCAGTTTTTACCCAATGCCTGGAGTATTTTACTTAGCTTTATCTCCCTCTAGAAGTTGGTTCATAGAAATAACCTTCTAGTTAGCATATTCTAGGCATGTTACAATGTCTCGTCTATAAAGACTCAGTCTAGCTATTATCATCTTGTATTTAGAAAATCCACTAAGAAAGTTCTGACACTGAACCAAACCTCAAATCATCACTGGAAGCCCCGATACTTCTTTATGTTGGGAGCTTGGGAATTCTAAGCCAACATTGCTCGTAGTGTCTTAGAGAAAAAGGTCCCTCAAAGATGGCCCAAAGCCTCCATGACTGCCAAACTTGGTCCCGTCTTGAGCATTGACGACCGAGATAAGATTGACCAAATAAGAGGTCAAGGAGATAAGGGTGGTCTTATGGAGTTTGAACAGATGATGACTCCCCACTTTTTGGTCAAGATGTGTTTAGGGGTCGACCCCTTGACAGAGTTATTTATGTGTCTTTCAAGTTCTTTTTCTTTGTATCTATATTTTCGTCTCTTATTTTCTTTATGATACTAATCTCATCCTTTACTTACAAGTCATCCCTTTAATATTTTTTATAAGTTATGGAATATGGTCTCCCCTTCGCTTGGTAACCTGCTCAGCAAAATGTCCAAGGGGCCCAACCCCCCAAAGAAGACAACAACTGATGGCCCCGGCCAAACTGACCACACTAAGAAGAGGAAATAGCCGACTGAGGGCCTTTCCAATGTACTTCCTTAATAGAAGAAAGCTGGGAGGTCTTAGACTCCTAAGGAAGACATTGAAAGGGCTATCTCGATATCCTTCGACTCTGTCTTGGTTGACAAGATTTAAATGCTATCATTCAATTTAAATTCTGTAATAGGAGATCATATGAGGTCAAGAATTGTTGTCAGTTCATGGCTACCTGAATCTAATCACAGATTTGTAGAATCGATGGAGCCATCATGTCTAGCCCACTTCGGCCTCCACAGGGCTATCCAGGTAATTAACTTCACATTTGTTGCTTTTTGAATTTTTATAAGTGTTACCTCATCTTATACTGACTACTTATTTGCTTATTTTATAGTCTCTCTTCTAATTCCACCAATTGGCCCAATAGGTCCAAAAAAAGCTCCCTCAAATCCAATAAACACAGGAGGCCATCAAGGCTGAGAAGTAACTAAAGAAGGAGTTAAAGGCTAAGGAGGCCGACCATCAGAAGGTTGTGGAAGCACTGGACAAGAAACTCTCTAACGTCATGAAAGTGCTGATAAAAGACCACGACATTGCACTAAAGGCCCTGACCGACAAGCACAAAGTCGAAGTTAAAGTTGGCATCAAGAAGGCTGAGGATGATGCTAAAAATGGGTCGTAGAGGATTTTAAGGCCTCAGACTATTTATTGGGTATGGTCTTCAATACCTGGAGAGAGGAGACATAACTTCCCTCTGTTGGGCGACTGTAAAATATCCTGATGTGGCGTACTTGGCAAAGGACTTCTCGACCTTTGACTTTTCGGGTCTGACTGCAGTCACTAATTTTAACAATCTTAAGGCTGAAGGTCTTGCCACGGAAGGGACGGTTGTAGAGACATCGATGCAGGTGGGAGTCAAGATGATGGAGGGAACCAACATTAGCCCGCTACTAATAACGTCGTCTTTGAGCAGGTCGATACCCAAACATGAGGCTACCCGTTCAAATATTATCCATTTTTTATTAGTCAATTGCCTATGTCCTTATTCCCGTTCCACTTGTAAACTTATTTTGATTTATATTCTCATCTCTTCAAACATTCAAACTTATTTGAACTTTTAACAATGATTGAAACTGTTAATGTTGTTGGTTCCTAGTATGCAATGCAATACTTGAATTCTTTATCACTTTTGTTAATTTTTATCAAGTGCAATGTATGAACCTCTATGTCTTGTTACCTTTGATTGGTGTTTTATGCATAATGCTTGTGGATATATTTGCAATAGGCCTATGATTAAAAAACCAAAATAGATGATTTTCAAGTTTTATGTCTATCACCAAACAAACATAAGTCCCCTCTCATCGTTATTGAGAGTGTATGGATGAGATTCATTTCTTCATATACTCTCATCTCGCCAAGAGGGTTTTGACCATTAATTCACCACATAATGATGTTTAAGTAACCATAATCAAATGATTTTTCAATTTTTTGGTTGTCACCATGTAAATGACGTTACCACATAAGTCCCCTCTCATCGTTGTTGAGAGTGTATGGACGAGACTCATCTCTTCATACACTCTCGCCTCATCAAGAGAGTTTTGACCATTAATTCACCACATAATGATGTTTAAGTAACCATAATAAAATTATTCTTTAATTTTTTGGTTGTGACAAAGTATATGATATTACCACATAAGTCCCATCTCATTATTATTAAGAGTGTATGGACGAGACTCATCTCTTCATACACTCTCGTCTTATCAAGAGAGTTTTAACCATTAGTTCACCATATAATGATGTTTACGTAACCATAATCAAATGATTTTGCAATTTTTTGGCTGTCACCAAGTAAATGGTGCTACCATATAAGTCCCCTATCATCATTATTGAGACTGTATGGACGAGACTCGTCTCCTCATACACTCTTATCTTTTTGAGAGAGTTTTGATCATTAATTCACCACATAATGATGTATAAGTGTTTTTCACCACCAAAGTGATGTTGTTACACTGTTTCCCCCTCTCGGTGTTATTGAGAGTGTGTGAAAAGATGAGACTCCTCGTGCAATCTCGTATCACCGAGACGTTGCTTATGTAATTCACCATAAAAAATGGCTTGAATCATACAACATTTAATATTAACACGAAAAATATGAGATAACACTTGTATCTTTCATTAATTCTTAAACTTGCATAACAAAAAAACTATCGTACAAACTAAAAATAAAACAAACTTCATTGGTAGTACCTCTCCAGGTGATCAAAGGGTTAGAGAAGGGTCCACCCTCTAGGTTTTCTATTCAGTAAGTTCCTAGGATGACCTCCTCTATTACCCTGTATAGCTCATGCCAGTTAGGATGTCACTTATTCGACTTTTGCCAAAACTTTTTCAACACTAGATCACCCATAACTATTGGTCTGGCCTTCACTCTCTTGTTGTAAAACTTGTCAGCTCTCTACTAATAAGAGGACTGTTGAACTTTAGTATCCTCTCGTATCTCCTCAATCAAATCTAAATCGATCCTCCTCTTTTCCTCATTAGCTTCGGGATCATAGGTTTAGACTATGTGGATGGGGATCCCAAGTTCCTTAGGCATGACTACTAAGACCCATAGGCTAACATAAATGGTATTTCACCTATCGAAGTCCACTCAGTCATGTTATAAGCCCATGGAACCCCATGTAGTTCTTCCGTCCACAAACCTTTGGCATCCTCTCGCTTCTTCTTGATTCCATCAAGTATTATCCTGTCCGTGACCTCAGTCTGTCCATTGGCTTGGGGTCGACCTAGTGCCCCAATAAAATTGTTTTATGCCCACTCTGCTACAGTATGCCTCCAAGGGTTTGTTCTTGAATTTCTTATCGTTATCTGATATTGAGGTATGGGGCAGGCTGTATCTGTAAATAATATTCCACCAAATAAATTTGAATGCCTTTATCTCAGTGATGGAGATCATTGCCTCGACCTCTACGCACTTTGAGAAATAATCAATAACCACGATCAAATACTGATAATTGCAAGCTACCTTTGGAACATTACCTATTAAATCAATTCCTTAAACTATAAACGACCACGGTACAGTGATAGACGAGAGTGGTTGGTGAGGCTGATAAGGGATGCTTGCAAATCTCTGACATTTGTCACACTTCTTTACATAGTCAATTATATCTTTCGCTAGTGTCGGCCGAAAAAATCCCTGAGTAATATTCCTCTTGGCAAGAGATCGTCTACTTACATGGCTTGCAGATAATCAGTTATGAACGTCTTATAAGATGTATCCGATCTTTGAACGATGAACACATATGAGTAAGGGTAGAAAAAAAATCCTCTTTTGTGTAGTACATTTCCAATGCTGGAGAATTTGGTTACTTTGTATATGAGCTTCCTTCTCTCGGCCTTGGAGTCTGGGAGCTTGTTATCCCCGAATGTACTTAATCTATGGATCCATACATGACTCTCCTAAATTTAAATTCAAGTAGAATTCAATCCCATTGTCATCCTCTTCTATGATTGGCCAATGTAGAATTTCCATAGGCACTGTGCGTCTAATCTCTATCCTTGTTGCTGACGCTAATATTGCCAAATCATCGGCTCAACTATTATCAAGGTAAGGAATCCTCTTGAGGTTCACCTCTTTGAAGTTTGTCATCACTTTCTTGACCCAGGCCAAGTACTTATCCATCTTTTCGTCCTTGGCCTCATAAAGCCCCAAAATCTGATTCATGATCAACTATGGGTCATTGTGGATGATTATCTAGCCAACATTTAGTACTCTGGAAATGGAGAGTCCTGCTAATAAGGCCTCATGTTTAGACTCATTATTTGATGCCTTGAATCTAAATCTCACAGCATACTCAATATCTGTGCCATCTAGAGTCGAGAGTATCAACCTGGCACCACTACAACATTCAAAAGATGAGTCGTTAACAAATAAGCTCCACATAGGACCCTTCTCTAAAAAAGTCCCTTCATCTAAAATCCCATTCTAGGACAGAAAATCCTTCTCTGTAGTCTCAGCCTTGCCAACTTTAGTCACTGATGAATTTTCTAAAGCTTCTTCTGGCACAAATGCTAGTGTCACCATCTCTTCCATATCATTAGTGGCGGCCTCCGCCCATGTAAATTCGATTATAAAATATGTCAGGGCCTGCCTTTTGATTGCAGTCCTTGGCTGATAGATGATGTCAAGGTCACCTAGCTCAATTGACTAGGACATCAACCTACCCTATTTCTCAAGTTTATGGATGACCTGCCTCAAGTAAGTGTCGGTGATCACCACCATCGTATGGACTTGGAAATATGGCTTCATCTTCCTCGAAGCATGTATCAATGCGTATGATAATTTCTCCATTATGGAATACTTTAGCTCGGCCCCTGTAAGGCTTTGATGTTTAAATATAATGGCTTTTGGACACCTTTATCATCTCGTACAATAGCTGCACTGATGGCCGACTCTGATACAGACAAATATAAGAATAATTTTTCCCCTTGAACAGGCCGAGACAACAACATCGACGACCCCAAGTAGGTTTTGAGGTCTAAACAATATTTTTCACATTCTTCATCCTATACAAATGCTTTCCTCAAGATTTGAAAAATAATAAGCACTTATATGTCACTTTGAAGATGAACGGTTGAGGGACTCCACATGCCTTGTCAGCCTTTGCACATCTTTGATCGTCTTTGGTGTCTACATGTCTATGAGAGCTGTGATCTTTGCAGGGTTAGCCTCTATACCCCTCTAGTTTATCATGAAGCCGAAAAAGTTCCCCGTGCCGACATCGAAAATGCACTTGGTCGGGTTCAATTTCATCTTAAATTTATCCACCGTGTCAAACGTTCGTTCAAGGTCGACCACATGACTCTCAACTTTTAAGCTCTTAGTAAGCAGGTCATCCACATACACTTCTATACTTTTCCTAATATGTTCCTCAAACATCTTATTCACTAACCTCTAGTAAGTAGTCTCCGCATTCTTGAGGCCGAATGACATTACCTTATAATAATACATCTCATTGTCCGTGATAAATGAGGTATTCTCAGCATCTACCTCATGCATGAATATCTGATTGTAACCTGAATATGCGTCCATGAAGCTCATCAACTCATGCCCATCCATATCATAGACCATCTGATCAATTCGTGATAAAAGGAAGTTATATTTGGGGCAAGCTTTATTTAGGTCAGTTAAGTCGACACACATTCTCTATTTTCCATTAGCTTTTGGCACTATAACAACATTAGATAACTAGTCTGGGTACTCAACCTCTCGTGTGAACTCAACTTACTGGAGTTTCTTCACCTCGTCCTGGATGACCTTATATCGATCCCTCGCGTAGGTTCTTCTCCTTTGTTTCATAAGCTTCACCTTCTAATTAATATTCAATCGGTGGCAGACAATCTTTAGGTCTATCCCTGGAATATCTTCATGACTCTATGCAAAAATGCTTTGCCTCCTTTATAATAGTCTTACCAACTCTTATTTTACTTCTTTCTTCAAGTCTTTCTCGATCTGGACATTTTTTTACAACTCATCCTCATTGAGGACGATGGATTCTACCTCCTTTGTGGGTTTGCCTTTTTTTAGTTTCTTCTCATCCCTTCGGTCGAGAGTATCTATATTATAGGAAGTATTAGCCTTTTTATAAGCCTTTTTCTATTTGATTATTGTAAAGTAACACTCCCGAGCTTCCACTTGGTTACCTTGAACTTCCCTAACTCATAAGGAGTTGAGAATTTTATCATTTGGTGGACTGTGGATGGGATTACCTCAAACTCCTTAAGCGCCACTCTCCCAAGAGTAATGTTATAGGTCGAGAAAATATTCTTATCCATAACGAAGATGATCACTTTCTTGGTAAGACAGCTCGTCCAGGTTCCCATGAAGATATCCATTTTGAATACCCCTAAAGGGTGGACCTTCTCTCCACTGATGTTGATCAACGGTTGGTGATATGAGGCCAGTATCTTCTTGATGAGATTTAAACCCTTGAAGCAGTCTTAAAACATCATGTCGGTCGAGCTACCGTTATCAATAAGAATACGCGACATATCATACCCATAGACCCTAGTGATGATGACCAAATGGTCATCATGGGGGACCAGATCTCCCTTGAAATATAGTCTTAAAAATCCCACCACTAAGGTGTCTATGTTAACTTTCTTCAACTTTCTCGGACTCGGCTCCCTTTTGGCCGAGTTAACATCCATCCTTTCAGGCACGACTTAGCCTCCACTATATGGGATTTATGGTCGGTCAGCTCCGTGACTCCTCTAGCTAAAACTCCACATATTATCTCTATATCGAAGGACATCATGTGCATCCGACCCTTTGCCCCATGGATCTTTGGCGGGAGGTCAGGATCATCCTTTTCACTATCTGTCTCATCATCCTTTTTATCGGTCGGGGTCTGTCGTCTCGACTTCTCATCCTTTCCCCCATTATTCTTTTTTCTGGAGTCATTTTTAGCACCACTCTGATCTACATACTTCTAGAACTTTCCTTGATCCAACATCTTCTCTATCTCATCCTTTAAAGTAAAAAAAAATAGTAATTATATGCTCGTGATCTTGGTGGAACTCGCACCATTTTCTCTTGTCCCTCTTACGAGGAGGGGACTTGAGCTTCTATGGATAGAAAAGTTCCTTGTCGTCCTTGATCTCATTGAGGATCATATCGAGGTTCAACGTCAAGGGGTATATTTGGCAAACTTATCTTTGAACGATATCTTCTTCCCTTCCTTGTCTTTTGCCTTCTTAGACTTACCTCCACTGGACTATTTCACAGCTTCCCTTTTAGCCTCCATGGCCTCCTCAGTGTTCATGACCCTCCCGGTCGTGGCCAGGAGTTCCGTTATGGTTTTGGGGGGAGGGGTTTCAGAGAGCTTCCAGAGTATTTTTCCTAGCTATAGCCCGATAATAAGGGTTATCATAGCAATGTTCTACTCATAGTCTTCCACCTCTAATTTAGCCTTATTGAATCGAGAAATATAATCCCTTGGTGTCTCATTCTCGCCTTGTTTGTGAGTTACCTTCTTTGGCTAATTTCATACCGAAGTAGAAATTCTTTATGAACTTCTCAGCCAGCTGCTTGAAATTCTCAATGGAGTTTTTAGGCAGAGCTATGTACCATATATGGGCAGCACCTGTGAGGGTACTAGAGAATTCCCTACATCTCATCTTATTCGGGATTGAGTAGATATCAACTGTCAACTGATACATCTCTATATGATGGACATGATTAGAGCGTCCATCATACTTCAGAGTGGCAGTAGGAGGTTTACACTTTGTTGGGGTGGAATAGCTCACAATCCTTGCAACTAAAAGAGACCCCTCCATATTGCCTCGGTGTCTAGGGTCTCGGCTCTTCAACAAAGAGCCAATCTTATCTTATAGCCTTTGAATGGAGCTATTCCAAGGTTTTTCATCAAGGCCCCAAGAGACAACATTATCACCACCTCCTTCCGGGGAAACCACAATTGGTATCGACTCTCACACCAATGTTCTTTATCGGATATTCACTTCTCTTTATTCTTCCTCGTCTTGACCTTATTGTGGTCAACCATCACTACGTCTGCCATTACCCCCGAAGGCAACATTACTACGAGAATGGGAGAGCTGATCACGTAAATCTTTGACTGAGCTGAGACAACCGAAGGTTAATACTCTATTGAGCCTATCAAATGATGAAGTCCTTGGTCAGCTTTCTGGTATCGGTCAAGAATTTTTTCCTTTGTAGGTTGGATCTTGGCAAATTGTGTTGCATGAAACCTTATACAGCTCCCAATAGTCTTCCTCGTCGCAATCCTGGTCATTTGGAAAAGATTGGACTTGTTTTCCTAGGCTAAGACGCCTAGGATTAGCAATATCTCCCCACCACTGGTGGCACTGAGCCTCCTTTATGGGGCCGGGGGTAGTCCCCCTATGGCTGGATCCACTATCTCCCTGGCGGCCAGAGTAATAATCATGGTTGGGTCAACTGGGGCTTTTCCTAACATACTTTGGCTAAATGCCATAAACTGCTCTTACATTCTCTACTAGCTGGAGACTAAGGATCGCAACGTCGTCGCCACATCAGTCATTTTCGACTGTGATGGTGGTTAGCTGGAGCTTGGACCAGCACCAAGAGGCAATTCCGATGCCATAGCTTCGGTGAGAAAAAGCAACAAAACTAGGTGAACTATAAATAGGAAGGAAGCTTAAGGAGCACCCACCCTGCTCTTATAATGGTGCTACAAGCCCAATAATGGTGGAGCTGGACCACCACTAGAGTCAAAAGTGAGCATCTAAACTGTAAAATGAATAGGGAAAAAAATCTCTTCCCACATACGGTGCCAAAAATGATGATGTTGTTATGAATCACCACTTAAATTTGTATGCAGTTCAAGCTCTAGCTTATTGAATAATGGAGTAATATATGAGAAGAAAAGTAAATAATAAGAAGGGGATGAGAGAATGGAAAAGACGTAAAATATAAATGGTTCAGCTAGTTGGGCCTACTCCATTGTGCAAGTATGTAGTGTATGTATTGCAATTAGGCATTAATGGCCATGGAAATACAACTCTCAAGAATTCTCTCTCTATTGTGTATTTGGACAGAGCTTTATCTAGGGTTTTATATATTTGATCCTTGCAAATAAAGAAGGAGAATGCTTATATAGGCTTGGCGGTGTGCAATGCACCCCCAAGCATGCAACATGCGTGCCTGAGGCAAGTGATCCAATGAGAGTCCAACATCTGTCTAGCATATGCACAATCCATGACGAAGAAATATTTACTCATGTGGGTTGGATATCTGTTATAACTGAATGGTATATGTGGATTAATGATGCTCGAGTCCCGTGTTCCATATGAAATGTAGATGTTGGCTCTGGTGGTCCCAATCTAGTCGAGATCGACAAATACGATCTTCTGAGAAAACAACTATGTGGTTGAGTCTGATTGTTGTCTCAACCTATCAGGATTGTATGAAGTCGAGACAAGATATACCAGGAGGGACTGGAGATAGAGATCTAAAAAATGACCATGGAGTGTTGAAGGTGAGGTCTCAAAGGCCAAAACTATTAAGGGTGGCCTACACGATGTCGACCCATGAACAGATCCATATGATGAACGTTGAGTAGTGTCGGATGAACCAGGTTGGGTATGTCCAAAGATAAGACCACACTTATGTATATCATTGATCGTCTACAATCGAGATCGATGGATAACAAAACCTTAAAGTATGCATAACTGAATCTTGGACTGGAGCAACACTCGCTAGTATGAGATGAGGCAAAGGAGCACAACGTAAGAGAACAACATCGTGGTGATTATCGTTGTTGACACACCCCAACCCAGTTACTTATTATTAAGTTTGAAAGTCAAAGTGAGTCAAACCATAATTAATCTAACCAAACCATAATCACGAGTTTTGATTTCAGAGTCATCATTGTAAATCCATATAACTGAAAACCTTTTTACAATATCAGGGTAATCATGTCCATACAAACTTTCTTGAAGGATAAGTCAACTTAATTACATCATTTACATTAACACAAAATCATGGTTTCTCCCATTCCTGGCTAACCCAACCCGACCTCCTAGATTTGGCAGTGACATCGCGTTACCTGAAAATGTGAACATAGGAACCATGAGCAAAAATAGCCCAGTGAATGCATCACTACTATACTACTGCATAAATTTACATGCAATATATCATGTCCATATAATTATGAATTAACTTATCTGGCTCATTCATAATGAATGACCAACTTTTCCGAATCATGATTCACATATCCTGTCTAAATAGACAAATCTCCCCCATTCCTGGTCGAGGAGTAACCCCTCATTTCGGTAAACCGAAATGAACAATTTCATATTCATTATATTATGATCATATCAATACCACGATACAAATATCTCTTTCCAGTGAGTACACTCACCTTGGTTGACAACTATGTATTCACGTTTTCTTCTGGTGGAGCTGAACTGGGTTGATTAGACCTTACACCTCTCAATCCAACTAAATCAGTACTGAACCTCAATCATAAATATTATCCAAACATAATTATGTAACTTTCCATGACTATACATCAACAATATAATTCCAATTAACTCACATTCCATAAAACGTAGGTAAAGTCAAAACAATGATATACATGTTGATAAAGTTACGGACATTCAACCGTAGGAAATACCTTATGAGGAATTTATAACCAAATTCAAGTAAACATGAAATTATACTCCTCAATGTATATACATATGAAACATGTACTCAAAGTACTCTTTGTAAGGACGAAATACAAACATTCATTCAAGGGGTACCCAGTATGGCCTGAAATTATTGTCTTACATACTTAACCATCCTATATTCCTAAATTGTACAAATACAGGGGTCCAACCTCATCAATATGGAAACATATATGAATATACTATCCAGTACAAGTGACGGTGTAATTTTTCAAGCTTCCTAGGGCAAGTTATGACCATTTCTCTACAACACAAGAAATCTGCCCTACAAGCTCCTCTATTGTTCCTTCAACTTCCAAGAATTTTCATAATTTTTCTCTAGCATAAATTTCCATGATTTTCAACCCATTTTTAGTAAACATACTTAATAGTACAGAATTAAAGTTTCATAATTGTTTGACTTCATTTTCTATCTCAAAATCTTGACTAAACTCGGGGCATACCGAAATGAAGTATAAAAACAGAAACCATGTACCAACTTGAAATCATCATTACGGCCTAACCACAAGGAGATAAATTCTAATTTTCCGATATGATATGAATATATGAGTCTACTTTCATATCCAATTGTAATTTCTCAATTACTGTAAGCACACAAAGAGATATGCAAGTTCGAATACAAGGGGTTTCAATACAAAGCAATTTTTAAGGGTTTATGCATTCAACTTAACTTAAACTTGCATATATTCATACATATGCACCCAAGCATGAAAGGTCAATAAACAAATCAAGGATTTGTATCATATAAATCATAAATATATGAAAAATAACAATATTTGCAATTAGGATTACCTTCGGGACGTTTATGTAATTTCTACGGATTTTTCTACACTTTTTCTCCTCACTTTTCTTCCTAAACTTCTACCTTCTCTTTCCTTAAGATTAAAACCATTTCATGGCTGATTTTGGCTGAAGGATAAGTCTATTTCAAGGGTATAAGGTCGGCCAAGTTTGCCTCCCAAGCCAACCAATCAAATTAAACCATTTGGTTTAATAAAAGACAATTTACCACTTAAAGGGAATTGACCAAATTGCCCCTTGTTCGTAAATTCGGTATAACTCTTTACTCGGGTATCCTTTTGATGATACGTTTGTTGTGTTACAACCCTAACTCACATATCTACAACTATCTAGTTTTCACCTCAAGTCATTTATAATGTTATAAAGGTCAAAACTGGTCTCTAACAGGAACATTTCTACCGAAAACAACAAAATTTGTGTTTATAAATAATTCGATCTTTCATGATTTATGAAAGTAGGATTATAATAAACATAATCACTTAACATTAGATATACTAATATCACATTATTCATATCACATAAGATAAGCATGATTTAAATATAATTCATCATAATTATATTCGGGTTGTCACAACTTCCCCCTCTTAGAAAATTTCGTCCCCGAAATTTAATATGAAGGTCACTTACCAAACAAATGGGGATACTATTTCCTCATGCTATCCTCCGTTTCCCAAGTTGCTTCTTTGACTCCATGGCTCATCCACATAACCTTAACTAAGGTAATAAGTTTATTTCTCAATACTTGGTCCTTACGATCAATAATTTCCATTGGTTCCTCGATGTACGATAAGTCTTCCTTCAGTTCAATTGGTTGAGTTTTCAACTGGTGAGATGGACCTGCCAAATACTTACGAAGCATCGATACGTGAAACGCATCATGTAACCGAGATAAATCTGGAGGTAAAGCTAATCTATAAGCCAGGGGCCCAATTCTTTCCAACACTTCAAATGATTCAATGTATCTTGGACTTAGTTTCCCCTTTTTCCCAAATCTCATAACACCTTTCCATGGTGAAATACGCAAGAATACATAATCTCCCTTCTGAAATTCCAATGGATGCTTCCTCTTATCTGCATAAAATTTCTGCCTGCTTTGCACTATCTTTATCCGTTCCCGAATCATTTTGATCTTTTCAGTTGTCATATCTATCAATTCGGGACCCAAAATTTTCCTTTCACCCACTTCATCCCAACACAAAGGCATTCTACATCTCCTCCCATATAAAGCTTCATAAGGAGCCATACCAATAGTCGACTGATAACTATTATTATATGAAAATTCCATCAATGGCAAATGATCATCCCAACTACCTTTGAAGTCAAATACACAGGCTCGTAACATGTCTTCTAATATTTGAATCATCCTTTCTGATTGCCCATCAGTTTGTGGATGAAATGCACTGCTGAACTTCAAACTTGTGCCCATGGCATTCTGGAGGCGAGGCCAAAACTTAGAAGTGAACGTTGGATCTCTATCTGATACTATTGACACTGGTGCCCCATGCAAACGGATAATCTCATCAACGTACATACGTGCATACTTGTCAACATTGTAGGTGGTCTTAACTGGAAGAAAATGGGCCTACTTCGTCAATCGGTCTACAATCACCCAAATGGAATCATGCCCCTTTGGTGACCGGGGTAATCATGTAACAAAGTCCATCGTTATATGCTCCCACTTCCATTCTGGAATAGGCAACGACTGTAATAATCCTTCCGGCTTCTGATGCTCCGCCTTTACTTGCTGGCACACTAAACATTTAGCTACGAACTCTGCAATCTCACGTTTCATATTGTTCCACCAGTAATACTCTTTCAAATCTCTGTACATTTTGGTACCTCCCGGATGCATAGAGTAAATAGAACTATGTGCCTCTTCTAATATATATTTCTTTAAGGGTGGATCATTCATTCACAAATCCTATTTTTATAACACAACGATTCATCATTCTTAATCTCAAAGTCACTCTCTCTACCATCCTGAACTTCTCGTTTCTTCTTTTCAAGGAATGGATCACTGATCTGCAAACTTCGTATGCGTTCTGCCAATAAAGGTCTCACTGTGACATGTGTTAATAATCCTCCGCTTTTTGAAAACTTAAATTCAATCCCCATCGATGCCAAGTCAATAATATTTCCAACACGGGCACACCGTATGCAACCAAGCATCCCTGATGATTTTCGACTCAAAGCATCTGCTACCACATTGGCCTTTCCAGGATGATGATGAATGGTACAGTCATAGTCTTTAATCAGCTCTATCCAACGCCTCTGTCTCAAATTCAGTTCCTTCTGTGTAAACAAGTATTTCAAACTTTGATGATCTGTAAATATCTCACAAGTTTCTCCATACAAGTAATGTCTCCACAAATTTAAAGCAAAAACAATGGCTGCTAGCTCCAAATCACGTGTAGGGTAATTTCGTTCATGCGTCTTTAATTGTCTGGAAGCATATGCTATTACCTTCCCATTCTGCATAAGAACACATCCTAAACCTTGAAATGAAGCATCTGTATAGATCACAAAAGACTCATTCCCACATGGAATAGTAAGTATAGGGGCTGAAACCAACCGATTCTTTAATTCTTTAAAACTCCTCTCACATTCTTCATCCCATACAAACTTCACTTCTTTACGAGTCAATTTTGTCAGTGGTAATGTTATTACTGAAAATCCCTTAATGAATATGCGATAGTAACCTGCCAATCCTAGGAAACTCTTAATTTCTGTCACATTCTTAGGACTCTCCCATTCAACAATTGCTTCCACCTTCTTTGGATCAACATATATCCCATTTCCCGAGACAACGAGCCCTAAAAACACAATTTCATTCAACCAAAACTCACACTTGCTGAATTTAGCAAACAATTTCTTCTCTCTCAAAATCTGCAATACAAGTCTCAAATGTTTCTCATGTTCCTCCATGCTACGCGAATAAATCAACACATCGTCTATGAATACAATCACGAATGAATCAATGAAAGGGTGGAATACCCGGTTCATCAAATCCATAAAAACTGCCGAAGCATTAGTCAATCCAAATGGCATCACCAAAAACTCATAGTGCCCATATCGAGTCCGAAAAGCTGTTTTGGAAATATCACTATCCTTCACTTTCAGTTGGTGGTAACCCAATCTCAAATCAATCTTCGAAAATACTGTGGCCCCCTGTAATTGGTCAAACAAGTCATCGATACGAGGTAGAGGGTACTTATTTCTAATGGTCACCTTATTCAACTGCCGATAATCAATACATAATCGCATTGTCCCATCTTTCTTTTTCATAAATAACACCGGTGCTCCCCATGGAGAAACACTAGGCCGAATGAAACCTCTGCTTATCAGATCTTGTAATTGCACTTTTAATTCTTTCAACTCTGCTGGTGCCATTCTATATGGAGCAAGAGAAATTAGACCAGTACTTGGAATTAATTCAATAGAAAACTCTACTTCCCTATCGGGTGGCAATCCTGGCAATTCCTCTAGGAAGACATCAGAAAATTCTCTAACAACTGGTATATCTTCAACTTTAAGTGCTTCCTTACTAACATCAACCACATACGCTAAATACCCCGTACAACCCTTACTCAATAACTTTCTACTCTTTATTGCTGAGATAAGACAATTAGGGACAACATTCCTTTCCCCTGTAAACTGGAACTCGGGTTCACCAGGAAGATGAAATGTAACTTCCTTTCGAAAACAATCAATGGAAGCATGATACGATGATAACCAATCCATCCCCAGTATAATATCAAAATCCCGAATGGCCAACGGTATCAAGTCAACATAGAAATCTCTCTCACCCATTCGTAAGACACAATCTTTATAAACATGCTCAACTAGAATTACACTTTCCATTGGGGTAGAAATATATAAGGCACCATTGAGGAATGAACATGGTCTACCCAAATATGAAACAATATCTAATGCCACAAATGAATGCGTAGATCCAGGATCAATGAGCGCATATAAATCTTTATTTGCAATAGAAAGTTTACCTGTAACCACTTCAGGTGTAACATGGGCATCTTGTAGCGTCATCGCAAACACTCTTCCTCCTGCCCTCGATCCAGTTGCTTGTTCTGTACCTCTCCCCCTGGTGGCACTGCCTGGAGAAGATCCTTTATGAGGCCCCACACTACTGACTGAAACCGTTCTCGCCAACATAGGACAATTCTTTCTCAAATGACCCTTCTCGTGGCAGTTAAAACATTCTATATTCAGTAACTTTGGGCAATTTCTCTTTATATGACCTGATGCCCAACAAAAGAAACAAACATTCGGATCTCCTTGTGCTGAAACTCCTGAACCTCTTCCACCACTAGCTTCACCCCTTTGCAAACTACTTCTACCTCTACCCTGTTGGAATTTCTGCCCTTCAAACCTCGAATATTCTGTACCACTACTCTTTTGATAATTTGGATCAAATCTGCTTCTCTTTACACCTCGCTCTCGATTCCCTCTAGCTTCATTCACGTCCCTTTCTACTAGCATGGCTTTGTTCACCAAGAATGAATAGTTAGAAGTCTCTAAATCCGACAATCTAGATTTAATGACTAACTCAAGCCCATCGAGAAATCGGCTGCACATATATTCCTCATTCCGTATAAACCTCAAAGCAAATCGAGATAAAGCTGTAAGTTTAGCTTTGTATTCTCTAACTTTCATACTCCCTTGATTCAATAGGAAATATTCCTTCTCCTTTTGTTTTTGATACATTGGGGGGAAATACTTATCATACAAAGCTTTGACAAAAGCATTCCATGAGATCACATTCCCACCTTCTGGAGTAATCAACAAATGTTTTGTGGCATCCCACCAATATTTAGCTTCTCCTTTTAGCATATACGTCGCCAAGGTCACTCGTTGATTTTCAGGCATCTTCATCACCCCAAAGATAAGTTTAATCTCTTTAACCCAGACTTCTGCCTCTGCGGGATCAACTGCTCCTTCGAACGATGGTGGGTTCATCTTAATAAATTTCTCATGTGAAGTACTTCTTTCTTCCCGGTGTATCACCTCCTCAGCCCTAGCCAAGGCTTGTGCCTCTAGTTGCCTGGTCTGTTGTTCTTCCACATGAGCAATAAATCTAGCTTGTTGCTCTGCCATTAGAGTCATAGCACGTGCCATTTTTTGCATGTCTGTCAATTGTTCTGGGTCAGGTTCTATATTTCCATGAATAGGTTGCTCAACCTCTGCTGCCATGTTTGAAGCCTCATCTTCTATTTCCACATTCACATTCCCTCCTTCCATTCTTTTATATCTGAAATGGATCAAAGATATAACAACATGCAGATATACATTTCTTTCCTAACATGATCGTTAGTATCAAATAAAATATATTTATGACATTCACTGCCAAATCTAGACTCTTCTCACTCCAGAACCTCTAAAACCTGGCTCTCATACCAAAAGCTGACACACCCCAACCCAGTTACTTATTATTAAGTTTGAAAGTCAAAGTGATTCAAACCATAATTAATCTAACCAAACCATAATCATGAGTTTTGATTTCAAAGTCATCATTGTAAATCCATATAACTGAAAAACCTTTTTACAACATCAGGGTAATCATGTCCATAAAAACGTTCTTGAAGGATAAGTTAACTTAATTACATCATTTACATTTACACAAAATCATGGTTTCTCCCATTCCTGGCTAACCCAACCCAACCTCCTAGATTTGGCAGTGACATCGCGTTACCTGAAAAATGTGAACATAGGAACCATGAGCAAAAATAGCCCAGTGAATGCATCACTACTATACTACTGCATAAATTTACATGCAATATATCATGTCCATATAATTATGAATTAACTTATCCGGATCATTCATAATGAATGACCAACTTTTCCGAATCATGATTCACATATCCTGTCTAAATAGACAATTCTTCCCCATTCCTGGTCGAGGAGTAACCCCTTGTCATTAATAGACAAATCTCCCCCATTCCTGGTCGAGGAGTAACCCCTCATTTTGGTAAACCGAAATGAACAATTTCATATTCATTATATTATGATCATATCAATACCACGATACAAATATCTCTTTCCAGTGAGTACACTCACCTTGGTTGACAACTATGTATTCACGTTTTCTTCGGGTGGAGCTGAACTGGGTTGATTAGACCTTACACCTGTCAATCCAACTAAATCAGTACTGAACCTCAATCATAAATATTATCCAAACATAATTATGTAACTTTCCATGACTATACATCAACAATATAATTCCAATTAACTCACATTCCATAAAACATAGGTAAAGGCAAAACAATGATATACATGTTGATAAAGTTATGGACATTCAACCGTAGGAAATACCTTATGAGGAATTTATAACCAAATTCAAGTAAACATGAAATTATACTCCTCAATGTATATACACATGAAACATGTACTCAAAGTACTCTTTGTAAGGACGAAATACAAACATTCATTCAAGGGGTACCCAGTAAGGCCTGTAATTATTGTCTTACATACTAAACCATCCTATATTCCTAAATTGTACAAATACAGGAGTCCAACCTCATCAATATGAAAAAATATATGAATATACTATCCAGTACAAGTGACGGTGTAATTTTTCAAGCTTCCTAGGGTAAGTTATGACCATTTCTCTACAATACAAGAAATATGCCCTACAAGCTCCTCTATTGTTCCTTCAACTTCCAAGAATTTTCATAATTTTTTTCCAGCATAACTTTCCATGATTTTCAACCCATTTTCAGTACACATACTGAATAGTACAGAATTAAAGTTTCATAATTGTTTGACTTCATTTGCTATCTCAAAAGCTTGACTAAACTCAGGGCATACCGAAATAAAGTATAAAAATAGAAACCATATACCAACTTGAAATCATCATTACGGCCTAACCACGAGGAGATAAATTCTAATTTTCAGATAGGATATGAATATATGAGTCTACTTTCATGTCCAATTGGAATTTCTCAATTACAGTAAGCACACAAAGATATATGCAAGTTCGAATACAAGGAGTTTCAATACAAAGCAATTTTTAAGGGTTTATGCATTCAACTTAACTTAAACTTGCATATATTCATACATATGCACCCAAGCATGAAAGTTCAATAAACAAATCAAGTATTTGTATCATATAAATCACAAATATATGAAAAATAACAATATTTGCAATTAGGATTACCTTCGGGACGTTTACGTAATTTCTACGGATTTTTCTACACTTTTTCTCCTCACTTTTCTTCTTAAACTTCTACCTTCTCTTTCCTTAAGCTTAAAACCCTTTAATGGCTGATTTTGGCTGAAGGATAAGTCTATTTCAAGGTTATAAGGTCGGCCAAGTCTGCCTCCCAAGCCAACCAATCAAATTAAACCATTTGGTTTAATAAAAGACAATTTACCACTTAAAGGGAATTGACCAAATTGCCCCTTGTTCGTAAATTCGGTATAACTCTTTACTCGGGCATCCATTTGATGATTCGTTTGTTGTGTTACAACCCTAACTCACATGTCTACAACAATCTAGTTTTCACCTCAAGTCATTTATAATGTTATAAAGGTCAAAACTGGTCTCTAACAGGAACATTTCTACCGAAAACAACAAAATTTGTGTTTGTAAATAATTCGACCTTTCATGATTTATGAAAGTAGGATTATAATAAACATAATCACTTAACATTAGATATACTAATATCATATTATTCATATCACATAAGATAAGCATGATTTAAATATAATTCATCATAATTATATTCGGGTTGTCACAGTTGTCGTATATATAAGTCCTATCCGAGTCCTTCTAAGTACGGTAAACATTCATATTAATGATAGTGGACTTGTAAGTGGGTTAGGGACATGGTGATTTTTCCAGCGAGAAATTCTATATTAAAATCCTTGTGTGTTGGCGTGATTATTTTTATTGCTTTCACTATTAAACATCGCTTTCATATAATTTGGACTAATTAATCTTATTCGGTAGAATTATAATATGGTTCAAATGAAAAAGGATTTTATTTTCTTGACATGGTAATTAATTAAAAGATCAATTAATTTGAATTAGACCCTTAGGCACATAACTATTTTAGTGGTTCCTTGGGTTCTTCCCTATTGCGAGTGACAAGGAAGGGGCGGTGGCGCACCATATTATGAGGAGGATGATAAGGTGGTGTGAAACCCTAGGTTCAGAAGGAGACTTAGGAATTAAGAAATAAAGAAGGCGTGTGTGTTATTTGATTGGCTGATAGTAAGGGAGACCCTCAAGGAGAGAGGAGGATCAAGTCTAGTGGTTCACAAATAACAAATGTGAATTCCTAATGAGATCCTTTTACTCGGCTTTGGTTGGCAGATGCACGATTTTATTTTAATAGAGGAGTATTTCTAAGATTAGGGCTCCATCAAAATTCGCCTTCTTTTTATGGATAGTAGCGAGACTTACCATTTTGATGACAAAAGGATTTACAAAGGAGTGTTCGATGTCTGGTTATTAGGCGTTGGATGTGCAAGGCCGCTGAGGAGATAACATATAACTTGATTTTGCATCGTAGGGTGGCAAAAGGGTCTCTAATAGATCATTTATTCTCCTTTAGGGTGAAATGAGTGTGATTAGAGTCAATTAAAGAGGAAGGTGTTGAAGGTGCTTGGTGGGAGCGAGGGGATCACGCATAGCGTGGATCGTGGTCCCTTTGTGCAATTTCTGGACGATTTGGAAAGGGAGGAACATAAGGTGGTTTGAGTGAGATGAATTGGATCCATTAAGACTACGTAATGTTTTATTGAATTTCTTATAGTTATGGTTTAAGGAGTAAAGTTCGACGATAATTCCTCGTCTGAGGGATAAGTAATTGTAAGCACTCAGAGGAGGTAGGTGAAGGGTATTTTTGTTTATGCCTCCGAGTATCTTGTCAAACATTAGGCTTTAGGTAGGGATGGAAATTTGGGTCAATGGATCGTGTTTTCACACGACACGATAACATTATAGTCAACACGAACGCGACATGAATGACACTATATTATTTTTTTCTTAACCCGAACAAAACACACTTACAGTTAACACCAACTCGAGAGTAATTAAAATTTTCCCTTACCAAATTTTCTCAGCAACCAACCAACCAGCAAACCAAAGCACTAACTCTTTTTCATCACCGATGAAAAAATATATTTCAAACTACTTAATATGAACAAGAAATAAACACAAAAATACTATAAATACAAAATTTGAAATAAACATAAAATATATAACCACACAAATTTGAAGAAACACACACACGCATAAAGATGAAAAAGTAGAGGAGTTATGGCGAGGAGGGTCGAGGGGGCATAGGAGGCTGTGATGAGGAGGAAGGGAGGGATGGAGGAGGGAGAGGGATGAACGGACGGGTAAGGGTTTATGAGGTAAAGCTAAGGTAAGGAGGGACGAAGGTGAGTTGCTGCTAAGGTAAGTAGGGTAAGGGTTTGTGAGGTAAGGGTAAGTGTTTTTTTTAGTTTTAGGGATAAACTTCAAATAGGTATTCAACTGGGTCTAAATGGGGTTACTATCGTGTCTTTAATTGGATCCAATACAGTCAAATTCAGAAGAACTTTGTGGCAAAAATTGAACACAAACATGACACGATGGTGGGTCTAATTAACCCGACACAAACCTTGTTGATTTAATTTTAATTTCATGTCGCGTCATTTTCAAAATCGACACCCTTAGCATTAAGTATATATTTTTGTTCCGCCCATTTAGGTGGTGATTTAAGGAGTGTTTTTGTATCTCTTAATTGAGTTTCATTCAACATTAAGAGGTAATATTTGTTGTTTATTTTTAGCTCTTAACGCTAAAAAATAGTTAAAATTCAGCATTAAATATTGAGAGGCAAGTACCCCTTTAAATGCTTAATGATGAATGTTTATAATGAAATTTCATTCAAGTTTTACCCTTATTTTATTTGCTAAATGACACTAACATTAAACAGATTTGTAAGTGTTAGTATTGACAAAATGGTAAAATTATTTGTAATCAATATTGAGGACCAAATAACTCCAAACAAACAACATATATTAAGAGATCCATTTAGATAAAAAAAAGTATACTTTTCAACATTCAGATTTTATTATTCAATATTAAGAGAAAAACAAACGGATCCATATATATGAGTAATTATAGAGGGACACAAAATTCATATAATTTGGTAGACACACTAGCGTATTGTGTCTGCATTGACCGATGTCTTGAATAAAAACCAATGGACCTCAAAATCAACTAATAGAGATAAAATACGTGGGTATATTTTCAATTCAACTAGCATGAAGGCCACGCGATGCGTGGCCGAATATATATGTATTTTATTATAAATACTGTCGAAATATGTTTTATGAAAGCAAATAAGTCATCTTGCTTTTGCAGATGATCTTATTTTATTTACAAATGGAGGTAAAAGGAGTCTTAAGAATCTAATGTCTTTTCTCTCCTCTTATGAAGCACAGTCAGACCAGCTCATTAGTGTGGATAAAAGTCAGTTTTTTACTGGATCTAAAAGTTCTCCAAGATTTGTTCACACTATAGCTGAAATTACTAAATTCTCTCATGGGATTGGGCCAATCAAATATCTGGGGGCTCCTCTGTTTAGAGGCAGAATGAAAGCTGCTATGTTTGATTCTCTTTTAAAAGGAATTACAGCAAAAGTTCTGAGCTGGAAGAATAAGTTTCTGTCTCTGGGTGGTAAAATTATTCTTCTACAGTCAGTTTTGAGATCTATGCCTATTTATATTCTTTTTGCTTTTTCTCCCCCTAAAAAGATCTTGAGATTAATTGATAAACTTTGTTCTTCTTTTTTGTGGGGAATAAATAAAGAGAATGGGAAAAAGCATCACTGGGTGAAATGGGAGGACTTATGTTTTCCAAAAGATGAAGGAGGCTTAGGCATAAGATCTCTAGATTCTATAGTTCTTGCGAGCAATCTCAAAATAGCTTGGGAATATAAAAAGGGTTCTTCTATATTGTCTGTCTTTATGAGGAACAAATACCCAAATATGCCAATTTCTCAAGGCTCTCGAACTGCTATAAGAATAAGTAGAGTGTGGGGAACTTTGGAAGAGAACTCAATTAAAGTGAGGGATGAATGGATTTGGACTCCTTCCATATCCGGTGAATTTTGTTTTTCTTCAGCTGTTGAGGTAGTTCGGGGATCAAAGCTGAGATCAGTATCAGATAGCTTCATTTGGGATAGTAAAGTTCCTTATAATCTGTCTGCTTTTGCCTGGAGAGTGGTGCATAATGCAGTGGCATTAGATCTAAATATCAAATCAGTTGGTATTAAGATTGCCTCTAGATGCCACTGCTGTTCTAAATCTGAAGAATCCATTCCTCATCTTTTCTTCTATGGTCCTATTGCCTCTCAAATTTGGCTCTTCTTTGAATCAATGTTAGGGATTCACCCTCTTGGGAGCTATAATTCAAAGATCATGACTTGGTGGCTGAATTCAAGCTCTGAGCTTCTCCTAAAATGGTTGTGCAAAATGCTATATTGCTGTATCTTATGGGAGATTTGGCTATCTAGAAATAAAGCCAGATTTGATAATGCTACAATGCTTACTGCTGATATAATCCAGAAGATTATCCAAAGAGCTCATGATATTGTTTCTTCCTTTCAGATCAGTCCCCCCTCCTCTCATAGAAGTATTGAGGCTTGTAAAAGTCTTCAAATAGAATTTAAAAAGAGGGTGCATCCTACTTTATAGCAGTTTCTTGGGCTAGACCTGAGCCTATGAACTATAAACTAAATACAGATGGTGCATGTGATCCTCTAGGTCGAATGGGCATGGGAGCAATTTTGAGAGACTCTAATGGCGCGTTTATCTGGGCATATGCAGATTATGGAGATAATGGTTCTAATAATTTGTCAGAGGCTAGGGCAATCAAAGAGAGTTTGGAGCACTGTATTTCTCAGAGATGGACAAATCTAGTAGTGGAATCTGATTCTAAACTTCTAGTAAGTTGCATAAATGATCAGCTCAAAATTCCATGGCGGATCAAAGATCTAGTTCTTCAAATTCAAGATTTAATAAAGAGCTTTGATATCAAAGTTATTCATTGTTTCAGAGAGTCCAACTCCACAGCTGATCTTCTATCCAAATATGGCCTGCAATCTCAAGTTAAATCAAATTTCTCTACAGTTCTAGACCTTCCTAGAAATATTAAAGGTGCAATTAGACTTGATAGGATCTGTTATCCTTATCTGAGGAAAATATCTAAAGATGTATAGGAATTTTGGTTCTCTTCTGCTTTGTAAAGGCCATGAGAGAGGCTATTTCTCTCTTTATTAATAAAGTTCTAGTTTCTTAAAAAAAAAAAAATGTTTTATGAAAGCATTTTAGAATTATTTGTTCGACATTCAACTCCAATTGTGGCTACGTACTCTAAATATAATTACTATAAGTAATCAAAATCATGAAAATAAATTACCCAATATTTGAATGAACAATATCATAATTTATGACAAAGAATTTATCGAAAATAACAAAATCGATCCACTTGTAACTTTAGAATGAAGGAGAATTAGAATAGAAACAATGCAAACAATTCTGCATATTTCAACTACTTCATGCAGTTGCAAATATATGAGGATTCATGCTCAAACGCATTTCTTGAATATATATGGAGGGTTTTTTTCCCTTTATTTTCATATTATATGTCTCTTTATTTATCTTTGTAGATAGTTTGGTCCTATGAAAAACTTTACCCCTCAATATATTCAGGCCCTGTTTTTGTTATTACCAAACATTGCACCAAAGTATTCTATTAAAATGTCAACCATATATATGTAACTATATAAAATTATAGCCATCTCTAAATGTTGCTCTAAGACGCGACTCAAAAAAAATTTCAAATCAGATAACTGTCTCTTCTCAGTCGTTCGAGTTGAATCAGAAGTTGGGCGAAAATCGGCTCACCTGGTGACTTCGGCAACATGGATAGGGAGTTTTAATCTCGAAGATGATTCGACCCAGAAGCACAACCATCCCGACCTTTTACACAGTGCTGCTACAAAGACCTGTTTTCCCGTTGGCCACCAAACCCAACCCAAAAAAATAGTCCCCTACCCAAAATGCTGGTCACCTGTTTGGTCCTAGATTTCAGAAACCCAAGTGAGTATTTCATACAAAAAACTCTACCCCTCAACATATTCAGACCCTGTTTTTTTACTAACAAACATTGCACCAAAGCTTTCTATTAATATGTGAAACCATATCTATGTAACTATATAAATTTATAACCCTCCCTAAATGCTGCTCTAACACGCGACTCAAAAAAAAATTCGAATCAGACAGTCTTCTCTTTTAAGTTGTCCGAGTTGAATCAGAAGTTGGGCGAAAACGCGGCTCACATGTTGACTTTGGCAATATGGACATGGAGTTTTAATCCCGAAAATGATTTGATCTAGAATCACAAACGTCCTGACTCGTTCACAGCGGTGGTACAAAGACTTGTTTCACCGTTGGCTACCAAACCCGACAAAAAAAACAATCACTTACCCAAACTCATGGTCACCTGCCTATGTCCATTTTAAATAAAGAAAAAATTTCAACTCGAAAACCCATTCCAAACATGTCGATCAAGAAAAATTGGAACAAAAACAGAATAGTAAAATTGAAGACTGTTAAGTCAGATATTTTCATGAGTGGATTATCACTTTTATGAATGTGGTAGGATTTTTAACTCGAAGAAAAATATCAAATGTATGTAAAATATGATTACTATGCAATCACATTTCAAACAACAGAATAGATGAACAAAAAAATTCAGAAAAGAACCAAAATAAAAAAGAATATATGTATTCAGTAGCTAACCTCACCCAAAAAATGTGAAATATCATAAATGAACCAAATGTGAGATTTTGCCCAACGTTGTGGTTTTTATTTGTAGATCTTAACTTCAAACTTATAAACAAAGCATAAAAATAATTAGAAATAGATAAACAATGATCAACAAAAACAATTGGTTATGTGTCTAAAATTGAAATACAAACAACGTTAAATCCATTACATTGATGGTTTTGAAATCAAAATATTCTGAATTTGAAATCTAATTTTAAAGTAAAAAAGATCTAAATTAGAAGAGAAAAAAATATGTAGAGTTTACTTACTTTGTGCGATGATGATAGATGGTGAAGTTCCGATGGTGTTGGTGATGCAATTTTGGAGCTGTCATAATGGTACAATACCTCGCAGATCTCTACCAGCGTAAGCTATGGCATAATACTCTCTATCTGCGTTGTGGATTTTAGAAATTTGTAGGGGATTGTGTTCTATTGTAGCCTTTCGTTTTGTTACCTGACTAAGGATAGGGTTTTGATGTCTAGTTATTTATATGGAGGTATTTCATGAAAGTGATGTAAAGAAAGAGAGAGAATGTGATTGGATAATTAAAACACTTTGCATCATGTATATGACTATTAAGATGATAAATAGTAATAAACATTTATTACTGTTACGTGTCAACGTTAGATGATATTTAATAAATTATGTTTGAATTGTGTGCCCTCGTAATTATTATTATTATAAAAAAAAATCAAAAATATTTAGTAAATGCTCTCTCGTACTCGGTTCTAGGGTACATTTGTGGACAAATATAGCACGAATCTCGGGGTTGGTGTAAGATGGCTAAAATTGTATTTGAAATCTGCGAAATTGCGGATGGAGATGCAATAATGAGCATATAGGTTCGCCCATATTAACATCTTCCATTCCATATAAACCATATAAGCCTACTCTCTATAAGATCTGTTTAGATTCCTTCTTGCCCTATTTTATACCGCTATTGTAAAAACAATTGTAGCTTCATTTGTTCCGCACTCCATTTTCTTTTTAATTACAGCTTCCCATTTACATCTAACTAGAGTTGATCAAGATTCTTGTATGACTTCTTCAACTCTTTCATGCAACTTTATATACATGTTTATATCTCTTAGTTTTATTTTTATTTTTATTTTTATGCAGAATGAAGTGGAATTCACTGTGAGAGGAAGAAATGGAGGGTGCCGAGAGTAGGAGTAGGCTATGGAAGAACCTAAAGCAACGGCTGAGATTGAAAGGGATGCTCTTTTGTGGGTCCCCTTGGAGTCTAAGAGTGTCCGATATGACCATCAGAGAAGATCAAGAACAAGAACCGGTAACCGGTCAGATCCCGGCACCAGATACGTTGCCATGTGTGGGTCAGTTGCCGGCGGCCGAGGGTATGAACTTAGCGGCGGCGCTGGCGGCGGAGAGGCAATCTCGTGGACCGAGTCCTACCGAAGAGACTCCGGGCGCGGCTTTGAAGTCGTTGATGAGATTGTTCGAAGAAACGGACGGTCTGGATGTGGTTGAGAAGGAAGGAGATGATAAGGTGTGCTGCGTGTGCATGGAGAGAGGTAAAGGCGCGGCGTTTATTCCGTGCGGGCATACCTACTGTAGGGTGTGTTCGAGGGAGCTGTGGTTGAACCGGGGAAATTGTCCTCTCTGCAACCGTCTCATTTTGGAGATACTTGATATTTTTTAAATTCTCTTCATTCACATTTAATTGTTTTCTTTTCATTGGTTTTGTCGAGTATAGTAGAAATTTTGTTTCACAACAAGTAAACTAGTTTGAACATTACTATTCGGTTGGGGCTAGCATTTGGTTCATCTGGTGTCAATCATAGTATTTTTTTCTCATCCCAATCATTTCGATGTAAATAATTTAATTACATCCCATATATTATATATCAACTTTTGACCTTAAAAAGTACAGTGAAAATAATTTAATACCGTTAGATAAATTGTAGTATTTTTTTTATTCTTTCACATTACATGATTTTATATGTTCGATTTTCTAGGAAAAATCAGATATTTTGTCGTTAATCTAAAGGCAGCTTTGGCATTTCTGGGATGTATGCGGTTTCTACAATGTTCATCCAAACCCACACTCATAGCGAACACTTGTTTCCATACGAACTTTTCTAACTCTCAACAAATCCAAATTCTTCTTCTAAGACAATATACCTTCTTCTCCTTTGATTTCAGAAGCACACAAATTAAAAAACATATTCCAATAAAAATTATTTTTTTAAGATTTTAATACATTACTAAATTTTGATGTTAGATTTTAATATAAATTAATCAATATATTTTTCGTTATTAAATGTAAAAATTTACCTGATTAATTTTTGTTAAAATTTAAAATAAAAAATTAGTAATATAATTAAGTCAAGAAAATCGTAAAAATAATCATGTATTTTTAATCTTAAAATGATAGGCTTTAAACGCATTTACTTTCGCACAAATGAATGTAATGTCAAAACCTTAACTATCACATTCCCAATGAAACTAAAGCCCAGAACACGTGTAAATCTATATCTAGATCTGTATGTATGCTAAATTAAAAAGAGCCTAAAACTAAGTGTCATTTTTGAAGTCAATACCCCTATGGGATAAATTAATAATAATTCAACCATTATAAACCCACTCACGTATCATCATGTGTACATGAATGCCTCTTTCTCTCTCACTCTCCATTCGTACAAATGAAGGACTCTTTCTCTACCAATCCTCATCTTTCGTCCGTAAAACATCTTCATTCTCTTTTAATCTTCCCACTTAAAAGTGTATTTTAGAAGATGATAGAAAATTTTCAATTATGTAATTGTAATGAGCAATTCAATCAATACTGGCGTTGCGTGTTATACCCTTAGGGCTCGTTTGGTTCGAGGTTTGGAAAGGGAATTTAGGATTCCTGGAATTTAGAATTCCCCTCATTTAGAATTACAATGTTTGGTTGGAGATTTAAGGGGGAACTTAGAATTCCTAGAATTTAGAATTCCCACGAAATTGGATTCTTCTTTCCCCTCTAAAATGGGGGTAATCCTATATTCCCGAACATATTACCTTACTTTTGTGGTGAGACAAAAATACCATTTCACATAAACTCATACGTACACTCTCTCTCTCTCACACACACACACACACACACACACATACTCTCTCTCTCTCTCTCTCTCTCACACACACACACACACACACACACACACTCACTCACACATATACACTCACTCTCTCGCACACACATACATACACACACTCTCTTTCTCTCTCTCTCACTCACACACATGCTCTCTCTATCTCTCCCACACACACAAACACTCTCTCTCACACACATACACATACACACTCTCTTTCTCGAATTTTTTTTTTATGTGTTCAACGACATCAAGTTTTGATGTCGTCCAATCACATGATTTTTTAAGAAGTGTTCTCTCACTTAATTTAATGATTCATTATCTCATTTTCAAGTGATGATCTCTCACTTCATTTAATAGGAAATAAAATAGTTTACACCATTTATATATAAAAAAAGAATGACATTTTAATACTATAACATTTTTTCTTTAATAACAGTTTTTATATATAAAAATATTACAAAAATGTTTAAATGTTTTTAAAACTGTTTTTTTAAAATAAAAAAGTTAAAAAATAAATTTCTATATAAACTATTAAAAATGTTTTAAATATGTACTATTTTTTTAAAAAGTTAAAAAACGTGTTTTTTAAAACTGTTTTTCATATATAAACATTTTTTTATATATTAACAGTGTTTTATAGATAAAAACTGTAAAAATATATTTTAAATGTTTCTTTAAACTGATTTTTTTATAAAATGTTAATATATATTTCTAATATATAAAAAAAAGTTTTTTTTAATGTTTTTTCTCCATTCAAAAAACTGTTTTTGTACAACAAAACAAATGCAAAAAAAAAACTGTTTGATATGTTAATATATAAACACATTTTTATTTATATAGACACATTTTTTAATGTTTAATAAACACATTTTTTAATGTTTTAAATATGTGCTATTTGTTTAAAACATTAAAAAATGTGTCTTGTTAAACAGTTTTTACATATAAACAGTTTTTTTTTTTTGCATTTTTTTTTGTTGTACAAAAATAGTTTTTTGAATGTTTTTATATTTCTAATAAAAACATTAAAAAAAGTGTTTTTTTATATATTAGAAATATAAACATTCAAAAAACTGTTTTTTTACAACAAAAAAAATTGTTTTTTTGCTTAAGGAAAAAAACGGAAAAAAAAAACCATTTTTTACAACTTTATTTTTCAGGAAAGATTAATAAAAAAAAAGTTATTCAAATTTTTTTTTGTTTTTATTTAAAAACTTTTTTTTTACAACTTTATTTTTTTGTAAAGAATTAAAAAAAAAAGTTACTAAAAACTGTTTATATTTAAATAAAAGTGTAACAAAACACGTTTTTTTAAACTTTTTCAAAAAGTAGTATATATTTAATACCTTTTTAACAGTTTATATAGAAGGGATTTTAGATGGCGGGAAAAAAGAATTCTGCTTGAACCAAACAATGGAAATGAATTGAAGATTCCAGGAATTTAGAATTCCTGGAATTATGAATTCCCATTCCCTTTCCAAACCTCAAACCAAACGAGCCCTTAATGAAAACTAGAATGGTGGTTAATTGTACTTAGCGTATGAGCTTTGGTGGTGGATTTCCTCCTCTTTAACCTTCTATATAGTTGGATGAGGTACTTGATTTTTCTAATTATGCTGGCATGAAAATTTCGACTATATGCAAATATGTAGTGAACTTAGGCCCTCGATTTATGAGGTGGAGGTGGGGGAGGGGGCCGAACTTTATTAGACCGAGACTAACCATCAATTCCAAGGCCACAATAATAAAGACGAGGCTATCCTCTCTAAATTCACATATGAAAAATCGACTGTCGATAGTAATGATATTTTATTTCATTGCCCTTGCTAATTATGGCTACGATTACCATTTTTTAATCCGATTGTTCGTCATCTAAAAATTTAAGATGTTATAGATCTTCGCCAGAGGTAATCTCTATTGTTGCCACTCTCTCACAAATTTCATGTGCCTTTGTTATCAAAGAAAATTAGTTTATGTGAAGGTTTGAGATGAGAACTTATGTGAAGGTTTGGGGTGATGTTTGTGAAAGGCAAACTTGACATATCGACCCACTACCAACCTAAAACTAATAAAGAAACCAATAATGCATCCAATTCTAGTGACTGAATGATAACATATCATTTGAAGCATCACATTTCCTACCGTGATCTCAAATTAAGAAGCTTTCAGTAAGACTTGCAATGTAATTCCGAAAATAATAGTCCGTACACAAAACTTAAGAAAAAAACATGAAATGATAATTGGAGAGGAAATTGCAAATTATGTGGCCCTAATTATAATTGCGTACAACACATTACTTACCTAATCGAAAACTAAGTGAACCCAGTTGTACCTCCACATGATAATTGGAGAGGGACTTACATAACAAAAAGAAACATGAAATAATAATTGGAGAGGGAATTTGCAAACAGATCTTTGAGTAATAAGGAGAACCACTAACCTCAAGACAAAAAAGGAATATGCTCATCACAGAATCAATATGCCCAATAATTATTTGACAACAAATACCCAAAGTTTCACAAAATCATCTGAATAATCTTAAAAGTTTCCCAAATAAAAAAATTAATAGCAAAAAATGGTTAAAATGTGCAAATAAAAAAACATGCAAGATCTAGAATATGAAAAATATAAACTCTGAGAAAACATAACCTAAAAGACCTATGCTCGGGTTCACACTTGAACACTACCTATGCCCAGGTTCATAACATTTAATGTTGAACCAAACATGAAATGTAAATGCACTTTCTTGTAACTTTTAATCCCGACCTAAGTAAAAAAAATCCAGTTGCAACCTAATCCAACACCAAAACATTTTCAACAGGGGATTAAAACGAAATAGGAATATGGAAATGTTGGGCTAAGATGATTAAATCAACAATCACACAGAATGAAACAATACAAATGAACAGTACAAAATGAACAACTCTAAACTGACTGCCACACTGAACAGGGGAATAAATTAATAAAACTGAACAGGAGATTTAACACCTAAACATTTTCAACTCAAAATGAACAACTCAAAATGAAAAACTTAGGGCTGAAATGATTGAGATGTAAATAAAAAAAACATAGGGATAAAACGATTAAATCAATAACCCAAAGATACAATGATTCAAAGATTCAAAGATGAAAATCGTACTGACGATGGGGATGAAGAATCGGGAACCAAAGATGAGCAAAGAGAAAGAGGAAGAAAAAAATGGGGTCAAAAGAGTGGGAATCTAAGATGGGATGAAATATATGGCTACACTTCCTAATTTAGCCTTTATTTTGAATTAAGGTAAAAGATGAGGAACCAATTAATGGCGAGGCAAAAGAGGGAGAAATACAAAAATAAAGGGTCAAAAGAGTAAAATAAAATAAAACAATTTCAACCCTCAATTTCTAGCTTTATTAGCAGAGTCCTTGTAATATCCTTCTATAATCTTTCATTTATATTTTTTGTGTAAATTATACTGAAGTGGGGTTCATGATAATTGTAGGAAAAATTGTGGGTCAAATTGAAGGAAAAAAAGAAATTGGAACTTGGAGGGTTCGAACAACAGTAGGGTCGTTTGAACGAGATATAGGTGTCGTTTAAAGCGAGGTTCAAACGACCATCGCGCGATGTCCCACTGCATTATAGTTTCAAGTCGTGCGAAGGTCGCGTAAAGAAACTTATCGAATGAAAGTGAGAAGTTGTTCGAACGAGGTCATGCCTTGAAAATATTTAAATCATATTGACCTTATGTGTTGTCATATTTCTAGACCTTGATTTGGTATGCTGTTGAACTCAAATGATCCCAGAATGGACAAAACGGGATTTTTTTGGTGTTTTAAGGGTTTTATAAGGGTTGTTTTGGCTCATTTTTGTTGGGGAAATTGGAAGAAGAGAGGTAGAGTGGAGGGGTGGTCTTCCTACACCATTTTCGCCTTCCTACACTCTCCCACCACCATAAATCACCATGCTACCACTACCCCTCCACCTTATATCCCCATATTTGTTATATATTCCACCATATTTGAACCTTATGTACCCAGTTTTACCCTGGTTGAGGAGATATACGAATTTATGGAGTTATTGTTGGGATATTTTTGGAGAAGATGATGGAAGCTTTCATGGAGTTTGAAGGGGTTTTTGATTTGGGAGCTTAGTGAATCACATTTGAAGTATTTTGGAGGATACTTTGGATAAACCCTTGAGGCCACCTTTGGAGGTGGGGGTTGCTCTTCTTACACCAATTTTCTTGCCATCATTTGGAGTCTTTAGAGGTGGGAAAATCTATCCTTAGCATTTAAAACTCTATTTGTATTATTAGTTGTCTTGTTATTAGATTACACAAGTAGAATGCACATGAATAAAAAAGATGGTTTCTAATACATTAATATTAAACATTTTTATAGAATAAAAATGTTGGGAAATGTTATTTATTGAAAATAAAAGTTGAGTAAATATTTCAAAGTTTTAAAATATAAAAATTGTTTTTTTTTAAAATAGTGTATTTTTTGGAATTCTAATGGTGAACATTTTATAAATAAATGTTAGGAAATAATTTTGATTTGCTAAAATGGTTGGTGAAATAATATTCCAAAATTTCTTGCAAAAATGAAGATTTGATGAAAAATGCATATTTGTTGAGTTTGAAAGAATAAAATATCCTTTGGGTGTTGAAATTGCATTTTTACAAAGTATTATAAATTTCTAGAATGAAAAACATATTTAACCCATTTGATAGAATTTTAGGATTTTAAAATCCATCTTCTCATGTATATAAACTCATAGTACTTTGATAATAAATATGCCAACAAGTTTAAAGGATTTATGTTAGGTTTAAATAAGAAATAATAAAAGTAGAAATTCTAGTCTTCAAAGTGTGTGAAAAATAGGTTAAAGATGTGATAACTGTATGGTTGTGAGACTATATGTATTGATAAAAAGGAAATGGTATTTTCTTACAAAAGTAGTCTTTAAGTGTAATTATATTTCTTTAATAAAGAAGTAAAGAAATGTCTAATTTGGAAATATGGTTAGTAACGGTATTGGATAAGTGTTAATGGTTAAGCAATGAGAAGTTGGTGTGTGTAACTTAATAATATTTGAAAGATTAACACTTACGGATTTGAAAAGAAAATAATGGAATAAAGAGGTTTTCAATTTGAGAAGAATGATACTAAAAGATTAAAAGGTGTTAAGATGATAAAAACACTTAAGGAGTTAGTGTGAGTAACTTAATGGTGTTTTGAAAAAATTAACACTTGTGAAATAGAGTAAAATGTGAGTTTGGAAACAAACGGGTAAAATGATAATTTTACTGAAAGTGGAACATTTTTATGAAATAAGAATATTGGAAAAGGTGTTACACAAATTGGTCCTAAATGAACACTATTTTGGAAAAAAAAATCAAAGTTAAAGTGTGAAAGATATAAAATGATAATTTCAAAGTGCAACATATATTGGGGTGAAACCCCCGGTTTGGCTTTAGTCGGGTAAAAAGAGAAAGAAGGAGTAATATGGACATTTGTAAAATGTTAAATATATTAAAAGAAACTCAGATGACACCGTAATAATTAAGGAGGGCTTGGAGCCATTGGGTAAAAGATCCAAAACAACTGGCCAGAGAATATGGTGTGCATAGCCGACATTGTGGACCCCGTTGAAGTATTCGATCATTGGATGATTCCGAGAAAAAGATAAAGGAATAAGAAACATGTCAAAGAATGGGTTGTGTGGTGAAAACTTGTTAAGACAACCTAATTGGAATGAAATAATAAATGTTCCGGTAAAGGGTAAAATGGACAAGTAATTGTGAAGTTGATTAATGTCCATAAGGTATGAAAAAAGGTAAAGTAAGTGGGTAAATGGGTGGTTGAGTTACCTAAGTAGTTCAACCCATAATTAACACAAGAATGTGTTAGAAAGGTTTTCAGAGATTAAGTAAGTATTTTCTAACATGGTGTTCGCGTATGTTAAAAGGTGTTTTTAATGAAAATACTAATGTGGATTGGTTAAAATAAAAAGGATAATTTTGGTAAAGAAATGGTTTTCGATTAATTCAAGTAGAGTTATTTCAAATGTTTAACCATGTGTGTTAAATAAAAGGATGAATGTCAAAGTGGGAAAAAGGAAGTCTTTTACAAGACTAAGGTGAATTAATCTAGATAAATAAGTTTTTTCGTAAGAAAACTGTTTCATGCATTAAGTATATGTATATGTATGCTTATATATGTATACAAGGTAGTTGCATGTGCACGTAAGTATAGTGTGTTAGAGTCTTCTTTTTTTCGTTCGATTCTATATTGCATTTGTGTATTTCCCACTGAGCATTTGGCTCACTCCCTCGTTTTGTTACGGTAGGTTAGGTGTGGTTTTGTATTTTGAGACCGTTATACAAATAAGTAATCTCTTTTTCAATTACGTTAGTAGCTCTATATACTTGGACTCTCGGGTCTCTCCATAGTTCCCCCACGTAGTTTAATTTGAAATCGAAACCGCATGCTAAACAAGTGAAAGGTTAATTAAAATAAAACTAGACTAGCAACATTATGTAGGTTATTTTATTGCACTTCACACCTAACGCTCGGGTCGGACCGGATTGACTTCGGGTAACCCATAAATTCGGACTGGAGTATTAAAAATGGTAACAGAGCTCTAGGTTCAAGCTTCCTTTTGGGAGTGACGTGGTGAGGTCAGTATTGCATCTTTCAATGTCGGTGTTGGTTTGGGACAATCACGCTAGTCTGCTAATGGTTTAGTTCATGTCCTCGATGGTAGAGTTGAAGAGGTTAGCATGACAAATAAGTTAGTGCCAAGTGTCACGTGATCAAGTCGATAGTTGTTAAATCACTTTCACGCTTATGATTAAAAATTTTAGTAATTTACGGGTGTCCATGCAAGTCAATAGTGGAGACACCGTGGTTGTTAGTGTGAGGTGCTTATGTTTCAATCCTCGATGAGGTAGGGCCTTTTGAAAAGTTAATAGAGTGGGATGACTCCCATTGGACAGGTGGCACAAATTAAATATAGTCAACAATATAGGTTGAGGGTTAGGGTGTCGTGACTAATCACTGATGATTGATAATTAAAAGGTATATAGCCCTTAGGTGAAGCACTCACGGGTCGTAAATGTCGATGATGTAATTAGGCAAATTGGATGCTTGGGGTTATATCACGATTGATGGTAGTCCGGTGAACATATGAAGTAGTGTAGGCCAATAGCTATAACATCGTGATCCTTTGCGTGAGATGTATTGTGTGGTAACTTTGATGATGGGAGTAGTCTTGGTAGTGGCAACAGTGAGTAGTGTTCGTTGCGACGTAGTTGTGAAGCTTGTGTAATTCAAATATGAAGGTTAGATAACTCATTGACGTTCATGAGTATTGATTCTGTAGTGAGAATGTATTGGGTCCCTTGGTTGAGGAATTGGGGTTAGTGTATCTTGATTATAATGTGGTACTGAGGAATAGGATCCCTCGTGGCGTCCGTGGTGTAGTCCTTGGTATTTCTAGGCAATAACTGACGTTCCATATCCTATTAAGATCTATATAGTCGTGTTAACTTATGGATTAGCACATGGTATGATGTTAACACAATGAGGAAATTTAATTGTCATGGTTGGACATTCATGGAGGATTAGGTGAGGCAGATCTTGAGATTTATAGGTTGTAGGCGACGTCCTGTACCCTGCCATAATACTTAGTGATGTTGGTTGTGGATTGTACGTGGCTTATGGTCACAACCATTTGGGTGAAAGATAAGATCATTGTCTAAGTGTAAAATCTCGTTTCAGCAGCCGAAGTGATGGATAGGTGTGAGGCGATCCTAGTGTGAGAGTAGTTTATAGGCATTTGGGATGACCATATGACTAATTATGTGTGGCATTATTGGGAACAAAAATCGACTTGTTGTGACGTCTTGAGGTGTTCTATGGTTAAGGTGCGCCATGTGTGGAAGCTTTTGGACCAGTGTATTGGGAGCACCAGGTAATCACGAAGTGGGTATTGAAATGTTTGTAGAGCGCACCTATAATGATAAAGGTATGGATGATGAAATCTTATCGGGTCTTGATAACGGTTACATGGAATGTGTTTGGTGTACTTAAGAGACCAGTTAAGTCCAGTATTACAGAGCATTAGCATCATAGTAATGATTGTGTTGAGGGATAGGTAATTATCTTAGATTGGTGATTGAAGTTTAGAAGAGTCTTATAGTGTACGTGCCGGGTGTGTCTTCTCGAATCGGCACAAATGAGTGGTCTAATCTCTAAAGTAAGCTGAAAGTTTGTGTTGTTATAGGCATAATACTTGAAAGTCAAGAAATAACTAGTATTGGTGTTATAATACTCGGTTTCGAGATGTACTAGGAAATGTATTCGAGAATTAGGGTGATGACACCTTGTAGAGACTTGAAGATGGCAAATAAGGTGGGGTAACACCAAAACATGATTATAATGTCGACATGTGTCGATAGCATATGCTAGGGTAGCCTTATCAATGTAAGGACTAGTTTTTGGCATTGAGTGAAATGAATTCAAGCATATGGCGTAGGCTCACTCTTGTAAATCACAGTCGGACGCTTATGGGCAGAATTTCTCGAGACAGTTGCTTGTTCCTTCTGACTCTCGTGTGTCCCTTTCAGTTTCGATAACTGGGATTGATATTCTCATATCTATGGTGACTCAGATTGGTACCATATCATGGTACGACACAGTTGGGCCTGGTAGAGTGCAGTGGACCGGGTATGGTCAATGCAGCTCGATAATTGGGTGCGCCCCACTAAGGTATTATTGATATTCCATAAAGTTCTGTGTATGAGTGACCGCGCTTTCGACTAAATAGTTTGCTCGTAGTATTGGCTTTTTTTTAGGATTAGCGGCCTTTCGACTGGCCAACATGGCAATCAGTGGCTCTCGTTGAAAGAGAGGGATGGTGACTTGAGGATATGGTATAACACTAAAAATTAAGGAAGAACTTAGCATACGATGTTGCTATTCCATGAAGAGTGGATTAGAGTAAGGCTCTAGCGTGTGTTCAAATGCGAGATGCCTAGAGTAGTACTAGGGTCGTCAGAGTGACATAACGGAAAGTGTAAGCCTAGCGTACAATGATGATTTAATAAGTATATTACTTATTGGAGTGAGAAATTAGCATTGTGTGTCTATGGGAAAGCTCATGCAAGTTATGTGGTCAGGATAGCTTAAAAATTTGTGGGATACTTCCTGAAATAGACATGATTTTTTTATGATGAATAAGACGATTGGTTGTATTACGATTCACTTTGGGTGAGTGTCGATCGCTAGAGAGGATTTTTCCGTGGAGGCGTCGGTATGCCTTGGGCACTAGCAAAGGTGGTGCTAGAAATTATTTATACATGATTATAAAGTGAGTGGAGACTCGGAGTCCAAAATGTAACGTTCATAGTTAGGGAGATGGTGAGTGTTGATACCAAATTTAGTCTGCTGACATGGACCCATCATTTGAAGACACGTGTCAACCAACGTGGTAATTATAAATACCTCTACCGATCAACTCATTGCCACCAAGCTACTCGAGCACCACGAGCAACTCATACATTCCGAATAGCTCAAACGTACCAATCAACTTAGGCTCCTCGAGCATCTCATGGGCCCCGAGCAACTCAAGCGTGTCGAGCTACTTAGACGGTCCGAGAAGCTTAAGCGGTCCGAGCTACTTGGCGTACAGAACACTCAAATCAGGATAATCAAAGAGGCGACTGCGCATTAAATGCTCATTATTATCGTACATATGTATATGTTTACTAGATAACAGCGCATTGTCCTTGGACAGGTACAACCTCAAGGCTATAAATACATTGTAACCTCCTCATTAAGGGGGGATCGAAATTCCTTGGGAAACCACTTGTCAAGAATTCTAGGCAAACAGTCAGTAATACAAAAATAGTGGACGTAGGCCATTTCCTTAAAGCTGAACCACTTTAAAAATCTCTTATTTCATATTAATTTATTTATATTTATTCGTGATTAAAATAATTAGATCAAATCTAGTTTCTTACATCAACAGATTGGCGCCGTCTGTGGGAAACGACTGCAATTACCGTTTTTCACCAAAACAACTCATCATCAATGGCTGATAATCCAGAATCCAGTAATCAAAATACTGGCATCCCTCGAAATCCATCTACTCTCCCAAAATTTTCAGATCTGGCTGGTATAATGGCTAATTTGGCCCAAGGCCAGACGACTATGCCAGAAACCATGCGACAGCTTATATAAACCGTTCAAGGCGGAGTGCCGGCTCAATCAGGACAACGAAGTGTTCAGAGAAATACTCGTTTACCCTCTTCGCGAACTAGGCAAATGTTTTTTCCAGAAGAATCTCGATCCAGACGTACCGATTCATATCGTACTGAGAGATCTAATGATCCTTCTTATCAACCTGGATGGACTTCCTCAGTACGAGCTACAGACACTCAATAAAACGTCACTCTATCTCCAGAGAGGACAAGTGCTCTTGAAAGATTGAGTAGAGTCTCTCCTTTTAATCATTTGGTCCCTAGGAGGAATAGAAGTCCCCCTAGGATTGTGTCAAGGAACTCTCAATGGCCATATAATCTAAGGGAAGGCTTTGCCCAATCACGACCAACTAGTCGTCATGAAAGATCCCAAGAGGCAAATTCAATACGATCAGTTACTCGAACCATTAGGCCCGATGAGGGAAATGATGCATGGAAAGGATTTATTCAGAGGTTAGAATATAAACTAGGGGAAATGGCTAAGGCCAAGAATCCTCTACAAAGAACTTTTGTCCAAGGAACATCGTTTGTACAGGCGATTGTGGATTTCCCCACACCATCAAAATTCAAAGCTCCTATGGTGACGCCTAAATATGATGAAAAAACTGACCCTGCCCTTCATATAGAACAATACCAAGATGCTGTCGATATCTATGCAGTTCCAGATGAGATGAGATATAGGGCATTTTCAGGAACTCTTACCGGATCTGCTCAGATATGGTATAACAACCTTCCTCGGAGGAAAATCGCGACTTTATTTCAACTAGCAGAACTCTTTATTGGGAATTTCTGTTTTGGAGCAAAGCCAGTCAAACGAGTAGCACACTTGCTAAGCGTTAGACAAAAGACAGGTGAAAGCACCAGGGACTATATTACTCCTTTTAATAATGAGAAACTGGAAGTAATTGATTACGAGGAGAAAACAACAATTACTGCTCTGATGAGTGGATTGTTGCCGGATAAATTATACTACACTTTAGCCAAGGATCCGCCTAGGGCCATGGCTGAACTGATGGCAAAAGCAGCCAAAATCATGAATGTCGAGGAGGCTATGGCTGCTAAGAAGAATGCAGATACTAAGGAAACTAAGGTCGAGGCTGACAAGACTGAGACGAAAGATCAAAAGAATAATGGTAGCAACAGGTGGTCAAAAGCAAAGCAAACACTGGAACAGTTGAAGAAGTTTGGAAACTATACTCCTTTGAAGGTAGAAATAAACCACATTCTAGAAGAGATTAAGAATAGCGAGGAGCTAACCTGGTAAAAAAAAATGAAGGTAGATCCTGACAAGAGGAATAAGTCCAAATATTGCGAGTTCCATAAAGACCATGGTCACACGACTAAAAATTGCATAGCTCTCCAGAATGAAATTGAAGCACTCATCAGATGAGGAAAGCTGGATAAATATGTTGATCATCAAAATGGTGGAAAAAGTAATGACCGAGCAAGGCAAAGTTCTAGATCTCCTCGTCGAGCAAAATAAGACAAGAAGAGAAGTCATAAAGAAGACCCAAAAGATGACCAAGATGACCCCGATCTCCCCAAAAGACTAAAGCAACTAGAACGTGAGGTATTTTCAATACATTTTGGATCATTTGAGTGCAATGTTATTACAGGTGGAGATGCAGGAGGTGGGGACATGACTGCATAGAGGAAAGATTACCTCAATGAGGCTCAAGCTTGCTCGTACATTCAGCGAATAAACTTGGCCGAAGATGATCGCCCGAGGAAGGTGAATAAAGATAAACTAGTCATTGGTTTCTCTAAAAATGACCTGGCAGGCGTATTGTATCCTCATGACGATCCGTTAGTAATCAAGATGAGAATGAAGGAAGTGGTGATTTCACGGGTATTAGTGGATAATGATAGCTCGACAGACATCATGTTCTACCCCTGTTTTGATAGTTTGAATCTAAAGCTATCCCAGTTGGAGCCATATCATAGGCCCCTCCTTGGTTTTACTGGCGAGAAGGTTTTTCCCCTTGGGACGATCAAGTTGGATATACTTATCGGTACATGGCCTGCTTGCCGAACAGAAATAGTACATTTTTTTTATAATGGATAAAAATGTCCAATCAGCTTACAATATCATCATAGGAAGAGTAGGCCTGAAGAAGTTCGAAGAAGTGCCATCTACTGTACATCAATGTTTAAAATTCCCAACCAATTTTGGAGTGGGAGTTGTGAAAGGCGACAAAAAGGTAGCTCGAGAATGCGACTATTCATCTACCGAGCAGGAGGAGCGTGAAGAATCCAGGAAGAAGACTACTACTTATCAGGTAGATGAAATAGAAGATGCGGAGATTAAAACTTTAGCCCCTAGAGATGAATCTCATCTCATTAAGGGCCAGGTCGTGGAGGCTACCGAAAATATCATTCTGGACGACGAGCATCCAGAACGAACAACTCAAATTGGTGCATCACTAGATGTATCAATAAAATAAGAGCTGATAGCATTTCTAAGACGCAGAAAGGAGACGTTTGCATGGAGTCACGAAGATATGCCAGGGATAGACCCAAATTTCCTGTGTCACGAGCTCAACATGAACAAGGAAATCAAGCCAGTGAAGCAACGAAGAAGATTATTCAGTCCCGAGAAGAACCAAGCCATACAGGAAGAAGTAGAGAAACTGAAAAAGCCTAATTTATTAAGGATGTCAAATATCCTGATTGACTAGCAAATGTGGTAATGGTGAAGAAGAAAAACAACAAGTGGAGGATGTGTGTGGACTTCACTAATCTTAATAAAGCCTGCCCAAAGGATCATTTTCCTTTGTCTCGAATCGATCGGTTGGTGGATGCTACCTCGGGACATGAATTATTGAGTTTCATGGATGCTTATTCTTGTTACAACCAGATTAAAATGAAGCCTGAAGACAGGTAGAGTACCTCTTTTATCACCCCAAGGGGAACTTATTGTTATAATGTTATGCCTTTTGGACTTAAAAATGCAGGTGTAACATATCAGCGGATGATGAATAAGGTGTTTGCAGAACAAATTAGTCATAACATGGAGGTTTATGTTGATGATATGCTGACGAAGAGCAAGAAAGCTGCTGATCATCTAGTTGACCTAGGTCAGACCTTTGATCAACTAGAAAAATATCAAATGAAGCTAAATCCCATGCATATTCGGAGTACGAGAAGGCATGTTTCTCGGATATATTGTTAACCAACGAGGAATCGAGGCAAACCCTGAAAAGATCAAGGCTCTATTGGAGCTACGATCTCCAACTACGAAGAAGGAAGTACAAAGTCTCATAGGACGAGTTGCAGCACTTAACAGATTTGTATCACGAGCAACAGACAAATGTCTCCCATTCTTCAAAACACTCCGAAAAACTTTTGAGTGGAATGATGAACGCGAGGAGGCCTTTCAAGAGTTGAAAAAAGTATCTGGGACACCTCCACTATTATCTAGACCAGTGATGGGAGAAAGACTATACTTATATCTGACAGTTTTAGAAAATGCAGTGAGCTCGGCATTGATAAAAGTGGAGGATGGAGTACAAAAACCAGTCTATTACACCAGCAAAGCTTTCCGAGGAGCAGAAATCAGATATCCAAGGCTGGAGAAATTGCCACTAGCACTAATTTAAGCAAGCAGAAGAATGAGGCCATACTTCCAAGCCCATACTATAGTGGTGTACACCGACATGCCATTAAGGCAAGCTCTGCATAAGTCAGAAAAATCAGGAAGATTGATGTACTGGGCGATGGAACTCGGTGAATATGATATAATTTATGAGCCTAGGTCGTCGCTCAAAGGGCAGGCAGTGGCGGAACTTATCGCAGAATTTACTCAAGAAAATGCCTTCGAAGAACAGGAGTTGAGTACAGATCAACCTGTAGATGTTATAGGATCATCAAATGTAAAACCCGACCAACTTACATTGGTAGGCAAGTAGTAAGAAATTCCAGTCGAGCAAGAAAATATGACTGACGAGCAGTGAGAAGTACTGGAGGAGGAAAAAAGGAAGTACCAGATATTCCACCGAGGAACTCTCTCTGATCAAAATTTTGATGATAAGTTACCCATATGGAATTTGTATGTGGATAGCTCTTCATGCACTACGGGCAGTGGAGCAGGGATTGTTTTGAAAAGTTCGGATGAGATTGATGTGGAGTATGCTCTGTGCTTTCAATTTAAAGCTTCTAATAATGAGGCCGAATATGAAGCAATGATCGTGGGACTAAACCTGGAAAAAACCATGAAGGCAGAGAAAGTCGTTGTGTACAGTGACTCTCAGTTAATTATAAATCAAATTCTGGGGGAGTATGCAGCAAAAGGAGAATTAATGATCAAGTATCATGCCAAACCAATGGAGGTTGTATCAAGTCTTACTGCAGTTTTGTTGATTAGAATACCAAGATTGGAGAATGCATGAGCGGACGCACTAGCTCGATTGGCATCAGCCACATGCACCGAGATACGAAGAACAATCCCAATAGAAATCCTAGTTGGTCGGAGCATAGACGAAGATCTAATGATGAATTTCATTGCCCTCGACTTAGGACCATCTTGGATGGATCCCATCAGGGCCTATATTGAAGATGGGACTTTACCAACTGATAAACTCGAAGCCAAGAAATTAAAGTTTAAAGCTCTCGTTATGTATTGACCACTGGCATTTTGTACAGACGAGGAGTTATAGAAGGGCTACAAAGATGTGTCCATCCCTCTAATGTGAAAGATTTGATCGAAGAGGTTCATGAAGGGTCTTGTGGAGCCCATATAGCTGGTCGAACGCTCTTACGAAGAATAACCACGCAGGGGTACTACTGGCCGATAATGAGAGCTGATTGTGCAACTTATGCTAAGAAGTGCGACAAATACCAACTCTTCTCATCCATCCGAAGAACTCCCCAGGCATTGTTAACACCCATAACATCCCCTTGGCCATTGTCCATGTGGGGGATAGACTTGGTCAGGCCACTCCCAACGACCCGGGGAAGATTCAATACCTTGTGGTTGCTATGGATTATTTTATAAAATGGGTAGACGTTGAGCCTCTTATTGATATGACATACGACAAAGTCTATCAATTCATTTGGAAAAACATTATTTGCAGATATGGTCTCCCACATGCATTCATTACTGACCATGGAACCCAATTTCACAACGAGGAGTTTGCTGCATATTGTCATCAATCCAATATACTGAAAACCCATTCTGCACCAGGTCACCCCCAGAGCAATGGACAAACTGAGGTGACAAATAGAACGCTACTAAATGGATTGAAGAAACGACTAGATAGTGTAAAATAAAATTGGATTAATGAACTACACTCTGTGTTGTGGGCTTATCGCACCACACCGCAAACAGCAACTGGAGAGTCCCCATACATGCTGGCATTTAGGAGTGAGGTTGTCATACCTGCTGAATTGGGTCTACCTACGCATAGAGTACTAAATTTCAATTCTCCTGTCAGTGACTTGATGAGAAGATTAGACCTAGATATGCTCGAAGAAGTTAGGGAAGAAGCAGCAATCAGGAATACAGCATATCAACAACGAACAACTTTGTTCTATAATAAAAGAGTGAAGAAGTGTGATTTGAAGGAAGAGGATTTTGTGTTGAAGAAAGTGATCCAAAAGCACAACAAACTAGAAGCCAACTGGCATGGACCCTACAGAGTAACAAAAATTGTTCGCCCAGGGACATACATGATTGAAACCTTGGAAGGAGAAGAATTCAAGAATGCATGGAATGCAGAGCATCTGCGCAAATATTATCAGTAATTGTAAATCATATGTAATGCAGTTTATTCAATATGAATAAAGTGATGCTTCATCCAGTTTCTTTCTTTGCTAAATTTTTTTCGAAATATTAGTTCTACACACTACACATCAAATTCAGAGCAATTACCACCAACTCTGGTTGGTTGGGAATCAATTACCACCAACTCCGGTTGGTCGGGAATCAATTACCACCAACTATGGTTGGTTGGGAATCCATTAACACCAACTCCGATTAGTCGGGAATCAATTAGCACCAACTCCAGTTGGTCGGGAATCAATTACCACCAACTCCGGTTGGTCGGGAACCAATTACCACCAACTCCGATTGGTCGGGAATCAATTATCACCAACTCCGGTTGGTCGGTAAACAAATTACAAACAACTTCGGTTGATTAAACTAAGCAAGAACATGGGATGAAAATCATTTCATTGCTTAGACCCAAAGAGTGAAAAGTCACTATAATCAAACAATAAAAAGGACAAGTTCTAAATGTACACATATTCACAAACAAACAAGCAAGGATATTCTGCAAATTACTTCATTCAAAACAAGAAGAATTACATATGCTGTGAAAATCATTCAAAACAAAAAGAATTACATATACTCTGAAAAATACATTTCATAAAAAATCCTATTCTATCGATTTTTTCCCTCCTGCCTTTGAAACAGGTCTATTCCAGCAGGAGGGTCATCTAAGGTATAAGGAGAATTTATAAAATTTACATCTCTCAGCATTCTAACATTCATCACAGAGGGCCGATCAAGCAAATGCTCTGGGTGAGATATATCAACATTGGCATGAAGACTGTAGTCGCTAAGATATTTGGAGATTAAGCATCGAGGAATTGCCCGAGCAGGTATACAACTAAAATCAAGCTTAAAAGGAGGCACGGGCAAATCGAGCACTCTAGGCTCATAATAATCCCATAAGTAGTGTCCTTGCTCCAGTTGTAGCACACATATAGCATTCAACCATCCCTGCTTGTACCCTTCATTATTCGACTGCTGGATATGATCATCAAGATGGTACAGAGCTTCATTATACCCAGCCATCCAAAATTCTTTGGGTTGTTTGTGGAATTGTTAAGTTAACCTATCCAGTTGCTCGTGGAGATTCTTCACCAAGATTTCCTTACTTTACAAGGTAGAGCTCTAAGTAGTAAGTTGTTCGCTAGGACTCAAAATTTTCTTAGACATTTTTGCTAAGGCTTGGTTCTTTACCATCAACTAAAAAGCCTGATTCTCTAAAGCAGATTGCATTCTAGATTCTTCAATGGTGACCCGACTAGCCCTAACTCGTCCAAAAGAAGAAGAACTTGCTCGTCCACGAGTAGATGAGGAGGGTCCAGCCCTTTTTAAAGTTTCTAACTCATCTCTTAAGTTGGCATTTTTTACCTCCAAGAAAGAGAAACCTTCATCATTAACAGGGACCAAGGCTCCCGAGGAAGATGCTACAGATTTGAGTCGTGTTATCTCTTCTTGCAAAGCAATGTTTTCTTGCTCCAACAGCTTAGCGATTTGCATGTGCTCTTCAACCTCAACCTCAAAGCAATGTTGAAGGTTGAGAGGCAAGTTCAGCAGGTCTCTCAGAAGAACTTTTCTTTAACCTCCTCGGAGGAGCAGGGGCATTTTCAACTAAAGACGTTGTCTTCGTTGGTGATATGACAATAACCTCACTCAGAGGAGAGATAACAACAGTCTTACTTGGAGCCACAGGGGGCTTCTCGCCAGTCTTCTTGGCAGCAGCAGGAGGAAGTGCATCAATGGTTCTCACCCATTCTTCTGGGACATCTTGTTTAATTTTCTTTGCCTCTACATTGGTAGAAGTAGATTTATCAAAGAAGGCAGGAGCTCTTCTTTTCTTTATTAGATCACTGATGGGAATACTCGATTCAGAGGAATAACCCTCTACGCTAGACTCAGAGTCTGGTACTTGGTCAAGATTAACAACCACTGGATGAGCAGTGAAAGACGGAGTATAGCTCTTATATTGCAACAAATAAGAGGCAGATCTAATATGTTCCTCGACAATAGATTAATGCAAATCCTAGATAAGTTTCAAATGATTTAAATTAACGTCGGCTTCTTTTGGAGGTTTTCTTTTACTGTCAACTATAGCAAATAAAATAAATGTCAGTGATACATTTTATCAAACACCAAGAAAATAAGATTTCAAAAAATAAAAACAACCTATTCCATTTCCATAAGGGAGACACCTGGGACCCTGGTATACATCATCTCCATTCAATGGAGCATGTTGCCAATTTTTCATAACAACCCCATGCTCAAAATAATCCCTATTGGCATCTGGAAGATTGACAACTAAATCCCTATTCAAAAACCTAGTTTTTAAATAGAATGTGGAATCACTGACAACCCATCTATAGCAGTACATAATCTCTAGAATCCCTAAACGTGTTCCATGGAGTTGGTTCAATATATGTACACCATTAACTATCCTCCAGGTATTTGGAGCTATTCTTGCAGGTACAACATCAAAATATTGGCAGAACTCCAAATATAGGGGGTTTGGTGGAAAAGAAAAACTACATTCGGCCACAAAAAGTCTTGGGAACCAATATCCCTTAGCCAAAGAAAAATAATCAGAAGGTTCAGAAAGTTCTTCCAAAATAACCCACGAAGGGATTGAAAATTTAGAAAAAAATTTGTTCAAAGACTCAACAAGATAAACCATGATGAACAATGTAAAATAAAAGAAAGGGAAGAAAATATTATAAGGAGAAAGAGATCAGGAAACAATGAACAACAAAAAGAACGAAGGCACAAGACAGAGAGAAAATGAAGAGTTGAAAGATACAGATTTGAAAGGTAAGAGACGATAGGATTTCTGCCTCGCTTAAATAATTTACATCGGGAATAGAGAAAATCAATGATTACAAGGGAGAACGTTTGCGTATTCGGCGACTAAGAAGAAAAAAGGGGCACAAATATCGAAGCGGTCATGAACATTCAAAATATTTATGAGGCCTGATACTATGAATTCAAAAAGGAGTTATATACAATGATCGTTTTCCTAAAAATCATACAAACCAATAATTTATGCAGTTTTCAAGCAGAATGTCCCATATTTTTCTTCGACATCAAACTATGAAACATTGGGGGTTTCTGTTGATACCAAATTTAGTCTTCTGACATGGACCCATCATTTGAAGACACGTGTCAACCAACGTGGCAATTACAAATACCTCTACCGATCAACTCATTACCACCGAGCTACTCGAGCGCCACGAGCAACTCATACATTCCGAACAGCTCAAACGTACCGATCAACTTAGGCTCCCCGAGCAGCTCATGGGCCCCGAGCAACTCAAGCGTGCCGAGCTACTTAGACGGTCCGAGTAGCTTAAGCGGTCCGAGCTACTTAGCGTACATAACACTCAAATCAGGATAATCAAAGAGGCGACTGCGCATTAAATGCTCATTATTATCATACAGATGTATATGTTTACTAGATAGCAGCGCATTGTCTTTGAACAGGTACAGCCTCAAGGCTATAAATACATTATAACCTCCTCATTAGGGGGGGACCGAAATTCCTTGGGAAAACCACTTGTCAAGAATTCTAGGCAAACAGTCATCAATACAAAAACAGTGGACGTAAGCCATTTCCTTAAAGCTGAACCACTTTAAAAATCTCTTATTTCATATTCGTTTATTTATATTTATCTGTGATTAAAATAATTAGATCAAATCTAATTTTTTACATCAATAGTGAGCGTTAGAGCATGTCGCATGTTGTGTATTTGGTGACAAATTTCGTATGGAGGCGCATAGTGGGACCTTGGTATTTAGAACTTCAACGATTTTATCTTGGAGAGTTTCTATGGATTAAAATAAAAGTTGGTGAACACCGTAAGCTTAAAGAATGACGGATTGAGAATTTTGGTGATGAAATTCCCCAATGAGGGAAGTTTGTAATATCCTCCTCTACTCTTCCATTTAAATTTTTGTGTAAATTATACTGAAGTGGGGTTGATGATTATTGTAGGAAACATTGTAAGTTAAATTAAAGGAAATAATGAAATTGGAACTTGGAGGGTTCGAATGATAGTAGGGTCATGCAAATGAGATATAAGTGTCGTTTGAAATGAGGTTCAAACGACCTTCGTTTGAGGTCCCACTGCATTACAGTTTCAGGTCACACGAAGGAAATTATCTAACGAGAACGAAGTCATTCAAACGAGGCTCATGTCGTTGAACGACGTGCTTTAAAAATGTTTAAATCAGTTTGCCCTTATGCACTGTCACCTTTCTAGCCCTTAATTTGGTGTGTTGTTGAGCTCAAATCAGCCCAGAATGGGAAAAGCGGGATTTTTAGGTGTTTTAAGGATTTTATAAGGGTTGTTTTGGGTCATCTGTATTGGGGAAATTGTAATAAGAGAGGGAGAGTGGAATGGGTGGTCTTCCTCGACCATTTTAGCCATCCTACACTCTCTCACCACCACAAACCACCATGCTACCACCACACCTCCACCTTATATCCCCATCTTTATTATATATTCCACCATATTTGAACCTTATATACCCATTTCCACCATGAATGAGGAGAGCGGCAAATTTATGGAGTTATTTTTGGGTGATTTTTGGAGAAGATGATGGAAGCTTTCATTGAGTTTGAAGGGATTTTTGATTTGGGAGCTTATTGGAGCACATTTGGAATATTTTGGAGGATACTATTGGTAACCCCTTAAGGCCACCTTTGGAGGTGGGGGTTGCTCCTCCTACACCAAATTTATTACCATCATTTGGAGTCTTTAGAAGTGAGAAAATCTATCTTTAGAATTTAAGACTCTATTTGCACTATTACTAGTCTTGTTATTAGATTACACAAGTAGAATGCACATGAATAAAATGATGGTTTCTAATAAATTAATATTAAATATTTTTATGGTATAAAAATATTGAGAAATGTTATTTGTTGTAAATAAAGGTTGAGTAAATACTTCAAAGATTTGAAATATAAAAATTGATTTATGAAAATAGTATATATTCTAGAAATTTATTGGTAAACATTTTATGAAATAAAATGTTGGGAAAGGATGTTGATTTGCTAAAATGGTTGGTGAAATAATATGCTAAAGTTTCTTGCAAATATTAAGATTTGATGAGAAATGGATATTTGCTGACTTTGAAAGAATAAAATGTCCTTTGAGTGTTGAAAATGAATTTTTGCTAAGTATTATGAATTTCTAGAATGAAAAACATGTTTAGCCCATTTGATAAGATTTGAGGATTTAAAATGCATCTTCCCATGTATATAAACTTGTAGTACTTTATTAATAAATATGTTAACAATTTTAAAGTGGTTTTTGTTGGTTTTAAATAAGAAATAATAAAAGTAGAAATTCTAGTCTTCAAAATATTTGAAAATGGGCTAAAGGTGTGATGAATGTAAGATTGTAAGACTATATGTATTGATAAAAAGGAAATGGTATTTTCTTATAAAAGTAGTCTTTAAATGTAATTAGATTTATTGAATAAAGAAGTAAATAAATGCCTAATTTGGAAATATGGTTAGTAACGATGTTGGATAAGTGTCAATGGTGAAACATTGAAAAGTTGGTGTGTGTAACTTAATAATGTTTGAAAGATTAACACTAATGGATTTGAAAAGAAAATAATGGAATAAAGAAGTTTCCAATTTGAGAATAATGACAGTCCAAGGTTAAAAGGTTTTAAGATGTTAAACACACTTAAGGAGTTAGTGTGAGTAACTTAATGGTGTTTTGGAAAAATTAACACTTGTGAAATGGAGTTAAATGTGAGTTTGGAAACAAACGGGTAAAATGATAATTTTACGTAAAGTGAAATAAAAATATTGGAAAAGGTGTTACAAAATATGGTCCTAAAAAATGATAATTTAAAAGTGTAACACAAATTGGGGTAAAACATCGCGTTTGGCTTCGACCGGACAAAATGAGAAAGAAGGAATAATGTGGATATTTGTAAAATGTTAAATTCATAAAAAGGAACTCAAATGAAACCGAGATAATTAAGGAGGGCCGAGAGCCTTGGGGTGAAAGACCCAAAACAACTGGACAGAGAATATGGTGCGTATAGCCGGTGGTGTGGAGAGCATTTAAGTATGTGGTTATTGGAAGATTCCGAGAAAAAAAATAAAAGAATGAGGAACATGTCAAGAAATGGGTTGTGTGGTGAAAACGTGTTAAGACAACTTAACTTGAATGAATTAATATATGTTCCGATAAAGGGTAAAATGGACAAGTAAGTGTGAAGTTGATTAATGTCCATAAGATAAGAAAAAAGGTAAAGTAAGTGAGTCAATGGGTGGTTGAGCAACCTAAGTGGTTCAACCCATAATTAACACAACAATATGTTCCAAAGGATTTCAGAGATTAGGTAAGTATATTATAACACAGTGTTTACATGTATTGAAAGGGTGATTTTCAACAAAAATACTAATGTGGATCGGTTAAAATAAAAAGGGCAATTTCATAAAAGAAATGGTCTTTGGCTAATTCCAGTGGAGTTATTTCAAATAATTAACTGTGTGTTACATAAAGAGATGAATGTCAAAGTGGGAAAAAGAAAGTCTTTTATAAGATAAAGGTGGATTAATCTGGATAAATAATATTTTTTGTAAGTAAACTGTTTCATGCATTGAGTACATGTATATGTATGCTTATATTTGTATACAAGGTAGTTGCATGTGCATGTAGGTGCAACGTGTTAGAGTCTTCTTTTTGCCACTCGATTATATACTGCATTTGAATATTTACCATTGAGCATTTGACCCACTCCCTTATTTTATTACGGTAGGTTGGGTGCGGTTTCGTATTTTGATAGCGTTATGTAAGTATTTCTATATACTTGGACTTCGTGGTGCTCCCCATGGGTCCATCACGTAGTGTAATTTAAAATCGAAATCGAATGCTAAACAAGCGAAATATTAATTAAAATAAAACTGGACTAGCAACATTATGTAGGTTGTTTTATTGCACTTCACACCTAACGCTCAGTTCAGACCAGGTTGATTACTGGTAACCCACAAATTCGGACCGGAGCATTACAAAAGGTATCAGATCTCTAGGTTCAATGTTCCTTTCGGGAGTGACGTGGTGAGGTCGATATTGGATATTTCTATACCGTTGTTGGTTTATGCCTATCACGTCTGTTTGGTGACGGTTTAGTTCATGTCCTCGATGGTAGAGTCAAAGAGGTTAGTATGACAAGTAAGCTGGTGCCAAGTGGCACGCGATCAAGTCGATAGTTGTTAAATCTCTTCCGCACTTCTGATTAGAATTTGTAAGAGGGTAGTTTAGAGGCGTATCCCCTTTTTTGAGTATAGTAATGGGAAGTTAATTAAGAAGCACCTTTGACTAAGTAAAACCTGCAATCACAAATCTATAGATATAAACTCAGTTTGAACTTGCAATAACTCTCGTATATAACTCAAGAAAAATAATAAAGAAACTCAGAAGTAACACATTTGGAGAGAAAGAAAAGTGAGCACCCTAGACACACCTTGGCAGGAAGCCAAACACCTCAACCACCCTCAAAGATCTCTATCAAGTATTAAAAGCTTCGTAATAAATGACAATGGTGGGTGAGTAAACTCTCTGGTTTGTAGTAAATCTCTCTTATGTATATTTTCTCTAATAATAACTTCTGAACTCTAAAACAGAACATCCCTTCTTCAGAGGTGGTTGGGGACCTCAAATAGCCCCCACACCACTCCCAAGATAACTCAGTCATTCATTACTGTTAAAGACATTCCTCATACTTTATGTCACAAACGTTAAATGCCTGATGGACTAGTCATCTCCACGTCATAACCATTAAATGCCAAGACATGCCTTTTGCCTAACCACTGTGTGTCAGGCGACTGTCGTCACAGAGGTGGATCATCAACTGTCTGACAGCCCCAAATACCACGGTGGTTTACTCAAGCACAAATTAACATTGCCTAGCTGGCCAGTGACATCATATACATTATATGTGACATTAAGTGGAGGATTGTTTGGTTCACAACTCAACGCCCGATGGGACTCAAGGCTGCTCTGCCCAAGGTTCCACGAAAAAGTCTTTTGGTGTTTTACCAGGTGTATCTAATTTGGTCAGGATAAGACCTAATAGTGCCTCACTTCTCAATCCTCCAAACCAAGTCCCTATAAAGTTCCCATGACGAGGTCATTCAATAGAGAATGAAAGCTCTCCCAGGCCCTGCCAAGCTTGGTCTCTCGCGAGTACCGTTCGACCTCACACTAAAAATCATTATAATCATTACAACTCATGGTCAATCTAAATAAAGAGATACAACAAGGCTAAGTAAAATAATGGAACTAAAGGGTGATCTCTCTCGGTCAGCTTCTTCGCTGGAAGATCCCTCTGGGTTGCCACACTGAACTACCTCTCTTGAGCTGCCTTACTGAGCTGCATCGCTTTGGGCTACATCGCTGCCTTATTGAGATGCATCGCTGCGTTTATCCCAAACACTGTTGTTAATGGGGGGATTATCTCTAATATCAAGATTAGATTCAAGCCCCCTACATTTGCCCCTTTGTGTAGAGATTTGTTGTGGAAACAAGAAATGTCTGCACAAAAACTTCTCGATCTGATGAACCTTCTCTGTGTGAAAAAAAATTATGGCCTCTTTTCCTTCGTTACAACCACTGCGATTAACGCTTCTAGGAAAAAAAGTAAAATTCTCCCCGATGTACTTGAGCGGAAGCGCTGTGGCTTATTGGCACTTTGGCGAAGGGAAATCGCAATTTTTTCCTTTCACTGATATTTGAAATTCTCCCGATGCACCTACTGACTTTCTCAAATACCCATTTTGACTCTTGGTAGGTGAAATTCTCCCGTTTGTTCTATTGTGGAGTATAGTTATATGCTTTGAGTTTTTTTCGTTAGGACTGCCCCTATCGTTGAGACTTACGGAATTCTTCCTTGTAAACTTCTCCCTAGGAAATTCGCCTTATTTGAAGGTTCTACTTCATTTGGATTCTGCTACATCATCGTTTCCTCATGTTAAAAAAAGTAAGAAAATTCTCCCCGATGTATCTGAGCCACAACTAAATAACATTTGGACTTGTGGCGGGGGGACATCATAGCTTTTTGAACCATTGGGACAACATCTATGTTATGAGCGATTGGATATGTCAGATAAAAATTCTGGCGCCCAAAACTCAAACTTGCCTAGGAAGAAAACCCTTTCTATTCCCCATGTATCACTTCATTAATGACGTAATGATGTCTTTTTAACTGCTAGGACGCTCCCCAAAATGCCACGTGTCCACTTGGAATGATTATAGGCAGCTCTGCACATGTGTTAGTGGGAAACTCAAAAAATGGGTTGAAAGAATTCAAACGGCTATTTTCAAAACACTAACTATTTTCTTTATCTTCTTCAAACTCCAGGCATACTTTAGAGAGAGAGAGTCTGTGAAAATGCCATTGTTTGTCCATCTTTTCTTCGTCTCTTTTATCTGTAATCACCTTCAACCTTTGGTTACTCCATTGTTACTCATCTGGCAGCTCTTTTAAGCTTTCTGTACCTCAGTTTCCTCTCCAAGGGCTTCTTCGAGCAACCCTGGTGCGTCTGCCACCAACACTCCACCTGTCACCCCTATTGCTACCATTTCTGCCACCGTTATTACTGGGGGTGCCACCTCTTTGACCGTCGCTCATCAAGAGCAATAACATTTTTACCGCCGATCTTACATTTTTAGCAAGGGTGATGATTTTTCTGGGTTTTGGAAGACTTGTGTTTTTAACGCCAAGTGTGATGCCATGGTACTTGGTGATGAAGGCAAAAATGTTGCTGATTGGGGCTTTCTCCCCCTAGAGGGGACTCTTCGATTTTGCCTTGAGAGAGGGGACTTCCCATGATCCCTGTAATACCCCACATTTTTTATGATTTAAATAATTATGGGATTTTTTATTACAGCGGGATTAATTAAATTTAAATGTGAAGAATTAAATTGTTAATTAATCCGAATCTAATAAAAATAAATATTAACTAGCGTACTACGGATTAATACTTATTAGTTAATATTACGGTGTGATATGTAATATGGAACTATATACTTTGATAAATTGTCGTGAGATAATAATACGACAGTTTAGTGAATTAAGTCAGACGCGCGTGTGAGTCGTGTCAGGACTAAATTGGTGGAATAAATATATCAGTTATTTTTAGTAACTCGTATGATGATTTCGAGTGTACCTTTGAGTCCAGAAGGGTTGAAATAGTCGAAATAGTATACTCAGGTGTTTAGTTTGGGTCCCGGGATAATTTTAGGCCTAACCGGCACCCCGATAGGGCATAATAGTAAATTGGATTTTTAGGCCTAATTAATGAACGAAAATTAGGGCTTAATTCATCAACCAAAACAATTGCATTAGGGTTAGAAAGATGGAGAAAGTAAGAACGGCCATAGGAAGTGTGAGGGAAAGCTTTTGCCAAGAGAAGAGGGCCAAATCGACATCACCTTGCACAACCACCACCACCGTGTAGATCGGGACGAGGGGAACACACCCATACCAATAACATCCAGAAATCAGACTACTCACTCAAGGAAAGTGTTTATAGCTTGCTGTATTTCGGTATTAATTTGAGTCATGTTGGTGTAGGATTGTTAGGATTATGTTATAAGTTATAAAAATGGTGAAATTGAGGAATCTGAATGTATAAATAAGTTCTATTATTTATTAGATTGAAACCCTTAATGTATGTAGACTGAAAATCACGTTTTTAAGGAATTTATATGTACAACAAATTTGGAAATTATGGCTTCTTGAACATGTATTGGAAGAACTAGGGTTTTGATGAATGTAAATTGGCGATTTCATGTTTTATGAACGATTTGTAACAAATTAATGATTCTAGGATGTTAGAAATCATATATTATTGATGGAGTTCAATGTAGGAATGTTTATTTGGAGTTTGGGATGTTGAATGAGAAGGTTTGAGGTTAAAAATGGTGGAAAACATTAGAAAAATCTGGGTAAGGGACGAACAGCGAATTCTCGAGCGAAGTCGCTCGAAGTCGTTCGAGCGAGATTACAATCTCGCGCGAAGCCGTTCGAGCGACATGTGGCAGTCGTTCAAACCACTTGCCACTTCGTTCGAGCGACAGAGTGAAGTTTTGATAATTTCTTTTCGGGCCCAGTTTTGAGTTTATTAGTTCAGAGATGAGAGAAATATTTCCAAATAATAAACTTAAGTAAGGCAGAATTTCGAAAGAAGTATGAGGAGATAAATACTTTAATGAATTAGGTACGGAGAGAATATACCGTAGAGATTTCGAGAGAGAGAATAACCCAATAACTATCACAGAATGTTGAAATTAAAATGCGCAAGAGAAGCATAGATGTAGGTGAGGAAAAAAAATACCTATTTATTATAATGGGACGTGTGTAAGCCTATTATGTATTATTACTATGAAAGACACTAATGGGTGATAACCCGGGGGTGTGAGAATCTTATTATTATAAGTGTACTAATGGGTGATAACCCGGGGGTACAAGATTATTTAAATAAGTGTACTAAAGGGTGATAACCCGGGGGTACAAAATGTGGATTAGGTGCACTAATGGGATATACCCAGGGGTGTAGTATCATGTTATATATATATATATATATATTAGGCAGACGTGACTATATGTATATATGTATGAGAATTGTGAATCAATCTAGTGTGTATAGTAATGAATATGGGCATGAAAATTGTTAAGAAAATTCTAATCGAATACTTGAATTATTATGAAAACGTAAAAAGGTATTAATTAGCTTTTCGTCATAGGCTAATTGGATAACGTATTGTATGGGCGATACGGGCTTACTAATAGTGAGGGTAAATACTATTAGAATGGTTTCAGACTAGTTATATTGTGAGGTATAGCTAAGGAGAAAATTTATATACGCATTAGGCATGCACAATAGAAGAGGGGTGAGAATCTCAAAAGAGAGTTCGAACTAACATGTACTTGATACTTGCTTTACTGCAAATTTTAAATACTTGCTTAAACAAATATTTTTACACATCGGGCTCTGACCCGTTTCTTGCATCTTCTCTCTCTCTTGCTATATATATGTATTATATACCAGGCTTAGAGTTACAGATTGCGTGGCATGCTGTAGCTGTTATGGGAGCTGCAGGACTTTGTTTAGACGCTTCGATTATTTCATTCCTATTCATTATGAAATTTCCTTTAGGGCATGTGTCGCCCCTTCCTTAGACAGTTTCAGAGATTATGTTTACTCCATTTCTCGTTTATTTTCATTTGGATTGATGGCTACTATTGTTTTGGTTTAGAGTTCTGAACTGGGATGTTTTATCCAGTCTTATTTATTCCATCATGTGATTCTGATTCAGTATTTGTATTAATTAATTGTGCGTGGATGTTTTATATTAAATTACTTGGTTTGGTAATTAAATGGTTTTAAATTAATAAGAAAAAATGTTTTGACACTTAGCTTAATTATATTAGGTGATTAAATAAGTTATTGCGTTTTTGACAGTGATGCTAAGAATGAACCAACCGAACATTCTGTTTTAAATTTTATGAAGGACTGATCACCCGATATTTAATTGGGCGGGGTGTCACAATCCCATATTGACTTCGAAGGGCCTGGGGGTTCTCCTACTCATTTTGATACTTGGAACGCTCGCATGCAGAGTTACCATGCCGCCATCCTCATAAAAATTGGGCTTCAACGGGACAAGTGGTTCGATGAGTTTATTCTATCAAAGAATAATGTTTCTCTACCCATCTTGGTGTCTTGCTGGAACGTTACCACTCACACTTTCATTGCTTCATGGGGTGAGTTCACAGTAACGTTGGAAGACGTTTGTGAACTTTTGGGCCTTGAGGCCACAGGCTACGAGTCCTATTTTACTGAAGCTTTGGACGCCTAAGAGGCTTCTGACCGTTCAGAGTTGTACCGTATATGCCGAAGGTGTATATATTCTTCAAATAAATCCACCTTAACTCACCTCATAAACTATTTCTGGGATCCTTCTAAGGATAGCTCTTTTGAGGTTGCCCCTGGTCAAGGTACATCATTAAAACTTCCTTCTTACATCCTTGTCGTTCTCTCTGGCTTCCTTTTATCAGGGAAACCTAACGACCAACCCCGAAGGGACCTCATCAATATATCCCTTCGTTTGGCCCAGGGTATCAAGCTTCCTCTAGCTGCAATTTCCCTGGGGTCACTCTATACATGGCTTGATAGGACCCACTTTGACATGGAACGATCTCAGAGTTGTAACGTACTTATGACGGGCTTCCTCTATGTTTATTTCCCCGATGTAATAGCTAAACCCAACCGTCCTCCTTCGGGGGAAATAATTCTGCCTCCACTTTCTTACATTTATCACAAGAGGCAAAGTCGAAAGGAGTTGACCACTGTTATTGACAAATGAGACTATTTTGTGATGCATCCCTATGGAGAGGAAGTTTTCCTCCACACTTGTGGTTTTTTTAAGAATGAGCCAAGGGTGGTCCAACCAACGACTATGGATCTTATGGAAAAAGACCCTTCACTTGCTATGGTTCTTCTATTCTCTCCCAGTTACTTAGCATCCTACACGAGTGGGGGTACTCATGCAAACATTACAACACCCATCGGTGATCCCATCAATTTGGTTTTGACCAAGGGGCTCCTCGCCCCGTCGTCCAGCTAAACCACCCCAAGGTCACGTTCAGTGAGGCTTGTTCTCTCTTCACTTATACTGCTGCGTGTGGAGTGAGATCCATAATGTCTGACAGAGTCATCATCCCCAGTATCTCCAGGCAAGGTGATGTGACATGTTTATTTTCCCCCAAGTATTGGCCAAAGAAACTGGCCCAAATATTTGAATTTATTGAGGGGACTCCTATATATCCCTCAGTGCTTTCGTTTTCTTCGCAGGAACTGGGCTTGAAAGGCAATTCCGTTCTGGGAATTTAGTTCCCTTTGAGCAAAACTCCCAAGGAACCTCCCACTGAGCTTCCTCCATACTGCTCCATTGTTATTGTTGCTACCCCAAAGCCCAAAAAGGCCCCGATACCCAAACAACATGCTCCTTCTTAAGGTATTTCTGGTGAAAGGGTTCCAACCGAAGCAGCTTCTGGTGAAGGACCTTCCCAGCCACCAGTTAAAAGAATAAGGGGATCCAAGAGTGGGACTTCCTCAAAGTCTAAGTCCCAACCCCAGTCTCAAGTTCCCTTGTAGGCATTTCCCATTTCCTCCGTTCCTCCTCCTATGTCTGCAGAAGTGAGTGAGGAGTTAAGGAAGAAAAAGTCAAGCTGAGGTGGCACGAATACATTCTATGTTTCAATGACACGCTCCAGCCGTTCCTCATGCTACTTCCTTCCCCACTATCTTAGTAGATCCATCGAATGAAATGACAAAGAGGAAGAAGAGCTCAAGGCTTCCTTCAAATTTTGGTGCCGCGGGTGCAAGGAAGAAGACTCTGGGTACTAAGTCCCAGAAGAAACGGGATCCTGATGTACAAACCGCGCCAGATCCCTCTATCGTTGCTTGCCCTCCTTCCTTGCCAATGGTGATATCCTCCCATTCTCCACATGGATCATAAGTATACATGTGTGTTGTGCTTATTTTTTCATTTTTCTAAAACAAAGTGCATCTGTATAACTCTTAGCGACTTTAGTGAAGGAAGCTGAAGAAGAAAGGTCCAGCCCCCCTTATGAGTCCTTTCGTGGGGGGACGCTTTGGGAGTGGTTACATTGGTGTAACTCCCCCCCATTCTCATATTACCGGGATCACCTATTCCCACCATTTGGTCTCCCAATGTACGAAGGATGCTACTTCAGGGGGTGACTCCATTGAATCTGTGGGAATTTCCTCTCAGCCCGAGAAAGCTCCCCCAACTTCTTCTAGATCATCATCCTAGCCCAAGGTTCCTCTGCCCATCGTTCCATCTATAGAAAGTTCTCCAGAGGTATCACATTCTGAATGCTGTTAGGTCTAACATCTTTTCTCTCCCTTTCTCTTTTTTGTTGATCTTACTTTAGCCTATTGGGATGCCCTAGGTCGAAGTGGCTTCTTTATTGGTTAACATTCTTCTTCCATCTATATTGACAAGACCCAACACTGCAGTTCCCCTCTTTAGCCACATTACTGAGGTGAGTTAAGTGTGAAGTATGCCTCTTTTCTTTTGTGTTTATTCCCCACTTCTAACACTTAGTTTCATTTTGCAATTCTCTCTAGGTCTGACCCCACCAACATCCATCGGGACTCTTCCCCTCCCCAAAGCCATTGTTGACTCTTCTGCCCAGAATGGTGGTTCTTTTGGCATCAAAAGTGTTGATGCATCTAGGGAAGGCCAAATGTCTTCACCCAACTCCACCTCAATATTGGCCTTAGTACCCTTCATTGGCGCAGGAGCTTCTCTGAATGTTGAGGTTCCTCTAGCTGAGGGTGTCGTTGAGGCTTCTGAGGAGATGAACCTGCCCATAGAAGTTCCCACCGTTATAGCCTCCTTGAAGACTCTCGTTCTTACTCCATCCATTGCTGAGGTACTTCTCTAGTTTCCCTTCATTTTTTGTTTATTGTCCTTTATTCTTGACAATGTAAAATCTAGAAGAGTTTTATTTTTCAAATCTTCAAACTCCACTAGTAACTGTGACTTAACAATGAAAACACTTGTTAAGATTTTTCTTTAAACTCCAGTAGTAACGGTGACTTAACAATGAGAAACACTTGTTAAGATTTTTCGTCAAACTCCACCAGTAACGGTGACTTAACAATGAAAACACTTGTTAAGATTTTTGGTCAAACTCCACGAGTAACAGTGACTTTTTTTTTGTCAAACTCCACCAGTAACAGTGACTTAACAATGAAAACACTTGTTAAGATTTTTGGTCAAACTCCACCTAATAACGGTGACTTAACAATGAAAACACTTGTTAAGTGTTTTCACTTAATTCATTATTTGCTTGATCTATCTCTAGGTTACTGGTGTGTCCCTTCTAGCTGGAGAGAGACCTCCATCAGTCCCTTCACCCATCACGTCACCCCATCATGAATAGGCTATTTCAGAAGAATCTATTCACAATGACCAAGGTTCCACGATAGGTGATGCATCCGATAGCGAATTTGGTTGTGAGCTTCCTCTGTTCCTCTGCCCAACCTAGCTCCTTATGAATTTCGTCTCATGGTCCTTCAATGATCCCCCCAAATACCTGCCAGCCATCATTTGGTAATTGAGAAGATTGCAATCCATCACCCCGAGACTTTCACTGTCGATTGTATGCGTTTGAATATTCCCGTGATGAGCCATAGGCTTCAAGGCATGGCGATCATCATAACTGATATTATCAGTACTCCTACCGCGAATGTTACCAGGCCCCTCCTCAACTAGTTCTTTGGCTATTTGAGGGAGTTGGGCCGAGATGGCTTCCAATTTAGGTGGCTAATTGGACACATAAAGACTTTGAAGAGCCAACAATTGTCAAGCCAGAGGGAACAACTGTAGAAGCATTTGCCGAGCTAGCACATCTACTTAAATCTTCCAATAAGGAGGTAGAGGATATCAAAGAAGCTCTATGTCTAGCAAAGCTAAAATGGGAAAAACTCCTTATTGAGCATGAACAAGTTCAAATAAGGTTAGAGGTTTCTATTAATGCCCAACAATCATGCCTAGCATCTTCTTCGGGCCTGCCTGGAGATTTTTTCTCTACTCCGAACTTGTGGTTCCTCTTAGGCCAATGAACTCTTTCACTTTTGTATAAATTTTCCTTTTTTTTCTCTTAGATAATTTTCGAGCAATAGTTCCCAATTTTGTAATGCCTCAAAATTTATGAATGAAAGAAAGGTTATATGTTTTCCATGCCACTTATTTGTGCTGTAACTATTTGCATAAAATACAAACTCTGCAATCTTTCGTCTCACTCAAGTTGCAACAAAATACATCTCTTTATAAAATGATTTATATAAATTCATAACCAAAGAACTAGATACAACGATGATCTAAATTTAATTGTTTATACATGGTAGACTTTCAACCATTTATTATTGATCTTAAATGGTTTGTCTTCTTCCTTTTTAGAAATTAAGCAATAACCTGAATCATGAGCATCCTTTACACTGAAAGGTCCCTCCCAATTCGCTGCCAACTTAGGCAGAGGAAGCCCCCTGATGTGCTTCACTGCTGCCTTTAAAACAAGGTCTCCCTCCACGAACTTCCATGGTCTCACCAAGTTATCATACTCCCTGGAGAGCTGTTTCGTGTACAATTGAAAGTGCTGCATCGCATTATCTCTGTGCCCGTCCAATGCTTCCAACTGCACATGTCTGTTCTGAGGGAGCATTCTACTTCGCAAGGCATATCGGGCAGAGGGAACTTCCAACTCCATTGGGAAAATCACTTCATCTCCATACACAAGGGATAACGGAGTATATCATGTGGGCTTCCTTTTAGTTGTTCGATAGGCCCATAATAAAGCTGGTATCTTGTCATCCCATGATCTTGGGAAATCCTCCATCGTCTTGACTAAAATATTAACTAATGTTTTATTAGTTTCTTCGGATTGACCGTTTCCCTTTGGGTATGCCACCCTTGAAGTATGATGAACAATGGAGTACTTGTCGGTGAGCATTGTTACCTCTGAATTGATGAAGGGGGTTTCGTTATCAGAGAGAATAAACTTTGGAATCTCAAAACGACAAATGATGTATTCTTTGATGAAGTTGCTCACCACCCTTGCCATTTCCCTTCTTAGTGGTATCGCTTCAGCCCACTTTGTAAAGCACTTTGTTGCCACTAGTATCCAGATGTTCCCCCTTGAAGAAGGATGTATTGCCCCCACCAGGTCAAACGTCCAGGTGTGAAAATGATAAGGCGTTGCGAAGGAGTGTAGACCCACCAATAGGGCATGGATTATATTTATATGTAGTTGGCAATCCTTACATTTTCAAATAAACTCAGCAGAGTCCTTCTACATCGTTGGCTAATAATACCCCAATGTCATCAGATGGTCATACAACTTGACTCCTACCATGTGAGCTGGATCGTGAGCTTATTTGAGGACTTCGGCTGGTTCTTCCTTTGTGATGCAACGCAATGGCCTGTTGAAGTAGCCCCTTTGATAAAGTTGCCCCTCCTGAACGTAGAACGTCGGAGTCTTCTCTTGAGTCCCATCGCAAAAATCTTCTCTATGGGACAACTCTATTTTTAATGAAGTCAATATAGGGATGACTCTAGTCTGATTGAGCTTCAACAAAATGGCATTCAGCTGCCTCAAAGAACAACTGACACTTCTCACACTTCTGTTGTAGCTCTGCTGCATCCTGCTTCATTTTAGGCCAGAAATATCCTTCCTTTTGGATTCTTTTGTAAAGAGGGATCTCAGTTATTTCACAGTGCTCTTAGTGTCTTCTTTTACCTTCATTTTCTTCTTCTGGGACAATGCATCTTAACAGCCATCCTCCCGCATTTCTGAAGTAAAGTTTTCCTTGATTTGTAAAGTATTAGGCTAACTCCCTCAGCTCCATTACTCCTTCCCCAGAATCCAATTATTTTCTAATCTCCCCCTCCAGTCAGAGTCATCATCCATCGACAGAATTGACTGTACCACCGAGGGAGCTATTTTTTGTTAAATCATGACTGTAGTTGCATCGTCCCTCATGATCATCTTCTGAGCGATGGTCGCATTGGCATATGGATGGAGGTTCATCGTTCGAGGATGTCTCTTGATCTTGGTCTGATGGCACTGGTTGAGAAGCCTCTGAAGATTGTTCTGTAAGGTGCCAGACTGAGGTGTTTCAATGCATATTCTTCATTCACTTACTGAATCACCAAGTTCAAATCCCCTTTAATGCAAAGTGAACGAATCCCCCTTCTAAGGGACTCCAGCAACCCTAGTAGTAACGCCTCATATTCTGCTTCATTATTGGAATTAGGGAAGTCTAATTTGTAGTAAAGATAAATTTCTTTCGTTCCTCTTAATAAAACAACCGCTGCACCTCCTTTATTTTTTGCTAAAGATCCATCGAACTGCATCGTCCATTCTTCATCGCTTGCATCTAAGTGATTAGCCTGTAAGTCATCTCCTGGAATACTTTCTTTAGGTGGCTCAAACGTCCTAGAGGGGAAGATTGCCAAGAGATTTGCGTACGCCTGGCTCTTGATTGTGCAAGGGACTACGCACTTCAAGTCATATTATGAGGGGATGAGGAACCACCTAACTGCCCTACCAATCAATATAGTTCTTGCCAGTAAAAACTTAATAGGATCACATTTGGTTACAATATGAATTATAAAAGACAACATATAATGTCTAAGTTTTTGCGCTATAAGGACTAAGGCTAAACAATGCCTTTCTAAGATAATATACCTGACCTCTGGACCATGTATGATTTTATTGAGGTAGTAGAGTTGTTGTTCCTGCCCGTTAATCTCCTGTTCTAACATAGCTCTAACGGACCTCATGGTGGATGTGAGGTATAGCTGCAACGGTATTCCTGCCCTTGGGGGAACCATGGTTTATGGTGAAATAAGTATCTTTTCAGCCCAATGAGAGATTCCTGGTGAACCTCCTCCCACTTGAATTTTGTGTTCTTTCATAAAATTTGCATCAATGGGTGTGTTATTTCGTCCAATCCAGGCACAAATCTCCTAAGGTAGGAAACTATGCTAAGGAAACTCTTCAGTTCATTCGTCGTTCTTGGACTTGGCATATCCAAGATCGCTCGCTGTTTGTCCTGGTCCATCTACACCCCCTATCGATCAACCAAAAAACCTAGAAACTTTCCACTAGTTACTTCGAAGACGCATTCCAGTGGGTTCATCATCAGCTTATACTTCATGCACCAGGAAAACACCTTCCTCAAATCACTCAGATGGGACTCCTTCTTCCTCGATTTTGATGACCAAATCATCCACACAAAATTCCATAAATTTGTGAAAGTAGTCATGGAAAATGTCCATCATTGTTCTCTGATAAGTAGCCCCAGCGTTCTTGAGTCCAAATGGCATCACTTTGTACATGAAGTTGCCCAACAGGGTTCTAAATGTCGTCTTCTCTACGTTTGTGGGGTCCATCTTGATATGGTTATACCCTACGTACCCATCCATAGAGTTGTACATCTTATGACCAGCCATTGCATCTATTAAGCTATCTATTGAGGGTAGACGAAACTCATCCTTAGGGAAAGCCCTATTCAGGTTTCTAAAATCAACACAGATCCTTATTTAATTTTTGTCTTTCTTTCCCACTGGGACAATGTTAGATAACCAGAGTGGGTGCTATAACGGTTTGATGAACTATGCTACTAATAAGCATGGGACCACTTCCTTGATCCTCAAGTCCAGATCTGGCTTATAAGTCCTCGTTGCTTGCTTCACCGGATGGCTGAAGGCATCACGTTTAACTTCTGGTAGATCACTTCCTCATCCATCCCTTCCATTTTCGTATACTTCAATGCAAAAACATCTACAAACTCTCGAATTAAGTCAACCAAAGACTCTCCTTTCTCCTTACTGATATCTTTTAAGATAAAAATAGGCCTTGGATCCTCCCCTTCTTCGCCAGGTTCAACTGCTCTAACTCTTGTTCCTGTGGCTTCGATTGATCTTTCATGTAGTCAGGATCTTCAGCGACATCCTCCATGAACTCCTGTATATTGGAGTTGTTTATCACCATACATTGCCCTCTGTTATCCATAAAAAAATACTCATATATAGGGTCAGCCTCCTCATCATCTTCTACGATCGCCCGTTCACACCATTATAATCGATAAACCACCTTTCCTTCTTCAGTAACAACCTTCTTGCACTGTCTGCTGGCAGTTGCAACCGCCTTCCTCTTCTTCTCTCTAGAAGCCTCATCAACTCTTTCTTCTGAAAATCGACTCAGCACACTTTGTTGTTGGACCTCATTCTCTGTCGAATCCATTCTGGGCCTCATCTTATCTTTAAGCTATTTCGAGATGTTTTGTGGGCGAGGGACCACATCGTGGGATTCTTCTGCCATCACTCTTTTGCTTCTTGCAAATTCATTATTCTTCCCATTCACAGGCCCCATCCTTTCTCTGATCGAGGGAACCCACACTCCCTCCATTCTTCTCGTTAGGACTCTAACGTCCTCCTCTAATTTTATATAAAATACTGCATCTATCAGGTGAGCTTCTTCGATAGCGAAGGGCTTCTTCATAGCTCTAATGGTGATCTCCGTTCCTTTGATATTCGCCTTGGTGCATTGGTGATATGTCGAAGGAACTATCCCATGGTTATACACCCACACTATTCCTATCAATAGATGGTAGCCAGTTGCACTCTCTATCACGTGGAATTTGATGTGGGAACTCAGATTTCCTTTTACAATCCTAATATTCACATAACCAATGGACTTAGAAGACTGGTTGTCATAACCTGAAATCACTAAAGGCATGGGGACTAACATTTCCTTTAGAATGTTAGCTGCATGGAAAGAATTGATTAGCATGATATTGATGGAGGCTCCCCTATCCATAAGATGCTAAGCTAACTCCATTGATGCTATCAATCACATATAATGGCCTATTGTGAGGGAATCTCACGGACCTATCTGCATCGCTACAAGTTATTTCTGACAAAAACTTCTTTACCAACTTGGCCATTGGTCCCTTCTATCTCAACGAAGGGACTACATTCTTCCTCGCAATATTAAAGATTGCTTGGGTTATCTCCAAGCTACTTTCTTTTGGTATCCCCACCTAGTCGAAGAACCTGGAAAACTTTGGAGACTTCAAAACTTCACAGTATTCCATAGTTTGGTCTACTTCCTCACCTTCAATGTTGTATACATCCTCCACATTTTTAACACTTGCTTTATCGTAAGCTAACACCATGTTAGCCATTCCCCCAGTGCAGTCTTCCAAAGACTCTTCAATCTCCTCCTACTCCATCTTTAGCTCCCTTGCTTCTCTTTTTGCCTCATCATCGTAGGCCACCACTAGATTGGCCCCATATGCTGGTAGTGGGTTGTTGTTAACATTTTATGGAGGGATTTTCAATGTTCCTGCCTTTACATATTTTTCAATAATTCTTCTTAGCGTAAAATAACTTTCTATTGGATCTTTCGATGGATCTTATAATATTTGGGATCCTCTCTGGTTATCGCGTCTGGTTCTCTAGAGGGGATGCCCTTTGGTTCATACACCGTTCCTCCTTGAACCATAGCGTAATAACAACTGACAGCCTCCTCTACTGTACAAGGTAACGGTGGTGGATCCTCCCTATCTCTCCCAAACTTTCTTTTGTTACCCCTCTTCGTTAGTTTGCCCTCATATACTCCTTCGGTATATCCCACCCTTAGGGACTGAGACCTCCCTTCCACAGGTTGTGTTGACTGCCTAAACATCATGGGCACCATCACTGGGTTTTGTCGTACCACCAACGAGATATTCCTTATTGCTTTTAGGAATGTCGTAAAAGTCCCCTCGCGCGTCTCGTTAATAAGATGATAGATGTACTCAGGAAGTAGTCCTTTCGAACAAATCTGCAGTAGTTTTGACTCTTTGGCTTCCTCTCTCACATCGAGGGACCTTTCCCTGAACCTTCGGATGTACGCCACCACATATTTTCCGGGTCGTTGCTTCTCTCTCCCTAGTAGGGTCAAGGTGAACTCATCTTCTGCCAGAAAGAACTTCTGGACGAATAAAACGTGCATCTCCTCCCATGTGGAAACACTCTTAGTATCTAGGTGAGAATACCAGGTATATGCCTTATATGTTAAAGATTTGGAAAAATCCCTCAACCTGAGGTTTTTGTTATTGCAGTGCGCCCTAAAATGCTCAACATATCCTCAAGCATCTGATTCACCCTTTCAGTCTGCCCATTTGTCTGCGGGTGATATGTCATACTCAATAGCAAGTTTGTGCCCACTTCCTCCTAAAAACTTTGCCAGAAATGTGACACAAATATTTTGTCTCTGTCCGACACAATATTAATAGGAACCCCGTACAGATTAACAATTTTTGAAATGAATAGCTGTGCGTACTACATCGTATCAAAATCAGTATGAACCAGTAAGAAATGGGCTACCTTGGTCAGCGGATCCACTATCACCCATATGGAATCGTGATCTCTCTACAATGTCGATAGTCCGATAATAAAGTTCATAGAAATTCTCTCCCACTACCACACGGGAATCTCCAGTGGATGTAGCATCTCTGAAGGTCTCTGATGGTTAATTTTCACATGCTGACAAGTAGCACACTTTAAGACAAACTCTGCTATGTCTCGCTTCATACCCGACCACCATTACTGTCATCGCATATCCTGGTACATTTTATACCCCTGGGATGTACCGTAAACTTCGACCTGTGCGACTCCGTCATGATTGCATGTCTCAAATATTCATCCTTGGGTACTACTAGCCTCCCATTAAACGAAAGTCCTCCCTCTTAGCTGATGGAGTAGGACTCTACTTCCTTGACTGGTAACTATCGTACTTTGTCCTGATAAAATGGTCCCTCTGCCTATGCCCTCACCACCCACAAAACACTCTCGGGGGTGATAGCTAAAATTTCCATGTATTCTCGGGCTAACTTATTCTCATGTCGAAGTTCACTCCACTTTTCTTTCCAAACCTCTGCCAACTCTCCCGTAGGTCTTCGGCTCAACGCGTTTGCCACCACGTTAGCCTTACCAGGATGATTCTGTGTATCAAAATAGTAGTCCTTCACAAATTCGAACAACCTTATCTGCCTCATATTCAGATCCTTCTGGGTGAAGAGATATTGAAGTGACATATGATCCGTGAATAGAGAAAACTTCTCTCCCAGAAGATAATTTCTCCATATCCTCAAAGCAAAGACGACTGCTACCAACTCGAGGTCATGGGTGGGGTAATTCTTCTCATGTGGCTTTAAATTTCGAGATGAATAAGCTATAGCCCGCTCTTCCTGCTATAACACACCCCAAAGTACCTGTAAGGATGCGTCGATATTGACCCGGTACTCCAATCCACTCCTAGTCAATGCAAGTACGAGTGTTGATGTCAACCTATCCGTTAGCTCGACAAACACTAACTGGGTCACTCCATACAAATGGTACTCCCTTCTGAGTCAAGTTTGTCAAAGGACCAAAAATCTTTGAGAACCCCTTGATGAATCGACAATAGTAATCGGCCAATCCTAAAAAGCTCCGAACCTCAATTGATGTCGTGGGTTATCCCCACTCCTCACCGCTGATACCTTACTCGGATCAACATCAATGCCTTTGTCGGACATAATGAGGCCAAGAAACTGAACCATCTGAAGCCAAAATCCACACTTCCCAAATTTGGCGTACAACTAATGGTCCCGTAACGTCTAAAGAATCATACGTAAGTGCTCAAAGTGATCCTCTTCCATTCGAGAGTAAACCAAAATATCATCGATGAATACGATCAAAAATTGGTTCAAAAACTCCTTGAATACCCTATTCACGAGGTCCATAAACACTGCAGGCGCATTAGTGACCCCAAACAGCATCACCCTGAACTCGTACGACTCGTACCGCTACAAGAAAGTGGTCTTCGATACATCATCCTCTTGAATGCGCAACTGATGGTAACCTGACCTCAAATCGATCTTTGAGAAGTACGCAACCCCTCTCAGCTGATCAAACAAGTCATCGATCCTAGGTAATGGATGCTTGTTACGTATCGTCACCTTGTTCAGCTCCATGTAGTCTATAAACAAATGAAGCGAACCATCCCTTTTCTTCACAAATAACACTAGTTGACCCCACAATGATGTACTCTATCGAATGAAACCCTATCCCAAGAGCTGCTAATTTTCCTCTCTCAACTCTTGCATTTTCGAAGGGGCCATGCGATATGGTGCTCTGGCAATCGGTCTTATCCCCGGTTCTAAGTAGATAACAAACTTTATCTCCCTGCTGGGTGGTAACCCTGGTATCTCCTGGAAGATGTCCTCAAAATCCTCCACGACTGGGATTGAGTCCAAGAAAACTTCCACTTCCTCTGAGGTCTCATCCTCAATGTAATATAAGTGAGTGCGCGATCCTCCCTCGGGAAGAGGCATCACCACCAAGAACATATCTTGTCCTGGAATGGCAAAAAAGGTCATCCTCTCATAAAAATCTACCATCACCCTATAACCCGCCAACCAATCCATGACTAGGATGACGTCATAACCCTCCATATCTAACACTAGAAGGTCTGCCGGTAGAATCAATCTCCCGATCATAATGTTCACACCCCTACAGATCGAGTGTATAAGGGACCCACTACCCATCAGTGACTCAACACACATAAGATAAGTGTTGGCTATCTCTAAAAGGTCGGTTGCTCGTGCAAATCTAGTGGAAATAAAAGAGTGTGTCGCGCCCATGTCAAACAGAATACTATCCTCATGCCCATGGATAGGAAATATACCAGTGACTATCGACCGTGTTGGAGGTGCTGGATGAAAAGGAACGTCCCGAATGTTGGACACAAGACTATAGTGCATCTGACTCGGCTGCTGCTATGGGGCCTGTGCTGGTGCTAGGGCTAACGGAGACTGTTGCCCCTGTTGGGCACCCTACTACTGTGCCCTGTCTCCCAGTGGATAAGTCCTACTCTTGTGACCCTACTGGACATATGTGAAACACTTCCCCTGGAGCTAATTCTGCCTTTGTCCCTGAGGACCTTAGCCCTGTTGGCCTCCTCCTTGGTTCCCTTATCCCTGACGGACCTGAAGAACCTGCTGTTGGGAACCCTGTTATCCCTACCTATCATATTGATGTCTCCCATACCTAAATATCTTGGTAGAGTTCCCCTGTTGGGAATCCTTCCCCTGTTGACTCGATGTCTGCTGTTGCGGTGCGCTGCTGTCACTACCCCCATTTACCTTGCCCGACTAGCTAGGCTCACCCCTCTTGATTCCCTTCGCATGGAAGCGATGATCCTGACAGTGCACTAGTACGGTGTTGACAACATCTGCATATGTCATCAGTGTTGGGTTAATGATCAAATGTTACCTAATCCTCCAGGCAAACCCATCTATAAACTTGGACATTTTCCGCTCCTCATTGCTCACCTTGTATGGCACAAAATTAGCTAGACGGATGAACTCCTCCTCATAGTCAGCCACTGATCGATCACCCTGAACCACCTCACAAAATTTCTTCCTCATCTTTGACTCTACTGCAGGCTGGAATTACTTACAGTTAAACATCACCCAAAACTCAAAAATCGTCATCAAGTCCCTCTCATCTGTGGTGGTAACTGATTCCCACCACTGTAAAGCTGCTCCCGAGAGATGAAAGGTAGCAAGCATCTGCTTCTATGTCTCGGTACACTGAAGCATGCACAAATGGCGCTTAATGTTCTTCTTCTAATTACAAGTCTCCACCACGTCAGTACCACCCTGAAACTCGGGCGGATGACCCTTCTGAAAAGTCTCCCTAACTCATTGCCAAGAAGGTGGCCTTGCCAGGGCCTGAATTACTGGTGCCACTGGAGGCTATGCGTGGGGCTGAGGAAAATGGGCTGCCATAACCCTCATAGCCGTCTCAACTGCCTGAGCCACTATCACTGCCACCTGAGTAGTAGTGATTAGCTTGGGTGGTGGTGGTGGTAGCGGTGCCTATGGCTCCCGATGAGCCTCCCTCACCTCATCTCTGGCCTCAGCCCTTTCTGCTCACTGTCTCCTTGGTGGCATCTGAAAAAAGATCAAATTGTATAAGTACACAGTTTATACAAAATCTAATAGCATAAGTACAATAACTAAACACACAAGGACAAAAGCAACAGTCCTAAAATAGGGCTCTACATCAAAAGAACAAAACGCTGAAATCGTAGTAAGCTGATCAGATCCTATGGACACTAGAACCTGATGCTCTGATACCATATGCGATACCCTACCTAACTAAATCCCAGGTGATCAGTCCTAAATTAATTTAAAACAGGTTTATGAGTTGGTTCATTCTTAGCATCACTGTCGAAAACTTTTTAATTATTAATCACCTAAGTGAAATTAGACTGGTGCCAAATTTTATCTTTCATTAACCCAAGACAATTTACTCATGTGGAAGTAATGGATAAACATTCATAATAAACTATGAATCAAACCATTTAGAAATATATAAAGAATAAAATATTGTCGAGTGAACAATCGGCTAAAATCCAAAACTGCTAAATAAAACTAACATAATCCAAAACTGAAAATTTGAAATAATGACGGTGGACAACATGTCACAATAGAGAGTACTAAAATGAGATCCTACACTTGATCTGAATAAATGAAACGTCTATGCAAAGCCCTGCTAGCCTCCACAAAACTGTTGCTACGAGTCCCTGGACAGAATCCTCGAGTCTGGCATGCCTGTGGCTGGACACCCTAAAAGGTTTTAAAAATATTTTAATAGAAAGAGTTAGTACTAAAAATGTTTTGAAAATATTTAGCAAGTGATTATCACAATAAAATGAGTTATTGATTACACATGTTAAGATTTCGCGTACACTCTCTTGAGTTACCTCACCCCTCATCTATTGTGCACTCCTAACGTCTCGTACTTAGCCAACCTAGCTATACTACTCAAGCTAACTGAACTATAGTATTCAACTGAACTCATCTATGCGACTAAGTTCCCATACCGACCACTTAGTATGTAATAGTCACCATATCTCATGATTTATACACTTAGATAATTATTCACGCTTTGTTATCATTCACCAATTTATAATTAAGTCTTCTTACTTAATTTTCTTTTAGATGTATTCACGGCATCTCATTATCTACTAACTCGCATAAGTAGATTATTAATACAGTATACATTTCACACACAGCATATACTTATAAATTCATTCATTACTAATATGTCCTCTTAACACACATCAAGGATTATTGGTTCAGAATGGTCCATCGACACCAAGTAAGAGTTTGGTTCAGAATATCAACTCGACCCCTAATGCATTTCATGTAGTGGTTCGACAAAATCACTTCGACCCCACTAATGAAATTTTATACATAGATTGGTTCGGAACTCTTTCGTCATGACCCCAACTTACTATTTCTATATATTAGTTTAGAATCCTACCTCGACCCTAATATAGGCAATGATACTTTAGGTATTATCTCCACCTAAGTATCTATATAATTCAGTAGGTAGACACACAACCTAATAATAGTGTTTGTATGTAATATTTTCTCTTTGATATTCACCGTACTTATTTATTTATGATTTACCTCACTATGGTATTTTAATTGATTATTCACCCAACTATAAGGGCCCTAGTTACCCCTCTATTCATTTAAGTAGTTAAGTTATCTCCAACCTACTGATATACCCCTGGGGATTACGTTTATTCTCTTTGTAACTCAAATCTCAAATTTTTGATACTTTACTCAATCGGTTTATCCTCGTTGGTCCATCACTTCCAATATTGCACTGAATGATAATAACGGACCCCCACTATACACCTACTAGTACTCTCTAAGTCCCCACATAGGAAAAATATCATCACTAAGGCTCCCCTTAAGCGTCGGCAATAGATTAGAACTCAACCAATAAAGGAACCCAAAATCAGCCAGGATGGATCGATCGACCAGGATCATCGATCAATCGGCATTCAAGGGTCGATTGATCGACCGAGCAATGACAGATGCAGTTCTTATTCTTCTTCTTCTTCTTCTTCTTCTTCTTCTTCTTCTTCTTCTTCTTCTTCTTCTTCTTCTTCTTCTTCTTCTTCTTCTTCTTCTTCTTCTTCTTCTTCTTCTTCATGCATTTTTCCCCATATTCAATTATCCAACTCCCATGATAATCCACCAAACTTATATCTAACGATACCTAACCATTTATACATATGCTAGGATGATTTCCAACAAACTAAACATTATAAATCCTTCCAATTTAACCCAGAATAATTCAAATCTTCTAATTATCCAAGAACCCTAATATGACATGTTCTTCCTATGTTTTCAATCATCAACCCAAATTTTAATTCATTTTAACCATCATGATTTCCCTGATTTCCAATCCTCTACTAATATAAATTTAACTACATGTGATTTCTACCCAAACATTCAGTTAATCAATTCATTTTCTCCATGAATATTCATCAAAATCAATTATTTGAAAATGCTACGCATGGATATTATAACTCAAAATGATTTGCAAATAACCACTTGCCTTGTTCACAGATGATCTGATTTCGTGATTGTTTTTTGTTATTAATTGTCTTTCTCCTCCAATCTTCCTTCTCAACTAGTTTGTGGTGCAAGAACCCTTTGAATCCTTCACCAATTCTTTCTTAGGCTTTGAGAATAATCTCTCTTCTCTCTCTAATGGATTTCCTTTGTGTTATGAGGTTTCTAACACTAACCCCACTTTTAATCAGCTGATAAAACACTCCAAAATTCGTAGGTCTCCTCACCCCCATATGCCAAAAGACTAAAACGCCCCCGTACGATCTCGGTTTAGCCAAAAAATGCCCCGGTGCCCGACTATTACCCCAAGGTATACTATTTTGACTAATTTGGCCCTTTCAGAATCATCTGTGACCTCTAAATATCATTTGAGTCACTTAAAATAATTTCCTATCTCATCCTCTATTTAGTCTACACGCGACACTTGGTTGAGATATAATCAAGTACGTCAATATCAATCGCTATGTCGTACAAATTAACTATCAACATTTACTATTCACACCTAGTAAATTTGGATCATAATATTAATGAGTGTCATCTCTCGATTAATACTTAATAATCACAATTATTATTTAATCCCTTAATAATCATAATTATCATTTAAATCGCATTAAATTTCACCACTCATGTAAATTTAATTTAGAAATTTAAAACGTATTTTCTATTTAATTGCTCGACTAATTAAATTCTAAATATGCAGAAATATGGGGTATTACACCTCAGTCCATAGGACGTATCCCCAAATACCCGTCTCTCAATATAAAAGTATACACATCCAAATTTTATGCTACAAAAGACAACATACACTACCATTCCCTTACTATCACTAGTTTCCTTGCGCGAAAATTAAACCCGAGCTATATCTCCCCGCTCGACAATAAGTCCAATCACTCTGAATTACATCATAAATGTCCCCACTCCTTGTGATTTCAATTAACAATTTATTCATTAATATGCAACACATGTAACATATATAATCATATATGTGCGCTAGACCCTATCTCAGGTGGAACCTAGCAACAATAATTCATACCCCGGTACCGTGAACATTCAATTTTACCATAACTATCCACTATATCCCCAAACTATAGCTACGAAGTTGAAACTTGGAAAACATCCACGCTACTCTCATAATTCTCGGAAGTAGGAATCTCTCGTATAATGAAACCATCCTCTTAGTGTAACCCCCACTCTCACGTGGTTAACACCAAAGAACCCCGCTATCCCAAAGTAATTATATATATATATATATATATATATATATATATATATATATATATATATATATTACGGTCGACACATCCACTAATATCCATCTCACTCACGAATCCTAGTGATAGCAAACCATAGATTGTGACGCACTCATTGTCACTTGTAAACACACCTACGCTTATTCATTCCATAATTCGGGGGATAACTTATTCCCATTCCTCCGAAATATACCCAAAATCGTGGCCTTCACGTTTTCCCCCAAATCTGCTAAGTATCTGCACAGTAGAGGCTCTGGCTCCTCCCAGGATGCCCATACACCTTATATCTCGTGCATAATTGTATAAACCTCTGATCATCACTTACGTAATCATATTTATCTCAATTTTGGCCCCCACATTCTCGGCATGGCTATATCCTCCAAATATTTTTGATGACTTTACTCACCAGTAATAAATTCTTCTTGATATTACCTCACCAATCAACTTATGGTGCAAAGCTTCGCAGTGTTTCTTTCGCAACACTTTTCGACTCCACTAGCCCTATCTCTTAGTGGCTCTTTGCTCAACGTATTTTCTCCACACATTCACAAATTATAATTAAATCGAATGACATAGAATCCAATGATGTCTCCACACTTTGGACATTTTATTAAGGCTTATGTGTATAACACCTCCCAGCAAGGTCTAAAAGCTTTTCCCAATGCACTATTTCTCAGCATTGTCGGTTTTTTATTTCCACAGAACCCAAAGCATACCCCCGGGACTATCAAACCTTGCCCATATACTCTTAAGTCTATTATGGACTCTCGCGTCTCTAAAGAAGTCATATACTACTACACTCGTACTATCACTAAGACTTCAGCGTTAAATATTAATGATGAGCAAAATCTCTCCGCTCTACGGCAACCCAACATACCTTGAATCTCATCAGTAAGAGTCCCAACGCACCGAAATCCAATATAACTAGACAACTGCACTCTATGAATCCTATTTCACACAAGATTGCCGCTATGATATTGCTCAACCCTCTTCCAGGTGAGACATCTCAAACGAATATACATCCGGCACTAAAATAATGAACACGATAGCCTTGCTATGATCGCCCACCATTGCGAACCCATCCGTACCCAATATAAAACCACACCTCAATTATCACCTCTCAAAGGATCTAGTCCTCAAGAAATATATCATCTCAATGTACCCACCCATTCCTTTCAGGTGGAACCGAAGAGTACCCCGCTACTCCATGGTAATAATATACATACTAGTGATATCAACAATACTTCCACTAAATCCATTTCTCACCCAAATCTAGTACTAATACATTACTGTGAATCGCTTGCATCATATAAAACATACCCCAATCATCTCGGAATAAGACTTGTAGTTTCAGTTACTCACAACACTGTCGGCTCAACGATTATTAGACATAACACCCGCGTCCTAACCAAACCAAAAACATCTCCAACAGATGCCCTTACTTGGCATCTAGATCCTATCCCTTGCTTTCCACAAACAATATTCATCCATGTGTTTCTACTCTTTTACACACATAACACCTCTCTGTGTCATCCCCCTTTCTCTGGCCCCACCGACCACGTCGGGGTTGTCCTTTTTGCGGACCTGGTAGTCTTGACCCTGATGCGACCCCAATTGTCCCTTTGGATCCTCTGATCCAATAGACTAGTTGTTGGCCTTGATGGTCCTAAGTAAACCCACCGTCACTCGATAGAGGTTTCATTGATCTGGGTCCCCTAATGGGTATTCATTCCCTTGGAACCTTACTAACACTAAAAATCCAATCTTACTCCTCTAATAGATTTTCCAACTCCCTTATCTTCCCTCTCTCCAGAGCATTGATACTAATGTAAACGTACTACCTTGATGGAAACGACACCATTCATCCTATCCAGATCTCCTATCCATGGTTGTACATTCTACCCACGGGTCTATTATCAACTTACAAGCCCTACTTGATTCTTCGTATCACTCTCATTAGTTTCTAAGTTTACGAATTCCGCCAACTTTCCTTACTATCCATCCACTGTCCGACCCTTTTTGGAAAGATTACTAAAATTTTCCCTGTCTCTCAATTTAACATCTAGTGAGAGTATTCATAGTAATCCACACCCCAAATGCTTCGTTATTCACGGCATCTTCCCATGGATGTTGTGACTAGCTCCCGTCACACCATACTGCTTCTAAGAGCAAACTTCCTTGCCCAAAATTTTAACTTGAGTGACACTACACTCCCCCACATGTGATCCCAATTGGAGATTCTCTACCCGCTGGTAAATCACTCTTCCGCACCTCCCATGAATCCTAGCGGATTGTTCTTTTGAAACAAAATTTTCTTCGACCCTCACCCCTTGTCGTCTACACTTAGGTTTTAACTTTGCACCATCGTCCTTCTCGACTGTTCTTGGGGCAACTACTGCACCCCAACGGTTTCTCCAACTTCAATTGTTCGAACAATTATCATTGTGACTCCAATCGCGCCACTGTTTCTAGAATACCCTGTAACAACCCTGATTTTTTTATATCGGTATTTTAAACTAATTTTGAAAAAAATTGAAAAAAATAAAATTTTGGATTTAATTATTTTTAATAATTAAATATGTTGGTTTTTATATATAAAAATAAGATTTTAAATGAAAATTAAATTGGAATTAAAATTTGGAAATTATAACTTTTTTATATAAAAATCGGGGGAGGGTCCGAGCTAAGGAGGATCAAAATAATATTTTTAAAAATTCGACCGTCCGATCGAGCTGAATTTTTCACAGTAGCTTTGTTCGCCGTTTGCTACAACATATTAAAATTTCAATTCATTTTAATGGTCCAATTGCCCGTAATGATTTTTCGAGTGTTTGTATTTGATTAGAACTCTTTTCTTAATCAAACTCTTAATCCTTTATATATCAACTAATTAGTGGATGGACTTTTCGAATCACTTTTTCTCAAAGTTTTCAACCAGAAGACCTTTCCAAAATTACTCCCTTTCATCTACAAACCATACCCCCAAACTTATTCAAGATTTCAACCTTAGATTAGAAGGCTTATTTGGTGTTTTCTCGAGTTTGGGCTAGAACGAGATTTGATTATTTTCGCGAGAAGAACATGATGGTGTGTTTAGATTTTGAGGATGAAATTATGTGATGATTTTAAGGTACGGGACTTACACCATATGCTCCTAAATTCTCTCGAGAGTATTCCGTTTGTTTTATGTGTCAACTGCACTCATGTTGAATTGTGATATTCATTGCAATCCTGAAAAATTGTTGGAATCTATTATTTGATTCATTGATATATATTATATTGTGGTTTGAGCATCGTGTCATGAGATTTTAATATGGCACGGAGAATGGGCACTTGCCAATAGTCCAAAATCCGGATATACTTAAGAATGCATAGGCGCGGTGAGGTGAGGCTTGGTGACTCACTGATGTGTTGTTGAGAAATTAATATGGATATAATGCTTGAGTATTGGATTTGATTTGTATATGCGATTCGTATTGTTGCGATTTATTCATCGTTATAATAATTTTTTAGCATCTATTCATGTCATATTGTGTACTTACCCGTATTTTCTTTTAGTTGGCAGGTTATCGTGGATTGGGACACTGTGGAATAGTTTGGAGAATTATTTTAGATCTTAGATTGAAAGATTTATTTTTAATGTAATAATTTATGGTGTAATTTTAGTTGGAGAATTTTATATTTGAGAGACTTTATTGTAATCATTATTGTGGGAATAGAAGAATTGTGGATTTATTTTATATTATGGACATTTAGATGCTCTGTATTTGTTGATTGACGGATTTAATTTAGTTTTATCGTAGTAGCATGTCATGTGTCTTTTCAGGCACGCGGGGTGTTACATACCCCATGGCTTCTGTTGAGTCCTCCCTCCTGCAATCCTTCTAATGTCCCACGTATATCATTTTAAAATGTTCGATCTGCCACTCTCGACCGAAACCGTATATGAATCACATGAACTATACCCTATAACGGGAGAACGTAAATATCATACATGAAGGAATACAATAATCCTATAGTAAGGCTCTATATCAAAGAACGCTACGCTGAAATGTGAAAAGTCACACAGATCCTAAAGACACTAGAACCTGATGCTCTGATACCATATGTGACACCCCGCCTAGTAAAATACCGGGTGATCAGTCATATACCAAATTAAACAGGAATATCAACGGGTTCATTCTTAGCATCACTGTCGAAAACTTTTTAAAACTTAGTAACCACCTAGTATATAAAAGACATGGTGCCAAATTTTATCTTTTTATTTAACATCCCAACAACAACATGCGAAAGAATATATATAACTACCTATCATGCAATCACTGAATCAAGCAATACTAAAATGGAATAGATATAAACCTTGCCGAAACAACCACCGGCTACAAATCAAATAACGAAATGAATCACAAGAGTAATAAATGAGTACATCAACTAACTGAAATAAAATGGAACAACTAGGGCGACATGCCCAAATGGAACATTGACTGCATCCTACTCTAGAAATAAAATGATTGAAGCGACTAAGTCAAAGTCCTACAACATCCACACGCGTTACAACTGCGTAAACCTGGAATAGAACAATTCTGGCGTCCCTGTGGCTGGACACCTAAAAGGTTTTGAAAATATTTTATAGCAAGGGTTAGAACCCAAAACATTTGAAAATATTTAGCAAGTGAATTTAAATTCAGAAAATTAAAATGCATGAATGCTCTTCATATTTAAGTTAGTGTCGTACACTCTCTTGAGGACACCTCACCCTTCCACTAATGTTCACGCCTAATGTTCTATACATGACCCACCTAGCTAACTACCCCTAACTAGTCTTGTCACATATATCCCACGATTTCCCACTACTCTAACCCTAGTGGGTTTAGTATACTTTATAAGTTATTAATCTAGTTAACTTATTTAAGTCATTTCCCATTTAATGCCATATAACATTCTCACGAGTTATACCACTTATAAATTTCACATCACGTATATGAGTTTAAAAGTTATTATTCACACTAACTTATTTAAATCAATTCCAATTTGATACTATATAAACATTTCAAAAGTTATATTAATTATACATTTACACTATGTATATATATCCGTATATAATTATGCACTATATATACGTATAACTATATCTCAACATTCACATGCATATCGGATATAAATGCTATCACCCAACGCGTAGGAGGCGGTCACAGTTCCCCCCGTAAGTGCCCATTCCATACCATAACGACCCACCCCTATAAACAGACGCTATGACCTAGGGATTATACTCAACCTGCATTCGCTAGTCAGGGGACTCACCCACATCGTGCCACCTCCTAAGATAGCATTAATATTGGTATGATTTACTATAAATATTATTCACACAAATATTTATAAATCAAGATATACTACACGTCACCCCAAATATATGTTGAATCTAGGCTACCGGTGCACTGGGTCCGCACACAAGCCTTATGATTTACTATAAATATTATTCACACAAATATCTATAAATCATATATACACTACACATCATCGTATATATATTATTTCTAGGCTACAATTGTAATACATCTCCATACAATCCTAAATCATGCAAGTCTACAGCCCGACTTAATTTCAATTAATCATACACTAATTAATTTCATTATTTTGGTGTCGCCCTACCAATAATACCCGGACTCTCTCTCGGCCCGAAATTCAAAATTCTCAATCCATCGTTCAATTTCATTCAATTAAGCCTACGACTTAATTAACAAGGTTTTAAATCACTTAATCATGAACCTCAATTCTCAAATTGGATTTATCCTCTACTTATCCAAGGGTGATTTTTCACAAATTCAAATCTTAAATTAAAACTCGCCCCACGAATCTGGCCAGAATTTTAATATGCCGTTTTGGGGCATTTTGGATTCGTTTTTGGAGAAAACACATCATAGAATAAAATTTTGAAAGCACGATTTTCTACAGGGCAACGCGGATAGAATCTGCATTAAGGCTTTAAAACCTCACTTTCTGCACAGATTTTATCCACAAAGCCCTCCAAGACTTTGTTCTAAATTCACCCATTTGATTATCTCAGTTTAATTACATCATCTACACAAATTGGGGCATCAAAACCACATGATTTTATTATCTTTACAAATTTATAAATCCCAAATATGAAATCCCCAAATTAAGATGTGAACAAACCCTAACATATTAATTAATTCACACCTACTTTAATATGAATAGGAAAAATACAATTTAGCAAATGTAAGTTAAACCACTTACCTCAATTTGTAGATCAAAGCCTTTGAATGAAGATGTTAAATTGAATCAAGGATCTCCTCTTATTCTTGAAGCAATCTTCCAAAATCTCCAAATTCTCTTCTAAGGGTTCTCCTCTTAAGCTGTCCCCAATTTTTATCTTCTTAAATGACTTTAAGTTGCCCTACCCATTCACCATTAGGGTTAAAAACTCTAATCCCATTTTTGGGCCTATGGGCTTTATAAAAAGGGCCCAAGCTCTTAATTTGGAGCTCAATTATGTCTAATTAGGTCCCAAAACGCAATATATATATATATATATATATATATATATATATATATATATATATATATATATATATATATATATATATATATATATATATATATGGCCACTCATTTTGGACTATTTCTACCCTACCAGACTCAACCGTGCTCTCAAAATCGACATCCGAATTAATTTATAACATCTTCTAAATTTAATACCTCAAAATGCGACACAAAATAATCGAAATAAATAACTCCTCAATTCGCCAAATTAATAAATTCCTCAAATTAATTTTTTTTTCAAATCATGAATTTAATTTCTCCAAATAAAATAATTTTTTTTCTCCCAAAATATTATTTAATTAAAGGTCCTTGAATTTACGGGGTGTTACATATTTTTAGGCAATACCCAACGTCCCATATCCTACCAAGATCTATATAGTCACGTTAACTTATGGATTAACGCATGGTATGATGCTAACAATGCGAGGCAATTTGATTTCCATGATTTGCCATTCATTGAGGGTTAGGTGAGGTAGACCTTGAGGTTTATAGGTCAAAAGTGACGTCCTGTACCCTACCATAATCCTTAGTGGCGGTTGTTGTGGTTTGTATGTTGCTTATGGTCACAACCATTTGGGTGAAAGATAGGATCATTTTCTAAGTTGAAAGGCTCATTTTATCCACTGAAGTGATGGCTATGAGCGAGGTAATACTTGTGTGAGAGTAGTTTATAGGCATTTGGGGTGCCAATTGGACTAATTATGTGTGGTGTCAATGGAGACATAAATTGACTTATTGTAACGTCATGAGGTGTTTTATGGTTAAGGTGTGCCATGTGTGGAAGCTCATGGACTAGTGTCTTGCGAGCACGAGGTAATCGCGACGTAGGTATTGAAAGGTTTGTAAGGTGCACCTATAATGATAAAGGTATGGATGATGAAATCTTGTTAGGTCTTGAGGACGGTAACATAGAATATGCTTGGTGTCCTTAGGAGACCTGTTAAGTCCAGTATAAAGGAGCATTTGCATCCTAATAATGATTGTGTTAAGGGTTAGGTGATGATCTCAGATTGTTGGTCGGAGTTTAGAAGAGTCTTATAGTGTACATGCTAGGTGTGGGTTCTAGAATCGGCACAGATGAGTTGTGTAATCTCTAAGGTAAGCTAAATATTTGTGTCATTATAGGCGTGATACTTGGACATCATGAAATAACTAGTATGGGTTTTGTGATATTCGGTTTCGAGATGTACTAGGAAATGTATTCGAGACTTAGGGTGATAATGTCATGTGGAGACTTGAAGATAGTAACCAAGGTGGGGTTACATCGAAACATGATTATAATGTCGACGTGTGTAGATTGTATATGCTAGGGTAGCCTTAGAAATGTAAGGACTAGTTCTTGGCGCATCTTTCCAAGCCGGTCTGGATTAGAAGATCTAGCCCTGTGTGATATTTACTACCCTTAGAATTCTAATGGCAGCGGGTGTGGTCACCGCGTAAATTTTGTGTGGGTAGAAACCAGAAGTAAGCTTGGTAGCAATCTCTTGTGGTCAAAGGCCATGGTAAGGTGAATGCCTCACTTGAATGTTGTACTGCCTTGGGGAATTTGGGATTTTGTTCAATATATGATAAGGAAGATATCAACCTAGGTGTTGTAGGTTGGTGATGTCATCGCCAGTAAATGGACAGGGTCAATGTAGAGAAGGGTGTGAGGCATTCGCTAATCGGAATGGATCATGCGTTCCAAGGATGTGAAGGGTAGGGACTTACTCCCAAGGAAGGATGTTGAGCATTGACTTCCTAGAGGACTACCATCTCGTATATTACTTTCGTGTTACTAGAATGAATGGTTGTGACTATTTTCGTCATGATTAGTGACCTAAACCAGGGTATGTGCCAGGATTAGTGCTCGGTGAGAACTTTGGTATTGAGTGACATGAATTCAAGTGTATGGCATAGATTCGCTCTTGTAAATCGTAGTTAGATGCTTATGGGAGAAATTTTTTAGGACGGTTGCTTGTTCCTTCTGTGTCCTTTTCGATTTTGGTAACTGGGGATCAGTATTCTCACATATGTGGTGAGTCGAATTTATGCCATGTCATGGTACGATGCGGTTGGGCCTAGTAGAGAGCGGTGGACCGGGTATGGTCAATGCATCTCGGTAACTGGGTGCGCCCCATTTGAGGTATTCTTGATACTCCAAAATTTTTTACGTATGGGTGGTCGTAAAACTTTCCTTAGGATTGCTCATAGTATTAGCTTTCCTTAGGATTGACGATCTTTCGAATGATCAGGATGGCAGTCAGCGACTCTAGTTACAAGAGCGGGATGGTGACTCAAGGATATGGTATAGCTCTATAAATCGAGGAAGAAACTAGCATACGATGTTATTTTTCCACGATAAATGGATTAGAGCAAGGCTCTAGCTGGTGCTCAAATGTGAGATTCCTAGAATAGTACTAAGGTCATCAGAGTGACACGACGGAATGTGTAAGCCGAGCGTATGATGATGATTCAGTAAGTATATTACTTTTTGGAGTGAGAAATTAGGAATGTGTGGTTATTGGTAAGCTCATGCAAGCTGTGTGGTCAGGATAGCCAGAAAATTCGTGGGATGCAAGATGTGGAGTCCTAAAATAGACTTGATATTTAATGATGCATACGACAACTACTTGCATTACGATTCTCACTGGGTGAGTGTCGATTGCAATAGAGGATTTACCCATGGAGGTTCTGCATCATTTTATAAGGGTTGTTTGGGTTCATTTGTGTTGAAAAAATTGGAAGAAGAGAGGTAGAGTGGAAGGGGTTGTCTTCCTCCACCATTTTGGCCTTCCTTCACTCTCTCAGCACCACAAACCACCATGCTACCACTACCACTCCACCTTATATCCTCATATTTTTTTATATATTCCACCATATTTGAACCTTATATACCCATTTCCACTTGGGTGATGAGAGATACGAATTTATGGAGTTATTGTTGGGGGATATTTGGAGAAGATGATGGAAACTTTCATGGAGTTTGACGGGTTTTTTAGTTTAGGAGCTTAGTTGTGCACATTTGGAGTATTTCGAAGGATGCTTTTGGTAACCCCTTGTGGCCACCTTTGGAGGTGGGGGTTTCTCCTCCTACTCCAACTTTCTTACCACTATTTTGAGTCTTTAGAGGTGGGAAAACCTACCCTTATCATTTAAGACTCTACTTGCATTATTAGTAGTCTTGTTATTAGATTGCACACGTAGAATGCACATGAATAAAATGATGTTTTCTAATAGATTATTATTAAATATTTTTATGGAATAAAAATATTGAAAAGTATTGTTTGTTGGAAATAAAGGTTGAGTAAATATTTTAAAGTTTTGAAATATAATTTTTATTTATTTATGAAAATAGTATATTTTCTAGAAATCTAATGGTGAACATTTTATGAAATAAAATTTTGGAAAATGATGTTGATTGGCTAAAATGGTTGGTGAAATAATATTCCAAAGTTTTTTGCAAAATGAAGATTTGATGAAAAGTGGATATTTGTTGAGTTTGAAAGATTAAAATGTCCTATGGGTGTTGAAAATACATTTTTGCAAAGTATTATGAATTTCTAGAATGAAAAACAAGTTTAATCCATTTGATAGAATTTTAGGATTTAGAATCCATCTTCTCATGTATATAAACTTGTAGTACTTTGATAATAAATATGTCAATAAGTTTAAAAGTTTAAAAGAGTTTTTGTTGGGTTTAAACAAGAAATAATAAAAGTAGAAATTCTAGTCTTCAAAGTGTGTGAAAAACGGGTTAAATGTGTGATGAATGTAAGGTTGTAAGACTATATGTATTGATAAAAAGGAAATGGAATTTTATTATACAAGTAGTCTTTAAGTGTAATTAAAGATCTTGAATAAAGAAATAAAAAAATGTCTAATTTAGAAATATGATTAGTAACGGTGTCACATAAGTGTTAATGGTTAGATGTTAGGAAGTTGGTGTGGGTAACTTAATAATGCTTGAAAGATTAAAACTTATGGATTTGAAAAAAAAATAATGAAATAAATCGGTTTCCAACTTGAGAAGAATGACACTCCAAGGTTAAAAGGTGTTAAGATATTAAAAACACTTAAGGAGTTTGTGTGAGTAACTTAATGGTGTTTTCAAAAAATTAACACTTGTGAAATAGAGTAAAAGGTAAGTTTGGAAACAAACAGATAAAATGGTAATTTTACTTAAAATGGAAAACTTTTATGAAATAAAAATGTTGGAAAAGGTGTTACACAAATTGGTCCTAAATGAAAAGGATTTGGAATAAAATCAAAGTTAAAGTGTAAAGGACATGAAATGATAATTTCAACGTCTAACACAAATTAGGCGAATCCCTAGGTTTGGCTTTGGGCGGGTAAAAAGGGAAAGAAGGAACAATGTGAAAATTTGTAAAATGTTAAACGTATTAAAAGTAACTCGAATGACGTCGGGATAATTAAGGAGGGATCGCATCCCTGGGTGAAAGACCCAAAATAACTGGCCAGAGTATATGGTGCACATAGTTGACGGTGTGAAGCCCGTTGAAGTATGCAGTTGTTGGAAGATTTCAAAAAAAATATAAAAGAATAAGGAACACATAAAGAAAAGGATTGTGTGGTGAAAACTTGTTAAGACAACTTAACTTGAATGAATTAATAAATGTTCTGGTAAAGGTTAAAATGGACAAGTAAGTAGGAATTTGATTAATGTACATAAGGTAAGGAAAAAGGTAAAGAAGTGGGTAAATGGGTGGTTGAGCAACCTAAGTGATTCAATCCATAATTAACAGAAGAATGTGTTGTAAAGGTTTTCAGAGATTAAGTAAGTATTTGCTAATATGATGTTCACGTGAGTTGAAAGGGTGATTTTCAATGAAAATTCTAATGTGGATCGGTTAAAATGAAAAGGATAATTTCAGTAAAGAAATGGTTTTCGACTCATTCAAGTAGAGTTATTTCAAATGTTAAACCGTTTATGTTAAATAAAGGGATGAATGTCGAAGTGGGAAAAAGAAAGTCTTTTATATGATTAAGGTGAATTAATCTGGATAAATTAGGTTTTCGTAAGTAAATTATTTCATGCATTAAGTTCATGTGTATGTATGCTTATATATGTATAAAACTTAGTTGCATGTGTACGTAGGTATAACGTGTTAGAGTCTTCTAACTGCCATTTGATTCTATATTGCATTTGTATATTTCCTGCTGAGCATTTTACTCACTTCCTTATTTTGTTATGGTAGGTTGGGTGCGGTTTCATATTTTAAGAGCGTTATACAGGTAAGTACTCTCTTTTTTAATTACGTTAGTAGCTCTGTATGCTTGGACTCCAGGGTGCTCCCCATGGGTCCCTCACGTAGTTTAATTTGAAATAAGAATCACATGCTAAACAAGTGAAGTGTGAATTAAAGTAAAATTGGACTAGCAATATTAAGTAGGTTGTTTTATTTCACTTCACACCTAACATTCGGGTCAGACCGGGTTGACTACGGGTAACCCATAAATCCGGGTCGGGGCATCATAATCCTCACCATAAAGTGTGTTATAAACGTATGAAAATAATAACAATACCATGCTACTTTATATATATATATATATATATATATATATATATATTATATGAGAGGGGGGTGTTTTACTGATCCAAAAAATCAACGTCTGGGAGAAAATTTTTGGGGACGATCTAAGGGTTTCAGATTGTGCCACATAGGATTGTAACATTGTGACGTGGCAGAATTAGAAAGTTGAATTTTATTACCTTTTTAACTTTGACAAATCTACCCCTTTATTTTTCGACTTTCCCCTCTTTTTTTCCTTATCAAACTTTGACTTTAATTCAAATAATTGGGCATTTTGGTAACACTGGCTATTCCGAAAGAACTGCTTTTATATTTGTACTTTCTCTTTCTCTCTTTGTCATTTTCTCACCCACCTTAAGAGCATATCTCTCTCTTTCCTCTCCGTTCTGTCATTTCTCGCTCACGCTCCCCTATCCTGCGGAGACTTCAAAAATTTGGGTGTGTGCGGCTGGTGGTTTGCGGATGAATGGTTCTGCCCTCCTAATCGTATTTGGGTGGTGCTTGAGCTGGACTTTATCTCCTTCTCCCCTGCTTGAACCACCAAACACTTCTGTCATTCACTCATCCACCTCCCTCCCTCACCCACCCACGCTTCTGTCTGTCACCCTCAGGTAAGATTCATCCTCTTTCTTTGTTGAAAACTCATTGAGACTCTCTCTGATTGCTTTTTTCCCCGGTTTACACCCATAATTTTACGCCCTTTTTTTCCAGATCTACGCTGAGATCTATGTTGCATTTTTTTAAGATCTATGGTGAGATCTGTGGTGCATTTTTCTAGATCTATGGTGAGATCTGTGGTATGTTTAATTTGAGTTTCAAATTTATGGTGCGTTTTTTTCCAGATCTGTGGTGAAAGTTTTCAGATCTATGGGGTGTTTAATTTGGATTTCAGATATGTGATGCGTTTTTTTTTTCTAGATCTATGGTGAGAAAATGCATTGATTACTTTTTTTATATGTCAACTGTATGAGTATCAATAACCTCATCATATGCATTATGTGAAGATCTCATCACAAGATGTTTTTTTTCATTACAGAGTAGATTTTTTTTATCCTAATGTTCCGGGCAGTGGAAATCTCATCACAGGATGCCCGTGGAAAATTAATGTTCTTTTGGTATAAATATAGAAAGTTCTCCATTTCAATTGAATTGTTCCCCCACTACACGTTTGCAGAGGAAAAACTTTCTCCTGCCTAAAATAAATCAAGAAACAGGTATATAACACCCCCACATGACACTCCAGTTAAATAAAGCCATAAATAAAGGTTGTTATTGTGTAACACTTTGTTTAATTTTTTTATTTTAAAGACTAATGTTTTTTAAACTTTATTTGCAGATCTAATTCCCATTAGTCGTTTGAACAGAATAGCTAAGCCATTAAGGAGGAGGTGGGCTTGGTTTCAATTTCAGTATGTTTTAGAAAGTAGTTCATGCCATACATGTGATATTTTATGTTTGTATATTTTAAATTATAAAATTATGAATGTTTTTTCTTTTCAGCGACTAAAAGACTCATGTGCACTTAGAAAAGGGTACAGTGAATCATGGGGTGAGTTACACTTTCATTTGTTTTACCTATAAGAAATCTCAAGTATCTACTTTCCTTTTTATACCTTTAAATATTTTACATGGTTGGTGTGTCTCATGATATATACATTTTAAAACAATTCGTATTAAGATCCGACACACCGTTTAATCTGTCAAATCTTGGCTTCTAAGTTTATTACCCTTGATTATGATATGTCTGCAGTGGTCTCACATTGTTGGATTGCTGATCGACTACCCTTTTGTTTTGAAATTTTTGTGGCACATGTGATGGTGCCGGTGCCGGTGCGCGTATAGATCTGTGCACCCGAGGGTGAGTCGTGCGGTTGTCCTGGCCATAGTAACTGGTGTTTTTGACCGGTTGTGTTCTCACCATCTGGTGTGATACTTCTTGCGTAACTAGAGTACCGACCAAGTTGACTTAGAACGTTGTAGGGATCTTTTTTTATTTTCTTTGGTTCAATGTTTAAATTAAATGGGATTATATGGTATATTGTTTGTGTTTTGTTTATTTTAATATGTATGTCAATATGTATTATCACAGGACTGATGCAAGAAAAGTGCGTGGTGGGCAATCTGTCGAACATTCGGACACCGCTTTTGTACGTAAGTTATAGTATCTTCGTATTAATTTTGATTACAAATATCACGTGATGAACTCCGATGGTGCGTTGTGTCATTGCGTTGCATCATTTAACTATTTTTACATCTCATCACAGGGGTCTAAAAGTTTTGCATTGCATCATTTTACTATTTTTTAAAGATTGAGCTAATTGTTTATTTTTTATTTTTTTATTTTTTGCTAGGTTGTCCTTCAACCAAAGCTCAAGATGATGAAAACGTAACAATACCCAAGTGAACTTCCCAGATGATAGGCTATTATGATTTCTCATCCACTTTGAAATAAGTATTATTACGATGTTGCTTATACTGAATCAACCTAACTTGGTAGATTTTATTATGCATTCATGCCATGCTCATGTTAATGGATACATATTGGGTTGCCCATGTAAATTGACAACTGATTTTACTATTGGGGACTGATGTTTTTATAACAAATGAATTTCATCATTTTCTGTTGATTTGATATACTAAAGAAGTTATTGGAGCACCACATTGTTTGGATTTAAATTTTGTTTTTAAAAACTTTACATGGAAGTGTTTTTTTAGGCTAATGAATTTGAAATCAAAGCTCCAACGTCTATTCTCATCACAACCATAAAATGAATTTGAAATCAAAGCTCTAATGTCTATTCTCATCACAACCATAACTCTGTGAATGCACTTTTTGTATTGAATTTTGTTGCAAGACTTTATAATGAAAAAAATTATCAACTGTTGTGTGACATCTTGGTTTGTCTATTTTAGGTTGAAACAAGTCCATAAAAACTAAAAATGGGTATAAAGCAAAGATCCAATTTATTAGTGTTGATAAATTAATTTGAGTTTTACTCAAAATGGGTATAAGGTATTAGATGTCTATGATGATGTTTATGTGAGGTCCAAGAGGGACTATTAATATTGTTGTTGTTGACTACTTTTTAATTTTTTTAAATAGTGTGGATAATCATGTAAATAAAAGAAATTTTCTAAATTGTTTAGACATTAGTGTTGTAAAAAAACTTTATAACTTAATTGTTTACACATTCAATAGTATGGAAAATCTTCTCCGTGCCTTCAGGCATGGACATTTCGCTTGTATATATATATATATATATATATATATATATATATATATAAATAGAGAGAGAGAGAGAGAGAGAGAGAGAGAGAGAGAGATTGAGTGATGCCTCAAGTGACAAATCGTAGTCTCGTAATTTTTATGCATGTTTTATGTTTGTTGTTGAATTACTCCCCGCAAATTAATAATTTTGTGTTTCTTGTTTTCAATCCGCTAAAATGAATAATCGTGATTTCCTTTTTAGTTCATTGTAAATTAATAGTTGTGTTTCCAAAAATAGTATATAAAATTATGTGAGTTTATAAAGATACTGATAAAAACAATACACGTAAGAGAACAATGATTCAAGTGAGTGTATATTGCAATCATTAAAATTCATCATTTTGAATAGGATAAATTTGGAATGTAAACACGTTCTATATATTTTTTCTCAAACGACAAACAATTAATTTGGGATTGAAGGAGTAATATTTTATTGGTTGTTTGGAGTTAAATCATAATTTTTTCAAATATCTTGCTTGTATCTATTAGTATTGAAATCCTGTTTTCACCGGAGCCATTAGTTTACATATACAATTTATATTATTTTAAAACTTATAACTTATGGGTGGAGTTAAAGTTGTATCTTATATCTTTATTGTTACCGTGTAGTCATATAGTCTACAACCTAAAGTATACGATCTTTCCATATGTGGGGAGAGTAGAGTGTTAATAGTACACAAATGAAAAAGGTAAAAATTCGTGCATTGGTCGAGTAGTACCCTATATAAACATATAAAAAATACATATGGGTTGATAACATTAATTTTTGAGGTGTTAAATCTTATTTTTAACATTATTTTAGGAATTAGAATACGTGAAAAAATGGTTTATAAGTGTTTTATATAGTAAATGACTTAATTGAAGGGATTGATATATAAAAAAAATTATGGTATAAAAAAATCTAATATAAAGAAAACTATGATAAAAAAAATCAAATGTATATAAAAGAAATTAGTATATAAGAAAACCTTGATATAAAGAAAAATCACACAAAAATAAATATGAAATAAGAAAGTCTAATATAATAAAATAATATGATGTAAAAAAATCAAATATGAAAAAAAATTCAAATGGAAAAATATGATACAAAGAATTTCTGATAAAAAGCGGAGTATGCAAATAAAAAATTATGATATTAAAAATTTGATATAAAGAAGAAAAGGATAAAAAAAATTGAATGAAAATAAATCAGGTTTAAAACCAAACCATTGATTTCAACAACAAAAAAAACTTTATCTTAACCAAAACAAAGTACTCAAATGTTAGGTGGAAAAATTTTCTTTGGGTATAAGTAAGGAAAAATTATCCACAAAAAGTGAAAGAAGCATGGCAAATGGCATATATAATGAAAAAAATTTCATGAAAAAGTGTGCTTACCAAATTACACAAAAGTAGTTTGAAAAAATCATTTGTCACCTTTTTGCCCATTTTTCATGGAACAGCATGCCTATTAAATGGGTCCATATTTCTCTGATATGTTTTTCTTGGCCATGGATGCCACATATCATAAATGATAAACATATAATAAAAAAAATAGAAGTATCGGTAGTATGTCTTTAATGAGCCATATATATATATTATAAATTTGACTCTCACATATGCCACACATTTTATGAATTAAAAGAAAACTATAATTGTTGTTTCAGGCTCATCGTAACAAGTAATTTATTGAATTTATGCACAAACATGTTGTGTACACATTGCATTGACGTGCTAGGGATACTTACACTAGATAATATTGATTGTCATGCATCTCTCTCTCTCTCTCTCTCTCTCTCTATATATATATATATATATATATTAGGGGTGGTAAACGGACGGATACGGATCGGATACCATGTTTTTCATATCCGTATCCGCTATCTGAATGTACTATCCGTATCTGTATCCGTATCCGTACGGATAGTTAAAACAACTATCCATATCCGTATCCGCTCGGATACCTCGGATTCGGATAATATCCGTATCCGTTCACATTATTTAGCCATCGCAAAAAATAACAATTAAAATATCAAATCCAATGAAATCCAATCCAATTCAAACAAATATGGAACAAAATTAATGTCTCCTAACATCAACAATTATGGATTCCATAATAATAGTATCATTCCATAATGATAATATGGATTAAATTCATCCATACTTTACAACCATATAAGCTTAAAGCCATCCAAAAAAAATAGCAGTCGCACCTTTTAGATTAATCAAATTTATTGAGAATGATAACCTCATGGACCTTTTATCTTCAAAACATACTGATATGTTTATTTTAATAAGTATACATTTTTATTTTGTATATAATATACATGTTGTTAACTTCAATTCTCATTACAATCAAAACCATCTCTTTACTTTTATGTTTCTCTCTTACATTCTTTTCTGTTTCTCTCTTACATTTATTTATAATTAAGGAAACTAACGAACAACCACATGAGAGTTTCTTTTCTCTTGTTTTGTACGAAGGAGAAATGAATCGAAGTTAGTTTTTTTTTAGTGGAGTATATGTTCTTTAGTCGGTGTATGTTGTGTGTGATAAGGTGTATTGTAACTTTAGTGTAACTCCATGATAATATACCCAATAAAATAATAATACTTAATATTTTATAATATACCCAATAAAACAATAACTTTAGGGTCTTTTTGTTTTGAGTGGAGTATGTGTTTATTTTGTTTTGGGAATAAACGATTAAGATTTTTTTTTATTATTTTATTAGTAATACTAATGCTAATATTATTAGTCATATTTTAAACATATGTTTGATGGATACGAATATCCGGTAAAATGGATACGTATCCATATCCGTTTTCTCGAATATTTTTAAAGAGTATCCATATTCGTATCCGTTTCCATATTTTCGGATAAATATCCGCAAGTTCGGATTCGGATATCGGACGGATGCGGATTTTCGAATATCCGTTTACAACCCTAATATATATATATAGTTCACCAAAACATGTAATTAGGTTAGTTTGGGTCTCTTACACCTAAAACACAAATGAATTTATTTATCAAACCTATCCTGCTTTGAACCTAAACAAAACGTTCCCCAAAACTCCCCATTATGGTATAAAATTCAATCAAATAAAGGCTTGCAAAGTTAAGTAGTTTTTATAAAAAGTCTATTATATTATTTACATTACATTTAAAGTATTAACAATTAAAATTCAATATATATATATGAAAGAAGAAAATATTGTTCCCATCTCGAAATAAAATTGTTCTATTTTAACCTGGGGTCACATGTGAAGGGTCGACTTTGAAGTTTTAGGGGCCTTACACTACACCAAAACTGGCGATTGGTCACGGCCAAAATCCCTGACCAAAACTGTGGGTCGCGGACTTGGGCCGTGACCATTTCGGGCGTGACCATTTTTATGGATCGCGGCCCAAGTCCGTGACCAAAAAATGGTCACGGCCGAGAGGGGTCACGGTAGATGGTCGCGGACTTGGGCCGTGACCCATACCGTGACGGGTCATGGTATATGGTCGCGGACTTGGGCCGTGACCCATACCGTGACCCACAACCGTGACAAATTGGTCGCGGCCAAAGTCCGCGACCCAAGTCCGTGACAAAAAAAAAAAACAATTGGTCGCGGCCCTCATCTGTGACCCACAACCGTGACAAATTGGTCGCGGACGGTCTGTGACAAAAAAAATAAAAAAAATTTGGTCGCGGCCCTCATCCGTGACCCACAACCGTGACAAATTGGTCGCGGCCAAAGTCCGCGACCCACGGTCCGTGACAAAAAAATAAAAAAAAATTTGGTCGCGGCCCTCATCCGTGACAAATTAATCGCGGCCAAAGTCCGCGACCCACAACCGTGACAAAAAAAAATTAATGCAGACTTTGGCCGAGACCATTTTTATGCGCGACGAAAAAAATAAAAATGGGCATGGACAAAGTCCATGACCATATTTAACTATAATTTTAAAAAATATATATATTTTTTTGGTCCATTCCTAAAATTGGGGGTCCTGTGAGTGCACCATCGGTTGCTACGTGTAACGTTGGACGCGTACGAGGTGTTACAAATATTTATTATCGACAAAATAATACAAAAATCACAAATTGCGAATCGAATCAATTGTGGACCCTTGATATAAAAAAAATAGAATTAAAGAAAATATTTTTTTCTCACATATTTCGATGCAAAACTATCAATTACATCATTAAATTTAATTATTGTTAACAAATCTTGTTCAATTGATAACATAGCTAATCCATTTAATCATTCTTATGACTAGTAGAACGAAGGTAAGGCCTTACTAATTTTAACTTTGAAAAACTTCTTTTGACCAAGGCAACCGTAAAGGGAATTGTTAAAATTATTCTCTGGGCAACCCAAGCATTTGAAAAAAATTCAATCCATTCTTTTAATATAGGCTAACACCTCAAAAATCGTAAAAGTATCCTCATATTTTTTTAAATTGTTCAAATATAGTTCTAAGTGACATAAGCGCTTGATCTACTATATGTAAGAAGTAATTAACTCTAAATGATGCTACCAATGATTGTCTAATCCCATCACTAGAATTCACATCAAAATATTTTTTTTATAAATATTATGTTTTTCACGAAATATGGATTCAATTTCTATTTTTTAGCTATATTTACGCTTCAATATTTGCAGATTAATTCAAATCCATTTTCTCATTCATTTTCAAAATAGAAAACAAGTCCTTTTAAAAGATTCAAAGTAACATAAATATCCATGTCATATGTTTGTAAAATTTGCTAACCTTATTGACCACATTGAATACATTCTACCAAATAGTCATATCAACAAAAAACAAAGTGCCAAAAGCATTAGTTAGTATGTAACGCCCCTGCCTAAATTTATAGGTTATGCGTGATCAACTCGATCCGACCCGAGCGTTAGGTGTGAAGTGCAATGAAACAACCTATATAATGTTGCTAGTCCAATTTTATTTTAATTAAAGTTTCACTTGTTTATCACGTGATTCAAATATCAAGTTCATACTATGTGAGGGACCCGTGGGAAGCATCCTCGTAGCCGAAGCATACAGAGATACTAACACAAATATAAATGGAATATTTACCTGTATAATGCTCTCAAAATACAAACCCACACCCATCCTTCCATAACCAAGACGAAGGTGTGAGCTAATGCCTAATTGGAATATACAAAATGCAATATGGAAACAAATGACAGAAAGAACACTCTACACGTTATACCTACATGCACATGAAATTACCTCGTACATATTTAGATACTTATATGTACTTAATTCATGAAACCGTTTCACTTTCGAAATGTTATTTAGCCCGATTAAATCACCATAATCTCATAAAAGACTTCTTCTTTCTTAACTTGACATTCATCCCTCTATTTAACATACGTGGTTAAATACTTAAAACCACTACACTCTGTTTAACTGAAACCATTTCATTACCAAAACTACCCTTTCCATTTAAAGCTATACACTTTAGTATTTTCACTGAAAATAACCTCTTTAAACACGTGCGAACACCGTGTTAGAAAATACTTCTTTAACCTTTGAAAACCTTTCACAACACACCTTTGTGTTAATTACGAGTTACACCTTCTTAGGTTGCTTAATTCACCCTTTTACCACTACACGTTCCCTTTCCTCTACTTTATGGATATTAATCAATTTACGCATTTCTTGTCCACTTTAGCTTTTATCGAAACATTCATTAATTCATTCAAGTTAGGTTGTCTTAATACATATTACCAGACAACCCATTTCTTAACATGTTCTTTACTCCATTATCTTTTTCTCGAAATCTTAAAATAACTGTGTACTTTAATGGGCTCTACATCGCTGATGACACCATCATATGCTCTGGCCAGTGTTTTGAGTCTTCACCCCAGGGCTCCGGGACCTCCTTAATTTTTTTGGTGTCGCCTGAGTTCCTTTTTAACATTTCTTTAACATTTTGTAAATGTACACATTATACCATTTTTTCTTTTATCCGGCTGAAGCCAAAACCCGGAGTTTCACCCCAACTTTTGTTACACTTTGAAAATTATCATTTCATCTCCTTAACACTTTAGATCTGATTTTATTTTGAAAAATCATGTTCTTTAGGAATATCATGTGTAACACCCTTTCTAATATTTTTATTTAATATAAATATTTCGGTTTACGTAAAACTACCATTTTATCCATTTGTTTCCAAATGCACCTTTTACTCCATTTTTACAAGTGTTAATTTTTTAAACACCGTTAAGTTAGCCACACTAACTTCCTAAGTATTTTTAACACCTTAACATCTTTTTAACCCTTTGGAATAATATTCTTCTCAATTGGAAACACCTTTATTTCAACACTTTTATTTTCAAAAATCATTAAACATATAAGACTACTTTATAGGAAAAATATAATATTTTTATTACACTTGTAGTCTTACAACTTTACATTTATCACACTTATAATTTATTTTTCACACACTTTGAAGACTACAATTTCCACTGTCCTTGTTTCATGTTTAAACACAAAAAAATGTTCCTTAAACTAGTTTTTATGTTCACTATCAAAATGCTACAAGTTTATATGCATGTGAAGATGGATTTTAATCCTAAAATCCTGTTATATGCGTTAAACATATATTTCATTCTAGAAATTCTTAATACTTCGCAAAAATGCATTTTCAGGACTCAAAGGACATTTTATTTTTTCAAACTCAACAATTGTCCATTTTTCATAAAATCTTCATTTTTGCAAGAAACTTTGGAACATTATTTCACCAAATATTTCATCAATCCTTAAGCTTAGAGGGGTTATTAACTTCTATTTTAAGTCATAAGAATTTTTCAAGGCTAAATCGTCAAAGTCCCTGAGCGTTAAGACAACATCATATGCTCATTTTGTCATCAAAGGTTCATCATGCAACATGACCAAATATTCAAACTCAAACTAATCATCAAATTCTTTTGCAGTCCTCGAGTCTCTACTTGCTTATAGATCAATTTTAGTTGAGTTTTAAGACTACCGTTGAAAGTACCCCATACTAAATCAGTGCCTGCAAGGTAACCTTTTCTAGTGATCAATACTCACCCAAAAGTGAAACATAACACAACCAATCATCATATACATCATTAAGACCAATTCCATCTTAGGACTACACATCCTGTGTCCTCAAAAATTTCAGGTTATATCTTGGCCACACAGTTGTGCCTGAGATTGGAACTAACCATGTATTGCTATTTTCTCACTCTGAGAAGTAACACACCTAACAAATCATCACCGCGCATTCAACTGACACCTTCCACTGCGTTGCTCTGATGACCCTAGTACTGCTCTAAGCATTTCGCCTTTAAACACTCACTTGAGTCTCGCACCAATCCACTCATCGTGGAAAATCAACACCGTGTGATAAGTTTCCTCGATTTGAAACACTATACAATATCCTCAAGTCATCATCCCTCTCTTTATAATAAGAGCCACTGACTGCCATGACGGTGAGTCGAAAAGGTCGCTTTTCCTAAGAAAAGCCAATACTACAAGAAAACCGTGTGGCCAAAAGCGCAACCATCGTACATAGAAATTTATTCGATAGTAAGAATACCTCAGTTAGGGTGTACCCAGTAACTAAGCCGCAGTTACCATACTCGGTCCATTGCGCTCTACGAGGCCCAATCACGCCATACCATGAAATGGTACCAATCTAAGTCACCATATACATGAGATTACTGATCCCCAATTAGCAAAACTGAAAGGGACACACAAGAGACAAAAGGAACACGCAACCATTTCGAGAGAATCCCATCCATACGCGTCAAATTATAATTGATGAAAGCGAACCTACGCCATATGCTCAAAGTCTTATCACTCATTCCAAATGTTCTCACTAGGTACTAACCTATCCACATACCCTGGCTTGGGCCACCAGTCATGAAGAATCGAATTGCAACTATTCACCATCGAAAGACGAAAGTAATGTACAAGCCTATAATTCTCTAGAAAGTCAATGCCCAATTTACCTCCTTGGGAGTAAGGACTTTCCCCTTACATCCTCAGCACATATGAACCATTCCTATTGGCGGATGCCTCACACCTTTCTCAACAATGACCTAGGATATTTACCAGTGACAACATCACTAACCTACTCCACCTATCTTATTGTTTGTCTTATCGTATCGTGATTGCAACCCTAAATCACCTTAGGCAGTAATCCATTCAATAGAGACATTCCTCTTATTGTGTACTTTGACTATGCGAAATTTTCAATAAGCTTACTTCCAGTATCTACACAAACTGGATTCACGTGACAGGCACACTAGTCTTTATTGGAATTCTAAAGGTAGTAAGTCTCACATAGGGCTACATCTTCTAATCTGTACTGACTTGGTAGTAAATGACAAGAACTAGTCCTTACCTTGCTAAGTTTATCCTAGCATATACCGTTGATACATACCCACATTCTAATCATGCTTCGATATCGTCCCTCTTTAATTGCCATTTTTAAGCCTCCACATGGCGTCATCAGCTAAAGTCTCAATTACATTTTCTACTATTCTTAAAAATCAAATGTCACACTGCCACTACTAGTCATTCCATGACACCCGGGCATTACGCCCCATAAACTGCACGAGATTTAACTCCTCCTTGGAGGATACACTACCCATCTGTGCCAATTTGGGAAATCGCGCCCAGCACGTATGCTATTTGACTCTTCTAAACCTTGAGCAACAACCTGAGATCTCCTAAGTACACTAAACACATTCTATATAACCATCCTCAAGACTTGACAATATTTCATCATCCATACCTTTATCATTGTAGGTATTCTCTACAAACCTTTCAATACCCACATTGCAATTATTTGGTTCTCATAAAGACACTAGTACATAAGCTTCCACATATGGCTCACCTTAACCATAGAACGCCTCAGGATGTCACAATAGTCAATTTCTATCCCCAATAATGCCCTATACAATTAGTCGTACGGACACTCTGGTATACCTTTAAACCACCCTCACACTAGGATTACCTTACACCTAGCCATCACTGCGGCGGCTAAAACAAAACTTTAAACTTAAATAATAATCTTATATTTTTTTTCAAACGGTTATGACCTAGGCCACGTACAAACTACAACTAATTCTACCGAGGATTATAACAGGATACATGACGTTGCCTATAACCTATAAACCTCTAGGTCTGCATCACTGACATCACTAAAGATCCTATTCCTTGAAATCGCATAATATTTTCTAAAACCCTGACATGGAAGACTACATAGAATTTACTCCTATACCTCCTCAACCATCATTGTTGCACACCTAACACACTTTCCGTAATTTTTTCATAACTTTCGTCATACCTTGCGTGGTATGGCCTTCAACCAAGAATCACTAGGACACTTGTAATGATACTATCTTACTCACTTATATTGAGTACACATCCCAAATGTTTACTAACACGGTCCATTATGCCCATTAAAACATCAATTGCCTTACGGTGGGACACTGTCTCAACGATCAAATTCACCTAATGTATCATCAGTACTAACTACCCGAAAAGGCCTAGTTAAAGAATTTAACACATTTCTATCACCCATCAACACTGTTTTGGTACGACGCACAAGCTACCTAATCTCCATGGTTGACATTACACGAGTCATATTTCTAACTTAGTAAATGTCATTTACCATTCTCTACACCTAAATTGGCTTCTCATATCATTACGAATTGACACACAAGTACCTTACACTAAAAACTTGCGATGTCGCCACTATTGGATTGCACGGACAGTCATAACTTACTAGCATATCTAAATCATAAGAGCGGAAGCGATTAATGATAACTACCTTAGTCACCTGTCACTTGGCAATGAATTCACCTGTATGCTAACCTCTTCGACATCACGGTCAATAACACGAACTAAATCTTCACCAATACTATCGTGGCCGACCTAAACCATCACCGACGTCAAAAGATACACTACCGACCTCACCATATTAATCCCAAAAGAAACCTTGAACCTAGAGATTTAGTACTATTTGTAATACCCAAACTTGGATGTATGGGTTACCCGTGGTCAACCCGATCCGATTCGAGCATTAGGTGTGAAGTGCAATGAAACAACCTATATAGTTTTATTAGTCCAGTTTTGTAGGGGGGATTGAAGATAAACCTAAGATTAGAGTTAATCCCCCCCAGCTAACACAACAGACCCAAGGGATTAAGGTAGCGATGCATCTTAGTAAGGCAGTGATGCAATGCGGTGAGGCAGCACAGGGAGATCTTCCAGCGAAGAAACTGGCCGAGAGAACTCATCCTTTAGTTCTTTTGTTTTACTTAGTCTTATTTTATCTTTTGTTTACATTGTCTATGAGCTATAATGACTGTAATGATGTAACAATTGTAATGTCATTCGGTGTGAGGTCAAACGGTACTTGTGAGAGACCAAGCATGGAAGGGCCTGGGAGAGCTTTCATGCTATATTGAATAACCTCGTCGTGGAAACTTTAGAGGAATTTGGTTTGGAGGATTGAGAAGTGATGCTCCATTGGGGCTTGTCCTGACCATATTAGATAAAACTGGTAAAACACCAAAGGACTTTGACCATGGAACCTTGGGCGGAGCAGACTTGAGTCCCATCGAGCGTTGAGTTGTGAACCACTTGTGCCTTCTACTTAATGTCACGTCTACTGTAGGTGATGTCACTAGCCAGCTAAGCAATGTCAAATATGCACTTGATTAAACCACTGTGGTATTTGGGGCTGTCAGATAGTTAGTGAGCCACTTCTATGGTGACAGCCCCCTGACGCACGGTGGTTAGGCAAAAGGCATGTATTGGCATTTAATGCTTATGATGAGGAGTTAACTGGTCCATTAGGCATTTAATGTTTGTAACATAAAGCATGAAGGATGTCTTTCACAGTTGGGAAGGACTGGGGCATCTTGAGAGTGGTGTGAGGGTTATTTATTAACCTTAGTCACTTCTAAGAAGGAGAGTTATTTTCTATAGATTTGTGGCTAGAGAGAGAGTATCATCAGAGAGAAAGAAGTTATTGTAAAACCAGAGCTCTTTCTCACCCACCATTAATTATTTACTATGAATATTTTAATATCTGACGGGAGACCTGTGAGAGTTGGTGTGTTTGGCTTCCTGCCAAGGTGTATCCAGGGTGCTTACTTCCCTCTCACTCTAAATGAGTTACTTCTGAATTCATTATTATCTTCTGAGTTATACACGAGAGGTTTGTGAGTTCAAACTGAGTTTATCTTCACTAGGTTGTGATTACGTGTCTTGTGATTAATCAATAGTGTTACCAGTTAACTTATCATTACTATACTAAAAAGGGGTTACGCATCCCTCTAATCTAAACCACCCTTTTACATTTGGCTACTCCGATGGGGAGGTATTATCCTAATAAAAGAGTATGGCATAGGATAACGTTAATTGTAGACTCAACTTTGACGATGTTCAATGGAATGCGGAACAAGCGGTAAGGGAGATGGAGGATCCCAGAAGTGGGGTTCCACCTCAGGTAGAGATTCCCCGATATCCAATAATTACTGGGGTCCCAACAGTCACCCAAGCCTCTACTAATGTTTTCTTAGGACCAGCGCAAATGACCCTCCTCATGGGTAAGTTTTTTGTGTTTCTATAGACACCTGAGGCTTCTACGGTCCTAGGAGGAGGAACACATCCCAGCGCTTTTGTGACAAGTAGGGTGATCCCAGTAGCCCAGATAAACCCTGCTTCAGCTATCCCCATAGGCACAACACCCACTCCTACCTCAATGACAGGCACAATGGGTGTGACCCGTCTTCCATCGATTGTCCCTCCAAATGCCACTAGTGTTACATCAGTGGTCCCTCTGGCCACTCCCTCCACGATTGAGAAGACGTCGGTCTCTGCATTAGAATAAATAAAGAAAGAGATACAAAGAGAGGTGCTGAAAATGATAGAGGATTACTCGCAGTCGGCCAGTGAGGTAGCTTTAGTATATGATGATTTTCTTATGCCCTATCCCCAAGAATACAATAATGAGCTTTACCCGAAGGACTATATCCATCCCATCTTTAAGAAATACATAGGTAAGGGGGGGGGGGGGGGGGGACGCGTAGGAGCACATCAAATATTTCATCGAACATCTAGGGGTTCACTGCGACAACAAGAAGCTCAGGCTGAGGGAGTTCTCAAAATCATTAACTGATAAAGCTTATATGTGGTACTCTCATTTAGCGCCAAAGATTGTTTCAACGTGGGAAGATATTTATGTTTTATTTGTCCAGAATTTCTTTCTACAGAAAATGAGTTCACGTTAACACAATTGGGTAGGGATAAGCAACGGCCGGGAGAGGATGTGGTGGCTTATGTTCAAAGATTCAGGGAGAGGTACCTCGATGTGAGGGAAGAAGCCAAAGAGTCTAAACTATTATAACTTTGTGTTGAGGGTTTTCTCCCAGAGTACATCTTTCACCTGATTAATGAAACTCGCGAAGGGACTTTTGCAGCATTTCTAAAAGTAGTAAGGAATATATCATTAGTAGTTTGGTCAGATCCTGTTGCGGTACCAATGATGTTCAGGAAGCCTGAGCCACCCATTGCAGCACGCGTCCAGTCCCTACGGGTGGGATACGGCAATGGAAGTGAAGGAAACAAACATTCGAATAAAGATAACACGAGAAAGTTTGGGATAGATAGGGAAGACCCACCACCGTTACCCTGCACAGTAGAGGAGGATGTTAGCTATTACAATTCCATGGTTCAAGGAGGAACAATGTATGAACCTAAAGGCATCCCCACCATGGAACCAGATGCGACAACCAGAGCGAATCCCAAGTATTTCCAGATTCATCGAAAGATTCAACATCCGATGGGAAGTTGTTTTATGCTAAGGAAAATCATCGATAAATATGTAAAGGCAGGGACACTACAAATCCCTCCGCAAAATGTTACTGACAACCCACTCCCAGCACATGGGGCCAATCTGGTGGTGGCCTACGATGTTGAGGTAGAAAGAGAAGCGAGGGAGCTAATGACGGAGCAAGGGGAGTTCGAAGAAACTTTGGAGCACTGTACCAGAGGAATGGATAATGTGGTGTTTGCTTACACTACAAAAAAAATTTCTTTTTTCTACGATGCTCCAACTGTCTCAAAAGGTCCTCTAGCCGTCTCAAAAGCCTTTTATGACGCCATTTGAGACGGCAAAGGAGCGTAGTATTAGACCCCCCTTTTAAAATCTTTTTGAGACGGCATATGCCGTCTCAAAAAGTTCTTTTGAGATGGGAAATATGCCTTCTCAAAAGGTCATTGATTACAGGACCCTTCTGAGACGACAAAAAACCCGTCTTTTAAAGTTTTTTTTAGAGACACCAACATACGTCCCCAAAGATTTTTTTGAGACGATAACTTAATCGTCTGAAAAAGTCCCCATTTATGGAACCCTTTTGAGACGGCAAAGAAGCCGTCTTTGATAATTTTGGCACCAAAATTAAAATTTCATCCATTCCTTAATATACTCTATATAATTATAAACAAAACCTCTTAAAAACAATATGACATATTTTGCATCCCGTTTCAACATATAACATATAATTTTCCATTCAATTATAATTAAAGTTCATACAAAGAAAAAATACACAATTTAAACATCGTGTCCAACATAGACCTCTCTTTACAATTTCACTCATCTCGTTTGAAAAAATACATAAAAAACCATCTATCCCTAACATAAAATGATGTACACAAAGTAAACTCGCAATCTTCAAGCATACGACCTTCAGCAAAACGACTCAAATATCTTGCCTTGTCCACAAAGGATTTTCACCTACAATAAATTTATTAAGTGTCAGTTACCTTAAACAAAGAAGTAATTTTTTTTAATAGTTCCTATAGATGACAATCTTTAAAAACCTTATCAAATTTGTATATCTTCGTATTATTTTCTTTTAAAAATACTTAATATTTAAAAAAAAAATCGTCTGTCTCCTTTATTTATTCATGAAAACCAACCTGTTTAAACATAAAAATTAACTCAAAAAGAACGACATAAATAACCACAGTTTTCTAAACAACTAATATAAATAAATATATACATTACGATTCCTTTTACCGTTGGACAACATAATGAACAAAATTTAACTTGAATATGTCTCACCCCTGCTTGTGGTTGAGAGCAAGACTAAAGAGGACATAAGCGACAAGGTCTTTGTTCGAGAGAATAGATGCAAAAGCTCCAACGATAAAAGGCTCAAGTATAAGTATAGCAACTCCTCGTGGGATAGTAAACTTACTGAAACAAATGGGATATAAAATGTAATTATCTATGGTTCTGAAAAAGTCAAGAAACATTAACTTGGTTTAAATACTTGGACAATACTTGTTTAAAACCCAATACAAAAACCAGCTCTAAAATAATATACTTATAATAATAAAACAACCACAAAAAGAGTAATGAAATGCACCAATAATCGATTTACGAAGTAATAAAGCAACTAAGCCTACCCACCATTCCGAGTACCAGCTAAATCAAATCAATGTGCAATACACCATGTAACATCGTATCACCATCATAATTAACATGACAACTAGTTCTTTTCGCAATATCCAAAATATAATTATAGTACCTCCACCACGAAAAAATGCATTATATGGATTCCAACAAAAAATAAAACTACAACAAAATACTTCGATCAATGTCTGATTAATTAATTCTATTCAAATTGAGGATCATTGTTTCTGTTATATGCGACATCAGAGTCTAATGCCAAGATATTATATATTAACATCAAGAGGTAAGCAAATATGAGATATTTTCCACAAGATTATATAGCACATTTTGGGAATATGAGGATCCTAGATAATCTATGGATATTTGAGGAAGGAAAATGAGATTTGCAAATGTCATATGCTGAGGATAAGGTGAAATCACCTGTAACCTCTAGAGTCCAGTACCACTTATAACCGTGATTGATCATATTAGCTTAGCATAGATCTTTCACCATCACCAAGTTTCTATGAGTTTGAGAACCTTCAATAAAATGCATACCACTGTTCTTGTATCCGTTGGACATATAAGAGGCCCAAATAGAGTTGTTAAATGATATTTTCCAAAAAAAGCTTCTTGAAGGAAGCTTTTGATATGCTGGAAAAATTCACAAGACATAGGCCTCCTTCATTGATATCTATTCTAATGAGGTCCCACTTCTCCCACTGATGTTTTCAACCTCCATCTTCATTTACTCCCCAAAAGAATTTTTTGAGAATTCTATGAATGGAGTTGATAAGTGCCTTGGGAGGGGCTAAAGATGCCAGAAAGTATGATGGAATTGAGGAAAGAACATGCTTGAGGAGGATAAACTGGCCTCCAAAAGAAAGAAATTTTGATTTCCAACCTAATAATAGGAAAGAAGGAATTTTCTTAAATTCAAAAGGCAACTTTTTTCACCTCTGTAAAAGGCAATTAAATCATTTGCAATAGTAAGGTGAGATATCAAGTTTGGTTTGACCATCTCTTTAGCTAAAAGAACATTCTCTTGGATATACTTGCCTTTGATAAAGCCACTTTGGTTTGGAGGGATCGGCGTTGGAAGCACTTTAGAGAGACTTGAGGAGAGGATTTTTGTAATAATATTAAAGGAGAAGTTGCAATGACATATAGGTCTTAAATCCCTGAATGTCTCTCGAACCTTCACTTTAGGAATAACCATTATATTTATGCTTGTCCAGCTTTAAGGGAGATAAAAACCTACAAAGAAAGAGTTAATAACAACAATTAAATCATATTTGATCAATTCCCACTAAGTCTTATAGAAGAAGCCCCTAAATCCATCTGGCCCTAGAGCAGCTTCATTATTGAGATCATTTATAGCAGTAAGAATTTCCTCCTCATTGGTAAAATCCTCCAAAAATTCATTGATTTTAGTGGTGACAATTATGGGAATTGTATCATTGACTTCTGCTATGGGAATAAACTAATCAGTAAGGAGATGATCTTTGTATAAATTCACAGTATGATTCTTTGATCTCATCTAGATCTTCAAACTTCCTTTCTCATCTAAAATAAAATGGATATGCGACTCTTGATTTTTGGCCTTCACACAGTTAAAAAAATATTTAGAATTTTCATCTCCTAATATAAACCATCTATTTTTAGCCTTTTGTCTCCAGTAGATATCTTTATTCTTTTGATCTTGCATTAATTCAACTATATCTTTGTTCAAAGCTGATCTATTATATTTATTACTGTGTAATTTATAATTAAACTCCAATTGAATAATCTCATCCTCTATGTTTCTAACTGATTGAGATAATTATCATTCGATCTGCCTTAGAAAATAGGGACCCCAAGATAGGTATTAGAGGAGAATCCTTCACGAATGCAAAGAATATTTATCATAGAGTATTTTCCGTGTATAGCTCCTTTGTCTAAAAAGAATTTGAATTTAGATTTTTTTGTAACCTGGCCATAGTTGATAACTGACCAACTAAGGTTAATCTTTCCATCATGAACTAGGTCACTAATAGATAATTGACCAACTAAGACCAGTTTCTCAACTGTAAAAAGAGAAGTATGTATTGTGAGATTTCTTCAAACCACAATGGCCAGAATGTAGAAACAGTTGTCCCATTGCAAACCATCAATACAAAGACTTCAACACAAAAGGATGGTAAGGAAGAAAAATTGAATATGTTAACGGGTCGAGCCATGTGAATGCATGCCCCTGCTATCACAAATTACAGGAGGTTATAAATCCTTAAGGCTATCACTTAAAGCCTTACAGGAGGTTATAAATCATTGCTATTCAGAAATAGGCGAAGTGTTAGGATTCTCACACCCTCGCTTTGAGCCTTACAGGGGTGATACTCCAATGCCCTGCAGCAATGGACTAAATATCTTCACAAGGTATTTAAAATGGAAACATAATTTAGCAACTTTTCTCTTATTGTGAATGTATTATATGTTTTAACATATGTAAAGAGAAAAATCCCATCTTACAAAGAATTAGGAATGTTTATAAGCATCATGGGCACTCACCCCTTGAGCTAGATTTTGGTGTCGAGTTTTACCCATGGGTTACCTAATCCTCATATGCAATGTTTTGAGTGGGACTGCATTCAAGCAATGCACACTTTATTGTGGAAAATGGAGGAAATATTATTTTAGATAAGTGACACTCCTCGTCCACTGCCACAAATTATTCCAGGAGCGTTTGTCCATCGAAGTTGTTAAAAAATTCAGCTTTAATACTTATGTGATTGACTTTCCAGAAGACATGGGAATTAGTAAGGCCTTATGTGTCGACAATCTCACCCGCTATACATTTTGATGATACAATCAATGAAGGTGTTATTGTTCGTCTCCACCACATGCTCATTTGATGGATGAAATCGAAGATGACGTTCATTCATTAGTTTCAGCTAGAGGAGGGTTATCAAATGTATCTTATCAAATGGAAAGGATGTCCATTAACGCATTGTACAAGGATTACTGATAATGAATTTCAATGCTTGTATGAGAAATTCCATGCTTTTAACTCGCTGGGATCGAGTTTCTTTAGCCCATGGAGATGATGGAGGAGATAAGTGGCATCACCCTTTATGGAGTTTAGAGTAGGAAGGGAGATTTTAAGCCCATGCTGATTTGGCATATGTTAGATGATGTTGGCCTATGTTGAGGCCTTCCATTGGTGGGCTTAATCAGGATGGATTAGTTATAGGGATGTGGACTTTACAAGAGTATTTTTAAGCTTCTATCATGATAGAGAAGTCTATAAGTTAGTACATAAAAGGTCCCTTGAGAATTTACGTATTTCTTACTCAATAGTGTTGGTCCATTGAACGTATATGATTCATGTATCTAGGAATCAGTAGAGTATATTATGAATAAAGTACTGCATCATTTTAAATAAAGTCATTGAATCATAAAGTACCACGTCATCCAAACAAAGTCAGACAACCCAAATAAATACATAAAATCATCCCAAATACATGAAAAAATTAAATTGACAAGCAAATGAGATATTAAAAGAGTTGCTCTCATCCAACTTAAAGAAAATACTAATAATTGGAATTGGATTTGGAGATGAAACATCACGAACAAAATCAAACATTTTTTATTTTGGATGTGCTCGAATTCTCTTCCAACCGCCGAGTGTTTCTTGCGAAGGAATATGAACCCACAAAAATTCTCTTGTTATGTTTGTAAGAATTGTCTCAATTCATTGGACCAAATCATTCACAAATGTCCAATTTCAATGAAGGTGTGGGGCCTTTGTGGACTGTCTGAGAAGGGCATAACTAAAGGCAGGGTAAATAAAGGATAGGATGGAAAGGAAAAAATGTTTGAGAACAGTTGCGTCGTAGCTTGGGCTATTTAGCGGAATCGCATCCTCGTGTTCTACGGGGAGCAACATTCGAAACTGATGCAAATATTCAGCCTTTAAGAGAAGGAAAAAGGTTCTGGTGACAAAAAACATTCGCAATAGATATGAGCACTAGATGGGACTCTCATAATCAATTTCGATGCGCCTAAATTTGAAGAGTAAAAGTGATAGCTCGGGACCGTTTATTATGGATCTCTCTAAAAGAATTTTGAAACCGCTTGATTCTGAACATGTGGAACGTTTGGCAGCACATATGGCGGTCTCTTTTACCACAAGGATTAATCATGCGCATCTTATAAAATGAAGATTGGGCTGCAAATGGAAGTATTATAGAAGCAGTAAAAAATTCCTAGGATGGGCCAACGTGCTACATTTCCCGTGTTAGGAGGAGAGGTAATGTGCCAGCTCATTGGCTGATACGTTTTAACAAGACGGAGTCCTATATATATATGTGTTACACTATTCAAGCTTTGGGGGACTGCGCCCTAATTTTTTTCTAAGCACATACTTGATCAAAAGGTAAAAAAATTGTTGGATTTTAGCCTAATTACCCTATTTAAGAGGGATGACCCCAGTTTGCTGAAATATTAGCATGTGTTTGAGGGTTATATGTTTCAAATTTACATGGACTACTTCTCATTTGAATAAATGATCTCTAGTATGTCTTTCTCGTTGGGATTAGGAAAAATTCCTATTTTTACTAAGGAGCAAACATTAGATTACTAATTTGTGGTTTCAAATGTTGTGCATACACTTGTTTGGGCCTCCTCGTTACTATCCTATTATTTATGCAGTTATTATTATTTTAGGGTCTTTTATTATTAGTATTATTGTTCATAACATTGGATTGACACCTATTTTGAATGGATACAATTAATGATGATACAATAAATTAAGTGAGATATACCTATTAACAAGGAATTATAGCAAGGAGTAAGAGTAATAGATCTTGAAATTCATTACTTGATTTGTAATATATTATAGGCATTTGATCTTTAATTTCATACTAGATTAATAGATGGATAGAATTATAGTTAGGGAGAAAAAACAAAGGCTGATATTCGAAACCGGCTTTGTGCAGTGCATGATACCGACTCCAGTTCTGAAGAGTAGGCCATAATTGCTTTCATCAGTGGTGGAGGGAGTAGAGTTGTCCATAAATTTGAATTGTTCTCCCTATTTCAATAGAGTAGAAGTATTGAGGTTTATGACTTATTTTCGCAATTTAGTATACATACTCCATCAGTGTGCTTATAAAAGTTATGGGTTATAAGTGTTTATAGTATATATAGATACTTCACTATTTGATGGGCTATGTGGTTACAAATTGTGATATCTTTCTGTAGATTTAAAATTTATATGTAGTAAGGTATGAATAATTATAAATTAGTAAGAGTACAAGGACCTTTCATTTCATTTTTGTAAGAGTAATGTTGATGTAGTAGTCAGCTGATGTGACAGCACATCGTGAGGAGATGCTGAAGGTACAAGGTATTATGCAAGATGTGCAGTGTACCAGAAGCTCTGTGATAGCATAACCCCTCAACCCAACTTCTTTATGTTGTATGTCTAAGGCCTCTGATTCGGTGGTTCACATTCTAACATGAACCTGAAGAAATCTACTTCTGTTTAAACTTGTTATCGAGGAAGCAACAGGGGAGGTAAGGTATCCCCTCATTTGGATTTTAAGGTGCCTTGGGGAGAATTTTTACCTCATTTACTTGTATAAATTACTAAGGAGGTTTTTCCATCTTCCAGAAAAGGCACACCTAAATAGATAAGAAATTGATCATTGTATTATTGAAGATACGGTCTTACATCAACACATTTCCACTTCGCATATTGGAATGTGTACAGGCATTATTATTAATGTGTACATAAATTGATCATTGTTAATTCGTTCATGTATTGGTTTTGGCGATCGGATATGAAACCACCACGAAATGTGTACATGCATTATTATTTTAACTAGTTGGTCCGTTATTCGGCATAAATGGCCATAGAAATTTCCAACCAGTGTGGCTTACATTATTGAGGGATATAGTCTTTAAAAATAATATGACAAATGTAGTGCCATACTACCGCAGATGTATACATAACTAGACATTGTAGTCCTCTTAGATTTTATTATTATTTAGGTCCATAGTTCACATTGATGTTTTAAGTAACATTTAATAAAAAGTTTTCTAATTTTCACTGTATAATTTTCATACATCTCTGTATATGTTGGTAAATTGATATTATTTATGTTAGATGCCCAATACACTGTCCATTAACAAGACTTTTACATCATTCTCACTAAATTGCATATCAATGATATTATAGTTTATTGAATGGTTCAAAATATATAAACAACCATGGAAACTAAGTTATTTACTTGATACAAGTTGGTAGATGGTCCTTAGTGTCCCTACGGGACAAATAGGACTCTCTTAACAATTAGGCTACGCTTGCTAATCCATGTATCCCAACTTACTCCCACTGACACTAGCACCTGTACAAGGGCATGAGTAGCTTGTTTCATCCTGATCAATGGCATGAGTACATCACAACCCCATGATATGATCCTACTACCCAATGGCATGAGCCATCCTAAATATATGTCAAACGACCCTCCTCATATTGAGATGTATGTCCTCCGTGCATTTATTATCAATAATGGATGGGGGATACAAGTGTCATCTAGCATCCCCTAACTAATTAAGAATTTTATTTGTATGATGCGTACACTGAGGGTCCTCTATAACATAGTTTCTCTCATGGATATGTTATTTGGTTGGAAAGAACATGTCAAAAGGGCGGCGAATGAGGGATCACAAATAAAATCGTTGGAATGTTACCAATAATGGTATTCCAATTGTTATGTTAAAACATTTGGATCAGATAGTCTAGAGACATGATTCTTGTGCCCCTCATACTCCGTAAGGGTCCTCACTGAGGATCTCCCTCTATAGGACATTTATTGTTTGACTTTTTTAAATGCCAAATCAATTCGACATGCCACGAGACATGTTAGAGTAGTGAAGTATGGATTTCGTGTTCGTGAGAATATTCAACACGAGCACGTCACCTCCGATGAGATGTCCATGATTCATAGGTCCCCAATACATAGTTATTTAAATGTTAAGATTTACCATTTGATATGGTGTTGGATAACATTGGCGATTTTTTTATAGTGATGGATGTGGGTGTTAATTTATTCCATCACATATACTACAAATTAGATCATAATCGAATAATAAATCAAATTAATGGCATAACCTCTTTCTAAAGGACATGAATTAGATGATCAAAATAAACAAGCATATCGATAACCAAACTAGTAAACAAATATTATGATATGTTAATCTAAAAACTATACAACAACAACCAATTAACAATCCAGGTTTTCAATTGTCTCACCCTCAACCTCCTATCACCACTACAAATCAATCCTGGTTTTCAATTGGCTTGCCCTCAACATCATATCATCACTACAAATCATATGTAATGCAATTAATGATATATCTCAACAATTAAGAATTATAATTACCTCTTACATGTGTCAATTCAGTGTTGGAACTTGAACGTCTAAGATTAACCACTTCATATCACGCAAGTAGTAACTACCTATCAAATATCCATAAATGAAAAACATGTGTATCAAGGATGGAGCCAAATATGAAAAACAAATGTGTTTTTGCACAAACTACCACAATCTACATAATTGAATTATTTCTGTCTAAAAAAACCCGACAAAAATGACGAGGGGGGGGGGGGGGGGCATTAATAAAAAAACATAATATACTTTTCATTTAATTTTTAGTGCAACCTATTTTCATAAATAATGTTTAACCCCTCCCAAAACATTTTTGGTCTAATGCTGCTCAAGTGGCTCCATAGTGTGCCTACAACGGTGGAACAATTCTATTCATGTTATTAAATTAGGCGCTATGTATATGTATATGAACACAAATATATAAACATGAAATTTTCAAATGGTTGAACATGATTTTTTCAAATTCAGATTACTATTCATGTTGTTAAATTAGACGCGCGCGCACACGCACACGCACGCACACACACACACACACACATGTATATATATATATATATATATAATTAAAGAACACTAAGAAATTCTAGTGTTATCTTGTAAAATTAAATCGTTTAAGGGTGTATGAATAATAAGAAAAAAATTAAAAGAATGAAGTTGTTATCTCACTTAATTTAAATGCATGTCTTTTAGTTATGATTTAACTGTCATTATGAAATACTGAACCATGCTAATTTTAATAAATTAGCTTCACAACTACTTTTTGTTTTTGAAATGCAAAGTAGATGAAAGTATGTATACACACACACACACACACACACACACACACACACACACACAAGTATAAAAAATATAGTTATATGTCGTCGTGTCTTTGCCATGTCGTATCCTTTTTTTAGATTTCCTGTGTCGGCGTGTTCGTGTCGTGTCGGGCACGACACACGTATCTGTGTTCGTGCTTTATATTCCCATGAGATGCTTGGATAACATTGATGATTTTTTCCACGGTGATGCATGTTTGAATTAATTTGGATCCATCACATACATCAAAAAATATAATCATAATCGAATAGTAAATCAAATTAATGGCATGAACTACTTGCTAAGGACATGAATTAATTAATACAAACAAACATATCAATAATTCTAACTAAAATTCACACAAACAAGTATACAAATATTTTCATAAATTAATCTCAAAACAATACTACAACAACCAATTGACAATTCGGATTTTCAATTGGCCCACCCTCAACCTCCTATCACCAATACAAATCAATCGAGTACAAAAATAATGATAGTAATCAATGACCAAGAATTAAAATTACCTTTATTCGTATCAATTTGACAATACTATAACTTGAATGTCGGGACTAGTTTGTCTTCCTGCAAAAAAAACACACACAAATAAATAAATGACGATACAAAGTGAATATGTAAATTTTCAAACATCAGTTGAAATAAACTAATAATCTCAAACATAAGTCTTCACTACACAACATCATAAATCATCAACAAAAAAAAATAGAAATTGTACCCAATACGGGTATATGTGTAACATGGGCGATGGGTGATGGAGATGAAATGAGATTTACCTCAGTTTAACCAGTGACAGATGGCCGATGGGGATGAAATGCGATGAGGATGAAATGAAATGGGTAATGGCCAATGACGAGGGATGGAACTAGGGCTAGAGCGGCTAGGGCGACAAAGGGAGGATGGGTGGGGTGGGATGGGGTGCGGGTGAAGAAGAAAATAACTGAGCTGCTTTTGTGTGTCTTTTACTTTCATTTTTTTTTCTAAGGCCTAGAAGAAGGAGGAGGCTAAAAATTCACGAGAGGGAAACAAAAATTCGTGAAGCCGTCTCATAAGGTATACCTTTTGAGACGGCTACTCATTTGCAGTCTTTTTAGATAGATTTTTTTTAGACGGGAAATGAAAGCTATTTTAAAAAGTATAGTTTTTAAGACTGTTAATTTTTGCTATCTTAAAAGGTCAATTTTAGATACTCAAACTTTTTTGCCGTCTCAAAAGCCTCCGTAGTAAAAAGCAATTTTTTTTGTAGTGTTATGACGAAGCAAGTGCCAGAGATATGGAGGACATATACAACGTTGAAGGTGAGGAAATTGACCAAAACTTGGAGTACTGCGCGGTTTCACTGTCCCCAAAGTTCGCCTAGTTCTTTGACCAGGTGGGAATGCCAAAAGAAAGTAGGTTGGAGATAACCCAAGAAATATTGTATATCGCGAGGAAGAATGCAGTCCCTTCTCTGAGATGGAAGGGACCCATGGCAAGGCTGGTGAAGAAATTACTATCAGAAATAACGTTCAGCGATGCAGATTGGGGCATGAGATTTTCTCACCACCGACCGTTATATGTGACTACCAACATCAACGGAGTTAGCTTCGCGAGGGATCTTATGGATTGGGGAACATCCATCAACATCATGCAAATAAGTTCTTTCCATGCATTTAACATCCCAGAAAAAAGATTGGTCCCCATGCCTTTGGTGATTTCAGGTTATGACAACCAGTCTTCTAAATCCATTGGTTATGTGAATGTTAGGACTGTAATGGAAAATTTGAGTTCCCATATCAAGTTCCACATGATAGAGAGTGCAAGTTCCTACCATCTTTTAATAGGAAGAGTTGGGATGCACAACCAAGGACTATTTCCCTCGACGTATCACCAATGTGCCAAGGCAAATATTAAAGGAACTGAGATCACTATACCAGCTACGAAGAGTCACTTTGCTATCAAAGAAGCTCATCTAGTGGATGCAACATTTTATACAGAGTTAGAGGAAGATGCTATAGTCCTAACGAGAAGAATGGAGAGAGCCTAGGTTCCCTCGATGAAATAAAGGATGGGACCTATGAACGACCAGAATGACAAAACTATAAATGGTAGAGGAGTAACAGAAGAAGCCCACCAAGTGGCCCCTCGACTTGAGAATATCTCAAAGAAGCTAAAGGATATGATGAGACCTAGAATGGACCCGATGGAACACGAGGTCACACGACAAAGTGTATTGAGTCGATTCTCTAAAGGAAGAATGGCAGAGGCTTCGAGGGATAGGAAAAGAAAGGCAATTACAATGGATAGCATGCAATGCAAGAAGATTGTTACTGAAGGAGGGGAGGTGGTTTATCGCCTATAATGGTGTGAACGGCCAACCGAAGGAGATATGGCAGAGGTTGATGAGGAGGCTGACTCGATATATGAGTGAATTCTGGTGGATCAATGGGGACAATGCATGGTGATAGATAATTTTAACGTACATGAGTTCGTGGATGATATCACCAAAGAACCGGACTACATGACAGACCTACTGAATCCACAAGCATAAGAATTGGAGCAGCTAAACGTGGCAAAAGAAGGGGAGGATTAAAGGCCTATTTCCTCTCAAAGGATATCTGTATGGAGAAACGAGAGGCTTTGATTAAGCTAATTTGGGAGTTTATAGACAGTTTTGCATGGAAGTATACATAGATGGAGGGGATAGATGAAAAAGTAAGCTCCCACAAATTAAATGTGATGCCTTCAGCTATTTCGATCAAGCAAGCAATGAGAACTTATAAGCCTGAGCTAGACTTAAAGATCAAAGAACAGGTCCAGTGCCTATTGGCAGCAGGGTTCATCAAACCAATACAACACCCACTCTGGCTATCTAGCATTGTCTCAGTGGGTAAGAAGGATTAGAATCAGATAAGGATCTGCGTGGATTTCAGAGACATGAATAGGGCTTATCCCAAAGACTAGTTACCTCTCCCCTCCATTGATAGCTTGATAGATGAAACGACTGGACACGAGATGTATAGTTTCATGGATGCGTATGTAGGGTATAACAAGATCAAGATGGACCCCACAGATGCAGAGAAGACACCGTTTAGAACCCCGTTGGGCAACTTCATGTACGAAGTAATGTCGCTTGGACTAAAAAATGCTAGGGATACTTATCAAAGAACAATGATGGCCATTTTTCATAAATTATTTCATAAATTGGTGGAGTTTTATGTGGATGATTTGGTCATCAAATCGAATAAGGAAGGGTCCCACCTGAGTGATTTGAGGAAAGTATTTTCCAGATGTAGGAAGTATAAACTGAAGATGAACCCGCTAAAATGCATTTTTGGAGTAACTAGTGGAGAGTTTATAGGATTTTTGGTAGATTGATAGGGAGTACAGATGGACCAAGACAAACAACGAGTGATCTTAGAGATGCCAAGTTAGAGAATGATGAAGGAGATCAAAAGTTTCCACGATAAAGTTTACTACCTTAGGAGATTTGTGCCTAGATTGACCGAAATAACACACCCGTTAATGCAGCTTTTGCTAAAGAATACAAAGTTCAAGTGGGAGGAAGTTCACCAGGAGTCTCTCACCAGGATGAAGAAACTGCTCGTTTCACATTAAACTATGATCCCTCCAAAGGCATGAATACCGTTACAACTATACCTCACATCCACCATGAGGTCCGTTAGAGCTCTGTTAGCACAGGAGATTGATGGGAAAGAACGACCAATATACTACCTTTGTAGAATCATACATGGGCCAAAGGTCAGGTATAGTAGCTTGGAAAGGCATTAATTATCCTTAGTCTTTATAGCACAAAAACTTAGACATTATATGCTGTCCTTTACAATTCCTATCGTAACAACATGTGATCCTATTAAGTTTTTATTGGCAAGAACCATAATGATTGGTAGAGAAGCTAGGTGGTTCCTCATTCTCTCAGAGTATGACTTGAAATGCATGGTCCCTCGCACGATCAAGATCCAGGCATACGTAGACCTCTTGGCAATCTTCCCATTTGGGATATCCGAGCCACCACAAGAAAGAATTCCAGGAGATGATTTGTAGGCCAATCACCTAGACGCAAGCGACGAGGAATGGATGATGCAGTTTGATCACTGTTCTAAAAAACCCGCCTAGGCGCCGCCTAGGCACGCCTAGGCTTAAGGCTTGGGAGAAACGCCTCGCCTTACGCTTTTCACACCTTATTCTTTGTAAAACCCTTAAGGCGCACTTTTTTCTAAAAACAACAATGTTTTAGTTCGATGTCGCCTTTTAAAGAATTTGTTTACAAACCGGACCATTATCTCATCCAAAATAATCAAATAGTATTTTAATTTGCATATATTCAGACATATTTTTATGATATGTGCAATTTTTGTATTTTAATAGCCTTGTTATGGTTAAAAAATATTAAAATATATTAAGAAGGTCTAAACTCCTTTTCACGTTTTTTCACGCCTAGGCCCGCCTAGGCTTCTAAGGCTTAAGGCTTGGCATCCACGCCTCAATCACGCCCCGCGTTTTTTAGAACCTTGAGTTTGATGGATCTTCAACAGAGAAGAAAAGAGGGGAAAGGATTATTCTTTCAAGAGGAACGGAAGAAATTTATCTTTCCTACAAGCTAGGCTTTCCTTATTCAAATAATGAAGCAGAGTATGAGGCGTTGGTGCTGGGGTTGCTGGAGGACCTTTGAAGGGGGGTTAGTTCACTTAACATCAAGGGTGATTCAAACTTGGTGATTTAGTAAGTAAATGGGGAATATGCATTAAAATACCTTAGTCTATCACCTTATAAAACGATCATTCAGAGGCTTCTCAATCGGTTCCATCAGACTAAGATCAAGAGGTATCCTCGAACGATGAACCACCATCCAGATGCCTATGACACCATTGCTCAGAAGATGATCATGAGGGATGATACAACAACAGTCGTGATTCAACAAAGAATAACTCCCTTCGAGGTACAGTCAATTCTACCGATGGATGATGACTCTAACTGGAGGGGAAAGATTAGAAAATAATTGGAGTCTAGGAACGGAGAGATGGATCTGATATAACTAGCCTAATACTTTACAAATTAGGGAAAGCTCTACTATAGAAATGCAGGAGGATAGTTGTCAAGATGCATCGACCAAGAAGAAGAAGAGCAGAGATGAAAGAAAATACACGAAGAGCACTATAAAACAACAAAAAGCCCTCTTTATAGGAGAATTCAAAGGGAGGGATACTTCTGGCCTAGCATGAAGCGAGATGCAGCAGATCTACAATGAAAATGTGATAAGTTCCATCTTTTCTTCGAAGCGGATGAATGCCATTTTGTTGAAGCTTAACCTGATTGGAGGTATCCCTACATTGAATTTATTAAAGGCGGAGTTGTCCCTACGAAGAATATTGATGCGATGGGACTCAAAAGAAGGTCCCCAAGGTTCTACATTCAGTAAGGGAATCTTTATCGAAGAGGTTACTTCAACAGGCTATTGCGTTGCATCAAAAATAAGGAATCAGTCGAAGTCCTCAAGCAGGCTCATGACCCAAGTCACATAGGAGGAGCAAAGTTGTATGACCAGTTGATGACGTTGGGGTATTATTGTCCAATGATGGAGAAAGACTCTGCTGATTTTGTTCAAAAGTATAAAGCTTTCCAACTGCATGGAAATATGATTTATGCTCCCTCGGTGGATCTACACTCTATGGAAACCCCTAACCCTTTCCACACTCGGGCATTTGACTTGGTAGGGATAATACATCCTTCTTCGAGAGGAAAAATCTGGATACTAGTGGCAATAGAGTTCTTTACAAAGTGGGCTGAAGCGATACCACTAAGAAGGGCAACATCAGGGGTGATGAGCAGCTTCATCAGAGAATACATCATTTATTATTTTGGGATTCCAAAGGTTATCCTCTCCGATAATAGAACCCCCTTCATCAATTCAGAGGCAATGATGCTGATAGACAAATAATCCATTGTTCATCATACTTCAATGATAGCGTACCCAAAGGGAAACAAACAAGTCCAAGAAACTAATAAAACATTGGTCAACATTTTGGCCAAGACGATGGAAGACTTTCCAGGATCATGGGATGATAAGATCCCTGACGTCCTGTGGGCCTATCGAATAATTAAAAGGAATCCCATAGGATATACCACGTTCTCCCTTATATATGGAGCTGAAGCGATCCTCCCGGTAGAGTTAAAACTTCCCTCTGCCCAATATGCCTTATGAAGTAGTATGCTCCCTCATAACAGACATGCGCAGTTGTAGGCATTAGACGAGCATAAAGATAATGCGATGCAGTACTTTCAAATGTACACAAAGAAACTCTCAAGGGAATATGATAACTTGGTGAGACCAAGAAAGTTTGTTGAAGGAGACCTTATTTTGAAGGAAGCAGTGAAGCACATTAGAGTGCTTCCTCTACCTAAGTTTGTAGCGAATTAGGAGGGACATTTCATTATAAAGGAGGCCCTTGATTCAGGTTATTGCTTGATTTCTAAGATGGAAGAAGATAAACCATTTAAGATTAACAACAAATGGTTGAAATTATATTATGTATAAGTAAGTAATCTTAGAACATCGATGTGTCTAGATTTTTGGTTATGAATACATATAAGCCATTCTCCTCTTAAAATATGTCTAGCATAGTAACTAGAGTAGGATGGAAGATTGAAAAAGTTTATAATTTATGAAAACAGTTATAACACAAACAAGTGGCATGGAAAATGTATAACTTCTCTTGCATTCATAAATTGGGAGGCATTACAAAAATGGGAACTACTGCCCAACAATTACGTAAGTGAGAAATGGGAAATTTATACAAGTATGGGGGAAAGATCATTGGCCTAGGAGGAATAACAAGTCTGAAGCAGAGAAAAAATTTCCAGGCAGACTCGAGGAAGCTCCTAAACATGCTTGGTAGGCGTTGATAGATCCCTTCAGCCTAGTTTGACCTGGAGCCCGATCGATGAGAAATTTCTCTCATTTTAACTTATCCTGACGAAAAGCTTCTTGGATATCCTCCACCTCTTTATTAGCAGCTTCAAGTAAAGGCACCAATTCGGCCAATCTAGCTTCTTCAGCTCGTTGAGTCTTTTGATGCTTCTGCAGTAATTCCGTATGACTTTCTAATTATTGACTCTTCAAAGTCTTCAAGTTCCCTATCATCCATCCAAATTGAAATTCATCCTTGCCCAACTCCTTTAGGTAACCAAAAAATTAATTGAGGAGAGGCATGGTAACATTTGCAGTAAGGGTGCTGAGGAGATCAATAATAACGAGTTCCATAGCTTAAAGCCTATGGATCATCACGGGGTTGTTTGAATGAAGATAGTCAATAGTAAAAGTCTTAGGATGATGAGTTGCGATCTGTTCAATCACCAATCGATGGCTGGAGGGTAGTTAGGGAGAGCGACGAAGGACCATGAGGAAAAACTCATGAGGAGCTAGAGATGGTAGTGGAAGCTCACAACCAGATTCACTGTCGGCCTGAGAACCTATCGTGGAACTTTCATCATTAGGACTCATTTCCTCAGATATAACTAGTTCCCGATTTGGTGAGGCGACAAGCAAAGGAACTGCTTGAGGTTTCTCTTCAATGCGAGGGGACCCCCTAGCAATCTGAGGATAGATAAAGCAAATAATGAGTTAAGTGCAAAAACAAAAAATCTTAATAAGTGGTTTTCATTGTTAAGTCACCATTACTGGTGGACTTTGACAAAAATCTTAACAAGTGGTTTTCATTGTTAAGTCACCGTTACTGGCGGATTTTGACAAAAAATCTTAACAAGTGGTTTTCATTATTAAGTCACCGTTATTGGTGGAGTTTGACAGAAAATCTTAACAAGTGGTTTTCATTGTTAAGTCACTGTTATTGGTGGAGTTTGACAAAAAAATCTTAATAAGTGATTTTCATTGTTAAGTCACCGTTACTGGTGGATTTTGATAAAAAATCTTAACAAGTGGTTTTCATTGTTAAGTCACCGTTATTGGTGGAGTTTTACAAAAAATCTTAACAAGTGGTTGTCATTGTCAAGTCATCGTTATGGTGTCACCGTTATTGAAGTTTTACAAAAAATCTTAACAAGTGGTTTTGTCATTGTTATGTCAACGTTACTGGTGGAGTTTGAATATTTAAAAAAGACATTCTTCTAGATTTTACATTATCAAGATAATGGACAAATAACAAGAAACGAAGAGAAAATAGCGAAATACCTCAGCAATGGCCAAAGAAAGAACGAGAGTTATGAAGAAGGCTACAATAGTGGGAACTATTGAGGGTAGGTTAATCTCCTAAGAACCCTCCATAACACCCTTTACTAAAGGAACCTCAGCTAGAGGAACTACAATATTGGGTGAAGCTCATGCGTTAACAAAAGGAATTAAGGCTAATATTGGGGGAGAGCTTGAGGAAGCCGTTTTACCTTCCAGAGATGCACCAAACTGGTGGGGGCAGAAAAAGAACCACGATGAGTAAAAGAGTCAACGGTGGCCTTGTAAACGGGTAGAGACCCAAAGGATGATGGCGGGATCAGACCTGGAGAAAACTGAAAAAAATATAGCTAAGTGTTAGAGGTGGGGAATAATATAGAAAGAAGAGACACACTTTACATTTAACTTACCTCAATAATATTACTTAAAAGGGGTGCGACAGCGATAGGTCTTGCTAATGGAAGTGGAAGAAAGATATTGGATAATGATGAAGCCAAAAAGGAAGCGACCTCAACCTGTGATACACCAAGATGTTAAGAAGATTCACATAGTGGAAAAGGGTAGAAAAGAAAGACCCGAAAGAGTTTAGAACATGTTACCTCGGAAGGGCTTGTAAAAATTGGAATCACAGCCAGATAAACCACTAGCAAAGAGGGTGAACTAAAAGAAGCTATGGGAGTCTCCTCTAGATGAGAGGAAACCCCCATAGACTCAATAAGTATAGCAGCCCTCTTGGCAGCCTCCTCTGCACGACTGGAGGTCGAACGATGCAAGTAAGTAAGACCTATTATGGGAGAATGCGGAGGAGATGATTCTATCATAGAAACACCAAAGCGTCCTCCCGCAAAAGGACTGACTGAAGGAGAAGGCCTTTGTTCATCAACCTCCTAACATAAATAAGAAAATAAGAAAGAAAGAACAATTGCTAGAAAAGAGAAGAGAATTCACTAAAATATAAATGACTAAGTGTGGGAAGACTAACCTCGTGCTCTGAAGAAGAGTGTGATGGCACGAAAATGGGTGAAACTGGAGGAGAATCCCTCTCGATGAGATCAGATGAAACCTCAGGGCTATCATCAATTGATATAACTGCATTGAGAGAAGTATAACCTCTAAGAGTTGGGGTAACTGATATGGGTTGCACTATAAAGGCTTACCTTTTACTTGTCTTGGTTCATAAAGTTTTCTTCCTCTTACCAAAAGCGGCAGTACCTGAAGTACCATAAGAACCCCTTTTTCTTCACGTAGTCCCTTCGGTCAGATCCACCACGATAGTGGTAAACAACTCCGGATGCGGAACTGATGGCGCAGTTTGTCAAAATATCTATTGTAGTCGTTCTACCTCCTTTCTAATCGCCTCCCGTATTTCCTCGGGCACATCAGCATTGGGAGGAACATAGGCAATGTGAAAACCATCTATAGGGGCTTGTGACTTGCGTGGGTACTTAGACTTCGAAGAGGCCCTACTCCTGGTCTTCTTTGCCTTTTGCGAAAGGTGTTGCGAATCACCCTCACCAGAAGCTGCACTTTCTTGGCCTTAGCAGCAGCAAGGGGGATTGGTGGTAAGTACGGAGGCATCTCGCTAGGAGGATCATTCAGTGTACGATTGAGAGGGAGCTCAATTCCCAAAACGGAATTCCCCTTTAGCCCTAGCTCCAAAGGGGGAAAACTCTATACAACGAGGTAAACAGGGGGACTTTGGATGAATTCACAAATTTTGGCTATCTGTCTGGTCCAATATTTTAGCGCAAAATCACTAGTTACATCCCCCTTCCAAGAAAGTGCAGGAATGGTGTAATACCCCGTAATTTTATTGATTTTATTTAATGGGATTAATTAAATTAAATGGAATAATTATTTGGAAATCAATCCGGATTTAAATACTAGTGAGACGAGAGTTGGTATTTGATTATGATAGTAATGTTGAATATTACAGAGTGAATATGGTAATTTATGATTATTGAATATTTTCGTGAGTTATAAATACGACAATTTGAAAATTTAGTTGGTACGCGCGTGTCAGTCGCGTAGGAATTAATTTAAATGAATTTAAAAGTAAATTATATTTGTATCATCCGTATTGTCATTTCAAGTGTGCCAATGTGTCCGGAAGGGTCTAAATAGTCAGAAAACACTAGTCGGGGGTTTAGTTTGGGTCCCGGGGCATTTTTAGGCCAAATCGGCATCCCGGGAGGGTATTTTAGTCATTTTAAATTTTGATGAATAGTGAACGACGAAAATTTGATTTTGTTTATCAGCCAACCTTAGGGACATTAGGGCCATTACATGTCAAAACCAAACAGTTGGCAATGTGAGAAGAGAGGAGAAGTTCCAAGGGTTTCCAAAGCCATAACCACCACACACCACCGCTATCGCCGAATTTGTGACCGGAAAGAGAAGGAGAACCAACCTTTATAATCATCAAAGGATCAGAACTGCTAAACAAGTGATTTATCTTGCAAAGATTCAAGGCATATACTTTACATAATAGTGTAGAATTTAATTTCTTATCATAAATAGTGATTTTATTGTGAAATTAGATAATTAAACCTTTAATATGAGTATGTTGCATGCAGATATACTCCTGGTCATATACTAGTTACGAAATCATGATCCACGTGTAAAGAATCACGAATTTATATGGTGTCATATGAACATCTTGAAGAAAATAGGAGAAATAGGGTTTTTAAGAAAAATATGTGATTTGATCCCCAAAACTGTTAACCCTTATTGATTTAATGATTCTCATACGTTAAAGTTTATGTGTGTATGTTGGTTTGGTGATTAGAATACTTGGTTGGGAGTTTGGGATGTTGTAATGGAGGATTTGGGTGTAAAATTTAGAGAACCCGTAACTGTTAATGGAAATTCTGGGCACACACCTGTTGGATCGATCGATCGATGGATCGACCCCTTTCCATCGATCGATAAACCCCTTCTAATTTTTGTAGAATTGTTCCCTTTAAGGTTTGCTGAATCCCGATCTTTTAAGAAATGGTAGTATGACTTATAAAAGATTGTGGGACTTGATTGAGGTCAGTAGATTCGTAGTTAGTGCCCGAAATATGTTATACCTTATGGAATTTAATGGGATTTTTAGGGATGCTTACTGAGTGAGGTACGATTAGAAATTAAATAAATTGAGAGCGAGTTTGGGTGAATGATGATTTAAGGTTAGGACTAGTAGCAGAGGGACTTTAATTATTGAGATAACCTTAGTGACCAGCGAGAGACTCAGTAATCTTTTTGGGGCAGGGTACGTATTCGGAACTATATGTTGAGAAATATCGCGCTAATCCTATTGTGTAGAATAAATGGGATGATGTTACTATATGTGTGAGACCTATGACATAGGGATGGAATATACCTATAATAATATTATGATTACCTAAGTTGTGTGAATACTTAATGTATGGATGATTATGTGTATGACATAGCTACCATACTTGCTATCACGGGAGGTTGATATTTGGGAAAGGACCGTCTTATCTTTGTGTGACTTAGGGGGGATTTAGACTGTTACCTTAAGGAAATAGGACTTTGAATGACTTATTTGTGAGTTGATAAGTCAGCTGACCATGGGAGTGTAGGTATGTGCGTGACCCATGGGTATGTGAACTATGTTCACCTCCACTATATGTGATTTGTATTGAAACAGTTCTTGAGTGATTCGAAACACATGGTCCTTATGTACGTGATGTACTGGGATTCGATAGCAGAGTATGCGTGCACCACAGCTCAGCCTAGGGGTGCCATATATGTATTTATGTAATGGGTAACTTATATATGTACTTGTGACTAATTCACTGCTACTTAATAGATGCGAATAATTAAGGAATTTAATTTAGTTAAGAACATTGTAGACTTAACTAATACTTGAGATAAATAATCTGATTTTTGAATGTGTGAGTTACAAATATATTTTATTTAAATAATACGGGTGGAATCTAGAGTAAAAACCGTCTGGATGAGGGTCGAATAGACTAGACAAGTAGCGGTATAAGTAGGCAGTATTTAAAAGATGCATTAGGCGTGCACAATAGTTGATGGGTGAGTATTTCAAGTGAGGGCACGTGGCTAACATGTTTAATATATGTGTTGTTTAATATTGTAATTTAAATACTTGCTTCTTTTAAAATATTTTCACCTCGGGCTCTGACCCGTTTGCTTTCAAATCTATTTTTCTTATAAAACCTTTTTAGGTGCCCAGCCACAGGAACGCCAAGCTTAGGAGTTCCAATCCATTGACGTGATGTAGCTGCTGTGGAAGTTATAGGATCTCGTTACTAGATGCCTCCACGTTTATCCTTGCTTCTTTAGAGAGTCATTATTCCAGTTGGGGCCTATTTCCCATTCTATTCAGTGACAACAGTTTTAGACTTGCAGTTAATTCAGTATTGGGTTTTATTTATTTCATTCAGACATTTTTATTGGGTTTATTTACTTTGTTATTATTATTGGAGTGTTTACCCTAAACATTAGTTATTCATTCTGTTGATTATCTTATGATATTATTTATGTGACGGTTGGATGATGATTTAGATTATTTTGTTGTTGGTTAAATTAAAACTTTAAAACTTGACACTTCACTATTTTAAATATTAGGTGGTTAGTAATTAATTAAATGTTTTCGACAGTGATAATATGAGCTGAAACAACTTAACATTTTGTATTAATTTAAATAAAGGAGTAGATACCTAGTATTTAATTAGTCGGGGTGTCATAGGTGGTACCAGAGCATCAGGTTCTAGTTTCGTTTAGGATTTGTACGACTTATTAAATTTTTTGCTTAGTGTCTTTAATATAGAGCCCTACTCTTAGCATCCTTGTTTCCTGTTGTAGATTACGTACTTCTTCTATAATGTTATGTATAGTCGGGGATCTTATTAAAATAATTCAAATTGCAGATGTCACTTATAAGGGAGATACAAACTAACACTTCCGAAGAAGCAAATGCGGGACAAGACCAACAAATACCTCAGGTACATCAGGAAATAGAAGAAATCACTGAGATGGCAAACATCGTGGCACAAGCAGTGACTACTGCAATATTGCAGTACCAAAATTATAGTGTGCATGGGTAAAAGAACAAGAGAAGTTTATCAATATGACATTTCGAGGAATAACGACAATGGGAAAATACTGTCGTAGCAGCGATAAGTCCCTCAGAGTCACCAAGACCAAGAAGACTATGAGAATCATGGGAAGAGACAAACTCGTCGGGGCTAACAAGGCTAAGGAAAAAAAACAATCAGAAAGTGGTGTTTTAAGTGTGGAAGAAATGGCCGCAAATGCCAAGTTTTCCCGCAAAGAGCTGGAGGACATCCTCGACCAACTCCGCAAAGTCAGATTGACCATCAGGGCCAGCAGCGTGCTCAGTAGGGCCAACACATCAGAAACTGTGTTCATAAGTGTTTTATATGCGGCGAACGGGGCCGCTACCGTTGAGATTGCCCTAGGAAGGGAAAGAACCCACAACAGTCATTGGGTGTCCTCCCGAACCCACAGAGTACCTAACTCAGGGAAGCGGGGATATTCACCCAAGTAACACAGACTTCATAGTAGCAACAAGTAGTACAGTATGGACACATCTATAATGCTCGATCTACAGTTATGCTACTGCTACCGCAACTACCACCCACATTTGGAGGTATGACACTTTATCATTTATAGTGTTTTCTTTTTAGTACAAAGAAAATCTTGAATAACCTGTATGCGTTACATCTTACTTGTACTACTCGAGAAACATGAGCGTATAATGTATTAGCATCTTGATTTCGAACTGGATAATTAAAGTTTGAGTGATGATAGACCATTAGAGTAATATTAGGTGTTCATTAGTCCTGAATATAAAACAATTTGTGCTAAGTGTCATCCGAGAGGAAACGAAGCCACTTGTATACATATAGGTATTGAATCCTAAGAGACCTGTGGAGTATGTCGTTGGGTTATACCAAATCCCAGTGGGTAGGGATGTTTACTCAAGTGATTCAGGATAGAACGAAATATTTCTGGGCATGGGAATAATTTTTTGGTGAATTGAAGAGCCTAACGCCAAGTTAGTAGGAGTAATGTGTTGAATATTTCGTTCGAAACATGAGAATACATGCTCTAATGTTAACAGGAAGCAAGGATGTGGGGTATGAGTCAAATACTGAGGACCACAATTTTCGTTGACCGACAATGTTAGTTAGTAGTGTATCGGGGGGGGGGGGGGGTCCTTGTTTGGATTTTGATTTACGAGACATCCCACGAATGAAATCTAGTGAACATCGGGAGATGGGGATGGTTGGTCTTTAGTACACGAGTTTGGTACCCTAGTTGTCATTCGCAAGGGAAACCATAACTTTAACTTTAATTTTATTCCCATTCACGTTCAGTAGAACCATACGATGTGACGTAAGAAGTGATATTGAATGTTTTACATCGGTAATAAATCGGTATAATAAGGGAAGATGATAAAGTCACAATACAGAATAAGTATTCATTTCCCCGAATCTATGACTTATTCGATTAGTTGAGGATAACTACCTTCTCCTCAAAGATTGACTTGGTATCGGGATACCATAAGTTGTGTATCAGGGAGTAGGAGGTGTCGAAGAATATTTATTGACAAGATATGGGTCCTATGAGTTCAGAGTCATGCCATTTGGGCTGACAAATGCTCCCGCTGTATTCATGGACTTGATGAACTAGGTGTTTAGAGAGTTCTTGGATCAGTTTATCATCGTCTTCAATTATGACATCATGATTTATTCACGAACAGAGGAGGATCATGCTAAGCACTTGAGACAGATTCTTCAGATTCTACGAGAGCATCAACTATATGCTAAGTATGAGAAGTGCTGATTCTGGTTACGAGAGGTACAATTTTTTGGGCACGTTGTGTCGGAATTGGGGATATCGATTGACACGAGAAAAGTGTCAACAGTGAGGGAGTGGGGACAGCCCACGACACCGACATAGGTGATAGTTTCTTGGGGTTAGCCGGGTACTACAGGCGGTTCATTCGAGGCTTTTCGAAGATAGTGAGTCCATTGACGAATCTGACTCCCAAGGGAATACCGTATATATGGGATGTCACTTGTTAATTGGCTTTTGACGAGCTGAAAGATAAGATGACTTATGCACCAGTTCTTTCTTTGCCAAACCGGGGAGTGGAGTACCTAGTGTATACTGACGCCTCTTTATAGTGACTCGGTGGAGTACTTCAGCAGGAGGAGCAGGCTCTAGATTTTGCCTCCCGCGAGCTTAACCCTCACGAAATGAATTACCCCACCCACGACCTGGAGCTATCAGCGATCGTGTTTGCATTACGGATTGGGAGACATTGCTTGTTGGGGGAGAAGTTTCGTTTGTTAATAGACCACAAGTCCCTACAGTACCTCTTCACACATAAAGAGCTGAATATGCATCAACGTCGGTGGCTCGAGTTTGTGAAGGATTATCAATTCAATATCCAATACCACATAGGGAAGGCTAATGTGGTAGAAGATACATCGGGCCGTAGTCTAGTAGGTGAGGTGGTTGAAGTGTGGAAAGCGAAGTGGAAGGAGTTGGGACACCCGGATGTAGTGGCCCGATCATTCATGTCTGTGATCACAGTTACGCCCCAAATCATTACAAGAGTGATACAGGCCAAGGCTGCAGACCCGTTCTGTCAAGAGAAAATAGTACGATTACTAATAGAGGGGGCCAAGTATTATACCGTTAGTTTAGATGGGGGCTTACGCTTCAATGGGAGATTAGTTGTTCCTGAGGGGGAAGGCTTGCGACACGAATTGATGGCAGAGTCGCACGATTCGTGATTCGCGGTATATTCTGGTGGGAATAAGATGTACCAGGATATGAGGTGACAATACTGGTGGAGTGGGATGAAGATGGATATTGCCGAGTTAATTTCGAAATGTGCCACTTGTCAACTAGTAAAGGTGGACCATTAGAGATCGGGAGGACTTCTACAACCATTAGAGGTCCCTATGTGGAAATGGGAAAGTATTTCCATGGAATTCATCACGGGATTGCCTACATCGTAGAAGGGTCACGATTCCATATGGGTGATTGTGGATCGGTTGACCAAGGTTGCTCAATTTTTGCCAGCTCGGATAGACCAGACTAAGGGACAGTATGCCCAGATCTTCATAGCTAAGATAGTGAGACTCCACGGGGTGCCTCTCAATATCGTGTATGACAGGGATAAGAAATTTGTGTCACAATTTTAAGATAGTTTCCAGGAAGCTATAGGAACGAAGTTGCAGTTGAGTACAACCTTTCACCTGCAGACAGATGGGCAGACCGAGTGGATGAATCAAATGTTAGAGGACATGTTGCGTATGTGCATCCTCGACTTTGGCGAGGGTTGGGAGCAGTATCTTCCACTGGTGGAGTATGCCTACAATAACTCCTACTAGTTCACCATTGGTATGGCTCCATTCGAGGCGTTGTACGGTAGACCTTGTTGTGCTCAACATGTTGGCTAAGGGTGGGGGAGAAAAAGATACTTGGGCCAGAAGTGATTCAGGATACTTCGACGAGGATAGAGATGATACGGAGCCGTATCCAGGTTGATTAGGACCTACAAAAGAGTTACGTCGATGCCAAGAGGTCCTTCCGAGAGTTCAATGTGGGGGACCAGGTGCTGTTCAGAGTGTTTCCTATGAAGGGGATTATGCATTTCGGGAAGAAGGGGAAGTTGGCACCTAGATATGTGGGTCCATTCCCTATCATCGAGCAGAATGGGATAGTTGCATATAGACTTGGGCTACCAGAACACTTGCATAATATCCATGATGTGTTTCACATTTCCTCACTGAGGAGATATCTTCGAGATGATTTGTCCCGTACTCACATTGCTTTAGAGGAGATTGATCTATAGCCTGATAGCTCCTATAAGGAGGGGTCGATTACTATCTTAGATCGTAGTAAGAGGAAATTGAGGTTGAAGATAGTACCGTTAGTACGTGTTCAGTGGCGGCATAATAATGCCGAGGAATCTACCTGGGAGAGTGAGTATGAGATACGCGAGCGTTATCCAGAGTAATTTTTGCCAGGTATATTTTATTTTCGAATTTCGAGACAAAATTCTATTATTAGGGGGGAAGTATGTAATACCCCGTAATTTTATTGATTTTATTTAATGGGATTAATTAAATTAAATTGAATAATTATTTGGAAATTAATCCGGATTTAAATACTAACAAAATGAGAGTTGGTATTTGATTATAATAATAATGTTGAATATTGCTGAGTGAATATGGTAATTTATGATTATTGAATATTATTGCGAGTTCGACTGTGATGCTATGAAGTAAACCAACTCGACATTTTGTATTAATTTAAATAAAGGAGTAGCTACTCAGTATTTAATTAGTCAGGGTAACACGGCCACTTATGGCTGATAAGATCGTGGAAGTAACTGACGTGGTGTAAAAGGCACAGGCCTTAGGGAACTAAGCCCTTGGGTGAGAATCTGGAAACATCGACCGAGGAACTCCTTGGTCCTACCCGAACTGATGGCTGCAACGGTTGGGGTTGTAATATTCATACGTATATCCCCATTCAGTGTAAGAGGGTAGATAGCTGGGAGTCAAGTCCAGAATGATGGAAAAATAGGGATCCTCCACTACAAGATCTTCTGAAGTGGTTCCCACCACCCTAGGTACAGGACCGAAGAAGTTGTAAGTATGGGCAAAGGAATCTTCACTATATGGCCTTATCACGAAGCATATTGCTTTATTAAAAATGCCCAAAATCTCCTTTCTACTTTGTTTCTTGTGAAAGTAAAAAAGGCGATGTGGCTTAACAATTTCCCCAGCAAGAAGGGGAACACGGTTGGCAGATATCTCGAGAAAATGGAAGTAAAGAAAACCGGTCAAAATGATGGCATTGGCAAAGTTGGCCAAGTTATATCCACCCAAGGACCGTTCCATTTCTAGAGTCATGTCCAACCATATATAAAGGGACCCTAAGGCCATGGCTGGCAGAGGAAACTTATATCCTCTGGCCAAACGGGCATACAAATTAATCAAGTCCCTACGTGGTTGATCATTGGGTTTTCCAGGCAAGAAAAAATGAGAAAGAATCAAAAGTATGTAGGATAATAATTCAAGAGATGTACCTTTGCCTGGGACAAATTCAGTAGTGGGGTTGGTACGATAGAAATAGTTTATGAGGGGAGTGAACATAGCCTTGTTGGAAGTACCGACACACCTCTTACAAATTAGATCCAAGTCTTGTCAGGCCTTAATCTCTTTAGCGCCCAAAGGCTCATCATGATAAGTGAAAATCCCTATGGGCTCAAGCCCAAGAAGCTCACAAACGTCCTCAAGCGTAACATTGAACTCTCCCCATGAAACAACGAATGTGTGAGTTGTAATATTCCAATCGGAGACCAAGATTTGAATAGAAGCATTGTATTTGGAGAGAGTGAACTCCCCAAATAAGGAAGATCAGTGGAGGCCAACCTTGGAAAGAGCGTCAAAGTAAGTAATCTGCATACATGAGTTCCATGTAGCTAAGTGGGAGGGGGAGCCACCAGGTTCTTCAAAATAAGTGTGGGACTAAGGGAAGTCACCTTTATCAAGACGAAACCTCATAGTCCCCTATGGAGGAAAATAACCCCAAGAAGTGGAATCTTGGTCTTCATCATCTAAAAGAAAAGGGTCATACTTGTCACTTAGATGAAAAGTTTTAAGGGCACCCTGAAAATCATCTTCCTCACCAAAAATGGGGGAACAATGATAGAAGAGCAACTGCTCTTGGTTCTCTTCCACCAGGGCAGTGGCATCTAGGGTGGAAGCAACAGTAGGGGTAAGGATTATTGCAGACGGAACATTAGTTACAGGCATGCTGGGAACACTTGAAGAAGCCATGATAGGTAGCGATGAAAGGAGAAAGCTTGATAGGAAGGAGATAGGGATGAAAATGGAGGAATACGACCACAAGTGGTAGTGAAAGAGATGATGAAAGGTAGAGAACCAAAGAAAACCTTGTTAAACAATGGCGGTTTGAATCTTTCTCTCTCTAAAGAAGCGCTGGGAGTTTGAAGAAGACGAAGGCAAAAATGGCTAAGTGTTTTTTTTTTAAAAATAGATGTTTGAAATCCGTTAAACTCTTCTTTTAAGTTTTCCCACTAACACACGTGCAAAGCCGCCAATAATCATTTCAAGTAGAAATGTGGCACTTCGGGGAGTGTACTGATAATTGAAAAAACAACACCGTGTCATTTATGAAGTGACGCATGGGGAATATAAATGGTTTTCTTCCTAGGCAAGTTTGAGTTTGGCGCTAAAATTTTGGTCAGACATATCCAATAGCTCCCAACACAGAAGCTATCCCAATGGTTAAAAAAAGCTATGATGTCCCCTCGCCACAAGTCCAAATGTTGTTTAATTGTGACTCAGATACACCAGGGAGAATTTTTTTGCTTTTCTAAACATGAAGAACGATGACACAGCACAACCCAAATGAAGTAACACCTTCAAATTGGGAGAATTTCATAGGAAGAAGTTTACAAGGGAGAATTCCACAAGCTTCAACTCTAGGAATGCCCAAGGGTGAGATTTCATACCACTAGGGACAGCCCTAATGCAATAACTCACGGCTTGCAACTATGCTCCATAAAAGCGCAGACGGGAGATTTCAAATAGCTAAGGAAGTAAAGATAGAATGGATGATGCTCAACGACAGGAAAAAGTTGCGATATCCCTTCGACAATCACTGACACGCCACAACGCTTTGGCTCAAATACATCGTGGAGAATTTTACATTTTCATGGAAATGATAACGACATAAGTTGTAACGAAGACAGAAATGCCAAATTTTTTTAGAAGGTTCATCGGATTGAGAAGTTTTTGTGCAGACGTTTCTTGTTCTCACAACAAATCTCTAGGGGCAAATGTAGGGGGTGCTTGACGATAACCTCAAGATTAGAGTTAATCCCCCTAGCTAACACAATAGACCCAAGGGATTAAGGCAGCAATGCAGATCAATAAGGAAGCCCAGGGAGATCTTCCAGCGAAGAAACTGACCGAGAGAACTCATCCTTTAGTTTTATTTTTTTACTTAGTCTTGTTGTATCTTTTGTTTACATTGTCTATGAGCTATAACGACCATAATGATGTAACGATCGTAATGTCATTCAATGTGAGGTCAAACGGTACTCGTGAGAGACTAGGACTGGCAGGGCCTGGGAGAGCTTTCATGCTCTATCGAATGACCTCGACGTGGGAACTTTAGAGGGACTTGGTTTAGAGGATTCAGAAGTGAGTCTCCATTGGGGCTTGTCCTGACCATCTTAGATACACCAGGTAAAACACCAAAGGACTTTGACCGTGGAACCTTGGGTGGAGAAGCCTTGAGTCCTATCGGGCATTGAGTTGTGAACCACTTATGCCTTCTACTTAATGTCACATCGACTTAAGGTGATGTCACTAGCCAGCTAAGCAATGCCAAATCTTCACTTGAGTAAACCACTATAGTATTTGGGGATGTCAGACAGTTGGTGAGACACCTCTATGGTGACATCCCCCTAACGCACAGTGGTTAGGCAAAAGGCATGTCTTGGCATTTAATGCTTATGACGTGGAGTTGACTAGTCCATCAGGCGTTTAATGTTTGTGACATAAAGCATGAAGGATGTCTTTCACAGTTGGGAAGGACTGGGGTATCTCGGGAGTGGTGTGAGGGTTATTTATTAGCCTCAACCACTTCTAAGAAGGGGAGTTATTTTCTAAAGATTTGTGGCTAGAGAGAGAGAGTATCATCAGAGAGAAAGAAGCTATTGCAAAAACCAGAGCTCTTACTCACCCATAATTGATCATTTACTACGAAGCTTTTATATCTGATGGGAGACCTGTGAGAGTTTGTGTGTTTGGTTGCCTGCCAAGGTGTATCTAGGGTGATTACTTCCCTCTCTCTCTAAATGAGTTACTTCTGAATTTATTATTATTATTATCTTCTGAGTTATACAAAAGAGATTTGTGAGTTCAAACTGAGTTTATCTTCAATAGGCTGTGATTGCGTGCCTTGTGATTAATCAATAGTGTTGCCGGTTAACTTATCATTACTATACTCAAAAGGGGTTACGCCTGGATCTAATCTAAACCACCCTCTTACAAGTTTTATTTTAATTAACGTTTCACTTGTCTAACATGAGATTCCACTTTTAAGTCCAAACTATATGAGAGACTCATGGGAAGCATCCACGTTATCCAAGAATATAGAGCTACTAATGTAAAATTGAATAAAATACTTTCCTATATAACACTCTCAAAATACGAACCCGTACCCATCTTGATGTAACCAAGATGAGGGTGTGAGCCAATTCCCACTAGGAATATACAAAATGTAGTATAGAAACGAGCGACAAGAAAAAAAACTCTCCACGTTATACCTAATTGCACATGAAACTACCTCTTACATATATAGATACTTATATATACTTAATTCATGAAACCGTTTTACTTTCGAAAATGTTATTTAGCCTGATAAATTTACCTTAATCTCATAAAAGACTTCTTCTTTCTTAACTTATATGTGAAACTACTATACTTTTTTTAACCGAAATAATTTCTTTGCCGCAATTACCATTTCCATTTAAAGTGACGCACATTAGTATTTTCATTGCAAATAACCTCTTTCAACACACGAGAACACCGTGTTAGAAAATAATTCTTTAACCTTTCAAAACCTTTCACAACACACCTTTGAGTTAATTATGGGTTACACTTTCTTAGGTTGCTTAACTCACCCATTTACCACTACACAAACCCGTTACGTTTCTTTATGGACATTAATCAATTTATACATTTCTTGTCCACTTTAGTCTTTACCACACATTCATTAATTCATTCAAGTTAGATTGTCTAATACATTTTACCACACAACCCATTTCTTGACATGTTCCTTAATGTTTCATCTTTTTGTCAGAATCTTCCATTAATTGCGTACTTTAACTGGCTCCATATTGCTAGCGATGCCACCATATGCTGTGGCCAGTTTCAATGGGTCTTTCATCCCAGGGCTCCAGGCCCTCCATAATTTTTTTGGTGTCATCCGAGTTCCTTTATGTTTAACATTTTAAAAATGTCCACATTATACCACTTTTTCTTTTACCCAACTGAAGCCAAAACCCGAAGTTTCAGCCTAACTTGTGTTACATTTTGAAAATCATCATTTTATGTCCTTAACACTTTAGCTTCGATTTTATTCTGAAAAATCATATTTATTAGGACTATCATGTGAAACACCCTTCCCAACTGTAAGGACATATTTTCATAGGTCCGTTATAAATTTATTATGTCATATACCGCTACACTGTCATAGAGAATTCAAGAGACATCTACATCAAAGACGGATTCAAATTACTCAAGTTCTTCAGCATTCAAGGCTCCGCGAACTTTACTTTGGTAAGGTTATGTTTTAAATACCTTTACTTTTCACCTAGAGCTTTTGGGAGATTTTTACAAAATATTTTCTAAGTGTTGGAGCGGACTTTTTCGTCAAATATTGAGAATGAGTGTTTTTTCTAAGTTTTATAGCGGACCTCGATCTTGACACCCAGGTCGTTCGCGTGAGATCAGCATCTCGTTCGAACGAGATTGGAAGTCGCGCGATGTCTTTTGAACGACATGCATACTTCGTTCGAGCGACATATGCTTCTCGTTCGAACGAGCTCGAATTTCGAGGCGGTGCATTTTTGTATAAATACTCATTAAATGGTAACGTTTTCATTAAGAAGTCCATACATTTTCAAGAACAGAAACACTGCCAAAGCAGTAATCTTTAGGCTTCTTCTTTTAGGGGTTTAATCCCTTTTTGATTTACAATTCACAAAACTCCCATCTTGCTTTAGTGAATTGTTTTGGTTTTCAAGAACACATCTTTGCCTTTGTTCAGCTTTTGTGGAGTGCGTCTCTACACCATATGGATGTGTGTCATTAAGGATCTTGCTGCGTGAAGATTCTTTGCTGAAGATAGGACCGCGAGTCCTTGGCGGTGCTGCGGGTATTCTCTTGCTGAGTTCAAGACTGAGTGTCTTTATGGGTTGGCTGCGTGTTGATCCATTGCATATTTCTCTATGTAATTGTAAGTTGTGATTTATAGATTCATAGTGAAATAAAGGTTTTACCCGAAAGGTTTTTTTTCCTGAAATCTGTGTCTCAACATATTTGTTGTGTTGCATGCGGTATTTGTTTATGGTTTGACACACGCACCATAGATGCATGCTTAGGGGCTGAATTATTAGACACTAATTAAATAAGTAAGCCAAATTAGAAATTTGTGATTTTAATCAATTATCACACAGTCACTCACGTTTCTCACCAACATTTTTGTTTCATAAAAAAATTTCACTTTTCGTAAAACTACCATTTTATCAATTTGTTTCCAAATGCACCTTTTAATCCATTTCTACAAGTGTTAATTTTTCAAACACCATTAAGTTACCCACACAAATTCTTAAGTGTTTTTAATACCTTAACACCTTTTTAACCTTTTGGAGTAATATTCTTCTCAATTGGAAACACCTTCATTTCAACACTTTTATATGCAAGAATCATTGAACATATAAGACTACTTTATATTTATTTATTACACTAGTAGTCTGAGAACTTTACATTTCTCGCACTTATAATTCCTTTTTCACACAAGGAACGTAGGAGCCTATTGTTCTTTAAAACATCAATGGCCTATGTTAATATAAAAAACTAGACTTGATCTAATTTTATAATCACAGATAAAATATGTTATTGCAATGGTAAATAAATAGCGAGATTTTTTAAAGTGGTTCAGCTATGTAAGAAAGCCTACATCCACTGTTGTTATATTGATTTTAGAGGTTACAAAAAGATAGGTACTCTTGTAAATAATAATATCCTAGAATCCGTTCGATCGTGCCCTTGATGAAAGGAATACAACGTATTTATAATGACCCAAAAGTCAATGGGCAGAATGTCAAGGGATGGAATGCCTTTATACATTTAATAGTTTGCATCCTGACATAATGAATATGACGATTGGTTGTATAAACTGCATGTAGTATGACCCTTGGTATGATGACTCTTCATTGGTCTTGGTTGTTCAGCCTTCCTTGTGTTGGTCGGCAGAGTTACTATCTGCTAACTAGGATTTTCGCTATGTAAGAGGACACGTGTTCACTTCTGATTGGTACACATAGGTGGATAAATTTTGGCATCAACATAAGCCCCCAATGTTCCATGCTTTATGCTTACGGTAATGTATGAAGCATTTGATTCTGGAAGTATCTCAGAGTATTTTCATGACGCTTGGTCAGCAGCCGATCTCCAAACTTGTAAAATTTACAGGCATTATTTGAAAATGGCATTTTGCAAGTAATTTGAATTTTAGCGAACCACCAAAGGGTAAATGGGTATTTTTCACCTTTGGCATCGCGAAGCCATCGAAATGTCAATTGTCGGTACATTTAATCATTATGTTCGCTGTTTTTGAGACAAATTATAAAAAGGCGGGAGGCTTTTCCAGACTTTGCCTTACCCCAAATCTTTGAACTGTAGCAACTATTTCATGAGATTTTTACACGATCATTCGCCATTGTTCATCTTTCATTTTGATAGTTCTTGCAAAATCCTTAATCTTCTGTAAGAACTCTTTCTTTCTCTTTGTTTTTCTTCATTTCGTTCTTTCTAATCCATGGTTTACATAGTTAAAGTTGATTCTCTAGAGGAATTTAGGTAAGAATAGAAAATTCCTTCTTGGGCTGATTTAGAAATACCTCCTAACCCTATAGATGTTTACTCTTTAGCTGAGGGTCAATGGATCCCAACTTTATTTATAGCTGAGTGTGATTTTACCTTTCCAATCAACCCTTTTCTTCTTCATTTATGCCAATACTTTGACATTATTCCAGCGAGAGTAGCCCCCAACACCTGGAGAGTTGTCAATGATGTGAATAAACTGAATGAAATATATGGAACCCATATTGGAATTCCAGAGATTATGTTCTGTTATAAATGATCTGTTGCAGGGGAGAACACTTATTTTTGAAAACAAGACAGGCTAATGAATCTTAGTGTTGAATTTTCCCAATTCCAATAAGGATTATTGCGATCATGCTTTAATAGTAAAAAATTGTCAACATGCTCCACTTGAGAATAAAGTGGCCTACCATGGTCCCAGGTGCCCTCAGTTAGGGAATGGGATAGGTTGTTATTTCAGTACTTCGGCTTTCTTTACTAGTTTTTTTCCTGATATATGTTAACTGCTATTGTTTATTTATTTTTTGTAGAAGAATGTAAGACTAAGTTCCCCAACCCAGGTGAAGTGAATTTTGAAGAACTCAAATTCTTGTGGGGCCCGAACCAAAGGGCAGGAGAAGAGCATCCCGGATTAGCTTCTGTACTGCTAGATTATAAAACTTCCATCACTTATTTTACAGCTCGACCAATAACTGATGTGACTTCAATCATAATTGATTTGGAGAGGGATACACTGTACACTTCCTTATCCATTGAATCTACTGGTATTAGTGCTAAAGTTGGCATATCTTCTTCCTTTGATTCTGACCTTCCCCTTTCTGTCAGCATGGGCAAGACGAAAATTCCCAACCTTTTGGAGGATGGTTCTGCTGTTGGTGCCAAGAAACCATTTGATACCAATGCCCCAAAGAATAAGGTTGTGGCTAATAAGAAGCCCCCAATAAACAAAGGCGATGAATCTCCTCTTAAAAGACTGATGAAAGGTCCTACTGATAAGCAGGTTAAAAAAAATATTGATACCAACCAACATGGATTGGTCGATATGATCCCATCGATTGCTGGATCATCTGTAGCCTTTAGTCCTAGCTTGGATAGGAAGTTGATCAAGTCTGGCACACTCCCAGACCATTGAGCTGTTGCTGCCTCAATGTCCCGATCATAATTATCAGCTAGAGCTACTCAAATGTTAGCTTTAGTAAATTTTTGTATTTGAGGTTAGTCGGATATTATTCATGTCTTCTTTATTTTGTACTGACTTGGATTTTTTCTTGCAGTTCCTAGTTGATTACAACCAAATGCCAAAGAAGGATGATCAACTACATTATTTTTTTAGAGAAGTATAGGAGGCCTTTGAATGTCTTTGTAAATATTTAATGGATTCCTAGTAATATTTCGAGACAGAGAAAAAGGCTTGGGAGGAGAACATCAAGACTGCCGAAGAAGCACGATATAAAGATGATGATGCTTTGTCTATGGCTAACTCGGCCACTGCTTATGCTGAGCACAGGGCAAAGGCTGCTGAGGAGAAGGTAGCCAAACTATCCATTAAACTTTCTACTGAGAAGACTAAAAAGAAGAAAACCAGAGAAGAATCATTCAACAAGGGCTAGGGCAAATCCATCTCTGCCACTTCTTCCCAGATAACGTATGCTAAGAACAAGTTCTTCAAGGATGGTTGGTCGACAACTCTGATAGAAGTTGGCACTGCTGAGGACTTAGGGGAATCCTCTTTGGCCATTGAGACTAGTGTTCTCTCAGCTGACCAAGATACTTCTCCTATTGATTTAGTTGCCCCTTATGCCGAACAGATTATAAACCCTGAAGATGAGAAGGATAAGAAGAAGGTGTAGCCTTATTTGGCTCCTGGTCTTTGTACCTTTCTTTTTTTTCTTTTTGTCTTATTTTGATGTACTTGTAGTGTTCCCTATTTATCAAGAAAAGAACTTTTTCTTCGATTACTTGCCCTTTTTTGTGACTTAATTACTATTCCTCTTCCTTTTATTGTTGATCATGTGTTACTTTATGTTTCTAGTTTATTTCCAAGATGGTACAAATTGCCTCCACTGACTCCAACCTACACAAATGCTCTTGTAACTTGGATTTAACAGTTGAATAATTAGCAGACTTTCTTAGTACAGACGCTTCTGATCAAGCAAGGGGTATATACACCTATCTCAAACATCTTCTTGATCGAGTTGTAGCTAATAATATTGCATATTATGATATGATTGAATATTTAAAGGGAGATCATAATGAGAGCAAAGCTTTACTGCATGCTAGCTATGAAGCCAAATACAAGGCATTAAGCAAAGAATGGGGTTTTGATGATAAATTTGAAAAATATGCTTCGCCTACAGAAAAAAGGAATTCTTGCTGAACAAAGAGGTAGATAAAGCCCTGGAAATTGCTAAGCTATTGGAAGAAGAGAACAATAGACTCTGAAATGATCTTGATACTTTAAATCAATCTTCTTCCATTGATGTTGATGAAGGGGCTTCCTTTTTAGAGAAGGAGAATGCTAAGCTTGTAGAGGAACTTGAGACTCTAAAGAAATACAACCCTGGATAATCATCCAGATGATCAAGAATGAGATAACCAACCATTGAGGAGGCTAGGACTAAGAAGACCTTAGCAGACCAAGATGCTCAGTTGAAAGCTAAAAGTTAAGTTGTTGTTAATTTTTCTTCACAACTGAAAGATAAAGATGAGGTTCTTGCTGACCAATCTTCCCAATTAAAAGTGAAAGATGATGTAATAAAGAGGTTTCAACATCATGTTGAGATATTGGCTTTTCAGTTTCACAAGAAACCTTGAAAAGTATTGATGGAAGGCTACAATGAGGCTCGTAGCCATGTTGATGATCATCTTGCCCAGAGTCGTGATGAAGGGTACATGTGGGGATTAACCAATTATCTAACTTTTTTGAAGCATGATCGAGAGAACAAAGTGTGGTATTAGAATGATCCTGGTCTCCTAGATTATAACAAGCCTCCGTTCAAGTTGGATAAATCATGGATCCCTCCCGATGCCATCTCTTAGTGTTTAATCACTAAATACTTGGAGGATTATGATCTCAATGATGTTCATGAAATAGTTCATCCTTCACATCTGATTAGTGCCTCGAGCAGTAGTAATAGAAGAATGTTGGAAGGCTTTAACTTTATCAATTCTCCCTATATATTGGATTATCCTCCTACTGGGATGGAGAGTGTGAAACCGACTTCCAAAGCTGAAGGGAAGCATCCAACTGAATGATTTTCTTATATTTTGTTATTTATATGAATGTAATACAGTTTATATGAATGGGAATCCATAGGTTTGTTTTGTTGACTTGTGATTGTACTGCTATTGCTTCTACTAATACACTTAGACATATTAATCCAAATTTAGTATTAGTTACCAGTGGTAATGCCATTAATTCTACTAATTCACATAGATATATTAATCCAAATTTAGCATTAGTTATCAGTGGTGACCAAGTTTAGGATGAATATATGTTTATATTCCAGTATTTAGGAATTTTTACTTGTCTTCTTACATTTAACTTAATCGGGTAAAACTTGTTTGTAACTTTTTTAGTTGTATACGAAGTTCTAAACTTCTTGTTCTTGACTTGTTTATACAAAATCATACATGAAGTAATCAATTTCTTGTTCATGATTTATTTTTACGAAGTCATACATGAAGTAAATTGCTATTACTGACCAAGTGCTGAGGAATTTAACCCTGTAATGACTTGGTTATTTTCATTACCGACCAAGTGCTAAGGATGTTAACCCTGTTTTAAGTTGGTTATTTTCGTTGACGACCAAGTGATAAGGATCTTAACCCTATGGAAGTTGAAGATATATATGTAATGTGTTATTTCTATTTGGGGGGGGGGGGGATGTATATCATCATCGTACACCTCGATTCGATAGGTTCCTAGGAAGATTACAGCTGATATACGATATGAGCCATGTCAATTAGCTTGAAGATTGTTATTCTTCTGGATAACTTTCTTAAGAACATAATCGCCTTCCTTGAGGTTGATCAACTTGACCCTTTAGTATAAAAACGAGAAGTTTTGTGTTGATATGCAGCATATCTCAGAGCTGCATCTTCTTGTACTTCTTCTAACATGTCAAGATCTAATTGCCTCATCAAATCACTAATCGGGGGATCAAAATTCAGTACCCCGTGGGTTGGTAGGACGAGCTCGACTGGTACCATGGCTTTAGTCCCGAATGCAAACATTTATGGTGTCTCTTCAATTGCTGTTCTCGGTGTTATTCTATAAGCCCAAAGAACATAGTGTAGCTCATTAATCCAATTTCCCTTGGCAGCATCAATTCTCTTCTTCATCCCGTTCAACAAAGTTTTGTTTGTTACTTCTATTTGACCATTACTTTGAGGATGGACTTATGCATAATGCAGTTTCTGGATTTTGGATTAGACACAGTATGCATAAAACTCCTCGTTATCGAACTAGGTGCCATGATCTGTAATGAAAGCATATGGTAAACCATATCGATATATTATATTCTTCCAGATGAACTGATACACTTTCTCATAAGGTATATCAACCAATGGCTTTGCTTCCACCCATTTGGTGAAATAATCAACAGCAACGACTCAATATTTGAACCTAACTTTGGTGGTCGGCAGTTGGCCGACCAAGTCAATTTCCCATATAATGAATGGTCAAGGTGAAGTTATTGGTGTTAAAGTAGCATTAGGTGTTTTATGAAGGGCAGAGAATCTCTGGCACTTATAACACTTTCTCGCAAAGTCTATACGATCTGCCCTCATAGTCGACTAGTAGTATCCCTAAGTGTTGATTCATTACAGCAATGATCGACCAGTGGATGAGCTCCACATGAACCTTCATACACTTCTTTAATTAAATATTCCACCTATATTAGATGCACACAACGCTACAAGGAGATCATCAATCCCCTTTTGTATAAAACTCCATTATCTAACACATATCTTATTGCTTTATGTAGGATATTATTGGCCTTTTTAGGAACAGGTAGTAGGGTTCCAACTTCAATATAAGCTTTAATGGTATCTATCTAGGAAGGTACCAGATCTATGATAACGAAACTAACCATTAGGTCCTCATCAATACTCTGATTAGCAAAGATTTCGATTGGGATTGTTATTCTGAGTTCAACTCTTGTTGCTGATGCTAGCCAAGTAAGTTCTGTAAGGACACAAATTTCCAGTTGAGTCTTATGTAGTGTTGGCTCAATTCCGGAGAAAAATATTTGAGTCACAAGATAGTGTTCATGTTGTATCCTTTCAAGTTTATGACAAGTGTATGTTGAAGATGTAGCGGTCAGAAATGGAAGAATATATCGTTACCGATTTTCGTGCTAAGTTTCACGTCATCAACATGTGGATTCTAAAGTCTCTTAAAGGTATGAATGAATTAATATATATATATATATATAGGAGCTTGGAAATTTATTTTGGGTGTTAGTATTTTTTTTGTTAAACTTTTTTTGAATTCATAGTTCTAAAGATTTTGTTCTCAGACACCTTTCCGTAGAAAAATTATATAAAATCCTAAAAAAACTAGATAAATACAAAACTAGCGACCATGCGTTCGTATCGAAGTTATCTACAATCATGGCCTGAAATCTCATTTGAAAGGTCATTTGAACGACATTGATTCTTGTTCGAACGATAACTAAAGTTGTTTGAACGAGATTTCAACTGAGAATTTTCTTTTTTTGTTCTGACTTATCGTTAAAGGTGTCGTTCGAATGAGATTTGGCGGGAACATTTTTTTGTTAGTTTTTCCCATTTTCACACTACGTTTTCCCCAATATCTTTTGCCAGATATAATAGGTGCGGGAACCAACTTTTTTGAGAGACTTTTTCACAACTTCCAAAAGCTCTTTGAGAGAAAATATCTTCCAACAAAAAGTCCCTTGTTGTTTGTTATTCAAATTTATTTTATTCAAAGAACAAAACCAAGTATACACCCAATAGTTTGTTTATTTCAAGTTATATATATATATATATATATATATATATATATATATATATATATATATATATATATATATATATATCTTTGTTTGGAGTTTCATTTGACACCGAGTTCTACTTCACCGTTTGAAGAGTTGTTTGGATTTACTTCTACATCCCTTAAAGAAGAAGAATTATTTTTTCGCTGTGGCGTTCGCACTCAAAGAAAGGCATCGGGTGTGGGTTGATGGTTGTTCCAAAAGCTTCATTGGAGGAGTCCAAGGTTACGGTGGAGTCCGAAATTGTCAGCTAGGCGGAGGTGGTTGCAAGAAGACGCATCGTGACTTGAAGGAGTCGAGTCGAGTGTAGTAAGTCATCAGTCTTGTAACAGTAAATCCGTACTCAGTGGACTTAAGGCTGGGGGTCATTTGAGGTTATTCCCGTTTTGGGTTTTCCTCGTACATCGCGGCGTAATGTGATCTACTTCTATTTATCTTGCAAAATCACCTTAGAATGCATGCTTAGGTAATTCAAGATAAAATTTGTCTTATCACACGTTAATTTAATTTGGTGCTAAAATTAATTTGGGTAAAATTAAGTTAATTTAATTCAAGTCATTAATTATTAATTTGATAAAATATAGTTTGGCCTAATTTGTAAAAAATGAATATTTATTGTTAGGCAAATTTCTTGGACTCGTGTTAAATTAAATTTGGGGTTTAAAGTTAAAAATTCACAAATTTGTTTTTAAGAGAAATTTTAATTTTGAGAAAACTAAAATTGGTTTAGTTTAATTTTAATTTTGGACAAATTAAAATGGTAATATTTTAATTGTGAATCTTGAAAAGATTAAATTTTGTAATTGAACCATAACTTGAATTTAAAGGATTTTAAAATTAGGGGGCACATATTCAGACAAGTGGTATCAGAGCGGGTTACACTAAAATATTATGTGCTATTTTTAAGGATTTTTTCTATTATGGAAAATATGTGTTTTTCAGAATTTTCAATTTTTGATGGTTCAAGCATGCTTGCACATGACTCCTCACTTGCTATATCATATGAGTAATTTCTCACATGTTTACATAGACTAGTCGTGACTCATGTTATATCCTTACTAGTTGTATGTTTATTTTTCATATTCAAGCACATGCCTTATTATATAAATTTTACTTGAATTATGACGAGTTTATCTTTTGTATTTTATTTTACATTTTTTGGGCATAACATGAAAATACAAAAATATTTTTGTTTTGTCTTTTGAGTTAAATTTTGTTTTACTTAAAAATTGGAAAAAATCAAAAAGATTTGTTTTGTGTGTGTATATTTGAGTTTTACACATTTTTTGTGGCATATAAATGTGTTGAATCCTTATTTACCGCTCCCATGTAACTAGAACCTTTGGTTGTGTATTCCAATTCTTAAATTGTTCTTTATCATGGTTACATAGAGTAGTTTAAGTTCGGATTCCTTAATGGATTCTCTTTTATATGCCTTCTCACACACATGCACGAGCTCTTTTGAATTTTAACTTCACATGTATATTTGAGCTTTGTGGTGTGTTATCCACCAATCTAGTCATCTACATATCTTGTAACCTAGGAGGATTTGTGCATGTAAAATTTGTTGCACGTGAGATTTGTGTGATAAAAATTATATATAAATATGCACGAGAAGGGATCTAAAAGGAAACATTATCATTTGCGTGTAAGCCACCATTTGCAATGGACCTATAAGAAATACGTGGTCCAAAGGCCTAAAAGAATATGGCATTAAAAGAAAAAAAATATTTAGTCAAGGCCTATTTAGTTTAGTTTGATATATTCATTTAAAATAATTATATGCATATTTTGAGGGCGTTTGGATGATATATCAACAGTTTTGCATAATGCCCATTTATACTAGTTGCGCTATCATTGTCATGACTTTATTGGTTTGTAGAATCATCAATATGCTAGGCTTGTATGCATTGTGCTTGTTTGTTCATAGAGTTCACTTTATCTTGTCAGATAAGGCTAAATCTTAGTTGATAAAGTTTTTCAATAGAATGAGAACTCCATGATCATTTTTAAGTGATTGGGTCTTAATTCATTGGTCTCTTGTTCACTCCCCTTCACTTCCGTTTCCATATGACACATTTATGCCATACGAGTGTGGAAAACTTATGTTATTTTAATTTTGTGTCGTTTGTGTGTTTATATCTATATATGTGTGCTTGTACATATTTTGTATCTATTGTGTATACATATATATGATATTTTATTTGTTTTAAGTCTTTGCCATGCTAGCTAGTACATTTATGCTTTTAATTCAAAATTAGTATCTATCTTGTTGCGAACTTTGTTTGATATTCCATGCTTATAATAGTGCATTTTAGTGGTATCTTTTGTCATCGCATCTAAGTTGATGTTTTTATTTGAATGGATTAGTCTAACTTCATTGTTGCTTATATGCTTTAATGTTCTTATCACTTTATGCACCATCATGTTTTACTTCTTTTCCCATACTTATAACCCTTATGTTGTTTTTAGGGGTAGAAATGGTACTCAGTTAAATTAGGGGAGAAAGGAGTAATTAATTAATTCCTAATCCTTTGTCTATTCCTGAACAAAAAGGGGGAGAAGTGGTTTCTAAACCTTTAGTTTAGTAGATTTATCTTATGGGAGACATATTTCTAAGTAGGTCATTATTTGATAGGGGAGAATTAATTTAGGGGGAGTATTTATTTTCATTGCATTCAATATTTTGATATTCCCTATGCGTTTAATGGTTTGCTTAAGTGTGCAGGAATTTTTACAGTGACATCTATTTAAAGAAGAAAAGTAGTTCTAAAGTGATTTTTGAGTCAAGCATTGTATATATTTTTTTTTATTTTGAGTGGGATGTTTTGAGTTTATTTGAGCTTGATGGCCCTTTAGGATTTTTATTTGGTTTTTGTCCCAGAATAGCCAAAGGGGGTGATTTGTAAGGACACAAATTTCCAATTGATTCTTATGTAGTGTTGGCTCAATTACGGATGAAAATATTTGAGTCATAGGATAGTGTTCATGTTGTATCCTTTCAATCCTATGACAAGTGTATGTTCAAGATGTAGTGGTCAAAAATGGAAGAATATACCCTTGCCGATTTCATGCCAAGTTTAACATCATCAACATGTGGATTCCAATGTCTCCTAAAGGTATGAATGCATTAATAGGTGCGGGAACTATTAATGTCATTCGAACGGGATTTAGCGGGAACAGTGTTTTGGTAGTTTTTCCCATTTTCCCACTACTTTTTCCCCACTATCTTTTGCCAGATTTAATAGGTGAAGGAACTAACTTTTTTGAGAGACTTTTTAACAACTTCCAAAGGCTTTTTGAGAGCAAATATCTTTCAACAAAAAGTCCCTTGGTGTTTGTTATTCAAATTGATTTTATTCAAAGAACAAAACCAAGTATACACCCAATAGTTTGTTTATTCCAAGTTATTTATATATATATTTCTTTGTTTGGAGTTTCATTTGGCACCGGGTTCTACTCTACCGTTTGAAGAGTTATTTTACTTCTACATCCCTTAAAGAAGAAGGCTTATTTTTTCGCTATGGCTTTCCCACTCAAAGAAAGGATTCGAATGCGGTTTGACGATTGTTCCAAAAGCTTCATTGAAGGAGTCCAAGGTTCCGGTGGAGTCCGGGATTATCGGCTAGGCAGTGGTGGTTGTAAGAAGATGCATCGGGGCTTGAAGGAGCCAAGTCGAGTGTAGTAAGTCACCTGTCTTGTAACAGTAAATCCTTACTTAGTGGACTTAAGGCTGTCGTCCGAGGTTTTTTCCATTTTGGGTTTTCCTCGTACATCGTGGCGTAGTGTGATTTATTTCTCTTTATCTTGCAAAATCACCTTAGAATGCATGCTTAGGTAATTCAAGATAAAATTAGTCTTATCACACGTTATTTTAATTTGATGCTAAAATTAATTTGGGTCAAATTAACTTAATTATTTCAAGTCGTTAATTATTAATTTGATAAAATTTAGTTTGGACTAATTTGTAAAAATTGAATATTTAATGTTAGGCAAATTTCTAGGACTTGTGTTAAATTAAATTTGGGCTTAATGTTAAAAATTCACAAATTTGTTTTTAAGAGCAATTTTAATTTTGAGAAAACTAAAATTGGTTTAGCTTAATTTTAATTTTGGACGAATTAAAATGGTAATATTTTAATTATGAATCTTGAAAAGATTAAACTTTTTAAGTCAACCATCACTAGAATTTAAAGGATTTTAGAATTGGGGGGACACATATTGAGGCAAGTGCATCAGCTAGCGCACTTGCTATTTTTGGGATCCTATTCATTTGGACGATAGGAAACTTTGTTATAACCTCCATGGCCTTAGCAAGATACCTGGTCATCAATTCTAATTTGATTCCATACAAATTTAGCTCTTGGTTAACAACCAACTGTGAATCACTATGCGCCACTACTTACTCGATGCCTAATAAATGAACTAAATTTAGCCCAACTATCAAGGCTTCATATTTTTCCTCGTTGTTTGATGCTTTGAACTCAAACCTGAGAGCATACTCAATATCAATATCATCAGGAGTATTAAGTATTATACCTGCCCCACTACTAGTAGCACATGAAGATCCATCAACGTATAAATTCCATAACGGAACATCACTATTGAAACTTTTTATTGTCGATGATCCATACTGGAATATCTTCTTACTCTCATACGCATATCTTTGGGACATTTCCTGAATTCTGGATGATTGAGGTTGATCGGAAGCAATTTCAACTTGCTTTTGAGTTGAGGTCTCTTCTTTCAAAGCCTGCTCGTCATGCATGTTTTGCTGATCGGGATCCTCAGGATAAGTAAATTTAGTAATAAAATATGGCAAAGCTTGGCCTTTCAATGAAGATCTTAGTTCATAGACAAAGTCATACTCTCCCGATTCTATCTCCCTGTACATCAATCTTCCTGACTTCTCAGGCTTGTGGAGTGCTTGCTGAATAGGCAGATCAGTATACACAAGTATGGTGTGCACTTGAAAATAGGGTTTCATATGTCTAGAAGCCTCAATAAGTGCTAAGGCTAATTTTCCCAAATGTGGGTACTTGATTTCAGCTCATCTGAACACTTTGCTGGTATAGTAGACTAGTTTTTGGATTCTAATTTCTTGTCTGACCAAGGCCGAGCTCACCGCTGACTAAAAAACAACTAAATATAAGTATAATTTATCTCCTAAGATTGGTCGAGAAAGTAATAGTGGTGATCCTAGTTACTTTTTTAATTCCTAGAACGCTTCATCACATTCCGCATTCCAGTCAAAAGTATTTCTCAACACTTTGAAAAAAGGAATGAACCTGTCCGTTGCTCGGGAAACAAATCTGTTTAAAAGTTCCACTATTCCATTGAGTCTTTGTACGTCTTTCTTTCAAGTTGGTGACTGAATTTCAATTAAAGATTTTATCTTTGCTATATTAGCCTGAATTCCCCTCTGATTAACTATGATGCCGAGGAACATCCTTTATTATAATCCAAACACACACTTGGCTAGATTTAACTTTATCTGATGCTTTTCCAACTGATCAAAAGTCTTACTGAGGTCGACGACATGATCTGAAGCTTTTTTACTCTTCGTCAACATATCATCCACATAAACCTCCATGTTCTTGCCTATCTGCTCTTTGAATACCTTGTTCACCAACCTTTGATATGTTTTTCCTACATTCTTAAGCCCAAAGGGCATTACATTGTAGTAATAAGTTCCTAGGTTGGTGATGAAGGTTGTACTTTCCCTATCTTCAGGTTTCATCTTTATCTTATTATACCCAAAATAGGCATCCATGAAGCTTAAAAGCTCATGCTCCGACTTAGCATCCACTAACCAATTAATTTTAGGCAAGGCAAAATGACCCTTTAGGCAAGCTTTATTTAAGTCAGTGAAATCCACACACATCCTCCATTTATCATTCTTTTTCTTAACCATTAGAACGTTGGCCAACCAGGCTGGATATTTCACATCTTCAATAAATTGAGCTTTTTGAAGCTTCTCTACTTCTTCCTAAACAACTTAATTGTTCTTTGGAATAAAACCCAACGTCTCTACTTGATTGGCTTGGCATCCTTATTGATGTTAAGCTTATGATAGATGAAATTGGGATCTATCCCATGCATATCCTCATGGCTCTAAGAAACTACATTTCTCCATTATTGTAGGAACATAATAAATTCTTTTTTAAGGATGGGATCGAGTGTTGAGACGATTTGTGTAGTTCTTTCTGGCTTGTCTTCATCAATGATAATGCTTCCAATTGTTTCCATCATCTGTCCCTTGACCAATTCTGTTTCATCTCGTGGATCTAAGGTTTCAACTTCGGATTCAGAGTTAGGCTCATTAGTATCCATCTAGTAAGTTGTAGTCTTCTTCTTCAATTAAATCAGATCCTCTTGATCAGCTGAGGAGTAGTAACATTATCTCGCCACCTTTTGGTCACCTTTCATAACACCTACCCCAAAGTGAGTTGGAAACTTCACGCATTGATGGACTTTTTACAACACTGCTTCAAACTTCTTTAAACTTACCCTGCTGAGGATCATATTATAGGAAAATTGAATTTTTATCCATCACAAAGAGCATATTTTCTCTGTTTAACTTGCTGTCTAGGTGCCGAACAACACTTTTAGCTTGATCGTCCTAAGAGGATAAACTTTTTCACCAGAAAATCCTATTAATAGCCTATGATAGGGTTCCAGTTGGCTAAGCTTCAGGTCCAAACTCTAAAAGTAAGGATAAAACATAATATCGGCTGAAGTCCCATTATCAATCAAAACTCTGGTGATAACAATATCCAAAATTCTGAATTTGACAACCAACGGATCATTATGGGGATAAAGTACCCCAGAGAGATCATTATTAGAGAACCCTATCACCAATTTATCTTTGTTGACCTTCCTCGACCAATCATCTTCGTTCAACTTAATTATCTGGATAAAAGAGCAAGCCTAGGCTTAATTTAAATAGGCCTCCCTTTCGGCAGTGTGATCATCTCCTCCTGCATCACTACCTATAATCACATAAAAATTAAATGAACCAAAACTGATCATAACTACCTCACGTTCTGGTTTCTTTGGTTTCTTTGGTAGGTCTGGATCATCTTCATAATCGTTTTCATGATTTCTCTTGCCGTCATCTCCAAATTTTTATAGAGAATTCAACCTTCTTCTAGGTTCTATTTTATCACGCTGATCAACAAATTTATTGAGTTTTCCTCGACGGATGAGGGATTCTATCTCATTTTGTAAAGAGACACAGTTATCAGTTGTATGACCATTATCATTATGGAATTCACAATACTTGGATCTATCCCTCTTATTAAGGGTGCCTTCAACTTCTCAGACCATCGCAAATCCTTATTGTGATTGCTTTCCTCTAGGATATGGTGAATGCTAACACTCAATGGAGTGTATGTTCCATATTTTTTGTTCTTATCCTCTTTTTTGGGCTTCTACTCCTTCTGCTCTTTTTTCTCCTTCTTCTTAGGCTTCGTATCAAGCTTCATGGCTGGACTCTATTTTGTGGCCATTGCTTCTTCGGCGTTTATTATTTTTCCTGCTTTCTCTATGAGTTCAGCCATAGTTTTAGGAGGATCTTTTGCTAGAGTATAATATAGTTTTCGGGAAGCAATCCACTCATAAGAGTAGTGATGGATATATCAATGAAAAGTGCTAAAGAAGAACAATAAATTAGTGTGTGGGTCTGAACTTATTTAAATGGGTTTATAAATATGTCTCTAGTCTTTTATTTGGGGCCTATGATTTTGTAAACTATTTTAAATTGAACAAGTATTATTTTTAGGGCCCTTTTTAAGTGATAACTCTAATTTTTTTTCGCAACTAATTTTTTTCCCTAACTAATTGTTTTTCTATAACTATTTTTATACCTGATTTTTGTTTAGGAGTGGGCCCTGATTAATCGTGGGTCTTAGGCGAATGCCTACTTTGTGTATAGGCAAAGCTGGCCTTGCACCTGTGCAAAGCACGTGTGCATTTACTAGTAATGATAAATGATGTGGTACCTCATAGAATTGGAACCATATCAGATGGACTAGGGTATGTCCTTATTATTTTATTTATGTATGCTTGATTCTCTTACCTATGCATGCGTAAGAAAATTGTAGGTATGATATGTAGATATACTAGATAAGTTATGTGAAGCTACTAGGGTTTGCATGGGAAATTTGCCAAATATAAGATAAGAGGGATGGTGTGGTTGTTTGACCACAATATAGGTGACTTGCTGAATAGGATGTCATGGTTGATTTATCGCATTATGAATGATTTTTCGAATAGGACGACATAGTCGATTTTCCCTAGCATGATTGATTTGTTGAATAAGATGGTATGGGTGATTTTCCATAACATGGTTGATATATTTAATATGATGGAATGGTTGATATGTCACAACATTGGTATTTTTTTTAATAGGTGGGCATGGTTTATTTGCCAAAACACGATGAAAGAGTTAAGGATGGGATGGTCTAGGTTAAGGTCAGTTTTACGGAGACTCCGTAAGCTATTGGATCCAACACTCAAATGATAGGCTATAAGTATGCATGCGGTTTTCTTATTTGTAATATTTGTTTGACATATGAGTTCTTACAGGGTATTAAGATCTGGATCAAACAGCCTACCGTTTCTTTATCTTTTTGGTAGGATAGAGTTTGGGTATATTTCGAGGACGGAATTCCATTATTAGAGGGAGAATGAAATACCTTGTATTATTATAAATTAAATAAATGGATATTTAATGATGAATTAATATATACTCTTACGATTTGACGTGCAATTTATAAAAATTATTTGGTTCGAATTATTAATAGGAAATAATGTGAGAATTTAAATAATATGTGAACTACTTGTTAATTTAATAATACGATTATGATTATATTTTGTGTTATGGGTTGGTATCATTGGACCGAGATTTGGGGGAATATAGATGTTCATAATAGTGTTTTTAATGTGATGAATTGGACCAAGTTTTAGGAACATTAAAAGCCGTCGTTCATAATTATGAACACAATTATGAACATTTATATCAGACCGAGCTTTAGGGGAATAATCCTAGAGATTTAGGGGAATATAGATGTTCATAATTGTGTTTTGTTATTGACCATGTGAATAACTTGTGAACTAATGCTTTATGCCCCTGATTAATGATATTAAACGTAGATTATGACCATTATAATGTAAGTATTTGATTAAATATATTAAAAATCATATTAGTGTATCCTGGCATTGTTTAGAGCTTCAAAAGGCTCTTTAATGGAGAATTAGAGTTCATAAAATCATAAAATAGGGCTAGTTGAAGAAGGAGATAGTGGGTACAACATTTTGAGCTGCAGGTGTGATCCTTTCTATCAAAGTAAAGGGTATGGGTTGGTTGTTTAAGGACATATTTTATATAGTCCATTTAGATTAGAGTATGTCATATACTGCTACAATCGTCGAAGATTTATTGAAGTTCAATCATGCATCAAGACGAATCCGAATATCAATGTTCTATAACAATCAATCCTCTGCTAGATAGATTTTGGTAAGGTTGTGTTTAAGTTCCTTAATATTTCATTTAAAGTATTGGGATAATTTTTTAAGCTGTATTTAAACATCTGAGGCAACATTTTTCGTTAAAAGAATTTTTTCTATGTTTTGAGGTGGAGTTTTAATAAAAAATGTGTTTTCTCTTATGTCGTTCAAATGACAACTTTAAGTCTTTTAAACGATTTTTTCAAGCGACATGGAATATCGCGTGATACCTCATTTGAACCTCACTTGAAGTGTTTCATCTAACAACATCACATTTATTTAGTTTTAACACTGTCGTTAGAAGGTCACGCGATTCCCTGGATCAAATGACATTTCATGTCATTCGAGTGACATTCACTTGTCGTTCAAGCGACCCCTCTGACTCAAGTATGTTATAAATACCTGATTAAATGAGTCATTTTTCTTAAGAAGACCTGAGTTTTTCACATACATGAAAATTGCAAACTGCATAATTATTTTATCTTCTTTTTGTAGGGTTTAACATTTGTTTTTCAATTCACAAAAATTATAATTATTTGGTGAATTATTTTAGAACCCAAGATACGATCTTGTTGAAGTTTCTCTTGTAGAGAGGGTAAATCAACGGTTGACAATTGCGTGTCATTGGGAGTACTTGTGGCTGTTCCCTGCTGATTCGGAGTTGTGTGTTCTTGTGGGTTCGCTGCGATTGATCCATTGCTGATTCTAGGCTGCATGTCTATGTGAGTGTCTGCAGATATTCATTGCAGATTTCATTGCGTATGTACGTTGCGATTTACCTTTGCATAGTGAAATAAAAAGGTTTTCCCTTTATTTTTTTTCCTAAAATTTTTATGTGAACAATTTATTTGTGATGGTTTGATTTACCCACCTAAATGAATGTTTTAGGGTTTACTAAAATTGACTCCAATTAAATAAGTTTAGAATTGAAAATTTGCAAATCCACATATAATCGGTATCACACCGCGTTAGTGCATTTACAAATTGGTATCAAAGTGGGTTTCTCTAATTTATTAAGCGATCCTTGTATTCCGCAAGCTTTTTATGATATTATTTTTTTTATAAATCTAATTTTGAGATTTAGCAATGTTTCCAAATGAAAACATATATAATCAATTGCTAGTTTTTGATGGGTCTAATTATGCCTACTGGAAAGCTCGTATGAAATCACATTTAAAAGCAATCGATGAGTGCGTTTGGTTTATTTGGGAAAGGGGGTGGACTCCTCCCACTGTCACCGCTAATAATGTCTCTAATCTTAAGCTTCTGACTGACTGGACTAACGATGAGTTTAAATGGGGCCCTTATAATTCTAGTGGACTAAGTGAAATTTCTAGAGCCATCACCCCTGATGACTTCCGACGTATTATGACGTGCACTACTTCAGAATAAGCGTGGGATTTTTTACAATTTACCCATGAAGGCACGAATGCGGTTAAAGAGTCTAAATTGCAAAATTTCACAACTCATTTTGAAATAATCACCAAGCTTGAATCTAAGTGTTTTGAGGACTTTTATTCACGTTTTTCTGACATTGTCAACACTAGTTTCAATTTTGGAGAGCACATTCCTAATGCACGAGTGGTAAAAAAGATTTTGAGATCGTTGCTTAAACGTTTTATCCCGAAAGTAACTGTTTTGAAATCCTTAGGAAATTTGAGCAATTTAAATTTAGAAGAACTGGTAGGAGACCTCCATACATATGAAATTGACATGTTTTCTGACACTGTCAAGCCTAAGGATAGAGGGATAATACTTAGAGCCCAATCTAGGAAGGGAGAGGAAGTGTCAAAGAGAGAGAGGAAAAATAAAGTGATAGTTTATGAGTCTGAGTCCGAGGGAAAGTTTGACTTTGATGATGTGGCCATGCTTGCTAAAAAATTTAAAAAGTTTCTCAAATTTTCAAAAGAAAATTATTTCAATAAAAGATTTTTTGAGAAAAATAAAAAGAAAGACGGGGCCAAATAGAGCGGTGAGAAAGAAAGAGAAGGAAGATGAGATATTTTTTGAATGTGAGGGTAATGGGCATAAGGCGTTTGAGTGTCCCACTAAGCTAAAGAGAAAGGGCAAGAAGATTTCCATGCCATGCACTCTTATCGATAGTGAGGAATAGGTGAAGGATTTCGGGGATAAATCTTCACATGGGATGTATGTGGCCCTTTTAGCTAGTCACGTGAGCACACTTAGTTTTTCCCATGATGATTAGGATACTTGTACATGTGAGAGTTCTGAGGATGATGATTTGAGTGTTTCGAGTGAGGGTGAAAGTGAGTGTGTAAGCGAAGGTGAAAGTGAGCTAAAAAATGTGCTAAAAGATTTGTACTCCAAGACCTTAAAGATGAAGAAGTTGAATAAGAAGTTAGGTCTTAGGGTGATTGATTTGGAGAGATAGCGATAAACATTTTGAGAGGTTTTGGTTTTGAGGCATCGACGAGTCAACTCAAGAAGGTGAAGGTTACTTTCAGTGAGCAACTCATCGTCATAGGTTGGGAAAAGAGTGAACTTTAATCTCTTGTTGTCCAATTAGAGAGAGTCTCGAACGAGTCTGGGAGGTAAAATTAACTATAGAGGATACATCTAAGAAGGTAGTAAAGATGCTTCTCGATTCCGCTTTGGGTATTGTGGAGAGATTAGGAATACATCATGATAGTGCGTCTACTTCCCATGTTGCACCCAAGCCAGTTCCCGAGTTTATGATAGATTCGTATAGATCTCAACCCAACCCACCTAGGTATCCCATTCCGGATAGGAGAGTACGCCGCAAACGTTTTGAGATAGGTGTTCCTAGGCCCGTGTATGTTTAGACCCATTGCAAAAAGAGAGGACACCTTAAAAAAAATTATTTTAAGTTTGGTAGTGTGTCTCATAGACTTTGGCCATGTGTTCCCACACACGCACCCACACATGATTCTCCAGATGATTACATGATAGAATTTGCACATATTGGGGGAGAAAATTAAGTTTTTAGTAAAGACTTCACATGATTTGATTGACGTTTTTCATAGGATGTCACCATCTTTGGAAAACTTCCCCTCACCTAACGATTGAGGTTTAGACTTGTTTTCTAGCATAGGATGATGTTCATGATGATATTTTATGCCTATTTCTAGTGTGTACCATTTTCATATTTATGTTTTCCATTTTTGATATATTTTTTGAAAAACCAAAAAAGATTTTTGTTTTTTTTGAACATTTTTGGAAAAATATAAAAATATTTCTATTTTTTGAGAAAAATGTAAAAAAATCCAAAAAGTTTTTACTTTTTAAAAATATTTTGGAAAAAGACAAAAAGATTTTTATATTTTTTTACACCGTTTATGGATGGACATTTAGGATAACCAAGTCAAAACATCATTCCTTATCCATGTGACTATTCGATAGTGTTTTGAGATGATTCATCATTTCATCCATGTGCTTTATAATGTTTGGAGTCATTAAGATGAGATTTGGGATTACGTTTGTGGTGACAATTATTGTGCAACACAAACAAATAGGAGAAAGGCAAGCACCAAATAAGAACAAGGAATATAAAATGACAATCACACAATAAAGGATGTATGCGGTTCAACAAAAAGGTGCCTACGTCCACGGTGGTGCAGTCCGTGTTATTTCTATATACTCCGGAGAGTGATTACAGAGAATACAACTTGTCCTTTTACCCCGGACCTAGGGTTCAATATATACACGTATGTTTAGGTAAGTGGGGGTGTTGGATTCCCCCACGTCTTCCATCTCTCCCCATAACCTCCCTTAATGGGAACGTGGGAAGAAACCGGATACAATCAAAGTAAGAGGTGGGGGGCTTGGACTTTGGGCCGTCAGAATTGGGCTACTTGTCCAGGCCCATGATCTTAATTTTGGGTACCCACAATTGCCCCTAAGTTTGTTAGGCCATGTGCTGGGCTCAGTAAATTTAAATGATTAGTCATAATAACTTTTTATGCATTGTGAAACTCTTCGAAGGTTGTGAAGCTGATCTTGGTGGCATCCGCTTCGTCTTTTGTGCGCTATGATTAGCAAAATTTAAAGTTTTTTCTGGAACAACGACTTTTCTACCGTCGTTTCAATCTTTCAAGTACTCTTCCATTCCCTGTGAGCTCTAGCACTTCGTACCTTCTTCTCTCAATCTTCGTTCTCATTTCTTCCTTGTTGTTTGGACCCGTGCTTCTTCATCGTTCGAATCGATCTGCTATTTTGTAAGTTTCCTGTATCTTTTCTTTGCACTTTCTCTTTGAGTTTGCAATTTTCTAGGGTTTTCCAATGGCGAAGATTGGCAATAGGTCGGTCTCTGAATTTAGGAAGTTTTATAACATCCCTGAGTGGGTAGATATTGAGTGTTGTTCTTCCCCTCCTAGAAACGTTAGAGAGATAGATGGCGCCCACTGGATTCATGTTTTGCTGCTTTCCCAGGGGGGACTCACTTTTCCTCCCAACGATTTGTTCTTGCATTTCTCTGGCTATTTCAATATTGTTCCTGCACAATGCTCGCCCAATGTGTGGAAAATAGTTAATGGCGTGCATAGGATAAATCAGTGGCATGGTACTAGGTTAGGACTCGCTGAGGTCTATTTTTGTTATTCCTTCTCTCGAACTAGCTCTGGTGTCCTCTACCTCAAAGCTAGGAGCCCTGACAGGGTATTGGTAGTAAATCTACCTAATTTCCATAAGGGCTATTAGTAAGAAGGTTTCCTTGTTAGAAACTGGCAGTTTTCTCCCCAATTTGAAGGGTTGAGGTCTGAGAGGTTCTCTGTTCCCTTTTACGGGGAAGAATACATAGGTAGACATTGCTCTATTGTTTTGACTTTTGTTGATTTGTGATCTTTCTAATTCTTCTTTTATTTTTCTTCCACAGCGAGGTCAAAGAACTTGGAACCTGCTCTCAACGAGGTTCGTCTCTCGAAATTGGTCAAGGCTTGGAACATCAGGGAGCCTTTAGGTGACGGCGAACATCCCAGGTCTTCTGCCTTTCTGCTCGAGTACAAGAACATTGGCTCCAGCTTCATAGCAAGGCCTATGGACAGTATCCTAAGGTTTGACTCCTCCGAAGAGACTGCTGCGGATCCTATTCAGTTGGACAAGGAGGAGATCAACTCTGAAAGTGACATTTTAGGAGCCGTAAGTAATTTGGGTGGAGAAAGCTCTAGTAGTAGCAGTTCCTCCAATTGTGGGGAGGATTCTGAAGCTCGAAAGTCGTCGAGGACGTCCAGTAGTTCGAGTGAGGAGATGTCTCCACCCCGGAAGAACCTGATTCGAGATGATGATGATGAAGACCATATGCTTCTCGCACAGAGGTCAAAGAAGCAAAAATCTAGCTCTGGGGCTGTGGCTACTGGTTTCCGGTCTTCTGCTTAGGAGCAGGAGAGAAAAAGGAAGGAAGAGGAGCAGGTAAGGGAGACAGAGAGAAAGAAGGAAGAAGAGAGGAAAAAGATGGAGGAGAAGAGGAGGGTAGAGGAGAGGAACAAGAAAGAGAATGAGAGAGAGGATGAGAAGAGGAGGGTGGAAGCAAGGAGGAAGGCTGGGCAGGCCTTAGTCCCATTGTCCGCACTGCCCGAGGGGTCTTCTGTTGTAATTTCCTCCTAGTTGGCTCCCGCTCTGCTCGAGAGAGCTATCCTCCCGGTTGATCATCAAAGGGCGATAGGGTTCGAGCAATTATCCCTTCAGGCTAGTCAAAGGCTATCTTTGGTAAGGTTTTTCCCTTCTCTCCCATATTTTTATGAATTTCCTCATTTCCCTCTTCTAATGTCTTCTTTTTTCTGCATTTTGTGACTGACTTCGCCGTGCTATATCGTTCACGCGATGAGATGGTGAAGAAAAATAGCGAGCTGGAGAAGGAGAATGCTTCCCTAAAGTTGAAGGGTAAAGAGCTCGAGGCTAATTTTAAAGCCGTTGACGCTTCTCGGATTTCATCTGACCTTACTCTTGCTACAGCCAACCGGGAGAGGGACACAGCAGTTAAAGATCTGAAGGAGCTGCGACAAGCCTACGACTTGGTTTGCTCGAGTAAGTTGGCCGTTGTCGAAGAGAATAGGGAGATCTCTGAAGAGCTAAAGAAGAAGGAGTCTGAGGCTGTCACTGCCAAGGAGGACTCATACAATTTTGGTTGGGCTGCAGTATACGAGGATGCTGAAGTTTAGATAGGCTATATTAGTCGTCTGAACTTCAAGAAGGGATGGAATAAGGCCCTTATGGCTGCTGGCATCGATATCGACTCTCCCCTGTTTGACGAGCATGATCCGAGTCTGAAGTCAACTGTGGATGAAGTCCCTGCCCCAGCTATTGAAGGTGCTGACCCTGTCCCCCAGATGACCCCTACAGATGCTTCCCTGGTTGTGGCGACTGAGATTACTCCTGCCGAGGGCGGTGCTCCTGCTGATGTAGACAAGGGGAAAGGGCCATCGACCTCTGGGCAACCTGAGGTTGCTAACTAGTTACCTACTAGGATTACTTTGTATTTTTGCTTTTTTCTGTGTGTAAACTTTCTTTTTACTGTTCGATGTAACTTCAACCTTTATTAATGAAAAGACTTCTTTTTCTCATCACATTAATTTGTCTTCTTCTCTTCTTGTCTTTCTACTGCTTGTAGTTAATTGGTGTGGGTGATTATATTTCTGCTACTTCCTAATTAGGAAGGATATTGGGTCCCAATGTGAGCTTCGAGGTTCGTCACACTTTTGTGAGGATTTGCAAGTCTCTGCGACTAAGGAATAAGCACTTCATAGAGCAAACTGAGCTCGTCGCCAAGCTGAAGGACAGGCATTAAGAGATAGAGGACATTGGTGCCTCAGTCCAAGAGGAGTTCAACACGCTGAGGACGAGGCTATTAGAGGCCTATGAGATCAATCAAGTTGGGGAAGTTCTCTAGCAGGAGAATGAGGCTCTGAGGAGAGAGGTCTCACGACTTAGGGAGCATGCGCCGAGCACTTCTCTTGCAGTATTATAGGGTTCCTCATCATCGCGAGATAGAGATGGTCAGAGTGACGTGCCTCCTGCATTGCAAGGTCCTTCTCTTTCGATCGTATCGCGAGCTCGCAGGAACACCAGGGGTTCATCAAGAAAAATGGAGGAGCTCCGTGATGATGTTCAACGGGCATATGTGATCGCTGCTGGGCTCCAGAGGGATGTCACTCGGTTACGGCACTTATTTAAGAAAGGTCCTCGATAAGTGTGGGCTGATGGCTACGACTAGGGTTGGTCAGATGCTCCAATAAGGTTGTCAGAGTTTGAAGAGCTTTCCTTTGTTAGGGGGTGGCTGAGTGCTTTGAAGGAGCTGTAAGTCTTAATGAACTCAATTCTCTGGTATCGCCATAAAATTTCTCCCTCTACCTTGATGCCTAACCCTTTTTGTAGGGATAATCGATGGATCCCCATCGATGCCATCCCTCGGAAATTATTGGAGTCGGATGCGAATGAGGTTGAGGAAGAGTTAGTTGTTTCTCCCGATGACGAACGAAGAGCTCGAGTGGCTGATTATATCGCTCAGAGGCCTCACCCCCATTGAGATTTTTCCAGTTGTTGTTTTTTGTATTTTTGATAGTGTAAATGCTTTGGGCGAGCTCGCCGACTAAACATGTATCACCATTGTTTTAAATATGATGAATTAATGAAAAGTTTGTGTTTTGGGCAAATTTGCCGACTAAACAAGTGTATCATATTCTTCATATTCTTGCTGCCTTATGATCTTGTAAATTTATGTTGTCATGCAAGTGTCCTCCTAGTCCAGTATAATATCGGGATACCATTGTGCATCACTTTACCTTTTAGGTCGTGTCGTCACACTCCATCAGGCCTAAGTGTGGCAATTGGCGAGGACACACCTGGTGTTGGATGCTCTATCCGATCAGGTTTTTATTCAACCAAAGAAGGTTTGATGACCAGTATAAAATTTGGCCATATTGCCTAAGGATCTCCTGTAGGGCTTCATATATTGCCAGGGGCAATGCTAAGAGGTCCTTCGTGTTTCATAACGATGACCTGAGGAGGGACACTTCCCTGCTAAGGCGTGGTGATCAATGTGCCCGTCATTTGGAAAAGATGTGCGATAAAGCCCTTATAGCTGTTACTTATTAGAATGTAAGCATTCAAATAACTTTCATAAATCACAAGGGAAATCAATTTCTAGTTACATAACAAAAGAATAAAAGAAAAATCTAAAAATAGAATCTATTGAGATTGGTTGCGTTCCATGCTCGTGGTATCTCTCTGCCTTCCATCGTTTCCAAGTGATAGGCACCCTGCAGATCGTCTCTTGTTATCTTAAAGGGTCCTTCCCAGTTTGGGCCTAGCTTTCCGTCTGATGGTTTTACTGCGCTGCCCAGGACTTTCCTTAGAATGTAGTCCCCAACTCGAAATGTCCTCGGGTTAACCCTTTTGTTGTAATACCTCGCGAGCTGTTGCTGGTAGCTCGCTAGTTTCACTAGGGCTAGCTCCCGATGCTCGTCGGCTAGGTCGAGCTCAGCGAGCAATGCTGCATCATTATGGCCCTGGTCGACAAGGTTGGACCTCATTGTTGGCAAATCTGCTTCTAGTAGGATAACTGCTTCCATTCCATATGTCAGCGAAAATGGGGTTTCTCCTGTTTCTCACCGAGGAGTGGTTCGGTATGACCAAAGGATATGGAGTAGTTCATTTAGCCATGCGCCTTTGGCTCGCTCCAATCGCTTCTTTAATTCATCAATCATAGTTTTGTTGGAAGCCTCAGCTTGGCCATTGCTCTGAAGGTAGGCCACCGAACGGAAGTGGTGTCTGATACCGTGTTCGTTACAGAAATCCTGAAAGGAGCCGCTTTCAAACTGTGTTCCATTATCGATGATGATGGTTCTGGGGATGCCAAAACGAGTGATTATATTCCTCCATATGAACCTTATCATATCAGCATCTTGGATGTTTGCCAGGGGTTCTGCCTCGATCCATTTGGTGAAGTAGTCAGTCGCAACCAACAGATATTTGCGATTACCGATGGCGATAGGCAGTGGTCCCACGATGTCCATTCCCCATTGGGCGAATGGCCATGGATTGGACAGTGATTTTAGATTACTGGCGAGTTGGTGGACCATAGGAGAGTAAAGTTAGCATTTCAGGCATTTGCGGACATACACCGCAGAGTCCCTTTGCATATATGGCCACCAATAGCCTTCCTTCATTGCTCAAAAAGCTAGAGACCTTCCTCCGATATGGCTTCCACAGACTCCTTCGTGAAGCTCGTGTAGCACTTGATCGACATCCCTCGGGTGAACGCATTGGAGGTAGGGACTGGAGAAGGATCTCTTATACATGTTGCCTTCTAGCGATAAGTGAAAGCGAGCATCTTTGCCTCTGATCTGGTGGGCAGTCTTCTTGTCATCCGGGAGCGTGCCATCTTTTAAATAGTCTCTTAAGGGATCCATCCAGTTGAGGGCCGATCCCACCTGGAGTACCTGTTCCATTTTTGGTGGCTTGTTTTCGCGGTTAATGCTCGGATGAGTGAGGAAATCGATGGGGATGGTTCTTTTTAGATCGGAGACAACGGCCGAACTCAGGGCTGCTAGGGCGTCAGCATGACTATTTTGCCCCCCTGGGAAACTGCTGGACGTTGATCTCTTCATATCTCGACATTAGTTTTCTCACTAAGGCGAGGTAAGCTGCCATCCTTTCATCTTTTGCTTTGTAATATCCACTTATCTGATTGGAAACTAGTTGGGAATCGCCGAACACCTGTAAATGTTTTGCTCCCAAAGTGTGCGCCTTTTGGAGGCCGACTATTAAGGCTTTGTACTCTGCTTCGTTATTGGAGGCTGTAAATCCAAGCCTGATTCCTTGTTTAAGGATTATATTTTCTGGAGTAATGAAGACAATGCCTACCCCTTCCCCCTTTGAGTTGGAGGCTCCATCAACAAACAGTTTCCAGGTTTCCTCTATTGCTTGGTTCTCCTTTTGCCTTGTTGGTTGAGGTTGGTCGGAGGGTTCCTCGCCTGTGAATTCGGCTATGAAATTAGCAAGGATCTGACCCTTGATAGATGTCCTTGGTTGAAATTGGATGTCAAATCTCTCGAGCTCGACTGACCATTTAGATAGTCTGCCCGACAAATCCACTTTCCTTAGGATTGCCTTAAGGGTATGCGACGTAAGGATAATGATAGTGTGTGCTTCGAAATAATGCTTCAGCTTCCTCGAGGCTACTACTAGTGCAAAGGAGAGCTTCTCCAATGGTAGGTACCTTTTCTTGGCGTCCATTAAGGTCTTGTTCGCGTAATAAACGGGGTGATGGACTCCTGTAACCTCATATATTAACACAGAGATGATAGTGTGATCGAAAATGAAGAGGTACATGTACAAAGAATCTGTTTGTTGTGGTATGACAAGCAGTGGTGGAGATCTTAAGTAAGACTTGAGCTTGACTAATGCTCGCGAGAAATCTGGGCTCCATTCTACCGTTTTGCTCCCGTTTAGAAGCTGGAAAAAAGGCTTGCACTTCTCGGAGGATTTAGAGATGAAGCGATTTAGGGAAGCGAGCATACCAGTGAGCTTCTGTATGTCCCAAATTGTGCGAGGGGGTTGCACCCTATTGATTGCATCGATTTGGTCTGGGTTAGCCTCTATGCCTCTCTTACTGACCAAGTACCCAAGAAATTTTCCTGAATGGACACCGAAGGAATACTTGCTCGCGTTAAGTCTCATTCGGTACTTCCTGAGGATTTTGAAGGTATTTGACAGGTTTGAGAGGTGGTTTTCCTTATTTTTACTTTTAACGAGCATGTCATCGATGTAGACCTCCACGGTGTCTCCCATATGACCCTTGAACATTTTGGTAACCAGCCACTGATTGGTTGCCCTTGCATTTTTGAGCCCAAAGGGCATGACCTTGTAGCAGTATAACCCAACTGTCGTGATGAACGTTGTTTTGTCCTGGTCTGGGGCATATAAGGGGATCTGGTGATACCCTGAGTATGCGTCCAGGAAACTCATTCGCTCGTGAGCTGCAGTGGCGTCTACTAGTTGGTCTATTTTTGGGAGGGGGAAACTATCTTTAGGGCATGCTTTGTTGAGGTCAGTGAAGTCGATGCAAACTCTCCACTTACCATTGCTCTTTGGAACTACTACTGGGTTGGATAACCACTTAGGGAATTGTACTTCCCGTATTGATCCTCCATCCAACAGTTTTTCAACTTCTTTTTCGACCGCTTTAGCCTTCTCGGGTGCAGTTCGCCGTGCCTTCTGCGTGATTGGCTTGAAGGTGGGGTCGACGTGCAGCTGATGACAAACCATACTAGGATTGATTCCAGGCATCTCGTATGGTTCCCACGCGAAAACATCTACGTTGCGCCTCAGTAAGGTTGTCAATTCCTTCTGTTCCTGGTTGGTGAGAGATGCTCCAATCAAGAAGACTCTATTACTATCGCCATCTCTAGCCGTAACTTCTACCAGGTCCTTGACGACCCGCTCGGAGGGGAGGAGCCTGGTCTCCTCTACTCTAGATCTTTTGTACTTTAATTGCTATTTAGAAGGTGTTAGACCTTCTTCAACTTCTCGCTGGGCTGCTCGGCCTTCTTCTCTGGCTTTGGTTGGATGGCTGCTATGAAGCACCTTCTTGCCATCGCTTGGTCCCCGTGGATCTCCATTACTCCTCGCTCGGTTACATACTTGATTTTTTTATGGTAGGTCAAGGAGACTGCCTTCATCGCATGAAACCATCCCCTGCCGAGGATGGCCTGGTATGGCGAGTCGATGTCGACTACCAAAAATTCGATCATCTTGGAGACATTTCCAGCGCGCACCGATATTACAATCTTTCCCAGGGGCATAGTTATTTTTCCAGCAAAGCCAACTAAAGGGACAGTAGCTTCCTTTAGGTCGGTAATGCTTAACTTTAACTTTCTGAATAGGTCTAGATACATTACTTCGGACGATCTTCCTTGATCTACGAGCAACTTGTCGACGTCAAAGTTGGCTATCCTGAGTGTAATGATCAGAGCATCATGATGTGGGGTTCTCACTCCCACTAGATCTTCATCTGTGAAGACAATATGCTTGTTATAGTTGACATCATCTGCTTGTCGACGCTTTCCTGACTGTGACTTTGCTGGATCGATCTGAAAAGTTTGCATTACCGCTGTAAGTTTTTTCATCTCCATTCGAGATGAATTTCCATGTATCTGCTTGGCATCAGATGCCCCGTGAATTACCGCGAACTCGTGTCCAGCGTCATCTTCCAGCACGTTGTCAGGTCTCGCCTCTCTATTGGCAGCCACTTTCTCTGCCCTTTTCTCCACAAACTCGTTCAAATGCCCAGACTGGGCCAGATCCTCGAGGTGAGACTTAAGAGCTTTTCAGTGCTCAGTCTTATGTCCTCCCTCTTAGTGAAAAGTGCATCTTAGCGCATTATTCCTCTTCTAGGGATCTCCTCCCATCTTCCTGGGCCACTTGATGAATGGCTCATCTTTGATCTTCGCGAGAATTTTGTAAATTAGTTCTTTGAAGACGGTGTTGACCGCCTGGAATGATTTCGACGCATCATTGTTCCCTCCGTTCTTGGAGCCAATTTTGCCCCCGTTCTTTCCTCCTTTCTTCTGGTTCTCAGCTTTGTCACTTCCCTTGGTAGTGAGTTTAGCTCGACCATTTTCTCCTGTACTGAGGCGGGTGACATCTTCCACCTTAGCGTACTTCTAGATGCGAGCCATTAGGTCATCAATAGTCATAGCCTCCTTCTTCGTCAGGGAATGGTATAAAAGGGAAGAACTAGGGAGCCCAATTTTGAAAGAGGCCACTGCCACTTCCTTTGCGCAATCCTCGATCTCATTGAATAACTCCCAGTACCTCTTTGTGTAATCTCAGAGGGTCTCTTGAGGCGTTTTCTTCATTGTCAGCAAAGCATCAATCCTTTTGGGATGGGAGCTACTGGTAATGAATCAAGCCGTAAAAATCTTGGCCAAGGATTTAAAACTCCTAATTGACCGGTGGGGGAGACTTTTGAACCACTTCTGCGCTACGTCATGCAGGCTCGAAGGAAAAATTCAGCACATTAGCGCGTCTCGGTGGTTCCAGAGGGTCATGGCCTGTCGGTACTAACTGACGTGATCAATGGGATCAGTCTTACCGTCATAAATCTTGAACCTTGGAATGGCAAAATTCTTGGGGGCTTCTTCTTCCTCAATTTCCCTCGTGAAAGGTGACTTCATCTGGGTTTTGAGAGCTTGCCTAGCGAGTTCTCGGGTCGATCTGGTACCGTGGTGGGTAGGATGTTGGCCTATATCCATACGGACCAGATTTCGTATGTTCTCGTCGCTGCGAGCAGGGCTCTGGTAATGGCGAGCTCTTAGCGGCTTCTCGCGAAAGTCGTCGTCTGATTCATCTCCCTCGACCTTTTGATATCCTCGCCTAGGGCTCCTTCATCTGCTGCGAGACTTGCTCGCCTGAGGGCTAGGAGTGCGGTATGGACGTCTCCTATTATCATGATGAAGCTATCTCTCTAGTCTTTCCAGTCTTCTTTTCAAGCGAGCGTTCTCTGCCTCGTATCTAATAGAAGACTCCATTTGCTCGTGGAGCCTTGCCTCGTATGCATCAATCAGTTTGGATATCTGCGTGGACCTCGCTGGTCCTTGGCTTTCTTCTGAGGCTGGTCTCTGATCTGAACGTCAAACTTCAGACCTAATCCTGCGAGGAGTAGGTGGCTCTTGAATATCCCCTGCCTGTGGGGCATTGCTGCTGTGACCAGATATTTTAAACTCCTTTTTTGGTGTGGGATTTTCTCATGGAAGATAAACGCTTCCCCTAGACGGCGCCAATTGTGGTGACAATTATTGTGCAACACAAACAAATAGGAGAAAGGCAAGCACCAAATAAGAACAAGGAATATAAAATGACAATCACACAACAAAGGATGTACGTGGTTCAACAAAAAGGTGCCTACGTCCACGGTGGTGCAGTCGGTGTTATTTCTATATATTCCGGAGAGTGATGATAGAGAATACAACTTGTCCTTTTGCCCCGGACCTAGGGTTCAATATATACACGTACGTTTAGGTAAGTGGGGGTGTTGGATTCTCCCACATCTTCCATCTCTCCCCATAACCTCCCTTAATGGGAACATGGGAAGAGACCGGATACAATCAAAGTAAGAGGTGGGGGGCTTGGACTTTGGGCCGCCAGAATTGGGCTACTCGTCCAGGACCATGATCTTAATTTTCGGTACCCACAACGTTCTACATGTTTGACACACGATTTCCTTTAACGTACACTTGCACAGATTTATTTGATTATTATACTTGTCTATCACATATTGGTCGAAGTTTTTCCATCTCAATTCCGCCTTTAAAACGAACCATATGTGATAAAACTTGACATTTAAAATTGTGCATGTAAGAAACGTTGCTCATGAGGAATTTACTTAATATGGAAAAATGATGGGTGAAACGACGAAAGGGCTGCGAGTGAAGAATAATCACATCGTGAAAGCCACAGTTTGAAAGAGCCCGAGAAAAAATTAAGGCAATAAAAATAATCATATGACCAAAAGGGGCCAATAGGATTTCTCAAAGTTGAGAAAAAAAAATAGAAATCTTAAAAGATCTTGAAAATAAATATATATTTGAGGGAGTTTGGTTGGAAATAAATCAACGAGCTTTCCCGTCCTGAGAAAGTCTTGAAAAAACATTAAATAGTTTTAGACACTATTGGTATGGAAATCATTTTAGACTTTGATTTGTTGATTTTATTAAGTCAATATCAGTTGAATTCAACAATTTTTACACCTAAGGATGATTGTGAAGTTCATTCGTTAGGAGTATTCATATTCATCGTGAAAATTTGTTATGTATGTTTGAGTTGATTTACATATTGAATATGTTCACACCTAGTCATCCCCTTTCCACGATTTGGTTATCTTAGTGTAAATTCATGGTGGGTGATGTTTTTTTTGCACATTTTTTTGTTTAAAAAATTAAAAAAAATAAAAATAGTTAGTGAATGCTTTCAAGTTTATCTTTAATGATCATAGTTGATTTGCTTTTCATATTGTTGCTTATTTTTATTTATTCTTTTCGTTGTCTATTTCGAACAAATAAAAAGGGGAAGAAAGAATTATGATTTAATGGAGGAGTTTGTATTATGGGGGAGAACTTGAGATTTATATTTATTTTGATTTATGTTTATGTAATTTCAGACACGATACCACATGAAGGTATTTGTTTCTTGCCTCATGTGTGTAGGTACAAAATTTGAAGATCATTATTTTGCACATCCTAATGATGACAAAGAAAAATTGAAGATTCGAAGATTTCACGTTGAAGTTTTGAAGAAAGTTTAAGACTTACATTTTTTGTACCTTTTCAGTTTTGGGTTCATGGTAGGGTATTAGATTTGTATAGGACATTTAATTTGATAATTCATATATTTTTAGTTTGTACCGGCATAGACATAGGGGGAAGATTTATTAGGATATATTTTACATAGTCCATTTACATTAGAGCATGTCGTATACGCTACAACCATCGAAGATTTACTCAAGTTCAATCAAATGTCAAGACGGATCCGAATATCAACATTCTTCAACAATCAAGCCTTTGCGAGATAGATTTTGGTAAGGTTGTGTTTAAGTTCCTTAATATTTCATATAAAGTGTTGGAATAATTTTTCTAAACTGTTTTTAAATATCTGAGGCGTCATTTTTTGCCAAAAGAATTTTTTCTAAGTGTTGAGGCAAAGTTTTAATAAAAAAATGATTTTTCGCTGATTTCGTTCAAACGACATTTCTATGTCGTTCAAACAACATCTTTAAGTCGTTCAAATGACTTCTTCAAGTGACATGGAATCTCCCGTGATGCATCGTTTGGACCTAGCTGGAAGTGTTTCATCTAATGACATCACACTATTTTATTTTTAACACTGTCCTTAGAAGGTCACGCGACCCTCTGGATCAAATGGGATTTCATGTCGTTCGAGCGACATTCACTTGTCGTTCAAACGACCTCGTCGACTGAAGTTTGTTATAAATACCTGATTAAATGAGTCAATTTTCTTAAGAAGACCTAAGTTTTTTAGATAGACAAAAACTGCAAACTGCAGAATTATTTTGTCTTGTTCTTTCAGGGTTAAAACATTTGTTTTTCAATTCACAAAAATACCAATTATTTGGTGAATTATTTTAGAACCCAAGATACGATTTTGTTGAAGTTTCGCTTATAGAAAGGGTAAACCTATGACTGACGGTTGTGTGCCATTGGGAGTACTTCTGGGTGTTCCTAGCTGATTCAGAGCTGCGTGTTCTTGTGGGTTCGCTGTGATGGATCCATTGCTGACTATAGGTTGATGTAATACCCCGTAATTTTATTGATTTTTATTTAATGGATTAATTAAATTAAATGAGAATAAACTTGGAAATTAATCCGGAGGTAAATACTAGCGAGAAGTGAGTTGGTATATGATTATAATGTTAGAATAAAATATTAATGAGAATATATGGTAATATATGAGTATTGAAATTATTAAAATTGTCGCGAGGAAGAAATACGATAATTTGGGAAAATTTAGTTGGGACGCGCGTGTCAGTCACGTCAGGAATGAATTTATTTAAATTAAAAAGTAAATTATATTTTTATCAACCGAATGGTCATTTTGAGTGCGCCAACGTGTCCGTAAGGGTGAAAATAGTCAGAAAACACTAGCCGGGAGTTTAGTTTGGGTCCCGGGGAATTTTTAGGCCAAACCGGCAACCCAGAAGGGTATTTTGGTAATTTTAAAAATTGAGGGATTAAAATCCACGAATTTTAGAGTTAAATTAGAGATTATTAGAGGGGCCACTAGGTCCATTATAAGCAAAAGATAATAGAGTGGGCTATGGGAGTTTTGAGAGAAGTTGGAGAGAGGTTACAAGAGAGCCAAACCAAAGCCATCACCCATCACCACCATTCTGGAAGGATTTGTGACAGGAAAGAGGAGAGAATCAGCCTATAATCACCGACAACAAATCTGAAGAACAAACCTAAGGCAAGTGATTTGATTTTATTAAGTTCAATGAATATTTCCTCAATGTTTAGTGTAGAAACTGTATATGCCTTGAAAGTTTTGATGAAAAACCCAATGGGATTGTTGTGAAACTCATGATTTTGGATAGAGATTGCATGTATAATGGTTATGGATGAATTCAATACGCAAAAATGTAACTTTTGATGATTTAAAAATGGATTAATAAGGAGTTTTGGTAGTCAATTAAATTCTGAGTTCATGTTCATAGGGTTTGGGGCAAGAATTGGGGATTTATGATTATTGCATGTTAATTATTAAGATTTGAACCCAAAGATATGTTAAGGAGTGACCTAGGGTGACTTATAATTGTTTAAAAACATTAAAACGTTATTGGGATGATCTTAGGATGGATTTAGAGAAGAGAAAAATGAAGAAAAACGAAGTTGGGAATTTCTGGGCGTTCTCTGCCATCTCGTTAGAAGACCAACCCAAGTCATTCGAATGACCTCATTTGAATGAGCTTCTAACGAGATTCCAGTAGCCCTTCAAACGAGTTCGTTCGAAGACTTCGTTCGAACGACACTCGTTCGAACGAGATTTCTAACTAGTTCACAGTATGGTCTTTTTAGGCCCGATTTTAGTTTTAAACTTCCCGTAAACTTATTTAATTGAGTGGTATCCTTCCCTTGTTGATTAGTGGGTATAGTTGCGAGATTGGAGTGTACCGAGGATTAAAACTTAGAATTATATAATAAACCAGGAAACTTCTAGGGGTTAGGATATCAGTGCTTGCATTTGAGACGTGAGACGAGTTGATGGTCTATAATGTACATTATTTGGGGACTTGTAAGTGTGCAACATTAATTGACGGTATAAGAATGTAAATACACCTCTATTAATATTATAAGATATCTAAGATGTGTGAATGCTTAGTATATGTGATTATCTGTGTATAACATACCTACCATACTTGCTATCACGGGGGGTCGGCGTTCGATCAGGGCCATCTAATCTTTGTGTGCCTACAGGGGGATTTAGACTGGTACCTCGAGGAAATAGGTCAGAGAATGACTTATTGAGGAGTTAATAAGTCTGCTAAACATGGGAGCGTAGGTATGTGCATGACCCATGGGATGTGAACTATGTCCGCCTCCATTATGTGTGATTGTTATTGAAACGGTTCCTGAGAGATTTGGAATACGTGGTCCTTATGTACGTGATGTACCGGGATTTGATAGCAGAGATGTGTGCATCGCAGCTTAGTCTAAGAGTGCCATTATTGTATATTTATGATGAGATTGATATACTGAAATATTGAAATGAACTGTTTATATAAGTACAAGTGTGAATTAATGTAACATCTTTTAAAAATGGGAAAACTCTTAATAATTATTGTAACTAATTCGGAGGAATGAAGGTAAAACTCTTAGTTTAGATTAAGAAGTCGAGAATTAAACCGTGAATAGTATAGTAAAATCAGATATTGAATTAGACTAATTAGTTAGTGGAATAACTAGAATGGGTACGGGTATGTAGGATTGCACAATTAGTTGAGAAGTGAGAAACTCATTTGAGTGCACGCACTATCATGTATTTTATATTCACTATTTAATGATATTAAACACTTGCTGTATTTTAAACTGTTTTCACAATTGGGCTCTGACCCGTTTGCTTTCAAATCCATTTTCTTGTAAAAACTTTTAGGTGCCCAGCCACAAGGACACCAATCTTAGGAGTTCTATTCCAGTGACGTGCTGTAGCTGCCGTGGAAGTTACAGGACCTCGATTATAGACGCCTCCACTTTCTACTTTGATTCCAGTTCAGACTTATTTATCTGTAGGGCATGTCGCCCCTTTTTCTTAGAGACAACTTATTTATTCAGTTTTAATTGAGCTTTGGATTTAATTAATGAGTGATTCAGACTTTGCATTTGGTTGTATTCAGTATTCGGATTATTGAGAGGAATACTCCTCCAGATTCATTTTTATTCCATGGTTATTCTATTGTGACTATGTTGTGGTTGTTATATTAGCAATTCATAATTTAAATTGAAATGTTAATCGGATTTAATTAAAATTGACAACTCACTTTTTAAATATTAGGTGGCTAGAAATTGTTAAAACGATTTTTGACAGTGATGCTATGAACTGAACCAGCTTGACATTTTGTATTAATTTGAATAAAGGAGTAGCTACCCGGTATTTAATTATTCGGGGAGTCACAGTTGCGTGTCTATGTGAGTGCCTGTGGATATTCATTGTAGATTTCATTGTGTATGTAAGTTGTGATTTACCTTTGCATAGTGAAATAAAAAGGTTTTCCCTTCGGGATTTTTTCTTGAAATCTGCGTGTCGGCAATTTATTTGTGATGGTTTGATTTACCCACCTAGCTGAATGTTTTAGGGTTCTCTTAAATTGACTCCAATTAAATAAGTTTAAAATTTGAAGTTTGCGAATTAACGTATAATAGATATAACACTGCATTAGCACATTTTCAGGTTGGTTTGGGTCACGGGTCTAATAAGGTGGTTTGAGTTGGTTTTGGGCTTTAGGATGTTTTTTAGGTGTTCCCTTGTTGGTTTGTCAATTTTTTCTAGGATTGTTTGGGAAGGACATTAGGGATGGGCAGGGATAAACTAGGAAGGTGTTTGGATGTTAGAATGTCAACATCAGGTTAAAATTACAAAATATAGATTTTTATGAAATATGTATAGGTTATGGGTTGTTTATCATATCGATATGTGTGATTCAATGGGTACAATTATGTTGGTTTGTCTGAAATTGTATACACGTATTGGTATACACAAGATTTGAGAATTATTTATAAGGCTATCATGGGAATGTTTATATATGTTATACTTAGTAATATTGTGTAAATAACGGATTAATAATGTTAAAATGTATATATATAGAAGGTTACTCATAACGAATTAATGATTATTAATAATGTACGTTTATGTTACGTTACTTGATGATGGATGGGTTAAGAGTAGTAAACTCTTTGTATGGTTTAGGATGAGGCCATAGTTGGTTTATTACTCGATCGTAGGACAATTAACATATGGTTATATATACATATGATAAAACAGTAAGAATTGGTTAATACTCTATAATAGGGATATTTAGAGTTGGTTGATTACTTTGTACCGAGGTAATATTTTTATTGTGTTGTATACTCTTTAGGGTATAATTTTTATGGAGATGATTAATTGATCTAAGATAGTATGGTTAGATATTTTGTTAGTACTTGTATGGTATATGATCCTTGGAGGTCATTCCAAGATTTTTACCCTATAAAATAAAGTGTGTGGTGAATATTTACTTCATTTGATCAATCTTTTAACAATCTTACTACAAATTTCCAAATATTTTGAGAACAGAAAAAATTTGGCGTGTATAATTTCATGGGAAATCATTGAGAATTAACTACTTTTTCACTAAGAACATTCCTCAATCATTACTTACATTCACTATCTTACTCATATGTTGGTGCCCACAACTTCCTACTCACGTGTGTTTGGATTTCTTATTCTCTCTCCCCTTGAATAAACTATCTGAGAGTCCTCATTTATTATTAAATACCTTTCTATTTATTCATCATCATTTTATTACCAATGAATCTCATTAATATTGTCTTTCACCACTACATGGGATACGCCTCATTATTTATTCTAAATACTCTATATTAAACTACTCTCTTTCATATAATGATCTTAATAATTCAATTATTTATTGATGATAGGCATGAATATATACGTATGTGTTTCTTAGATTATTCAAGACAAAATATTTTACTTGTTGGACGTATAAGAGTTTTTTTTAGTCCTGGAACATATCCTTGGCATTTTTTGTGTGCCTAGATCTTTGAGTATCATACATGCCTCTATTAGTGTCTAAACTGGCTTGCATTGCATTGCTTCATTGCCTCAGAAACTTCGATGGATTTTTGGACCTTTTTGAATATGGTATATGACCCACGATTCACTTTAGGGTACCCTTATATATTTTTTCCACTTTTTATGCACTTATTTTTTTCATCAAAAGGTCAATTTCTCAAACATGTGCAAAAGGATCCATTTGGAATCACTAACTTTGAAAAATCCTTTAAAATGGCCTTTTCGTAATTTCATGATGTCAGTTATGTGCATGGAAGGGTTTCTATCCGTGCATACGGTACCAAAGTACTCAATTTTGGTCATGTTTATGACCATATGCTCAACAAAAAGCGCATGGACTTCGTAGATGGAGGGAAACTCAATTTTTTCATTATAAAAATGAATTTTGGCTCCATTTTCAAATTAGAACTCTTACTTCTTTGGGAAACATTTTCAGATCTAAGATTTTCTCTTTCTCTCTCTAAAAACCCTATATGATATTTGATTTAACATCACTTTTATTGAAATATTTTATTAGAGATTTTTTAGTGATTTAACAAAAGAAAACCTTAGATAGCCTATCCTTCATCATTTACTGTTAAAGATCTTTAGTTAAGGAATCAACACAAGGAAGATCTGAGGAGTTGGAGTGGAATTATCTAAAGTGGATGTGTGGAAGATAATTAGAAATGTATTATTCTCTCTCTACAAGCTTTTCAGGAGTTTTGTTGAGAGTCACTAGATCGAATCAAGTTTAGAGGATTGGAGAATTACAAGAGCATGTAAATGGGAACTCAAGATAGGTAAATGTACTATCTCTTGTAAAAGTCTTCACATTTCTAGTGGATCAGTTCTAGCCTCCTGAGGTTTTTTCCCATTGGATGGAATTTTTCCTAGTATATCCTGGTGTTGTGCGCATTATCGCATTTATTTTTATTCTCAACACACAACCTCACATAATCTCAAATCTACAATTGATTTAGGTTGATAGATATTTAGATATCACATAATTGCAATTTGCTTGAACTATTTTTGCTACATCTCACTTAATCTCAAATTAAATTGAATTTTGATTTGTTGGCTATAGGCGTACATTTATCATTTTATTTAGTTGCAATTGAATTCAAAGGCATTTGAATTGGATTTGAATGATTTCATAACACTTTTCTTAAACTAAAATTAGGTCTAATACTTTTAAGGTTAAGTGTTTGATAATTTCCCTAAGTGACTTTGAGTTTGGATTTCATTTTACAAAACAATTATTGTTGTTGTGTTTTAAATAAACAAATTTTAATTGGAAATGAATTCAGAGTATGTATTATTCACCACTGTAGGACATTAGCACACTGAACTTCTTCATTTTCAAGGCATCCTTTAAACAAATTCCCAATGGATGAGGTGTGCTGTTTGGAAAAATTAATTATTATGTATCTTGTAAAATAACAATGGGAGTGAATGGTTTATTATTATGTAAGACGATGTAATAAGAAATAATCATATCTTTAGGTTATGTTACTAATTTTTATTTTGTGTACCATGGATGATGAGAGGACTGATAATTAAAGAGTGATTGGAGATCCACACCAAACGAAGGGAGGTGCGATGGGGATTTTGTATGTGGAAAAGATAGAAAGCATGGGTAGATGTGGTGAGATCCTAAGGATAATGATATTAATTTTGAAGAATTTAGTGTGAGTGTCATATGAATTCACTTTATACATTGTACACACACGAATATGTGTAGACAATTAGAGTATTTATAAGATATATTGAGTTTTCCTTTCACCCCCTCACAATTTTATATATTTTAAGGAACTCTTGATTATCTGGTTGATTGTATAGGTAGCATGAAATATTTGGATTATTGGGACATGGGACATATTATTAGGTACTCTTACTTATTTTAATTTGGTAAAAGAAAATGAATTTATTTTCTTATAAAGCAGATGTAGTTCATTGTAAAAATAGACTTTGAAATTAGTGAGAATAAAATGCTCTGATTAGTTCTTTTATGTATATATAGTTATTCATCTTCAACAAATGATTTTATTTAGCCATTGGTCACTAGAAAATAGTTTTGAAAACTTTAAAATCGACTAGTATTTTTATATCATTTTTACTAGTGCCTCGAGTTTTCTTGGGGTGTTACAGACACTATTTGAAAAACATTCATAAGACTTCAAATGTTTTTTTACAAAAAAAAAATATTGTTTATTCAACATAGTAGACTATTAATAAAAATCCTAGACCATGTAAGTGTACATTAAACCAATTTAAAATTTGCAAGATAAACTAGGAAAGAAAAGTCGACTACAAATTGAAAAAGTCGACTATTGCTAGTTTTTGAAAAACTCAAAATGTACCTCACTAAAATTCAAATGACTAATTTTTGTATATACACAATTTAAACATTTGTGTAAATAATTTTACGCATATAAGAGGATGAAAACATACACATAAAAAGATCAAAACACTTTCACAACTTCGATATCAATAAAGAAATCATTAAGAGTTAAAAGATGTAGACAATCGAAAGTTTTAAAAACTTCAAAAAGATCCACAAAATAATCTATTGCACTCATTAGAGAGATATTTTATAAAAATCAAAGAATTTCATATTTCTTGGGATTAAATCTTCATCTAAGTTATTTTCGAGTTGTAGACTTCATTATATTTTCTAGGCCTATTGGTTATAGTGTCTTGATTTCTAGGGATCAAGGAAGGGTATAATGTCCTTGGGTTACTCGTGCATTTTTTGGAAAGGAAGTGCAGATTGTCCTTATTAGTAGAGCTCATAATAATGTGCATAGTTTTCTTTTGAAGTGTTCATTCCACTATAAAGAACATGATGATAGTAAAGTTCTCAAGTACTATACCAAGGGTAGATGTAGATGGAGGCCAAACCATATTAAAAACATCAGTTTATAAAATCATACATTACTCTATTTTTATATTATGATTATTATATTAACAACTCAAACACACACACACACACGCACATACACACACACGCACACTCTAATATACTTGCTCACACTCAACTACACTTGACCACACACATCATTGATAGTTGAATTTCATTTATTTTCTTCCCAACATCGTACTTTAAACAATCTTATAAAGATTTAATAAATTTCCATTGAATCTACAACACTCAATTCATCCTTCCCTTGGGTATTTTGCAGGACAACAATTGTATCAGATCCCAAATTATATAATCCCTTTATACTATGCATCTAAATATAAAATGATAACGGAAAACTTTCATGAGGCTGCGATTGGAACAAGTGAGAGCCCTGTTGAAAAAACTCATTTTAGAACATGGAGATTTAGTATGTCATGTGTATTGCAATCAACTGACTTCTGTAGACACCACATTCTACAACCCCCTAAGTCTCTCCTTAGGTCCCCAACACCTCCCTAATTTACTACAAACACTAGGTCATACTCCAAGTACCGATCTAGAGGCCATTGGTCTCTCCTGGGCCCTGCTTGACTTTTCTATAAACTTCATCATTGGAGAGAAAGATCAATGAATATTTGAAGGGATCTGAACCCTCTTTCCAACAGTCTTCCCTGTGCACGATACAACATAATGGTCCATTTTCCCTCGAAAACGGATCCGAAGTCGACTAGGCGCTCCCGCGCTTCGTTTGACTAAAGTAACCTCTTTAGATCGAATGCTACTGAATGGATCTTTTAAGGGCAATGAATACTTTTTCCAACTATCCGGATCATGCACGAATCAGCCTTACAATATGGACGAATGATTGGTTTAACTCCGAAAGGTAACTAGGTGATTTCGAGCCCCGTTTGACCAAAGTTAACCCTCTAAATCGAGAGAATATCTTTATAATGTCGAACTACCTCACATAAAATTTCCAACGGTCCGCCCCGTGCTCGATTTTAACTTACGTTTCAGATGAACAATCTATCGTCGTCCAATGATCTTCCATCCAAAGTACTAATCGCACTTTCGAGCCCCATTTGACCAAGTTAACTTCCGTACCCGGGATCGTCCCAAGGACACTTAAAGGTATCTGAATTACCTTTCTAATAGTATTCCATGTGTGCTTTGGACTTACGGATTGTATTTTACGATCGCTTTTTTAAAAAATCTGCACGAGACTGCGAATTGGCAGGTTCATTTCCCTACCTATCGATAGTGTGTCTTGGGCTACCTGTCGGTAGGCAGGGTAAGGACAATGCCAATCGGAAGTCCCCTACCCTATTTAAGGATAGCATGAGCTCACTTTGAAAGGCACCCCCAATCCATCAATATCAATGATCTCAATAACATTCTTCTACAATCAACGAAGTTTCCTTGTGTGAAATTACTTTCCAGCTTTCATTCGCATACCGAATTTAGCAAAAATCTCATTCTCTCTCATCCAACATTCATCGCAACTTGCAAGGAAGCTTAACAAGGAGCAAGTTTAAGCTTCAAGTCTCCAAAGAAGGTCTAAACATCCTTCTCTTTTTAAATTTCTTTATTTTCACATTAGTTATATAAATTCTTAATTTAGCTATTACAATAGATAATAAACATTAATACCTCATCCTTTATTAGTTATATTGCACATACTTTATTTTCTTTGAAAAAACAAAACAAAGAAAAAGCGGGTTACACCTATAAATTGCGAGGGGATTCTTCATCACATTTTTTCAAAAGTAAAAATATATTTTCTACACACACACACACACACGTAATAAATTCCCATTTGAATCTATGGGATAAACCTCACCCTTATGTTGCATGCGATTTACGTGGACTTTGATGCCTTTATAGGCTACGTAGGCGTCTCGGGCTAAAAGCTAAGACTCAAGTATTATTTTCCTATTTTTCTATTTTACCTATTTTATCCATATATATCATACTTGTGATTCATATTTGCATTTATCTAAAATATATGATCCTTTCATCATAATGACCAATATCTCGATAAGCGCACACATCATATTCTTGTAATTATTATTTTGGGAACATTCTTATGGATGACCTCACTCCATATTTTCGATGATGCGATTGAGCGATTATGATATCCACTTATACACACACACACACACACATACACACACACACACACACACACACACACACACACATTTCATGGAAAAATTAAGGAAAACAGTAACACAATCCCATGAGAGACCAAAAGGGTGGTATGGGCGCCTAACACCTTCCCATTTCGTAACTTATCCCTCGAACCTCTGATCTAATTGGTTTCGCAAGCATCAGTTTGTCTTTGATGGCACTCTCTCGAGGTGGCGGCATGTTCTTTTGCCTATTTTGTGCAAAATAGGCTGGGGACTCTATCTCCTTACATCACCCCAGAACCGACGACGACTGAAGCACCATATGATGTAGCGAGGGGTGCAGGACCTTTATCTGTCCCTCGTTTCCGCCAAAAGTGTCTTGGGGAAGGGGAGAATCTCGGGATGGCCACAGTGGTGACTCCGTTTGGGATTGACTTAAGAGGTCTAGACTCTATATGCATGGGTACTATCATTTTCTGCTCTTGTGCGTAGGCGCCTAGCTACATGTTCCCATTTTCTCCTCTATTATTTCTTGTATATATCTACCTCATGTTTATATAACTTCTGACTCACTTTTCACATCACACACTTGTAAATAATCTCTATGTACATCTCACACTACTTACACTTTTATATAAGTTCACTTAAATCCACATGTTTCGCACACCACTTAAAATATCCATGCTAACCTGTCATTAGCACACACCTCCACTTATCACACTTGTATATATCCATGCTCACTCGCACTTATCACACACCACTTGTAGATGATTCATGCTTAGATTCATTACCACACACTCACTTATAGATATTCATACGTCACTCACTCTCACATATCCATGTTTTGTATAATCTCCATGCCTGATTTACTTTTCATAATGCTTGTACATTGTCCCTTATTAGTATAATGCTCATTGTGCCAAATAAAATACTCTCTCATAATATTCTAACCAAGAATCATGCATTTTGCACACTACATCACCAAAAGCATTGCTATTGACTAAAAGTTATCCCATACTGGGGGGTCACTTTGTGATGGGCGTTGGTCCGACAGGTCGCAGTTAGCCTAAGCAATATGAATCTCACCTTACATTGGCCAAGTACCTTCGATGTATATCGAACGGTTCCTCCCGTAGCGTACTGCTTGACTGAAGTCATTATGGGAGGTATATAGCAGGGAACTCATTCACGCACATCGAGTATATCGAATTTTCTCTCACACGTACTGTCCCCATGAGGTATATAGTGAGGCAATTCACGTACACTCAGGTATTTAAAATGGCTTGTCCATACATACCGATTTCCCTCAAAAGCCAGACATATATCGTGGAAGTCATGACAAAGGGTGGAACCTTTCCACTAACCCAACAACTGCATACCCTCATATACGCTGCAAACCTAGGTCACTCATATTTACTTTTTCAGTTACTACCCGAAACTCTGCCAAAATACTGGGTCAGCATGCCGCCTAAAGTTTCGAGTGATTTCATCTTTTTCCAAAACGGGACCCTGTCAATGAGCCCAACAACAAGTCAAACCGTGTTTACATATTTTTCAAACCCAATTTTTCCCAGGCTCGGGTCCCGTTCGACATTTCTTTTGCATTTAGATAAACCTAATACAAGTGAAAACATAATAATAATAATAATAATAATAATAATAATAATAATAATCATACTCATAATAATAATAATAATAATAATAATAATAATAATAATAATAATAATAATAATAATAATAATAATAATAATAATAATAATAATAATAATAATAATAATAATAATAACAATAATAATGCTGAGACTCTTTTCAAACTTCTCCTTCTTGCTTACCAAAATGTCAAAAATATTTTTTTCTCATCTTTTATCAAAATACCAAAAACATTTCCCCTATCTTTTATAAAAATGTCAAAAACATTTTTTCCTCCTCTTTTATCAAAAAAATTCCAAAAATATTGTCTTCCTCTCTCCAAAAAAATGTAAAAAACAGATCTTCTTTTCCAATAAAAGATTCTTCCCTTTATCTTTCAAAAATAAATTCGAGGCATTCTCTTTCTTAGGTAGATCGCATACTCGACCCTTGGCCTGGCTCCCTATTGGCTTCAATCTTCCTTCGAACCGCCTTGAAGCTTCATCAATTTTCCCGCTACTTCCTCCGAGTATGGAATAGATCTTCATCAACTCTCCATCGAGATGCAGACTAGCTATCGATTGTGCAACCTGATTTGAAGACGGTTCTAGTACAACTTACCTCCAAGATTAACAACTTTCAAATCGAGGTTCATGAGATGCAGCAAAATTGGGTCCTTATTCCCGAAGAGACCGAGGTCCTCTTCCATCGCGCTATAGATCTGTCCATATCTAAGCCTATTGGTGTCCCGAAAGAATATCAGCATGATCCATGTGCCTCTCCTACCAATGGTCCATCACCAGACCATCTCCCTATGCCGAATCTTTCCCAGCCTGGGGCTAACCTACCATTACCTAATGATCGGAAGGAAGAAGAATTGAACAAGGTCAATGAAGACCTAAAGATGTTGACCAAGAAGTTTGAGTAGGTCTAAATCTCTGAGAACTATATGGATTACACCCATATGTATCCCTACTCTAAAGCCAGGTTACCGAAAGAAATTCAAGATGCCCAATATTGAGAAGTTCGGTGGTAGTGGACCCCCAATTGTACATCTTCAAAGTTACCACTGATCCATTACTCTCCTAGGTGCCTCCGAGGAAATAATCTCCCAGATGTTCCAACAGAATTTGAAGGAAAACGCTCTTCGCTGGTTCCTATCCCTCGAGGTATCCATTATTCGCAGTTGTGAAGATATTTCCCGTGAATTCATGTCACAATACAAATACATCAAGGAATTGGAGGTTACACACTGTGAATTAGAACTTCTCAAGAAGAATCCTGGAGAAACTATCAGTAATTCCATAACAAGATGGAGGGATAAGGACGCCACCATGACCAATCGACCTTCCGAAGAGAAGAGTTAGTATTGTGAAGAAAAAAATTATACCCCATGTTCGAGTGACGATGGGAGGAAAGTATTACCCATATTTTCGAGCCTTTCATGAAGCAGGAGTAGAGATTGAAGAAATTCTTTCCAAGACAAAAGCTAAGACAAATAAAGTATCCAGACAGTTCACTTCAAGAAAATATGTGAAGCCTAGTACAGTATCAACATCAACAACATCTCACAGCCTGCTACCTCTTGGGTGCAAGAAAGTCGGGCTGACCCAGTTAGAAAAAAATACACCGAGCTTCATGCTTCCCTCTCCATAGTCCACCAAGCCTTTTTGAGCTGAAATCTCATCAAGACGTTGGATTCTCGTCCATTATTAAACACATTTTCGAAAAATTTCGATCCCGATGCCCATTATGATTTCCATCAAAATGTCGGCCATACCACTGATCATTGTTTTCATTATCGGTATGTAATCCAAGTTCTGGTTGACTGGGGTGTTATCTCCCCACCAGCAAATCCTAAACCAAACACTACTCTCAGTCCACTTAGAAATCATGCAAAAACCATCTTCTTAGAAAATGATCTGAAATTCGACCCATCTACCCAGATTGTACCCTATAAATCACACATTATACTCGTATATTCATGCAACCCCCTTAAAGTTTGCCTATATTTTCTCCTACACCCTACCAGTTTTTCCGACCAAGCGTTATCACTTCTTACAAGAGCATGCATTGCCGTTTGTACTCGTTCTAAGGTAAAATATATGAAATTGCCAGCGGTATTAAACCAACTCCTAGAGTTTGGGCTGAAATTCCCTCAAAAATAACCATTGACTACCAGATGTTCAGCATACTATTCATGGAAGCCCGAAAATGGGCTTGCGAGTCTGATAATTGGGTAGTGTCCGTTGACGAAGTAAGTTTGGAGGATGCAGTTTAGATTATGGTAGGTTTATTTCGATAGACCAATAAGATTTGCAACATATTCTAGTTACTCTGTGCCTTAAAAGTTACATGGGCGGTTGGTCCCTTCACTTCTGCATCTCCCCGTTGAGTGGGGGATCTATATGGAGAAGTCGTTGAGGTTTTAGAATGCATTGACTTCTCGTGGAAGGGTGACATCCTTGCCACTGGATGGGGGGACAATTTTCATATCTCAGTTGAAGAGCCAATCCAAAAAAAAGGTTAGTTCAATGATTAGTATGTGTGGGACGATATCGTCTGAAGATTTTCTAGGAGAAATCAACAAAGTGTCCGTACAGCCCGAGATAGATGAAGAAACTGGATTCTTATTCTTCCCCTCTTTTGTGAACCATATGAAAAGATCTGGGAGGCACTACCAGAGTCCTAATCCTTCATCAACAATGAAAGATAAAGGAAAGGGTATTATTGAGAAACTCCCCATTTTGAAAATGATCATTAAAGAGAGCAAGATCCTCTAACAGTTGAAGAAAACTCAGGCCAACATTACCTTGTAGGGAATTTTTATACCTACTTAACTACATTGAAATTCCGTGATGAAATTGCTTTCCGGGCCCATAGTCCCTCCTTCTGCCATTCCAGAAGAAGCTGTGAACCAGGTTGGGTCCTTAACCTCTACTAGAATGCTTTCTTTCTCTGAAGAAGAAATCCCAAAGTTTGGTCGTAATCATAACTATGCTCTCAATATGTCCATTAAAGTAATGGGGAAGACAGTCCCACTTTTAGTCATCGACAATGGATAAACACTTAATATTTTCTCGCTAAGAACCCTCAACTTCTTAGTTTTGAAAGTAAGTGACCTTGCTTCATCTTCTGTCGCGGTGCATGCATATGACAATACTTGTCGAGAGGTGATGAGATCCATAAATCTTGAAATAGGGGTTGGCCCTATAAATCCCATTACTAAATTCCAGGTCATCGACATACGTTCTTGTTTTAATCTATTTCTCGATCGACCGTGGCTTCACAGCATCAAGGGCGTATCTTCCTCTCTCCCCTAGAAATTGAAGTTCTTCACCAAGGGTAAGGTCATTACCATCTTGGACAACGATGATAATACTAAGAATGCGAGAACGAGTAACCTAGTACTAGATATACAACATGGGATGAATGATATACTTTTGTCTGGTTTTCGAGTCAAGCCATTTATACTCCCACTAGGGGATGATTTCAAAGACAGAGTTTGTCCAGGGAATTACCCTCACGATAATGTAAATGTGATACAAATGTTCAAGAATACGTACTTCATACCTGGACTGGGGTTGGGATGACGACAACAGGGAATACTAGAACCCAGAGAATTAAAGAAGGCCTTTACTCCATGTGGCCTGGGTTATCAACCATCATCAGAGGAACTCAGAATGCTCCGCTAAACTCAAATAAAGAGAAGGTTAGAAAATACCAAGACTGTTTTGGAAGACTCCTTGAACGAAAGATTCATCAAAGAGGGTGAAGATTTTCCATTTTGTGACTTTAGCGAACCGTGGTATGATCATGTGGATAAGAAAATGAAGCCAAGAATGGATATCTTCTTCCAAGAATGCTACTCATGGGCCGAGAGTTCCCAGCATCATGTGCAACCACTCATTGAGAAAGCCATAGTTGTTGCCTAGGATTCCTAGGGAAATGACTATGAGGACTCATTCAATCTACAGACACTGAGGCTAACACTCTGTATGATCCACTCAGGTGTTACATCATCGAGTCCATCCATCATGATCAAGACTACTAATGCACCCCTCCTCAATTAGAATGTTGTACCAGTTCCACCCGTTGAAATGCGACCCAACCCAAATGTTTAATGTATTTCTTCTATTTCTTCTTCTTCTTTTTCTTCTTCTTCTTCTTCTTCTTCTTCTTCTTCTTCTTCTTCTTCTTCTTCTTCTTCTTCTTCTTCTTCTTCTTCTTCTTCTTCTTCTTCTTCTTCTTCTTCTTCTTCTGTCCCTCCATTTTTTAATTATAATGTAATCAAGACCTCCTTTGATGAGGTTCTCAACACTACCTTTTTTTAGAATGAAATAAATGAAGATTTTGAGTATCTTGTTGTGAATTGCATTAATTGTCTTGATTCTAATCAAACTCTTGATGATGATGATTTTACAAATGCACAATTATTAGCTGATCTTGATAAGGTTAATAACAAATAACATAACCGCATTTAAATTAATGAAGATGAAACTGGTGTTATCAACCTCGATTCTAGTAGCCAACTGCGCAAGATTAGGAGAGGGTTCACCCTTAATGAGCATGAGTGGGCATAACTCAAAGAAATTTTGAGGGAATTTATGGACATCTTCGCATGGTTTTACGATGACATGCCTCGCATCAATCCCGAAATAACTCAACATGTGATTCCAACTCTCCCAGAATGTAAGCCGGTCAAACAGAAATTGCCAAAGCTCCGCACCGAATGGTCACTTAAAGTTAAAGAGGATGTGGCCAAATAGTTGAACGTAGGCTTCATATGGGTGATAAAATATCCCACATAGATAGCCAATATTGTACCCGTACTAAAATCTGGAGGAAAAGTCTACATGTGCTTTGAACAAGGCCTCTCCAAAATACGATTACCCACTACCTAATATCAACATGATTGTAGACAACACGACCATTCACGCTCTCAAGTAATCCTTTGGAAGGTTTGTTGAATACAATTAGATCAATATGTACCCTGATCATCAAGAAAAAACCGCATTCATCACCTCTTGGGGAACCTTCTATTACACAATAATGCCATTTGATCTAAAAAATGCAGGGGATACTTACCAAAGGGCTTCCATAACTATCTTCAATGATATGATACATAAAAAGGCCGAGGTCTATGTGGATGATATGATCATCAAGTCAAAGAGTCGGGAAGGTCATTTTCCCGCTCTTCGAAAGTTTTTGGAACGACTACGGCAATACCAGATGTGAGTTAACCCACAATAATGTGTTTTCAGCATCACCAAGGGAAAGCTTTTGGGATTTATGGTTAGCAAAAATTGGATTAAAGGAGATCCTGCAAAATTGAAAGCCATACTCGAAATGCCACCACTCTGAACAGAGAAGGAAGTGAGGGGATTCTTAGGAAAATGATAGTATATCAGTAGGTTCCTTATCCAGTTGACTTATATTTGTGAAACCATATTTGAACTCCTCTGAAAGGATTCAACCAAGATATCTAATGAGGCTTGTTAGGAAGCCTTCGATAGAATCAAGCAGTATCTTACTCTACCTCTGGTACTCATGCCACCGTAGCCTGGTCTCCCCTTACTCCTATATTTGACCATAAAAGATACCTCACCTAGGGCTCTGCTAACCCAATACAATAAAGAATCTCTTAAAGAAAGGTACATCTACTACGCCAATCACAAATTGACCGGGTATGAAGTCAACTGCATTACCTTGGAGAAAGTATGTGTCACCCTGGGCCACCCAAAAATTATGGCACTACATGCGCACTTTTACCATCAAACTTGTATCCCGAATGGATCCTATCAAATACCTACTTGAGAAACCTACCCTGTCTAGCTGAGTTCGATATTATGTATGTCACGTAGAAAGACATGAAAATAAGAGCCATCTCTGACTATTTTACTGATTACACCATAGAAGAAGCTAACGTTTTGATCTTTAAATTCTCGGATGAATATATCCTTTGCACCTCTCAAGAAGACATATTGTGGCAAATGTTCTTTGAGGGAACTACTAACAAAAAAGGATACGGCATTGGGATTCTCCTGATCACCCATGATGACACTCATACTCCCATTGCTATCAAGCTAGATTTTCCATGCACAGATAACATGACCGAATACAAGGCATTCACCATAGGCCTCAAAGTCGCTTCAAGAAATGAATACAATGCCTAAATGTCTATGGAGATTCTGCCTCATCAGCGGCCAGGTCCTTACATGATGAAAAGTCAAAGATGACAATCTCTTACCCTCTCACACCCACCTAGAAGATTTGGCCTCCCAATTCTGAGATATAACCTTTCATAACTTGCCCTGAGTAAGGAATATCTTGGCCAACGCCCTTTCTACCTTAGTTTCCATGGTCAACATACCCGAGGCAATAACGATGTCCCTTTTCCTAGTTAAAAAGCAAGCTAAACCTACCCACTCTTGCCACATCAAGATCATCACATAAGAGGATCCTGATATGATCGAGTGCTGGTACTATGACATTTGGCACCTCCTCAAGCACAATAGGTACACCCAAGATGCCAACAAGAAAGATAGAACAATTCTTTGCAAACTGGCTACCCAGTACATTATCTATTATAAATCACGATTTAAGAGAAACTTATACGGAACCCATTTAAACTACATTACAAGGACTGACATTGAAGAAATTATGTAGAAAATCTACAGCGGGGAGTGCGAAAGCCACATGAATGGCCATATGCTCGCCAAGAAAATTATCCAATAGGGTTATTCTTAGACTATCATGGTTCAAGATTGCACCGCCTATGTCCAAAGACGCCTTAAATGCCAATAGTTTTCCAATATCCAACACTTGCCTCTTTGGGAATTATACAACATAACTTCTCCCTGGTCGTTCTCCATATGGGCATCGATATCATAGGAAAAGTTACACCCAAAGACTCTAATGGGCATGAGTTCATCCTAGTTTCCATTGATTATTTCACTACATGGGTAGAAGCCGAGTCATACGCAGTGCTGAATGCCAAAAAGGTAGTTAGATTTATCCAAAAGAATATTATCTGCCAATATGGTGTCCCTCACAGGCTAGTATTAGAAAACAAGTTACATTTCAACGCAGTATAGAGGGGGCTTGAAGGTAATCATGAGATTAGGGACCAATCCCCAATTAGCAACAGTGTTTGAGATTAAGCAACCGAGGCAGCTCAAGCATGGCAACGCAGCGAGGCAGCTTGGCGCGGCAGCTCATATTTTAGCTTGTTGTATTAGTCATATTGTATTTTCATTATTGATGACTGTAATCTTTAACGGTTGTAATGACGTAAAGATAATAACAAAAGAGTTTGTATGAGGTCAAACGGTACTTGCGAGAGACCAGGCTTGGCAGGGCCTGGGAGAGCTTCCATGCTCTATCGAATGACCTCATCGTGGGAACTTTAGAGGGACCTGGTTTGGAGGATTGAGAAGTAAGGCACCGTTGGGGCTTGTCTTGACCATCTTAGATAAACCTGGTAAAACACCAAAGGACCCTGACCGTGGAACCTCGTATGGAGCAATGACGAGTTCCATCGGGCATTGAGTTATGAACCAAACATCCCTCTACTTAATGTCACATCTACTATAGGTGATGTCACTAGCCACCTAAATAATGTCAGACATGCACTTGAGTAAACCACCGTGGTATTTGGGGCTGTCAGGCAGTTGGTAACTTGACACGACTCAGAATGTGTCTCTAAAGTGTGTACTCTCTAGGTTCAAGTGCAAGCCTGTCGTTCAAGTAATAATCCGACAAGTCGGGTATCGATCCTCAGGGAAAAAGGACAATGAAGTTGTGACGACGGGATAAGACGGAGGAATCCTAACGTTGGCTCTAAGAAGAAAGATAAAGATTTGATTTTTGGGAATTATTAAGCTAAATACAATTATGTAATTATGAAAATGTGCAATTACACTCAATTACCTAAAATGTGAATGAAAATTTTGATTTCAACTTTTAAATGAGATGATGGAAAAAATAGGATGGGAATACAATCCCCCAACCCTAGTGTACTGCAGTTATAATATTAATCGTAAATTTATTTAATTAATTTGACCCAGTCTTTAGTACTCCCAAGCATTACGTATATGAGGTTCAAGCCCGTGTCATACTTAATCAAAGGATGAGTAAATCGGTATCACGATAGCGACACTCGAATTATATTCTCAATCATCCCGGTTACCCAGGGGCAAATGAGATATTTAGACCTACAATTGTTGTGTTCCTACGCAATACGGTCACAATTAATTACTAAATTCAGAGGATTAACTTTATACGTGCAATGAGCACATCAGGTTGGGTTCATGTATCCCGGCCTTAGAAAATCTAGCCTAACATGATGAAAGTGATGAAAACAGTGTTTAATATGCAAGTGTTCATGATTAATCTAAGGACAATTGATGGAATACCGTAGAATAGAATCACAAAGAAGAAACAACTTACTAAAATTACCCAAGGAATAATCGCAGCAATAAATAAAATTGGTAATCACACAAACTTTGAATAAACCTTCAATCCTTGAATAAAACTGGAAATTGTATCTACAACTAGGGTTTATGGAAGAATAAGAGAGATTAAACTAATCCCCTCCGTTCTTGCCTACTTTACAATGAAAATAATTCGGGTTTTTATACCCTACGTGAAATTACAAGAAGTTGAGTACAAATCGGAGTCTTTAGAGGAGAATCAGAAAACAAAATCTCGATGGGCGGACCGGTCCTTTTATTTTTCAGGTGGACCGGTCCGGGGGCGGATCGGTTCTTTTAATTTTTGCCTTCTTCGATTTGCCTTCGGTTCGCAGTTCTCTGGGTTTGTAAACATCGGTCCGATCCGGGTCTTAGGCGGACCGGTCCGCCTATTTGACTTTTCCTTCAAACTTTGACTGCCCATATCTTTTGCTCCGGGTTTCCGATTGAGGTGCCGTTTCTTCCTAGGTACTTATGAGGATGATACCTTCAACTTCTCTTTAGGTACCTCATCCGGATTCTAGGTAGAAATGACTCTTTTGCCCTTTTGACTTTTCTTGTTGACTTTTTCTATTCTTCCGGTTTCCTTCTTCCATTTCTTGACATTAGACACCTGTAAAATCATAACGAAATACCAGAAACTCGGTGTACTTGTTAGGATAAGTCAGTAGCAAGATTATGAGATAAAGTCAATCCAATTACGTTGTTCGGGGTGATTAAAGTACCGAAATTAAGGGATAAATTAGGAAGAATTTATGCCTAATCAAACCCCCCTAACTTAGAACTTTGCGCGTCCCGAGCAATGTAAAAGAATTCTAGCAAGGCTCAACTTCTTGAAAAACATTTTATTGGGATAAAAGACCTCTTTCGCGGGCACGCGATTGCATTTAGCGTATGCAACAAGCCTTTAAACCCCTAGGTTACCCTAGTGGGACGAGTTGTGTCTCGTGAGGGTTTGCAGAGAATATACCCACAAATTTTGACTCAAGGAACTTCAAAATAACCAAAAATTGTATAATTCAAACTCTTCCAGAAAATAGTCATCATTTAGTCATGTTTATAAGTCTCAAACTGTAGTGCGTGTGTGTGAAGCCAGAAATATAACCGCCGATTTCCACCGATTAATCATTACGTTACTTATCCAAAAATTCATTTTGATTTCAAATTCTCACCGGAAGCTCTCTCAAACGAACCACTCGGTATATGGCTTTTCTCTCGGTATGCGTGATATAAAGAGTAAATATAATGGACGCAAAATCACGCATACATTTAGAAAGACGGAAATTTCATGGTGAAAGGATCTCATCAACGGATTACGGTTTTAAAAACGGGAATATTGCCTCTTATTCGCGCACTTAATCTCCTTTATTATCTTTTGATGTATTAGCTCCCTAACTGAAACTGTTCATTTTACCCCGTAAACGGGGTCCAACAACCAAACGGTGTCGACTTCCTTGCCGCACACCTCAAGATATGGATTTAGGCGTTGTCCATTCACTTTGAATGTATTTCCCCCTTTTAAATCTTCTACTTCGACAGCTCTGTAGGGGAAAACATTCTTGACAACAAACGGGCCAGACCATCGCGACCGCAACTTGCCCGGAAAGAGATGAAGCCGAGAGTTATAGAGAAGAACTTTTTGCCTGGGAAGAAACTCTTTGCGTCGAATGATGCTATCATGAGCGAGTTTCATCCTTTCTTTGGCAATTTTGGCATTCTCATACGCATCATTGCGTATCTCCTCTAACTCATTTATTTGAAGCTTGCGAGCTTCACCGGCTTTATCCATGGCATAATTGAGCTCCTTAATTGCCCAAAACGCTTTGTGTTCTAACTCCATGAGGAGATGGCAAGGCTTGCCATACACAAATCGGAAAGGGGACATGCCAAGCGGATTTTTGTATGCGGTGCGATAGGCCCATAGCGAATCGTTCAGTCTAAGTGACCAATCTTTCCGGTTAGGATTGACAGTCTTCTCGAGAATGTTCTTGATCTCACGATTCGCTAGTTCGGCTTGCCCATTTGTTTGTGGGTGATACGTCGTTCCAACCTTGTGAACGACGCCACACTTTCTCATAAGCTTCCCGAATGGCCAATTGCAAAAGTGCTTGCCATTATCACTAATTATCGCTTTCGGAGCACCGAAGCGGGAAAGTATGTGTTCCTGTAGGAACTTTATCACCACCTTATTGTCATTTGTTTTAGTAGCTATAGCTTCTACCCATTTAGAAACGTAATCTACCGCAACAAGGATGTATAGGAAACCAAAGGACGGGGGAAAGGGACCCATGAAGTCAATACCCCAACAGTCGAAGATCTCAATGCTGAGTATGGGGTAAGAGGCATCATGTCTCGTCGAGTAATGGCTCCCATCCGTTGGCACCTATTGCAAGATTTGCAAGCATTGTTCACATCCCGGAATAATGTGGGCCAATATAGACCGCATTGAAGAATTTTAACGGCCATCTTTTTCGTGGAAAAATGGCCTCCACACGCTTCCGAATGACAAAACTGGATGACTTTCGGGATCTCGTCATCCGGTACGCATCGTCGGATGATTTGGTCGGCGCAATATTTAAACAAGAATGGATCATCGTAGAAGAACATGCGCGACCACATAAGAAACCTCTTCTTATCTTGCGGTGTCCAGTCGGGAGGGACGGCTCCCGTGACAAGGTAGTTTACTATATCCGCAAACCAAGGTAAAGAAGAGGTAGCAAAAAGTTGCTCATCCGGAAAGTATTCGTCTATGGGAATGGGATCACTAGGTACGTCGGACGAAAGCCAGGATAAATGGTCGGCAACGACGTTTTCTACTCCTTTCTTATTTTTGATAGAGAGATTGAACTCTTGAAGGAGTAGGATCCACCTTATGAGGAGTGGCTTGGCGTCTTTCTTCGCAAGTAGATACTTTAAAGCCGCGTGGTCGGTGAAGACAATTATAGGACAACCAATGAGATACGATCTGAACTTATTAAGGGCAAAGACTACCACTAGCAACTCCTTCTCCGTGGTAGAGTAGTTGAGTTGAGGTCCGGTAAGGGTCTGGCTAGCGTAGTAGATGACATGAGCTTGTTTATCTTTACGTTGGCCCAAAACGGTCCCAATCGCGTAATCACTGGCATCACACATAAGTTCGAATGGTAGGGACCAATCCGGAACTTGCATGATGGGAGAGGACACGAGCATGTTCTTTAATTTGTCAAAGGAGCTTTGGCATGCATCGGTCCACTCAAACGGGTTGTCCTTCATGAGAAGGTTGCTTAAGGGTCTAGCGATAGCGCTAAAGTCCTTAATGAACCTTCGATAAAACCCGGCGTGACCCAAGAATGAGCGCACGTCTTTAAGCGATCTCGGTGGGGGAAGGTCAGCTATGACATCTATCTTAGCCCTATCAACCTCTATGCCTTTAGATGATACTATGTGGCCAAGAACTATGCCTTCAGTGACCATGAAATGGCATTTCTCCCAATTCAGCACTAAGTTCTTCTCCACACACCGAGCAAGTACTTGTTCTAATTTTTCTAGACAAAGATCGAAAGAGGTGCCAAAAACACTGAAATCGTCCATGAACACCTCAAGTCCTCTTTCGACCATGTCACTAAATAAGCTCAACATGCACCTTTAAAAGGTCGCGGGTGCATTACACAAGCCGAATGGCATATGTTTGTAGGCAAACGTACCAAAAGGGCAAGTGAAGGTTGTCTTCTCTTGGTCAAGTACATCTACCTCAATTTGGTTATATCCGGAATAACCATCAAGGAAGCAATAATAAGGGTGGCCCGCTACTCTTTCAAGCATTTGATCAATGAATGGTAAGGGGAAATGGTCTTTTCTTGTTCCCACATTGAGTTTCCGGTAATCAATGCACACACGCCAACCGGTGGTGGTGCGTTGGGGAACAAGCTCTCCCTTAGCATTCTCAATCACAGTCATACCCGACTTCTTCGGGACGACTTGAATAGGGCTCACCCATTTGCTATCCGAGATTGGGTAGATAATCCCGGCATCCAATAGTTTAATGATCTCGGTTCTCACAACATCTTTCATGTTGGGGTTCAGTCTTCTTTGCATTTCTCTAGAGGGCTTGACATCCTCTTCGAGCTGAATCTTTTGAGTGCAAATCAGAGGACTTATCCCCTTCAAATCAGCTATACACCAACCAAAAGCACCTTGGTGCTTCCTCAGAGTTTTCAACAATTTGCCCTCCTGCCCTTCATCTAGGCTAGAGGAGATAACAACAGGGAATGTTTCATCCTCTCCTAAGTATGCATATTTGATATGGGAGGGGAGTTTCTTTAATTCAAGGGTTGGAAACTTTTCGTCAGAGGGAACAACGCGTGTATCCCGTAGTGGTAACTCCTCGAATCTAGAAACCCAATTCACATCTCTCGCGTCCTCGTCCAACGCTCTCTCATCGAGCAACTCTCTTAACTCCTCAATCTCCCTCTCGTACTCAGTATACGTCCCCTCACTCTCATTGCTCGAAACCAGACAGGATTCTAAGGCATCGCCACAACAATTCTCCTCAAAGTACTCCTCTACTATCTCATCTATGAGACTCACCGCGTGAATATCATCTTCCTCTCCCATATGTTGGGCTATGTTGAAGATGTTGGTCTCTAATGTCATATTCCGAAAAGTGAGCTTCATTCGCCCATTCCTTGTGTTAATAATAGCATTAGCTGTCGCTAAAAATGGGCGCCCGAGAATGATGGGAACATGATTGGTCGAGGTTAAGGAAGGCTCCGTGTCCCAAATGACAAAGTCTACCGTGAAGTAGAAAGTGTCAACTTGAACGATCACGTCCTCTACTACACCTCGTGCGACCTTCACAGTTCGATCCGCTAATTGGAGAGTGATTCTTGTGGGCTTGAGGTCGCCCAAATCAAGTTTCCTGTAGATGGAGTAAGGGAGGATATTGACACTTGCTCCCAAGTCAAGTAAAGCTTTTTCAATTTTGTTCTCTCCAATGATGCAGGAAATGGTGGGTGCACCGGGATCTTTGAATTTAGGAGGAAGTTCATTGAGTAGGATGGAGCTAACGTTCTGTGCTAGGAAGACATTCTTCTTTACTTTCATCTTCCTTTTTACTGTCAACAAATCTTTGATGACTTTTGCATAAGCTGGAATTTGTTTGATGGCATCGAGGAATGGTAAATTCAGCTTTACCTGCTTTAGTATTTCTAGCACGTCATCACGTGGGTTTCCTTTCTGGGAAGGAATCAACCTTTGAGGAAATGGTGCTGCGGAGGGTGGTTTCACTACCACCTCAGGCTCACTAGTGTCTTCCTTATCACTCTCGTTCAAGGGGACATCTTCGGCCTCTTTCGTGCCGGGCGAAATCACCTTGTCTTTGATTGTGTCGTGTGGGGGAGGTGATAAATCAACGACTCTCCCACTACGAAGAGTGGTCACAGCTTGACATTGCTCCTGATGATCAGTAGAAGTGGAGCTAACACTAGTTTGACCTTGGGGAGGTCTTTGGCCCTGGGCAGGAAACTTGCCCTTCTCTTGTACGCTCAACGAGGATTGAATTTTGGACCGGTTCGCATTTATGTCGCCAATTAGACGATCATATTTGGCGTTGTTTGCGGTTTGGCTAGTGATGAATTGATTCATCGTATCCTCGAGAGTTCTCCGCTGTGGTGGGATATAATTTCCGTGAGGTGGTGGTGCTTGCACATGTCCTTGCATGTGTGGAGCTTGTTGAAATTGTTGTGGAGGAGGAGGGGCAACATGCGAAGGAGGGTTCATTGCGGCATGTTGTTGCCCGTAGCTAAAGCCGGGATGATTTTTCCACGAAGGGTTGTATGAATTCCCGTGCGGGGCACCGAAATTACCCTTAAAGCCTCCTATACCACTAACTTGCTCCTGCAACATTACTTTGCAGTAGGGTATCGTCGGTCATTCCTCAGTTGAATGCCCCGCCTCACAAATTGCACACACCTTTTTGTCGGGATTCTTGATAGATCCAACTACCTTGCATAAATCTCGAAATCCTTTCTCAAGGGTGTCCAACCTACAGTCCGACGTAGAGGTCTTATCTACATGGTATAGGCCGGATGCCGATGGAGTGGTGGTCGCTTGGCGATTTTGATTTTGAGCATTAGGATCAGAAATATCCCATGATTGGGTAGTCTCGGCGACATACCTCAGGTGAAGCTCAGCATCGTGGCAATCTAGCTCGATAAACGGACCACTAACCATGGTTTCAATGAGTTGCTTGGAGTTAAGGTTCAACCCATTATAGAGGAAGGAAATGATTTGAGCTGTATCAAATCCATGATGGGGGCACGAAGCAGTTAACTCATTGAAACGCTCATAACATCGATGGAATGGCTCATTATCCAATTGCCTGAATGATTGAATCTGAGCCTTTATGGAGATTGTTCGATGTGGTGGAAAGAACTTCTTGAGAAATCTGGATTGTAACTCGTTCCAAGATGGAATCGAGCTCGGAGGTAAAGACCATAGCCAGGTCTTAGCTTTATCTTTTAACGAGAATGGGAAGAGTTTGAGGCGAATCACCTCTTGTGTGAAAGTTTTATCGTTGAGAGTATCACACACGTCCTCAAATTCCCTTATATGCAGGTATGCCTTTTCAGAATCCATACCGTGATAGTGTGGTAGCATCTGGATCATCCCATTTTTACTGCCCGGCATTATACGGGAGTATAATGCCTCCCGGGGTGACAGTGCGCTCGGGATATAAGAATTCTCTCAACGGGCGGTACGGAGGCTCTTCCTCACCGGTAGGTGCATTACTATACTGCGACATCTCTCTCTCACTGGACGACTCGGCGCTCTCACTGGGTGTGCTTGAAGAGTGTCCTACGAAGGAGAAGGGAGTGTTGCTAGAGATTGAGTGTGATGGTGTGGGAGGTGGGATCCAGAACTGTGGGGCGTTCGGAGTGTGGGGACTATCGGGATTATACTCAACAAGTGGATTTTCGTAAATGCTGGTTGGAGTATTATGGGGTGTGGGAGTGGTTTCAGAATTTTGCATTAAGTTTGTGAGAGATAGTGGTGAATCTTTTTGTGCTTTTTATATTTTTTTTATGTTTTTGGATTTTTGAATTTTTGGTCAAAGCTTTGGATTGACTCGATCTAATCCTAAGTCTACCTAAATCCCCGGCAACGGTGCCAAAAACTTGACACGACTCAGAATGTGTCTCTAAAGTGTGTACTTTCTAGGCTCAAGTGCAAGCCTGTCATTCAAGTAATAATCCGACAAGTCGGGTATCGATCCTCAGGGAAAAAGGACAATGAAGTTGTGACGACGGGATAAGACGGAGGAATCCTAACGTTGGCTCTAAGAAGAAGGATAAAGATTTGATTTTTGGGAATTATTAAGCTAAATGCAATTATGTAATTATGAAAATGTGCAATTACACTCAATTACCTAAAATGTGAATGAAAATTTTGATTTCAACTTTTAAATGAGATGATGGAAAAAATAGGACGGGAATACAATCCCCCAACCCTAGTGTATTGCAGTTATAATATTAATCGTAAATTTATTTAATTAATTTGACCCAGTCTTTAGTACTCCCATGCATTACGTATACGAGGTTCAAGCCCGCGTCATACTTAATCAAAGGATGAGTAAATCGGTATCACGATAGCGACACTCGAATTATATTCTCAATCATCCCGGTTACCCAGGGGCAAACGAGATATTTAGACCTACAATTGTTGTGTTCCTACGCAATACGGTCATAATTAATTACTAAATTCAGAGGATTAACTTTATACGTGCAATGACCACATCAGGTTGGGTTCATGTATCCCGGACTTAGAAAATCTAGCCTAACATGATGAAAGTGATGAAAACAGTGTTTAATATGCAAGTGTTCATGATTAATCTAAGGACAATTGATGGAATACTGTAGAATAGAATCACAAAGAAGAAACAACTTACTAAAATTACCCAAGGAATAATCGCAGCAATAAATAAAATTGGTAATCACACAAACTTTGAATAAATCTTCAATCCTTGAATAAAACTGGAAATTGTATCTACAACTAGGGTTTATGGAAGAATAAGAGAGATTAAACTAATCCCCTCCATTCTTGCCTACTTTACAATGAAAATAATTCGGGTTTTTATACCCTACGTGAAATTACAAGAAGTTGAGTACAAATCGGAGTCTTTAGAGGAGAATCAGAAAACAAAATCTCGATGGGCGGATCGGTCCTTTTATTTTTCAGGCGGACCGGTCCGGGGGAGGATCGATTCTTTTAATTTTTACCTTCTTTGGTTTGCCTTCGGTTCGCAGTTCTCTGGGTTTGTAAACATCGGTCCGGTCCGGGTCTTAGGCGGATCGGTCCGCCTATTTGACTTTTCCTTCAAACTTTGACTACCCATATCTTTTGCTCCGGGTATTCGATTGAGGTGCCGTTTCTTCCTAGGTGCTTGTGAGGATGATACCTTCAACTTCTCTTTAGGTACCTCATCCGGATTCTGGGTAGAAATGACTCTTTTGCCCTTTTGACTTTTCTTGTTGACTTTTTCTATTCTTCCGGTTTCCTTCTTCCATTTCTTGACATTAGACACCTATAAAATCATAACTAAATACCAGAAACTCGGTGTACTTGTTAGGGTAAGTCAGTAGCAAGATTATGAGATAAAGTCAATCCAATTACGTTGTTCGGGGTGATTAAAGTACCGAAATTAAGGGATAAATTAGAAAGAATTTATGCCTAATCAGTAAGCCACCTCTATGACAACATCCCCCTGACACACAGTGGTTAGGCAAAAGGCATGTCTTGACATTTAATGTTTATGACGTGGAGACAACTAGTGCATCAGGCATTTAATGTTGTGATATAAAGCATGAGGGATGTCTTTTCATAGTCTTTAATGACTGAGTTACCTCGGAGATGTGGTGGGGGCTATTTAAGGACCCCAATCACCCCTGAGGAGGGGCATGACCTTTTTGAGAACCCTGGAGTTATTACTAGAGATACACATAAAAAAAAAGAAATTTATTGCAAGCCAAAGGGTTTATCCCCTCACGATTGTCATTTATTGTGAAGCTTTTAGTACTTGACAGAAATTCCTGAGGGTATATGGTGTGTTTTTACCTGCCTACCAAGGTGTATCTAGGGTGCATACTTCTCTCTCCCTCTAGCTAAGTTACTTCTAAGGTTCATTACTATCTCCTAAGTTATACACGAGGGTTTTGTGAGTTTAAGTCGAGTTTATCTTCATTGGGCCTGTGTTCGTGTGTCCTATCATTTACCCAAAGCTCTAGCCAGGATTATCTTATCTTTACCATACTCAAACAGAGGTTACGCCTCCATCTTATCTAAAGTACCCTCTTACAGGCAGAAGTCACGAAATTGGTCGACGAGTATCAGATCTATAGACAAAAATATTCTCCCTACCAACCATAAACCAATAGTGCAGTTAAAGCCATAGATAAGAACCTCAAAGCAATCACCATCAAGATGACCGAGAGTTATCGAGATTGGGCTAATTGAATCCCTTATGCCCTCTGGGGCTACCGTACTTTAGTCTGAGCATTTATTAGGGATACCCCTTACTCTCTGGTATATGGCATGGAAGTAGTCCTACCCATTGAACTTGAAATACCTTCATTACACGTCATGGTTGAAAGTAAATCCAATAACGAAGACTGGCATCAGAACTGCCTTGACGAGTTATCGCTCTTAAATGAAAGGAGTATAAAGGCTCTATATCATATACAAGGATACCATCTTCGGATAGTGTAATCATTCAATAGGAGAGTCAAGGACTGTGGTTTTCAAAAAGGGGACTTATCCCTAAAAAAATCATAGAAGCCGTCTGGGACCCTAGAGGGAAATTAAAGCCAAACTGGAGTGGCCCCTATATCATGAAGAAGATCCTGTCCGGTGGTGCCACTATGCTGACTGATCTTGACAGAGAATAAATATCCCTTCCAGTCAACCTGGACCATCTTAATAAATTCTACCCCTAGTCCGAAATCTCAGGGAGCTACGACTCCTCTCATCCCCCTTCAATTCTTAAAAAAAATCTTCATTTCCCTCTACTCAATATGTGGGTCCTGATCCTTTACAAACTTTATACTTTTAAAAATGAAACTCAAAAAAAATTTCAAAACCCTCGGAGGTATGTAGGCAACTCATACGCTTTACAAGGGAACGAACCCCTTCTTTTTCACAAAACGCTCTTATTTTCGTACCTCCAAGAATGACAGTTCATTTTATCATTTTCGTGAACAAAAGGATTATATATGCCTTAGAAATTGTTATAGATAATTCAAATGTAAAAATCATCAAGAGGCACAACACTATAATTAAAATCTTTTTTTATTCCATTTTGGGAAACTTCTACACAATTACAGGAAATATCAGCGTAGGGAGTCAAATAACTACCCCTGCCAACCTAACTGTCCTAAAAGTAAAGCAAAGCAAACTATTAGAAAACCTTCTTGAAATTATCACCATAACCAAATACATAAGCAAACATATAAAAGCTTCACAAATACCACCTCATTCACAAATAAATCACCATCTTCACAAATAATTACCAGCTTCACAAATAATCACCAGCATCATAAAAGACCCTATCCATAACTGCTGGAAGACCTAGCCCCATCATCATCTTGTAATAAGGTGCGATATATATATATATATATATATATATATATTAATTAAATGAGTTCAGATGAATCGAGAAATTACTTTAGGCCAAGTAAACAATTGCCATAAATTCTTATGTGCATGTATTAATAATATTTTTGGTACTCTAATTATCTTTGTCAAAATCCTAAACCGACATCATCGATAAGACTCGAATATAAATTTCGAGTATTAGTTAACATTTTATGAATAACCCAACTTATAAAAACTTAAACTTACAAAAAACATTTGTGGTTAAAATAGAAATTACCAAAACTATAACCCGAATCCTTACCATATAAAAACCAAACCTTGGTTTGTTTTCTTGGTTAGTTTTCAAAACCCAAAAACCATGATTTCTCTCTTTAGGAAAACCCACAAAACCCAATTTCTCCATCTCCTCCATCGACCCTTTCCCTTCCCCGTTACACTACCGGACCGCCGTCCCTCTTCCCCCTTCCCTGGTTACACCTCCGACCAGCCGAGCCGTCACCTACACCACAACGACTTCTTCTTCTTCTTCTTCTTCTTCTTCGTTTATTTTCATTTTTATTATTTAATTAATATCTTGACTGCCATGGTTGAATCTTTAAGCTTGAAGCATATATATATATATATATATATATATATATATATATATATATATGAGCTCCTACTCTACCCTTTCCATGGTGGTGGCTAACAACACCAAACCCCGATTTGGGTTTTCTGCTGCTTTCGTTTATTTATTTATTTACACACACACACACACACACACACACACACACACACACACACACACACACACACACACATATATATATATATATATATATATATATATATATATATATATATATATATATATATATATATATATATATGTATGTATATATATGTTTGTATTTATCGATTAGAGATTATTGGAATATTGTTTTTTTCTTTGTTTGAATTTCATCCCGTTTCGGTTTGGATGTTCGCGTAGTGTAACCTCAATTTGGTATTAGCTACTGTGACTCTTTTTATCATAACCATACCTATTTATTATTTATGCTCATTTACATATAAAAATGGTCGTAAATATGAAATCTTGACACGTACGAGTAATAGTACATTTTTCTGAATATATTTGGACCTAGTTGTCATTTTTCTAATAAAATTGTCCCTTTACTTTTAAAAGTACATTAAAAACGAGTTATGACACCAAGCGACTCAAAATTACGTCGTTACAATTTGAGACGCTATTACGAGTTAATTTATTATAAATATGATTATGTAGGTGTTGGACAATTTGTTGAGTTGTGTTGACTAATTTTGGAAGTGGCATGACCATTATTGATTTATTGTCTAAATAAGGAAGGAAGCTTTTGACTTTATTTTAATTTTATTTGTGTCACGAACATTAATTTTATACTCATCGTAACAGTATTAACACTCGGATAATATAAAATAAGACCCATGGCAAGAAAGAGTAAACACTAATACGTATCGGATTAGAACTAATATTTTAATCAATTTAATTCAATAATTAATTTCGGACCAACTGTGTAAATTAATATTTTTGGATTTATCTATCAGGATGATACCCGGAAAAAAATATCTTTTCATTCGTATAAAATTGTGGATTTTGTAAAAATAGTCAAATCATATATTTGACTCAGTTAATATATATATATATATATATATATATATATATATATATATATATATAGAGAGAGAGAGAGAGAGAGAGAGAGAGCGAATCTCGTGAGGACCTCTATTTGCATACTGCTGGCGCAGACCAATTTTGATAAAATAGTAAGAAAAATATTTTTTAGCTAATTTTTTTTATATAGTTTTTAAACATTTCAGTAGGGCCATATAAAAAAAATCAGCTCAAAATGAATTTTTTTACTATTTTAAAAAAATTGGTCAAACTTTGTCAGTTTTTAACAACTTAAAAATAACTTAAAAACTGACAATGCTTGACTGGTTTTTTTAAAATAGCAAAAAAATTCATTTTGAGCTAATTATTTTTTTTATTCTCCTATTGAAATGTTTAAAAATCGTAAAAAAAAATCAGCCCAAAAATATTTTTTTTACTATTTTAAAAAAATGGTCCTCATTCAGGGTCCTCAAACTCGGACCTCACTTGATCCTTTCCCTATATATATATATATATATATATATATATATATATATATATATATATAATCGTTGCTTATTTGAGTAAACCGTATCTTTTGATTCCATAAAAAGAATTTTTTCTTTCCAAAAATTGTATTATTCATATATAGAGTTGCCATACAAACATATTTTCTAAATTCGAAATATTACTTATTTCGTCACGAGCTAAAAAGCGTATGAAATTCCACTATTTATACTTGTCATAGCATAAACTTTATTTTTATTTACCGAACGACGTCAGATATCCTAAACCCGAACCATTTTACCAAAACACCGATATAACCACCCTCATTTAAACTCTCGAGCCAAATGATTACAAGAATTGGAACGCAACAATGAAAGATCCGTGAATGACAACAAAAAGCTTGTAAACACTGGTAGGTGATTATATTTCACTATTATACCTTGAACTTATGACTTTGACATTACTTCTTGTTATATCACTCTCTGATACCTTTGAACTCATTTTCTCATTAATGAACTTTTTGATAGTTCAACTGTACTTTGAATATTGATTCAATCTTTTATCTAATTAAACTTGAGCCAGCCTAACCCTGATAACCTATTTGATTTCAGTAAATTATCCGAGTTGCAGTACACCACTGTATCCTATTGAAATATGATTAGACTGTTTTACCATATTGCAATATACCTTGCATATTATCAAACTTGGTTTCAATAATCTAATTTACAGCATGGCCTGCCATTTTTATCAATGAAACCTTTAGTAGCATACGATATAATCCAGGGATTAGACCCGATAAACCACCGGTAAATCTAATTGGCCTGAAGGACTCAGATGTTAAGGGCCTTGTTGTTATATTTGATCTACATATGAGGGACACTTTAGCTAAGTGTGCTTATTTATTGTTCCCCAATTATTTGGGATTACCTGTTCAAGGGCGTTGGCGTTTTATCCCTTGAGCCATATGACAACGGTATGACTACAAATTTGCAGCTTCTATAGAATATAATTTATGGTTATCGTATTATAGTATACACCTTATTTATAAGTCAATAAACACTATATCCAGTTATAATCATCATACAGATCTTTCATATATTGCAGACTTCAACGTACCCTTGTTTAGTTCTGTTGATATTTCATGTTGCTTCAGATTACTATACACTGTTTTATATTTTGAGCATTTCAAACCCAGTTATGCTATTCCCATATGTACATTTTTATAGAAATATAATTATCTACTGGGCAAAGTTTTGCTTATTCTTTCCTTTTTAGTTACTTAAGACAGGTACTAATAGGCCATAATGAATAGTTCAAGGATCAGCTGATACACAGAGGCAAAGAAAGGTCATATTAGAAGAAAAGGAGCCTAGTTAGTAGGGGATATACATTTGTATTGTTCCTAGATTTCAGTTGTAACACATTTGAGAATCAATAAATGCCTCAGTTATTTCAGTATTCAAATTTGTTTATGATTGAGGAATTATCAGATTAACCCTCACCCTCGGTAAAAACCAGGATGTGGCAGTTGGTATCAGAGCTCAACCAGGTTAATTAGCCTATGCGGGACATAAGTTGAGCATTAGTATTAAGTGAGTGATTTACATCATAAGGATATTGAGAGTAATATGTTTAGACTTGAGTAAGGAAATCGATCTCGACATTATATGTGAAATACCGGGATCTTGGTTAGGAAAAGGTTTTGAAAGAAAAAAAGAATAATTGGTTTTCGTACGCTATGTATTTGGGGATTATGAGAAGAAGTTATTGAACTACGATTTGGAGATATGTGATTTGTTCCGATATTAGATGGTACATGATTGGACGAATCATTAAGAATTTTGGGATTGTCAACGATGTGATTGAGGATTTTGAAATATACTAAGAAAATTATATTAGCATGGGATTGTATACACTATAATCCATAAGTCTGTACATACAACACTGTTCTTTTGTCTACATTATTCGATTGATACTCCCTTGAAAACGATTTACTTCATTTGGAATTCTAAAAACTTCCATTCTTGGAAGTTATTTCGCTTCTATATTGAACTTTTATTATCATCTTCCGCATTGTATCTTGTTGTACTTGATCCTATTAACATTATATTACGAGAAGAATTACTTATTTTAGAATGGTACCTGTTCTAGAGTAGATGATTAACTAGTCAATGAGATTGTTAATGGATATTGGGAGTTCTTTAGAAGAAAGCTTGAAGGCATTAGGAATATTACGAATGACCGTTCTACTCTTTAGAATGTAACGGTATTACTTACTAGATCCTACCCCATGATTATAATTTTCCCAAATTTTACATGAATTTGATTACGAATTCTTATTATTTAATCAATACCACATGTCTTGTAACCAACGTTAAATTATTTAACCAATTTATCGTGACTTAGAATGTTATTGAAATTATTATCACTAAAAACAATATGTTATTGAAATTATAATTCTAATCCTAAATACTGAGCCTAGTTAAAATTACATGAAACCTTACCTCATACCTTTACATCACTTGGATATCCCAAATGTATCTTTCTTATAACCCACTTTCCTAAAGAAACCATAATATGGAACCAGATAATTTTCTTATTAGATAATATGACTTTTCATCTTGACAGGTAAATAAGAAGACAAAAAGTTTCCCCCATCCTTTTACGTAGGAAGAAATATTAATAAACCATGTTCATGTCAACCATCCGTGTTAATGACTTTGGCATATATGACCAAAATGAAGCTTTACTTGAATTAGTAGTTGTTTACTTTAATCGACCTGAGTTTTACAGTATCTAAAAAATCCTTAGTCCCAGATTACTTGTTTCTTTTCTTATTAAGTTACTGTGAATTATGATACATCATTATCCCTTTATACAAAAAAGAAATATATAAACATGTAACGGAACCTTATGCTTTAATTATACATACTCCATGACCACACCCGACAAGTTACGTTCAACAACATGTATTCCTATTACGTTACGATAAACTTTAGATTAGTTGACTTGTTATTCGGTATAGTTCAGTTACTTACAACATATGTAATATCCTTTAACAAATAATTGAAGTAGTGACCCATTTAATTTTAGAATTCTTTACTACGGATATATACCAGGTATCCTAGAATGATTATTCAACATCGTACCCTTATGACCTTTAAGAATTCAAAAGCACTGATGGATTGGGAATAAACATTAATGGAACCCTTTAGCATCTAAAATTGTTACATGTTTCGTTATCATTTGTATACCGTAACCACCCAAATTAAGAGAATCATCGATTCAGATGCCGTTATATCTACTTACGTTCACCCTATTATCGGTGCTTCAGATATTTAGTTAGCCTCATCTAAGAGTACTTTCTATCTGTTATATTTTTGTTACCTTTTGCATAGATATAGAAGACCCTAATCTTTTAGTGGACGATTAGAAATTCCAAATAACTTCAGGACACCTATGTTTGAAATATGTCTTCACCCGATAGAACTCGAGTTGCAAGCAGAAATGCCTAATGGACTTTAGAAATGATATAATCCAAGTTAGACAATCATCTAGAAAGATAAACATGGTAGCCAACACTTAATATCGTGATCTTACTAGGAAACTTAACCATCTGACCTTATATCATGTTGTTGATACCAAAGAACCATGTGAACTTTAGCAAAACTCGCACTTTTCCAAATTTTACCGATACCATTGTCTATCTGAACCTGAGAAAGAAAACATTAGAAAGAAAGTATCTAATATCACTTTATGATGAAAGACAAACTAGAATGAGAACCAAGAGTTATATTACGATAAGAAAATGAACCTATAATTTTGAAATATATTACATGCCCCTTTACGTGGAAAGATATCACTAAAAGTTCAACATACACCCCGGGAACATAAGAACATGTCATGTAGAGAAGGAATATCAACAGTGTTGGATATAAGAATTATGTTAAGAACTTTTTGAGGAATTATTATACTTGTTACAAAATTCAAATAGGATACCAGTATACCCGTGAATTCCTTTAACTTCTTCCGATCTAAGAACAAAAGTGGATCGCATCACAATGAAATTTATTGTTGGAATGTTCCATACATTTCAAAGGTACAAGCCAATGTGAATGATCATCGACTGACTCACCAAATTTGTCCTTTTATCCCAATAAAGACTATTGATTATTTTCAATTTTCTGATAGAAGAATTTATAGTAATATGATTAACATGAACAAGCCTATAGTCAGTGAGTAGAAGAAACAAACGTTCCTACAAGACTAGATAATCTTGAATGTTGGAATAATAATATGCTCTTTTAGATTATACCTACCACATAAATGAATGAGATTAGACAAAACCTCATCATAATTTGATAGTATCTTACCTTTTTATGCAACCCAATGCTAGTAAGCCCAAGTATTAGTAATTACAACTTCTGATACATCAGTATATATAACCAGTTGAGAGCACTAAACCCTTATAAACATATTCCCAACAATAGTATCTTTATACTAATGATATAAATGTTAGTCACTTGATCTCCATTGTTTTACGAACTATGTTTAAGGAAACCTTTTTCATTATCAGTAATACACCTTGGATTACGTAAACCTTATCCATCCTAGAAATTTGAATTTTCCAAAATGATAGGATATATCCAAAATATCCCCAATATATCGTAAATAATATTTTTGTCTTGTATAAGTACAAAAGATCTCTAAAGAATAGTTCTACTATATTAGATATCATACTTGTAGTAATCCTTAGTAAATCCTGATAAATTTGGGAACCAGTCAAATCAACGGACCTACTTAAAATATCCAACCTTTATCAGATGCTGCATTATATCTCAATTAGTGGATTGAAATTATTATAATAACCTTGGTATTTAGATGGAACAAGATATTCAATCTAGTAATCGTAATGAACATTTTATCATAAAACTTTTCTCACTTTTACCATAATTAGTGAATCTTGAAAGTCATTCGAAGTTTTAAGCTATGTTTAGCATAATTCTAAATTAACATTTCTCAACCTCAAAGGATGACTCCCTCTATCATCTATCACTTTTATGTCATGGTACCCTGGACTTAATAAACCTTGAACCAAACATGATGAATTAGACGAGAAAGTCTTTATTTAACCTTAAAGATCACCAATTTTGATAATGAAAATGAAGACGAGAATATTTCAATTTTATATCAACTATCAAAAAGTTGATCAAGTGACTATTATAAATCCTAAAAACATAATTTATGATTTAGTTAACATCAACATCGTGTTAATTAACTTTGGAAATCCAACCTCTAAACTTTCGAGTATAAACTTTAGAATCTCAACCCGTACTTCCAAATACCTATTGTGCAAGCAACTATACAATACTAGAATTGTGAACTCATGATTAGAGTTATAATATTGTCTTACTAGTACCCACCGGTATAGCATGATGAAATGCATTGTTTGAAATGAACCTCTAACCACGAGACCATATACGAACCATGTTACCAAAAACCCTGTTTCGATACACGATACCTATAAAAGCTTGTAAAATGCCTATAAATTATCTAAAAACCCTTTTCGGTTACTGTTATCCCTAGTTATCTGGATTGATTGTCTCCAATTTTATTGGAATAACATTGTTGCATGTATATACTCTTGCCCTAAACTTTATAAATAGATTACATGGATTTTTATTTATAAACGATTTGCAACCTTTAAACTGAACTAATCCCTGATATTTCTACTTGTTGAGCATTATCATCATGTATTTTTTTGCTTATTTCACTTCAACTATTGAATCAAATTTCTTAATTATATTACCGATTATGTTATTATTCCTTATATGATTGTCTTATATCACTAATCACAAGAAGACCGATCTTGGTCAAATACAAACTATAAACTATCCTTCCAAACATGATACATACCTAGACGTCATACGTACTATGAGATTTTGAAACTTCAAGATATTGGAATTTCGAGGACGAAATTTTTTTAGGTGGGTAGATTGTAATAACCAGCGATATATATATATATATATATATATATATATATATATATATATATATATATAATTAAATGAGTTTAGATGAGTTGAGAAAGTATTTTAGGCCAAGTAAACAATTGCCATAAATTCTTATGTGGAAGTATTAATAATTCTTTTAGTACTCTAATTATCTTTGTGAAAATCCTAACGCGACATCATCGATACGACTCGAATACAAATTTCGAGAATTAGTTAACAGTTTATGAATGACCCAGCTTATAAAAAATTAAACTTACAAAAAAACTTTTGTGATTAAAATAAAAATTACCCAAACTATAACCCAAATCCTTGCCATATAAAAACCAAACCTTGGTTTGTTTTCTTGGTTAGTTTTCAAACCCCCTGATAGACAGCTCTTTTTGGTATGTTGTCGTTGTGGAAAGCCTATCTAATAAAAACCTTCAATTACATACAAAAATATAATAAAACTAGAGTGTAGAGGCATGCAATTAATTTGTTTATTTATTTTCTTTTTGGACTTTTTACTTTTTCTATTTTTTTATCTTTTTCAATATTAAAACAATTTTTAGGAGTGGTAAAATAAGACTAAACTAAATCCAAATATCTAAATACTAAATAAAAAGTGTGATGAAAATGAAATGAACTCTAACTAAATGAACATGTAAAATATGAGATAGTGAGAAAATCAAGGTGAGAGCAAACAAAAGATGGAATTATACCATAAATTCTAGTTAATTTAATTAATTAGCTCATTCAAATTAAATATCCCAAGCTAGTATCAAAATTACAAATCAACTCTCGTTGCAAATGTAATTTTAGCAATAACATTTTAGAAAATTAAATTTAACACGCCTACAACTCTTAAAATGTAGATCCAATCATCATCTAACAACTCACCCATTAGGATCGATTTGTTAAATTAGTTTAAATCTTAAAAATAAGTGAAAAGTAGAAATTCCAAGAAATAATTTTGCATTTTAGAAAAACCTATCTCTAATTCGATTCTAAAATAGAAACTAAAACTAGAATCTCGATTTTCTCTTGAAAATCATTTACCCTCTCTCGAGGCATAAATCAAAAGTAAGAGTGCCAAGTTAATTATCAAAGGAAAATTTAATGTAATTAAACTAATTGAAACGAATTAACATCAAACTATGGGTTCAACCCACCCCTTGAAAGGTTTTTTTTAGCCTAACATAATATGAATCATGATAATCAAATGAATAAAGGCAATAAGATAAGAGTAGAGAAGAGAATAATCAAACGAAATATCTTTGCATCCAATTGAACTCAAATCCTTGAATGAGAAACGTACAATACTCCAATTGAGCATCCAAATGATTTTCAATAAAATATATACACTCAATTGGACCTCTCACAAATTGTTCACTTATTTCTCTCTCTCTAGTCTCCTCTCTCAAAACCCTACTTAGAGTTTTTAGGTCATCCATCTTTTTATGGCCTTGGGTCTTCTTATATAATGCACATGGAGCTAGGGGTAAATTGCGTATAAGTTAAATGTGCATGGCATTTTGATGAGGTAAGGACAATGGGAATAAGGGTATTTTTGGAAAGTGGTTTAAAGATGATTAAAAGACATGTGGTTTTTATTTATTTAGCTTTGGTCTATACAGTTAAAATTTTGACTTAAGAGGAGAAATGGGTAAATGGGTATTGAATTTGGTTTTGAATAATTGGAAGGTATGAAATCGGACAAGGTTGGGAATTCGGGTTCGGTTTTGGGTAAGGAAGGTATTATTGGGTTGAACTCGGGTTTGGGGAAGTTTGGTTTGTGGTGGGCGATGACAATGGTTGCGACGGGCAATCGGGATTCTGGGTCGCCGTTGGGTTTGTTCACCGGTTTGAACCAGCTGGGTCGTGGGTTGGATAGTAGTTTCAGGTTGAGGCAGATTCAGAGGTCGCCGGTTTAATTTTGGTTCGAACAGCCCCGAGTTTCTGGGATTATTGCGATTTGTGGTTTGGGGAGGTTGGATTAAATTTTAAGATGGGTTGCGATTGGGTAAGGGCTCGGGTTAAGATTGGGTTCGTTAGGTTTCATGGTTGGAGTTATTGTGTGTGTGTGGTTTTGTTAATGGAAGTGAGAGGAGAGAGAGTGTGGGATGGTGGAAGATGGTGAATAGTTATGGAGGTGGTGTTTGTGTACGGTGAGTGTGTAGGAAAGTTAGGATGTGGACGTGTCTAGGGATTTAGTGTGTGTGTTTAATTGTACCCTAAAAAAACAAATAAAGTTTAAAATTATCTTAACTAAAAATAAAAACTAAATCACCCCACACCTCTATATTGAGATAAATTTCTCTCTCTGGGAAAACCCACAAAACCCAATTTCTCCATTTCCTTCGCTGACCCTTTCCCTTCCCTGTTACACTATCGTACCACCATCCCTCTTACTTCTTCCCCCTTCCCCGGTTACACCACCGACCAGGAGAGTCCTCGCTTACACCACAACGACCTCCTCTTCTTCTTCTTCTTCTTCGCCTATTTTCATTTTTTTATTTATTTAATTTCTTTGCTGCCATAGTTGAATCTTTAAGCTTGAATCTTATATATATATATATATATATATATATATGTATATATGTGTGCGTGAATGTGTTTGTGTGTGCGCGAATTGAGCTTTGCCCCACCCGTTCCATGGTGGTGGCCGACGACACCAAACCCAGATTTGGGTTTTCTACTGCTTTCGTTTTTCTTTTCTTTTTATATTTATTTATATAAACGTATATATACAGATATATATATATATATATATATATATATATATATGGATTTATCGATTAGAGATTATTGGTATATTGTTAATTTATTTGTTCCAATTCCATCTCGTTTCGGTTTGGATGTTCAGGTAGTGTAATCTCAATTCGGTATTAGCTATTGTGACTCTTTTTATCGTAACCATACCTCTTTATTATTTATATTCATTTATGTATAAAATGGTCATAAGTATGAAATCCCAACGCGTATGAGTAATAGTACATTTTTCTGAATATATTTGGACTCAGCTGTCATTTTTCTAATAAAATTGTCCCTTTCCTTTTAAAAGTACATTTAAAACGAGTTACGACAACAAACGACTCGAAATTATGTCTTTACAATTTGAGACGCTATTACGAGTCAATTTTATTAAAAATATGATTATGTAGGTGTTGGACAATTTGTTGTGTTGTGTTGGCTAATTTTGTATGTGGCGTGATCACTCGTTTATTGTCCAAATAAGGAAATAACTTTTTGACTTTATTTTAATATTATTTATGTCACGAACATTAATTTTATACTCACTGTAACGGTATTGACACTCAGCTAATATAAAATATGATCGACGGGAAATATTAAACATTAATTTATCAGATTAGAACTAATATTTTAATCAATTTAATTAAATAATTAATTTCGAATCAACTGTGCAAATTAATATTTTTGGAATTATCTATAGGGACATTACCCGAAAAAAATATCTTTTCAATCGTATAAAATTGTGGATTTTGTAAAATAGTCAAATCATATATTTGAATCGGTTAATTGTAACACCCCGCACTTTTGGGGATAATTAAAAGTCATAAGTAAGTGGAAATTGAGAATTTAAGAACTTATCGTGAATGGTAATTTTTGGAGTTTTCAAGGATTAGATGATTTTACATGGGTGTTATATTTACTTTTGGGATTAAGTAAATAAGTTGGATTATTTTAATTATATGACACAGGTGGGTAAAGCGACAAAGGATTAAATTTTAATTGAAAAACCCGCATTTGGATGTATTGGGGTTAATTAGTGATTTGCGATCAAGTACCTCGGATGGAGAATTCGATTACGTGGTTGGTCTCAAAATGGCTGAGATAGTCAGAATAGCGTATCCAGGGGTATTATTTGGGTTCGAGGGATTTTTGGAGTAGTAGGGACTCGCTATTGAGTAAACGAGTCATTTCTGGGTTTATAAGGGATAACCCTTTATTTATCTCTTATAACACACGAGAGAGCGAGAGAAAACAAAGAAAGAAGAGAAAAAAGAAAGGAAGAGGAAAAAGAGGAGAATGTAAGGGATTTTCGGCCAAACTTTGCGGGATTCGACTCGAGATCGTCGGATTTTATCCACGAGGCAAGTGTTTAACTTGCTTGAATGATTTAGTCTGTTTGTTTTTCATATTATAGTTGATAATGGAAAACTATATGATTTTGGGTTTGGGTATTCTTGTATAAATGGCTTTTGGGGAGAAGTTTTCATAAGAATTTATTACAATAATGATAGTAGATGAATTATAAGCTTAAATCCATGTGAATGGTGTAAAATATGGTGAGAAATTGGAAGAAATGAAAGTTAGGGTTTAATTGGTTGAATCCGCAAATAAGTTGTTGTGTTTGGTAAATTATAGGGGGGATATGTTTATATCATTGTTGGGTGATGTTAAGATCCATAGATATGGTGTTGGATGAGTGTTGGGAAAAATAAGGATTGAAGAAGATGATGAATAGTGACACAGCCTCACTTACGAATTGATTCGCCAAGAAAGAGAATCGATTCGGCTCTTAGTCAAAAAATAAAATTTGTAGATCTTTTCGATACGGTCGCGTGGGCACCGACCGCGTATTTTTCTGATTTTTTTTGAATTTATAATGATTTTTCTACGGAAGGCTGTCTGAAATCAAAATCGTTAGTCAGAAATTAAGGCTAGAATTATTTAGAGATAAATATTAGGGGTTCCCAAATAAAGTTTTAGGGCCTCAAAAGGACTTGAGGAATATAAAAACTTTGGGGTCGTAGAAATAAATCCAAGATAAAATTTAAATGGAGATTGGGATGATATTGGGTTTTAGAGAAGTTAGAAACTTTAGCAGATTTTCAGAATTGGACCAGCCGAATCGATTTGGACAAGCTGAATCCATTCGGTATGAGACAGTAAGAAAGTTGAACATTTTTTAATCGATTCGGACATGCCAAATCGATTCGGGGGCAAGCGAATTGATTCGGTCCTGGAAGCATTTTGAAATTTTTCTTCCTTAAGGTTAAGGGAAGTGAAATTATAAATTTGGAGATTCATTTTAGGGGATTCTAGATTTCATATTAGGACTCCTATACAATGGCATTGAGGGTGAATAAATTCTAGGATATGAGTAGGATGGACTTACTATGAATTTGTATAGTTGGAGAAATTATAAAAATCCTTAAACGTGAATAAGGTATAGGTTATTTATCAAGTGGAATAATTTTGGGTTCAGTATCGTGAGTGTGCGCATACTTGAATGTTATTATTTGTGAGAATCTTCGGGGTTATTGGACATCATTATGTGTGATTGGCAATTACGGACATTTATATATTTGGGAAAATGATGTGATTACAATAAATACATAATATGACACGGATATGTATATATATCTATGTGTGAATGGTATATATATTTATCTGAAGCATACCCCTTCTATGCTATCATGGGAAGTTGCGCGATGTGGGTGAGGCCCCTGGCTTGAGGACCAGGGAGTGTATAGTCCCCAGTTCATAGCGTCCATTTTATATTGTGTGATTTTTATTAGGGGTGAGACGTGGTAGGTATGTTTCGTCTCACTTTCAGGGAGGAACTATGATCGCTTCTCATACGTTGTGATTTGGCTTTTACCAAGGCGGTGTGAGATTCCGACCGTTGGTACCCGGATGATACGTGAGCGATTCCTTAGTAGATGATAGAATAAAGACCGCATCCTCGAGTTATAGCTCGTTGGTATGTTTATTATACTGGTGTGTATAGTATATTACTTGTGCATGAGAACAAGATATTATATATCTCTAACTAGAATAAAGATATAAAAGGAATAAAGGATTAATTCTCATTCCGGGAGATTATATCCGGACGTATATCGTGATATGCTTATGAAAGTGAGTATGATAATGTGTGGGTGTGTGTGTATATATATATATACGTGTGTACTGAGGGTCTAATGGATCTCGACGATCGACACTGCCAAGTAGTAGTGTATCGAGGGGGTTCCTTGTTTGGATTTTGCATCGCGAGACACCCCATGCACAAACATGGCATAGTGTTGAGACTGGGGAGAAGTTTAGCCCTTAGTACTCAGTTTACTTTGGGCTTTCAGAGTCTGGGGGTGACGGATTAGTTAGGCAGGGTAGCTTGAGTAGGATGTTTAGAGGGATGCGATAGGTTCGCACCATTATAAAAGGGGTGAGGGGTATCTCATGGGAGTGCGATACCAATTTAATATGATATAAAACATATTTTCCATATGCACTTGCAAAATATTTTCACAACTCGGGCTCTGACCCGTTTATCTATTTTCCCCTCTTTTGCTATATATATATATATATATATATATATATATATATATATATATAGGTGTTCAGACACAAGGATGCCTGGATGATGAATACTTCGAGTCAGTTGTATGCTGTAGCAGTTGTGGATACATGCAGGTTTACTGTAGATGGTTCTACCCTTATAATCTAGATAGGAGGTACTGTAAAAATATTCGGGCTTATAACCCAACTACATTTATTTATTCATTTACCTCCTTTTAGTGCGGCATTCATTTTGATTTGTATTATTATTTGACCGAGTGTTCGATTATTTTATTTCTTTTTAGTTTCATTTATTTAAACTGTGTGATGGTTTTACTTAGCTGGTTTGATTAAAAAGGTTAGTTAATTAAAATTTTGATGCCAGCCTAATAGGTTATTAGTAATTAATTTGGTTTTCGATAGTGATGCTAAGAATGAATCATATGCGACTCCTGTTTTAATTTGTTACAGGAGTGATCGCTCGGTATTTTATTAGGCGGGGTGTCATAGATGGTATCAGAGCATCAAGTTCTAGTGTCCTTAGGAATCTGTGCGGACGTACTACGCTTTCAGCGTGGCTCTCGATTTGATATAGAGCCTTAGGATTGGGATTGTTGACTCCTCTTGTGACATTTTGTTCTCCTGCCATATCATAAGATTATAGTAAATCTTTTGCGCGCTCGTTTGAGACTCGTGTGCTGATCGATGAAGGGCGACCCTAGAAGGCCATTGCAAGGGTAGCAGAAGGCGGGGATTTATTTGGATCGGTTGGTTGAAGTTGGAGACCAGGATCGTAGTAGAGGTCACTCTTCTTATGGCCTTTGTCAAAGATGGTTGAAATGACTACTAAGGTATAGTGGTTATAATTATCCACGCAGCGTTATGGGAGAGGGTGGTGCTAAACTTGAATTACCCGGTGAAGTAAAATGGGAAAAAGGTTCGAAAGGTCTTCGATATTGACCATACCTTGAAGGTAATTCATGAGAAGTAAGTGTAGTATGATTCAGCGGAAGTGAAAGGGTCAGAAGCTTTGGCTTAGAGAAGGGTGTGGAAATACCCATATGTGAAAATTAGAGGAAATTTTTTCACTCGTAGGAGTAATATTGACATGGTGGGAACGGTGGTCACCATATTCAGGGGAGCAGGACGTGTTACTCGTAGAGGAATCTCATGGATGGTTTTAACCGTAAATTCCTTTGGTTGATTAGGAAGGAAAAGAATATAGTTTTGGATTATTCATATAAGGATCGACAAGAGACCGACAGTGAATACAGAGTGATATGGAAAAGTGAACCTTGTACCGAAGTAAGGTAGGTACAATGAAGACCGAGTCCTTTAGTGGAAGGTTAGGCTCACTGGATAAGTGTTTCTAACACTTGTGGAGAATTTGTTTCCGTGGAACCCCATCGGTGTACATCCACTTGGGGAATTCATCGAACCATGGTTGTTGAAGCCGGTAGTGGAATTTCCTTTTAATAAAGGAGGTATATTCGGTGTGACAAGATTAAGTCACGATATATTATTAGCCTTAGACTCGTGTGTGATTCGAGTTTATTAGTAGTATCGATCACATTATATAGTATATGTTTATTTATTTTTTCGCGATAGCGGAGATCTATTTTCTTTCATTCGTCGAGAAGAGCGGGTGTTAGTATTTTAAGTTTATATCATATTTTTATTACTCATTTTGTGTGTGTTATACGAGTATGGTGTTATTTTGAGTATATTATGATCTTCGTTTATCGGAGCGATAGCAGCCAAATGATTGCAAGACTATTATGTCCGTGGTTCCAGGGTGGAACAGGTTGTTGTTGCGATATCTCACCTGGATACAGGTTGAGTTCGCCTCTATTGTAGGTATAGATGAAACTTCGGTGAGCAGATGTTTCATTATCATGATTCGAGTGTGTGGCGACCTTATAGGTGTGATTTGAGGTATGCAGGGTTTCAGCTATTGGTTTTGTTGATAAGTTACCTAGTGAAGAGAAAACACTATAGACTCAGATCCGTGTGATGATTGTGTGAATATAGAGATGGAAGTGCTATAGCACTGAAATGGTTCTCTCATTGCAAGTATGTGGGTGAGGCAAGGTAAAGGAAATTGATTTAAGTTTTGCAGCTAGGCCTTGATGAGAAAGCTAATTCGAAGATAGTATGTTTTGGGTGTGATGTTCACAACAGGTTTGAAGGGAGTAGGCACCTTGATTAGTTAGATTTTTCCTTTTTGCCAAGGTGAAAGGTTAAAGTCGTAGAAGTACGTTAGTAGGATAGTAAGATAGGATTTAGGACGTCCCGCTGGTGTGCCTCAGGCCGGTATATCTCAATGACCGATAATGCAAGGAAGTAGTGTAACGGGAGGGTTCCTTGTTTGGATTTTGCTTTGCGAGACGTCCCACGCATGAAACCAAGCAAGTGACGGAAGTTGAGAGAGGCCTTGGGCACTAGGGATATACTTAGGATTATACTCGTTTCGCATGGGTAGGATAACGCATAGATCGTAGGATTATTAGGGAGTAAGTTCATCAGAGCTAGTGGCGCCGATATCAGGAGATTGTGGTGAGTTAACCTTGAGAAGGATTGGATTTCTAAGTATAGGAAGAATTGAATTTTACGGGCTAAGAAAACCCATGTATGAGTATTACACCGAGGAAATAAGGCCCATTATTTAGAGAGAGTGTACATATCGGACGTTTATAATGGTTTTGCAGATAGGCACGGGTCCAAAAAGGTGTATGGGCACCCTGGTAAGGTTGTTTTATACATACCGCCTGAAATAGAAGGGACGTAGTATATAAAGTTGACGATAATGCCGTAAAGCAGTCATAAGGGATTTGGAGTGTGTTGGATGGAATGTCGTAAGAGGTACGCGATAATCCAATTGTATAGGGCAAATAAGAAGTAGCATGCTTAAGTTAGGTGATGAGATTGACGAGAGTGGTTGAATGTTAGAGTAACTTCCTTTTTGAGGGAAATTAGATATCCTGATGTAGATGAACAAATGCTTAGAATCGTGATTCTCCGGTGAGATTTAGATGTTAGAGTGGTGGCTATAAGATCATTTTCTCTACTTGTGGCACTAGAAATGATGGGTGCGATGTGACGTTATTAGAGTCACCTTACGATCGAGGTAGCAGTATAGTATCATATAAACCTTAGTAGAAGCGAGTGCTGAATGAGTGGGTGGTTTGGAGACATCGGGTTAGTACCATTCCACTTGAGGCATTAGGATGTGGAGTGATTCACGATCCTAGGTTAGTGTTGGTAGTATCGGTTGTATCTGAATTTCGAGGGAAATTTTTTTTTGTAATAGGGGGAGTATTTAACACCCCACACTTTTGGGGATAATTAAAATTCATAAGTAAGTGAAAATTGGGAATTTAAGAAATTATCAAGAATGGTAATTTTTGGAGTTTTTAAGGATTATATGATTTTAGATGGGTGTTATATTTACTTTTGGGATTAAGTAAATAAGTTGGAGTATTTTAATTATATGTCGTAGCTGGGTAAAGCGACAGAGGATACTATTATAATTGGAAAACCTGCATTTGGATGTATTGGGTTTAATTAGTGATTTACGGTCAAGTACCTCGGAATGGCCGAGATAGTCATAATAGAGTATTCGGGGGTAGTATTTGGGTTTGGGGGATTTTTGGAGTAGTAGGGAATCGCTATTGAGTAAACGAGTCATTTTTGGGTTTATAAGGGATAAACCTCTATTTCTCTCTTATAACACACGAGAGAGTGAGAGAAAAGAAAGAAGAGAAGAGGAAAAAGAGGAGAAAGTATGGAATTTCCGACCAAACTTCGCGGGATTTGACTCGAGATCGTCGAAGTTTATCCACGAGGCAAGTGTTTAACTTGCTTGAATGATTTAGTGTGCTTGTTTTTCATATTATAGTTGGTAATGGAAAACTATACGATTTTGTGTTTGGGTATTCTTGTATAAATGGCTTTTTGGGAGAAGTTTTCATAAGGATTTATTGCAATAATGATAGTAGATGAATTCTAAGCTTAAATCCATGTTAATGGTGTAAAATATGGTGACAAATTGGAAGAAATGAAAGTTAGGCCAAATAAGTTGTTGTGTTTGGTAAATTATAGTGGGGAGATGTTTATATTGTTGTTGGGTGATGTTAAGATCCATAGAAATGGTGTTGGGAAAAATAAGGATTGAAGAAGATGATGAATAGTGGCACAACGTCACTTCCGAATCGATTCGGCTCTGAGTAAAAAAACAAAATTTGTAGATCTATTCGATACGGTCGCGTGGGCGCTGACCGCGTATTTTTTTTTTTTTAAATTTATAATGATTTTTCTACGGAAGGCTGTCTGTAATCAAAATCGTTAGTCAGAAATTAAGGCTAGAATTATTTAGAGATAAATATTAGGGGTTCCCAAATAAAGTTTTAGGGACTCTAAAGGACTTGAGGAATATAAAAAATTTGGGTTCTTAGAAATAAATCCAAGATTAAATTTAAATGGAGATTGGGATGATATTGGGTTTTAGAGAAGTTAGAAACTTCAGGAGATTTTTGAATTTGGACCATCCGAATCGATTCGGACAACCTGAATTGATTCGGTATGAGACAATAAGAAAGTTGAACATTTTTGAATCGATTCGAACAGGCTTAATCGATTTGGGGTCAAGTGAATCGATTCGGACAAGCCGAATCGATTCGGTCCTGGCAGCACTTTGAAATTTTTCTTCCGTAAGGTTGAGGGAAGTGAAATTATAAATTTGGAGATTCATTTTAGGGAATTCTAGATTTGATATTAGGACTCCTATACAATGGCATTGAGGGTGAATAAATCCTTGGATGTGAGTAGGATGGAATTACTATGAATTTGTATAGTTGGAGAAATTATATAAATCCTTAAATGTGAAAAAGGTACAGGTTATTTACCAAGTGAGGGAATATTTTTGGGTTCAGTATTGTGAGTGTGCGCATACTTGAATGTTATTATTTGTGAGAATCTTTGGGGTTATTGGCCATCGTTATGTGTGATTGACAATTATGGACATTTATATATTGGGGAAAACGATGTGATTACAGTATATATATATATAATATGACACGGATATGTATATATATCTATGTGTGGATGGCATATATATTTATGTGAAGCATACCCCTTCTATGCTATCATGGGAAGTTGAGCGATGTGGGTGAGGCCCCTGGCTTGAGGAGCAGAGAGCGTATAATCCCCTGGTCATAGCGTCTATTTTATATTGTGTGATTTTTATTAGGGGTGAGACGTGGTGGGTATGTTTCATCTCACTTTCGGGGAGTAACTATGGCCTCTTGCCATACGTTGTGATTTGGCTTTTACCTAGGTGGTGTGAGATTTCGACCGTTGGTACCTAGGATGATACGTGAACGATTCCCTAGTAGATGGTAGTATTGAGACCGCATCCTCGAGTTATAGCTCGTTGGGATGGTTATTATACTGGTGTGTATATTATATTACTTGTGCATGAGAACAAGATATTATATATCTCTAACTAGAATAAAGAGATAAAAGGAATAAGGGATTAATTCTCATTCCGGGAGATTATATCCGAACGTATATCGTGATATGCTTATGAAAGTGAGTATGATAATGTATATAATTATATGAGTATATATATATATATATATATATATATATATATATATATATATATATATATATATATATATATATATATATATATATATATATATATATACGTGTGTACTGAGTGTCTAATGGATCTCGACGATCGACACTGCCAAGTAGTAGTGTATCGAGGGGGTTCCTTTTTTGGATTTCGCTTCGCGAGACACCCCATGCACGAACATGGAATAGTGTTGAGACTGGGGAGAAGTTTAGCCCTTAGTACTCAGTTTACTGAGGACTTTCAGAGTTTGGGGGTGATGGCTTAGTTAGGCAGGGTAGCTTGACTAGGATGTTTAAAGGGATGTGATTGGTGCGCACCATTAGAAGAGGGGTGAGGGATATCTCATGGGAGTGCGATACCAATTTAAATATGAAATAAAACATACTTTTCATAAATAAAGCATTTATGCACTTGCAAAATACTTTTACAATGACATAGGGACGCTTGGATGGTGATTCCTCGAGTCAGACGTCTACTGTAGCAGTTGTGGATACATGCAAGTTTACTGTACTTCTACCCTTGTAATCTAGATAGGAGGTACTATAAAAATATTCGGTCTTATAACCCAACTGCATTTATTTATTCGTTTACCGCCTTTTAGTACGACATTCATTTGGATTTGTATTTTATGGTTTTCTTAGCTGGTTTGATTAAAAAGGTTAGTTAATTAAAATTTGATGCCAGCCTAATAGGTTATTAGTAATTAATTTGGTTTTCAACAGTGATGCTAAGAATGAACCATATGCGACTCCTATTTTAATTTAGTACATGAGTGATCGTCCGGTATTTTATTAGGCGGGGTGTCACATTAATATATATATATATATATATATATATATATATATATATATATATATATATATATATAATCATTGCTTATTCAAACAAAACGAATCTTTTGATTCCATACAAAGAATATATTTTTCATGAAATGTGTATTATTCAAATATAGAGTTGCCATATAAACATATTTTCTAAATTTCATATATTACTTATTTCGTCAACAGACTAAAAAGCGTACAAAATTCCTGTCTTTATGCTTATCATATAATAAACTTTATTTGTATTTACCGAACGACGTTAGATATCCTAAACCCGAACCATTTTCCCAAAACACCGATATAACAAATCTTATTTAAGCCCTCGAGCCAAATGATTACGAGAACTGTAATGCAGCATTGAAAGATCCGTGAATAACAGCGGAAAGATCGTAAACACAGGTAGGTGATTCTATTTCCCTATTATACCTTGAACTTATGTCTTTGACTTAACTGCTTGTTATATCACTGCGTGATAGCTTTGAACTCGTATTCTCATTTACGAACTTTTTGATAGTTTAATTATACCGTGAATATTGATTCAATCTTTTATATGATTAAACTCGAGCCAACCCAACCCCGATAACCTATTTGATTTCAGTAAATTATCCGGGTTGCACTACACGACTGTATCCTATTGAAAAAATGATTTAAATTGTTTTACCATATTGCACTATACCCTGCATATTATTAAACTTGGTTTCAATTATCTGATTTGCAACATGGCCTGCCATTTTTATCAATGAAACCTTTAGTAGCATATCGTATAATCCAAGGAGTAGACCCGATAAACCCACGGTAAATCTAATTGGCCTGAAGGACTCAAATGTTGAGTGCCTTGTTGTTATATTTACTCTACGTATGAGTGCCACTTTATCTAAGTCTGCCTATTTATTATTCCCCAATTATTTGGGATTACCTGTTCAAGTGAATTTTACGCCTTGAGCGATATTATAATGGTATGACTACACATTTGCAGCCCCTATAGATGATAATTTATGGGTTATCGTATTATAGTCTGAACCTTATTTATAACTTGATAAAAATCATATCCGATTATAATCACCATACAGATCTTTTATATATTGTAGACTTCAGTGTACCCCTGCTTAATTCTGTTGATATTTCCTGTTGCTTCAGATTACTATACACTATTTTATATTTCGAGAATTTCAAACCTAGTTATGTTATTCCCATTTTTACATTGTTATAGAACTAGAATTATCTACTGGGAAAGTTTTGCTTATTCCTTCTTTTTCAGTTACTTTACACAGGTACAAATAGGTCATGATGAATAGTTTAGAGATCAATTGATACATAGAGGCAAAGAAGGGTCATATTAGAAGAAAAGGAGCCTAGTTAGCTGGAGAAATACTTTTGTATTTTTCCTAGATTTCGATTGTAACACATTTGAGAATCAATAAATGCCTCCATTATTTTAGTATTCAATTTTTTTTTATGATTTAGAAATTATCAGGTTAACCCTCACCCTCGGTAAAAATCGGGATGTGACACATTAACTCCTTGAGGCCCCCAAACTCCCCCTGCCTTGATGGTATGCTAAAGGTGCCCCATGGAACGATAATCTCAGACCGGCCTAGAGAAAACCCCTATGCCCCCTCCATAGTGTCGAACATAGCAAACCATATCTTCCCAGTCTTCCCTGCCAAGACCTTAACCACTACCTTCTTCCACAGCCATTTCATATAATCTCCGAACACATAAAAAAACCTTACCAACAGAATGGGAAGGACGGGTTGACAGCTGACGACTCTCCCACAAAGAGCCCAACTGCATGCACATGCCTTCCATCAAATCCTCTATAGGAAAAAAGTCCAGGGTACCAAAAGGCACAATTTTCTCCCATCCGACTTGACACAAGAGCCGTTAGGGAAAATAAAAGGAGGTCTATTGGAGGCCAACTAACCAAATGTACCAGTACTCCATCAATTCCAAATATGCTCAAATCTTACCACCAAAGCACTGACCAATGCATAATTTGGCTTCCTCTCTGAAAATCAGAGCGGCCTTCATGCTGAGCATCTAGACCATTCAGGGTCTCTGCCAGTGTCACCATCGTAGGATTGAGACGATATGACATTCACATTATAATAGCTGAAAAACGTTGCTAATGCCGTTTAATACAAGATTAAACTGTATAAGAAACTCCGAGATATTTGTTGAAGAAACCCTTTTCTTTTGAAAATAAAAATGATAAACAACAAGATGTGTTTACAAAAACTTATGTACGAGAATAACCAAGACTTTGTAATCAGTTTTAAAACTAAGATAGTTTCAAAAATTCAGCACACTATAGAATGAGATGAGGAGATGAAGACAATCAGAACACACTATTTTTAACGTGGTAAAACCTCTCCCAATAGAGGAAACATCCACGGTGACTTCTAAGTCACAAAAGTAAAAATCCACTAAAAACAAATAGCAGTTACAAACAATACAACATACATGCACACAACTCAGCCTATTCTAAGTTTAGGAATATACCCCACTTGGTGTCCTTCTAACTTCTCTTAGATCTGATTGTTGATGATGTTCTTCCAGTTCGATAACTTCCCCTTTGCTTTAGCTTCCTTGCGTCGACTCAATAATCTTTGATCTTATTCACAACACTTCCAGTGTGGTAGTGTGTTAAGTGTTTGTGATGTGATTCCTATCACCATGCATGAACTCACACACACTTAGTTTTTACAGACAGTCCTAGAAAATTACATATAAAGACTATATGCTGTGATTTTCTTTTCTTTCTTTCTTACAGAACTTGAAACCTTTTTCACCTTTAATTTATCCCAGATTCCACGGATATCTTGCTTCAAAATCGATCAAGATCTTAATCAATCTATGTTTTAAAAATATTTTTGAGATTGAAAATCTCCAAGTGAGAATCCAACTAGGTCAAGGTTAAGTTTCATAAGAACAGAAACCATAAAATATTTACAGATCTAAATCAGCAAAGATTTTCACAAAACGACAAACAAATATGCAGATCTAGTGAAATATAACATGCAAAGTGTAGATCTAAGATTTCTATGATAAAGAAATACAGATCTTCACAATGTTTAAGTTGGTAATAAGATCACAGATCAAGAGGTTACAGCTTCAAATGAACAAACCAGTAACACCACTCTCTCTCAAACACGTTTAGGGTTTTGTATATACGAAGGTTTGAAGATGATTTGAAGTTGTTTAGGGTTAGGGTTAGGTTTTCTCTAACACATTTCCATTTCTCTCTCTTCTCTCTTTTCTTTTCTCTCTTCTCTCTTTTTTTTTCTCTCAATTAGGACGACTGCCAAAAGTTCCCAAAGGTTGAGAATATGAGGGTTTATATAGGAGCCATAGAAGGTTCTGGATTGATAATCGAAATCAATGGTTGAGATCCAGTCTTCCTTATGTTGACTTGATCCAAGGGTGGTAAAATAGCGGTGGTTAAACTGAATGTGATTGGTCAATAGAGATAGCACAAGGATAGACTTAAAACGCATGTAGGCCATAGATAAGATTTGATCTAACGATCCATAATACACCAGGCAGTTCTCTCACAAAACAAACACAAAATGAGATATCAGGAACGTGACAAGTGTTGGCATTCTATTGGCTTGCAAACGCGCGTCAAAAGTAATTACAGGCAACACCCTGAAGTCTCTAGCGCTTTGATATTCTACCCAATCAAACATTTTAATGAAAAACAAAGTTTTCATAATAGGATTTTAACCCCACAAAGTTTATAAAAACACTTTTTATTTAAGAAATCATTATTTTAAAAATGTTTAAAAATTCCCAAAAATTATTAAAACAACATTTTAAAGGGAATTTAACACACAATCAATTTTAAGCAATATATACACATGTATGCACTTCTAATGTGTGTAGTGTGATTCAATTATACCTTGTTTGGATCATTGAAGAGGATTAGAGAGAATCATTCTGAGGATCTTTGGATTCTAGGTTAGACAACCAATTTTGTCACTATTTCTAAATTAGTTGAACACTTATACAATATAGACTTAAGTAACTCAAAGGTATAAGGTGCTTCAATCTCCCCCTTTGGAAATATGAGACAAAATCTCCTTTGAGTTAGCTGAAACTCTTAGGGAACCAAAAAAAAATAAAACCCAGTCCTATACAAAAGATACTATCTACCCATTTCCTAGAAAGTCAAAAATTACATAACTCAACTATTTACAAATTTGTACACTAGAAAAGGTAGAAAATCAGTAGAAGAGGTTCCTGCAAATATGCACACTAAGATCAAGCAGTTTAGATGAAATGTGAACAAAACATTGAACCCGTAAGACTCAAATTTCTCCCCCATTTTGTCTCAAATGGACAAAGGGAAAAAATTAAGGTCTTAAGAGATTAATCAGCACATACCATACCTATAGAATTACGCAAATACAGAAATCTGTTATAGTCTAGAGGTTTAGTGAACATGTCTGCAAGTTGTAGATCATTGGGTAGGTAATGAATTTCTAACTCCTTAGTCTCAACAAGTTCGCGTATAAAGTGATGTCTTATTTTGATATGCTTAGTTCGCGAGTGTTGAACCGGGTTTTTAGAGATGTTAATAGCGCTTTGATTGTCACAATATAATTGTAACTGATCTTCTTTAATCCCATAATCTCTTAACATTTGTTTGATCCATAACAATTGAGCACAACAACTTCCTGCTGCTATATATTCAGACTCAGCCGTAGATAAAGATGTGCAATTCTATTTTTTGCTACTCCAACCTACTAAATTATTGCCGACATAATAACAGGCACCTGATGTACTTTTACTATCATCAGTACAACCGGCCCAATCAGCATCAGTATACCCTATGATGGTGCTGCAGGTATTATTAGTGTACCTAAGTCCAAGATTAAGAGTGCCTTTTATGTACTTTATTATACGTTTTACGCAAGATAAATGGATCTCTTTAGGGTTATTCTGGTAACGAGCACACAGACATACAACATACATTATATCTGGTCGTGAGGTAGTTAGATAGAGTAGGCTACCAATCATACTACGATAAAATGTGGAATCAACTGACTTCCCATTTTCATCTTTACATAATTTAACAGTAGTACTCATAGGCATTTTGGCAACTTTAGCATTATCTAAACGAAATTTCTTAACAAGATCTAAGACATACTTGGTTTGAGAGACAAATAATCCATCAGAATTCTGTTTCACTTGAAATCCTAAGAAAAGTTGTAGCTCCCCCATAAGGGACATGTGAAACTCCTTATGCATAATAGTAGAAAAGGATTTAACTTCAGATGTTGAAGTAGAACCAAAGATGATGTCGTCTACATAGACTTGGGATATAATAATGTGTTTGTCAAAATGTTTGACAAAGAGGGTCTGGTCATTACCTCCTCTCTTAAAACCCTTATCCAACAAAAAGTTGGAAAGGCGTTCATACCAAGCTCGAGGAGCTTGTTTTAAGCCATACAAAGCCTTTTTTAGACGAAAGACATGGTTTGGGTATTTAGGGTCAATGAACCCTTTGGGTTGTTCTACATACGTTTCTTCGGACAGAATTCCATTGAGGAAGGCAGACTTGACATCCATTTGATAAAGTGTAAATTTTAAGTGATACGCTAATGCGAAAAGAAGTCGAACAGATTCAAGACGAGTGACAAGGGCATATGTCTCGCTAAAATCTATCCCTTCTATTTGTGAGTAACCTTGAGCAACTAGTCTAGCTTTGTTTCTAAGGATTACCCCATTTTCGTCAGATTTGTTCTTAAAGATCCAACGTGTGCCAATAACATTTTTGTTTTGAGGCCGCGGTACAAGATACCAGACATCGTGAATGACAAATTGTAAAAGTTCTTCCTGCATAGCAAAAATCCAGTGTGTGTCATTCAATGCTTCATTAACATTTTTCGGTTCCACAAGGGAAACGAAACATGCATAATTAGCATAATTTCTTAACTGGGATCTAGTACGGACTGGCTTATTAGGATTACCGACCACGTTGTCAATGGGATGATCTTTAGAGACCCAGCCAGGTACTTCTGGACTCTCAATAGGTAATGAGTTATCTATTTCTGGTGAATCAGTTTTGAAATCATTTTCTGGTTCAACCACAATAGGTGATTCAGATATCTTATTTTCAACAATAGTGTCGCTCACAATTACATTTATCGACTCCATAAGGGTCTTAGTACGCTGATTGTATATACGATAAGCACGACTGTTTGGTGAGTAACCTAAAAATATGGCTTTATCACCACGCGTCTCGAATTTAGACAAATGTTCTCTGTCTTTACAGACATAACACTGACTTCCGAAAGTTCTTAGATATTTCAGATTAGGCTTCTTACCGTACCACAACTCATAAGGGGTTTGTTTAGTGTTTTTCCTAAGGTAAACCCGATTAATGATATGAAATGCAGTTCTAATACATTCTACCCAAAAGTACTTAGGTAGAGATTTGGCATGCAACATGACACGTGCGATCTCTTGAAGAGTTCGGTTGTTCCTTTCGGCAACACCGTTCTGCTGAGGTGTCTTAGGGGCACTAAATTCTTGTTTGTAACCGTTGTAGTCACAATATTCAACTATTACCATGTCTATGAACTCTCCCCCTCTATCGCTACGAATGAGATTGACTTGTGTGTCCTTCTCATTTTCAATTCTTAGTAAAATTTTCAAAAAATTCTGAAACGTGTCAGATTTATGTTTCAAGAAGGCAACCCAAGTAAATCGTGTGAAATCATCAACCATGGCAAGGATAAAACTGTGTCCACAAAGACTAACAGTTCTAGAGGGACCAATAAGGTCCATATGGATGAGATCTAGAGGTCTAGAGGTGAGGATGTCTTTAACCTTTTTATGCGAAGTCTTAACTATTTTTCCTTCCTGGCAATGACCACAGACAATACAGGAAATAGGTTTAATTTTAGGAATTCCTCTAACAATCTCTTGACTAGACAATCTACCAAGGATATCATAACTTAAGTGACCCATACGATTATGCCAGATTTCATTGTCATCCATTCTGACAATGTTACATGTTTCAGAACTAGTCTTGACAGTATAGAAATTGTCAGGTGTTCTAAATCCGGTAATGATGCATTCACCTTTATCATTTAGAATTTTGCAATTGTTCTTTGAAAAGGTAACTGTATGGTCTGAGTCACAAAATTGTGATATACTTAGGAGGTTGGCTTTAAGGCTTTTAACTAAAAGTACATTTTCCAAAATAGGCATGTGACACCCCACCTAATTAAATACCGGGCGATCACTCCTTTATTAAATTAAATCAAGGTAAACAGTTGGTTCATTCTCAGCATCACTGTCGATAAAAATAATTTTTCCAATTTAATACCCTAAATAATTAAGCTAAGTGTCAAAACATTTTCATACATAACTTTCCAAATTTTATTTAAAGAAAAAGATTTATTTATTTTATTAACAACATTCCAACAATTAAGAATCACATCACAAAAACCTGGAGCACGAAATCCAATGAATATAATACATTTGTCAATCGAATGTCCACATACGAAAACTAAAGTCACAAATCCAAACTGAATAAAACCCATAGTAACAATACTGGAAATAACTGAAATACAAATATCCCAAAAATAATGAAATAATGGAAAGGGCGACACATGCCCAATAGATGAGAATGCTAGAAGTGGAGTCAATAAAGGAAGCAGTCTACGCAAGTGACCTGCAACTCCCACCTAAGCTGCAATAACTTCCTCTCAAGGGATCCTGAGCACCTGAAATATATACATATATATACAAGAGAGAGAGAGAAAAAGAGACGGGTCAGAGCCCGAAAGTGTGTTTGATTTTAAAATACGTTTAGCAAGTATTTAAATTGATACAGGCCAATGCAACAACTTATTAGAGCGTCACTCCCTTAAGAAATACTCACCTCTCTTCTAATGTGCACACCTATCGCACTAACCTTCCCACGGGTTTATCTTATCATTTTATCATACTAGCCTTCCCAATAATTTAGCGTATCTTAACTTATTCATAAGATTTCCAAAACTGAACAATATTATTGTTTAGAAAGAATACTTGCAATTAGCAGCACAACTCTCGTTTTAACTTTTATTAATTTATAAAGTTTCTCAGTAACATATTATACTTTCACAAAACAAGTATTTACTATCTGAATCATCAACCATGTCCTACTTATCAAATCACAGTAGGCAGTTTCGAATTTCCAATTCTCATATTTATATTAACTACTCGTATAATATATATAAAATAACAGCACCCCACATAAAACTATGGTGCGTGCATACTTCTACTATCCAAAGCCCCATATCACTCATATTAAGGGGAATACATTCGGAATCACTCTCGAATTGTATTAACATAAATACACAAACAATATTGAGGCGAAGAATAGATTCCAAGTCTCTAAGAGGACGGCACATGCCTGCGTCTCTTAGGACCGTCTGAACTATCACATCGATAGCCTGTACCAAGGATATCTATCTTCTAGGGTACAAGTCAATATCCCCCATAAAGGTCCCATCGAGATAAGACTTGTCCCAGCGCGGTAACCTCAGGGATAGCAAGTACCGGGGGCATGATTTTCACAAGTATATAATATATGTACACACAATCATATAAATATACCACTTTATCATATTAATATAGGTTCTTCCCGTCACCCATAATTATAACATTTATCCTACATTTCACATTATTAGTATTACGTATAAGGTTTCATCTCTAACCTTAACTCGAAGGGTTTTCTCACTTAATACGTGACATTCGTGGACTCTATCCTTCCAAGTAGGAAATTCAGTGGGTATACCTCTATTTACTATCGTAGCTATTCGCCGCAATCTCTCACTTGAAATACGTAGTTTCATCGTTCATTATATAATTATCCCAAAAATAAGATTCTCATCTTATAATAAAGTTCCCAACACTTATTCATATGTCCTACTGGTCTTTCCTATCTCCCAAAACATTTCATTAAGAATACCCAAGAATTATTTCATCATAAATTTAATTTAACTAATTAAACAAGGGAAATAAGAGTTTGCCAGGAGGGGTCGATCGATCGAGGTCTGGGGCTCGATCGATCGAACCTTCGATCGATCGAAGCTTTAGGCTCGATCGATCGATCAAGTAGGTCTGCGAAAATTCTGCAGAATTGCAGCTACGGGTTCTACCAAAATTCTTCATCCAAAACCATGTTTTTCCATTCTAATCGTCCCAAAAATCCTACTACTATCATTATAACAATATAGCAGATGTTTTCAATGTAAAGAATGTGTATATCTAACATTAAACATGGATAATTAACCCAAAATCCCATCTAATCATCAAAAACCCTAGAGTTTTTCTTAATCAAGGTTCTAATCTATTTTTACCAGAAATTCCTTCTCATATATCATCAAAATTTCGTGGGTTATATTCCTCTACATGGTAAGGGTTCCAGAATTTCCATATAATCAATACTACATGCATTTTCCTAACATAAATTGGGTTTTCTTCCATAGTTTCCATCTCTAATCAATCCTAAATTAATATGAGATTGCACTAACGAAAATACGCAAGTTAAATACTTGCCTGGGATTTTCAGAAGTCTGGTTTGCAAATGAATCCGGTGTGGTTGCGTTCCCCTTCTCGCGATCTACGCGTTGGTGGTGGCGGCGGTGCAAACCGGTGACTTTTTGGCCTTGGATTGTCTTGGAGCTCTCTCCTCTCTTCTCCAATGGCCATCACTTGTGTTCTGAATATTCTAACCCTAAAAGCTAACCTAAATGGCTGATATAGGTTGCTGAATTTCGTGGGTTTAATTACCCAAAAAGGTGAAATGACTAAATTGTCCTCCCGGGGTACCAATTAGGCCTAAAAATGCCCCGAGACCCAAACTAAACCCCCGGGTACACTTTTTGTGACTATCTCGACCCTTCTGGACGCGTTGGCGCACTCAAAACGACCATATGAATAACTTATAAAATATTCACTTTTTATTTAACAAAATTAATCCTGACGTGACACGGGCACGTCCCGACTTAAATTTTCGAAATAGTCATTTAATTCACTCATGACATTCAATATAACCAATATAATATATTACTTTGCTCATTAGTAATATTCAACAAGTTTCCCATAATTACTAACTCTCGTCACGTTAATAATTATAACATAATTAATTTCCAGATTTTTATAAAATAAATCATTCACGTTAAATTTAATAAATCCCCAAATTAATATAGCATAAAAATACGGGGTATTACATGCTTCCCCCCTAATAACGGAATTTCGTCCCGAGATTCGAAAAATAAGGCATACCTGGTAAAAACAACTCTGGATATCTCTCGCGCATATCTGCCTCACGCTCCCAAGTGGATTCTTCCACATTATGATGTTCCCACTGGACTCGTACAAGTGGAACTATCTTCGACCTCAATCTCCTCTCACTATAGTATAGAATAGCCACAGGTCTCTCCTCGTAAGAGCTATCAGACTGTAAGTCTATCTCATCTATCGCAATGTGAGTATGGGCCATATCATCCCGAAGATATCGTCTCAACGACGAGATGTGGAATACATCATGGATGCGATGTAAATGTTCTGGCAATCCCAACCTGTATGCAACCGGCCCAATCCTCTCGATGATGGGAAATGGTCCCACATACCTCGGAGCCAATTTCCCTTTCTTCCCGAACCTCATCACCCCCTTCATAGGAGATACACGCAATAACACTTGGTCTCCCACATTAAACTCCCGGAAGTACCATTTCGCATTGGGGTAGCTCTTCTGCCTGTCCTGGGCTACCCGAATACGACTCCTGATTATCTCAATCCTCACGGAGGTCTCCTGAATCACTTCTAGTCCTAGCAACTTGTTATCCCCCACATTGAGCCAACAAGTTGGAGAACGACAAGGCTTGCCATACAAAGCCTCAAATGGAGCCATGCCAATCGTGAAATGATAAGAGTTATTATAGGCAAACTCTACCAGTGGAAGATGTGGCTCCCAACCTCCTCCAAAATCGAGAACACACATGCGTAGCATATCCTCTAACATCTGATTAGTACGCTCTGTCTGTCCATCGGTCTGTGGGTGATAAGCTGAACTCAATATCAACTCAGTACCCATAGCCTCCTGAAAGCTTTCCCAGAAACTTGACATGAAGATCTTGTCTCTATCTGACACAATATTCAGGGGCACCCCGTGTAATATGAAAATCTCAGTGATGAATAACTGAGCATACTGACCCGTGGTGTAGTCTGTTCGCACCGGCAGAAAATGAGCCACCTTGGTCAAACGGTCTACAATAATCCAGATAGAATCGTGGCCCCGCTGTGATGTAGGCAACCCTGTAATAAAGTCCATGGAAATACTCTCCCACTTCCACGCGGGTACTTCCAATGGCTGAAGCAATCCTGACGGTTTCTGATGGTCTACCTTTACCAGCTGGCAGGTAGAACACTTGGACACGAACTCAACAATGTCCTTCTTCATCCCACTCCACCAGTATTGCCTCCTCATATCCTGGTACATCTTATCGCCTCCCGGATGTACTACAAATCGGGACCCATGGGAATGAGTCATCACTGCATAACGTAGTTCTGCTCCTTCTAGAACCACCAATCTCCCATTAAACCGTAAACCTCCATCAGAACTAACAGAATAGGACTCAGCACCCTCGGCTAGAAGTCTCACAATCTACTCCTGGCAAAACAAATATGTTCCTGTATCACCCTCGTAACAATCTCGGGTGTGACTGACATCACGGATATGAAAGAACGGCTACTGCGTCCTGGTGACCCAACTCCTTCCACTTTGCTTTCCAGATGTCCGCTACATCGTCTACCGGTCTACGGCTCAACGCATCAGCAACTACGTTGGCCTTCCCCGGATGGTACTGTATTTCGAACTGGTAGTCCTTCACAAACTCTAGCCATCTGCGCTGATGCATATTCAGTTCTCGCTGAGTGAACAGGTATTGCAATGACTTGTGGTCTGTGAACAAATGGAATTTCTCTCCTAACAAATAGTGCCTCCATATCCTCAATGCAAAAAGACGGCCGCTGCTAACTCCAGGTCGTGGTTGGGTTAATTCTTCTCATGAGGCTTAAGATTGCGGGAAGCAAAAGCTATAGCCTTCTCTTCCTGCTGAAGTACTCCCCCAAGTCCCCGTAAGGACGCATCGGTGTAAACCAGGTACTCCATACCCGGCTTCGATAACGCAAGGACTGGCGCTGAAGTAAGCTTGTCTTTCAGCTCGTCGAAAGCCAACTGACAAGCGTCATCCCAAACATATGGTACCCCCTTGCGAGTCAGATTGGTCAATGGACCCGCTATTTTAGAGAATCCCTGAATGAATCTCCTGTAGTAACCAGCTAACCCCAATAAACTACACACTTTCGTCGTTGTTGTGGGCTGCCCCCACTCCCTCACCGCTGACACTTTGCTCAGGTCAACTGCTATCCCCTGCTCAGAAACAACATGGCCCAAGAACTGTACTTCTCGCAACCAGAATCCACACTTCTCGTACTTAGCATACAACTGATGCTCAAGTAGAGTTTGAAGAACCTGCCTCAAGTGCTCGGCATGCTCCTCCTCGGAGTGTGAATATATCAAGATTTCATCTATGAAGACGATGATAAACTGATCCAAGAACTCTCTGAATACTCGGTTCATCAAGTCCATGAAAATAGCTGGAGCATTCGTGAGTCCGAACGGCATTACCCTGAACTCATAGGACCCATATCTCGACAAGAAGGCAGTCTTTGAAACATCCTCCTCTCTAATACGTAACTGATGGTACCCCGACCTCAGATCTATCTTCGAAAAGAAAGTTGCTCCCCTCAGCTGGTCGAACAGATCATCGATTCGAGGTAACGAATATTTATTCCGTATCGTGACTTTGTTCAACTCCCTGTAGTCCACACACAATCTCAGTGAACCATCTCTCTTCTTCACAAACAAAACTGGAGCGCCCCAAGGTGAGGTACTCCTACGAATGAAGCCCCGACCTAACATCTGCTCTATCTGATCTCGTAGCTCTCGCATCTCTGCCGGAACCATACGGTACGGTGCGCGTGATATAGGTCTCGTATCTGGCAATAAATCTATAACAAAATCTATCTCTCGACTGGGGGGTAGGCCTGGTATCTCCTGAAACACATCGGAATACTCCCTGACAACTGGGATCGAATCTAAGGGAATCACAAACTCCTTAGAGGTATCCTCCTCTATGTAATACAAATGAGCGGTCGAACCTCCCTCTGCGTGAGGCATCGCCACTACAAACATCTCTTGCCCCGGAATGGCAAAAAAATTGCTCCCACCGAAGCAATCAATCATGGCTCTATAAGCTACGAGCCAATCCATACCAATAATCACATCATGCTCGTTCATGTCTAAGACTAACATGTCTGCAGGTAATACCAAGCTACCAATCTCTACCCCCACTCCCCGGCATATAAAGAAAATAAGTGACCCACTCCCCAGTGGTGAGTCGACACACGTCACGGTGCTCTCTGTTGTGGCTAACAACTCTAAGGACTTCGCAAAATGCGTAGCTATAAAACAATGCATTGCCCCTGTATCAAACAAAACCCGACCCATAGTAACATGGATAGGAAACATACCTTCAATCGCGGGTGGTGCCTGTGGAGCTGCTGCCTGGTGGACGTTATAGACACGTCCATACTGTAATTGCCCCTGCTGCACTGGAGCTGCTAGAATGGCTGGTAGGGCTGGCACCTGGGCTGGAGTTGGGAGGGTAGGTGGAAAAAGTGGTCTCTGTGGCTCATTACGGGCTCCCTGCTGCTGTGGGGCCCTATCGCCCTCTGGGCAATCCTGGCGCCTATGGCCATGTTTACCGCACCCAAAGCATCGGCCTTTGAAGTTACCTCCCCTCTGACCCTGCTATCCACGGTCCTGTTAGCCGTTACCTCCACGCCACTGGCCCTGATGTGCACGCTGTTGGCCCTGCTGGCCCTGCTGCTGGCCCTGTGGTCGGTGTTGGCCCTGATGGCCCTGCCTAAAACCCTCGAATCCCTGCCTAGAATCACCTGAACGGAATCGCTTAGTAGGGTCCCCCTGATGGGAACTCTGCTCGTGCTGACGAGTCTGTCCTTGAGATGGTGCCCCATCGGCACTATTACCCCCGGCCCTGCCCTTCTGGCTGGACTCTCCTGCTCTCTTGCTTCCCTAAAGATGGAAGCGGTGATCCTATAAATGTAACAATGCGGCATTGTGTACATCAGTGAACGTACTCAGGGATAGGTTCCCAATAAGGTGTTGACGGATCCTCCAAGCTAACCCGTCGACAAACAGTATAATCTTCTTGCTCTCAGTAGGTGCCTCATCAGGCACAATGGTGAGAAGTCTCGTGAATTCCTCCTCATACTCAGCTACAGTAAGGTTCTCCTGCTTCAGATTTAGTAATTTCAGCCTCATCTCAGTCTGCACTACGGGTGGAAAATATTTGCGGTCAAACCGCTCCCAGAACAACTGAATAGGGATCGTGTCCCTCTCCTCCAAAGTAGTAGTGGACTCCCACCACTGTAAGGTGGCTCCCACTAGCTTAAAGGAAGCCAATAACTGCTTTTGCACATCAGTGCACTCATACATACGTAGATGCCGATGGATGTCCTTATTCCATTGGCTAACTATAACAATATCGAAGCTACCAGAAAACTCAGGGGGATGCGCTTTCTGAAAAGCATCCTGAACCCTCTCCCATGCATATGGAAGCTGTGCTGGTACTGGCGCCACTGCCTGAACCTGGGGTGGAGCCTGCTGAATCAATGCTATCGCGGCATTCACCGCCTGAGCAACAATGGCGGCTACTTCGTTTGTATTCATTGTACCTGGTACCGGAGCTGCTGGCTGCTCGGCTTGGGCACGCCTATCTTTCGGAGCACGTCTCAGAGGCATCTGAAACGTGAACAAGTTCATTAGTCTACAGTTATCATCAAATCTCAAATAGCTGAAGACTTAAACGTAAAAGCAAGAATACAACAATCCTAAAAATAGGGCTCTATAGCAATAACGTTAAGCTGAAAGCGAAATAAGCCGTACAGATCCTATGGACACTAGAACCTGATGCTCTGATACCACCTGTGACACCCCGCCTAATTAAATACAGGGCGATCACTCCTTTATTAAATTAAATCAAGGTAAACAGTTGGTTCATTTTCAGCATCACAGTCGATAAAAATAATTTTTCCAATTTAATACCCTAAATAATTAAGCTAAGTGTCAAAACATTTTCATACATAACTTTCCAAATTTTATTTAAAGAAAAAGATTTATTTATTTTATTAACAACATTCCAACAATTAAGAATCACATCACAAAAACCTATCGAATGTCCACATACGAAAACTAAAGTCACAAATCCAAACTAAATAAAACCCATAGTAACAATACTGGAAATAACTGAAATAGAAATATCCCAACAATAATGAAATAATGGAAAGGGCGACACATGCCCAATAGATGAGAATGCTAGAAGTGGAGTCAGTAAAGGAAGTCGTCTACGCAAGTGACCTGCAACTCCCACCTAAGCTGCAGCAACTTCCTCTCAAGGGATCCTAAGCAAGACGCCCCTGTGGCTGAGCACCTGAAATATATACATATATATATATAAGAGAGAGAGAGAAAAAGAGACGGGTCAGAGCCCGAAAGTGTGTTTGATTTTAAAATACGTTTAGCAAGTATTTAAATTGATACAGGCCAATGCAACAACATGTTAGAGCGTCACTCCCTTGAGAAATACTCACCTCTCTTCTAATGTGCACACCTATCGCACTAACCTTCCCACGGGTTTATCTTGTCATTTTATCATACTAGCCTTCCCAATAATTTAGCATATCTTAACTTATTCATAAGATTTCCAAAACCGAACAATATTATTGTTTAGAAAGAATACTTGCAATTAGCATCACAACTCTCGTTTTAACTTTTATTAATTTATAAAGTTTCTCAGTAACATATTATACTTTCACAAAACAAGTATTTACTATCTGAATCATCAACCATGTCCTACTTATCAAATCACAGTAGGCAGTTTCGAATTTCCAATTCTCATATATATATTAACTACTCGTATAATATATATAAAATAACAGCACCCCACATAACACTATGGTGCGTGCATACTTCTACTATCCAAAGCCCCATATCACTCCTATTAAGGGGAATACATTCGGAATCACTCTCGAATTGTATTAACATAAATACACAAACAATATTGAGGCGAAGAATAGATTCCAAGTCTCTAAGAGGACGGCACATGCCTGCGTCTCTTAGGACCGTCTGAACTATCACATCGATAGCCTGTACCAAGGATATCTATCTTCTAGGGTACAAGTCAATATCCCCCATAAAGGTCCCATCGAGATAAGACTTGTCCCAGCGCGGTAACCTCAGGGATAGCAAGTAGCGTGGGCATGATTTTCACAAGTATATAATATATGTACACACAATCATATAAATATACCACTTTATCATATTAATATAGGTTCTTCCCGTCACCCATAATTATAACATTTATCCTACATTTCACATTATTATTATTACGTATAAGGTTTCATCTCTAACCTTAACTCGAAGGGTTTTCTCACTTAATACGTGACATTCGTGGACTCTATCCTTCCAAGTAGGAAATTCAGTGTGTATACCTCTATTTACTATCGTAGCTATTCGCCGCAATCTCTCACTTGAAATATGTAGTTTCATCGTTCATTATATAATTATCCCAAAAATAATATTCTCGTCTTATAATAAAGTTCCCAACACTTATTCATATGTCCTACTGGTCTTTCCTATCTCCCAAAACATTTCATTAAGAATACCCAAGAATTATTTCACGATAAATTTAATTTAACTAATTAAACAAGGGAAATAAGAGTTTGCCAGGAGGGGTCGATCGATCGAGGTCTGGGGCTCGATCGATCGAACCTTCGATCGATCGAAGCTTTAGGCTCGATCGATCGATCAAGCAGGTCTGCGAAAATTCTGCAGAATTGCAGTTACGGGTTCTACCAAAATTCTTCATCCAAAACCATGTTTTTCCATTCTAATCGTCCCAAAAATCCTACTACTATCATTATAACAATATACCAGATGTTTTCAACGTAAAGCATGTGTATATCTAACATTAAACATGGATAATTAACCCAAAATCCCATCTAATCATCAAGAACCCTAGAGTTTTTCTTAATCAAGGTTCTAATCTGTTTTTACCAGAAATTCCTTCTCATATATCATCAAAATTTCATGGGATATATTCCTCTACATGGCAAGGGTTCCAGAATTTCCATATAATCAATACTACATGCATTTTCCTAACATAAATTGGGTTTTCTTCCATAGTTTCCATCTCTAATCAATCCTAAATTAATATGAGATTGCACTAATGAAAATACGCAAGTTAAATACTTGCATGGGATTTTCAGAAGTCTGGTTTGTAGATGAATCCGGTGTGGTTGCGTTCCCCTTCTCGCGATCTACGCGTTAGAGGTGGCGGCGGTGCAAACCGGTGACTTTTTGGCCTTGGATTGCCTTGGAGCTCTCTCCTCTCTTCTCCAATGGCCGTCACTTGTGTTCTGAATATTCTAACCCTAGAAGCTAACCTAAATGGCTGATATAGGTTGCTGAATTTCGTGGGTTTAATTACCCAAAAAGGTGAAATGACTAAATTGTCCTCCCGGGGTACCAATTAGGCCTAAAAATGCCCCGAGACCCAAACTAAACCCCCGGGTACACTTTTTTGACTATCTCGACCCTTCCGGACGCGTTGGCGAAAACGACCATACAATCAACTTATAAAATATTCACTTTTTATTTAACAAAATTAATCCTGACGTGACACGGGCACGTCCCGACTTAAATTTCCGAAATAGTCATTTAATTCACTCATGACATTCAATATAACCAATATAATATATTACTTTTCTCATTAGTAATATTCAACAAGTTTCCCATAATTTCTAACTCTCGTCACGTTAATAATTATAACATAATTAATTTTCGAATTTTTATAAAATAAATAATTCACGTTAAATTTAATAAATCCCCAAATTAATATAGCATAAAAATACGGGGTGTTACAAGGAATTCCCTCTTATTTTAGGATTCCTTTACCTATGATCTGGGATGAAACTCCGTAACCAAAAACTACTTTACCTCCAGCAAATCTGGTTTTGTTTAAGAGTTTGGTTTCATCTCCTGTCATATGTTTGGAGCATCCTGAATCTAGGTACCAACCAGATGAAGTGTGTTCAGCCTTTAAGGCAGTGATAACAATGTTACACTTCATTTGGGGTGCAAGATCATCTTTTCTAACCCAAATAGCTCTAGTTTTAATTTTGCGCAAGTTTGCTCTCATTTGATAAAATTTTCGAGAAGCATCTTTTTGTCGAAAAATATTTGGAGCAAAAAACTGATTTTTGTGGAAAGGTTGAGCTTTTGGTTTAGGAAAGTTTCTGGGAGCCTTTCTCTTAAATGAACTCTTAGTTTTGGTCTTTCTATTCCTGTAGTTAGAGTTCTTGTCAGGTTGTCTTGGAAGGACATAATGGTTACGATTTTGCCTAGAATAGTTAAAGTTCTTGTAAACAGGAGTGTTGTACACAGGGGTGTTTAGACGCCTAGAATAACAACCTTCAAAAGAGTGACCATAAACATCACAGTAGGAGCAATAATTATTGCTTGAGGGATGTACTTCCTTAGGAAAACTTCTAAAGATAGGTTTAACAGGATTTTGTTCAGAATTCTTATTCCTAGGAGGTATGGTCTTAAAGGTAGATTCAGCCTTTCTGATCAAAGGACAGACGTATTTAGTCTCAAGTGTACTGTCAGCCTTAGAATTACTAGACTCTCGAATGTCTTTCTGTTGTTCCTTTTGATCAAATTCCTTTTTAATAAAATGAAAATCTGGACATGTTTCGATTGGTCTTTTGCCCCTAGACTCAGACTTAATAGGTTCAAGATTTGTAGTTTGTGGTTTATTCTTAGGGCAGAATCCAATACCGTTTCTATCATCAGAATTGGTCTTGGAGTCAACAACAAAGTCAGTGAAACAATTTGAATTGTTTTCAAACTTAGAAATTTTTTTGAAAATAGTTGCTGTCTTTGTTTTTGCTTCCTCCAGTTCTAATAATGTTCCCTTGTATTTCATTTCCAGGGTTTCATTAGTTTTAGTCAACTCTTTTAATTTTTGATCAAAAGTTTCAATTTCAGATTGATGTGTCAGACACTGGTTAATGTACTCTTCGGCATTCAGCTTCACAATAAGACTTAGATCATCTAATTTCTTAGTCAGGTCTTTAACAGTCTTCTCCAGTTTAGTGCCTTTTTTAAGAGTTTTAGCATACAACGTATGAATATCTAGGAGGTCATCTATGTCTGAGTCGCTAAGTGAAGTGTGTGTAGTGACCCCTAACGATTCAGTTTTAGTACTCACACACCCATTTACATCGTCGTTATCGAGATCACTTTGACTCACACACACGGAATTAATGCTAGCAACATTTTCAGATAACAAGGCATCTAGGCCAGTCAAAGCAGTATTCACAAAAGCAGGAGTAGAAGTATCATTATCACACACAGGCATATCATCATTGTAAATGATCTTAGCAAAAAAGGACATGTAAGGGTCAAGTACATTTGATGAATCAAGTTCCTCTTCATCAGAGTCACTTGAATCATCCCAAGTTTTACAGACATTGGCTCTATTGTGTGTGTTGGTTTTATTCAGATTAACTCTGCAATCATGAGCAATGTGACCTAGTTTCCCAAATCTAAAACATTCAATATTTTTAAGATTTCTATTAGATCTGATGTTGTTGTCCTTAGGATGTTTGTCAAGACCTCTCTCATGAGGTTTGGGATTAGACACAGTTGGATAATTAGGCTTGCCTTGTTTAGATGCCTATTTGTTTCTAAATTTAACAATTTTCTTAAATTGTTTAGACATTAAGGCAATCTGATTATCTAGTTTGTCTATATCACACTCCTCATCAGAGTCACAGTTGGTCAGATTAGTCTCATGTTTAGATATCTTAGAGGAAAAACTCAAGTTAGAGTTGGGCTGTTTTCTTTGAGACTGATTTAATTGTTTCTTAAAGTCTAATTCCATTTCCACAGTCCTAAGTTTGCTACTGAGTAACTCAGGGGTGAGGTTTTGATCACTCATCTCCTCAATAGCATACCTTTTGCTGTCAAACTTTTGTGGTAATGATCTTAGAATTTTAGAAACAATCTCATTCCTATCATATGTAATACCATTATCATGCAACTTAGTAACTATATCAGTTAGGTTCATGTAAAAGTCGTCAAAAGACTCAGAGTCAGAAATAAGTAAAGAGTTGTACTGCTGGGTAAGCATTTGAGTTTTAGCAGCTTTAACTCTGGAGTCTCCTTCATGGGCAGTGATTAATGTGTCCCAAGCTTCCTTAGAAGTGGTACAAGATGAGATTCTCTTGAACTCATACTCATTAATAGACATAAAGATGGCATTCTTGCCTTTATTGTTATTGTGAGAAATTGTTTTCTCTTGGGTAAACTCACTTAAGATTTTCTTTACCCTCTCATCACTTCCTTCAGTGGCTGGTTTAGTAGGATAAGTATATCCATTTTCAATAATGTCCCAGACATCATCTCCTAAAGTCCCTTGGATGAAGGCAACCATTCTTACTTTCCAGTAAGCAAAGTTGTTTCCATCAAAGAGTGGAGGTCTGGACAGATTACCAAACCTTTCATTCTTCTCGTCTATAGTTAGGTTTTTCAGAAAACGATTTCAAAAACACAAGATCTTTTTAAAATAAAAGTTTACAGGGCTCTGATACCAATTGAAAAACGTTGCTAATGCCGTTTAATACAAGATTAAACTGTATAAGCAACTCCGAGATGTTTGTTGAAGAAACCCTTTTATTTTTAAAATAAAAATGATAAACAACAAGATGTGTTTACAAAAACTTATGTACGAGAATAACCAAGACTTTGTAATCAGTTTTAAAACTAAGATAGTTTCAAAAATTCAGCACACTATAGAATGAGATGAGGAGATGAAGACAATTAGAACACACTATTTTTAACGTGGTAAAACCTCTCCCAATAGAGGAAACATCCACGGTGACTTCTAAGTCACAAAAGTAAAAATCCACTAAAAACAAATAGCAGTTACAAACAATACAACATACATGCACACAACTCAGCCTATTCTAAGTTTAGGAATATACCCCACTTGGTGTCCTTCTAACTTCTCTTAGATCTGATTGTTGATGATGTTCTTCCAGTTCGATAACTTCCCCTTTGCTTTAGCTTCCTTGCGTCAACTCAATAATCTTTGATCTTATTCACAACACTTCCAGTGTGGTAGTGTGTTAAGTGTTTGTGATGTGATTCCTATCACCATGCATGAACTCACACACACTTAGTTTTTACAGACAGTCCTAGAAAATTACATATAAAGACTATATGCTGTGATTTTCTTTTCTTTCTTTCTTACAGAACTTGAAACCCTTTTCACCTTTAATTTATCCCAGATTCCACGGATATCTTGCTTCAAAATCGGTCAAGATCTTAATCAATCTCTGTTTTAAAAATATTTTTGAGATTGAAAATCTCCAAGTGAGAATCCAACTAGGTTAAGGTCAAGTTTCATAAGAACAGAAACCATAAAATATTTACAAATCTAAATCAGCAAAGATTTTCACAAAACGAGAAACAAATATGCAGATCTAGTGAAATATAACATGAAAAGTGTAGATCTAAGATTTCTATGATAAAGAAATACAGATCTTCACAAAAATGTTTAAGTTGGTAATAAGATCACAGATCAAGAGGTTACAGCTTCAAATGAACAAACTAGTAACACCACTCTCTCTCAAACACTCAAGGTTGTGTTTGGGGTTTTGTATATACGAAGGTTTGAAGATGATTTGAAGTTGTTTAGGGTTAGGGTTAGGTTTTCTCTAACACATTTCCCTTTCTCTCTCTTCTCTCTTTTCTTTTCTCTCTTCTCTCTCACTTCTCTCTTCTCTTTTTTTTTTCTCTCAATTAGGACCACTGCCAAAAGTTCCCAAAGGTTGAGAATAGGAGGGTTTATATAGGAGCCATAGAGGGTTCTGGATTGATGATCGAAATCAATGGTTGAGATCCAGTCTTCCTTATGTTGACTTGATCCAAGGGTGGTAAAATAGCGGTGGTTAAACTAAATGTCATTGGTCCATAGAGATAGCACAAGGATAGACTTAAAACGCATGCAGGCCATAGATAAGATTTGATCTAACGATCCATAATACACCAGGCAGTTCTCTCACAAAACAAACACAAAATGAGATATCAGGAACGTGACAAGTGTTGGCATTCTATTGGCTTGCAAACGCGCGTCAAAAGTAATTACAAGCAACACCCTGAAGTCTCTAGCGCTTTGATATTCTACCCAATCAAACATTTTAATGAAAAACAAAGTTTTCATAATAGGATTTTAACCCCACAAAGTTTATAAAAACACTTTTTATTTAAGAAATCATTATTTTAAAAATGTTAAAAAATTCCCAAAAATTATTAAAACAACATTTTAAAAGGAATTTAACACACAATCAATTTTAAGCAATATATACACATGTATGCACTTCTAATGTGTGTAGTGTGATTCAATTATACCTTGTTTGGATCATTGAAGAGGATTAGAGAGAATAATTCTGAGGATCTTTGGATTCTAGGTTAGACAACCAACTTTGTCACTATTTCCAAATTAGTTGAACACTTATACAATATAGACTTAAGTAACTCAAAGGTATAAGGTGCTTCAATAGCAGCCAATTGGGACAACCATGATGTTAGGCACCTGGTAATATAGATATAGTAGAAAAGGAAATATTCAAGTAAACGGGTCAGAGCCCGAGTGTAAAATGTTTAAAAAATAGTAAGTGCTTAATTTTTAGAAATTAAGTCGGTATTATATTCCTTTATTTTCTCGGTTCTCACTTGAGATTCTCACCTCTCATCTAGTGTGCATGCCTAACGTACCTTATTAACGTCCTAATTAAGGTTCGTGAATAGTTACACTATCTATTCTTCGTTTCCTGTATTTCCCTTGCAATATTTCATTTAAATAGATATATTCATTTCTCTCCATAATGAACAAGACATTTAAAATTAAGTATTCGCTTAATTAATATAATTTATATTTAATTATTCCTTTTTATCTACTAATTCGCACAGTAGATCACATCAGTGTATATATATATATACAAATACTAATATGACACCTATCAGACACAACTGGGGTGCATGCATACTCTGCCATCATGTCCTAACGCATCAATCACTGCATAACGGACAATTAGTTCGACGGCTCTCCCGAACCATAAATCACTTAACACAAATATTGGAGGCGAGCATATTCCCTAGTTAAATGGGTCACGCACATACCTACGCTCCCATTCAACTGTCGAAACTATCATTTATCACGATAGAATGTACCAAGTTCCTATGCTCAGTGTACAAATCTAAATCCCCCCAAAGTGGGTCCAATCGAGATAAGATTGTGCACAATGCGAAACCTCCACCGTGATAGCAAGTATCGTATGTATGTTATACACATAATCAAAATATAATACAGCTACTTGTCCCACTATATTTATACCAATAGGGTATACACCCAACCCATAACAATTCTCTCGTGTAGTATATTTATACCTCAAATATCCTACGTATCTTTTAGATTATGACTTTACTTTTATTATGAGACTTTTCTCCACACTCAAAGGATATTAATTATATCTCTTAATATTTAAGTAGGCACAAGTCTTCACCCTACTGGTCCATACCATCAAAATCTTTAATTATCTCAATTTGGGTTTATTCTTCGGTACTCACTAGTTTGATGTTAACCCATTATTCCCATTCCTTTATCCCACGAATTAATATTTTTTCGGGTTCTACCTGTCACCCTACTGACCTCTCTTAAGTCCCAAAATATCCAATTAATCATCACAAAAGAATTTTACAAGACAAAATCTATTCAATCCTTACAACAAAATAATTTCTCAAATTCCAGGAGGGGTATCGATCGATCGAAGGGAAGGGTCGATCGATCGATATTCTTGAGTCGATCAATCTATCCATCAGGTATGGGTGATTCTGTATAACTAGCCTACGAGTTTAATCATTTTTAATCCTCAAATCATATGTTTTAAAGTCCCAAACTTCTTATAATTATTTCTACATGATATAACAACATATATAAATGATTTTCATTAATAAAACAATCTTAAATCCTCAAGAAGATTGGATTAAAATGTCAATTCGCAACATTTCCAGAAAACTAAACTGCAATCATATCCATCCCAAAACAAACTAATAAATTCAGATTCTCTTCATCACATGATTCTTATTTCATAAATTATTACTATATGATCGTCCCAGATTAATTCCACACATTTCTTATTCCAAAGGATTGATTTTATATCACAATAATTCATCCTTAAATCATGTAAAAATGTAAGATTCTACAACTATCCTAATATGAAAATAATACATGCTATAATTGCAAAGATTAATCCACTTGCCTCTAATATGCATGTCTGAACCTTTGATGATGATTGTTATTGGTGGTTCTCCTCTTTTCCAGCTAAATTCCAACGGTGTTGGTGGTGGTGGATGTCCTTGTCCTTTGTTTTTCTAGAGGTGACTCTTCTCTTTCAGGAAAACTCTTACTCTCCTCAAATTCTCTCACTCTAATATTTTGGGTGGAATGAAGATGTATCCTAAACACCTTAGACATATAAATAATCAAGTATTTTCGTAGGTATTGTTCACCTTCCACATAAAACGACTAAAATACCCCTCTGGGGTGTCTATTCGGTTCCAACATGTCCCGATACCCAAAACAAACACCCAAGTAGACTTTTTCGACAATAAAAACCCATCCCGACACTTTGGCATAGTCAAAAAACCATTTGGATGTCATTCAAATATTTTAGTTTTACGCCCAACACGACTCACATGGTGTCCCAAAATTGACGTATTTATCTCTTTCGACATTTGATTTAATTTATAATCATAAATAAAGTCATAATCATATAATACTTTTAATTCACTAAGTAGTATTCACATTATTCACACAATAATTTATTCGTGAATAAAATTTATATCAGGATTAATTTAAATCAATTAATCCTAATTTCACCCAATTAATTCCATTTAAAATTATTTAAAATTACGAGGTATTACATACTTCCCCCCTAAGAACATAATTTCATCCCGAAATCAGGAAAAACATACCTGGTAAAAATAACTCTGGGTATTTGTCGCACATATCATTCTCGCGCTCCCATGTAGACTCCTCCACATTATGGTGTGCCCACTAAATGAGAACAAGTGGAACTACTTTAGATCTCAGACGTTTCTCGCTACGGTCAGAAATTGCCACTGGTCGCTCCTCATAAAAACTATCTGGATGCAAATCCACTTCATCCAATGCAATGTGAGTATGATCCAACTCATCTCAGAGATACTGCCTCAGCGATGAAATGTGGAATACATCATGTATCCTATGCAAGTGCTCTGGCAGCCCAAGTCGGTATGCTATAGGCCCAACCCTCTCAATAATAGGAAATGGTCCTACATATCTTGGAGAGAATTTCCCTTTCTTCCAGAATTGTATGATGCCCTTCACAGGAGATACACGCAATAATACTTATTCCCCCACATTAAACTCCCAGAAGGACCTATAGGCATCGGTGTAGCTTTTCTATCTGTCCTGGGCTACCCGAATACGGCTCCTGATCATCTCCATCCTGGCAGACGTGTCCCAAATCACTTTCGGTCCAACTAATTTATTGTCCCCCACTTCTAACCAACACGTAGGAGAACGAAAAGTTCTACCATATAATGCATCAAATGGGGCAATACCAATAGTAAACTGGTAGGAATTATTATATGCGAATTCCACGAGAGGAAGGTACTGCTCCTAACTCCCTCCAAAATCCAGGATGCACATGCGTAACATATCCTCTAACATCTGGTTAATACGCTCGGTGTGCCCATTCATCTACGGGTGATAGGCCGTACTTAATCGAACCTCGATACCCATGGCCTCATGATAACTCTCCCAAAATTTGGAGATAAAAATCTTGTCCCGGTCGGACACACTATTAAGCGGTACCCTATGTAACCTCACTATTTCGGCTATAAAGACCTATGCATACTGTCCCGTCGTAAAATCAGTCTGAATCGACAAGAAATGATCTACCGTAGTTAAACTATCCATAATCACCTAGATAGAATAGTGACCCCTCTCTATAATAGATAACCGTGTGATAAAATACTTGGAAATTCTCTCCCATTTCCACATTGGAATCTCTAGCGGCTGAAGTAACACAGCTGGCTTCTAGTGATCCACCTTAACTAACTGACAGATATCACATTTAGAGACGAACTCAACAATGTCTCTCTTCATGCCACTCCACCAATACTGTTGCCACATATCTTGGTACATCTTATGCCCACTGGGATGTACAAAAAAATGGGATTCGTGCGACTCTGACATTATGGTGTGTCACAATTCATCCCCCTTCGGAATGATCAATCTACCGTTAAAGCGTAAACCTCCCTCAAAACTCACTGAGTAAGAATCTTATCCTTCGACCAAAAGTTATCGAATATTTTACTAAAATAATGGATCCTTAACCTGAGCCTATACTACCCTCGTCATAATATGAGGAGTAATGGTCATAAATGACCGAGCAATGGCATCCTGATGGCCTAGTTCCTTTCATACTACGGCTAGTTCACCCCCAGGCATGAGACTCAACGCATCAGTTACCACGTTAGCCTTCATTGGGTGATAATGTATCTCAAACTGATAGTCCTTCATGAATTCAAGCCACCTACACTGTCGCATATTCAATCTCTAAGTGAACAAATACTACAATGACTTATTATTCGTGAATAATCGAAATTTCTCCCCCAATAAATAATGTCTCCATCTTCGTAGGGAAAATACAACTGCCACAAGTTCCAAGTCAAGGGTAGGGTAGTTCCTCTCATGAGACTTAAGCTTCCTTGATGCATAAGCTATAGACTTATCTTCTTGCTATAATACCCCACCAAGTCCCTGTAATGACACGTCAGTGTATACTAGGTACTCCACTCTTGGCCTGGGCAGTGCTAGTACGGGTGCTAAAGTTAACTTATCTTTCAATTCATCAAAGGCCAACTGACATGCATCATTCGAAACAAACAGTACCCCCTTACGGGTGAGGTTGGTCATCGGACCTGCAATCATTGAGACAACCCTAATGAACCGTCTGTAGTAACCAGCTAGTCCCAAGAAACTGTGAACTTCAGTCAGTGTTGTGGGTTATCTCCACTCCCTCACCACTGAGACCTTGCTAGGATCAGCGGCAATACCCCTTTCTGACACTATATGGCCCATAAACTGCACCTCCTATAGCCAAAATACACACTTTTCAAGCTTGGCATACAACTGATGCTCCCTTAGTGTCTGCAGGATCCTTTGTAAGTGCTCGGTATGATCTTCCTTAGTACAAGAGTAAAGCAGGATATCATTAATAAAAAACAACGACAAACTAGTCTAGGAACTCTATTCATCAAGTCCATAAATACATCTGGTACATTTGTCAACCCAAAAGGCATAACCAGGAATTCATAAGATCCATATCGCATTAGGAAAGTAGTCTTCGAAACATCCTATTCCCTGATCCTCAATTGGTGATATCCGTACCTTAAGTCTATCTTTGAGAAGTATGCAGCTCTACTCAGCTGATTAAACAAGTCATCGATGAGGGGTAATGGATACTTATTATGGATTGTGACTTATTAAGTTCCCGATAATCCACGCACAAACCTAAGGATCCATCCTTCTTCTTCACAAATAGGACTGGGGCACCCCAAGGTGAGGTACTCCGATGGATGAAACCCTATCCCAGCAGCTACTCAATCTGATCCCCAAACTCCCTCATCTTTGCTAAAGACATACATTAAGGGGCACGGGCTATCGGTCGAGTGCTCGGTGTCAAGTCAATTTCAAACTTAATCTCCCTACTCGGCGGTACCCCTGGTATGTCTTAAATTCATCTGCGAACTCCTTAATGATAGGAATCTAATTAAGGGAAATTATAAATCTCGTACAGGTCTTCTCCTTTATGTAATACAAAAGTGTGGACGATCCGCCCTCGGGGCGAGGCATTACCACTACAAACATCTCCTCTCCTGGGATGGAAAATATAATACTCCTACCAAAGCAGTCAATCATGGATCTATAAGCAACAAGCCAATCCATCCCAATGATAGCATCATAAGTGCACATGTCTGACACAAGCATATCAACTGGTAATAATAGACTCCCAATTTCTATACTTACACCCTGGCATATAAAGAAAATAGGCATCCCACTACCCATCAGTGAGTCTATATAAGTAATCGTACTAATGGACGTGTCTAACAATCCTGTGGCCCGTGCAAATTTAGTGTCTATAAATGAATGTGAAGCCCCAGTATTAAATAAAATACGCCCCATAGCCCCAAAAATAGAGAATATACCTTTAATGGTACGAGGTGGCTGTTATACTGCTGCCTGGTGGACATTGTACACATGCCCATATTGTAACTGCCCCTACTATGGTGGGGCGATGGGAGAAGGTAAGGCTGGTACCTACGCTGGTGCTGGAAGGGAAGCTGGGAACATAGGCCTCTGCGGCTCCTGATACGCTCCTTGCTGCTAGGGTACTTTTCCCTTATTTGGGAAATCCTGACTCCAGTGACCCATCTTGCCACAAACGAAACATCTATTGGAAAATCATCCCCTATTACAACCTTGCTTACCTCGTCCTTGCTAACCATTTCCGCCTCTACCTTGTCCCTGTTGTCCCTGGTGAAAATGTCGTTCCGCCTCTACCTTGGCCCTGTTTCCCTTAATGGCCCTGGTGTCCCTGCTGCCCTTGATGGCCCTGCCTATTACCACCCTGTCAAAATGAAAAACTCCCGATTTTAGTCGTTTAGAATAATCCTCCTGCTGCAATTTCTGATCAGTCTGTTCTATTTCCCCTGGGCTGAAGATGATCCACTACCATTATTTCCCCCCCAGTTCGGCCTTGTTGACTAGGCTCAGACCCTTGCTTACTTCCCTTATGAAGATGATGTTATTGGTAATGAAGTAAAGCCACATTTAACACATCGGTATACGTTTATAAAGAAAGATTGCCCAATAAATGCTGGCGGATCCTCCATGTAAGGTCATCTTTGAACATTTGAATCTTCTTCCCTTCAGTAGGTACCTCAGCTGGTACCAAATTTGTTAGCATAGTAAATTCCTCCTCATATTCTGTAAAAAAAATTCCCCTAGGTGAGATCCAAAAGTTTTCTCCTCATCTCGATCAAAATAGTAGAAGGAAAGTATTTGTGGTCAAACCGCTGCCAGAAATCTTGAATTATCATTATATCCCTGTCCTTAGCTGTAGTGGTTGACTCCCACCCCTGAAGATCTACTCCAACCATCTTAAATGTTGCTAAAAGCTACTTTTGAACCTCCGTGCATTCGAACATACGCAGGTGCCGTTAGATATCCTTCTTCCATTGGCTAGCAATCATAACATCGGAATCGTCTTTAAATTCTGGTGGATGATCCTTTTGGAAGGCATCCCTGACACGCTCCCATGTAGTGGAAAAAGCTGGCGCGGGTACTGATGGCACTACTTGTGCAGGTGGTAGTGTTATCTGGATAACCGCTACGGCAATGTTAATGGCCTGAGCAACAATAGTAGCAACTTCTGTTGCATTCATAGTACCCTGGGCTGGAGCAGGCTGTGGGATTGGCACTGGCACTCCGGGGGCTCATCGTTCATGTCGAGGAGGCATCTGAAATGAGGGAGAGATATTTATTAATATTTTAATTATCACCAGAATAGCTGAAGTCGTAAATGCGCAGATATGAATACAACAATCCTAATGATAGGGATTTATATCAAAGGACGCTAAGCAAAAAACATAATAATCCATACAGATCCTAAGGGCACTAGAACCTGATGCTCTGATACCACCTGTAACACCCGCCTAATTAAATACCGGGTGATCAGTCCTTTATTAAATTAAATCAGAGTATCCAGTTGGTTCATTCTCAGCATCACTATCGAAAAATAATTTCTTTTATTAACTCACCTAGTTGTTAATTAAGCTAAGTGTCAAAACCTTTCATTTTTATTTACTTTATTTCAACAGAAGACAAGAATCAAATACCACACCATCACTAAATTAAAATCACGAATATAGATTGACTGAAATAAAAGTTCCAGTTTAATATAATATCACCACAACATCCAAAATAATACAAAGCGTATTAATATAAAACCAATAAAATACTCAGAACTGAAATAGGATAACATAATCTTTGGCAACATGCCCTAAAAGAACCAAGGACTAAGAATATAGGAACCAATGGACTGAGTATGTCTAATCCAAAGTTGCATCTCCAGAACACGTTAAACATCCATCCTCTAACCCGGGCGTCCCTGATACTGGGCACCTGGTAATACAAATATAGTAGAAAAGGAAATATACAAGTAAACGGGTTAGAGCCTGAGTGTAAAATGTTTAAAAAATATCAAGTTCTTAATATTTACAAATTAAGTCGGTATTATATTCCTTTTAGTTTCTCGATTCTCACTTAAGAATCTCACCTCTCATCTAATGTGCACTTCTAATTCACCTTACTAACTTCCTAATCAAGGTTCGTGAATAGTTGCCCTATCTCTTCTTCTTTTCCAGTATTTCCCTCACTATATTTCATTTAAATAGATATATTCATTTCTCTCCATAATGAACTAGATATTTAAAATTAAGTATTCGCTTACTTAATTTATTTTCTATTTTAATATTCCTTTTTATCTACTAATTCGCACAGTAGATCACGTCACAGTAAGTATATATATATACTAATACGACACCTATCGGACATAGTCGGGGTGCATGCATACTCTCCTATCATGTCCTAACACATCAATCACTACATAACGGATAATTGGTTCGGTTGCACTCAGGAACCATAAATCACTTAACACAAATATTTGAGGTGGGTATATTCCCTAGTTAAATGGGTCACACACATACCTACGCTCCCATTCAACTATCAAAACTATCATTTATCACGATAGAATGTACCAAGTTCCTATGCTCAGTGTATGAATCTGAATCCCCCCAAAATGGGTCCAATCGAGATAAGATTGTGCACAACGCGAAACCTCCACCGTGATAACAAGTAGTTTAGAGGCCTTAGAGAGTCCTTTGGATCGCTCTCGAGTCAAGGAGTTGACTTTAGGTCAAATGTGGCTCGGAAGCGCATGTCAGTCCTTTGGACGGGAGCTCATCGGACGCAAACAGATTGTTCGTCCGCATGGTAAGTCAGAATTGTACACGAGGTGGACCGTTGGAAAGTTAAGGAGATATACTTCGACATTCCAAAGAGTTTCACTTAGTTTGGAAAGTTGACATTGGTCAATGAGGGCTCGGATGTTCTCGGTGACCTCTCAGAGTAAAACGACTCGTTCGTCCGCACCGTAGGTCAAAATTGTGCATGGGGCAGATCGTTAGAAAGGATATTCAGTGCCCTTTGGAGATTCAAAGAGCTTTCATTCTAACGAAAGAGTTGACCAGAGTCAAATGGTCTGGGGCCCAGGGGCACCCGATTGTCTCTAGATTGGTACTCGGACTGCGACCTAGGTTTGTAGTGGAAGGGGGAAGTCCTAGGAGTCTAAGAAGGACTTAGAGGATCCTATAATGTGGTTTCTATAGATCCCCTCGATGGGTGGGCATATATTAAGTGATGGCCATCGAATAGACACCACATGATAGAAGGAGGTTAGTTTTTCCAACCTAAGGGATGTGGATGACCAATTCAGAGGGTCGAGGTCAATTCCAAACTAAAAGGAGGTCATGACTAAGGGTCGAGGTCAATTTTAACCTATAAGAGGTGAAAATCGAGGACCGAGGTCAATTATTATCTAATTAAGGTGACAATCCATACCCGAGGTCAATTATGACCTAAAAGAGGTGATAATCGAGAACCGAGGTCAATTATGAAGTAACTAAGGTGATGATCCAGGGCCGAGGTTAATTTTGACCTAAGAGAGGTGACGACCGAGGATCGATGTCAATTCTAACCTAACTAAGGTGACGATCCAAGACTGAGGTCAATTTTCACCTAATTAGGTTGACGATCCAAAACTGAGGTCAATTCTAACCTAAAAGAGGTAACGACCGAGGATCGATGTCAATTATGACCTAATTATGGTGATGGCCCAAGATCGAGGTCAATTCTGACCAAAGAGAGGTGACGATCGAGGATAGAGATCAATTATGACCTAACTAAGGTGATGATCTAAGACCAAGGTCAATTATAACCTAAAAGAGGTGATAATCAAGGACCGAGTTCAATTCTGACCTAACAAAGGTGATGATCCAGGACCGAGGTCAATTCTGACCTAAAAGAGGTAACGAGCAAGGATCGAGGTCAATTCTGACCTAACTAAGGCGACGATCGAAGTCTGAGGTCAATTATAACCTAAGAGAGATGATAAACGAGGACTGAGGTCAATTCTGACCTAACTAAGGTGACAATCCAAGACCGAGGTCAATTCTGAACTAAGAGAGGTGACGAGTGAGGATCGAGGTCAATTCTGACCTAACTAAGGTGACGATCCAAGACCGAGGTCAATTCTGACCTAAAAGAGGTGACGACCGAGGATAGAGGTCAATTCTAACCTAATTAAGGTAACGATCCAAGACCGAGGTGAATTCTAAACTAAGAGAGGTGACGACTGAGGATTGAGTTCAATTTTGACCTAACTAAGGTGACGATCTAGGACCGAGGACAATTCTAATCTAAGAGAGGTGACAACCGAGGATTGAGGTCAAGTCTATCCTAACTAGGTGACGACCCAAGATCCAGGTGAATTCTGACCTAAAAGAGGTGATGATTGAGGACTGAGGTCAATTCTGACCTAACTAAGGTGATGATCCAAGACCGAGGTCAATTCTTACCTAAGAGAGGTGACGACCGAGGATCGAGTTCAATTCTGACCTAACTAAGGTGAAGTTCTATGATCGAGGTCAATTATGACCTAAAAGACATGACGACTGAGGATCGAGCTCAATTCTAACCTAACTAAGGTGACGATCTAAGACTGAGGTCAATTTTGATCTAAGAGAGGTGACGACCGAGGATCGAGGTCAATTCTGACCTAAATAAGGTGACGATCCAAGACCGAGGTCAATTTGACCTAAAAGATGTGACGACCAAGGATTGAGGTTAATTCTGGCCTAACTAAGGTGATGATTTAAGACCGAGGTCAATTCTGACCTAAGAGAGGTGACGACCGAGGAACGAGGTCAGTTATAACCTAACTAAGGTGACGATCAAACATCGAGGTCAATTTTGATCTAGAAGAGGTGATGACCGAGGTCAATTCTGACCTAACTAGGGTGAGATCCAAGACCAAGGTAAATTTTTCCCTAAGAGAGGTGACGATCGAGTACCGATGTCAATTATGACCTAACTAAGGTGACGATCCAAGATTGAGGTCAATTCTGACCTAAAAGAGGTGACGACCGAGGACTGAGGTCTATTCTCACCTAACTAAGGTGACAATCCTGGATTGAGGTCAATTTTGAGCAAAGAGAGGTGACAACCGAGGATCAAGGTCAATTCTGACCTAACTAAGGTGGAGATCTAAGACCAAGTTCAATTCTAACCTAAAAGAGGTGTACTTTTCCTTTGGGAAATTTGGGGATTCCACTGGGAATGAGGATTGTATTTTAGGTTCCGCTGGGGAATACTGAATAACCCGGGGATTTTGCATCTGGGGAAAGTTTGGACTGTCTTTTGGAGACATTGCTGGGGAGAATGATTCTCTAGAATTGTGCTAGGGGTGTAAAAAATGTTTTCCTTTGTGAACCAGGTGCTAAAATGTCTTACTCTGTTGGGGAATTTTGTCGGATGTTTTGATGGAGGAGGTCCAATTGGCAATCGAAGAAGAACATTTCTCTGGAGGTAGTACATCTGGTCTTGAATGGTCTGACGAGCGCATGGGTAAGCATTCCTTTTATCCTTGAAATTGTTATTTTCCTTTGATGCCATTTTATTGATACCGATCTTTCGCTTTGGATGGGGATTTTAAGGTGACCTTTTATCCCCGGGGGACGATTATTCAGCACACTGGGGTAACTGGGGGAATGTGCGGCTGTGATAGTGGATGACGCTTGAGATGGGTACATCTGGTACCGAGGAGAGAGGGTTATGGAAAAGATGAGGAGACATCCACTTTTGGTTCTTTCCTTTCTGATTTCTTGCAGATTTATTACTGACGATGGGAGCTTAGCATTTGCATGCTTGATGTAGTGGCTGCACCTGAAAAGAGACTCAAAAATGCAAAAAGATATGCACATTGTATTTTACTATCTTGATTTAGTGGCTTACTCTACATGCACTTTAGTTTACTGCTGAGTTTTATTTTGAGAAATAGTAGAAAGATCGTGTTTTTTGGAAATTTTTGATTATGTTTGAGTAAAAAAAATGGCCTCGGCGGCTAGGATGAAAAGGAGCTTCCATTTTGAGAAAAAACTTTTTTTGAAATTTTTGAGTGAAGGAAGTCATTAGTGGCTCCTTCATTGGCTACGGGAAGAATGATTTCCTTTCCGATGGTTTTATAGTCTGTGCGTTCACAGGATGTAGGTGATGCAGGATATGTCGGGGCCGTCATCCTAGGCATTATTTCAAAAGTTCTGTTAGTGACTGAGGAGATGCTGGTGGACCCCAACTGGATGCTATTGTTTCTTAGATGTCGTACCATCGCAATTATGCAGCGGTGATATTAGCGGAGACCTTAAATGGCCTGGATGCCTGGCGAGAGGGTCGCTCTGACTTTCTGAGGGGTAGCCCTGTAATGCTGTTTATGTGGTTGTCAAAGAGATTTTGTATGGAGGTCCCACATGAGTATCCTTTGTTCGCGGGGCCAAACTTCTTCTCGCGCTATTTTATTAGCATAAGCCTGGACATTGAGAGTTGGGGGAACTGGTTTGTAGAGCACGGGGCGGTAGGCTTACGCTGGCCTGTGCCTTGGTGGGGGGAGCTATTTTCCATTATGGAGCTTGGATAATACATGTACGTCATATTGGTTGAGCTTAGGCAGACCTCTTTCTACTTTCCCTAGCGGTTGCTACGCCAATATGGTTGGGAGAAAATTGTGCCACGGTGGACACCAAACTTATTTCCTATGGAGGGTCTGATAGAGTGTATGCTCATGTGGCTTGGTTCTCTATAGAAGAATCGTCATTCATCGACCCATCTTTCTCAGTCTACTGGGAGAGTCTGGTATATCTTTGAGGACTACATGAAGCGGTTATGGAAGAAGGTAGTGGCCAGGATATTGGCTGTGGAGAATGGTCAGAGGTGGTTTGCCATATCTGACACCATGGAGGGAGGTGTTGTCGTCTACCCCAAGTTGGTTCAGGCTTATTGCTCCATGGAGCATCTGCAATACTCCATTCATGCAGGGGAGTCTTGGGGAGTCCAGGATTCAGGTGATGATGGTGTTGGTTCCTCTGGCAGTTGTGGGTAGGGTTTTGTGAAGCTTCTTGTAAAAGGTGTTGTTTTATGTTTTGTGGGAATAATTGGGGTGATTTTCAGGAGTAGTGTGGCTTGTTATTATCTGGGGTTCTTTTTAGTAGGTGTAGTGTTGGCAAGGGAAGTTATTTGACTCCTTATTTCTATGTAATCGTGTAAAAATTTTAGATAATGAAATAAATAAGTTTTGATCACCTATTTGTGCCTTCTGGTGAATTTTTTGCATTTTGAATTATCTATACCAATCACTAAGTTATACATAATCCTTTTTTTGCATGTATACGTTAAACTGAACTGTCATTTTCGAGGATAAGAAAATAATAGCATTTTGTGAAAAAGAAGGGCGTTAGGCTCATGTGAAGCAAATGAGCTGTCTACGTACCTATGAGGGTTTTGAAAAAAATTTGAAATTCATTTTTGAAAATGTTTTTAGAGGATCACGTCCACGTAGTTCTGGATAGCGGAAATGGAGATTTTTTTTAGAATAGAAGGAAGATGAGAAGAGTCGTAGTGCGTCGAGATTTCAGACTAGGGGTAGAATTTCTTCAGACGGTCCAGGTTGACTAGGCGTGCCATTTCTTCCCTGTCAGGGTCGGTGAGCATAGCAGTGCCGCCCGACAAGATCTTTTTCAAAATATAGGGGGCGCTCCAATTGGGCTTAAATTTCCCTCTAGAGTCCTAGATAGGCTCTACTATTTCTTTGAGGGCTAAATCCCACTTCCGGACACCGCGGTCCTTGATTCTTATTGAAAGATCATGCTACATGATGATGGTACCCTTGTATTTGATATAGATCTTTTAACCTCCTTTCATCTAGGAGGGTCAGCTCGTCAAGACGACTTTGGTACTAGTCTTCTTTGCTAACCTTGATTTTAAGCATGACATCCAACGAGGGTATTTCTAGCTCCATGGGAAGGATTACTTCCACATCGTAGACTAGAGAGTAAGGGGTAGCCCCAGTAGAGGTTCGGACTGATGTGCGGTAGCCTCAGAGGGCGTAAGGGATCCTATCATCCAAATCAGGATAACTCATGGTCATTGTGCTGATGATGGCTTTGAGATTCTTATTAGCTGCTTCAACTTCTCTGTTGGTTTAAGGTTGGTATGGAGAGGATTTATGTCTCTGAATTCCATACTCGTCGACCACTTCCATAACCTCTGCCTAAAAAAGTAACCCATTGTCTGATACCAACTCCTATGGGACCCCATATTGGCAGATGATGTTTTTCTGGATGAATTTGGCCACTTTCTTGTCATTCAGAACTGCATATGACTCGACTTTAACCCATTTGGTAAAGTAGTTAATAGAGAATAGGATGAACACATGCCCATTGGATGCCTTCGGTGTGACTTTCCCTATAATGTTGATGCCCTATGTGGAAAACGGCCAGGGAGAAGTCATGTTGTACAGTTCTCGTGGAGGCAGATGCTGTAAGTTAGAGAATTATTGGCATTTGAGACATCATTGCACGTAGGTTATGCAGTCATGTACCATGGTAGTCCAGTAGTATCCCTGTCAAATGATCTCTTTGGCGAGCATATAATCGAGCATGTGGGATCCGCATTCCCTATTGTGAATTTTTTGCATCATCTCTTCAACTTCATCCCTTGTGATGCAGTGCAAATGGGTTTCATCGAAGTTTCTCTTAAACAGTCCTCTATTATAAACAATGTACTGGGCGGCCAGTATGTGGAGAGTTGCTTGGTATTTCTTATCGGCTCCTTAGGGATACCTACCTTATCGAAGGAGCCACCAAATATCATAATACCAACAGTCAGCTATTTCAGATTCTTCCTTTGTGCAAAGATCGACATGGTAGCTGTGGATTGGTTTATCTTATTTTTGGATAAGAAAGGGAGCCATGGTTATTCCTTCGGGAATGTTAATCATGCAGGCTAAGGTGACAAGGGCATCAGGTAGGTTGTTTTTTTCTCGGGGCAGGTAGTGGAAGGTGATTTCTTGGAATTAGGATGCCATTTATTTAAGGTGGGCATAAAAGGGTAAGAGTTTCTCATCCTTGACCTTCCATTTCCTGAGTACTTAACCATTGATGAGGGTTGAATCCCCGTAAACATCGAGGTATCGAACTCCTTTCTTGAGGGTAACTTTAAGGCCTACCATACACTCCTGGTATTTAGTCATGTTATTAGTGCAGGGGAAATTCAATTTAATGGCAATGGGAGTGTGGGAGTCATCAGGGGCAATTAGGGGAATCCCAATGCCATATCCTTTTTTGGTGGCAGCGTCGTCAAAGAACATTTTCCATCAAAGATCTTCGTGGGAGGCGTAAAGGATATTCTCTTCTACAAATTCAGAAATCAAGACATCGGCCTCTTCCATAGGGTAGTCAACAAGGTAGTCAGAAATGGATCTTCCTTTCATGGATTTCTGTGTGACATAAGTGATATAAAACTTGTTAAGAAGCATCAACCATTGATCTATTCAACTGGATATGGCGAGCTTCTCGAGTAGTTATTTAATGGGATCCATCCGGGATACGAGTCTGATGAGGAAGGTAAGCATGTAGTGCCGTAACTTTTAGGTAACCCAGATAAGAACGACACATGTCTTCTCCAAGGCAGTGTAGTTAACTTCATAATCCGCCAATTTCTGATTGACATAGTAAATGGCTTTCTCCTTGCATATTTCTTCAAGTTATTAGGCTACCAAATCCCCGATTGCAGTATCGATCATGATTAGGTATAGGAGTAAGGGACGACCAGGTTGCGGTGGCATGAGCACCGGAGGTCGGGGTTAGGTATTGCTTGATTCAGTCGAAGGCTTCTTGACAATATTCATTCCAAACCTTTTTTGAATCCTTTCGGAGGAGTTTGAAGATGGGTTCACAGATGGAAGTCAATTGGCTGATGAACCGACTGATGTACTGTAATTTTCCTAGGAATCCTCGGACATCTTTCTCTGTTAGGGGAGGTGGCATCTCATGTATGGCTTTTATCTTGGTAGGATCTTCGTCTATCCCTTTCTCACTCATCATGAATCCTAAGAGTTTCCATATGGTAACGCCAAAGACACATTTCTGTGGGTTAAGCCGTATTTGGTACTATAGCAATCATTCAAAGAATTTTTGGAGCTCGAGAATATGACCCTCTTTAGTCTTGGACTTGATAATCATGCCATCCACACAAACCTAGACTTCCTTGTGTATCAGATAATGCAAAATGGTTGTGGTAGCCCTTTGGTAGGTAGCCCCTGCATTTTTTAGACCAAATGGCATGATAGTATAGCAAAAGGTTCCCCAAGGGGTGATTAATAAAATTTTCTCTTGATGACCAGGGTGATCTTGATCTAGTTATATCCGAAAAATCCATCAATGAATGAATTGAGAGCATGGCTAGCTGTATTATCCACAATCATATCGATGTTGGGTAGAGGGTAATCATCCTTTGGAGAGGCCTTGTTCAAGTCTCGATAGCCGACACACATTCTGACCTTTCCTCCTGATTTTGCATAGGTACGATATTGGCTAGCCGTGTGGGATATTTAATCACATGAATCAATCCCACATTCAGTTTCTTGACTACTTATTCTTTTACTTTGAGTGACCATTCGGTGCGGAGCTTTCAAAGCTTTTGTTTGACTAGGTTACATTCCGAGAGAGTTGGTATCTCATGCTGTGCTATCTCTAGGTCAATATTTAACGTATCATCGTAGGACCATGTGAAGACATCCATGAACTCCTTTAGTATCTCTTCTATTTGCATGTCCTCGTGCTCATTAAGGGTAGCCCCTATCCTAATCTTGCGCATTTGGCTACTAGAACCGATATTAATAACAATAGTTTCATCTTCATTAACTTGAACGTGATTAAGTTGTTTATTATTAACCTTATTTAGATCAGTTAAGAATTGTTCATTTGCAAAGTCATATAAATCAAGAGTTCGATTATAATCAAGACAATTAATGTAAGGCACAACAAGATACTCAAAATCTTTGTTTATTTCATTGATAGGAAAAACAACATTGAGAACCTCATCAAAAGAGGTATCGATTACATCAGAGTGAGAGGAAACAACTATAGGGGAAGGAGTTAAACATCAGGGTTAGGTTGAATATCAACAGGTGGCATGAGTGCAACATGCCAGTTCAGAATAGGTGTATCAACATCTTTTATGACGTAGGATGTATTAGATGATGTAGTTCCTGAGTGGATAATGCAGAGTGTCAGCCCCAGTATCTGCAAGTTGAAAGAGTCCTCGGAGTCGCTGTCCTCAGAATCCTCGATATCAGCTATGGTCTCCTCAGTGAGTGGTTGCACACAGTGTTGGGAACCTTCGACTCCCAAGTATCTGTCTTGAAAAAATATCTCCATTCCTGGTTTCATCCATTTATATAAAGGGTATACCAAGGTTTAGGGAAGCCGCAGAAGGGGAAATATTCACCCTCTCTGATGAATCTTCCATTTAGAGAATCTCCGAGGATAGTTCTGGCTCATTCTAAATTTCTCTTTAGTCGAGGATGATGGATTAATCTGATTTCTTCTTCTTATGGTTGGTAGCCTAAGCTACAAGGAGGAAAGGCCTTTTTCAACACAATAGGTTCAGTTATCCCTTGTTGTCTTTGCCCTATCCCCAATCCGATCATGAAGTGCATATTCTTGAACATTTGGATTACATTGATGTTTCCATGAGGGTCATATTCTGGACAAACCCTATCTTTGAACTCGTCCCCTACTAGGAGTAGGATTGGTTCAACCTGAAAGCCTGATAGTTGCATATCGTTCACCCTGTGTTATATCTTGAGCATCGGATTACTGGTGCTTGCATTCTCGGTGTTGTCACTGTCTCCCAAGATAGTGATAACTTATCCATTGACAAAGAACTTCAATTTATGATAAAGGGAATAAGACACCCCTTTGATGCTATGGAGACACGGTCGTTCGAGCAGCAGATTGAAATAGGTTGGGATGTCGATGACTTGGAATTCAATAATAGGATTTATAAAGACATCCCCTCTTGTAAGCTTGATAGATCCCATTACTTCTCAGCGGGTGTTGTCGTAGGCACACACATCAGCAGAGGTTGGATCAACGTCGCTCGCTTTCAGTCCCAAATAATTGAGGTTCTTAATGGGTAAACATTCAGAGCAGATCCATTATCGATGAGTGAGAAGGGAACCATTTTCCCCATGGATTCGACAGAGATATTGAGAGCATGACTGCGGTTAGGATCATTCCTAGGGATTTCCTCTTCAGAAAAGGATAGCATTCGAATAGAGGTCAAGGATCCAACTAGGTTCACTGCTTCTTCTGGTGTACTTGAGGGAGGAACTGTGGGTCCTGTGGGTAGCTTGATTAGGGCATTTTGGTGCAGTTGGGAAGACATGAAAAGTCCCCATAGAGTGATGTTAGCTTGAGTTTTCTTTAGTTGATCAAGGACCTTGCCTTCTTTAAGGGTCATTTCTGGCATAGGGATATTCTCGGCACCTTTCCCTTTATCACTTGTTGATGGTTGCAAGCTTGGATTTTGGTAATATCTCCCCAACCTAGTCATGTGGTTCATAGAAGAGGGGAAAAATAGAAACACTGTTTCTTCATCTATGTCGGGTTGCTCAGCTACCTGGTTGATCTCTCCTAGCAGCCCCTCAAATGATTTCATTTCGCATAGATTGGCTATTAGACTAGTCTTTCTTGAATTTCGATCTTCATCTGAATCTTCATAATCATCTCCCCATTCGGCGGCAACGATATTATCTTTCCATGAAAATTCAATACACTCTACAACTTCTATGGCCTCTTCGAATAATTCCTCCCATTTAGTAGGGAAATGTGAAACTGGGGGGACCAGGGGCCTTTGTAATTTCAAAGCATCAAGCATCTCAGATATGCTACAAATATCACTAGTCTATCGAAATAAATATTCCATGATCTGGACAAAGTCATCAAGACTGACTTCATGGGTTGTCGCTACGTAGTTGTCTAATTCTCGAGCCCATTTTTGAGCTTCTAAGAATAACCCACTAAATCATTGATAGTCAATGGTCATTTGGGAGGGAAATTTTAGCCCAAACTCTAGCAGTTGGTTCAGCACTTCTGCTAATTCCATATTTTTACCTCCAGAATGGGTGTGGATGGCAATGCAGGCTCTGGTGAGGAGTGATAAGGTTTGATCGGCAAGGTTGGTAGGGTGTAAGAGGAAACATGGGCATGTTTGGAGAGGTTTAGGAGAGTATATGGGTATGACTGGTGATTTACTTAGTATGATTTAGGGAGATGGGTTAAGTTCCGAGTCTTCTTCTAGAATGATGGAGTTTGAGTACTTGGGAGTGGATTATGGGTAGTGATTGGCTTAGGATTAGCTGGTGGGACGATGATACCCTGGTCAATCAGGATTTGGATTATGTTTCGTACATGGAAACATTGGTCGGTGGTATGGCCAGCAGTTTGGTGATAGTCACAATGGGCATCAGGTATAAATTCTTTTGAAGTGAATTTGGTAACGGATGAGGGTCTAAGGGTTTAATCAGGTTTTGGTCAAAGAGATCCTGGTAGACTTTGGAGAGAAGAGCGTGCATCTTGGTATATTCTGTTCTGATTGGGTTTAGGAAGCTTTTTGGTGCCCGTGAAGCGGTAGGCTGAGAGATATTGTTGATAGTAGAGACTGTGATACTAGCAAGCTTTTCAAATTTCTTAGGAGCAAGCTATCTCGAGATTTTTTTTCGGTTCAACTTCTGTCTTGGCAAGACCTTCTTCGACTTCTACTCTTGCTTCTCGCAGGGCTCGAAAGTGAGGGTAATATTGTCCTCCCATTATTTCTCGAACATGGGGTAGGAAGTTTTTCTTTATAATTCTGACTTGTTATTCTTCGAAAGGCCGATTGGTCATGCTAGATGTTTTTTCTCTCCATCTTGCTATGAAGTTACTGACTGATTCTCCGAAATTCTGTTTGAGTAGATCTAAGTCACAGCGGGTAACCTCTAGCTCCTCGTTATACTTGTACTATGACATGAACTCACAGGAAACATCTTCCCAACTACGGATTCTGGATTCTTCAAGGGATAGGAACCAACGGAGGGCACTATCTTTTAAAGTATGCTGGAACATTTGAGCCATTTTTTTTAAATCCCCTAGGAGAGTCATGGCTCGGTGATAGCTATGCAGATGAACGATCGGGGGTCCACAACTTCCAAACTTCTCGATATTGGCCATTTTGATTTTTTTTGGTAACTTGGCTTTAGGATAGGGAGACATGTGGGTGTATTCCATGTAATTCCCAGAGATTCTAACTTAGTTAAATTTATTAGTTAGCATCTTTAGGTCTTCCTTGACCTTGTTAAGTTCTTCCTCTTTCACATCAATAGTTATGAGTAAATTAGCCCCAGTCTGAGAAAGGTTTGGCATAGGAAGCTGGGCTGGTGGTGGCCCATTAGCAGGAGGAGCACGTAGAGCATGATGGTATTCTTTAAAAACCCAGATAGGCTCTGGTGCAGGCGGACCCATTGCCCGGGGGGAAAATAACCTCAGGATCCTCAGGGATAGGGACCCAGTTTCTTTGCATCTCATGAACATAGGTTTGAAGATTGTCAATTTTGGCAGTGAGATGAGCCAGAACCATCAACAAATTTGACTGTATATTCAGCACTTGATCCATGTTCTCCATGGAAGGCGGGTGAGTCTCAGACTCAGAGAAAGTAAAGGGACTGACAGAACTTCGGGGTGGTTTGACTGAAGATCGAAGCCAATAGGGAGCCAGACCAAGGGTATGTGATTGACCTGAGAAGTTCAAATATTTGGAATTTATTTCCGAAAAAGGGAAAGGGAAATTCGCTATTTTTAGGAAAAAAAGGAGGAAGATATTTTTGACATTTTTGGAAAAGATGAGAACAAAAATGTGTTTGGTATTTTTAATAAAAGAGGAAAAAAAAATTTGGACGCTCTTTGGGAAAAAGATAGAGGAAAAGACTAGAGATGGGTCTCAGCATGATTATTATTTTTATTAGGTTCCCACTTGTATTAAGTTCTCCTAAATGCAAAATGAAATGTCAAACGAGACCCGTGCCTAGAAAAATATGATTTGCAACATATGTAAAGCTATGGTTGGACTTGTAACCAAGCTCACGGGCAGGGTCCCGTTTGAAAAATTATGCAAAAATTTGGGCGGCAGGATGACCCAAAATTTTGGCAGAGTTTCGAGTCTAAACCGACAATCTAACATGTATGTCCTAGGCTTAACACCTACATGTGGGTATGCAGTTGGTTAGGTGAATTGGAAGGGGTCCCCCCTTTGGCTTTACTTCCACGATATACGTCTTTCTTTTGAGATATACCTGAGTGTACATGAATTGCTTCACTATATTCCTCATGTGGACAGTAAGTGTGAGAACGAATTAGATATACTTAATGTATGTGAATGAGTTCCCTGCGATATACCTCCATTCATGACTTCAGTCAAGCGATACGATGAGGGGGAGTCGTTCGATATACGTCGAAGGTACTTGGACAATGGAAGATGAGAGTCATATCGCTTAGGCTAACTGCGCCCTGTCGGACCAGCGCCCATCACGAAGTGACTCTCCAGGTACGGGACAAAATTTGGTATATAACAATGCTCTTGGGTGATGTCGTGTGAATCATGCATGATTCTCTTATTAGTATCTTATGGTGAGAGTATATTTCTTGATCATGCCAAACAGGGAGCAAAGTACAACTACCAATAGTATACTAAGCACGGATAAGTGGTGTGTGCAACATGTGGATATATGTGATCCTAGGTGCACGTGGTGTGAAGTGTAGATGGAGAATCTTCTACAAGTGTGTGAATAGTAGTATAAGCATGAGGTACACGTGAATAATAAAGGGGGAAATTCAAATAGGGGAATATACAAGAAAATAAAACACCCATGTGAATAGAGTCTAGACCTCTTAAAAATAGTACCCAGGGGAGTCGCCACTGTGGCCATCGCAATCGGCACGACGTTCGTTCTGGTGTAAAGGAGAAAGAGGATCCCCCGAGGAATAAACTACGTCTCAGTCTCACACCCTTTTCTTCAAAAAAGGGGTTGCGGCTGTCGTCGGTATGGGGTGAATGTAAAGCAATAGAGTCGCCAGCCTATTTTGCTCAAAACAGGCAAAAGAATATGTTGCCACTTTCAAGAGAGCGACATCAAGGACAAAAATTGATGCATGTGAAACCAATAGATCGGAGGTCCGGGGGCTAATTTATGGAATGGGAAGGTGTTAGGCATTCATCCCGCCCTTTCGATCTCTCATGGGAAAATGTTAATATTTCCCTTTTTATCCCCATGAAGTGTATGCATGTGTTTATATAATGGATATTGGAATCATTCAACCCATACCATGGAAAATATAGGGTGAGGTCATCCATAGGAATACTCCAAAATAATAATAAATGTAGAAGCTAGAATATGAGTGTTCATCGAGATATTGATTGTTATGGGGAAACGATAATATATGTGGGATGAAGAGCGAACAAGAATATTATATGAATATGTATGATAAAAATGAGGGATTTGAGAAATTTGGAAAATCCAGAGAAGCTGAAAAATTGAAAAGTTGGACTCGAGTCTCGAATTTTAATCTGAGACGCCTACATAGCCTATAAAGGCATCAAAGTCCACATAGTTCGAATGTAGAACAGGGGTGGGGTTTATCCCATAGATTCGAACGGAATTTTATTAGGTGTGTGTGTGTGTTGAAAATGTGTTTCTAGTTTTGGAAAAAGTGTGGTGGATAATTCCGTTCGAAATTTACGAGTGTAACCCTCTTTTATTTGTTTTTGTTTTTTTATGAAAAATAGAGTTTGTGCAATATACTAATAAAAGTGTAGATGTTAATATGTATGAACTAGAATGAAACAAGATTATGAATCTGAAGTAAGTTATGCAAAACAAGAGATTTGAAAGAGAGGGAGAAGGAATTAGACCTTCTTTTGAAGCTTGAGATTCGATCTTTGATTAACTCCTTTGAATGTTGATGGATGTTGATGAGAGAGAATGATATTTTCCATATTGGGTGTGAAAAGGATGGGTATTTAGTCTTGAATAGTATTTCTCATAGGGAACTCCGCTGACCTCGAGAGAATGTTGTTGAGATCACTGATGCTGGTGGGTTTTGGCTGATCCTTAGGAATGAGGTCATGGCCCTTATTTATAAGGTTAGGGGGTTCCGATCGACAAATCACCCTTGACACTGTGCCGATAGGCAGGGTTCAGGACCTGCCATTTGGCAGCCGCGTGTGAACTTTTTCTGGAAAAATGACTGTAGAGTAAAAATCATTAGAAAGGTACTTTAGAGTCCTTCGAAAGCCCTTTGGACAGCTACTGGGTCCGAGATTTGACTTTGGATCAAATGTGGCTCGAAAGCACATGTCGATCCTTTGGACGGGAGCTCGTTGGACACAAACAGATCGTTCGTCCGGATGGTAAGTCAAAATTGCGCACGGGGCGGATTGTTCGAAAGGTAAGTATATGTACTTCGACATTCCAAAGAGTTTAACTCGGTTTGGAAAGTTGACCTTGGTCAATCGCGGCTCGAAAGCGCCCGGTGACCTCTTAGAGTAAAATGGCTCGTTCGTCCGCACCGTAGGTCAAAATTATGCACGGGGCAGATCGTTAAAAAGGGTATTCAGTACCCTTCAGAGATTCAAAGAGCTTTTGCTCTGATGAAAGAGTTGACTGGAGTCAAATGGGGCCCGGGGGTGCCCGATGGTCTCTAGATCGGTACTCAAAGTGCGACCTAGGTTTGCGGTGGAAGGGGAAGTGCTAGGAGTCTAAGGAGAGACTTAGAGGGTCTAAGATTATGGTGCGTACAGGAGGCATGTGTGAATTTCATTAAGAGTAATTTTGTTAAACCAAATAGATCTTACTTATGATTGTGGCTTTGAACTAAGTACTTATTGTTCTCTCTTTGTAAAATATTATCTTGTAAAAGTTTGTTACTTGGACATGAATGCGTGAAATTATGGATCCCTAAGCATGCTTAATCCAAAACATCATAAAAATCTCTCGTTTTCATAATTTCTTGATCCCAGGTAGTAATTATAATATTTAATCACATAAAGCATATCTAAATTACTATAGGTAACAATAGGTTGTAAAATTATGTAATACACGCAACAAATCTATTTGAAAAATTGATGGAAATCAGAGGGATTCTACAAATCGATTATGAGTGAACTTTAACCTGATAGTTCATTGTCATTTAACGAAGCACATTCTCTTATGGTTGTCTTCAACATTATTTTTTCATTAAGTTTCATGAAACCTCTGAGATAGTGTGTTATTTAGACTTAACCCCAAGATGTTAACCCCTCATGTTCATTTCCTTCCCCAAAACTAAAAACCCTAAGCCTAAATTAAAAGGGCTACATTGAAAATCAAAACAAAACAACATAAATTCATTTAGTTATTTCAAAAAGTCATGGAAACCATAGAGATTATACAAATCAAATATGAGTGAACTTTAACATGCAAGTTCATTGACATTTAATGAAGAACATATACATTTTGTAGTATTCAATATTTTCTTCAGTAAGTTTCATGAACCCTTTTAGGTAATTCATTATATAGACTTAGCCCTAAGATCTTAACCCTCATATTCATCTCCTTCACCAAAACTAAAAAACACTAAATCTAAATTAAAAGAATTACAAGTAAAATAAAAACAAAACAACAAAAACCCATTTACATCAAACAAGATCAAATTAATCAAAATGTAAGGACATTGTTAATCACTTTTAATATGTCGTATACCACTACAAGTTTGTCGAAGCTGATAAGCACCCAAAAGTGTATATTTTATACCCCGAATAGATGCATTTTAGTCGCTCGTTTTAATTAAAATTGGCCTTATGTTCGTATTTTATCATTTTGCAGGTCCATATGCAGTTGCGGTACAAATAATATTAAATCAATACAATTGCGACTCAATAGCGGTCAAAAGCTTGCAACAAAGAAATCAAGGAGATCGCGAAGTCTGGAGTCCAATCTAAGCTTGCCCCGATGTGATTCGATGCCCTGAAACAGTCTCGTAACCAAAACCTAAGCCTACACCGAGCCCAGACCATTCCCTGAGCCCCGTGTGTGTTGAGTTTGTACCTTTATTATTTTTCTAGATTTTTATTTTTAGTCGTTTTATTTTTAGGATTTATTTTAGATTTTTTTAGGATTTATTTTCTATTTTTCTATTTCTATATTTTGATTTTGATTTTTATTATTTTTTAATTTTTAATCTTTATATTATTAGGATTAAATTTTTAGGAATTTATTTTTTAGTTTTATTAGATTTTATTTTATATATTTTTATTTATTTATTTATTAGGATTATATTTTTTTGTCTTAATAGAGTTTTATTTTATTTTCATTTTTTATTTAGTTTGAGATGTTAGTTTTTTTAGTCTATTTAGATATTATTTTATTTTTAATATAGTTTTATTTTTTTTAGAAGTGTTATTTTATTTAAGGGTCCAAATTAAATACACACACCCCATACACACTCACACCCTATTATCCTACACCCATCTACACACCTAAGTAACACACACCCTCACCTTAACAAACTATACCCTCATACACCCAATCCAACTTCCCACCATCTTCAACCTATCACCATTTCACTATCTCTCCTTTCTCCATTAACAACAAACCCAAATCAATCTCTCACCACTCTCTCTCTCTCCCCTCATCCACACACATAAACCCATCCCTCATCTCCTCTCTTCCCAACCAAAATCGGCGGACTTCCCCACACCTAGCCGCCACCTGCGCAAACACCGCTGCAACACCTTACTCCGCCGGCGACCTGCCATGCCCAGTCGCGGACCTACCTCTTTCCCTCGCCACCCAACCGCGGCAGCGCCCTAGCCACCTGTCCCTCTGACCATCTGCCCGGCGACCTCATCCCAGATCTGACCTCGATCCAACCCCTATTTCAACCCACATGTACCCGACTCAACCAACTCACACCAGCCCCAAACCGAGCGCTCTCCAACTCGAAATTTCAACCACTTCCATCTCACCCTTATCCCTTCAACCAAAATCCCAGCAATATTGGAGTCAATCCCAAGCCAAGAAAAATCCCAACAATCTCTCCAATCAAAACCCAACTTCGTGGCATACAAAAAAAGGGGAGCAACACATTTGAGAGGACTCTAAACATCAACAAAAAGGAGACGCATAAAGTGAGAGAGAGAGTATAATATGTACATAGTAGGGACATAAAAAAATTCAGAAAAATAAAAAAAAATTAGTTTAGCTTTAGAATAATTTTTAGGTTTAGTTTTTAGTCTTCTTTTTGTAATTAAGTGCTGAAAATTGTGAAGAGGTTGGACGCATGTCAAGGCGCATTTCAAGACAAATTTGTAAAAAAATTGCGTATTGTATTTCTACATTCTCTTTTCAATTTATTTCTTTCTTGACATATTATTTATTGTTGTTTATGCACACATGAGAATGTTTGTCTAAACACCCCATTCAAGGGGTGGGATGCACTGCGTATGATGTTACTTTAATTAATTGGTTTCATTAATTATATATTTCAAGGTAAATTAATTTTAAGTGTCACCAATTAATTTATGTAACGAGAGTTGGTAAATTAATTGAACAAATTAATGTTTAAATTTAGGAATCGAACTAGAGATAGGTTTTTCCAATATTTGAATATTAATTCGGTGTTGAAATTTCAGGATTGATATTGTTTTCGTTAAATTGATCCTAGCGGGTAATTTTCTGAAAATAGTGTAGTCCTAAATTTTCATCGTGTGACATTTTTAAATTAATTTTCTGAAAAAGATTTTATTAGATTTATAATTTTAACGAGAGTTAGATTATAGATTTAATATTATCTCGAAATATTTCAAATTAATAAATTGAGAAATTAAAATAATTAAAAATGCAGTGTAATCCCATCTCTTGACACTCCCACATTATTTCACACTCGGTTGCACATTTTTTCATTCTTTAGTTATTTTATAATTTTTAGCATTTGTTAGTTAATTTTTCCCTTGAAATTGTTTTAAAAATAAAAAATAAAAAAAATATTTTCATATTAAAATTGAATTCCAAGTTTTCACATTAATTGTTTCACCTTGAAAGTTGGATTGACACTCGTCCTTACCCCATTATGAGTTATTTTTAGACAAGTTTTGAAGGTACTCAAAGGAATTTTGAGAGTGAATTTTGACAACAATGACCATATTCAAAAAGCTTCTTATCAGAAGCATTTGAAAGCGCACATCTACAATCGACGATCCGAATTTCAACTCATCTTCAACAATCATGCCCAACAAGGACGAACTTGATAAATTGGTTAAGTTCCATTTACTTTTTAAAAAAAAATGTTGGGATTTTTTACAAAAGCTGAAAATATTTTTCTTTTAAGAAAAATTATTTTTGAATTATTTTAATTGGATTTTTCTCTTTTCAAAAAACTTTTTTATCATAAAAGCTTTTTTGATAACTGTTCCCAGATTCGTAAGAGTGTTGTTTTTTAAGTTCCCAAATATTTTAAAACTCTGTAAATTGAATCTAAAGATTTGTGCCTGCTCATTCAAACGACCTATCTCGTTCGAACGAGACCAGACGTCGTTCGAATGACAGGTTAGTTCGTTCAAACGAGAAGTATTTTTACCTAACACGTCACCACCTTAAAAGTTTTTATAAATAAGGTTCCAGGTTCTGTATTTCGAGTGAATAAATTTTGTTTTGATCAGAATACATTTTTGAGAGTTGACCTTTTCTCCAACACAATTTTGAGGGTTCAAATTTGTTTTCACAATTCACAAATCCCAGAGAGTTTATTTTGTGTGAGTTTTTTAGTGGACCCAAACCATACTTTGCCTAAAGTTCAACCCTTGTGAGAAGAACTCTACAGTTGGAGAGCCGAGAGATATTATGGAGGGAGATCCTACAAGGTATCAAGACTACATGTCTGGACTGCGTGTCCAAATTGGTACGACTACGAGTGAGCCATTGTTGAGTTCTAGCTGAAGCTTTGAAGGTTTGACACAGACATCGTGCATTACACTTGAGGGAAGTTTTATGTAAGTCAAAGGTTGTGTAACCGTGTCAAAGTTCTTGAATATAAAAAGGATTTTCCCTGAGGGGATTTTTTCCTGAATTACTGTTTCACTTGCTTGCCAATTTTCATTTACAATTTCACGCACAAGGATTGATTTTAAGTTGAATTTGGTTTTGTTAAATCTTAATTACCTAATTAAATAAGTGAATTTGCGAATTAAATCAATTGGTATCACACCACGTTTACAAACTGGTATCAGAGAAGGTTTCACTATCTAAATTGTGAATTCCTATTTTTCGCAAAAGTTTTTGTGATATCAATTCTTTTAAACTTTTATGGATCACTTATATAATTGGGTACTTACTTTTGACGAAAATAATTTGGCCTATTGGAAAGCTCGCATGAAATCTTCTTTAAAAGCTATAGATAAGCGCGTTTGGTTGTTGGATGAAAATGGTTGGTCTCCTCCCACCGTTACTGTTGAGAACATCACCTCTTTAAAACCTGTGTCAAACTAGACTAAGGATAAATTTAAATTGTCCAATTTTAATTCACGTGGCTTAAGTGCTATCCCTGGAACCGTCACTCCTGAAAAGTTCCGCCGAATTATGATGTGCACCACGTCTAAAGAGGCATGGGATATTTTAACATTAACCCATGAGGGTAACACCGCTATTAAAGAATATATGTTGCAAAATCTTGCCATTGAATTTGTGACACTCACTATGTCAGAGACTGGAACTTTTGAAGAGGTTTATGCACGTTTGTTGGACATAGTCAACACTAGCTTTAATTTGGGTGAGGCAATTGATAACACGCAGGTTTGAAAAAGATTTTGATATCTCTTCCAAAATATTTTATTCTAAAAGTCACTATTTTAAACTCGATGGGGAATTTGAGCACACTTAAGTTAGAAGAGTTGGTAGATGATCCTCAGACTTACGAGTTAGATATGTTTCCCCAAGTTGTTAAGCCTAGAGGGGTTTCAGTTAGGTCACAGTCGAGATCCAGTGAGTATAAAATAAGAGAGAGCAAAGAGAAGGAGAGTGTATGTGATTCTGAATCTGATGATGACTTTGACATGGCCTTGCTTTCCAAAAATTTCAAAAAACTTCTCCAGTTTTCAAAACAAAGAAATCTCAATAAAAGCTTTTCGGGGAAATACAAAAAGAAAGACAAGGCCAAAGAAAGCGGTGAGAAAGAAAAATAGAGTGATGAGAACCTTGAGAAGATAAGATGTTTTGAGTTTGATGGGAAAGGGAACAATTCATTTGAGTGTCCCACTAGACTTAGGAAAGAGGTCAAGAAAGATACCATGCCCGCTACCCTAAGCGATAGTGAGGGAGAAGAGAAAGAGGAGGAGGATGAGTATTAAAAAGATTTAGGACAAGGGATGACTATTGCCTTTACTATTCATGTGAATACCTCCACTTTGTCCCACGATGATAGCATCCACGAGAGCGTCGACAATGAGTCGAGTGAAGATGATAACGAAGATGAAAGTGTGATATAAAAAGCTTTTAAAAAGTTATTTATCGAGACCATGAAAACAAAAAGGTCGAATAAGAATCTAGGTCTTTGGATTTATGAGTTGAAGGAAGAGAATGATGAGCTAAAAAAGGGAAAATATGACTTGACCAATACGGTGTCTAGTCTGACGACACGTGTATCCCATCTCGAGGATGATCTCGAACGGGCACGGGAGGTCTAAGTCTCTTTAGAGAACGCATATGAGAATGTTGATAAGATGGTTACCTATCCCATTTTGAATTATGCAGAATATATTGGAAAAGGTTATGACGGTGCATCCACTAATTTTAATGCACCCGAGCCTATCTCCACTTTGGTGAGTGATTCTCATGGGTGTCCGTCTAGGAAATCTCATCCTAAAATTTTTGATAAATTAATTCCTAAACTGGTTAATGTTTGCTCCCAATGCAATAAGAGAGGACACCTTAGGGAGTTTTATTCTAAGTTGGGTTTTGTGCCACATCTTGCCTCTTCACATGTTCACGAACATGCACCCACTCATGATACTTTGCTTGCACATAATGATAGAGAGTTTGCACATATTCCCGAGCAAGTAAAGTTTTTGATCAAGACTACACATGATCTAATGGATTTTATTCAAAAGACGTCACCATCTTTCGAAAACTCCACCGCACTTCTCGGTTGAGGACTACACATGTTTGCTAGCATAGGGTGATTTACTTGATGACATATTTGCATATTACTAGTGTGTACCGTTTGTTTTATTTTAATTAGCATCTTTATTTGATTTTCTTATTTTTGGTACTATTTTAGCACTGTTTTGGTTCTGTTTTCCCATTCTAGGAACTGTTTTTTACAAAATTTTCTCACTGGACATAACTGCATGTCATTTTGAATAATTTGTGTTTTTCTCGTTCTAACGAGATTGCATCTCGATCGAATGAAATCGCCTGTCGTTCGAACGACATGGCTTCTCATTCGAACGACCCCTGGACATTTTTTTTGCAGTCCATGTTTATTCTGATTATATGTTATTGGTACTGCTGGGTTGTTTCTGAAAAGTGTTTGAAAAATACGAAAAGTTTTTCTTTTTTAGAAAAATAATGAAAAATTCAAAGAGAGTTTTGTATTTGCACCTTATATGAATGCACACTCAGGAGGACCAAGTCACAACTTCATGCCATAACCATGTGACTGTTTGATAGTGTTTTTAGACAATAGATGGCGACATTCACGTGCTTTACAAAGTTTGGAGTATTTGAGATGATATAGTGTTGCTACTTACATGTTTGACTCACTTCGTCCTTTATTGCACACGTGCACATATGTGTTTGATGTTTGTTCTTGGCAAATCCCATGTTGGTTACCTATTTTCATCTCAATTCTATCTATTAAAACGAACCAAATGCGATAAAACAAGATAATAAAAGGTGTGCATGTTTTAAACCGTTTGCCGTGAGTTTGTGTGAATTTTATAAACGGTGAAGGGCTACGAAAGGTACACATTTATTCTTTGTGATTAAGCCGACATTTAAATTGGACCTAAAAAATTGAGGAATTTTAATTATCCGGGGTCCAAAGAGGTTTAAAAGAGCCCAAAAAATATTGAATGGCAATAAAAATAAATATATGCCAATTATGGGCCGTCAGGTTTATTCACCAATTCTCCGATGTTTGAGAATTTAAATCACCTCAAAAAGAAAATATTTATGAGGGAGTTGGGTTAGATAATTAAAACGGATTTGCACGTCCTTATAAATCTTGAAAAGGCATGAAATCGTTTTGGACGTTATTGGTGTGAAAATAACGTTGACTTTGATTTGTTGATTTTGATTTAAGACGATGTCATCTAAATTCAATAATTTTACACTAAAGGACAATTTTTATGTTCATTCGCCAAGAGTACAATTTTCCTATTGAATTTGTTCAAACCCATTCATTCCATATTCACAATTTGGTCATCTTAGTAAAAATTTATGGTGTGTGATATTTCTATTTTTTTATTAAAACTTGAAAAATTCAAAACTAGTATGTTAGGTTTGTTTCCCATGACACCCCTCTATGATTTATTGTGGTTATTTTTTCCTTGTCTATTTCGGACCAAAAAAATGGGGAGCACTAATTATGGGGAATATTTTGTATGGGGGAGATTTGATTATTGCCTTAATTTAATATATATTTCTTAATCATTTCAAGCTCGATACGTCACGTGGTTTTTGCTTTGTCTCATGTGTGTAGGTATAATTGAAGATTCTTTGGATTGCACACCCTGATGAGAAAAGCTTTGAGATTTGAAAAGTTGTTTGTTGAAGCCATGTTTGATTGAAGACTTGTTCAGTTTATCTTTCCACATTTGAGTTATGGGAGGGTAGATTTGTATAGGTTATTTTTGAGTTTGATAATTCGGATAGTTTTTATTGTTTACCGGCATAGACACAAGGAGAGATTTGTATGGACATTGTCCATTACATTTAGTATGTCGTATACCTATATAGGCTTGTTGAAGCATTGGAAAGCGCACATCTAAAATCGACGTTCCGAATCTCAAGTCATCTTCAACAATCATGCCCAATAAGGACGAACTTGGTAAATTTCTTAAGTTCCATTTACTTTTTAAATAAAAATGTTGGGAATTTTTATAAAAGCTTAAAATATTTTTCGTTCATGAAAAATGATTTTTGAATTATTTCAAATTGATTTTTCTCTTTTCAAAAAACATTTTTATCATAAAAGCTTTTTTGATAGCTATTCTCATATTTTTAAGAGTGTTATTTTCTAAGTCCCCAAATCTTTTAAAACTCTGTAAATTGAATCTAGAGATTTGTGCATGGTCGTTCAAACGAGATCCTATCTCCTTCGAACGAGACCTGACATCGTTCGAATGACATGTCAGTTCGTTCGAACGATAAGTCTTTTTACCTGACATGTCACCACCTTAAAAGTTTTTATAAATAAGGTGTCATGGTTCTGTATTTTGAGTGGAGAAAATTTTGTTTTGATCAGAATATGTTTTTGAGAGTTTACCTTTTCTCCAACACAATTTTTGGGGTTCAAATTTGTTTTCACAATTCACAAATCCTAGAGAGTTTATTTTGTATGAGTTGTTTTCTAGAACCCAAACCATACTTTGCCTAAAGTTCAACCCTTGTGAGAAGAATGCTACAACTAGAGAGCCGAGAGCTGTTGTAGAGGGAGATTTTACAAGGAATTAAGACTGCGCGTCTGGGTTGCGTGTCCAAATTGGGACGGCTGCGAGTGAGCCACTGCTAAGTTCTAGCTGAAGCTTTGAAGGTTTGACATAGACATCATGCACTACGCTTGCAGTAAGTTGTATATAAGTCAAAGGTCTGCAATAGTGTCAAAGTTCTAGAATATAAAAGGTTTTTCCGTGAGGGGATTTTTTCCTGAATTACTGTGTCACTTTCTTGCCTATTTTCATTTACAATTTCACACACCTAGACTGATTTTAAGTTGAATTTGGTTTTGTTAAATCTGAGTTACCTAATTAAATAAGTGAATTTGCGATTTAAATTAATCGCTATCACAGCGCATTTACACAGTAAGATCTTAAACATTATAAGAGTTAAGATTCCAAACCAGAGGTATTATCATTTAGTTTATCAATGGATATAGCAAACCAACAAAAACTTAGGGTCACATATTAAGGGACATACATGAAGAGAAGAGAGACAATATAGATTATGAAGTAAGATTCGATTCTACATATATAAATTATTATGATTTAGGTCACAATCTGACAAACCCAAATTCCAAAAGAAAATAGAAAAAATTAAAAATAATAACCCTCATATCACATGAATTATACATTAACCAGAACAAAGAAATAACAATAGTTTATTATACACACAAAAATAATAAATTTCGAAAGAAAAAAAAAAGTTGTGTTTATTAGAAACTGGGGATTTTTTTTGTAGTTAACTTAGAATTTTCCTTTGCCAATACGGATTATATATATATATATATATATATATATATATATATATATATATAGGGAGAGGATCACAAGTGGACAAAAAGAATGGACTTTTTAATAGACTTAACAAAAAATAATAATAAACCATTAATTTTAATTCCTATAGTTTAATTAGTCCACGCCAGCAGCACCCGAGACCGCACCTTCACCCCTATACACCCTACGCCCTGCTACTCCATTTTCGACGATAATAAAAGAACCCGACCTACTGCCATAGCCGGTCTTTTCCCAATCTGTTAAGTCTCCGATCACGATTTGGGGCAACAAAACGGGTTGGAGCATTTGTTTCCTTTAAGGTAAAGAGGGAACCGGGAGGGCCATAGTTGGAGACGGGGAAATCGTTTTGGCGGTGATGATGGAAGAGAGAAGGTCCTGCTCCCATAGACGGTAGTGGGTTTATTGTTAGTTATGGGATCAAACCGGGGCTCTACTCGAGTTTAGTTATAGACGGTATTGGTCATGGGTATGGGTTTTCCGGGCGGAGTTGGACAGACATAGGTTTCATCGGAGTGGTGGGTTTGTGGAGGTCATTGTCTTGTGGTGGCAACAGGGGCCGGGTTAAAGGAAATAGTTGGTACTGCCACTGTCGGGGTATGGGATTTCGATTTTGATGGGTTTAGGAGAAAGAGAATGTAGGAGAGGAGAGAGAAAAAGAGGTAGGAGGGGGTAGGGGTAGGAGTGGGTGGGTTGGTGGGTAGGGGTGAAGGTGGGTCTCGGTTCTCGGGTGCCACTGGCGTGGACCAATTAAACTGTAGGAATTAAAATTAATGGGTTATGAGTGTTTTTTGTTAAGTCCATTATAAATTCCATTCTTTTGGTCCACTTTTGAACCTCTCCCTATATATATGTGTGTGTGTGTGTGTGTGTGTGTGTGTGTGTGTGTTTTGGTCCCTTATTACAATTTTAATGTTATATGAGATGAGAAATCCAAATAATAGTTCTTTTCATGTATAAGATTTTAATTTAAGTACAACCCTTGTATCTATACTTCAGTTTAGTAAAATATGCAAATTTAGTATACCCCTATCAAAATTTTCGATAAAATTAACCCTTGAATAAACATCCAATAGAAAAACATATTTACGTTTATATAAAACCTTGTAAATTTTTTTGGGCCCTACCTACCCAACCGTTTCCCAACACCAACGCATAGACCATTGTCAAGCACCATTAAAGTCCAACACAAACCCATACACCATGATTACCACTCTACCATTGCCGACCACAAACCTAACCATGCACACCACCATAATCCCACCATAACTAAATTCTTGTTTACATTCGAATTCAATGTCAAAACAGAGATAATAGAGGGCGATATAGATAATAAGACTTACCCAAGACCCACTGAGCCACCATCAATATTGCAAGACCAGTGATCCATTCCCATGAACCAAGGGCAAGGGAGCAAGAAGAAGAAGGGCGACGGGTTAGGGCTCTATTTTTTTTCTCTTAGCCTTTTTTGTTTTCTTTGTATAATACTAATAGGAAAGTTTACAAGCGAGATATAAATCCTATAAGGTAGGAACCCAAAATATTATCTGCCTCATAAGGTATGTTATTTGGTGCGGATACTAATATGAAGTCCATTTAGTATTACGTTTTTAGAAGGGTAACAAAAGGGGTATCAAATACTAGTAGTTTTTAAGATCGCTAATTTTACCTGTCCCAAAGGGTGTGTTTTAGGGACTCGAATTCTAGTAGTATCAAGTAGGGGTGGCCATAGGCCCGAGGCCCGCCAAGCCCGCCCAACCCGTCCAATAAAAAAATAGGGCTTGGGTAAGGTAAATCGCCCGCAAAGCGGGCTTGGCAAAATTTTATAGGCCCGATTTTTTTTCGGGCGGGCTTGGGCATGAGTTCTTAAGCCCGATGAGGCCCGGCCCGGCCCGAGGCCCGAAATATATATATATATGTGGGGGGGGGGGGACTTCTATAAATATAAAAACGTATACCAAGTCTTTTTATGTAAAGTGAGAAACTTTATATATGGAGTTTAAAACAGATTTTTAATTAAAAAAATTGGTCTTTAAATAAAAAAATAGGTATTTTAATTTTAAAAAAAATCTTTTAATTAACATAATAGGGCCCGATCGGGCGGGCCTGGGTAAAGAGCTTTCAAATCTGGGCGGGCTTGGGATTACATAATAAGGCCCGATCTAGGTCCGAGCGGGCTTGGGATAACACTTAATTTTTCAAGCCCGGCCCGAGCCCGACCGGGCCTGCCCAGGCCCGGCCCACGGCCACCCCTAGTATCAAGGTCCAGTCTCAACAAGTACTTTTTGTAGTGGTACTAGTCTCCCCATCCGCCTATTTATCTAACTACCACTTCCAGATGTAGGTCTAAAATGTAGGCCTAAGAATGTTAGAGAGGATGATCTCCCCCACAATGTCCAAAGGAGCCCTTACTCGGTATATGGGTCTAAAACGCAATGGAACCACCAAAACATTGGACGATGTATGTTGTGAATTTCTTAAGCAGTACGAATACAATGAAGAGATTGGCATCACACGTAAAAACTTGAAAATTTTGAAGCAAGAGGAGGGAGAGACAGTTTGAACTTTTATCACTCGCTGGAGAGAAAAGGTCAGTTAAATGGTCAAAATGATGAGATTGAAATCATAATCAAGAACCTCTCGAATGACGAGCAGTATGAACTCAGTCTCACCAATATCCTAGATTTTAAGGCCCTGAACTACATAGGGTGTAATATCGAGGAAAATTTAGCTTCCAAAGCTACCTAAGGAGCCTCGTTGAGCTCTCAACTCATTACCGATCCATAAAAACTCGCTTGGTGCTTCCATATCTCACATCACCACTCTCGTGGTCATTCCATAACTAGAATCATACCCGATTGCCAATACTTCCCAAGCCTTGGTATCCACAACTTCACCCTTTTAATTGGAACCCCTCCAAAAAACTCTCAAGATGTGCCTTATCCCAAAGAGTTTCGTGCCCGACCAAAAGAATTAACAGATATTTAAGAACCATCAGTAGGGTATTCACGGCCTTAAAAATGGATGGTCACCTCAAACCTCTCAATCCCAGAATATCCCCTACATTCCTAGACAAGAACTGGAAGGCCGACTCCTATTGTGAGTTCCATAAAGGGCCCGATCACATTACTAATAATTTTTTGGCCCTGATGTTTTCCATGCAATACCTCATTTACACCGGGAGCCTTATCCTCCTAAAACCCAATGTTACTAATAACCCCTACCATGTCTTCTCAATCTTAGAACGAATGCCTTATTAGACACTCTCATCCCAAACACTTACCCAACCACCCTAATAGTCCCAATCCATTATAAACTGAGGATTAGGATGCCATCATACTTTTAAACATCCACACCTTTGTGCATGACATCACCCTCCATAAAAATCATTGTCAAAACCAAGCACATCATTGACCATATGACCTTTATTATCACGGCCATACATTTCCCACAGACGAACTACTGCAGCCTAAACTTGCTCATATCACTGAATTTATGATGTCAAAAGAGCCAGGACTCTTTACCCTCTCCTTAGAAGAAATAAATCACTCGATCAAGTGGGAGTATATGTATGACAAGTCCCTCCTAGAAATCGAGCACATTACTACGGAAGTACCAATCCAATCCTATAGGTGAGGATTATCATCCTCTATGTCACATCTATTTTCTCTAACGGATTCAAGAACCAATAATAGAACCCACCCACCCGTCGCTTCTAACACGTTCTCAATAAAATCTTATAGAAACATTGATAACACTACGTTTTCCAAGCGCTAGATAGAAAAACCTAAGATTTAGACACCTCTATATCCTAGTCCCCATTACCAATGAGTTAATGAGACTGACAAGTAAGGGACAAAGATCATATTATATGGGGATAACGAGTTCGTCACCAACTACTATATGAAGAGGAAGAACGGTGGAGAGTTTAATTTTAATATCCCGTGGCCTGCCCTATTCAGCATCGGACGTTAAGTCACTTTTGTTCGTGAGAATTTAAAATTTAAAATATATAGTGCAATTATTATATTATCGCAGACTGTATGGGACCTCGACTTCTACATAAGAGTTGGAAGATTTAATATTCCATCATAGCATAATATTACACCATATGAGAAGAATCATCAACTAAACCTTTCAAATCTCATTAATGTCATAATAGTCTCTAATACATGTCATAAAACAAGTCCTTCCTCATACAATTTTCAACATAAAATTATAAAGTTGAATATATACAACTCAAAGTTAAATCTATATAAAAACTCCTAAAAGAGCTTTATACAAAGCTATCTCTATGGGATCTACTAAGGTCATCAGCTCCTACCTTGAGGAAATAAAGAATATAGAAGGGGTGAGCTATAATTGCTCAATAAGTGTTAACTCAAAGGTCTTCAGACACATGCCAATGTTAGTATTTACAAAAGAAAAAGATATACAATTAACGATAAGTAAGAAATAATGAACTTAAGATATAAGCAATAAAGAAAGGAAAGAATAGTATTTTCCAACCCCTCAGATATCCCCAATAACTTATGGCTCAGTCTCCAAAAGATATCAACTCCCTGGATTCCCCTGTGGTTCTCCCTCATAGTTTGTGACATATATTTTTATAACCTTAGACTTCCCAAACTCCGCAACCTTATTCTAGGTGTTTTTAATATTCATGCTAAAGGTCATGGCCTCCTCCCCTGCTCAATTCCAAGAAGATAAATCTATGATTTGCTATTAAATCTCCACCTTGGTTGAGATCTTTCGCGGTGCTAAGACCCATAGTTAGATTAGGCTCAATATCCTTGGGCTCATCATTTTTACCTCAAGCAGTGAGTAGATGGTTCTCAGTAGACATGATGCCTCATCCAGGCTAAATAAATGTCACTACCTTAGCGCTGAAATCCCCACAACTCCCTAGGCACAACATAATACTTCATCCCAACTGCATAACAACTACTAACAAATTACGGCCATAAGGAAATAGTTTTAACTCTTGATCTACAACAACAAGGGTATTATAGTAAAATCGATGTTTTAAAACCCTAATTTACACCCAAATTGAATGGTCCAAATATCAAAGTCAAATACCAGCATGATTATCTAAGATCAAATAAGAATATATCCTTAGAATCCCATTATCGAACTATAAAGTCTCATCTTAATAATTCTAATCGAAAATCTCTAAAATAAGTATTCAAGGTGAATAATAACATTACATTTCCTACAAGCTCGAAAAGCACAAAGACCTCAATGAACAATGTCACTCCATGGCCTCTAAATCTTAGTGAAGAGTCGCTTTCCAGGGCCTATAAACCCAGAAACCCAAATAAACACTAAAAATCCATGGACATCACTAGATTACACATAAGGTGACATCTCATTTAATAGAAAATATGGAAATAAAGGTTGTAATGAAGGATGAGGAAGATAAGGACAAATCCATTATCTTAGTGGATTAATCTAATGAAAAATATTCTTTTGTTGCCTGTGGCACCACTTTCTTCTCCAGTGAACAATAGGTGTCCATGGCCTCACTTTGACAACACTTATGTCTTCACACACAATCCCTACTTTCTCGCTCTAAAATTGATCTCAGGGTTTCTAATCATCTTGGAACGTGTGCCAAGGTGGATATTTAGGTTTTAGTGTGAAAACTAGGGTTTTTTGGTTCTGGATACTATTTTCCATAATTACCCTCTAAACTTGTTCCTCAAGTCAAGATATAATAAAACCACATCATCACCCTACTTTTTGCTTTATTGGTACAAGGTTTCGTGGCCATTGCCACATGTCATGGCTTTATATTATATGTCTGCGAACCTTTCGTAATCGTGCGTAATCTCTAGATTTCATAATTCTGTGGACACTTCCCTTTACCTCAGTCACTTATAGGGTTTAACTACAGATAATGGCCTCCCTATGGCCGTAGACTCTTAAGGTTTTTAGGTCGTTACAACCTCCTCAACTTAGAAAATTATGTTCTCCGAATTTAGTGACTTAAAATAAAAGTAATTCATACCTATTTTCCTCTTTGATGATGGCTTTATTATGTTCTCTCTGATGATGGACTCCATCTACCAAGTGGCCTGATGTGTTCAAAGAACTTTGACTAGGGAAATTGTCTTTAATCTCAGTTATTGTTCTTTCCTTTCTAAGAGATAGGTTGAGGCCTCATCGTAGCTCATGTTTTTTATAATCTAAATATGTCTGTAATTGATTATATGATCGAAATCTCTAATGTAATTATGAATCATTGACACGTGGAACCCATTGTACATATGGGACAAGTTTTGGAATACAGTTATCATATACGAAGTCTTCCTAATCTTCTCAAGGACTTCAAATGGTGCAATATATCATGGGCTTAACTTTCCATTACTTTCGAACCTCATAACTACCTTTAATGGGGAAATTTTAAGAATGTCATGGCCTCTAACCTATAAATCCACATCTCCTCTTTTGACATTAGCCCACCTCTTTTTTCTACTCTAAGCACTGTGGCCATTTTATCTCCTTTTCGGGGGGAAGGGAGTGAAGGTCTCGAGCCCTCTTCCTCTTAGCAACACTTTGGCCATGGTGTAAAAACATGCAACCACCAACCTATTTTGCACAAAATAGGAAAAAAAACATGTCGTATCCTCAAGAGAGAGGCATCAAAGTCAAACTGATGCTTACGAAACCAATAGTTTGAAGGTTAGGGGGCTAAGTTACAGAACGGGAAAGTGTTAGGCACCCATCCCTACCTTTCATTCTCTCATGGGCTTATGTTACTGTTTTCTTTAATTTATCCACGAAGTGTGTGGGCGTATATATACAAATGGAGATCGGACTCTCCCAACTCATATCATGGAAAAGATTGAGTGAATTCATCCATAGGAATGTTCCCAAAATAATATCTTGAAAGTTCGATGTACATGTTCATCTACATATTGATAGTTAAGATAAAACGGTAATATATGTTGGATAAAATGCCAATAAGGACCATAAATATAATATATAATAAAATAATGGATAGATGAAAAGGTGACAAATGCAAAAATGGAAAATTGGACTTGAGTACATAGCTTATAAAGGAATCAAAGTTCATGTAGTCCGCACGTGGCATATGGATGGGGTTTATCCCATAGATTTGAACGGGAATTTATTATATGTGTGTGTAAAAAATGTGTTTTAGTTTTGAGAAATTATGGTGGACAATCCCGTTAGAATTTATAGGTGTAAACCTCCTTTGTTTTTTTTTTATAGAAAATAAAGTATGTGAAATATAACTAATAAAGGATGAGACATTAATGTTTATGAACTAAAGTAAAGCCTAGATTAAGAATTTAGGTAACAAATGTGAAAATAAAGAGTTTAAAGAGAGAGAAGGACTTTCTAACCTTCTTTCAAGAATTGAGGCTTGATCTTAATCCTTGATGAACTCCCTTGAATGTTGAGATGAATGTTGGATGTGAGAGGCTGATATATTTTCTAAATTGGGTATGAAAGGGATGGTAATGAAAGATGGAAACGGATTTCACACAAGAAAACTTCATTGATTACAAGAGAATGTTGTTAAGATCACTAATATTAAAGGATCTGAGGTGTCTTCTAGGAGTTAGGGCATGCCCTCTATTTATAAGGTAAGGTGGTCACCGATCGACATAGCCCTAGACCTTTTAATGGACAGGTAACCCTAGGCACGCTGCTGATAGGCAGAGAATGGGCCTGCCAATCGACAGTATCGTGCAGATTTTTTAGAAGAACAATCGTAGAACACAATTCGTTGCTCCCAAATCATGGATGGGGTATACCATTAGAAAGTTAATTCAGAGACCTTCAAGATTACATTGGGTCGTTCCCAATTCCAATATTTGACTTTATGTCAAACGGGGCTCGATAACACTCGTCGGTCTTTAAAACGAGAGATCATCGAACGAAAATGGATCATTCATTCAAACTGTAAGTCAGAATCGCAAACGGCATGGACCATTGGAAAGGTTATGCGAGTTAATGAAATATTTCAAATAGATTCACTCGTTTTTTATAGTTGACTTTGGTTAATCGGGCTCTAAAGTCCCCGATGACCTTTCAAAGTAAAATGGGTCGTTCGTCCGTACCGTAAGGCTGATTAATGAACGGAGTGGACCATTGGAAATGGTTTTTAGTGACCTTCAATGATTCATTGAGTCTTATTTGAGATGAAGAGTTGTCTTTAGTCAAAAGGATACCGAGGGCATCTGGTGGCCCCTAGGTCAATTTTCGAGGGAAAATGAATCGTTCATCTGGGTGGATTGTTTCATATGGTATTTTGTACCCTTCAAAGATTTAAAGAGATCTCTCTCTAAAGTTGAAGTTTATTAGGGTCAAATTGGGTGGCAGGAGCGCCCGGTGGTTTCCAGATCAATTTCGATGGTAAAATGGTTCATTCGTCCAAACCATCACACTGATTTGTGCATGGGGTAGACCATTGGAAAGGAAATTCAGATACCTACAAAGATTCAATGAGCTTTAACTTTGATGATAGAGTTGGCGGAAGTCAAACGGGGCCTAAGTGTGCTCGATGGCCTCTAGATCGGTACTCAAAGTATGACCTGGGTTTCTAGTGAAATGGGGAGGTGCTAGGGACCTAAGGAGTGACTTTGGGGTCCTACAATAAGGTGTCTACAAAGACCATCGATGGGTGATCTTGGAATAAGTGAAATCCATCACATGATGTTTTGGGAACGAGGTTGATTCTGCGAACCAAAAGGGATGAGGATAACCAATTCAGAGGGTCGAGGATGATTATGAGGACCTAAGGAAATTCTGGAGATAGAAGATTCCAAGGACTTAGTGTAGGGAGCAACTAATTCTGAGAGTCGAGGCCAATTCTGAGGTCTTAAGTAAAGGCGATCAATTTTGAGGGTCGAAGCTAATTCTTAGGGATTAATTGGAGGTGACCATTTTGACGGTTGAAGACAATTCTGAAGGCTTTAAGTAGAGGTGACCAATTCTATGGGTCGAATCCAATTCTAGGGGACTTTGTAAAGGACACCAAACGTGGGGGTCAAAACCAATTCTGAGGGATTAAGTAGAGGTGACAAATTCTACGGATCAAAGCCAATTCTGGGGGCTTGAGTAGGGGTGACCAATTCTGAGGGTCGAAGCCAATTTTGAGGGATTAAGTAGGAGTGACCAATTTTGAGGGTCGAAGACAATTTTGAGGGCTTAAGTATAAGCGTCCAATTCTAAGGGTTAAAGCCATTTATGAGGGCTTGAGATGGGAGAGACCAATTTTGAGGGTCGAATTCAATTCTCAGGACCTTAAGTGGAAGCGACCAATTTTGAAGGTCAAAACCAATTCTAAGGGATTATGTTCGTAGTGTGGTGTATGCTTTTCCTGTGAAATTTTTCTACACATTACTGAGGAAAAGATATTAATCCGAGGATTGGGCGCAGCCTTGATGGGGAATTCTCTTTGGATTTTGGGTGTCCCTTAGAGACATTGTTGGGGAAATATCCAATTGAATTTGGGAATTCCTTTGTGGAAGTAATTTCGGGGAAAATGTGGTATTAATTAAGTTGGGGATTTGCGGGGCTTGGAAAAATATTTTTCCTGGTGAAAAAAGTTTCTAAAATTCATGGTGTCATTTTAGGATTTTTGGGGGGGCATTTTTGGGATTTTTGGTATTTGGGGTTTTTTGTACAAAATTTCAAGGATGTTCGACCGACAGGGTGTAGTATGTGCCAAACAACATTGACACTGTCTTTTGGACTACCCCGAGTAGGTGAATGGACAGTTTTGATCGGTGGTGCGATCGATTAGGTAAATTATTCTTTCCTCTTAAGACCACTTTTTATCGATGTCCTTTTTTATATATTGATTTTTTTCTAGGGATCTTGAAGTTGAACTTCTATCCCTAGGGGTCTTCTCCTTAAGAGTTTCTTGCATATTCTCCATTGACCGTGGGATCTTGGCGTTTGACCATATTGAATGCCCGATGTAATGACATTGCACCTGAAAAGAGACTAAACTAAGGAAAAGAGATGCATATTTTGTCTGATTATTTGGATTTAGTGGCTTACTCTACATGCACTTTAATTTTCTACTAATATTTTTACTTTGAGAAAGAGTTGGAAAAGTACGTTTTTGGAAATTTTTGAATATGTTTTAGGAGAAGATGGCATCAATGGGTTTGGTTGAAAAAGAGTTTCCCTTTTGAAGGGATTTATTTTGAGAAGAAGTAGTAAATACGAGTTTTTTGAAATTTATGAGTGAAGGGAGGCCTTGGAGGCTTGGGTGGTATATAGAAGCGGAGATAAAGGCTTGGTTATAAAGTGGAGACTGTCGCCTTCATTGGATTGTGTTGATTCTATTAAGTTGAAGAGGTTGTACTGATGTTGGAGTTGTTGCCCTTGGCTTAGCTTCAAAGCTACTACTGGTGATTGGGGACCTGATGGTGGACCCTCAATTGGCTGCTCTTATAGTGTGGATGTCATACCGTAAAAATCCTATAGCGGTGATACTGGAAGAGACCCTAAATGGTTTAAATTCTTGGCGAGAAAGCCATTCTGACTTTTTGAGGAGCGGCCCCGTTGTGTTGTTCATGTGGTTGTTGGAGATATTTTATTTGGAGGTCCCTCCTGAATATCCCTTGGCATCTATGACAAATTTCTTTACTCTACTTTATCAGCATAAGCCTGAATATCAAAAGCTAAGAGAACTGGTTTGTGGAGCATAGGGCTAGAGGTTTGTATTAGTCACTACCTTTATGGGGATAATTGTTGCCCATTATAGAACTGGGGGAATACCAGTATGTTCGATTAGTTGGTCTCCAACAGACTTCTTTATACTTTCCCTGTCGTCTCCTGCGTCAATTTGGATGGCAGTATATTGTGCCACCCTAGATAATAGACTTCTTTCCTGCGGAGGATTTGACAGAATGTTTGCGCATTCGGCTGAGCTCTCTGTGGGGGAATCATCGGACATCGACCCGTCCCTCCCAATTTATTGGAAGTGTTTGGCATATTTTTGGGGATTACATGAAGTGGTTATGGAGGAGTGTAGTGACTAAAATACTGGCTGAGGAGATCGAGCAGAGGTGGTTTGCCATGTTTGACACCATAGAGGGAAGTGTTGTGGTTTTTCCTAGGCTGGTCCGGTCTTACAGTTCCATGCAGCGCCTTCGATATTCCATCCAAGTAGGGGAGGTTTGGGGACTGCAATATTAGATGATAATGGGGTCGATTTTTCTGGCAGTTGTGGGAAGGATCCTTGGGGATTTTTATTTGTGAAGATTTTTTATTGTGTTGTATTTGGTTATGTACTGGAAGGGTTGTTGAGGAGTAGTTTGGATTTTTTTAGGAAAATAAAGTTAGGTTGGGGAAGTTGTTTGACTCCCTATGATAATATTTGTAATTGTATCGGGTTTTACCGATAATGGAATAAAATATTTTAATTATATTGTTGTGCCTCTTGATTAGTTTTGCATTTAAATTATTTATACCAATCTCTAAGGAATACATAATTGATTTGTATCGGATATTGCATTTAATTACCCTTGAACTTAAGCATTTTAGCCCCCTAGGATACCTTAATTCCTATATATATGCTCGTTAACCATACAACCTCCATTTTATATGTTCACATGCTATATGAGGTATAATTGGGCCTTTTTAGGTATTTAGGTGCTTGGCGTGAAGTTTGGTCTCTTTTTGGAAAAGTTCCGTTGATTATTGCAGCTTCGGGGGCATTTTAGTAATTTTAGAATTTGGGTTTTAATCCTGAACCCTTCACGAAAGTTGAACTAGTTTTCCATGGTTTTCATTCATTTCCATGTCTACTTAATTATTTTTGTTAATTTAATTCCTTGTTTGCTTTAATTAATTAGTTGTTTTAATTTAGGTTTTCATCATGTTTAGTTGCTAAAGTAAATTAGTTGTGTCGATTGAACTCACCTAAGGGTTAATTGGTTGCTTTGCTTTGGTAATGAGTTTCACGTGTTTATTTCAGTTGTATTGTCCTAGTTATTATGGCAAGGAGATTTAACGGGGTATATCATGTAGGCCCCATATTTATGACCTTGCGTGCGTAATTTCCGGGGTATTTGTTGACGCCAAAATCTTATTAGGCTTTTATGCGAATTTAGGGGTGTGACAACTCTGGTTTTAATTAACCGTCAAAACGAAATGCAATCATAATAACTCGTGAGCCCATGTAACCATTTATACCAATTAACCCAGGGTGAGGAATATCCAACGCAACCTATAGTTTTTATACGCTTTGTTAACTAGTTTAATTTATCCACACCTAGAATAACCTTGTCCTTTTGTTATCTTTTCTTTTTAGTTAAACCAATTAAATTCTAGCAACTCGTCTATATGGATTTTCTATACCCGGACTGGCCGCTATACTCCCTTAAAAGAGTGTAGTCTTAGTTTAGATTTTTTTATAGAGTTGGTGAGTCGAATAAAATAAAATGGCCGGTGTCGGTGACGCAACACTGTGGAAAAACCCAGTCTATCAAAATGGCGTTGTTGTCGGGGATGAGTTTGTTTTAGAATTTATTTGATTTAGTATTTTGTAATATTTTCTTTCTATTTGTATTTTTTGCCTAACTTTTTTGCAGGACTTCTACATTTGAGCAACAAGAACCGCTTGAATTTTTCGGTCGCACATATCTTTGTGGAACTCGCCACTTCGAGCCATCTTTGGGGTAAGCATGCCTTATTCCAATCCTTTCGGTAATCATTATGATAATTCTCAAAAATCCCCGTACACCTATGACTTTTGGTCAATCCCTAGAGACCCAAAAAATTACAAAATCTAAAATGACTTTGGGTGAGTATTATGAAAGTTAAGCTTTTGAGTGCGTGTATTTTGAGGATGATTGTACAAACTTTGGGCCTATAATTCCTTATAATAATAATGTCGAAACTAAAAGCTATAGCTTTCGAAATTCTTATAATAATGATCTTGAGTATAGTCCCAATGGTAATATTCAAGGTTCATATTTTCAAGAATTCGCGCCTCGGCCTATGACTTTCGGCGAGGGTTTGCAGATGCTTGAAAATGAGAAAAAAGAAAATAGTTATCGAGAAGAAAATCGTTATTGGGAGCATGAGTTGAATTAATTATTTGAATCCGACAACGATTTTTCTTCCGAGACTTTTGAAATCGAGGAATGTTTTGAACCAAATGACAACTTTGTGCCTCCTTTGGAACAAACCATTCTTCACTTGGCCCATGGCTTAATTGAGAATGAAAGTGAGGATGAAATGGACGTAGCATCCATTTGCAATGAAATGATTTCTTCTTTGGACCCCAAAGAAGAATGTTTGATGGAAAATGATATTATTTCTTTCCAAACTCAATCTTCAAGCGATGATGACTCATCTATTGAGTTTTAATTTCTTTCCTCCCCATTTTTACTCTCCATTATCTAACTGACGCTAGTACTCGATGAATCGATTTCAAATTTTAAAGTGTTAAACCTTTTCACCGATGAGGAGTACTTTCTTGAGTTGCCTTCCATGATCGCATCTTTGCCTCTATCTGCACCCCCTCCCATTCCAATTGAAAAATATTTTGGAGATAATTCAAATTTTTTGGCCCCATTGTGTATTTGTCACCCATTTTATCCAAATCCCCCATCCTTCGTCCAAAAAATTTAATTGGGGATGGTTCCTTTCTTTCTCATCACACATGTCTTCCGTTGTTTGAACGAAATTCCTATTTTCTCGGAGGCATGCATGAGAGTGAATATACACCGATTATCCTCCAAAGTCAAATCGTGTTTTGGGTGGACCCTCAAAAATTTCAACTACTACTGCATAGTTAGTTAGAAGTTAAAATTGTAGGTTGTAAATAGTTAGTTTTTATTTTTCTTATTTTTTCTTTATTCTTATTTATAGTCTAGTGTAATTAGTTAAGTTTTTTGTTATTTGTGTTTGTTATGCTTTGGTACTAACATGTTTTGTAGAATCATTGGACTTGTACTTTCACGAGATCGCTCCTTTTTGGGTAATATCATTCTTTTCCTCTCTTTAACTTGGTTCTTAATTCACATTGAGGACAATATCAGGTTGTAAGTTAGGGGGGGTGATATTCTATCCATTCATTTCTTAGTCGATGATTTTGATTATATGTTATTCCCAAGCATGCTTTTCTTGTAAAAATTAAAATTTTCAAAAAGATTTTCTTTCTCCTTTCTCCTTTATTAGGAATTTTGCCTTTGTTCCGATGATAAATTTCAATAATTTCCCGATCTAATAGATAACTCAGTGATGCATGTTCTTCATTTTATAAGTTATTAGACTTTAGTCCTCAATTATTGATATTATCAATAACTTCAAGAAATAAACTTTATCCCTTGAGCACGTGAATTTTCTTGTTCTATTGATTTGGTTTATGATTTTTATAACCCAGTACCCTTTTGCTTCATTGTATATACTTACATGAGTGAGATTAGAGACATACATTCATTTGTGAGTTTTATACACTACTCTTTCCTCTTTGAAAATGTTATAGTCGTTGATAATCTCACTATTCTTTCATTGATCGTTCATTGATTGAGTTCATACTTGAAATGTGTTACTTGAGCATAATTTTCAAAGTTATTTTGACTCGAGAATTGCGTGAAATTTAGGAAATGATCATAGTCCATATTTGTTATATCACTAATATTAGACTTAACCTCACCATATATGTTATCCCTGGTCAACCCCTTTGAGCCTAAATATCACCTTTCATTTCATTACCCCAAATCCCCCAACCAACTCCAAATTGGAGTTATATACCATATTTATTGCCTTACATACCTTTGTTTGAAATATTAGTTGGGATTGAATGATGTTCTTGTTGTGTGGTTGCAATTTAGGCATGTGAGAGTGAAAAGTAAAGAAAATAAAGAAGTGCAAAAAAAAAGTAGAAAACAAAAGAAAAAGTGAGAAAAAGAAGAAAAGAAAGAGAAAGAGAAAGTTGTATATAGTTGTTCAATAAGCTTTGATTACTCTCCAAATTTCATATTTAATGCTTGTTAGGGAACCTGTTTTCCAATTTTGGAATTACCCGCATTTTCCCATTATCCCGAGTATTGATCCCGGGCACTTTGAATCCAGACATATTTCTTTTATTTCTTAACCCGAGCCTAGCCTACATTACAACCCTATAAAGTCCTATGTGATCCTAGGGTGAGTTTAATTTAAAAGTTTAAATAGTTTTGATAATATGTAAAAATACATTTTTCCTCCTTTAATGAAAGGTATCTTTCATTGAGTTTGCATGTTTTTATTTTCTATATAACGTTCTTCATTTATGACAAGTGCGCGTACTAGTTTCCATTTACATTTACTCTTTATGCCCACATGTCTCGTGTATTACCTGTATTTTCATAGTGATTTGATTTTTTAAGTGTAATTCCCGGTGAGGATTGATATATGCATGCTTTTATGTTTATCCAATTTATTTATGTTTTTTTTCCGAATCATACTTTTCATGTGCTCTCTCCCCTCCCACTTTTAAGATTTTAATTCGACGAAGTTCATTATATAATGTTAATAACTACGGACTTTTGTGTGAATTCATTCACTTTTCTAATAGCATGTTAAAATCTTGTTCGTTATTATTGAGCATGTATGTTTTGTTGATTGGGCATATTTTGGAGGAAACTTTGATGTTTGTGGGTTTCATCCCTCAAAATCTTCACGAGATGACAGTTGTCCACTAGGGTGAGCTAGGGGTTTAACGGCTTATTGTATATACTAAATGAAATCGTTTGGTCATGAAAGTGGCATTTTATCTCTTTTGTATATATCTCCTTTTTGTGGTTTACAAGTTGTTCTTCTTCCTTTGTACTTCATTTCTAGGGACTGGCAATGTGTAAGTTATGGGGTATGATTCGTATTGAATATTGCATTAAATTACCCCCGAACTTATGCATTATTGCCCTCTCGGGTACCTTAATTCCTATATATATGCTCGTTAACCATAAAACCTCCATTTTATATGTTAACATTCTATATGAGGTATAAATGGGCTTTTGTAGGTATTTAGGGGCTTGGCGTGAAGTTTGGTCGCTTTTCGGAAAAGTTTCGTCGATTATTGCATCTTTGGGAGAATTTTAGCAATTTTAGCATTTGGGTTTTAATACCGAACCCTTCATGGAATTTGAATCCCTTTGATTTCTCTTCGCGTTTCTGCCGATAGTGCATGATTTCGATGTCTAATGAAGGAGTTATGGCATTTTTAGGATGATTTTAAGTTCAAATTCACACTCAAGGGCACATTCAAGGGCATTTTAGTCATTTCATATTTTGGTTTTTTGGTCTGTTTTCTTCTTGGATGGTGTATTCCTCTGAGTTATCTTCGCTTAGCCTCCGACCGTGCCTAATTCGAAATTATAACGAAGAAGTTACGGCATTTTCCGTAAAGATGGACAAAGTTGCAGAATTACAGACCTGTAGGGGAGAATAGATTCGTCGAGTGGCAAATCGATTTTCCTTGTGAAGAAAGTGTGTAAATTTGTAATTTTAAGTTGGTTTTTGGTGGCGTATTTATTAGTAAACATTCTTTTAATTTAGGAGATCATTTTTAGACTTAGGAGGATTCATTTTAGGTTAGATTTTTGGGATTTTTGTTAGGAGCTTTCCTTATCCTCTCTTTGGGTTCATACCCACTTTGTAAGTATACTTTAGTATTCAGTGTCTCTTTCAACTTATTTAAGCATTGTGACCTAGTTTTCCATGGTTTTCATTCATTTCCATGCCTAGTTAATTCTTTGTGTTAATTTAATTCTTTATTTTCTTTAATTATTCAGTTGCTTTAATTTAGGTTTTCATCATGTTTAGCGTATAAAGTAAATTTGGTTGTGTCGATTGAACTCACCTAAGGGTTAATTGGTTTCTTTGCTTTGGTGATGGAGTTTTATGTGTTTATTTCGATTGTGTTGTCCTAATTATTACCCCTAGGAGATTTAACGGGGTATATCATGTATGCCTCATATTTACGACCTTGCGTGCGTAATTTCTAGGGTATTTCTTGACGCCAAAATCTTATTAGACTTTTTTGCAAATTTAGGGGGGTGAGAACTATGGATTATATTAACTGTCAAAAAGAGACGCAATCTTAATAACTCGTGTTCCCATGTAACAATTTATACCAATTAACTCGGGGTGAGGGATATCCAACATAACCTATAGTTTTTATTCGCTTTGTTAACTAGTTTAATTTATCCACACCTAAAATAACCTTTTCCTTTTGTAATCTTTTCTTTTTAGTTAGCAATCTTATATTTTACACTTTTATTCCAGAAGTATTAAACTAATTAAATTCTAGGAACTTGTCTCTCTTGATTTTCGATACCCGGATTGGCCTCTATACTCCCCTAAAATAGGGTAGTCATAGTTTAGATTTTTGTAAAGAGTTCGTGAGTCGAATAAAATAAAATGACCAGTGTCGGTGATGCGACACCACGACAAAACCCAGTCTATCAATAATCCTTTTGTAAAAAATAAAGGGACTGTGCTCATATAAATCGTATGAGCTATCTACGTACCTTTGGGGGTTTTGAAAATTTCCTAAGTTCCATTTTTTAAAGTAAAAAGATTTTTTTAGAGGATCAGGCCCCCACGTAGTTCTGAATAGAGTGAAATTAAGAAATGTTTTTTCTTGATTAAAAGGGAGATGAGAAGAGTCATAGCACAGATGGTCCAAATTGACTGGACTAGCCATCTCTACCCCATCGAGGTCGATGACCATAGAAGCGCCACCCAATAGGATCTTCTTTTCAATGTAGGGGCCACTCCAATTGGGTTTGAATTTCCCTCTGGGGTCCCAGATGGTTTCTACAATTTCTTTAAGGGATAAATCCCCTTCTTGAACACCACAATCCTTTACTCTATTGTTGAATGATCGTGTTATTCGGCGATGGTACCCTTATGTATGATATAGAGTTTTAAGTCTCCTTTTGTCCAAGAGTGATAACTCTTCATGACGGCTCTGATGCAAGTCTTCCTCGCTAACTTTTCTTTCAATAATGACACATAGTGAAAGAATTTCTATCTAGATGGGTAGGTCTACTTCCATGTTATGTACCGTAGAGTAATGGGTAGCCCCAATAGATGCTCGAATTGAAGTGCGGTAGCCCCAGAGGGCGTAAGGGTTCTGATCGGCCCTATCTCGGTAACTCTCTATTATTTTACTAATGATTGATTTGAGGTTTTTAATGGCGTCTTAGACTGCATCGTTGGTTTATAGTCGGTAGGGAGAAGACTTGTTCCTCTGAATCCCATGCTTGTCGACCAATTCTATGACTTCTGCATCGAAACGTAACCCGTTGTTCGATATTATCTCGTGCGGGACCCCATATCGGCAGATGATATTTTTTCAGATGAACTTTGTCACCTTTTTAGAATTTATTGCATCATATGACTTGTCTTCAACCCACTTAGTGAAGTAATCAATGGAAACCAAGATGAATCCATGCCCGTTGGAGGCTTTGGGTGTAACTTTCCCTATAATATCGATCCGTCATGTGGAGAATGGGTAGGGAGAAATCATATTGTACAATTCTCGTGGAGGCAAGTGTTTGATATTGGAGAACTATTGGCATTTAAGGAACCTATGAACATAGGTGGTGCCATCCTGAACCATGGTAATCCAATATTAACCCGGTCAAATGATTTTCTTGGCAAGCATATGGCCATTTATAGGGGGTCCGCACTCCCCGTTGTGGATTTTTTACGTCATCTCTTTAATGTCAGCCCTTGCGATGCAGTGTAAATGGGTTCCATCGAAGTTTCTCTTTAACAGTGCTTTATTGCAGACAATGTACTAGGCAGTCAGTTTGTGGAGGGTTTCTTGTTCATTCTCATTAGAATTTGGGGGATGCCTACCATGCTTGGGGAGGCGCTAAATATCGTAATACCAGCAATCGAATATATCATGATCTTCTTCTATGATGAGATCAATGTGGTAATAGTGGGTAGGTTTACTTTTCTTTTTAGACTAGGAAGGAATCCAATGTTACTCCTTCGGGCATGTCGATCATGGGGCTAAGGTAGCAAGGGAATCGACTAAGTTGTTATTTCCTTGGGGAAGGTAATAGAAGGCGATATATTGGAATTTATAGGCCAACTCTTCTAGGTGGTCATGGAAGGGTAAGAGATTATCGTCCTTGACTTTCCATCTTGTGAGTACGTGATCGATGCTGAGGGTTGAATCCCCTCAGACATCTAAGTATTGAATTCCTTTCTTGAGAGCGACTATGAGGCCTACCGTGCATGCCTCGTATTTGAGCATGTTGTTGGTTCAAGGAAAATCTAACTTCATGGCAATGGGAGTGTAATAGTTATGATGGTAAATTAGGAGTATCGTAATGCAATATCCTTTCTTATTTGCGGTGTCGTCAAATAACATTTTCCTTCAGAGATATTCTCGGGAGGTACAAAGGATATTTTCATCCGAGAACTCAGAAATCCAAATATAGGGTAATTAGCAAGGTACTCAGAGATGACTCTTCCTTTTATGTCTTTCTGCGTGACATACACAATATCAAATTCAACTAGCAGCATCAAACATTAGGCCATTTAACTAGAAAAAGTGGATTTCTCGAGAAGGTATTTGATAGGATCCATTCAGGACACAAGTTTGAGGGGAAAAGTGAGCATGTAATGCTATAATTTTTTGGTGACCCATACAAGGGCGACAAATGATTTTTCCAAGAAATGTAGTTAAATTCGTACCTAGACAACTTGCGACTAGCGTAGTGTATAGCTCTCTCTTTGAGAGACTCTTCAAGGTATTGGGCCAACAAAGCCCCTGTGGCAGTGTCTATTATAGTCAAGTATAGGAGTAGGAGAAGACCAGGTTGTGGTGGCATGAGTACTGGAGGCCGCGTTAGGTATTGTTTGATTAGGTCAAAGGCCTCCTGGAAAGCTTCTTCCTAACCTTAGTTGAATCCTTTCGGAGAAGTTTGAATATGGTTTCACAGATAGAAGTCAACTGGTTGATGAATCGGCTGATATACTGCAATTTTCCAAGGAATCCCCAAACTTCCTTCTCCATTTGGGGTGGTGGCATTTCAAGTATGGCTTTCAGTTTAGTAGGATTTTCTCCTATTACTTTTTCTCTAACCATGAATCCCAAGATCTTTCCTTTGGTAACTCCAAAAACACATATATCAGTGGGCTAAGTTGCATCTGGTATCATCGTAGTCACTCAAGAACTTCGGGAGAGCGAGAACATGACCTTCCTGAGTTTTAGACTTGATAATGATATCATCCACGCAGACCTCGACTTCTTTGTGTATCCGATCATGCAAGATGGTTGTGGCAGCCCTTTGCAAGTTAGCCCCTACATTTTTGAGATAAAATGGCACAACGATGTAAAAGAATGGTCCTCTAGGAGTGATGAATGTGGTTTTCTATTGATGATATGGGTGCATTTTAATCTAATTATATCAGGAAAAACCATCAACAAATGACTTGAGAGCGTGACTAGCTGTGTTATCCATAATCATGTCGATATTGGGTGGAGGGTAGTCATCCTTCGGGGAGGCTTTATTACAATCTTAGTAGTTAACGTACATGAGAAACTTTCCTTTGGATTTTGACACGGGTACGATATTAACTAGCCATATGGAATATTTGATCACACGAATGAACCCACGTTCAAATGTTTGACCACTTCTTCCTTAACCTTAAGCGACCATTTGGTGCAGAGTTTTCACAGTTTCTGTTTGACCGATTTGCGTTATGGAAGAGTTGGAATCTCGTGCTGAGAAATCTCGGGATCAATTCTGGGCATGTTGTTGTAATACCATGCGAAAACATTCACAAATTCCTTCAATAATTCTTCAAGTTGTGCGTGCTCCTGATCGTTAAGGGTAGACCCTATCATAATTTCATGTAGTTGGCTATAAGAACCGAGATTAATACCAACATTTCCATCTTCATTAACTTGAACATGATTATGTTGTTTTTTATTAAACATATTGAGATCGGTTAAGAATTCTTCATTTGCAAAATCATCATCATCAAGAGTTTGATTAGAATCAAGAAAATTAATGTAAGGCATGTCAAGTTACTCAAAATCTTCATTTATTTCATTATTGGGAAAAACAACATTGAGAACCTCATTGAGGGAGGTCTCGATTACATTATGATCAGAACAAGGAGTGACAAAAAAATAAGAGGAAAGAGGATAAGGATGCACCTCTCCTATGATGATGGTTGATAACTCAAGACATTAGGAATAAAGTCTTTCTTCAGTACTATAGGTTCAAGCATCCCTTGTTGTCATCTTCCCAGCCCCAGTTCGGGCAGGAAGTGCATGATTTTGAACATCTGTATCAGAATGACATTGCTATGGGGATTGTGTTCTAAATAGACTATGTCTTTGAAATCATCCCCTACCAGGAGCATAAGTGGTTCGACTCAAAAACCTAAAAAAAGCATATCATTTGCCCTATGTTGTATCTCTAGTATCAGATTACTAGTGCTTGTATTCTCAGTATTATTATCGTCACCCAAGATGGTGATGTCCATTCATCGCCCAGAATGGTGATGACCTGCCCATGGGTGAAGAACTTTAGTTTTTCATGGAGGGAAGACGACACATCCTTGATACTATGGAGCCATGGTCATTTGAGCAACAAGTTAAAATAAGTCGGGATGTCAATGACCTAGAATTTAGTAACGGGATTTATAGGGCTATCCCTATTGTAAGATTTATGGATCCCATCACTTCCCAACGATTATTATTATAAAAGCGCATCGCGCCATTGGTTGGGGAAAGGTCACTTACTTTTAGTCCCAAGCAATTAAGGGTTCTCAATGGTGAAACATTAAGAGTTGATCCATTATCGATAAGCGAAAGTGGGACGGTCTTTCCCATGACTTCGATAAAGATATTGAGAGCATAATTGTGATTTGGTCCAATCTTAGGGATTTCTTCTTCGGATAAGGAGAGCATTCTAGTAAAGGTTAGAGATTTGACCATATTCACTACTTCTTCTGGCGTGGTGGAAGGAGGGACTATGGAGCTGATAAGTACTTTAATCAAGGAATTTCGGTGCAACTAAGGAGACATAAAGAGTCCCCACGGAGTGATGTTAGCTTGGGTTTTCTTCAAATGATCAAGGATATTTCTCTCCCCGATGGTCATTTCTGGCATAGGAAGTTTCTCAACACCCTTTCCTTTTTTTATCACTGATGGTTGTGGGTTCAAAACCTAGTAATGCATCCCTAATCTAGTCATATGGTTCACAAAAGAGGGGTAGAATAGAAACCCCATTTCCTTATCTATATCGGGTTATTCGCCCACCTTGTTAATCTCTCCTAACAACTCTTCAAATGATATCATTCCACATATACTGACTATTGGGTTAGTCTTGTCTGGTCTTTACTCTTCATGTGAACTATCTAATTCGTCTCCCCATCCGGTGGAAACAACATTATCTTTCCATAAGAAGTCAATAAACTCCACAACCTTAACGGCGTCTTCGTATAGATCCTCCCACTCAATGGGGATATGTAGAAATGAAGGGATCAGGCGCCCTTATAGTTTCAAAGCATAAAGTAGCTCGAAGATACTGTAAATTTTAATAGTCTGTCAGAATAAGTTCACCATGATCTGGACGACATCATCTAAGCTATCTTCATCGATAGGTACCACCCAATTATCAGACTCTCGAGCCCACTTTCGAGCTTCCAGTAATAATATGTTGAATCTCTAGAAATTAATGGTCATTTCTGAGAGAAATTTTAGCTCGAACTCTAGATACTGGTTCAATACTGCTGATAATTCAATATATTTACCTCTGACGCGGGTACGAACAATAATGCATGCTCTTGTCAGGAGAGACAGAGCCTGATTGGTAAAATAGGTAGAATGTAGGATAAAATATGGGTAAATGTGAAAGGGTTTAGGGGAATATATGGGTATGATGGGTGATTTGGTTAGATAAATCAAATTCTAGGCCTTCTTTTAAGAAGATGAGATTTGTATGATTTGGGAGTGGATTATGGGTAGTGTTTATCTTAGGATTAGCTGGTGGGGAGGTGATACCCCAGTCAATCCGTCCTTGGATTACATTTCGAAGGTGGAAACACTGATAAGTGTTGTGGATGGCATTTTTGTGAAATTACAATGGGCATTAGGTTTGAAATTTTTGGTATGTGGGTTTGGTAATGGACTAGAATCCAATGGCTTGATAAGATTTTAGCTTAAGAGGGCTTAGTAAACTTTAGAGAGTGGAATGTGATGCTCGATATATTCCTTTTTTACTGGGTTAGGATGGCTTTATGATTCCCATGAAGTGGCAGGCTGAGAAATGTTATTGATGGTTAAAACTATGTGGTATTGGAAAGCTTTTTTGTACTTTCTGGGAGTGAACTGTCCGGTTACTTTCTTTGGCATAACTTCTGTCTTGGTAATACTTTCATCAATCCCCACTCCTACTTCCTATAGGGCTTGGAAATAGGGGTAGTATTGTCTTCTCATTGTTGCTCCAACATGGAGTAAGAAGTTCTTCTTCACAGTACTAACTTGCTAATATTCGAAAGGTCGGTTGATCATGGTGGCCATTTTTTCTCTCCACCTTACTATCAAATTACTGACTCATAACAAGGATTATGTTTGAGAAGTTCTAAATCACAGCGGTTAATGTCCAACTCGTCGTTATACTTGTACTGTGACATGAATTCACGGGCAACATCCTCCCAACTGCGAATCCTGGACTCCTCGAGAGATAAGAACTAGCAAAGAGCGTTGTCCTTCAAAGTCTGTTGGAACATTTAGGCCATTATTTCCTTAGAGTAACCTAGGATATTCATGGCTGGTTGATAACTTCGGAGATGAACAATTGGAGGCTCACTACCCCTGAATTTCTCAATGTTAGGCATCTTAAACTTTTTCGGTAGCCTTGCTTTAGGATAGGGAGACATATGGGTGTATTCCATGTAGTTACCGGAGATTCGGACTTGGTCAAACTTCTTGGTCAACATCTTCAGGTCCTCCTTTACTTTTTTCAATTCTTCTTCCTTCAGAATAATAGTCACGAGTAGGTTATCCTCTAGCTGGGCAAGATTCGGTATAGGGAGTTGAGCAGGAGGTGGCCCATTAGTAGGAGGGGCACGTGGAACGTGCTGATATTCCTCGAGGACCTAAATAGGCTCAGGTGCGGGAGGACCCATAGAGCGAGGGAAGAGGACCTTAGGTTTTTTGAGAATAGGGACCTAGTTTCGTTGCATCTCATGAACCTCGATTTGAATATTGTCAATGTTGGCAGTGAGTTGGGCTAGGACCATCATCAAATTTGGTTTCACTTTCGGTACTTGATCCGTGTTCTCCATAAAAAGTTGGTGAAGGTGGATTTTGGACTCGGAGGAAGCGGCGAGGGAACTAATGGAGCCTCGGGGCGGTTTGATGAAAGACCAAAGCCAATAGGGATCCACACCAAGGGTTGGGTATGCGATCAACCTGAGAAGGAGAAAGATCCGAATTTATTTTTAAAAGAGGGGAAGGAAAGACTTTTTATTATAGGAAGAGAATATTTTTGACATTTTTGGAAAAGCGGAGGAAAAAATATTTTTGGGTAAAAAGGAGGAAAAATATTTACGATAAAAGTAAGGAAAAATGCTTTTGGTATTTTGATAAAAGATGGGGGGAATGTTTTTGACACTTTCGGTAAAGAAAGAGAAAAAAATGAGAAAAAGGGTCTCAGCATGATTATTATTACTATTATGTTCTCACTTGTACGAGGTATACCTAAATGCATAAAGAAATGTTGAACGGGAACCGAGCTTAGGAAAATTGGTTTTGGAAAAATGTGCAATATATGGTTTAACTTTTTACCAGGCTCATGGACAGGGTCTCGTTTTGAAAAAGATGAAATCGCTCAAAAATTTGGGCGGCCTGTCGAACCATCATTTCGAAAGAGTTTCGAGTAGTAACTGACAAACTAAATATGAGTATCCTAGGTTTGACGCCTATATGAGGGTATGTAGTTGTTGGGTTAATTGGAAGGTTACCCCCTTTGGCATGACTTTCACAATATATGTCTTTTTTTTCGAGGGTAATCAGTACATGTGGACAAGCCGTTTCATATACATGAGTGTATGTGAATTGCCTCATTATATACCTCATGGGGATAGTACATGTGAGAGGCAATTTGATATACTTCACGTACATGAACAAGTTTCATGCGACATACGTCTCATCATGACTTCGATCAAGTTGTACGATGCAGGGGAAACCGTTTGATATACGTCAAAGGTACTTGGCCAATGGAAGGTGAGAGTCATATCACTTAGGGTAACTACGACCTGTCGAAACTGCGCCCATCACGAAGTGACCTCCCAGTTACAGGACAAACTTTGGTCAATATCCATTCTCTTTGGTTATGGAGTGTGAAAAATGCATGATTCTTAATTAGCATATTATAGAGAGAGTAATTTATCATTATGAGCATTATACTAATATGGAAGAATGTACAAGTATAAAGAGAAAATCTAACATTGATCATGGAGATGATACTAAGCATGGATATGTGAGGGTGAGTGGGGTGTGAATATATATAAGTGAGTGTGTAGTAGTGAACCTAAGCATGGACAAACAACAAGTGGTGTGTGAAAAGTGTGAGTGGGAACGAATATACAAGTGTGATAAGTGGAGGTGTGTGTTAGTGACACCTAATCATGGATATTCTATGTGGCGTGTCCAACATGTGGATATAAGTGACCCTACGTGTAACTAGTGTGAAGTGTACGTGGAACCTATGTACAAGTGTGTGAGTAGTGATATAAGCATGAGGTAGATATGTATAAGTAAAAATAGAGGAGAAAAAAGGAACATACAGGTAAGTGTATATGCACACAAGCAGGGAATCATAACACCTGTGCAAATAGAGTCTATCCCTCTTAAGACAGTCCCTAATGGACTCGCCACTATGGCCATCCTATCTACTTTTGGGGGGAGGGAGAGAAGGTATCGTGCCTTGTTCCCCTTAGGAGAACCTCGGCCATGATGTAAAAAGATGGAGGTATCATCCCATTTTGCACAAAACAGGAAAAAGAACATGTCGTTGCCTCGAGAGAGAGGCATCAAAGACAAATTGATGCTTACAAAACTAATAGTTCAGAGGTTCAGGGGCTAAGTTTTGGAATGGGAAGGTGTTAGGCACCTATCCCGCCCTTTAGGTCTCTCGTGGGATTGTGTTACTATTTTCCTTAGTTTTTTCATGATGTGTGTGTGCGTGTATATATAAATGGAGATCGTAATCGCCCAACTCATATCATGGAAAAGACAAATTATGGTCATCTATATGAATGTTCCCAAAATAATATTAAGAAAATATGATGTACGCATTTATCTAAATATTAACCGTTATGATAAAGAGATAATATATATATTGGATAAAACGAGAATAAGGACCACAAATATAATATATATTAAAATAACTTATAGATTAAAAGGTGAAGAATGCAAAAATTGAAAATTGGACTCGAGTCTCGGTTTTTAGCCCGAAATGCCTGCATAGCCTACAAAGTAATCAAAGTCAACGTAGTTCACATGTGGCATAATGGTGGGGTTTATCCCATAGATTCAAACTCGAATTTAATAGGGGTGTGTGTGTGTAGAAAATGCATTTTAATTTTGGGAAATTGTGGTGGACAATCCCGTTGGAATTTATACGTGTAATTCTCTTTTTTGTGTTTTGTTTTTATGTATAGAAAATAAAGTATGTGCAATATAACTAATAAAGGATGATATATTAATGTGTATGAACTAAAGTAAAAACTATATTAAGAATTTATGTAACTAATGCAAAAATAACGTGATGAAAGAGAGAGAGGGATTTTTGGGCCTTCTTTAGAGAATTGAGGCTTGATCTTGATCCTTGATGAACTCCCTTGAATGTTGAGTTGAATGTTGGATGCGAGAGAATGAATTTTTTTCCAAATAGGGTATGAAAGGGATGGGAATGAAAGATGAAAAGGAATTTCACACAAGGAAACTTCGTTGATTATAAGAGAATTTGGCTGAGATCATTAATATTGATGGATCTGACGTGTGTTTTGGGAGTGAGGTCATGCAATCAATTTATAGGGTAAGGGGGTTACAATCGCCATAGAGATAAACCTTCCAATCGATAGGTAACCCTAGGCACACTGCCAATAGGCAGGGAAATGGACCTGCCAATCGGCAGTCACCTGTAGATTTTTCCAGAAAATGGTCATAAAACGCAATTAATTATTCCAAATCGCGCATGGGCATACCATTAGAAAGGTAATTCAAATACCTTCAAGAGTCCTTGGGGCCGCTCCCAGGTCCGGGAGTTAACTTTAGGTCAAATGGGGCTCGAAAGCACTCGTTAGTCCTTTGAACGGGAGATCGTTGCACGGAAATGGATCATTCGTCCAAATCGTAATTCATAATCGCACGCGGGGTGGCATGCTGAAAATTTTATGTGAGGTAATTTGATATTCCAAAGAGCTTCGTTCAGTTCAGAGAGTTGAATTTGGTCAACCGATGCTCCGGAAGCGCCTAGTGACCTTTTGGAGCAAAACATGTCATCCATCCATATCAAAAGGCTAATTTGCACATAGGGAGGACCATTAGAAAGGGTATTCAGTGACCTTTGAAGATTCATTTAGTATTATTTGAGATGAAGAGTTGACCTTGGTCAAAAGAAACCTGGGAGAGCCCGATAGCCTCCAGGTCAATTTTTTGGGGAAAATGGATCATTTGTCTAAACATTTATGACATTTCACACATGGGGTAGATTGTTGGAAAGGGTGTTCAGTACTCTTCGAAGAATCAAAGAGATTGCACTCTAACATTCAAGTTGACTGGGGTAAAATTGGGTCCTAGGAGCGCCCGGTGGCCTCCAGATCAATTTTTGTTGGCAAAATTATTCGTTTGTCTGAATCATTATGATGATTCATGTACGAGGCAGATTATTGGAAAGGGGATTCAGATCCCTTCAAAGATTCAAAGATCTTTTGCTCTGAAGATAGATTTAATCAGAGTCAAACGGGGCTTGAGAGATCCCGATGGCATTTAGATTAGTAGTCGGAGTATTACCATGGGTTTGTAGTGAAATCGGGAGGTTATAGGGTCCTAAAATGTGGTGTCTACAAGTAGTCTGCAGCCTTTCATGAATCAGTATTATCTTTACCATGATCTTTTTTACTAATTAAGTCCCCAAAAGTTGTCTTTCTCCCACCTCATCCCAACATAAAGTCATGAGGCATTTTCTCCTATATAATCTCATGTAATGGTACATTTTAATACTCTCTTGGTAATTATTGTTGTACACAAATTCTACTAGGGGTAGGTGGTCTTACCAGCTACCATAAAATAAACTCCCTTAATATATCCTCAAGGGTTTGATTTTTTCTCTCCACTTGCCCATTTGTCTTCAGATGGAAAGATATAATGAAATTTATCCGTGACCCCATGGCTTTTTGGAAGATCTTACAAAATACCGAGGCAAATTTAGTGTCACGGTCAGATACTATGGTCAGTGCGACTCCGTGGAGTCTTAAAATTTCCATAATAAAGAGTTTGGACCCATGTTAACATTGGTCGTGGTCTTAACAGCCAAGAAGTGCATGAACTTAGTCAATCTATCCATAATTAACCAAATGGAATTCATCCCTCTCTACGTCCGTGACAGTCCAACTATAAATTCCATGGAGATATTTTACCACTTCAATGCTTGGATAGGAAAAAGTTGCAATATTCATCTTGGTCTCTGGTACTCAGCCTTAACTTACTTGTATACTAAACACTTGGCTACAAAATATGTTATATCTCTCTTCATATTAGGCCCCTAGAAATTCTACCTTAAGTTTTAGTACATTGTGGTGCTTTAAGGGTTAATTGCAAAACTTGAGGAATTCATTTCCTCTAAAACCTCGACCTAAATCTTGTAATTCTATAATACACAAATCCTTATCCTGAATTGTAAGATTCTTCATTTGTCTATTCTAAAGGTTAAGATTTCTTCTTTAATTATAACTCCACGGATCTTATGGAGGTCAGGGTTTGCGGCCTGCGCCACCTTTATCCTCCCAATTAAACTTAGTTTAATTTTTAGCACCCTAAGCACTACACCAAATTCTATGAATAGTCACGGAAGGAGGATTCATGGATTTAGTTTGTGACTAGTTGGTCACGGCCCAAAGCTGTGACCATGTCCAATATAGGCATGACCATTTCCATGACCAAGTGTGGTTATGAAAGTACTTGAAGTTGTTCATAGCCTTGAGCCTAGACCATATGGGTCATAAACCTCATCCCTTACCATGGTATGACCATCATGGCACCAAACTCTTTCCAAAATTCCCTCCAAGTGTGGTCACGGACCTAGGTCATGACCGTGTCGATGATTGATACCGTAAATCCATCCAATGGGTCACGGATTTAGGCCGTGACCAGTTCAAAGGGGTCTCCTATGTGGCTCATGGACTAAGGCATGATCGTAACTATTTCAACGTCCTAGTCACGGCTGATGACGTGTAAAAAAATATGGTCACGTGTAGGATCACGACCCATAGCGCGACTAGTTTCTTTATGTTTAAACCTATAACATTTCTTTATTTTCACCTGAAATTTCACTCTCTCTCAATCTCAAACCCTAAGCGATTTTGGGCTCCCCTCCCTCTCAATCGCAAGTTATTGGCTCCCCTATCTCTCAATCTCAAAGGTAACTCTCAAGACCGAACATTTTGTATCTGGATATTTTTGTATTTCCATATATGTGTGTATTTGTTCATTCGTACTTGTATATGTGTGTGTATAATCAATGCATGTGTGTGTGTGTGTGTGTGTGTGTACTGTGTTATGTTTTGTGTGTTCAATGTTTATGTGTTAACATTATTATTGAATTTATTATAATACCATTAATTTTTTCTTCAAAAAAATATTCATGGGCTGGTTCGAATTTTAAGGTGATTTTATGCTTCAAATTTTGTGGTTACATTTGAGGGTACAATTTTTGTTGTAAAATTTTAGACTAATGTATTCTGATTTTTTTGTTGTTAGTAATTGAGGTGTGTTAACATTATTATTGAATATATGATAAATTTTAAGATATAAAGTAAGAAACTTCCTAATCTCCAGTGTTCATTATGAACTCAACCCCCATTCATTAGGATTCCTAGCTTCGTCTCTAATATTCATGTATATTTATTTTAACACACACATATATATGTCTATGTGTATTTATTTTTACCCTAATTAAAATTAAAACCCTAATTTTCATGTATATCTTTATGTTAACTTATTTAAGCCTAGTTAAAATTGAAACCCTAATCTCATGTATATGTCTGTGTATTTATTTTAACCCTACTTAAAATTGAAACCCTAATACTCATGTATATGTTTAATAATAAATAACCATACTTTAGTGAGATATTGTGATTATGGGTATGTGTTTTATCACATAGATGATAGAAGGATTACGGGATAATTATTGGTTGTTAGTTTGGTTATTTAATAGTATGTTGGATTTCTTTGATTGATAATACACGTATACTTTTAAACTCTAAAATAATAAACCCTAACATAATGTGTTTTAACACTTACGGTGGGTTGTTGTTTGGATTTCTCATAGGTGGAACTAGCATTGGGTCAAGATAAGGGTATTGATGAATTAAAACCTTCATCAAACTAATATACCCTATACCTCATATGTTAGAATTAATAGTTGTTAATTAATTAGAGCCCTTATTTATAGGACTCATATGAACGCCCTCGTATATTTTTCTCACAAAAAATTAGGCACGATGACAATCACTATAACAAGAGCACGAGAGGTTACAATTGGATCATACATATACATCTTTTATTAGTTTGCTCTATATAGAGGGTACTCCTATTTATAGGTATGAGAATAAGAACATCGAACAATTTAACTCCCTTGTAAATCGTGGAGTTAATTTCTAGCAAGTGTACCCATTCGATCGTATTCTATTTTCCCTACCTGAAAGTTAGGATGATTATATAGAGGATATATTCTACACACATGATCCAGATGTAGTCCTGACCTTGCTTTCAACCATTACGGATACAACTGCGTACAGAGAGCATTGACATAGGCTATGATCTCACACGCCATAAGCACGTAAAATTGAATGTTTCCAACAAGTTGAAAAAGATTGGATTCCAAGTTCATGTCACGGATATCTATACATCAATCATAGATACGCCTCCTCGTAGTTGGCCACATGCAAAACTCCATAAGTTTGTAAAAACTAATACCGAATGGATGGAGATCAGGCACATCGAACATATTCTAAAGTCTTACTAAAAAAAGTGTGTGTGTATATATATATATATATATATATATATATATATATATATATATATATATATATATATATACTAGGGTATGCCCGTGCCTGAAGGCACGCTGATAATTTTGAAAAGCATAAAGTCGTGCCTTGGTGTGATGGCAAGTGCCCTCGCCAAAACTACGGATGATCTTGGGTTCAAAACACGGGAGAAACTTTTTCATATATGCCCGTTCAATTGAAGTCCAAAGTATTGAATGTGTACAATTTAAGTCCCAAGTTTTTTTTACAACACGAATGTGAAATTTTTAAAAAATTTGGGCATTATTTCCTTTGTTTATAAAACTATTCACCCTGTTAAAAAACAAAATAGTCCATAATAATAATATTAATAGTCCGTCATGGACTTTGCATTAACATCATAGCCCTCAAATACAAATTTAAATCTATTTTTATTACAACACAAAAGTATAACCACTTTAGAATTGCACATTAGCACTTAAGTCGTACCTTCCTAACAAAAGTCACACTTCTTTAGCCAGAGTCCGCACTACACATGAGACGGTGAGATTGAAACAACTCAATAATACAAACAAATTATACAGAAAATAAAATTGAGTCGGTCATTGATTAAACAAATTACAACACACTATTCTTCATTAAAATATTATTTTGCTTGCACCACCATCAATCCACTGACTGTGCTGGTGAATCAAGGCTTGTGCACCCCCCTCCCCCCCCCCCCCCATTTTGCTGAGTGCCAGCTGTCGCTCGTAATTTGCTAGGTTGGCAGCTGAAAATCCTTGCATTTGTGCAGCAGTTGGCTAGGGTAGAGTGGTGGAGCTGGTACCGGGGAAGTTTCCACCCAATTGATTTCCTATTGAGAACAAAGAAATATATGGAGAGAGTTTAAAAACCAAATTACAACTATAAATTAAAATTTTATGACATATTGAAGTTGTCAATTTACATGACAAAAAGACTGGAAACTCACCAGTAACAATTGAATGTGTAGCCCGACATAGATGGGTTGTGGTCGGTGTGAATTGTTTGGTTAAAGGACACAGCATATAAGTATGGTTTGAATGGTTTGAATAAAGCGTGTCATTGTTAGATTTATGCTTATCATGGGATCAGATGTATCCCTTAGCCTACTAAGAGCAGGAATGATAGCCTAAGAATGATTTCACTTAATAACTAACAAAGAATCACCTCACTTGAATATGTGATGTTCAGAAGTAAGCAACCACATAAATCTATTGGTATTTGACATAGTAAGCATACAAAATTCAATAACATTTCAAGAATAATATAAGAATTACTATTATTAAATCAAAAGTTGGGGAAATGAATTAAGAATATGTACTTCCCTTTTTCAGAATGGAATAAAGCGAGGGATTAGAGAGGGCCAACAGTACTGCAAAAAAATCAAAAACATAAAGAATCAAAAACTCATTAGTTTAAATACATAAAGAATCAAAAACTCAGTTAAACATACAAACCAACCTCTAATTATTCATCCATCTTGAATCTGACTGTTATGTCTAACCAAATCTTGAGTTTGAAAATGTTTTAACAGTATATCCGATTTTCGAGGTCGACTCCATCTGAATCTGATGCTCCGGCGATGCCAGTGTTCTCCGCCCTCTCTCGTCCTGCATCACTAACCATAGAGCGTAGATCTAAAAAGAAGAAATCAATCAAGATGCATCAACAAATCAAATATAGATCGGTCATGCAAATGAACCCACCTAACTGCATAGATTAAAGTCCATGTCCTAAAACATTCACACCAAAAAAAACCTAGTAGAGGTTACCATGGGATTACTTTGAATGGTGGTGAAATAGAACAAATAGTTCCTGCTAATTCAAACCAAAATTCGTCAAATCTGCAAAATAAAACCAAATAAAGAAAGAAAAATAAACATGCAAAACCAAACTAATCCATGGCCTTATTCTTCTTCAAAACTCAACATTTACACAACATACTAAGCAAATTTATTCACTACACTATTATGCTTATATAAGATAATTCTCTTTACTTTAGGTTTGGCTCACCTTAAGGATTGGGGAGAAGCTTGTCCAAATACTCGAGGGGGTGGAAAAAGTCCTTCTGCTCCAAACAGAACCACCTTCACTCTCACCTGAAGCATTTTCAAAAGATGATTCAAATGCTCAGGAGGTTGAGTTGTAGCTACATCTTTGATAAACTAAACATGTGTAGAGAGAGTGAAAAAAATACAATCAAAAATATAATTAAATGAAGAAACCTACATCAAAAATAACAAAATTAAAACATAAATTGACATGCTCGCGATCGCTATAAAGATCATAGACCTGCTCGCCATCGCTGTGATAGAGAGCCGTAGCTGCCAAAGACTGGACCATGTAATCAAAATAGAGATTTTTCTTCCTGCCTTTTTTTAGAGAATAGAATTGAAGGTCCAAAACTGAAAACGCAACTAACAATTTCTCCAGAATATTATAAAAGGAAAGTTCATTTACAATTGCTTGTTAACTACTCGTCTTTATATTGTTGACATAACGATTATAGTACATTGCTTGTAACATTGGTCTCCTCTTGTTGCTTTTCCTTGGCTGGATAATTATTATAATTAGAAGGTAGAGACTGAGACTGAGACACTTTCTTCAAAATAGATACTCATAACTGACGAAGACTTGAAATGAATTTACCACTACCAGCTGCCCCTGGATTATCTTTTTTAGTGGAGCTATCAAAATTACATGTTTTCATCTGGTGATCTGTTGGGTTACCAGAAAGTTATTCAGAAACATTTCTCCTCTTTAAATTATTGTTTGGCATTTCACCATTGTCAATGGTGGATGAAGTTAAATCCTCCTCATCATAGAAATGTTCATCATGGATCCTCCTAATAACCTCTATTGATCCTTAAAATAATGATTTTATAAAAGCTTTGTCCTCTTATTCAAACTTCTCCTCTGTACTTGGAGCTGAGTACTGCAGGGCCTCGAGCATTGAATCTACAGATACAGTTGGATGTCCATTTCTCTTTTAGAGTCCAACACTTTGTTCTCCAAATATTTCATCGCATCTCCCATCTCTTCAGCCTCTCTTTTCCGTTTCTCCTCATCAGTAACTTCATCCTCTGCTCGCCAAGGTTCAAAATTCCACACTGCACCTGATTCTGCAATATATTCGGAATTCTGTGGGTCTGTCTTCATAGTAATCTCGGCTGAGCACTTCGTGCACTTGAAATAAAATCTGAATATTTGGATTCCCAAATATGTCTCTCCAATGACGTCTTCTTTCCGGGAATTGAACTTGGTGCCCTTATAGATGTGGTTGCCACAGGTGTTGCAGCGTATGCTCATGGTAAGCATCATTCTCACCTTAATTTGTTGATTTTTGGGTTGTTTCCTCAGAGGTATCTTCGCTAGATCGAAGTTCGACGGGTAGTACTGTCCATAATTCAAGACACCAACAAAAAGAAATAGACAAAATCCCCAAACCCATAAACAATTGACAGATATAGACATAAAATAACCAAATCGACATGAATAAAAAAAAAATAGACAGCAATCCAAAGCCAAATATGCTTATACATTCACCCCAAAAGCATTGAACCCAAATAGTAAACTGTGGAACCACGGTCAATACCAAACAATCCCACACACCACCACCACCGACACTCTTACAGAATGACGAAACCCTCAATCGAAGGAAGGAAAAAAAATATAGAAGAAGAATAAGAGGAAAAATAGAGATATACCTGTTACATAATAATGGCGTTGGTGCCATTCGAAAATTGATTCAAGCCCATCACTTAGGGACCTCTGCCATTGAACTACCCGATAAAAGTCTTCGGTTTCATTACTCCGCCGATGCAATATTAACAGGTTCAATTCCGGACTTAGATCTGCTCACTCATATTACTGCATTCCTCACCAGATCTGTAGATTTTCATAAAGCATAGGGTTCGGTTGTCCAGTTAAAGCTTAAATTCAGCAATTCACAGTAAACTAAATATGGCACATGCATTTCCAACTGAATACTACAAAGCTATTAGATTTTCAACATTAAAAGTCACTGATTTCATTGAAAAAGTAATGAGAGTATTACAAACCAAAAAAATTCAAAGGTCATAAAGAAAAAATATAGAGAATTCCGACCTTGTACTATGCCAACAAATGAGTACCACTAAAACCAAAAATGTGAACAAAGTTTGACGGCGTTTTAGCTCACGTGAAATACCGAGCATAAAGGCGTCGTCTTAGCTCACGTGAAATAGCGATCATAAAGGCACCGTCTTGGCTCACATGAAATACCGAGCATAAATGTCTTTATGACGTTTATGTGTTGTGGGAAACAAACACGACACACAATTGATAAATTTTAAAATATACAACTTTGGTGACTTAGAAGGGTATCTCTGCATGTATGTGTAGTTTCAAATGCACACAACATGATTCTAAGCTCATTCTTACGGATGTTTCATGTCATTTGAAGAGAATGTTCCTTGGCACAAAACTATGTACTTAAGAAAAATCCAAAATGTGCCAATCCTACATGTATTTAGTAGATTAACAAAGGAAAAAAATCAACAATTAAAAAGAACAAACACTTTCGCTTTGCACTTGAGTAATACAACATGTAAAGTAATGTAAAGGCATGACATTACATTCAAAAAGGCAGGGCATTGTATGATTTCCTATACATAAAACCAAAATTCCTCGAAAATGAGAGTGTGCAGCAGCAGAAGGTTAGGACCAAATACTATGAAGAATGCAGTAGATAAACTAATGAGAGTGTACAACATATTTGGGTAATGAGGTAAAGGCTTTAGTTATAGTAGCATGAGCTCTAGTTCAAATGGCCTGCTATGAAGAATGCATATAGGACCTGCTGCAAAGACAGAAACTAAGGACATGGAAGTAGTGACATGAAGGGTAAACTAAATCCAAGTAAACACAATAAAACAAAAAAATTAAAATTAAAACTCATTCAAAAAATAGAATACTCTTCAAATACCAACAAAGACCATGAAAGCATTTCCTGTAATTTCACAGAACCACCACCAAAAAGGTCACGAATCATAACAAAAATGAGTAAATTAAGAGAAAAAACTGAAATAACAACTTCTTTTACTAAACTAATTTTAAAATAAAATAAAGGAACTTAAGCAAAACTATCATTTTAGATCAAATACTAAACAATGTTTTACCTACAAAGAACTATAGCAATCCAAATATCCTTTAATGACCATAGACGACTTACCTCATGCGACAAATAAATAGTTATAAGGTATTATGGGACAATGTTCGGATATCTCACATTGATTTTAACTCTTACCAATAAAATAACTAATGGATAACAAAGATGGATGAAATATTAAAAAAGGATTTTGAAACTAAAAAAAATGTCCCTGGGTTATTAACAAATGCAAATGCTAAAAAGTATTAGTAATCCACACACATCTTATTTAAAAACAAATAAATGTAAAAGTTTTAAGAGGATATTATTTCCAACTCACTTCATAATAAAAAATGGTATAATAAAAGTGAACTAAGAAATTAAAGGCATTACCTCACTACCTATGATCTGTAAAGCAAAATAAGAAATTGCAACTTGTGCAGATTAAAGTAAAGAACATACTTGCACATATGTAAGTATCAGGTTGCTGTTAGAAACTGCAACTAATATGTCATTTTCCCAATTCTTCTGCTTGTATTTCGGTATCAAGTTGTGAGAAATTGCAACTGATTTCGGTATCAGGTTGTTCGATCCATTCTTCTGCTTGTATTTCATCCTGCAGAAGTCACCAGTATTCTTTTCTTTCAAGAGAAATAAAAAGATCAGTAATACAATAATAATTCAATCAACAAATTTCTTAAAGATCTATCCCAAAAATACTGAGATAACAGCTTATCTTCAACTGAAAGTTCACTTCTCTATTATCGAAAAAACTAAACTTACATCTTCAAAGGCATTTATAAATAGCATAAAAAATAGCATAAAAAATCAACATAAACTTACATCTTCAAATGCATTTATATATCTCTCCTGGGGTATGTCACATTTCTGCAATAGCTTAATCCCCAGGCACTCTTTGTATAACCTGCAGCCACCATATGAGTTCCAATTAAGAAGTAAGGATTCAAATGATTTTGTTGGTATGTTTACCGTTTTGTCCTGATTTTTATGCTTTGTGAACCTCTATTCAATATAATTAATTTTTTGTGTTTGATATGTGTCATTCGAAATGGATTAAAAGATAATTTAAAAATATCACATCATAATAAAAAATGGTATAATAAAAGCGAACTAAGAAATTAAAGGCATTACCTCACTACCTATGATCTGTAAAGCAAAATAAGAAATTGCAACTTGTGCAGATTAAAGTAAAGAACATACTTTCACATATGTAAGTATCAGGTTGCTGTTAGAAACTGCAACTAATATGTCATTTTCCCAATTCTTCTGCTTGTATTTCGGTATCAAGTTGTGAGAAATTGCAACTGATTTCGGTATCAGGTTGTTCGATCCATTCTTCTGCTTGTATTTCGCCCTGCAGAAGTCACCAGTATTCTTTTCTTTCAAGAGAAATAAAAAGATCAGTAATACAATAATAATTCAATCAACAAATTTCTTAAAGATCTATCCCAAAAATACTGAGATAACAGCTTATCTTCAACTGAAAGTTCACTTCTCTATTATCGAAAAAACTAAAACCTCTCTCTCTCTCTCCCATCAATCAATGGTGGTCTCTGAAAGCAGACCATCCCTTAACTGATACATATACTGGAACCCAAGGCCTCGGAAAAAGGGTATTGTAAGAAGGAATTTCATGGCAAACACCCTCTCCGGGTGATGAAGTCCATGGTTTGTTCATATTTTGTCACCTTACCTACTTCTAACCAAAGATTCTACTATTTATCCTTTTTATATTATAGTTATGTATCAACTCAATTCTATACGGGAAAAATAAACATACTCATGAGAAGAATTAGTTGTTTCAAATAGAAGTAGAAAAAAAATTCAACATTAATCAATAAAAAACTTGAACCCCCGTCCCAATGAATCATTTGGAAGCTTGGGTCATGGAGACCTACCTGTATCATGTGGAACCCCTGTATGTTGAACCCCTGTTTCATCAACATTTAAGAAAAAATGTAATTGTAAATTAAAGGTATACTAAACCCTAGAGAGTACCTTTTGGTGACCGTGGAGAAGAAGCTTGGGTCGAGAGAGAGAGAGTATACTAAACCCTCCCTATCGTCTCAGCCGTAAACCCCCAAACCCTTGTCGTTTCCACCTCGGCTCAGCCCTAAACCAACAATAGCGGCATTTACACTTCAGATCTGAATACACGGTGAGAGAGAGGTTTAAGGACAGAGAAACTTGAGGAGGGAGAAACTTGAAATGAAAATCTAGTTTACGGAGAGAGGGAGGTTTGGTTAGAGTACCTATGCCTCGAGCCTTGTGCTGCAGGTGTAAATGACCTCCTCCCTTATTACTCTTGTAGCCTTGAAGAAATTACATGGAACTCAAATTTTTAAGGGGTAAAAGAGGGAACAAAGAAAAAATTCATCTCAAGTGACATCATAAAGCAAACTTATGACATACATAAGTTTGCTACTTTATTATATAGATATATATATATATAGAGAGAGAGAGAGAGTCAAAACTTGATTAATTAGTTATAATTTTATATTATTATGGTTTTTTATTTTTGTAGATGATTTCGGGAGGCAATGGTCAAAATATACCAAGTGACGAGGTGAAACCCCAACAGGGATCCTCATCTCATACACAACAACCATAATTCTCATCATTAATCACTGAGCAATTCACAATTCAACCTTTGGTCTATTCCCCTACTCCAAGTACGACTCTAAGTATGAGTAGGCAACAAACCCCTGTTGTTCCAACGCCCCCATCCAGTTCTCTCGGCACCTCCCGCTCAAATGAAAAGAAGCCCATTGGGTTCTCCCTTCTCAGAAATAACCCCACGGGTGATAAAAAAAAACATGCTTAACTTTAAAGGTCAGTCTTTGTCACTGGAAAAAATGAATGTGGGTATTGGGGGAGTAGACAATTGGAACCCTGTTAATCAATCCAGCAAAGATGACATCTACGATCAACTCTGCAAGTGGTTTACATTTCCAGACATGTCAAAGCATAATGTTCTTTATTGGGTTGCTGAATAATTGATGACATACCAAAGAAACCTTCGACATAGACATTTTCTAAAGGATGCATCGAGCTTCGATATTTGAGCTCTGAAGGATAGGGTGCCTCGCAACCCTAAAATGCTGGGGGAATGGTGGAATATTTTTTAGAGAATGAGTCGAAGGATAAGAAGCTTGTCCAGAGGAATAAGAATAAACAAAATAAGGAAAAAAACTAATGTCAACAGGCTGGGCTCCATCTCTTATGAAGATTTGAAGAATGAATCGTCAAGTAGAACAAAGGATGGTCCAAATGTCGGTATAAAACAAAATTGGGTCAATTTATACGTCCATGCACAACAGGGAAAAGATAATATATTCTCTTCGCACTTTGATAAGACTCTGCAATAAATAGAGGTCATTAGCAGTCAGTCAAGTTAGATCCCTTTTGATGACTTGGATAATGATTCCCTGACCCAGGCCTTTATAATGGACAAAGGGTGGAGGATGAGAGGTGTTGGATCACATATGTCAAAAACAAAATTACAACACACCGCACCTCTCCTGGATGAACAATATTCGGTCTGGAGTCATATATCTTTCTAAGAGGAACAACAGTCCATGATCGATGGGGATCTCCAAATGATTAAAGATAACCCAGGACTCTTGAAAAATTAAATTGGGAAACTTGTAACTCTTTTTACTAAAGGTTACCGGCTGCCAATGCCTCCTCAAGGTTTCCTTTACCCTCTTCTTCAAGGTTTTTCCTTTCTTCCTTCTGAAATTTTCTCATACCAAATGCCACCTCCTTAAATATCCCCCTCCCAAATGCCTCCTCCTTTAATATTTCCATCCCTAATGCCACCTCCTACAACATTCCTCTTCACAGTGTCTCCGCTATTCATCGGTCATGGATCATTGTCAACCACTCATAGTAACTGTTGATAACAAATTTAGTCTGCTGATGTGGATCAATTATATGGATAAACGTGACGATCTACATGGCACCCACAAACATTTTTCAACAACATACCGACTCCGAGGAGCTTAATTTCCCCGACCAAGCGGGTCTTCCGAGCAGCATGGATTCTCCGAGGAACTTGATTGAACCGAGCTACTCAACCCCCCAAGGAACTCCTATACACCAAACAACTTAAGTCGGTCCGAGAAACTCAGGACGGTCAGAGCAGCTCAAATACTTATTACGTGCGAGTCAAGTATGCCAGAAGATAACTACGCATTAAATGTGCATTTATTGCCATACATATACATTCGACTTTCAAAATACAGTGCATCACTTTTTCACATGTACAGCCTCAAGGATATAAATACATTGTAACCTCCTCATTAGCAGAGGACTCGAAATTTCTTGGTAAAACCTGTTATCGAGAATTCCCAATAGTCATCAATAACAAAAACAGTGGACGTAGGGCATTCATTCAAGGCTGAACCACTTTAAAATTATTTGTCTTACTTATTTTTATCTCTGGTTGAATAATTAGAGATAATCTAATTTTTTACATCAACAGATTGGCGCCGTCTATGGGAAACGACTGAAATTATCATTTTTCACCAAAACAATTCATCACCAATGGCTGATAATCCTGAATCCAGTGATCGAAATGCTGGAAACCCCCCAAATCCATCGTCTCCCCTAAATGTTTAAGATCTGGCTGGTATAATGGCTAATCTAGCCCAAGGCCAGACAGCCATGCAAGAAACTATGCGACAACTCATACAAACTGTCCAGGGTGGAGTATCTACTCATTCAGGACAACGAAGAGTTCAAAGAAATACCCAGTTACCTTCTAGGTGAACGTTACTCTCAGAAGAATCTCGATCCAGATGCACCGATTCATATCGTACTGAGAGATCTCATGATCCTTCTTATCAGCCTGGGCGTACTTCCTCGGTACAAGCAACAGACACTCAACAATATATCACTCTATCTCCAGAAAGAACAAGTTCTCTTGAAAGGTTGAGTAGAGTCTCTCCTTTTGATCGTTTGGATCCTAGGAGGAATAGAAGTCCCCCTAGGATTGTACCGAGGTACTTTCAACGACCATCCGATCTAAGAGAAGGTTTTGACCAATCACGACCAAATGCTCATAATGAAAGATCCCAGGAAGCAAATTCAGCACGATCAGTTGCTCGAACCAACAGGCCCGAGGAGGGAAATGATGCATGGAAAGGCTCTATTCAAAGGTTGGAGGATAGACTAGGGGAAATGGCTAAGGCCAAGAATCCTCTACAAAGAACTTTTGTCCAAGGGACACCTTCTATCCAAGCAATTGTGGATTTTCCCCCACCATCAAAGTTCAAACCACCTGTTGTGACTCCTAAATATGATGGAAAAACTGACCATGTCCTTCATATAGAACAATACCAAGCTGCTGTCGATATCTATGTCGTGCCAGATGAGATAAGATGCAGGGAATTTTCGGGAACTCTTACCGAATCTGCTCAAATATGCTACAATAATCTTCCTCGGGGGAAGATTTCAACTTTCTTTCAACTGGCCGAGCTCTTTATTGGAAATTTCTATTTTGGAGCAAAACCAGTTAAACGAGTAGCACACTTGTTAAGTGTTAGACAAAAAGAAGGTGAGAGAACTAGAGATTACATAACTCGTTTCAATAACGAGAAACTCAAAGTTATTTATTACAAGGAAAAGATAGCAATTAGTGCTCTGATGAGAGGATTGTTGCCAGATAAATTGTACTACACTCTAGCCAAAGATCCGCCTAGAACCATGGCAGAACTAATGGCAAAAGCAGCAAAGATTATAAATGCCGAGGAGGCTATGGCTGCGAAGAAGAATATGGATACCAAAGAGACCAAGATGGAGGTTAATAAGATTGAAAAGAAAGAACATAAGAACAATGGTGTTAACAAGCAGTCAAAAGCAAAGCCATCATGGAAACTGTTGAAGAAATTTGGAAATTATACTCCTTTAAAAGTAGACCTAAACCACGTTTTGGAAGAAATCAAGAACAGTGAGGAGATAAACTGGCCAGAGAAAATGAAAACAGATCCTGAGAAGAGGAATAAGACAAAATATTACGAGTTCCATAAAGACCATGGTCACACGACCAAAAATTGCATAGCTCTTAAGAATGAAATCGAAGCACTCATCAGACGAGGTAAGCTGGCCAAATATATTGATCGTTGAAATGATGGAAAGAGCAATGACCGAGAAAGACAGAGATATATATCACCTCATCGAGCAAAAGAAGACAAGAAAAGAGATCATGAAGATGATCCAGAAGATGACCCCAATCTCCTCAAAAGACCAAGGCAGCCAGAACGTGAGGTATTTTCAATTCGTTTTGGATCATTTGATTGTAATGTTATTACAGGTGGAGATGCGGGAGGTGGAGACCTTACTGCAGAGAGGAAACCTTACCTCAATGAGGCTCAATCATGTTCATACATTCAACGAATAAATATAGCTGAGGATGATCGCCCGAGGAAGGTAAACAAAGAAAAACTGGTCATCGGTTTCTCCAAAAATGACCTCGCAGGTGTGCTATATCCTCATGATGATCCATTGGTGATCAAAATGAGGATGAAGGAAGTAATGATCTTAAGAGTACTGGTGGATAATGGTAGCTCGGCAGATATCATGTTCTACTCATGCTTTGACAGCTTAAATCTAAAGTTGTCTCAGTCGGAGCCTTATCACAGGCCCCTACTCGGTTTTGCTGGCGAGAAAGTTTTTCCACTAGGGACGATCAAATTGGATATGTTCATCGATACATGGTCTGCTTGTCGAACAGAAAGAGTGCGCTTCTTCATGATGGATAATAATGTCCAATCAGCTTATAATATCATCATGGGAAGAGTAGGTTTAAAGAAGTTCGAAGCAGTACCATCTACTGTACATCAATGCCTAAAATTTCCAACCAATTTTGGAGTAGGAATAGTGAAGGATGACCAAAAATTACCTCGAGAATGCTATTATTCGTCTGCCGAGCAGGAAGAACTGGAGGAATCTAAGAAAAATACTACTACTTATCAAGTGGATAAAGGTGCAGAAATTAAAACATTAGATCATAGAGACGAGTGGCAGCTCATAAAAGGTCAGGTGGTGGAAACTACTGAAAATGTCATTCTAGATGATGAACACCCAGAACGAACAACTCAAATCGGTTCATCGTTGGATGCCTCAATAAAGCAATAGCTAATAGCATTTCTAAGAAGCAAGAAACAAACTTTTGCATGGAGTCATGAAGATATGCCAGGGATAGACCCAAATTTCCTGTGTCACGAGCTTAATGTGAACAAGAAAATCAAGCCAGTGAAACAACGACGAAGAGTGTTCATCCCTGAAAAGAACCTAGCTATACAAGAAGAGGTCGAGAAGCTTCAGAAAGCCTACTTTATTGAAGATGTCAAATATCCTGATTGGCTAGCTAATGTGGTGATGGTAAGAAGAAGAATAACAAATGGAGGATGTGTATAGACTTTACCGATCTCAACAAGGCATGCCCAAAGGATCATTTTCCTCTGCCCCGAATTGATCAATTGGTGGATGCTACCTCAGGGCACGAACTATTAAGTTTCATGGATGCTTATTCTGGATATAACCAGATTAAAATAAAGCCTGAAGATAGTAGAGTACCTCTTTTATTACCCCGAGGGGAACTTATTGTTATAATGTTATGCCTTTTGGTTTGAAAAATGCAGGTGCAACATATCAGCGGCTGATGAATAAGGTGTTTGCAGAGCAAATCAATCACAATATGGAGGTTTATGTTAATGATATGCTGACGAAGAGCAAGAAAGCTGTTGATCATCTAATTGACCTAGGCCAGACCTTTGATCAATTAGATAAATATCAAATGAAGTTGAACCCTACCAAGTGCACATTCGGAGTACGAGAAGGCATGTTTCTCAGGTATATTGTCAATCAACGAGGTATTGAAGCAAACCCTGAAAAGATCAAGGCTCTATTGGGACTAAGATCTCCAACGACGAAGAAGGAATTGCAAAGTCTCACAGGGCGAGTTGCAGCACTTAATAGATTTGTGTTACGAGCAACTGATAGATGCATCCCATTCTTCAAAACACTCCGAAAAACTTTTGAATGGAACGACGAATGTGAGAAGGCCTTTCAAGAATTGAAGAAATACCTGGGAGCACCTCCATTGTTATCTAGGCCAGTGATGGGAGAAAGACTATATTTTTACCTGGCAGTCTCAGAAAATGCAGTAAGCTCGGCACTGATAAGAGTGGAGGATAGAGTGCAAAAACCAATCTATTACACTAACAAGGCCTTCCGAGGAGCAGAGATCAGATATCTAAGACTGGAAAAGTTGGCACTAGCGTTGATCAAAGCAAGTAGAAGAATGAGGTCGTATTTCTAAGATCACACCATAGTTGTGTATACCGATATGCCATTGAGGTAAGCTCTTCATAAACTAGAAAAATCAGGGAGATTGATGTACTGGGCAGTAGAACTTGGTGAATATGACATAGTGTATGAGCCTAGATCGTCGCTTAAAGGGCAAGCAGTAGCAGATTTTATAGTGGAATTCACCTATCCTGACACCTCCGAAGAGCAAAAATTGAATACCGACCAACCTCTGGATGTTACAGGATCATCAAATTTAAACTCCGACCATCTTAAGTCGAACAACGAGCAAGAGGAGATGGTCGACCAGCAGCAAGAAGTGCTGGAGGAGGATATAAGGAAGCGTCAAATATTCCACTGAGGAATTATGTCCGATCAAGAGTTTGATAATGAGATACCTGTGTGGAATTTGTATGTAAATGGTTCTTCATGTACTACAGGCAGTGGAGTAAGTATTATTTTGAACAGCCCAGATGAGATCGATGTATAATATGCTCCGCGCTTTCAATTTAAGGCTTCTAACAATGAAGTTAAATATGAAGCAATGATTGTTGGTCTTAGTTTGGCAAAAACCATGAAGGTTGAGCAGGTTATCGTATTCAGTGACTCACAATTGATCGTAAATCAAATGCTGGGGGTATATGCAGCCAAGGGAGAATTAATGATCAAGTATCATGCAAAAGCAATGGAGAATTTATCAAGCCTGATTGCAGTACAGATAATTAGAATACCAAGATTGGAGAATGCAAGAGCAGATGCCTTAGCTTGATTAGCCTCAGCAACACGCACTGAGTTAAGAAGAACAATCCCAATAGAAGTCTTGGCTAGTCGGAGCATAGACAAAGATCTGATGATTAACTTTATTACCCTTGATTTGGGACCATCTTGGATGGATCCCATCAGAGCATATATTGAAGAAGGGGTTTTTCCAACTGATAAACTCATAGCTAAGAAGCTGAAGTTTAAAGCTGCTCATTATGTATTGACTAATGGTATTCTATATAAACGAGGAATTATAGCAGGTTTGCAAAGATGTGTGCATCCCTCCGAGGTGAAAAATTTGATTGAAGAAGTCCATGAAGGGTCCTGTGGAGCCCATGTAGCAGGTCGGACACTTTTGCAAAAAATAATGACGCAAGGATACTATTGGCCAACGAGGAGGGATGATTGTATAGCCTATGCCAAAAAATGTGACAAATGTCAACGCTTCTCTTTTATTCGAGGAACTCCCGAAGCATTGTTAACACCCATTACTTCCCCTTGGCCATTTGTTATGTGGGGAATAGACTTGGTTGGGCCACTCCCAACGACCAGGGGAAGATTTAAATATCTCGTGGTCGCGGTGGATTACTTTACTAAATGGGTGGAAGCTGAACCTCTTATTGATATGACATATGACGAGGTGTATCAATTTATTTGGAAGAATATCATTTGTAGATATGGTCTTCCCCATGAATTCATTACTGATCATGGAACCTAATTTGACAACGAGGAGTTTGTTACGTATTATCTTCAGTCAAACATATTGAAAACCCACTATGCACCAGGCCATCCCCAGAGCAATGGACAAATAGAAGTGATAAACAGAATGCTACTAAATGGTTTGAAAAAAAGACTGGATGAGGCAAAGGCAAATTGGATTAACGAGCAGCATTCTGTGCTGTGGGCTTATCGTACAACACCACGAGCAGCAACAGGAGAATCTCCATACATGCTAGGATTTGGAAGTGAAGCCGTCATACCAGCTGAATTGGGTTTGTCCACGCACATAATACTGAATTTCAATTCTCCTATCGGTGACTTGATGAGAAGATTAGACTTGGATATGCTCGAGGAAGTTAGAGAAGAAACAGCAATCAGGAATGCTACATACCAACAACGAACAGCTTTGTTCTACAACAAGAGAGCAAAGAAGTGTGATTTGAAAGAAGGGGACTATGTGCTAAAGAAAGTAATTCAAAAGCACAACAAACTGGAAGCTAACTGGCATGGACCCTACAGAGTAACAAAGGTTGTTCGACCAGGAACATATCGAATTGAAACCTTGGAGGGAGAAGAGTTTAAGAACGCATGGAATGCAGAGCATCTACACAAATATTATCAGTAGTTAAAATACCTATGTAATGCAGTTTTCTTCAATATGAATAAAGTTCTGGATGTTTTACCTAATTCTTTCCTTTTGTTTAAATTTTTTCGAATACTAGTGCTACACACTACGCATCAAGTCCAGAATAAAAATCCACCAACTTCGGTTGGTCGGGAATAAAAATCCACCAACTCCGATTGGTCGGGAAGAAAAATCCACCAACTCCGGTTGGTCGGGAATAAAAATCCACCAACTCCGGTTGGTCGGGAACAGTTGTTTAAATTAAGCAATACCATGGAATGTAATTTGTTCTATTTCTTAGTATTAGAAAATCACTACAACAAGATAAGTATGTCATAAACTTATATATACTTACCAACCAACAAGCAAAGACATTATGCAAATTACTTAAAAGAAAATGAAATGATAAAGGACCAAAACTTTTCATTCAAATCAAGAAGGATTACATATGCTGAAAAAAGAAAAAACCATAAAAATCCTATTCTACTGGTTTCTTTCCCTCTGCCTTTGAAACAGGTTCTACTCCAGCAGGAGGATCATCTAAGGCATAAGGGGAATTTATGAAGTTTAGATCTTGAAGCATCTTGACATTCATCACAGATGGTTGTTTAAGCAAGTGCTCCGGGCGAGATATCTCAAAATTAGAATGAAGACTGTAGTCGTCGAGGTACTTTGAGATCAAGCACTGAGGAATTGCTCGAGCAGGAATCCAACTCATGTCAAGATTGAAAGGAGGCACTGGCAAATCAAGCAACCCAGGATTATAATAATCCCATAAGTAGTGACCCTGCTCCAATTGCAGCACACCCAGTGCATTCAGCCATCCTTGCTTGTACCCCTCGTTATTTGACTGCTGGATCCGGTCATCAAGGTGGTAGAGGGCTTTATTATCACCAGCCATCCAAAACTCTCTGGGTTGTTTATGGAATTGGTAAGTCAACCTCTTTAGCTGGTCGTGAAGATTCTTCACTAGATTTGCTTTATTTTCCAAGGTAGAGCTTTGCGTAGAAAATTGCTCTTAAAGTTTCAGAATCTCCTTGGACATCTCTGCTAAGGCCTGATTCTTCGCCATTAACTGGAAAGCTTGATTCTCCAAGGCTGCCTGCGTTCTAGCTTCTTCAACAGTAACTCGAGAAGTCCTTGCTCGTCCCTGAGAAGCTCTTTAAGGTTTCCAATTCATCTCTCAAATTGGCATTTTCGACCTCCAAGAACGAGAATCCTTCGTCGTTGACAGGGACCAAGGTTTCCGAGGAAGATGCTGCAGACTTTAGTTAGGATATATATTCTCGCAAAATATTGTTTTCCTCCTCCAACAGTTTAGCGATTTGCCTATGCTCCTCAACCTCAACTTTTAAATTTTTTTCTTTCTTCTCATAAGTAGCAATGAACTTATCATAACCTTTGTCAGCATTTAGTTGCTGATATTTTTTCTCATATCCCTGATGCAAAAGGGCAGAAGATTCCTTGTATTATTGTTGAAGTTCCTCGATGGTACCCTGGAGATCTTCAATCATCTCGTAATATGCCATATTATTAGCAACTGCACGGTCGAGGAAACACTTCAGATATTGGTAGGCCTCGATTGCTCGTTCAGAAGTATCTGGACCAAGGATGTCGATGATTTGAGCTTCATTCAGATCTGCATGACCAGCTGTGAAGTAGTCATTGCATTTTTTCAACAATTCTGTATCATGAGCTGATAATAATTCCATCATGGCCATAAAATAGCAAAAAGAAGCCATAAACAGGAATCAATAATGATAAGGGCAAAGAAAGAAGAAGAGAGTTAATATGAAAAACCGAAACTTTAAATTTTATTACATCACGAAAAGAAGTACATAGCCCAAAATTACATTTAACAAAAATGCATATAGAAAGGTTCGAACAACTCTACACCTTCTCCTTGCTTCCTAAGATTTCCTTGGGAGGCTTAGACGAAGAGGTAGGTTGCTCGGAGGGCATAAAAAGTTGTTCGGTAGACATGTTGGCTGGCTGGGACTGCTCAAAAAGAAGTTCAACAGTAGGGACTTGATCCCCAATTATCATTGAAGACTCTTCTGAGGTAGCTTCATCCTCTTTTTCTTCTCCAGGAGAGGGAGGAGGACCATGAACATGACGTTAAAACAGTTCATAACTCTCAAAGACCTCTAGCTCCTACAGAGCTGCAACCCATCCGTCCATGAAGTATTTAAGGCTAGCAAATTCCATCTGAGAGGACATGGAAGCTAGGCCTTTGTTCCAACCTTTGTTCCATCCAGCGCTAAAGGACTTTTTAATCGCAAGTTTTCTCTTTGCCTTCTCCAAGGAAATCCTCTCAGCCAGAAGTTCCTCGACAGCTTTCAATTTCCCTTCCACCTCCATCTTTTGGCGATCAACTTCATGAAGTCTACTGACTTCCTCTTCAGCAGTTTTGAGCTTGTTCTCAAGCTCCTCAGCATTCTTGAGCTTCTCTCCAAGATCTTTATTCTTTTTCTCAAACACTTTCATCTTCTTCTCCAAATATTTGGAGGCCTCCACAGCTCGGTCTCTTTCTTGCTCGACAGACTTAACCTGCTTCTCCCAAAGCAATTTTATTCTCCTCATATTTCTGATGAGATTCCTTCAAAGACTGGGTCAATCCAGTAAAGCTTCTTCTACACCTCTCAAGGATATTGAAGCCTTGATAGCCTCATCCTTCTTCAGAATAGTGTTAAAACATGTTACCAACTGGAAAAAGAAAATAATTGTAAGTCAGGACAAGTATATAACATTGAAAAATGAAGGTTTAGATTATCAATACTTACTAAGGCAATATGTTGAGCTGCTAAGGTGGTGACCCTATCCAGAGAAAGAGTGTCTTCAAGACCTTGGATTTTTTAGATAATCCAAGACTTCACAGAGCCCATGGTAGAGCTCGGAGCAATAAAAGTGGGAACACCACTTCTAGCAGTTAAAGGCTGAGAAATAGGTTCAGCCAGTTTATCCGAGGAACTTTTCTTTAACTTCCTCGTAGGAGCATGGACATTCTCAACCAACGATTTTGTCTTGGTTGGTGATATAATGATAACCTCACTTGGAGGAGAAACAGTAACAACCTTACTCGGGGTCACTGGGGGCTTCTCAACAACTTTCTTAGCAGCAACTGGAAGGGGTGCATCAATTTTTCTTGTCCCTTCCTCTGGGACATCCTACTTATTTTTCTTGGCCTCGACATTAGCAGAGTCTGATTTGTCAAAATAGGCAGAAGCTCGTCTTCTCTTCATTCTGCTACTGAGAGGAATATTCGACTCAGGGGAGGAACCTTCAGAAGCTGGTACTTGATCGATGTCACTTACCACTGGGCGAGCAGTAAAAGATGAAGTATAGCTTTTGGACTACAACAAATAAAAGGCCGATCTAATATGTTCCTCGGCAACAGATTGGTGTAAGCTCCAGATAAGTTTCAAATGCTTTAAATTAAACTATGTCTCCTTTGGAGATTTTCTCTTACTGTCAACTGCAAAACATAAAAAGTTAAATGTCAGTGATATATTTTGTCAAACACCAAGAAAATAATATTTCAAAAAAATAAAAAATAACCTATTCCATTTCCATAAGGGGGACACCTAGGACCCTGATATACATTATCTCCATTTAATGGAGCATGTTGCCAATTTTCATAACAACCCCATGCTCGAAATAATCCCTGTTGGCATCTTGGAGATTGATAACTAAAGCTCTATTTGAAAACCTAGTTTTTAAATAAAAAGTACTATCGCTGACAACCCATCTATAGCAAAACATAATTTCTGGAATTCCTAAACGGGTTCCATGAATTTGGTTTAACCTATGGACTCCATTAACTATTCTCCAGGTATTGGGAACTCTTTTTGCAGGTACAACGTCAAAATATTGACAGAATTCCAAACATAGGGGATTTGGAGGAAAAGAATAGCCACATTCGGCCACAAAGAGGCTGGGGAACCAATGTCCCTCAGCCAAAGAGAAATAATTAGAAGGTTCAGAAAGTTCCTCCAAAATGACCCTTGAAGGAATTGAAAATTCAGAACGAAATTTGTCAACTGATTCAACTACATAAACCATGATGATCAAAGCAAAATAAAAGAGAAGAAAGAAAATCTTATAGGAAAATGGTGAATCAGTTGACAACGAACGATGGAAGAAATGAACGCACAAGATAGAAAAGAAATAGAGAGTTCGAAGATACAGATTTGAAAAAGTAAAAGACGATAGGATTTTCTGCAACGTTTAAATACTTTGCCTCGAGAATGGAGAAAAATAATGATTACCAGGAAGGACGATTGCGTATCCGACGGCTAAAAAGAAGAAAAGGGGCACAAAAAACGAAGCAGTTATGGAAATTCAAAATACTTAGGAGGTCTGATACCGAGCATTTAAAAAGAAGCTACATACAAAGAATGCTTTCTTAAAAACCATACAAACAGAAAATCTAAGCAGTAGAATGTTCCATACTTCTCTTCAACATCAAACTACAAAACATTAGGGGCTTCTATTGACACCAAATTTAGTCTGCTGACGTGGATCAATTATGCGGAGACACGTGTCGATCTAAATGGCACCTACAAACATTTTTCAACAACATACCGACTCCGAGGAGCTTAATTTCCCGAACCAAGCGGGTCTTCCGAGCAACATGGATTCTCCGAGGAACTTGATTGAACCGAGCTACTCAACCTTCCCGAGGAACTCCTATACACCAAATAACTAAGTCGGTCCGAGCAACTCAGGGCGGTCAGAGCAGCTCAAATACTTATTGCGTGCGCGTCAATTATGCCAGAAGACAACTACGCATTAAATGTGCATTTAATGCCATACAGATACATTCGACTGTCAAAATACAACGCATCACTTTTTCACATGTACAGCCTCAAGGCTATAAATACATTATATCCTCCTCATTAGCAGGGGACTCGAAATTTCTTGGTCAAACCTGTTATCGAGAATTCCCATTAGTCATCAATAACAAAAACAGTGGACGTAGGCCATTCATTCAAGGCTGAACCACTTTAAAATTCTTTGTCTTACTTATTTTTATCTGTGATTGAATAATTAGAGATAATCTATTTTTTTACATCAACAATAACTATGGTGAACAATTATGTATCAATGACCTGGTCAATAGTAGGATTATTGGCTTGTGCACACTCATATCCATAGTTGTCAAAACTAAAGTACACGGTCGACCTTTACAGAAGAGTAAGGCTCAAATAATGGTTGATGAAACATACAACAACTGTGAAGATGAACTTGTGCATGTCTACAGCGGGGAAGGGAGAGAATTGAGGCATTATGCAAATTCTTTTACCACTTGGCCAGTTTATATGTTGGTCAAGTTCTTTTAATATTTTTTTGTTTCAATTGTAATAACAATTTTTTGTTTCAATTGTAAAAATATTAGTTTTGTTTAAGTTTTAATAATATTTTTTTTCACTTCAGATGTAATAATATCACTTGACTACAAAATTACATTTTCGTAATCATATTAATTTCTTGAATGCAACATGACATTTATTTTAATCTATCAACACGGGACTAAAATTTGAACATTATTGAATGGATTTCCTATAATACAAAGAGTGAGTGAGGTAGACTAACCGAATAAAGAAAAAATATGTAAAGGGCGTTCAAGATCTTGTTAAATATGCTTACAAAAATCATAAAAGTGACAATATTATTTGTTCGTTCACCCGTTGTATGGATGAAAAATACAAGTCATTAGAAGATGTTGACTTGCATTTAATAAATTTAGGAATTTGCCAAGATTATAAAATATGTACATACCATTGTGAAAAACTATACCTTATGTTCTGGAAGAATTTTTGGTACCCTACCGCCTAACGGAACCTCAATGAGTGGAAATGGTACATGATTCACCAACACATCGTCCATTGACCGACTTAATTGATGATGCATACGGAATACACAACCATCAAAACCACCAACCTATGGTTATGTATAATGCACATTATAACCAAGTAAATGAATTATTTGATTCTGAACTACCAGGAGATCGATAATATGTATAGTTGAAGCCGATGTGGATAGATCGCTATATGAAGATTGCGATAAATATCACTCGGTATTATATGCAATGATTAATTTTCATAATTTGAACAGTTAATTTGATTTGTCTGGCAATAGCATAACAGAAATTTTTATGTGGGTTAAAAAATTCTTACAAAAGACAACACGTTAGCAGAAAATTATCCTACCATGAAGAAAACCTTGAAGGGTTTAGGTTTTAAATACAAATCTATTCATGTATGCAAGTATGATTTCATATTGTACCGCAATGAGCACGAAAAGAAGGATGAGTGTCCTGTATGTAGTAACCCTAAATATGTGGTTTGTGATATCGGAAAGGAAAAATGTAAGGACATATTTTATAAGTCCTGTTTACATTAGTGCGTCGTATACCGATACAAACTGTCGAAGAAAAAGTTCAAGTTTAAAGATACATGAAGACGAATCTGAATGCCAAAGTTCTTCAACATTCAAAGCCTGTGCAAGGGTAGCCCTGTGTTTTGGTTACTTTTCGGTTCATTTAAAAGTGTTGGGACATTTTTGTAAAATATTTTCTACATGTTGAGGATTTATTTTTAATCAAAATATTTTTTAAGTGTTGAGGTGGAATTTTTATCAGAATAAAAAAATATTTTTTTACACGCCTGGTCATTCGAGAAACATGGAAATGTCGCGCGATCTTTTGTTCGAGCAAGATGCTAACTTATTTTGAGCGATAGCACCGACTCAACTTTGTTATATAAAGCATGTTAAATCACTCCATTTTCGTTAAGAAGACTTGACGAATTTTTTCTGCATAAACTGCAAATATAAAATTACTTTTGTCTTCCTCAATTTAGGGTTCAATCCTTTTGTTTTTCAATTCACAAAAATCTTAATAATTTAGTGAATTATTTTGGAACCCGAGATACATCTTTGTTGGAGTTTTTCTTGTAGGGAAGATAACCTTGGGCTAATCTAGGTTCCACTTGAGGGAGGTACTGGGCTTGCGTTGACTGCATGTCATAGGGAATACTCGTGGATGTTCCTGGGATGATTGGACTGTGTGTCTTTGTGGATATTATGAGGTTGATTCATTGTTGATTTAGAAAGGCATGTTCTTGTGGGTACCAGTAGATATTCATTGCATATTTTTCTTGTAATCATTACGAATATTATTAAGTGAAATAAAAGGTTTTCGCTTTTGGGTTTTCTTTCCTGAAATTTGTGTGTCAGCAATTATTTATGTTGGTTTGTTTTTACCCACGTAGTTGTATGTTTTAGGTTTGAATTAAATTGGTTTGAAAATGGACTCTAATTAAATAAGTTTACAATTGGAATTTGTGAATTCGATTTAATCAATATCACATCGCTTTCTAAAATTGGTATCAGACCGGATTTCTCTAATTTATCGAGTGATCCTGTCTTTCGCAAAATTTTGTGGTATTGATTTTTTTATAAAAATCTTAGTTTGAAAAGTCGTAATGTTTCCAAATGAAAACTTATATAATCGGTTGCTAATTTTTATGGGTTTAATTATGCCTATTGGAAAGCCCGCGCGAAATCACATTTAAAGGCAATCGATGAGCGTGTTTGGGTAGTTTGTAAAAAAGGCTCGACTCCTCCCATTGTCATCGCAAGTAATGTCACTAATTTAAAACTTATGGCAGACTGGACTAAGGATGAGTTTAGGTTGAGCACTTTTAATTCACGTGGGCTGAGTGTAATTTCTGGTGCCGTCACTCCTGAGGAGTTTCGACGTATTATGATGTGCACAATGTCGAAAGAAGCATGGGATGTTTTACAACTTACCCATGAAGGCACAAATGTGGTCAAAGAGTCTAAAATTCAAAATTAACTACTCATTTTGAAATAATAACCATGCTTGAATCTGAGTGTTTTGATGATTTTTACGCACATTTATCGGATATTGTCAACACTAGTTTCAATCTTGGTGAGCACATACCTGATGCATGAGTGGTTAAAAATATTTTGAGATCGCTGCTAAAACGTTTTATCCCTAAAGTGACTATTTTTAATTCCTTAGGTAATTTGAGCAATTTAAAATTGGAAGAGCGGGTAGGAGACCTCCAGACATACGAGATTGTCATGTTCCCCGACATCGTCAAACCTAAGGATAGATGGATAGCACTTAAAGCTCAGTTTAGGAAAGCAAAGGAAGTGTCTAAGAGTGAAAAGAAAAAGAAAGTGAGAGTTTGTGAGTCTGAGTTTGAGTTTGAGGACAAATCTGATTTTTATATGGCCATGCTTGCTAAAAATTTTAAAACATTTCTCAAATTTTCAAAACAAAACTCTTCCAATAAAAGGTTTTTTGAGAAAAATAAAAATAAAGATGAGGCCAAAGAGAGTGGTGAGAAAGAAAGTGATAACAAGAAAGAGGAAGAAGAGAGATGTTTTGAGTGTGGGGGTAGAGGTCCTAGATCTTTTTAGTGTTCCACTAGGATAAAGAGAAATGGCAAAAAGATTGCCATGCCAGCCACTCTTAGAGACAGTGAGGAAGAGATGAAAGATTACGAGAATAAGTCATCACATAGGAAGTTTGTTGAATTTTTATCTAGTCACGTGAGAACACCGAGTTTGTCCCCTGGTGATGAGGATACTTGTGCACGTGAGACCCTGAAGATGATAGTTTAAGTTCTTCTAGTGAGTGTGAGAGTGAGTGTGATAGTGAGCTCCAAAATGCGTTTAGATATTTGTATGTTGAGACGTCAAAGACGAAGAAATTGCATAAGGAAGCCTTAAGGTGATTGATTTGGAGAGAGAGACTGAGAGTTTGAGGGGATTTGAGGCATCGACGAGTCAACTCGAGAAGGTGAAGGTTTCTTTGAGTGAGCAGTTGATCATCGTGAATCGGGAGAAGAGGGAACTTTTAGCCCGTGTGTTACAATTACAGAGATATTGAATGTGCCCGGGAGGTAAAGTTATCTATAGAGGATACATCTAGGAAGGTAGGAAATATGCTCCTCGGTACCGCTTTGGTTAATGTTGAGAGACTAGGAATAGGTCATGATGGTGCGTCCACTTCCCACATTACAGCCGAGCCGATTCTCGAGTTTGTGATTGATCCATATGGCTCTCAACCCCACCCACCTAGGCGTCCTATACATGACAGGATAGTGCATCGTAGACGTTTTGAGAGAGGCGTTCCTAGGCCCGTATATGTTTGAACCCATTTCAAGAAAATAATACACCTTAGGGACTTTTGTTTTAAATTGTCGCTGTGTCGCATAGAGTTTTGTCATGTGTTCATGCACGCGTACCTACACATGATGCTCCAGCTGATTAGGTGAGAGAGTTTACACATATCAGGGAGCAGGTGAAGTTTTTAGTCAAGACTTCACATGATTTAATGGGCATTTTTCATAGGATGTCACCACCTTTGGAAAACTCCATCGCACCTAACGGCTGAGTTTTAGACTTGTTTGCCAGCATAGGATGATTTTTATGATGATATTTTATGTCTATTGCTAGTGTGTACCATTTTTGTATTTATATTTTACATTTTTGATATATTTTTCAAAAAACCAAAAAGATTTTTGTTTTTGAAAAAATTTGGAAAAAATACAAAAAGATTCTCAATTTTTTTAGAAAAAATTGAAAAAGCCAAAAAGATTTTATTTTGATTAAATTTATTGAAAAAAGACAAAAAGAGTTTTATATTTTTTTTACACCATTTGTGGATGGACCATTGGATGACCGAGTGACTATTTGATAGTGTTTTGATATGCGTAATCAATTCATTTTTGTGCTTTATTATCTTTGGAGCCATTAAGATGTAATTTGAGATTACTAACGACATGTTTGACTCCTAGTTTCCTTTAATGCACACTTGCACAGATTTTTTTTATTATTTTACTTATCAAATCACATGCTGGTCGAAGTGATTCCATCTCAATCCTATCTTTAAAACGAGCCAAATGAGATCAAACTTGACAATGAAGGTAGCGCATGTAAGAACCGTTTACCGTGAGGAATTACATTGCAAAAAATAATGAGTGTTCAAGGAAAAGCGATGCGAGAGTACAAAATTAAATCATCGTGAAAGCCCCCATTTAAAATATCCCAAGAAAAAATTAAGGCAATAAAATTATCATATGCCAAAAATGGGGCCAATAGGATTTCTCTAAGGAGAGAAAAATAGATCACCTCAAGAAAAAATAAATTCATTATTATTTATGAGGGTATTTGGTTGGAAATGTAAAAAATGGGTTTGAACATCCTAACAAAGTCTTGAAAAAGCATTACATAGTTTTAGATGTTATTGGTGGGGAAATCATATTAGACTTTGATTTATCGTTTAAATTGAGTCGATGTCATATGAATTCATATTTTTTACACCTTAGAAAGATTTTGAGATCATTCGTTAGGCGTATCCGTATTCATCGTGCACATATGTTATGTTTGATTTCATTAATTTTATTATCGAATTTAATCACACCTATTCATTATGTTTTCATGATTTGGTCTGAGTGTAAATTCATGATGTGTGATTTTTGTAAAATTATTTTTGCATTTTTGTACAAAAATATTGAAAAATCAAAAATAGTTTGTGGGATGCTTTTGAGGGTCTCTTAATGATCGTAGTTGTTTGTTACGCTTATCGTGACACTCCATATTTTATTTATTCTTTTTCTTATCTATTTCGGACCAATAAAAAGGGGGAGAACGAATTATGGTGGAGTTTTACTTTATGGGGGAGATTTGATATTTGATATTGATTTTGATGTTATGTTTATCTCATTTTAAACTCGATACGTCACGAAGGTATTTGCTTTGTTTCATATGTGTATGGACAAAGATTGATGATCATATATTGCACACCCTGATGAGCAAAACTTGAAAATTTGATTTGAATATTTTTGAAGAAAATTTTTTATCTTGAATTTTCAGTACCTTTTTAGTTTTGGGATCATGGGAGGGTACAAGATTTGTATAGGCATTTTGATTTGATAATTCGGATGTTATTAGTTTGTACCAGCATAGACAAAGGAAGATATTTGTAGGGACATGTTATTAGTCATCTATACATTAGTGTATGTCATATACTGATACAAACCATCGAAGAAAACGTTCAAGTTTGAAGATACATGAACAGGGATCCAAATATCAAAGTTCTTCAACATTCAAAGCCTCTGCGAGACGAATTTTGGTAAGGTTGTGTTTTGGTTACTTTACGGTTCATTTAAAAGTGTTGGGATATTTTTCTAAAATATTTTCTAAGTGTTGAGGCATTATTTTTAGTCAAAATATTTTTTAAGTGTTGTGGCGGAATTTTTATCAGAATAAAAAATTATTTTTATGCGCCTGGTCATTCGAATGACTTACGCATGTCATTCAAGCGACATGTCATTCGAGCGACATATGGCATCACTCGAGCAAGATTCGTACTTTGTTCGAATGACAGCACCAACTCAACTTAGTTATATAAAGCGTGTTAAATCACTTTGTTTTCGTTATGAATACCTGGCGAATTTCTTTCTGTATAATCTGCAAACAACAGATTACCTTTGTCTTCTTCAATTTAGGGTTCAATCCTTTTGGTTTTCAATTCACAAAAATCCCAATAGTTTAGTGAATTATTTTGGAACTCGAGATACATCTTTGCGGCAGTTTCTCTTGTAGGGAAGATTGCCTACAGCTGCTCTAGGTGCCACTTGAGGGAGGTACTGGACTGGCGTTGACTCCGTGTCATAGGGAGTACTCATGGGTGTTCCTGGGCTGATTGGACTGCATGTCTTTATGGATATTTTGAGGTTAATTCATTGTTAATTCAAAACTGTGTTCTTGTGGGTATCTGCAGATATTCATTGCAGATTTATCTTGTAATCATTGTGAGTATTATTAAGTGAAATAACAATTTTTCCCTTTTTTTGGTTTTTTTCCTGGAATTTGTGTTTCAACAATTATTTATGTTGGGTTTTTTTATCCACATAGTCGTATGCTTTAGGGATGAATTAAATTGGTGTGAAAATTGACCCTAATTAAATAAGTTTACAATTGGAATTTGCAAATTAGATTTAAAAATATCACACCGCTTTCTCAACAAAGCTACAAAATATTGTAAGTACTCCTAAGTCCCACAAAAGGTTTTGAAGTATTTTCCACTTGGGCGACGGTTAAAATAATTTTTTCACTATATCGTGGATAGCGATGGACATGATATGGTACGCTCGATGCAAGGTGGGTGGGAATATGATGCGTCATCCGGTTGATTAACCCATATGGCAAAATTTCAAACGCACAACACCGCGCAACGTTCGTCTTGCAATTATAACCGATGGTTTTAAGCGACAATGGACACGCCTGTTTTTTTATAGACACACATGCCACCTACCCCACATGTTCTAATCCGACCAACAGGACCCAGAAATCGAAACCCCCATCAAGGTTTACATGTTAATTACTTAAATTGGTAAAATAAAAAAAGCTACAGGCTTTGGTTTAGAGCATTCAAGCAGGAGGTAAGCATGTATGATGGATCTTCGGTGACGGGTTAAGTTTTCGCCGGAGATGGGTTCCGAGTAGGTCAAGGTCGCAGGTTTGGGTTTAAATCTCGATTTTACTTCGTTAGATGGATTTGGGTTTAAATCTTGGGTTGACTTGGTATGATGGGTCATCGACGATGGGTAGAGGGTAGTTAGGGCTAGACAGGCCAGAGGTGGGCAACCGAAATGGGTTTGAACTAGGAGATGGCCAGATTTTGTAGGAGCTGAGGCACCGGATGTGACAATCCTTGGGCGAAGTTAGGACCGAATGTGAGTACGGATGAAGTTTGGGTAGAAGTCTGATGGTAGATAGTGGGAGGTGGGGGTGTATTAAAAAACATGCTTGTCCGTTGCCGCTGGCGCGGACCAATTAAATAAAGGAATTAAAATTATTTGGGTTATTAATGTTCATTATTTTGGCTCACTTGTGAACCTCTCTCTCTCTCTCTCTCTCTCTCTCTCTCTCTCTCTCTCTATATATATATATATATATATATATATATATATATATATATATATATATTCTTCTTTTATTATTATTTTACTTTTGTATGAAAAAAAAGGGCATGTGTGTGTCATAACCATTTTAATAAGGAGATCTTTGGCTCATTTTGTACATATGCATAGTAATCATTACCCTTATGCATAAGTATACTAGAAATATAATAAAGACAGAATGGAACACCCCAAATTCAAAACCATGCATCATCAAAAGATAAAGTGTTCTTATTTATAAACATGATGCATAACAAGAATCATCATAAATGCCAAAAACTATATTGAGTATTTCTCGCGTTCCTCCAAAAGGAATGTAATATATCATTGAACAACTCTTTACCTCGACCAAACCAAGATGAAAACACAAAAAGCACCTATTTGGGAGGTTACATCAAATCCCACCCAAAAATCCTCCACCAAAAATACTTTCCCACAAGACCATCATATATGGGGACTCTTCCCCGGACATCCACCTGCCTGACCTCCGTTTGACACCCCCTGAGACTGCATCCTGATTCGTGTACCATAGAAAGAAACACTAATAGGATAATCAAGGCTCCTAGGACACTTTATTAAGACTAACGACTCCCCTATATGATCAGTGGTCCGATCAGCAGAGACCTCACTAACCAGTTAGTGCCGAGCCAAATGCGTCGAGATAGGCAGAATCAAACAATACCTACTGAAAATTCAAAAAAAAACATAAGAAATTAATTATCTTCAAAATATCAAGCAAAGAATTCACAAAAATGCTCTACAATATCAACTTACATTATTCACAAATAAAGCCAAATCCAAAGTTTGCACAACCATTCCAAACGCTGAGCCGTGCTGGCAGACATGTACAATTTGGTACTCTCCTTAGAATACCACAATAAATGGCGATGGGAGCATGGGCAGGATGAAAAACTCCACGTGTATTGGAGGAGGTGATGAAACTTAAAATCCTAAGGACGGAGAAGTAACATCCCCCACACTCACCGGAGCAATCGACATATAAGTAGAAGCCCTTGCCCCTACGAGAATGCTACCTGACAGGGACAACAAAAATGAGACATCAGGGATCCTGAAACTTGTATCGTTTCCCCTATCCATGATAATACAATAAAAGAAAGGTTACGGGAATCATGAGAGTGATTTAAATCAATAAAACAACAGTGGCAACCAAAAATGAAATGTCGTTAAAGGCAATCAAAAGGGCTTGCCAAAAGAGGAAGGTTAAAGCGCATTAAATAGCTTTTGGGTTATTGTAAATAAATAACCTAATGGTCAACCTCATCCATATGGATGACACAATAGTCAAACTTCATTGACTGAACGGTTAACCGATTCATCAGTTCTCAAAAATCCCAATTTTCCACCCTAATGGTCCCTACCTTTTCCACATAATCACACACCCATTTCAAAATCACGCAAAGCTATTTTTAAAAAAATTCAATTTTAACAAAGAGGGTCTGAACATGCACACTCTTAGTCGACCACCTCGGTGGACACCTCAATTTACAATCGAGTTGTGGGTCACTTCGTCCTATTCATTAAATACCTGTAACCTAAAATCCATGGAAAACCCCTAAAAACCCAAGCAATAAAACTTTTGAGGGACCAAATTACAAATAACAAAAAATACAAAAACACCAAAAACCCTTATTTGGGGGTCCTTTGACCGAATAGTTATCCGTCCCCTAGTAATCATTACCAAATTTAGTCTGCTGACATGGCTCAATCGAATGAAGACACGTGGTAATCTACGTGGCAACAACAAGCACTTCCGAGGAAGTCAAACGCTCCGAGGAACCATACTACAACGAGGAACACTGCTTCCCCCAGTAACTCAGATGCTTCGACCTACAAGAACTCTCTGAGGAACTTTTGAGTACCGAGGAACTTTGAGCACTGAGGAACCTTAGGCGGTCCGAGCTGCACCTCGAACAAATCATTAATAGAAAGAAAACCAACAGTCTGACTGTTCATTAAATGCTTATCATTCAGATGTATACGCTTAAGGGGCATTTAATATATTACCCTTTCACATGTATAGCATTGAATGTATTACCCTTTCATATTACGGCCTTAGGGCTATAAATACATTGTACAATCCTCATTGTAAGGGGACCGGAATTTCTTGATAGAACTTGTAATCGAGAATTCCCAAACAATCATCAATAACAGAAACAGTGGACGTATGCCATTCTTATAAGGCTGAACCACTTTAAAACATCTGTGTCTCATTTATTTTATATGTGATTAAATAATTAGATACAATCTAATTTTTTACATCAACAAATTGGCGCCGTTTGTGGGAAACGACTGGTAATATCGTTTTTCATCATAAATAACTCATCACAAATGGCTGATATTCCAGAACCCAACCATCGAAACGCTGGAAGCCCTCCAAATCCATCTTCTCTGCCTAATATTCCAGATCTGGCTGGAATAATGATAAATCTGGCCCAGGGCCAAACAGTCATGCAAGAAACAATGCGACAACTCCTACAAACCCTCCATGGCGATGCACCAACCCATTCAGGACCGCGAAGTATTCATAGAAATACCCGTGCACCTTCTTCGCGTACGAGGCGTACCAATTCATATCGTAATGAGGAATCTAAAATTTTTTCTTATCAACCTGGATGAACTTCGTCAGTGCGGGCCACAGATACTGAACAACGTGTCACTCTCTCTCCAGAAAGGACTAGTGCGCTAGAGAGGTTAAGCAGGGCATCACCTTTCAATCGATTAGGACCTAGAAGGAGTAGAAGTCCTCCTAAAGTTGCATCGAGAAGTTTTTGACGACCATCAGATTTAAGGGAAGGATCTGCCCAGTCGCGACCAGCTGCTCGTCAAGATAGATCCCAGGAAGCCACATCAACGCGATCAGTTGCTCGAACCAACAGGCCCAAGGAAGGAAATGATGCGTGGAAAGGCTCTATTCAGAGGCTGGAGGATAGATTAGGGGAAATGGCTAAAGCCAATAACCCTCTACAATGAACTTTTGTTCGAGGAACACCTTTTGTCCAGGCCATTATAGATTTTCCAACACCATCAAAGTTTAAATCACTTGTTGTGACCCCCAAATATGATGGAAAGACTGACCCTGTCCTTCATATAGAACAATACCAAGCTGCAGCCGACATCTATGTTGTTCCAGATGAGATGAGATACAGAGCATTCTCGGGAACTCTTACCGGATCTGCTCAAATGTGGTATAATAATCTTCCTCGGGATAAGATCTCAACTTTTCTTCAACTGGCCGAGTTATTCATTGAGAATTTCTATTTTGGGGCAAAGCCAGTTAAATGATTAGCGCATTTGTTAAGTGTTAGACAAAAGGCTGGTGAAAGTACCAGAGATTATATAACTCGTATTAATAACGAGAAACTCAAAGTAATTGATTATGAGGAGAAGACAGTGATTACCGCCTTGATGAGTGGACTACTGCCCAACAAGTTGTACTACACTTTGGCCAAAGATCCACCTAGAACGATGTCAGATCTGATGGGAAAAGCGGCCAAGATTATGAATGCCGAGGAGGCTATGGCTGCGAAAAAGAATATGGATGCCAAAGAAACCAAGGTGGAAGGTGATAAAGCAAAAAAGAAAGAGCATAAGAACAATGGTAGTGACAAACATTTAAGAACTTGGTCGGTATGGGACACAATGAAGAAATTCGATAACTATACTCCTTTGAAGAAGGATATCAACCATGTTCTAGAAGAAATAAAGAACAACTAGGAATTAAACTGGCTAAAGAAAATGAAGGCAGACCCTGATCGGAGGAATAAAGCAAAGTATTGCGAGTTTCATAAAGATCATGGCCATATGACCAAAAATTGCATAGCTCTTCAGAATGAGATTGAAACACTCATCAGATGAGGAAAACTGGCAAAGTATGTTGATCGCTGAAGCGAAAGAAGGAACAATGACCGAATAAGAGAGAGGTATAGATCTCATCATCGAGCAGAGGAGAACAAGAAAAGAAACCATGAAGTTGATCCAGAAGACGACCCCGATCTTCCCAAGAGACCAAGGCAGCCAGAATGAGAGGTATTTCCAATAAGCTTTGGGTCATTTGATTATAATTTTATTACAGGTAGAGATGCAGGAGGAGGAGACCTTACTGCAGAGAGAAAAGCTTACCTCTGTGAGGCTCAAGCTTGCTCGTACATTCAGCGAATAAATCTAGCTAAGGAGGATCGCCCGAGAAAGGTGAACAAAGAGAAATTGGTCATTGGTTTTTCAAAAAACGACCTCGCAGGAGTTTTGTATCCTCATGATGACCCATTGGTGATCAAAATGAGGATGAAGGAGGTAATGATCTCAAGAGTACTGGTAGACAATGGTAGCTTGGCAGACATTATGTTCAACTCGTGCTTCGATAGTTTAAATCTAAAGCTATCTCAACTGGAGCCTTATCATAGACCCCTCCTCGGTTTTACTGGCGAGAAAGTATTTCCACTTGGGACGATCAAGTTGGATATATTCATTGGTACGTGGCCTGCTTGTCGGACAGAAAGAATACGCTTCTTCGTGATGGATAAGAATGTTCAATCATCATACAATATCATAATGGGAAGAGTAGGATTGAAGAAATTTGAGGTTGTACCATCTACAGTGCATCAGTGCCTAAAATTTCCAACAAATTTTGGAGTAAGAGTTGTGAAAGGTGATCAAAAAGTAGCTTGGGAATGCTATTATTCATTCGCCGAGCAAGAGGAACTGGAGGAATCAAGGAAAAAGACTACTACCTATGAAGTGTATGAAGGTGCCGAAATTGAAACATTGGATCCTAGAGATGAGTCGCAACTCGTAAAGGGTCAAATGGTGGAAGCTACTGAAAACATCATTCTGGCCGACGAGCACCCTGAACGAACTACTCAAGTAGGTTCATCATTGGAAGCCCCACTAAAACAGGAATTGATAACATTCTTAAGAAGCAGAAAATAAACTTTTGTGTGGAGTCATGAGGATATGCCCGGGATAGACCCAAATTTCTTATGTCACGAACTCAATGTGAATAAGGAGATCAAGCCTGTGAAGCAGAGAAGAAGAGTATTCAGTCCCGAGAAGAATCAAGCTATACAGGAGGAAGTGGAGAAGCTCCAGAAAGCTTGCTTCATTGAAGATGTTAAATATCCAGACTGGTTAGCAAATGTGGTGATGGTGAAAAAGAAGAACAACAAGTGGAGGATGTGTGTAGACTTCACCGACCTCAATAAAGCATGGCTAAAGGATCACTTTCCGCTGCCCTGAATTGATCAACTAGTGGATGCTACCTCGGGACACGAGCTGCTGAGCTTCATGGATGCTTATTCTGGTTACAATCAGATTAAAATGAAACCTAAAGACAGGGAGAGTACTTCTTTCATTACCCCTAGGGGAACTTATTGTTATGATGTTATGCCTTTTGGTTTGAAAAATGCAGGTGCGACATATCAGAGGCTGATGAACAAAGTCTTTGCTGAACAAATCAGTTGCAATATGGAAGTCTATGTTGACGATATGCTGACAAAGAGCAAGAAAGTTGCCGATCATCTAGTTGACTTAAGTCAAACATTTGCTCAACTAGATGAACTTACTCGATCCGAAGAACTCCACAAGCATTGTTGACACCCATCACTTCCCCTTGGCCATTTGCCATATGGGGAATAGATTTGGTTGGGTCACTACCGACAATCAGAGGAAGGTTCAAATACCTCGTCGTCGCAGTGGATTATTTTACTAAGTGGGTAGAAGCTGAGCCTCTCATTGATATGACGTACGAGAAGGTGTACCAATTTATTTGGAAGAACATCATTTGTCGATATGGTCTTCCTCATGCTTTCATCACAGACCATGGAACATAATTTGATAACGAGGAGTTCGCTGCCTATTGTCATCAATCAAATGTTTTGAAGATCCACTCAGCACCAGGCCATCCTCAAAGCAATGGACAAACTGAAGTGACAAACAAAACACTGCTGAATGGCTTGAAGAAAAGACTAAGTGACGTAAAAGCAAATTAGATCAAAGAGTTACAGTCAGTACTATGGGCTTATTGTACTACTCCCCGAGTAGGAACTGGAGAATCACCATATATGCTAGCGTTTGGAAGTGAAGCTGTTATACCTGTCGAGTTGGGCCTCCCAACACACAGGGTACTGAATTTCAATTCCCCTATCAGCGACTTAATGAGAAGATTGGATTTAGACATGCTCGAGGAAGTTAGAGAAGAAGAAGCCATCAGGAATGCTGCATACCAACAACGAACAGCTTTGTTCTACAATAAGAGGGTGAAGAAGTGCGACCTGAAAGAAGGAGACTATGTGCTAAAGAAAGTGATTCAAAAGCACAACAAACTAGGGACAAACTGGCATGGACCATACTGAGTTACAGAAGTTGTTCGACCAGGAACTTACCGAATAGCAAATTTAGAGGGGGAGGAGTTTAAGAATGCATGGAACGCAGAGCACCTGCACAAGTATTATCAGTGATGTATATTCTCTCCTTTTATTGAAAGTTTTTCGGGGAATACTAGTGCTACACACTACTCAGCGAAACTTGGCAAAACTCAAACTACTCAAAAATTTTCTCGAAAATGCCAACTAAGGTTGGTCGAGAAACAAATGTATTCCTCCGGGAAGTAAAACTTATATTCCTCAGGGAAGTAAAACTTGTATTCCTCCGAGAAGTAAAGCTACTTGTATTCCTCCGGGAAGTAAAACTTATATTCCTCCGGGAAGTAAAACTTGTATTCCTCTGGGAAGTAAAGCTACTTGTATTCCTCCGGGAAGTAAAGATACTTGTATTCCTACAGGAAGTAAATCTATGTGTTCCTCGAGAAGTAAAAGTATTCCTAAAAATGCCAACTTATGTTGGTTAGGAAGTAAATATATTCTCGAAAATGCCAACTAAGGTTGGTCGGGAGCTACAATTATTCCAAAAAAGTGTCAAAGCTCCTCGTAGAGGAAAAATCCACTAACTATGGCTGGTCGGGGATAAAAACCCACTAACTGTAGTTGGTCGAAAAGGAAAATTTACCGACCTTGGTTGGTCGGAACCATTTTATGAATACGAGAAAATAATCAAGCAAAATTATTGATACTCGTGATTTTTTATTACTAAGTTGGTCGAGAAACAAAACTTCATTTTTGCCAAATGACTACCATAAATTCAAGCTAGTCATCAATAAGTTGATCGATAAATAACACAATATTGTTATCTTTTTAACAGATACACATGCACAGATGTAAAGTGTTTTACAAGACAATAGCAATTAAGATTGCGAACAAAAATGAAAGTCTTTCATTAAAATCAAAAACAAATTACATTGAGAATGAAATGTATACTAACTATTACATCAAAATTTCTACTCTATTGGTTTCTTCCCCTCTGCTTTTGAAACAGGTTCCTCGCCAGCAGGCGGATCATTTAAAGCAAGAGGAGAATTTATAAAGTTAAGATCTTTAAACATCCTAATATTCATCACGGATGGTCGATCTAGGAGGTTCTCGGGACGAGATATCTCGACATTTGAATGGAGATTGTAGTCGCCGAGATACTTGGAAATTAAGCACTGAGGGATGACCCGAGCAGGGATCCAACTCATGTCGAGTTGAATGGTGGCACTGGAAGATCGATCAGCCCAGGATATTGGTAATCCCACAGGTAATGACCCTGTTCCAGTTATAGCACACCTAAGGCATTCAACCAGCCCTGTTTGTAGCCCTCATTATTGGCATTCTGGATACGATCTTCCAAGTGGTAGAGAGCCTCGTTGTACCTAGCCATCCAAAACTCCCTGGGCTGTTTGTGGAATTGATATGTCAATCATTCCATCTGATCGTGGAAATTTTTGATGAAGAGCTCTTTATTCTCCAAGACAGACTTTTGTGTAGAATGCTGCTCTTCTAGGTCCCTGATCTTCTTTAACATTTCAGCCAACGCCTGGTTCTTCGCCATTAATTAGAAAGCCTGGTTCTCTAAGGCATATTGAGTCCTCTGTTCCTCGACAAGAATTCGAGATGCTCTTGCTCATCCCCGACGAGCTCTTGCTCGTCCACGAGAAGATGTAGAGGGTCCAGCTCTCTTCAAGGTCTCCAATTCATCCCTCAAGTTGGTGTTCTCGACCTCTAAGAATGAAAATCCCTCATCAGTCACTGGGATCAAGGCTTTTAAAGTGGAAGATGTAGACTTCAACTGCGACAACTCTCTTTGCAGGTTGTTATTCTCTTGCTCTAATAATTCAGCTATTTGTCTGCACTCTTCGACCTCTGCCCTCAGAGTTCTTTCCCATACGTCGTAAGCAGCAAAACGCTTCTCGTATCCTTTGTCGACAACGATTTGTTGATACTTCTTCTCATACCCCTAGTGCAAGAGGGCGGTGGATTCCTTATATTGTTGCTGAAGGTCTTCGAGAGTGCCTTGGAGATCCTCGATCATGTCATAGTAAGCTACATTATTGGCCACCCGCAGACACTTCAAATATTGGTAGGACTCAATTTCTTGTTCTGAAGCATCTTGGCCGAGGATGTCGACGATTTGTGCTACACTCAGATCTGTGTGACCAGCCTTAAAATATTCATTACGTTGCCGCAACATCTTTGTATCATGGGCAGACAGTAATTCCATCCTGGCCAGAAACTAGTAGAGGAAGAAAAATAAGTAATCAATAATCAAAACAGAGCATGAAGAAGAGACAACAGTATGAAAAAATAAAAGTTCATGTTTTATTATATCACAAGGTTCAGAGTTACATGGTTCAGGATTACATTTGTCAAAGAAAAATAAAATAGATAGAAGTCCGAAAAACTCTACACCTTTTCCTTGTCTCCCAGAACTTTCTTGGGAGGCTGGGACGAGGAGGTAGGTTGCTCGGATGGAGCAGATAGTAGCTGGGGAAGTGCTGGAGGTTGCTCGGAGGAAGTAGCGAGTTCCTCGTTTGTATGCTGGATGGATGGGGGATGAGAAACTTGATCTCCCATCATCATGGAAGACTCTTCGTAGGCAGCTTCGTCTTCAGGAGTTGGAAGGGGGCCAGGGATGTGTCGCTGAAAGAGTTCGGAATTTTCATCCACCTTCACCTCCTGTAGAGCAGAGACCCACCCATCTCTAAAGTATTTAAGACTACCATATTCAACTTGCGACATCATGGCAGCCAAGCCTTTGTTCCACCCTTTGTCCCAGCCAGCGCTGAAAGACTTCTTCACAGACATTTTTCTCTTTAACTTCTCCGAGGAAAGCTTCTCGGACAGAAGATTTTCAGCAGTCTTCATTTTATTCTCAACTTCTTCCTTCTGGCGACTTACTTCACGAAGTTGGATTAATTCTTCCTCAGAAACCTTGAGTTTATTCTCAAACTCTCCAGCATCTTTGAGCTTCTTGTCGAGCTCTTTATTTTTCTCTTCCAAGTCCTTTAAATTTTTCTCCTACCCCTTGGAGACTTCAATAACTCGAGCCTTCTCCTTCTCGGTGGAGGCAAGCTTCTTCTCCCAAGTTTCCTTATCATCAGCATATTTTTAGCGAGACTCTTTTAGAGACTGCCCCAAACCTATCAAAGCTTCATCTACACTAGACGAGGAGCTTGAAGCTTTAATAGCTTCATCCTTCTTCAAAATTGTGTTAAATCAGCTCACCAACTGAAAAAAGAAAATGAAAGCAAGTCAGAGACAGATATAACAAGGTAAAGACGAAAAGTTCAAAATAATAGGACTTACAGAAGCAATGTTGCGAGCTGCCAATGTGGTAACTGTGTCCCGAGAAAGGTTTTCTTCAATGCCTTGGATCTCGAGAATGATCCAAGTCTTCACCGAGCTCATGGCAGATCTCGGGGGAACAAAAGTGGGAACTCCACTAGTCGGGGGCTGAGAGACGGTGTCAGCCAAATTGACCGAGGAGCTCTTCTTCAGCTTCCTCGGGGGAACAGGAATAGTTTCGACCAAGGAAGAACTCTTGGTCGGTGATATTACAATCACTTCTCCTGGAACATCAGACTTGCTCGGGACCACTGGGAGCTTCTCGGCAACCTTCACAGGAGCAGCCGAGGAAGGTGCATCAATTTTCTTTGTCCCCTCTCCTGGGACGTCAATCTTACTTCTTTTTGCCTCTCCAGCACCAGAGGTAGGTTTCTCTAACAGGGTAGGAGGTCGTCTTTCATTCATCCTTTCACTTAAAGGAACGTGTGACTCAGGCGAAGAACTAGTGGAAGCTGGTACTGACTCTGCGTCACTTATCACCGGGCGAGCACTAAAAGAAGTTGTGTAACTCTTGCACTGAAGCAGATATGAAGCTGACTTAATGTGCTCATCGGCAACAGTCTGATGCAAACTCTAGATAAGTTTCAAGTGCCTTATGTTAACGTCTGCCTCTTTTGGACACTTTCTTTTACTGTCAACTGTAAATAAATAAACATTAAAATATCAGTAGCACATTTTGTCAAACACAGAAGAAGCATGATTTAAAAATAAGTAAAATGAAATAAAAATAACCTATCCCATTGCCATAGGGAGGGCATCCGGGACCCTGATAAACTTCGTCTCCAGATAAAGGAGCATGTTGCCAATTTTTTATAATAACCCCGTGCTCAAAATAGTCCCTATTGGCATCTGGGAGATTGACTACTAAAGCTCTATTTAGAAACCTAGTTTTTAAATAAAAAGTATTATCGCCCACTGCCCATCTATAACAAAACATGATTTCAGGAATTCCTATACGGGTTCCATGTGTTTCATTTAATCTATAAACACCATTAACTATTCTCCATGTGTTGGGGGCTATTCGTGCAGGAACCACGTCAAAATATTAACAGAATTCCAGACATAGAGGGTTTGGGGGAAAAGAAAATCCACACTCAGCAACAAAGAGACTGGGGAACCAATGTCCCTCAGCTAAACGGAAATAATCAGAAGGTTCAGAAAGTTCTTCCAAAATAACCCAGGAAGGAATAGAGAAATCAGAGCGAAATTTATCAAGAGATTCAACAAGGTAAACCATGATGAATAAAGGAAATTAAGAAGAAGGAAGAAGATCTTACAGAAAAAGAGTGAATCTGTTGACAACGAACGATGGAAAAGATGAACGCACAAGAGAGTAAGACAATGGAAAATTCGAAGATACAAATTTGAAAAAGTAGAAGACGATGGGATTGTCTGTGACGCTTAAATAATCTGCCTTGGGAAAAGGAAAAAGTAATGATTGCAAAAAGAAACGATTACGCTACCGGCGGCTAGAAGGACAAAAGTACGCGGAGATCGAGGCGGTTATAAAAATTCAAAAAAGTTTGATTCTACGAATTTGGAAGGAAAAATAAATGCAAAGGAAACACTCCTAAAAATTAGGAGGATCATTTAAAACTACCATATTCCGAGAAAGAATGTTCCACACTCCTTAAATTTCGAACTATGAAACATTGGGGCCTTCTGTTGATACCAAATTTAGTCTGCAGACATGGATCAATCGAGTGAAGACACGTGGCAATCTACGTGGCAACAACAAGCACTTCCGAGCAACTCAGATGCTCCGAGGAACCATACTACAACGAGGAACACTACTTCCCCGAGTAACTCAGACGCTCCGACCTACAAGAACTCTCCGAGGAACTTTTGAGTATCGAGGAACTTTGCGCACCGAGGAACCTTAGGCGGTCCGAGATGCACCTCGAACAAAGCATTAATAGCAGGAAAACCAACAGTCTGACTGTTCATTAAATGCTTATCATTCAGATGTATACGCTTAAGGGGCATTTAATATATTACCCTTTCACATGTACAGCATTGAATGTATTACCCTTTCATATTACAGCCTCAGGGCTATAAATACATTGTACAATCCTCATTGTAAGGGGACCGGAATTTCTTGATAGAACTTGTAATCGAGAATTCCCAAACAATCATCAATAACAGAAACAGTGGACGTAGGCCATTCTTATAAGGTTGAACCACTTTAAAACATTTGTGTCTCATTTATTTTATATGTGATTAAATAATTAGATACAATCTAATTTTTTACATCAGTAATGACTTAGGCCATACACGTGTCACACCCCAACATATACCCTACACATGGCACTGCAAATGAATGAATGGTCAAATGACTTGAATAGACCCTTATTAAAGGAGGTTCCCAAAACCTAACATTGATTCAGTTACCGAACTTTCTTTAATACCGAGTGCCTGAGATACTCGAGCTCATTCTGATAGTCCCGAAGAAGTTCGTACTTCAGAAAAGTCTCTTTCCCTCGAGAAAAGTTCATACTTTCAAAAAATTTCTTCCCCTGAGTAAAGTTCGTATTTCTAAAAAGTTGCTTCCTCCTAGAAATAGAGCCAAACATTTGTGAGCATTCAGCGCAAGTCGGTGCTTTTAAAATGAAGCTCTACCTGACTAAACGGACCTCTACCCAACTGGGTACCTTAAAAGGGGACACTCCCCCAAAATAATTCAACTAACACTACAAGGGTAAAGAAACTCTACACAAATCTTGAGTTAAATTCCCCATATATACATTATAATAAATTGTCCATTCATGTTTATCTCCTTTATCCCAGCCCCCATTTAGGGGACTGGTTATGCATTTTACAGTGTTTATTTTTTAAAGCTTGGTTTTTAACCCAAGACCTCTGATTATTGAATTTACATGCTCATATATTAAATAAATTATAATCAAATTCCACGATTAAATACAAAATATAAAAACATAATTTTCAAAACTATTCTCAGGAAAGTGTCAATCAGTCTAGTCATTTCAAAGCTTTGTAAGGCCAAAGTCTAAAATAGAACTACTCCAATCACTTCTCTAGGCGAACAATGCCCATCTCCAAGACGGCGTCCCCGAATATGTGTTTTCATATAAATACTTGTCAAGCATCGGCTTTTGATTAACGTGTTTTTAACATATAAATATATGAATCTAGAAAAATAAAAAATGATATATTAAGAACTAGGATCCATATATATCACAATGTTGTTTATTGTATACCCCAGTATCCCATCGCCTATACTAATAAAAATGTCCCGTTTGTTGGAACTACATTGGATTTTATCCCAATTCTCCTTTGGTACGTAGGCACTATACCAAACCAAAATCATAAAGCCTAATCCTTATAATATGTCTCCATCTCTAGTCCAAGTATGGAGTAACCAGCCCAAGGACTACAACACCTCTGAGATTTTATCCATGTCGATAAGGGATACTTAGATCTCTATCAGTGGCTTCTGATCCACTATAATACCAAATACGCTCCCCTCTACCTATACACCTCCAAACTAGTCTGAAGGACAATACTTTTCGATTAGTGATCACCCGACGATCATAATATGATATAAGAATATAAATGATATTATGGTCCACTCCCATTTTGAACCTCCACCGAATATACCCTCTATCCTATAGATACCCTCTTCCCCTCTAAAGCCAAGTACTACACTTGCACACAGATCACATTGGAGCATGTGAACAACATAACTACATAGGATTTAATCTCATGGCTACATGAATACGTAGGCACAATTTTGATTCCACCTCATGATCTTAAGCCTCGATAATATGTCTCGTGATATATTGTACCCATAGAGATGCATCCACACCTCGTCCTTCATCCATTATCCATTTATAACTCAAATTAGATATGAAACTATATAAATTCGTGACCACTCGCGCACTCTATACAAATGTTCAAGAATGTATGCGCTAAGCACAAGCCGCGATAATATATCTCTCGATATGTTGTCACAACAGTGATACATGATATCAAACTATCTTAAGCCATGAATTATCGCGTACATACATATATAACCTTAATGGCCACCCGTTACTCAAATCGAGCTTCCTCAAACCCTTATAGACTTAAAAAGTAACCCGCTACCTAAGTAGATATTTCTCACACACTTATATCCATATTAACGGCCACCCATTAACCCAAATACAAGGTCAATCACAAGTACCCTTGTGGACCCATGCAGCTCCCACTAGTATTGTTTTCATACCTAAGCACCTATTTATATTTTAAATATTCACAAACTAAGGTCTCTAAGAATGTTCTAAAATCAACAAAAAATTAATCACATAATATTAAGAGCGATAATAAGCATAGAATAAGCATAAAGAATAAGTGCAGTGCCTAACATCTTCTCCACTTGTAAACCAAAACCTGAACCCTATAACATGAATATTTTGATAAATTACATACCTAAACCTAGCTTAGGATTAGCCCAAAAGGGCTAACCCTAACCTTTTTTTTTGTTTTTATATAAAAAATTATAGACTCTAAACAACCAATATCCCATCGCACAGAAGACACTTAGTCCTAGGCCTAAACTAGGGTCATGCACTAAAAACTAGGTATGGGTTCAAACATATTCCAAGGGAAAATCATCGAACCCATCGAATCAGTAACCTAACCTCAGGCAAAATGGAGGACTAAGAGACAAGAACTCAAGCATCCCCATAGGGATCCCAAGCAGTGACTGTCCTGCTCCCCTAAGTCCTAGTCATAGGCTATAACACCATAACACACAAGAGGATTGTTAGATGCATAATATTCAACATTATCTGTGGCATCTGTATCATATTTTATACCCAAAATTAGGGGGAGTGCTTAAATTATGCTTGGCGAATGTCTTAGAGAATTCAACAATGATATTTGTGCTTATAGATGTAGTCTAGTTCCTTGTGATCAGAATCCCATAACTCATTATTGCCTTGTTTAATCATATTTAGTGGCCTTTTATATCCACAAATAAGGCCATCTTTGATGTCCTCAAATTGGCCATAACCTTCATCTTCTTCTACTCATCCTGTTTAAAGTCAGTCCCTATGTAGACACCATGTGTTCTTGTTGAGACACCTTATTCGATAGTTTCTTGATTTTGTAGACATGTGTAATGTTACCCTTAGTCAGCTTATTATGGGTTTTCAACATACTCTTATACATCCTTATATTCCCCAACTCGAAGTACATCTAATCTTGCTCAGCATCTATTTTTATCATTTCATTAATATCATGAGAGAGAGAGAGACAAAGTCCATGAAAAGAGAAGTTAGAAATAAACTTAAAAGAACAAGGAAAAACCATATTACCATGGTGAAGATTTAGGCCATATGTGTAGCCAACCTCATAAAATAGAGGTTGATGACCTTGACCATATCTTAGGGAAGGAAGAACACCTTTAGAAGCTCTAAGGAGACCTTTAGATATGACAGATCCGAGTATTTGGCCATAATTAGTTTGTCATTACCAAGGGCATGGTAAATATAGGAGTCAAATGTATCCTTCCCATTATCTTATTCCTCTTGAGGGATTTGTTCATATTAAGATGTTGAACTCGTAGTATTTAACCTTGTAATGTCCCTAACATCATCTACCTCCTTATCTTTATCTTTGTTAGGGTATTTTTCAATGTTCATGGTCAGATGGTTCTTCGATGTAATATTCATCATTCTCTACCTTCAATGGCTTTGTGATCCTAAGAAGATAAGATAGTCTTCCCCTTAGGGATAGTGGGGAGATCAATAATTACTTAGATGGGTCCTATTTTTTCTTCATATCATTATTTTTCTTCTACCTCTTGGGTTTGTTCTCACACCCAAAAAGGCTTGATTGATGGCAGACATAGTGAGTATTTTCTTCACATCCAAAGTCTTAATGGAGTGCAAAGTCTTATTGGACTTTCTTTGGAATGGATACCAAAATGGATTTAAGTTCATTGTCTATGAAACTATAAGGGGACTTTTTATCTTTAGTAATCAGATGAGTAGTAAAGGTAGTTTTTAATGGATTGAACTAAAATATTTCGTTAATCGTCCTAGGATGGTTAGTACTCGATATTACCATAATCGATAAAATCTTCCGCACATCAACCAAATTGATGAACTGAGGACGAGTCTCTTCTTTTTCTTGTGAGAACATAAAATACAAGGAAGAAAAATAAAACTATATTTTTAAATTATCGAAAGGAAAAAAATAAGGTAAATCCTAAATAAGGGAAACCGATTATCTTTTCCCTCTTAGGGCATTTGGGTGCCTTGTAAGTTTCTCCTTCCTTAGGAATGGGGAAATTCTCAATTTTGGCAAATGATTCTTTTATCCTAACAATATTTATTAGAATTCGAGAGATTCTACAGAAACTGAGCGTGACTTCAAAGGAATATATGTTGCCCTTTTTTGTAACAAATTAGTAACAGCGAAAATTTTCATCAATACCCAAATTTTAAGTTCATTAAGGTTGTAACACTCATTCACCCTCCACATATTGGGTACCACTTATGACAGAAGGATCCAAAAATATTGAATAAAATGAAGATATAAAGAGTTTGGGGAAAAGTTAGCCCAGTCATAAAATTCATTTTTGGAGTGGATAAAGGTTTCATCTTCCACAAGGGCTAGTGGATTCAGTGGGAAACTCGACACTCACAAAATCCAGGAAAACTACTTTTTTTTTAAACTATCAATGTTTTATGTGATTGTCGGATATAATCTCGTTTAATAAAGAATAAAAGAAGGCTAAATTATATAATATCAAGTAAAAAATAGAAAAGTATCTCCGAGAAGATTACATACAAAGATAAGGGAAAAAAGAGATATATATCTTTAGAACTTATTGGAGATTTTTAAAGTAACCATTGTGTGGAAATCCCGAGATCGTCCCCCACCCCTACCACTTTTGGGGGAGAAAAGAGGAAGAGATAAAGATCCCGCGCCCCTTCGCTATATCGGGGGATGCTTCGGCCATCTTCGGTTTTGGGGTGATGTAAAAAGATAGAGTCGCCACCCTATTTTGCATAAAATAGGCAAAAGAACATGTCGCCACCTAGAGAGAGCAGAATCCAAGAAAAACTAATGCTTGTGAAACCAATAGTTCAGAGGATTGGGGGATAAGTTACAGAATGGGAAGGCGTTAGGCACCCATCCTACCCTTTCGTTCCCTCATGAGCTTATGCTACTATTTTCATTCATTTCTTCGTGAAGTGTATACGTGTGTATATATAAGGGGAGATCAGAATCACGCGGCTCACATCATGGAAAAGATGGAGTGAGGTCATCAATAAGAATGCTCCCAAAATAATAATTAAAAATTATGATGTGTGTGCTTATCGGGATATTGATCGTTATCACGAAACGATAATATGTGTAAGATAAGACGCAAGTATGAGTCATATATATATATATATGTGTGTGTGTGTGTGTGTGTGTGTGTGTGTGTGTGTGTGTGGATAAAATAGGAAAAAGATTAAAATAAAAAAATATAAAAATAGGACTCGAGTCTCGGGTTTTAGCCCAAAATGCCTACATAGCCTATAAAGGCATCAAAGTCCACACAGTTTTCTTGCGGCATAAGGGCGGGGTTTATCCCATAGATTCCAACAGGATTTTATTATATGTGTGTGTGTGTAGAAAAGCTATTTTTAGTTTTGAAAAAATGTGATGAGGAATCATGTCGAAATTTACAGATGTAACCCTCTTTTTCTTTGTTTTGGGCTATGTGAGATATAACTAATAAAGGATGACATATTAATGTGCATGATCTAAGTTGAAAAGCTAAATTAAGAATTTATGTAACTAATGCGAGAATAAAAGGAATTTAAAGAGAGAGAAGGATGTTTCGACCTTCTTTGGAGACTTGAAGCTTGATCTTGATTATTGATGAACTTCCTTGAAAATTGGGATGAATGTGGGATGATATAGAAGGATATTTTTGCTAAATTGGGTATGAAAGTGATGGGAATGAAAGGTGGATAAGAATTTCACACAAGGAAACTTTGTTGATTGGAAAAGAATGTTGATGAAATCACTAAAGTGGACGTTTCTGAGGTGCCTTAGAATGTGAGCTCATAATCTCCTTATATAGGGTAGGGGTCTGCCTATCGACAGGTAGCCCTAGACACACTACCGATAGGCAGGGAAATGAACTTGCCAATTGGCAGTCTCGTGTAGATTTTCTAGAAAAATGGTCATAAAATGCAATCTGTAAGTCCAAATCGCACATGGGGCATGCCATTCGAAAGGTAATTTTGAGAAATTTGAGAATCCTTGGGCCTCTCCCGGGTCTGGGAGTTGACTTTGGGTCAAACAGGGCTCGGAAGCGCCCATTGATCCTTTGGATAGAAATTATCGAATGACGATGGATCATTACTCTAAACCATAAGTTTGAATCACGCATAGGGCAGACCATTGGAAAGGTTGTGCAAGTTACTTCAATGTCCCAAAGTGCTTCGCTCGGTTTGGAGAGCTGACTTTAGTCAAACAGGGCCTGAAAGTTCCCGGTGACCCTTCTAAGTAAAATGGATCGTTCGTTCATATTATAAGGTTGATTCACGCACGGGTTGGACCATTGGAAAGATTATTTAATGCCCTTCAAAAATTCATTCAATCGCGTTCGAGTTGAAGAGTTAAGTTTGGTCAAACGAAGCTCGAGAATGCCCAGTAGCCTCCAAATCAATTTTCGAAGGAAAACGGATCATTTGTATGAACTGTCATGCCTCTTTGTGTACATGGTGGACCATAGGAAAGGGGTTCAGTACCCTTTAAAGATCCATTAGGATTTCTCTCTAACGATGAAGTTAATTGGGGCCCGAGAGCACCTGGTGGCTTCCAGATCAATTTTCAGTAGTTGTTTGAATTGTTATGCCATTTAGCGTATAGAGTGGACTGTTAGAAAGGGGATTTAGATCCCTTCGAAGTTTCAATGAGCTTTTTCTCTGATAATGAAGTTGACCGGTGCCAAACGGGTTTCGAGGCAACCTGATGGCCTCTAGATCGGAACTCGGAGTATGACTTAGAGTTTGTAGTGAACAGGGAGGTGCTAGGAATCTAAGGAAGAACTTGGGGGTTCTATAAGGTGATGTCTACATATACTCTCGACGGGTGAGCTTGAAACAATTGAAAGTCATCGAATAGACACCACATGATGCTTTGGGAAAGAAGTCAATTTTGTGAACATAAAAGGATCAGGATAACCATTTAAGAGGATTGGGGTTGATTCTGAGGATCTAAGGTAATGCTGGGGACGGTTGATTCTGCAGGATGAGGTCTATTCTGAGGACCTAAAGCGATGATTACAGATTTTGCGAGCCAAGGTCAATTACGAGGACCTAAAGTTTTGGAAACCAATTATGAGGGTCGAGGTCAATTCTGAGGACCTAAAGTTATGGAGACCAATTATACAGGTCAAGATCTATTATCAGGACCTTAAGTAGGGGTGACCAATTCTGAGGGCTGAGGTCAATTATGAGGACCTTTAGTAAAATCGACCAATTTTGAGGGTCGAGGTCAATTTTGAGGACCTTAAGTAGGGGCAACCAATTTCGAGGGTCAAGGTAAATTTTGAGGACCTTAAGTTGTGCCAACTAATTCTGAGAGCCCAAGGTCCAATCTAAGGACCTTATGTTGGAGCGACTATTTCTCAATGTCGAGGTAAATTTTGAGGACCTTAAGTAGGGGTTCATTTTCTAGGGAGTTTTTGTTTAACCTTTTTTTAAACTTTATTGGGGAAGAGACATCTATCAGGGGATTATGTCTTCTTGAAAAGAGATAGCTTTACTAGGGGAGCTAAAATTCCCAATCTGGAAATTTCGTTAGGGAAACAGTTGATGACTTGAGGTTTGGGATTCTGCTAGGGAAAGCGTTGATGGCTTGAGGTTTTATAATTCCATTGGGGAATGGGTTTCTTGGAGACGCCGTTGAGGAGAAAATTCTGGTTAGGGCTTCTAACTCTGTTTGGGGAAATTGGAATTTTATAGGGAAAAAGTTTAATTCAAGAATTCCTGCTAGGGAAACAGGTAGGATTTTACGTAGCTCTGATGAGGAAGCATTAGATTTCTATTGAGGATGAGGTTGATAAGGAATTGTAGTGGGATTTTGGGACGCATGTGCTCTGATTTTTAAGGTTTAAGCTAGGGATAAAATGTAGTATTAATCCGACTAGGGATTTGGGAGGTGAAGAAATGCTCTAATATTCATTTGGTAATTTTAGGGATTTTTTGAGACATTTATTGAATTTTTTGGCATTTTCTAGGATTTGTTTAACAAAATTTTAGGGGTAATGCATATCGAAGAGTGGTAGGAATTGCCAATCGGTAGTGGAACTGTCTTTTGGGTTACCTTATGAAGGGGAATACGCATGTGGTGATCGGTGGGTAGTAGGGAACTGCCGATAGGCATGCCCCGTAGCCTCCTATAAAAAGGGGCGAATTCTCTTCATTTTTCACAGCTTCTATATTTCCCATCTTCTACTTATCTCTTGTACAATCTTCTCCTGCATTCTATCCTTATTTGAGACTAGAAAATGGTGGATTTATCAAGAAGTGAGACAGACATGTCATGGTTGGGCGTTAAGGATTGGGCGAACCTGGAATGGGGGATATGGTGCCCTGGCTTTGGGAAACAAAAATTTTTTCGACTTGTTTGAGCCTGTTACTGATGATCGTATTCTTCTACGTGATCCTTCTCACCACCAGTCGTCTAGGTTGAGGAACCCTAATGGCTATGTAAGTACCAGATGACTTTTGGCATCATTTTTCTTCTTTGCATTTTCTTATTTCTTTGAATTTTGACAAAAAATTTCTTTCTTCTTTTTTAGTAGACTGACATAGCTGCTATGAACTTTTGTTCCAATGGGATGACGGGATTCATGGATGTGCGGGAGCACCTTCCTGTGGCGGTGCACTAGGTAGTATCTTTTGCAGGTTTTATTCGTTTGGCATCTGCTTTGGATGAGAAGCCGCGCTCCATGGTCGTTTTGTGTGCGTTGGGGGAGAGGTGGTAGGACACTACCCACACCATACTCTTGGGATTCATGGAGATGACAGTGTCTCCCATTGATGTTTATCATGTTCTAAGGATCGACTGTGAGGGTACGTAGATAGAGGCAGACCGGTCTTTGAGGGTGACACCGATGGTGGTTGATACTGCGCAGCGACATATGGGCCATATATTCTCGAAGAACTCAATCCGTATTTCTCTTCTTCGGGAAATATTGTTGAGTCAAGAGATCGACGAGACTGATAGGCTGTAGGTGAGGAAAATGACCCGCTTATTTATTCTTTTGCTATCGGGAGGGTTCTTGGTGGTGTCGAGCAGCGACGTCGTCCACTTGTGGTTTTTACCATATTTGAGGGTATTTTTTAATATCCCTCTCTATGAATGGGGGAGCCTTAACTTTGGCGATCCTCAATTCTTTTTTAGATGCTTTTAGCTAGTGTTGTCGGCAGAGTTTTCTAGAGCCACGTATTTTTTGGAGGTAATTTTCTCATATTCTTTATGTACTTTCTTACATTTTTCTTTTGGTTTTAATTATTGGTGACACTAGTCCTTTTTGTAACGTGGTTCTACGAGGTGATAAGGCTCAATTTACATTTTATTGGTTTGCATGATGAGTCAGTGGGGAACTTCTGCTGGATGTACCAGTGGCGAAAGTACAACCGACAGTCGAATCAGTCTCTCTCCTTGTCGGCAGTGCGTCAGGTCTTGAATGTCCTGACTAGCGACCAGGTTATTTCTTATCTTCTCTTCTAAATCCTATTTTGTCATTACCCTTATTTGTATGAGTATTCACTTTATTTTGGAAAAATATAGGTGACTTTCTATCCCTAGGGGACAACTATCCAGCACACATGGGTAACCAGAGGGAATGCGCAGATGCATCGGCTACTGGCACACGGGTTCATCAATTCTTGGTATTTGGGAGGGAGAGTAGTTCAAAAAATTATGGAGGATATGGTGGTGGTCCCATCGATAATGCCCCTAAGGTATATAAGGCAAGTGCAATAGATGTAGTAGTAGGCCAGGGCGATGGCGATGATTGGTAAGTCCTGCTCATCCTATACTAATATGATGGTGACTTATGACTACCTTGACTTCATGACGAGATGGATGATGCCCTCTTGCATTTATGATGTAGTGAATATGCCTCCTCCTCCTACTTCTTTGAGTAGGGGTATAAGTTGGTCGATGGGGTCTGCCCACAACACTGGTGGTGCATCTTCATTAGTGATGGCAGCGACGATGAACGTTCCATTTCTCTATCTTTCTCATCCTTCCTATAATATCGAACTCGCTGGAGGGGGATCATTGAGTATACAGCACCACCCTAGTGTGATGGGACCGATGGTGTTGGGGCTAACGGAGGACGTCCTTCAGCTAGTGGTATATCTTATCATTTCTCTGTCTTTTATCTTTCTGATTTCTTCTTTTTGCTTTAGACTGACAGATTTGCACTTTTACTTTTCTTACAGCATGTTCGGGTGTCAACTACTCGACTGAGGCATATTCGAGAATGGGTCTCTTCTGCAACAGCTCATATTTGGGATTCAATTTTAGTTCCTTCATGCCTAGTGTCCTCTACTACTTTTGAGTGGGGATCTAGATCAGGTAGTGGCGGATCCTCATCTCGTCACTAGGGGAAGCACATTCATCGTAGTGACAGGGTATCATAGAGAGAGAGAGAGAGTTTAGGGTTTTGAGATGAGTTCAGTTTGTTTTTATTTTCTTCTATTTTCCTTAAAAAAGGATGTTAATGGCAATATATTATTTAAATGACTTATTCTACATGCACTATTTACTTTGTTGCTGAGACCATAAAAAGGACATATTATTTTATTTTTTATAGAGAGAGCTTAAATAACTCTAGAAAAAGATTGTATTTTTATGGTACAATGGGTGAAAATGGACAATGCAGGAAGGAATAACATTGGGGTTCTTTGAAATAAATATATATTTTTAAGATCTTTGGAATTTTTTAAGAAGTAAAGATAGAATTTTCTAAAAAATAAGGGTGTGTTGATCGGCATATTCCTTGTCCTCCTACTGCCATATGGTCCATGTAAAATCACTCTAAGGATTTGATTGCACTTTCCTGCAACTTAGAGTCCTTTGGTGGCGCAAGTCTTTCATTTAGATTTGTAGACTTCTTATTTTTAGCCAAAGTTTTCAAGTATAAAAGGAGGTAAGGTAGTGTTATTTTCACGCATCCTTGTTTTCTCCTTCTTGTTTCATATTTCTTGCTTTCTTCCATAATTTCATAATGCACCTTCCCATGAGTGCAAAATTTTCTTCATATCTTAAGAATTTAGAGGCTTTGTGTTTGTATAATGAAGACTATGACGCTTTTAACTTACAACGGGTCTTTTGTGGCGTAACCAGTCCATTTTTTTATACATGTTAGCGATCGTAGCACAATTTTGGCACCCCGAGGATTATTTTTTCCTCTATGGCTTGGATGTGGTCTGTCCAACCTATGAGGAATTATTTGCTATGTTAGGGGTAAATCCCAGTGTGGCGACAGTCATGCCTGAATTCTCTCGGTCCTCGGGAGCTATTAGCGGGACTTCTCCATATTTCTCCTTCGGTGGTTCAGTTATTGATCACTCGGGGAATGATCTCCCATCTAGCCGTACTATAATCTGTGAATCAGTGGGATTTCAATGATGCGGTCCATTCTAGAGTTGTTGCCCTTGGCTTAACTTCGAAGCTACTACTGATGATCGGGGACCTGATGGCAGACCCTTAACTGGATGCCATTACAGTGTGGATTTTGTATTGTCGCAATCATGTGACAATGATACTGGCAGGGAACCTGTCTAGATACTTGGCAGGAAGGTCTTTCTGATTTTCTAAGAGGTAGCCCAGTTATGCTATTCAGGTGGTTGTCTAAGAGATTTTGTTTGGCGATCCCCCTAAATATCCCTTGGCACTTGTGCCGAATTTCTTCACTCTTTATTTCATCATCTTTATCCCATTCATAGAGAACTAGATAACTTCTTTATGGAACACGGAGCTCGACGTCTGCACTAGTCGGTGCCCTGGTGGGGAAGTGGAAGACCATTATAGAACTGGAGGAATATCGGTATGTTCGATTTGTTGGTCTCTGAAAGACCTCATTCTATTTCCTCTGGCGGGTCCTGTGTCAAGTTGGATGGGAGAAAATTACGCCTTTCCTTACCCTGGATTTCTTTCCTGTAGAAGATTTGACTCAAGGCTTACGCATTCGACTGGTCTCTCTATGGGAGAATTATCGATTATCAACCCATCCTTCTTATCTATTGGTAGTATTTGGAATATTTATTGAGACTATATGAAATGGATGTGGAAGAGAGTAATGACTATGATCTTATCAAAAGAGACCGGCCAGAGATGGTTCGTCATGTTTGAAACTATAGAGGCAGCGCAGTGGTTTTCTATAGGTTGGTCCGTACTTATCGTTCTATAGAGCGTCTTCGGCATACCATCCAAGTAGGGGAAGTTTGGTGGCCTCAAGGAGCAGATGATGATGGGGTTGGGTCTTTAGGTAGTAGAGAATAGGGTCTTTTGTGAAGACGGTGTTTATTTGTGAAGATTTTATGACGGAGATGTGTTTGGTTGTTTTTTGGGTTTTGGGGAATAATTTTGGGAAGGTTTGTTTAGTTTATTTTTAAGGAGAGTTAGTTGTTTGACTCCCTACACTGATATTTCGTATAATCGTACCGAATTTTCCCTTTTATGGAATAAAAAGGGATTTTAATTATATTATTGTTCCTCTTGATGATTTTTACTTTTGAACTATCTATATCAATATCTAAGGCATGCATAATCCTTTTGTTCATGTAAATGGTAAAACGAACTATCATTCTCGAAGGTAAGAAAAGTTTAGCATTTTGTGAAAAAGAAGGGGATCGTTCCCATGTAAAGCGTATGAGTTGCCAACATACCTCTGGGGTTTTGAAAATTTTCTAAGTTTCACTTTTGAAAGCATAACATTTTAAGAGGATCAGGCCCCACGTAGTTCTGAGTAGAGGGAAATGAAGATTTTTTTAAGAATAGAAGGGGATGAGAGGAGTCGTAGCGCGCCAATATTTTGCACTAGGGGTAGAATTTATTAAGATGGTCCAGGTTGACCAGATGCGCCATCTCTTCTTCGTCAAGGTTAGTGAGCATAGAGATGCCACCAAATAGGATTTTCTTCACGATATAGGGGGCACTCCAGTTTGGATTGGACTTCCCTCTGGGGTCCCAGAGGGGTTTTATGATTTCTTTAAGGGATAAGTCTGTTTCTCGAATACCAGGGTCCTTAAATATCCTGTTGAATGATCATGTTATCTAGTGATGGTGTCCTTATATATGATATAGAGCCTTTAGTTTCCTTTCATCTAAGAGCGACAACTGATGAAATGGCTTTAATGCCAGTCTTCCTCATTGGCTTTGCTCTCAAGTATGACGCATAATGAAGGTATTTCGATTTCAACAGGTATGACTGCTTCTATGTCGTATACCATAGAGTAAGGGGTAGCCCCAGTAGATGCCCAGACTGAAGTGTGGTATCCCCAAAGGGCGTAAGGGATCAAATCATCCCAATCTCGATAACTTTCAGTCATCTTACTAATAATTTCTTTGAAGTTCTTATTGGTGGCTTCAACTGCACCGTTGGTTTTTGGTCGGTTTCGAGGGGATTTGTGTCTCTGAATCCTATACTCGTCGACCAATTTTGTGACTTCTACCTCGAAATGTAACCCATTATTTGACATTAGCTCATGAGAAACCCCGTACCGACATGTTCTTTTGAATGAATTTGGCTACCTTTTTGTCGTTCAACACTATGTATGACTCGGCATCGACCCATTTGTGAAGTAATCATTCGTAACTAAAATGAGCTCGTGCCCATTAGAGGATTTGGGTGTGTCTTTTCCTATGATATCGAGGCCTCATGTGGAGAATGGCCAGGGAGAAGTCATATTGTTCAATTCTCATAGAGGTCAGTGTTGGAAAGTGGAAAATTGTTGGCATTTAAGCATCTCTAGACATAGGCGGTGCAATCCTGAACCATGGTGGTCCAATAGTAACCTTATCGAGCAATCTTTTTATCAATCATATGGACATTCATGTGGGGTTCGCATTCCCCGTTATGAATTTTTTTCATCATTTATTCAATGTCATCCCCTGTGATGTAGTGTAAGTGGGTTCCATTAAAGTTCTTCTTGAACAGTGCTTTATTTCAAAGAATATATTGGGCAGCCAGTTTGTGGAGGGTTGCTCGGTCTTTCTTGTTGGCATCTTGGGGATACCTACTATGCTTGAGGAGGTGCCAAATTTCGTAGTACCAGCAATTGGTGATATCATAATCCTCTTTTATAATGATCTTAATATGGTATAAGTGGGTCAGTTTAGCTTATTTTTGGACTATGAAGAGGGTCGTCGTTATTCCCTCAGACATGTCAACCATAGAGGCTAAGGTAGCAAGGACATCGGCCAAGAAATTCCTTTTTTAGGGCAAGTAGTGGAAGGTGATATCTCAAAACTAGGAGGCCAGCTCTTCTAAGTGGGCGTGAAGGGTAAAATCTTTTCATCTTTGACTTTCAATATTCTAAGGATCTGGACGATGATGAGGGCGAAATCCCAGTAGACATCTAGGCATTGGATACCCTTTTTGGGAGTGACCTACGGTGCATGCCTCTTATTAGGTTATGTGGTTGGTGTAGGGAAAATCTAGGTTGATGGAAATGGGAGTGTGAGAGTCTTAGGGGCGATAAGGAGGATCCTAATGCCATATCCTTTTCTATTAACAACTTTATTAAAGAACATTTTCCACTAGAGGTCTTTCTCGGAGGTGAAAATGATATCTTCATCTCAAAATTTAGAGATCCAAACGTAGGCTTCTTCCATGGGGTAGTAAATAAGGTAGTCAGAGATGGCTCTCCCTTTTATGGCTTTTTGTGAGACATACACGATATCGAATTCAGCTAGCAACATCAACCATCGGGCCATTCGGATAGACAAGTAAGGTTTCTCAAGCAGGTTTTTGATAAGATTCATGCGAGATACAAGTCTAATGGGAAAATGAGCATGTAGTGCCATAATTTATGAGTGACACAGACAAGGGCGACACATGCTTTCTCCTAGGTAGTTCAGTTGACTTTGTACCGGGCCAATTTATGACTGGAGTAGTATATGGACCTTTCTTTTGGTGGATTATTCAAGATATTGGGCTAGCAAATCCCCACCTACGGTATCTGTTATATTCTAGTATAAGAGTATAGGGAGACCAGGCAATGACAGAATGATTACCGAAGGTCGGGTAAGATATTGCTTGATTCTATCAAAGGCTTTCTGATAAGACTCATTCCAAACTTTGGTTAAATACTTTCAGAGGAGTTTAAAGATGGGTTCAGAAATAAAAGTCAATCGGCTGATAAACCGGCTGATATACTATAATTTTCCTAAGAATCCCCAAACTTCCTTCTCTGTTTGGGGTGGTGGCATTTCGAGTATTGCTTTTAGTTTGGCAAGATCTACTTCAAGTCCCTTCTCGCTAATAATGAATCCCAAAATCCTTCCGTTGGTGATGCAAAAAATGCAGTTATGTGGGTTAAGTCGCATTTGATATCGTCGTAGCCATTCGAACAATTTTTGAAGAGCGAGAACATGACCTTCCCTAGTCTTAGACTTGATGATCATATCATCCATGTAGACCTCGACCTCTTTATATATCAAATCATGTAAGATAGTAGTGGCAGCCCTTTAGTAGGTAGCCCCAACATTTTTAGACTAAATGAGATAATTGTGTAACAAAAGGTTCCCCAAGGGGTGATGAATGAGATTCTATTCTTGATGATCAGGGTGCATCTTAATCAGATTTTATGCAAAAAACCTATCAACGAATGACTTGAGAGTGTTACTAGACGTGTTGTCCATGATCATGTCGATATTGGGTAGTGGTTAATCATCTTTCATAGATGCCTTATTTAAATCCCGGTAGTCAACGCACATGTGGAATTTTCCTCCTAATTTTAGTACGGGTAAAATATTGGCTAGCCATGTGGGATATTTGATTACCTGGATGAAGCCTACATTCAACTATTTGACCACCTCCTCTTTAATCTTGAGTAACCATTCAGTACGGGGCTTTCGTAATTTTTGTTTGACCAGTTTGTATTTCGAGAGAGTTGGAATCTGGTGTTGGGATATTTTGGGATCAATGTCGGGCATGTCGTCGTAGGACCATGCGAAGACATCCATAAATTCCTTCAGCAGTTCTTTGAGTTGTGTGCTCTCATGCTCGTCAAGGGTGGACCCTATCCTAATCTCGCTCAATGCTACTAGACCCGAGATTAATAACAACATTTTTATCTTCATTAATTTAAACATGATTATTTTGTTTATTATTAACCATATTAAGATCAGTTCAAAATTATTCATTTGCAAAATCATCATCGTTAAGAGTTTGATTAGAATCAAGACAATTAATGTAAGGGACAGCAAGATACTTAAAATCTTTGTTTATTTCATTCTTGGGAAAAACAACATTTAGAACCTCGTAGAAGGAGGTCTTGATTACATTGTTATTAGAAAAATGGTTAAGAACAAAAGATTATTAAATAGGATGAACATATGGGTTGGGTTGCATTTTAGCGGGTGGAACTGGTACAACATTCCAGTTAAGGAGGGTTGCATCAGCAGTCTTGATTAGAGTGGACGGGGCTGACGGTGTAGCATCTGAGTGGATTATGTCGAGTGTCAGACCTAGTGTCTGCATATTGAATGAGTCCTCAGATTCACTTCCCTCAAAAACCTCGGTAACAGCTGGAGTCTTATGAATGAGCGGTTGCACTTGATGCTGGGAGTTTTCGACCCATGAGTAACTATCTTGGAAAAAGATATCCATCCCTGGCTTGATATTCTTTTCCACATGATCATACCATGGTTTGAGAAAGCCATAGAAGGGAAAATCTTCACCCACTTTAACTCATCTTCCATTCAAGGAATCCCTCAAAACAATCTTAGGATTTTCTAAACTTCGCTTCAATCGGGGTTGATAGAGCATTTTGAGTTCCTTTTATTATGGTTGATAACCCAGGGCACATGGAGGAAAGGCCTTCTTCAGTAATATGCGTTTAAGCATTCCTTGTTGTCATCGTTCCATCCCTAGTCTGAGAATGAAATGAATATTCTTGAACATATGTATCACATTGACATTATCGTGAGGGTTATGCTCTGGACATACTCTATCTTTAAAATCATCCCCTGTTGAGAGTGGAGGTGGTTCGACTCGAAAGACAGACGAAAGCATATCTTTTGCCATATGTTATATCTCTAGTATCATATTACTAGTGCTTGTATTCTCAGTATTATCATCATCGTCTAAAATGGTGATGACCTACCCCTTGGCGAAGAACTTCAGTTTCTAATGAAGAGAGGAAGTTACCCCTTTGATGTTGTGAAACCACTATCGACCGAGCAATAGATTGACATAAAAAGGTATACTGATAACTTAGAACTCAATAATGGGATTTATAGGGCCATCCCCTATTATAAGCTTTATGGATCCTATAACCTCTCGGTGTGTGTTATCATTAGCACTCACAACAGCGAAAATTAGAGGAAGGTCGCTTACTCTCAATCCTAGGAAGTTGAAGGTTCTTAACGGACAAGGATTTAAGTGTTTATCCCTTATCGATGAGTGAAAGAGGGATTGCCTTCTCTATTACATCAACAGAGATGTTAAGGGCATGGTTGTGATGAAGACCGAACTTTGGAACTTCTTCTTAAGAAAATGAGAGTACTCTTATAAAGGTTAAAGACCCAACCAGGTTTACGACCTCTTCTGGAGTGGTGGAAAGAAGGACTGTGGGCCCGATAAGTAATTTTATTAGATCATTTTGATGTAGTTTGGAAGATATAAAGAGTCCTCACAAGGTGATGTTGACCTGAGTTTTCTTAAGCTAGTTGAGAATCTTGCCTTCCTTGATGGTCATTTCTGGCATGGGGAGTTTCTCGACAATTCCCTTTCCTTTGTTTGTTCCTGCTGACTGAGTATTTGGAATCTGGTAGTTCCTTCTAGATCTTGTCATATGGTTCACGGAGGAGGGGAAGAACATAAACCCCTTTTCTTAGTCTATCTCAGACTGTACGACCACTTTGTTAATTTTTCTTAGAAGATCTTCAAAAGATATCATCCCACATACACTGATTAATAGACTAACATTTTCCTGGATTGGTTTTTTTCTACATTACCAAACTCGTTCCCCCATCCAGTGGAAATGATGTCGTCTTGCCATGAGAAGTCAATGCATTCCACAACCTCAACGACTACTTCATACAGATCCTCCCCTCAATGGGTAGACGAAAAAGTGAAGGGACCAACTTTATAACATTAAGGCATCGAGTACCTCATATATACTACAAATCTCATCGGTTTATCAAAGCAAGCCTACCATAATTTGACCTGCATCATCCAAACTTACTTCAATGATAGGTACCACCCAATTATCTAACTTGCGGGACCACTTATGGGCTTTCATAAATAAGGTGATGAACTTCTGACAGTTAATGGTCATTTTTAGAGAAATTTTAGCTCGAGCTCTAGGATCTAGTTCAGTACTGCTGGCAATTCCATATATTTCCCCTAAACGAGTGCGAACGGAAATACATGCTCTTATGAAAAGAGACAGATCTTGGTCGACAAAATAGGTACGGTGTAGGAGAAAATATGGGCAAACTTTAAGGGATTTAGGTGAAAATACGGGTATAATGGGTGATTTACTAGGTATAATTTGGGTAGATAGGTCAAATTTAGGATCATTTTCTAAGAAGATGGCATTTGCATGATTTGGGAGTGGATTGTGAGTAATGTTGGGTTTTGGATTGGTTGGTGGGGCGATGACACCTCAATCAATCAGACCTTGGATTACATTCCGAAGATGGAAGCACTGATCAGTGGTATGGCCAACATTTTAGTGAAACTCATAATGGGCCTCGGGTTTGAAATTTTGGGAAATGGGTTTGGCAATAAACGATGGTCCAAGGACTTGATGAGATTTTGACTCAAAAGGGGTTTTTAGAATTTGGAGAGGGGAACATGAAGCTCGGTGTATTCTTTTCTAGCTGGGCTAGCATGACTTTTTGGCACCTAAAAGGTAGCAGGCTGTGAGATATTATTGATGGTCGAGACTGTAGCAGGCTTCTACTATTTTCTTAGAATGAATTGTCCGGATACTTTCTTTGGCTTTACTTCTGTCTTGGAAAAAATTTATTCAATCTCCACTCCTACTTCCCAAAGGGCTTGGAAATGTGGATAATATTGTCCTCTCATCGTCGTTCAAACATGGGGTAAGAAGTTTTTCTTTATAATCCTAACTTGTTCCTCTTCGAAAGGCCAATTGGATATATTAGCCTCTTTCTCCCTACTCCTCGCTATGAAATTGTTAACAGTTTCTCTAAGATTTTGCATGAGAAGTTCTATATCATGGTGTGTAACCTCCAACACCTCGTTGTATTTGTACTGCGACATGAACTCACGAGGAACATCCTCCCAACTGCGAATTATGAATTCCTCGAGGGATAGGAACCAATGAATAGCTTTGTCTTTCAGAGTTTACTGGAATATTTGGGCCATTATTTCCTCATAGTCACCTAGGAGAGTCATGTCTCGGTGATAACTTTGAAGATAAACAATTGGGGGCCCACTACCTCCGAACTTCTCAATGTTAGGCATCTTGATTTTTTTTTGGCAGCCTTGCTTTAAGGTATGGAGTCATATGAGTGTAATCCATGTAGTTCCTGAAGATTCGTACATGGTCGAACTTCTTGGTCAATAGCTTAATTTCCTCCTTCACCTTGTTTAACTCTTCTTCCTTCGGATCAATATGTACTGGTAGGTTATCCCCTGGTTGGGCAAAATTTGGTATAGGGAAATGGGCTGGTGGTGTCCCATTAGCAATAGGGGCACGTGGAATGTACTGATATTTTTCCTGGACCCAAATAAGCTCAGGTGCCAGCGGACCCATAGCACGAGGGAAGAGTACTTCGGGCTCTTCGGGAATAGGGACCCAATTTTGCTGCATCTCATGCCTCGGTTTGAAGGTTGTCGATCTTAGCGGTAAGTTGGATTATGATCGTCATCAATACAGCTGCACATTCGATACTTGGTTTGTGTTCTCCATGGAGAGTGGGTGAAGGTTAATTCCAGACTCAAAGGAAGTAGCGGGAGAATTGACGGAGCTTCTGGGAAATTTGACGGAAGATCGAAGCCAATAGGGAATCAGGCCAAGGGTTAGGTATGCAATCAACCTAAGAGGGGAAAAATGATTCGAATTTATTTTTGAAAGAAAAAAGAAAGAATCTATTATAGGAAAAGAGGAAACTGTTTTTGATATTTTTTGGAAAGGGGAGGAAAAAACGTTTTTGATATTTTTATAAATGAGAGGAAAAATATTTTTGGTACTTTGAGAAAATATGAGGGAAACCGTTTTTTGACACTTTTGGTAGGGAAGGAGGAAAAACGAGAGAAGAATCTCAGCATGAACATAAAATAATTAAATTAGGGCTGGAGTTAACTATTTTTAAACTTCCCGCACCTATATGTGCTAGGTAACTAATATATATATATATATATATATATATATATATATATGTGTATGGTAATCAAAACTACAACAGAGGACCAAAAGTGAATGATAACATACTTAATTCCTATTATGACTTGGATAATAGCAGCAAGCTCTTCAACTCCCTTAATCATAAAAGCTCATGCTTCAACCACCCGAAAGCCATTCAGTAACTTATAATTAAATCAAATAATAGTAAGGCAAAAATTTCACCTCAAACATTGATGAAAAAAAAAACTTGATAGCTAAATAGATATAAGATCTCTAACCTCCCCCCTCCTCCTTTATTCTATCTTAGGACCGTCAATGCAAAGATAAAACATTGCATTGGTGGAGTTAAAAAGGTTTAAAATAGCATAGCAAGTGAGATTAATGAGATAACAAGCATATACAAAATTTAAGAACTATTATTCAAAACATTAATCCAAAAGTATATTTCCAACACTAAAACGTGCCAAACTAATATAAACATTCTAAATACACTTCAACCAACTTTCCATCTACATAACAAATCCTCTATCGAAAAAGTCTCCCAAAGTTTCAAAACTATTTTAATGAGCATTATATAGAGAAACATCAGGTTAAAGCTCTGTCTCAACCCAAACTACCTTTTTCCCCAAGTCCAAAGTGTTTGAAGCGATACGTTATCATTATGTATACCAATATACCCCTTTACCAATTATGCACCAAACCTATCAAGTGAAATGATGGGGGATTTTTTTGAAGGACTCTGAGGAGAGGTGGAAGTATGAGACAATTGAGAGTGGGATTAGGAGTAGGAGTGGCAGCATTGACAATATTACCTAAATTATGAGAGAAATTGATAGGATGATGATCTGAAGTGAAACCAAATTCGTGATGTGGAGTCACCCCTACAGGGGAGCTATCCTTTCCATTTCCAAATTTTGACATAAAAACATACAACATACTAGTAACCTATTTCAACTGTGAGTTAATATTAGATATCTCATTCTTCATCGAGGGAATTTTTTCAATTTCCTTTATATATTGTGCACAATTTGGATTCTCCACCCCCGTATGAATTTTTTTCTTAGAGATGTGGGACTTCACTCCACACATTTGGCCTATAACGTTCTTTCCAAATACTTGTGTCAACACATCGTTGTTAGAATTCTCAAAAGTATCGCTACTACCTTCTCCAATCATACTTATGGCTTTTATTTTCTCTTTCGCAACCTTTAATAAATTAGTTAATCATGTAATAAAAGTTCTACTTAAAATTAAAAGATTCAATAGTTAAAAATAGGGGATTTTACGTAAAGGTCAAACCCAACCCAAAAGTGTGTAAAAATAGGACAACCACACAATTTTATAAATTTAGTTTCTGTACAAAAAAGACCATTAAAATGACCAATATACCATTTGACAACCCATACAAAAAAAATCATTAAAAGTCCATAACTTCAAATTTACCTATGAAAAATTCACAAAATTTATATATTTGAAATCTACTTATCGAGATCTATCAAACAACACCCATATTACCCATATTCAACATTTTTTTGACAAAAAATCAAAACATATAAATTTACTATTTCACTAAATTCAATATTTTCTCTGGCCAAGACTCCATTTTTTTCCTGCAAAAAATATCATTCTCCAACACTGACAATGATGCAGCTGGGTGGGACAGAAAAAGAAAAGAAATAGATAAAAAGAGATAAGCGGGGGACAGAGAAACAATCCAGTGAGGATTTTGGCGATCTCTAACGAGGATTTTGATAGCCTCTGGTGAGGATTTGGGGGATTCCGAAAGAGTTTTCAGGTGAAGATTCCGGTGGGTAGGGTAGGGTAGGGTGAGGGTATGGTTATGTATTTATTTTTAGAAAGAGAGTAAGTGAGTTTTAAATGGGTATGAGTAAGGATATAAATATCTTTTTAACTAAAACAAATAATAATTTACTTGTCTTGTATACTCCTATCTCTAAAGGTACCACACAAATAAACGTAATTGTACCATATGGACTATATTTATAAACATGAAAACCAGTGACCTATAAATCCAAATATAGGGTGGAATATGACCTTGGTCCAAATTCTCTATAACAAATATTGTGCTCACATATAAACTTTTATCACTCTCAAATACAATTTTATCACTACGTATATGTCCTGACAACCAATTGCCTACCCTCCCTATTTGTACTTCAGGCTTAGTTGTTTTATGCACATTATTAAGATTAACAAATTATCTAAGAAAATTATTCTAATGTTAAAAGGATAACTAAATGATACAGACCAACAAGTATTTCTTTTGGGCATAAGTACGACACCCAAGACATTATATTGCATATTCTTATGAATTAAGACTTTTAAGCACAATAATTTGAAAAATAATCTCAATTGTTGAATAGCTCTTCGCAAATCTTTGTATTTTGGAAATGCATGCTGAAGAAATACGAGCAACAAATACTCCACAATAACATGATAGTCATGTGACTCATTAACTGAAAAATAGGTGGGTTAAGCGTGACAATATTAATCAGTTTGGATGAATAAGTAGAAGATAACCTTAAGTTTTTCAAAATTTGACAAAAGGGTTATTTCTCTTCTTTATCCATTATAAATTATGCTTTCAGTTTCATCCCTTTCCTAATTTTCCCATCTTCTCACATACATTGACCGCTATGTATGCCTAAGTCTTCCATATTCTTCCGTGCATTTATTGTGTCTTTACTCTTCATTTTGTCATCGAGGATTGTACTTATGAAGTGCTCTGTAATATTCTTCTCGGTGTGCATTACATCGAGAACATGTCTAATTTTATGAGTACTCCAATATTCTAAGTCAGATAATATTGACATTTTATATCATGCCTCTTTAACTTCAACATTACAATTCTCATTTGCATCACCCAACTTTCGCTTCTTATTGATAATTTTTAAAGATTGTTCCGATGTATACTTGATACAACGTAACTTCTTTACAACTGCGTCCCCATTCAACCGACGTGGAGGAGGTGTATACTTTATTAATCTAAGACTTAAACTCCATCCTTTCCCAAAAGGTTGATCCATGTTAACGAAAATACGATAGTTTGTATAAATTATCTTACTACTGTGCATCAGTCGGATGGATAGAGTATCGTCCCCACAAACAAGGAAAGATTTATAACCATGTGTAACACTCACAGATAAATTTCCATATGTAAGGAAATTGTGAACCCCCAAAATTAACATAGCTTTCAATGTTAAAGGTTATATCTTATAAATGTTATAAGCCGAAACTCCTACTTACCATAATTCCGTCAACTCATCAGCTAATGGCGGAAGAAAAATGTTAATTTCTTGACTTGGTGCCTTCGGACCAGGTATCAATAAAGATAACTTCTGAAACTTGCTCTTTATTCATAATAAAGGTTAAAGATTATTCAACACCGTGATAACTGGCCAACAGATATAACTAGCAAACTGAATCCTTCTTTAGAAAATTCATAAAATGTTAATTTGAAGCTGCTCCATTGAGATGAATCACATAGATGTCATTGGTGATCCCATGAAGTGGTCACCCTATACTAACATATCATTTCTTGTGCTATCCATGGTATAGTATAAAATATCACCAACCTTGGAATCAGGGGGAAATTCCTCCACACCTATTTACATGTTGTGAGACTGTTTCAATAGTGTCATGGTATTCTATAAAATCTCACCAACCTTGGAATCAGAGCACCGTGACGCTATTTCTTGACCAACCAAATTACTTTTTTAAGTTGCAAAGTTCTAAAATTGAATACGTAGTTGTTTCAGGACCCTCGCATGAATGATATCATTTCTCAACTGATAATATCTTATATTTAATATACTCATCATTTCTGACATGATCTTGTTTGAAAACTCTCGACCGACTGTATTTAATGTCTACATGAGGTTCTCCATGCACTCCATAAAAACATCAACAAGATTTTTCACCCCAACACCTATTTCCTCAATGTTTCCTTCTACAATGTTTGCCTCAACTTTTTCTACCTGTGGGTGATCAACAGTGTTCATGGATGTATTTTCACCGTGAAAAAAATATACATTATACAATTGTTGCATATCATTCCTCCTCAGATGTCTTTCTACGTCTTTCAAGTCTAGACGCCGCTTATTGCGACACTTTGAACATGAAAAAAGTATCGTTGTCAACCCCCTATATAGTTGTTGTTGTTTTTTGCAAATTTAATAAAATTTTAAATGCCCTTTAAATACGACAAGTTGCCTCTATTTTCATCCAATCTTTGTTAATCAACCGTGACATTCAATACTACAAGGATAAATAAAAAAGATTAAACACACATTAACAACAAGTTGCATCTTTAATTTTTAGTATTGATTGGTGTCTATTTATGGGAACTAATTATGCCACGGCTCGTGATAAATTAATGATTTCCAAATTCTAAACACACATTTGATGAATTGAAAGGAAATTTGAGCATATTAATCATATTTAGTAATTAAAATGCATAATTCATCATTATTTCTATTTGCAACTAATATGATCATTCATGGGGTATTTACCATAAAACATAAGATGTATATTGCAATAAGTGCATTGGTTTAAACTAAGTATTAATCAATTTAAGATACGGATATAAGAATATGATCCTCCTCACAACGTCTCAACCTAAAATAGATACATATCCTAAAGCCTATATTTTTAAAACCAAATATGTATAAACAACTTTGGTTGATAAATACATACACAATATAACTATTTTCATGCAAAAAGTTTCAACCTTAATTTTTTACTTTGTCAGTAACATTAGCTACCATAAGATACAACATATAATTCCTAAGCAGCAAATTTTGGACTTCATATAACACATCACTATTAGAGAGAGACTTTTTTGGTAAAACAACATGCATCAAAATAATCAACATTATCAGTGGCCATAACATGAAATCAGCACAGTAAACAATGGTTATATGATTTGAAATTAAAAACTAAAATGCCTATCCTAAAGGCCATTGAGCACTTAGGTCCCTAGCACCTCCCTTCATCGTTGCAAACCCAAGTCATACCCCAGGTACTAACCTAAAGCCCATTGAGCACTCCCAGGCTCCATTTGACCAAAAGTCAAACTTTTCAGCTCAATCGAGACTGAATGAATATTCGAAGGGCACTGAAACCCCTTTCTAACGATCCATCCCGCGTGCGATTCTGACTTACCATGGGGATGAACGACCTATTTTTCCTCAAAACTCGATCAGGAGGTCACCGGACTCTCCCAGGCTCTGTTCGACTGAAGTCAACTCTTTAGCACGATCGAGACTAAATGAATCTTCAAAGGGCACTGAAACCCCTTTCCAACGGTCCGCCCGTGCGCAATTCTGACTAATGGTATGGACGAACGATCCGTTTTACTCCGAAAGGTCACTGAATGCTTCCAGGCTCCGTTTGACCAAAGTTAAATCTTCATCTCGATCGAGGATAAATCAATCTTCAAAGGGCACTAAAACCCCTTTCCAACGGTCTGCCCCATGTGCAATTCTGACTTACGGTACGGACGAACAATCCGTTTTACTCCGAAAGGTCACCGAACACTTCCAGGCCCCGGTTGACCAAAGTCAACTCCCCGAACTAGGTCAAACTCTTTGGATATCAAATTATATCTCCTAAATTTTCTAATGGTCTGACTTACCATACGAACGAATGATCCATTTGCGTTCGAAGTTTTCTCGTCCAAAGGATCGACAAGCTCTTTCGGGCCACATTTGACCAAAAGTCAACTCCCAAACCCGGGAGTAGTCCAAAGGACTTTTAAAGGTCTCTGAAATACCTTTCTAAAGGTTCACCACGTGCGCGATTCGGATCAATGGTTCCTGCTCTACAACCAATTTTCAAAAAGAACCTAAAAGACACTGCCAAACGGTAGGTTCCAAGCCCTGCCTATCGGTAGTGTGCCTAAACACACCTGCCGATTGGCAGGACCAGGGCTATGCCGATTGGAAATTCCATGGGCCTATAAAAAGGAGGGACTAGCCTCATTCCATAGAGGAGAAAAATTATATATCCATCACTCTCAACAAGCTCAGAAAACTCCTCTCGAAGTCAGCGTGATTTCCACATCCAAATCCCTTTTCAACCTTCACCTTTCATCACCTTTTTCATCAAACTTGGTGAATTAAGTACCCTCCATCATCATCCAAGTGCAAGGGATGCTCTCCAACATCCAAGATCAAGATTAAGATCTTCAAGAAGGTCCAACTTTCTCCACTCCCTCCTTAAATTCGCCTAAATTCTCATTAGTTTGTTTTGTTACTTAGTACTTTTATTCTCTTATCTCACATATCCCAATATACTTTTTATCTAGTATTATTGCACTTCTCTTATTTTTGTATAAATAAAACCCAAAAAAAATAAGAAAAATAGTATTAGCTCATAAATTCCAAACGGGAATTCTCACACTTTTCTCCCACTCTTCTCACAACTAAAACACCTTTTTACACACACACACATATAAGAGAAGTCCCCGATTGGATTTATGGGATAAATCCCTCCCCTCATTTTTCATACGAACTACGTTGACTTTGATGCCTCTGTAGGCTACGTAGGCATCTCGGGGCAAAACCCAAGACTCGAGTCCTTTTTCTATTTTCTTCATCTTTTTCTATATTCTTTAAACTTAACTCTCTTAAATTCTATGTATTTACACACACACACACACACACACACACACACACACATATATATATATATATATATATATATATATATATATATATATATATATATATATATATATATATATATATATATATATATATATATATATATATATATATTATTCCACATGCGTTATCTTTCCCTTATAATGATCGACGCTAGGATAATAGCATAAATCCTATTTTTTTATATTACTTTTAGGAACATTCCTCTGGATAACTCGCTTTATCTCTTCTATGATACAAGTCGATGATTCCTATCTCCACTACGTTATCTTTCCCTTATAATGATCGACGCTAGGATAATATCATAAATCCTATTTTTTTATATTACTTTTAGGAACATTCCTCTCGATAAATCGCTTTATCTCTTCCATGATACAAGTCGATGATTTATATCTCCACTACGTATACACATGCACACATATCACGGGGAAATAAAGGAAATGGAAACAACCCATGAGAGACCGTAAGGGAGTAATGGGTGCCTAACACCTTCCCATTTCATAACTTAGCCTCCGGACCCTTTTCGAATCATTTTGGTTTCGTATGTATCAGTATGTCTTTGGATGTTGTCCTCGGGATGGATCCCTTTTCTTTTGTCTATTTTGAGTAAAATATACTGGGGACTCTATATCTCTACATTTTTTCACCTCATTCACCGACGTCGGTCGAAGCGCTCCCGAGAGGGACGCGCGAGACCTAGAGGGATCCTCTCCCGTCGCGAGGGGATATATCCGGGGATGGCCACAGTGGTGACTCTACTGGGGAAATGATTTACATAGGTATTTTAATTTCTTATATATCCCCATATTTTCCCCTTTACTAGTCATGTGTACCTCATGCTTATGCTTCTATTCACACTATTGTAGAAAATTCTCCATGTACACTTCACACCACGTGCACCTAGGATCACATATATCCTCATGTTGCACGCATCACCCATACTTAGTATACTATTGGTACTCATACTTTGCTCCCTGTTGGGCATGATCAAGAAAGATACTCTCATCATAAGATATTAATAAGAGGATCATGCATGATTAAGATGATATCACCAAAGATCATTGTGATTAACCACATTTTATACAGTAACTGGAGGGTCACTTCATGACGGGTGCTGGTCCGGCAAGGCGCAGTTAGCCTAAGTGATATGACTCTCACCTTCTGTTAGCCAAGTACCTTCGACGTATATCCAACGGTTCCCCTGCATCGTACCGCTTGATCGAAGTCATGACAGGAGGTATATCGCAGGGAACTCGTTCACATACGCCGAGTACATCGAATTCGCTCTCTCACACGTACCGTCCCCATGAGGTATATAGTGAGGCAATTCACGTACACTCAGGTATATCAAATGACTTGTCCACACGTACCAATTGCCCTCAAAAGAAAGACGTATATCGTGGAAGGCACGCAAAAGGTGGAAACCCTTTCCAATTCACCCAACCAAGCTGCCTACCCGCATATAGGTGTCAATCCTATGATACACATATTAGATTATCGATTTCAACCTGAAACTCTGTCGAAATTTTGGGTCGACCTGTCGCACAAATATTTGCGCATTTTTGAAACGGAACCCTGCCCGTGAGCCTGGTTATAAGTCCAGTTATAGCTTTGCACATGTTACAAACCTAACTTTTCCACGCTCGGGTCCCGTCCGGCATTTCATTTTGCATTTAGGAGAATTTAATACAACTGAGAACATAATAATAATAATAATAATAATAATAATAATAATAATAATAATAATAATAATAATAATAATAATAATAATAATAATAATAATAATAATAATAATAATAATAATAATAAGAATAAGAATAAGAATAAGAATAAGAATAATAATAATAATAATAATAATAATAATAATAATAATAATAATAATAATAATCATCATCATCATCATGCTGAGACCTGTCTTCCAAAAACACTTCTCCTTTCTTTATCAAAAATCCAAAAAACATTTCTCCTTTCTTTATCAAAAATCAAAAGACATTTCTCCTTTCTTTACCAAAAATCAAAAAATATTTTGTCTTTCAATCTCAAAAAGAAAAAATCTCAAAAATATTTTCATTCTTTTTTTAAAAATAAATCCAATTTTACACCCTCTGATGTCGATCGAATGCCCTTGGCCTGGATCCTTATTGGCTTCGATCTTTAGTCAAGTCACCCTGGAGTGCCATCCGTTCCCCTGCTACCTCTTCCGAGTCTGGTATCCATCCACTTTCCATGGAGAACACAGATCAAACACCAATTGTGCAGCCAGATCTGACGGCAGTTTTAACTCAGCTCGTGTCCAAGATTGACAACCTTCAGACTGAGGTCCGGGAGATGTAACGAAACCAGGTTTTTGTTCCTCAAGAGCCCGAGGCCCTCTTCCTTCGCGCTAAGCCTATCTAGGTTCCTAAAGAATATCAGCACACTCCCCGTGTCCCTCCTATTAATGGGCTGCCTCCTACCCAGCTTCCTATGCCAAACCTTGCCCAGCTTGGGGCTAACTTGCCTGCGATCGTTGATCCGGAAGAGGAAGAATTGAATAAGGTCAAATAATATCTCAAGATGCTAACTAAGAAGTTCAACCAAGTCCAAATGTCAGAAATTATGTGGACTACACCCACATGTCTCCTTATCCTAAAGCAAGGTTACCGGAGAAGTTCAAGATGCCGAATATCGACAAATTTGGAGGAAGTGGACCACCGATTGTTCATCTTCGCAGTTATCATCGTTCCATGACTCTCCTAGGGGCTACAGAAAAAGTGATGGCCCAATTATTTCAGCAAACTTTAAAGGATATCGCCCTCTGATGGTTTTTGTCTCTCGAAGAGTCCAAAATTCGTAGCTGGGAGAATGTAGCCCGTGAATTCATATCACAGTACAAATATAACGAAGAGCTTGAGGTCACCCTCAGTGATTTAGAGTTGCTCAAACAAAACTCTGGGGAATCAGTCAGTAACTTCATAGTCCGATGGAGCGAAAAAGCCTCTACCATGACCAATCGGTCTTCCGAGGAAGAACAAGTCAGCATAATGAAGAAGAACTTCTTGCCCCATGTACGAGCAACCATGGGAGGACAGTACTATCCCCACTTCTGAGCTCTCAGAGAAGCAGGAGTAGAAATTGAGGAAGGTCTTGCTAAAATAGAGGTTGAACCAAAGAAAGTGTCCGGACAGTTCACCCCCAGAAAATATGATAGGCCTATCAGTGGTACAGCCTCAACCATCAACAACATCTCTAAACCAACCACCTCGTGGGAATAAGAAAGTCTCCATGTTCTAGTCCAAAAGGAATACATTAAGCTTCATGATCCCCTCTCCAAGGTTTATCAAGCCCTGTTAAGCCGAAACCTCATCAAACCCTTGGACCCCTGTCCATTGCCAAATCCACTTCTAAGAAACTTCAAGGCAGATGCACATTGCACCTTTCACCAAACTGCTGGCCATACCACCGACCAATGATTTGACCTTTGAAACATAATCCAAGGTCTAATTATCGGGGTACCATTGCCCAACCAACCAATCCTAAGCCAAACACTACTCACAACCCACTCCCAAATCATAGCAATGCTATCTTCCTAGAAATGAACCCAGGATTTGATCCCTCAACTTAAATCACACCCATACACTCTCCCAAACCTCTCCAAACCTGCCCATATTTCCTCCTACACCCTACTAGCCTCGCTGATCAGGCACTGTCACTCCTTACCAGAGCATGCATCACTGTTCGTACCCGTTCTAAAAATAGAGGTATGGAATTATCAGATGGGTTAAACCAACTTCTAGAGTTCAGGCTGAAATTGCCCTCACATATGATCATTGATTGCCAGAGGTTCAGTACATTATTCTTAGAAGCATGGAAGTGGGCCAAAGAGTCAGACAGTTAGGTTATACCCACCGATGCCTAGATGACGTCGCCCAGATCATGGCATAATGATTCAAGAAAACAAACGACATCTACAGTATAACTGAGTAACTTAATACTCTAAAATTGCAAGGGAGCCTGGTCCCCTCACCCTTTCATATCCCCACAAAATGGGAAGATGTGTATGAAGAAGCCATTGAAGTTTGGAATGCATTGACTTTACATGGAAAGACAGAATTATTGCCACCAAATGGGGGGAATAATTCAGATATTAGAATGAAGAACAAGCTTTCGAGAAAACTGGCCTGGTAACCGACATGTGTGGAATGATATCATTTCAGGAGCTCCTCAGAGAAATAAACAAAGTAGCAGAATAACCCGAGATCGATGAAGAAATAAGGTTCATGTTCCTCCCTTCTTCAGTAAATCACATGACCAGATCAAGGAGGCATTACCAAATCCCAAGATCACTACTAACCAATGACAAAGGGAAGGGCGTTAAAAACCTTCATATGACAGAAATGACCCTCAAGGAAAGAAAGATCCTCGATCAACTGAAGAAAACTCAAGCTAACATCACTCTATGGGGGCTTTTCATGTCTTCCCAGCTACACAGAAACGATTTGATCAAGTTGCTCACTGGACCCATAGTTCCTCCTTCTACCACACGAGAAGAAGCGGTAAATGTGGTCGAATCCTTGATCTCTACCCGAATACTATCCTTTTTCGAAGAAGAAATCCCCAGAATTGGTCCAAACCACAATCATGCACTCAACATCTCCGTCGAAGTTATGGGAAAATCGTACCACTCTCTCTTGTCCATAATGGATCCGCCTTGAATGTCTGCCCATTAAGAACCTTTAAATGCTTAGGACTGAAAGAAAGTGACCTCACTCCAACTTTCGCTGTTATGCGTGCCTACGATAATACCCATCAGGAGGTGATGGGATCCATAAAGCTTGTAATAGGGGCTGGCCCTATAAACCCTGTCATTGAATTCCATGTTATTGACATCCCAGCTTGCTTCAACATGTTGCTCAGATGACCTTGGCTCCACAGTATCAAGGGTTTGTCTTCCTCACTCCATCAGAAATTAAAGTTCATCGCCGACGGACGAGTCATTACCATTTTGGGTGATGACGATAATATCGAGGTTGTAAGTACTATCAATCCAATCCTTGAGATACAGCACGGGTCAAATGATATGCTCTTATCAATATTTCAAGTTGAGCCACTCCTACTCCCGGCAGGGGATGATTTCAAATAAAGGGTTTATCCAGAATACGACCCTCATGGACTTCATGCTCGGACGGGGGCTAGGACAAAGACAACAAGGGATACTTGAGCCCATTGAACTGAAGAAATTTTTACCTCCTTATAGTTTGGGGTATCAACCATCAGAATAAGAGCTTAGAATGATCCGCCAGTCTCCATCGAAGAGAAGACTAGACTACATTCAGACTATCTCACGTGACTCCTTGAATGGATGATTCATCAAAGAGGGAAAGGACTTACCCTTTTATGACTTTCTGAAACCCTGGTATGACCATACAGACAAGAAGATGAAACCCATAATGGAGATCGTTTTCCAAGACAGCTACCAATGGGTCGAAAGTTCCCAACACCATGTACAGCCGCTCATCAAAGATACCGAAGAGACTGAGGAAAGTGACTCCGAGGACTAGTTCAACTTCCAGACACTTGGGCTGACACTCTGCATGGTTCATTAAAGTGATACATGACTGGATCCATCCCACGTAATTAAACTTGCTGATACACCTCTCCTCAACTAGCAGCCTGTGCTGGTTCTACCTGTTGACATCCCACCTAACCCCAATGTTTACCCCATTTCTTCTTCTGTTGTATATCTTTGCTCAAATGTAATCGAGACCTCCTTTGATGAGGTTCTCAATGTTGTTTATCCTATCAATGAAATAAACGAATATTTTGAGTATCTTGTTGTGCCTTACATTAATTGTTTAGATTCTAATCCAACTTTTGATGATGCTGATTTTACAAATGAACATTTCTTAATTGATCTAAATAAGGTTAATAACAAACAACATAACCGCGTTTAAGTTAATGAAGAAGATAATATTATTGTTAACCTCGATTCTAGTAGCAAACTGCTCGAGATTAGGATAGGGGCTACCCTTGACGAGCATGAGTGTGCACAACTCGAAGAATTACTGAAGGAATTCGTGGATCTCTTCGCATGGTCCTATGACGATATGCCTAGCATTGATGCTGAAATATCTCAACATGAGATACCAAATCGTCCAGATTACAAGCCGATTAAGCAATAGTTGAGAAAGCTCCGTAATGGTCACTCAAAGTCAAAGAAGAGGTGGTCAAATAGCTAAACGAGGGCTTTATTCGTGTGATCGAATACCCTACATAGATAGCCAACATAGTGCATGTACTAAAATCAGGAGTGAAAGTTCGGATGTATGTAGACTACCAGGATTTGAACAAAGCCTCTCCAAAGGATGATTACCCGCTACCTAATATAGATATGATCGTGGACAACACGACCAGTTATTCTCTCAAGTCATTTGTCAATGGGTTTGTCGGATACCACCAAATCAAAATGCACCCATATCATCAAGAAAAAACTATGTTCATCACCCTGTGGGGAACCTTTTGCTACACTGTTATGCCATTTTGTCTCAAGAATGCTGGGGCTACCTACCAGAGGGCTTCCACGACCATCCTGCACGATCTGATTCATAAAGAAGTCAAGGTCTATGTGGATGATATGATTATAAAATCCAAAACTAGAGAAGGTCATGATCCTGCTCTCGAAAAGTTCTTCAAATGATTGCAACGATATCAAATGAGACTCAATCCACATAAATGTGTCTTCGGCATTACAAAAGCGAAACTTTTGGGATCCATGGTCAGTGAAAAAGGGATAGAAGCAGATCCTGCCAAGATAAAAACCATACTTGAGATCCCTCCTCCCCGAATGGAGAAACAAGTCCAAGGTTTCCTTAGGAAATTACAATACATCAGCCGGTTCATCAACTAGCTCACCTCCATCTGTGAACCAATTTTCAAACTCCTCTGAAAGGATTCAACTAAAGTTTGGAATAAGGCCTGCCAAGAAGCCTTCGACCGAATCAAATAATACCTGACTCAACCTACGGTACTCATGCCACTACAGCCTGGTCTCCCCTTGATCCTATACCTAACCATAATTGACACTGTAGCTGGGGCTTTGCTAGCTCAGTACCTTGAAGATTCCCGCAAAGAAAAAGCCATCTATTACACCAATCGCAAATTGGCTGGATACAAAGTTAACTACACTGCTTTGGAAAAAGAATACGTCGCACTTGTTTGGGTCACCCAAAAGTTATGACACTGCATGCTCGCCTTCCCCATTAAGCATGTATCCCGAATGGACCTCATCAAGTACCTGCTTGAGAAACCCACCTTATCTAGCTGAATTTCTCGATGGATGATGCTCTTAGCCGAGTTTGATATTATATACGTCACACAGAAAACTATGAAAGGAATAGCCATCTTGAATTACCTTGCTGACTATCCCATGGAAGAAGCTGATGTTTGGGTCTCCGAATTTCCAAATGAAAACATCCTCTACACTGCTCAGGATGACCCTCGATGGAAAATGTTCTTTGACATCGCTGCTAACAAAAAGGGATACGGCATTGGGATACTTCTAATCACCCCAGATGACTCCCACACTCCCATCACCATCAAGTTGGATTTCCCCTGCACCAATAATATGACTTAATACGAGGCATGTATGGTAGGCCTCCAAGCTGATCTCAAGAAAGGTATTCGATGCCTAAATGTCTATGGGTATTTCGCCTTCATCATTGGTCAAGTGCTCAAAAAATGGAAAGTCAAGGATGAGAAACTCCAACCCTTCTGTGCCCACTTAGAAGGACTAGACTCCCAATTCCAAGATATCACCTTCCACTACCTACCTCGAGCAAAGAATAACCTAGCCGATGACCTTGCTACCTTGGCCTCCATGGTCGATATGCCCGAGGGAATAACAATGACCCCCTTCTTAGTTTAAAAGTAAGATAAACCAACCCATTACTACCATATTGAGCTCATCACCATAGAAGATACCGAGCTAGCCAATGGCTGGTACTATTGAAATAGCGTTGCCAAAGCCGTTTATGAAAATAAACTATTTAAGCAACTCCGAAAGTTTTTTGAAGAAACTCTTTACTTAAATCAAAACGATTTTGAACACAAGATGTGTTAACAAAAGTATGTACGAGATAGGGACAAGATTTGATAACAAGTTTTAGTAAACAGTTTAAAATGTTTTAAACTCAGCACACTATTAGAAAGGGATGAGAAGATGTAGAAATATTGATACTCAGATTTTTAACGTGGTAAAACCTCAACCTTGAGGAAACATCCACGACTCCCTCTACGGAGTAAAACAAAAACAATCACTAAAACAAATATATGAGTTACAACCTATTTAACTAACATGCACACAAAAACAAATCTATACAAGTTCAGGATTGTACCCTCTGGCGTCCTTAACTTTTCTGCAGATCTTGTTTGTTGATGTAGTTGTCTCAGTTTGTCAACTCTTCTTTGTTCCATCACTTTACGTCGACTTATTGTTCACCAAATCTTATAACCAACACTTTCAGTGTTCGTAGTGTGAAGATGTTTGTGAATGGTGTTCTAAAACACATGCATGCACACACACACACTTATTAGTTACAGACGATCCTAAAAAATCACATATAAAGTCTATATGCAGTGTATTTGTTATTTTTCTTTCTTACAAAACCAAGAACCTTTTCGACCTTTCAAACTAACCCAGATTCCACGGAGATCTTGCTTAAGAAATCGGTCAAGACCTTTCTCAATCAGTTTTGAAAATATTATGAAGATTGAGAACCCTCCAAGTGCGAATCCCACTAGGTCAGGTTAGGTTTTGTAAAAACAGAAATAGAAAAACATCTATTGTTGATCTTTGAAGAAGAAAAATGTTTTAACAGAAAACAATCAACAACGAAATTCTCAAGATGAGAAATAAATGCAACTAAGTGTTCTGTGACATGAAAAACTTCAGATCTATGATTTCTATTGAAAAAGAAACAAGATCTGAGTCTATGTCTAAGTTGGAAATAAGATTTATGAACACAAGGATTTCAGCAACCCAAGATCTCTTAACCAGAACTCTCATAAACCTAAGAAAACACTAAGGATGGTGTTTTTGGTTATGGTGGTTTTTCTGGAGAGGTAAGTAGTTTGGGCTTGAGAAGTGTTTGGACGAAGTTAGGGTTTCTAACTAGGGTTTGGTTTTTCTCTCTAACTTCTCTCTTCTCTCTTCTCTCTCTTCTCTCTCTATTCTTTTTCTGAGAAAACTCAAAGTGGCAAAAGCTTTCGAAGGCTGAGATGAAGGGTCTTTAAATAGGAAGAGAGGAAGATTCCAGAGCATCATTCAAAAACAATGGCTGAGATTGAGTCAAGCTCCTTTGACTGCAATCCAAGGGCTCACAACAGGCGGTGGATTAAACAGGCTATGATTGGCTTAAGGGATTACACGGGGATCCACTCAAAAGACATGCAGGCCATCGATAAGGATAGATCCAAGGGCTGTAAGCGTGCGATGGTTTGTCTCAGTCAAGAAACAGAGTTTGGTCCAATCAGAAGACAGCAGGTGTTGGCTTGTGAACGAAGGTAAACGCGCGTCCCAAAATAATTACAAAGCCAACCCTAAAGTCTCTAGCGCTTTCGGTTTCTACCCAGAGTAACTTTAGGCCAATAAACACAACAATCCATATTTATATAATAACCCCAAGACTTTTTAAATCAACTTTTAATTAAATAAAACCTTGTTTAAAATATGTTTTAAATTCCCAAAAAATTATTAAAAATCAAATTGAGGGATTTAAACACACTCACAACATTAAAACACATAGGGGTGCAATATGATATGCAAGAATCAAATTCTAAGTGTGTGAGTGATGGCTATAGTCTTAGGATCATTACATGATAGATAGAAGAAGAAGCAACCCAATCTCTGAAGCTCTTTGGTTTCTAGGATAGACACTATTTTGTCACAATTTCCAAACTAGATGAGCTCTTATACAGTCTAGACTCAAATGAGTCAAAAGTATAAGGGCTTCAATCTCCCCCTTTGGAAATATGAGACAAAATCTCCTTTGAGTCATCTCAACTCGTAGGGCGACAATCAAAAAAGAAAAGCTTATTCCTATAAAGGTTCTATCTACCCAAATCCTAGAAAGCAAAAATTACATAACTCAACTATATACAGTTTAACATCCTATTATTACAATGAAGAATGACTGTATATGCAAGGATACTTGCAAAAAATTACTAAGATCAAGCTTTTTAGTATATGCAGTAGACTCAAATTTCTCCCCCATTTTGTCTCAAATGGACAAAGGGAAGGAACTTGGCAAATAGAACAGGTATTTACTCAACACAAATCATACCAATAGATTTACGTAAAGAAATGAATCTATTATACTCAAGAGGTTTGGTAAATAAATCTGCAAGTTGTAGATCAGTAGAAAGATAATTGATTTCTAATTCCTTGGTTTCAACTAATTCACGAATAAAATGATGTCTTATTTTAATGTGCTTAGTTCGCGAGTGTTGAACTGGGTTCTTAGAAATATTAATTGCACTTTGATTATCACAATAGAGATGAAGTGTGGGTTTTAGAATACCATAATCACTTAGCATTTGTTTAAGCCATAACAATTGGGCACAACAGCTACCGACGGCTATGTATTCAGATTCAGCAGTCGAGAGAGATGTGCAGTTCTGTTTTTTTACTACTCCATCCTACCAAGTTATTACCAATATAACAACATGCGCCTGAAGTGCTTTTACTATCATCAGTACACCCAGCCCAATCAGCATCAGTGTACCCAATAATAGTGCTATGTGTGTCATTCGTGTACCAAATTCCTAAATTTAGAGTGCCTTTAACATATTTAATTATGCGTTTGACAGAGTTCAAATGGATCTCTTTGGGGTTGTTTTGATAACGCGCACAAACACAAACAGCATACATGATATCAGGACGCGAGGCAGTCAGATAGAGTAATGTGCCAATCATACTACGATATAAGGTAGAGTCTACAGATTTTCCATTTTCATCTTTAGATAATTTTTATGTAGTACTCATAGGCGTTTTAGCACTTTTAGCACTCTCGAGGCCAAATTTTTTAACTATCTCTAATGCGTACTTAGTCTGCGAAAGAAACAAGCCATCTGGTTGTTGTTTGACTTGGAGACCTAGGAAGAACTGTAACTCCCCCATAAGGGACATCTGAAATTCCTTACTCATAATTTCAGCAAAAGATTTTACTTCTGAGGTAGAAGTGGATCCAAAAATGATATCGTCTACATAGACTTGAGCGATAGTAATGTGTTTGCCAAAATGTTTGACAAATAAGGTTTGGTCATTTCCACCTCTTTTGAAACCTTTGTCCAGCAGAAAACTGGACAGCCGCTCATACCAGGCTCTAGGAGCTTGCTTAAGACCATATAAAGCCTTTTTCAACCGAAATACATGATTAGGATAATTAGGGTCAATGAACCCTTTAGGTTGTTCTACATAGGTTTCCTCGGCAAGTATTCCATTAAGGAACGCAGATTTAACATCCATTTGATATAATGTAAAATGCATGTGACAAGCTATAGCAAGAAGCAGACGAACTGATTCTAAACGAGTAACAGGAGCAAACGTCTCATTAAAATCAAGTCCTTCTATTTGGGAGTAACCTTGAGCAACTAGTCTAGCTTTATTTCTAATTATCATCCCATTTTCATCAGTTTTATTTTTGAAAATCCAACGAGTACCAATAACCTTTTTGTGATCAGGACGTGGAACAAGAAACCAAACATCATGAATGACAAATTGTAAAAGTTCATCCTGCATAGCAGAAATCCAGTGAGAGTCATTCAATGCCTCATTTACATTCTTTGGTTCCAAGAGAGAAACAAAGCAAGCATAGAGAGCATAATTTCTAAGTTGGGATCTTGTACGTACTGGTTCACCAGGGTTACCAACTATGTTGTTTATGGGATGATCTTTAGAAACCCAGTTAGGTACTTCAGGTGACTCAATAGGTAATGAATTATCTATTTCAGAAGAGTCATTTTCTAAAATATTTGACGATTCTTCTTCTATAGTTAATTCACTAGTCTTGCTTTCTACAGTAGTGTCACTAACAATTACATTTATGGATTCCATTAAGGTCTTAGTGCGAAGATTATACACTCGATAAGCTCTACTGTTAGGTGAATAACCTAAGAATATGGCTTTATCTCCTCTACTCTCAAATTTAGATAAGTGTTCCCTATCTTTGCAAACATAGCAGGTACTACCAAAGGTTCTAAGGTACTTAAGATTAGGCTTTTTATTGTACCAAAGTTCATAAGAGGTTTGTTTCGAATTCTTTCTAAGATAGACCCTATTAATAAGATGGCAGGCTGTACGAATAGATTCTACCCAAAAATACTTAGGTAAGTTCTTAGCATGGAGCATGGCACATGCCATCTCTTGAAGAGTTCGATTCTTTCTCTCAGCTATTCCATTTTGTTGAGGAGTCTTAGGAGCACTGAACTCATGTTTGTAACCATTATAGTCACAATATTCTACAATACCAGTGTCTTTGAATTCACCACCTCTATCACTTAGGATTCTATTCACTTGAGTGTCTTTTTCATTCTCAATCCGTAAGAGAATCTTTAAAAAGGTTTGAAATGTATCGGATTTTTGTTTTAAGAAAGCTACCCAAGTGAATCTGGTGAAGTCATCAACCATAACTAGAATATAAATGTGTCCACAAAGACTAACAGTTTGAGAAGGACCCATTAGGTCCATATGGATGAGTTCTAAGGGATTAGAGGTAAGGATATCTTTAACCCTTTTATGAGGTGCTTTAACAATCTTTCCTTCTTGACAGGGACCACAGACAATGTTATGAATAGGTTTAATCTTTGGTATTCCTCTAACTATCTGTTGAGAAGACAATTTACTCAAATTTTCATAATTAATGTGACCCATTCTGTTATGCCATATCTCGTTGTCATCCATTCTGGCAACACTACAGATTTCAGAACTAGACATGACAGTATAACAATTGTCAGGGGTCCTGAATCCTGTAATTAAGCATTCTCCCTTTTCATTTAAAATCTTGCAATTGTTCTTTGAAAAGGTAACAGTGTAATTTGAGTCACAGAATTGTGAAATTATAAGTAAATTAACCTTAAGACCTTTAACTAAGAGAACATTTTCAAGAAGAGGAAGTCCTTTTTCTTTAAGGGTTCCTTTGCCTATGATCTGGGATGATATACCATCACCAAAAACAACTTTTCCACCATCAAAATGGGTTTTATTTAAAAGTTTTGTATCATCACCTGTCATATGCTTGGAACATCCAGAATCCAAGTACCATCCAGAAGATGTAAGTTCAGCTTTTAGAGCAGAAACAACAATGTTACACTTCATCTAGGGTGCTAGATCATCTTTTCTAACCCAAATTGCCCTGGTTTTTAGTTTGCGCTTGTTTGCTCTTATTTGATAAAATTTGCGAGCATTAGATTTTTGTTGAAAAACATTCTGCGCATGATTTTGAGTAAATTTGAATTCCTGAGCATTTGATTTAGAAAAGGTTCTGGTAATCCTTCTAGTAAATGTCCTTTTAGGTTTAGTCCTTCTATTCCTATAGTTAGAGTTTTTGTCTGGTGGCCTGGGAAGGACATAATTGTTACGACTCCTCTTAGAATAGTTAAAGTTATGATACATAGGAGTGTTGTAGATAGGTTTAATCAGTCTCCTAGCATAGCAATTATCGAAAGAGTGACCATATATATCACAATAGGAGCAATAAAGATTGCTCAGAATAGGGTTTTCCTTAGGAAAGTCTCTAAACAAAGGTTTTGAGAAATTTTGAGGCTGAATTTTATTCCTAGGTAGCACAGATTTGAAAGCAGGTTCACTTTTCCTAATAGGGGGGCAGACATATTTTCCCTTTGGTAAACTTTCAAGCTTAGAGCAACTTGCATCTTCAGTGTTGGTGTTTTGATGGTCAAACTTAGTTTTTAGAGAATGAAAGTCTGGACATGTTTCAATAGGTCTTTTGCCTCCTGACACAAACTTGATAGGTTCAACATGTTTAGTTTGTGTCTTCAAATTGGGGCAAAACCCTATTCCAGTTCTATCATCAGAATTGGTTTTAGATTCAGCAACGAATTCCTCAAAACATTTAGAATTGTTTTCAAATTTGGTAAATTTTTTGAAAACAGTTGCTGTCTTTTCTTTTGTTTGTTCCAATTCTAATAATGTCCCTTTGTATTTTTTCTCCAGAATTTCATTAGCTTCAGTCAAAGTTTTCAGTTTTTCATCAAACACTTTAACTTCACTGTCATGAGACATGCATTGTGTAGTATACTCTTCAGCATTCAGTTTTACCATTAGGCTTAGATCCTCTAGCTTTTTGGTAAGATCTTTAACAATCTTTTCTAGTCTAGTGCTTTTCTTAAGAGTTTTAGTATATAGAGTGTGGATGTCTGGGAGATCATCATTGTCAGAGTCACTAAGTGAAGTGTGTGAAGTGACCCCTAAGGTTTCATTTCTTAAACTCACGCACCCATTGACATCAGCAGTATCGATTTCCCTTTGACTCACACACCCCGAGGAAGAGGTATTAATGTTCTCAGTAAGTAAAGCATCTAAACCAGTTAAAGTATGATTCAAAGCAACAGAACTAGAATTACTAAACTCATCCTCACTATCAAGCATAGGCATATCATCATTGTATATGATTTTGGAAAAGAAGGCTAAACAAGGATCAAAACCATCAGATGTCTCAAGTTCCTCATTTTCAGAATCACTTGAGTCATCCCAGGTTTTGCAGATATTGGCTCTAGAGTGTTTGTTTTGGGCATTTAAATTAACTCTACAGTCTTGAGCAATGTGTCCTAGTTTACCACATCTATAGCATTCAGTCTTCTTGAGATCTCTGTGAGATCTTGTTTTGTCCTTGTTCTGTTTGTCATGAGGTTTCCCATGAGGTTTGTGATTTGAAGGAGTGGTATAATTAGACTTGCCCTGTCTATTTGCAACACTGTTTCTAAATTTAACAATTTTCTTAAATTGTTTTGTCATTAGGGCAATCTGATTATCTAGACTTTCTAAGTCACAGTCCTCATCAGAATCATTACTAGAGGTGTTTAACTCAGGCTTAATCATCTTAGAGGTAAAGCTAAGATTGGAATTGGTATGTTTCCTATTAGTGTGGGTCAATTGTTTCTTAAACTCCAATTCCATTTCCACAGTTCTTAATTTACTACTGAGTAATTCAGGAGTGAGATTTACATCACACATCTCCTCAATCGCATATCTTTTATTGTCAAATTTCTGTGGCAATGATCTCAGAATTTTAGAGACAATTTCTTGTCTATCATAAGTTATACCATTGGCATGAAGTTTAGTGACAATATCAGTAAGGTTCATATAGAAATCATCGAAAGACTCAGATTCAGACATGATTAAGGTATTATACTGTTGGATTAACATCTGAGTCTTAGCATCTTTTACCCTAGAGTCTCCTTCATGTGCAGTAATCAAGGTATCCCATGCTTCCTTGGAAGTGGTACAGGATGAGATTCTCTTGAACTCCTGTTCGTTAATAGACATAAATATAGCGTTCTTGCCTTTGTTATTATTTCGAGAAACCTGTTTCTCTTCTTGAGTAAACTCACTCAATATTTTCTTAATCCTTTCATTGCTTCCATCAGTGGCTGGTTTAGTTGGATAAAAGTATCCGTTTTCAATGATATCCCAGACATCATCTCCCAAAGTGCCTTGAATGAAAGCAATCATTCTTACTTTCCAGTAAGAGAAATTGGTTCCATCAAAGACTGGAGGTCTGGTCAAGTTACCATATCTTTCGTTTTTCTCGTCCATAATGATTTTGAGAAAACAGTTTCAGAAACTCAGGATCTTTTTGAAAAAGGTTCACCAAAAGCTCTGATACCAATTGAAATAGCGTTGCCAAAGCCGTTTATGAAAATAAACTATTTAAGCAACTGCGAAAGTTTTTTGAAGAAACTCTTTACTTAAATCAAAACGATTTTGAACACAAGATGTGTTAACAAAAGTATGTACGAGATAGGGACAAGATTTGATAACAAGTTTTAGTAAACAGTTTAAAATGTTTTAAACTCAGCACACTATTAGAAAGGGATGAGAAGATGTAGAAATGTTGATACTCAGATTTTTAACGTGGTAAAACCTCAACCTTGAGGAAACATCCACGACTCCCTCTACGGAGTAAAACAAAAACAATCACTAAAACAAATATATGAGTTACAACCTATTTAACTAACATGCACACAAAAACAAATCTATACAAGTTCAGGATTGTACCCTCTGGCGTCCTTAACTTTTCTGCAGATCTTGTTTGTTGATGTAGTTGTCTCAGTTTGTCAACTCTTCTTTGTTCCATCACTTTACGTCGACTTATTGTTCACCAAATCTTATAACCAACACTTTCAGTGTTCGTAGTGTGAAGATGTTTGTGAATGGTGTTCTAAAACACATGCATGCACACACACACACTTATTAGTTACAGACGATCCTAAAAAATCACATATAAAGTCTATATGCAGTGTATTTGTTATTTTTCTTTCTTACAAAACCAAGAACCTTTTCGACCTTTCAAACTAACCCAGATTCCACGGAGATCTTGCTTAAGAAATCGGTCAAGACCTTTCTCAATCAGTTTTGAAAATATTATGAAGATTGAGAACCCTCCAAGTGCGAATCCCACTAGGTCAGGTTAGGTTTTGTAAAAACAGAAATAGAAAAACATCTATTGTTGATCTTTGAAGAAGAAAAATGTTTTAACAGAAAACAATCAACAACGAAATTCTCAAGATGAGAAATAAATGCAACTAAGTGTTCTGTGACATGAAAAACTTCAGATCTATGATTTCTATTGAAAAAGAAACAAGATCTGAGTCTATGTCTAAGTTGGAAATAAGATTTATGAACACAAGGATTTCAGCAACCCAAGATCTCTTAACCAGAACTCTCATAAACCTAAGAAAACACTAAGGATGGTGTTTTTGGTTATGGTGGTTTTTCTGGAGAGGTAAGTAGTTTGGGCTTGAGAAGTGTTTGGACGAAGTTAGGGTTTCTAACTAGGGTTTGGTTTTTCTCTCTAACTTCTCTCTTCTCTCTTCTCTCTCTTCTCTCTCTATTCTTTTTCTGAGAAAACTCAAAGTGGCAAAAGCTTTCGAAGGCTGAGATGAAGGGTCTTTAAATAGGAAGAGAGGAAGATTCCAGAGCATCGTTCAAAAACAATGGCTGAGATTGAGTCAAGCTCCTTTGACTGCAATCCAAGGGCTCACAACAGGCGGTGGATTAAACAGGCTATGATTGGCTTAAGGGATTACACGGGGATCCACTCAAAAGACATGCAGGCCATCGATAAGGATAGATCCAAGGGCTGTAAGCGTGCGATGGTTTGTCTCAGTCAAGAAACACAGTTTGGTCCAATCAGAAGACAGCAGGTGTTGGCTTGTGAACGAAGGTAAACGCGCGTCCCAAAATAATTACAAAGCCAACCCTAAAGTCTCTAGCGCTTTCGGTTTCTACCCAGAGTAACTTTAGGCCAATAAACACAACAATCCATATTTATATAATAACCCCAAGACTTTTTAAATCAACTTTTAATTAAATAAAACCTTGTTTAAAATATGTTTTAAATTCCCAAAAAATTATTAAAAATCAAATTGAGGGATTTAAACACACTCACAACATTAAAACACATAGGGGTGCAATATGATATGCAAGAATCAAATTCTAAGTGTGTGAGTGATGGCTATAGTCTTAGGATCATTACATGATAGATAGAAGAAGAAGCAACCCAATCTCTGAAGCTCTTTGGTTTCTAGGATAGACACTATTTTGTCACAATTTCCAAACGAGATGAGCTCTTATACAGTCTAGACTCAAATGAGTCAAAAGTATAAGGGCTTCAACTATGATATTTAGAACCTCCTCAAGCACGATAAGTATCCCCAGGGTTCCAATAAGGAAGACCAGGCAACCCTGCGAAGACTGGCTGCCCAGTACATCATCTGTCACAAAGCACTTTTTAAGAGAAACTTCAATAGAACCCATCTACACTGCATCCCAGGGGATGACATTGAAGAGGTGATACAAAGAATCCACAGAGGGCAATACGAACCCCACTTGAACGGTCACATGATTGCCAAGAAGATCGTTCGAGAAGGCTACTACTGGACCACATGATCCAGGATTGTATCACCTATGTTTGAAGATGCCTCAAATGCCAACAGTTCAACAACCCTCAACACTTGCCTCCGAGAGAATTATAAAACATTACTTCTCCCTCGTCATTTTTCACCTGAGGCATCGACATTATAGGGAAGGTTACACCCAAGGCCTCTAATGGGCATAAGTTCATCTTGCTTACCATTGATTACTTCACCAAATGGGTCAAAGCTGAGTCATGCGCAGTCCTGAACGCTAAGAAAGTGGCCAAATTCATCAAGAAAAACATCATCTACCGATATGGGGTCCCGCACGAGCTAGTGTCAGATAACGGGTTGCATTTTGAGGTAGAAGTCAAGAAGTGGTCAACGAGTATAGGATTCAGAGACATAAATCTTCTCCCTACCAACCTCAAACCAATGGTGCATTCGAAGACGCAAACAAGAACCTCAAAGCCATCATCAGCAAGATGATCGAAAGCTGTCAAGATTGGGATGATCGAATCCTATACGCCCTATGGGGCTACTGAACCTCAATTCGAACCTCTAGTGGGGCTACCCCTTACTCTCTAGTGTATGGCATGGAAGCAGTCCTACCTGTGGATTTAGAAATACCCTCGTTATGCGTCATGCTTGAAAGCAAGGTCAGTGAGGAAGACTAGTATCAAAGTCGCCTTGACGAGTTATCACTCTTGGATAAAAGGAGGATGTAGGCGTTATACTCCATACAAGGGTACCATCGCCGCATTGCGTGTTCATTTAATAAGAGGGCCAAGGATTGCGGTGTCCAAAAGGGGGATTTAGCCCTCAAAGAAATAGTAGAGCCCATCTGGGACCTAGAGGGAAATTCAATCCCAATTGGAGCGGCCTATACATTTTCAAAAGATCTTGTTTGGCGGTGCCACCATGCTCATCGACTTAGATGGCAAAGAGATGGCTCATCCAGTCCACCTGGACCGTCTCAAGAAATTTTACCCCTAGTCCGAAATCTCAGCGCGCTTTGACTCTTCTCATCTCCTTTCTATTCTAAAAAAACAAAAAAAAATCTTTTCATTTCCCTCTACCCAGAACTATGTCAGCCTGCTCCTCTGGAAAAATCATTCTCATAAAAATTAAAAAAATTTAGAAACCCTCAGAGGTACATAGGTAGCTCATACGTCTTACATAAGCACGGCCCCTTCTTGTTCACAAAAAAACTATTCTTTTCTTATCTCCGAGAATGACAGTTCACTTTAACATATACTTTAACAAAAGGATTATGCATGCCTTAGCAATAAATATAGATAATTCAAAATACAGAATTCATCAAAAGGCACAGCTAGATGATCAAAAACTTATTTATTTCAATAATAAATTACAGTGCAATTACATAAGAAAAGGAACGGATGACTCCCTTTCCCCCCTACCTTCCTAAAAAGCCAAATAAATTCCCAAATGTATTCACCATTACAAAACAAACTCTCCAAGAGTCCTACCCACAGCTACCAAAGGATCCTGCTTCATACTCATCATCTACATCCTAGGGTCCCCAAGCTTTCCCTGACTGAATAGAGTGTCGCAGACACACTATGGACCGATAGGCTCGAACCAGCCTCGAAAAAACTACCACACCTCCCTCCATGGTATCAGATAAGGTAAGCCATCTTTATCCAGTCTCCACTTCCAACATCTTTCTAACTACTCTCCTCCACAACCACTTCATCTAATCCCTAGGAATGTGCCAAACTCTCCCAGCAGATTGAGAGAGACGGGTCAACGGACGCTGACTCTCCCACAAAGAATGAAGCCTCATGCGCAGACGCTATATCAAATATTCTATCGAAAAGAAGTCTAGTGTCCGAGGTGGCATAATCTGCTCCCAGCCAAATTGGCACAAAAGCTGCCAAGATAAATAAATAGAGGTTTGTCTGAGACCAACCAGCCAGACATACGAGTATTCTCCCAGTTCTAGAATAAGCAATAGTTGTCCCCATAAAGGTACTAACTAGTACAGATTTAGAGGCCCATACTCCACAAACCAGTTCTCCCAGCACTCAATATCCAGGACAACACTGATGAAATGGCGCAAAAAGAAATTAGGTACAACTGACAAAGGGTATTTTGCAGGAATCACTAGCAGAATCTTTCAGACAACCACATGAAGAGCATCATAGGGCTACCCCTCAGAAATTCAAAATGACCTTCTCGCCAGGTATCCAGGCCATTTAGAGTCTCCGCCAGTAACACCGCCGCGGGATTACGATGGTAGGACATCCATGAGGTAATAGCTGCAAGTTGTGGGTCCACCAGCAGCTCCTAGTCACCAGCAGTAATTTTGAAACCAAACCTAGAATGACAGGTCTGACATATCCAGCATCATCAACCTCCTGCAAATGCACAGACCATAATACCACCGAAGGAGAAATCATACCTCCAGCCACCAGTGATCTAGTCGCTGAGGATGAAATACAAAGAATCCCAACCAATAAATCCTGGGAAGAACGGGAAAACTCAGGCAGAGCCGCAGCAATGCCGAGATTTATCCCCAATATGGCAGAAAATTCTTCCTAAGTCGGACAGAATTCTTCCAAGCTATAGTGGAATACATGCTCATCAGGGTACCAGAATTGTACCACTGCCATCAGCATGTTCCACTCTACAGGTCGATTACGCCATAAAGAAACTCGACGCATGTTGTAAGCATCGTAATCGACGTTATAGGAGCACATCGCCTACAAAGTCTCAAGGTAGTTCACAAACTCAACGCTACCAGGGAGGGCCATCTCACAGAATAAGAAAGTAGGAATGTGAGGGTGTGAGGAAAACACTCCACTCTTACCCCTCTTTTATACTTAAAAACCCCCACAAAAGACATAACCCCTGCAGAAATCAGAGGAAATCCTGCCCCCACAAGGTACCAAAGGCTGAAGAGGGTACCAATCAAAGCTTTGAATTGATGGGACTGGACTGACCTGCCGATAGGCAGGACAAGGTGCTTGCCAATTGGCAGCTCCCTACTTTTAGAAATTTCCTTTTTCCTCTTTTGTCAAAATTCAGAAAACTCAAAATAAATTGATATTCTCAACAGAATTTCAAAAATGCCCTTTTCATCTTTATATAAATTCTCATTTGGAATAAAAATTTCTTTTAAAATCCAAAAATATTTCTTTTTATGTTCTCAGCAGCAAAGTAAAAAGTGCATGTGCATGCATTCATCCATCATTAACAAAAGATAATTAAAAAAAAACTTCATTGCATTGCATAGATATGTTTCTGTGTTACATAATTTTGCAGGAAAATAAAGAAAAGAAAAAAAAATAAACGGGACTCAACCCGAACCCACATTATCTCTCTCTATCACTTGCCTTTTCCCTTATATTTCCTAAAAGCTTCCACCCCTGCGACGCGCTATCTTTTCCCGACGGCGAGATGACGCACCACCGCTACCTGAACCAGACTCCTCCCCTGATGAGGCAGACAACACCAAGCAAGAAGGAACAAGAACTGCATATCGAATATGGGCAGTCGCTGAAGATATCTAGTCCCTAATATCCCTTAGCCAAGTAGTGGACACCCGGACGTGCTGTAAGAAAAGGCAGAATCAGTGCTAAGAAGAAAAGACCAAAAGGAAGGAAAATGAGAAGAACAGAAAAGATATACCTTAAGGAAAAGAACCTCCTCTGTCAAGCCCAACTCCTCTGGGTCCATCGCATAAGGACGGTGCAACATAGGCACCATCCCTCCATCAGCCCGTCGAATATCATATGAAGGAGTATGCAGTCGCACAAAGGGAACCTCCGAAGTCGTCGCCGTCGCAGATGTTGAAAGGCCTCCACCACTATGGGAGGACCCTACTGGCCGACTCGAACCCGCAGGAGGGAAGGGCAGTGCATAATATATGTTGGGCACCATCAGCCATCTCGTCACAAAGTCCATATAATCATACAGTACAATTGTATTGGTGTATAGCATATAGGACTAGCCAATCATCGCCACGATCCTCGCATCCTCCGGTAATATCCTCTCCCGCCTCATAGATATAGGGGGCCTCACAGGTGGCACTACCACCTCCCCCTCAGTAATCTGTCAGACAACCCTCTCCCCAAAATACCAAGTATGGCCAAACTCATGCGCCAGAAAATGCCTCATCTGCGTATTTACTCCAGTCAACCCCGTGTCCTGAACGGTCGTCCCCCAAGGGTAAAATGTCACCTAAAAAATCCCCAACACATACGAGTTAAATACAAAATCAGAGCACACAAAGGTCTTAGACTGAAGAAGAAATAAGTCTTCCCATGTCACTGTTCATCCATTCAAGACCTAACGCACTGCCTCTAGAGAGAGAGACCTCCTCGATTGTCGATTGGCCTAGCGCCATTGATGCAACTGGCAAAAATCCCCAACGATCTCGTCCTTCAAAGCAATCAGCTGGGTATTACACTCGATCACCTCATAGAACCATGTCTGCCAAAGATAAAAAATTTACAACAAACAAGAGGCGCATAAGGAAAATGCTAATGCATGAAAGGAAAATGCACAAAATTAAAGAATACCTCAAGAAGATACATGGCTCCAGTGAAAGTCTGTCGGCACCACCAACTAAATGCATCCAAGGAAAAATAAAGGGTCACCAAAGTCAGGCTCCCCCAATCATAGAGACGGATGTTTGAAAACATCCTCAAGTATGGTAAAAATCATAACTGGACAACGTCGCTGCTCGTCGCCACCAGAAATCACCCAAACACTAGCAAAATGAACAACTGGGCCATCTTCCTCACCTGTAGCCCGTCCTCCTCATCGATCACTCAGCCCAATAAAACATCCTTCAGCAGTGACAGACGGGTGGAGTCCCCAGACACTATCCTCCCCACATCACCAAGCGTCGCGTGCACCGCCTCCGGCCTCACCCGCAAAGAGAGATCTACCTCTATCTGCTCCCCATCGCAATCCATCACCAGTAGCTACTGCACATCTATGGGAGTCACAGTCATCTCCCCAAAGCCAAAATGAAAGGTGTGGGTGGTGTCCCACCACCTCTCCCCTAGAGCGCATAAGACTGCCGTCGAACGAGGCGTCACATCCAGCACAGAAGCCAGCCTCTTAAGGCCTGCTGAGGATACCACCCAACGCACCACAGGTGGAAGATTCTCCCAGACGTCCTTAAGCCCCATCGTCCCGCGGGCACACATATTCGAAAGAGAAACATCAGACTGCCAAAAGAGAAAAACCTTGTCAGAATCCAAGGAAAAAGGGAAAATCACCAAAAAAGAATGCCAAAAGTCATTTTACTTATATAACCGCCAGGGTTCACCACCCTCGAAGAGAGATGAGGCGATGGCTCCCACAGCAAGGTCCTCCCATCCGCAACAGGCTCGAATGCATCAAAAGAGTTCTCATTCTCCAAAGAAAGAGGCTCCCTGGCCCTCCACTCCACGTTTTCCCAGTCATCAATAGCCAACCATTCCCGGTGTACTGCAGTGCTCACAAAATCGGCCATTTTTTTAGATATTGGAATGCTAGAACGATTCACAAAAGAAAATCACAGAAAGAGAGAAGGCAAGAAACTGTGAAAAATGAGGGGAATTCGCCCCCTTTATATAGGATGACAAGGGTCATGCCGATCGGCATTGACCCACCACCTACTGATCAGTACTGAACCTTTGCCTTCTCGAGGTAGTTCAAAAGTCCGTGCTACTGTCGAATGGCACCCGCCACACCATGCCAACCGGCACCTCCCTTAAATTTTGGTACAAAAATCCCCAGAAAATACCAAAAAACCCTAAAATATCCTTAGAAATTTCCTAAAAATCTCGAAAAGGATTTAGATCATTTTCACTAAGAAAATTTCACACTTCCTCAAGCAGAACCCCTATTTTCCCAGCGGAACTCTCAAAAGCCAAGCGAATCTTTCTCCGGCGACGTCCCTAGAGGACCTCCAAAATATCCAAAACTTCTGGATCATATCCTATTTCCCAAAGGTCTCAAATCTCCCCGAGAAATACGTCAAAACCCTGGACCACCTAATCACTTCCCCAACAACATATTGATTGTTCCCTAGGTAAAGTCTCCAAAAGACACAAGGATTTCCCCAGAAATCGACTCCCTAGATCAAATCAAAATCACGAGGTAATTTTCCCGACAGAGTTCCCCAAGAACTCCTCACCTAAAGTCCGCAGAATTGGCTTCGACCCACAGAATTGGTCATCTCACCTTAAGCCCTCAGAATTGGCTTCGACCCGCAGAATTGGACATCTCACCTTAAGCTCACATAATTGGCTTCGACCCGTAGAATTGGTCATTTCAAACTTAAGCCCGCAGAATTGGCTTCGACCCACAAAATTGGTCACCTCACCTTAAGCCCGCACAATTGGCTTGGACCAGCAGAAATGGTCATTTTAACATAAGCCCGCAAAATTGGCTTTGACCCGCAGAATTGGTCATTTCAAACTTAAGCCTGCAGAATTGGCTTCGATCTGCAGAATTGGTCATCTCACCTTAAGCCCGCATAATTGGCTTCGACCCACAGAATTGGTCATTTCAAACTTAAGCCCGCAGAATTGGCTTCGACCCGCAGAATTGGTCATTTTAGCTTAAGCCCGCAGAATTGGCTTCGACCCTCAGAATTGGTCATTTCAAACTTAAGCCCGCAGAATTGGTCATCTCAACCTTAAACCCATAGAATTGGCCATCTCACCTAGATCCCACAGAATTGTCTTCGACCCACAGAATTGGTTATCTCAACCTTAAGCTTGCAGAATTAGCTTCAACCCGCTGAATTGGTCATCACAACCTAAGCCCTCAGAATTGGCTTCGACCTGCATAATTGGTCACCCTCATCATTGCTTTGGTCATCACTTCCTTTAGGACCATCCCCAGCATGTTCCTTCGACTCGCAGAATCGATCACCCTCATCTCTAATCCCTCGAAATTAGCTTTGACCCGCAGAATTGGTCACACTCATCTCCAAGGCCTCATAATTGGCTTTGACCCACAAAATCAGTCACCCTCATCTATAAGACCTCAAAATTTTCTTTATCCCGCAGAATCGATCACCCTCATCTCCAAGCCCTCATAATTGACTTTGACCCGCAGAATCGATCACCCTCGTCTCCAAGCCCTCAAAATTGGGTTTGACCCACAGAATCGGTCACCTTCATATTCAAGCCCTCCGAATTGGCTTGGACTCGTAGAATCGGTCATCCTAATCCTTAGGTCCTCAGAATCAACCTTGGCCCTCTACTCATCCTATTTCAAAGGGATCTTGTGGTGTCTATTCGACGGCTATCGTTTGCTCCAAACTCACCCATAGAGGGGATCTGTAGACACCCCATTCTAATACCCCATAACCTCTCTTTAGGTCCCTAGCACCTCCCTTCATCATTGTAAACCCATGTCATACCCCAGGTACTGACCTAAAAGCCATCGGGCACTCCTAGGCTCCGTTTGACCAAATGTCAAACTCTTCATCTCGACCGAGACTAAATGAATATTCGAAGGGTACTAAAACCCCTTTCCAAGGCCCATATCGTGCACGATTATGACTTACCATGCAAACGAACTACCCGTTTTTCCCTGAAACTTGATCAGGAGGTCACCTGACGCTCCCAGGCCCTGTTTGACTGAAGTCAACTCTTCAGCTCGATCGAGACTGAATGAATCTTCAAAGGGCACTAAAACCCCTTTCTAATGGTCTGCCCCGTGCTCAATTCTGACTTACGGTATGAACGAACGATCCGTTTTACTCCGAAAGGTCACCGAGCGCTTCCAGACCCCGGTTGACCAAAGTCAACTCCCTGAATCGGGTCAAACTCTTTGGAATGTCGAATTACATCTCCTAACCTTTCTAACAGTCTTACTTACCATATGAACGAATTATCCATTTGCGTTCAAAGTTTTCTCGTCCAAAGGAGTGACGAGATCTTTCGGTCCACATTTGACCCAAAGTCAACTCCCGAACCCGGGAGCAGTCTAAAGGACTTTCGAAGGTCTTTGAAATACCTTTCTAATGGTTTTCCCCATGCATGATTTGGATCAATGGTTCGCGCTCTACAATCGATTTACCGAAAGAACCTGAAAGACACATCCAAACAGCAGGTTCCAAGCCCAGTACCAGGGCTATGCCGATCGGGAATGACCTGGGCCTATAAAAAAGGAGGACCTAAGAAAAATCAGAGATCCATCACTCTCAGGAAGCTCAGAAAACCCCTCTCGAAGTCAGGGTGATTTCCACATCCAAATCCTTTTTCAACCTTCACCTTTCATCACCTTTTTCATCAAAAATGGCTAATTAAGTACCCTCCATCATCATCCAAGTGCAAGGGCTTTTCTCCAACATCCAAGATCAAGCTTAAGATCTTCAAGAAGGTCCAACTTTCTCCACTCCCTCCTTAAATTCGCCTAAATTCTCATTAGTTTGTTTTGTTACTTAGTACTTTTATTCTCTTATCTCACATATCCTAATAAACTTTTTATCTGGCATTATTGCACATCTCTTATTTTCATATAAATAAAACCCAAAAAAAAATAAGAAAAAGAGGATTTGCTCATAAATTCCAAATGGGAATTGTCACACTTTTCTCCCACTCTTCTCACAACTAAAACACTTTTTTACACACACACCCATATAAGAGAAGTCCCCGATTGGATTTATGTGATAAATCCCACCCCTCGTTTTGCATATGAACCATGTGGACTTTGATGTCTCTATAGGCTACGTAGGTGTCTCGGGGTAAAATCCGAGACTCGAGTCCTTTTTCTACTTTCTTCCTATTTTTCTATATTCTTTAAACTTAACTCTCTTAAATTCTATGTGTGTTTTATATATATATATATATATATGTGTGTGTGTGCGTGTGTGTGTGTGTGTGTGTGTGTGTGTGTGTGTGTGTGTGTGTGTATTTGCTCTTAATGACATATTATTCCACATGCGTTATCATTCCCTTATAATGATCGACGCTAGGATAATCGCATAAATCCTATTTTCTGATATTACTTTTAGGAACATTCCTATGGATGACTCGCTTTATCTGTTCCATGATACAAGTCGATGATTCCTGTCTCCACTACATATACACATGCACACATATCGCGAGAAAATAAAGGAAAATAGCAACAACCCGTGAGAGACCGTAAGGGAGGAATGGATACCTAACACCTTCCCATTTCATAACTTAGTCTTCGGACCATTTTCGAATCATTATGGTTTCGTATGTATCAGTATGTCTTTGGATGCTGTCCTTGGGGATGGCTCCCTTTTCTTTTGTCTATTTTGAGTAAAATAGACTGGAGACTCTATGTCTCTACATTTTTTCACCTCATTCACCAACACCGGACGAAGCGCTCCCGAGAGGGACGCGCGAGACCTAGAGGGATCCTATCCCACCACGAGGGGATGTATCCAAGGATGGCCACAGGGTGCAAGGTCACCGATAGGGAGAGGCACAGAGGGGGTCTCTGAGGAGGTAAAGAAGGATTGGGTGAAGTGGGTATGGTTGTGAGGAAAGTGGGAATGTGATTTAAGGGAAATACTCTCGCCTAACCTTCCCTCGTCTTTTTCTTTTTTTTCTTTCTTTTTTTATGACTTTTGTAATGGTAGTAATATATTGCAACATTTTTTTATTTGGAATTACAAATAAAAAAGAATTTGTTACAATTTCTTTTTTTAGTGTGGTGGAAAGAAATCGCCTGAAGCCTCGATTTGAAAGGATTTTTATGCAAGTAGGTGTTGTTAAAACCAAGGGGTACTTCTCATCAACTTCCAAGAGGAAATATTATGAGAAGTATGTCTACATTAGCTAATGGCACACAATTTCCAGAATCCATCTTTACAAAATTTGTTATTGTTTGCAATCTTCAAGCCTCTCATTTTCCCTCCAACTTTCCAAAATTGGAAAACTTGGGAAATTGTAAGTCCATAATTTTTTGATAATATTGCATTGTCGAGTATTTGAAGACCAAACCAAAACATGGACCTAATATTATTTATGAAAGGGATTGATATAAATAGTTATTAGATGAGCGCCACAAATAGTTGTGATATCATAAGGAGATATAAAGACACTAAATAAATACCCATGAGAAAAGTGACTCTTAACCAACATATATTTATTCCATATAAATAAAGGCATTCCACCCTTACATTAGACATGTTGAGTGTTTCATGTACCACTATTATATGTTATGGTAACCTTAATATTGTCAAATAAAATTACAGTACCCCCACGGACATAGGGAAGTTATCGAATCATGTATATCTTAGTGTCCTTTATGTGTGTGTGATTTGTTGTTCGTGAAATTTACTATCAAGGTTGTGAAATAGTTATACACAGTGCGTAAACTTTTCCTTGGATGTAAACCATTATTATCTCTTTAACAAAATCAACACACATATTTACTCATCTAGGATACTCCCTCAACTCTCACTGAATATTCAAAACTTTTTATTGAAATTTACTAAAATCATTGAGAAAAATTTACAACATAATTTGTTCATTTCATCATCATACATTTATTCACCCCAAATAATATCTCTCTTGGAAAAACTTCATAGTGTGAGTTATCATTGTATATTATAATATATTAAAGAAGTTTAAAATAATATTACTTCATCTACAATCGTTGTAACCAAGCAAAAGAGCATTCTATTTAGGGTGGTTTGAGGTATCCACCTCAAGAAGATTACAAAACTAATCGGTTTACATTCTTAAAAGAATTGGGGTTGAAGTTCTTGTAATGGTTGGGTCTTCACCATAAGAAGAATAATATAGCTCTTGAGGAGTGGTGTAGGTAGAATTCACCGAATAGATTTCCAAACTCGCTCTCTCTCTCTCTCTCTCTCTCTCTCTCTCTATATATATATATATATATATATATATATATATATATATATATATATAGTTAGTTAGTTAGTTAGTTAGTTAGTTAGTTAGTTAGTTTCATGTTAAAGAATGTATTGCAAAAAATTATAATATTTCACACCTATTGCAAACACTTTTAATGTCCTACATTTAATGTAGCGCTTATAGTGTCACACAACCAACAAAATTGCAAATGTAGCACTTATAGTGTCACACAACCAACAAAATTGAAAAATGTTGCCATAGCATCCCACCCACATGAGCTTTTCTATTTTAACAAATTGTAAAAAATATTGATGCGCCATGGATGGGTTATAAGGATTTTAATAAGCTTTTATCACTCTTTCTATGTTGAAAAAGTAAAATGCTAGAAATAATGAACCTTTTTATGATTATATTGAGAAATATTTGAATGGGTGGTCTTAAAAAATTTACATTAACTTGATTTTCTCCTCGTTCTTTTTTTAACTTGTAAATATTACAACTCTCATTTCATACATTTATTTGTATTGAAATATTTCCTTTATAGTAAAAGTGACTTTTACAATTAGTCATTGAGTGCCAACACAAACCTTTTGTTTTATGAGGATTTTACAAACTCTCCCACACAAAAAAGGGCATATGTTTTTTCATTGTGGATGGGATGACAAAGACAAAGTCACCCCCACATTGGGATGACAAAACCTTTTTCTTGTGAGTATTTTTGCAAGTTCTTCTTACCATATTTTTGTGTACCTCTTAAACGAATAAAAAAAATTTACATTATCTAATGCTTAAACCAATCACATCTATTAAAGACGCTTTTAGTTGCTATACATTACAAGTTCATGTGTGTCTCCACATGAAGAACGTATAGTGTCACACAGCCAACGGAATTGCAAATGTTACCATAGCATCCCACCCACATGGGCTTTTCTATTTTAGAAACCCGTACAAAATGTTGATGTCATATGAATGGGTTATAAGGATTTTAATAAGTTTTTGCCATTTTTTCTATGTTGAAAAAGTGAAATGCGAAACATAATGAAACGTTTCATGATTATATAGACAAATATTTGAATAGATGATCTTAAAAAAATTACATTAACTTTATTTTTTTCCCTTCCTTTTTTTAACTTGGAAATATTACAACTTTCATTTCATACATTTATTTTAATTTAAAGATTTCTTTTTTAAAAGAAATACATAAATAGTTTATCTAATATATTTTTTTAATAAAATTGACAACTCAAATACAAATTTACAAAAAAACAAATACCATTGAGGATACATTATTTGAGACATTTTTACTAATTAAAAGGTGTTAAGAAGACATTAAATAGAAGTTGTTTACTTTGATTGAAGTAAACCTTCAACTATATGCATTCACTTGTATATCATATTGGAATAATTCAAATTTACTAACCATTTTTAAGGAGGATTATGGTGACCATTTCACCTTATTGATCGAAATATTAAAGTTCTTCATAAACATATACCATGGTTATAGTGTTTCTAATTATTCTAACTAATAGGATGTAAGTGTTACCATAATCCTCTTTCAAAGAGGATAAACAACTATAAATTTATTTTGAAAAGTAAAAGTGACTTTCACAATTAGTTATTGGGTACCATGATTTCCGGTCCACTTTTGTATTCCCACATTTTAAGGGAATTTTGCTTCGTTCTCAATTTGAAAGAATACGAAAGTAAAGTCCACGTTGAATTGAAACCCAAGATCTAATTTAGGTTTTTCTTTCCTAATAATAGGCTTAGGAGTTGTCAATATAATCCTATTTAAGTCTCAAAACTATTATATATATATATATATATATATATGTTATAAATATTGTATTTATCCTATTTAAGTGGATGTCCACTCCTATTAGGACTCTACTAACTTGTACTATAAATAAGGGGTGACCCCTCCATTTGTTTGATACCAATTAATGAGAACTCTTTCTCTCTCTAAAATTCTCTCTGTCCCCTATTTCTCTCAACACGTTATCAGCACGAAAAAAGCTCATCGCCGCAACTGCTAACTCTATCGCAGGTATTTTTTTTTACGCACCCCTCATTTATTTAGTATGCATGCTCACATGGGTTAGGTGCTAAAACCATTATAATGTTTGTTACCTACTGTGCGTAACAAGCTTTGATATATGTAATCATTACTATGTCTTGAAAGTTTAACAATTGATTTTATATTTCATGTATGGTGTACTCTTTTACGGAACTAATAATACATGTTTACTTTTATGGCTTGAAGATGGTTTTGTCCATATTTTATCTCCTATAACTACACATATAATATCATTCAACATCTATTTTTTTTTTCTCAACCATCGTTCAAGGTTTTAACAAAATCCGTAATATATTTTGTTTAATTTTTTTTAGAAAAATATGTGACACATAATATTTCAGGACAATAAAATTGTTGATTTATTTTAGCAATACCATATTAGGTCATAACCTTTTTATTTTTATTTTTTTATACATATGAAGTTTTGACACAATGGAGTGGGGATTTTTAAATCCCAAGGTATTCATAAAGTTGAACCCGAAGTTCAATAATTTTATGTGTAGAACCTGAAGTTTATATTTTTGGGGCCTGAAGTTCCCAACTCTTATTTTATTTTTTTATTTTTTTTGGACATGATAATCAAACCTGAAGTTTTGATTTTTGGGACTTGAACTTTCCAGTAATTGGACCCGAAGTTCTCAATTACCTTTAAATTTAGGACTTGAATCATTATTTATAATTTGGACCTGAAGTTCCAAATAATATAAACCCTCAATCAAAACTCGAAGTTTTGATTATTTCTATCATAGAGTTAGGGACATTAAATGTCCCCAAATAATTTATAATTTGGACCTGAAGTTTCAAATATTTTTTTTAAAATTTGATCAAACCTGAAGTTTTGACACAATAGGGTAAATAAAGTCCTTATACTCAATAAAAATTGACCCGAAGTTCAATTATTTTATGTATTGATCTAAAGTTTCAACAAATAAATAGTACGGACTTGAAGTTCTAATTATTAAATCAAGGACTTAAAGTCCTAATCACACACATAATATTCCAATCAATATTGAATTATTAATTTTTCATTATGCATTACATTTTTCTGATTGTAACTTATTTATTGAACAGTTTAAAAATGTCAAATATTTCTAAACTCGAATTTGAAGCACTTGAAATTTCTGGGGTGAATTATATGAATTGGTCTCAAGACGCTGAACTCCACCTCCAAGCTCGAAATCTTGGTGATGCAATAACACTTGAAAATACTATGTCCCGGCAGGACAAAGCTAAGGCCCTGATATTCCTTAGGCATCACATACACAATGATTTGAAAAGTGAGTACCTGACACTGAAAGATCCTCTTGATTTATGGAACTCCCTGAAGGAGCGTTATGACCACCAAAAATCGGTCATACTTCCAGGTGCACGCCATGAATGGCTCAACTTGAGATTTCAAGATTTTAAGACTGTGTCTGAATATAATTCTGCTATGTTCAAGATTACCTCCAAACTAAAGCTATGTGGAGAAAAGGTAGAGGATGCAGATATGTTAGAGAAAACATTCTCAACTTTTCACGCCTCGAATATGCTCCTGCAGTAGCAATATCGAGAGCGAGGGTTTAAAAGGTACTCAGAACTAATCTCATGTCTCCTAGTTGCTGAACAGAACAATGACTTACTGATGAAGAATCATACATCTAGGCCCACTGGATCTGTAGCACTCCCTGAAGTGAATGCTAACTCTGTTCAGAATAATGAAAGAGGCCAAGGAAATATGCGGCGGGGTCGTGGCAACTCCAGAAGAGGTGGCTATAATAATCATGGCCCTAGACAAAATACGAAATTTAAGAACCACCAGAAGTGGAATAATCGCGGCAATAAAGGGAATCAGAAGTCAAATCCACAAAATCCAAATGATATTTGCCATAGATGTGGCCGCAGTGGGCATTGGACACGTACCTGCCGTTCGTCCAAGAAATTGGTTGAAAAATATCAGGCCTCGAAAAAGAAAGTGGAGACAAACATTGTGGAAGGTCCTGAAGACCGTTGGAAACTTGACGATACTGATCTCAATTTCAATGATTTTTTCGAAGATGAGGATGGAGATGCTATTGATGATGAGACATTTGATAACATGCTTGGAGAACCACCTCAGGCGGTCCTGAAGACCTAAATGATTATGATTTATTTATTTATTTATCTGCTTCATCTTTTCTATTGAGACATTAGTAGTTTATCCTTAGAGCTTAGAGAATTTAATATCTTTATTTCGAGATTTTAGTAGTTAATGAAATGGTTTTGATCATTTTTTTTATTATGCTTATATGATTGGTGGATTGAATTTCAATTTATGTTTAATTATGTTAAAGGTATGGATCCAAAAGTAAGCGCAAGCGATGATACATGTCTGGTAGACAGTGGGACAACCCACACCATTTTGAAAAACCAGAAGTTTTTCTCAAACTTGGTATATAATACAACGAATGTTTCCACTATAGCTGGTCCTGCTAAGATCATTGAAGGCTCCAGAAGAGCCCACGTGGTGTTACCTAATGGTACCCACTTATTCATAAATAATGCTATATACTCAAGAAATTCCAGAAGAAATTTATTGAGCTTTAAGGACATAAGAGTGAACGGATATCATATTGAAACATGTAATGAAGATAATAAAGAGTTCCTTTGCATTACATCTCGTGTTGGAAGCCAGAAGCTCACACTAGAGAAATTGCCTGCATTATCCATGGGGTTATACCATACAACAATTAATGTTGTAGAATCACATACTGTCATGAGCCGGAAGCTCAATGATCCTTATAATTTAATATTATGGCATGACCGATTGGGTCACCCTGGATCAAACATGTTGCGTCGAATCATAAACAACTCATATGGGCACTCGTTAACAAACAAACAACTTACCTTACCCGATGATCATTTTTGCACCCCTTGTTCTCAAGGTAAACTAATCACTAAACCATCTTTTCTCAAAATTTCCTCTGAGTCACCATCCTTTTTACAAAGAATTCAAGGGGATATTTGTGGACCCATCCACCCTTTTAGTGGACCTTTTAAATATTTTATGGTTTTTATTGATGCGTCCACTCGTTGGTCACATGTTTGTTTGTTATCTACTCGTAATTTGGCCTTTGCAAAATTTCTTGCTCAAATCATAAAACTTAGAGCACATTTTCCTAATCAACACATTAAATCCATCCGTTTAGATAATGCGGGAGAATTTACTTCTCCAGTTTTTTATGACTATTGTTTATCACAAGGTATTGATGTTGAGCACCCGGTCCCGCATGTCCACACTCAAAATGGTTTAGCTGAGTCTTTGATTAAACGTTTGCAACTTATTGCGCGACCTTTGCTTATGCAGTCTAAACTCCCAGTCTCTGCCTGGGGACATGCTATCCTACACGCTGCTAAGTTAATTAAGCTTAGACCCACGGCTTATCACCCATTTTCACCTTTTCAACTTGTGTCTAGATGTAAACCAAATATATCCCACTTGCGTAAATTTGGTTGTGCAGTGCATGTACCCATCCCTCCACCCCAGCGTACCAAAATGGGTCCCCAACGTCGTTTGGGAATATATGTTGGTTATGATTCGCCATCAATTATTCGTTATATTGAGCCACTGACAGGTGATACATTTACCGCTAGATTTGTGGATTGTCATTTTGATGAGACACTCTTCCCGCCGTTAGGGGGAGGAAAGAACGTACCAGAAGTACGGTCCATTCCTGAAGAACGACGAGAATTAACATGGAACACTTCCACTTTGTCTCATCTAGACCTTCGTACTACTCAATGTGAGCATGAAGTGAAAAGGATATTGCATCTTCAGGAAATTACAAATAAATTACCCGATGCATTCAATGATGCTGCAAAAGTAACCAAGTCTCATGTACCCGCTGCAAATGTGCCTGCAAGAATTGATGTACCAGTGGGACAAACATTGATATCAGCAGCAAATGAATCTGTTGCACGCCAGAAGCGTGGAAGACCTGTAGGTTCCAAAGACTCTGCTCCCTGGAAGCGGAGATCAAATGAAAAATCATGCCCTAATCACCCTCCCGAAGAGGTTATGAATAAAAGATCCACTTTCTCTGAAACCCCTGAAGAGGTTATTGTTTCTGAAAACACACAAGTCACTGAAGTGACTATACAAGCTCCTGATGAGGCAAAGGTACCTTATAATAATAACGAGATCTCTATGTTTTATACATATTCAGGAGAAATGTGGGATCGAAAAGAAACTGTCATTGATGACGTTTTTTCATATGCAGTAGCTACACAAATTTCAAAGGGCAGTGATAATGATACTGAACCACGTACTCTAAATGAATGTCGACAAAGAGTAGATTGGCCAAAATGGAAAATTGCCATCAAGGCAGAACTCGAGTCTCTAAATAAACGTGGTGTATTTGGACCTATAGTACAAACCCCAAAAGGTTTTAACCCGGTAGGTTATCGATGGGTTTTTATAAGAAAAAGAAACGAGAAGAATGAAATCACTCGATATAAGGCACGACTTGTGGCACAAGGTTTCTTACAGAAACCTGGGATTGATTTTGAGGAAACATACTCCCCTGTTATGGATAGTATAACTTTCAGATATCTGATTAGCTTAGCGGTCTCTGAAAATCTTGATTTGAGACTCATGGATGTTGTGACCGCTTATTTATATGGGGACTTAGACACAGAAATATACATGAAAATCCCTGAAGGATTTCCTTTGCCTGAAGCAAAGCCGAGGAGTACGTACTCGATACGACTGAGACGTTCATTGTACGGTTTAAAGCAATCCAGAAGAATGTGGTACAATCGTCTTAGTGAATACTTGTCTAAGGAAGGGTATGAAAATAATCAAATTTTCCCTTGTGTATTTATAAAGAAATCCTCAAAATGATATGCAATAGTAGCAGTCTATGTGGATGACATAAATTTAATCGGAACTCCAGAAGAGCTGGAAACAACTGCTAACTATTTGAAAAAAGAATTTGAGATAAAAGACCTTGGGAAAACTAAATTTTGTCTCAGCCTGCAGATCAAGAAAAATTCTAGTGGGATTTTAGTCCATCAGTCTAATTATACTGAAAATGTATTAAAACGTTTTAATATGGATAAGGCGCATCCCCTAAGTACCCCCATGGTTGTTCGGTCTTTGGACATAAAGAAAGATCCATACCGTCCTAAAGAAAAAGATGAGGAAATATTGGGTCCAGAAGTACCCTATTTAAGTGCAATCGGTGCATTATTGTATTTGGCGCAATGCACTAGGCCGAATATTTCATTCTCTGTGAATCTGCTTGCTAGATATAGTTCTGAACCAACCAAAAGGCATTGGGCTGGTATCAAACATATCCTAAGATATCTACGTGGAACCACTGACATGGGTTTATTTTATTCATATAACTCTAATAGTTCCAAATTAGTTGGTTATGCAGATTCTGGATATCTCTCTGATCCTCATAAGGGTCGATCTCAGATAGGTTATGTATTTCTTTGTGGTAATGCTGCTATTTCCTGGCGCTCTACTAAACAAACTTTAGTAGCTACTTCTTCTAATCACTCTGAAATTTTGGCTCTTCATGAAGCTAGCCGTGAATGTATATGGCTGAGATCTTTAATTCAGCATATCCGTAGTTCTTGTCAATTGTCTTCTATTACAGATATTCCAAGTACTATCTATGAAGATAATGCAACATGTATATCACAAATTAAAGAAGGATTCATCAAAGGAGACAGAACCAAGAACATTTCACCAAAGTTTTTCTTCACTCATGAGCTTCAGAAGAAAAATGAGATTGAAGTCATGCAAGTTCGTTCAAGTGATAACCTCGCTGATCTCTTCACAAAGTCATAGCCAAAGGCAACATTTTAGAAGTTTGTGTACGAGATTGGAATGCATCGGCTCCACCAACGGTGAAATTGGACATATCAATCAGGGGGAGCATCTTATCAGGGGGAGGATACAAGAACATGTAATTTGGGACATTTGTGCACTGTACTCTTTTTCCTTTAACTAGGTTTTATCTCACTGGGTTTTCCTAGTAAAGGTTTTAACGAGGCAGCATTAAGCACGTCCAACACCGACTCAATGGTCACAATAAATTGTACTCTTTTTCCTTCACTACGGTTTTTTCCCAATGGGTTTTCCTTAGTAAGGTTTTAATGAGGCAATAATCATTGAATGGTGGATATGGTGTACATCCAAGGGGGAGTGTTATAAATATTGTATTTATCCTATTTAAGTGGATGTCCACTCCTATTAGGACTCTACTAACTTGTACTATAAATAAGGGGTGACCCCCCCATTTGTTTGATACCAATTAATGAGAACTCTTTCTCTCTCTAAAATTCTCTCTGTCCCCTATTTCTCTCAACAATATATATATATATATATATATATAATGCTCTTGTGCGAATTAGTCCGCATTTTAAGAATGCGGACTGGACATGTGTCACTTAATGGTTCCCCTAGAAATTATCGCCTAAATTATAGGCGCACTCTCTCTCTTTTCTTGGCTCACCGCCAGGTGGCCGGTCCACATTATAAGAGTGCAGACCGGACATGTGTCACCTGGCGCTGAGCCCAGAAAAGAGAGAGAGTGCGCCTATAATTTAGGCGATAATTTCTAGGGGCACCATTAAGTGACACATGTCCGGTCCGCATTCTTAAAATGGGGACTAGTCCGCACAAGAGCATTATTATATATATATATATATATATATATATATATATATATATATATATATATATATATATATATATATATCCTTTTTTTTAAGGATCAAATACCAAAAAGTCACTCAAACATTTTTTAATATACATTTAGTCCACGCCTTTTATTTTGTACCAAAAAGTCCATTTTTTGTGCAAAATAAAAAGGCTTGGACTAAACGTATATAAAAAAAATCGAGGGACTATTTGGTATATGCCCTTTTTTTTAATATGAGACTTGAAACTTGGTATATGACCAACCCCTCAAAGAGTGATACCAATTGAGCTAACCCTCATGCTCATATTTCTCGTTCGTAATCTCGCAATTGTAACCCAAATTCTAAGTCTCATTTTCTTTCTTTTAATGGATTGGATGACATCTCAAGTGCATTGACCATGTATCACAAAATATAATACAAAAGAATAAGAAATTATCAATTTAATATATTTTTTATTACTTATAATGCTTTTTTGGCGACTAGTGAACATCTCACAATAAAGGTCAATTCATTTTTTTATTTTCTTGCAAGAGTTTTTAATTTCCCATGGTTGTTATTGTGGCTCTATTGAATCATAAACTATCATTTTTAAGGATATGGAATTGAGAATTTGGTGTCAATTATGATATGACAACTTTGGTGCAACTAAAATTTAACTTGCATTTTAAAAAAGTTGAACTTATATTTTTGCCATTTAATACTCCATTTGTCCCAAATTAAGAATTCATATCTTTATTATGTGTATAGATGAAGGATACACTTTACTTTATTCGATGATTATATTAAAAGGTACAACCCCATAAAAGTAGTGGGGTTTTAATTTGGAATGGAGGGAGTATATTTTAAATAACAGGAGTGTTACACTTACCTGCATTTCTTACCGGATTATTTTAACTTATTTGTACATTTCACACAATACGATGAGAAATGTAGATACGAATAACATTTCTCTATAAATAGATGAGGGCTACATTTACCTACGCTTCTTACCGAATTACTTTAACATGTTTGTACTTTTGACTTTTTAGTCAAAAGTACAAGCATTCAGTCAAAGGTACAAACATGTTAATGAAATTCGGTAAGAAATGCAGGCAAGAAATATAGGTCTAAACCACATTTATCTATAAATATAGGAGTGTTACATTTACCAACATTCTCACTAGATTTCTTTAATATTTCAGTCAAAGGTACAAACATGTTAAAGCAATCGGATAAAAAATATAGGTATGAATAACATTTCTATAAATTGAATGACACGTGATATAATGTAGGCCATACACATTTCTTATTTGAAATAATGGCAGCAGTGTCAAATATAAATATTGATGGAGCAAAGCGTGCCTATTTAACACTTGTGATACAGGAAGACATTAAAATTACCGGGAATTCATATTATAAATTTCTTTTTAAGTGAAATTCTATTCATACCTACATTTCTTGAGGAGAAAAGTGTACCTATTTTATAAGGACATTTTTGTCCGTTATCAATATATATGTCGTATAGCACTACACCGTCGAAGAAGTTCAAGATCACATTCATATCAAGATGGATCCGAATAATCAAGGTTATCCAACAAACAGTCTCCGTAAGGTTAACTTTGGTAAGGTTACGTTTTAGAGTACCTTAATAATGCACTTAGAGGATTGGGATTATTTTTCATAAAATATTTTCTAAATGTTGGAGATTTAAATGTTTTTATTAATTTTTTTTTGAATTCATTCTATCTAAAGTTTTTGTTCTCGGACACCTTTCCGTAGAAAAATTATAACTAATTAAAAAAAAATAGAAAAATATGAAATCGGCGGCCACGCATTCGTATCGAAATTATCTACAATCATACCATGAAATCTCATTTGATAGGTCATTCGAACGACACCATATGTCGTTCAAACGACATGGCATGTCATGTGAAGTTTTCTTGTTGTTCGAATGACAGTGGATCTCGTTCAAACGACATACTATCTCTTTTGAGTGACCCACCGCCTTAGGTCTTTTATAAATAGGTTTTTCCAACTCTATTTTCGTTGAGAGAGCTGACGTTTTTATTCTATACAAAACTGCGAAAATAGCAGATTTAGGTTTTCTCCTTTTAGGGACTTTAATCCCTTTTTGTTTAGAATTCACAAATAAATCCCAATATTTATGTGAGTTTTTTTGGAACCCAAATAATATACTTTGGTATTGCTCATCCTTTGAGGGGATATCTCTACAACTGAGAGTTGCGTGCTATTGTGGAGTGAGTCGCTACGAAGTTTATGACTGCGTGTCATTGAGGATCTTATGTGTGTTGATTCTTTGCTGAAGACTGGTTGTCCTTGTGGTATATCTGCGTGTGAACCATTACTGATTTCTAGACGATGCTTTGAAGGTTTAACAAAGACACTCTGCGTTACACATGTGGGCGATTATCAGGTTGTATGTAAGTCAATGGTCTTGTAAACTTGTCAAAGTTCTAGAAATAAAGGTTTTTCCCTTCGGGGATTTTTCCTAAATTATTGTGTCACATGCTTACTTGATTTGTTTTGACACGTAGTTGCATATTTTAGTGATGAACTAAAATTGGTTTAGAATTAGGGAATTTGTGAAAACCACCGAGGCAATTAATATTTTGCATTCTACATATTTATAAACAAATGTTATTCATACCTACCTTTCTTACCGACTTTCCTTAATATGTTTGTACCTTTGACTGAATGTTTGTACCTTTGATTGAAAAGTCAAAGGTAAAAACATGTTAAAGTAACTCGGTAAGAAATGTTGGTACGTGTAGCACTCCTCAATTTAATGTAATTATTATTCATGATGCAGTTATAAATTTGGTCCTTAACTTACATGTTTTCTCCCCTCCAACTAAATCGATCTCTTTATCTTCAGAGTGGTTATTGTTATTCACAGTGTTACCCATATTACATCTTTTTTCACAACCCCATATCCCCTCTCCTTTTTTTCCTCTAGATCTCTTGTCCATTTATATAAATTTATGTATTTTTAATATTAGAAACATCTTCTATGTTGAAAACCAACTCCTAATCTCCATCGATGGTGTCCAACAAAAAATAAACTCAAAGGCACCTGGTAGAAAGTTGCACGCGAATTATAAAATATAGTTTTGTTTTGTTTTGTTTGTATAACATATAATGCATGTGATGTTTACGGATTTAAGTTGGATAAACTAAATTGAGAACTAATGCACAATTGACCAAAAAGTATAGGCATGCCTAATAGGTTTGTGAATAAACCAGCCTTGTCATATCCAACGCTTTAGGTAAATTTTAACTCCTCGTCTGAGATTCATGGGTTACCCGTTGTCAACCCTCTTCGACCCGAGCGTTAGGTGTGAACTGCAATGAAACAACCTACATAATATTGTTAGTTCAACTTTATTTAATTAACGTTTTACTTGTTTGACATGTGATTTTCAACTTAAATCAAACTATGTGAGGGACCCATGGGAAGTTTCCCCAGAATCCAAGCATAGAGAGCTATTAACGTAAATAAAAAAAGGATATTTACCTATACAACGCCCTCGAGGTACCAAACCACACCCAACCTGTTGTAACAAAGACGAGGGAATGAGCCGAATGCCCAGTGAAAAAAATACAATAATGCAATATAGAATCGAAGGGTAGAAAGGAGACACTTATGTAATATCCCGTATTTTTACTAATTTTAATTAAAGGATTAATTTAATTAAAAATATGAAATTAATTGGTAATTAATTTGGATTTAACTACTAGCAAGACGAGAGTTAGTATTTGATTATGATAATTATGTGAAGTATTACTAAGCGAGTATAGTAATATATGATTATGATTTCATTACAATTGTCACGAGTGAAAAATACGACAGTTTTGAAAATTAAGTTGGCACGCGCGTGTCAACCATGTCGGGACCAATTAAATGGATTATAAAGTAGTTTTTTTGTTTCATCCTTATGGTCATTTTGAGTGAATCAATGTGTTTGGAAGGGTCGAGATAGTAAAAAAAAATGTCTACCAGAGGGTTTATTTTGGGTCTCGGGGCATTTTTAGGGCAACCCGACAACCCAGGAGGGTATTTTAGTCATTTTACTATTTGATGAATAGTGACCTGCGAAATTTAGGATTAATATATCATCCAACTCTTAGGATCATTAAGGTTATTGTCCGCTACAAACTTGAGAGAGAAAAGTAAAGAGAAACAAGGGTTTCCAAAGGTTGCTAAGTCCAAACAACCACCTTGCACGACCACTACCGTCGGATTTGTTACTAGAAAGAGAACATCACCGCCATATCACCTTCTCCAAAGCATCATGACTTCCACTTCCAGGAAAGTGATTTAACTTTCAATAATTCAGTGTATATATTATCCATGATAGTTTAGAATTGGAGAAAAAACTTAAAGAATGATAAATTAATGGATTTCGAGATTTAAATCTTAATCTTGGTAGGTTTTGCAAGTAGATTAACTACTTGAAAAATAGCAGCCATGAAATCATGATCCATGTGTATTGAATTTTGATTTTGTGTTGAGTTGTATGATGCTCTTGATGAAAATAGAAGAAATATGGTTTTCATGAAATATACATGATTTGATCCAAGAAAATGATAACCCATAATGATTTGATGATTCTAAGACGCTGCAAATTATGTGTTTATTTTGGTATAACATTTGGTGTAAATATTTGGGAGTTTGGGACATTAATATAAGATTTGAGGGTTAAAATTTATGAAATTCGTAGGCAAAACTATGCAAAAATCGTAGGCCAATAGCTGATGGATCGATCGATCGATTGACCCAAGAATATCGATCGATCGACTGGATCGATCAATTGACCATTTCCTTCGATCGACCGACTCCTCCTGAATTTTTATATTTTGTTTTCCGTTAAGGTTTGACGAAATACCAAGCTTATAAGAACTCTTAGTGTGGTTAATAGAATATTGTGGGACTTAGTTAAGGTCAGTAGGGTTGTAGTTAATGCCCGAAAAATGTTATGACTTATGGGATTAAATGGTATACTTACGAGGCTTGTCGGGTGAGGTACGGTTAGAAATTATATAGATTGGGACTGAAATTGGATGAATGATAACTTAAGGTTAGGAACAGTAATAAAGGGACTTTAGATTACTAAAATAACCTTAGAGACAAGTGGGAGACTTCAAAACCTTTTGGGATAGGCTTAGGTACTCGGATTTATACGACGAGAGTTTTCGCGCTAAACATATTATGTAAAATAATCGGGATGAAACTATACTACGTATGAGACCTGTAATATAGGACAAGAGTATACCTATATTGAAATGGTGATTACCTAGGCTGTCTAATTACCTAATATATGGATTATTATGTGTATGACATACCTACCACACTTGTTATTACGGGAGGTTATAGGAAGAGGACAATCTTTTATTGTGTGCCTTCGGGGGGATTTAAATTTGGTACCTCAAGAATATAGGACTGTGAAGGCTTATTTGTGAGTTGATAAGTTAGATAATCATGGGAGCATAGGTATGTGCATTACCCATGGGTATGTGAACTATGTTCGCCTCCAATTTGTGTGATTTTTAATGATACAATTCCTTAGTGATTCGAAACTCGTAATCCTTACGTACGTGATGTATCAGGATTTGATAGCAGAGTATGCCTACACCGCAGCTTAGCCTCGGAGTTCCGTATTAGTATGTATATTATAGTGATAAATATCAGTATTTGTGATGTGTTCTACTGTGTGAACTTAGTAGATAAGAAAAATAATGAAACCTAAAATAATGCTAGTATGGGAATGCTTAACTTTATATTATCAGAACTCCTCTTCGAAATAAAATATGGAAAACATTCAACATGGAACAACATGGGAAAATAGTGGGGGCACTATGGGTGATAGCTTAGGGGAGGAATGCATACAGACTAGTTAGGTAATAGCATAACTAGGATGGGTTAAGGGTATGTGTTAGGCGTGCACCTTAGTTGAGAGGTGAAAAACTCACGTGAGAGCACGTGACGAACATGTATATAATATTTATTATTTAATATTTTCTTCCAAATCTATTTTTTTTCTGTTAAAACCTTTTAGGTTCCCAGCCATAGGGATGCCAAGTGTAAGAGTTCCATTTTATTAACATGTTGTAGCTGCTGTGAAAGTTACAGGATCTCGATATTAGACTCCTCCACATATATATTTGCTTCCTTCGGAGTCATTCATATTCGTTAGGGCATGTTTCCCATTCTTATTCTGAGATAGAAGTTTCAGACTTTCATTTATTTCAGATGTTGGATTTATTTATTCAGACTTTTGTATTGGGATAATTTGGCTTTGAGACTATATTTGGAGTTTTACTCCAGACTCTATTATTTCTTTCCATTATTTATTCGTATGAGATTGTTTATGTGAATTTTGAATGGTTGGTTATTCATTACTTAGTTGTAAGTTAATTTAATTAATAAATTTTGGCATCTCACCTTTTAAATATTAGGTGGCTAGTAACTAATTAAATGGTTTTCGACAGTGATGCTAAGACTGAACCAACTTGATATTCTATATTAATTTAATAAAGGAGTAGCTACCCGGTATTTAATTAGACAGGTTGTCAGAGCATGAGGTTCTAAAGTTCTTAGAATCTGTACGACTTATTTTGCTTTCAGCGTGACATTCTTTGATATAGAGCCTGTTATTAAGACTGTTGCAATCTTTGTTACATATTGAAGATTACGTACTTCTGCTACAATGTTATGTATGGTAGGTGGACTTATGAAATTCATTTGAATTTCAGATGTCGATTATGAGAGAGAGACAAACTAACACTGCCGAAGAAGCAAGTGCGAGACAAAATCAACAAGTACCCCAGAAAACGATGATAATCACAGAGGTGGTAAGCATAGTTGCATAGGCAGTTACTATTACAATATTGAACTTCTAAGATCGTCGTGTTCAGATTTAAGGGGACAAAAGGACAAGGGTAGTTAGTCAACCTGTCAGAAAAAGGGGTAACAATAGTGGGGGAGGACCATTATAACAGCGATAAGTTTCTCAGGGACATCAGGACCATGGGAACAAAGAAGAAGAGATCCAAAACCAAAGCTGTCAGGGCCAGCGAGTCCAAGAACGAGGAGAGCTCAAAATAAAAAGGTGCTTTAAGTGTTGAAGAAATGGCCACAAATGCCAAGTTTTCCCGCAACGAGCTGGAGGACAGCCCCGGTCAAATCAGCAAGGTCACCTCAGCCATCAGGGCTAGCAGCGTGCTCAGCAGGGCCAGTAAAGAGGAAAATTTGTTGGTAAGTGTTTTATATGCGGAGAACATGTCCACCCTCGTCGAAATTACCCTAAGAAGGGAAGGTACCTTCAGCAGCCTCAGGGTGCCCACCCGGAACCACAGAATGCCCAACATGGGGAAATAAGGATATTTATCCCAACGGCACAGACTCCACAGCTGCATCGGGAAGTAAAGTATGGACGTGTCTATAATGCTCGATATGCAGTTATGCCACTGATACCGCAACTACAAGACGCGTTTTGAGGTACGATGATTTATTATTTATAGTGTCCTTTAAGATAAAAGGAAAATCTTAAATAACTTAGATGCGTTATAGTTTATTTGTACTACTTTGAGAAACACGAGCGTAGGACATATTAGTATCCTAATTATTGAACTGGTTAACGATGGTTTGAGTGATAATAGACCGTTATAGTGATTTTTTTTTGTTCGTTTGTCCAGGATAAAAAGTTATTATGCTAAGTGTCGTCTGAAAGAAGGCGGAGCCAAATGTGTATATATATATATATATATATATTGTATCGTATAGAGACTTGGTGGAGTATGTCATCTGGTTATATCTAATCCCTGTGGGTAGGGATCTTTACTAAAGTGATTCAAGATCGGATGAACTCTTTCTGAGCATGGGGATTATCTCGTGGTAAATTTAAGAGTCTAACGCTAATTTAGTAGGAATAATGTGTTGAATATCGTCTCTCGTAACATGAGAGTAGATGAGTTAATTTTATATAAAGGAGAAAGGAAGTGGGGTACAAGTCAGATACTGAGGGACCACAAATCTCGTTGACCGACAATGTTAGTTAGTAGTGTATCGGGGGGGTTCCTTGTTTGAATTTCTCTTTGCAAGACATCCCACGCATGAAACCTAGCGAACGTCGGGAGCTGGAAATGTTTGGTCTTTAATAAACGAGTTTGGTACCCTGGTTGTCAACCATAAAGGAAACAATAACCTTAAGTTTAATTATATTACTGTTCACAGTCAGTCAAGCCATATAATACGGCGTAAAAGGTGTTGTCGAATGTTTTACATCATGAAAAAATTGGTGTAATAAGGGAGGACAATATAGTTACGACTAGTAGGATAGGGAGTAAAACTTTGTTGGGAAGTTGTTCCAGGAATGTAAAGCTTAGTACAAGGAAAGTATGCTAAAATCGAATATTATTATAGGGACGCGCGGAACATAGGATGTATGGGCGCCCTATATAACTGAGGTTTAAATACCTCTCATTATAGGTCATTACGATTGTGTATTAATTACCAAAATTTGAATAAAGTCATGATATGTAATAAGTATCCTTTGCCCCGAATTGATGACTTGTTCGACTAATTGAGAGGAACTACCTTCTTCTCGAAGAATGACTTGAGATCGGGATACCATCAGTTACATATCATGGAGCAGGACATGTCTAAGACTGCATTCTTAATGAGATATGGAAACTACGAATTCAGGGGTATGCCTTTCGGGCTAACCAATGCACCGTCAGTATTCATTGACTTAATGAACAGGGTGTTCAGAGATTTCCTTGATCAGTTTTCATTGTCTTCATAGATGACATACTGATCTATTCTCAGACGGAGGAGGAGCATGCCGAGCAATTGCAATAGGTTTTGCAGACACTGCTTCAGCACGAGTTGTATACAAACTATGAGAAGTGTTGGTTCTAGATGAAGGAGGTTCAGTTTTGGGAGCACATAGTATCAAACAAGGGTATATCCATATATTTGAGTAAAGTGTCAGCGATGAGGGAGTGGGGGCTTCCCACGACACCCACAGAGATACGTAGTTTCTTGGGTCTAGCAGGATACTACAGGAGTTTATTTGGGGATTCTCCAAGATAATGGGTCTATTGACACACCTGACTCGCAAGGGGGTGCCATTTATCCAGGATGATGCCTGTTAGTTAGCCTTTGATGAGCTAAAGGACAAGTTGACTTTGGCACCCGTCTTAGCATTGCCTAAGCTGGGAGTGGAGTATTTAGTCTACATTGATCCGTCCTTACAGGTACTTGGTGGTGTGCTTTAGCAGGAGGAACAGTCTATAGCTTATCCTGCCATAAGCTTAAGCCTCACGAAAGGAATTACCCCACCAATGACTTGTATTTAGCGGCACTCGTGTTTGCTTTTCGAATATGGAGACATTATCTCTTGGGGGAGAAATTTTTCTTATTCATTAATCACAAGTCACTGCAATACCTCTTCAGCCAGAAGGAATTGAATATGCATCAGCACGGGTGGCTTGAATTTATGAAGGATTATCAGTTCAATATCCAATATCACCCAAAGAAGGCTAACATCATAGCAGACACGTTGAGCCGTAGGCCAGTAGGTGGAGTGGTCGAAGTGTGGAAAGCGAAATAGAAGGAGTTGGGACACCAAGATACAGTGGACCGAGAATTTATATCTGTTATGACAGTTACACCTCAGATTATTATGAGGGTGGTACAGGCTCAGGCAACGAATCTGTTCTATCAGGATCGGATAATATAACTCCTAGCTGAGGGGGTCGAGTTTTACATTGTTAGTTCGGATGGAGGGTTGCGCTTCAATAGGAGACTAGTTGTTCTTAAGGGGGAGGACTTGTGACACGAGGTAATGATAGAGTCACACGGTTTACATTTTTTGGTACATCCCGATGAGGATGAGATATACCTGAATATGAGGCGACAGTACTAGTGGAGTGGAATAAGAAAGGATATTACAGAGTTATCTTCAAAATGTGCCACTTGTCATCTAGTTAAAGTGGACCACCAGAGACATCCAGTGCTCCTACAACCATTATATATCCCTATGTGGAAATGGGAGAGCATTTCCATGGATTTCATTACCGGGTTGCCTACATCGCCGAGGGGTCAGGACTCCATATGGGTGATTGTGGATCGACTGACCAAGGTAGCTCATTTTTTACCAGTTCAGACCGATTATACTATGGGGCAGTACACTCAGATCTTCATTGAGGAGGTAGTGAGACTTCACGGGGTGCCTTTTGATATTGTGTCCTACCGGGACAAGATTTTTAGTGTCGAGATTTTGGGAGAGATTCCAGGAGGCCATGGGTATGGAGTTAAGATTGAGTTTAGTTTATCACCGGCAGACTGGTGGGCAGACTGAGCGAACAAATAAGATGTTAGAGGATATATTCAGAATGTGTATCCTAGAATTTGGAGGGGGTGGGAGCAGTATCTCCCACTAGTGGAGTTTGCCTATAATAACTCCTACCAGTTTACGATTGGCATGGCTCCATTCGAGGCGTTATACGATAGTTTTTGTCATTTTCCAACATGTTGGTTAGAGGTGGGGGACAACAAGCTACTTCGGCTAGACTTGATCCAGGATACTTCGGCCAGGATTAAGATGATTTGGAGCCGTATTCGGATTGCTCACAATTGACAAAAGAGCTATGCCGATGCCAAGAGGTTTTTTCGAGAGTTCAATGTTGGAAACCAGGAATTGCTGAGAGTATCTCCTATGAAGGGGATAATGTGTTTTGGTAAGAAAGGGATGTTAGCATCGATATATGGGGGTCCATTCCCTATCATCGAGCAGATTAGGCCAATTCCTTATAGACTTGGGTTACCGGAGAACTTGCATAGGATTCATGGCGTGTTCCATATTTCTTCACTGAGGAGATATCTTCGGGATTAGTTGGCCCATAATCACATTTCTTTGGAGGAGATTGATCTGCAACCCAATAGTTCCAACGAGGAGGGGTCGATTTCTATCCTAAACCGTAGTGAGAGGAAATCTAGATCGAAGGTAGTACCTCTAGTATGCGTTTAGTGGCGGCATCATAATGCCGTGGAGTCTACCTGTGAGCGGGAGGATGAGACACGTGACCAATATCTAGAGTTATTTTTACCAGGTATACCTTTATTTCCAAATTTCAGGACGAAATTCCATTATTAGGGGGGAAGTATGTAATACCCTGTATTTTTGCTGATTTTAATTAAAGGATTAATTGAATTAAAATTTAAAAATTAATTGGTAATTAATTTGGATTTAAATACTCGCGAGACGAGAGTTAGTATTTAATTATGATAATTACATTGAATATTACTGAGCGAGTATAGTAATATATGATTATGAATTTATTGAATTGTCACAATTGAAAAATACGATGAATTTGGAAATTAAGTTGGGATGCGTGTGTCAGTCGTGTCGGGACCAATTTAATGGATTATAAAATAGTTTATTTTTATGTCATCCTTATGGTCATTTTGAGTGAACCAATGTGTTCAAAAGGGTCGAGAAACTCAGAAAAGTCTACCTGGGGGTTTAGTTTGGATCTCGGGGCATTTTTAGGCCAAACCGGCAACCCAGAGGGTATTTTAGTCATTTTACTATTTGATGAATAGTGACCCATGAAATTTAGGATTAATATATCAGCCAACCTTTAGGTTCATTAGGGTTATTGGTTGCTACAAACTTGAGAGAGAGAAGTAAAGATAAAGGAATGGTTTCCAAAGGTTGCTAGGGCCAAACAACCACCTTGCACCACCACCACCACCATCGGATTTGTGACCGAAAAGAGAACATCACCACCATATCACCTTCTCCAAAGGATCAGAACTTCCACTTTCAGTAAAGTGATTTAACTTGCAATAACTCAGTGTATATATTATCCATGATAGTTTAGAATTAGAGAAAAACCTTAAAGAATGATGAATTAACGGATTTGAAGATTTAAATCTTAATCTTGGAAGGTTTTGCATGTAGATTAACTTTTGGAAAAATAGAAGTCACGAAATCATGATCCATGTGTAGATAATTTTGATTTTATGTTGAGTTATATGATGTTCTTGAACAAAAGAGAAGAAATAGGGGTTTTATGAAATAAACATGATTTGATCCAAGAAAATGATAACCCATAATGATTTGATGATTATAAGATGTTAGAAATTATGTCTTTTGGTTGGTATAACGTTTGGAATAAAGATTTGGGAGTTTGGGACGTTATAATAGCGGATTTGAGGGTTAAAATGTATGAAACCCGTAGGCAAAAATATGCAAAAATCGTAGGCCAATATCTGATGGATTGATCGATCGACCATTTCCTTCGATCGATTGACTCCTCCTGAATTTTTATATTTTGTTTTCCTTTAAGGTTTGACGAAATACCAAGCTTATAAGAACTCTTAGTGTGATTAATAGAATATTGTGGGGTTTAGCTAAGGTCAGTAGGGTCGTAGTTAATGCCCAAAAATTTTTATACCTTATGGGATTAAATGGTATACTTACGAGTGCTTATTGAAGGAGGAACGGTTAGAAATTATATAGATTGGGATTGAAATTGGATGAATGATAACTTAAGGTTAGGAACAGTAATAGAGGGACTTTGGATTACTGAATAACCTTAGAGACAAGTGGGAGACTTAGTAATCTTTTGGGATAGGTTTAAGTACTCGGATTTATACGACGAGAGTTGTCGCACTAAACATATTACGTAAAATAATCGAGATGAAACTATACTACGTATGAGACGTGTAATATAGGACATGAGTATACCTATACTCAAATGATGATTACTTAGGTTGTGTGATTACCTTGTATATGTATTATTATGTGTATGACATACCTACCATACTTTCTATCACGGGAGGTTATAGGAGGAGGAGGACAATATTATCTTGTGTGCCTTTGGGGGGATTTATATTTGGTACCTTAAGAACATAGGAATGTGAAGACTTATTTCTGAGTTGATAAGTCAACATAACATGGGATCATAGGTATGTGCGTGACCCATAGGTATGTGAACTATGTTCGCCTCCAATTTGTGTGATTTGTACTGATACAATTCTTGAGTGATTCGGAACTTGTAATCCTTACGTACGTGATGTATTAGGATTTGATAGCAGAGTATGCCTGCACCACTGCTTAGCCTCGGAGTGTCGTATTAGTATGTATATTATAGTGATAAATATATGTATTTGTGATGTATTCTACTATGTGAACTTAGTAGATAAGAAAAAAAATGAAACCTAAAATAATGCTAGTAGGGGAATACTTAACTTTAGATTATGAGAACTACTCTTCGAAATAAAAGATGGAAAACATTCAACATGGAATAACATGGGAAAAGTGTATGGGTATTACGGGTGATATCTTAGGGGAGGAATGCATACAGACTAGTTAGGTAGCAGCATAACTAGGATGGGTTAAGGGTATGCATTAGGCGTTCACCTTAGTTGAGAGGTTTGAAACTCATGTGAGAGCACGTGACTAACATGTATGTAATAATTATTATTTAATGCAATTAAACATTTGCTGTTTTTAAAATATTTTCATCTCGGGCTCTGACCCGTTTTTGTCCAAATCTATTTTGTTTATATTAAAACCTTTTAGGTGCCCAGCCACATGGATGCCAAGCATAAGTATATATATATACTTTAAAACATGAAATCATTTTTATTCTAAAAACATTACTATCCCGATTAATTCACCTTAATCTTGCCAAAGAACTCCTTTCTACTTAACTTGACATTTTTTTCTTGATTTAACACACCCGGTTAAACACATTACACAATACTCTTTGTTTAAGAAAAATCATTTCTTTAAAGAAATTTTTTGTTACTCGTGACAAATTTACCTTCGTATTTTCATTGAAATAACCTTTCAACACATGCAAACACCATGTTAGAAAACACTTATTTTGCTTTGAAAACTTTTACAAAAATACTTTTATGTTATTTAAGAGTTAAACCTCTTTAGGTTGTTTTACCACCCATTTAGTCTCTTCACTTTACCATTCCTTTACTTCATGGACATTAATTAATTTTCACATTTCTTGTCCACTTTATCCTTTGTCGAAATATTTATTGATTCATTCAAGTTAGGTTGTATTTTCACATATTCACCACACAACCCATTTATTGACATATTCCATGTTTATTATTTTTTTCTCAGAATCTTTCAATATTCGCATACTTTAACAGGCTCCACACAACCGGCTATGCTACCATATGCTCTGGCCAGTGATTTTGGGTCTTTCACCCTAGGGCTCCGGAACCTCCTTAATTATCTCGGTGTCATTCGAGTCCACATTAATGTGTTTTAACATTTTATAAATGTCCACATTGTTCCACCTTTCCTTTTACCGGATGAATCCAAAACTCGAAGTTTCACCTCAACTTGTGTTACACTTTAAAATAATCATTGCTTGTACTTTATAACCTTATATTGATTTTATCCCAAAATCAAGTTCATTTAGGACCATTGTGTGTAACACCCTTTCCAACATTTTTATTTCATAAAAATATTCTACTTTACGTAAAATTACTATTTGGCCCATTCGTTTCCAAACTTGTCCTTTCTCCCATTTTCACAAGTGTTATATTTCCCACCACATTACTAAGTTACTCACCATAACTTCTTAAGTGCTTTCAACTCATTAACACTTATTTAACACTTTGGAGTAACATTTTTCTCAAGTTGGAAACATCTTTATTTCATTACTTTCATTCTCCAAGAAATCATTGGACATTTAAAGACTACTTTATAGAAAAAAAATACCATTTTCCTTTATTAATACATGTAGTCTTAAAACCATACACTTATCAACTTTTCACACATTTTAATGGCTAAAAATTTCTTATTTCCTTATTTCATGTTTAAACTCAATAAAATCTTCATTAAACTTGTTTATATACTCATCATCAAAATACTATAAGTTTATATGCATGAGAATACGAATTTTAAGTCCTAAATCCTATTAAATGGGTGTAACACGTGGTTTATTATAGATATTTCACAATAATGGCATAAACATGATTTTCAAACTAAAGACATTTTTATTTCTTTAAACTTGAATAAATGTCCATTTATATCAAAATCCCAATTATTTACAAGAAAACTTTAAGACATTTGTTTATAAAATATCTTTAACAAGATAAACATTAATTCAAAAATTTTATGTCATAAAAATGTTTAAACACTAAGTTTTCTTGAAATATATCATTTTGCTCAAGACCATTAAAATATTGTGCAAAACCATTTTTCACAAATCATAAAAAATATCATTCTTAAGTCATAAATGCATCCTACACTTACAAACTCTAACTACAAGACCAATACTGTGGAAAATATAGCATTTAATCTATAGAGTAGAGTTTTGCCACCTTAAATGAGGCTTCAACAATGGTGGATGAAGTATAGAGGAATATACCAACTACCCACCTCCTAAGGTTTCCTTAAAGAGGTTGCCTAGCTCTAAAGATTGCCTGTATGAAAGCTCCACTAAAACCCCTTTCAAGCTCCATGATTTCTTCCACCTTCCTCTTCAAGAACCCCAATAATAAGTCCAAATTTCATAGATTTGTTAAACAATGGTGCAAATGGGTGTATAAGATTTATATATGGTGGAATACTTATAAAACGTGGTGGAACAAGGTGGACGGATGGTGGTATAGGGTGGTTGGTGGAAGAGAAGCTCTCAAGATCTAGAGAGAGAGAGAGAGAGAGAGAGGAAATCTGATTTGGGTCTCCCACATGAGCCGAACACACATTATATATTTCCAAAACCTTTAGGGGTTAAATCTCCAAAATGCCCAAGAAGCCATTCCCAAGTTTGATCAGCTGCCCTGAGTACGTGACACATGTCTCCATCCAACGGTCCATATTTTTACCGCACTTTTCAAGCTTCAAAAATTAATTTCTGAACGGATCGATCGAACAAGAATGGGACCTCATTCAAACGAGATTAGGATCTCATTCGATCAGCCTTCGAACGACCTTCAAATGAGGTTGGAAACCTAATACAGGGACATCTCATTAGATCTTCATTAGAACCTGTGGGTACCTTGATTTGTCACTTGGGCCCAAACGAGTATCCCAGTAAAGCATGACCCAAAGTCTAGAGGCTTCACACCTCAAATAGCTCAGTTATGACCCAGTCAATTCCTAAAATCTCATAAAAAAATATCCTAGGGATCATGGACTGACATGGGGGAGTCCAGCACCCCCACTCCCCGTAAATGAAGATGTATATAACAAACCCTCTGCTCGGGGCAAAGGGCATGCATTATTATTCCTGTAAAACACTCCTCAGAGTAAAGAGAAAGAATATTGAGAGCACCACCGTGGACATAGGCATTCTTTCTGAACTACGTAACTTCTGTGTTGTGTGATTGTCATTCCTTACATTCTTTATTTATTCTGGTGATTGCCCTTTCTTGTTATTTTGTGTTAAACTTAATTGTCACCATAATTGGCGTCGTCTGTGAGAAACATTTGTCTTCCTTTAAGAAAGTCCTCACCAATAAAGAATTTGGAATGTCTGGTCACAGTAGTGATATCCAAAAGCAGCCTTCCCCTCGCAGGATTAGATCTGAAGTTTGACATTCAGATCATAGGGCTCGCTCAGAACGGCAAGCCTCGGAAGAAAGTCGAGGACCATCCAAGTCCATGCAAATCTCCAGGTTGATCGATGCTTATGAGTCCAGGCTTCAAGAGAAAGGGGAGGTCGATCGCAAGAAAGAATCTGAGAATGCTCGCCTCAATAGAAGATTGTAAAGGATGGAGAAAGAACTCCATCGTAGCACCAGGAAACTTCAATATCGCACTCCTAGCCCTCAGGCGAGCAAATATCGTAGCCGAGGAAGTATCCCTAGGCACGGATCTCGGAGATTTGAAGAACACAGGTCGAATGATGACTTTCTTAAGCAACAACGACCAGCTCGACGTTATAAGAGTCCAGCTTAAGGAAATGATGACATATGAAATTTGGTCCGAAGAGAAATGGACCAGCACATTAGGATGCCAGATCGACTAGAGAGCTAGCCAGGCGAGCTCTCTGGACCCAGATGAAATCCCCCTTCTAAAGGGAGATAGAAGAAGAATAAGCCCCCAAGAAGTTCATAATTCCTAGATTCAAGATCTATGACAGAAAAACTGACCCTGACGATCATGTTAGGCAGTACAGGCAGGCCATGACCCTCTGGAACCATTGGGATGCCCTAATGTGCCGAATCTTTCCATCGATCTTGCAAGATATGGCCCAAAAGTGGTTCAAAAGGCTCCCTCACAGATCCATCAGGAGCTTTGAGTCCCTGGCAGAGCTCTTCATAGCTCACTTCATTACTAGAAGCTCCCATCCGAAGAGGATGGATGTCTTGTTAAAAATGAAGAAAATGCCCCAGGAGAGCCTCTGAGACTATACAAAAAGGTACTGGGAGTTATTTAATGAGGTCGAGGACTACTCAGAGCAGGTAGTTATGGTATCTTTTAATATTGGTCTACCCATATCTTGTCTCTTGCACCAATCATTCACTAAGAAGGAGGCCACAACTATCGATGACCTAATGGCTTGCATAGAAAAGTATGCCAAAGTTAAGGATGTGACCCACCTCAGTGAAGGGGAGAATGGTCGAGCTATGCTCGCTGCCAAGGGAATCGATAAGGTTGAGAACTAGAAAAAAGGAAGAAAGAATGGAGGCAAAGGTGGTTCAAAGAACGAAAATAGAAGAGATGCCTCGAAAGCATTTATGGCAGTGAACACTGTCTTTAGAGAACTTATTTACAAGATCCTATCAAAAATTAAGGATGAATCATTCGTCAAATGGCCCAGAAAGATGGGAGGAGATCCCTTAAAGAGAAATAACGCGCTGAGATGCGCTTTTCACAAGGAAGGAGGGCACAAAACTAATCACTACAAAGCTCTTAAGTCTCACCTTAAAGAGTTGGCCCAGATTGGGCACCTGAACGAGTTTGTGAAGAAGAAGGCAGAGAAGGTTGCTGCCAACGGAGACACAAGGCCCGATAATGTGCTCAAGGAGGATACTGGCCATGAGTTTGTAGTGATTCATGGGGCATTGGATCTGAAGCAGATTCAAGAAAATTCAGCCCGAATGGAAGTGAAAAAGCTTACGTCAGTAATGCAAGCTTTTTAAATCGATCCAGTAAAACACAGGCAGGAAAGCGTCAGCGAGCAGATGACGTCGACTACAGTAAACACATCATGTTCACGGATAAAGACTTAGTGGGAGTGAGAATCCCACATCATGACGCCTTGATCATTACACTCAGGATAGAAAACTATGACGACGACAAGTTTCTCATCGACTAGGGAAGCTCATCCGAAGTAATGTATCTCGACCTGTTCAGGAAATTGAAGCTAAGCATCACCAACTTGAAGGAAGCCACTATACCTCTAGTTGGCTTTGCTGGAAAAGTGACTATCCCTTTGGGAAAGATCGTACTGCCAGTGAGGGAAGGAAGTGTCTCCAAGATGATTGAGTTTCTGGTAGTCGATATTGACTCGCCCTACGAGGCTATCCTCGGCAGAGGGTATCTACATGCGATGAAGGTCATTCCCTCGACCTACCATTAGAAACTCAAGTAAGTAACTGAGAGAGGAGTAATGGAGATCTACGGAGATTAAGCAATGGCAAGAAGATACTTCATAGCAGTCATCCACCCAAAACCAGAGAATAAGGTTAAGAAGGCCAAAGAGAAGGTAGAGGAACAAGAAGGTTTGATACCTTCAAAATATCAGCTAAAGTATGGAAGACCCAAAGTGCAGGAGACCAGGCTTATCCTCTCTGAGCGCGTCGTTAAAAACCTGGAAGAGGTCGCAGCCAGTGGCATCGAAGAAAATAGGATGTTCTTTATTAGAGCCTCTCTCACAGATCGAGATAAGAAAGAATTGATAATACTATTGAGGAACAATCTGGATGTTTTTATGTGGGAACCTTACTAGCTTCCTGGAATTGTCCCCAGTGTGGTTTGTCATCGGTTTCACATCGACCTAACTATTAGGCCTATTATGTAGAAGGCACAACGAACTACGCGCGAGAAGGCCAAGGCTGTAGAGAAAGAAGTGGGGAAGCTACTGGATGCAGGATCGATACGAAAAGTTCAATTCCCTAAATGTCTCTCCAACCCAATAGTGGTTCCAAAGAGCAAAGGTAAATGGAGAGTTTGTATTGACTTCACTGACCTTAACAAGGCATGCCCTAAGGACAGTGTCCCTCTCCCGAAGATTGACCCGTTGGTGGATGCCATAGCCGCTTATAAAAGAATAAGTTTCCTGGACGCGTACTCAGGGTACCACCAGATTCTTCTGTATGTACCAGACCAAGACAAGACAGTGTTCATCACCACCATCGGATTATATTATTACAAAGTTATGCCCTTTGGTCTAAAAATGCAGGAGCAACCTACCAGCGGCTGGTCACCAAGATATTTTAAGATCAAATAGGAGATACTATGGAAGTCTACATTGACGATATGATCGTCAAGAGCAGGAAGAAAGGATACCACCTCTCTGACCTATAAAGGACCTTTGAAATCCTTAGGAAATACCGAATGAAGCTCAACGCGAGAAAATTCTCCTTCGGTATCCAGTCAGGAAAATTTCTCGAGTACTTGGTTAGCGAAAGAGGCATTGAGGCCAACCCAGAACAGATTGATGCAATCAATAAGGTGCATCCTCCCCGCACGATAAGAGACGTACAGAAGCTCACGGGCATGCTCACCTCTTTGAATCAGTTTATCTCGAAGTCATTCGAAAAGTGCAAACCATTCTTCCAGCTATTGAAGAAAAGAAAAATAATGGAGTGGAACCAAGATTGATCGAAAGCACTAGAGGATCTCAAAGCTTATCTTAATAAACCACCCTTGCTCATAATACCTCAATATAACGATTCTTTATACCTATACCTTGCAGTTTCCAGCCACGCTATCAGCTCTGCACTAGTATGCGAAAGAACGGGAATCTAGTACCCAGTCTACTACATGAATAAGACCTTCTTGGACACCGAGCAGCGATACCTACCACTGGAAAACATCACCTTTGCACTAGTGATAGCCTCGAGGAAATTGAAGCACTACTTAGAAGCTCACTCTATCATCGTCCTTACATCACACCCCTTTAAAGTAATCCTGTGAAAAGAAGATCTATTCGGCGGACTGTCAAAGTGGTCAGTCGAGCTCGAGTGATTTGATAACCAATTTCAACTAAGGAATATAATCAAGAGGCAGGTCCTCGTCGACTTCATTGCAAAATTTACAGGAGATCATCCTTGTGACCAACTTCAATCCGTGGGTTAAAGGGAGGATCACTCGGCACAAGGTGTTTAGCGACTGTTTATTGAGGGAGCCTAAAACTCCAAGGGGGAAGGAGTAGGAATTGTGCTCGTTACCCCAGAAGATACAATCCTTGAGCAAGGAATCAGGATTTGATTTGAAGCCTCCAACAACAAAGCAGAATATAAAGAATTAATAGCAGGCCTGCAAAAGGCATAGGCGTTGGGGGCGAAGCAACTCCAGGTGTTCGATGACTAACAACTGGTCTCCAATAAGATAAGCGGAGACTTCAACGTAAGGGATGAGAGAATGGCAGCCTACCTCTCCTTAGCAAAGAAATTAATGTCTAACTTCAAGCAAGTCAATGTCCAGTAGTTTCCCAGAAGACAAAACAGTCATGCTGACGTCCTAGCGGCCTTGAGCTCAGTAATCAACTATGATTTAAAGAGAATAATTCCTATCGATTTCCTCGTCCAACCGAGCATCAACCAGAGCGACGAGTTGCCAGACATGGGCCGTATTCTCCAGATTAAAGCAGCACCCAGTTGAATGGACCCCCTAGGGGACTATTTGAAAGATGGTGCCCTACTAGACAATAAGAAGGCCACTCATCAGATAAGAGTCAAAGCTGCCCCCTTTCACTTATCTCCCGAGGGAAAGCTGTATAAAAGATCTTTCACCGACTCTTACTTCCAATGTTTTCACGCAAAGGACATTGAGAAACATCTACACGAGATTTATAAAGGAATCTGTGGGAGTCATATTGGGGGAAGATCGCTAGCTTTCTAAGCAATGAAGGTAGGCCACTGGTGGCCATACATTCAGAAAGATTCTGGGGTATATACTCGCAGGTGCGAGAAATGCCAACTACATGCCCCTATGGTTCACCAACCTGCCAGTGACCTAAAATCACTTACTAGCTCTTGGCCTTTCTCCCAATAGGGAATGGACATCGTAGGCCCTCTTCCTATCGCTACCGGTAATCGCAAGTATCTGTTGGTCGCAATAGACTACTTCACCAAATGGATTGAGGCAGAGCCACTAAAAAATATCAGAGACGCAGATATGATGAGATTCATATGAAAGAACATAATTACTCACTTTGGGATCCCTGGGACCATCATCACTACCAATGGAACGCAGTTCGAGAGTGGCCTCTTCTAGAGTTTCTGCAGCGAGTACGGGATCAGGCACCATTTCAGCTCAGTAGCATACCCTCAGAGCAACGAACAGGCTGAATCTTCTAACAAAATAGTGATTGATGGACTAAAGAAGCGATTAGAGTGAGCCAATGGGGTATGGGTGAGTGAGCTGCCACATATTCTATGGGCTTACCGCACTACCCCACGACGAGCAACTGGGGAAAGACCATTCGCACTAACCTATCGTATAGAGGCAATCATTCCCTTGGAATCTGGCCTCCCCACCATGAGTTCCACCCTGGTCGACCAAGGCCAAAACGATGTAGCATTACTCGCTGAACTCTACCTAGTTTAGGAATGAAGAGAACTAGCTCTAGTGAAACTAGCGGGCTATCAGCAATAGCTAGCAAAGCACTATAACAAAAAAGTCAATCCAAGAACATTCCAGGTTGGGGACTACGTCCTAAGGAAAGTTCTTAGCAGCGCAGTAAAACCATCAGATGGCAAGCTAGGTCCAAAATGGGAGGGACCATTTAAGGTGATAAGAGACAACCTGCAAGGAGCCTATCACATAGAAACACTGGAGGGTAGGGAGATACACTGAGCTTGGAACGCATCCAACCTAAAGAAATTCTACTTCTAGTGTTTTATATTGGTCTTTTATTACATTGTTGAAATTGGCAATTCATTTTTCATTATTTTTTGGTTAAATAAAAGACTATTTATCATTGGTATTCTATGAAGTGTTAATTTTTTATGATGAACTTTATAACGTGCACATCCTTTCCAAGCGACAGGTGTCCTATTCAACATATAAAAGCAGGGTGTTACCTTCCTCAGGTTTTCGTTATGATACATGAACAACCTCCCAACATTTCCCCTGGTAATATATGAAGCCCTACAGGGGACCCTTAGGCATCTTGGCCAACTCAGGTTGGTCGCCAAATAAGGTTCGGCTCAAAAACCTGCTCGGATAGAACATCCAGTGCCAGGTGTGTTCTCGCCATTTCCACACTTAGGCCTAAGGGCGTGTGACGACACAACCTAAAAGGTAAAGTGGGGAAGAATGGTATCTTATAAGCATACTGGACTGAGAGGACATTCACTCAATAAAATAACTCTAGTCGACTAAGAAGAGCCCAAGATAGTTAAAAACTCAATGAAGTAGAAAATGTAATACACATGTTTAGTCGGCGAATCGCCCAAAATATAAATATTTTATTACTTCATTACGTTTACAAAGAGTTACATTGAATCAAATGAATCATAGTGAGGATTAGTCCTCTGAGCAAGATAATAAGCTAGTTGTTCTCTTCGATCGTCGTCTGGGTGAGGAGCTAACTCCAACTCTACTTCATTTGCATCTGTCTCCAGTAGCTGCCTGGGAATAGCATCTATGGGGACCCACTGGTCATCCATCCTTAAAGGGTTAGGCATCAGAGTCGAAGGGGATATCTCATGGCGATACCAGAGGACTGAGTTCCTGGGGACTTTTAGCTCCCTGAGAGCATTCAACCATGCCCTGATAAAGGATAGCTCTTTAAATTATGCCAACCTCGTCGGAGCATCTGCCCAACCCTGATCATAACCGTCAGCCCACACTCGTCGAGGACCTTCCTTGAACAGGTTCCTTAGCAGTGTGACATCTCTTTGGAGCCTGATAGCTATCACATATGCTCGACGAACATCTCCTCGAAGCTCGTCCATCTCCCTATATGGACCCCCGATATTTGTACCAGCTCCTCAAATAGCCGATGAAGAGGAACCTCGTAAAACTTGAGGGGTAGAGCTCGGCACTGTACCAGCCCACAGACCAACCAATGAAGGGGAACCTCACAAAACTTGAGGGGTGGCGCTTGGCGCTGATATACCCAAAGTGTACCGAAAAATCCATAGATCTCAACCTCGGCCTTATGAAAGCCGAGGTAATAGAAGTTCGAAGAATACCCATCAGCAACATCATACTACTGAGGTCGGCTACAGCCGACGCCCCCATGACAATGGACCTTGTCTCGGCTTGTAATAATCCGAGATCATCTAGAACCTTGGAGCACAGTTCTTGTCAGGTCGTCTATAGCCGACATCGCTCTGACCATAACCTCGGCTAGTCATCTACCGAGGTCAGTAAGGACTCATGGGTTAACCTCCCTTCAACATCATCATCGACCCCAGCCAATGTTGCAAGCGCCATATGAGGATCAGCAGCTCTGCAGGCTCAACTCTAATTGTCAGTGTCAGCATCGGCCCTTGATAACATTACACATCTCTATCCTCGGCTAGGCATCCCAGCCAAGGTCATTATATAATTCCCAGCTAAAATAGGGGTCATACCTCACCAACCTCGTACTCACTTAGGTAGAGGTTGGGACCAAGCAAAGACAGCCGAGCTACTACGCGTACATGTATGACTTGAAGTACGTGGACAAATCTATTATAACTGAATCACTCCCTCCACATGAGGGTATATTGAGGTCATCATTACTTAGTTAAAGATTATCCAGGTGTCATCCTTTCACTGGCTAGATCTCCATGCGCATGCTCATTGTATGCTTGGGGGGTACATTATACCCCTAAAAAACTATATATAGAGGTTATCCTCTACCTTGAAAAAGGTTCCAAAATTAACAACCCTTGCTGAAACTCTGTCCAATTACATAGTAGAGAGAGAAATCTTGAGCGATTGTATCCATGGTCGTTAGTGCCTTATTCTGGTGACCTTACTTACTCACTTGCACAGTGGACGTAGGACTAATTGGCTGAACCACTTATATATTGGTGTTTATCCTCTTCTCCCCATCTCCATCTCTTATATTCAGTATATACTTGAACTGCCATTGTTATCACTGATTTGAGCTTATAAACACCTTGAAGGGTGGTGCTGTTTCCAGCATCATCATTTTGGCATCGTCTGTGGGAACGAGAAGCAAACCTCTTCCTCTTTTTCTGCTTAACCTCACCAGAGAGTCTGGTGGTGAACCAGGCCTCACCCCTTGCGTGGAGTTGTTTCACCATTGAAAGAGGTCCTTTAAGGTATTAAACTCATCTACATCACAAGCTCTTTGGTTTTAACATATGGTACCAGAATTGCCACCACCTCCTCCACCACCTAGTGCTGGAGGACCTAGTTCCAGCCAGGCACCACCCCAGTCCAAAATGGCTGAGGTGGCGATAGCCTTGAGGTCCTTGGGTGCAATAAAACAAGCGATGAAGGAGAAATTTGCACAACTCAGTCAAAATATGATGAGTCCACCTAGGGTCTCACCGGAGATGATTACTCTGATGGATGCTCAACCCAATCCTGAGGCCAGGGGACCACCCTAGGCACCGCGAAAAGACCAACCTACACCTCAACGGAGGAGGGACATTGCTGACCCTAGGCATTTACATCTGGGAGGCAAGGATACCCAGCTCTGAGGATTGGTATGATGATATGGAGGCAGAAGACACTCCAAAAGATTGTTAGGAACCGTATGAGGTTTCAAATAACACAGTGCGTCCTATCCATCAGAGCCGAGGTTGCGAAGGCAGAAGAGGTGAAGGTTCCTAACAAAGAGGATAAACTTTTAATCGATTGAGCAGAGGGTCGGCCTTTGAAAGGCTAGGCCTAGTAAATGACCTGAGGCAGCGGTTGTCCAGGTCACGAAGTGCCGCTGGATCTCAAAGGGGAGATGGGGAACATCAGCCTCATCCTGGCCGACCTCATTATGGTCGAACCCATCAGGGTCGAGACAGGGAACAAGAGGAGGTCAACAGCCGAAGTTGTACTACGACTAGGGACCACTCAGTCCACCCTTTGGAGGTGGTTGGGGACAACCTCTGCCAGGTCAACGTTACAAGGCCATGGAATAACTCCATCCAACATCTTGAGGAGAATATAAGAGACCTCATCAAAAGCCGAGACCCATTGCAAAGAGGGTTCTCAGAGGGTTTTCCATTTATGGCTAAGATAGTGAGCTTCCCAACCCCTGCCAAGTTCAAGCCACCTACGGTGTCTCCCAAATATGATGGTAGTACCAACCCTGTGCATCACATTGAGATGTACCAGTCTGTGGCAGATATTTATTCAATCCTGTATGAGATGAAGTGACGGGCCTTTGCCAGGACTTTAACAGGAGCTGCACATATCTGGTTTACCTCTCTTCCGAAGAACTCAATTGAGAACTTTAAGGGCTTGGCTGAACGCTTCATTCATAACTTCGGTTTTGGGGTAAGACCTCAAAAGAAAACCACTCATCTGTTGTATGTCAAGCAGGGAAGGAATGAGAGTCTAAGAGACTACATTGCTAGATTCAATAAAGATAAATTGGAGGTTGAAGATTATGAAGAGAATATAGCCATGACAGCCCTCATTGGAGGACTCCATAAGGGAAAGATATTATGGTAACTTGTGGAAGACCCTCACAAGTCTATGGAAGAGATATTGGCAACTACAGGAAAGGTCATGGACGCTGAAGAGGCCATTTCCGTGAAGCATGAGGATGAGAATGGAAGTGGCAGCGGGAAATTCCAAAGAAAGAAATATGGAAAGAAGAGGTCAACCGACGACAAGTTCGCACGGTATACTCCTCTAACTGTGAGCTACGAACACATCCTCAATGAGATCAAGAATGACCGGTCCCTGAGATGGCCAGAGAAGCTAAAGGCTCCTCCGCATAAGAGGAACAAGAACTTGTGATGCAAGTTCCACCAAGACCATAGCCATATGACAGACAAGTGCTTCGCCTTAAAGGATGGGATCGAGAAGATGTTAAAATTCAGAAAGTTGAGGAAGTATGTCGATGGTAAGGCTCGTAAAAGGGGAAGAGATGACCCTAAAAAGAAGAAGGGCGACAGATGTCGAGATGACACACCAGCAAGAAGAGAAGATGACTCAGATGGAGATGATGAGAATTATCCAGACCTCCCACCGAAAGATGAAAATGCCCCCGTGAAGAGGGTTGGTATGATCTCCTTCGGTGTTAGCACTATATACGGAGGACTCGCAAGGGGTGGATGTGAAGTAGCGGACCATAAAGCTCATGTAGCAGAGGCTAAGTCTGCGAACAAAGTAGAGGTTGTAAATTTGGCATCTTCAGAGGCCAAGAAAAAGAGAAAGAAGGTGTATATAGACACTCTTATAGTTGGGTTCTCCCGACTCGACTTCATGGGTATCTTAGCTCCACATGATGACCCTTTGGTAATTACAATAAGAGTGCATGGATGTGAGGTGCAAAGAATTCTCATAGATGGAGGAAGTTTAGCAGATGTGATGTTCTAGCCCTGTTTCAAAAGCCTAGGTCTCAGCAGAGCTAGGCTGGTAACCTATCATCATCCATTAATGGGCTTCAATGGTAAAACGTTCCATCCGTTGGGCATGTATGAGATGGACATGTGAATGGGAGATGAGTGGCCTAATAGGTTGACCCAGAAGATCAATTTTTTCATTATGGACGAAAACATCTTCTCGGCCTATAACCTCATCATAGGAAGAGTAGCCCTTAAGGAGTTTGAAGTTGAACCGTCAACGATCCACCAAATGCTAAAATTCCCGACCCCCTATGGGGTAGGGGAAGTGCAGGGGGACCAGACCTCGGTATAGGAATGCTACATCAACTCAACTGAAGAGAGACAGGCCCATAAGAGGGCCACAACCACTTATAGAATTGATACACTTGACCCTAGAGATGAAATGAAGTTGAAGAAAGGAGAGGCCACGGAAGAGGTAGAATCCATCATCCTTAATGAGGACGAACCGAAAATAACCGTCCAAGTCGGCAAGGCCTTAAAAATAGAGATCAAGGAAGAGATTATAAATTTCTTGAGGAAGAGGAAGAGTGTCTTCGCTTGGAGCCACGCAGATATGCCTGGCATCGACCCGGAGGTTATGTGCCACAAACTCAACGTGGCAGAAGGTGCTAAACTAATCAAATAAAGATGAAGAGTTTACTCTAGGGAGAAGTATGACGTCATCAGAGAAGAGGTCAGAAAGTTGGAAGAGGCGGAATTTATCAGGGAGGTCATATACCCGAAGTGGTTATCAAACGCCATCATTGTACCCAAAGCTAGTGTAAAATAGAGTATGTGCATAGATTTCACTGACCTGAACAAGTCTTGCCTAAAAGATATTTATCCCTTACCTCACATTGATCAAATGGTAGACGTGGCGGTAGGGCATGAGATCATGAGCTTCATGGATGCGTATTCAGGCTATAACCAGATCTTAATGGATGCTGAAGACTCAGAGAAGACAGCCTTCATCACCGATAAGGGGACATATTGCTATAAGGTTATGCCCTTTGTCTTAAAAAATGTAGGGGCAACGTATCAACGTCTTGCGAATAAGATGTTTGAAAATCAAATTGGCAAGACTATAGGGGTGTATGTAGACGATATATTGAAGAAGATCTTGAAGTCCTGCACTCACATGGCAGATCTAGAAAAGACCTTCGATACCATGAACTTGTACAGAATGAAACTCAATCCCGCGAAGTGTGTCTTAGGGGTAGGAGCTGGAAAATTTCTTGGATTCATTGTCAATTAGAGGGGAATAGAGGTGAACCCTGAGAAGATAAAGGCTTTGCTGGACATGAAGACGCTAAGAAGTATCAAAGACGTTCAGAGGCTTACTGGAAGAATAGCTGCACTCAACAGATTTGTTTCCAAAGCGATGAACAAATGTCTTCCATTTTTTAAGGTGCTAAGAAAGGCCTTAGAATGGGATAATGAGTGTGATGAGGCTTTTAATCTCAAGTCCTGCTCTTATCTCGGCCCATCATGGGAAAGAAGTTATATGTTTATCTAACAGTCTCAGAATCAGTAATAAGTGCAGCTATAGTACGAGAAGACGTTAGGGTCCAAAGGCATGTATACTTTAATAGTAAGGCCCTTCAAGGGTCTGAACAGAACTATCCTCAGATGGAGAAGTTGGCCTACACATTGATACATGCTTTCAGGAAGATGAAACCCTTTTTTCAAGCACACTCTATGGTCATCCTCACTGACTCCCCACTAAGGCAGGTCCTCCACAATCTTGAGAAGTCAGGCAGATTGATGACCTGGGCCATTAAGTTAGGAGAGTATGACCTTACTGATCAACCCAGGGTGGCCATTAAAGGGAAGGCACTTGCAGATTCTGTTATTGAGTTCACGTGGGAAGAGACTGAGGTTAAGAATAATCCAGTGATCGCAGAGGGATCAAATAGTAACGTCTTCCGAGACCTTGAAGAGGTTGTGTCCAACAGAGCCAAAAATAGAATAGCTTAGAATAAGGAAGACAAGTACCTCTTCAAGAAAGGAACCCTTTCAGAGGGGAGCTTCTCTTCAAATGAAGAAGTTTGGAACCTCTTCGTTGATGAGTCTTCTTGCAAAAGTGGAAGCGGTGCAGGGATGATACTGTCAGCTCCGGATGGTACCAACATTGAATATGCATTAAGGTTCAACTTCAAAGCATTAAACAACGAGTCAGAATATGAGGCCATGATAGCAGGCCTCTCCTTGGCAAAGACCCTTAGGGTTGGACGACTCCTACTTCATAGTGACTCAAGGTTAGTTATCAACCAAGTGTTTAGAGTTTATGAGGACAAGGATGAAAGGATGGCCAGATACCTAAAGAGGGTAAGAATGATGCTAGAAGATTTTGAAGAGGTAAAGATGAAGAGGGTACCTCAATAAAATAACATCCACGCCGATGCACTAGCAAGGTTGGCTTCAGAAATAAGGACAAACATCAGGAGGACAGTACCAGTCGATATCCTGCTCAAATCGACCATCGAGGAAGAAGAGGTCACCAGTTCTTGCCTCAACTTGAACCTAAGAGACTCATGGATGGACCCACTCATCAGATATATGAGAGAAGGAGAGTTTCCAGAATCAAAGGTAGAAAGGAGGAAACTGAGGTGCAGAGCTGCAAAGTTTTTAATAATAGGAGATGTCATATATAAGAAAGGATTTTTGGTACCTCTCCTCAGATGTGTTCATCCCATAGAGGTCCCGCGTGTCCTACAGGAGGAACACGAGGGTGCTTGCTCTAGTCACATAGGAGGAAAACCTTTGTCCAAGATGATTATCACACAAGGATACTGGTGGCCGACCTTGGCCAAAGATGCTGCAGCCTACGTGAAGAGGTGCGACAAATGCCAAAGATTCTCCACTATCCCCCATCAACCTCATCAGCCTATGACGTCAATCAGTTCCCCTTGGTCATTCACAGTATGAGGAATTGACTTGGTGGGTCCCTTGCCAAGGGCTATAAATAATTATCGATTTCTGATAGTAGCGATTGACTACTTATCCAAATGGGTGGAGGCTGAGCTGATGATCACGATCACAGAGCAAAAGACATTCGAATTTATTAAGAAGATTATCATATGTAGACATGGCCTCCCTAACGCCCTCATCTCAGACAACAGAACCCAATTCAAAAAATTTTCCTTGGAAAATTATTACGAGAGAGTTGGGATCAAGAAATTTTTCTCTTCTCCTGGCCAACCTCAGGTAAATGGTCAGACCGAAGTCACGAACAGAACAATCCTCAATGGGATTAAGAAGAGGTTAGAATAAGCTAAGGGGAGATGGAACGATGAGGTTTATGCTATGTTATGGGCCTACAGAACAACGGCTAGGACACCAATGGGGGAGACTCCATTTATGTTAGCACATAGCTCAGAAGCCGTCATACCAACGGAAGTAGGACTCCCCACTCATAGAGTTTAGACCTATGACCCTAAGAAGAATGGGAAGGAGAGAAGACTTGACCTAGATTTGATTGAGGAGAGAAGGGAAGACGTCGAGATCAGACAGACAGCTTACCAGCAGAGAATAGCAAAGTTCTATAATCAAAGGGTGAAATTAAAACCCATAGCCGTAGGAGATCTAGTGTTGAAGAAGATGTTGCAGAAGGCAAACAAGCTTCACCCAAATTGGCATGGCCATTACAAAGTAATAGAAGAGGTTGTACCTGGGACCTACAGGCTGGGAAACCTTGAAGGGGAACCTTTCTCCAATCCATAAAATGCTGATCATCTGAAAAAGTATTACATATGATACTGCAATAGTTTCTATATAAATGTATCACCTTATGAAGAGATTATTAATGAGAAGATCAGTTCTTGTATCAATCCTTGGTTCATTATGCTTTAATGGTAAAATTTATGGGGGTAACATCTTAGTTTGATGACCTTGGACCTTAAACATCATAATTTGGTGACAGGGTCTGAGGTGAAATATCATATTTGGATGACCTCACACCTTTAACATCATTAATTTGATGAAAATTTATGGGGGTAACATCTTAGTTTGATGACCTCACACCTTAAGCATCATAATTTAGTGACAGTGTCTGAGGTGAAACATCATATTTGGATGACCTCAGACCTTTAACATCATTAATTTGGTGAAAAATTTATAAGGGTAACATCTTAGTTTGATGACCTCACACCTTAAACATCATAATTTGGTGACAGGGTCTGAGGTGAAACATCATATTTGGACGACCTCAGACCTTTAACATCATTAATTTGGTGAAAAATATACGGGGGTAACGTCTTAGTTTGATGACCTCAGACCTTAAACATCATAATTTGGTGATAGGGTCTGAGGTGAATCATCATATTTGGATGACCTCAGACCTTTAACATCATCAATTTAGTGAAAAAATTATAGGGGTAACATCTTAGTTTGATGGCCTCATACCTTAAACATCATAATTTGATGATATGGTCTGAGGTGAAACATCATATTTGGATGACCTCAAACCTTTAACATCATTAATTTGGTGAAAATTTATGGGGGTAACACCTTAGTTTGATGACTTCAGACCTTTAGAACATCATGATTTGGTAACGAGGTTCGAGGAGAAACATCACATTTAGATGACCTCAGACCTAATAACCATTAATTTGGTAAAATGTTACATGGTTAACATCATAGTTTAGTGATGAAGACACTGATGCATGACATATAAAAGCATTCGAAGGCAAGAGAAGCAAAATTCTCCTCAGAGAATGGTATAGTACAAAGAAGTTAGAATTACAAGTCAAAAGCTAATAGAAAATGTTATCAGAGGTTACAGATCAATATGAATCAGAAATAAAAATTACAAATAAGAGCTTCATAAAGTACGACCTAAGTGTCTACAATCTCAGGGTTAGTGGCCACTTCCTTGGCCAATGTTGGTCACTTCTACTCCATCATCTTGAGGATTAACGTCTTCAGTCCTGGTAGCTTATGTTGAGCACTCTCTACAGGCGCAGCACCTCCTTCCTCCTCGACCTCTTGTAAGGCCTGAGCAAATCAAGGATCAGCATAGCCCAAACCAACGAAGTTTGAGGCTGCCAGGCTCCCTGACTCCTTCTCTTTCATTGCATCCCATTTTCCAGTGGCCTTAACACCCCTTTCGAGGTATTCAAAGCCAAAGCTGACGAATTCGTCAGAGACCTTGTAGTCCTTCAATATCTTCTCTGAGGCGTCCTCTACAGTAGCTTTGACAGCGACATCCACCTTTCATTGAAGGGCTTCATCCTTGGCTTTCATAGAAGAACTATGATCATTCTTAAGTTTGACGATGTCATTTTCCAATTGCGTAGCCCTAGCTTCAGACCCCTCAAAGGCAGTCTTCAGACGTTCCACTTCGCCATTAAGAGTGGCCTCTGTCTTCCGGGCCTCTCTCCCCTTCTCAATCAGGGGCAACTTCCTCATAGTCCAATCGACAAACTGGTGCATGGTGAGGATACCCTGCAAAACATATTCACAAATATGAGTTCAAGAGTCAATGAAATTCAAAGCCGATGTTACACTTCAACAACAACAGCAAAAGTCTTACTTGGATAGATCGGTGGAGGAGAACTCGACCAGCAGTGGGGTGTCCAGAAAACGGCAGAACCATTTGTTAGCCTCGGTCATCATAGAGCCGATGGCGTCCAGGGCCTTCATACTTTGGCCAATAAGGTTATCACCGATCTTCAGCTGCTCCTGATGAGCAACTAATGCGTCCTCGGAGGAGATGGGGATCGCGTGATCCCCCTTAGAGGTTTTCTTCTTCTACCTCTGATCCTCGGGGGAAGGGTCATTGGATTTCCTTTTTTTGGAGGCATCGACCCTTGAAGTAGGAGGAGGAGGAGGAGGCGCATTCATACATGCTTTCTTAACTAGTTTGGTAAGTCTGGGGGTTGCCATTTCCCAGATATCGTCTCATACTCCTTTCAGACGCTCTGCAAAAAGAAAAGATCTGAGTTAAAAGATCAAAGACATAGCAAAATCAGAGGTATAACTTGTTGAAAAAATAAAGTAACTTACGAAGCTCGGTCAGGGGACTTCCCCCGAGGCCAGTTTTAGAGAGGTAGTAAGGGGACATCAAATGCTCGTACTTGATCGGCAGACCATGCTCCCCCTGATCTTGAAGGTCTTTGACCTTCTGAAAGTTATTATGGCTTAATCTAGGGTTGGCCCTGGCAGTCATTGACACCTTGCCCCACCTCAGAGGTATTCTCGGCTCTAAAGATGAAGAGGTGGAATAGGGACCAAATTCCCATGCCCCTAAGGCGAAGAAGTATCATGGTTTCCAGTTATGGTTCGAAGTCTAGGTAACCAGCAACATCTTCTTATTGGACTTTCGAGCTAGAAAGTTGTAGTAACTCGGATGATGCCTAGCAAAGGAGGGCACGTAGCACCTTGTGAAGACCTGGACGGGAAGGTCTGAATGATGGACTTCCCTCCATAAGACGATAGCTCCAATCATCACCCTCCAGGCATTGGGGGACAATTAGGAGGGAGCCAAGTTAATACGAGACAATATGGCCCTTATTATTGGATGAATGGGGAGACGAAACCCTAACTTGAACATCTGCTCATATAGGCAGATTTCACCATCTCGACCGCCAAAGGCCCTTTCATCCCTCAGAGGCCTTCTAAGTTTTATGGAGGGGCCTATGGAATAAAGATGTCTAAAGGCTAGGAGGTCGAATTCATTGATAGTGCTCTCTATCTCGGCCGCCTCCAAGACATCAACATCACTCTCGTGACCATCATCCTCATCCCGGGCAGCGTCAGCTTGGGCAGGGGTGGGAGCACCACTAGGGAATTTCTGAGCAAACTCAGCCCCTGTGGCAGACGACAGGGGGATAGCGTTGATAGGTGGTGGAAGGGACACACTAGGTCCTATAATTTTGACATCGAAGGAAGTGTGTGAAGTTTTAGAACCTGCGTTGGACGAGATACGGCTTGAAACCTCGACCTGGTCAGGGGCTTGATCCTGCCTAATGGAATAATCCATTGCTTCTTAAAAAGAATCCACAAATATAGGATCTGAGGTGGACGAATCAGACTCAGACATCGGAGTGGGTTCTACTGAGACCCGTGTTGTCTCAGCTGGATCAGGGTATATCACCTTCAGAGGGGGTGGAAAGATAGGTTTGAGGGGGAAGGCCTCAGCCCTACGAGCTTTCTCTTGAGCTCGCTCTATTTGCCTAATCTTATCTAAAGTCTTCTCTCTAAGAGAAGGGAATTCCTCTAAGAGCTGATAAAGGGGTCTGAGCATAGAAGGACGACCCTACATGTGAGATCCTGAATCAAGAACAAATAACTTTGCTCAACCTAATCAAGGATCTAACTGATATTTTAGACAAAGAACAAATATGAACACGCAAGAACAGTCATCAAAAAACTCATAAACTCTCATCAAAAAACACAAGCTATCACTGAAAATTACAGAAATGAAAATTAAAGGCTAAAAATGATAAAGCAATGTGGAGAGGATACCTGGATGACTGCGAAATAAGGGGGGAAGAAGATGAGAGTCGAAGAAACCTCCGAATACAGTAACAACAGAACTTTTGGAGAAGAGAGATATTACACAAGATGCTCAGGCGGGAAAATGAGAAGAAATGGGAAAAATAAAAAGGAAAGTGAGATTTAAAAACCCCAAACCCATATGCACGCGCCCCAAGGCCCATCATTGCCTTAGGGGCCTAAAAAATCAACCATCGTGGCACTTGCCCAACACGCTACCTACTGCAGTTCTTGACACTTGTCAAAAGAATATTGGCACACCATGAAGAAAGGTCTTGGAGCTGCATACCCCATAGTCACCTATTCACATAAGAAACTAAGGGCTAGGGGGTGATTGATATGTCCAAATTGTACTGGACAATCCAGAGATCTCAACCTCAGCCTTATGACAGCAGAGGTAATAGAAGTTTGAAGAACACCCATAAGCAACATCGTACTACTGAGGTCGGCTATAGCCGACGCCCCCATCACTATGGACCTCATCTTGGCTTGTAATAAGCTGAGATCATCTAGAACCTTAGAGCACAGTTCTTGTCAGGTCATCCATAGCTGACAACACTCTTACCACAACCTCGGTTGGTATTCTGCTGAGGTCAATAAGGACTCATGGGTTAACCTCCCTTTAACATCATCATCGGCCCCAGCCGATGTTGCAAGCGCCATATGAGGATCAGCTGCTCTGCAGGCTCGTCTCCAACTGTCAGTTCCAGCATCGGCCCTGGACGACATTACACATCTCTATCCTCGGCTAGTCATCCCAGCTAAGGTCATCATATAATTCCCAGCTAAAGTAGGGGTCATACCTCACCAACCTCGTACTCACTCAGGCTGAAGTTGGGACCAAGCAAAGACAGCCAAGCTTCTATGAATACATATATGACTTGAAGCACGTGGATAAATTTGTTATAACTGAATTATTCCCTCCACGTGAGGGAATATTTAGGTCATCATTACTTAGTTAAGGATTAGCAAGGTGTCATCCTTTCACTGGCTAAATCTCCATGCACATGCTCATTATATGCTTGGGGGGTACCTTACACCCCCCAAACACTATATATAGAGGTCATCCTCTAACTTTCAAAAGGATTCGAAATTAACAACCCTAGCTAAAACTTTGTCCAATTATACAGTAGAGAGAGAAAGCTTGAGAGATTGTATCCATAGATGTTAGTGCCTTATTCTGGTGACCTTACTTACTCACTTGCACAGTGGATGTAGGCCTAATTGGTTGAACCACTTATATATTAGTGTTTATCCTCTTCTCCCCATCTCCATCTCTTATATTCAGTATATACTTGAACTTCCATTGTTATCACTAATTTGAGCTTACAAACACCTTAAAGGGTGATGTTGTTTCCAGCATCATCAGGCGATGTACCAGCTGGCGGACCAGCCAATGAAGAGGAACCTCACAAAATTTGAGGAGAGACGCTCGATGCATGCTATCTAAGTCGCAGCACCTCCCTCCTCAGAGCTTCATTCTCTTATTGAATAACTTCTCCGACTTGATCGATCTCAGAGGCATCCAAAATCTTAGCTCTCAAAGCATTCACCTCCTCTTGAACGGAAGCACCAACCTCTTCCATCTCCTTAAGCCTATCCTTCAGTTTGGCAATAAGTTTCGAATGATCTTTAAATCTTTGGTTATTCGGCCTAAGGGACTTGCAAATCCTTACAAAATCTTGGCGAACTTGGTTATTAGTATTAGGACCAAGAATCCTTCCCAGTTGAGAAGTGGCAGGTATGTATTCATCAACATCAACCAGCTTCAACCATACGAGCATTAAAGAGCAAAGAATTCAGTATATAGAAAGGAAAAAGATTTCATTTCATTAAAGAAAACGTTCTGAGTACATCAATGAAATAAAGGAAATAACAACAAAAGAAAACATATAAAGAGTTCCCTAGAACAGGCTAGCAGACAACCTTAGTTTCCTCCGAGGTCATTGGTAGTTTTCCCTTGTCTGTAGCAACAGGAACACCTCCCTCAGATGGAGCGATTACTATCCCCTGGATAGAAGGAGCCAACAGGGACGGTCTGGGCAGCAGGAACACCTTCGTTAATAGCAGGAGTAGGTGCCTCATCCATAATAGGCTTAAGGCCTGGATCATGCTCATCAAACAGTGGTGAATCAATGTCCACCCCAGCATCCAGAAAAGCCTTGTTCCAACCCTTCTTGAAGTTCAGTCGACTGATGTAGCCTATCTGAACATCAGTATCCTCGTACGCAGTAGCCCACCCGACATTGTACGAGCTCTCCTTAATACTAGGTGCCTCGAATTCCACCTTCTACACCTTTTCTGCAAGCACCTTATTCTCCTCCACCACAGCCAACTTCCTTGTGCAGACCAGGTCGTAGGACTGCCTCAACTCTACAAGATCCCTGGTCGGTTCTTCCTTCACTTCATTAGCTTCAGTCAAGGTGAGGTCGGAAGACCTTTGTGCAGCATTGGCATTCTTTAAGCTGACCTCTAGCTCAATATTCTTCCTCGCCAGCTCATCACCTCTGCGATAGAGGACGACGAAATCGGTCACAAACTATAAAGAAGAGAAATGTTAGTAAAAGAAGTATGGAATAGAGTATTGCAAAAGTAAGGAAGAAAAAGATTTCTTACTAAGGCTAGCCTCTGACTCGCCTTTAAACCTAACTGGTCAGTCCCCATCGCCTTCTGACGATCAGTCGACAAAATTGCTCTTTCGAGCAGTGGAGGAGACAACTGAGGAGACAGGGAAATAGAATCCCCCTTAGGCAAAGCAGACACGGGCACAATAGCTTGCCCCACCTTTGTCCTTACCTCCTCTCTCCTCTTCTCCTCTTCCCTCTTTTTCCTCTCCTTCTCAGCTCTCTTTCTCTCCTCTACCTTCATTTTCTCCTCCTCCTTCTTTATCTCCATCTCCCTTAATAGAACCTCCTCCCTCTTTTTCTTCTCCTGCTCATGAGCAGCAGGCTGAGAACCTATGGCAGCATGCCCACTCCCATACTTCTACTTCTTTGACCGACGATAAAGAAGCACGTTATCATCATCATTATCATCTCGGATCAGTTTCTTCCTGGGAGAAGCCATGTCTTCCTCACTAGAACTACTTGATTCACTCAAAAACTCTTGAGCCTCTGAAACCTCTTTTAAAATGGAAGATTTTTCACCACCAGAGCTCTCCTCACTGGAATTAACTTCAGCACCGCCCCTGTTAGCACCGTCGCTCTCCTCACCAGAGTTGCTTTCCTCCTCGTCTAATTAGATGGTATCGGGGGCAACCTCTTCGGTGATGTCTAGCTCAGGAACGCTATCCAGAGGTCGCACAATAAAATTGGACCAACGTTCTTTTATTCCAGAAGAAATGCCGTTGATCGAGGGTGCTCACCGTCAGCCAAGAGCTCCCTAATTGTCTAAGCTTTGACCAACTCAGCGGCTAGGATCTCGCTAAGAGAAGGCTCCGAGTTCTTTGTCTTCGCTGAAAAGAAAGTGAGGAAAATATGATAAAAACATGCATGAACAGAGGATCAATGGGCAAAATAAAATCTATGCCTACCTATGAATTCCTCTCCATAAAAGGGAATCGCAAATCTACCAGGCCCCGACCCTTCATCATGGGGAGAAAATTGCTAATTTTTGGCGATAAACCCTTCATGCCAGTAGTCCTTATGGGAATGAGGTAGATTTACTACCAATACCCTATCAGGACTCCTGGCCTTGAGGTACAGAAAACCAGAGCTTGTTCGCGAAAAAGAATAACAGAAGCAGATTTCAGCAAGCCCAATATTGGTGCCATAGAGCTGATTTATTCTATGTACTCCATTAATAATTTTCCAGACATTGGGCGAGCACTGTGCAGGGACTATATTGAAGTAACCAAAAAAGTGCAAAAACAAATTACTTGGATGAAAAGTAAGACCCCCTTGGGACAATAAGAGAACATGAATCCAGTGACCATCCTCAACTTCTCTAACATTACGAGGGACAGGGGCACACTCGATGTCTACCCAATTTGGAATGTTATAAAACTTCCTAAATTCAGATATCAATCTATTGCCGATTTTCATCATTGAAAAGCAAAAACCCTAGTAGAAGACGTGAAGAAATTCCAACAGAAAAATCAAAAGAAGAAGTAATAAGAACTTACAAAGTAAAGACTTAGCTTGGGACATTGAAAAATCACAAGCAAGGACAATGAGAAGATGAGAAAGAAGCTAGAAATTGGAAAACGAGACCTAAAAATGAGAGAGGTACCACGAAAGCTTGGATAAAACTAGAGAGTGTGGAGAAATTTGAAACGACAACAGGAAAAGACCTCTCTAGAGATATTTTAAACCTTTCTAATCATAGTGCACAAGCAATGAGGTGGCCTGCCGCCTAAATCAGTTCAGAAAGGGCACTTCAATCTTGAAGAGTGTTGCACGATTTACAAAAATGCCATTATGACAAATCATTTAAAGTTATTGAGCCCAAATTGTGGCCCAACAGCTTTAGGGGCAATTGTGGGCACCTCGATTTGTCACTTGGGCCCAGACGAGTAGCCCAGTAAAGCATGGCCCAAAGTCTAGAGGCCTCACACCTCAAATAGTTCAGTTATGACCCAGTAAATTCCTAAAATCTCGTAAAGATATATCCTAGGGATCATGGACTGACGTGGGGGAGTCCAACACCCCCACTCCCCACAAATGAAGATGTATATAACAAACCCTCCGCCCGGGGCAAAGGGCATGCATTATTATTCCTGTAAAACACTCCCCGAAGTAAAGAGAAAGAATATTGAGAGAACCACCATGGACGTAGGCATTCTTGCTGAACCACGTAAATTTTGTGTTATGTTATTGTCATTCCTTACATTCTTTATTTGTTCTGGTGATTTTCCTTTCTTGTTATTTTGTGCTGAACTTAATTGTCACCACAGAACCCAACTTCAAACGACTTGCATTTTTCGTTTGAACCAACATCATCCTCGTTCAAACGAGATAGGGACCTAATTCGAACAACCCTCGTAATCATTTGAACCACAAAATTTCCTAAAATTTCCTATTTCCACCAAAATTCCAGGGGTTTCATATGATTACATTTACATGGGAAAATAATAAAATATTGGGTACGGGTATTATATTCTTCCTTCCTTGGGGAATTTTTCCCTCGAAATTATCAATCCATTAATTCAACAAACTCTAGAGATTATCAATCCTTACTCTAAGTCAGAGATATCTTTTAGGGATAGGTCATCAAAGTCCTTTATCACCAAAGTCGTTATGCGCCCTTTTAGAGGGGTTATCACCAAAGAACTCGACATGCAACATTATTTAACCCTCACCACCAAGCCAGCCATCAAAATTATATAACAGTTCTCTAAACTCCCCTTGCTCAATGATCACGCTCAACCAAGTCCTAAGGCTTCTCTGATAACATCCAAGCATGACAGTGCCTCTATTGGGACAACCCTCTCTAGTGATCGACACTCACCCACGAGAAAATGCTACAAAACTAACCCTCTATCCATCATTATAAATTTTTTCGATTCTTAAGATTATATATCTCGTATCTCCTTAAATTCTCCGGTCTTCCTAATCCAATAAGTTCACTTAATCTCAATACTAACCTCGCCTCACAAGTCCCTCACAGTGGATAGGGGAAGTATATGCCACTAAGTTTCAAACCATGCGTTCAATCAATACCATCCCATAGGACCCTTTCATGAACCTGAGGTCACTCTAGATGTACTACTAGGGAACACTAGCCTAGGAATTAAACCAATCAACCTACCATGGCAAACAACACTTAGTGTTATGTTTTCTCGTGTTCTAACACTATACAATGTACTTAAGTCATCATCCTACTCTTTACAACTAGAGCCACTAACTGCCATGCCATCCAATCATAAGGTCGCAAATTCTAAGGCGAATGGATACTATAAGCAAATCGTACGATCAAAAGCACAACCACCCATATACAAAACTTTATACAATAGTAATGATACCTCAGACAAGGGAGCACCCAATTATCGAGCTGCATGACCATGTCAGGTCCAACCACACTCTATTAGTCCAAATCGCACCGTACTATAACATGGTACAAATTCGGGCTACCACAATTGTGGGAACATAATCCTCAATCACCGGAACTGAAAGGTACACACAAGAATTGGAATGAATGAACAATCATTTCGGGAAAATTCCAACCGCACATAATGGACTTTAGTCTATGAAAAGTGAATCCATACCTCATACTTTGAAGCCTATAACCCCTCCCAAACATTCTCACTGAGTACTAACCTAGCCACACACCTGGCTTGAGTCACCAACCATGACGAATCAAATCACAAATTGTTCATCCTCACAAGATGAAAGTAACATACAAACCTTTTGTACTTTGGAAAGTCAAACACTGGACTTCCCTCCTTATGGATAAGGCTTCTTCCTTACATCCCTGACATACGCAAACCACTCCAGTTGGTGAATGCCTAATGCCCATGTCAATGCCGACCTTGTCCACCTCTCTAGTGACGTCTTGACCAACCTAATACACCTAGGTCATTGTCGACATCATCATACCATGTTCATATCTCAAATTCTCCTTATGAAGTACCACGTCAAGTGAAACACTCACCTCATAGTAACCTTTACCTACGCGAGGTCATCCTAGATCGTAATTTCAAGTTTTTTTAGTTAAATTTATGTGATAGCCACACTGATCACCATTAGCACTCTAAGGGTAGTAGGTACCATATCGGACTATATCTCATAATTCGTACGGGTTTGGAAAGACATGCCAAGAACCAGTCCCTTCCTTACTAAATATATATTAAATTATGTCGTCTATGCATGCTGATACCCTAATCATGCTTCGATATCCTTCTTGGGTGCCATTTTCAAATCTCTAACATGACATCATCAATCTAAGTCCCAAATGCATTTCCTATCACTCCTCAAAATCAAGTATTACACTGCCTACACTAATCATCTCATGACACCTGGGCATCACGCCAAATCAGGACACGTACTTCTAATTTCTTTTATAAAGTTATATCACCCATTTGTCCCTATAGGACTGATAATAACTGGCACGTACACTATTTGACTCCTTTAAACTTTGACCAATAACTTGAGATCATCCCATGACTCTTAACATTACTACCATTGGAACACTAACACTCCATGATACCAAATTTGATTCATTCCCTAAGGATGCCAAGCATACACCACACAAAAGTCATCTAAACCCAATAAGATCTCATCACCTATGACTCTCTTACCATAGATATGCTCTCCAAAATTCTCAACATCCACGTTGTGACCTTCAAGCATTCGCAAGGACACTAGTCTACAAGCCTTAACACCTGGCGTACTTTAACATTTTAACACCTCAAGTCATTACCCTTTAACCGAGATACCGACATAGGTCTAAGTTATGACACTCTCCTAGAGATCCCATAAGGATTCGAAAACCTTCTTCCAAATGAATGGCATCCTAAACTACGCATCAAATCTCGAACTAACACTACTAAGGATTCTGGTAGGATACATGACGTCATTTACAACCTATAGGCTTCTAGGTCTACATCACCGACATCACTAGGGATCTTATTCCTCAAGTTTGCACCATATTTTCTAGACCCTGTCATAGAAGACTATCTGAAGTTCACTCCTAAGTCACTTTAACCATCATTATTGCATACATAACATACTTCCCCCAACTTCCCCATAGCCTTCATCATATCTTACGAGACACAGTTTTAAATCGATAATTACCAAGGCTCTTGATTACAATGATAGTGTCCTATTGACTCAGGCGGAGCGTATATCCTCAAGTAATAATTGACACAGTTTTACATGCCCACCGAGTTATCAAATGCCTATGACGTGACACTACCCCGAGGATCGATGTTTGCCTAATCACATCATCATCACTAACTACCTAAAATTACATAACTAGGGAACTTAATGCATTCTTATCACAATCAACACAGCTTAGTCATGACACTCTAGTCACCCAGTCTCTAATGTTTACTTTACGTAATCCATGTCCCCAACTTGATGGGTGTCATTTACCATTATTAACATCTCTATAGACCTCTTATATCATCAAGGGTTGACACAAAATCACCTCACATTAAAAACTGCGGTCTTGCCATTATTAGTTCGCAAAGACACTCACAAATTACTAGCATATCTAAATCAAAAATGAGGAAACGATTAATGACAACTAACTTGGTCGTATGCCACTTGGAAATGAATTACTTGTCATGCTAATCTCTTTGACTCTACTATCGAGAACACAAACACAAATCGTTATCGATGTAGCCTAACCGATCCAAAACTAACATCGACGTCGAAAGATCCACAACCGACATCACCACATCATTCCGAAAGGAACTTTGAACCTAGATCTCGGATACAACTTGTAATACCCTCAAAGTACAGAGCCGCATCCAACCTATACTCTTTAATGTTTCACCACATTAATTTGGTCTAACCTGAGCGTAAGGTGTGAAGTACAATGAAATAACTAACATAATGTTATTAGTTAAGTTTTATTTAATTAATGTTTCACTTGTTTAGCATGCGATCCAACTTAAATCAACTACGTGAGGGACCCTGGGAAGCATCCCCAAAATCTAAGCATACATAGCTACTAACGTAAATAAAAAAGTATACTTACCTTACAACTCCCTCAAAGTACAGAGCCGCATCCAACCTATCGTAATAAAGATGAGGGAATGAGTTGAATGCCCAGTAGAAAAATACAATGATGCAATATAGAATCGAAGGGTAGAAAGGAGACTATAACACGTTATATCTACGTGCACATACAAATACCTTATATATATATATATATATATATATATATATATATATATATATATATATATATATATATATATATATATATATATATATATATATATACTTTAAAGCATGAAACCATTTTGATCCTAAAAACATTACTATCCCAATTAATTCACCTTAATCTTGCCAAAGAACTCCTTTCTACTTAACTTGACATTTATTTCTTGATTTAACACACCCGGTTAAACACTTTACACAATACTCTTTATTTAAGAAAAATCATTTCTTTAAAGAAATTTTTTATTACTCATGACAAATTTACCTTCGTATTTTCATTAAAATAACCTTTCAACACATGCAAACACTGTGTTAGAAAATACTTATTTTGCTTTGAAAAGCTTTTACAAAAACACTTTTATGTTATTTAAGGGTTAAACCTCTTTAGGTTGCTTTACCACCCATTTAGTCTCTTCACTTTACCATTCCTTTACTTCATGGACATTAATTAATTTTCACATATCTTGTCAACTTTATCCTTTACTGGAACATTTATTAGTTCATTCAAGTTAGGTTATTTTTTCACATATTCACCACACAACCCATGTCATGACATGTTCCATTTTCATTACCTTTTTCTCATAATCTTCCAATATCCGCATACTTTAATGGCCTTCACATCACTGGCTATGCTACTATATGCTCTAGCTAGTGATTTTCGATCTTGCACTCCGGACTCCGGGCCCTCTTTAATTATCCAGGTGTAATTCGAGTCCATATTAATGTATTTTAACATTTTACAAATGTCTACATTATTCAACCTTTTGTTTTATCGGCCGAAGCTAAAACCCCGAGTTTCATCCCAACACATGTTAAACTTTAAAATAATAATTGATGCCCTTTATACCGTTACATTGATTTTATCCCAAAATCAAGTTCATTTATGACCATTGTGTGTAACACCCTTTCCAACATTTATATTTCATAAAAATGTTCCGCTTTATGTAAAATTACCATTTTGCCCATTTTATTTTCAAACTTGTCATTTTCTCCATTTTCACAAGTCTTATTTCTCAAAAGATTACTAAGTTATCCATACTAACTTCTTAAGTATTTTCAACTCATTAACACTTACTTAATACTTTGGAGTAGCATTTTTCTCAAGATGGAAACATCTTCATTTCATTACTTTCTTTCTCCAAGAAATCATTGGACATCTAAAGATTACTTTATAATAAAAACACCATTTTCCTTCACTAATATATGTAGTCTTAAAACCATACACTTTTCACCTTTCCAACACCTTTTACACACAATTTAAGGGCTAAAATTTTTAATTTATTTATTTCATGTTTAAACCCAATAAAACCTTCATTAAACTTGTTTATATACTCATCATCAAAATACTAAAAGGTTTTATGCATGAGAAGAAGGATTTTAAGTCCATTGTTTAAATGGATCTAACACATGGTTTATTATAGAAATTTCACAATAATGTCATAAACATGATCTTTAAACAAAAGACATTTTATTTCTTCAAAATTGAATATATGTCCATTTATATAAAAATACCAATTATTCATAAGAAAACTTTAAGACATTTGTTCATAAAATATCTTTAACACGATAAACATTCCTTCAACATTTTAATTTTATAAATATATTTAAACACAACGTTTTCTTAAAATATATCATTTTTCTTAAAACCATTGAAACCTTTTTGCAAAACCATTTTTCACAAATCATAAGAAATATCATTCTTAACTCATAAATGCATCCTACTCTTAGAAACTCTAACTACAAGACCAATATTATGGAAAATAGAGATTTTAAACTCTAAAGAATAGAGTTTTCCCACCTCAAATGAAGCTTCAACAATGGTTGATGAAGTGTAGATAAAGATGGCGATCTCCCACCTCATAAAGTGGCCTTAAAGAGGTTTCCTAGATCCACAAAGATTGCCTCGATGAAATCTTCACTAAAAACCCCTTCAAGATCCATGATTTCTTCCGCCTTCCTATTTAAGAATCCCCAACAATAACTCCAAATTTCATAGCTTTGCTCAACAATGGTGGAAATGGGTGTATAAGGCTTGTATATGGTGTAATACTTGTAAAACGTGGTGGGATAAAGTGGAGGGATGGTGGTGTAGTGTGGTTTATGATGGTTGGTGGAGAAGAAGCTCTCAAGATCTAGAGAGAGAGAAAAGAATCTAAATTGGCTATCCCACATGAGTTAAACACGCATTATATACTTCCAAAACTCTTACCCAAAATTCCTAAGAAGCCATCCTCGAGTTTGATCTATTACCCTGAGAACATGAAACGTGTCTTCATCCAACGGTCCACAGTTTGACAAGACTTTTTAGGCTGCAGAAATTAATTTATTAGCAGGCCATTCGAATGAGAATGGAACCTCGTTCGATCAACCTTTAAATGACTTTCTAACGATATTATAAGCCTAATAATTGGACATATCATTATATATTCGTTGGAACCCAACTTCGAATGATTTGCATTTTTTGTTGGAACCAACATCATCCTCGTTCGAACAAGATAGGAAGCTCATTCGAACGACGCTCGTAATCATTTAAATCATATAATTTCCAAAAATTTCCAATTTCTCCAATAGCATCCAACAATTGTCATCAAGGCCAAATGGATAATTGAATAAAAAGCCCATATATTAACGATCCAAATCCCAAAGGTTTTATATGATTACAATTTACACGAGAAAAATAATTAAATATTGGTTGAGGATATTATATAAATTCAAACCACCCATAATAACAAATTGTATCAGATCCAAGTGCTTAGTGATTTTAAATTTTTGAGGCAACACGAATAGAACAACAAAAGAGAATTGAAGTTTTAGGGTCCTTTGATGGCGCTTACTTTGGTGGCATGTCGCGAATGTCATGAAAAAAACATAAACAACGATGTAGAGAGATAAAGTCACAACTCTACCCCGTTGCCCAAACTGCCCACTACATATGGTCAGATTCGATTTATGTTTTTTACCATGGATAGACTAGATTAGATAGGGTAAGCAAATTTTATTTTCTTTATAACTATAGATTTTTATATAATGAATAGTAAACTATTTATGGGAGATAATCAATATTAAACATGTATATCCACAGTTCGTGTTAGACATATATATATTTGTATTGATTCATGTCGGCTAGGTATATAGGTTTCGGATTACTCTATATAGAGGGAGTTTACAAGTGAGTGGTTTGAGTAGTGTTAACGACAAATATATATAGGGAATTGAAATTTTTAATGATGTATATATTTACCAACCAGTGTAAATATGGGTATACATGTTAGTGCCATATTTTATGGAATAATGTCGTACACATAGGTAGTGTCATCTATTGATTATTGTGAATGACGATGTGCACGTATAATAAAATATGTGTGGTTATATGGGATAAATACTCTTTTAAATATTTTGAAAATTTAAGTTGTATAATAGAAATATTTTTTGATAAACTCTATAAAGAATATTTAATTTTGAACATTATCTTTCGATTATTAAAAGTAGTTTTCTTTTTGTATGTTTAATAAGAAAAATGATATAAACACAAGTAATTGGTCAGAGGCAATAAGTAAACCCGAATAGTAAACTATTAGTATCACATCCACGAGAAAAGATGTAATGTAATGTTATATTTAAATTCATTTATAATAACCCCAATTTATTCCCATATTTAATTGATAAATGACTGAGAACAATCTTTATTTTCTTAATAATTCGATGTATATATGTATTATACAAAGGTTTACCATAGACCAACAAACATTTAAGGGTTATTTTTCAAATTCATAATTTCATTTCTATATAATGTTAAAAGAAACTACAAACATGCCTCAAATTGGAATTTTAATTTTAATTTTGATTTTGATTTTTGACCCGACATGACCCGACACACAATTATTAGTTAATAGGTGAATTCTTAATAGTTTCGGGGTATATCAGTGTCAACTCAATAAGACTTATTAATTATGGGGTAATTTAGTATTTCTTCATTTGTCTTCGTCGAATTAAGAAATATTTTATATAATGGGATGGCTTAATCTTGAATCTTGATGAATTGTAAGGTGAATGCGTTTGGTGCTAACCCATTTTACTCTTTAATGAGCAATAAGACCCCTTAAAATTCATTAATTTAAGTAAATAAGATATATTGTTAATGAATAATAATTAAGAAATGTAAATAAATAAATAAATATCATATTTAGTAATGTTATTGAATGAAAGTGTGCAATCAGGGTTGTTAATCAGTTAAGCTATTAACCCGTATATGATTAAAAATATTTCATTATCTTAATGAACAACAACGGATGAACACAATAGGTCCGTTTAGATAATGAATGGTGTATGGGTATGATATTTGGCATTGAATTGTATGATTTTAACGAACTGTATATAAAAGTAGATCATGAGAGTCATGTGTTATTTAAACTGGTGTGTGTTTATATTTGTTATCAAAAAAAAAATATGATGTTAAGTTAGCTAAAATTGTTATTATATTTTCTTTCTATTTTTTTATTACAAATCGTATGTGCATCACGCGGACTGAAAATTAATCTTTTATGTACTCTAAAATTCTTTGCACAGCATTAAGTTTGCCTTAATCTGAGTCTATCCATGTGGCAGCCTTAATACTGCTACTCATCTCCTCTCATTTTTTAACTGTAGTTTCCCCTCTTCTCTCTCATCTTAAATACCCAAACCAAAACGACTCCACCCCCCCCCCCCCCACCTTTAATTCATTTCTCATGGACATTAATTTTTCTAACCTTTCTTGATTAACCAAATGAAAACGATTTATCTCTTACCCAAGGAAATCAACTGTCAACTTTTACCCAAGGAAATTAACGGACGATCAATTGGGTTTGGATATATAATAAGAATTTTTCACTCAAAATGTAACCTAAATAGACTTTGGATTCTAAGGAGATATGGCTTGGTTTTAATTTAAGGGGGTCATCTTAACTTGACATGGTATTGTTTGCCTTTATTTTTCCAAACAAGTAAGCTTTGCAGTTTATGGTGTAAGGTCATTGGTGGAGATGAAGTGGAAAGATAGGAGAGATGACAAATAAGTTTATGTTGGAGCATGAGTTCGGTGGAAAAACTAATTGACCATGGCAACGCTGTAAGTTCGTGCTGAATTTGAGGATCTTTCGGCAACCATAGGTGAAACGAATTGACCGCACCATTGTGCTAGCAGAGCGACAACGTCTCTGCTAGCCACCACACCACCGTGTTAGAGTTATTAGACAACATTTATCACTCAAATTGGCTTCTTATCTATCTGCATTTCATTCAATATCATGTGTAATTATGATTTTTAATGTGTTTGCTTAGAATAAAAATCGACATAAGACGCATTATAATTTAAACACCAACATTATACAACATGATTATTATTTATTGTAATACACTAAACGACACGAACATGATTTATCATTTTATATTCGGGTCAAGTTCTTTTTATTTTAGTCATGAACGTGTCATTTCCAAATTAAACTCGGGAGAATAGTACTCTCTCTCTCTCTCTCTAAACAACCCTAATTAGGGCTACATGGTTCCCTCCATGCACGTCAATCCTAAAGTGAACAAGCCTTCTGAGCCCCAAAATCCCTGGAATAAGTCATTCACTAGTGTAGTTAAAAGTGACTACAATTGAGGATGGCATTACCTTGATCACTATCTCCTCTTACAAAGGTGAACCGGATATAAAATTCTACCAATAAGATATCAAGAAGCTATCATAACCTTTCAGACGCTCCATCATTGGCAAGTTTTCACATGGTAGTCCAGCCATTGAAATCATTCACAAGACTATTACCTCCATGAATCTCAAATTAGCCTAGAATGTGGGACTAATTGATCAAAAACATATATTATTTCGGTTGTTCAACGAAGAAGATTTTTCTAGACTATGAATGAGGAATATTTTGTAATACCCTGTAATTTTATTGATTTTTATTTATTGAATTAATTAAATTAAATGAGAATTAATTGGAAATTAATCCAGATTTAAATACTAGCGAGATGTGAGTTGGTATTTGATTATGATGATAATATTAAATATTATTGAGTATATATGGTAATATATGAGTATTGAAAGTATTAAAATTGTCGAGAATCATAAATACGACAATTTGGAAAATTAAGTTGAGACGCGCGTGTCAGTCGCGTCAGGATTCAATTTAATTAGATTAAAAAATAAATTATAATTTAATCATCCGTATGGTCATTTTGAGTGCGCCAACGTGTCCAGAGGGGTCGAAATAGTCAGAAAACACTTGTCGGGAGTTTAGTTTGGGTCTCGGTGCATTTTTAGGCCAAATCGCCAACCCGGGAGGGTATTTTGGTCATTTTAAAAATTAAGGAATTAAGACCCACGAATTTTAGCTTTTATTTATTTATTATTGGAAAGGCCATTAGGGCCATTATCAGATAAAAAGAAAGAGTGGGCTACGTGAGTTAGAGGGGAAGTTGCAGGAGGTTTCCAAAACCTAACCACGACCACCAAATCTTGACGGAATTATGATCGGAAAGAAGGAAAGAACTAGCCCCTGCACACCATCAATGATTCTGAACATCAAACTTAAGGCAAGTGATTTGATTTCCTTAGTTTCAGCGAATATTTCCTCCATGATTAGTATAGAAATTAATATTTGCCTTGAAAGATGATGAAAACCCAATGAAATTGATGGAGATCTCTAAACCTTGGTTAGGAATTGCATGTAGATTTGTTCTAGACGAATTCAGTACCCAAAACATAACCTTTGATGAATTAAAAATGGATTAAAGAGGAGAATTATCATTGTTCTTGAAGAAAATAGAAAACTAAGGTTATTATTGAAGTTTTGATCCATATAAGGCCAATTGTTGATGATTTAAGGGTTTTGGAATGTTAAAAACAATTTATTTTGGTTGTATAATGATCCTATAACCTTAGATTAGAGTTTCGTACCTTGTAATGGAGTTTTGGGACAAATCTGAGACTGAAAAACGAAGCAGTGCGTAGCCCATCTGGTGCGATCGATCGATCTACATTCATAGGTTGATCGATCGACCACCATCGATCGATCGACCTTCCCAGAATCGGTTATATTTCTTCCTTTGTTGAATTTTAACAATTTTGACCCTAGAGAATTATTGGTGGGGACTTTGTGAACACTCTTAGATTTAAGGAAGACCAGTAGGCATGTTTGTGAGACCCGGATTATGATTAGAATTCAATTTGGGAGTTATATTAAACCTAATAAGGCTCGACGTGTGAGATACTATTAGAGACTGAAATTAAATGATTAACTTCTATATAGTTTGATAATATAAGGTAAGTGGCAAAAGTGAGGACCTTAAGAATAGTGGATTTAGATGTGGGGATAATACACTACATCAAAATGACAAAATTATCACCTTTCAGCCGGCCACCCTTGTCAAGGTCATTGACCGTGACAAAAAACACGCGTTTTGTGTCACGGTCATTGACCTTGACATGACTGTGATAAATAATTGTCACGGTTATTGACCGTGACAAGTCCGTGACAAATTTACTTGTCACGGTCAATGATCGTGACAATTCTTTAAATAATTGTCATGGTCAAGGACCTTTACACGACTGTGACAACTTCTACAGCAAAAACCCTTTCCCCTTCTCCCCCCCCCCCCCCCCCCGTCGTTCCCTCCTTTTTCCAACTATTTCTCTCTCTCTCTTCCATTTATATATATGTTTGTGTGTATATATATGTGTGTGTGTGTGTGTGTGTGCGCGCGCGTGTGTGGGGGGTGGGGTAGGGTGGGGGTAGGGGGTGGGGCAAGGGGGCTGTTGTGTGTGTGTGTGTATATGTCTGGTGGGTGGGGGTGGGGCAGGGTGGGGGCTATTGTGTGTGTGTGTGTGTGTGTGTATATGGTGGGTGGGGGTGGGGGTGGGGAGGGGGGCTGTTGTGTATGTGTGTATATGTGTGGTTGGTGGGGGGTGGGGCAGGGTGGGGGCAGTTGTGTGTGTGTGTGTGGTGGGTGGGGGGTGGGGGTGGGGGTAAGGCAAGGTACCATTGTAATTCTCTTAATATCGTGTTTTGATGATTCTATGAGATAATATATATTGTTTCATGGTTAACTCATTGTAGACAAAAACATTCACATAGTAAGATTAAATTGAATCCATCCATAGATTCTATAATTACATTCACTAAAATATAATTAATAAAATAAACAATTTTAGATGAAAGTAAATTAATAATTAGTGCTCATTTCATATGAAAGTAGGATTGCCCCTCAGTGTAAATTAGTAAATTAATAATTGTGTACGTTAATTTTTAGTTTAATTGATGAAATGAATTAATTGAGTAGATGAATTAGAAGGAGTACGTGATACACATTTGTTGTTGACATTATTGTTGGATTATTTTGTTTAGTAAATGTTTGGTTGGTTAGTTTTAAAAGTGGCATGACCACTGGATTATTGTCCATATGGGTGTGGGATTTTTCAACTTTTTTTTTAAAATTACTTTGTATATCGAACAATATATATATAGTATGATAATTAAATGAAACATACTTGAAATTAAATATAGTGCGCATAGATACTAGCCTTCTAGTTCTTATGCGTACGAACTGAGATAAGAAAGGCATGGTCTCGGAGGCCAATTTTATTTTACTTGCCTTATTGGAAGAATAACCCGGTGCGCCATGTATTGGATGTGATGCATGCAGAGAAGAACTTCGCTGAACATATTGTGGGTATTTGCCTTGGGGGAGTCATTCGAAGGATGGAGAAAATGCACGAAAAGACCTTAAATATTCAAAACTTAAGCCACAACTATGGTTGAAAGAAGATAGTAGGGGAGGGACAATATTTCCCCTTGGTGCGTTTACTTTGACGAGTGGGGAAAGGAAGGTGCTTCTAGACACAATATATAATTTCAAGGGCCATCTACTTTTTCGTCCAACTTACAAAGGATTGTGAATTATTCTACTCATGATTTACATAAGTGTAAGTCCCACGATTGGCATGTGATCATGCAATTGGTTCCTCTATTGTTTAAGCAATGTTTCTCCAAGCACAAGGATTTGCGTAGGTATATTATGAAAATTATTATTACCTTCTCCCTCTTGTGTGAGAAGGTAGTGAATCGAGAACACATAGTGGCTGCAAAATTGGCTGTGATCGAAGCGATTTGTGTATTGGATAAGTACTTCCCCCAGCATTCTTTGACATAAGTGTTCACTTGTTGGTACACCTATGTGAAGAGGTACTTCTTTGCGGTCCAGTTAGATATTGGTGGATGTATCCGTTTGAAATATTGATGAAAGTTTTTAAAGATTACGTCAAGAATACGCGATACATTGCAGGATCAATTGCATAGGAATACATCACCGTGGAGTCATCAATATATACTCAGGAATATATGCCTGACTCAACCAGCGTTGATGACACTGATGAATTCATCGATGATGGTGGTCATGTGATGGGAAAACGAGTGAAATTAACGAGTTTGCAACATAAGCAAGTAGCTCGTTATCTATTTGACACACATAAAGATGTCGAAGAATGGAAAAAGTAAGTTTTGATTATTATAATGTTTAACATTATTTTAGATTATTTTATTCATGATTAATTTTGTAATATGCAGAAAATATGAAGCCTGTGAGAACAATAAAAGACAAAAACAATGGTACAATCAGACAGCGAATTTAGGTTGTGGTTGACACAAGAGGTAATTATAATGAAAATAGTCGTTATATAACGTTACGTTACACTCAAATTTTACCACTAATATAATTAATTTATCTATATTCTCAGCTCCTAAAGACAGGTGATGCGACATCAAGGCTTGCTCGTCTAGCCACTGGACCCTTGTTCATGGTACAAGAGTACAAAAAGTATCGATTGAATGGTTACATTTTCGGCGCTAAAGTGTACGAGAAAAGTACAAATGTACAGAACTCGGGAATTTCATACAAGGCTCTTACTATCTTTCGAGCGAGCGCAAAAGATAAAAACCTCGTTGAAGCTGAAATGACTTACTATGGTGTAATCCAAAATATATTTAAATTGAATTATATAAGCTTCAAAGAGGTTGTATTTTACTGTGACTGGGTAAGAGTTGAGCATAAAAATGCTTGTAAAGTTGATCCTGTCACCAATTTGATCATGGTTGACTTGTCCAAGTTGAAGAGCAACGACCACGTGAGCGATGAGCCATTTGTTTGTACATTTCAAAAGGTTAAGAAAGTGTTTTATTCAGAGTATCAACAACGAGCCGTGGTCAATTGTCCAACACGCTCCAAGGCGTCTAAATAGTAGTGTGGATGACTTGGCTGCTCCTACCGAATATCAATCCATTTTTTATGATAACCCGAATTTGAAACAATTTTTCAATTTGTAATAAATATTTCAATTTGTACCAAAACATCCATTTTTAATGCTTTTAATTGATTTGCACTTTATCATTTTCACTCTTGTGTAGTGTGCGTGTGTGGAGAGGAGATTAATACATAAATATTCCAACTACATCTAAGTTTTGTTTATACTAATCCATGAATATACGCTTCTTACCTTTAATAGGTGATTAGTACATAGTTATTTGGGGTGTCCTATTTGTGGAGAGGAGACTGAATCTCTTCGTCTATCCGAACACTAAGAAATGCCATAATCCTATGGAGTTATGCTCTGCAAATTCCTCCCAACCGTTATGTAGCCAAACATCACCAGTTGAAGTTGTCAATTCCACTTTCCATACCCCACCACTTGGAACCTCTAGCAAAACATGGGAGACCATTGGAAGGTGGAATTGAGAACTTCAACTGCTGATTTTTGGCTACACAACGGTTGGAAGGAATTTGCAGAGCATAACTCCATAGGATTATGGTATTTCTTAGTGTTCAGATATGAAGGGAATTATATTTGACACGATTGCCCTGGGTACATTAGTTGGAAGGAGATGCCATATGAGCTCAAGTTAGCTGTTTGGGTGATACTACAGGTAATATATTTTTATTTATATGTCAATTTCGATTTCGATTTCAATTTCAATTTCGATTTATATTTATCTATATTTGCGGGGCGAATACTAATTTTACTTTATTTTATTTCAGGGGACAGGGAGTGGCCCGGAGGGTAGGCCACATATGCTCGATACTTATGTGTCTATTCAGACGAGAAAGGAAGGATAAGGAGGTGTCCCCGAGCGTCACGGTACAAAATCTCTTTTTCGGCTAAATAGTTTGTAGATTTGAGATAATTGATGGTGATATTGTTTCTTTTTAAATAGTCTCTATTTTGAATGTATATTTGCGTTATCTATAGTTTATTTGGATATATGATGTTTGAATAGGTACAACGTTGATATAACAGCTACAAATATACTGTTGGGCAGTGGCAGTGGCCATACTGCCCAGCAGATTTTTTTTAAATTCTGTCCAGAATTGTCACGGTCATTGGCCGTGACAAGACCGTGACAAATTTTTCCACGGTCAATGACTGTGACAATTTTTTTAAAGGGGACAAGACTTTGTCACGGTTATTAATCGTGACTAAACATCTCATGGTCCTGGACCATGACACGACCGTGGCAATTCTTACGACCTTATCACGGTCGATGACCGTGATATATCCGTGACAAAAAAAGTTATCTCGCCCCGAATTGTCACGATCATTAACCTTGACAAGTCTAACTTGTCAAGGTCAATGACCGTGACAATTCGGCATATTTGGTGTAGTGATAGGAGACTTGGTAACCTTTTTAGGTTAGGTTTTAAGTACTTGAAACTACGACGTGAGATGTGTCGGCGGTTTAAATTATATATTATCCGAAAACTTAAAAATGTACAAATTGAAATAACGGTATAGGGATGTAGAATATACCTTTATTAATAATATAAGATATCTAAGTTGTGTGAATGCTTAGTATATGGACTTATATGTGTATAACATACCTACCATACTTGCTATCACGGGAGGTCGACTTTCGAACTGGGCCATCTAATCTTTGTGTGCCTACGGGGGGATTTAAATTGGTACCTTAAGGACATAGGGTTGTGTATGACTTATTTGTGAGTTAATAAGTCAACTGACCATGGGAGCGTAGGTATGTGCGTGACCCATGGGTATGTGAACTATGTTCGCCTCCATTATGTGTGATTTCACTTATTGAGACGGTTCCTGAGAGATTCAGAACACGTGGTCCTTATATACGTGATGTACCGATATTCGATAGCAAAGTATGTGTGCACCACAGCTTAGCCTAGGGGTGCCCTATTTGTATATTTATGTTGGGATTAATATACCGGTAATTGCCATAGACTCTTTATTAAAGTGTAAATGTGTATTCTTGAGACATTTTTAGTAAAGATAAAAATGAGAATTTCCTACAGTAAATATTATAATTAATGAATGAGAAATAAAAGGAATACATGCACAGATTATATTAGAATGTCTTGAATAGACCCTTATATTATAAAGTGAAGTCAAGTTGTGATTTAGACTAGTTAATTAGCGGCATGACTAGGATGGGTTACGGATACGTTAGGAGTGCGCAATAGTTGAGAGGTGAGGAACTCATGTGAGTGCACGTAACTAATATGTATTTAATATTCACTGTTTAATGTTATTAAACACTTGTAATATTTTAAAATATTTTCACATCAGGCTCTGACCCGTTTGCTTTTAAATCTATTTTTCTTGTAAAAACCTTTTAGGTGTCCAGCCACAGGGACGCCAAGCTTAGGAGTTACATTCCACTGACGTGATGTAGCTGTTGTGGAAGTTACAGGGCCTTGATGATAGACGCCTCCACATTCTATATTGATTCCATTTCATACTTATTCAGTTGTTAGGGCATGTCACCCCATTTCTTTTAGAGACAGTTTTACCATACTCAGTTTCCTTTCAGTTTTGAAGTTAAATTCATTTATTATTCAGACGTTGTATTTGGTTTTATTCAGTGTTTGGGACTATTCTGAGGACTGTTACTCCAAACTTATTTATTACTCCATTTATATTCTGTTGTGACTGTGATATAATTGTGTTATCATTAGTTGATAAATATTCGATGGATTGCATGTTAATTTAATTTAATAAAATTTGACAACTCACTTTTTAAATATTAGGTGGCTAGTAATTGTTTAAAAATGTTTTTGACAATGATGCTATGAACTGAACCAACTTGACATTTTGTATTAATTTGAATAAAGGAGTATCTACCCGGTATTTAATTAGTCGGGGTGTCACAGGTGGTATCAGAGCAGGAGGTTCTAGTGTCCTTAGGATCTATACGACTTGTTATGTTTTCGCGTAGCGTCCTTTGATATAGAGCCCTATATTTTAGGATTGTTGTACTCATTTGTGTATTTTACGGTCTTTAGCTATTTTGAGATATTAACTGTGGACTTATAAGACTTATCTCTCATTTCAGATGCCTCCACGACGTGCACAGAAAGTTCTCAGGGGGTGGTCAGCCCTAACCACAGCCTGCACCAGTTCAGGGTACTATGAACGCTGCAGAAGTTACCGCCATTGTAGCCCAGGTGGTAAATGTCGCGTTAGCAGTTGTGCAGCAGGAGCCACCTCAGGCACCTGTGATTTCCCCAGTTCAGGCTCATACATTCCCATCTGCTTAAGAACAGGTCCGAGATGCCTTTCAGAAGGCACACTTTCGGAGTTTGCAGGTAGCTCCGACGTCGTTGTGTCCAGTCAGTGGAAGAAGGACATCCAAAGACACTTGAGGATGTACGAGTGTACGGATGTACAGACGCAGATACTGGCTACTTTTAAGCTAGTAGGAGCAGCGCTGCAGTGGTGGGAGTCTATTACCATCGTGGAGAAGAGAGATGTTCTTACCATTCAAGAGTTCTGGGTGCGGTTTGACCGAAAGTATTTTCCCTCAGCAGTTCATACCGAGATGAGGAGTAAGTTGATGAACCTCAAGCAGGAGGGGAAGATAGTGGCTGAGTATGAGGCCGAGTTCACAAGTCTTCTGAACATTTTTCCCAATGAGATTCCGACTGAAGAGAAGAAGATCCAGAAGTTCATGGATGGGTTGACATGGAGGATTCGTCAGCATTTGCTAGGAAATCTCTCGTTGGACACTTATTCTGATGTGGTTAACGCGGAATTACTTCATTACCAGGACCACCACTTCCACTTGTCAGAGGGTAAGCGAGCAGGAGAGTCCATCCATCAGGACAGGATAGGGGAAACGGTGCCAGCGGGGCACAATCAGCTCAGGGTCAGCACAGGTAGGGTGATCAGAGTTCCAAGTAGGGGGATTCTAAGAGGTTTAGATCTGGAGGTTTCAGAAATGGTTAGGGAGGTTTTTGGCATGGCCAGTAGGGTCAGCACGGCCATCAGGGCCAGCACAACCAATAGCAGCAGTTTCAACAGGGCCAGCAGGGTCAGGGTAGGAATGGTAACGGCCACCAGGGTCGTGGGCAGCAGGGTCAGAGAGGGGGAAACTTTGCGGGGAAATATTTTATTTATGGCAAGATTGGCCACAAATGTCAGGAGTGTCCTGAAAGGGGCAGGGCCCCACATCAGCAGCAGCAGGGTGCTCGACACGAGCCCAGAGACCTATGTTTCCCGCCGCCCTCCCTGCACCACCGCAGATGCCAGCTTTACCATCCATCCCAGTAGTCCCAGTCTAGCAGGGACAACTTCAGTACGAGAGAGTTTATCAGCTCTAGCAGGCCGTAGTTCCACAGGATCCACCCTCCATTGAGGGTATGTTTTCTATTCAGGGGACTATGGGGTGTATTTTGTTTGACACGGGAGCCACACATTGTTTCATTACCACGAGATTTGCACGCACTATGGGGTTGTTACATATTGTGGAAAGAACTGTTACTTGCATAGATTCACCATTGAGTAGGGGTTCTTTGAATTCCCTTGTATGTAGAGGTGTGGGGGTAGATATCGAGAGGTTTACTTTACCTGCTGATATGTTAGTGTTAGATATGACGGCGTATGATGCGATTATCGGTATGGATTGGCTAGTTTCGTATCGAGCCATGATTGATTGCTTCAGTAGGAGTATTATTTTTTCCATACCCGGGAAGGAGATGTTCCTAGTGGCGATGCCTCGCCCTCAGGGAGGATCGTCCACTCACTTGTACTGTATAGAGGAGGAGACCTCTAAGGAAGTGGTAATACCACTCGATTCGATTCCAGTTATTAGAGAGTTCGCTGATGTATTCCAGGATGTTTTGGGATTACCTCCTAGTAGAGAGATAGACTTTGTTATCGATCTGACATCGGGTACTCAGCCTATAGCCCTCGCACCATACCGTATGGCTCCAGCGGAGATGAGGGAGCTACGGGATCAAATAGAGCAGCTGTTGGGTCAGGAGTTTATCTGTATGAGTACATCGCCTTGGGGTCCCCCTGTGTTGTTCGTGAATAAGAGAGATGGATCTTTGAGGTTACGTATAGATTACCAGGAGTTGAATAAAGTCATGATATGGAACAAGTATCTGTTGCCCCGAATCGATGACTTATTCGACCAATTACGGCGAGCGGCCTTCTTCTCAAAGATTGACTTGTGATTGGGATACCATCAGTTGCGTATCAGGGAGCAGGACGTCTCGAAGACTGCCTTCTTGACGAGATATGATTCCTACGAGTTCCGGGTTATGCCTTTTGGCCTAACCAATGCCCCATCCGTGTTTATGGACTTTATGAATAGGATGTTTCGAGAGTTCCTAGACCATTTCATCATCGTCTTCATTGATGACATTTTGGTTTACTCCCAGATAGAGGAGGAACATGCCGAGCACTTGAGACAGGTTTTGCAGACGCTGCGTCAGAACAAGTTATATGTGATAAGTGTGGGTTTGGGCTGAAGGAGGTACAATTTCTGGGGCATATCATTTCAGACAGGGGGATATCTGTTGATCCGAGGAAGGTATCGACGGTGAGGTGGTGGGGATAACCCACGATGTCGACTGAGATACGTAATTTCTTGGGCTTAGCAGGCTACTACAAAAGGTTTATTCGGGGATTCTCAAAGATAGCGGGTCCTTTGACACATCTGACTCGCAAAGGTGTGTCATTCATCTGGAGAGATGCCTGTCAGTTGGCATTCGACGAGTTGAAGGATAAGTTGACCTCAGCACCAGTGTTAGCATTGCCCAGACCGGGAGTTGAGTATTTTGTCTATACTGATACATCCTTACTAGGACTTGGGAGTGTACTGCAACAGGAGAGTCAGTATATAGAGTATGCTTCCGTAAGCTTAAGCCTCACGAGAAGAATTACTCCACCCACGACTTGGAGTTAGCGGCAGTCGTATTTTCTCTTCGGGTTTGTAGACATTATATCCTGTGGGAGAGATTCCGTTTAATCACAGACCACAAGTCCCTACAATACCTCTTCACGCAGAAGGAATTAAATATGCATCAACGTAGGTGGCTTGAGTTAGTGAAGGATTATCAGTTCAATAACCAGTACCACCCAGGGAAGGCTATCGTGGTAGCAGATGCGTTGAGCCGTAAACCGGTAGGCGAGGTGGCCTAAGTGTGGAAAGTAAAGTGGAGGGAATTGGGACATCAGGATGCAGTAGCCCGATCATTTATGTCTATGATAACAGTTACACCCCAAATCATTACGAGAGTGATACAGGCCCAGGCAAAAGACTCTTTCTGTTAAGAGCAGATAGTCAGATTACTAGCAGAGGGAGCCAAATCGTATACCGTTAGTTCAGACGGGGGCTTACGCTTCAATGGGAGACTGGTCGTTCCTGAGGGGGAAGACTTGCGACACGAGGTAATGATAGAGTCGCACGGCTTGCGGTTCGTGGTACATCCTGGTGGGGATAAGATGTACCAGGATATGAGGCAACAATACTGGTGCAGCGGGATGAAGAGGGATATTGCCGAGTTCGTTTCTAAATGTGCCACTTGTCAACTGGTAAAGGTGGACCATCAGAGATCGGCAGGAGTTCTACAGCCATTAGAGGTCCCAATGTGGAAATGGGAAAGCATTTCCACGGACTTCATCACGGGATTACCCACGTCGTAGAGGAGTCACAGCTCCATATGGGTTATCGTGGATAGGTTGACCAAAGTTGCTCATTTTCTGCCAGCCTGAACAGACTACACTACGGGACAGTATGCCCAGATTTTCATATCAGAGATAGTGAGACTCTATGGGGTGCCTCTCAATATCATGTCTGATCGAGACAAGATATTTGCTTCACGATTTTGGGAGAGTTTTCAGGAAGCCATGGGTACGGAGTTGCGGCTGAGTACAGCATATCACATGCAGACAGATGGGCAGACGGAGCGGACAAATCAAATATTGGAAGACACGTTGCAGATGTGCATCCTAAATTTTGGAGGTGGTTGGGAACAGTATCTTCCACTGGTGGAGTTTGCCTATAATAACTCCTACCAGTTTAATATTGGCATGGCCCCATTCGAGGCGTTATACGGTAGACCTTGTCGTTCCCCAGCATGTTGGCTAGAGGTGGGGGATAACAAACTCCTTGCGCTGGAGGTGATTCAGGATACTTTGGCGAGGATAAAGATGATACGGAGCCGTATTCGGGTACTTTAGGGCAGACAGAAGAGTTATACCGATGCCAAGAGATTACTCAGAGAATTCAAGGTGGGGGACCAAGTGCTACTCAGAGTGTCTCCTATGAAGGGGATTATGCATTTCGGGAAGAAGGGAAAATTGGCACCTACATACGTGGGGCCATTTTTAATCATCGAGAGAATTGCAGACTTGGGTTATCGGAACACTTGCATAGGATCTATGACGTGTTCCATATTTTCTCACTAAGGAGATATCTCAGTGATGATTTGGCCCATACCCACATTGCTTTAGAGGATATCGACCTACAGCCTAATAGTTCCTACGAGGAGGGTTCAATTGCTATTCTGGACCACAGCGAGAGAAAACTAAGGTCGAAGATAGTACCGTTAGTACGTCTTCAGTGGCGGCATCATAATGCCGAGGAGTCAACATGGGAGCGCGAGGATGAGATGCAGGAGCGTTATCCAGAGATATTTTTTCCAGGTATACTTTAGTTCCAAATTTCAGGATGAAATTCTGTTATTAGGGGGAAAGTATGTAATACCCCGTAATTTTATTGAAATTTATTTAATGGATTAATTAAATTAAATGAGAATTAATTGGAAATTAATCCGGATTTAAATACTAGTGAAACGTGAGTTGGTATTTGATTATGATGATAATATTAAATATTAATGAGTATATATGGTAATATATGAGTATTGAAAGTATTAAAATTATCGATAATAATAAATACGACAATTTGAAAAATTAAGTTGGGATGCGCGTGTCAGTCGCATTAGGAATCAATTTAATTAGATTGAAAAGTAAATTATAATTTAATCATCCGTATGGTCATTTTAAGTGCGCCAACGTGTCCGGAGGGATTGAGATAGTCATAAAACACTAAGCGGGGGTTTAGTTTGGGTCTCGGTGCATTTTTAGGCCAAATCGCCAACCCGGGAGGGTATTTTGGTCATTTTAAAAATTAAGGAATTAAGACCCATGAATTTTAGGGTTTATTTATTTATTATTGGAAAGGCCATTAGGGCCATTATCAGACAAAAAGAAAGAGTGGGCTACGTGAGTTAGAGGGGAAGTTTCATGAGGTTTCCAAAACCTAACCACCACCACCAAATCTTGACGGAATTGTGACCGGAAAGAAGGAAAGAACTAGCCCCTGCACACCATCAACGATTCTGAACATCAAACTTAAGGCAAGTGATTTTATTTCCTTAGTTTCAGCGAATTTTTCCTCCATGATTAGTATATAAATTAATATTTGCCTTGAAAGATGATGAAAACCCAATGAAATTGATGGAGAACTCTAAACCTTGGTTAGGAATTGCATGTAGATTTTTTCTGGACGAATTCAGTACCCAAAACATAACCTTTGATGAATTAAAAATGGATTAAAGAGGAGAATTATCATTGTTCTTGAAGAAAATAGAAAACTAGGGTTTTATTGAAGTTTTGATCCATATAAGGCCAATTGTTGATGATTTAAGGGTTTTGGAACGTTAAAAATAATGTATTTTGGTTGTATAATGATCCTATAACCTTAGATTAGAGTTTCGTACCTTGTAATGGAGTTTTGGGACAAATTTGGGACTGAAAAACGAAGCAATCCGTAGCCCATCTGGTGCGATCGATCGATCGACATTCATAGGTCGATCGATCGACCACCATCTATAGATCGACATTCAAGGTCGATCGATCGACCTTCCCAGAATCGGTTATATTTCTTCCTTTGTTGAATTTTAACAATTTCGACCCTAGAGAATTATTGGTGGGGACTTTGTGAACACTCTAGATTTAAGGAAGACCAGTAGGCATGTTTGTGAGACCCGAATTATGATTAGAATTCAATTTGGGAGTTATATTAAACCTTATAAGGCTCGACGTGTGAGATACTATTAGAGACTAAAATTAAATTATTAACTTCTATATAGTTTGATAATATAAGGTTAGTGGCAGAAGTGAGGACCTTAAGAATAGTGGATTTAGATGTAGGGATAATAGGAGACTTGATAACCTTTTTGGGTTAGGTTTTAAGTACTTGAAACTACAACGTGAGATGTGTCGGCGGTCTATATTATATATTATCCGGAAACTTAAAAATGTACAAATTGGAATAACGGTATAGGGATGTAAAATATACCTTTATTAATATTATATGATATCTAAGTTGTGTGAATGCTTACTATATGGACTTATATGTGTATAACATACCTACCATACTTGCTATCACGGGAGGTCGGCTTTCGAACTGGGCCATCTAATCTTTGTGTGCCTACGGGGGGATTTAGATTGGTACCTTAAGGACATAGGGCTGTGAATGACTTATTTGTGAGTTACTAAGTTAGCTGACCATGGGAGCGTAGGTATGTACCTGACCCATGGGTATGTGAACTATGTTCGCCTCCATTATGTGTGATTTCACTTATTGAGATGGTTCCTGAGAGATTCGGAACACGTGGTCCTTATGTACGTGATGTATCGAGATTCGATAGCAGAGTATGTGTGCACCGCAGCTTAGCCTAGGGGTTCCCTAATTGTATATTTATGTTGGGATTAATATACTAGTAATTGCCATAAACTCTTTATTAAAGTGTAAATGTGTATTCTTGAGACATTTTTAGTAAAGATAAAAATGAGAATTTCCTACAGTAAATATTATAAGTAATGAATGAGAAATAAAAGGAACACACACATAGATTATATTAGAATGTCTTAAATAGATCCTTACATTATAAAGTAAAGTCGGGTTGTGATTTAGACTAGTTAATTAGCGGCATGACTAGGATGGGTTACAGATACGTTAGGAGTGCACATTAGTTGAGAGGTGAGGAACTCATGTGAGTGCACGTAACTAACATGTATTTAATATTCACTGTTTAATGTTATTAAACACTTGCTATATTTTAAAATGTTTTCACATCGGGCTCGGACCCGTTTGCTTTAAAATTTATTTTTCTTGTAAAAACCTTTTAGATGTCCAGCCATAGGGACGCCAAGCTTAGGAGTTCCATTCTAGTGATGTGATGTAGCTGCTGTGGAAGTTACAGGGCCTTGATGATAGGCCCAACCACATTCTATATTGATTCCATTTCATAATTATTCGGTTGTTAGGGCATGTCACCCCATTTCTTTTAGAGACATTTTTATCATACTCAGTTTCCTTTCAGTTTTGAAGTTAAATTCATTTATTATTCAGACGTTGTATTTGGTTTTATTCAGTATTTGGGACTATTCTGAGGAGTGTTACTCCAGACTTATTCATTATTCCATTTTTATTCTGTTGTGACTGTGATGTAATTGTGTTATCATTAGTTGATAAATATTCGATGGATTGCATGTTAATTTAATTTAATAAAATTTGACAACTCACTTTTTAAATATTAGGTGGCTAGTAATTGTTTAAAAATGTTTTCGATAGTGATGCTATGAACTAAACCAACTTGACATTTTGTATTAATTTGAATAAAGGATTAGCTACACAGTATTTAATTAGTCGGGGTGTCACATATTTGGTATGTGGGAAGATACCCTATGAGAACATTCAAGTGGACTCCAGAGTTTTGGCTTGATAAAAAGAGTCCCCTAGCGCCAGTTTGGATTAATTTCCCTTCTTTACCTATTCATTTTTTCTCCAAATCCTCTTTATATTCAATAGCTCAAGTCGCGGGTAAGCCATTAAAACTTAATAGATCTACAAATAGTTTAAATAGACCTAGTAATGCTAGGGTGTGTGTAGAACTTGATTTATGGAACTGAAGGTTTTTGGCAATATAGTGAATATGAGAATGTCCCTTTGTAATGCACTGATTGTTTCAAGCTTGGACATGATACCTCCAAATGTTTTCTATACAATAAGAATCCCAAGCCAAATCTTATTCATAGTCCTATCCAGGAACCTTTGCCAAACCTCTTAAAACCTAAATAGATACCTAAACCTTCTCCACTTGATGCCTTAACCTAAGAAGTTCATGAAAAAATTAGCCATTCTACACTCACCCTTATTATTCCCATAGTTAAACCTACTCAAATACTTCTAGGTCGAACCTCAAAACCTTATTTTAACCTCCTTAACCCATACCCTATTCCTCCTAAAAATCCTACTGCTCAAAGTCCTATTCATTCTATAAAACTCGCTCTAACTAATCCCATTATAGATCCATCTTTAAACCTACGAAAAACTCAGGACCCCAAACATATTTTCCCAAAATCGATCAATAGTATAGAAGATTACATATAAAAAATCCAAGATGAAGAATTGGATGTTTACGAAACTAAAAGTGTGGAGGTTCTCATGCTGTCACCTAAAGGTACAGACCTGCTAGAGAAAAAGAAATCAAATTTGTATACCCGCTTATCAAACACTGACAAGGAGGAAGATTCAAATGAAGAAGGTCAACCTTTAATAGAGGAGCTCATTATGTTCTCAGAAAATTTGGCCAAGAAATTAAATGCAAGGAAGTCTAAGAAAACAATGCTTTCCTCCCAAACAATTAGTGATTCAAATCTTCCTTCCAATAACTCTAAGAAAGCATCTTATAAGACCATTGATCCTATGTTTAAAAGACTCACTAGATCTGCTCAAAAGGTATCAAAAACTTCTAACATATCTATTTCCTAATGATTAATTTTCTTGTGTGAGACATTATAGGCATCTCTAATAATCCTTCTAAAAGAAGAATCGAGAAGATGTATTTAAGGTATAATTTTCCTTTCATTGTCATTTTGGAACGAAAGTAAAAAAAACTCAAAAGATTGAAGATCTTGTAAGGATTATAAAATTTGAAGAAGTTATCTCCAATACAAATAGCAAGATTTGGTTTCTTTAGAGTTTTGGTTTTAATTGTAAGTTGGTGCAAATCGATGATCAATCAATGCTATTGAAAATTGTTCATGGCTTATTGCCTAAACCTTTTTTCCTCTCTATTATCTATGCAAAATATACAAAGTCGGAGATAATCAATCTTTGGAACTCTCTAATTGCTCACAAAAATATCATTGATGACTCTCCTTGGCTCATAATGGGGGACTTTAATGTTGTAGATAAAAGTATTGATAAGAAAGGTGGTGGCAGGATAAACTTAAGAGTGTTGGAAGACTTCAACCTTTTCATTTCAAATGCAGGCCTTTTAGAGGTGAATTATTCAGTCCAAACTATACATGGTACAATTTTAGGCATAAAGGGAAGACATGGGCTAGATTGGATATAGGTTTAATTTCTCCCTCTTATATTTCAACTTTCCTAAACTTTTCTCTTACGCATTTTAATAAGGCATGCTCTGATCATTCCCCCTTATATTTTCAATTAAACTCAACTGGATGATGCCCCCAAACCTTTCAAATTTCTCAATTTCTGGTGCAGTAAACCCGAGAACAAAAATATCATTGAAAACTCTTGGTCTAGTCCTATGTCAGGCAAACCAATTAAAATCTTTTTCTCAAAATTGCAAAGGCTCAAGAAGACCCTGTCTAGCTAGAATAAAGTAACAAACTACAATGTGTTTGATTTTGTCCATAAATGTGAAGCTAAAATGAACATTAAATAATTCTTCTATGAACAAGATCCCTCAAATGTTAATAGAGTAGAGATCTCAAAAGACCAAGCTCATCTTTTTGGTGCTCTGAAAATGGAGAAAGATTTTTGGCAACAGAAAATGAGAGGAAAATAGTTGTTTGAAGGGGAATCTAATACTAAGTTTTTCCATGCCTCTATAAAAGTGAAGAATTTTAGACTTCTTATTCACATGATTAAAAGCCAAGAAGGAAAGTGGATAAAAGATATATATGTCGTTAAGCAAGAACTTTCCAATAAATTTAAGGACGTTTTCAAAACTGCTAATATTGAAGGGGAAAATAAGGTGATTAATTCCATATCTGCTAGACTCACTCCTTGTAAATAAAATGGTTTGGATGAGGATCCTTCTGAATAGGAAATCAACAATGTTGTCCTTGATTTAAATGCCAATGTTAGTTCTGGCCCTGATAGATTTAATGGCCTTTTTTCGTAAACAATTTTAGGGAATTATTAAAAAGGATCTTATTAATGCAGTGCTATACTTCTTCTCTAGTGGTGTTCTCCCTAATATTTGGACTAGTTTAAATATAATACTTATTCTAAAAATTCATTCTCTGAAATCTTGCTCTGACTTTAGACCTATAATCTTGTGTAACTTCTGCTTCAAGATTATAACCAAAATCCTTGCTTCAGGGCTTGCTCATATTCTCCCTCTTATTATTGGCCCATCCCAAGCTGATTTTATCAAACGCATGCATATTTTAGAGAATATTATCTTAGCTCAAGAGATAATATCTCTCATTGGTAGGAAGACACGTGGTTCAAATGTGGTTATTAAATTAGATATGTCCAAAGCCTATGATAGAGTATACTGGCTCTTTCTTAATAAAATCCTTACAAAATTAGGATTTTAAAAGGTTTAGATTGATAGAATTTGGAGGATTGTTTTAAACAGTTGGTTTTCTATTCTTATAAATGGTCAAATGGCAGGGTATTTTCAATCCTTCAAAGGTCTTAAATAAGGAGATCCTTTTTCTCCTGGTATCTTTACTATTGTAGTTGAAGCTTTGAACCAAGGTCATCACAAACTTATATTGGAACGGAAGATAAGTCATTTCTCACATCCAAGAGGATGCCCCCTAATATTAAATTTGAGTTTTACTAATGATATAATAATATTCTGCAATGGAGGCAATCAAATCTTAAAAAACTTGATGAAGTTCTTGAAGATGTTTAAAAAAGCTTCAGGCCAAGTTATAAACTACTCTAAAAGTAGTTTCACAGTGCATCATTCAATTTACATAAGAAGAATTAAATCCATGGAAGATATTACAAAATTCACAAGGAAGATCATTCCTCTCAAATACTGGGGTTTCCCTATCTTTTATGGGAGAAACAAACATTGCTATTATGCAGACTTCATTCATAGAGTTCAATATAAATTAGAGGGATGAAAATATAAATTTCTTTCTTTTATTAGCAGGAAAGTTATAATCAAATCAATTATAATATCTATACCTATCCACTGTTTAGAAACTCTAAAACCTCCTGCCATAACTCTTAATCATACCCAATCTCTATTCAGCAACTTCTTATGGGGAGAATCTAAATATCTTGGTAAGAGGCATCATTGGATCAAATGGGATCAGCTCTGCCATATAGTTCAGGAAGGAGGACTAGGAATCAAATCAATAGAAAATCTCACTAAAGCTTTTAGTTTAAAGCTATGGTAGAATTTTACTAACACTAATATTTTATGTCATGTATTTTTAAAGTGCATGTCCAAATCTATTTCTAGTAGCAGATCTAATTTTATTTTAAGGATGAATCAAGTAAAGGAGGAGGCATTCAAACACTCTACATTGATTAATGGTAAATTATATTGGACTCTTACCTCGAGTGGATAATTCTCAATAAATTCATCTTGGCACTCAATCAGGAAGACCAAATGTTCCTCTCTTATTTGAAAATTTATATGGAATAATGAGATTCCCTAAAAAATCTTTATGTTCTTATGGAAATGCATTCATCAAATTTTGCCTATAGATGAATATATTTAGATGAAATGGATTTTAACAGCTTCTATTTGTAGATGTTGCATCAGCCAAATAGAAAGCTTTACATACTTGTTTATAAATGGCCCTATTGCTAGGGATGTATGGTCTTTCTTTGTAAACATTTTTGCCTTCAGATATACTCAAATTATCTTAATAAAATTCTTATTTCATGGTGGATTAGATCCTCAAAAATTTATTTCATTTAGTTCCTTGTACTTATGCTACTAGGGGTCATTCTTTGGGAATTTTGGATTTCCAGAAATCATTGTGTTTATGATGGAGGAAAAATGGAAAGCGGGAATATTATTAATAATTCCTTTAAGTTTATCTATTTATGCTCCTCAAATATATCTTTCAAGTTTATCTCTATGTATTTTCATGCTGTTAAGAAGCTTTTTTGTATTAACACAATGCATTCTCCCTATTCTTTCATTATTGTTAAATGGTCTAAGCCTTTAGACATTTAAGCTTAATACAGAGGGTGCATTTAAAAGGAATCCATGTGTTGCAGGATCAGGACGTATCATAAGAGATCAGTCTGGAAGATTAATTAAATCTCTTTCTTTAATTGAAGGCACAATGACTAACACTAGAGCAAATTGTGTAGCCATTCTCAATGGCGTCAAAATTTGTAAAGATCTTCATAGTCAAATCTTACTGGTTGAATCATATTCTCAAATCACCATTCATATTCTTAAAGGTATCATTTCAAAGCCCCCTTGGAGTCTATTGGACATTTTGAAATAAATCAATGACATGGAAATTCACATATCATACTCTTCTTAGAGAGAGGCCAATACAATTGCAGATAGTTTAGTTAATCATGGAAATGAAGGTAAGAATTTCAAGATCTTCTCCACAATAATGGATCTTTCAAAATCATTCTGAGGCTTCTACATAATGGATTTGCAAGGTCTTCCATCAATTAGGCAGTTGAAATAACCTCTATCTTTAGCTTGGCAAAAAAACATTGTTTATGAATGTATGTTAAAATTAGTTTAATTCACATAAATTCCCTAAACATGTTTTAAATGTTATAAAAAATGCCATTCACTAAAAAAAATTCATTTCCAAAAATAACACCTCCATTATCACTATAAGTGTAATATTTTTTTAGTTTAATCTTTCTTGCAATTTTCATGCAGGTGTTGGAATTTGGAGAACTTGAATGTTCTTTGTTGATTGATGTTTCGCTTTTTTCGTCTGGCTATATATGAATGCCTAATCAAAAGATATACAACATGTAAGTTTATGTAATGCTTTGATAAATAAAAATAATGATTTTTTTTATCTTTTTTTGGCAGGTGTAGGGGTGATTTTTGTGAAATAACTATTAAAAGAGCTTAGCTTGCATATTAAGCGAGTTTACACCTGACGTTATATGTAATTGGTTATCATATTTCATTAATTGACAAACTGCACACGTAAGAATGTAATATACACTCAGTTATTATAATACTAATGTGTTACCTGTAAAACCATTCTTAAGAACACCATAATATTTAATCAAGAATACATTATTGATTAAATTCTCATATATAATTTTTCTTAATAAAAGGATCTTGGATCTTCATGAGAATCGTATATATTTATTATGCGGAACATAAAATGGTATTAAAACAACATATCTCCATCATGTCACAACTAGAAAGATTTATGGAGCAGTCAACCTTAACGGCGTCCGATCAGGCTGAATTTCATAACATAACTTCATCTTGTATATGGAAAGAACATACTCCAACTTCAATGTATTCCAATGGTTAGATCTCCTAGTGTGGCCAAAACACTATTTTGAATGAATTTATACTTATCTCCCTTTCCTTTATGTTGTCGTTTTAGAGTGCCTGAATGATGAAAACCAAACACTTATTTATAGGCAGGGAGAGGACCTAAATCTCCAACAGTCATTTAATATCAACCATCTGTCAAGGTAGATGCCCAAGAGTCCTTTTGATACCTAATATTTGGAGTACCCTTTTATTAACCAAAGTGACTCTTATCATTAATATAATTAGGGAGAGCATGATGGAGAATTATTTAAAATAATTCTAATAGTCTCCCACTTGACCCATAATTATCATAAAGTGCGCAATAATCTTTTAGTCATCCTTAAATGATTTTTCATAAACACCTTAATTAAACAACTCATTAATGCGAGTCATGGAGCTCACATACTAATTCAAGAGCTTAATCGCTTCCATGTATCGTAACATTAACAACTCATCCAATAAGGTCTATAAATAGGGTTATTCAATGATGGTTCAATAAAATCTTTGTAAAAGACTATTTCTGTCACATTTTTTCATGCACATGCATGTGTACAATAACGACATAAATAAATGATTCTGAAACACTTTATAATATCATATGGTAGTGTCAAAATAAGTACTAAAAAATCCACCACATCAAGATTCTATCGGCTATACTTAAGACTCGTATCTTAAGCATGCTTCATTAATGTCTTCCATGGTAGCCCAATCATGTGGATTTTCTATGTTAAAACTTGTACAAATGTGTTAAATGACACTTGTTTCGTAATTTCTTCTTTAAAAGGTATTTACATTTAATGTTCTTAGTTACTCACATAATACCTAATATATCTTAATAAACAAGATTGCAACAACAGTATCATAATATTTCAGCGGCATGGTAATAGTGTTGACAACTCCAAGTCCCGAAATTTAAATTACGTTGTCATAATCAATAAGTTGTAGCATCAAAGCATGCTACAAATTCAGATTTCCATAATAGTCAATGGATTGTGTTGCACTTCTTCATTATATTGGTCATTAAACTAAAATAAAAAAATAAGCAAATAAGAGTGAACTTCATACTTTCCATAAAACCAATAAATCTGAGTTGTAATAACTGATCGTCCAAAAAAATGAATAGTTAACTTACATGTGAGAATATACGTTTAGTATCTCATAACTTCATCCATTATACATTAAGAATTCATGTAACATATTGTTTCTCCACTTGACAATTACTTTTTGTGAAAATAAATTGAATATATAAACTTACTCCCACTGATCATAAGGTGTATACAATGTTTAGAAAATGTAATAGTAATATTTCTAAAAATACCATAGGTGAAAAACTTACTTAAGTTTATACAATCATTTTTTCATACATGAGTAAAATATTATAGCATAATAATTTTCACATACACTAAATGCAACTCTCAATCATAATGAGATACTCATTTCATAAGAATTCCACATCCTTTGAAAAATGAGAAGGTTCATTTATAATCTTCTTTTCATTACATATAAAATATTTTACTATGATTTAACTATATTCATTTAATTACAATTAGCGTCATATTTGGTCTTGATGACCCCTTCATACCCGACTTAAATGTAATTCAATGAGATCATTAACTTCATTGTAGTCTAGTATGTTTAATTCTTATGATTTGTGAAAAAAAAGTCCGGTCTTTATTTATCATTACGCCAAATTCACATCCATATAAATACACAACATATTCATTTTGGATAGTAGAGTCCATTCAGTATCTTCTTAATACTATTCCTTATGATTTTATCTACATTTGTCTTGTAGTGGCAATACCATCATTTAGTGGTTGATCATTTTTTTGTTCTTTGTTGTTTAAATAATTCAACAACTAAAAGAACAAGTGTTCAAGAAAGTTATCGTTAATGGCATAAGTACCCTACATTTCTTTATAATCACATTTCATGATTTTCAACTCCCACTATTTTCACCATTGATAACGGATTTGACATTCGATTTTCTTTAATGCAATAAGTATATGTTAATGATGATTATATGATCTATGTAGGTCCACATTAAGGGATTATAACATAATCTCCCACTTGGGCCACATAGACCATCCATGTATTCGATATTGTAAATGAAAGAGTTTCATCAATAATACTATGATTATAATGCGAAATTAAAACAATCTTTAAAAGAAATATATCCAAACTTTATTTTTTTTAAATCAAAGGAATACCATAACCTTTGAAAAGGACTAAAAGATTCTTTAAAAAATATCCCTCACAGTCAAGTTTATACATATTTTCCAATAAAATTGAAAGCATTTAGGGTTTATGAAAAATAAATGGCTTATCAAAAGTAAATACTTTCTGTAACACAATAAGTTTAACTTTCAAACTCGTCTCAAACCACAAAACATACTTATAATCTCAATCATTATTAGTCTGAGTGTGCAATATATAAACAAAATTAATTTGTTTAATTTCTACAATCTTTATATGGAGTGTTCCACACATTGATCATTAATAGTGGGCTTAAAATTTAACTTTCATATAAAGATCCAACATAATGATCGAGACTTAATATCTTTGGAGAAACAAAATCATACCATAACATGTTAAAGATATGAGATAAATTGCTCACTACATTAATGCTTTGATTTGACAACACGTACGTTAATATCTCTCGAATACCTAATATGTATTTTATTTTTCTCATTAGTAACCATTGATTAGCAATTATATGATGCTTGTAGATACTAGAGTATTAAATACACATGATATATATTCTACTAATGTATATGATATGTAGAGTTCATTCAATCAGTCAAAAATAGTTCCCTGTAGGGAATAATCTTATTTGATGATTAAACTCAATATATTCCACAGTTATAAGCATCACAGGTTACTATTGCCATCATCTTTACATTTAATATTCATACTCATTATAGTTGGGTCACCGTGGTGACTACTAAACCTTTCATAATATAAATATTACAGTAAGGAAAGACTTACATACACAAGTTAATAAATTTTTCACTTATGTTCTTAAATATCGCATAAACAATGAACTAAATTATTTATGTTTGGATTTCATAAACTTAATTGGTGATATCATGATGAAAAAAATAATGAAATCTTCATTTGATGACCATTATTGCCTTCCCAAAATATATATCACCACTTAATTTTTGTTCAATAATTTTGATTGGACCAGTAGGCTACCGAATCACAATAATTGAATAAACAATAATTAATATGTGTGCAACATCATAAATCTTAATATTCAATATCATACATGGATATGCATGATATGAACGCATTAGTCCAATATTTATCTGTTATGGAGTGGAGTTCTTTAACGAACACAAATCCTTGTATTATATAAATATTAGAGATGAGCATGCATGTGTAAAATACCTGTAATACATGAATAAATTATATAATTGTCTATTTCTTAATTTGAAATTCACAAAAAACTAAACATAATGTGAAAATCAAACAGACAAGGAGTTTGCATGAGATATTACACGAATAATAGTGAATGGAAAACATAAACATTTATTTTCACTTCATCATTTATAATGTCAAAACTTATGTTTAAGGAACAAATCATAAATATTGATCCAAACATTTATGGTCATATTAATGCATAATACGGTTATAACATAAATGTAGTATCTGCACATATGAATTGTAGCATGTGTAGGGCTGTAAACGGATATTCGAAAATCCGCATCCGTCCGATATCCGAATCCGAATTTGCGGATATTTATCCGAAAAAATGGAAATGGATACGAATATGGATACTCTATAAAAATATCCGAGAAAACGGATACGGATACGGATAGTACTAGTATCCGACACGGATAATCCGTATCCGATGCGGAGTATCCATTTTACCGGATATCCATTTTACCGGATATCCGTATCCGTCTAACATTAGTTTAAAATATTATTTATATAATATTTTAGGTATAAACTAACACCTAAAATAAAAGTTGGGGTAGAAGTTTAATTCTGAAAACTTTAAAATCTAACCTAATAAATTAGAAACACAAAACGTTTTTCCTCATTTTGCCCAAAACACACAAATCAGCCAAAACCCCAAATCGGCTTAAATCAAACCCTTCCTTCCTTCCTTCCTTGCAGGCCCAAACAAAGGACAACGAAACCTAAGCGGACGACGAAACCCCAAACAGAGGAGGACGAACCAGAGGCTCAAACCCTTCCTTCCTTGCAAGCTTAGGCTTGATATACAGATTTTATATACAGATTTTTGTCGTCCGTTGTTTGTTAGATTTGCAAATCTAACATAATCTGTATATGAATTATGTCGTCCACTGTTTGTTAGATTTTATATACAAGCTTAGGTGTTCTTTATGTTAGATTTGCAAGCTTAGGTTTGTCCGTCAGCTGCTGCTACTCTTTGTGTTCTAAATCTGTATATGTTGTTCTTTAATTATTTTTGGTTTTGTATATTTGTATATATATTATTCTTTAAACCTGTATATAAAATCTATATATGTTATTCAAACAGTCATAATTCATATATAGATTATGGTATAGATCTTTAAATCTTATTCAAACTTTTAACAAAAAAAGTGTTTGTTAATGACTATTGTTAAATGTGTTTGTTAATGACTATTGTTAAATTGTTAATGAATTATGATTGTTAAATTTTCTGGATTTATGATTGTTAATGAATTATGACTGTTTTTTATTTATGATTTTGACTGTTTTCTGGTTCTTTAATTCTGTATATGAATTATGATTGTTTTTTATTTATGATTTTCAATTTATTTCTGTACTGAAATTTCTTGAAGCTGTGAAATTTCTTTAAATCTGTACTGAAATTGTACTGAAATTTTTTGTACTAAAATTGTTTTTGTACTGAAATTTTTTGGATTTTATTAGTAAACTATTTTTGTACTGAAATTGTTAAATTTGTTATTCGTGATTATAGGATTATGTCGGAAGAAGAGGCAAGTCGAACAAATAAATCAACCAATGCATCTATGAGTATGGATATTAAAGGTTAGTACTTCATTTATTACTAATTTTCTATAGAGTTTATATTGTAGCTTTTTTAATAGTTATTTTTTGCGATGGCTAAACAATGTAAACGGATACAGATATTATCCGAATCCGAGGTGTCCGAACGGATACGAATACGGATAGTTGTTTTAACTATCCGGGCGGATACGGATACGGATATGGATAGTGTATCCAGATAGCGGATACGGATATGGAAAACATGGTATCCAATCCGTATCCGTCCGTTTACCACCCCTAAGCATGTGTTAATTCAACTTAATGGGAGTAATAGCATTAGAATAAATCGTAATTTTGATATTCAACTACATGAATCATTGACTTGTGTTTGTTACGAGACTCATCAAAACATGAATATCAATGATATAATATTCAACAATATGAATCGTTGGCCTTTGTTTGGCACGAGACTCATCAAAATATGAATATTAATAATAACTTAATATTCAACAATATGAATCATTGGCCTGTGTTTGGCATGAGACTCATCAAAATATAAATATTAATAATAACATAATTTTCAACAATATGAGTCATTGGCCGGTGTTTGGCACAAGAGTCATCACAATATGAATATTAATAATAGTATAATATTCAACAATTTGAATCATTTGCCTATGTTTGGCACGAGACTCATCAAAATATGAATATTAACAATAAACACAAATCTAATATCCTACCAAATAAAATATGTTGGCCTGTATTTGACACGAATATTCAACTAAAATAGGATCATTAGAACAAAGTTTTATAACAGTTCTAGATAAAACATACATAAAATATGTGAAAACTTAAATTTTCCCAAAAACAAAAAAAAAATGAATTAGCATCATGGAACTGTAGCAAATTACTCCGGAATCCTAAAACGTTCGATGGAATTCAAAAATAATTTTTCTGGAATGAGATAATGTTGTAAACATTATTTACGTAAAAATAAATGCCCAAAAAAATATTATTCTCAAAACTTAATGGATAATTAAAGGTTCAAATATTGATGCATTCACAATAATATAATATTTACAATTATAGATTAAGACACTTTAATGTCTTTTCCATCCAGCATCATATAAATATTATTGTCGAAACATCAATTTATAATTACATTTGGGCATTTGGGCTACCAAATATAGATTATACACAATAATCTAATTTAATCAAAATGTTATTGTCAAACACATAATCATACATTTAATATTTAAAATTTTATATTGAACATTTTCATCAATACGAAATAAAACATAACATGAATATTAGAACAACCATAAAAAATAAAAATGGCAAAAACGTAATTTTAAGTGTCTAAACGACGTCAAAACACAAAAGTAAGGCGGTGTTCATTGTATACAATGAGTTTTGTTTATTTCGACATTTTTAGTCGACCATGTGAGTTTCGTAAAATTATGAGCAAGTTTTGACCTTTCATTCCAGAGGGTGAGTATAGGCGACGGAAAAAAACGCCACAAAAAATCTCGGGTACACACAAAAATGATTTAATGTAGAATCTATTATAGGCAAACGCTAATAAAGGAAAATCATAAGATCTTAAACTTTAGCTCTGATATCACATGTAAAATTATTCTTAAGAACACCATAATATTCAATCAAGAATACATTATTGATTAAATTCTCATATATAATTGTTCTTAATAAAATAATTTTGGATCTTCATGATAATCACATATATTCGTTATGCGGATCATAAAATGGTATTAAAATAACATACCTCCATCATGTCACAATTAAAAAGATTTATGGAACAGTCAACCTTAACAATGTCCGATCAAGCTTAATTTTGGAGAATGGCTTCATCTTGTTTATGACAAGAACATACTCTAATTTCAGCGTATTCCAACGATTAGTTATCCCAGTATGGTCAAAACACTATTTCGATTGAATTTATATTTCTCTCCATTTTCTTTATGTTGTCTTTTTAGAGCATCCGCAGTGGTGATGCTAAAAAACGAAGTAAATGGTAACTTTACAAATCGGTAGCTCTGCAATGGTGTACTCAAATTAACAAATTCAGCAGTAGAAATGGTAGGGGTTTTGCAAAGTTACCATTTGCCTACTGAATTTGCAAATGCTTCTTACGAACTTTATTTGTTCGTAGGAATTTCCTACGAACTTCTGAAGTTCGTTGGAACTTCTACGAACAAATGAAGTTCGTAGGAAGTATTTTTTCTGAGTTTTTATATATTCCTACGAACTTATATTGTTCGTAAGAAATTTTTTATCATTTCCTACGAACAATATAAGTTCGTAGGATAGGGAAGGAAAGCAAAATTGACTTTTCGATTTGCAATTATAGCCTTCGTTCATATCCACCATTGGACATGCTCTTAGAGTGTCTAAATAATGAAAATCAGTCACTTATTCATAGGCAGTATGAAAATCTAAATCTCCAAATCATTTAAATATCAACCGTCTATCAAGATAGATTATCAAAATTCTTTTGACTCTTGATATTTAGAGTGTATTTTCATTAATCAAAATGACTCTTAACATTAATATAATTATGAAAAATATAATAAAAAATTATTTAAAATAATTCTAGCATTACTTACCCAAACATAACCCATTATAAAAAATAAAAAAAAGTTTCGAGATAGGTACCATTCCCTTGTTTCCTGCTAATTATGCAAGATGAAGCTATGAAACGTTTAGTTTTCACTTTAACAAATTTAATATAATATACAATAATACACAAATTGATTTGGTCTGCAAAGCTGAAAACAACAAATTTAAACAAATTTTTATTTTTAAAATAAAGCACTAGTTGTAAGATAATTAACCGCAACCTCGCAATTAAACACGAGGGAGCCTTTCGTACTTGAAATTTCTCCCGCCAAATGAAGAAGGCATCGATTCTAGACCAAAAATATTGTGTGCTGGTAGGGTCAAATAATTGCAACATGTAACAATCATTGAAAATCGGTGGTAATAGAGGACTTTGGGTCGTATCAGGTTTTTTTTTTCTCGCAGTTGGAATCATATCAGAATAGGGCATGAAATTGGGTCCCGTCATTATTGACCCTAGAAAAGCATAGGAGGATTTCAACTTTAGAATCTAAATAAAGCCAAGCCATCATCATTACCATAACGTGCTAATTCCCACTTCTTGTGCCTTCGATTTCCATCCTAAATTTAACTTTACTAAGGCTATCGATCTCCACACAAAATACGTGCTCACATTGATAAATTTTTAAATCATATGAGTTATATTTTGAGTTTTTCATTTTAATACATTATTAATATTTAATTTTAGGTTTTAATATAATTTTATCAGTTTATTATAATTTAATACATTTTTTGTCGTTAAATGAGTTTTGTCGTCGCTAAATGTCACAAGAAATCAATTTTAGTGGCAAAATTTTCACATTTAGCGATGAAAAGTGTACTTAACTCTAATAAACTGATAAAATTATATCAAAGTCTAAAATAAAAAATTAATAAGGTATTAAAGTTTTAAAAAAAAATTATATTTTATACTCTCTATATGCATTTTATAATTCCTTCTACAAAAACAACAAAAGAAGACAAAAGGATCGTGCACTACTTCTATGTCACACAAGCTTGCGTAGTAATTCAATTGTCATACGCACGAGTTTTAAATAATAGATTAATGCTTTTGACAATCGTACGTAAAGATCGACGAACACCTCAACTAGTGTGTGCTTTCTGGCGTCAAACATTAAAAATTCAAACGCTAATATATATTGCATCATGTAAATCCACAATACATAACATGATTCGATCTAGATGTACATTTTACATAGAATATCCTTAATAAAGCATGATATTGTTGTTATGGGTTGTTTCATGTGGATGCATGTGTATTCTTTCCGTGTACACTTCTAATATCCATAAGGAATGCATGATTGCCTATTATAGGTGTTCATTTATTTACACATAAAAAATTCTAGAGCTTCTTAGTGATAACCTCCGTGAGTGTGTGTGTGTGTGTGTGTGTGTGTGTGTATAAGAGAGAGAGAGAGAGAAAGAACGAAAGAAAGAGAGTTGTTATGTGTCTCCCGATTTTCTCATAATTATCCCATATATATACTAATACATATCTCATAAATGTACTAAGAGTGGGACTCTCTCTAAACGGGTCGAACCAAGAACCTGAGTGGGCGGACTGCGCACAACGAGCCAAACTCGTGCATTTTATTAGCATCTCAAAATCCCCCATGTAGGGCGGTACAATCTTCTCTCCAAAATAATCAATCACTTATATCTTCATATAGGATGTTACGTGAGACCTCGGGAGAAAAAAAGTACAACCAGAGAGCATAATTAATAAGTTACGACTAAATTAGAAACGAGCCATCACCCAAAAAGATCTCGTATATTCCTAAAATTCAACTACACCATATTTAACACTCATAATCCCCCATGAAAGTAACGATTTAGACCAAATATGAAGACGTACTCATGACTTCTTATTGTGAACTAATCACAACATTGTCAACCGACCTTTGAGTTACACTATTATGGTGTATTATTGAATAGCCTTCCTTAAGGCATTGTGTCTAAATTCGACCAAACCACTTTCCTAAACATATCCCTTATATGGTATCTTCCTTCACCCTATGTATGCTAAAATGGCATCACCGAGTATCCTCTTCATAAAATAGTCTCAAGTTAACGAAGATATAATGTAAAATCATTATGAATCAAGTCTCTTATATAGTGATGAAGCAGGAATTCATTTATCACTCTCACAATTGATCAGTAAAGTACATACAATGTCAAATCTATGTTATGGCATTATCCTATAAATATGAGTATGTGAACTTCTTATAAAAATAAAAAGAACGTCATATGAATCTGAGTTATATCACACATAAATTTCCTAACCTAAGTTTCAGTATACTCACTTCCTCAGCGCATGCCTCAATCTCACATTTGGCTAATAGTAGGCTACATAGAGTCGATGAGTTTCTATATAATCGACCTTTATAATGTATCATCGTAGCTCTATTTAAGGAGAAATACAATATATCCTTAAAAAGGTACGTATCATGTTTGCCTTCCGGTGCCAAGATATAAGTATCTTAGCTAGCTATCAAAGTGTCATAGACAATATTATTGCAACTTGCTCACTGTTTAAGTGCCAAGGTGTGTCACACGTGTGAGAGGGTCGATCTAAGACTGTATATATATATATATATATATATATATATATATATATATATATATATATTGTAAGGACTTCTTATGATGCAGACCCTAGTACATACTATTTTTTTTAAATAGTAAAAAAATGAATTTTTGTTATAAAACTTTATAAATATGATCTTCACGATTAGAAGATCATCTCCAACATTTTTCATTAAAAATTCAATAAAAACCGTTGAGATGAGGTGATATATCAAAAAATTGTATAAATATGCATTTTCGACCGTTGAAATTTTGACGATCATCTCACCCACTTTTTGATTGAATTTTATTGTTATCCATTTATATAAAGAATAGGTTATCTCATGTGTCAAAATATTGAGTATTAGATAATTAAATTTGTCATTTGATTATCATGTAGATGTAGTAGGTGAGAGATTTGATCCCATTAGATTTAATTACACATTGTCTGGTATCATTGGCTCAACGCATCTACAAGCTTTCGACTCGGCATAAACTTTCATATCCTTTTGGTTGAAGTGTTGTGACATCTAATCTTTGCACACATGCATATTTGTTTATGATGTTCTTTTCGAATTTAAGTATATTGCAAAAAAAAACTAAGTGTAAAGTTTAAAAAAACAAATAGGGCATTGTTGTTTAAAACCATCTCAAAATTGGAAATTACGCTCATTATGTACAAGCGTGTGCATGAGGGTAATTTACAAGCGTGAACAAGGTTTTAATGAACAGGGAACATATATGCATGTCTTAATTATAGTCAATAATATTTGTATCATGCACATAGATGTAACAACACGTATTTATAAAGAATTAAAAATAAATTAATTTGGTCAAAATTTAAATTACATGTGTGACGTAATTTAATGGAAACTAAATAGGATTGGGTGATTAAATTATTAATTCGAGAGAAATTTTTAATGTTTATTGAATAAAATTACTAAATGAATAGTAACTATATAATTGATGTCACAAAGAGTGATAGTGACGTGACAGTATGATATCTCAACTGAATATCGTGAGCGGACTAAATAAGGGAGAGATAGAAAATAAATTATGAGTAACTCGAATGATGATTTTGAGATTGCGATTGAGTTCATAAGGGTCGAAACAATCAAAATAGTATACACGGGTGTGTAGTTTGGGTCCCGGGACAGTTTTAGATAATTGACAACCCGATAGGACATTTTAGTCATTTTATAACTTAGGGTTAAGGGAATTTCAGGATTTTGAGTATTATATTTAGTTGTGGTGATGTGAGTCTAGGGTAAAGAGATTAGAAAACAAGTGGAGGCTAATAGAGAGGAGAGGAAGAATTTTTTTAGAGATCAAACAAGATTGAAGCTCAATTTAGCACCACAACCACTCTTGGAGAAATGATTTGAATAGAAGCTTCATCAAAGAGGATCAAAATCAAATCACTCCAATATAAGGCAAGTATTTATCTTACAAATTTTTATGAGCTATAATACCCATGTAGAGTAGGGTCTTTTAATTTAGTAAAATTGATGAAATTTTGTGAATTGATGAATATACCTCAATTAATATGATTGCATGTAGAATGAATCCACTTGTATAAACAAAATGAAATCAGAAGTTATGATATTTATATCATGAGACCCTCCATCTAGATACATATGCAATAACATCATTCTAGGTATTGAATTGTAGAACAACTTCTTTAATTTGAAAAGTCTGTAATGTTGGGAAAATTAGGAATCATTTAAAACTTAAACTGTCATCTTAAAAACCGTTTTGCGCTGTTTTGGTTCCTAAAATGGCTATTCCCTTCACGCTAACTCGTAGAAAATAATGTTTTCTGCATTTCGTTCACTGCTACGTTTTCTCCAAAAACGGTTTTGAAATGCCTCGAAACTGCATTTTCAAAATCTGGACAAATTCGTGGAAAAATTTAAAAGAAATGTTATTTTTGTTTTGTAGTTCCATTGAAGGTTTTCTCGATTGATTGATTGTGATTATCATTCTATACTTGGATAATGAACTACGAAGTTATTTTAAAAGGTTTTGAACCTCAAGAAGGTGTAAAATTTTTGAAGGAGATTGGTGCGTCGTTTGAAGGACCCTAGGATCTTGGAGATAGATATTTTCATTGAAAACGCATGGGCGCCAGTTCGTATTTTAAACTAGTGATATTAAGTAAGGGGTAAAAAGGGGCCCTTTGAGTAGTGAGAGATAATCGAAATTATGTGAAATGGAATTTTAATTAAAAATTACGGTACATTGAATTACGAGTGATATATATACTATGTACGAGTTGATGAAATTAGGTTGTGGGTATGCCTACTGAATAATATACAAATAGGTTGTGTAAATACTTATAGATATGATTTGATTATGTGTGTGAACATACCTACGCTACCTGCTAATAGGAGGTTTACTCGCAGAGGGCGATCCCACCTTGACGATTCGAGTGAGGTCTGGATTAGTGCCCCAGAGCATGAAACTTAGGGCGGCCCACTATGTGTCGTGTATTAGTAGGATTGGCAGATCATTTGGGTACATTAGGTATGTGCGTATCCCAAAGTCTTAGAACCATGTTTGCCTCCACTATGATGTTGATTTATTTTGGTTTTGACAAAACATGTCAAACCAATAGTTCTTTATTGAGTACGAAAGGTACATGGACTTGATAGCAGAGTATGCCATCATCACGAGGGACCATTTTGGGGATTCTATATGTGTGTATATATAGTATGTGTGATGAATATATATACCGGTATAATATATCTAATTATGTGAAACAGTAGAATTTATAGATGATGAATATCTAAAAAGGGAAATTGATATCGAGATATGTAGGACTGTTTTTGAATATTGAGAGGGTGGGACCAGTGGCTTATAGGTTGGGATTACCAGAGCATCTTTAGCGGATTCATGACGTGTTTCACGTGTTATCGCTGAAGAGATACCGGCAGAGTGAGAAATATTTTTGACATGTTCCACTAGAGGAGATCGACTTGCAGCCCGATATCTCATATGAGGAGAGACCAGTGGCGATACTTGATCATAGTGTGCGTAAACTGCAGTCAAAGGTGGTACCCTTAGTTCGAGTTCTGTGGGGGCACCATAATATCGATGATTCGACATGGGAGTGGGAAGATGACATGCGTTAGCAGTATCCATAGGTATGTCCGAATTTTAAGGACGAAATTCCCTTGTGAGGGGGGAAGTATGTAATAACCCGTATTTTTACAGAATTAAAAATGAATTAATTTGGTCAAAATTTAAATTATACGTGTGACGTAATTTAATGGAAACTAAATAGCATTGGGTGATTAAATTATTAATTGGAGAGAAATGATTAATGTTTATTGAATGAAATTTTACTAAGTGAATAGTAATTATATAATTGATGTCACAAAGAGTGATAGTGATTTGACAGTACGATATCTCAATCGAATGCCGTGAGTGGACTAAATAAGGTAGAAATAGAAAATAGATTATAACTAACTCGGATGATAATTTTGAGGTAATGGTTGAGTCCAGAAGAATCGAAACAGTCAAAATAGTATACCCGGTGTGTAGTTTGGGTCTCGGGACAGTTTTATATATAATTAACAACTCGAGAGGGTATTTCAGACATTTTATAACTTAGGGTTAAGGGAATTTTGGGATTTTGAGTATTATATATAGTTGTGGTGATGTGAGGCTAGGGTAAAGAGATTATAAAACACGTGGAGGCTAATAGAGAGGAGAGGAAGAGTTTTCTTGGAGCTCAAGCAACGGTTTTGGAGAATTCAAGCTCAATTTAGCAGCACAACCACCCTTGGAGAAAGGATTTGAAGAGAAGCTTCATCAAAGAGGATCCAAAATCAGAACACTCCAATATAAGGTAAGTGTCTAGTAGAGAGCAGAGGAATAGTTTTCTTGGAGCTCAAGCAAGGGTTTTGGAGAATTCAAGCTCAATTTAGCATTACAACTACTCTTACAGAAAGGATCTAAAGAGAAGCTTCATCAAAGAGGGTCAAAATGAGGCCATTCCAATATAAGGCAAGTATTTATCTTACAATTTTTTCTGAGTTGTAATACCCATGTAGAGTAGGGCCTTTTAATTTAGTAAAATTGATGATATTTTGTAATTTGATGACTATACCTCATAATTGGGAATAAGATTGCATGTAGAATGAATCCACTTTTATAAACAAAAGAAATAAGAAGTTATGAGATGTAGATCATGAGACCCTCCATCTATATACAAATGCAATAACATCATACCAGGGATTGAATTGTAGAACAACTTCTTAAATTTGAGAAGTCTATGAAATTGGGTAAATTAGGAATCGTTTAAAACTTAAACGGTCATCTTAAAAACTGTTTTTCGTTGTTTTGGTTTCGAAAATGGCTATTCCGTCCGCATTACCTCGTAGAAAATCCTATTTTCTATTTTTTGTTCACTGATACGTTTTCTCCCAAAACAGTTCTGAAATGTTTTGAAACTGCATTTCAAAAATCTAAAAAAATTCGGGGGAAAAATTTTAAGAAATGTTAATTTTGGTTTTTAGTTCCGTTGGAGGTTTTCTCGATTGATCGATTTTGATTGTTGTTTTATACTTGGATGATGAACTGCGAGGTTATTTTAAAAGGTTTTGAAACTTAAGAATATGTAAATTGTTTGAAGGAGATTGGTGTGTCGTTTGAACGATCCTAGGCTTCAGGTCTTGGAGATAGATCGTTTCTTTATGAACGCGTGGTCGCCAATTCGTATTATAAACTAGTGATAATAAGTAAGGGGTAAATAGTAACCTTAGAGTAGTGAGAGATAATCGAAATTATGTGAAATGGAATTTTAATTGAAAATTATCGTAGATTGAATATACGAGTGATATACATACTACGTACGAGTTGATGAAATTAGTTTATGGTTATACCTACTGAATAATATATATAGGTTGTGTGAATGCCTATAAATATGATTTGGTTATGTGTGTGAACATATCTATGTTGCTTGCTATCAGGAGGTTTACGCGCAGAGGGCGATCCCACCTTAACGATTCCAGTGAGGTCTAGATTTGTGCTCCGGAGCATAGAGCTTAGGGCGGTCCACTATGTGTCATGTAATAGTAGGATTAGCAGGTCATTTTGGTACTTTAGGTATGTGTGTATCCCAAAGGCTTGAAACCATGTTCGCCTCCACTATAATGTTGATTTATTTTGGTTTCGAGGAAACATGCCGAACTAATAGTCCTTTATTGAGTACGAGAGGTACATGGACCTGATAGTAGAGTATGCCAGCATCACGAGGGACCATTCTGGGGATGCTATATGTGTATGTATACACTTTATGTGTGATGAATATATATACCCGTGTAATATATCTACTTATGTGAAACAGTAGAATTGATAGATGATGAATATCTATAAAGGAAATTAAATGGTTAAATTTAAATAAGCGGCTCAATAATAAAATGAGAATAAATATTTTATTATTGAAACCCTAGTGCCGTATATTATGGGAATACATGTGAGAATTAGACTTATTGAGAGTAGTCAGATACCGTAGCTAGTTGGGCAGGGGATACTAGTTAGGTAGAATACATTAGGCGTACACATTAGTTGAGAGGTGAAAATCTCTAGTGAGTGTACGTGAATAATATATAACTGATTTACATTTTTTGTTTTAAATACTTGCTAAATAATTTCAAAATGTTTTACTTGGACTCTGACTCGCGTTAAAACATTTTAGGTGTCCACCCTCAGGGACTCCTAGCTTAGAGATCCTATCTAGTGACACGTAGTTACAGTATTGTGGAGGCTCTCAGGATATTTTTTAGACGTTTCAGCTTGTTTTCTCTATATAGGAGATTTCATTATCAATTATCTATCAATTCATTTGGGCATGTTGCCTTCGGACTCTTTATTTATATCAGTTATGTAGCAAAATGTATTCAGATTTTCTTTACCTATTTCAGATTGCAGTTGGATTTTATACTTATAAAATCGATGGTTTATTCGATCTCCTTTATCTAATTATTCATCTGGGTCATGTGATTGTTTAGACTATATTCATGTGGTAAGGATGAATTCAATTAAAATATTATTGCGTGTGTTAATAATAAAAGATAAAATTGACATCAACTTATTTTGACATAGGTGAGTAGTAAAAAAATAAAAAATTCAACCGTGATGCTAAGACTGAAACCATTAATGATTTTGGTTTAATTTAATAATGGAACGATCACCCAGGATTAAAATAGGTGGGGTGTCATAATAGATGGAATTTTTCACATTTCACATGTTAGGAATCGATATACGTGAAAGAAAAAATATGGCCCTAGAAAATTTGAATGATTATGTAATAGAAAAAACAAAACGAAAAAACTAGTTTCGAAAAACAAACCTAGGGTTTCGAATACAATACATTTACAGATTCAGTTGCAATCCAATGGGGATAAGCGTATTTGATGATGATTTAGGGCTACCTTATTTTCGTCCTTCATATGCTTGCTAAAACACTCTTAAATTCTTGGATATTCTAGTATATGATCCACCTATTAAGGATCGATATAAGCGGAATAAAAAATTTTAGCCATGCATCTTCGATTAATGAAACATAGCAAAAAGGTAAAATCAAATAAATAGGTTTGAAGAACAAACCTAGGGTTTACAACGTAATAACTTTGCGAATCTAGTTGCATTTTGATGGGGAGAAAATTATTTAATGTAGATGTAGGGCTGCCTTATTTTGGATCTCGAAAACCATGCTTAAACCTTATGAACGCTAGGATATTCTGATGTATGTTCCTCCCAAAACTCAAGTGGGTTGGTGGACACCTTTTGACACAAAAATCTTTATTAAAACTTGAGATATGATGGTATCTCTCTAGCCTCCTTTACTAAAAACGTGATTAGTGCTTTCTCTCACCCCTATCAAATCCTAATGAAAAATAATAATAATGATTAAAACTCCTTCCCCAAACCTTTATATACAAGTATTAAAGGTGGTATTGGGATAAACTAGATTTCTTGAGAGTATTGGCCTAACTACTTGGATATATGGACTACACTAGGGACCCAAGACAAATAATTAAATTTGCTTCAAATAAAACTCAAAAATATCAAATTACATTTACCATAATTTTATTTTCTCTCTTGATTTATTCATAATTAATTCCACTAAATAATTATGATTGCACTCAAATTTAGTTATCTCATAAATCAGTCAGATATAATGAGGTCTTATTTGCAAAGTTCATAATGGTACATAATGTGATTCCTCACCTTAAGTTTCTGATACCAGTTTGGTTAAATTAATTTTTCGTAAATTGAATTTAACTAACATCTAATCATTTTCTTTATTCTCAGACTTAACTTATCTTGCTCCTCCTCCAAATTATAAAAAATCCACTTATTAGGTTTACTAGTGAAAATAAATCTTGTAAGTTTATTATGGGGGTATTGCAATTCAAGATACCCCCGAATGCAAATTCTTATGAATTAAGATCTCAAAATGACTTATATAATTATCATCCAATATGCAGGGATCGTTTTATTCAATCCCAAATTGAATTGAACCCATAGCAATCAAAGCAATAATCACATAAGCATTACAATCCTATTATTCTCGGAATTAAGAATTTATGCACCCAATTCAAATGGTGTGAGATATCCTGAGTCGAATCAAGACAATCTTTAGACTTAAATCTCACACGTGATCTTATTCAATACATTCATGGAATGTATCGATCACAATCGTCTATTGAATTATCATACAAGTTCTCAAACCATTGTACAAGTTCCTGTAGTTTGAGATAAACTACTAGGATTGCATTGCAACCGTTCCGATAGGATGTCAACTTTATATCTAGGTTTTGAACTCTTCAATAGTGTTAAAACCAAAATTTTAATCTCCTTGTGATCAACCTAAAGTCAACTCACTAGAATTCCTCCTAAGCTATATTGGTCAATAGATGAATATGAAATAATATATTTAAACAAATACAAAGCATTCTCACAATCTTGATCCTCATTTCAAAATGAATAAAAAATTATTTATTAATCAATAATAAGTGTGTTACACACGGTTTTACGAATAAACCCCAATAATCTCCGACTTGGTCTTAAACCCTAAGTGTCCATGCACTAGGCTCCAATTTTTTCTACATGACTGTTGAAAGTAAGAGATGATAAGCTTTTTATAAAAATATCCGCCAGGTTATTCTCAGTTTAAATCTTAGTCACAATGGTGTTGCCCCTCTGCACGATCTTCTGAATCAGGTGATACTTTCACTCAATGTGCTTTGTCCTATGATGAGTTCTCGGTTCGTTCAAATTTACAACCGCACCGTTATTATCATAATAAAAATTAATAGTCGATTGTACTGAAGGAACCACACCAAAATCAATTAGTAAGTTTCGGAGCTAAACAACCTCTTTTATTGACTTCAAAGCGGCAACATACTCGTCTTTCATGGTTAAGTCAGCAATACATGATTGATTGGCAGTCCTCCAAGTCATGGCTCCATCTTCTAGCGTAAACACATATCCAGAGGTCAATTTCTTGGACTCCCCATCCGACTAAAAATATGAGTCAGTATACCCAACGAATACCAGGCTGTGTGCTGAGTAAACCAACATATAATCTCTAGTCCTCTTTAGGTACTTGAGAATGTGCTTTACATCAGTCCAGTGATCCTCACGTAGATTAGACTAGAATCTGCTAACCATGCCAACAACATAATAGAAATCCAATCTCGTACAGACCATAACGTATATGTGGCTCCCCACCGCTGAAGCATAATGAATGTTCCCCATTATCTCTTTCTCATTAGGTGTCTTAGGACATTGATCCTTAGATAAATGGGCTACATACCTGAAAGGGAGAGAGCCTTTATTAGATCCCTAACATATAAACAAAATTTGGGTATCTTATAACTTAGAGAGAGGAAGACTTCTAGAAGATCTTGTCCCTTTTTCTTCTCAAATTTTGAGGGATATTTACATAGAATATTTGTATGATTGACCTTGATTTAGATTATGTGTATCTATATAACTCTAAACCTTAATTGTGATCTAGATCTAATTTATATGAATTAATTTGATTAAATTCATAATTATATTAATTAAGTAAAAGTTAGTGTATGTTTGTATAAGTTAGGTTGATTTATATTTAAATCTGAGTTGGAATTTTTAGATTTTGTACAAGAACTGACTTTTAGATTGAACCTTAATAAATCCCTTAAATATATTCATAAATCTATAGAGATTGGAATCAAATTGATTGAGATTAAATTTATAGGGTTCTTGATAGAGAATTAGATTTTTATGTTAAGTCTTGAATTGGAATTGGAATTGGAATTTTGATGATGGAATCATGTTCTAATAATGTTTTAATTATGGAATCGTTATTTAGATGTTATATGAATCTTTTATAGAGGTTTTGGGACCATTAATGGAGTTTTGATTTTAGATTTTTTGAGTTGGGGAAGATGAAGTCCAAAGTGGATTTTTTGGCAAATCTATAACTACCAATCGATTAATAGTTTACCGATCGATTGGTGATGACATATATTTGGAAATTTTGGCTCAGGTTTATTGGATTGGATCTTTGGTTTTAGGAGATAATTTAGTTTCGCCTTTGGGTTTGGCAGCTAATTTAGTTTTGCCTTTGGATTTAATTAACTCTGGTAAATCATGTTATTAGTTTGTTCATAGGTCTATAATATGCGATCGATTCATTATTTACCTAACTTTATAAAAATACTAAAATGAATAATTCCTAAATTTTGGTTAGATTTCCATGTGTTATTAGAATCTCTTTTATTATGTTACATATGTAAAATGCATACCGCGTGTGTTCTCGTGGATACCGTACCAATGGGGGATTCTTTTATTGGGGTACGTACAATACGGATCGTAATGGCACCTCGATCAGAAGATGAGTAAGCCTTGGTCATATAACCCCTGGGTCACACGTCTTGTTATCGTATCCGAGATGGATTAATGAGGAGATTTCATCATATAACCTTGGGTATGGTAGACAATATGAGTTATGGGTAGGTGTGGTGATTCATCCCTTACTTGTGTTAAGGATTTAGGCTTGGGATAACCTAAGACTATACTTGTTATGCGCGGGTGATCCCCGAGGGAAATAGGGATAGGCATTCGTTAATTTTAAGGATAAAGTCAAAAAATATTCATCCCATATTTTTTTAAAGAAAACTCAAAAAAAAAATATTGCCTACATAAGTGAAAGGTTATTATTTTTAGTTGCTTATACTTTTTTATCAGTTTTATCTAAAATGAACACTAAAATAATTTTGACTTTTCCTTTATGTATATTTTTTTCTGCTATATATTTGTTTGCTGCATTTGGGTTGGTTTGTTGTTTCTTAGTTGTTGTTTAGTTGATTTGTGGCGGTTCAATTGGACTTTTTGTTGGAGAGATGTGACAGCCCGACTAATTAAATACCGGGTAGCTACTCCTTTATTAAATTAAATCAAAATGCCAAGTTGGCTCAGTTAATAGCATCACTGTCGAAAACATGTTTATAATCACTAACCACCTAGTATTTAAAAGTAAGTTGTCAAATTTTAGATTAAATCTGATTAACATGCAGAAAAAGGATAATGAAAGAATAACAACCATTCACCATAACGAAGCAATAGAATAACCATAAAAATAATAATAAGTCCGGAGGAAAACTCCTCACAACAATCCCACAACTGAAATGAGTAAAACAATGTATCCTGAATTAATTACATGCCAAAAGTCTGAAAATCTGAAATAGAAAATGTTTCTAATAGAAATGGGTGACATGCCCTACAACTGATGAAAGTTGAATATAGAGTCAAGATAGATGACGCGTCTACTAGCAAAATCCCGTAACTTCCACAAACAGCTACAACTCGTCACCTGAATGAGGATCCTAAGCATGGTGTCCTTGTGGCTGGGCACCTAAAATGGTTTTTACAAAAATAGATTTGAAAGCAAACGGGTCAGAGCCCGAAAGTGGAGATTATTTTAAAAACAGCAAGTGTTTTAATAACATTAAAACAATGAATGCAAAATACATGTTAGGACGTGCACTCTCATGAAATACTCACCTCTCAACTAATTGTGCACTCCTAACGAATAGCACCCATCTAAGTGATATATATATCTAACTAAACTGACATGAGTTCTATCCTTTCTACTCGGTTCTCATTATACCTTCTAACGTCATCAATTAAGTAGAGGGCTTTACTTAAACTCAGATTCTCAATTATTAGCAATACAATTCATTACAGGTTAACCCTTTATAGTTACACAAAGCGTTTCCGTATTTATACTCACAATACCAACATGAAAGTTCTCATTAATTTAAGTGTATATTATTCGCGTCATAATTATACAATACAAGCACCCCGAGACTAAGTTGCGGTGCACACATACTCTGCTATCCATCCCGGTACATCACGTACATAAGGATCACGCATTCCGAATCTCTCAGGAATCGTTCTCAGATAACAACAATCACAAACAATGGAGGCGAACACAGTCACATCACATGGGTCACGCACATACCTACGCTCCCACGATAAGCAGACTTATTAACATCCCAATAAGTCCTTCTCTGACCTATGTTCTCGAGGTACCAATCTAAATCCCCCCGTAGGCACACAAAGATTTGATGGCCCTAAGCGAACGCAAACCTCCCGTGATAGCAAGTATGGTAGGTATGTCATACACATAAAATCATTTACATATACTAAGTATGCACACATTGTAGTAATCACCATAATTCATTTGTGGTACACTTCTCATTCTCGTACTGACTTATAATGTTACACAATTCACATGTTCCCGGTTAATTCAATTATTTAAGCCGACAATAATTCTCGCATCGTAATAGTCACTCACGTCCTATCCCACAATTTCCATTCCATTCAAATCACACTTCTATGTTTTACTCCTCAATATATATATCCCAAATATCCCAACTATAACAATTTATCATCAAGGTAATGTTATCTCTACCATTAAACAAGGTTACGAGACACGCGAAATCAAAACAGGCCAAAAAGCCTAAACTGTTAGCTCGTTAGAAGTCTCGTTCGAACGAGGCTGTTCGAACGAGAGTTCGTTCGAACGAACTGGGAATCTAAAGAGATCTCGTTCGAATGAAAGGCATCGAACGAACATCCCTCTCGTTAGAAGGCAAACTGTCAACTCAGTAGAAGCTCGTTCGAACGAGCTCGTTCGAATGACCTGGGCAGGTCTTCTAACGAGAGGCCAGTTTCGAGCCCAGAATTTCCTGTTACGTTTTTCCAACTTTTCTTCACCTCTAATCTTATCTAAATGTCATCCCAACAAGGTTTCAAGGTTTCTAATCATACCTAAACATATTAAATTCGTATAACAACATTTATATGGGGTTTAATCATCCCAAACCACATCTAAATCCTCAATTCTCTCCAATTTTCCCCAATTTTCAAGAACATGAACTCTAGAAATTTAAAGTCTTCCATAGTTATCATTAGATCCGTTTTTGTAATATAAAAAGGTAGTAATTCTCTTAGTTCAATCATCAAATAACAATTCTACATGCAATCCTACATTAAAATCTGAATTCATATCTCCAATTTCATGGGTTTTTATAGATCTCCCAAAAACAATACAATTATACAAATTTCCTACACATGGAAGAAGCATTCTTTGCAAAAACGAAATTAAACCACTTGCCTTAATCGTTCTTCAGATTTGTTGTTGATTGAAGATGGTTGAATTCCTCTCTCTCTCTCTCTCTGCAGAATTCTCCTCTCTTTCTCTCTCTACCAGCTTTTCTCTAAGGATGACAATGGTGGTTAAGGTTGCCCTAGGAAGCTCTTTCAAAACTCATTCCAATAACCCCCGTAGCCCATTAAGTCATAAGGTGTAGTTAGTGGGTTTAGTGGTTAAAGTCCAAATCAGATTTTTAATTCCTAATTTTCCTGGGTTTTAATTCCCAAAATTCTAAAATTACCAAAATACCCTTCTAAGTTGCCGGTATGGCCTAAAAAAGCCCCGGGACCCAAACTAAACCCCCGACTAGTGTTTTCTGACTATTTCGACCCTTTCGGACGCGTTGGCGTACTCAAAATGACCATACAGTTAATAAAAATAAAATTCACTTTTTAATTCAAATAATTATATTCCTGACGTGACTGTCACACGCGTCCCAACAAAATTTCCAAATTGCCGTATTTCAATCTCACGACAAATTTCATGATTCAATATTCATATATAGCCATAAATACTCATTAAAGTCAAATACCAACTCGCATCTCGCTAGTATTATTATCCGGATTAATTACCAATTAATACACATTTAATTCAATTAATCCCATAGTAAATATCATAAAAATACAGGGTATTACATACTTCCCCCCTAATAACAGAATTTCGTCCCGAAATTTGGAACTAGAAAGTACCTGGTAAGAACAACTCTGGATAACGTTCGCGCGTCTCATCCTCGCGCTCCCATGTGAACTCCTCGACATTATGATGTCGCCACTGAACACGCACTAACGGAACTATCTTTGACCGCAGTTTCTACTCACTCCGGTCCGAAATAGCAATCGGCCCCTCCTCGTAGGAGCTATCGGGATGGAGATCAATGTCCTCCAAAGCAATGTGAGAATGAGACAAATCGTCTCTGAGATATTTCCTTAGCGAGGAAATATGAAACACATCATGAATCCGATGCAATTGCTCCGGTAACCCAAGTCTATATGCAACAGACCCAATCCGCTCGATGATAGGGAATGGCACCACGTATCTCGGTGCCAACTTCCCCTTCTTCCCAAATCGCATAATCCTATTCATAGGAGATACTTTGAGTAAAACCTGGTCCCCCACTTGGAACTCCCTGAAGAACCTCTTCGCATCAGCATAGCTCTTCTGTCGATCCTGAGCTACCCGAATGCGACTCCGTATAAATTCTATCCTTGCCGAAGTATCCTGAATCACTTCCGGCCCAAGTAGTTTGTTGTCCCCCACCTCCAACCAACATGCTGGGGAACGACAAGGTCTACCGTACAATGCCTCAAATGGAGCCATGCCAATAGTGAACTGGTAGGAGTTGTTGTAAGCAAACTCCACCAGTGGAAGATACTGCTCCCATCCACCCCCGAAATCAATGATGCACATACGCAACATGTCCTCCAACATCTGGTTGGTACGCTCGGTTTGCCCATCGGTCTGCGGATGATAAGCCGTACTCAATCGCAATTCCGTGCCCATGGCCTCCTGAAAACTCTCCCAAAACCATGAAACAAATATCTTGTCTCTGTCAGACACGATATTTAGGGGCACACCGTGAAGTCTCACTATCTCTGCAATAAAGAGCTGGGCATACTATCCTGTAGTGTAGTCTGTCCTTACAAGTAGAAAATGAGCGACTTTGGTCAACCTGTCCATAATTACCCAAATGGAGTCGTGACCTCTCTGTGACGTGGGCAACCCCGTGATAAAGTCCATGGAGATGCTCTCCCACATCCACATCGGAACCTCTAATGGCTGTAGAAGTCCAGCCGGTCTCTGATGATCCACTTTTACCAGCTGACAAGTGGTGCATTTAGAAACAAACATGGCAATATCTCTCTTCATCCCGCTCCACCAATACTGACGTCTCATATCTTGGTACATTTTGTCCCCATCGGGATGTACCGCGAACCGTGAGCCGTGCGACTCTGCCATCACCTCGTGTCGCAGTTCCTCCCCTTTCGGAACTACCAGTCTACCATTGAAGCGTAATCCCCCGTCTGAGCTAACGGTATAAGACTCGGTTCCCTCTGCTAATAATCGAACTATCTGCTCCTGACAGAACAAGTCATCTGCTTGTGCCTTTACCACTCTCGTGACAATCTGCGGTGTAACAGTCATCACCGACATGAATGATCGGGCCACTGCATCCTGGTGTCCTAACTCTTTCCACTTTGTCTTCCACACCTCTGCCACCTCATCCACTGGCCTACGGCTCAACGCGTCTGCTACCACGTTAGCCTTACCCAGGTGATATTGGATATCGAACTGATAATCCTTCACAAACTCAATCCACCTTCGCTGCCGCATATTCAACTCCTTCTGCGTGAATAGGTATTGTAGGGACTTGTGGTCTGTGAACAATCAAAACTTCTCCCCCAAAAGGTAATGTCTCCAAATCCGAAGGGCAAATACTACTGCCGCTAACTCCAAGTCATTAGTGGGGTAATTCTTCTCGTGAGGCTTAGGAAGCATAAGCTATGGACTGACTCTCCTGCTGCAATACACCTCCAAGTCCTTGTAAGGACGCATCGGTGTAAACTAGATACTCAACTCCCGGTCTCGACAATGCTAATACAGGTGCTGAGGTCAACTTGTCCTTCAACTCATCGAATGCCAACTGACAGGCATCACTCCAAATGAACGACACACCTTTATGAGTCAGATGTGTCAAAGGACCTGCTATCTTTGAAAATCCCTGAATGAACCTCCTGTAGTATCCTGCTAGGCCCAAGAAACGACGGATCTCAGTCGGTGTCGTGGGCTATCCCCACTCCCTCACCGCGGATACCTTCCCCGGATCAACAGATATCCCTCGGTCGGAAATAATATATCCCAAAAACTAAACCTCTTCAGCCAAAACCCGCACTTCTCATACTTTGCATACAGCTCGTTCTGACGTAGTGTCTGCAAAACCTGCCTCAAATGCTCGGCGTGCTCCTCCTCTGTCTGGGAGTAAACCAGAATGTCATCAATGAAGACAATGACGAACTGATCTAGGAACTCTCTGAACACCCTATTCATTAAGTCCATAAACACGGCCGGAGCATTGGTTAAACCAAAAGGCATAACCCGAAACTCGTAGGAACCATATCTCGTTAAGAACGCAGTCTTCGAGACGTCCTCTTCCCTGATACGCAACTGATGGTACCCTGATCACAAACCAATCTTTGAGAAGAAAGAAGCTCCTCTCAACTGGTCGAATAAGTCATCGATTCGGGGCAACGGATACTTATTCCATATCGTGACTTTATTCAACTCCCGGTAATCCACACACAACCTCAACGATCCATCCCTCTTCTTCACGAACAACACAGGGGCACCCCACGGCGAAGTACTCCTCCGTATAAACCCCTGACCCAACAACTGCTCAATCTGTTCTCGTAACTCTCTCATCTCAGCTGGAGCCATACGGTAAGGTGCACGGGCAATAGGCCGAGTACCCGGCGTCAAGTCGATCACAAAGTCTATCTCTCTAATCGAAGGTAATCCACGTATATCCTGAAATACGTCGGCAAACTCTCGAACAACCGGAATCGAATCAAGTGGTATCACCACTTCCTTAGAGGTCTCCTCCTCTATATAGTACAAATGAGTGGACGATCCTCCCTCAGGACGAGGCATCACCACTAAAAACATCTCCTGCCCGAGAATGGCAAAAATAATACATCTACTAAAATAATCAATCATGGCTCGGTACGCAATAAGCCAATCCATACCAATAATGGCATCATACTCGGTCATCTCTAATACTAACATATCCGCGGGTAGAGTAAACCTCCCGATCTCTATACCCACGCCTCTACATACACGTGAAATCACGGAACCCCTACTCAATGGCGAATCTACACAAGTAACCATACTCTCGACGGTGTCTAATAGCCCAATGGCGCGTGCAAATCTCATAGCAATAAAACAGTGTGTAGCCCCCGTGTCAAACAAAATACGCCCCATAGTCCCCTGAATAAAGAACATACCCTCAATGGCTGGTGGATCCTGTGGGTCTGCGGCCTGCTGAAGCTGATATACTCTCCCATACTGAAGCTGCCCCTGATGAACTGGGACTGCTGGAATGGGTGGTAATGCTGCCATCTGCGGTGGTGCTGGGAGGGCGACGGGAAACATAGGTCTCTGCGACTCCTGTCGAGCACCCTGCTGCTGCTGCAGGGCCCTGCCCCTATCAGGACAGTCCTGGAGTTTATGGCTAGTCTTGCCACAAACGTAACACTTCCCCGAGAAGTTCCCCCCTCTCAGTCCCTGCTGCCCCCGACCCTAGTGGCCGTTACCATTCCTCCCCTGGCCCTGCTGAAACTGCTGTTGACCATTCTGACCCTGCTGGTTCTGATGGCCGTTCGAACCCTGATGGCCCTGCCGGAAACCTCCCTGTCCGTGTCTGAAATTCCCCGATCTGAACCTCTTATGATCCCCCTGCTGGGAACCCTGATCACCCTGCCTCTGCCCCTGAACAGAATGTGCCTCACTAGCACCATTTCCCCCAGTCCTGCCCTGATGGATGGACTCTCCTGACCTCTTGCTCTCACCCATGTGAAAGCGATGATCCTGGCAGTGTAACAGTGCAGCGTTAACCACGTCAGAATAAGTGGCCAACGAGAGGTTCCCTAATAAATGCTGATGGATCCTCCAAGTCAACCCGTCTGTAAACTTCTGGATCTTCTTCTCCTCTGTCGGTATCTCATCCGGAACAATATTCAGCAAATTAGTAAATTCGGCCTCATACTCGGCCACAGTCTTACCTTCATGTCTGAGATTCATCAACTTCCTCCTCATTTCTGTGTGAACAGCTGACGAAAAATACTTGCGGTCGAACCGCACCCAAAACTCCTGTATAGTGAGAGTATCTCTTTCCTCCACGGTGGTAATAGACTCCCACCATTGCAGTGCAGATCCCACTAGCTTAAAGGTAGCTAGTATCTGCTTCTGGACATCGGTGCACTCATACATCCTCAAGTGTCGCTGAATGTCCTTCCTCCACTGACTAGATACCACAACATCGGAGCTACCTGCGAACTCCGGAGGGTGTGCTTTCTGAAAAGCATCACGAACACGTTTCCAAGCAGATGGGAATGCATGTGCCTGAACTGGCGCGGCTACTGGCGCTTGAGGTGGTGCCTGCTGAACTACGGCTAGTGCGGCATTTACCGCCTGGGCCACAATGGCTGCAACCTCGGCGGCATTCATCGTGCCATGAATTGGTGCGGGCTGTGGTTCTGGCGTTGCATCCCTGGGAACCCGTTGTGCACGTCGTGGAGGCATCTGAAACAAGAATAAAGTCTATAAGTTCGCAGTTATAAACTCAAAATAGCTGAAGAACGTAGCATATACAAAAGAATACAACAGTCCTAAAACATAGGGCTCTACATCAAAGAAATCTCAGCGGAAACATAATAAGCCATACAGATCCTAAAGGACACTAAAACCTGATGCTCTGATACCACCTGTGACACCCCGACTAATTAAATACCGGGTAGCTACTCCTTTATTAAATTAAATCAAAATGCCAAGTTGGCTCAGTTAATAGCATCACTGTCGAAAACATGTTTATAATCACTAACCACCTAGTATTTAAAAGTAAGTTGTCAAATTTTAGATTAAATCTGATTAACATGAAGAAAAAGGATAATGAAAGAATAACAACCATTCACCATAACGAAGCAATAGAATAACCATCAAAATAATAATAAGTCCAGAGGAAAACTCCTCACAACAATCCCACAACTGAAATGAGTAAAACAATGTATCCTGAATTAATTACATGCCAAAAGTCTGAAAATCTAAAATAGGAAATGTTTCTAATAGAAATGGGCGACATGCCCTACAACTGATGAAAGCTGAATATAGAGTCAAGATAGATGACGCGTCTACTAGCAAAATCCCGTAACTTCCACAAACAGCTACAACTCGTCACCTGAATGAGGATCCTAAGCATGGTGTCCTTGTGGCTGGGCACCTAAAATGGTTTTTATAAAAATAGATTTGAAAGCAAACGGGTCAGAGCTCGAAAGTGGAGATTATTTTAAAAACATCAAGTGTTTTAGTAACATTAAAACAATGAATGCAAAATACATGTTAGGACGTGCACTCTCATGAAATACTCACCTCTCAACTAAATGTGCACTCCTAACGAATAGCACCCATCTAAGTGATATTTATATCTAACTAAACTGGCATGAGTTCTATCCTTTCTACTCGGTTCTCATTATACCTTCTAACGTCATCAATTAAGTAGAGGGCTTTACTAAAACTCAGATTCTCAATTATTAGCAATACAATTCATTACAGGTTAACCCTTTATAGTTACACAAAGCGTTTCCGTATTTATACTCAGAATACCAACATGAAAGTTCTCATTAATTTAAGTGTATATTATTCACGTCATAATTATACAATACAAGCACCTCGAGACTATGTTGCGGTGCACACATACTCTGCTATCCATCCCGGTACATCACGTACATAAGGATCACGCATTCCGAATCTCTCAGGAATCGTTCTCAGATAACAACAATCACAAACAATGGAGGCGAACACAGTCACATCACATGGGTCACGCACATACCTACGCTCCCACGATCAGCAGACTTATTAACATCCCAATAAGTCCTTCTCTGACCTATGTTCTCGAGGTATCAATCTAAATCCCCCCGTAGGCACACAAAGATTTGATGGCCCTAAGCGAACGCAAACCTCCCGTGATAGCAAGTATGGTAGGTATGTCATACACATAAAATCATATACATATACTAAGTATGCACACATCCTAGTAATCACCATAATTTATTTGTGGTACACTTCTCATTCTCGTACTGACTTATAATGTTACACAATTCACATGTTCCCGGTTAATTCAATAATTTAAGTCGACAATAATTCTCGCATCGTAATAGTCACTCACGTCCTATCCCACAATTTCCATTCCATTCAAATCACACTTCTATTTTTTACTCCTCAATATATATATCCCAAATATCCCAACTATAACAATTTATCATCAAGGGAATTTTATCTCTACCATTAAACAAGGTTACGGGACACGCGAAATCAAAACAGGCCAAAAAGCCTAAACTGTTAGCTCGTTAGAAGTCTCGTTCGAACGAGGCTGTTCGAACGAGAGTTCGTTCGAACGAACTGGGAATCTAAAGAGATCTCGTTCGAATGAAAGGCATCGAACGAACATCCCTCTCGTTAGAAGGCAAACTGTCAACTCAGTAGAAGCTCGTTCGAACGAGCTCGTTCGAACGACCTGGGCAGGTCTTCTAACGAGAGGCCAGTTTCGAGCCCAGAATTTCCTGTTACGTTTTTCCAACTTTTCTTCACCTCTAATCTTATCTAAATGTCATCCCAACAAGGTTTCAAGGTTTCTAATCATACCTAAACATATTAAATTCGTATAACAACATTTATATGGGGTTTAATCATCCCAAACCACATCTAAATCCTCAATTCTCTCCAATTTTCCCCAATTTTCAAGAACATGAACTCTAGAAATTTAAAGACTTCCATAGTTATCATTAGATCCATTTTTGTAATATAAAAAGGTAGTAATTCTCTTAGTTCAATCATCAAATAACAATTCTACATGCAATCCTACATTAAAATCTGAATTCATATCTCCAATTTCATGGGTTTTTATAGATCTCCCCAAAACAATACAATTATACAAATTTCCTACACATGGAAGAAGCATTCTTTGCAAAAACGAAATTAAACCACTTGCCTTAATCGTTCTTCAGATTTGTTGTTGATTGAAGATGGTTGAATTCCTCTCTCTCTCTCTCTGCAGAATTCTCCTCTTTTTCTCTCTCTACCAGCTTTTCTCTAAGGATGACAATGGTGGTTAAGGTTGCCCTAGGAAGCTCTTTCAAAACTCATTCCAATAACCCCCGTAGCCCATTAAGTCATTAGGTGTAGTTAGTGGGTTTAGTGGGTAAAGTCCAAATCAAATTTTTAATTCCTAATTTTCCTGGGTTTTAATTCCCAAAATTCTAAAATTACCAAAATACCCTTCTAAGTTGCCGGTATGGCCTAAAAAAGCCCCGGGACCCAAACTAAACCCCCGGCTAGTGTTTTCTGACTATTTCGACCCTTTCGGACGCGTTGGCACACTCAAAACGACCATACGGTTAATAGAAATAAAATTTACTTTTTAATTCAAATAATTATATTCCTGACGCGACTGTCACACGCGTCCCAACAAAATTTCCAAATTGCCGTATTTCAATCTCACGACAATTTTCATGATTCAATATTCATATATAGCCATATATACTCATTAAAGTCAAATACCAACTCGCATCTCGCTAGTATTATTATCCGAATTAATTACCAATTAATACACATTTAATTCAATTAATCCCATAGTAAATATCATAAAAATACGGGGTATTACAAGAGAATATTCTTAGCATGTTTGTTTATTGCCCCATAGGTTTCCTTCCCTTTATCCTAGCCAGATTCTATCCCTACTTTTGGTTAGTAATGCCTCGTCGTCATCATACTTTAGGTACCAACGAGCCTGAGGATGGTTCCTCCTCCTAAGAACCCGTCATTAATTTTCCCTCATTTACTCGTGATAGGTGGGAAGCGTGACAAGCGTGGCTTTAGTTTATCGCTCTTGGTTTTCATGTGCATGCCCTCATATGTGAAAAGGTTGTTCAACTTTAATCCCTTTTCTGAGATAATAGTGTGTCATTGGTTGTCTAATCGAGGTTGGAAGCCCTTTTTCTCCCTAATTGATTTCGCGTACCCCGATCTCATTTGGGAATTTCTTTTTTATATGTTCGTCACTAGGCGTAGCCTCTACTCTACGATTGGAGGCAAAGATATGATCATTACCGAGGAATCTATTGCCTCCCATCTCTCCCTTCCCCGAGTTTATAGGCCTATTATATGTCTCCTAACATTGATGTCACAAAGGGTCTTATTTTTGAAAGGCGTCGAATGGGCACCTCTACTCCATTCCATTTTGATCTTAACATTGATTACAGGATCCTAATTGGATCATTTATGCGTGTCTCGTACTATGAACAAACGATACCAGATCACGTGGGATATGTTCTCCTTATGTATGCTATCACTCTAGGTGCTATCGTTGACCTACCTGCTCATATTTACTCGGTCTTGAGATTCATTACCAACTCTGGATCCATCCCTTTTAGGCAAGCTCTCCCATTTATTGTTCTCATCACTTGACACTTCCTTCATGTTGGATGCTCCCTTCTTCCCTTTGATATCACCTTGATTGCTTATCATACTATTGATCATTATTCCCTTATTCGGTCTAGGATTCATCTCCCTACAACCCATTACCCATATCTTGCTCCTCCCACCTCTCAGTTAGCTTCCCCTAAGCCTGCTTCTTTTACTTCTCCATTGGGTCCATTTCATCCACTACCTCCCACCCACCACTCGTAGAGGTTGAATATGTTAGGGAGTTTCCTATACAGGTACAACAGTTGGCATCCAATTGATAACAAGATCGTGAGACGTTCTTGGATTTTATGGAAACCATGGCACATGATCACATGAGATATGCTCACACAGACTCTGTGATGATGTATTATTTTGAGGAAATGCATCGCGGGAGCAAAGTCAGGAGTTATTTCCTCTCGTTTAACTCCTAGACGTGATGATAGTACTGATGATGTTGATGATGGTGTTGATTAATGATTATGATTTGTGGCAGTTGTTTTTTTGTGTATTTTTTAGATATGTTTTACTTTTAATACCTTTTGTATTTTCTCTCATATTGTAAAGAATGTGTATTTGATACACTCTATCATGGATTATATTATACTCTTCTACACTTGGATTTCATTTATATATCTTGAGAACATACTATATGGTTGACTTACTTGAGTCTTTACCATGTAGGAGTTCCAACTAGTTTGGATATGGTGACAAAATAGGTTACATTTTTCTTGAGCAAACTTTTACATGGTTTGAAAAGATTCATCAATAATGAGCCTATCCAAGACATCTTATCTACAACAAAAGGAAGTAAAATATTGCACTGAATACACTATAGGACATAAATCATGCAGAAATGAGTGTGAGTGTGTACATGTGCTTAAATATTTTTAGGATTTTTTTATGCATTTAAAATGATTTTTATAACATTTAAAATATTGATTTAAAAATGTTATGGGCTATATTGAAAATATTTGTATTCCTAAAAAACTTCTCAGGGTAGAATATCAAATTGGAAGAGCATTGTGGGGGAGAAAATGGGGTTTTTATAAACTCTAAAACACGCGTTTTTCATTAACTATCATCCATACACTGTTTGCGCCTCTCATTTTTTGTTTTCTTTGTCTCACAAATATTAGACGTAATATCAGCCCTTGGATCATATCTAATCAACGTACTGCATGTGTTTTTGTCAATCCAAGTGCAACCCATAGAGCCAATTAGAATGAGAGTTTGTGCGATCATTTTATAACCCTTGGATTTGAATTCTAAATGTTGCAATGATCTCAGTCATCCATTTGCCTTTAAACATCCAGAATGTTCTAGCCTTAGTATAAATAGAGACTTTATATTAGGCATTTAAAGACTTTGGCATTTCTTCCATTCAAAAGAAAAAAAGTGAGAAGGGAGAACAGAGAAAGGTTAGAAAGAGAGAGAGAGAGAGAGAGAGAGAGAGAGAGAGAGAGAGAGAGAGAGAGAGAGCAAACAAGTTTACTCAGTTAAAAATACTTAGGCTTTTCTCCCAAAACCAAACACGTACTTTATCATTTTATACATTCCAGAAAACATCCATTCTTGAGGGTTAGAAATATTAGGTTTTCATAACGGTTTGGTGTTTCGCTGTTTTGAAGAAATGTCTTCGAACTTAATCTCTCTTAGGAACCTAGTCTCACTGTATATCTCATATTTCTTATTAGAAATTGTGAGGGATACTTAGAGATACATATCACGTATTTTTTAGGGTTTCTATTACCTTCTATGTTGGACCTTTCTCTGTAGTTGTATATTCTTTTGGATCCACTCTCGTTTTCAATTTTCCTCAAAAAAAGACTTCCAAAACTATCAATATTTTAGATCTGAAGTTTTTTATTTGAAAAAGTCAGTTTCACAGTTTGTGAAATTAATTAGTGCATAAATAAGTGATCTGAAACATTTCATCTAATTTTTAAAAAGATTGTTTTCATATCAGAAATATTTCTTTTAATTAATAAGTCCTATTTTTTAAAGAAAACTTAAATCTCTGCATTTCATATAGATTTGTGTAATTTATTAGGATTTGTTTGTATAAAGCCATTGAGAGACATGAGTAGAATTTTTGTATGTGTTTCACTTCGCAATCACATACACTCTCACATGAACACCTAGTCAAAGTGTGGTTCATTTGAGAGATTTTGTGTTGACTAAGTCCATTGGAGTGTGGAGAAAGGATTAAATGCAAAACATTCAGGGAAATTAAAGTTTGAACAAAATTACCGTAGAGGAGAGAGCTCGGTAGGTTTATTTCTATTCTTAGTATTAGGATCTTGTGTGCTTGTTTATGTTCATGTAATCTTGTATAACTTGTTCATTATAGTGGATTTTTGTTTTGTGGTTTAGAGGTCACAGTGGATATTTTTCTTAATTTGAGATTTTACCACATAAAAAATTACTGTGTCAAACTTACTATTGTTGTTCTTATTGCTTATATGTTTTGGTTTCTAATCAAATAATTAGTATAGTTTTTTATTTTAAAAACTTAAGGTAATATATCTACCAAGTCTAGCATCCAAAGTCCATCCGTTTTTACACATATTGTGTAGTGATTTGAAAAGATGTTTCATCCAATGAGTTTGATTTCCGAAGTTTACTTAAAATTTAACTTTTAGTTAAAGACCTAGTGAACGTATTTTTCAAGTGGTAACTAAGCGGGTTCATCAAAAAAAAATTATCTTGAAATTTCATAAATTTATTGTGAAATCTATTTCAGAAAATAAATGGGAGATTTAATAAGTTAGGCAACCTATCCTGTCCACCCCTCTTTAATGGAAATAATTTCCCTTACTGGAAAGTCGGGATGATTGCATTCATCCAAGGTACTTTGGGTTATGACGTGTGGGACATGATTGAAAATGGATATCAAGACCCAACTAAGCCTTTGACTGAAACCAACACTATAAGATTTAAGAAAAATCTTAGTGAGTTTACCAAAGAGGAAAAACAGATGTCACTTAGTAACAACAAGGGAAAGAATTGTATTATTATGTCCATTACTGAGCATGAGTTTAAACGCATATCTATAAGCTCTACTTCTAAGGACGATTGGGACACGCTAGTAACCGCCCATGGGGGTGATGAATGTGTTAAGGCTGGAAAAACCCAAATGTTAGTCCAACAATATAATACCCTGATTATGGATGACAATGAGTCATTTGATGACTTTTATATCAGATTAACTGACATTGTCATAAATTTGCATACAAATGGAATAACCTATGACAGATAAGAAATTGTAATGAAAATTCTTAGGTCTTTGCACGATAAATTTGATAATAAAAAACATGCCATATAAGATATGGATGACCCAAACCTGGCTCCTGAATTACTTAGAAGTAGATTAAGAACTTTAGAAATGGAGTTGGAGTATAAAAATCAATTGACTACCCAAAACAGAAGATCTTCTGGATCTAATGTTGTCTTTTCATACCAAATCACTGTCCTTAATATGAATCCCCTAGACTTTAATATTGACTTGAGTGATGACTATGATTTGGATAATGATTAGGCATATATTCTTCCAAATTTATCCCTCTAATCTAGTTACTTTTAGCACCTCGAACAACGTAATCAATTTGATTTTATCTCATAATCTTGCTACTGACTTATTCTAATAAGTACACCGAGTTTCTTGTATTTTGTACTGATTTTACAAGTATTTGATGTAAATAAAGAAAGAAGGAAATCGAAAGAATCGAGAAAGAAAAGAAAGAAAAGTCAAAAGGGAAAAGTTATAATTTTTACCCAGAATTCGGAAGAGGCATCTCAATAAAAGTTGAAGATATCAAATTCGCAAGTGCATAGGAAGAAACGACACCTCAATCTGAGTTCCGATGTGAAAGTTATGAGCAGTCAAAGCTTGAAGAAAAAGTCAAAGGAATATCGGACCGATCCGAATCGGACCGATCCGAAATGCCAATTTCCAGAGAACCCTGGACCGAAGATGGATCGAAGCTGAAAAAAAATAAATGAACCAATCCGTACCGGATCGATCCGTCCAAGAAATAATCGAACTGATCCGGATTCCATCCAGACCGAACCGAAGGAGGACCGGACCGGTCCGACTGTCGAATTTTTATTTTTTACTCCTCCTCTAATGGAGAGCCCTAGTTCAGCTAAAACTCTTGGAGTTTTGTAGGGTATTTAAACCCGAGTTATTATCTTTTTAAGGACGGATAATCTATCTAATTTTCCATTCTTTTCAGAAAAACCCTAGTTTGAAGATTGAGTATAAAATTTAATTCCAAGATTGAAGATTGTTCAAATTTCTGTGATTACAAGTATTTTTAATTGATGCTTTTAATGCTTTGGTATGATTAGTGGTTAATTTATTCTGTTTAATCTTCTTTCTACATCATTCTTCAATTTTCCCTTAGTTTAATCATGACTTCCTGCAATTTCAAAATCATTTTCATTACTTTCATCATGGTAGGCTAGACTTTTAAGGGTCGGGATGCATGAACCCAACCCGATGTGGTAGTTGTATGTGTATAAAAGTAATCCTCTAAATTTAATGATTTGATTACGACCGTATTGCGTAGGAACGCGACAATTATAGATCTTTGGATCTCGTTTGCTTCAGGGTAACCGGGATGCTTTAGAATACAATTTGAGTGTAACTATTGCAATACCAATTTACTCGTCCTCTTGAACCTCATATACATAATGCTTGGGAGTACTAAATTCTGGGTCTAATTATTCATTTAAATTTACGATTGGTTTTATATCATCAATACACTAGGGTTGGGGGAGTGTATTCCTGTCCTATTTTTCTCATTACATAGTTCAAATTTTTTTTAATCATTCATCATAAGTATTTTAGGTAATTTAGAATAGTTGCATTTCATTCGTACTTAAGTTCATTAGTTAAACATTTTCAAAATTTTCATTTAGTTGTAGTTAATTCTCAAACCAATCATCTCTTCCTTTTTCTTTAGAGTCAGAGTTAGAATTCATTCATTTGTCCAACGTCGTTACAATTCAATTGTCTTATTTCCCTATGGATATGATCTCAACTTATCGGATTATTACTTCAGCGATAGGCTTGCACTTGAGCCTAGAGAGTACGCACTTCTGAGACACATTCTTAGTCACATCAAGTTTTTGGCGCCGTTGTCGGGGATCATCTAACCAATCTCGGATAGCAAGTGGGTGAGCCCTATTCAAGTTGTCCCCAAGAAGTCGGGCAGGACAGTGATTGAGAATGTTAAGGGAGAGCTAGTTCCCAACGTACCACCACAGGGTGGCGCGTTTGCATTAATTACCGAAAACTCAATGCAGGAACTAGGAAAGACCATTTCCCCTTGCCATTTATTGATCAGATGCTTGAGAGAGTAGCGGGCCACCCTTATTATTGCTTCCTTGATGGTTATTCCGGATACAACCAAATTGAGGTAGATGTACTTAACCAGGAGAAAACAACCTTCATTTACCCTTTTGGTACGTTTGCCTACAAACGTATGCCATTCGGCTTGTGTAATGCACCTGTGACCTTTCAAAGGTGCATGTTGAGCCTATTTAGCGACATGGTCGAGATAGCACTTGAAGTGTTCATGGACGATTTCAGCATTTTTGGCACCTCTTTCGATCTTTGTCTTGAAAATTTGGAAAAGGTACTTGCCCAGTGTGTGGAAAAGAACTTGGTGCTAAATTGGGAGAAATGTCATTTTATGGTCATTGAGGGAATAGTTCTTGGCCACATAGTTTCATCAAAGGGGATAGAAGTTGATAGAGATAAGGTAGATGTCATATCCGATCTACCCCGACCAAAATCGCTCAACGACGTGCGCTCCTTCTTGGGCCACATGGGGTTTTATCGAAGGTTCATTAAGGACTTTAGATGCCATCGCTAGACCCTTAAGTAACCTACTCACGAAGGACACCCCATTAGAGTGGACGAAAGCATGCCATAACGTTTTTGAAAAACTTAAAACCATGTGTGTGTCTCTCCCATCATGCAAGTTCTGGATTTATCCTTACCATTCAAACTTATGTGTGATGCTAGCGATTATGCGATAGGGGCTGTTTTGGGCCAAAGGAAAGAAAATAAGGCTCATGTCATCTAATACGCTAGTCGGACTCTTACCGGACCACAACTCAATTACTCCACTATAGAGAAGGAGTTGCTAGCGGTAGTCTTCGCTCTAGACAAATTTTGGTCCTACCTTATCGGTTCTCCCATCACTTGCTTCACTGACCATGCGACATTGAAATACCTACTCGCGAAGAAAGACGCAAAGTCGCGCCTCATAAGGTGGATCCTACTCCTACAAGAGTTTAATCTCTCCATTAAAGATAAGAAAGGAGTAGAAAATGTCGTGGCCGACCACTTATCACGGCTTTCGTCCGACGTGCCTAGTGATCCAATACCCATAGATAAATACTTTTCGAATGAGCAAATCTTTGCTACCTCTTATTTGTCCTGGTTTACGGATATCGTGAACTATCTTGTCACGGGAGCCGTCCCTCCCGATTGGACTTTGCAAGATAAGAAGAGATTTATTACTTGGTCGCGCATGTTTTTCTATGATGATCCTTTTCTGTTTAAAGATTGCAGCGACTAAATCATCCGACGTTGTGTACCAGATGACGAGATCCCGAAAGTCATCCAATTTTGTCATTCGGAAGCTTGTGGAGGCCACTTTTCGACGAAAAAGACGGCCGCTAAAATTCTATAATGCGGCCTCTATTGGCCCATAATATTTCGGGATGTGAACAAATCTTGTAAATCTTGCAATAGGTGCCAAAGGATGGGAGCTATTACCAGATGAGACATGATGCCTCTTACCCCCATACTCATTATTGAGACCTTCGACTGTTGGGGTATTGACTTCATGGGCCCTTTCCCCCGCCCTTTGGTTTCCTATACATCCTTGTTGCGGTCGACTACGTTTACAAATGGGTGGAAACCATAGCGAACAAGAAAAATGACAAAAAAGTGGTGATTAAGTTCCTACAGGAACACATACTTTCCCGCTTCGGTGCTTCGAAAGCGATAATTAGTGATAATGGCACGCACTTTTGCAATAGGCCATTCGCGAAGCTCATGAGAAAGTATAGTGTCGTTTATAAGGTTGGAACAACTTATCACCCAAAAATGAATGGGCAAGCCGAACTTGCAAATCGGGAAATCAAGAACATTCTTGATAAGACTGTCAATCCTACCTAGAAAGATTGGTCACTTATATTGAACGATTCGCTATGGGCCTATCGTACCGCATACAAAAATCAGCTCGGCATGTCCCCATTCCGCTTTGTGTATGGAAAACCTTGCCATCTTCCCGTGGAATTAGAGCACAAGCCGTATTGGGTGATTAAGGAGTTGAACTTTGCCATGGATAAGGCCGGTGAAGCTCGCAAGCTTCAATTGAATGAGTTAGAAGAGATACGCAATGATGCGTACGAGAACGCAAAAATTTCCAAAGAAAGGATGAAACTCGCTCACAATAACATCATTCGCCGCAAAGAGTTTCTTCTCGGATAAAAAGTGCTTCTCTATAACTCTCGGCTTTATCTCTTTCTGGGAAAGTTACGGTCACGATGGTCTGGCTCGTTCGTTGTGAAGAATGTTTTCCCTCACGGAGCTGTTGAATTAGACGATTTGAAAGGGGGAATACATTCAAGGTAAATGGACAACGCCTAAATCCATATCTAGAGGCGTGTGTGGAAGAAGTCGATACCGTTTGGTTGTCAGACCCCATTTACGGGGTAGAGTGAGCTATTACAGTGAGGTCGTCGCACCCCCGACGCGTATGGGGTGAATTCTTGTATAGTAGATGAGAGTCGTGTGAGTAGTGAGAGTCCCTAGGATTAGGATACAATAAGGTGACAACATTCACATGTTTCGATAAATAGAGTCAAATTGCGTTGATCATAGGAATCGAGAGGGTGTTGAGCCAAAATTGATAGGAAGCAGTGCGGAGAGTCGAAAACTTTCAGAGAACAGCGATCAAAATGAAGTTAGGGGGAGAAATCCAGCTCAAATGCAAGAACTGGATCGGTTCTTTTATTTTTGGGCCGGATCGGATCGGTTCATTTCTTTTGGATCCGGATCGATTCGATAATTAAAAATCTTACAAATTAATCGACTGGATCGGTCCGGTCCTATACCAGCCGGATCGATCCGGTTTCTGCAGTCTTTCCCCTTTTCCCTAGGTGCACCCCCTTCTCCCTAATCCCTTCCCTTCCCTTCGAATTCATCCAACCATACCCAACCCTTTAATTTCCCTCCCAAATACATCCCCTCTTTCCCTCCAAACCCTTTCCCTCCATTTACAAAACCTACCCACCCTTCACCTATAAATACACACCCAAATCCTCCATTTTCCTCCACACCTTCAACCACATCCCTCCTCTCTTCTCTCTACTTATTTTTTTCCAGCAACCTCTCCTTTTCCCAATAGCCCAAAGATCCCACCCATCAAATACGACTCTACTGAAATCCTACCCTCCGGCCATGGTGAATTTCGTTCCCGCCAAGAGGAGCATTGGTGCACTCATTTCTTTGGTCCGGATCGCAAACTCCACATGGAGCGTGCAGTCCAATGGGCAGGGCTGCCCAATTCCGTCACCGCTCTCTTCATGCCTAGGGGTCGGTGCCATTTCCTTAATGAACCCTACGAGGTGGTTTGGGCAGCCGAGGTCTGCTCCTTCTCCCTTGTTCGAACGGGCCAATTCGAGTCTGAAGCCTATGTTGACGGTACCATTTTTCCCTTTTTGTTGGCCCTTCTCACCACTAAGCTGGGCAAATACGATGTTCCCGATGTTCAAGACTACACATACCCACGGAATTTCGCCTCGGTAGCTAAGGAACTGTTTATGGAGCGAATTGACCCGACGTTGCATGGAGGGGGGGAGACTATCGCTGTTGGCCGACTTAACGAGAAAGCACGCCTTACATTACAAATTATACGTGCTAACATTTTGCAAATGTCCAACGATTACGCGATGCGTCCCCGTCAGGCCACATTGACATACCACCTCTTCGATCCCCACACTCCAAATAACCTGGCTCGCACCCTATACGCTGACATTATCATTGCAGCCATGGATGAGAAGGGTGCAGCACCACTTCCTTATGCACGCCTGATTACCTCCATTCTCAAGGACGCTGGCATTGAGGCGCCGCTTGACCGTACTCGCCTCCCCGGTCCCTTTGGATAGGGAACCCGCACTCGGAGAGCCAAACAGTTGGCCATCGTTTGGGCGAGGCGTGGAAGTGATGACGAGGACAATGTTGCCTCGAGTGAGGAAGAAGAAGAAGAAGAAGAAGAAGAAGAAGAAGAAGAAGAAGAAGAAGAAGAAGAAGAAGAAGAAGAAGAAGAGGCAGGTGCTGATGTGGAGATAGGAGACGTGGGAGTGGATGAAGATTCAGCCGAAGAAGAAGATGACCCAGATTTTGAATGGGCGGGTAGCGACCTCACTAATTGTATGCCGTCCCTGGAGACGCGATTCAGCAACTTTATGATCGACTACCGCCGCGATACAAGCATGATGTTTCGTTTCCAAGCGGACTTGTACCAACGCCAAGGGGATCCCAACGAGCCATTGCCATCCTACTTTTATGACCCTTATGGCCCTGACGCACCCAACTCTTCTCACCCACCGCCCCAGTTAAGCTTTGTGTGTTTGTGGTAGTTTTTAGTTGTTTCCCTTGTTCACATGCTGTATGCTCTTTCATGTTATTGTACCACAGTCCTATTTTATAAAAATCTGTATTTTCTCCATTTGTTTGTTTTATTTATCGCACTTCTTATTTTGCCTTGTTTAGCTTTTCATTCTTTTGATTGAGGACAATGCAAAAGTCTAAGTTAGGGGGGGTCACAAGTGCGTATTTCTAAAATTTCACAAATTTTCAAAAATGCCCAGAAATTTAAAAAAAAAAATCATAAAAGCTTGAAAATTCCAAGAATATTTTTGTTCAAAATAAGTAAAAATTGGAACTCAAATTTTTCAAAAATATCATTAAAAGTCGGTTAAAGTCTCAAGTTGTAAAATTCAAATACACAAAGCCGAAATTGACCAAAGATGGAAATTGTACGAAAACTGACGATTTAACGAATAAGTGTGGAGATTAACAAACCCGGTGAGATTCGAGTCTTTCATCTTTGCAAAAATTATAAATCAATCCGAGTTAATTGTTAACTCAAAGTTCTTTTCAGCATCTAAAAAGTCCTCAAGGATCTCAATCCTTTCATTTTCATCGGTTTTGATAAACATGTGTGATATTGCCTTAAAAAGCGCGCTACAATTCTCTAAATTAAGTTCATCTCGAAATGCATATGGCAATTTAATAAGTAATTCGGAGAATGAAGTAGCCCCTCGATTGTTACCCAAAATTATCGGCCATAAAAAGTGTGAAAAATTATCCCTTTTGTAACCCAAATTGAGGCTAATAAATTTTTTCCTTTCGTTTGATAACCCGAAAAACCCAATTAGCCTGGAATTGTGAACATTGAATATTTATCAAATAAAGTCCGAAAAGTGCATAAAAAGGGGCAAGAAAAAAATAGTTACGCTCAACAAAAATAGCAAGAAAAGTAAAGAAGTGGAAAATAGAAAAAAATAGAAAAAGAAGAAAAAATGAGCAAAATCCCGAAAACGCACTAACGGACATCATAAGAAAACTTTCCAATTCCAGATTTTTCGTGCCATTCTCATTTTGCCCAATACACCATAAAACTCGAAAAAAAGTCCTGATCGAGTCCAAATTGCAAAATTAGTTACCGTGTGGAGAGTTAAGACACCAAAAGATAATAAAAGAGATTGAATGCGTGAATAAGAGGCAATGTTTCCCTTTTTAAAATCGTATTCCGTTGATGAGATCCTATCACTATAAATTTACGTCTTTCAATTTGTGTGCGTGACTTTGCGTCCATTATATTTACTCTTTTTATCACGCATGTCGAGAGAATAAGCCACATTTCGAGTGATTACTTTGTGAGAACATCCCGTGAGAATTTGAAATCAAAATGAATTTCGGATAAGTAACGTAAAGGTCAATCGATGGAAATCCGCGGTTAAATTTTCGGCTTCGCACACACACACTATGAGTTGAGAATCTTGAACATGACTTAATGATGATTATTTTCTGCGAAATTTTGAATTATACAATTTTTGCGTATTTTGAAATTTCTTTGAGTCGAATTTTTTGGGTATATTCTCTGCAAACCCTCACGAGACACAACTCGTCCTACTAGGGTAGCCTAGGAGTTTAAAGGCTTGTTGCATACGCTAAATGCAATCTCTTGCCGCAAAAAAAAGTATTCTATCCCAATAAAGTAATTTTTAAGAGTTGAGCATTGCTAGGATTCTTTTACATTGCTCGGGACGCGCAAAGTTCTAAGTTATGGGGATTTGATTAGGCATATATTCTTCCAAATTTATCCCTCTAATCTAGTTACTTTTAGCACCTCGAATAACGTAATAGATTTGATTTTATCTCATAATCTTGCTACCGACTTATTCTAACGAGTACACTGAGTTTCTGGTATTTAGTACTGACTTTATCGGTATTTGATGTCAATATAGAAAGAAAGAAACCGGATGAATCAAGAAAGAAAAGACAAAAGGGAAAAGTTGTAATTTTTACCCGAAATTCGGAATAAGCATCTAAAGAAAAGTTGAAGATATCAAATTCACGAGTGCATAGGAAGAAACGGCACCTCAATCAGAGTCCTGGTGTGAAAGTTATGAGCAGTCAATGATTGAAGAAAAAGTCAAAGGAATATCGGACCGATCCGAAATGCCAATTGCCAGAAAACCCGGGACCGAAGACGGATCGAAGCTGAATGAAAATAAACGAATCGATCCGTACTGGATCGATCCGTCCAAGAAATAATCGAACCGATCCGGATTCCAGCCAGACCGAACCGAAGGAGGACCGGGCCGGTCCAAGTGTCGAATTTATATTTTTTACTCCTCCTCTAATGGGTTCAACTAAAATTCTTGGAGTTTTGTAGGGTATTTAAACCCGAGTTATTATCATTTTAAGGACCGAGAATCTATCTAATTTTCCATTCTTTTCAGAAAAACCCTAGTTTGAAGATTGAGTATAAAATTTAATTCCAAGATTGAAGATTGTTCAGATTTCTGTGATTACAAGTATTTTTAATTGATGCTTTTAGTTCTTTGGTAAGATTAGTGGTTAATTTCTTCTGTTTAATCTTCTTTCTACATCATTCTTCAATTTTCCCTTAGTTTAATCATGACTTCCTGCAATTTCAAAATCGTTTTCATTACTTTCATCATGGTAGGCTAGACTTTTAAGGGTCGGGATGTATGAACCCAACCCGATGTGGCAGTTGTATGTGTATAAAAGTAATCCTCTAAATTTAATGATTTGATTACGACCGTATTGCGTAGGAATGCGACAATTATAGATCTTTGGATCTCGTTTGCTTCAGGGTAACTTGGATGCTTTAGAATACAATTCGAGTGTAACTATTGCAATACCAATTTACTCGTCCTCTGATTAAGTATGGTGCGAGCTTGAACCTCATATACATAATGCTTGGGAGTACTAAATTCTGGGTCTAATTAATCATTTAAATTTACGATTGGTTTTATATCATCAATACACTAGGGTTGGGGGAGTGTATTCCTGTCCTGTTTTCTCATCACATAGTTCGAATTTTTTTTAATCATTCATCGTTAGTATTTTAGGTAATTTAGAATAGTTGCATTTCATTCGTACTTAAGTTCATTAGTTAAACATTTTCAAAATTTGCATTTAGTTGTAGTTAATTCTCAAACCAATCATCTTTTCCTTTTTCTTTAGAGTCAGAGTTAGAATTCATTCATCAGTCCAACGTCGTTACAATTCCATTATCCTATTTTCTTGTGGATACAATCCTGAATTATCGGATTATTACTTGAGCGACAGGCTTGCACTTGAGCCTACAGAGTACGCACTTCTGAGACACATTCTTAGTCACGTCAGATAATTTGATAACTAAATAGCTCTTATGAGCAAACATTTTAAGAATATAACTAAGTTTAGAAACTTTGTGGATTCTAAACAAGGAATATTTGGTTATCAAAGTCATCAAAATCGCAAACCTCGTGAAAAAAAATGAAAAATAGACGAGTGGCACTAACACACCCAAGACTAACATTAAAGATGTTAAATGTCATCGTTGTGGTAAAATGGGACGTTATGCTAGTAAGTGTAGAGTCAAACTCAACAATAACAATATTAGGGAAAATATATGTAAGACTTGGGATGACTCAAGTCATTATGATGAAAATGAAACTGAGTTAACCCAATTTGATGAGTCATGCATGTCTTTTTATGCTAAGATTATATATTCTGATGATAATGCATGCCTACCTGTTAATGACTGTGTTATGCTTGTTGATATTGATGGCATACCTGCTAGTGATATTGTTGCACTTACTGTTGTTAATAATGAAGTAGATAATCCTAGCTTACGAGTGAGTCAAAGTGCAAATATTATTGACGAACTGAAGGTGTGTGTGAGTCTCACTTCCCCAAATTAATCGATAGGGGACACTGTACATATTGCAATTAGCGAGTCCGATGATGACCTTCCTGATATTCAGGAGATGTACTCCAAAACGCTTAAAAAAGTGCTAAGCTTGATATAATTGTTAATCAATTGACTGAACGTATTGAACAACTTAGTAAAACTATTAGTAAGAATGCAGAAGATTACACCGCACACTGCGTTGCTCATGAGATAGAGACAAAAGAATTTTCATTAAAATTAAAAGACTTATCTGAGAAAAATGTTATTTTAAAGAAAAGATATAAAGCTGCCTTAGTTGAATTGGAAGAATCCAAACAAAAGATTTCAAATTTTTTAAAAATTGTCTACATTTTGAAACTCAAGCTAAATCCTATGTAGAGATAGTTGTAGGAAGTAAGTTTGATTATGGAGATAAATTTGGCTTAGGTTTTGGATAAAAGTTGTGACTAACAAAACAATTGTATCTCTTAGAAATGTCATCTTTGTAAAAGAAGGCCAGAATTTTCAAAAATCTCAAAAAGGAAGTTAAAAAACATCAATGTCTCTAAGGCAATGCAAAATCAGTGTAATCAACTGCCAAAACCTAATGGAAAAGCTAAGTATGTTTTTCCTCCTACAAGAGACTAAGGACAAAATACTAAAACTTGTGGTAATTTTACTACCATGACTTACAAGAACAAACTAGTTTTTAAGGACTTTAGTGATAAATTAAAGCCTACGTTGCACCAACATTGCTCTTATTGTGATGTCTACGGGCACACCATTACCGAGTGTTTTCAAAAGACACTGCATACGCCTACTTATCAAAACTTTAACTATTCATGAAAGAGTAGGAATACGTATGTTCTCCCAAAAGAAGACTACACATAACTCTAACTATAAAAAGGAGAAAGGGGGACCTAAGACTAAGAATAAAGCATTTACAAAGACCCCTCAGTCCTTTTCAAAATCCAAGGGCAATAAAAAATTTAAAACCAGGCCCATTTGGATAAGAAAATATGACTTGTTACCCCAGCTCAAGTATAATGTGATGATAATAGCTTTTAAGGCCTAATGCACCTTAACTGGTTGGTACTTGGATTATGGGTGTTCCAAACATATGATCGGAGACGAAATAAAATTGAAGAACAAGATAGACTCCCATGGAGGTAGTCTCCTATTTGGAGATGGCATTTCATCTCTGATCATAGGTAAGGGAACGTTGTGTGAACAAGGGCTCCCTACTTTAGATAAAGTCTTACTAGCTAAAGGTCTTAAGGCTAACCTATTAGGTTATCTCAATTTTGTGATTCCATTCATATTGTTACCTTCTCAAAAACCAATTGTAAAATTTTAAATGAAAAGTGTAATTATATTTTATCATGAAACAGGACTGCGGATAATTGTTACACAGTGATTCCAAAGACTGAATCTTATAATATTACCAGATTAAAGGATTTTGATTTATGTCATAATTAATTGGGACACACAAATTTTGATAATCTTCATAGGTTAAGCTCCCAAAAAATATTTAGAGGTTTACCCAAAATCGAAAATAATTTTAACTCTGTATGTGGTCTCCTTGTCAAGTAGGGAAGATGAGTAAATCTTCTCACAAGAAAGTTAAAGACATTTTAACCTTAAAGCCTCTTAAACTTATCCACATGGACATATGGGTCTTTCTACAACTGTCAGCCTATGTGGTAACAGTTATATTTTAGTTATGGTGGATGATTACACACAATTTATCGGGTCTCTTTTATGGAAAAAAAAGTCTGACACCTTTCGTGAGTTCTTAAAAATTCTTTTAAAATTGATAATGAGAAGGATACCTAGGTATGTCGTTTTAGAAGTGATAGAGGGGAAGAGTTCAAAGCTTCGGGCGTTACAGAATAGTGTGTCGGTAATGGGTGCAAACATGAGTTTAGTGTACCTAAGACACCTTAGGAGAATGACATTGTTGAAGTAAAATTAGGACCATACAAGAGATGGCTAGGGTGATGTTGCACATAAAAAGTCTGCCAAAATACTTTTGGGTTGAGGTTGTACAGACTGCATGTCACATCATTAATCTTGTATACATCAGGAAAAATATTCATATGAACTATGGTACAATCGAAAGCCTAACTTAAAATATTTTGAACCTTCTAGAGTATCTGCTATGTCTGCAAAGACTGAGAACATCTTTCAAAATTCAATACCTAGGGTGATAAAGCTATTTTTCTAGGTTATCCCCAAACAAGTCGGGCTTATTGATTTTATAACCTTCATACCAAGGTCATTATGGAGTCTATTAATATAATTATAAATGATACAAGCGCAAATAGTGGTCCCTTGGATAAGTCTGAAAATGTTTTTACGGTTAACTCTCCTAAGATAGTTGATTCACTACCACCTAAGGTCCCTACGGTACTGACCAGGGTTTTTAAGAACCACCCTCTCAAAAAGGTTATCGGTAACCTTTCTTAGCCAGTGAGAAGGATATCCCAACTTCAACATGTGGCTACTTTTACATGTTTTGTTTCTCTAGTAGAACCCAAAACTGTAAACGATGCCTTATATGACTCATTCTGGATCAATGTTATACAAGAAAAGCTTGTCCAATTTCAAATTCATGATGTTCAGTATCTCATCCCACGACCTCAAGAAAAAATAAGTTATAGGCACCCGTTAGGTTTTTAAAAATAAAACTGAGGAGAATGGGGAAGTAATTAAAAATAAAGCTAGGTTATTAGCGCAAGGATATTCTCAGAAAGAGGGAATATACTTTGACGAGACTTTTACCCTTATGAGAAGACTCTAGTATGTTTATCTCCTCTTTGCCATTTTCTGTCATTTATAATTTAAACTTTTTAAATGGATGTTAAGTCCCATTTTTTAAATGGAATTTTGATAGAGGAAGTATACGCCGAAAAGCCAAAAGGCTTTATAGATCTCTCATACCCTGACCATGTCTTTAGGATTAAGAAAGCGTTATGTTGCTTAAAGCAAGATCATAGAGCCTGGTATGAGCGCCTCTCGACCTTTTTAGTCAATAAAGGGTTTGAGCGAGGTGGCAACGACCAGACATTGTTTGTTAGGAAGATAGAACACGATGTCCTAATTGCACAAATTTATCTCGACGATATTATATTCGGTTCAACTTCCATTACCTGAGTCAAAGATTTTTTAGATATTATGCACGTTGAATTCCAGATATCCCTAATGGGCGAATTACATTATTTCTTAGGACTACAAGACAAAGAGTTTAGTGATGGAATTTTTATCACACAATCGAAATATGCTAATGATCGTTTAAAAAATTTTGGGCGTTAACATTCAAAGATAGCACATACACCCATGAGAACGTCCACGAAATTATCTAAGGAAAAAATGGGAAAGACGTTGACCCAACTTTATATAGAAGTATGGTAGGTCGTATGTTATACCTTAGCGCCTCTAGGTCGGACATTTCCTTCGCTATTTGTGTTTGTGCACGATACCAATGTGCACTAAAGAAGCTCATTTATTATGTGTTAAACAAATAATTGAATAGGTTAAAGGGGGAGATTTATAAGGAAAAATTTCCACACTTAGTGAATTTGTAGTTATGTCTTATTTTGTTCATCCAAACACGTAGTTTTTTAGGGAGTCGTATAATCAATCCGATAAGTGAAGACAAGTTAGCGGCCATATTTGCGCAAGTTACATTCAAGCATTCATCACGTCGATTTACCATTTCCATTAAGTTGTGTGGCCCTATGATATTTGGAGAAAAACTTTTTAAGGCACTAATTTTTTTTTAAAAATGGATTTTAAAAATCTTTGAAATTTTGTAGGTCGTTCGAACGAGGTCCTTTATCTCATTCAAATGAGGTGTCAAACAAGTTTAATAATCGAAAGCTTTGCCTTTGCTAGAATCTCATTAGATGACTTGTTCAAATTTTGTTCTAAAAGATTGGTACCCTCGTTAGAACAAACTTCAAACGAGGCCCAATAAAAAAAAATCCCCTTCGTTGGAATCTCATTTGATATCTCGTATGTTACATGTTCAAACGAGATCTGGAGCATCATTCAAATGTAGTACCATGTCGTTTGAATGAATCAACATATTTTTCAAAAAATCAGTTTTTCTTAGTTGCCCACTCCCCCTATGTTTTTAAAAAAACTAATTTATATAGGAATGCGCAGAGGCAGTTTTGAACAAGCCTTTTTATGCCTCGTAAGGTTAAAACCAGAATCCTCTCCCAATATCCTTCATCCTTTATGATCACGTTTTTCAAATCCCAACCCATATAAATATTTCTTCATCATATGTTCGTAGTTGTGCAGTGTATTCTGCACAGTTGGAGACGGTAAAGGCTATCAGTGGATACCAAGTCAATGAGTTACTATGAAGTCGACCCTAGGAATATTATCGAATAATATCAATTAATCCCTCATGACAAAATTCGACCCAAACATGTCCCTTCGATGGTATCTCCCTTCTCCCTTGGTACGCTAAAGTTGCTTCATCGAGTATCCTCTTCGTGACACAATCTTAAGTTACCAAAGGCATGAGGTATGAGTATGACGATCCAAGTGTCTTATATAGTGATGAATCATGGATTTAATTATCACTCTCATGATCCGCTGGAAAACACACATATCATCAAATGTATATTGTGGTATCATACCATATATATATAAGTAAGTGACTTAGTATGAAAATTAAAAGGATGTCAAATGAATCTGGGTTTAATAACTCATCAAACACCTAACTCGTGTTTCAATCAAGTCATGTATGCCTAAAATCTCATATTTGGCTAGTAGGCTACACAGAGTTGATGAGTTTATCTATGATGGACCTTGTAAGGTCTCATCTTCATCTTAGAACTACTTAAGGATACACATAGCATATATCCTCAAAAAGGTATATGTCCTTATCGCCTTTCAGGCATTAAGAATGAGTACCTTAGATTCCTGTCAAAATACCATAGAGAATAATGTTTAAACTTGCTCACTATCTAAGTGCCAAGGTGAATCACCCATGTGACAGGGTTAGTCCAAACTTGGCGACATATCCATAAGATGTTTACACAATAATAATCATTCAAGCACAATAAACAAATATTATATCTTCATAATTATAGTAACGTAAAAAGATAATATTTCATTATATATCAAATTCTATGAAGTCCCATCCTCCTAACATGAGAAAAAACATATTTGTTATCAATCTTAGTCAAATGATCATCCACCATACTGCTCGTGGTTCAAGAAAACCTCCCCTCATGCAACCATGTCTCGAATATAGTGATAAAGAAACTCAAAGATTTTTATTTCCTGTGATATTTAGGATCTTTTTCATATACTAAGGTTTTCATGTTATTTCAATCGACCAATGAATCCTTTTCAACATTGTAAATAAGACCCATCCTACAAAAATCCTTCGCAACCAAAGGGCTTCCTAAACAACTTCTCATAGTTACACATATTTTGACTCCATTATGGACAAGGCCTCACATGTCGGCTTTAAAATACTTCAAACAAAAACTTTGCCTACAAATATGACTACATATCCTAATGTAGAATTTCCTCCATCCATATCATTATCTCAAACAGCATCGTTGTACCCTCTCAATCAAAATTTTCTTCCATCCCTCCAAGTAATGTATTGTGGTCCATAATGGATTTACTACACACAAGGAAATTAATCCTTCCAAACATTTGTTCATTTGTAATAAATGTCCCCATCATAATTCCTTTACCACATCATTATGATTCTAGCTAGTAATGAAACTAAAAATTAGAGTATTTATTCTCATGACCACAATATTGAGGAGCTAATTAGAAAAGAAAATAATTAACAAAAAAGAAATCTCATTATATTTTCTTTAATCTGGTCTCAAAAATGAGTTATTAACCTCAAAGCCAAGGAGGATATTATATTTCTTTCAAACACTAAGAACATCTCCGAACTTACAAACAAAGAGATTGAAAAAGTCAATGATTAATCAAGAAGTTTAATTAAATAAGGAATTAGTGATATTGAATTAACCATCTGTAAAAACAAAAAGTTAAAGAGGATATAGTTAAACTTATTTCAAATGTCCAAGCAACTCGTGAGGCCAAGATCGTGCACATAAAAAAATCATAGGAGGGAGTTCATTAGGGGAATCCTAATATTTTTTTTAGTATTGTGGGTATGTTTAACCCAATCTCATTCTTTTATCATTCTAGTTATTTTGTAATGGAGACTGGGTAATGTTATAAGGCCCATCTCTTTAGGATCTTCTTTTTTGGATTTTTATTTTGGTGTGCACCTTGGAGGTGGGATCACTTATCCTTCGATTTTATTTTTATTTTATGTATACCAAATCTCCCCAAGATATTTATTTAAAAAAATATAAGGTGACTTCAATAGTCCCACGCGGACATCAAAAAATTCTCTTTACAGCTATCTGGTCAGTTTGACGAGGGATTCCTTGGTAATGGCTAACTATGATAACCGCATAACAGATATATGGATGTTTAAATGACATGGAGAACATTAGACTCCATACAACAACAAGAAATGTAATAATGGACATGTGATTGTTTTCTTTATCAGTTTTAGAAGAAATCATTTAGGCTTAAAGTCCATCCTTTTTTCCATTGGCGTTTAAATGAATTTAAAGTAATGCATGCGAAAATTGTCTATACTTTTATTATTGTAAGAGTCTTGAGAGAAACAAAAAATTTTCTTAAATCTAATTCTCATGATCTTTACTCCAAATACATAATTTGCTTCACTTATATCATTTATCTCAAGAGTAAAGGACATCCAATTTTTAATGGCGACAACAGAACTTGTGTCATTTCCAGGTATTAGTATGTCTCTTACATACAACAAAACTATAAGAACATTTTCTTGGATGATTTAAGACGCATATTGTCGTCTTTTTTAATCATATGCAAACCAATATAGGTCATAGTAGAATTAAATCGTAGGTACCATTTACTTGATGATTGCTTGAGACCACATATACAGAGTTGAGGGTGATAAAATCTGCGCTCTTGTCTTTTAGGCTCAAACTTTATTGGTTAATCCATATACATCTCATTGTCTATTCCTCCATTTAGAAATTAAGTCTCAAGATCCATAAAAAAAAATCTATGGCCAACTGTGAAATATTATCTAGAGTTAGGGGATTAAAAGTCCATTCTCAATACTAGGGAAGAACATCTCGAGGGAGTCCTTTTGCATAGACTGGTGGGAAGGAGTTATAATTTACGTTGGTTGATACCTTAAAACTCTATAACTATACCTAGTACGTACGAATAATTCCCAGAGGCAATAGGTAGGGTGTGCACGGTTCGGTCGGTTCGGTTTTGATCGGGTTTTTTGAGCCGAACCGACCTTGTCGGTTTTTGAAGTTAGAGGACCGAACCGAACCGAAACCGGTTGAAAAACCGAACCAAAGCGGGTCAGTATTTGACAGGGCCGGTTCGGTTTTTTTGTTGGTTTTTAACAGGGTCGGTTTTATACAGGGCCGGTTCGGTTTTGTCATTTATTTAATAAAAAATGTTTTTTTAAACTCTGAAAAGCAAAATAATAAAATATTACCATTTTTTTTCAACTTCAATTTAAGTTTGAAAATACCCACATACCACATATGCAACTTTTATGCTGTTTTTCAACTTTATATGTTTTTCAACTTTCTTTCAGCAAGTTGTTTTTCAACTTTCACATATGCAACTCTTTCAAACAATTACATGTTTGTTTTTTTGAACTTTTTTTCAACATTCAGTATATGAGGCAACTTTCAGAAATCTTTAAAAATTACATTCCAAAATAGAATTACATTCCAAAAATAAAAATTACAATAATTTCAGATTTCCATGATAACTGTCATAAATAAAAACAGTCTAAAACAATCCCAACATATAAATAAGTCCAAACAGTTCCAAAAATTACATTCCAAATGCAAAATGTAAATGTCTAAAAACGTCCCAAGCATCTACTAAAACAAGCATCCAATCAAAATAAGCATCAACCTTCAATGTATTTTTCTTTGTCTTTTTCTTTGTCTTGGCTTTCCAATAACTCTGAAAAACAAAACAATAAATTTCGGTGCAAGTCAATAAACTAAAAAATCAGTGAACTAGAAAAATGAGATCTCAACTAAAAAATGAGAGTAAAGGAACTAAAAAAATTCGTTTAGTTTAGATATAAAAATATATGTCATTTTTTAGATCTAAAAAAATATGTTTAGATCTATAAAATTTTGTTTACTTTAGATCTAAAAAAATATGTTTAACATCATATAACTGAACATATTTTTTTAGATCTAAAAAAATATGTTTAGATCTAAAAAAAATTCGTTTAGTTTAGATTTAAAAAATATTCGTTTGGTTTATATATAAAAAAATATGTTTAGATCTAAAAAAATTCGTTTACTTTAGATCTAAAAAATTATGTTTAACATCATATAACCGAACATAATTTTTTAGATCTAAAAAAATATGTTTAGATCTAAAAAAAATATATGTTTAACATCATATAACTGAACATATTTTTTTAGACCTAAAAAAATATGTTTAGATCTATAAAAATTTTGTTTAGTTTAGATCTAAAAACATATGCTTAGATATAAAAAAAATTCGTTTACTTTAGATCTAAAAAAATATGTTTAACATCATATAACTGAACATATTTTTTTAGATCTAAAAAAATATGTTTAAATTTAATAAAATTTCGATTCAAACTAAAAAAAATAAAAAAAAGTAAATTATTTTGTAACAAAAAATAAATTGGAACTTACCTTACATGTGCCAAAATGAGAAGTGAGATGAATGAGAGGTGAAATGAGAGAGATGATAGAGGCAGGCGTTTAGGGCCAAAAATGAGAGAGAGGCTTTAGGCTTTGGGTTTGGAAGAATGAGTGAGGTGAGATGAGAGAGAGGCGTGTGTTTACCTTTAGCCTTTAGGGTTTTTTCCTTTACCTTTATCCGTGTGCGTGTGTTTCAGTTTAGGCGTGCGTGCGTGTGTTTTAGTTTAGGCGTGCCGCGTGCGTGTGTTTTAGTTTTAGTTTAGCAGTAACATACTAACATATATATAAAATTAAAATTAAAAAATATATAAATTAATTCGGTTCGGTTCAAACCGACTATTTTAATGCCAGAACCGAAAACCGAACCGATAACTTCGGTTCTAGACCTGACCAAACCGACCCGACCCGACCCTTAAAAATAACCGGCCTGAAAATTTTTGGTTCAGATCAGTTTTATCGGTTTGTCGGTTTGATCGGTTTTTCTGTACACCCCTAGCAATAGGTATAGGCATTCGAACTTTTATTTACGGGATTGACCATAGTCCAGCAGAATTTATGTGAATTGAGTATACTCATAAATACTCTGGATTATGTAATTATGTATTGTTGTACTTTGAGATGATTGTACTATACTATATTTTTACTAGAAATGTATAACCATAAGATTATGACTCGGGGATAACATTGTAAAAATAGACTTGAGAAGTATATGTTGAACTCTGACTTTAGAATTCTGAAGACTAGCATAGTAAAGACATCTTTTAGACGCATAACTTAAGATAGTTCATACAAGGAAAATAATGTTTAGCAAGAGATTTACTATTAATGTAAAAGATTATCATATAGTACGAGATTCTTAATAAAATATATGAACTTAAGAAATCCAAAGTAGAGACACTTAATTAAAACAATGAAACTATTATCGCATGGGCCTCATTTGGGTTAGGGATTAGAATCATATGTTTATTTAGGTTATTTGTGTTGAGGTAACTTAAATAACTTAAAATCAACCTAATATGGGAAGAAGATATATTATTGTTATTGTGTACCAAATGTAGTTATATTCTTACTCACTGTAGACTTCCTAGTTTTAATCCTTGCTGAATTATTTTTCTACATGTCCTAGGACATCGTTGCCGCAGAATGGAGCTATTTAGTTGGAGGCATTTCTACATAACCATCTGAGTCATCATCCTTGGGTTATAGGAGTCGAGCATTATTGCTCCTTTAAATCCTTGTATTTATATTGTTTAAGTGTACCAGATAGATGCATTATTTTGGATTTTCCCGAGTCAAATATTTATAGAAGATGTATTTATTTATTCTGGTTTAGATATTTAGACATTGAGATATTTCACATTTTAGAGTTGGAGTTGGCTTCAATTTCTCATTGGATGGTATCAAAGATCATTTATTTTATTTAGCATTTTCATTTTGCATTGAATTTACTTATATCGTTCTATTTGTTCCGTTTATGATGAGAATGTTACTAATCTATTTATAGATTTTACGAGGTGTCACAGTCGGTATCTATTGTCCTAGGGTGTTGAGTGCGTATGCCATTTTTTTGTATTATGTTCTTTAACTACGTTAGAGCTATGTTGCATAAGGTTTGTACTCTCTATAATGATATTCACTTAGGGGTTTCGTTCCATAGGTTCTGATGCAAGACTAGGATAGACCAAAATGTATCGAGAGGGTTCCATGTTTGTAATTCCTTTATGATATGTCCCACACATGAGGTTAATTTCAGTCGAGAGTTAGGGATTATTGGACATGAGACTTTTAGTATGTGTTTGGCGACTAGTTTGAGTGGAATTTTTTTTCACTAACCATCTGTAATGATATAAGGATAAAGTTTTTGAGACCTTGTTAAGGCGACTGCGTGGTAGACCATTATGATTGGTAGTTCAACTATCTTTATCTTTTTGCACTATACAAAAGCAAATAAAATATTTTTCTTTAGCAAAAACCTTACAGGAAGGGTTTGACAAGTGTTATTGGGTAACTAGTCCTTCACCACTTGTTCTCGGGTGTTGGAAGTTACCCTTATACATCTACCAGACTATCATAATGATCACAACGACAGATTTCCTAATAAAAAGAAGATTAGGCTGGACTAGGCCCAAAAGACTAGAGGATGTGGAAAGTTATCTTGAGCTCGGGGAGGCTTTCAACAGCAGAAGGGACACGCATAAGGAGAGTAGGCCCTAAAAGGTTCCGAGGAATAGATGATCGAATTTATCATGTCCATTAGGTTCAAGGGAATTTTGACTAGGAAGGTCGTCAGTAGGGTCGCAATTTGGATGGCTCCTTTAGAGGAGATTGTTACACTTATGGCCAGTGAGGCAGCTTATTTAATAGATGCCGTAGGAGCAACCAATAGTTATAGAGATAACACCGGAATATTGTTATGTTTATTTTTATGGATCATGTGCACAAGTCTTATATTGACACCGAGGGGTTTTATTCTTTTGGCTAGTAGTATTTTCTTCATGATATTGGGGAATATATCGATTATTCACACCAGGTTTTATAATTTTATGTGGATACCCTTGTAGTTGGGGGTGGTGCTTTACGTCATGATTGTGTAGATGTAAAAGTTATGGTTGTTCAGAATGGTTTTCATACGATTTATCTATTTTATACATGTAGTCTTATGATTTATATTGTTGAGCAAGGATTAGTTGGATATGTATTACATTTAGGAAAACTACAGTGAGTAAGCCTAAATGTAATACATATCCAACTAATCCTTGCTCAATAATATAAATCATAAGACTAAATGTATAAAATAGATAAATCTTATTAAAACCAAGCCAAACAACCACCTTATGAATAGATACGAACACATTAGAAGGTGTTAAAGATATTATCAGTAGTCCATAATTTCCCAGGAGTATTTAAAGAGGTATCGAGTTACCACCTACATAATAGATTAATTTTAAGCCTTAGTTTAGTACTAGCATTAGTCCCATTATGAGGGTGCCTTTCAACTGGCTCCATTGGAGATGAAAGTGGGTTGTGAGATCAAGCACAATGTATTTTGACCCACGATTTTATTCAGGGAATTTGGTTAAAAGGTGGGAGGTTCAGTATGCATAGTTGTGTACCATTGGGAGCTGAGTAGGGTCACGATATGGAACAAGTGTATGTTGACGTGTATGGATGACCTTTTTGAGAAGTAAGGGGGAGTTATCTTTTTGAAAATTGAATTGTGCTCAAATTATCACCAATTATGGAATTAAAAGGAGGATATTTTGAAGGTAGTTTTCGATAAAATATGGAGCATATGCGTCCAAGTCATACCAGTGGGGTAGAACAATGCCCCAGTCATGTTCATGCAACTAACGAGCAGTGTATTTCAACCATATATGGATTATTTGTTGTTATGTTCTTTGAAGATATCTTAATGAAGTAAAATAATTTGTTTTCGTAACGATTGTTGCGCACAATTTTGTGTCACATGTCGTACAGTCTCAAGCGTTGAATTCTTTAACCAAGAGATGGCATGTGAACCATTATTAGGAGTAGTCCCCACTCTTCTTCTGCCTAAAGTGGATGTTTATGTCTTTCCAAGGGATATTGATTGTGTCTAAGGGTCCCAAGATGTGAAAGTTAGTTTTTGTTGGGGCGCATGGTTCTTGGATCACTGTACATCCCTGGGCTGATGGGGTATACCATAGTTTTAGGATCCCATATGGTTGGTTAAGTTATGAAAATACTAGTGTAGTTTGTGTCTTAGTGTGACCCTACTTTTAGTGAAGGTAGAGCACCAGAGACATTACAAATCCTAATGTGGAAGTAGAGTAGATCCATTGATTTTATCGTAGGGTATCGAGGTTCCAAAGTGGATATGGGGAGATCTAGGTCATTGGCATCAAACTGACAAAAATTGATTAAATATGAGGTTTAGCGCATTTTCGCTTCAGAATGTACTTGTGACACCTCAGAGGAGGATGCCCTCATCATAGAGCATATAAAGGCTACTGAAGCAAGAAAAAAAAATTATAGACAAGAAGAAGCATAGTTTGGAGTCCCTAAAGGGAGATCAGGTGATTTTAATTTTCTCCCCAATGAAATAAATTGTGAAGTTCGAGTTCTAAAGGAAAGTTGGTGCCTTGATTCATAGGTCTTTTTCATGATCTTGGATAGGGTAGGGCTGGTTTCTTTCAGTCGTACCATATCAGCTTCAATATGTGCACGAATTCTACCACGTGTACATGAATTAGGAAGTTCTTAGAGGATAAATTGATGTTTCAACATTTAGACTAGTTTGATTTGAGTTATAGCCAAACACGAGTTATGACAAGAGACTGTAGTGCATAGTAGGTCGAAGGGAGAGTATATTTGTATTTAGTGTTGGGAGGACGTTGGCGGGTGAGATATTCTTAGACCTTTGAGTTAGGTATAAAGGAATTCCAATTTTGAGGATGAAATTCCTTGTTTTAGGGGGAGGAATGTAATACCCCATATTATATGGTATTTAATCCATTGTTAAATTGAATATCAGTTTTAGATAAGTTATTATATGATATATGGAATTTCATTTTATGATTTGAGATGTTGGACTTTCATCATTTTATTTAATAGATTGAGATGTGATCGTGAGATGTTATATACGTAGTTTTATGAAATTTTGTTAAGTGTTGATTGGACTTGCTACTATAAGTGATAGAGAGTTCATAATGATTCATTAAGATAATAATTAGGTGACTTGGCATTTGTAACACCCCGTGATTTTTTAGCCATAAAAATCTTTGTTAAATTAAAAAAAATCGAAAAAAAAAATTTGGAACCTATTTAATTTTGGTATGTAAAAATGTTAGTTTTTATATATAAAAATAAGGTTTTAAGTGAAATTTAAATCGGTATTAAAATTTGAAAATTAGAACTTTTTATATAAAAATCGGGGGAGGATCCGACCTAAGGAGGATCAAAAATTTGATTGGCCAAATTCTAAAACGTGATTAGATGACCTTAATGATGTTCGATTGAGAGAATTTTTAGATAGTGGCTTTGACTCGCCTTCAGCTACAACATATCAAAATTTCAGTGAATTCTGACAATTCGATCGTCCGAAATGTATTTTTGTATGTTTGTGTTTGATTAGGACTCTTTCTTTAACTCCTTTATAAAATGGACGGGTTTAGACTTTTTAAAATACTTTTAACCCTTTTCAAAAAGCATTAGACTCCAAAATTATTATCTCCTCTCATCTACAAAATCTAAACCCCATTAAACACAACTTTCAATCCAAGTTTTAAGGATCTAAATCAAGTTTTCTCAAGAACAACCAAGAATGTGTCTTTGCTATTTTTGCGAGAGGAATGTAACTGTTTAATCAGATTTTGAACACGACTTCTTACAGGCATGAACACTTCTATTCTTTCCCTTTAGTATTATGCGTTTTAAATGTTGTCTAAACACTATTAATCATAATTTTTCTAAAACAAATTAGAGAGACTAACTAGGAAATTTAAAACTAAATTTGGGACTATTTTTATTCAAATCTTTAATAGGAATTAAGACTCAAAACTCTCACATGCTTAGATTAGAGGTTGGAATTCCATTAGAATAAATGGATATTCTCATGTTATAATAAATCGTATGGAGTTTACAAATTGAATTCGACTTGTAAGATCATGTTATTTATGTGTTTCTCATAGGATAGAAATTTATTGTTATATGCCCCGGAAATATGCATGTTGATGGAAGTGCATAAGTTGTTGAAAAATGGATTATTTAATTAATATTATTATTAAACGAACATAAATTGGATAAATAATGATCTTGTGATTGAATTAAAGAATTGTTGTGATAGGATGGAAATATGCCTTATGTGATCGTGAATTATGTTAATATTTTACACCACACGGATGACGTGATTATTGGGGTAGTTATGCTTTCACCTTATTTTAGGTTCCTTGATAAGTATAGGACTAGTAGGTGAGCCTTTGTTGTTGTTAACACTTTCTAGGTATGGGACTACTGAGTGTAGATTTTTACGAATGGGTATTTTCGGGATGGGGATAAGTAGTACACTTTTCCGTTGTTTTGTTAGCCTAGGTGCAAGACTAGGTAAAAATTTTCGATAGGTATTCTTTCTAAGTGATAGACTAGGGTACACTTGTGGTTTGGAGATCTCTAGGTAAGGGACTAGGGATGGTTTGAGGATTTAAAGCTAGAATAAAGGGTGGGGCTATTAGAAAATAATAAACTTGATAAAAATGGGAAATTAATGCCTAAGATAATAAATGGGTATTAAAATAAATTTGCGTCACCAATAAGTGCAGGGCTAACGAAATTGGATTGACTGGCTATTGTAACGTGTCATGCATGAAAAGTAGTCAATAAGTGTAGGGCTAACGAAATTGGGTCAGCCGACTATAAAGAGGCAAATGTGTGTGGTGTAAAACTTTAGGCTGACCCGAATAAGTGCAGGACCAATACAAAGGTTGGTTAGCTATGGTGGTGTCACTATAATAATAATTTTGGTTAATCGAATTAAATTGAATTAATAGATATAACATAATTAAATGATCGAAATATCATAATTGAACTTGAACATTAGGGTGGCTTAGTTACATGGGTAGATAGTGGTAGTTCATTTTTTACTTGCATGTTCTCGTTTAATTTAAACTACTCTATTGTAATATTTATCATGTATGATGCTTATGTCTGGGTTCATGGACCCTAATTGAGAGGAGTATGTAGTGTTCATGCGGTGGGCTCTAACCCATTACATTGACTAACATTTCAGGTATAGTATTGGAATAACTACATAAGATGGATTGAATATTTTTGGGGTGGAAGTGGATATTTATTTTTATCGCTTTAATAATAGTTTGATGTATTTTCATTAAGTCGTTTTATTATGAGACTTTCATTTATGGATTTGGTGGGAAAATTGGTTCCATAATTGTTTATGGTTTCAGTCAGATATTTATAGTTAAATTATTTCATTTGAACTTAATAATTTGGAGTTGAATTTATTTTGGAGATAGCATGGTGATGGATTTTAATTTGTATGAATGTTTATATTGGTTGGATAAATTTGAAAATTATCTTGTGGGAAAAAAAATCTAATGCCTTATATTTATATCACATGCTGAGATTGATAGCTTATTTAGTGACGCCTGACGTAGGTTTGCTACGGTCATTACAGTATTATAAGCGGCTATGGAATAGTTAGGGACTAGGTGTCGGGATTTTCTTGTTTAGATTCTTGCCTCACTATTTAGTCCCGTTGATCTTGAAGTAGATTATTATAATACCGAGTTACAATTTATTTAATTAATAATTAATATTTAACTCTAGTTACATGTTTTGGCTATTTAGTTGATTTACTAAGATAATTAACTAACTTAATAAGATGACTGACTTATTAAAGATGTTAACATTTTAGTAGGTTCATATGATTTTTATAAAGTACGGTTTGACCTTATTTTAATGGGATTTTAATCCGTTGGGTTAATATATGGATTGACCAAGTTTTAAGCCATCTGAAGCATGTTTTGGGCCTTTTTAGTTGGGGTTATTTTAGGGACCTAGAATAATTTTGAGATAAATTAGTTAATATAACCTATTAGGTTAACTTATTTATCATAATACACTTTTGGGAGAACCCTAGTCGCTAAGGAAGAGGTGGAGAAACCCTAGCCTGAAGAATGGAGGTTTTGGCTTAGAGAAATGGGGGAAATTAGGGATTGATTCTTCAATCAATCCAAGGCAAGTCTATTTTGATTACGAACATGATTGTATTTGTGTTAGAATAATAATAGTTCATTGGAATCTATAATTGAACTTATGAAATGTGATTAAATATCATATCATAACTTAATTTCGTAATTAAAGTTAATTACATGTTTTGTAACGATGAACCTTGTAACTTTGTAAATGAACCCTTAAATAAAATCAAAAATTTATACAAATAGAAACCCATAAACATTAAATATGTAATACCCCACCCTAATGCTTCAATTAGATCCCGTATAAGAGAAATGGAGTGGGAACCTTGGGACTTCATTCTAATTGACTGTCCTAGAGGCTTAATGATAATTATTGGAAGTTGTGGGTCAGAATTAGTTGAAATAAAAGAAATGGAAAAATGGTCGTTCAAACGAGATAAGGGTCGCTCGAAATCAAAGCAATGTCGTTTGAAATAGGGGATCAAATGAGCTTTGAACAAAATCCCACTATCCAACGTTTTTAGGGTCATTTGAAGGTCATTAGAAGTGAAACTTCTAACAAGATGGGTTTCTCTTTGAAACGAGGTTCAATCTCGTTCGAACGATGTGCCTAAAAAATATTTAATCAGATAACCCTTATGCGTTATCACATTCTGGACCCTTGGATTGATGAGTTGTCGAGCTTTGGTGAGGCCATATTGGGAAAAGCGAGAATTTTGGTGTTTAAGAGTTTTTATAAGGGCTTGTTTGGTTTTAATTGGGTCATTTGAAGATGGAAGAATGAGAAAGGGGCTGAAGTGGTCTTCCACTATTTTTAGATTATCTCCACTATTTCACTTCCATAAACCACCACATTCGTAGTGTATTCCACCATATTCAATCCTACAACATCCATTTCCACCATTGTTGAAGAAGAGCTACAAATTTGGAGTAAGTTTAGTGGATTTTGGAGAAGATAAAGATGGAAGATTTCATGGAGTTTGAAGGGGTTTTGTTTAAAAGATTAAATGGAGCACATATGGAGTATTAATGGAGGGTGCATTTGGTAACCCCTTGAGGCCACCTTTGAATGTGGGGGTTGCTCCTCCTACACCAACTTTCTACCACCATTTGGAGTTTTTAGAGGTAAAGAATCTATCCTTAGTATTTAGGACTTTATTTGCATTATTAGTAGTCTTTTTGTTAGATTACATGAGTATAATGCACATGAATAAATTAAGGTTTCTAGTAGATTAATACTAAAAAATTTTATGGAATATAAATGTTTGAAAAAAACATCATTTTGTTGGAAATAAGGATGAGTAAATATTTCAAAGTGTTGAAGTATTAAAATTGGTATTTTATGAAAAATGATGTTGATTTTGCTAAATGTTTGTGAAATAAAGTTTCTTGAAAAAATGGAGAATTTTTGAAAAATGAACATTTGTTAAGTTTAAAGAAATCATTAATGTCTTTATGTTTTGAAAAGCATATTTTGCAAGTATTTTTTTTTCAAGGTTCAAGCCTTGGTAATGGAGAGGGGGTGAAACTTGAACCCCCAACCACTTGCAAAGCAAGGGTTGGTGGTAACCATTGGGACTTAAAATCCATTTAATAGGATTTTAGGACTTAAAATCCATCTTCTCATGCATATAAATTTGTAGTATTTTGATAATAAATATGGAAAAAAGTTCAAAGGAGGTTTTATTGTGTTTAAATAGAAAATAAGAAAAATAGAAATTCTAATCTTCAAAGTGTGTGAAAAAGGGGTTAAAGGTGTGATGAATACAAGGTTGTAAGGCTACATGTATTGATAAAAAGGTTATATTATTTTCTTACAAATTAGTCTTTAGGAGTAATTAGATTTCTTGAATAAAGAAAGTAAAGAAATGTCTAATTTGAAAATATGGTTAGTAAAGGTGTTGGATATATGTTATTGGCTCGACATTGGGAAGTTGGTGGGTAAATTAATAATGCTTTTGAAAGATTAACATTTGGAAGGAAATAATGGAATAAAGAGGTTTCCAACTTGAGAACAATGATACTCCAAATATTTTTTTTAAAAAGGTGTTAAAATGTTAAAAACACTTAAGAAGTTAGTGTGAGTAACTTAAAGGTGTTTGGAAAAACAACACTTGTAAAATGGAGGAAAATGACAAGTTTGAAAACAAATGGATAAAATGATAATTTTACTTAAAGTGAAATATTTTTATCAAATAAAAATGTTGGAAGAGGTGTTACACAAATTGGTCCTAAATGAATATGATTTTGGAACAAAGTCAAAGTTAAAGTGTAGAGGACATGAAATGATAATTTCAAAGTGTAACACAAATTGGGGTGAAACCCCGATTTTGGCTTCAGCCAGTTAAAAAAGGAAATAAGAAATAATGTGGACATTTGTAAAATGTTAAAATGCAAAAAAGGAACTCGGATGAGACCGGGATAATTAAGGAACGCCCGGAGTCCTGGGGTGAAAGACCCAAAATTATTGACCAGAGCATATGGTGGCGTCCCTGGCGGTGTGGAGCCGTTAAAGTAAGCAGTTTATTGGAAGATTCCGAGAATAAGATAAAGGAATAGGAACATGTCAAGAAATGGGTTGTGTGGTAAAATATATTGAGATAACCTAACTTGAATGAATTAATAAATGTTCTAGTAAAGGATAAAGTGGACAAGAAATGTATAAATCGATTAATGTTCATAAAGTAAATGAAAGGGAAAGTGTAATGGTGAATGGGTAAGTTAAGAAACCTAAGAATGTGTAACCCGTAATTAACGGAAGGGTGTGTTGTGAAAGGTTTTCAAAGGTTGAAGAAGTATTTTCTAACACAGTGTTCGGGTGTGTTGAAAGAGGTTAATTTCAATGAAAATACTAATGTGTGTCGCATTAAATGGAAAGGGTAATTTTGGGTAAAAAATATTTCCAATTAAACAAAGTGTAGTGGTTTCAAGTATTTAATCGTGTGGGTTAAATAGAGGGATAAATGTCAAGTTAATAAAGAAGGAGTCTTTAAGAGATTAAGATAAATTAATCAGACTAAATAAAAATTTTGAAAGTAAAATGATTTCATGCATTAAGTATATATAAGTATCTATATATGTAAAAGGTAATTGCATGTGCATGAAGGTATAATATTTAGAGTCTTCTTTCTATTGTTCGTTTCTACGTTGCGTTTTGTATATTTCCATTGGGCATTGGCTCACACCCTTGTCTTTATTACAGTAGTTTGGGTGCGGATTCGCATTTTGAGAGTGTTATATAGGTAAGTATTCTATTTAATTTTATGCTAGCATCTTTGTATGCTTGGACTCCGGGGATGCTTCCCAGGGGTCCCTCACGTAGTTTGAACTTGAAATGGAAATTGCATGTTAAATAAGTGAAACATTAATTAAAATAAAACTAGACTAGCAACATTATATAGGGTGTTTCATTGCACTTTACACCTACACTCGGGTCGGACCGGATTAAATACGGGCATAAATCTAAATCGGGACATTACAAGATATTAATCTTGATGATGTTAATCTGCAAAACCCTTCACTTTTCTTTAATTGTTGAATTGAATCCATCAACTAATTTGGTTAATATTGTTGAGATAATAACTTACAATTACACCCTTAGAATCTATGATTAGATCCTTAAACATTATTTAAATCACCTAGAGATAGGTGATACATGTTAGTATTGTTGATATTTAGTTTAAATTATGAGGATGGTTAATTTGATGGTTAGAGGTTTCAAGTTGGAGTGTTGATTTAGCTATATTCGATTTTTCAAGGAAGAAGAAGGGCATCTGCGACCATTTCATTCGAATCAAATTGGATTCTCATTTGAAAAAGAGAGTGTATCTCGTTCTAATGACTAGGATTTCTCATTCGAACGAGAAACAACATCTCGTTCGAACGATCTTTGACCAAGGTTATTTTGGGTTAGAATTCAAGTGGGGTTTAATTTTAGGACTTTGGATCACTTAGAGGGATATCAGAGGAGTACGTTTGTAGATCAAAACCTAGTTTAGAGATTCATAGTTGTCAGTCGATATTTCTATATGCCGACTAATTTTAGTGATAACATTAATCAGATAAAAGATAAGAAGAAGTCAAAAACCCATCAAGTAGGGCAATGACTGAGTTAGAATAGTTATGTAAACCAATAGGTAAATATTTTACCAAGATTAAGGGCATTAGTTTGGGAATATATTTATAGTACCGATTGATGCTTAACAATTTCATAGGTCCTATGATAATTATAACATATGTTATAACACTTTGAATGGGGTAGTTTGTGATTTAGAATGATTCTTATATGTGTTAGGTGTGGGACAATACCAAGACTTTGGAGCCTTATTAGTTTGAGATAGTATTGTTTATAAACGAGTTAAGTTGATGTGAATATTAACTTATTATAAAATAGATGATTTATTTAACCCAATTACATAAGATTTATGTTTGTTTGCTTTAATTTTGTGCAATCATATTGAGGGTGTGTGCGTGTTCGTGGGGAACGTACTAGGATAGATTTGATGAGGCACGTACAATGTTGATCGCGCATGGTATTCCCGATGATTGAGATGAGCTCTACATAGGTCCTATTTACCCTGATCCTACTTGTTAATGTACCCATTTTTTCGAGGGCAAGCAAACGGGGGAGTCCTTTCGTATAACCTTAGGTATGGGTATTGCACAATTGATGGGAAGGCGTGGTGATTTACCTTGGTTAATATCTTCAGGTTATAGGGTAGGAAAAACCAATGACTATAACTATTATGCACGAGTGATCACCGAAAGCAATATGGATAAGCCTTCGTACTTTTATTTACGGGCTTGAGCATAGCCCGGGTGAATTTATGTGAGTTCAATATACTCTTGAATATTCTAGATTATGTAATTATGTATTATTTTACTTTGAGATGATTGTACAGGATTATGATTTATACTATCTACGTATAAACATAAGCTTATGACTCGAGAATAATATTATAAGTGTTGATGTAAAAAACTAGATTATATCTAATTAATCAATCACAGATAAATAAGACAAAAGATTTTTAAAGTGGTTCAGCCTTATGAAAATGGCCTACGTCCACTGTTTTTGTATTGCTAACTGTTTGCCTTGAATCTTGATAATCAGTTTTACAAGAGATCCAAAGTCCTTTTCTTATGAGGAGGTTACAATGTATTTATAGCCTTGAGGTTGTACATGTGAAAAGATAATGCGCTGTTATCTAGTAGGCATATACATTTGTACGATAATAATGAGCATTTAATGCGTAGTCGCCTTTTAATTCTCTTGATTTAGATGCTCTGCACGCTAAGTAGCTCGGACCTCTTAAGTTGCTCGGAGCGCCTGAGTAGCTCGGAGTGCCTGAGTAGCTCGGTGACAGTATGCTATTCATTGAATGTATTTGTATTTGTTACGTAGGTTGACATGTGTCTTCAAGTGATTGGTCCACGTCAGCAGACTAAATTTGGTATCAACAGAAGCCTCCAATATTTCACAGTTGTGGTTGAAGAAGAATGTGGAACATTTCGCTTGAAAACTGGTTAGATTACTGGTCTTCATGGATTTTAGGAAGATTTTCATTGTATATAATTCCTTTTTGAGCGTCTAATATCAAGCTTCATAAATATTTTAAATTTTCACGATCGCTTCGATATTTTTGCCCCCTTTTTTTTTCTTTTAGCCGTCAAAAACGCAAACGTCTTCCCTTGTAATCATTGTTTTTCTCTATTACCTAGGTAAAGTTTTTAAGTGCGACAGAAATCCCATATCTTCTACTTTTCAAATCTGTACTTCTGAACTCTTCATTTTATCTCCATCTTGTGCCTTCGTTCTTTCCATCATTCATTGTCAATCGATCTCTCTTTCTTCTGTAAGATTTTCTTCCTTCTTATTTATTTACTTTATTCGTCATGGTTTATCTTGTTGAATCGTTGGATAAATTTCGGTCTGATTTTTCAATCCCTGCATGGGTTATTTTGGAATAACTTCTCTCTCCTTCTGATTTATTTTCTTTAGCTGAGCGACACTGGTTCCCAAGTCTTTTTATAGCTGAGTGTGGCTTTTCTTTCCCGCCAAATCTCCTGTGTTTGGAGTTTTACCAATATTTCAATATTGTACCTGCAAGAGTAGCTCCAAATCATGGAGGGTAGTTAATGGCGTACGTAGGTTGAATCAACTTCATGGAACTCGTTTGGGAATTACAGAAATTATGTATTGCAATAGATGGGTTACCAGTGACACTACTATCTATTTAAAAACTAGGTTTTCGAATAGAGATTTAGTTATCAATCTTCCCGATGCCAATAGGAACTATTTTGATCATGGGGTTGTGATGAAAAATTGGCAACACCCTCCATTAAATGGAAATGATATGTACCAAGGTCCTAGGTGTCCGCTTTATGGCAATGGGATAGGTTATTTTCATTTTTGAAATCTTGTTTTCTTTGTATTCGATGAAATGCATCACTGACATTAATTTTTTTTGTTACAGTTAACAGTAAAAGGAAGCCCCCAAAAGAGACTGACGTTAATATAAAACATTTAAAACTTATCTAGGGCTTGCACCAATCGGTTGTCGGAGAGCATGTGAGGTATGCTTCATATTTGTTGAGATACAGAAGCTCCATTTCATCTTTCATTGCTCGTCCTGTAGTGGTTGATCTTGATCAGACACCAACTTCTGAAACCAGTGCGAAAGGATCTTCTTCTGACTAAAGCATTCCTATTACTGATCTGATGAAGAAGAGGAAAGCTCCCGCGTTTTTTGACAAGTCTGCCTTTGCCACTGAAGAGGCAAAGAAGAACAAACCAAATGTACCAGATGAGGGGATAAAGAATATAGATGTACCCCCCTCTATTGCTGCTAAGGAAACTGGCAAAAATCCCCCTGTGCCTCCAAAAGAGGTAGCGTCTTTAATTGAAACTGTTGTCGTTTCACAAATAGAGACATCACCTTTAATTGGCAGTGTTCCTGCTCCTCTGAGGAGATTGAAAAGAAGTTCTTCTGAGAGACCTGTTGACCCTATCTCTCAACCTTCAACTGTTGAAGGTAATATTCCAGCTCTTATTCCTCCGAGCTCTGCTATGGGCTTGATCAAATCTTAGACTGTCCCATAATTCCAAGGTATTGAAGATACCTTTTATCATGAGAGAATTACTACTTTGGCTGCTCAACACATTACGTCAGTAAGTATTGTTAGCCTGAGTCTTTTATCTTTTAGTACTATGTTCATATATTGACTTAAAGTTCTTTCTTTTTTCAGCTTGTGACGTATTTCAATAATATTTTGAAGAAAGATGAAGCCATCAGGGCTTCCACTTCCTCAGGTGGAATAGAAGAAGATTTTGTTGGGTTGACTCAATCTTTGAAGGAATCTCGTTAGAAGTACGAGGAAGACAAAAATGCGTGGGAGAAAAAATTCCAGTCTGTTGAAAAAAATCGAGGTCAAGCTGTGACTGCCTCCAAAGAGTTGGAAAAGAAATTAAAGGAGGCCGAACAACATAATAATGAGCTTGAATTCAAGCTTAAGTCTGCCGAGGAAAATGTCGCAAAGCTTCAAGATGCTAAACGACTTAAGAAATAGGCAGAAGAAAAACTGAAGTCTGTCGAAGAGCTCCTTAGGGAAAAGACTTCTCCGGAGAGGTTAAAAAGGAAAGCTACTGTTAAAAAATCTTTTAGTGCTGGTTGGGACAAGGGTTGGAATAAGGGCCTGGCTGTTATGTCTTCCCAGATGGAGTATGCCAGTGTTAAATATTTTAGGGATGGATGGATAGCAGCTTTGAAGAAATTGAAGGTTGTTGAAACTTCTGAGTTGTTCCAGGAGCATACTCATGGCCCTCCTCCCTCTCCTGGAGAAGAAGAAGAAGAAGAAGATGAAGCTGCATCAGATGAGTCTTCTATGATGACAGGAGAGCAGGTCCCTATTGTTGCTATTGTTCAACCGTCCGAGCAAGTCCAATAAGCAAGCACATCTGTCGAGCAACTGCCATTGCTCTCCGAGCAACCAACTCCTTCATCCAAACCGTCCTAAGAAGTCGTAGAAAATAAGGAGAAGGTGTAGAGTTGTTAGGGTCTTTTATTTTCTTGGATGTAATCCTGATCTGTGTTTTCTTTTATCATGATGAATAAAAATTAAACTTTTATTGTTCATCTGGAATTTCTCTTACTTGCTCTATTCGTATCATTATTGATTTTATTTTTTCATCTTCTCTTTTCTAGTTTATGGCCAGGATGGAACTCTTATCAGCTCATGATACAGAGTTGATGAAGAAATGCAATGACTATTTCAAAGCTGGTCATTCAGACTTTACTAATTTTAAATAATTGACATTCTCGGATCAGATGCCTCTGAATGAGAAATTGATGCTTACCAGTACTTGAAATGCCTACTTGATCATGCTGTAGCCAACAATGTGGCTTGTTACGAAATGATTGAAGATCTTTAAGGAACGATCGAGGAACTTCAACAGTAGTACAAAGAATCCACTACACTTTTGCATCAAGGTTATGAGAGAAAGTACCAGCAATTGAGTGCTGACAAGGGATATGACAAGTACATTTCAGCTCATGAGAAAAAGAAAAGTGTGTTAAATCTTGAAATTGAAGAGCACAGAGAGTAAGAAAATATCGCGTTGCAAGAGGAAATAAAATAGCTCAAATCTGCTGCCTCTTCTTCTTCGGGAGCCTTGGTCCCAATTAATGATGATGGTTTTTCCTTTTTAGAAATAGAAAATGCTAACTTACAAGATGAGTTAAAGACTTTGAAACGAACAAGACCTTCCACACCTGCTTGTGGCAGAGAAAAGTCTTCTTCCAGTGGACGAGCAAGGGTTGGTTGGGTTACTATTTATGAGACAAGAACTAAATTGGCCTTAGAGAATCAAGTCGTTTAATTGATGGAAAAGAATCAGGCTTTGGCAGAAATGTCTAAGAAGATTCAGAGTTTCACCGACCAACTCTCCAATTAGAGTTCTGCACTGGAAAGTAAAGAAATTCTGGTGAAAAAGATCCACAAGAAACTTGAGAGATTGACTTATCAGTTTCACAAATAGCCTAGGGAGTTTTGGATGGCTGGTTATAATGAAGATCTGTATCATCTTGATGCTCGTTTGCAACAGTCAAATAACGAGGGTTATAAGCAGGGGTGGTTGAATACCTTATGTGTTCTGAAACTGGAGCAAGGTCATTTCTTGTGGGATTATTATGAACCTGGAGTGCTTGATTTACCTATGCCTCCCTTCAGACTTGACCTTAGTTGGATTTCAGCCCGTGCCATCCCTCGAATTTTGATCTCCAAGTATCTCGGGGATTATAGCCTTCATTCAAACTTTGAGATATCTCGTCCAGAGCACTTGCTTGATCGACCATCCACAAGTAATGTCAGAATGTTGCGAGATATGAACTTTATAAACTCTCTTTATGCATTAGATGATCCTCCAGCTGGGGTGGAATCTGTTTCAAAAGCATAGGGAAAGAAACCCATAGAATAGGGCATTTTTATGTAATGAATCCAATTTCATATATGTAATCTGCTTGGTTTTAGTAAAGAAAAATTTAGTTTCTTTCATGATTTCATTTCCAATGAAATAATTTGTAGAATGCCTTTGTTATTTGAAATATTTTGTAGACCATGGAACTTGTCCCATTTATTGTCTGATTATAGTGACTTGTCACTCTTTGAGCCTATGAAATGGAATGGTTTTCATCCCATGTTCCTGCTTAGTTGTAGTAATCTCGTTAGGAATACCTTGTTGCCTAGATAGTGGATGCCCCGGGAGGTCATCCATCTTCTTGCCTAGTTTGGTACCAACCAACCGGAGTTAGTGGTTAATGAATTACTGACCAACCGGAGTTGGTGGTTAATGAATTGCCGACCAACCAGAGTTGGTGGTTGCTGAATTTTTGACCAACCGGAGTTAGTGGTTAATGAATTTCCAACCAACCGGAGTTGGTGGTTGCTGAATTGTCGACCAATCGGAGTTGGTGGTTGTTAGATTGCCGACCAACTGGAGTTGGTGGTTGCTTCTCTAAATTTATGTGTGCGTAGTGTGTAGCACTAATATTCCGAAAAAAATTCAACAAAAGAGGAAATAGGGGTGAAACATCACTTTATTCATATTGAAAGAAATGTGTTACATATGGATTTTAATTACTGATAGTACTTGTGCAGATGCTCTGCATTCTATGCGTTCTTGAATTCTTCTCCCTCCAAAGTTTCAATTCTGTATGTCCCAGAACGAACAACTTCAGTTACTCTGTAAGGTCCATGCCAGTTGGCCTCCAGTTTGTTATGCTTTTGGATCACTTTCTTCAGCACATAATCCCCCTCTTTCAAATCGCACTTCTACACCCTTTTGTTGTAAAACAAAGTTGTTCGTTGTTGATATGTTGATGTGACACCCCGGCTAATTAAATACTGGTTAGCTACTTCTTTATTCAAATTAATACAAAATATCAAGTTGGTTCAGTTCATAGCATCACTGTCGAAAATATTTTAACAATTACTAGCCACCTAATATTTAAAAAGTGAGTTGTCAATTTATTTTAAATCCAATTAACATGCAATAAGTTAGGTTATGAAATGCTAACATAACCACCACAACATAGTCACAATAGAGTAACGATGTAATAAATTGAATCTGGAGGAATACACCTCACAACAATCCGAATACTGAAATAAACAAATACAAAGTCTGCATCACTAAATTAATCACAACCCAAAATCTGAAATAAACTCAATAGATAGAATGTCTTTAAAAGAAGTGGGGCGACATGCCCAACAGATGAGAAAATCTGATAATAGAATCAAGGTCGAAAGTGGAGGCGTCTACTGTCAAGGTCCTGTAACTTCCACAGCAGCTACAGCACGTCACCGGAATGGAACTCCTATGCTTGGTGTCCTTGTGGCTGGGCACCTAAAAGGTTTTTACAAGAAAATAAATTTGAAAGAAAATGGGTCAGAGCCCGATTGTGAAAACAGTTTAAAATACAGCAAGTGTTTAACATCATTAACCAGTGAATATAAAATACATGATAGTGCGTGCACTCACATGAGTTCCTCACCTCTCAACTAATTGTGCACTCCTATCGTACCCGTACCCGTTCTAGATATTCCCATATCTAACTAGTCCAATACACAATCTAACCTTACTGTACGATTCCCAATTCAATTCCCGACATCTTAATTTAAACAGAATGTTTTACTTTACTTCTTAGTTCTCAAAATTTGATATACTAATCACTAGGGATTTTCCAATGTTAACTCTACAAAAAGGTTGCTATTATTCACACTTACATTTATACATGACAATTCATTTCAATTAATAGTATATTTTTCTCATCGCAATTATACGATACTGGCACCCCGAGGCTAAGTTGCGGTGCACACATACTCTGCTATCAAATCCCGGTACATCGCGTACATAAGGACCACGCATTCCGAATCTCTCAGGAATCGTTCTCAAATAACAATAATCACACATAATGGAGGCGAACATAGTTCACATCACATGGGTCATGCACATACCTACGCTCCCATGATCAGCAGACTTATTAACTTCTCAATAAGTCCTTCTCTGACCTATGTCCTCGAGGTACCAAACTATATCCCCCCGTAGGCACACAAAGATTAGATGGCCCTGATCGAACGTCGACCTCCCATGATAGCAAGTGTAGTAGGTATGTTATACACAGATAACCACATATACTAAGCATTCGTACATCTTAGATATCTCAGAATATTAATAGAGGTATACTTCTCGTTCTTACACCATCATTTAATGTTATACGTTTACAAGTCCTCGATTTATATACATTAAAGTCGTCAACTCTTTTCACGCCGTAATTTTAGCCACTATTTTCCTAATCCATAAATGTCGTCCGGTTTACTACAAGATTCTAAGTTTTACTCCTCAACATACTCCAATCTCACAACTATACCCACTAGTTAATAAGGGAAGGTTATTACTCCATTTAAAGAAGTCTACAGGATATTTGAAATAAAATCAGGCCTAAAAGGCCATTTTTGTCAACTCGTTAGAAATCTCGTTCGAACGAGGTCATTCGAGCGAGGTCGTTCGAACGAGTGTCATTCGAACAAATGGATTTGAACAAACTACAACTCATTAGAAGGGATCCTGTCATCTCGTTAGAAGCTCATTCGAACAAGGTCGTTCAAACGACCTGGGCAGGTCATATAATGAGATGGCAGACTTCGCCCAGAAATCTCCAACTTCGTTTTTCTTCATTCTTCTCTTCGCTAAATCCACCCTAAGACTATTCAAATTACGTTTTTATCTTTGTAAATTATTTTTAGTCACCCTAGATCATTCCTTAACATACTTTTGGGGTCAAATCTTACAAATTAACATGCCAAAATCATAAATCCTCAATTCTTGTCCCAAACTCTATGAACTTGAACCCAGAATTTAATTTCAAAAAAAGTCTCCTTATTAATCCGTTTTCAGATCATCAAAAGTTATGTTTTGTATATTGAATTCGTCCATAATCATTCTACATGCAAATTCCTACCCAAAACCACAAGTTTCACAATAATTCCATTAGGTGTTCTTCGTCAAAATTTCCAGGACATAAACAGTTTTCTACACTACACATGGAGGAAATATTCATTGCAATTAACGACATCAAAACACTTACCTTAGATTTGTTCTTCAGATGTGTTGCCGGTGTTTCAAGGTTGATTCTTCCCTCTTTTTGGTCACAATCTCTTCCAAAATGATGATGGTGGGTGTTTTTGTTTGGAAACCCTTTTTCCCTCTTTCTAACTTCGCTCAAAAAATACCGTAGCCCACTCTGTCACTTTTTGGCTGATAATGGCCTTAATGGCTCTTTTAATAATAGCTAAATTAACACTAAAATTCGTGGGTTTTAATCCCTTAATTTTTAAAAGTACCAAAATACCCTTCTAGGTTACCGATTTGGCCTAAAAATGCCCCGGGACCCAAACTAAACCCCCGGCTGTGTTTTTTGACTATTTCAACCCTTTCGGACACGTTGGTGCACTCCAAATGATCATTCGGTTGATAAAATATAATTCACTTTTTAATTTCTATAATTTCATTCCTGACACGACTGACACGCGCGTCCCAACTAAATTTTCAAATTATCGTATTTCTGCCTCACGACAATTTTAATATTTTCAATACTCATGTATTACCATATATACTCAGAAATATTAAATCTTAACATCATAATCAAATACCAACTGACATCTCGCTAGTATTTATATCCGGATTAATTCTCAATTAATTATCATTTAATTCAATTAATCCCTTAAATAAAAATCCATAAAATTACGGGGTATTACATACTTCCCCCCTAATAACAGAATTTCGTCCCGAAATTCGGAACTAAAGAGTACCTGGTGAAAATAAATCTGGATAACGCTCGTGCATCTCATCATCGCGCTCCCATGAGGACTCCTCGGCATTATGATGCCGCCACTGTACGCGTACTAATGGTACTATCTTTGACCTCAATTTCCGCTCGCTTCGGTCCAAAATATCAATCGGCCCCTCCTCATAGGAACTATCAGGCTGAAGATAGATGTCCTCTAAAGCAATGTGAGTATGGGCGAAATCGTCCCTAAGATATTTCCTTAGCGAGGAAATATGGAACACATCATGAATCCTATGCAAGTGTTTCGGTAACCTAAGTCAATACGCAACTGGCCCAATCCTCTCGATGATAGGAAATGGCCCCACGTATCTTGGTTCCAGATTCCCCTTCTTCACAAAACGCATGATCCCCATCATAGGAGATACTCTGAGTAACACCTGGCTCCCCACTTTGAATTCTCTGAAGAACCTCTTGGCATCAGCATAGCTCTTCTGCCGGTCCTGAGCTACCCAAATACGAATCCGTATCATCTCTCCTTGCCGAAGTGTCCTGAATCACTTCCGGCCCAAGGAGTTTGTTATCCCCCACCTTTAACCAACATGCTGGGGAACGACAAGGTCTACCATACAACGCCTCAAATGGAGCCATGCCAATGGTGAACTGGTAGGAATTATTATAAGCAAACTCCACCAGTGGAAGGTACTGCTCCCAACCACCTTCAAAGTCTAGGATGCACATACGCAACATGTCCTCCAACATCTGATTTGTTCGCTCTGTTTGCCCATCAGTCTGCGGATGATATGTCGTACTCAACCGTAACTCCGTACCCATGGCCTCCTGAAAACTCTCCCAAAATTGTAAAACAAATATCTTGTCTCGGTCAGACACGATATTTAGAGGTACCCCGTGAAGTCTCACTATCTCCGCAATAAAAATCTGGGCATACTGTCCAGTAGTGTAATCTATCCTTACGGGAAGAAAATGAGAAACTTTGGTCAACCTATCCATAATTACCCATATGGAGTCGTGACCCCTCTGTGACGTAGGTAACCCCGTGATAAAGTCCATGGATATGCTCTCCCATATCCACATCGGAACCTCTAACGGATGTAGAAGTCCTGCCGATTTTTGATGGTCCACCTTTACTAGCTGATAAGTAGCGCATTTAGAAATGAACACGGCGATATCTCTCTTCATCCCGCTCCACCAGTACTGTCATCGCATGTCTTGGTACATCTTATCCCCACCAGGGTGTACCGCGAACCGTGAGCCATGCGACTCTGTCATTACCTCGTGTCGCAAGTCTTCCCCTTCCGAAACGACCAGTCTCCCATTAAAGCGTAATCCCCCGTCTGAACTAATGGTATAGGACTCGTCTCCCTCTGCTAGTAATCGAACTATCTGCTCCTGACAGAACGAGTCATTTGCCTGGGCCTTTATCACTCTCGTAACAATTTGAGGTGTAATAGTCATCACAAACATGAATGATCAGGCCACAGCATCCTGGTGTCCCAACTCCTTCCACTTAGCTTTCTACACCTCGGCCACCTCATCTACTGGCCTACGGCTCAACGCGTCTGCTTCCACGTTAGCCTTCCCTGGGTGATACTGGATATCAAATTGATAATCCTTCACAAACTCAAACCACCGACGTTGACGCATATTCAGTTCCTTCTGCGTGAAGAGGTATTGTAGAGACTTGTGGTCTGTGAACAATCAAAATTTCTCCCCCAATAGATAGTGTCTCCAAATCCGAAGAGCGAATACGACTGCCGCTAACTCCAAGTCATGGGTGGTGTAATTCTTCTCGTGAGGCTTAAGCTTACGGGAAGCATAAGCTATGGCATGACTCTCCTATTGCAACACACCTCTAAGTCCTTATAAAGATGCATTTATGTAGACTAGATACTCAACTCCCGGTCTGGGCAATGGTAATACAGGTGCTGAGGTCAACTTGTCCTTCAACTCATCGAATGCCAACTGACAGGCATCGCTCCAGATGAATGGCACACCTTTGCGAGTCAGATGTGTCAAAGGACCCTCTATCTTTGATAAACCCCGAATAAACCTTCTTTAGTATCCTTCTAGGCCCAAGAAACTACGAATCTCAGTCGGTGTCGTGGGGTGTCCCCACTCCCTCACCGTGGATACCTTCCCCGAATCAACAGATATCCCCCGGTCTGAAATGATATGTCCCCAAAACTGAATCTCCTTCAGCCAAAATCCACATTTCTCATACTTTGCATAAAGCTCGTTCTGACGCAACGTCTGCAAAACCTGCCTCAAATGCTCAGCATGCTCCTCTTTTGTCTGGGATTAAACCAGAATGTCATCAATAAAGACGATGACGAACTGGTCTAGGAACTCTCTGAACACCCTATTCATCGAGTCCATAAACACGGATGGAGCATTGGTCAAGCCAAAAGGCATAACCCGAAACTTGTAGGAACCATATCTCATCAAGAAAGTAGTCTTCGAGATGTCCTGTTCCCTGATACGTAACTGATGGTATCCCGATCGTAAATCAATCTTTGAGAAGAAAGAAGCTCCTCTCAGCTGGTCGAATAAGTCATCGATTCGGGACAACAGATACTTATTTTGTATCGTGACTTTATTCAACTCCCGGTAATCTACACACAACCTCAATGATCCATCCCTCTTCTTTACGAACAACAGAGGGGCACCCCACGGCGAAGTACTCCTTCGGATAAACCCCTGACCCAACAACTGCTCTATCTGATCCCTTAGCTCTCTCATCTCCACTAGAGCCATACGATAAGGTGCTAGGGCAATTGGCCGAGTGCCCGACGTCAAATCGATAACAAAATCTATCTCTATACCAGGAGGTAATCCAGATATATCCTGAAATACATCAGCAAACTCCCTAATAACTGGAATCGAATCGAGTGGTATCACCACTTCCTTAGAGGTCTCCTCCTCTATATAGTACAAGTGAGTGGACGATCCTCCCTCGGGGCGAGGCATCGCCACTAAAAACATCTCCCGCCAGGGAATGGCAAAAATGATAATCCTACTGAAATAATCAATCATGGCTCGGTATGCAACCAGCCAATCCATACTAACAACCGTATCGTACTCAATCATCTCTAATACTAACATATCAACAGGTAAAGTAAATCTCCCGATCTCTATACCCATACCTCTACAAATTAGCAAAATTATGGAAACCCCTACTTAACGGTGAATCTACGCAAGTAATCGTGCTCTCTGCAGTGTCTAACAACCCCAAAGTTCGTGCAAATCTTGTGGCAATGAAACAGTGTGTGGCCCTCGTATCAAATAAAATACGCCCTATAGTCCCCTGAATAGAGAACATACCCTCAATAGCAGGTGGATCCTGTGGGACGGCGGCATGCTGGAGTTGATAAACTCGCTCGTACTGAAGCTGTCCCTGCTGGACTGGGACTGCTGGGATGGGTGGCAAAGCTGGCACCTGTGGTGCTGCTGGGAGGGCGGCGGGAAACATAGGTCTCTGGGGCTCATGTCGAGCACCCTGCTGTTGCTGCTGCTGTGGGCCCCTACCCCTATCGGGACACTCCTGGCGCGTGTAGCCAATCTTTCCACAAATGAAACATTTTCTCGAAAAGTTCCCCCCTCTCTGGCCCTGCTTCCCATGGCCCTGGTGGCCGTTGCCATTCCTCCCCTGGCTGTACTGGCCCAGATGAAACTGCTGCTGTTGGCCATGCTGGCCGTGTTGTCCCTGATGGCCGTGTTGACCCTGCTGGCCCTGACGAAAACCTCCCTGACTATTCCTGAAACCTCCGGATCTGAACCTCTTAAAATCCCCCTGTTGGGAACCCTGATCTCCCTGCCTATGCTGACCCTGAGCAGATTGTGCCCCACTGGCACCATTTCCCTTAGTCCTACCCTGATGGCTGGACTCTCCTGATTGCTTACTCTCTGACATGTGGAAGCGGTGGTCCTGGAAGTGAAGCAATGTTGCGTTAACCACATCAGAATAAGTGGCCAATGAGAGATTACCCAACAAGTGCTGACGGATCCTCCAAGTCAACCCATCCCTGAACTTCTGTATCTTCTTCTCCTCGGTTGTAATTTCATCAGGAACGATGTTCAAGAGATTAGTGAGTTCGGCCTCATACTTGTCCACGGTCTTCCCCTCCTGCTTGAGGTTCATTAACTTCCTCCTCATTTCAGTGTGAACAACTGATGGAAAATATTTGCAGTCGAACCGCACCCAGAACTCCTGAATAGAAAGAACGTCTCTCTCCTCCATGGTGGTAATGGACTCCCACCACTTCAATGTTGTTCCTACTAGCTTAAAAGTAGCCAGTATCTGCTTCTGAACACCCGTGCACTCGTACATCCTTAAGTGCCTTTGAATGTCCTTCTTCCACTGACTGGACACAACAACGTCGGAGATACCTGCAAACTCCGGAGGGTGTGCTTTCTGAAAAGCATCACGAACACGTTCCCAAGCAGACGGGAATGCATGAGCCTGAACTGGCGCGACTACCGGCGCCTGAGGTTGTGCCTGCTGCACAACTTCTAGGGCGGCATTTATCACTTGGACTATAATAGCTGCAACCTCTGCGGCATTCAAGGAGCCCTGAACTGGTGCAGGCTGTGGCTCGGGCTGAGCATCCCTGGGAACTCGTTGTGCACATCGTGGAGGCATCTGAAATGAGAGTAAAGTCTTATAAGTTCGCAGTTATTATCTCAAAATAGCTGAAGAGCGAAACATACAGAAAAGAATACAACATTCCTAAAATATAGGGATCTACATCAAAGAAAGCTCATCGGAACATAACAAGCCGAACAGATCCTAAGGACACTAGAACCTGATACTCTGATACCACCTGTGACACTCCGACTAATTAAATACTGGTTAGCTACTCCTTTATTCAAATTAATACAAAATATCAAGTTGGTTCAGTTCATAGCATCACTGTCGAAAACATTTTAACAATTACTAGCCACCTAATATTTAAAAAGTGAGTTGTCAATTTATTTTAAATCCAATTCCCATGCAATAAGATAGGTTATGAAATGCTAACATAACCACCACAACATAGTCACAATAGAGTAACGATGTAATAAATTGAATCTGGAGGAATACACCTCACAACAATTCGAATACTGAAATAAATAAATACAAAGTCTGCATCACTAAATTAATTACAGCCCAAAATCTGAAATAAACTGAATAGATAGAATGTCTCTAAAAGAAGTGGGGCGACATGCCCAACAGATGAGAAAATCTGATAATAGAATCAAGGTCGAAAGTGGAGGCGTCTACTGTCAAGGTCCTGTAACTTCCACAGCAGCTACAGCACGTCACCGGAATGGAACTCCTATGCTTGGTGTCCTTGTGGCTTACAAGAAAATAAATTTGAAAGCAAATGGGTCAGAGCCCGATTGTGAAAACAGTTTAAAATACAGCAAGTGTTTAATATCATTAACCAGTGAATATAAAATACATGATAGTGCGTGCACTCACATGAGTTCCTCACCTCTCAACTAATTGTGCACTCCTATCGTACCCGTACCCGTTATAGTTATTCCCATATCTAACTAGTCCAATACACAATCTAACCTTACTGTACGATTCCCAACTCAATTCCCGACATCTTAATTTAAACAGAGTGTTTTACTTTACTTCTTAGTTCTCAAAATTTGATATACTAATCACTAGGGATTTTCCAATGTTAACTCTACAAAAAGGTTGCTATTATTCACACTTACATTTATACATGACAATTCATTTCAATTAATAGTATATTTTTCTCAACGCAATTATATGATAGTGGCACCCCGAGGCTAAGTTGCGGTGCACACATACTCTGTTATCCAATCCCGGTACATCACGTACATAAGGACCACGCATTCCGAATCTCTCAAGAATCGTTCTCAAATAACGATAATCACACAAATGGAGGCGAACATAGTTCACATCACATGGGTCACGTACATACCTACGCTCCCATGATCAGCAGACTTATTAACTTCTCAATAAGTCCTTCTCTGACATATGTCCTCGAGGTACCAAACTATATCCCCCCGTAGGCACACAAAGATTAGATGGCCCTGATCGAACGTCGACCTCCCATGATAGCAAGTGTAGTAGGTATGTTATACACAGATAACCACATATACTAAGCATTCGCACATCTTAGATATCTCAGAATATTAATAGAGGTATACTTCTCGTTATTACACCATCATTTAATGTTATACATTTACAAGTCCTCGATTTATATACATTAAAGTCGTCAACTCTTTTCACGCCGTAATTTTAGCCACTCTTTTCCTAATCCATAAATGTCGTCCGGTTTACTACAAGATTCTAAGTTTTACTCCTCAACGTAATCCAATCTCACAACTATACCCACTAGTTAATAAGGGAAGGTTATTACTCCATTTAAAGAAGTCTACAGGATATTTGAAATAAAATCAGGCCTAAAAGGCCATTATGTCAACTCGTTAGAAATCTCGTTCGAACGAGGTCATTCGAGCGAGGTCGTTCAAACGAGTGTCGTTCGAACAAATGGCTTTGAACAAACTACCAACTCATTAGAAGGGATCCTGTTATCTCGTTAGAAGCTCATTCGAACAAGGTCGTTCGAACGACCTGGGCAGGTCATCTAATGAGATGACAGACTTCGCCCAGAAATCTCCAACTTCATTTTTCTTCATTCTTCTCTTCGCTAAATCCACCCTAAGACTATTCAAATTACGTTTTCATGTTTGTAAATTATTTTTAGTCACCCTAAATCATTCCTTAACATACTTTTGGGGTCAAATCTTACAAATTAACATGCCAAAATCATAAATCCTCAATTCTTGTCCCAAACTCTATGAACTTGAACCCAGAATTTAATTTCAAAAAAAGTCTCCTAATTAATCCGTTTTCAGATCATCAAAAGTTATGTTTTGTATATTGAATTCGTCCATAATCATTCTACATGCAAATTCCTACCCAAAACCACAAGTTTCACAATAATTCCATTAGGTCTTCTTCGTCAAAATTTCCAGGACATAAACTGTTTTCTACACTACACATGGAGGAAATATTCATTGCAATTAACGACATCAAAACACTTGCCTTAGATTTGTTCTTCAGATGTGTTACCGGTGTTTCAAGGTTGATTCTTCCCTCTTTTTGGTCACAATCTCTTCCAAAATGATGGTGGTGGGTGTTTTTGTTTGGAAACCCTTTTTCCCTTTTTCTAACTTCTCTAAAAACATACCGTCGCCCACTCTCTCACTTTTTGGCTGATAATGGCCTTAGTGTCTCTTTTAATAATAACTAAATTAACACTAAAATTCGTGGGTTTTAATCCCTTAATTTTGAAAATTACTAAAATACCCTTCTAGGTTGCCGATTTGGCCTAAAAATGCCCCGGGACCCAAACTAAACCCCCGGCTAGTGTTTTCTAGACTATTTCAACCCTTCCGGACACGTTGGCGCACTCCAAATGATCATTCGGTTGATAAAATTTAATTCACTTTTTAATTTATATAATTTCATTCCTGACGCGACTGACACGCGTGTCCCAACTAAATTTCCAAATTGTCGTATTTCTACCTCGCGACAATTTTATATTTTCAATACTCATATATACTGAGAAATATTCAATTTTAACATCATAATCAAATACCAACTCACATCTCGCTAGTATTTATATCCGGATTAATTCCCAATTAATTCTCATTTAATTCAATTAATCCCTTAAATAAAAATCAATAAAATTACGGGGTATTACAATTGCATTCCTGATTGTTGCTTCTTCTCTAACTTCTTTGAGCATATCCAGGTCTAATCATCTCATTAAATCACTTACAGGAGACTTGAAATTAAGCACCCTATGTGTAGGTAGACCCAATTCAGTAGGTATGACAGCCTCACTCCCGAATGTCAACATGTACGGAGACTCCCTAGTTGCTATTCGTGGTGTAGTGTGATAATCCCACAACACAGAATGTAGCTCATTAATTCAATTTCCCTTTGCATCATTTAGCCATTTTTTCAAGCCATTCAGTAGGGTTCTGTTCGTCACTTCAGTTTTCCCATTGCTCTGGGGATGGCCTGGCGCGATGTGGATCTTCAGTACATTGGATTGATGACAATATGCAGTAAATTCCTCATTGTCAAATTGGGTTCCATGCTCAGTAATGAATGTGTGTGGGAGACCATATCTGCAAATAATACTCTTCCAAATAAATTGATAGACTTTGTCATATGTCATATCAATAAGAGGTTCAGCTTCCACCCATTTGGTAAAATAATCCACAGCAACCACGAGGTATTTGAATGCTCCTTTGGTCGTCGAAAGTGGCCCGACCAAATCTATCCCCCACATGGAGAATGGCCAAGGGGACGTGATGGGTGTTAGCAATGCTTGGGGAGTACTTCGGATGGAAGAAAAATGTTCGCATTTATAACACTTCTTAGCATAAGCTGCGCAATCAGCTCTCATCATTGGCCATTAATACCGCTGTGTTGTTATCCTTTGCAAAAGCGTCCGACCAGCTACATGGGCACCGCAGGACCCTTCGTGAACCTCTTCAATCAAGTCTTTAACTTCGAAGGGGTGGACACATCTTTTTAGTCCTGCTATAACTCCTCTTCTATATAAAATGCCACTAGTTAATATGTAACGAGCATCTTTAAACTTCAGTTTCTTGGCTGCGAGTTTATCAGGTGGCACAGTCCCCTCTTCGATATAGGCCCTGATGGGATCCATCCAGGATGGTCGCAAGTCGAGGGAAATGAAGTTCATCATCAAGTCTTCATCTATGCTCCGATTTACCAGGATTTCTATTGGGATTGTTCTTCGTAGCTCAGTGCGTGTTGCTGATGCCAGCCGAGCTAAGGCGTCAGCTCTTGCATTCTCCAATCTCGGTATTCTGATCAGCTGAACTGTGGTAAAAATCAAGACAACCTTCACAGCTTTTGCATGATACTTGACCATTAGTTCTCCCTTTGCTGCATACAACCTGAGAATTTGATTTACGATTAACTGCGAATCACTGAATACAACGACTTGTTCTGCCTTCATGGTTTTGGCCAGACCTAGACCCACGATCATAGCCTCATATTCAGCTTCATTATTGGAAGCTTTAAATTGAAAACACAGAGCATACTCTATATCAATATTATCAGGACTGTTTAAAACAATTCCTGCTCCACTGCCTGTAGTGCACGAAGATCCATCTACAGACAGATTCCATACAGGTACTTCATTATCAAACTCTTGGTCAGACAGAGTTCCTCGGTGAAATATCTGATATTTCCTTTTGTCTTCCCCCGACACTTCTCGCTGCTCATTGATTATATTCTCTTGATCGTTCACGGGTGGAAGTTGGTCGGGTGTTAAGTTTGATGATCCCGTAACATCCACGGGTTGGTTTGTATTAAGCTCCTGCTCTTCGGAGTTATCAGAGTGGGTAAACTCTGCAATAAAATCCGCTACTGCCTGCCCCTTGAGTGACGATCTAGGCTCATAAACTATGTCATATTCACCAAGTTCTACTGTCAAGTACATCAATCTTCCCGATTTCTCCGGTTTATGCAGAGCTTATCTTAATGGCATATCAGTATACACCACTATAGTTTGGGCTTGGAAGTATGTCCTCATACGTATGCTTGCTTCGATCAGTGCTAGTGCCAACTTCTCCAACCTTGGATATCTGATATTTGCTCCTTGGAAAGCCTTGCTGGTGTAATAGACTGGTTTTTGCACTTCGTTCTCCACTCTTATTAATGCCGAGCCAACTGCATTCTCTGAAACGGCCAGATACAAGTATAGTCTTTCTCCCATCACTGGTATAGATAACAATGGAGGTGTTCCCAGATATTTTTTCAATTCTTGAAAGGCCTCCTCGCATTCATCATTCCACTCAAAAGTTTTCGGAGCATTTTAAAGAGTGGGAGGCATATGTGTGTTGCTCGTGACACAAATCTGTTAAGTGCTGCAACCCGCCCTGTGAGACTTTGCACTTCCTTCTTCGTAGTTGGAGATCGTAGCTCCAACAGGGCCTTGATCTTTTCAGGGTTTGCCTCGATACCTCGTTGATTAACGATATATCCGAGAAACATACCTTCTCGTACTCCAAATATACATTTGGTGGGATTCAACTTCATTTGATATTTCTCTAGTTGATCAAAAGTCTGACCTAGGTCGACTAAACGATCAGCAGCTTTCTTGCTTTTTGTCAACATATAGTCGACATAAACCTCCATGTTATGACTGATTTGCTCTGCAAACACCTTATTCATCAGTCGCTGATATGTTGCACCTGCATTTTTAAGTCCGAAAGGCATAACATTATAGTAATAAGTTCCCCTTGGGGTGATAAAAGGGGTACTTTCCCTATCCTGAGGTTTCATTTTAATATGGTTGTAACCAGAGTAAGCATCCATAAAACTCAACAATTCATGCCCCGTGGTAACATCCACCTGCTGATCGATTTCGAGAAAAGGAAAATGATCCTTTGGGCAGGCTTTATTAAGATCAGTGAAGTCCACACACATCCTCCACTTATTATTTTTCTTCTTTACCATCACCACATTTGCTAGCCAATCAGGATACTTGACATCCTCAATAAAAAAGGCTTTTTGTAGTTTCTCTACCTCTTCCTGTATGGCTTGATTCTTTTCAGGGCTAAACACCCTTCTCCGCTGCTTCACTGGCTTGACCTCCTTGTTCACGTTGAGCTCGTAGCACAAGAAACTCGGGTCTATCCCTGGCATGTCTTCATGAATCCATGCAAAAGTCTATTTTCTGCGCCTTAAAAATGCTATCAGTTCCTATTTTATCGATTCATCCAATGACGCACCAATTTGGGTTATTCGTTCTGGGTGTTCATCGTCCAGAATGATATTTTCGGTAGCTTCCATGACCTGTCCCTTCACGAGCTGAGACTCGTCTCGAGGATCTAATGTTTCAATCTTTGACTCTTTTATTTCATCCACTTGATAGGTAGTAGTCTTCTTCCTAGATTCTTCTCGTTCCTCATGTTCGGCAGATGAATAGTAGTATTCTCGAGCTACTTTCTGATCGCCTTTCACAACTCCCACTTCAAAGTTGGTTGGGAATTTTAAATATTGATGTACAGTATATGGTACTGCTTCGAACTTCTTCATACCTACCCTTCCCATGATGATGTTGTAAGCTAATTGGACATTATTATCCATTACGAAAAAGCATACTCTTTCTGTTCGACAAGCAGACCATGTACCAATAACCATATCCAACTTGATCGTCCCAAGTGGAAAAACCTTTTTGACATTAAAATCGAGGAGGGGCCTATGATATGGTTCCAACTGGGCTAAGTTCAGATTCAAACTGTCAAAGTATGGGTAGAACATGATATCTGCCGAGCTACCATTATCCACTAGTACCCGTGGATTCTTCTCGTTCCTCCTGTTCGGCAGATGAATAGTAGCATTCCTGAGCTACTTTCTGATCGCCTTTCATAATTCCCACTTCAAAGTTGGTTGGAAATTTTAAACATTGATGTATAGTAGATGGTACTGCTTCGAACTTCTTCAGACCTACCCTTCCCATGATGACGTTGTAAGCTGATTGGACATTTTTATCCATTATGAAAAAGCATACTCTTTTTGTTCGACAAGCAGGTCATGTACCAATAAGCATATCCAACTTGATTGTCCCAAGTGGAAAAACCTTTTCGCCAGTAAAATCGAGGAGGGGCCTATGATATGGTTCCAACTGGGCTAACTTCAGATTCAAACTGTCAAAGCATGGGTAGAATATGATATCTGCCGAGCTACCATTATCCACTAGTACCCGTGAAATCACCACTTCCTTCATTCTCATCTTGGTCACCAATGGGTCATCATAAGGATATAGTACACCTGCCAGGGCGTTCTTAGAAAAACCGATGACCAGTTTGTCCCTATTCACCTTTCTCGGGCGATCATCTTCAGCCAAGTTGATTCGTTGTATGTAAGAGAAAGCTTGGGCCTCATTGAGGTAAGCTTTCCTCTTCGCAGTCAGATCTCTACCTCCTGCATCTCCACCTGTAATGACATTACATTCAAATGACCCAAAATTGATTAAAAATACCTCGTGCTCTGGCTGTCTTGGTCTTTTGGGAGGTCGGGATCATCTTCTGGATCATCTTCATGATATCTCTTCTTGTCTTCTTTTGCTCGATGAGGAGATTTAGATCTTTGCCTTCCTCTGTTGCTGGTTTTTCCACCATCCTGGCGATCAACATATTTAGTTAGTTTTTCTCGCCTAATGAGTGCTTCAATTTAATTCTGAAGAGCTATGCAGTGTTAAGTCGTATGACCGTGATCTTTATGGAATTCGCAGTATTTAGACTTGTGCCTCTTATCGGGGTCTGCCTTCATTTTCTCTGGACAGGCAAGCTCCTCATTGTTCTTGCTCTCTTCCAGAATGTGATTTATATCCACCTTCAAGGGAGTATAATTTCCATATTTCCTCATCTGCTCCAGCGCTTGCTTACCTTTCGACTGCCTATTGCCACCATTGTTCTTCTCATCCTTCTTCTCAGTTTTACCAGCCTCAACCTTGGTCTCCTTAGTGTCTGTATTCTTCTTTGCAGCCATGACTTCCTCAGTGTCCATGATCTTAGCTGCCTTTTCCATTAGTTCTGCCATGGTCCTAGGAGGATCTTTGGCCAAAGTATAGTACAACTTGTCTAGTAACAGTCCACTCATCAGAGCAGTAATTGATGTATTCTCCTCATAATCAATTACTTTGAGTTTCTCATTATTGAAACGAGTAATATAGTCCCTGGTACTTTCATCTGTCTTCTATCTAACGCTCAGTAAGTGTGCTACTCGTTTAACTGGTTTCGCCCCAAAACAGAAATTTCCTATGAAAAGCTCTGCCAGTTGAAGAAAAGTTATAATCTTCCCCCGAGGAAGGTTGTTGTACCATATCTGAGCTGACCCGGTGAGAGTTCCTGAAAACTCCCTACATCTCATCTCATCTGGAACCACATAGATAACGGTAGCAACTTGGTATTGTTATATCCCATCGTATTTAGGCGTCACCATAGGAGCTTTAAATTTTGATGGTGTGGAAAAATCCGCAATTGCATGTACGAATGGTGTCCCTTGGATAAAAGTTCTTTATAGAGGATTCTTGGCCTTTGCCATTTCCCCTAACCTGTCTTTCAACCTTTGAATGGAGCCTTTCCATGCATCATTTCCCACCTCGAGCCTATTTGTTCGAGCAGCTGATCGCGTTGAGTTTTCCTCTTGGGACTTTTCATTACGGGTTGTTGGGCGTGATTAGGCAGAGCCTTACCTTAGGTTGGATGGTCGTTGAGAGTTCCTCGATGCAATCCTAGGAGGACTTCGGTTCCTCCTAGGGCCCAATAGATCAAAAGGGGAGATTATACTCAACCTTTCTAGAGCGCTAGTCCTTTCTGGTGTTAGAGTGACGTTCCATTGAGAATCTGTAGCTCGTACTGATGAGGTCCGACCAGGTTGATACGAATGATCATCAGATCTCCTAGTACGATATGAGTCAGTGCGTCTAGATTGAGAAACTTCTGGGAATAACGTTCGCCTAGTTCTTAAAGATGGCAGATGGGTATTTCTCTGAGCATTTCGTTGTTCTGATTGAGCCGGCACTCCATCTCGAACCATTTGTATAAGTTGACGCATGGTTTCTTACATGGACGTTTGCCCTTGGTCTAAATTAGCCGTTATGCTAGCCAGATCTTGAATATTTAGTGAATTAGAGGGGTTTGGAGGGAGCCCAGTGTTTCGCTCACTGGATTCCGGAATCTCAACCATAGATAATGAGTTATTTGGCGAAAAACGCTAAGTATAGTCATTTTCCCACAAACGGCTTCAATATGTTGATGTAAAAACTAGATTATATCTAATTAATCAATCACAGATAAATAAGACAAAAGATTTTTAAAGTGGTTCAACCTTATGAAACTGGCCTATGTCCATTGTTTTTGTATTGCTAATTGTTTGCCTTGAATCTCGATAATCAGTTTTAAAAGAGATCCAAAGTCCTTTTCTTATGAGGAGGTTACAATGTATTTATAGCCTTGAGGTTGTACATGTGAAAAGATAATGCGTTGTTATCTAGTAGGCATATACATCTGTATGATAATAATGCGCATTTAATGCGTAGTCGCCTTTTGATTCTCTTGATTTAGTTGCTCTGCACGCTAAGTAGCTCGGACCGCCTAAGTTGCTCGGACCGCCTGAGTAGCTCGGTGACAGTATGTTGTTCGTTGAATGTAGAGGGGAATTGAAGGTAATCCTGAGATTAGGGATAATTCCCTAATTAGCAACATTGTTTGAGGATTAACGCAATAGAGGCAGCTTAGCGAGGCAGCCTAGCGTGGCAGCTTAGCGTGGCAACTCAAGAGTGGCAACTCATACTTCAGCTTGTTGTGTTAGTCATATTGTATCGTTGGTTACATTTACTGTAAGCTATAACGGTTGTAATGATGTAACGAGAATAATAAAGAGTTTTAGTGTGAAGTCAAACGGTACTTGCGAAAGACCAGGCTTGGCAGGGCCTGGGAGAGCTGTCATACTCTATCGAATGAGCTCACCGTGGGAACTTTAGAGGGACTTGGTTTGGAGGATTGAGAAGTAAGGCACCGTTGGGGCTTGTCCTGACCATCTTACATACACCTGGTAAAACACCGAAGGACCCTGACCGTGGAACCTCAAGCGGAGCAGCTTGGAGTTCCATCGGGCATTGAGTTATGGACCAAACAGCCCTCTACTTAATGTCACATCTACTGTGGGTGATGTCACTAGCCATCTAAATAATGTCAGACATGCACTTGAGTAAACCACCGTGGTATTTGGGGCTGTCAGGCAGTTGGTAAGCCACCTCTGTGACAACAGTCCCATGACACACGATAGTTAGGCAAAAGGCATGTCTTGGCATTTAATGTTTATGACGTGGAGACAGCTAGTGCATCAGGTATTTAGTGTTGTGACATAAAGTATGACGGATGTATTTCATAGTTTTAATGACTGAGTTGCCTCGGGGGTGGTGTGGGGGGCTATTTAAGGACCCCAACCACCTTTGAGGAAGGGGGGGGGCTTTTGGAGAGTTCAGAAGTTATTGCGAGAGAGAATACACACCAGAGGGAGTTATTGCAAACCAGAGAGTTTACACACTCACCATTGTCATTTATTATAAAGCTTTCAATATTCGACAGAGATTCCTGAGGGTATCTGGTGTGGTTTTACCTTCCTATCAAGGTGTATCTAGGGTGCTTACTTCTCTCTCCCTCTAGCTAGGTTACTTTTAAAGTTCATTACTATTTCCTGAGTTAGACACGAGAGCTTTGTGAGTTTAAGCTGAGTCTATCTTCATTGGGTTCATGTTTATGTGTTCCATCATTAATCCAAAGCTTTGGCCAATTAACTTGTCATTACCATACTCAATAGGGGTTACGCCTCCATATATAATCTAAAGTACCCTCCTACATTTGGCGACTCTGCTGGGGAGGTATTCTTCTAGATAAGGAGTATGACGCAAGATAATTCTACTCGAAGACTCAATTTTGATGACATTCAGCATAATGAAGAACAGGCTGCGCAAGGGAAAGAGGCCCTAAGAGATGGGGCTCCTCGAGTAGAGGTACCTCTGGCGCCAGCAACGTTAGGCATCCCAAGGACGGCCCAATCTCCCGCGATCACGGGGTTGGGACCCGCTCAGATTGCCCTCCTCGTGAGCAAGTTTCACGAGTTCTTGCAAACTCCGGTGGCTTCAACTATGTTGGGAGGGTTAGAGGCTAACGCTTTCGTAACACCAGGAGTAGCCCCAACGGTCCCACTAGGGGCAGGAATTGCAGGAACGATCCCAGTGGGTGTATCTTCCGAAGTGAACCCGGAAGTGGGAACCTCAGGAGTCTCAACGGCACAACCGGTAATGTTCGTTTCGGTTGCAACGAGCGCTCAGCCCTTGGCCCCATTGCTGGCGGCCCCAATAGCCTCGCCGATAGAAGAGATGAGAAAAGAGATGCAGAAAGAAATGCTGAAGTTTATGCAGGCTTCTTCGCAGGCTGTGGGTGAGGTGGCGTCAGTCTACGATGACTTCCGAACACCTTACCCTCAGGGATACAACGACGAGCCTTACCCGAAGGACTATATCCCCCTACCTTCGAAAAATACTCAGGAAAGGGCGGGAACCCGAATGAGCACATTAAGCGTTTCGTTGAACATTTAGGAGCACACTGCAATGACAAAAAGCTTAGATTGAGGGAATTCTCCAAATCCCTAACTGACAAGGCATACACTTGGTACTCTTATCTGCCTCCCAATAGTGTTCCCACGTGGGAGGAGATGCATGTTTTGTTTGTACGAAAGTTCTTCCTGGCAAAAGATGAGTTCACTCTAACCCAACTTGGCAGGGAGAAGCAGAGACCAGGAGAAGAGGTAGTGGCCTATATTCGAAGGTTTAGGGGAAGGTCCCTCGATGTAAGGGAAGAAGCCAAGGAGGCCAGGTTACTGCAGATTTGTGCTGAGGGACTACTTCCTGAGTATATCTGCCACCTAATCAATGAGACACGCGAGGGAACCTTTTCAGCATTCTTAAAATCCGTAAGAAACATCTCTTTAGTGGTACGACCTATCTCAGGGGTGGCCCCCATGATGTTCAGGCAGCCGATACAACCCATGGGAGGAAGGTCTCAGGCCCCACGGGTGGGATATATCGAGAGGGAAGATGAGGGCAAGACGCCAAGGAAGGACAATAAAAGGAAGTTAGGAAGAGACAGGGAAGACCTGCCACCGTTACCTTGTACGGTGGAGGAGGCTGTGAGTTGCTATAATGCAATGGTTTGCAGGCCAATTACCTGGGTGTAACTGATGAGGAATGGACGATGCAGTTCGATGGATCTTCGGCGGAAAAGAAGGGTGGAGCAGGGGTTATTCTTGCAAAAGGGATGGAAGAGATTTTCCTTTCCTACAAACTAGATTTCCCTTGCTCCAATAACGAGGCAGAGTACGAGGCGTTGGTACTAGGGTTTCTAGAGGCTCTTCGAAGGGGAATTCGTTCACTCTGCATTAAGGGTGACTCGAACTTAGTAATTCAACAGGTAAACGGAGAATATGCGTTGAAACACATGAGCCTGGCGCCCTATAGAACAATCATTCAAAGGCTCCTCAACCAGTTCCATCGAACCAAGATCAAAAGACATCCCAGAACGATGAACCTCCATCCAGACGCCTATGCCACTATCGCCCAGAAGATGATAATGAAAACCAATGTGACTACAGTTATGATCCAACGAAGAACAGCTCCTTCGGTAGTACAGTCAATACTACCGATGGAGGAAGAGGCGGGCTGGAGAAGAGATATTAGGAAGCAGCTGGAGTCTGGTGAGGGGGCAATGGGGCTAAGAGAGTTGGCCCAATATTTTACAAGCCAGGGAAATCTCTATTTTAGAAATACAGGAGGATGGTTTTCAAGATGCGTCAGCCCAGAGGAAGCCGAGCAAATATTGAGGAAAACGCATAAGGAGCACTGCGAAACGACTGAGATACCTCTATATAGGATAATTCAAAGGGAGGGGTATTTCTGTCTTAGGATGAAGAAATATGCAGCAGAGCTGCAACGGAAGTGCAATAAGTGTCAGCTATTCTTTGAGGCAGCTGAGTGCCATTTCATTGAAGCTCAAACGGACTGGAGGTAGCCCTACATCGACTTCATTCAGGAGGGGGTTGTCCCAACGGAGAAAATGGATGCAATAGGTCTGAGGCGAAGGGCTCCAAGGTTCTACGTCCAGGGGGGCAGCTCTATCGAAAGGGGTACTTTAACAGGCCCTTGTGATGTGTCACGAAGGAAGAAGCAGTGGAGGTCCTCAAACAAGCGCACGATCCAGCACATATAGGAGGAGCCAAGCTGTATGATCAGTTGATGACATTGGGATATTATTGGCCAACGATGGAGAAAGACTCTGCGGAGTTCGTTCAAAAATGCAAAGCTTGCCAACTTCATGGGAACATGATCCATGCCCCATCGGTAGACTTACACTCTCTATCAACACCCTATCCATTTCATACTTGGGCGTTCGACCTAGTGGGGGCAATACACCCCTCTTCGAGGGGCAAGATATGGATACTAGTAGCAACAGAATGTTTCACAAAATGGGGCCGAAGCAATCCTCCCAGTAGAATTGGAAGTTCCCTCTGCTCGTTATGCTTTGCGAAGTAGCATTCTTCCTCAAAGTAGACATGTACAGTTGGAAGCGTTGGATGAACACAGAGATAATTCGATGCGGAACTTCCAAATATATACGAAGAAACTTTCAAGGGCGTACGATAACTTGGTGAGACCAAGGAAATTCATGAAGGGAGACCTCGTATTGAAAGCGGCAGTGAAACACATCATGGGGCTTCCGCTACCAAAGTTTGCAGCTAATTGGGAGGGACCTTTCGTTGTGAAAGAAGCCCATGACTCAGGTTATTGTTTAATTTCAAAGTTAGAGGAAGACAAGCCATTTAAGATTAACAATAAGTGGCTGAAGGTTTATCATGTGTAAACAACAAGTTTGAGCTGATGTTATGACTAGCTATTGTTATAAATATACAAGTTTTAGGTGACATTTTTTAGCATAATGGAGGAATTGCAGAAATACAAAACTCTATAGCATACAACAACAATCACAACACACGAAGGGATTGAAAAGTATATATTCTTCATTCATAAACAATAGAGCATTACAAAATTTGTTTGAGAACTATCGCCCAATAATTACATAGATAAAGGCAAGTGGGGGATCTGTATACAAGAGGCAACTAATCTAAAAGAAACGATAAATCTGAGGAAGAGAAAAAATCTCCAGGAAGGCCCGAAGAAGCTGCTGTGAAATATCGTTGGGCGTTAATAGAAACCTCCAGTCTCGTTTGCACTTGTGTACGTTCGATGAGGAGTCTCTCGTGTTTCAGTTTAACCAGACACAAAGCTTCTTCGACATCCTTTACCTATTGATCCACTCCTTCCAAAAGAGGTGCCAATGCGACCAACCTAGCTTCCTCAACCTGCTGGTCCTCCTGATGCTTTCGTAAAACCTCCCTCTGACTGATTAATTGCTGATTCTTCAAAGTCTTCAAATATGTTATAAGCCAGTGAAAATAGAAGCCATCACGCTCTAGCTCCCTCAGGTAACCCAGAAATTGGTTAAGTAAGGACCGGGTAACACTTGCAGGCAAAGTACTGGTAATTTCAGCAACAACTATCTCCATGCCTTGAAGTTTGTGACTCATCATGTGAATGTTGAAACGCAGACAGTCCAGTGTGAAGGTCTCGGGGTGATGATTCACCAGATGTTCGATCACCAAACGGTGGTTGGAAGGGATTTGAGGGGACTGCCGAAGCACCATCAGGCAGAAGGCGTGAGGAGCCAGGTCAGGACGAGGGAGTTCACACCCAGACTCACTCTCCGCTGCAACACCGATCGTGGAACCCTGATCGTCATGACCAAAATTTTCCGAAGAAGCAGGTTCCCGATGGGGGGAGGCCATAGGTGAAAGAACTGGGGGAGAATTTTCTTGAGCAACCTGATAAGAGATAGCGGGCATGATGAACTTATAAAAAAAAATTATTATAAGGTGGAGTTTATGAAAAATCTTAACAAGCGTTTTTCGTTGTTAAGTCACCGTTATAAGGTGGAGTTTATGAAAAATCTTAACAAGCGTTTTCGTTGTTAAGTCACCGTTATAAGGTTGAGTTTATGACAAATCTTAACAAGCGTTTTTCGTTGTTAAGTCACTGTTATAAGGTGGAGTTTATGAAAAATCTTAACAAGCGTTTTCGTTGTTAAGTCACCGTTATAAGGTGGAGTTTATGAAAAATCTTAACAAGCATTTTCGTTGTTAAGTCACCGTTATAAGGTGGAGTTTATGAAAAATCTTAACAAGTGTTTTCGTTGTTAAGTCACCGTTATAAGGTGGAGTTTAAGAAATATCTTAAAAAAAATCATAAGATAGAGATTAGGGAAAATCTTAAACAAAAGCTAACAAAAAATACCTCAGTCAATACGGAGGCAAGAACGGGAGCATGGGGGGCAGCCGCAGGGACAGATTCCGTTGGGGGCGAGATTATTACCCCAGAAGCCATAACGGGGTCCCTGGATGCAGAAGCCCACACGCTTCGCAAAACGCTATCACCTGCATAGGGCACCAAGGCTAGCATACTGGGTTCATCGGACGAAGACACTGGGCTCCCAAATAATGGCCCAACACGATGGGGTGTAAACACACCACTATGTTGGGTACAATCACCAACTTGGGGCTTGACTGCATGAGTTGGTGCAAGATCAGGAGAGAACTGTGGCACAAAGGCAAGTGTTAGAAAAGAAGAATGGGCACAGAAAATATGAAGAAATATCTCTACGTGGCTTCGGTAAGGTTCATCGGATTGAGAAGTTTTCGTGCAGGCATTTCTTGTTCCCATAACCAATCCCTACACGAGGGGACAAATGTAGAGGGGGATTGAAGGTAATCCTGAGATTAGGGATAATTCCCTAATTAGCAACAGTGTTTGAGGATTAACGCAATAGAGGCAGCTTAGCGAGGCAGCCTAGCGTGACAGCTTAGCGTGGCAACTCAAGCGTGGCAACTCATACTTCAGCTTGTTGTGTTAGTCATATTGTATCTTTGGTTACATTTACTATAAGCTATAACGGTTGTAATGATGTAACGAGAATAATAAAGAGTTTTAGTGTGAAGTCAAACGGTACTTGCGAGAGACCAGGCATGGCAGGGCCTGGGAGAGCTGTCATGCGCTATCAAATGACCTCACCGTGGGAACTTTAGAGGGACTTGGTTTGGAGGATTGATAAGTAAGGCATCGTTGGGGCTTTTCCTGACCATCTTAGATACACCTGGTAAAACACCGAAGGACCCTGACCGTGGAACCTCAAGCGGAGCAACTTGGAGTTCCATCGGGCATTGAGTTATGGACCAAGCAGCCCTCTACTTAATGTCACATCTACTGTGGGTGATGTCACTAGCCATCTAAACAATGTCAGACATGAACTTGAGTAAACCACCATGGTATTTGGGGCTGTCAGGCAGTTGGCAAGCCACCTCTGCGACAACAGTCCCCTGACACACGGTGGTTAGGCAAAAGGCATGTCTTGACATTTAATGTTTATGACGTGGAGATAGCTAGTGCATCAGGTATTTAGTGTTGTGACATAAAGTATGAGGGATGTCTTTCATAGTTTTAATGGCTGAGTTGCCTCGGGGGTGGTGTGGGGGGCTATTTAAGGACCCCAACCACCTTTGAGGAAGGGGGGACTTTTGGAGAGTTCAGAAGTTATTGCAAGAGAGAATACACACCAGAGGGAGTTATTGCAAACCAAAAAGTTTACTCACTCACCATTGTCATTTATTATAAATCTTTCAATATTCGACAGAGATTCTTGAGGGTATCTGGTGTGGTTTTACCTGCCTACCAAGGTGTATCTAGGGTGCTTACTTCTCTCTCCCTCTAGCTAGGTTACTTCTAAAGTTCATTACTATTTCCTGAGTTAGACACGAGAGCTTTGTGAGTTTAAGCTGAGTCTATCTTCATTGGGTTCATGTTTATGTGTTCCATCATTAATCCAAAGCTTTGGCCAATTAACTTGTCATTACCATACTCAATAGGGGTTACGCCTCTATATATAATCTAAAGTACCTTCCTACAGAAAGTATTTGTATTTTTCATGTAGGTTGGCACATGTCTTCAAGTGATTGGTCCACGTCAGCAGACTAAATTTGGTATCGACAATAAGAATATACTAGAGAAGTATATGATGAACTATAACTTGACAATTCTGAAGACTGGCACACTAGAGAAATACTTTTAGATGCATACACTACACCAAAATGGGAGATTTGTGAGTGCTGTTAGCACTCACAAATGACCTTTATAACTGCTATTTACCGTCATAATTTAGGGGGTGACAAAAGAAAATTTATAACTCCTAACAGCAGTCACAATTTTTTATAACCCCTATGGAGTTATGACTGGTGACCCCAATTTGTAAAAACTATTCATAACTGCTGCCAGCAGTCACAAATATAACATTCGTAACTGCTGTGAGCAGTTACGAATGTTATATTTGTGACTGCTGACAGCAGTTACAAATCATATATTTGTGACTGCTGTTAGCAGTTACAAAATTGATAGTAGTGACAAATTTGTGACTCCTATTAGGAGTTACAAAATTAAATTTGTTAAATGTTGTAAAAGCTATTACAAATATCTTTATATTCTCACAAAATGATGAAATAATGAAAGTAAAATAAATATCATGATAACAAGTCTAAAAATTTTGACAACATTTCATTTATATTTCTCATATTCCAAATATCCAGTACACATAAAACTTGTTAAACTTAATTTAACATCAAACAACCCCTAAGTGGACGTCAAGTACAAAATGAACATAGAATAAAAAATAAACTAAAAAAAGTAACGACACAACACTTCGATGACATGGAATGCCATGAACATGTAACAAATCATTCTAAATCTAGACCAGGAGTCACCACGCAGTGGATACGATTCGTGAAGTCTAGGTATATCAGCCGTGGGGGGTATTGATGCGGTGACATCCTCCCTCGTATACTCGGAGTATGCCTATTGAGCAAGTTCAATGGACTCAAATTTTTTGAATACGGCGCCTCGGTATCCATTAACTTGTGCTTGTGTTGCTTGCCACGAAGTGTAAACACCTGGATTTAGGCCTTTGAATACTACGTATGCCGGATATGCCATGTGTATGCCTGCAAATAATAAAATGTGATTAATATATATATATATATACATTCATTTTTTGTGATAAAGAAACTACCATAGCTTATATATATATATATACTAGCGTATGCCCGTGCCTGAAGGCACGACGAAAATTGCAAAAAAAAATCGTTACCCGACAACAAAGTGAAATAAATGTACAATATTTATGTTCTAATTTTAAAAAATTTGGGCAGAGTTCCCTTTATTTATAGGACTATCCACCCTGTTTAAAAAAATAAAAATACTCAACAACAGCAATACTACAATACTCGAGGTCCATATTGGACCTCATTTCAACCACTTCATCAATTTAACAATAATATTGACAACTATTGAATAGGATGTTGAGTTAAGAACCGCACGCATCACCGTCAAGAACCGCACGCATCACCGTTCAACTACATAGTAATCCCAAAACTTTGAATCTACAAATAACTACAAAGTAATCTATATAAGGGGTGGTGGTGGATATGATAGGAATGATACAAACAAACAATTTCCCCAAAGTTGGGTAAACATATATGAATTTCATTACCATCATCTTACCTTTTCTCGTCGTTAAATGATAGCTTCACTTATATCTTACCTACTCCTTCACCTGAAATAAGACATGTGAATTGATAATTGAAAATGATAGCACAACTTCAACCAAAAACCATCCATTTTACTTGAATACAAAAATCATTGTAAAACAGAAGCATTCTATGCATATGTGACAATTTATAGGTACATAAAAACCATTCTTGAATATTTTCAATCAAGTCCCCCAGACTATTAATACAACAATCAAATAAACCTTATGTAATAGTAATTCACATACCTGTCATATAATTAATAGAGATGTTGTCTTTGAGAGTTTAGTAGCATAGAAATAAACAGTTACTGGTACCAAACGACTACAAAGTTGTGAACATGATGGTTTGCTGATTAGTAGACCTCGGCAGGGTAGTACATATTTAAGAAATAATACAGGTTTCATACATGACGCATTGGTGCGCTCTAAATAAAGCTTGTGATTCAAGTGCAAATCTATCGCAACAAGTAATATCCGGTAAGTACGGAATCGTGATCCACAGGGATTGAAACACTCCTAAGAGAACAGGATTAGGTTAAAGGGATTCTCTAAACGTCACAAAAGTTAAAGTGTAAAAGATGATTTAATAGTTTGGAAAAGTATTTGAGAGTAATCTCTAAACTAACATACTATTGATGATCAGTTAATTAATTAATAATTACGGAACTATGAAAAGAACTAAGATAAGCTTGAGTTCAAGAAATTAAAGGGATCGAGGATCATTCTCCCACCTCGGATTCACAAAGAAGGGGATTATAGGGCTTGGTTGAAATTAATTCTAATCGAGCATAACTAATTAAGTCCGAACATCAACCATGTAGAGACTAAACTCAACAATGGAGGATTAGGGGTTAGTTAGTTATTGCTAGATGGGTTGGGTTTGTAGTAGAGCTTCAAACACTAACCCTTGCATGATAAGAGAAGTTAAGAAACTATGATACTCCAATACCAACACATGAAGTTCCATTAGAACAATTATAAACCAAACCCTAAATATGAAGTTCAAGCATCCAAGGTGGGATTATGATCCCCAATCATAAGTCTAGCTACTCATAATTGAAACTACACTACATATGCTAGTTAACAACATAATTAAGTTAGTTATCTAGTTTAAACACAAACCAATATAAGAGATGGAATTAAATGCAAATTAAAGATAGTAAAACAAGTAGAGAAGAAGTAAATGAGTAATTTCATTAATAATCACAAGTTGTGTACATGGGGCACAAAAACCAAAATTAGAAAATAGACTAAATGTACTCTCTCTTCCCCACACCACTACACAACTACAAAGTTACAAACCCAAAAATCAAAATAAAGAACCACAAAAGTTAGCAGCAGAGAAAAAGGGATGACAACGCCCTACATATGGTCCGGATGGTGGCTCGAGGACTCGGGCGCGGTGGAGTCATGAGGGGCATAGGGATCATAAAGGTAAGGAGGCACAGCAGCCTCGCCCCCACGAATATGAGCAAATAAATCCATCTGTGCCCGGGCAATCATGGAAGTATCTCTCTGATAGTCAGCCCGTAAGGATGCGAAGTTCGTCATATAAGTGTCCCGAAACTCGATAAAATCATCCTGCAACGATGCGAAGTTTGCCATATAGGTGCCCCGAAATTCAGTAAAATTAACCTGTAACTCATCCATCCGCACCCCGAGATATGTAATGGGGTCAACATACGCTTTTTCCTCCTCTTCCAATAATCTTGCCCCAAGATTTTAGCAATGGTCTTATCATTAAACACCTTGGGCAGCCTAGGTATCTTGTCGCTGCCCAAGACCTCACATCCGGCATCCCTGAAAATCCGAGAAATAAGTCACGCAAAAGGAAGAGTTGTGGTTCCCTTCTCGCTATAGGTAGCGTTCACTATTTGATGCAACATGAGGGCGGGAAGACTGATGACCATGTCATCCCCTAAAAGACTGTATAAGAAGAGGGCCTGCTTGTAACGGAGGATAACCTTGGTCTGAGTTGGAATGATGGAATTAACGGCGATGAGATGGAGGATACGATGTACATAGGGCATGCCCGAAGTGGGGAAAGTCTCCCCCGCCCAAATCTTACCGGGTGCAAGACGCGCAATAAGTACCTCTTGTGGAAGCTGAGGCGCATCTGCGAGGATCGGGTAATGATAGAGCTCGGGGTTAGAAGCCCCACTAAGGTGCGCAGCCAATATGGGCTTAGAAATAGTAATCCGCCTCCCTCTCACATACGCTTCATACGTGCCGCCGCGCGTAAATACTAGAGAAGCATAAAAACGGCGCACGTGGTCCTCGTTGACCTCCCCTCTCATGGACAGATGGGCTTCCTAATTGAATTTGGCTAAATACCGTCTTACAGAAGCCGGCATCTCATCTAAAATCACCTCCTTCTCAATAGCAATCGGGCGACTGGTTTTGAACATGGTCCAATACCACTCCATCTCATCATTGGAATAAAAAGATTCAAAACCAGCGCCTCCCCGTCTAGTAACCGCATTGGATGATGGCTTGGTGATCGAAGGAACCTAAAAAACATTAATTCAATACACACACTATAAGTGCGATGCATATATCAAAGTAATCGTGAAATTTGGGGAAACTAGGTTCGGAGGGTGCGCGTTGGGAAAAATTGGTCGAGTAGACGTAACCGACGCACACCACACTCAAACAAGGATAATTCAACAAGAATGTGCGATAAAAGGTGCGAAGATGGAGCTTTAGCGCACAAAACCTTCACAGAGGCATTTTATCGAACATATAGCGTGCAATGTATAGAAAGTAGGGTGAAAATGGCATTTTCAAAGTGAAACAACCCCAACAAATACAACTTAATCATCAAAGCAACATAAACAAGTTGTATTTGTTGGATTCACATCACAAACAATGGGAAAATATGAAGTTTCCTGCAGAAAATGTGGATTTTACAAGAATGCATTTAACCCTACTTTTATACAAAGAACACTAAATAAGATTTGAAAAAAATTTAAGAGGGTTGAATTAGTAACCTTAGATGAGGATGCCCTGGATGAGGAAGCCATGAGGGTGAAAATGAATAAAATAAAGGAAATGATATGGGAGAGGAGGAGGTCTTCGGCTAAGGGAGAAGAGAGAATGAGAAGTTGATTTAAACAAATGAGGGAATTTTAAGTGACCAGGTGAACCGAATCGATTCGGTAGTTAAACCGAATTGATTCGAAACTCTCGAATTCAACACTGTCTAAGGGCACCGAATCGATTCGGATGTAGAGACCTGACACTTTTGGTTTGCCGAATCGATTCGGAAGTAATCCCAATCGATTCGCAAACCCTTAATTGGATACTACAAGGGGTCGAATCGATTCGGTGATAAACCGAATCGATTCGGATGCTGGGATACAACTTTCTGCTTTGCTGATTTCCTAAATCTCATGAAATTTGATCATTGGGCCACCTTCAACTGGATTTCTTGGACCCATATGGTATATCTAATGTATGTAACAGGTCCGAAACCAAAAAATGTAACCCCACACGTGTCGGGGTATGCTCGGCACCAAAATTGAGAATTTATCGAACCCAATCACCCCTGCTAACGGGGCTGCTACGTACGATGTCCGGTTGTAAATCCGCATATATAATTAGGATGTAATTCACAATGTGAACACCTATTCTTTTCATTCTTCCGACTTCGTTCCAACTAAAGTTCACACACTTAACAATTATGTCGGGTTCTAGATCGGAAGACATTCAAAACAGATTACTAATTGATTCAAAACAGATTACTAATATTTAAAATAGAGTTCAAACACTACTAATTGTTCACTTTGACAATTTGTTCAAATTTCTCAAGACAAATTACTCTGGATCACTTAAGGATAAGACAAAGCAACGGCCAAACCACCCAAGATTTCTCGACATCTTTAATAGTGTCCGCCTCATGACTTCGACGATACAACGGATGATTCTCTTCTCCTGTCTCAACACTACTAACGTAAACCTTACGTTCAAATATCAGCAATTGATGGCTATGCACCACCGTTCCAGTAGCAGCTGAAGCAACAACTTGTTCACTTGCAATCTTTCTCTGATTTGAAAAATCTAATGAATCGACATATGGATCATGTGGAGGATCAGTTAAATCTCCAAAGTTTTGCTCAGTTGAATCTCCAAAGTTTGGCTCAGTTGACGGGGGGGGGGGGGGGGGGGTAGGAATGTAATCATGGGGACTTGAATGCGAAACTGGAGTGTAATCATGGGGACTTGAATGCGGAACTGGAGTGTAATTACGAGGACTTGGATGTGGGACAGGAGTATAATTGCGAGGACTTGGATTTGGTAATTTCAATCCATTCAATTCAAAAGCACTTAAAAGTATGGTAACGAATGATTTGAGAAATGTCATATCCTCATCATGTTTTTCTTCTCGTGTCTTTACTCTAGTCAACTGTGATACTATAGGAGCAATTGCCTTAAGTTTACTTTTGGACACGGGTCCAACACCACGAGTCGCCCCTAGTATCTTTTCCTCTAAAGGCAGTCAATGCATTTGTATCAATACTGTTTTGGCTTGAAGAACCTTGACTACTTCTCAGCTCACTCAATTTTTGCTGCAAAATTATTTATGAATCGATTAAAACCATTGAATGACGAAACTTGAAGGAATTTAATTATTATAACTGAGATTACGAAACTCACCATATCATCAGCTACCTTTGGGTGAAACTCCCCAATTTTTCGCCTACGACTTTCGAGATACACTTCCGAATGATCAACAGGTCGTTTATTGTTAAGCACATATAAATTAATTTTCCATTAACTATTTGAGCAAGACATATAATATATATACACATTAAAATAAGAAAGGGTTTATACCATCTCCTCGATTTTCTCGGCATACGACTTCTGACCAAGACAATGGACGTCAGTCTTTTTAGCCCTGTTCACCCGGCCTTGGTGTCGTTGTTTTAATTTTGCCTCAGATGCTTCACGCGAGACGAATTATTCCACTCACGAACAGGGATATGCTCTTTCTCCGGTACTTGATCCTTCAGGGCCTTTATCCCATCACTGTCCAATCCCTTAAAATAAGTCGAGCGGAGGTTACTTCTAAAAGTCTTCAATTGAATACCAATGGCTTTCATGGACCCCTCCTTCTGGTTGGCCGAAAGATTGAACTCTTTCATGAGCGTATCCCACAAGTCGTCCTTTTTTACTTGCTCAATCGTATCCCAACTCTCATATTTTAAGACAATACAAGATTTTAACAAAGACAAGGCTCGAGCTTTAAAAGGATTCTTGCCACCTATTGGCAAACCAAATAGGTTAAGGGAAACGTTAGCACGAGAATCAATGGCAGAATGTTCATCATGACTTGAACTTTCTGGCCTGGATGATGGAATTGTATTCTCGAACGCCATTTTCTGCATTTTTATATTTATGCATTAGTTCATATGTTAATACAAGAGTAAGGAAATAATATAAAAAATATAATATAAGTTATACCTTTTCAACATATTCTAAAAGTTTTGATAACTGAAACCAACATAACACACCACAATTAAACATCTACTCCTCTAATGCATTTAATAATTTCTTTAATTCTGGGTTGTCATCCAGAATAGACTGAATCTCGATAGGTGCCTCTATATCGTCTACCGATGAAGTCAAACGCTGAGGAGAATGTAAAACAACAGACCATGAATCATTATTGGGGCTCTTTGCATAAAACACTTGCTTTAAGTTTTGGAATTCACAAACGAATGGCTCATCATTAACATTGTCTTTACTCTTCAACTTGGCCAAATCAACCTTCACCATGTGGGTGTCAGGGTCGACCATACATGCATTCTTGTCCTCCACTCTCACCCAATCACAGTAAAATACAGGTATGCTGAAAGATATATAATCTAATAGGATAATTTATTTTATAATCCCATAATACGTCATCTCAGCTTCTATCAAGTTTTTATCTTTCGCGCTTGCCCTGAAATGAGTTAATGCTTTATATGAAATGCCGCTGTTTTGTTTTCCAATGAGTTTTAACTCGTGTGTTCTTGAAGAGAACACAAAACCATTGACACGATATTGTCCAAACTCCTTGGCTATAAAACTAGGCCCATTTGCTAGACGTGCAAGCCTCGTCGATACTTCACCAGCTTTCAATAACTGAAACCAAGAAAGTATTTGCATTGTGAATATGTTGCAAAGACAGTAAATAAAAGTGAGGTATTACTGTAGTCACCTCGGAAGCTACCCAATGCCTAAAGTCATTGTCTGCGCTCACGCCTCCCTTTATCCTCTTGGCATGCCCGCACTCATTATATTGCTTAGGTTAAAACACTAAAAATATTAATTTCTAATGAATATAACATCGAACATATTACATTATTTTACAAAACACTTTAAATAAACTCACATTTTCCATTTATCTATGTCTTCATGCGTCTCGAATACATATCGAGCCACCTGGTTATATTGTGTACTTGTTAGCTTCACTACCTTACCTTTCCCCAGGGCCTCCTCATCAGCAAACTCTTCTAATTCATCAATAAAGCGTTCACGACCTCCAAAGTTTGGGTTAGGCATATATTCCTTTTCATACAAGGAAGCCTCTTCCATAATGTACTCCTCAGCAATGGACCCCTCAACGTACCGTGTATTCTTAACGTAATCTTTAAAAGTTTTCATTAATCGTTCGAACGGATACATCCATCGGTACCTTACTGGTCCACATAAAAGTGCTTCATCGCACAAATGCACTAAAAGGTGGATGCTTATGTCAAAGGATGAGGGAGTAAAGTGCTTCTCCAAAACACATATAGCCTCGACCAAAGTTTCTTTCGCTTCCATAATGTGCATCCTGTTGACAACTTTCTCACACAATAGGGAGAAACATAAGCTAATTTGTAGAATGGCCCTTCGAAGATCCTTGTGTTCCGAAAAATAGTGTCCGAACAATAGAGGGATAAGTTGCATTATCACATGTCAATCATGGGACTTGCACTTTTTTAAATCTTTTGTTGCGTCGCAGACAATCCTGTGTAAGTTGGATGAGAAATTATAAGGGACATTCAAGCCCTTTAATGTTTCTAAGAACATATTTCTTACTTCAATGCTCAAAGTATAAGATGCAACTGGCATATGCTTTTTTCCAGTGTTTGTATCTTCTTTCAACCATAATGAACTTTTAATCTACAAATCACGAAGATCTTCACGAGCTTTTTCTCCATCCTTGGAATGAGAACCACCAATGCATGTGCTTACGAGATGCTCAATGATATTTTTCTCAACGTGCATTATGTCTATCACATGTCGGACAGGATGTTCCTTCCAGTATGGCAAATCAAACATTATTGATCTCCTATACCACGCCGTTTTCACATCAACATCCTTTCTTTTATGCTTTTGGGCCAAAATTATGGGGTGTTTCCCCCTCAACTTTTGATCAGCCTTTAATGACCTTTCTTCAATTTCCAAACCAGAAAATCTTGGTGGAGGTGGTCGCGTCTTGGTGCCTTCTAGGAGAAAATTGCTTCGTATGGACCTGAATTTGTGACTTTGGGGCAGAAATCTTCAATGACTATGATAAAAAAGTTTACCACTTTTCTTAAGCCAGCTGGCTTCAGTCTCCTCTCCACATATAGGAAAACCTAGGTAACCATGTACATTGCACCCAGATAAGGTCCCATAAGCAGGAAAATCATGAATTGCCCATATCAACATAGCTCTCAAAATGAATTCCTCCTTTTTGTATGAGTATAATGCTCTCACACCTTCAACCAATAACTCATTCAATTCATCTATTAGTGGCGCTAAGAAAACATCAATGTCACTACCCGGTGCTTTTGGACTTGGTATCAACAACGACAAAATTGAAAACTCCTTTCTCATGCACAACGACGGGGGCAAATTTAAAGGCGCCGTAAACACAGGCCATATACTCTTATCTGTGCTCAATTTTCCAAACGGGTTAAACCCATCGGTTGATATTCTGAGGCTAACGTTGCGTATTTCTGTATCAAAGTCTGGGTATCGCTGATTTGTAGATTTCCACACAGATGAATCAATCGGATGTCGCATGAGATTCTCACCCACCTCCACTCGACCATGCCAAGTTATTGCCTCTACTATCCAAGGTATAGTGTAAAGTCTCTTCAATCTAGGACCTAAAGGGAAATACTTTAACACCTTCTTAGGGATTTGCGTATCTACTTTCAACAAACATTTATTATGTACTATCATCTTTTGTTCATATCTAGGTTCCTTACATACAGGACAAGCCCGTTTGTCCTTATGCTCCTTATAGTATAAAATGCAGTCATACTTGCAGCAATGAATTGATTTGTATTTCATACCCAAACCTTTCAAATTATCCTTCATGATCGGATAATTGACTGGCAGTTTATTTTCTTTGGGGAGCAAATCTTTCGCCCAGAGGAGTATTGCCGTCACACTTTTTCCCGACAAGCCAAATTTGCTCTTTAAGTTGTGCAACCCAACCATGGCATATAACTTTGTGTGGTCGGGGTTGGAATTATGGTATAATGGTGTTGCGGCTGCTGCTTTTAACCGTATATAATCCTTAACTTGGTCTGTATCGTTGCCAACATGATCCTCACATCCTAAAGCATTCCCTCTACTATCTTGCTTTTCTTGTGCTGCGTGCACTTCATACGTATCATTTATGAGATCGTTTAACCTAGCATGTACTAACGGGTCACCATTTGTGTGAACGGTTTCATTGACAAGTACTTCTTCTGGAATATACTTAAATTCCCTCTCCCCATGGAAATGCCAAAACGTGTAGTCATCTTGCATACCCCAATGAAACAAATGTACTTTTACATCTACCCCTTTCAAGCGTTTCCCATTTTTACAACGATTGCACAGGCATGGGATAATATCAGTTTCGAGATTCTTCGTTGCATAATTCACAAGGTCTTTAACCCCATTAACGTATACTTGCCCCACTCTACAACTTTCACCCATCCACTTTTTATATTGTGGAAACCCCATTAATTCTACAATACAAACAAATAGAAACTCAGTAAATTATAAAACTAAATGAAGTTTGAGCTAATATTTAGAACATAATCTCTGACTTATCATTGCATTAATACTATCATTGCATTAATACTATCATTGCATTAAAACTCACAGGAAAACCCAACCAAGCACAAAACGTCAAAACTTCAACGAGCACAAAACAATGGTTATTTAATTAATTTTTAGATAAAATAAATATGAATAGTATAAAATGATTATTGAAAAAAATCTAACATATTCGCAAACAAGATAATATTCAAAAACGAAAGAGGTTAAACGATGTGTAGATATACTCACAACAAAATAATCAGATTTGATTATATTTTGTCTAGAGAACGTTGACCACAAAGCTCGGGTAAAACTCGTAATATTAAAAATCCATTTGATTATATTTTGTCAAAAAAATATAATGTCTAGAGTTTTTGAATATTATTTTGTCAAAAAAATAACCTCAATACAATTTCTAGGGCTTATTAACATAAAATATAATTTGTATATAGATACACTCATAAACACACATATAAACAGAAATCTATACATACACATACATACACACACATGTAAACATAAATTTATACATACACACACATATAAACATAAATCTCTGCATACACACAGATATACACACATATCCACACGTAATAAGAATCGAAATGCGCACACACACAACGAGAATTGAAATTAGGGCTTTAGACAGAAATTATACAACAAAAATACCCAAAAATATACTTGTTTGATTCACAGAAATTAGGGTTTTAGAATCGCAAATGCTTTTTCACATCAACGGCTTCTTCACAACTAAGAAAAATTTATACACATCAACGGCTTCTTCACATAACAAACGGGTATATTTTGTGGTTTTGGCAAATGAAAGAGAGAAGGAAATTAAAGCGGGAGCTCTTCACGTACAGATAGAGGGAAATTAAAGTTAGGTGAAAAATTTTGTGACTGCTAATAGCAGTCACAAATTTGTGACCGCTAATAGCAGTCACAAATTGAGTCTAAGATCAAAATTTGTGACTGCTGGGAGCAGTTACAACTTTATGACTGCCAATAGCAGTTACAAATTAAGTCTTAGACCAAAATTTGTGACCACTAATAGCAGTTACAAATTTGTGACCGCTAATAGCGGTCATAAATTAAATCTAAGACTAAAATTTGTGACTCCTCATAGCAGTTATAATTTCGTGGCTGCTCATAAGAGTCATAACTTATGTCTACTAATAAGCTTGTGACAGTTATAAATTTGTGACTGCTTATAAGAGTCACAAATTAATTATATGGCAACATTTATGACTCCCATTAGCGGTAACAAACTAATTGACTCAATTTTTTTTTAACCAATTAATTTTATCACCCCTAATGGCAGTCACAAATAATTTTGTGACTGCTCCCGGGAGTGACTAGTTTGTCACCCCTATTGGCAGTCACAAAATTAACATTTTGGTGTAGTGATAACTTGAGGTGGTTAATACAAATAGAATAATGTTTAGGAAGTGATTTACTATTAATGTAAGAGTTTACTGTAGAGTACGAGATTCTTAATAAAAGAGATGAACGTAAAAAAATCATAGTAGAGACATTTAATTTAAAAGATGAAACTATTATCACATAGGCCTCAATTGGTTTTGGGATTAGAATCGTATGTTTATTTAGGTTGTTTGGGTTAGGGTAACTTAAATAACTTAACATCAACTTAATATAGGAGGAATATTTATTATTATTATTATTATTATTATTATTATTATTATTATTATTATTATTATTATTATTATTATTATTATTTTGTCCCAAATGTGATTATGTTCTTACTCATTGTAGACTTGCAAAGTTTAATCCTCATTGTTATGCGGGTCTTAGGTCGTCATTACTATTGCAGACTAGAGATATTTAGTTAGAGGAGTTTCTCCAGCACCATATCATTCATCATTCCTAGGTTTTAGGAATCGATCTATATAGCTCCTTTACATCCATGTATATATCATGTTTCAGTTTATCAGACAGATGTATTATTTTGGATTTTCGCGAGTTAGAGATTTGTACGAGATGTATTTAATTATTCAAGGTTGGATTTTTACATTCGAGAGTTGGAGTTGGCTTCTATTTCCAGTTGGATGGTATCAGAGATCATTTATTTTATTCAGCATTTTCATCTTCCATTATATTTACTTATATCGTTTTATTTAATTCGTTCTTGATAAGAATGTTACTAATTATTTTTTACTCCCATGATTTTTGTATTAGACATGATCAATTTATTTATGGATTTTACAAGGCATCACAGTCTCTTCATAGTATATTTCTTACCTTTATGTATACCCTTTCATCACAAAAAGTATCTTGTACTTAGGATTGAGCATCGATTCGAAACCAACTTATTTAAATAGAAAATCATTCAACTCAATTAAAGTCGGTTTTTCAATTTCAGAATCCAATCCAATCCAAACTAAAGTCAGAACCACTCCTATCCAATCCAATTAAGATTGGATTGGATCAATTTTTTGAATCAGTTTCGATTCTTGTACTTTAACCTTGTTAAATTATAGTTTGATTGACTTTCGATCCAGACCAATACAATATATTTAATCCAATCAAGAAAATTAAATATAATAAATCTATCATTGTTCATTTAAGCTTAGTATATATGATAAGGTACATTAGAATACAAGCAAATAAAATGTTATGACACATGTTGCCTTTTTTTAACATACTATATATATTCAGTTTAGATCAATTTCATTTGTTCTTGAATAAGCCAAATCGATACTGATCCAATTAAAATCGGTTTTGGAAAAAACAAATTCAATCTCATCAAATTTAGGTTGGTTTTTTTATTGGATTGGAGTATAGATACTTATACCTGTCAATTGAACCACCAGTCTTGCATTTAATTATTAAGACCCATTTGTTTTCAATAGGCTTCTTCCTTAATGTAAGGTCAACTAACTTCTGACGTTGTTCTTAGCCATGGACCTCGTCTCTTCTTACATAGAGTCCATCTAGTTTACTCATCATTTAAGGAAAAGTCCTATGAGAAAGAAGCAACCTCTTCCTCATCTAATGTATCGTATAAGTCATCGTTATCCTCAATCTTAAAATGGTGACATGGAATGTTTATTCGTTTGTTCTGGCATACCAAAATCTTTAGACTTTATTAGTATACTCATACCATTCGCTTACTGGAATTAAGATCACTCTTATTATCTCAAGTGATTGGAAGATGAGTTTTTAATCCCCCGGCCTCTCTTGGAGATGGTGAGATGTCTCCATTTTCTTATAACTTATAAAGGTATAGATGCTTGTTAGCATCATTTATTCTAGGGAAATCATGCTCGATGAAATCGTTATTTCGGGACTCTAGTTTTATCATTCCTCTATCAGGGTGTTCACGATACATCACACAACCTTTTAATGTTTTAGAATACCTTATATAGATATGCATTTTAGCTCTAGGTCCTAGTTCCCCATTATGGGATCCATGATCTTCATTAATGACTCACGTTGGAGCATGGGACTTAGTGGGTGTAGAACCCACTCCTATAAGCTGGACACTTCTGTCAAATACTTGTTCCCCAAATGTTCAAGATATTCATAGATATATAGCAAATATATTCAGATTTTCTTATCACAAGCAGCGGATAAGTGATAAAGAGAGATTCCATATTTGAGCTTCAATTTGATATCACTCCTATAAATATTATAACGACTTCATTACTAAGGGATATGAATTTCAGCACCTAGAACCCCTGCCAAATTGTACTCACAAACTACTCAATAAAAGACCAATCCCCTCTTATGGATGTAGGAAATTTTCTCGAATCACTTACCATATATGCTCCCCCTAATTTTGTGTTTTCGACTATTTTTTATTTATTTATCATTGTTTGTTTGGCTTGTGTTATCACTGAATTTACACCTGTAATTTTTTAGCGCTTGCCACATGCTTATGGGTGGTAATGTGAACAAAATTGGCGGACTCCCAAGGGTGAAAATGATCCAAAGTTGGGATTTTTGCTAATGTATAACTCATAAGTGGTTAAATAAATTGAATATGAAGGCACATGATTAAGTATGTAGATGGTAGTCAAGACAGCATCCCAAAAAAAGGACATAGGGTGTCTGCATGCGCCATTATATATCTAGCCATATCTAGTACTGTTTCTGTTATATTCATTTTCTCTACAAAAACCATTTTGTTGCAAAGTGTTATGAATGGTTAGCTATCAGCATATCCCCTTGTTTTTATATAGTTCCTTAAACTAGTCGGAAGAGTACTCACGTCCTATGTTTATTCGAACAGCTTTTAAATTATTTTTTTAGTTCTTAACATCTGCTAAGAATCATGTACAATAGTAAAAATCTTTATAATGGAGCCAAATTAAATACACATAACTATATCAAGAATAATCGTCAATAAAAATGAGAAAATAAGAGGCGCCATGAAAATCTTTTAAAGTGAGCTATCACTAGCAGCTAAGTAGCTCGGATAGCCTTACCAAAATCATTTTGCATGCCTTCCCCGTCAAACAGGGATCATATATTAGTAGGTCAACAATAGAGATTGGGCCCATAAGACCTTATTTAGCTAATTAGGCCATCTTCTCATTTCCTATGTGATCAAGTCTAGCAAGACAAGTAATTAAATGGACGTGTATATAAGTATTAGCAACAAATAATTATATAGTGAAGTGAACAAATCATTATTTAAATACAATTAAAATAAATTATTCCAAAGAGATCCATATCCAATAATAATACCGTCAAAATCAATATCAAATTCGCTACTACTAAAATAGAAAGAATATCAATAATAAAAAAATTCTAGAACAAAAGTAGATCATACTTTATTGCAGATACGTAGAATACATCACGAATAACTAACTTGGACCTAGTGTGTAGCTGGAGATGGTAGGAACCGACTCCTACAGCTTCTTCAGAAGCACCAAGTGGAATGCAACGATAGTTTATTAATGATCCTTTATCTAATGTCACATACTTTCTTATCCTATGTCTACAGTAAAATCAACAAGGGTGAGAAACTAACATATGAAACTCGTTGGATGTTTGTTTCTCACAAACTTATTCACTGAATACTTTGTTGCCAATGTACTTCCTTATTATTTCATGCTTTTCATAACATGTTCGCACTTGCTCGTTGTAAAAAAAACTATGTTCGATGTAGTGAAGCATTTGTTTGCAATTGTGAAGGATTTGTTCGTTGCTAGCCAACTTTGTTCAAAACTGCGAAAATTATTTAATTACAAGCTTACTAAGTCAGGGAAATATCTTTTTTTATATTTTTAAAATATTCCACCATGATTGGATAGTTAATTAAATATTTATCCAAAATCTTTATAATTGAAGAGAAAGATCCCCCTAGTAAGTGATGTCTAGTTGGTAGATTATAGAAGCTTGTTGGCACAAGCTTGAATGGGTTACTTAACCACTATTTGAATTCATTTTTGGACATAGGTTGAAAGTTTTGAGATCTCAAGTTTAAGAAAACCTTTTTCTAAAAATAAATATTCCTTTTAAGATTTTCTTCAAGACTTTTTATGTTTTCTTGATATATCTTTGTATCATTTTGAGTTTAAGTCATTTGAATTCTTTTTACTTCTTCTCACAACTTGAAAAATAAAATTTGAAACTTAGTTCTTGGGAGACTTTAACTATTTGATACCTCAAAAATACTTAGTGATTTTATTTTTTAGTAGGCTAAATAATTTCACTTTTATAAATGGGCAGGACATGTGCAATCCTATTAAGTAGAAATAAACCTTATGGATTCTCTTGGCTATATTTATTTGGAGTAAGTTTTCTCTTCAACTTAAAAGATATTTTGGTTCCATGTTGAAATAAAGACATTGATTGTTGATCGAACGGTGTTGTCATTTTCAAAAGTTCTCCAGTTGTTGGTACATTCCCTAATCGAAAGATATGGTACGTTAAAAGTTTGACTGTCTAAAAATGCAATTCCTTTAAGGGCCCGTTTGGCAACCCAATTCTAAGGATTGGAATTGGAATTGAAAGGCCAATTTGAATTCCACGGAATTGAAATTGGCCTTCCAATTCCAATTCCAAGCCTCGGAATTGGATTGCCAAACGGACTCTAAATATAAATTATACAAAAAATTTGGGCCAAATAATTTTTTATTCAAACTTCATGTTCAATTGATTCTAATTATTATTTTAAGTTCAATTTTAATTTTACTCGATTCGATTTAAGATGGTGATTGCAATTGAAGTAAATGCAAAAAATAAAGAAAAATTAGGCAACGCCATAATCTAATCTGGATACCCTTGCAGGATAAACCACGAGGCCCCAAACCCAAAATTCTTATCCGTTAATAAAAAATCAAGAATTATAAAAGTTCAAAAACAACATACCAAAAAGACTTGATGATGCCCAAGATTATTCTATCTGCATTCTGACTGAAACCTCTATATATTTTGCACCAATCTTGAGATCTCTCCCCAATAACATTGCACAACGAGCCTCCCCTCAGTAATTAGTATCTACCAATATCCCTTAGGATAAATTAATTAGTTGTACGAAACCACTAATACAATGATCCAATTACGCCTCGTTTGATTGTCCTAACATTATAAATTGGTCCATTTATAAATTGATCAATTTACAAATTGATCCATTAATTGTATTTGGTTTCATTAATGAAATGATTTAGTAATTAATCCATTTTACCCATTTTAGCTCTAGTGTAAAATTTGAAATTGGAGCATTTCATAAAAAATGTTAAATGAATCCAATTGAAATAGGAGTCACAGAAAGTTCATCGGGTTGCTTCTCTGTGTGTGTGTGTGTGTGTGTGTGTGTGTGTGTGTGTGTGTGTGTGTGTGTGTGTGTGTGATGTGAATTGAGAAGCTTAGAGCTTATTTTAGTACATACTCACTTGAGTGGCATTTTTATTATTTCATTATATTTTTCCATTTATTAGTTGTTTAGTATTTTTGTTACATTTTTTTAGTTATAACAAGAGTTGAGTGTTATCAGGGATGAGTTGTTATGACAACTCATCTCATGATAACTCATACTTGGCTAACAACTTCTAAAAGCCTCTCGCATTCCCTATAAATACTCACCATGTAGTCTCTTTTGAGGCATTCGTACCTTTTTTAGACATTGAGAGACAACTCAGACGAAAGTTAAATCATCTTTTTATTTCTCATTTGACGCTAATTTACGTCACACACACTCTCTCTCTCCCCTTTCAATTTTAACTTTTTTCAGTGATTGAACATTATAACATATAACATCAATTTCAGATTACCAAACATCACCTAAAAATGGATTTAAACTCGTTTCAAATCCCCTTATTTACAATTCACTAATTCACAATGAACTAATGTACATAATCAAACAATTTGCGCAACCAACCTGGGTCTTAGAGTTTTCTTAAACGAATTTCGAGTAGTGTTCATAGGATTAAGGGTTTAACATCAAGATTCAAAGATCTCACAAAAAAAATCTAAAATCATCTCTAATGTTTTGGAAGAACTGAATTCATTGTTTAGAACCGAAGTTAAAGATACTCTCAATACTTTCAGAGAAGTTAAAGCCTACAGAAAAATGAATCTCAATTTTTATGTTACTCATTAGAAATACATAGCAACTCGTTAAATCTAGGTAGCAACCCATTAGAACTAGGTTACATCTCATTTGAACGAGCATCTTACTAGCTTCTTATGACACAAGTTGTAAGGCTAAAAAATTCTCATTAGATGCTCGTTGGAATTGAACTTATTACCAAAATTTCTAACTTTCCTCAAATGATCTTGTTAGAATGTCATTGGAACCCCTTCTTCAAACAAAGTCATCCTCATGCAAAGTCTTATTTGAACAAGAACTTCAAATGTAATTTTTTGATTAAAAATGACTATTTAAAAATCAAAGATTTTCTTTCAAAAATTATTTTTCAAACCCAAAATCCTAAGAGATGGAAAACATTAAATCATCTTAACTACCCAACACCTATTACAAATGAATGACAATACATGAAGTTTGATTCCAAGTTACTGGATGTGGTAGGTCACACATGTCAACGAAAATCTCAATTATCAACTAACACAAACACTTAGACATACTTCTTATCCAACCGAAATATGCCAATAGGAAAAGTATCTTCATAATGCGAAAAATTTAATTGTGGAAGTTATGTGGAAGGATTCTAAGTCATAGCTCCCTTTATAAGTCTCTCCAGTCCATCTATCATTTATTTGATTTGAGGTTTTCCCCATTAATAAACCTTCCTCCTATGTTCTTGTCTTGTGTGAATGGTTATTCTTTTATGTAATTTGATTCATCACCGTAATAAATGAAGATAAAATTGTATCGAATCATTTTGCTAAACATTGTCACATAGACATAAGATCTTTTATGCCTTTAAACAAGCATGAAGAACACGCGATGCGTGGCTGAATTTATGCAAAATATATTATTTTTGCTATAATAGTCTTTTTCATACAATATATTCTACGAATGAAAGAAGATTGAGGTTTAAATATGTATAAATATATATAAGCACACAAATTTATACATGCATATATTATGTACATCCTCATACTGAATTTATAATATAAAAACATCAGAAAATGTGTGGTTTAATTTTTTTGCCGGATGCAAGGTATTTAATGACAACATAAACTATTTACAATTTATTCAAAATATTATCCTGTACCAAACAGGACTTTAAGAAAATATTGAGGTTACCTCTCTTGGAATCCTACTCCACTAATTAAAAATGAAAATTTATGCAGTGAAGAATATCAATATGAGAAGGGAAAAAATGACAATTGATAAAAAAATTAACGTGCATTATAATAGATGAAAAATATAATTTAAACTCTCAATTCCACTCGTTAGCAGAATTTAACTGAAGAGACATGGTCCTAAGAAAACATATAACTTGTTTGGACCCAATCCCGACCTGTTTGCAGATATGAGACAAAAGCCTCCCTTGTGGGTTACACTGCTGTAAAGAGGGGTGTCATGCAGGGGATTGTGCACCATGTCCAGTGCTTGTCAACCAAAAATGTATTTATGGATCTACTTCTCGAACTGTGGAATGCTTCAAGATAATAATGGATGGTAAAGTATTCACTTATGATAAACCTTGTGGGCAGAAGAATGCAACTGGAGCTAAGAAAAATGCAGCAGTTAGATGTAGGAACTCTCTCTTCTCTCACTCTCACTCTCTCTCTCTCTCTCTCTCTCTCTCTCTCTCACACACACACACACACATATAGCTCAACATTTTCCCCTCACTAAAATACAAAAAAAAAAATCAAGCCTTCTTCAGCAATCTCTGTGTACCACTATCAGCTATGTTTCCATAGCTGTGACCGTATATATATATATAGGTAAATAAAGAGGCAAACCTCTTATATGTAAATCTTTAAAATCAATTCATCTCCAAATAGTTTGACATGCAATCGACAGAGATGTAGGTTACAAATTTTCAGTTTGTGGATGGTGATGGAGGCCCCTAGAGTTTTGGATTTCATACCCATTTTTTTATTGAGTTCCATCTAAACTTAGAGAGTATTTGTAGTGCTTCTTTGTTTATCTGTTGGTTTTAAGTCTGATCCAAAAGTCCTTGTGTGGCTTAAAGCCTCTTCATTTTTTTAACAGACATATGAGAGAGAAATGATGGGCAAATCAAAGAGACGGATGAAAGAATCGGTAAGATGAAATTTTTTAAATATTATACCCTTGGAATTCGAACCCTGTTTTTGCAACTCTTCAATAGGATCTCAATTTGAAGTTGCATTTATGATAGCCACGTGTCATCCTCTCATGATTTTGGTCTACAATTTTTGTATAGTTATATAGATGTGAACTAAGGGATTCAATCTCAATAATAATTAGAATTTCGATAACTTCATTTCGTTTGTGTTCCCTAGATCCACTAGACACGCACTTTCAATAACTATGTCCAATTCATTTTTCATGTTCTTAAAATTTATGTCTATTTTTTATAGGGTTAATCCTCAACTTTTTAGACTATTGATTTTTTGGGATATGTGTAAGAGATGAGAGAAAGTGTTAGAAAAATTAAGATGTTCACGGGTAATATATTTAATTTACTTATTGTCTACATTTTGTTTCGAGTATACATTGTAAACAGTGAGTCTATTTTAGAAAAAAAAACAATGGAAACTATCGAAAGTATTATTTTAGCATCAGCGGTAGGTAAGGATGTTATTCCAAAGTTCAAAAATATTTTAATATATTTTAGATTTGAGACTATTATTTTACATAGATCCATTTCACAAATATCACAACTTTGAAAAAAATCACAATAGATACACAATATAATTGAAAATTGAGATTTGAGTTAGTGATCATGATGAATAAAAGTGAAGGTTTAACCTGGTGATATTTTGAGTCATTCGTATTTTGAAGAGTTGAAAAAAAATTATGTGTTCAAATTACTCAATTTTTTCTTGTATCTGCATAAATTCGTTTATCATCTCATTGTTCTTGTTTGGTTGAATTACTGTTAACGAAATCAATATCGAGTCACAAACACTAGAAGTCATAGTAGTTGTCTTGAGTTATATGAATAAATTAATTGGGTTTTCGATATGAAATTAGGCCATTTGTTAAGACCAATCAAGTTGTTTAGCACACATTATCTGCATTATTCCATTAACAAATATTTACCCCGTGTAAATAATATTTCCATTTCTTATCAAAATATTAACTGATCCCCAACTCCAGTAAGGATTTAAAAGATGATAATGTACGCATTAATCCATTTTTAGGTATATTAAGAATGAATTTATGGTAGTGAAGGCTGAGAAGGTTAGTTCTCATTAACCCTAAGCACAGACAAATGGGTGATGCTTCATTTTTGTGCAAATGGAGTATCATTATATTTATTTTGTCTATATAGTCCTTGGAGAACTCATTTTCAAATTTCTCTCATGAATTTCATATAATTTCTACTAAAGAGGCAGTTTGTTTTTAATTTTCTCGTGTTTCGAGTAGAGGCGCAACCGGTACGGTATGGTCGGTAATGACCCCTTACCAATACCAATACCAAAACCTAAATCTAAATGGTAAAACCGTATCGTACCAATTTACTAATCGGTACATCAAAACAAAAACCAAAACCAAACGGACGGGTTTTTCGGTTTTTTTGGTATATTCGGGTTTTTTTGGTTTCAGTAATTTCGATTTCAATTCGGGTTTTTTCGATAAATACCAGAATTTCAAATCGGTTCATGCATTCGGTAGATCTGGTTTATATTTCGATATTATGATTTCGGTAAATTTTGTACAAGTTTCGATACCAAAATCTTAAACTCATTAATTGATTAAATGCATTACTTAAAACTAAAATATAATATAAATTGCACTGAAAAATAAAATGAAGACAATGAAGCATAAATAAACTAAATTTCATAAGCAAACTAAATTACATTAAAAATCCTTAAAACAGTTGTGTATAAATTGAAAGATCAATATATGTAGTTGTGTATAAACTTATATGTAGATCTATTTAAAAAATTAGATACATACGTATATATGTTTTTGAAGTGAAAAAACACACTGAATAAAAAAAACATTGAAAGAACAGATCAAGATTCTAGAAAATCAACAATGTTTTTGAAGTAAAAACACATTGAAATAAATAAACGCATCTCGGATGCACAAACATTTACCAACCAACATACTAAAAACCCAAAAGTTTGAGGCATAGCAGATTTAGACATACACACATAAAGAAACAAACACTTTGGTCAAAACCCACAAGTTTGAGGCGTAGAAAATCTAGACATACACGTATAAACAATATAGTCGTACCGGTTTGAGGCCAGAGGAGGAAACCTGTATTGGTTTGAGGCCAAAAAAGAAAGAGATAGGGAAGAAGAAGTTACCTTGTGTTGTGCGGCTGGAGGGACTTCGTGTGGGTATGGCTGATTTGTAAGAGAACAGAAAAAAAATAGGGTTTTGTGCTTTTATACTAAGTGAAGTGAATGGATGAGATGAGTTTAAAATAAAGGGTCTTAATAATTTGGTATGTTTTTTTTTAAATACAATTTTCATTTGGTAATTGGTACGGTAATATATGATAAGTTTGGTACGATAAATTCGGTACGATAAATTCGATAAATCGGTTTTTTATATCTTAAAACCAAAACCAACCAAATTTTTGGCGGTATTTTCGGTTTCGGTAAAATCGGTTTTCGGTATTTCATAATATGGAACCAAAACCATTTTTTTTCGGACCAAAACGGTATGGTACGGTAAAAACTCGTACCGGTTGCACCCTTCGGGTAAGTTTTTATTTTTATTTTATCTATATGATTGCTTTTACATTTATCCAACAATACACTTTAAATCCAAAATATTTTATTGATTTTTAAGTTAAATTGCATGAACACACGAAGAACATTCAAAAATATTCTCGCTATTTTACAATAGAGAACTAATGTTTTTGTTGTTTGATCTGAAAGAAAATAATAAATTTTGAATACTATTTTGTGGCTATAATTTGCATTGGAGAATCTTTGCCATCGACCGCCATTATTTTCATGTTTGTTACCTTTATCTACAAACCTTAAACAACATTTATTGTAGGCCTTCGATACATTTTGATGACTAAGCAAGGTATTTGACCTAAATATCCATAGTTTTATTAACATTTTGGCTAGAAATTGTGATGACGCTAAAGAGTCGCCATTTGAATTTGTATCACCAGCTCAAGCTCAAGCATACACAACAATGGGGTAAATAAGAAGAAGGAGATGAGGAGAAGAGGAATAAACACTAATGTATAAGTGGTTCGACCATTGACCTACTCCACTGTGCAGGTGAGTGTGAATTTCACTATATGAATGGGCATTAATGGCTTTAGTATTACAACTCTCAATACTTTCTCTCTCTACTGTAAAAGGAGCAAAGCTTGGGCTAGGATTTGTAATTCTGGATCCCCTTGCTAGGGAAGAAGATGGGTTTATATAGTGCTGGGGTATGCAATGAACCCCCAAGTAGGAATAAAACATGTGCACGAAGAAATCTCTAATAGGGTGTGGACACAAGTCCCTGGCGCAAGTAGACCATAATGATGCAATATTCCCTCATGTGAAGGAGAGATCTTGTTATAAAGGTTTATCCACGTGGGACAATGAGTTATAACCCACGTTCATACTTCCACGCGTGCCCAATCCCATGCGCTTTGCCAGGTGTCAACTATCGGCCAGCCCACGCCGAGGCCGAGTAATCAGGTCCGATATTCTGATAAAGAGGTCGTTGCCATGTTGAACCGAGTCTTCATGTGGCCCTCAGCCTCTAGGTCATGTATGAGGCCAAGAGAACTTTAGTCTTGAGATCACTGATGTTGGTGTTGTTTGTTGTGGACGAGAGGATATGTATGAGAGTTGAGGACGAGGTCTCTTGCTACGGGACCTCAGTCGAGTCGTAGCATGATTAGTCTGATGCATTGTGATAGGTCGGCCTTAACCAACTTGGACCCCTATGAGGGACGAGGTCATACTTGGGTATATCAAATTGTTTATTAGGAAACTTTGTTGCTGCATAAAATAGGTCGGGGCATGAATCGGATTCATTAGGATCTATGGGTGATAGTTTTGAAAATTTATTCAAGAATTTCGTTGGTATTATTGTAGGTTATTTTTCATTCTTCTTGGAAGTATCAAGCCTCGTCCAAGGAGGCAGGTTCAATCATACTTTTGATAATGAAGTATACGAATGTTCGGGGGTGAGAATGGTCACAAATATATCCCCTTTCAAATATTTCTTAAGTAATGATAGAGGCATGGTTGTAGGAGATAAAGGAGTTAATAAAGTTTATAAATAAACTACACTTACTGTGCCTAGATCAAATAAAAGGGAAAAATAAGAGTCTTATGATAATAGAGTTTGATTGTCTTTACATGCCTTTCTCTGCAGCCTTGAGTTGACTATGTTAGTTCCCACTAGGAAGTTATTGGAGAAGCTACAGTTGGCCCCATCTCAAATAAGACCCTAATTGATGATATTTATTTTGTTTAGTTTGGTTGTGATAAATAAGAAACGTAATTGATAAATATCTTATTCGAAGTTTCTAGCAGTATCCAGTCTCAAAGAGGATTTCACTAAACATCCTAGGTATCTTTACTTTTGTCCATAGTCTCCTAGTTAGACCTTAATGAATGGTAAGTGTTCTAATAATAAGAACTAAAAGGGAAATGTTTTTTTTATTTATGAAAGTATTTTGAGACTTACCTCGATGAGTATAATTTGGAGAAGAGGCACCTTATTTCAAGGCAATAAAATGACCCCTCCACAAAAGGTAACAGGTTGTCTTTACTTTTGTTACCATATACTATTATAATTGTCTTGGACTTGATTTCTTGTTTCATCACTTAGTCATTTAACAACTCTTTAAGGATTTGTTGTGAGAAGCGTGTCAACAAATAATATTGAGTGTAACTGTGATCCTAAAAATAAAGTAACACACACAATAAATATGGAGTAGAGAACACACGCACACGAGAAGATGCAACATTTACGTGGTTCACTAATTTGGCTACGTCCACAGATGAAACTAATTGAAGAAGATTACAAATGGAAGGACAATATGTTCCTTACTCACACACTAATAATATCTCTCTCACAAATAAAATAACTCTCTCACAAATATTGGAAGACACACAAATATTATCACAAATATTCTACCAAAAGCCTTAATAGAGAATATTCAAAATTAGTTCCCAAAATAACCAATTTTACACAAAAGAGTGAACCCTTAAATTTTCACTCAAAATAATTGTTCTTTACTTTGGAATACAAGACACAAAGTACACACTTGTTGAATTTTGGTATGTTTTTCTGTTGAATTTCCATCCCTTATTAGGTCTAAAGGAAGAGATAAACATCACAAAACATGGAGCAAACTTGGGACAACACCACCACCAAAAGAGAGCTGGAAAGTGAATAATTAAAACTTCTCAATAATCTCCACCTTAACAAAAAATTTACAGGTCACCCAGTCAAATTTTTATCTGACCACAATTACCATACAAAAATAAGTCTTCCAAAAAACCCACATAAAGTGAGGGATATCACCAAAATACACGATCGTCGCCACTAAAAAACAATAATAAAGATTTTTAACTAGGTTTTAAGCCTCCTCAAACATCACCATGGGCTTAGTCTTTAATCAATGCAGATTTTGCGCAGCCACAAAAATGCCTCCACTATATTTGGAAAATACATAATGCTCAACAGCACCCCCAGAAACACCTAGTTCAACATCACATCTGACAACCACAACCAACCGCCCTCTAATCACCGGTTGGTAACTAAAAGTCATATTCTCCATTCATTAGAGAATAGAAAGTCCCCAACTTTCCATCATATCTCTATCAAGGCTAAATGCTTAACTCTCATGCATATAAATGGCACTCGAATGGACTATTATATTGCCATCAATACTATCACAAGTCAACGTTGTGTCCGTCCTCAGGGGTCTACCTCCCTTTAATAACTGTTGCAATTTTGTTGCCACCTCAAAATGGATTACACTCTCCCAAACTAATGTGTAGTCCCCCCAAAACTCTAATGAGAGTAAAGATTGCTAGTCTTCTCAATAAGTAATCCCCTCTTACATTGATGATGCTAGAAACAGCACCACCCTACAAGGTGTTTGTAAGCTCAATTCAATGTTAACAATGGAAGTATAAGGGCATATAGTAGAAGGAGGTGAGGAGAATAGGAAGATCACCGGAGTATAAGTGGTTCAGCCAATCAGGCCTACGTCCACTGTGTAAGTGTGTGATTTATATCACTGTATGAGGGCTCTGATGGCCATGGATACAAACTCTCAAGCTTTCTCTCTCTACTGTATATTTAGACAGAATTTCAGCTAGGGTTACTAATTTTGGATCCTTTACAAGGTAGAGGATGACTTCTATATATAGTGCCTGGGGGATGTAATGTACCCCCAAGCATGCAATGAACATGTGCATGAGGATCGAACCAGTATGAGAATGACACATGGCTGGTCTCATGTAGATAATGATGATCTCAATATTCCCTCACGTGAGGGGAATGATTTGGTTATAACTGATTGTGTACATGTGTTCCCAACAACACACATGCTGATAAGGACTCGGCCATCTTCGAGTGGCCCCAACCTCGGCCTAGAAGAGGACGAGATGGTGACCTTGGCTCAGCGGGAGAGCTGAGCTATGGCATGTTGACCTGTAACGTCGGCCATCTTCGAGTGGCCCTAACCTTGGCCTAGAGGAGGATGAGGACCTTGGCTCAGTGGGAGAGCTGAGGTAAAGCAACTGTAACGTAGTAGGAACGTCGGCTAATCCCAAGTCGAGGTTGTCAACCTTGAGTGGCCTGATGAGTAGTCTGCCTTTGTACATCATGAAGATCTCAAATGTTGTTTGAACGCGAGACTAGTAACGTCGACCATGGCCGACCTTGCTTAGGACGAGACTACTGGCTACCAATCTATGACCCTTCCAACCTCGGCTATCTCCCTGGCCGAGGTTGATGTCTCTGAGCAGTTGGGTACATATAGGGCACATCAATCACCCCCTAGACCTTAGTTACCTGTGTGATCAGGTGCCTAAGGGGTATGTCTGTTCGAGGTTGAATTTCTTTAAGTGTTGATACTTTTTTGACAAGTGTCAGCAGCTAAAGTGGTTCGCGTGCCTGGCAGGTGTAACGATTGTAGACTTTTGGGCTCCCAAGGCAATGATGGGCCTTGAAAAGCGTGTGGGGCTGTTTGAGGGTTAAACCCTTATTTCCTTTCTCTTTCTTCCCACTTTTTCATTTCTTCATTTGTAATTTTTGCAATTCTCTCTCTGTAGAAGAGCTCTGGTTTGAAGTTGCATTGGGTGGTCATTCCTTGCAATCTCTTCCTTCTCACCACTTTTCTTCAGGTATCTTTTACCATCCTTTCTTCTTTATTTTTCCTGCATCGTTCTGGTTTTTGCATTTTTCGGTGAGCTTCAAGGGCTTTCCGATGATATTATTAGTTTTTCGGTGACACTGTTCTTATTGTTCTTGGTAGTTTTTGTTCAAAGTTTGATAGTTTGATCTTTAATTCCATTTGCCAATCCCGTTTGTTATTTAGGAGAGTCACAAGTCTAGTGTCTGCCTCATATGCTCAAACCCCTTTACCAACTCTTAGAGGAGTTCCCCTCTCTTAGGGAGAAGGCCTTAGAAAAAATTAAACAAGAAGAAAGATCCCAAGAGGAAGCTCGTAGGGCAGAGGTGTTCCCCCTCAGGCCTATTTTTCCACAACCTCTGAAGGTTATATACCCCGAACCTTCTGAACCAGTTAGCCAAGCAGAGGTCCCCATTGAACCCTCTCCAATGTCTGAGTCTGACGCATCTACCTCAGACCCTATGTCTGTGGACTCTTTTCCAGAAGCTATGGATTTCTCAACTCAGCAAGATCAGGTCCATGATCAAGCCAAGGTCTCGAGTCGCGTCTCATCCCATGCTGAGTTTGGCACATCCCAGTCCTCCTCAGATTTTGAAGTTGTTAATCCAAGTGTGGTTGTTCCACTAATTCTTGAAGCCATTCCCCTGTCGGCCGTCACAGGAGCTGAGTTTGCTCAGAGGTTTCCAAGTGTTGCCCGATCGTCTGCTCAGACCGACATTGAGTTAGATGATGATGATGATGGTGCTGAGAGTGATGTCGACACCTCTGAGGCGGTAAATATTGAGAGTACAGTCAGCGAGGTCGACCTCCTGTCCTTCAGATACCTATATTCCATAAGCCCCTCTGTAAAACTCAGGAGACCTCTGAGGGAAGAGAGGGCTTATGACGGTCGAGATGGTGAGATCTGCCTATATGAGCAGATGTTCAAGTTGGGATTTCATCTTCCCATTCATCCTATCATCGGGGCTATATTGACCTACATCAACTTGGATCCTTCCCAGTTGTCACCCAATGCTTTGAGGGTGATAATTGGAGCCATTGTCTTATGGAGGGTTGTCCATCACTCAAACCTTCCCGTCCAAGTCTTTACAGGGTGCTATGTCACTTCATCTGCCAGAAACCGTTCGAGCTATTATCATTTTTTAGCTCAAAATTCAAACAAAAAGATGCTTCAGATTACCCAAACCTCAAACCATAACTGGAAGCCACGTTACTTCCTTGTATCACGGCCATGGGAATTTGGTCCATGTGCCCCCTTTTCCTCATTAGAGCCGAGAATACCCCTGAGATGGGGAAGGTTAAAATAGCTATTAGGGCCGACCCCGGGCTAAGCCAACACAATCTTCAGAAGGTCAAAGACCTTCAGGATCAGGGGGAGCATGGTCTGCTTGTCAAATTCGAGCACCTGATGACCCCCTATTACCTCTCTGAGATTGGTCTAGGGGAAGTCCTCTGACAGAGCTTGGTAAGTGCTTTTTATTTCAACAAGTTATACCTTTGAATTTATGTATATCTGATTCTCTAGCTCAGACCTTTATGTTTTGCAGATCGCCCAAAAGGAATATCTGACGAACTCTTGGAGATGGCAGCCCCTAGTCTCACAAAGCTCGTGAAAAAAGCTGGTCCGAATGCCCCTCCTCCCCCTCCATCTACCTCAAGGGCTGAGGCTACCAAGAAGAGAAAACATATCGGCCCTGCCCCTGAAGGTCAGAAGCAGAAGAAGAACAAGAAGGAGCCCATTTCTTCTAAGGATGCATTGATTGCTCGTCTTGAGCAGTTGAAGATTGGTGACAGTGTCATTGGCCATAGTCTGAAGGCCCTAGATGCTATCGACGATGTCATGACCGAGTCTGACAAGAATTTTTGTCGCTCCCTGGATAAGCCTCTGCTGGTTGAATTCTCTTCATAGTGCCATCCAAGTAAGACCTTTAACTAGATCTTCTGAATGTGTAACATCGACATTTAAACTATTTCAGACCTTAGACTGACATCTTTACACATGTTCTGCAGGGTCTTCTCACCATGCATCACTATGTCAATTGGACCTTGGGAAAACTTCCTCTGATTGAGAAGGGCCAAGAGGCCGATAAGACTGAGGCCATTTTAAACGCTGAAGTGGAACGTCTGAAGGCCTCTCTAAAGAAGGCTGAGACCAGCGTGAAGGGGATAAAAAAGGACATGGACAAGCAAAGAGAAGACCATAACGCTGCCCTGAAGGCTCAGGCTGACTCTCTCTAATGTAAAGTCGATGTGGCTATCAAGGCTGCCTTGGATGATGCCTCCGAGAAGATCTTGGAGGAGTATAAGGTCTCTGATGAGTTTGTCAGTTTCGATTTTGAATATCTGGAGAGAGGGGTCAAGGCTACTGGAAAATGGGCTGCCATGAAGGAAAAGGAATCAGGGAGCCTTACAGCAGCTGACTTCATCGGCCTGGGTTATGCTGACCTTAAATTTGCTCAGGCTCTGTAGAAAGTTGAGGAGGAGGGATCTACTGCCCCTACCGAGACTGCCCCCAAGGGGACGCCACGACTGAAGATGCCGGTGTCCAAGATAACGGGGGGAAGTAGCCACCGTTGGCCAGGGACATGCAGACGCGTCCATTAACCCTGAGACTGCGAACACTTGATTCTTTTTGTGAAGCTTTGAACAATTTCAGTTACTTTATATTTGTAAATTCTGATAAACCTTGTCACTTTGTATTTTTGCATTAACTCCCAACTTAATCTATGTTAACCTCGGAGGAGGGCTTTATTTCTTCACTTGCTGAATTATTTATTGAATGATTTTCTTTGCTATGCAATGCGTGAAATTCTGAAGTCTTGGTACAATGATAGCTTTACTGAGCCAAATGAATGGTTTCTAGGGTCTGAGATCATCCAAGTATGATGTCTAACCTCAGACCTTGTCACCAAATCATGATGTTATAAGGTCTGAGGTCATTAACTAAGATGTTACCCTCATTTAATTTTCACCAAATTAATGATGTCTAGGGTCTGAGGTCATCTAAGTATGACGTCTGACCTCAGACCTTGTCACCAAATCATGATGTTATAAGGTCTGAGGTTATCAACTAAGATGTTACCCTCATTTAATTTTCACTAAATTAATGATGTCTAGGGTTTGAGGTCATCTAAGTATGACGTCTGACCTCAGACCTTATCACCAAATCATGATGTTATAAGGTCTGAGGTTATCAACTAAGATGTTATCCCATAAACTATTCTCACAAAATTAATGGTGTTAAGGGTCTGAGGTCATCCAAGTATGATGTCTGACCTCAGACCTTGTCGCCAAATCATAATGTTATAAGGTCTGAGGTTATCAACTAAGATGTTACCCTCATTTAATTTTCACCAAATGAATGATGTCTAGGGTCTGAGGTCATCTAAGTATGACATCTGACCTCAGACCTTGTCACCAAATCTTGATGTTATAAGGTCTGAGGTTATCAACTAAGATGTTATCCCCATAAACTATTTTCACCAAATTAATGATGTTAAGGGTCTGAGGTCATCCAAGTATGATGTCTGACCTCAGACCTTATCACCAAATCGTGATGTTATAAGGTCTGAGGTCATCAACTAAGATGTTACCCTCATTTAATTTTCACCAAATCAGTGATGTTAAGGGTCTGAGGTCATCTAAGTATGAGGTCTGACCTCAGACCTTGTCACCAAATCATGATGTTATAAGGTCTGAGGTCATCAACTAAGATGTTATCCTCATAAAATATTCTCACCAAATTAATGATGTTAAGGGTCTGAGGTCATCCAAGTATGATGTCTGACCTCAGACCTTGTCACCATATCATGATGTTATAAGGTCTGAGGTCATCAACTAAGATGTTATCCCCATAAAATATTCTCACCAAATTAATGATGTTAAGGGTCTGAGGTCATCCAAGTATGATGTCTGACCTCAGACCTTGTCACCAAATTATGATGTTATAAGGTCTTAGGTCATCAACTAAGATGTTATTCTCATAAATTCTACCACTAGGGCACAATGAACCAAGAATTGACATGGAAACTGATCTTCTCATTAATAATATCTTCATAAGATGATATATTTACACTAACTCTTGCAACATCATATGTAATACTTCTTTAGATGATCAGCATTCCAGGGATTGGAAAAAGATTCCCCCTCGAGGTTTTCTAACCTGTAGGTCCCGGGTACAACCTCTTCAATTACTTTATAAGGATCGTGCCAATTTAGGTGAAGCTTGTTTGCCTTCTGTAACGTCTTCTTCAGTTCTAAGTCTCCCATGGCAATGGGTCTTGATTTCACCCTTTGGTTGTAGAACTTTTTTGTTCTCTACTGGTAAGCTGCTTGTCTAATTCCTGCATCTTCCCTTCTCTCTTCAATTAGATCTAGGTCAAGTATTCTCTCTTCCCCATTCTTATCAGGGTCATAGGTCTGAACCCTATGAGTAGGGAGTCTTACCTATGTTGGTATGATGGCCTCTGATCCATGTGACAACATAAACGGGGTCTCACCTGTTAGTGTCCTAGCCGTCGTTCTATAGGCCCATAGTACAGCATAAACCTTTTCAGTCCATCTTCCCTTAGCTTCTTCCAATCTCTTCTTGATCCCGTCAAGGATTGTTCTGTTAGTGACTTTGGTCTGACCGTTTGCCTGAGGTCGACCAGGAAAAGAGAAAAATTGCTTTATCCCAACTCTTTCGCAGTATTTTTCCAAGGAAGAATTCTTGAACTGGGTTCCGTTGTTCGAGATGAGGGTGTTTGGGAGGCCATGTCTGCATATGATGTTCCTCCAAATAAATTGGAAAGTCTTTCGCTCTGTAATCGTGATCATCGGCTCTGCCTCTACCCACTTAGAAAAGTAATCAATGGCAACTATCAGAAATCGATAATTATTTACAGCCCTTGGGAGAGGACCTACTAAGTCAATTCCCCATACTGCGAATGGCCAAGGGGAATCGATAGACATCATAGGCTGATGAGGTTGATGGGGGATAGTGGAGAATCTCTGACATTTTTCGCACCTCTTTACGTAAGTTGCACCATCCTTGGCCATGGTCGACCACCAGTATCCTTGCTTGATAATATTTTCGCCAAAGGTCTCCCTCTTATGTGACTGGAGCAAGAACCCTCGTGAACCTCCTGTAAGATGTGGGGAACTTCGATGGGATGAACACATCTGAGGAGAGGTAAGAGGAATCCCTTCCTAGATAGGATATCTCCTACTATTGAGAACTTTGCAGCTCTGTACCTTAATTTCCTCCTCTCTAACTTTGACTCTGGTTGCACCCCCTCTCTGATGTATCTGATAAGGGGATCCATCCATTAGTCTCCTACGTTCAAATTAAGGCAATGGTTACTGACCTCTTCTTCTTCAATGGTTGCTCTGGGTAAGATATCAACAGGGACTATCCTTCTGATATCTGTCCTCGTTGCCTAAGCTAGCCTTGCTAATGCGTCTGCATGACTATTATTTTGTCGAGGAATTCTCTTCATCTTTACCTCTTCGAAGCCTTGCAGTATCGTTATCACCCTCTTCAGGTATTTGGCCATCCTTTCGTCCTTGGCCTCATAAACTCCCAATACTTGATTAACAACCAACCTTGAGTCACTATGAAGGAGGAGGAGTCTTGTACCAATGGTCCTTGCCAAGGAGAGGCCTGCTATCATGGCCTTATATTCTGATTCGTTATTTGACGCCTTGAAGTTAAACCTTAGGTCATATTTGATGTTAGTACCATCCGGGGCTAAGAGTATTAACCCCGCACCGCTCCCACTTTTACAAGAGGACCCGTCGACAAAGAGGTTCCAGATGTCTCTATCTGATGAGAAGCCATCTTCTGACATGATTCCTTGCTTGAAGAGATACTGATCTTCCTCATTCTTGGCTATTCCGTTCCTAGCTCCCTTGGTCATAACCTCTTCTGGGTGTCAGAAGATGTTGCTGTTTGACCCTTCTGCAGTCTCGGGATCATTCTCGACTTAGACCACTTCCCATGTGAACTCTGCGATAAAGTCTTCCAGTGCCTGCCCTTTGATGGTCGTCCTAGGCTGATAAGTAAGGTCATATTCCCCTAATTCAATGGCACATGTCATCAACTTACCCGACTTCTCGGGCTTATGGTGGACCTGTCTTAGTGGGGAGTCGGTGAGGATGACCATGGAATGGGCTTGAAACTAAGGTTTCATCTTTCTAGAAGCATGTATCAGGGCGTAGCCCAACTTTTCTATCCGAGGATAATTCTGCTCAGACCCCTGAAGGGCCTTACTGTTAAAGTACACAAGCCTTTGTACCCCAATGTCCTCCCATATAACAGCCGAACTTATAGCCGATTCAGAGATCACTAGATAAACAAACAGCCTTTCTCCCGCTATTAGCCAAGATAAGAGAAAGGGAGATCCAAGGTGGAACTTGAGTTGATCAAAAGCCTCATCACACTCTTTGTCCCATTCGAAGGCCTTTCTAAGCACCTTGAAGAATGGAAGACACTTCTCGGTCGCCCTGGAAATAAATCTGTTAAGCGCAACCACTCTTTCAGTGTGCCTCTGAACGTCCTTGATACTCCTTGGTGTCTTCATGTCAAGCAAAGCCTTGATTTACTCAGGTTTCGCCTATATTCCCCTCTGATTAACAATGAATCTAAGAAATTTCCCAGATCCTACCCTGAAGACACACTTCGCAGGGTTGAGTTTCATCCTGTACGGGTCCAAGGTATTGAAGGTCTTTTCCAGGTCTGCCACATGAGTGCAGGCCTTTAAACTCTTCATCAACATACCATCTACGTATACCTCCATAGTCTTGCTTACTTGGTCTTTGAACATCTTATTCATAAGATTTTGATACGTTGCCCCCATATTTTTCAGACCGAAGGACATAACCTTATAGCGGTAGGTCCCTTTGTTAGTAATGAAGGTTGTCTTTTCTGAGTCTTCAGCATCCATGAAGATCTGATTATAACCTGAATATGCGTCCATGAAGCTCATAAGCTCTTGCCCTGCAGTAGCATCTACCATCTTATCTATCCTTGGTAAGGGATAGTTATCTTTTGGGCAAGACTTGTTCAGGTCAGTAAAATCTACGCACATTCTCCACTTTTCGTTGGCTTTGGGCACAATGACTGCGTTCGATAGCCACTCTAGATATATGACTTCCCTGATAAATTCGGCCTCTTCTAACTTCCTGACTTCTTCCCGGATGACGTCATACTTCTCCCTGGAGTAAATTCTTCGTCTTTCTTTGATTGGCCTAGCATCCTTAGTCACGTTGAGTTTGTGGCACATAACTTCAAGGTTGATTCCAGGCATGTCTGCGTGACTCCAAGCGAAGACACTATGCTTCTTCCTTAAGAAGTCTATTAGCTCTTCCTTTATCTCCGCTTTTAAGGCCTTGCCGACCTGGATGGTTTTTTCCGGTTCGTCCTTATTGAGGACGATGGATTCTACTTCCTTTGAGGCCTCTCCTTTCTTCAACTTTATTTCATCTCTAGGGTCAAGTGTGTCAATATTATAAGTGGTAGTTGCTCTTTTATTGGGGTCTCTCTCTTCAGCCGAGTTGAAGTAGCATTCTCGTGCTATGGTCTGGTTACACTGCACTTCCCCTACCCCATAGGGGGTCGAGAATTTTAGCATCTGGTGGACAGTCGACGGCACGGCCTCGAACTCCTTAAGGGTTACTCTTCCTATGATGAGGTTATAGGCCGAGAAGACATTTTCATCCATAACAAAAAAATTAATCTTCCGGGTTAACCTCTTAGGCCACTCATCGCCCATTCGTACGTCCATCTCATACATGCCCAGCGGATGGACCTTTTCGCCGCTGAAGCCCATTAACGGATGATGATAGGGTACCAACCTAGCTCCGCTAAGTCCTAAGCTCTTGAAGCAGGGCCAGAACATCACATCCGCTGAACTTCCTCCATCTACAAGAATTATCTGCACTTCACATCCATGAACTCTTATTGTGATTACTAAAGTATCATCATGTGGATCTAGTATGCCTTTGAAGTTGAGTCGGGAGAACCCAACTACGAGAGTGTCCATGTCTACCTTCTTTCTCTTCTGCGTAGTCTCGGAAGGCGTCAGGTTTACCAATTCAAGTTTGGCCACTGATTTGGCCTCTGCCACATGAGCTTTTCTGTCAGCAACCTCAAAACCACCCCCCTCAAGTCCTCCTCATATGGTGCTAATGCCAAAGGAGATCATACCAACCCTTTTCACCGGGGTGTTGTCATTTTTTGGCGGGAGGTCTGGATCGTCTTCGTCATCTCCGTCTGAGTCACCATCTCTTCTTGCTGGGGTATCGTCACGACATCTGTCGTTCCTCTTCTTTTTAGTGTCATCTCTTCCCCTTTTTGGAGCTTTTCCATCAACATATCTCCTCAACTTTCCTGACTTCAACATCTTCTCAATCTCATCCTTCAAGGCGAAGCACTTGTCTGTTATATGGCCATGGTCTTGGTCGAATTCGCACCATAAGTTCTGGTTCCTCTTATGTGGAGGAGCCTTCAGCTTCTCTGGCCATCTCAGGGATCGGTCATTCTTGATCTCATTGAGGATGTGTTCACAGCTTACCGTAAGAGGGGTATAACGTGCAAACTTGTCATTAGCTGACCTCTTCTTTCCATCCTTCTTTCTTTGGAACTTTTTGTTGCTACTGTCATTCTCGTCTTCATACTTGGCGTCCATGGCCTCTTCAGCGTTCATGACTTTCCCCGCAGTTGCCAATAGCTCCGCCATGGACTTTGGAGGGTCTTTCGCAAGTTTCCACAACAACTTCCCCTTCTGAAGACCTCCTATGAGGGCGGTCATGGCAATATTCTCTTCGTAATCTTCAACCTCAAGTTTTTCTTTGTTGAACCTGGCGATGTAGTCTCTTAGGCTCTCGTGCTTGCCTTGCTTGACATACAACAGATGGGTGGTCTTCTTTTGAGGACTTACCCCAAAGCAGAAATTGTGAATGAACCGTTCATCCAAGCCCTTAAAGTTCTCAATTGAATTCTTCGAAAGAGAAGTAAACCATATGTGCGCAGCTACCATCAAGGTCCCGGAGAAGGCTCGGCACTTCATCTCATCTGGTATTGAGTAAATGTCCACCGTTGACTGGTACATCTCAATATGATGCACAGGATTGGTGCTACCGTCATACTTGGGAGTTACTGTGGGTGGTTTGAGCTTCGCTGGGGTAGGGAAGCTTACTATCTTAGCCACGAACGGAGATCCCTCAGAGAAACCTCTTTGTAGTGAATCCTGACTTTTGATGAGGTCTCATATCTTATCTTCAAGACGCTGGATGGAGTCGTTCTAGGGCCTAGCAACGTCGTCCTGGTCGAGGTTGTCCCCAGCCACCTCCAAGGGGTGGACTGAGGGTTCCCCAATCGCAGCACAACGTCGATTGTTGACCTCTTCCTGGTCTCTACCCCTTCCTGCATGGGGTCGGCCTTGATGTGGCCGACGTTGACCATCTTCCCTTTGTGAGCCAGCTACACTTCTCGACCTTGACAACCTTTATCTTAGGTCATTTACGGGGCTGAGCCTTTTAAAGGATGTCCCTCTGCTCAGTCGATCAAAAGCTGATCCTCGTTGTTGGGCTTCTTGACCTCTTCTACCCCCACAACCTTGGCTTCGTTGGATAGGACGAACCGTATTGTTTGAAACCTCATACGGCTCCCAACAATCTTTCGAGACACCTTCCGCCTCTAGATCATCATACATGTCCTTAGGGCAAGGGTTTCCTTGCCTCCCCAGGCACAAAGTCCTAGGGTCAGCAACGTCCCTCCTCCGCTAGGGTGTAGGTTGGTCTTTTCGCGGTGCCTGGGGTGGTCCCCTAGCGTCAGGATGAGGTTGAACAGCCACCGGAGTGATCATTTCTGGTGAGACTCCGGTGGTCTCATCATATTTTGGTTGAGCTATGCAAATTGCTCATGCATTACTTGTTGCGTCGCAGCCAAAGACCTCAAGGTTGCGGCCACCTCTGCCATTTCACATTGGGGCGGTGCCTGGATGGAGCTAGGTCCTTCCGCACCAGGTGGCGAAAGAGGTGGTGGTAATTTCGGTGCCATGTGTTAACACAAAAGAGCTCGTGTAGTAAATAAGCTTAATACCTTATAGGACCTCTTTCAATGGTGAAACATCTCCACGTGAGGGGGGAGGCCCGGTTCACCACCAGAGTCTTGGGTGAGGTTAAGAAAATAAAGAGGAAGAGATAGCTTCTCGTTCTCACAGACGGCGCCAAAATGATGATGCTAGAAACAACACCACCCTACAAGGTGTTTGTAAGCTCAATTCAATGTTAACAATGACAGTGTAAGGGCATATAGTAGAAGGAAGTGAGGAGAATAGGAAGATCACCGGAGTATAACTGGTTGAGCAAATCAGTCCTACGTCCACTGTCCAAGTGTGTGATTTATATCATTGTATGAGGGCTCTAATGGCCATGGATACAAACTCTCAAGCTTTCTCTCTCTACTGCATATTTAGAGAGAGTTTCAGCTAGGGTTACTAATTTATGATCCTTTACAAGGTAGAGTATGACCTCTATATATAGTGCCTGAGGGGTGTAATGTACCCCCAAGCATGCAATGAACATGTGCATGAGGATCGAACCAGTATGAGAATGACATCTGGCTGATCTCATGTAGATAATGATGACCTCAATATTCCCTCACGTGAGGGGAATCATTCGGTTATAACTGATTGTGTACACGTGTTCCCAACAACACAAATGTTGATAAGGACTCAACCATCTTCGAGTAGCCCCAACCTCGGCCTAGAAGAGGACGAGATAGTGACCTTGGCTCAGCGGGAGAGCTGAGGTATGGCATGTTGACCTGTAACGTCGGCCATCTTCGAGTGTCCCCAACCTCGGCCTAGAGGAGGACGAGGTGGTGACCTTGGCTCAGTGGGAGAGTTGAGGTAAAGCAACTATGATGTAGCAGGAACGTCGACTGATCCCAAGCCGAGGTTGTCAACCTTGAGTGGCCTGATGAGTAGTCTGCCTTTGTACATCATGAAGATCTCAACTATTGTCTGAACGTGGGACTAGTAAACGTCGGCCATGGTCGACCTTGCTTAGGACGAGATTGTTGGCTACCAATCTATGACCCTTCCAACATCGGCTATCTCCCTGGCCGAGGTTGATGTCTCTAAGCAGTTGGGTACATATAGGGCACATCATGCGTACTCCTCCGTTGCCAAGCTTCAAATGCGAATTTTCACTAGCCATAATGGAAAGGCCCACAAAATCTCCACTCGTTATTGTATTCCCTTGGAGAATATATAAGTTCTTCAAATTTGTTCCCATATACACCACAAGACAATCTACCATGACCCTCATACCTCCACCTAATGTTATCGCCTTGTAACACATGGAGTCTAGCACACCCACTGACATAAGGTTCACCCGAAGTCCTGGAATATGTCGCGCACCACATAAAGTTCTACCAACCCATCACGTGTCTTAATTTTGACTGTTTCAATTCTTAAAAATTTGAAGGCACTCCAGTCGGCCATCAAAATAGAACCAACTTTCACATATTTATAGGAGGAAAAAGAATTCCTATTGGGACAAATATGATTTGAACAACCGGAAGCAAGAACCCAAATGTAATTAAATGACTTATCAATTTTTGGGTTCCATGAGAGCATAATGATCGACATCATCTGAATCACTTGCATTCGCCACTCATGCAGTTGCATTTTGAACACTCTATTTGCCTAAACCATTATTGTCTTTGAGTTTGGGACAATAGGCAATGATGTGCCCAATCTCGTGATAGTGGTAACATACCCGGTCCTTATGCCCGTTTGACTTGGGCCATAAGATCTTAAAACCTCAATTCTCCAATCTTCCTCGAATGACAAGGCATGTGGCATCACTGTCACCCTCAACCACTTTCCTCCTATTATTGTTAGAGAGAAGTGTTGATGTGATACTCTTCTTCCTGTACATTATCAAAGTCACCAAATGATCGTACCTCTCGAGAAGAGAAGCAACAAAACCACAACCTTGTCCACTTCCTCCATCTTCACCTACATGCTTAATAGTTCCGAGAGAAGCCTATTAAACTCATTTAGGTGGCCTTGCAATGAAGTAATCGAACCCAAACTAAATCGGTAGAATTTATTTTTAATAATAATATGATTTATCAAAGACTTCTCCAAATAAAGCTTCTCAAGTTTTACCCAAATAACCTTAATGGAAGTCTCTGTCAAAACATTGTGTTTAATCTCCTTAGAAAAACACAACTGAATCGTGGAACAATCCTCCCTATCTATCTTCTTCTACTTGCCATCCTTCATTGTGTTGGGTTTTTCTTCTAAAGCTTGGATCGAATCCTCTTTGACAAGGGTGTCCATCACCTCCACTTGTCAAAGGCTAAAATTGTTCCTCCCATAAAATTTCTCCACATCATACCTCATCTTGGATGCAATAATCAAAATAATCACAGTCACAAAAAAACTGGAAAAAAAATCTAAATTTAAAAAATAATCGGGCTATGAATAGTAACCGTACGTATAAATAGTACACACACACACACACACACACACACACACATACACACATATATATATATATATATATATATATACATACGTATGAAAATTTCTCCACCAAAATCTAAAACATCTACATCATGGGACCTAGGCTCTGATACCAATTTGTTATGTAAAAGCGTGTCAACAAATGATATTGATTGTAACTGTGATCCTAAAAATAAAGTGGCACACATAATAAAATGGGGTAGAGAACATACACACGGGAAGACACAATATATTATGGTTCACTAATTTCACTACATCCACATGTGATCCGTAACATTAATAGAAGAAGATTACATATGAAGGGACAATACGTTTCTTCCTCACACACAAACAATCTCTCTTCTCACAAATAAAATAATTCTCTCACAAATATTGAAAGACACACAAATATTAATCTCCTCACAAATATTTTATCCAAATCCTCAATAAAGAATACCAAAAAAAATTCCAAAATAATCAATTTTACACAAAAGAGTGAACCCTTAAATTTTCACTTAATATAATTATTCTCCACTTCGGGATACGAGACACAAAATACACACTAGCTGAATTTTGGTGTGTTCTTTCTACTGAATTTCCATCCCTTATATAGGTCCAAAGGAGGAGTCAAACATCACAAAACATGGAGCGAATTCGGGACAACACTCCACCACCATAGAACGAGAGCTGCAAAGGGATTAAGGGAAAAAGAAAAAGCTTTCATCTTTTGCTTTGCAGCTTCTCAACGGGATTGTCTTTTAAGACAAACCAGCTGAAACAAGTGGAGGCCACGACAGTCACACAAAAAAGATTTCAATAGAAGAGTTAATGCACTATACTTTAACACATGTTCCAATTAAAATTATGGATGTTCTAGAATCTTGGCATATAATTATACGTCCTTTAATGTAGAATTTGTAACCTTTTTTTGTATTCTTTGTTATTTTACATTTTTTAACAATTGTTATTCTTATCATGGGTACTTATGAAACAATTATGGAGAGACAAACCCCGATAAAAAATGTGATTGAAATTTACCTCATGATGACACAAATGGGTGAATTAGATAACATGTCTTAAAATACGAAGAATCATTCATGTCGAAGTGATAAGAAGAGAATGGGGGTTGATAAGTGGAATAATGAAACTACGGCTACGTCAATTAACACCAAGTGTTTTTCAAACCTCATAAGACTTGGAGATAACTTGTTTACCATAAAATAAAGAAGTATTCCTCAACATCAAAATGTGTCCATGGAGTGCGATCAACCCATTCATATTTCTTCTGGAGGGGCCTTCAAAAGGGATGATCACCATAGTCTTGTATCTCCATCATAGTCTTTTGATAATCTCGTGACTGATAAGGTCACTCGTAATTCATAGGCCGCATATTTATTTGGTTTAAGAAAAACACTACATTACAGAAGATGAATGGTGTTCCCCCATAATGAGAAATCAAAGTATATGCAATATGATAACTTTTGAGTACCTCAAATATCTATAACTTTATTGTGATGCCAATGTATATTCCTGACACCTCTAAATACTAATGTCCACATTTATTTTCCTTCTAACATGTTACTTTTTTCGTACGTACAATTGAAATGAGAAGAAAGGCCATAGCCATAGAGATTATGGTCAAAGGGATAAGGAGGAAGTTGTAATCGATTGGCATGAGAATCCATGTGGTCGACCCCGTATGATGGGATTAAGGCAAAGATGATGATGATGATGATGATGTCAAAGTAACATTTTCAAAAATTGTGTATAAGATTGATATGCATCGAATCAGTCATCAGAGAAACACCCATAATCAGGGAGAATACCCAATCAGGGGGAGAATCTAAGAACATGATATATTGAAGATATGCGCGTTATACTCTTTTTTCTGCAACTAGATTTTTTCCCATTAAGTTTTTCAGTTACAAGCTTTAACTACGCAACACTAAGTGTACCCAATACTGAATCAAAAGGAGTCATATTAGGTTGTCGAGATGTGCCAGAAATAATTGGTTGAGAAGAAGACATATTTTTTTATAGAAATATAATATATTTAAAATAAAAGTAAGAAAATGAAAGAGAAATTGGAAGAGTCTAAAAAATTTATAGAGGGACACAATAAGAAATTGGACAAAACGCCGTGCTATTTATAAAGAATTCTGTCAAACGGTGTTAGATTTTACTGGGGTGAAAAGGGTTTCCTGCGAACTTCTTTTCTTCGTAGGAATTCTTACGAACTTCAGAAGATCGTAGGAAGTTTTTACTGAATCAGCAACCAACCGGTAACTTTGCAAATCCCTTACCATTCCTCTCTCCGATTTTGGCAACTACCTATCACCATTGTACGTTTACAAATTTGTAATTTTACCATTTTTTTTGTCCAAACCCTCCACCATTGTGGATGCTCTAAGAATAAGTCGAGGAGATAAAAAGGTAATCCATCTCCTTGGGAAGAATTCGCTATTAAAGTTGATGTTGACATCAAGGTCATAGTCGCAAAGGACAATAAGACTGGGTTGCAGGGAAAGATAATTATACTCTAATGTGATAATGACTATACGTCACAACCTTCACAAATACCATTATAGTCTAATAGTTACTTCACCTTTTAAAATAAACATCCCTTCATAGTTGCATGGATCTTCATCCTATATTTTTAAATTCATATCTTTAAACAATAGCCATAGTGATGGATTGGTGCCTAAGTGATGGGGATCATCAATCCTATGATTTGGGGGTGAGGAGATTTGATTAATTAGCCGAAAAGGAAAAATCTACAACCAATGGACGAACTAGTAGAAACAACTATCTAATGAATAAGAGTATATGGAGACACTTGTGTAGGGCGGGAGGAAGATGATGACAATGAATTTATCAAGGACTATGTTTCCTATACAATATTTTTTCCTTGATGCATAATTGTTCCTTTGATGGTTTTTGTTTTTTTTAAATTAATTTTCTTTAATACATCGTTTGTAATATAATGTTGTTATTGAAAATAGAATGATGTGTATGCTCTTTATTTTTCTACGCTAAAATTTATTTGTGTTCTTTATTTTATGAATTTTCTATTTGATGAAATGTTTGAGGACTTCCTCGATCATCATATCGTAAAGTATATTTTATTATCTTTCAAATAATATTTGTCCATTTTTAACTTCTTCAAACTCATTCAAAATGTACTGCATCTCTCAAGACTTTGGTCTTGACCAACATTATTGAGAGTATTGCATCTAGAATTAATTTTCACTTAAGTGATTAGTCTTCAAATATTTTTTACCTTTAGGTTATTGATCAAAAAATTTTATCCCTTTGGTCGCGGCCTTCAATGAACATTGGTTTTCTTTCCACCGTCAATTTTTTCATTAATTTTCGTGGGGTGAGTCTTTCTTTTTTTATCCCGTTAATAAGATAAATCATTTGATGTGTTTTATTAAATACTTTCACTTTCCTCATAGATTTGGTACCTCCTTTGGTTTTAAATAATTCAAGGACTTCATCATTTTAGTCAAAGTCGAACTTGTGGCGGATTTTGCAAAGGCCTTTGGAATTTTATTCCTCTTATATAGATTTGAGATCCCCTAATCCTTCTGAGAGTGCACAAGCAATTCAATGATTAACTTGTTTAATTAAGTTCAAATTTTAAACCAAAAACTACCAACACACGCAATTAATTGTGACAGACTAATAATATAAACGCAAGCATGCACAATCAATCACAATATGAGAAAAAAATCCCCCAAAGGAGCAAAACCATTTATTTCACTATAATGTGTAAGAAACTTGCAATCACAACAAAATACAATTTTGACGCACGAATCCCCGTAGGTTTCGGATCGTCATCGGCGGCATTTGTCAGCAAGAGGTCCCGCAAGAACTCCAATTTCAGCAGTGGATAAAGACCCTTCTTCTCCATAAGATTACTCCAAGATGAGTAGAACAATTGTATCTAGGGTTTAAAGATTCACACAAATGTTTGGGAATGATTTGTGAATCAAAAAGGCATTAAACCTTGAAAAATGAAGTCTGTTTCTCGGCCGAATAATTGCAAAAACGTCAGTGCCAAAGACTTGAAAAATATGCAGAATGGGCACTACTTTAAATACAGAAATCGAGGCGACAGGTCGATCAAACAAAGTACAGGTGTCGCTCGAACGTAAAGCCACGTCGCTCGAACGACTTCGCTCGAGATGGCTATGTCGCGCGAACGACCAGCCAATCTCACTCGAATGACGCCTACGAGATTTTTTCCCTTCGCCTCTACACTTAGAAAATTTTCTTATTGCGAATTAAAAACGTTCCAGCCCCTTAAAAATATTTTATAAAAAAATTCCAAATATTTTTATAAATAATAAACACTCCAAATAAATTATTTTGCCATAAACATGAGTAGAGAAGTGGGAACGGTTGAAGATTGCGTTGCATGTTTCATGATGCATGTATGAAGATGATTCATGCGTGGATTCGGATCAAGGTCGTCGTGGATGATCGTGTTGGCGTGCCTACTGTAGCGGTATCAGATATACTAATTATGATCTGGGACTAATAGAAATTCCTAAATTCTAACTCGGACATTTATAAAATCATGTCCTTACACCTTCACATAATCCCTAGCATGACCACTCATTAAGAATGTGTTTTATTGGAGAGTTTTCAAACCCTTAATAAGGTTATCTCCTCCCCAAGTTTGTATTTTACTAACTTGAGTCTGTCGCGATCGGAACCCGCTATCACATGTGCCCATTTTCACAAGACTGTTTATGGACCAAATATGAATCTTTGGGTCTTAAAATCAAATAGTGTGTCAACGACTTGGGTAAACTTTTTTAATATTATATACTCTTTGTATATGGATCAAACTTCGTCTTATCACCATTGAGAAGGATCACTACACTAAAAAGATAAAAATATCACTTTTGAGTCGGCCACCCTTATCACGGTCAATGACCGTGACAAAAAAATACGCATTTTTTGTCACGGTCAATGACCGTGGCAAGACCATAACAAGTACAGTTATCACAGTCTTGTCACGGTCATTGACCGTGATAACCTTATAAACTTGTCACAGTCAATGACCGTGACAAGTCCGTGACAACTTTGTCAGTAAAAATACCCTCCATCTTCTTTTTTCCCACCGTTTTCTATTCCCTCCATTTCTCTCTCTCTCTAAGCGACTGCGCTCTCTCTCTCTTTCTACCAGGTATGTTTTCTTCTCTTTTTCTCTTTCATTTGCATGTATGTGTGTATGTGTGTGTATATGCGTTCGTGTGTGTGTATATGCGTTCGTGTGCATGTACATGGGTGTGTGTGTGTCCGCGTGTACATGGGGGTGTGTGTGAGTGCATGTGTGTATGGTGGGCGGGAGGGGGCAGGGGGTGGTGGGGCAGGGGTGGTGGTGGTGGGGAGGGGGGTACATGGGTGTGTGTGTGAGGGGGTACATGGGTGCATGTGTGAGTGTGTGTGTGTGAGTTCATGTGTATTTGTGTGTGTATGTATGTGTAGTGGGGCACGGGGTGGGGCATTTGGGTGGGTGGGGGGTGCAGATGTGTGTGTGTGTGTGTGTGTGTGTGGTGGGGTAGGGGGTGTGGGGCATGGGTGGTGGTGGTGGGGTGGGGGTGTGGGGTGTTTATGTGTGTGTGTATATGTGCGTGTTAAAATTAATTGGTGTTTAGTTTAATACTTAAAATTAATTGTTAGTGTTGATTTAGGATTTGAAATTAATGTTTAGTTTAGGACTTGAAATTAATTGTTAATGTTGATTGGACATTATAAATATTGTTTCTTTATTTTTATTTAGGTTTGAAATTGTTATTGTTGAATTAATTGAGTAGATGAATTAGATGGAGTACGGGATACACATTTGTTGGTTTGTTGTTGCTGCTGGATTATATTGGACGGAGGTGGTTGGATATGAAAGTTGGTTGTTAAATTTTTTAAAAATACTTAATTTAATTTACACAAATAAATCCGTAAATATTTATATTGTCTTAATTTGTTGAGTTGGTTAATTTTGGAAGTGGCATGACCACGGGATTATTGTCAAAATGGGGGGCGGGGGAGTTTTCGACTTTTTTCTAAAATTACTTTTTGTCACGACCCCTTCGAGAGTGGCACTGACACACCCCAACTCAGTTACTTATAATTAAGTCTGAAAGTCAAAGTGAGTCAACCCATAATTAATCTAACCAAACTATAAACACGAGTTTTAATTTCAGAGTCATCATAAATCTATATAACTAAAAACCTTTTTACAACATCAAAGTAGTCATGCCCATAAAAATTTGCTTGAAGGATAATTTAACTTAATTACATCATTTACATTAAACCAAATCTCTGTTTCTCCCATTCCTGGCTAACCCAACCCGAACTCCTAGATTTGGCAGTGACATCGCGTTACCTGAAAAAATGTTGTCATAGGAACCATGAGCAAAATAGCCGAGTGAATGCATCACTACTATACTATTGCATGATTTTAAATGCAATAAATCATGTCCATATAATTATGTATTAACTTATCCGGATCATTCATAATGAATGACCAACTTTTTCGAATCATGATTCACATACCCTGTCTAAATAGACAATTCTCCCCCATTCCTGGTCGAGGAGTAACCCTTGTCATTATTAAACAAATCTCCCCCATTTCGGGTCGAGGAGTAACCTCCCATCTCGGTAAACCGAAATGAACAATTTTATATTCATAACATTATGATCATATTCGTAACGGTATACAGATACATCATTCCAGTGAGTACACTCACCTTGGGTTGTCAACTATGTATTTATGTTTCCTTCGGGTGGAACTGAACTGGGTTGATTAGACCTTACACCTGTCAATCTAACTAAATCAGTACTGAATCTCAATCATAAATATTATCCTAACATAATTATGTAACTTTCCATGACTATATAATAACAATATAATTCCACTTCAGCCACATTCCATGAAACATGAGTAAAGACAACACAATGGTACACATGTTGATAAAGTTATGAACACTCAACCGTAGGAAATGCCTCATAAGGGATTTATAATTAAACCCAAGTAAATATGAAAACATACTTCTCAATGTATATACACATGAAACATGTACTCAAAATAGTCTTTAGAAAGAGGAGATAACAATATTCTTTCATGGGGTATTCAGTATGGCCTCAAATTATTGTCTTCTATACTCAACCATCCTATATTCCCAAATTATATAAATACAGGTGTCCAAACTTATCAATATGAAAACATATATGAATATACTTTCCACTACAAGTGACGGTGTAATTTTTTAAGCTTCCTAGAGAAAGTTATGACCATTTCTTTACAACACAAGAAATCTTCCCTACAAGCTCCTCTATTATTCCTTCGACTTCCAAGAATTTTCATAATTTTTTTACAGCATAACTTTCCATTATTTTCAACCCATTTTCAATACACATACTTAATAGTACATAATTAAAGTTTCATAATTTTTTGACTTCATTTGCTATGTCAAAAGCTTGACTAAACTCAGGGCATACCGAAATGACATATACAAACAGCAACTATGTACCAACTTGAAATCATCATTAAGGCCTAACCACAAGGAGTTAAATTCTAATTCTCGGATATGATATGAATATATGAGTCTAATTTCATATCCAATTGGAATTTCTCAATTCCAGTAAGCACACAAAAATATATTCAAGTTGGAATGCAAGGGGTTTCAATACAGAGCAATTTTAAGGGTTCGTACATTCAACTTAACTTAAACTTGCATCTAACCATACCTATATATAAAGGGCTGAAATTTTAGTAACAAAATGATGATTTCTATCATCTAAATCAGTAATATAAGAAAAATAACAATATTTGCCATTAGGATTACCTTCGGGACTTTTACGTAATTTGTACGGATTTTTCTACACTTTTTCTCCTCACTTTTCCTTCCGAAACTCCCTAATTCTCTTTCCTCAAGTTAAAACCCTTTAATGGTTGATTTTGGCTGAAGAATAAGGTTATTTAAAGGGTATAAGGTCGGCCAAGGCTGCCTCCCATGCCAACCAATCAAATTAAACCATTTGGTTTAATAAAAGACAATTTACCACTTAAAGGGAATGGACATATTTGCCCCTTGTTCGTAAATTCGGCCTAACTTCTTACTCGGACATCCATTTGATGCACCGTTTATTGTGTTACAACCCTAACTCACTTGTCTACGACTATATAGTTTTTACCTCAAATCAATTGTTAAGTTATAACGGTCAAAACTAGTCTTAAACAGGGACAATTCTATCGAAATTAACAAAATTTTGTGTTTATACATAACTTGACATTTCATGATTTATGAAAGTAGGATTAGACTAAATATGATGACTTAACATTAGAATATACTAATAAAATATTATCCATATCACATAAGCTAATCATGATTTAAACATAATTTATCATAATTATATTCGGGTTGTCACAGGCACGACCACTGACTTATCATAATTAAATGAAACATACCTACAATTACACATAGTGCGCATAGATACTAGCATTCTAGTTCTTATGAGTAGAATTCAATAGCCCTTAGACCCGTTCGAGAGTCATTACCTTTGTAATGAGATCTTTCGAATTGTCCCGTTTGGACAGTTTGAGACTGCATAATTTATGTATAATAATATTCTTAATGGCTCAAAGTTGTTACTTTTAGAGGAAGTTCTGCATTCGTATCCTAATGTTCTCTGAGTACATAATAGATTGGAAAGTGTGAGTGTTATTTCAATTGATCAATTGAAATAACACACACACTTGCCAATCTACGTTGTGTACTTGAAGAACTATGGGGATATGCTACCGAATTTTTCTCAAATCATAATAATGTGCATGAGTTGTTAAGTATATTACAGAAATATGCAGTCTTGAATGGGATAGGACCACTTAACCTTTAGAGGAGATGGAGGAAATAGGAATTACTATTATAAATTGAAGTTTAAAAATCGAATATAAATAAGACATAATTAATTAAAACATAATATAAATCTAAGTTTTGTTTATACTAATCCACGAATATACGCTTCATACCTTTAATAGGTGATTGTTTATACTAGTTGTGATGGGATATTCTAAATACAAAGAGTGGATGGGGAGACAAATAGATTGGGGGATGTGTTTCACAGAGGTGCTAATGAATTTGTGAAATACGCAAAGAGATGTTATAATGATGAAAAGTTTTCGTGTCTCTGTGCTAGGTGTAAGAATGGTAAGGTGTTTGAGTAGAAAATAATTGAACTACATTTGTTAAGATCGGGTATGCAAGATAATTATCGATTTTGGAGTTTTCACGGTGAATCGAAAGTTCCTTTTGTCCTCGAACAACCTTCACAATAACCTTCAACAAGTAGGATAGATGTAAAAGGGGACAACGTAGATCATAATATGGAGAAAATGCACGAAAAGACCTTAAATCGTTGAAACTTAAGCCACAACTATGGTTGAAAGAAGATAGTAGGGGAAGGACAATAATTCCCCCTGGTGTGTTTACTTTGACGAGTGGGGAAAGGAAGGTGCTTTTAGACACAATATATAATTTGAAGGTTCCATTTAATTTTTCGTTGAACTTGCAAAGGATTGTGAATTATGCTACCCATAATTTACATAAGTGTAAGTCCCACGATTGGCATGTGATCATGCAATTGGTTCCTCTATTGTTTAAGCACTGTTTCTCCAAGCACAAGGATTTGCGAAGGGCTATTATGCAAATTAGTATCTGCTTCTCACTTTTGTGTGAGAAGGTAGTCAATCGAGAACACATAGTGGCCGCAAAATTGGCGGTGACCGAAGCAATTTGTGTGTTGGAGAAGTACTTTCCCCCAGCATTCTTTGACATAAGTGTTCACTTATTGGTACACCTATGTGACGAGGCACTTCTTTACGATCCAGTTAGATATCGGTGGATGTATTCGTTTGAAAGATTGATGAAAGTTTTTAAAGCTTACGTCAAGAATACGCGATACATTGCAGGTTCAATTGCAAAGGAATACATCACCGTGGAGTCATCAATTTATACTCGGGAATATATGCCTAACACGACCAGCGTTGATGACATTGATAAGTTCATCGATGAGGGTGGTCATGTGATGGGAAAAAGAGTGAAATTAGTAAGTTTGCAACATGAACAAGTATCTCGTTATTTATTGACACACATGAAGATGTCAAAGAATGGAAAAAGTAAGTTTAAATTATTTTTAAGTTTTACATTATTTTAGATTATTTTATACATGATTAATTTTGTAATACATTCGTCACATTAATTGTATGCAGAAAATATGAAGCCTGTGAGAATAATAAAAGATGAAAAACAATGGTACAATCATACAACGATTTTAGGTTATGGTTATCACACGAGGTAATTATAATGAAAACGGTTGTTATATAACGTAATATTGCAATAAAACTTTACAGCTAACCTAATTAATTTATCTCTATTCTCAGCTCTTAAAGACGGGAGATGCAATATCAAGGCTTGCTCGTTTATCCACTGGACCCTTGTTCATGGCACAAGATTACAAAAAGTATCAATTGAACGGTTACGTATTCGGCGTAAGGGTGTACGAGGAAAATACAAATGTACAGAACTCGTACATTTCATACAAGGCTCTTACTTTTTTTCGAGCGAACGCAACAGATAAAAATCTCGTTGAAGCTGAAATGACTTACTATGGTGTAATTCGAAATATAATTGAATTGGACTATGTAAGCTTCAAAGAGGTCGTATTTTACTATGATTGGGTAAGAGTTGAGGATAAAAATGCTTGTAAAGTTGATCCTGGCACCAATTTGATCATGGTTGACTTCTCCAAGTTGAAGAGCAACGAACACGTGAGCGATGAGCCATTTGTTTGTGCATTTCAAAAGGTCAACCAAGTGTTTTACTCGGAGTATATCAATAACGAGTCGTGGTCAATCGTCCTACATGCGCCAAAGCATCTAAACAGTAGTGTGGATGACTTGGCTGGTCCTACCGAATATCAATCCATTTTTTATGATAACCCGAATTTGAAACCATTTGTTAATTTGTAATAAGTATTCCAATTTAGCGCATGTACTACTGTTTTATTATTATCGGACATCGGTTTAATGCTTTTAATTCATTTGTACTTGATCATTTTCACTATTTTTATCTTTCTCTCTTTCCTTTGTATGTGTGTGTGAGTTAAACAGTAAAAAGTATTCCAAACATCTATTTAATGCTTTTTATTCATTTGTACTTGATTACATTAGCGCATGTACTATTTAGACTTAATGTTTGCATGTTTTCTTCTAATTCATTTTGAATTTGTACTAATAACATTTTTTTACACAAAATGTCTCCTTCAGGGATTAAGGCAAGGATGATGATGATGATAATGATGATGTCTTCTGACCCGGCGGTAGCGGAGGTGACGAGGGTTCCCCGGCCCCTACGCTCCCCAAATGGGGCAAATTGGGAATGGCCGTTGAGAACAAGACGGGGATATCATCTCGATCCCTCGAGCTGCTAAAGATGATTATCGGTCCGGGGTACACTAGTTGGAGGGAGGTGCCAAATGAGCTCAAGTTAGTTATTTGGGCGGCACTACAGGTAATGTATTTATATTTATATTTATATTTATATTTATATTTATATTTATATTTATATTTATTTGCAACTAACATTGTATTTGCTTGACAGGAACAATTCAGCCCGGCCCCAGAACTCCGCGATTCTGTCCTGGAGCAGTTGAGGGAGCAACACAAGACATGGAAGAAAAATTTGCGGGGCCGGTACTTTGGAAAGACCCGAGACTCTATTTTCAAAATGCGTGACTCCATCCCGCCGAAGGAGCTGATCTCATTGGCACAATGGAAAAAGTTCATTGACAATAAGATCGAGGAGCGACAATCGGCAGCTCGCCAATCGGGGAAGGCAAATCGGGCGAAAAAGACGAACGTGCACTACTCCGATCGGACGTCTTACACCGAGGTGGGGCATAGGATAATGGTAAGTTTTTATTTTTCTATAATTATAGAAATATGTTATTCTGCATTATTTTACTTTGCGGGTCCGGTACTAATTTTGCATTATTTTATTTCAGGGGACGGGGAGTGGCCTTGGGGGTAGGCCACATAGGCTCGATGCCTATGTGGCAATTTGGATGAAGAAGGGGAAGGATAAGGAGGTGTCCCCGAGCGTCGTGGCCACGATTGTAAGTAATCCAGCAGTTTATTTTTTGTTAATTACGTTATAATTTTTTTATTTACTTATTTAACTAATCGTGTGCTTTTTGTCATTTCAGAAAAAGCTTAAGGAAGTGCATGAGTCGCAGTCCGATGCCGACAAGGCATCTTTGTTCACGAACGCATCTAGCCAAGTGCTTGGCACTGATCGCAAGGGGAGGACAAGGGGGTGAGCTCGCGGGTGACCAAATCTAGGATCATCGGATTGGAGACGAGAAACACCGGGTTGCCTCGTTAGGTGGACTCGAATGACGCGAAGCTATCAAGGTTGGAGGTGACGGTCCAAGATTTTTTCTCATACGTGAAGCGTTCGTTGGTAGGAAAGGGGAAGGGAAGGGGAAGGGGAAGGAAAAGGTAGTGGAGGAGGAGGTGGAGGAGGACGAGGACGTGGACATCGCTTCTTCATCGCCGACACGTACGGACTCACCAATTGATGATCCAGTCCCCTACTTGGCGCACGTCGAGCGGCGTATGTCAACAATTAATTGGTCGATTGTGTTTATACTCGACGTATTTGATGGCACGCGGATAGAGAGGTGGTTGAGGGACCCGAATACCGTCCAGGGTATGTTGGTTCATGGACATGCGCTTCAAGACATCGAGACCAAGGTGCTCGTCACGCATGTGATAACCGGGAAGGAGAACACCCCATTGTGGTTGCGCGAACAATGCGGCATGATGCATATTCAAGGGTGTCTCAATGCGTTTGTCGTGTGGCCTTACTTCCTCCTCAAACCTACCACATGACATTATTTGTATTTATTTTATCTGGACACTTGAATTATATTTGTATTGTTTTGATTTGTTAGATTTTGGTTTGGATATGGAATTATATATGCAATGATTTGGTGCATTATTTCTATTTTATTTGGATATATCCTGTCTAAACAGGTACAATTTTGCTATAACAGGTACAAATATACTGTTGGGCAGTGGTAGTGGCCAAACTGCCCAGTAGATTTTTTTAAATTCTGCCCAGATTTGTCACGGTCATTGACGATGACATGTTCATTAGACTTGTCACGGTCATGTCACGTTCTTTGACCTTGACAAGATTTATTACGGTCAAAGACCGTGACAAATCCGTGACAATCTTTAATACGTGACAAAGAAAACTTGACACGTTCAATGACCGTGATAAATTTTAAAGATTGTCACGGATTTGTCACGGTCTTTGACCGTGACAAAGTGACATGACCGTGACAAGTCTATGACAACAAAAGTTGTCACCCCCAGAATTATCAAGGTCAATAACCATGACAATCCGGCAGATTTGGTGTAGTGGATTCTTTGGCCATATAGGCATGAGCTTACCCTCTAGGTTAGTAATATGGGCGACTCGATGCCTTAAAGGAATTAGTATTCCCCTAATTAGTTAGTGGGTGCCTCTTCACCCTACGACCTCATATGCACCGGTCATGGCCTACCCCATCATGGTTGGAAGTTAATTCACGATAAGAAGATTCAAAGCATACAAAGATGTATGGAATTGGTGACGAACATCATTTCAATTTAATTTTTTGAGATCAACATATTTCCTTCTTCTTAAACTCGTTGTTTCCTTTTAACCTACCATAATTGAGGTCATTTGTTTCTCTAAGGTCCTATCTTGGTAACTATCCACGGCATTCATCGGGTTGGATGATTGTTGGGTGTTAACCAATACTATTAGGAAAAAATAAAATAAATGGCAGAAATGAGTCATGCTATAAATAACGTTCTAATATCAAGGATAAAATTCAAATTTATATGAAAGTTCAAATTACTCAGCAAGAGATTAATCGCACAGCATTTAACAGACCCAAAGATACCGTACAAGGCATTAATGGAGTCCATCAAGTTATTACAAATAAGATTGGATCGGTTGTAATTTCCCATAGCTTTAAAATCTTCAACATAGTTTAAATGCCCACTTCATGTTTACACCTCGGGTGAGGAAGAATATTGTGCCAAGTGTGTAGAGGCGTATCAGTCTATACGCATCCATGTCATCTATTAGGGAATCCTCCAAAACAGCTTCAATAGACGCAAGTCTAATTCTAGTTGTTGACTCCATGCCCCTTACATCTCCAAACCTCTCACTAATTAATGATGATGTTGGCTTATTTGTACATTAGAAAACATACAAATACCAGTACAAGTTCATCATTATTCAATCAGTGTATTTAATATTGAAATAATGTATGAAAATTTACATGTGAAAAAACCCAATTTGAAATGTTGCCTTTTGAGTATGAAATAATCTCTCGATTTGATCAGAGCTTATGGTATTGTAGAGAGGTAGGACTGAAGAACTTGTAAGCCTGATTAAAACCGGTATGGACGAAGATGATGATTCATTCTGGTTTAGATATAAGCGGCTCAAATTTATTGTTATAGAGTGATACAGAATGGTAATTCAACCAAGAGAGAGAGTGTTGAACGATTTTAGACTAAATGGGTAGGAAGATCAAACATGTAGAAGTGGTGCGATTCAAATAAGAATTTGTCAAAGATTTAGGGGGAAATCATGTGTTTTATTAGTGGGATATATTGGGGAAGATTTGTTATTATGGGATCTACTACGGAAAATAGTGTAAATGGGACCTATTTGTCAAAGCACCAAAATGTTCATCTTTTAAACCAAACAGTTATATACAAGTACATGGTAATATGTTATAAAATTACTTTTAACATTTTTTTGAAAACTTGCCATTAATTATTATAATGACACCATTATAGTACGAGGATTAACAATAATAAAAAAACAATCATTTGAGTTCAAATTGAAGAAACATTTCATCTTAATTGGCTTTTTGAATAAATATACGAATTTTCTTTCCTAAAGATTTTTATAAGATGTATGTTGTAAGTCTTTCATTGAGCAACAGATTACAAATAGAAAGAAAAAAACTTTTAATTTAACTTGGGTAGGCCCGATTAAGAGCCCGCTATCAAGTATGAACCAAGTTTGAGCTGAGGTCCTCCAAACCCCAACTTAAATAACCCGTAGCCCAAAATAATTGTGAAGCGAGCTTGAGCATAAGCATACCTGACTCACAGTCACAACCCTATTAACATGCCTACTCCCTGTTACATGTGTGATTGGAGAGAAGTGTAAATGTGAGAGTATTTTTATTATTATAATAATTTTACTTTTTTCGTAGCTAGAATCACGTAAGGGAATCAAGCGATTCGGATGTCACGTGTCTAAAAATCCATTGATAGTGTGTGTGAGAGAGAAAGAGATTAGGGTGACACGCTTTTTACCAATTACTTTCTACATTACATTAAAGAAAATCCAAAAGGTGAAAAAAATACTGCAAAATGTTATAAAATGTGTATTAAGTGGATGTCCACTTGTATTCTAGTCCACGGGTATGCCACAATTATTAAGGAAACTATTGGATTATCTTCTTTTAAATTATAAATATAGGTCATACCCCTTTAGTATTGAAATGAAAGACTCACTATCTCTAAATTCTCTATGTGTCCCCTTTGTTTGACAACACGTTATCAGCACGCGTGCTCTATATATATTTTTTATTTACACAGTGCAATCCTTAAGAAAAAGAAAGCATCACAACACCACCAATATCCCATAATCGAATCTGTTAAGAATTAGCCCAACATCTAGATTGGTTTCATTTGGGAGAAATCGAATATTTTTTAACATTTCCATTGGCAATAACATCTTGCAATTATTTTTGGCTCAGACATGATAAATTTAGTTCCCACACATCCACACCCATAACAAGTGGAATATATGTTTCTTTGTCAACAAGAATGATGAGGAGATCATTATCCAAGTGCAATATTCATTAGAGAGTTGTGGGTTTTTCCAAGTGGTGCACCATAGGATTCCAGGGATGTGTATTAGAGGATATGATTTATGGGTTCTCTGGGTCTAATTGGAAGATATGCTTCACAGGTATGTATTGGATTTTTGTGTTATGTTAAAACCATATTTGATATATATATATATATATATATATATATATATATATAGGAAGAGGTTCACAAGTGGACCAAAAGAATGGACTTTTTAATGGACTTAACAAAAAAGACTAATAAGTCTCGGTTATTGGGTGCCGCTGGCGCGGACCCATTACACCAAGGAATTAAAATTAGTGGGTTATTAGTCTTTTTTGTTAAGTCCATTAAAAAGTCCATTCTTTTGGTCCACTTGTGATCCTCTTCCTATATATATATATATATATATATATATATATTATTTTTAGTTTTTTCCAAGAAATTGATTATATTAAATTATTAATTTAGATATTCATAATTTATCCTTCTACTTTTGTATAATTGCAATTTTTAATACAATTTGACACTTATGTTCATTACAAGTTGCGATAAAATTAAATTTTGAAAAGAGAAGTTTCATATTTTGTTATTAGGACCCGAAGCTCCTAATTATCATTCAAAGTTGAGACCCAATTTTCCCTTTGTAATTAAAACTGGATCTTTACTATTTTAAATTTAGGACCTGAAATTCTCATATAATATTTTAATCTGGGCCCGAAGATCCCAAACTATTTAAAATTGGGACATTGAGTTTCCCATTACTATTTAAATTATGGAACTAGAAGTTTTCAATTTTTATCACGACCCGAAATTCCTAATTATCATTCAAATTTGGGACCTAAAGTTTCTAATATTATTTGAAATTTGGAGCCTGAAGTTTCCAGTTTGTATTTAAATTTTGGGGCCGAAGGTCTCGATCACTAATCAAAATTTGGGGTCTCAAACTCTCAATTACTTTTGAGAGGGACTTCAAGTTTTCAATGACTATTTACATTCTGGGGCATGAAGTTCCCAAATAGTTATTTTAATTTGAAACTTGAAGTTCCCATATATAAATTTTTTCAGTTGGGACCAGAAGATTCCATGTAAACTTTTTCCTTCAAGATCTGAAATTCCCAAATCATTTTATATTGCGAATAAAAGTACTCAATTATTATTCAAATTTTTTTACATGACAATAAATTATGCCCTAAAATCAAACCTGGAGTTTTGATTATTTCTATAATAGGCAATCGATACTAAAAGTTCCACAATAATTATTTATAATTTGAACTTGAAGCTCCAATAATTTTGCAATCAAACATGAAGTTTTGATTATTTATATAATAAGGGTAAAGATATTAAATGTTCCATAATAATTATTTATATTTTGGACCTCAAGTTTTAAACAATTTTACCCCCTATCACACTTGAAGTTTGAAAATAATTGGACATCGCATTCAAAGTTCAAAGTTCCTAAATATTTAATGTTGGGAGATAAAATTTCCCTTATTATTTACAATTGGGACCTGAGGTCCCTTAATAATTATTCAAATATGAAAATTGAACTTTTTTCCGTTCATATTTTGGGACCTGGAGTTTCTAAATTATTTGGACCTATAGTGTAAAAAGAAAGCATATAATAATCAAACCTGAAGCTTTGATTATCAAATTGAATAAATATAGACCAAGAGTCCCCCAATTATCATTTATTTGTGAGATGAAAATCCACATTCATTATTGCAATCAGAAATTCACAAAACATTTTTTGTCATTGGGATATAAAATATTAAGCAAGAACCTCTCAAGTTATTTAAAATATGTTGACCTAAAACTCCAAAAAAATATACCATAAATCAAAACTTGAATTTTTTTTTATATGCAGGATATGAATTTTGAAAGTTCTCAAAATAATTATTTATAAGTCCAGAAAATATTTTTGGGGGGATTAGTTTCAAAATAAATTGAGTATTTAACCATGACTTTTCAATTTCTTAGCTTTCCATTTTCTTTATTAAATAAAATATCCTTTTAAATACTTTATTAAGGTACTTTTAAGTATGCTATTAATGATTTTAGAATTAAAGTTGTCTCTTGAGTTTTCGATTGATTTGAGCAATGGTATTCATTTTTAACTCCTTTTCACATTACAATTATTTAATATACATTGGAGCCTTTGGGAATGTGTAGAGATTGCGAAAAATTACGCCTCTCATTTTTTTTTAAATAAAGAGGTTGGATTATTATTGGTCGGAGTTAATAAAAATATTTGGTACTTGTTTGGAAGATTCTCCAACATTTTTAACCTCTTAATCAAACCTGAAGTTTTTTAATGTTAGTAATATTGAACTTGAGTTCAGCTATTTGTGTAGAACCAAAAGTTCTCACATACAAAAGATAAAAGCTTGAAGTTTTATACATAATTCTCACCAGCCACTTTGTGAGTTATTTTAATATAGAATCTCAAATCCTAGATTTTAATATTATAATTTATATGAACCCGAGGATTCATAGATATATGACATTAAATAGAGAAGTTAAAGTTACCATTACTTTTCATAAAGAATATTAGTCATCATTACTTTCGTGATCCACAACATATTCTCAATTGTTTCTTTAATTTATTACATACTTTTAAAAATTCTTTGAATATGTAATAATTATTTGATACGAGATTGTATTAAATGCTTCCATTTGTTTAAGTTTGGTCACCAAACTCTTAACCGACACATAAATTATTGTTGTTCGTATATATTTGGACTGACGCACACTTCACAATCTATATTGAATCTTGTGATTGACAATTTTGAACTGTCTTTAGCAAACAATGAACAACTCACAGTATTATGAAAACTAAAAAAATTTCAGACTTGGTATGTAATTTAGTAAAAAGTTCAATCATTATTGAACATAAAGCTCTAAAAGAGCCTATGTGATGTTGTTATGTGACACCCGCCCATTCATATGCGATAAGTTATATGAAAGCAATTTCTAAAAAAAAATCGCTTCGTTTTATAAGCATCAGAATACATGGGTAATATACTAATAAATAATGAAAAGTAATTTTACATTACTTCTAGTGATGAAAGCAAGAAGCTTACACTAACAAACCCTCGTTTCTTTATTCACGGGGTTATACTATACAACATTTATTGTTGTAAAATTGCACTAGGTCAGTAAACTATAGCTCATTGGTACAATTAGGTAATATTATAAAATAACCATTTTAATCACCTCATTTGTTTTTCATAAGCCTATAAATTACAAATGATATCCTGTGATTTATTTTACAAAATATTATTACTATTGTTATCACAATGGTATATATATGGTGCTTATAATTCACTCTCTATTGAACCATTGTCAAATATAATGTTTTTCGTAGATGTGCAATTTTATTTTGATGAGACACTCTTCATGTCGTTAGGGAAAGAATACAACGTACCTGAAGTATAAATTGTTCCTCAAGAACGTCGAGAATTATCGTGGAATACTTCCACTTTGTCTCATAGAATCCCCTGTATCGCTTAATGCGAAAATAAAGTGAAAAATGATATTGCAACATCAAATGTCACATACACTAGTCGCAAATGTGCTTGCCAAAATCATTGTCCCAAAAGGACAAAATAAATTCGATAGCAAATAAATTTATTACACGCCAGAAACATGGCAAACCAATGAGTCCCAACTACTTGACTCCCCAAAAGTGGAGGTTAAATGAAATCATGCCCAAATAACTCTCCAAAAGAGGTTATACATAACGCTTCAGAAAAGGTTATGAACAAAAGATCAATTATCTTTAAAACTCTGGTTATTGTCTATGAAAAGACACAAGTCAATGAAGTGACTATAAATCTCCTGAAGTTGGCAAAGGTATCTAATATCAAATGAGATCTCTATATTTTACACATATACATAAGAAAAGTAGGATTAACAAAGATGATCATCAATGATATAATTATGTATGTTGTAGCTACACAAAAATCGAAGGGCGGTGATATTACAAATTCACGTACTATGAATGAATGTCGACAAAAAATATATCGACCAAAATGATAAAATGTCATGATGACATAGCTTGTGTCTCTTAATATACATGGTATATTTGAACCTGTAATACAAACCCCATAAGATGTTCACCCTGAAGATTATGAATGGGTGTTTATAAGTATGTGAAGTGTTAAAACTCACTATAAAGTGCATGATTTATGGCACGAGGTTTCCTGAAGAAACCAAAATTGATTATATACGAACATACCATCTCATTAAGGTCGTAAATACTTTTTTAGATACCCAACTAACTTAGCAGTTTTTTAAAATATATTATATGGACTCGTGAATATTATAACTGCTTATATATACGAAACTTAGACAAAATTACATATAAAAATTCGAAAAGCATTTTCTTTTCTTGAAGCAAAGATAAGGAGTACGTACTCAAATGCATTAAGACGTTCATTATACAGCAGGCAATCCAAATGAATATAGATGCAATCTTCTCAATAAATGTTTATCTAAAGAAAGGTATGAAAATAATCATATATGCAAATGTGTCACTATAAAATATCCCTAAATAGGTGTGCACCTAAAGATCTCAATTGAAATGCAAAATATTCATATAAAGAATCCAAAAATGAATGACCTTGGGGTAGTTACTTATTGTCTCGTCCTGCAGATCGAGCACAATTTATGTTAAACTCGAATCCATTAGTTAAATGGATTGAAAATTCCTACAATGCTTTAACATATATTAAGCATACAATTTTTGTATACCCATGGTATCCGATATTTGGATATTAAATTATCCATATCATCCTAAAGAGGATGACAAATATAAATTTGGTCCCAAAGTACCATATATGTATGTTATTATAGTGTTTGATTCAGAAGTACCATACTTGTACGTTATTAGTATATTATATTCTTAACACAAGGCGATACTGAATATTATAGCTGCAGTCAATATCTTGATAAGTAATGATTATCATTGACTTGAAAAGCATGGGACTAATATCAACATTATGTGATAGACTTGTGAAATTATTGGTGTAATACTTTTTCAATCTAATGATCCACGTCAAGTTAGTAATGTACATACATATTATCTCCATGATCCTCACAAGGAACAATCAAAGCACTTACGACTTGACTCAAACGACATATGGTCCTGCTACTGCTTATGTATGTACTTGCATAGTGCAGGCTCAAAGAGGCTACATCGAGGGAGATATGACTAACACATTTCACTACTTCTACATACATGAACTCCAAAAGAGTTATGCTATTGAAGTCAAATAGATCCGCTAAAGTGACATGTTCATCCATCTTCACCCAAGTCTTATGGAAGTCGAACTTATGAAGAAAAATGAAATTGAAGTAACATCCTATCAGATTTATTCATCATGTCATAGAGGTATGGAGGACCCTTGGAAGTATAGGGACAAAATGGTTAACATGTTTATTTAATAAAATTTTAAGAGGAGGAAACATGCCAGATGAGTGGAGGAAAAGCACCATAATACCTTTGTATAAAAATAAAGGGGATATACAAAATTGAGGTAATTATATGGGAATCAAACTGATGAATCACACTATGAAATTATGGAAAAAGGTTATAGAACAAAGATTAAGAAATGAATCAATTGTTTCAAACAATCAATTTGGATTTATGCCAAGGCGATCCACCATGGAAGTTATTTACGTATTAAGACCGTTATTTGAGAAATGTAGAAGTAAGAATAAAAATTTATATATGGTCTTTATAGATTTATAAAAGGCTTATAATAGAGTACCTATGGATATAATTTGATGGGTTATAAGGAGGAAAAGAATCCCTATGAGTTATATTAAAATTATTGAAAATATGTATGATAACACTAAGACTAGAATAAGAACTATATGTGGTGAAACTAATGACTTTACAATTAAAGTGGGTTTACATCAAGGATCGGCCTTAAGTCCTTATTTATTTATCGTAGTTTTAGATCAGATTATTAAAGACATACAAGAATATATCTCATGGTGTATGTTGTTTGCGGATGATATAGTTTTAGTAGACACTTCAAACGAGAGCTTAGCGGTGAGAGTAGATACTTGAAGAAAAGTCTTAAGAGTCTATGGGACTAAAAATCAGTAGAGAAATAAAACGAAATTTATGGAATGTAAATTTAATAATGAGGCGTCGAATAACATAATATTAAAGATTGAAGAAAAAGTGATTAATCAAACTAATAAATTTTGTTATTTAGGTTCAGTGTTACAAAGTAATGGGAATATTGATGAGGATGTTTCGAGTAGAATATCAACTGGTTGGATAAATGGAGACAAGCAGGTGGGGTGTTATGCGATAAGAGGATAACTAATAAATTAAAAGGGAAATTTTACAGTTGTTAGGCCAGCGATCTTATACAAAGCGGAGTGTTGGGATTTAAAGAAAAAATATGAACAAAGTCTCCATGTTAGTGAAATGAGGATGCTCTGATGGATGATATGAATTACTAAAAAGGACAAGATTAAAAATCAGTGCGTGAGAAAAAAGTTAGGAGTTGCTCTCATTAGTGATAAATTAAAAAAAAAAGACTTAAGTAGTACGAACATGTGTTGCGCAACGCAGTAGGTGCACCTATAACAAGAGGAACATTATCAGAAATAGAGGGTAAAAAATAAAGGGACCGCCCTAAGTTATCGTGAGAGGAAATTATTATGAGAGATCTTAAGGAATTAAACTTGAATGATAATATTGCATATAATAGATTATAATGGAAAATGAGAATCCATGTGGTCGAACCCATATGATGGGATTAAGGCAAAGATGATGATGATGATGATGATGTCAAAGTAACATTTTCGAAAATTGTGTATAAGATTGATATGCATCGAATCAGTCATCAGAGAAACACCCATAATCAGGGAGAATACCCAATCAGGGGGAGAATCTAAGAACATGATATATTGAAGATATGCGCGTTATACTCTTTTTTCTGCAACTAGATTTTTTCCCATTAAGTTTTTCAGTTACAAACTTTAACTACGCAACACTAAGTGCACCCAATACTGAATCAATGATCACAAAAGTTGTACTCTTTTTTCTTCACTTTGATTGGATTTTTTCTTAATAAGGTTTTAATGAGACAACAAGTATTGAATGGTTGATATAGTGTGATGATGTTGGAAATAACACCACCAGTATGAGATGTTAATAAGCTCAAACTAGCAATAACAATGGCCGCATAGGAGTAATATCTAGTAGAGGGAGGTAAGGGGAAGAGGATGAAAGCTAGTATTTAAGTGGTTCAGTCAATCTAGCCTACGTCCACTGTGAGTGTGTGAGTAAATTCACTAAATGAAGGCACTAATGGCCATAGATACAATCTCTCAAGCTTTCTCTCTCTACTGTCTAAACCAACAGAGTTTTAGCTAGGGTTGCAATTATCGATCATTTTATAAGGTAGAGGAAGACCTCTATATATAGTGCTTGGGGGGTGTAATGTACCCCCCAAGCATGCAATGAGCATGTGCATGAGGATCGAACCAGTATGATGATGACATCTGGACGATCTTATGTAAATAATAATGACCAAAATATTCCCTCGCGTGAGGGGAGTGATTCGGTTATAATTGATTTGCTCACGTGTTCCAAACCTTACATGTGCTTGCATATGCTCGGACTTGTGTCCTTGACTGATGTAACCTCGGTCTGAACGAGTACGAGGTTGGTGAATCCCGACGATGTTGCTTTGTCTTGTCAATTGCCATGATGACCTCGGCCGAGAAGACTGGCCGAGGTTGAGCACTAGGTGAGATAAAACGTCGGCTCAAGCAGAGTAAGATGTTGACAATAACTTGTCCCCATAGGGCGTTGTTGACCTCGGCTTCTGCAGAGCCGAGGTTGGTAAAAGAGAGACGATCTTGCAGAATACGACCTTTCTGATGGCAGTTGAGCTTCTTATCAACTCAACTATGGGACAGGCCGAGGTTAGTGACTCTGAGTACGAGAGTGCACTTTGGCCATATCAATCACCCCCTAGCCCTTAGTCTCCTATGTGAGTAGGTGAATGAGGGGTATGCTAGGCCGAGGCTGAGTTTCTTTTAGTGCCTTGGGGTGTGAAGTGGTTCTTAAACACATGTCACTCACTAAAGTGACTAAGGTATTCCCCAAGGTGTTGATAATTCTGACTACGCCTTTTAGGTTTCCAAAGGTAATGATGGGGGCATTGGAAATTGTGCACCATCATTGAGAAGGTTTAAAAGCGTTCTCTCTCCTCATTTCCTCTTCTTCTCTCATTCTTTCGCGCCTATAGCTTTTCTGCCATTACGAATTTCTTCAATCCTTCCCTTATTTGCTGTGATTCAGGATTTTCTGCTTCTAACCTCTTCCTTCTTCAATCGTAATCAATCAGGTATTGCTTCTCAACCTTTTATTTTCCATTTCTGGTCATTATTTTTATATCTTCAATTTTTCGACGAGTTGTTCATTTTTCGACGAGGGTTTCCACTGCTGTCAGGTGGTCGTAAGGCTAGGCTTGTAGTTGTTAGGTAGTTTTGGGACTGTTCTAGGCTGCTCCGAGGTTGTTTCATCCACAAACAACCCTTTTTTAGGTTTACCGGTGACCCCCCGGTCATCTTCTTCGGCAACTAGCTTAGGGTGTTCTTGGTGTTCTTCGTTTGAAACCTTTCAACTTCCACCATTTGGTCTTTAATTTGGGTTCTTTAAGTTGTGTACCTATTTGTAGTTTGCCTTTCCCCGTTAAGTGTAGTGTCATCTTCCTTATGCTCAGACCCTTGTACCAACTTATAGAAGAGTTCCCCTCTCTTCGTGAGAAGACCTTTGAGAAGATTAGGCAGATAGAGCTAGCCGAAGAGGAAGCTCGTAGGGTTGAGGCCTTTCCCCTCAGACCAATTTCTCCTCCTCCACTAAAGGTCATATACCCTGAGCCTGCAGAGCCTACTGAGCCTGCAGAGGTTCCTGAGGATCCTGTCCCAATGTCTGAGTCCTCTTCCTCATACCCTATGTCAACATCTGAAGCGGGTGAATCTGTAGACTCTTTTCAAGAGGTTATGGATTATTATCCTAGGCAAGGTGAGGTTCCTGAGGAAGCCGATATTTCAAGCCGTGCCTCGTCCCATCAAGGTGCTAGCACTTCGCGTAGGTCTTCCGATGTCGAAATCTTAGGGCCCAGCGTAGCAATTCCACCTCCCATTGATGCCATCCCGCTATCGACTGACACTGAGGTTGAATTTGCTCAGAGGTTTCCTGGTGGTGTCCCTACAACTGCCCAGGCCGTTGTTGCCAGGGATGGTGACGATGATGAAGGGAGCGATCTTAATACCTCTAAGGCGGCCGAGTATGAGAGTACCGTCAACGAGTACGACCTTCTTACTTTTAGGCACCTCTATTCCATTGATTCTTCAATCATCCTTAGGAAACCTCTGAAGGATGAGAGGGCCTTCGATGGCCGAGATGGAGAAATTTGTGTTTATGAGCAGATGTTTAAGTTGGGCTTTCGTCTTCCTATTCACCCAACCATCAGAGCTATACTCTCTCATATAAATCTTGCCCCTTCCCAACTGTCCCCAAATGCCTGGAGGGTTATGATTGGGGCCATCGTCCTTTGGAGGGCTGTTCACCATTCAGACCTTCCAGTTAGAATTTTTACAGGCTGTTATGTTCCCTCGTTTGCCTAAAACAATCCTTGCTACTATCACTTCTTAGCTAGGAAATCAGAGAAGAAAATGCTCTTGGTTACCCAAACTTCAAATCATAATTAGAAACCTCGGTACTTCTTTGTTTTCGGTGCGTGGGAATTTGGCTCAGATGAGGCTTCTGGAATGTCGGTTCCAAGAACCCCTCTGAGATGGGGGAAGGTCTCCTTTGCTGCCAAAGCCGACTCTAAACTTAGCCAAAATAACTACAAAAACGTTGAGGACCTTCGCAATCAGAGCGAGAAAGGTCGTCTCGTTAAATATGAGCATCTGATAACCCCTTACTACCTATCTCAGACAGGTTTAAGGGGTGGTCCCTTGGAAGAGCTTCGTAAGTCTTAATTTTTCCTACCCAAATTATACCTCTTATATTTTATATCTCTAACTGACTAACTCAGAGACTTTTCTTTTGCAGAGCGCCCTGCAGGCATATCAGACGAGTTCTGGGAAATATCTGCTCCTGGCCTTGTCAAGCTCATGGAAAAAAGGGGTGGTAAAAATGTACCCCCACCTAACACCAAGAAGATCATCGGTACCTCCAAGGCCAATGCTAACAAAAAGAGGAAGTCTACGGTTGACGCGGAGCATACGAGGCCGAGTAAGGCTCAGGCCAAGGATCGTGCCATACCCATTTCTACAAACGATGCCTTGGCTGCTCGTCTATCTCAGCTTAAAATCGGAGATAGCTTGATCGGCCACAGTCTGAAGGCTGCCGATGCTATTGGCAGAATAATGACTGAGGAAGACAAGTATATGTTGAACTAATGAACTCTGATGTTTTGCTTGTCTTCAGATTTTATGAACTAATGAACTCTGATGTTTTGCTTGTCTTCAGATTCTATTGCTTCATACGATGCTATTAGTTCAATTTATATGTTGGTGTTGCACTATAATTGCGATGTTTTACCTTTTTTTCCGCCAATCTAATGTTATTTGAGGCATGAGGTCATCAAATAATGATGTTGAAGGTTTGAGGTCACCAAATAATGATGTTTCGCCTCATATTTTTACCAATTTAATGATGTTAAAGGTCTGAGGTCACCAAATTATGATGTTGCACCTCATATTTTCACCAAATAATGATGTTAAAGGTCTGAGGTCACCAAATTATGATGTTTCACCTCATATTCTCATCAAATAATGATGTTTCACCTCATATTTTCATCAAATAATGATGTTTTAAGGTCTGAGGTCACCAAATCATGATGTTTCCTCATATTTTCACCAAATAATGATGTTAAAGGTCTGAAGTCACCAAATTATGATGTTTCACCTCATATTTTCACCAAATAATGATGTTAAAGGTCTGAGGTCACCAAATTATGATGTTGTACCTCATATTTTCACCAAATAATGATGTTAAATGTCTGAGGCCACCAAATTATGATGTTTCACCTCATATTTTCACCAATTTAATGATGTTAAAGGTCTGAGGTCACCAAATTATGATGTTTCACCTCATATTTTTACCAAATAATGATGTTAAAGGTCTGAGGTCACCAAATTATGATGTTTCACCTCATATTTTCACCAAATAATGATGTTAAAGATATAAGGTCACCAAATTATGATGTTTCACCTCATATTTTCACCAAATAATGATGTTAAAGGTCTGAGGTCACCAAATTATGATGTTTCACCTCATATTTTTGCCAAATAGTGATGTTACAGGTTTGAGGTCACCAAATTATGATGTTTCACCTCATATTTTCACCAACTTAATGATGTTTTAGGGTCTGAGATCCCAAATTATGATATTTCACCTCATATTTTCACCAAATTAATGATGTTAAAAACATATAACAAAAGTATCAACGCAACATTGGTATCTTTTCATTAACATCCTTTGTATAAACTGGTACATGTTTTACAAAAAGATAAGAATAACTGCAACATCATATGTAATATTTATTTAAGTGATCGGCATTCCAAGGATTGGAGAAAGGTTCTCCTTCCAGATTTTCTAGCCGGTAGGTACCAGGTACAACCTCATCAATTACCATATAAGGACCATGCCAATTAGGATGGAGCTTATTTCATTTTTGCCACGTCTTCTTTAGGACTAGGTCTCCTACAGAAAGGTTCTCCTTCCAGATTTTCTAGCCGGTAGGTACCAGGTACAACCTCATCAATTACCCTATAAGGACCACGCCAATTAGGATGGAGCTTATTTGCTTTTTGCCACGTCTTCTTTAGGGCTAGGTCTCATACAGCTATAGGCCTTGACTTCACCCTTTGATTGTAGAATCTCGCGGTTCTCTGCTGGTAGGCTGCCTCTTATCGTTGCATCCTCTCTTCTTTCCTCGATCAATTCAAGATCAAGTCTTCTCTCTTCCCCATTCCTCTGAGGGTCATAGGTTTGAACTTTATGAGTGGGAAGTCCTATCGTTGTTGGGATGACAGCCTCTGAGCCATGGGCTAACATAAATGGAGTTTCTCCCGTTGGTGTTCTCGTTGTCGTCCTGTAGGCCCAAAGCACTGCATATACCTCCTCTATCCATCTTCCTTTGGCCTCTCCCAACCTCTTTTTTATCCCATCAAGGATTGTTCGATTTGTGACCTCAGTTTGGCCGTTTACCTGGGGTCGGCCAGGAGAAGAGAAGAACTGCTTGATCCCCACTTTTTCGCAGTATTTTCCCACGGATATGTTCTTGAATTGGGTTCCATTGTCTGAGATGAGAGTGTTTGGAAGACCATACCTGCATATGATGTTCTTCCAGATGAACTGGAAGGTCTTCTGCTCAGTGATTGTGATCATTGGCTCAGCTTCTACCCATTTGGATAAATAATCAATTGCCACTATTAAGAACCGACAGTTGTTTACAGCTCTTGCCGGGGGTCCTACCAAATCAATGCCCCATATTGCAAATGGCCAAGGGGAGCTAATTGAAGTCATAGGTTGGTGAGGCTGATGAGGGATGGTGGAGAACTTTTGGCACTTGTCACTCTTCTTCACATATGCGGCTGCATCTTTGGCCAAGGTCGGCCAACAGTACCCCTGAGTAATTATCCTCTTAGCCAACGGCCTTCCTCCTATGTGACTAGAATAAGAGCCCTCATGTACATCGTGCAAGATGTGCGGAACCTCTTAAGAGTGGACACATCTGAGGAGAGGGAGCAAGAATTCCTTTTTATACAGGACATCTCCTATAATTGAGAATTTAGCAGCTCTGAACCTCAGCTTTCTCCTTTCTAACTTCGACTATGGCAACTCTCCCTCTCTGATGTATCTGATAAGAGGATCCATCCATGAGGCTCCTATACTCAGATTTAGGCAAGGTTTAGCAACCTCTTACTCTTCAATGGTCGATTTGAGCAAAATTTCAACTAGTACTGTTCTCCTTATGTTTGTCCTTGTTGCTGAAGCCAACCTCACGAGTGCATCAGCTCGGCTATTTCTAGCCGAGGTATCCTCTTTATCTTTACTTCCTTGAAGCTTTCTAACATCATTCTTACCCTCTTCAGGTATCTGGCCATCCTTTCATCTTTGGCCTCATACACCCCTAGGATTTGGTTCACGACTAACCTTGAGTCACTGTTAACTAGGAGTTGGCCGACATTGAGGGCTTTTGCCAAAGAGAGACCTGTTATTAATGCCTCATACTCTCACTCATTGTTGGAAGCTTTGAAGTTGAACCTCATCGCATATTCAATATCTGTTCCATCTGGTGCATACATTATCAGCCTTGCTCCACTTCCACTTTCACAGGACGACCCATCAACGAAGAGGTTCCTAGTAGTTTCATTAGAGGAGAAGCTTCCCTCTGATAGGGTCCCTTGCTTGAAGAGGTATCTCTCTTCCTCATTCTCAACTGCTCTTTGTCTGGCTTTACTTGACTCAACCTCATCCGAATCTCGAAAGATGTTTCTGCCTGGTTCATCTGCGGCCCCGTGACTCTCCGCAACGTCGGCCTCTTCCCAGGTAAACTCGGCTACAAAGTCTGCGAGTGCTTGTCCCTTGATGGCAACCCTGGGTTGATAAACAATATCGTATTCCCCCAACTCAACTGCCTAGGTCATTAGCCTTCCTGACTTTTCAGGCTTATGAAGGACCTGTCTGAGTGGGGAATCAGTGAGGACGACCATAGAGTGGGCTTGAAAGTATGGCTTCATTTTTCTGTAAGCATGTATTAAAGCATAGGCTAGCTTTTCAATCCAAGGGTACTTCTGCCCAGACCCTTGGAGTGCCTTGCTATTGAAGTACACTGGTCTCTGCACTCCATCCTCTTCTCTTACTATCGCAACACTAATGGCTGACTCTGAGACAGCTAAATATACGTATAGCTTCTCTCCCTGAACTGGCCGAGATAGGAGTAGAGGAGAACCGAGGTAGGACTTGAGCTCTTTAAAAGTCTTGTCACATTCCTCATTCCATTCAAAGGCCTTTCTAAGAATTTTGAAAAAAGGAAGACACTCATATGTGGCTCTTGAGACGAACCTGTTTAATGCAGCAACTCTTCCGGTCAGCCTCCGAATGTCTTTGATAGTTCTGGGTATCTTCATTTCCAATAAAGCCTTGATCTTCTCAGGGTTAGCCTCTATTCCCCTTTGGTTGACGATGAATCCCAAGAACTTTCCTGCTCCTACCCCGAATACACATTTGGCCGGGTTGAGCTTCATTCTGTATTGTCCATGGTGTCAAAAGTTCTTTCAAGGTCGACCACATGAGTGTCAACCTTCAAACTCTTCGTCAGCATGTCGTCCACATAAACTTCCATGGATTTGCCTATCTGATCCTCGAACATCTTATTTACAAGACGTTGGTAAGTAGCCCCTGCATTTTTCAGGCCGAAAGGCATGACCTTGTAGCAATAGGTCCCCTTGTCTGTAATGAAGGTTGTCTTCTCTGAGTCTACCGAGTCTATGAATATCTGATTATACCCGGAATACACATCCATAAAGCTCATGAGCTCATGTCCTGCTGTGGCATCCACTATCTGATCAATACGAGGTAGGGGAAAACTGTCTTTTGGGCAAGACTTGTTTAAATCAGTGAAGTCTGCACACATCCTCCATTTCCCATTAGCTTTGGGCACAATGATAGCGTTAGACAACTACTCAGGGTATATGACCTCTTCGATGAACTTGGCCTCTTCAAGCTCTCTAACCTCGTCTCTGATGACATCATACTTTTCCCTTGAGTATACTCTTCTTCTCTGTTTGATGGGCTTGGCATCTTTTACAACATTATGTTTATGGCACATAATCTCAGGATCAATACCTGGCATGTCTGCATGGCTCTATGCAAAGATGCTATGTCTCTTCCTTAACAGTTTTACTAGTTCCTCCTTGATCTCAGGTCTTAGGGCTTTGCCGATTTGGATGGTTTTTTCCGGCTCGTCCTCATAGAGGACGATGGATTCTACCTCCTCCACAGCCTCTCCCTTTTTTAGCTTTGATTCATTTTTAGGATCAAGTGTGTCGATGGTGTACGTGGTTGTTTCCCTCTTAAGAGCATCTCTCTCTTTCGCAGAGTTGAAGTAACATTCACGTCTCGATGTTTGGTCACCTTGCACTTCCCCTACTCCATAAAGAGTCGGGAATTTTAGCATTTGGTGGACCATTGAAGGCACGGCCTCAAATTCCTTGAGGGTTACGCATCCTATGATGAGGTTCTAAGCTGAGAAGACGTTTTCATCTATCACAAAGAAATTAATTTTTCTGGTCAACCTCTTAGGCCATTCATCTCCCATTCTAACATTCATTTCATACATGCCCAATGGATGAACCTTTTCACCGCTGAAGCCAACCAAGGGATGATGATAAGGGACAAGCCTAGCTCTGCTGAGGCCCGGGCTCTTAAAACAGGGCTAAAACATAACGTCTGCAGAACTACCCCCATCAACGAGGATCCTCTGAACTTCACACCCATGCACCCTTGTGGTGATGACTAAAGGGTCATCGAGGGGAGCTAAGATACCCTTGAAGTCAAGCCATGAGAAGCCGACCACGAGGGTGTCCATATCTACCTTCTTTCTCTTCTCGCGCTTAACCTCTGTACATGCTAAGTTCACAACCTCGGCTTTAGTCACTGCTTTGGCTTCTGCCACATGAGACTTGCGATTAGCTACCTCTGAGCCACCCCCTGCTAGTCCCCCACAGATAGTGTTCACACCGAAAGAGATCATACCGACCCTCTTCACTGGGGCATTGTCGTCTTTTGGTGGGAGGTCAGGGTTATCGTCATCATCATCTGAGTCATCAGCACTTCTGGCAGGGACATCTTCCCGACATTTATCATTTCTTTTCTTTTTGGGGTCGTCTCTTCCCCCCTTAGAAGCTCTACCATCTACATACTTTCTGAGCTTTCCAGACTTCAACATCTTCTCAATCTCGTCCTTCAGGGCGAAACACTTATCAGTCAGATGGTCGTGATCTTGATGGAACTCGCACCATAGATTCTTGTTTCTCTTATATGGAGGAGCCTCCAACTTCTCCGACCATCTCAGGGATCTATCATTCTTTATTTCATTGAGGATGTGTTCGCAGCTCACGGTTAGAGGAGTATAATGTGCAAACTTATCATCTGCAATCCTCTTCTTTCCATCCTTCTTCCTTTGAAATTTCCCACTGTTACTCCCATTCTCATCCTCATACTTTGCAGCCATTGCCTCCTCTGCGTTCATTACCTTTCCAGCTGCTGCAAACAGCTCGGCCATGGACTTAGGAGGGTCTTCAGCAAGTTTCCAGAGTAGTTTTCCCTTCTGAAGTCCTCCAATAAGAGGGTATTCATGGCTATACTCTCTTCATAATCTTCTACCTCCAATTTTTCCTTGTTGAACCTCGCGATGTAGTCTCTGAGGCTTTCATTCTTCCCTTGCTTTACATACAGCAAGTGAGTCGTCTTCTTCTGAGGTCTTACCCCAAAACAAAAGTTATGGATAAATCGGTCGGCCAAACCTTTAAATTTTGCAACTGAATTTTTAGGAAGAGACGTGAACCAGATATGTGCAGCCCCAGTCAAAGTGCTTGAGAAAGCTTGGCACCTCATCTCATCAGAGATTGAATAAATGTTTGGTGCAGATTGATACATTTCAATATGATAGACTGGGTTAGTACTACCACCGTGCTTGGGATACACCACCGGAGGTTTAAATTTGGCAGGGGTTGGGAAGTTAACAATCCTTGCCATAAATGGTGAGCCCTATGAGTACCCCCTTTGTAATGGGTCTCGGCTTTTTATGAGGTTCCCTATCTTCTCTTTCAACCTCTGAATAGAGTCATTCCATGGCTTGGCAATGTCGGCTTGGCCGAGGTTGTCCCCAGCCACTTCTAAAGGGTGAACTGAGGGTTCCCCAGCTGCTACGCAACGTCGATTGTTGACCTCCCCTGACCACAATCTCGGCTATGTGGGGGTCGGCCATGATGAGGCCGATTATCACCACCTTCCCTTTGTGAGATAGCTATGCTTCTTGACCTGGATAGCCTCTGCCTTAGATCATTAACTGGGTCAAGCCTTTCAAAGGCCGACCCTCTACTTAAGCGATCAAAAGCTGACCCTCTCTGTCTTACATCACCATCTCGTCTTTCACACTGACATCGGCTCTGCTGTACAGGACGTACAGTGTTATTTGAGACCTCATACGGCTCCCAACAGTCTGTCGGGGCATCTTCTGCCTCAATGTCGTCGTACCTATCCTCGGGGCAAGGGTTTCCTTGCCTCCCCAGGCGTAAACGCCTAGGGTCAGCAACATCCCTCCTCCGTTGAGGAGCAGGTTGGTCCTTTTGTGGTGCCTGGGGTGGTCCCCTGGCCTCATGCTATGGCTGAGCAGCCGCCGGAGTAATCATTTCCGGTGAGACCCTAGGTGGTCTCATTATGTTTTGGCTTAGCTGGAAAAATTGCTTTTGCATCACTTGCTGAGTCGCAGCCAAGGACTTCAAGGCTGCTGCCACCTCAGCCATCTCGGACTGGGGTGGTGCTTAGCTGGAACTGGGTCCTCCAACACCAGATGGTGGAGGAGGTGGTGGTAACTCCAGTGCCATATGCTTGAGCTTTTGATGAGAAGACTATAGAGTTTGGAAACCTTAAGGGACCTCTTTCAATGGTGAAACAACTCCACGCAAAGGGTGAGGCCGGTTCACCACCAGAGTCTCTGGTGAGGTTAAGCAGCACGGAAGAAGAGATGAATCTTCTCATTCCAACAGACGACGCCAAAATGATGATGCTGAAAACAGCACCACCGGTATGAGATGTTAATAAGCTCAAACTAACAATAACAATGGCAGCATGGGAGTAATATCTAATAGAGGGAGGTGAGGGGAAGAGGATGAAAGCTAGTATTTAAGTGGTTCAGCCAATCTGGCCTACGTTCACTGTGAGTGTGTGAGTAATTTCACTAGATGAAGGCACTAATGCCATATATACAATCTCTCAAGCTCTCTCTCTCTACTGTCTAAACCAACAGAGTTTTAACTAGGGTTGCAATTATCGATCCTTTTACAAGGTAGAGGAAGACCTCTATATATAGTGCTTGGGGGGTGCAATGTACCCCCAAGCATGCAATGAGCATGTGCATGAGGACCGATATTCCCTCACGTGAGGGGAGTGATTCGGTTATAACTGATTTGCTCATGTGTTCCAAACCTTGCATGTGCTTGCATATGCTCGGACTTGTGTCCTTGACTGATGTAACCTCGGCCTGGACGAATACGAGTTTGGTGAAGCCCGACGATGTTGCTTTGTCTTGTCAATTGCCCTGATGACCTCTGTCGGGAAGACTAGCCGAGGTTGAGCACGAGGTGAAATGAAACGTCGGCTCAAGCAGAGTAAGATGTTGACAATAACCTGTCCTCATAACGCGCTGCTGACCTCGGCTTCTGCAGAGCCGAGGTTGGTAAAGAGCCGACCTTGCAGAATACGACCTTTCTGCTGACAGTTGAGCTTCTTGTCAACTCGACTGGGGAACAGGTCGAGGTTAGCAACTCTGAATACGAGGGTGCACTTTGACCATTACATCCAAGAGGAAGTATTGTAAAATGTGTATTAAGTGAATATTCACTTGTATTTTGATCCATTGGTATTTCACTTGTATTTTGATCCACGGTTATTAAGGAATCTATTAGATTATTTTATTTTTTACTATGAATATGAATCATACCCTGCTAGTACAGAAAAATTATTATAATTTATCCAAGCATTATTGAACAGGAGACATGAGATGCACTTTTAGGCACCGCATTGTCAGCTTTCCATATGTTTTTGTCACAATATTAGACATTTTTTGCTAGACTCGCTGGATGGAGAGGTGTTGCTTCTTAGCCTATGTTCTTAGTCGTTATACTAGAAAAAAGAGTAGGGTATATTTAAACTCTACTTAACGACAAGCCAGGGGAGTTCAATGCATTGGATTTTAAAAGCAAGTGGTCTAATCAAGAAAAGAATAAAGCCAAATTGTTCCCACTACTCATCATATGCACGTCTTTTCTTTTCCATCAGCTTTTATTCAAAAGAATTATTAAACCAGTACTAAATTCTCCAGTGACTTCAAAACAAACCCAACAGAACCAATCAATCCAAAACTTATGTGGGTGCCTTCAAGCTAGTAGAATTTTATCTACTAATTTATTTTATAAAATTCAAAGGTAAGCTATCAGCTATATTTTCAATTGAAAACCAAGTTTGGTATATTCTCTTCCATTTTCCCATTGTCAACAAAAACTATCTGTACAGTAAAATGTAAAGAAACGGGAATGCTCAATGAATGACGTCCTTGAATAATTCATAGTGATGGTGTTTCTGGAGCTCATTAATCACCAATAGTCATCTGGGAATGAATCGCGAAAGAATTTTGAAGTTGGTGTAGCCGTCACATCGCTTTCATATCACCAAAAAAACATATAAATTCAGATGTTACATCTGTGCTTGATTTTATTGATGTGGGGAGAGAATCAATCCAAGCTGAGGATGTACCAAAACTGCAACCAAACAAACCAATTATATTTACACAAACTAGGTCTCATTCTTCAACTCGGCTATAGAATAAGAGAGAACTGAGGGAGGGAGGCCATACCTGAATTTTATTATTATTGTTATGATTAGGTTAAAATTCACAAAACCTCCTAAACTTTCACTCACATTACAAATACCCCCTTATGTGTCTCTAAAAAGTGTCGCTTGACACACGGAATTGCAACCGGTTGGAATAATTGAAGGTTTTTTTCAAAATTAATACCCACGGATGTATTTGCGACTTATGTGACAGCTCAGGGAGTTTCTTGCAATTTACCTTTGTTATCAATGTTGTCGCTAAAGAGGGTCTTGGTTTTTATATTATTATGCTATAGATTAGAGTATGTGATAGCCCTGTAGATTCGTTCCCATGGTTCGATCCTTCCCAGTAAAACGCGGCATGTTCGAATTCTTATCTCTTTTACGCGAGAAAGGGGGACCACCCTCTAAGCCTAAGTATTCCTCAATGACCGATAGCGTACAAGGGGAAAAAGTTATCATTCCCCAGCAGTGGTCATGATGCAATGAAAAATCTAATCATGAGGCAAGAATGTATAATCTTACAGTGTATCGATTTCTTGTAAGTGAACATTGCAGGTTCTGTCGGCATCTGTTCAATGGAAACTGACGAGAAAAAAGCAAAGTAACGTATATAGAAGTTACAATAGGAACACAAAGTACACATGAATCCATAATATAGAACTGCAAGGTTACCAAATAAACAACCTATAAAATAAGGGAGAAGGTATTTTAAATGTCTCAGAGATATGACTCACAACATTGGATCATATTATTTTAATTTTTAACACCAACAGTTAGCATCACATCACCCATAGATTATCTTACTCCAAAAACATCCTAAAGATACTATTCCTGGGAAAAAAACAAATAAAGTTTTAAAATTGTTTAGATTTCACGAGAATTCTGAAATAAAATGTTGTTCAACAAATTAACTTTTTTATTCACCCAAACCGGTGTTTTACTAACTTAATAAATTCAATTTGAGCAAGCTATAAAACATTAAAAACATGTAACAAATTTGTAATTAATAAATGACATAAATATGACAAATTCCCCTTATCATGATGCAACAAAGATTGTGTGGGTGTGTGAATAACAAGGAAAAGAAAAAAACATGAGAGTGATGCATAGTCAGGACATTAGAGGAACATGTTCAACAATTACTTACAAGTTCATTTAAAGCTCAAAGAGAGACTAGCATCATTGAAAGAGTCAGTTGTTGTCAGATAACCTGCCATCGAATTAAAATAATTGTGATTGATCATGTAAATTACTAAAACAACATTGGAATTTTGACAACCCTAGAATAAATACATCATGGCTGTCTGCCTCATATAGACTGTACATCTTTCTTGGTGCATGTAGAAAACCAGCACGCTTAAAAAATGGAAGTAAACATAGATAATTAAGATTATCATACAACAACGCTCAATGCCTGCAAGGCCATAACTCCTCAATTTGCTCGCTGTATTTATCAATTACACCTCATTAAATAGATTAAAATGTCGAAGAATAATAAATTTTTAGACCCACCAAAGGTATTGATTTTTCCAAAGTAAGAAAAAGACGACAACAACAACAACAACAACATTGGAGTTTCTAACAATACACACTACTCTTGAGCACAAGTTCAAAACTATCTATAATTTCTAAGCACCCATCAACAGTCTAAGCAGATGAAAGATCTCCATATGGTGAGAAATCAAAATTCAACACAACAACATGCAAAATAAGTTCTCCCTCCGTCCCAAAATTAAGAATCCACGTTTGAAGTTTTTAAGGAGAATACTGTTAACATAATCAATGGTTAAAATTAAAAGTCGTGAAATTTGGTTCATCGATTTTCAAAGTGAACTTCTAATTTGGGACTTGCAAAAATGAAACATAGGGTTGTCAATTAGGGACGGAGCAAGTAATTAGATAATGCACGTACCGTGTACTCTATTTATAGCCTACTTCTAACATCAGATGGCGATAGCTACGTCCCCTAATAACTCGCTGCCACATGTACTGGACTGAATTCTGGAAGCTCATTTGCATTCGCTCCTGGACAAACCTGCATCACACAAGTAAATGTTAGCATATTATGCTTCCATCCTTAAAATAGGAAAGGGAAGAAAAAATAAAGAATTACAAACAGAAATATATCTTACCATCGCACGAGACATCTCTGAATTCCCCGAGATATGGGGCGAATAAACGATGGATCTCTTTGGGCATAAAGCAAACCAACCTGGGAAAGACGTTAAAGGAAATACCATTCTTTTAAGACTAGCCCATTCTCACTAGATAACTCAAAAAATAAGTGCCAAAATCAAACTAACACAGAAATAACTCGGCCAATTTCTGAAAATTGTGAGAATTATTTTAATGATCCAGAAGTTTCCAATAACATATCTTTTGTACCAGAAAGTTCGTGAACATCTACTGAACAGACAATTGAAGTGGAAAGTTAAAGAAAAAAAATTTAGATGGGCTCAGGCAAAACTGCAGATTTCAACATCGAAAACCATGGAGAAGTGTGAAAATTGGAAGTTAAATGCATTACAAGAAATAAAAAAACACCTCTATCAACGCAACAGCAGAAGGATCGTCCAAGATCTCAAGGCTACAATCAGCTAAATAATTAACCTGCACCAAAGAAAGTAGGAGGGAAAAAATCACAAATTGGTACAAAAAACTAATCTCTGTACAGAACAATACTATGCCCTAAGATTATGTGTGCCAGACGTCATACTTTACACATGAATAAATATGGAACAAAGTAACATGGAATTCTTTACTTTTATTGTAGTAGTAGTAGTAGTAGTAGTAGTAGTAGTAGTAGTACATGTTGCAACAATTATGTTTGGCGGAGACTTCATAGGACCCATTGTAATTCGAGTTGGCTAATGATTTCCTGTGCTGAAAGGCTCATCATCTGAACAGAGGCAGATCTGACCATGGCCCACTCGTTCTCTCTTTTTAAGTCACAAGGTGGATGGGGATCTATTTCCCTATTTAGATTCCAAATTGTGTGAACTAAACATGGAGAATTCATGTATATTGTTGCTAGTAACTGGAACCTCACCCCTGAATGTATGTGTAGCCCGTTGCAACTGACTGTAGACTGAAAGTAGTGCTTGCAGGGTAATAAAGTTTTGTTTGGGAACTTGTTTCAAAACATTACAAGGGAATAAGATTCAGTGCTTAAAAAGAGATTTTGATGTAAACTATACGTTAATGACCAAGAAAATAAACCAAACCCTAACTTTTAGAAAGAGAATCAAAAGATTTCTTATATTCAAAATGAAGAGTGTCCTCAAATGAGGAATATAAGGGAGAAAGTAGCTTAGGCTCTAAAAGCTAATATCCTAATTACAAAAATGCCCTTAAAAACCTTTTGCTACTTCTCCCTATAAATACTAACTAACTATACATTAATGGCCAAGAAAATAAACCAACCCCTAACTTTTAGAAAGAGAATCAAGAGATTTCTTATATTCAAAATGAAGAGTATCCTCAAATGAGGAATACAAGGGGGAAAGTAGCTTAGGCTCTAAGCTAATATCCTAATTACAAAAATTCCCTTAAAAGTCTTTTGCTACTTCTACCTCTAAATACTAAAGCAAAACAAAAGACAAAGACAAAACAAAATAAAATAACAAAAAAAATAAAATAAAATAAAATGCAATAAAACCCTAAAAAGGGCCCATTTCAATCAGATTTAATTGGTTTTTGTTGCATAGTTAATTTTTAAGATTATTTTTATGCACCTATAAGTAGTTTGTGAGGGAATTAAACTATAGAATTATTAAGAAGAGTTTAATGTAGGTTTTGAGAAATATAAACCTTAATCCGGGTAGTACAATCCGTCGTTGGGATTGGGACGGAATGGATATGCTCGAGAGGTATGAGATAACCTATTCTATTGTATGAGTGATGCAGCATGTGATAAGTTGGGATTTATTGAGGTTTGAGAGTTAATAAACCTAAGAATGTAAGGGACAATCCAGCGATGAGGAGCAGTTTCGGTACACTTGAGAGTACACATTATCCTATTTTGTGGTATATGTATGATACGTTGTAAAGCTGGGTTTAATTAAGGTTTTGAAAGACGGCAAGCAAACCTGTAATTAAATTGACAAACCGGCATTTGGGGATTGGGATGATACGCTTGAGAGTAGGCGTTATTTAGTACATATATATTGGTTGATTATGAGAATTGACCAGTTACTCGTGGGGAATCTATTGGTCGGGGTTTTGATAATTTTGGTTGTGACCATGCACCACACTCTTAGCTGATGACGCAGGACTTTGTGGAGGTCGATATTCTTGATCACACGTTCAGGATGGCTAGATGGCAACGGGCGGGTTTGGGCCGGGTTTTCAAAAATCCTAACCCTCCCCATTTAATAAACGGGACGGGGCGGGACTCCTACGGGTCGGGATAATTTTAAAAATAGTAAATTAAAAATATTATATTATAGTGTTAGAGGTCTACAATGGTTCATATTCCAATATGTGAGACAGTTCCCCAATTATCAATCCATGTTTCAGCATAGATCTTTTACAAAATTAACATACGTATAAAGGGTATTTATGTAGGCATAAGTTACACGGGATGGGGCGAAGCGGGGCGATTTTATTTAAACAAACTCCTAACCCACCCATTTAATAAACGGATTTTTTTTAAAACTCATACACGCTCCTAATTCATTAATTGGGTTTTAAAACAAGCTCCATTAGGGGTGGAGCGGGGCGCGACTCCTACTGGTGGGGTTAAATTGCCATCCCTAATGGCAGTCGTCTCATGATGTTGGATACAGATGGCTCGATCCATCAGGCAATATAGGCGATGGTGTTACTGCTTGGTGGCATGTTAGGATCATACGTGCAGGATGGTCACCGCTTCGTGATGTGAGACGTGGATGACTCGATCCATCGAACGGATTTTGGAATGGACTTGCGGATGGTGTTACTGCGTAGCGATCCCCCGTTCTTTTGTGTGTGGATGTGTTGAAATCCGTTAGGTAAGGGACTCCAACAGATTTACCGATAAAAGCACGAGAAGGTCCCCCAAAGGTAGATGCCTTCTTGCGGTTGTTACGAAACTTATATACGTGTATGATATTAGTCCGGTGATGGACATTTTGATTAAAGCCCTATGTTACATTTAAGTGTTTTGTTACGAGATTGTGTATATCTTATTATGTGGGTGACATGAGCGTAGGTTGATTCGGGATCGTATTGTTTGCATACGTTGTAGTTCAGTGATGAACATGTTTAATTAAAAGATGTTAAGACATGAGAAGTGTTACGTTTATGAGATCGCGAGTATCTTAATGAGTATATTTATGTGGGTATTAGGGTGTATTCTACATGTGTAGTTAGTTGCATCCTATGTTAGTATGTCGTTACATAATAATACTTGCTAGTCTAGTGACAGAGACTTCTTCGTATTGATTATTCCTTGGGTTGGGACACTAGTGTAGTATTTCACTTATGTTGAGGGGTTAGATATCTATTATATGAGTGTCGACGGGATGGCATGTTTATCATAAAAGAGTCGCACGATTATTAGTGTTTTGATACTGTAAGTTATTTCTTGCAACTATAGGGCGCTGACTTAAATCTGTAAAACCTTTTCCCCACAGTTATTATTGTTATACACAGGATTAGCAAAGCTGAGCGGTCAGACTTGCAATGATTGAAAATTCGGCCATCATCCTTTAAGTAGGAGGAGTTGTTTCATTTTCGTAGTCATTTGTATTCTGGAGCTTTGATCCGAGTTGGTTACAGTTGTATCTTTCATTTCAGTTGAGACATTTGTATGAGAGATTTTATTATAGTGGATTCATAAATATTGGAGTTTTAGCTTTATCTCAGTTTAGTTATTCTTATTGTCATCCCTTTTGAGTTTTTTTTGTGGATGGTTTCTATTTATTGTCTTTTTATTTATTGATCAATTGGGCATGAAAAATAGGGGGTGTCACAGCTCTTTGTCGGAAACCTGCCAAGGGGAAGATCCAAGTCCCTTTATCCCCTCTTCTCCCTTTTTCGATCAAATCCAACCTCCTTACCCTTAACCCTCTTCACGACCCAAGCTCTAACCTAAAGAAACAAGGGTTGCCTTACCGAGTTGACCCACAAAGCACAAATTCCATTTTGATCCAGCCCTACCTACTTCCTCCTATCCAAATTCAACCCATAAACCCCCAAAAAATAGAAACCCTAGCCACTTTATCACCTGATTCAGCCCCACCTGACCCATATATGTCGGGTGCCACCCTTTGGGTATTTTACCAATTCCCCCCACCGTCTACCGGATGCCCAATCTATTTGTTGACATCGAGATACATTTTGCCACCTCCAGGCAAAGCGCGCCGCCATTACCCCCATGGCCGTCTCTACCGACATTATTCACACATTTGTGGTTTCCTCTACCCTTAGCCTAGCGGAGCTACCGGAGGATACTAGTTAGCTCCGCAAAAGCTTGTTTTTTACACGTTGTACAGCCAAGGGCCGACTCTACATTGTTATCATTGATAGAGGGCGAGCAATAACCTTATCGCTCAGGAGATGGTTGATAAATTAGCCCTTATCGATGGAGCCATTAGCCAGACCTTACCGCATTAGGTGGCTTCGCAACAACGGATCTATAGCACCGAGCCTCCAGTGTCGAGTATCATTCTCCATTGGTGCCTACACGGACGAGATAGTGTGCACAATTGTTGAGATGAGGGGGTGTTATTTGCTGCTCGGTCATCCCTAGCAATATGATCATTCGAGCATGCAACAAAACGGGTGTGCCAACACGTATACTTTTCAGCATCAAGGGAAGTAGTTTCAGCTACGGGTGATGTGTGAGATCTGCCCCGCTCGACCCTCCGCTCTAATCATCTATCACGAGGACTTGACTACCGAAGCCTCATATGTCGGTCTCTGTTATGCGCTCATCAGCCCCATCGATATCCCGGAGATGAATGTTCTCCGGGTGATTCATGACCTACATCATGCCATTGATTTTGTGTCGAGAGCTTCCCTCCCCAATTTACTTTACTACCACATGTCCCCCACAGAACACGAGGAGTTACAGTGCGCCAGGTTACAGACTTGTGTGACCAAGGCCTTATTCAGGAGGGCATGTCTCCGTGTGTCATTTGAGCTTTGCTTTCCCCGAAGGACGGGAGTTAGCGCATGTGCGTAGACAATCGTACCATCAATTAGATCACCGTTAAGCAATGTTTTAAAAAATGCGCTATTGCGTTTTGCAGGCCAAAAATGCAAAGTTTCGGTCAATGTATTATAAGATGCTCAAAAAGCGTGCACTGTCTGGCGCTAATTTGTGCAACAGCAACGCGATCCGCGTTTTTTTAGAACCCTCAGTTTAGTTAAGAGGAGATAAAAAAAAAACGGTACCTTATTTTACCTGCCGACTTTGCTTGGGTGAGGTACTCTTTGTTTTAAACCCTTTGTTTACTTATATACGAAGGTCTCAATGATGTTATTTACTAATTTTACAAAGTTTAGTTGAAACGGTTACTTTTATTAATATTTTATGTTCCAAACTCTCAGTTTACCTAAACGTTTACTCATTTTACATTTTTCAGTAAAAAATATTTTTTATTTTATAATTTTCAATTTTAAATGTTACTTATCTTTCAAATCTCAATTCAATTTTTTTTTAAATAATTGTCAGTTTAAAATGCTTCTTGTGTTATAAATATATATTTAAAATGTTTTTTATTTCATAATTTTCAGCTTTAAATGTTACTTATTTTTAAGATTTCTATTTAAAATGTTGTTATTATTTTTTTTTATTATTGTCAATTTAAAATGCTACTTGTTTTATAAATTTCAGTCTAAAATGTTATTATATTATAATTTTCAGTTTAACCTTTTATTTATTTTACAAATTTCAGATTTAAATTTTATCTATTTTATTATATTCAGCTTTAAAAGTTACTTATTTTCAGATTTTTGTTTAAAATGTTATTATTACTATTTCTTTTAATTTGCAATTTAAAATGTAACATCTTACAAAAAATTAAAAAATTAGTTTCAAATGTAACTTTTTTTACCAATTTTAATTTAAAATGTTACTTTCTTACAAATTTCATTTTGAAATGTTATTTATTTCTTTATTTATATTTTTTAAAATGTTTTTCTAATTAAAAAAATGGAATGCACAAATTGCTTGCGTGATGCGCAACGCGATTTTGGGACCAAAACGCGACACCCTGCACGACCGCGATTTAAAACATTGTCATTAAGTATCGCTTTCCCATTCACGGGCTCGAGGATATGTCGATCAATCGCATGGGGGTCAAGTCTTCTCTAAATTGGACTTAAAGAGCAGTTATCACCAGATCAGGATGCGACCCGAAGACAAGTAAAGATCGCCTTCAAGACGAAGGATGGATTATATGAGTGAACAGTGATGCCCTTTTGAATGTCTAATGCTCCGTCTATATTTATGCGAGTTATGACTCAGATTCTTCCCCCGTTCATGGGAAAGTTTGTAGTGGTATATTTTTACGACATCCTCATCTACAACCGCTCGAAGGAGAAGCATCTAGATCAAGTCGCCCAGGTCCTGGCCATTCTTCGGGTTGGGTGCTTCTACCTCACTCTGAAAAAGTGTGCATTGATGGTTTCCTTTAGTTACAGTTTTAAGTTATATCGTGTCAGGGGAGGGAGTCCTCGTGGATACCTCTAAGGTACAGGCGATAGCTGATTGGACTACGCCTACCTTAGCGTCCCAGGTCCGCAATGTAACGACCCTAAAACCCTATGAGACTGCGGCCATATAGGAGGCCACGACCATAAATGGAATTCTGGAGAAAAAGGCCATGGCCTTGGAAAGTATAGGTCGTAGGGGTAAAGAGAAGACCACGAGTTGCGGCATTTAGTGGACTAGACATGCAAAGGCTCAGCACGTGAGGTGATGACGTGGCCTAATTAGGTCATAATTTGATAAACAAGTCTTGGAGGTTCTAGAAGCCTTTTTGGAGGGGTATTTGTGGAAAGGTGATGTCATAAGTTGAAACCCTAAGTTCCCTAGTAATTCCTATAAATAGCAACCCTTGGCACATTTTTCAAAGCTGCTAAAACCCTATTTCCCACTTTAAAGAGAGTGAGATTGTGAGAGAGAGAGGGTGCTTCCAAAAAGGAGGTCGTGCCCGTGGACTTTTGTTGTTCATCAGAGAAAAAGAAGCATTAAATGCAGCGGTTAGTCACTGTCCATCAGACTAAAACTATTAAGGTACGGGATTTGCCTCTTCCGCCTTTTCCTTGATTAAAACACTAGTTTCCATGTATTCTATTGGATGAGATGAGACCTTTTATGTATTCTGGGTTTAAGCCTCGGAGTTTTACTATTCATCGAGTATTTTAGGTTTAAAGACCATGGTCGTTTACTGTTCCTAGTGATTTATGGGTCGTGGATACTGTTCATCAAGATTTTAGAGACCTGGGAATGTTACTATTCATCTTAGTCATTGATTTAGCAGTTTTCTCTAGGGTTTCTTGTGTTCAGATTTTTGTGTTTGAGGATTGGAGACTTGGAGGATATTCTTATTGATCCAATGCGGTTTCCCTTAGGATTTTACCTTTGATCTTTGAGGAATTGAGTTATGAGATAATTAGGGTTTAAGACCATTGTTTTACTAATATAGCCTTGTTGGTTGATGATAAGGAGTTCTAACTCCTTTGAGGCCGCAAAGTTTAGGCAGTATCATATTGTGCCTAGGGAGTTTTGAAATGGGATTCGAAGTTGAGGCCGCAGCACTATTTGGCCAGGCTGAGGTGTCATTTTTTGTTGAAGGCCTCTTGTTTAGTGCTTAAGGTCAAAACGGTTAGTCCTGGGGAGATTGAGCCTAGGATCAACTATGGGACTTGCACTTTAGCAGAGCCTGGCTAAGGTTGTGGAGTTAGCAACAGTTCGCGGATCCGCCATCCTGGAATTTGGCAGGAAGGGAGGCCGCTACATGTGGCATGACTCGGTCAAAGATGCCTAGTATAAGGCCGCGGAGAATAAGATGTCCAAGGTCATACAATAAAGGCCGCGAACTATAAGGGCGAATCATGAGAGATTGAGTAATGAAGGAAGCCGAGACGAACCAAGGGAGATCGAGCCTTAGGAGAAGTCGTGAAATGGTGAACTGGGGGAGATTAAGCCTTAGGTCATCGGGCTAATACGAGGGATTGGAAAACTTACATTATTTGCTTTCTTATTTGCTTATATTGCTTCATCTTGCTTATTTGCACTATTATTTTCCATTGACTTATTAGTATATCTTTTATTTGCTAGTACTAACATTGACAGGTGGGCTCTGGACATTAATTTAAACCTTGTTAAGCTATTTAAGCTCATCCCTTCCATATTTCTTATTTCCTCATGATAGAGGTCGCTGGTGTTATTAGTGGCTCAGTAGAGTTTCAAAGGCCATAGAGGTCACGGAGGATAATCTGATCTAGAGAGATATTTTAGATGTTTTACTTAGATTTCACTCTTAGTTGTAATTATTCAGCTTTATAGTTTTATGTTAAAGTAGTGTGATGAAAAACACTAGTAATCCTTGTACTAGAGACCTTTTATGTGATCTAATGAAAATCGATATTTGTTCAACAATTCAGTTATTTTATGCTTTAGTATATTGTGATGATTTATAAATCTGTCTAACTCTAATGATGAGGCCGTGCCCTACATATAGGTCACGGCATAATAAGTGTGCTCTAATAATAAAGCTCTTATTTTTTCCATGTGAGAACAAGTGACTTAATAGTTGTGGCTTAATAGGGCAAGCTGCGGAGCGTTACACGCACGCAGCTTCCACGGCCTCACGAGTTTTTACCAACGTTTTATTGCGGAATTCAGCATGGTCATGGTCCTGATCACTTCTGGAGCATCACGCATCATTTGTACTCACTTCTTACTTTGAGAATGCTTATATAAAGAGAGAAATTTCATTTCCTTTCATTATGTTGTTGTTGTGGTGGCGGTGGTGGTGTTATTATTAAATATCTCCCGCTCTTTAAATTACACATCAATATCAACACGAAGGCTTAAGATATGAAGATTATTCACCTTTTTAAGAAGTGGTGCATCAAATACTTGTAGCTCGTTGGGATAAGAACTCCAAGGTGAATACTCCAAGGTGAATACTCAACTTTTGTAATTAATTTTTTTCACAACTATTCTTATTTCCCGTATTTTTGAGTTTGAAATAGTTCTTAATTTTCCTTTTATCTTAAAAAGTATTATAGTGATGAGTGGCTTCATGAAGACACAAGACCATACCTCTCCAAAGAGATGCAGTGATTGTAAATGGAAGAGTGAAATGCTTAAAAAAATACTTTTTGGATCTTAAAGAACGCAATTGAATTGTAATTGAGTATGTTAATTTCATATCAAAGTCCGGGATATTTGATGAGTTTGACTCTGTGAATAATCATTATAGTATAGATGTTATGGCTTTGTGGGTTCTTTACGGTCCTAGTGCACCCCTACTTCAAATGCTTAAAACAAAGCTTCTTGTGCAATCGTCATCGTCATCTTGTGTGGAGAGAAATTGGAGCACCTACTCCTTTGTGAACTCAACCAAAAGGAATCGAATAACACCAAAACGGGATGAAGACTGGGTGTTTATTCATAGTAACCTCTGCCTACTATCAAAGAGGACCCCATAAGACACAATGGGAAATACTAAGATGTGGGATATTTCGGATGATGCGTTTGACACACTTGAAGATGTTGGGAAACTTCAAATTGCAAACTCCCTTGATGAGTCGGACTTGGAGACCATTGCACTTGAGGATGTGGTTGAAGGAGGTGATGAAGTCAATGATGTTGGGTCTACTTCGTGATTGAGTTATGAGAAGGCTTATCTCTGTTTTATCTTTATGCAACGGATATCATCTTTATTTTTATTTTATGTTTTTGTTGGAACAATTTTATGTTACAGATGCTTTAATGTAATAGTGTTTGGTGACATTTATAATATTTGACCACTTGAGACAATTAATGTTATCTACTTTCATTTTATTCAATTTTATCATTAATATATATAAAATAAAATATGCAAATATTCAATGTATCCAAGCGTATCCCTACATTTTGAAAAAATCACGTATCCCGTGTCCCGAATAGAGTCGTATCCCGTATTGCGTGTCGAGTCCGTGCTTCCTAGGCCATTAGTTGTTGGGAAAGTTAGTCAGTTCATGCACAAACCTTGTCAAACTCAATTGGATGTAGTATATCATATTTTGCGGTATCTCAGGTCTTTCTCTTGAACTTAGGTTATTTTATCCAACTGGTCGACAAAGCATATTGAGATAAGACTTTCATTTTTTCAAGAAAAGATTTTTCATGTGATCATCACTCCGTCAATTGTTTCTTCACGAGAACAAGTCGTAGATATTCTTAACGAGCTTGTTAGTCCTTCCCGACTTCGAACTTCTATTGGCAAGCTTAGCTTGGTCGATATCTACATGCCAACTTGAGGGGGAGTGTTGGAATGTCTATGTTATGTTATTTATGTAATTGACCATAAGGGTAATTTGGTCCCCCAATAAATTTTCTTTCCTTATTAATACTAGATATCAGCCTAATTGAGAAGTAAGTCATTATATCTCTTAAACTCAAGTAAATTTACGAGGAGGATTGGTTTCTCTGAATATTGAATTGACATGGTGTGGAGATCTACCTCCAACCGTTGGTTTAGTTATCACAAATGGGAGAGATACGGGATATTTATAGCCAGGGGATCGAGAGAAGGGGACCTGTCCGCTAGTCTTTTCACTATTGCATATGAAGTAGGGATTTAGAGCATTCGTTTAGATTGACTAAGATTATGTTACTCACCCTCACACTGCCCGTGTCACTCACTTGGCCTATGCGAATGACATTATCAATTTTGCTAATGGGGTGGGGAAATCTATTAATCAATTCATTGATACTTATGTGCATACCTCTGGTCATTTGGTCAATAAGTCTAAGAGTTGCTTTATTGTCATACCGCTAACGCTAGGGGAGTTACGATATCATCATTGTTCAAAGTCGCGGTTTCGGTCTATGACTCGGACGCTCAATTTTTTACTCGGTATTGGTCTCAGGCGATACGCAACTATACGCTATTTAGAGAACTCAAAAAAATTGAAAAAATACAGAAAAGTTTAGAAAAATAAGAATTATAATATGGCTCAAGTAGGCAAGTACAAAATCATGCATAATATTGTCGAATTGTTTATACTGAATCAATATTTAGTATGCATAACATTATCTAAATCAATATATTTTTAGTAATATATTCCTCATAAATGTAATAATAGTACTATTACTAATTAAGGATATATATAAAGTAAACAATCATACACTTCAAGGATAGATAAATAATGATACATTTTTAAAAAAAATTAAGTATATACAAAAAGAAGGTTAAATGGGAGATAACCCCTTTAGTAACATTCAAACAAAAAAACCTGATTTGCGACCACGAAACATCATATACCCTACTCCGAATTGAAAGAGATTGCTCCGATCGTGACATGGATGCAAAATCGAAGCTCAATTGAGTGAGTTAGAAGTTGAGATAGAGAGATTGATGCTTTCTCAGTCAATATATCACCAATATGGCCGATACCACCACGATATCATAGATATAGGTTCTACAACGATATCACCGATATGAGCCGAACTACCGAGAAATCACCGATATGGGTCGATTCACACCAATAATCTAAAACTCAACTCATAACTCGGAATCGAATCGGTGGGTACCGATACCTTGTCAACTCGGTCGTATCAACACAGTATCAGTCTAGACTTTGAACCATGTGTGTCACAACTTATTGGTTTCACATTAAGTTACTTCCAATCACTTAGATTGGAGTTCTTTTGTATAAAAGTAGGAAAGCCAAAATAATGTTCATTGAGATGCTTGGGAGAATTAAGAAGAAACTTGATGGGGGAAGGGAAAGATTCTCCCTATGAGTTAAATCGTGTTCTTATTATATATGTTCCTCAAAGTGTTACTGCCCATCTGATTGCCTCTTTGGCTCCTACTAAATCAGTCACCAAATGCCTAAGAAGGTATTTTTGCTAATTTCTTTTGGGGTGAAGAGGAAGATGGTTGGCACAAGTTTCGTAGGATCAAGTGGCAATTTATTTGTTTCCGGACAGCTGAGGGACATATTGGAGTTAGGAGCTTTGAAGAAATTTTTCATGTGTCTAGATTTAATCTATTGTGGAAGTAAAGAGAGGGTGCTTCTTTATGGGCCAACGCCAAGTACCTGAAAAGAAATATTGCAGGTCCATATGTTGTTCAGTTGTTCCTTATGTTCTCAACTCTTTCTCATACACGGAGGAGGATGCTTCAAGGGAGGAAGTAGAAGGAAAAATGCTCTGGACTGTGGGTATATGAAGGGTTTATTTTTGGTCCAATTCTTAAATGGAGAAGGGATGTCTAAATTCTTCTCCCCAAGAAAGTGAAGATGCAGTACTTCGGGATTTCTGGTGTAATAATTCGTGGATAATTCGTCGGATGCTGAACAGCTATCCCAATAGATGTAGAGTTTATGATGGACCAGGTGCTTTCGGATGAAAATGACAGGTTAGCGTAAAACATCTAACTACGCTGGTAACTTTAGCTTCTCAAGTCTGGGATCTCATCAGGCAGAAAAGAAATCAATCAAACATGAAGAAAAAGTGCTGGCATCACCTCATTCATACTAAAATGTCTCTCTTTATGTGATCACTTTTGAATAAAGTTCCTCTGGAGGATGACTGTTTTACCAAGGTGGGGTGACACTAGCCTCTGATTCTCAATGCTGTGTGGGGAGTAATACAGAAGGGATTCAGCATGTATTTGCAACAGGCGACTTTGCTAGGACAGTTTGGAGATGTTTTGGCAATCTGTATGATGATCCTGTTGACGCCCCGTGTCTTCATCTGAAAATTAACATTTGATAATTGACCGGGATAAAATCTGAAGCTCATATATTCCTTTATGCTTTGATTCCTGTTGTCGTTTGTTGGAATCTGTGACTTGCTAGGAATAGTGGTAGATTCAATGGTATCCATTGGAATATTGATAAACTGATTGCAAAAGTCAGCAATGGTAAACCCAAAGTTATCGTAAGATGAAAAATCCTCCTCTGGCTTCTACTAAAGTTATCGTTGTTAAACCCAAAGAGGGATATTATAAGTTCACAGTGATGGCTGCTCCACGGGAACCCAGGTGTGAGTGAGTGTGTGTGTTATCATTCCCAGATTTATAAAGATGGTATAAATATGAGAGCTGACTTTGGCTATGCTAACTGGTATTCATCCGCCCGGAGGCTGAATTTGGATAATATACAGTTGGGATCGGATTATAAAATATTGGTTGGTATTATCAACAATGAGCTCCCTTTGTGACAACTGTCAACCTATTGTGAGAATCAAACATGCCATGTTGGGTATGAATTGTGTAGTGTCGCATTCTTATCATGAAAGCAATGTGCCAGCGGCTCAGATGGCCAATTGGGAATGGTCATCACGCTAGGACTCATTTTTCCTTCATTAGCTGAACCAAATTCAGACGATGGGCCAAAATAGGTATTACCTATTTTTCAACCCAAATTTGGATCCATTTTCTCAAAATTTTGGGTTTCACAAGTTGAGCATAAGTTGTACTTGGGCAGCAACTCACTTGTTGTCACCCCAACGTTTCCTCTTTGGGCGGGGGCAAATATAGAAATTAGAAAGGAGCTTTTTTTAAGACTTTTTTAGTTTGGGCGGCAAGTGAATAGCCGTCCCAACTTCTTCAATTTTCTTTTTATTAGTGGGGCAGCAAGGTTGCCGCCCACGAGGAAAATGCTTAAAAATATATTGTTCGCCCCCTTTGTGAAAGGGGTTTAACTCATTTTGGCCATGTAAAATGGCAAAAGGCTTGGAGATGGTATAGCGGGGCTTCAAGGTAGATAGCGTTGGTTGTATATGGTGGGTTGATTTGCTTGAGAGTAGTTTTTCTTGGAACTTGGACATATGGGGAAATGTCGATCCATTGATTTTAACGCTGACGAAATTGTTTCAATAAAAGTTCACAAGGGTCCTTGGCGATTCCCCCTCCCAATCCAAACCAAAAAAATAATGTTGTTGTTATAATTATAATTATAATTATTATTATTATTATTATATCGTTAGCAGATATCTTAACCAACACATAAATCAAGAAATAGCTCCTGGGAAAGAATAAATACAACAAATAATAAATAACAATAAAAATGCAGCAGAATCACATCAAAGTGAATGACAAATACATTATTGACTACAAAATCCAGTATATTTCTTCACATGTTTATGGCTAACATTATGCACGCACAACTATTTGACTCCAAAGAAAGAAAAATGGAAAAACATGTATAGATGAAACGTACCCCAAATTCTGCACTGACTAGAGACTGAATGAAATCCATTAGTTGAAGTTTAGCCCACTGTAAACACAGGTTAGGGTCGTCTGTACGTGGAGGATGCCTCCAAGGGGCACCAAAACGTAATTTATCTTTTGAAATTTTTCCCCTTTGTGCATCAATGGCAAACTTTTGCAAGATTGATGACGCTTTATCAATGGCGGGATTTACCACAGTTACCTATAATAAAATGATCAGAATAAAAAGTGAGCCCGTGCAAGGCTCTGAAACAAAAGAATAATAAATCTTCTCTATAATAAGTACAGGATTATATATACTTTAATATATATATATACACGTGTGTGTATAATATAACGGAATATAAATGTTCACGACTTACACTAAATAATGAGCACAAAGGTCATAAAGAGAAATGGCAGTTCAGTTCTAGGTTAGGAAAAGAGGAGCTTGCCCGGGGTCAGTGAGTTTCTTCAGATACATTTCCTTTTCAAATTTAACATGAATTAACACTAAAAACATTCATCAGGAACAACAGGATCCACTTAAACTTCCCACATAAAGTGCAAAATGGGTTGGTGAAATTTATTAGACATAAAAAGTATCAGACCTTAAATGCTAATTCCCTGTGACAGATGACTTTTTCTTTCTTTCCTTTTTGAGAGGCGTGCAGTCCGGGATGCTTCGCCATGTCGCCCATGAGCGATGAAGCACCGACACTCTCCCGGAAGCCACGAGTCAGCTTTGACACGAGTCCGACACGCTCCGACATGTTTGGACACATGGCCGACACGCTGGGACTCGTTGCTGACACGCTGGGACACGTAAAAAGGACACTTTTTTAATTTTTATTTTTTAAATTTTTTTGCTCATGTGATTATGATTCTGCCTTATTTATGATTTTTAATGCTAAAGTGTGTTTGAATTTTGTTTTATATGGTCCATTTTCTTAAATTCATGTTCAGAATGCTCTAATAATGTATTTTATGGAAAAAAATCTGTTTTATTTCATTAATATATATATTTAAATATATATTATATATTTTAACATATATTATATATTATACGTATCCTAGCGTGTCGTATCCTAGTTTTTGTAAAAAATCACGTGTCGTGTCGAAACACGTATTACGTGTCGAGTCCGTGCTTCATTGTCCATGAGCAACTTTGACCAACTAACACAGGTATGTGGTAGTAATCTGATCCAACTATTCAAGTTGAAGGTTGCAAAAGGACGAGGAATAGAAAACCAAAAGGGGAAGGGGGAGGGGGGAGGGGGTATGTGATTTCCTTTTATTCAAAGAATAGGGATCCATTTAGCCGACCTTAATTAAATTCCAATTTAGACTGTAGTATATGGTATTTATCCCTGAAAAGTGGGACCTTTTAAGCTTAAATCGCTCACGGTGGCAGGCCATGTTTACCAAACAGATTGTTTTTCCACTCAGATAACAAGACCTTCCTTGGGGGCAGTAAACCTAAATAGAACAATGGCTCAGCACCTCTCTTTGGGGTGCAGCTCACTGAAATATTAGTGTCCCAGTCTTACCACCAAGGTTGTAACCATCAGGGGTCACATTCAACACAGATAACTTAGCTTACAACGAATACTGAAGATTGGGACCTTTAGAAGGTATTTTTCTTGAAAGATAGAATGCAGAGTCCATTGGATCACACAATGGTCTGACCATCTTAGGAATGAGGGAGAGACACCACAGTCCTGACAGATGTCAGACTCCATTATTGTAGATAAAAATTTAAATAGATCAATGTGTGCACTCTACCTTGGTCATCATTGTTCCATTACCTGATGTAATACAATTGTACAAGAGTACTACGCTAGTAGGATGTGGGGTTTACCCACTAACCGTTACAAAGTCTGTTTGCCACTATCAGAAGGTGGCTCCTTGCACTACTCCGGCAATTATGCATGAGTGCTAGTGTACTATAGTATGTTATGACATGTCATTTTGTGTTTGTGTTACTCGCCTCATGTTGTATCCAAATGGGACGTGAAAATTTTACTAATCGGTTAGTCTCGTCATATTGTGTCCCGATGGATCGTGTTTATTTTAAAAAAATAATAATGTGCCCGCGTTGCATTCATCTTGTAATGTTTCTTCTCATGTCATGCCGTGCCAGGCAAGAATTGCCACCCCTAGAAGTCCGCCTAAGATGGAGAGGCTCTTCGCATCAGGATTTATCAAATTCATCAACATCCAATCTGGCTCTCGAGCAACATTCATTAAAGAAGACCAGGCAAATTAAAAAATTTGTAGATTTAAGGTATTCAGAGAAGAATATCCTTGCCGAGTATTGAGTATTCATCGATGCAATTGTGGGGCCAGACATACAGCTTTATGTATGGATATGTTGTCGATAACCAAATCAAGATCCAACAGATGGAGAAAAGACGGCGTTTAGAATGCCACTAGGAAATTTTCACTACATTATCAAACGATGCAGTTCGAAAATGCATAGGCGGCTATTTGAGAATGATGGTGGCAATATTCAACCACTTGTTTTATAAAGGCTTCAAAATTTTGCATAGATGATCTGGTAATCAAATCAAATCAAAAAGCAATCCCCTCTGGAGGATTTCAGAGCATTTGTCGCGAGACAAAAGTCATTAGGGAGTTTAGGTGGATGCAGACAACAGAAAGTCATCCTACAAATGCCCCTGCAAAGAAAAAAAAACTCAATAGCTTTCTGGAAAAGTCTCCTATACTTAGCACCTCATGCCAGCAATGGCCGAGGTCACAAACCCGTTGCTCCAGGTGCCAAAGCCATCAACACTGTTCACATGGAAAGAGGAACATCAGCAGCCATTTGGTCGCATAAAGTAGATATTGACCGCCAAGGCTCCAAGGATAAGACACAACCACTATTGCTCTACCTTACCTCTATGCTAAGGCCAAGATATATTGATGTTCTTCCCACTGAGGAAACAGATAAGTAAGAACACTCGATTTAGTACTTTGGTATAGTTCATCGTTGTAGTTGAGAGACATTGCCTGGATTGGTTTTCACCATGCGGAAGCTCAGAAGGTACTCTCGCTTTTACTATTCACTTCGTCGCACAGTATGACTTCATCAAGTATCCTCTAGCGCACAGCATATTGTTGGGAACAACGTTGAGAATTAAATACATAGTGCACAAAGCTATCTAGACGAGCTAAGCCTCTCAGACATATTAGCCACCGAATGAACATGTCTTGGACATGAATTTCAGTAAACTATCTGTATCCCTGATATTGAAGAATGATCCTTAAAAGTTTGATGGGATCATTGCCTTGGGGAATGTCACAATGGAGTCAACATCTTCCGGAATGGAAAGGAAGCTACATATTCCTTCAAGTTAAATTTCCAATGATCAAATAACTAAGCAAAATATGAGGTTGTACGCCTGGGTTGCTCAAAGAGTTAAGACAGGGGATATAGGTCGTTTACATCAAGAGATTTTCTACTATGGTGGTTAAGCAAACCAATGGAGAGTTCACGCTGAAACACTAACCTTGCACCTTACAGAAATATTATATGGAACTTGTCCGTTCAGTTCACTTCAGTACAAATTGAGAAGCATGGGTGAATATCAAACTGCCTTTGAACAGAATTTCTTATACAGTACATAGTTATTTAAAATGCAAAGCACAGCAAAGAGCCAAGGTCTTCCGGACCCTAGGCACAAGGTGAAAGGTGAGGTACATATTTGATCTAAGGTGTGCATCGTACAAAACATGGGAGAGTAAATAAATTTTATTGCATATATCTGATAGTAAAGTGATGTTATGATCTAAATTCAAAATATATTGTCACATTTATAGACTGTTAGACAATTGAGAAGATATATTATATATAAATCACACAAAAAAATTTAAATCAATATAAGTAACAATTTGTTCAATGTTCCTACTAAATATATTGTAAAAATCGCATTTATATACTTAAGACATTTAAGAAGATATATTTTATAAACCACAAGCAAAAATTTAGATCAATAAAAGTAACACAATTCATTCAATGTTCCTACAACCAGATAATAAATATCTATCCATCCATCTATCTATCCATCTATATATATATATATATATATAGTTAGGCTCTCCAACATACCTCATTAAACATACTTATTTTTTTAATATAGTAAAAAAAATATTTTGAGTTGATATTTTTTATATGGGTTCATGATATTTCAGTGTGCCCCTGTAAAAATATTCAGCTCAAAATAATGTGTTTTGTTATTTTTAAAAAATAGGTAAAAATACTGACAGTTTTAAGGGGTAAAGACTGTCAGTTTTTTTTACCTATTTTTTAAAAATAACAAAAATCATTACTTTTAGTTGATTTTTTTATAGGGGCACACTGAAATATCATGAACCCATATAAAAAGTATCATCTCAAAATTATTTTTTTTACTATTTTAAAAAAAGGGTATGTTCATAGGTATGTTGCTAGGTGGTATGTTGGAGAGCCCAATTGTGTGTGTATATATATATATATCAAAACATTTCAACCGAGCATAGTCATACAAGTGTTAAAATAAAGATCTTGTAAAGGTTGGGGGGGGGGGGGGGGGGGGGGGGGGGGGTATTTGTGGAATATCAAAACATTTCACGGGACATGAAGGTTCTACTTGTGGAATACTCCGGCAACCCCGTTAGATGTCGGCGAAGTTCACCTGACTCCGGTGAAGGTAGGGTGGGCCAGGTCTGGGGTTTTGCAAATAGTCAAGGGTTTTTAAGGGGTTTGTGGTGGACAAGGCAGACAGATTCAAAACAGCGCTAAGACCTCACCGACTGGCTATGAAGCACGGATGCTCTCCCGAAGCCACGAGTCAACTTTAACTCGAGTCGGACACACGACACGCTCCGACACGTGAATGCTTTTTGTTAGGTTGGACACGCTGGGACACGTAAAAGGACACGTGAAATTAATTTCTATAATTTTTTTTAATAAAAATTTATTATTTTTTCTTTTTTTTTTTTTTTTCTTCTAATGTGATGGTGATTCTGCTTTATTTATGATTTTTAATGTTAAAGTGGGTTGAATTTTGTTTTGTATAGCCCATTTTCTTAATCTCATGTTAAGAATGATCTAATAATGTATTTTATGGAAAAATCTGTTTTATTTCATTAATATATTTAGATATATATTATACGTATCCTAGCGTGTCGTATTCTAGTTTTTGAAAAAATCATGTGTCGCGTGACATGTCGAAACACGTATTACATGTCAAGCTTGTGCTTCATAGCCGACAAGTAACGAAGGGTCAACGAGGGTTTCCAAGATGAGTGGAAACTGGAAAGGTTTCCAACAAGGGGTGACAGCTAGTGGATGGGGTGTTTCGCATACAACAGTTCTGATGGTGGTTTGTTGATAACCACTTTACCAGTTGCGATGGGGGCAATTAACAACATCAGGAGAGCTTGGCTCCCATGCCGCTCCGATATAAACAAGGGAAGACTCGATACGAACACACATAAAAGTAATAGGATCACTGTTCTCAATGGTGTCATATCATTTATAAAATAATAAGTCTAATGACAAGGAGAAGCAAAAGCCTCTACATATAGGCTCTACATAGCTTCGGTGGCAAATAAAAGCATATTTCTAAAATATTCCCAAGGAGAATATCATTAAAGATCCTCGCTAATCAAAGCTAAAAATAGCACTACTACTATATCCTAAATAATACTCTTTATTATTGTAGGTCCTCACATCATTCTGACATAACACCCATCACCGAAACCATTCTGATGACAACCCACCCCCCAAATCATTTTCCAACGTCCCCCTCATATGTCATTCTTTTCTGGAGAGCCACCACATTTTATACAGAAATCGCACCAACCATCAAACCCTCATTCAAACCATCTGCAATCAAAATCAATTGGTCTTTCTGACAACTATGTAGATTTTAATGATAGTTTCAATCTGAAATTTCTATTACTATGATAGCAAGTTACAAATTCTGTCTCGGTAGGAAATGAATTTCTATTACTATGAAATTTCTGAAATTCATAAATAAAGTAGTTAATGGTGGGGTTACCATTATCCTTTTTATAGTGACGAATCTTGTATGTGTTCCTAAAAAAAAGGAATTTGTCCATTTTTCGGGGTCTCAAAGTGGCATGGAAATACATAAGAACTCTTGAATAGAAATAAATAGAAAAGAGATGGAACTCCAGTAAGGGTTAGAAGTAAGGGTTAGAATCAGAGGTTGAGGGTTGAGGATTTTTCGATGACCCACAACTAGGGTTCCGTTATCGATTCACAGTTTTGTTTTTGTTTTGATCATTGGTGTTAAAAATAGAAGTAGTGATTATGGTGGTGGGTGACCTGTGGCAGTCTTGTCGAGAAGATAGGATGCACTGACGAGTTTGGATGATAGATCTCTGAATATCTTCGTCAACCCTGTGAAGCTCTCCCTCAACATTATCAAGTTTTTTTTCGTCTTTTCCGAAAAATGCTATGCCCACCCACCTTGAAAAGCCCAGAACTCCAGTCAGTAGATGAACGGAGGGCTGAACTGTTCGGTGGTAAAGAGGGAGACACATATAAGGTAATGGAAAAGATTGTTCAGTGGCAGGAGGAGGTTATTTTCTGGGGTTTGGGAAAGATGTGGGAGTGAGTATGGGTTTGCATTTGATAATGGGTATAGGTTTGATATAATTTGGGTATGGGTTTGAGGATAGTTTAAACTAAACTTGTGTATGTGAAAAAAGACGAGTTTACAAGGGTAAGTAGTCATGTGCTAAAAATTTGATGGTGGGGCCACCGGTGTATACTTAGTGTACTTCAGGAGCTTAAGCGTTACCATTTAAAAAAAAAGGGAAGAATAGGTACAAAATTCAAGAGCTACTGAAGTAAATTACTCGATAAAAATTGAAGCAACATATTAACGTGTCCATGATGATCGCACCCTCGCAGATTTTTTGGTCTCTTTAGCCTCTTATGTTTTCTAAAGTGAGCAAGAGAAAGTCACTTCGATTTCTATAGTGAGCAAGAAAACAAATTCGCTAGCATATAAGGCCTTTTATGCTTTGCTTTAGTCATCTTTAGGGTGATAATGATCCAACGCAACACGCGTCATTGAAAATAATTACATTTGTTAAATCAATTGGTCCAAAATTGCTATTCAGACTTTCTTTTGAAAATAATTCAATTAGCTGCATCCAAGTCAAGCTTTAAGTGGGCGCACACCTTATTGTACGTGGCTCGTCGTGCCTTTGACAACAATGGCCCAATTAACTTTTTTCAAGGGCGCAAAGGCCTTTTTTGTAGAACAACTTGCGACAGCCATTCTTAACTTTCTTTGCCATAGTCTTGTTCCAGCAAAGCTCATGAAAGCTATGAAATTAGAAAAGATCTCTTCAAGTATAACCAATCTATCGTCAAGTCTATCACAATCAGTCTTTTCAATGCATCTGCCGGACCTGAAGTCGGGAAGTCATGCAGAAAGCCACTGCTCGTGGTCACATTGCTGAGACAAGGTTATATGATCATCTTAAGAAAATGCGCGGCTGTTGGCCAACCATTCAGCTAGTAGTTTGTTAAGTGTTGTAAAGCATGCCAGCATAATGGAAACCAATTTCATGCCCCTCCTATTGAACGGCATTCATTTTCAATGCCTTGTATGTTCCACACTTGGGCTTTCCATTTATTTAGGAAAATCATGCCACCAACTATTACATACCAAGTCGCAAGTTGGCAGACGAAGTGCCTTTGAAAAAGGCAACAAGACCAGTTGTGGCATACTTCAGCAAGGAGCACATCCTTGTTATTTCGGTAATGCAAAGGTTATACTCTCACATAATGGTAACCCCTTTGTCAAAAGAGATATCACTCTGCTCAAAGCAAGTATAACATCGTGCACCATACTTCGACGGGTGCTTCTTCTAGAGGCATTGACCAAACCAAAACCACAAACGAATAAACAATGCGACTTTCAAGAATAAGTATTTCCCACTGCATGGTAGAGGCCATGGTCTTCTTCTGAGAGGTCCAGTATACCCAATGGTTAGAGAGATCATTTGAAGAGGAGGAAATTCTCTTGGCTTTTAAGGATTGTGAGAGAGATAATGCACCAGGCCTGGACAATTTTACTATGGTGGCCTTGAGAAGTTGTAGGGATATTATAAGATATTTTAAAAGTTTATAAGGAATATTATGAAAAATGGTGTGGTTATTGCTAAAACTAATGCTACTTACATTTGCCTCATTCCAAAAATTTGTCCTACTTGAAGGTTAAGGAATTTCGGCCAATTAGCCTTGTCATTAACAAATTTGTTCAAGCTTTTAGCTCAAGTTCTTTGCTTGAGATTGAGAGAAGTTTTGAGACTCTCTATTAATTGTACACAAGGGGCATTTGCGAAAAGGTAGGCAAATCTTAAACCTTGTGGTGATAGCTAATGAAGTGAAGGAGTAAAGGTGCTTGAAAAAAGAGTGGTTTTAAAAATTGATTTTTGAAAAAGCATATGATCATGTAAGTTGGGATTTCCTAGAACACGTTTTGGAAAGCAACGGATTTGAGGATTATGGAGGGATTGGAATAATGGGTGCTTGTCGTCGGCCAACTTTTCAGTGATGGTTATCGGGAAACCTAAAGGAAACATTAGCTCTTCGAGGGGCATTAAACAAGGAGATCTTTCTCTCCTTTCCTTTTTTTTTTTTTGGATGTGTGGATGTTTTATCACGATTAATGGGGAGGACTTGTGATAGGGATTTAATAGAAGGCTTTGAGGTAGGAAAAGATAAAGTGAGGGTGAATGATACAATTTTTTTGTATGTGCTAATGAACACAAATTTCAGAAGTTAAAAGGGGAAATTGAGTTTTTTTTTAGGAGTTCAGGGCTCAAAATCAACATGACTAAGAGCATGCTAGTGGGAATTCATACGAAGGAGGATAAGGTTAGTAGATTAGCAATTGAGAGGGGTTAACAAAATTTCAAATTTTGAAGGGAGTAATTTATTTATTTTTTTGTAGACTTTCAGTGCTCAAAATCAACATCACTAGGATCATGTTAGTGAGTATTCATATGGAGAAGGATAACGTTAGTAGATTGGCAATCTATAGGGGGTAGACGATAGTCCAAACATTCTTAGTAGCATCCCCACCTATTGTTTATTTATTTTTAAAATTCATTTTGGCATGGCTAACGAAATTGAGAAACTCATGAGGAAATTTCTTTGGGAAGGTAATGAGGGTAAAAAGGAATATTTGGTCAAATGGAAATTTGTATGTAGAAATCAGAAATAAGGAGGGTTAGGATTGGGTAACTTAATTAAATGAACTTTCGCTATATTGGGTAAGTGGCTATGGAGGTTTCCATTAAAAAAGGGCTATCTGCAAGTGAGGTATTCATGATAACGGTTGATATTCTAAAATGGTAGTGAGAGAATCCTATTGCAATCCTTGGAAATTCAATCCTCAAGGTTTGGATACCTTTTTAAAGCATACTCGTGTTGTTGGTGGTGGGGGTAACAACAATCGATCTAAGGAAAGACACTTGTTCATGTTTTTCTCGCCTTTTCAAGTTTCTCTCAACTCTCAAAGCCCAATTTCAAATGTAGTTACTTTGGATGCCAGCATTTATTATATTTAAGATCAATCCTTGAGGATATGGATTTGGGGGAATTTGTCGCTTCGCTTCTTTGATTGAGGGAGCTCATATTTCGCAATATAAGGGTTTGGGATAAGGTGCTAAAAGAGTTTAGGATTATTGTTGTTTTTTATGTAAATCTTCAAATGCGGAAGCACTATTTACACAACAACAACAACTAAAGAAATGAAATGGGTTTCTTTCTCTCTCTATTCTCAATTCTCAATATTAAAGGTTGATTACAAATGAGGGCCAAGGGGCCTATTTATAGGAGAGATTAGCTTGCTAATCAAGCTAATACCCAAAATAACTAAAAAAGGCAACTAATAACCAAAAATGGCATATTAGTCCCAAACATACTTGGAAACTAATTCGACACTAAAAATAATGGAAAATGACAATTAAACCCTAAACTAAAATGCAAAATAAAAGATAGCCTTCTCCCGTAGGCGCAACCACGCGCCACATGTCGCTAGAGATCCCATACACATCAGTTTTTCCTAAAATTTGAAGAAGTTCCTTTCCTATGAAATGGATTCTCAAGGAAGATAAGAAAAAGGTTTAGATTTTGTCGAGATGCTTTTTAATGGACTTAACGTAGAATGTTTGTCTAGAGAGAAATAGTTGTACTTTGCGTATAACGCGGTAGAAAGGAAGAGAATGAAGATAAGATTTATCGGATCCCTTTAGGCATCTTTGTTTAAGGCCTTCGACAAGGTTTATTATATTCTATTCAGGAGAATTTGGCTACAAAGTTGATATGAGCGGGAGCTTTATGTCGGATTAGTGGGCCTTTTATGTGTAGTTATTCATAGGGAATATTGTTATGTTAGAGGGGTTGCTTCTTTTTTATGTTTTTGTTTTAATTTTTCTTTAGCTAAAATCGTATGTTTCTATATTTTTGGAGGTGATCCTCCGGATCTCCTATCTTTCCTAGCTTGTATTGTTTGTTTTCATGATGTTGAGCATTAATAAGATCAATATTATTTCCCACAAAAAATATATAATGACACAAAACATGAAATAAAAGCTAACAATTTGCTTCTGCGTCATTCCCCCCTTGTATCTGATAAGAAGTTCCAAATTCATAGGAAGGAAGCCTAATCGGAATGAATCATATTTATCTCCCTTCTTGAGAGGAAGATATGTACGAAGAGAAACTGTCATATATGTCCAGGTAGACGTGATGCAAGGTGGTCTTAGTAATCCAGGAGTGCTCAAGAACTGGCCTCATTTGTAAAACCCAAACCCGTCCCCGAATGATATTTACGACACTCGAACCCTCCCTGGCCCAATCTGCTTATTAAACTTATGTAATTTAATGCACTCATACTTTTACATATTTAATAATGCACAAGTCCACCACCATAATTCTTAACTTATATGATTAGTACTAGATAATTATAATTTAAATATATTTATATAAAGGTATTTCTTGTTATATATATATATATATATGTATGTACCCGAACCTGAGGCGGTAATGGAGGGGTGAATATTGGGAGGTAAGGGTTCCAGCACTAGGTGGTGCATGAAAAGACGGGTTCAGTGGGAAAGGTGGCAGTCACACACTAGGTGGGATGGCCTCCGAAGGGAGACGATGAGGTCCGCCGGCAGGTTTAGGCGTCGTGGAACGTGGTAGAGAGATCGCCACTGGAAGTCGGTTGGGTGTAGTCGCTCGGTGACTAACACAGTATAGCCGCCCTAGGTTAGCTGGGGAAGCAACTTACAACTGAGGTTGGCTCGTTAGGTGTAGTCAAGACCACCAATGAGTTCGACTACGTCTTGACGTCGTCTATAGTGGCAGAGCCTCCTCCGGGAATCGATCTTGCTGCTTAGTGGAGATAATGCGATAATTTGATAGGTAGGGGAAGAGTCTAGAGATATTTGAACGGAGAAAAGAAGAGTAGTACAGAAGACTTTCTCTTAGCATACAAGACAATGTTCCCTTAGTCGTGCAGTAAGTGGTACGATGTCAACAGAGTCAACATAGCAATCATAGGTAACAAGGGGTTGGATCTCTAGGGTTGATTCAACCCTCCTCCCAATCACTCCAAAACTCCTCTAGAACTGAAACCCTTGGGTAGGAGAGAGGAATCAAAAGCAAACCACGCACTAATACCAATGTTGATGTATATGGGCAGAAGCAGGTTAAAGAACAACCATAAAGAAATTAGGGCTACAGTGCTCTTAGATTTCATTGAAACTTTAAAATATAATAATTTTCAATACAAGGCTAACGACTTCCTTTATAGGGGTGAAGGTGAATAAAGACAATAATACCTTCAACTAATAAAGACACAACATAAGAAACAATAATCCAACAATTATGCTCCTGAAGCATACAGTCTCTTTAAAAAGGATTCCTTGCACAAACAACGTTTTTTCCAAAATCCACCATGTTGAGCTAGAGGCATTTGACGTATAAAGACAAGGTTAAGAATAAATATCAAGTATATAGTCGCCGGTTATCTTGCACTTATGACACCCTTGTCAAACTAAAGGAGTTCCATTAAAGGGGGCTTAGTGCTCAAGACTACAACTCACATCATTGGAGCAATGTCTACACCTAACTCGGAAGGCCCATTTATAGTTCGCAAGGTTAGTGACTCGGGGTATTTAAAGATATCAATATTTGGGATAAACACACTTTGCCCTATAAGCATGAATGGTTGAAGCTGTATTATACTTGAAAGCTGAATGCAAAAATATCAGATATTCTTTTAATTTTTAATTAGATTATGTACTTTTAGGACTTAAAATAATATTGATTATGGATAGAGGACAACAAACATTTCGTTTCCATTTTTAGTCCCTATTTTCAAATTAAAGGGACACGTGGCATGCTGTGATTGGTTGACGTTTTATGAATATGGGTCCGCGCCAGCGGCTTTATTCAAAAATAGGGACTAAAACTATAAATTAAATGTTTGTTGTCCTATTTCCAAAATACATATTATAATAGGTCCTAAATTTACAAAGCCCCATTTTTAATTTACATTCATGTATTATTTATAACATTGCACATAGTATTTTCTCTTGCTCCCGTGCTTGCTTACATTTGCAATATCAAGGAAAATTATACCAAGCAAGAGAGAGGGGGGGGAAGGAGGGGGGGAGGAGTATAATTTTCAAATGGTTGATACCGACATTGCTAATATAAAGTGTTCTAAAAAGCGCGCCTTGCATGAGGCCCCGCATAAGGCATATGCGTAGCAAAAAGGGGCGGTCAACATGCATGTAAGGTGCAGTCAACAGCCCACGCACGCCTAGGCGTAAAAAGGCGCTTTTTTATGTTGAAGTCCTTTTTTTTCTTATCAAAAGCCTTTAAACAAACAAAACAAAGCCCCACAACCAAAGTGGTATAGTATTGATTCTACTTCATGATGTTTCTGTTTATAAATTTTTCTTATTCTACTTCATGTTTCTGCTTATGTTTTTTTTTCTTATTCTGTTATAGTTTTTTTTGTTCTACTTATGTCTTTTTTCTTATTCTGTTAGAGAGGGATGACGTTTCTGCTTATTTTTTTGGCCCTGCTTATGTTTCTTTCTTCTTCTGTTATATTTGAAATATATTATATTTGAAAAATATTGTTTAATAACTTATATTATATTATATTATATTACATTACATTTACATTATATTTGAAATATATTGTTTACTAACTTATTTTGAATTTTGATTGCATGTATTAGGGTGACAGAGACTTATGGAGCATGCGAAAAAAGTTGCCAAATATACGGATATATTTTCAAATTTCAAGGTATGTATTATTTTATTGTTTTACTAGCCTTGGTATAATTAAAAAAGGGAAAACGCCTTTTTAGGCTTCTAAATTTAGGGAAAACGCCTAAATTTACTAGCCTTGACCTCCACGCCTCGCGCCTTTTGGAACCTTACTAATTTATAAAACCCATATTGCTCAATTCTCGTTCAGCAACACCTAGGGAAATTCTTGTTGTTGAGCACTTATGATGACTACTTTGTTTTGCACCACTGTTTTCTGTTCACAGAGTGTCTGGACCTAACGCTTCAAGATCTCGAATTTGGACTCCCAAGTCCTTAACTCTGGCCTATTTCTCTTCCTGAAGGCAACTATATACAGTCTCATGCCAGCACAGCTTTTGATTTTCAATGCACTGATTACACAATCATGAACGAGTCAAGGTTGAAACTGACCTCCTCTAGATCGGAATACACAGTAGAGCCAATTTCACTACAAAGCAGAAAAGGGAGAGTGGCCTGCACAAAGCGTCCCTCAAAGCAAGTTTATTTAAGGATTTTATAGTGTTACTCTCAGGGTGGAAACATTCAAAGGATTTCAGTAATGAGCCAACACTTGCCAAAAATTCCAGAACAAACTCCCTAACTTTGGCACTAGGAAGTGAAGCATATGTTTTATTTTTCAACAAATACATGTCTGTAATTTTAAATGTCTTTGCTGTACAGACTAATTTAACTCGATAATATTAGCATTAATAAATATAAATATTTAAAGGCACTAGCGTCTTCCATCCAAAACAAGTAGTCCAACCACTAGGTTGATTCATTACTAGTCCAATAGAGCATCTGGACAAAAATTAACAGATACTTGAGGCATATAAACCACTTCAATTTTCATTGTTATATTTTCTTACGGATCTCTTTTCTTTTGTTGTTACAAATGATAACCTTTACAAACCACACAATAAAAAGAACTACGACAGGAGTAATCATGAGCCAATCCAGTTTAATTCACATAGCGCATTCCATTATCCATTTATATGCACCTTATAAGATAAGAAACTCTTATGGCGAACACAAAGTGCTAAGAAAACAAAAGCAAGTGCTAATGAACCTATGAACCTTGCACAATATCTAGGCACCAGATTGTTATCAGAACTTTTTATCTCTTCTATGATATTAAAAAGACATAAAAGTAAACTCCAAAATGGAATATAATGGAAACTTGCCGCATATTATAGAACTTACTTGCAAATATGCCAAATATGCATCTACAATGTCCTCAAATGTACTACCCCTGTCGTCCATGACCCTATGTCACAAACGAGAAAGAAGGCAATTGAACATCAAAATACGTAGATGAAATATTTATACTGATATGTAATTATACTGCTAACTTAGGCACGAAAGTTCGTTTTTATTAATCACACATTATACTCTCGTGCTACAATAAGGATATATTCTGATCTGTTTTCACATATATAGCACTATCTAAATATATAGATAATTCTATATACCCACGAAAACCGTACACCATGTCATTAGGCACTTAAAGAATCACCTAGGAACTGTGGTATACAAGCGCATATATAAAACTTGATTGGTTCTCTTAAAAGTGAATACCTGAAACTACATAAAAATGAACAAAAAAAGTATTACATAAAGGTTCATACATGCATTAATTATGAAAGTTCTAGATCTCTGCCATAAGGTAGCGAGTGGTTGAAGGAGGAGGAATTAGCAAGGAGTTAGATCTTGGTCATGGGAGGTGTTTAGGTCCTCTAATAGATGTGCTATTGCCAGCTTTTTCAGGAATTTGTAAGAGGAAATGAAATTCCGACCTATGAGAAACTGAATTGGATCCCGATGTATCTGAAGAACTTTTTTTTGCTAGAGAACAATTTGAGGATGAAGAAAAAAACGTGTATCGAATATGGAAGGCATGCTTGGCAGTTTACCCAGGCTAGTTAGAATATTCTAAAACATGATTTTGCACGAGTCTTCTCAAAATTCTATGCTAATTGGGTAGTGTCAAATCGTGATAATTCAACCTTTACTACTTTTGTTCCTAAGAAGGATTGCCTGATCAATGCTAGGAAATTTAGCCCCATCAGTTTGATGACCAATATGTACAAGATCCACTGTTTTTCCTTTCTATGTCTTTTTCATCGGAAAGTGACTATTTGTCCTTAGCAAATTGCTTTTGTTTGTGGGAGACAGATTATGCATGCAGCCTTGCGGCCTCTTGAAGTTGAATTTTTTAAAAGGCCTATGATCGAGTAAGGCCGCAAATTGAATTTTTCATCCGAAAGTGACTATTTGTCCTTATCAAATTGCTTTTGTTTGTGGGAGACAGATTATGGATGCAGCCTTGCGACCTTAGGTGGAGGAGATGGATTTTGGAATGTTTTCAGTCTTATTTTAAACCAGTGCTTGTGAGAGGACTAGGAGACAACTGAATTCTTTCATCACTTATTTTTATTCACCATGGGTGGTTGATGCTTTGGTTTAAAGGATTAGTAAGGTAAGGAGATGGTGTTCTTTGAGGGAAATTCAATCAGGAGGGAGGATATTTGGATATCCCACTTGCAGCTTGTTGATGATACAATCTTTGTCTTTTCGGTCAGCAGGTAAACATTTATGAATAATCTGGTTTTATATCATATTTTTTAGTTAATTCGAGCATAAAGATTACCGAGTAAAAAATGAAAAATTAGCAATCATAAGTGTAGAGTCTGCTTTGCAAGCCATAAATACTTGGATGATGTTAAAGGCACCCACCAAATATCTCCCCATCACCACTAATTCCTAACACTACATATATACCCTCTATCTTATTCCTCCCACCAACTAAAAAAGGAAACCCACAAGTCAAAGGTATTTAAACTACTTTTTATCAATTTAACTCATTTTTCTTGTCTCTCTACACTTCTCCATATTTCAACTTCTCCCTCTGAATTAAAAACTCTTACTGCTGCTGGCACCCCCCACCCCACCCCCCGCGCCATCGCTGCAGCCTGGTAATCAATCTCTTTCTCTGTTGCGTATGTCTCTCTCTTCTCTCGCTGTTGTTCTCTCTCTTTTCTGCTCCAATCTGTATATTTTACATATACATTCACATGCAGATTCATACATATATGTGTTCATATATACACAGATCTGTATAAATATGAATATACTAATTTGGTATATATATGCTTGTAAATACACATATGATGTATATGCGAGGCCGGGGGGATATGAATTGTACTTTTTACTTTCATTTTAGTGCTTTATTGTTAGAATAAATGAGTATTCCTTTGGGAATATTCTAGAATTTGTCACTGATTAGTTTTAGTGATGTCGTGTGGGCATCATATGACATCATTATGTTCTACAAGCTTCTCCATTATTCTCTTGTACCCTATAAATAGAGTGCTCCGACACTTCTACACTTCTACATTTTGAGAGAGATGAAAATTAGAAGTTGAGAGTTATCTTTTACTATTTCTAAATCTGTGTCTAAATTCTGTTGTGTATGCATCAAATTGGTACTGGAGTGAATGTTTCTGAAATTCTGAGCGAATGTCACTCTAATGTGGTCGACACACGCGTTGTATAGCCATGGCTAAGGTTCGGAAGAAGCACCGTCGGACCATGCCTCCAAAAGACACCCCTGTTGCATGGGGTCATGCAGCACCACCATTTCGGTCGCCTCTTGCTTTGCGGCACCATTCACAGAACCCTAAATCCCAAACAGAACCCTAGCCCTAAAACAACCCCTAAAGCCATCTCAAAATTCCAGGCCTGATGACCCCTCTCCGACCTCTCTGCAGCATCGCCGATGTCTGCCAAACATCGACGGCATTGGAGGAAAGCCAACGCAACCCTCCGATCATCAACTGTACTTTAAATACACCCCACCCACATCACAAGGCCCAACAATCTTAAAACCCTAAATTTGACCCCTCATCGCTCGGATCTATTGAAACCGACACGACGGCACCTTACAGCCTTTGCAACAGCCAGAGAGCTTTGTTGACGTCGGTCGAAGGTCCACAACCCTCTGCAACTTCTGATTTAGATTCTCCATGCTCAAATACACTCAAACCCCTCTTCCACCCACGAAACCCCTTTAATAACCCATCTCCGACCCACGCCCAGCCATCCCGGCGTCGGTCTTCCAGTCAACCACACTCTCATTCAACCATGTTCTGTTCTGGAAATGGAAGCTATGGCAAGTTTGGAGAGCATGGTAAAGGAGACGGGCTTAGGGTATTTTTTGACTTTTGGGCCTATCTCGGAGCCAATCAGAATGTTCTGTCAACTAGGATTACCCGAAGTTTCAGCCGAACCCATAATACATAACACCCCAACCCTATTTGTTGGAAATGTCCACTTCTCACTAAAAAGAAAGGTCCACCCCACTTCTGAAGTTTATATTTCATCCGTTGAATTTTACTCACCCAGAATCCCAACACAACCCCGAAATTTCTAGCCCTCCCATTTCACACGTGGGACAGTGGGAGATGTTGACCAAGAGATTGATGCTCTTAATCACTTCTACACGGATCCCATGGAAGAAGATTTTCTTGGTTTATCCAACATTGATCTCTATGACCCCATCGATAGAGACAGTAGTGAAGAAATCACAAGCCTTCAGAATGAAATCGACGTTTGGAAACACGATTGTTCGTATTGGCACCATGACTCTCAGGGTTTCAATTCAAGGCTGATTTGTGTCGCATTTAGTTAGTTGTGTGTGCTCGGATAATTATTGTATTGGAGTCCAAGCAGAATACTTCAGTTTAGGAGTGCGAGAAGACCCTCGCACGATTTCGTGGTCATTTGTCATGGCAAGTAGTTAGCCATTCCCTGTGGTCTCCGTTATGTTGCTTCTGACAACCGCCTCCCCACCACTCTTGCAACCCTGACCGCCCTTCCCTACAGATTCTACCGGAGATTTCTTTGACATCTTAGACCAAGAACGTTGGACTACCCGCACTTTGTTAAGGAACGTTGAGATGTTTGATATCGAAGAATTCTATCCGAACTTCAGCGAGGGAGACCTGGTTTTATGTCGATATTTTTGTGCATATTTGTTGGGTGACTTGCACTCATTATCGCGACGTAGAGTCCTTTAGTGTTGGTGACATCTTCCTACTCTTGGGATAGATGATGATGTTGATAAGATCGATTCTTCTGAGAGAACAGAAAAACCAACAGAACAATGATCCAAGAGAGTGGACTATCTCCCATTACTTAATCTCTTCTAGAATGGAGGGACATGCAAGCTTTTTTCAAGAGAGGCAGACTTGGACTTGAGTAACAAAGGTTTCCAAATTCTAATTAGTAATGCCATAGCACCACATTGGTTTTCTTTCAACAACGGTTGCGCTTTAATGATAGGGATATAAGTAGTTGCTTGTTTTGTATCCCCCTTCTTTCGTTGCTTATAACAAATATGATTTACAAAATGAGATATTGAATGTGTAACTAGCATGAATGAAGTCAACAACGAGAGAGAGGGGTTTGAACCTTCCTTTGTCACGGGCATTGACAGTTGTAACGTGCCTTGGCCATTGAGCAACTCAAGTTAAAACTTCCAAAAATAGAATAAACAAGTGTTCAATAGCATTGTGGCCATCGTTGTCATTGGATTGTTTGTTTGAGTGGATTTGTTAGTGCATGGGTATGTCAACCCGATTTAGGACACATTTGCGTCTCTTACTCCATTCATTATGTGGTGACAATTATATTCAACACAAATAAATGAGAAAAGCGCAATCACCAAGGAAAATAAAGAACTTAAAATGCCAATCACTCAACACAGTATGCACGTGGTTCAGCAAGAATGCATACGTCCACGGTGGTGCAGTCAGTATTATTTCTATATACTCCGGGGAGCGTTTATAGAGAATACAATGCGTGCCTCTTGCCCCAGGCTTAGGGTTTATTTTATACATGTTTATCTTCAGGGAGTGGGGGTGTTGGACTCCCCCACGTCCATCTTTCTCTCCTGAAATATCTCTATACGAGATTCTAGGAGAAGACTAACTCATAACTGAATTTAGTTAAGGTGAGGGGTCCGGATTTTGGGCCGTTTTTATTAGGCTACTCGTCCGGGCCCATGATGGCAAATCCGGGTACCCACAATTGCCCCTAAAGTTGTTGGGCCACAATTTGGGCTCAACAAATTTAAATGATTTGTCATAATGGCTCTTTTGTAAATCGTGTAACTCTTCCTAAAGTTGAGAACTGATTTAGGCGGCAGTTGCTTCGTGTCCTGTGCGCGATGATTGGGATCATTTAAAAGTTATTTGGAGCAGCGTTCCATAGTTGTCGTTTCAAACTTCTTAGTGTTCCCTCATCTTCTGCGAGTTTTAGCTGCTGTGCCCTCTTCTTCAGGCCTTCATTTTCTTCACTTTCAATCTCCCTCGTCATCTGGGCTTGTGATCTTGCATCGTCCAAGTCAAACTTTCATCTCGTAAAGTCCTCTTTGCTCTCTCTTTGTACTTTCCCTATTGAGTTTTCTTTTAATTTGCAATTTGGGGTTTACAAATGACAAAGATGGGTAATAGATCAGTGTCTGAGTTCAGGAAGTTTTATAATATCCCGGAGTGGGTAGAGATTGAGTGCGCCTCTCTCCCTAAGAATGTTAGAGAGATAGAGGGCGCTCATTGGATTCATGTCCTGTTGCTTTCCTAAGGGGGGCTTACTTTTCCTCCAAACAATTTATTCCTGCATTTCTTTGGTTATTTCAACATTGTCCCTGCACAGTGTTCGTCCAACGTCTGGAAGATAATCAATGGTGTCCATAGAATAAATCAACTTTATGGCACTAAATTAGGGCTCGCTAAAGTTTGTTTTCGTTATTCCTTCTCTCGAACGAGCTTTGGTCTTCTTTACCTTAAGGCCAGGAGTCCTGACAGGGTATTGGTAGTAAATTTACCTAATTCCCACAAGGACTACTGGCAAGATGGCTTTCTTGCTAGGAATTGGCAGTTCCCCCCCAGACCGAGGGGGCGAGGTCTGATAGATCCACTGTTCCCTTTTATGGAGAAGGGTACATAGGTAGCCTTCGCTCTTTGCTCTTTCGATCTCCTTGTTAATGTGTGATTTCTCTTACATTTTCCTGTTTTCTTTTCAGTGAGGACAAAGAACTTGGAACCTGCCCTTATCGAGGTTCGAGCTGCCGAGCTGATTAAAGCTTGGAATATCAGGGAATCTTTGGCTGACGGTGATCATCCCCGGTCCGCTGCTTTCCTGCTCGAGTACAAGAACATCGGGTCCAGTTTCATTGCGAGGCCTGTGGACAGCATTTCTGACTTAGACATTTCTGAAGAAGCTGCTGCCGATTCCATTCATTTGGACGAGGAAGAGAGCAGTTCTGAGAGTGATATCAGAGGAGGTGTTGAAGGTGGTTCTTGTGAGGCGAGCTCCAGTAGTGACAGTTCCTCAAGCTCATAAGAGGTTTCTGAGGCTCAAGAGTCTTCAAGTACACCCAACAGTTCTAGCGAGGAAATGGTTCCCCCTAGGAGAAACTTGATCCGTGATGATGATGATGAGGATGATGTGCTTCTCGCTCAGATGTCGAAGAAGCAGAAATCCAGCAGTGGGGCTGTTGCCACTGTTTCTCAGTCTGCAGCTCAGGAGCAGGAGAAGAAGAGAAAAGAAGAAGAGCAGTTGAGAGAGAGAGAGAGAGAGAGAGAGAGAGAGAGAGAGAGAGAGAGAGAGAGAGGGAAGAGGAGAGGAAGAAGACTGAGGAGAAAAAGAAAGTTGAGGAGAGGAAGAGGAAGAGGGTAGAGAAGGAGAAGGAGAGAGAGGAGGAGAATGGAAGCGAGGACGAAGGCTGGGCAGGCCTTAATGCCCGTGTCTGCGTTGCCAGAGGGGGCCTCAGTTGCCATCTCTCCCCAACTGGCTCCTGCGCTGCTCGAAAGAGCAGTCCTGCCTGCTGATCGCCAAAGGGCAATGGGGACTGACCAGTTAGCCTTGCAAGCGAGTCAGAGGCTAGCCTTGGTAGGTCTATTCCTTCTCTTTAACACTTGCAAAATTTTGTTTGTTGCTTCCTTCTAATGCCTTCTTTTACTTGCAGTTCGTGACTGACTTTGTCGTGCTCTATCGCTCTCGCGACGAGCTGGTGAATAAGAATGGTGAGCTGGAGAAGCAGAACGCTGCCATGAAAGTGAAGAGTATCGAACTCGAAGCCAGCTTAAAGGCTGCTGATGCTGCTCGGATGTCTTCTGATCTTTCCCTTGTTGAAGTTAATCGAGCGAGGGAGGCAGCGGTCAAAGAACTGAACGAACTGCGGCAGGCCTATGATTTAGTCTGCTCGAGCAAGCTAGCGATGGTGGAGGAAAAAAAGTGTTGGTGGAGAAGCTGAAGGAGAAGGAGTCTGAGGCAGCCACCAATAAGGAAGATTCATATAATTCCGGGTGGGCTGCCGCATATGAAGATGCTGAGGTTCAGATAGGCTACATCAGCCGTTTGAATTTCAAGAAGGGCTGGAACAAGGCCCTCTTGGCTGCCGGGGTGGATGTTAATTCTCCCTTGTTCGATGAGCATGATCCAGGCCCAAAGCCTGTCGTAGATGAAGCTCCTGCCCCAGCCGTCGAAGGTATTGACCCCGCCTCTCAGTCAGTTCCTGTGGATGCCGTTCCTGCTCGGGGGACAGAAGTTGTCCCTCCTGGGGGATATGCTCCTACTGCTGCTGATAAGGGGAAGCAGCCAGCTTCTTCTGAACAAACCGAGGTCGCCAGCTAATCTACTCTTAGGATTGCTTTTGTATTTTTGACTTGTTTGTAATGTTCCTTTCTGATTCTCGATGTACTTTGATCTCTGTTCTAAAAGGCCCGCCTAGGCTTGAGGCTTGAGAAAAACGCATCGCCTACGCTTTATTCTTGGTAAAAGGCTTAAGGCACACTTTTTTTTAAAAAACAAAGGATTAGTTGACAAATATTGGTTATGGAGCATGAATATGAGAAAGATGGCTACCAAACATATGGATATATTTTCAAAATTCAAGGTATGTACTATTTTATTATATTACAAGCCTTGGAATAATTAAAATAATAAAAAAAGGAAAAACGCATTTTTACGCCTAGGCTTCGCCTAGGCGCGCCTACGCTCCTAAAGCTTGAGGCTTGACCTCTACGCCTCGACCACGCCTCGCGCCTTTTAGAACCTTGACTTTGATCCTTTATGAATGAAATGAAGAGACTTTTTCCCTCAGTGTACTGATTCATTTTATCCTTTACTGCTCCTTTATGGCCTGTAGTCGATTGATGTAGATGAATATATACCAGCCACTTCTCAACTGGGAAGAATGCTTGGTCCTGATATGAGTCCTCAAGTTCGTCATACCTTTGTAAGAATTTGCAAATCGCTGGGATCGAGGAATAAGCGTTTCATAGATCAGACGGAGCTCGTTGCTAAACTGAAAGACAGGCTTCAGGAAATGGAAGAAGTTGGAGCTTTTGTTCAAGAGGAAGTGAACACTCTGAGAGCAAGACTCCTCGATGCTACTGAGATTAACCAAGTCGGGGAAGTTCTGCAACAGAAAAATGAGTCCTTGAGGAGGGAAGTGTTGCGCCTCAGGGAGCATGCCCCGAGCACTGCGCCTCGCGTTTTAAGGGGTTCCTCCTCATCACGAGCTGGCACTGGACCAAGTGATGCTCCTCCGGTGCTGCGAGGTTCTACCCCATCGACTGTTCCGGGAGCTGGTACAAACGTAAGAAGCCCAGCTAGGGAAATGGATGAGCTCCGTGAAGATGTCCGTCGAGCATACGTGATTGCTGCTGGGCTTCAAAGGGATGTCACACGGCTGAGGCATCTGTTTAAGAGAGGACCTCGGCAAGTATGGGCTGATGGTTACGACCAAAGTTGGGTAGATGCTCCGACGAGGCTGACAGAGTTTGAAGAGCTCGCATTTATCAGGGGATGGTTGAGTGCCCTTAGAGAGCTGCAAGTTCCAAGGAACTCAGTGCTCTGGTACCGTCACGAGATCTCTCCTTCCACTTTAAGGCCTAACCCCTTCAGGAGGGATGATCGGTGGATCCCTATTGATGCCATCCCCCGGCAGTTGTTGGAGTCAGATACGAATGAGGTCGAGGAGGAATTTGCTCCTCATCCGGAGGACGGTCGAAGAGCACAAGTGGCTGATTATCTTGTTCAGAGGCCTCAGCCTCATTAGGATTTTACCAGTTGTAACTCTGTGTACATATGTAATGAAGTAACGTAATATTGATGTTTTGGGCGATTTCGCCGATTAAACACAGGTCGTACATTCTTGTTGTAAATGTGATGAAGTAATATAATATCTATGTTTTGGGCGAACTCGTCGACTAAACATGTGTTCTATATTTTTTACGTCATTTGTTCTTCGCTTAATAATCTTGGGCCTCTCGTGGCCGACTAGATTAGTAAGTTTGCATTGTCGAGTAAGTGTCCCTCCAGTCCAGTATGCTTATGAGATACCATTCTGCCTTACTTTACCTTTTAGGTCGTGTCGTCACACTCCCTTAGGCCTAAGTGTGGCAATTGGCGAGGACACACCTGGTGTTGGATGCTCTATCCGATCAGGGTTTTGTTAACCAAATATTGTTTGGCGACCAATTTGACTTGGCCGGATTGCCCAAGGATCTCCTGTAGGGCTTCATATATTGCCAGGGGCAATGATAAGAGGTTGTTCGTGCTTCATAACGAAAACCTGAGGAGGGTGCTTTCCTTGCTATCGTGTACTGAGTAGTGTACCTGTCACTTGGAAAGGGTGTGCAAGTTATAAAGTTCATATAATAGTTAACTGACACCTCACAGAATGCAACTGCCAAACAACTTTTATTAATCATAAGTAAATGAGCTGCCAGTTTCATAAATCTGGTAAAAGACGAAAGAAAAAACTAGAAATAGAATCTCTTAAGATTGGTTGTGCATTCCATGCTCGGGGTATCTCTCTGCCCTCCAGCGTTTCTAAGTGATAGGCTCCTTGCAGATCATCTATTGTTATCTTGAATGGTCCTTCCCAGTTTGGCCCCAACTTGCCGTCTGATGGTTTTACTGCGCTGCCAAGGACTTTCCTTAGGACATAGTCTCCAACTCGGAATGCCCTTGGATTGACCTTCTTGTTATAGTGTCTTGCAAGCTGTTGCTAATAGCTCGCTAGTTTTCACTAAGGCAAGTCTCTGCGTTCGTCGGCTAGGTCGAGTTCAGCGAGCAATGCTGCATCATTCTGGCCCTGGTCGATAAGGGTGGACCTCATAGTTGGTAGGCCTACTTCCAATGGGATGACCGCTTCCATTCCATACGTTAGTGAGAATGGGGTTTCCCCCGTTGCCCGACGTGGGGTAGTGCGGTAAGCCCACAGAATATGCGGTAGTTCATTCATCCATGCGCCTTTGGCTCGCTCTAATCGTTTCTTTAACCCATCGATCACCGTTTTGTTGGAAGCTTCAGCTTGACCGTTGCTCTGAGGATACGCCACCGAGCTAAAATAGTGCCTGATCCCGTGTTCATTGCAGAAGTTCTGGAAAGGGCCACTCTCAAACTGTGTTCCGTTGTCAATGATGATGGTTCTGGGGATTCCAAAACGAGTAATTATGTTTTTCCATATGAATCTCATCATATTTGCATCTCGGATGTTTACCAGTGGCTCTGCCTCGATCCATTTGGTGAAGTAATCCGTTGCGATCAACAGATACCTGCGGTTGCCGGCGGCGGTAGGAAGTGGTCCTACGATGTCCATTCCCCATTTGGTCTAAGGTAATGCTTAAGCTCGTTCAATGCTTGCGAGCAATCTTGATTCCATTCTACTGTCTTGTTTCCCTTCAAGAGATGGAAGAATGGTTTGCATTTCTCGGAGGACTTCGAGATGAAACGGTTCAAGGCAGCGAGCATGTCGGTGAGCTTCTGTACGTCCCGTATTGTGCGAGGGGGCTGTACCCTGTTGATTGCATCGATCTGGTCCGGATTAGCCTCGATGCCTCTCTTACTGACCAAGTACCCAAGAAATTTTACTGACTGGACACCGAAAGAACACTTGCTCGCGTTAAGCTTCATTCGGTATTTCCTGAGGATTTCGAAGGTTCTCGATAGGTCTGAGAGGTTGTCTTCTTTGTTCCTGCTCTTGACGAGCATATCGTCGATGTAGACTTCCATGGTGCCTCCCATTTGGTCTTTGAACATCTTGGTGACCAGCCGCTGGTAGGTTGCCCCTGCGTTTTTTAGCCCGAAGGGCATGACTTTGTAACAGTATAATATGACGGTGGTGATGAATGCTGTCTTGTCCTGGTCTGGTGCATACAGAGGGATTTGATGATACCCCGAATATGCATCCAGAAAACTCATTCTTTCGTGAGCTGCTGTGCCGTCCACCAATTGGTCAATTTTTGGGAGGGAAACTGTCCTTAGGGCAAGCCCTGTTAAGGTCAGTGAAGTCAATGCAAACTCTCCATTTCCCGTTATTCTTTGGAAGTACTACTGGGTTGGATAACCATTTAGGGAATTGCACCTCCCGTATGGATCCTGCATCCAGCAATTTTTCAACTTCTTTTTCTACGGCTTTTGCCTTCTCGGGCGCAGTTCGCCGTGCCTTCTGCGTGATAGGTTTGAAAGTGGGGTCGATGTGCAACCGATGACAAACCACACTGGAATCAATTCCAAGCAGCTCGTATGGTTCCCACGCGAAAACGTCTACGTTGCTTTTCAGCAGAATCGTCAATTCTTTCTTTTCTTGATCTGTGAGGGAAGCTCCAATCAAGAATATCCTGTCCTTCTCACTACCACCAGCTGTAACTTCCCCCAGGTTTTCGACGACCCGCTCAGAGGGGAGGAGCTTGGTCTCTTCCACTCCGGGTCTTCCGTACCTTAACTGCTATTTTGAAGGTATTAGACCTTCTTGTTCCTCGACCTTCTCATTGGGCTTTTCGGCCTTCTTCTCTGGTTTTGGGCGGATGACCGATATGAAGCACCTTCTTGCCATCGCTTGATCGACATGGATCTCCATTACTCCTCGCCCGATCACATATTTGAGTTTCTGATGGTAGGTCGAGGGGACTGCCTTCATCGCATGTAGCCATCCTCTGCCGAGGACAGCTTGGTATGGCGAGTCAATGTCGACTACCAGAAACTCAATCATTTTGGAGATACTTCCTGCCCTTACTGGTAGCACAATCTTTCCCACTGGAATAGTTACTTTTCCAGCGAAGCCAACTAGAGGGACAGTGGCTTCCTTCAGGTTGGCGACGCTCAACTTCAATTTTCTGAACAGGTCGAGATACATTACCTCGGATGAGCTTCCTTGGTCGACGAGCAACTTGTCGACGTCATAGTTGGCTATCCTGAGCGTAATAATCAAGGCGTCATGATGTGGGGTTCTCACTCCCACCAGATCTTCATCTGTGAAAACGATATGTTTGCTATAGTCGGCGTCATCTGCTCGCCGACACTTTCCTGATTGTGTCTTTGCTGGATTGATCTGAAAAGCTTGCATTACTGCCGTAAGCTTTTTTACTTCCATCCGAGCTAAATTCCCCTGAATCTGCTTCATGTCAGATGCACCATGAATTACCGCGAATTCATGGCCAGCATCGTCTTCGAGTACATTGTCAGGTCTTGTTTCTCCATTGGCAGCAACTTTCTCTGCCTTCTTCTCCACAAACTCGTTCAGGTGCCCAGACTAGGCCAGTTCTTTGAGGTAAGACTTAAGAGCTTTGCAGTGCTCAGTCTTATGTCCTCCCTCTTTATGAAAAGCGCATCTCAGCGCTTTGTTTCTCTTTGAGGGATCTCGTCCCATCTTTCTGGGCCACTTAATAAATGGCTCGTCTTTGATCTTCGCCAGAATCTTGTAAATTTGTTCTTTGAAGACAGTGTTGACTGCCTGAAATGCTTTTGAAACATCGTTCCTGCCTCCGTTCTTGGAGTCATTCTTGCCCCCATTCTTGCCTCCTTTCTTCTGGTTCTCAACTTTGTTATTGCCTTTGGCAGCGAGCTTAGTTCGATTGTTTTCCCCTGTGCTGAGGCGAGTCACATCCTCCACTTTTGCGTACTTCTCGATGCGAGCCATCAGGTCGTCGATGGTCGTGGCCTCTTTCTTTGTCAGGGATTGGTGCAAAAGGCAAGAGCTGGATAGCCCAATTTTGAAAGAGGCCACTGCTACCTGCTCTGAGCAGTCCTAGACCTCATTGAACAACTCCCAGTACCTCTTCGCGTAGTCTCGGAGGCTCTCTTGAGGCGTCTTTTTCATTGTTAGTAAAGCATCCATCCTTTTGGGATGGGAGCTACTAGTAATGAAGGGGGCCGTAAAGAGCTCGGCCGGGACTCAAAGCTCCTGATAGACCTGTGAGGGAGCCTCTCGAACCATTTCTGCGCCACATCATGCAAGCTCGAGGGAAAAATCCTGCACATCAGTGCATCCCGGTGGTTCCAGAGAGTCATGGCTTGCCTGTACTGCCTAACGTGATCAATGGGGTCAGTTTTTCCGTCATAAATCTTGAATCTCGGAATAGAAAATTTCTTGGGGGCTTCCTCTTCTTCTATCTCCCTTGAGAAAGGGGATTTCATTTGGGTCTTGAAAGCTCGCCTAGCAAGCTCCCTGGTCGATCTTGCGCCGCGGTGTGCTGGGTGTTGGTCCATCTCCCTTCGGACCAAATTTCATATGTTCTCATTATTGCGAGTTGGGCTCCTGTAACGGCGAGCCGGTCGCCGGTGCTCGAGAGAGTCGTCGCTTGACTCGTGCTTCTCACTCTTTTGGGATCCACGCCTTGGGCTCCTTCCTCGGCTGCGAGACTTGCTCGCCTGAGGGCTAGGAGTGCGGTATGGACGTCGCTTAGTGCCGCGATGGAGCTCTTTCTCCATCCTTTCTAATTTCCTTTTGAGGCGAGCATTCTTAGCCTCTTGCTTGCGAGCGGACTCCCTTTGCTCTTGGAGCCTTGCCTCATAGGCATCAACCAGTCTGGAGATTTGTGTGGACTTTGCTGGTCCTTGGCTCTCCTCTGAGACTGGCCTCTCTGGGCGAGCCCTCTGATCTGAACACCGAACTTCAGATCTAATCCTGCGAGGAGCAGGTTGTTCTTGGATATCTCCTGCCTGAAGGGCATTACTGCTGTGACCAGACATTTCAAACTTCTTTGTTGGTGTGGGCTTTCTCAGGGAAGACAAACGTTCCCACAGACGGCGCCAATTGTGGTGACAATTATATTCAACATAAATAAATGAGAAAAGCGTAATCACCAAGGAAAATAAAGAACATAAAATGCCAATCACACAACACAGTATGTACGTGGTTCAGCAAGAATGCCTACGTCCACGGTGGTGCAGTCAGTATTATTTCTATATACTCCGGGGAGCGTTTACAGAGAATACAGTGCGTGCCTCTTGCCCCAGGCTTGGGGTTTATTTTATACATGTTTATCTTCAGGGAGTGGGGGTGTTGGACTTCCCCACGTCCATCTTTCTCTCCTGGAATATCTCTATACGAGATTCTAGGAGAAGACTAAGTCATAACTGAATTTAGTTAAGGTGAGGGGTCGGGACTTTGAGCCGATTTTATTAGGCTACTCGTTCGGGCCCATGATGGCAAATCCGGGTACCCACACATTATTTGACGCTTTGCGTTGAAGTTTTGGGTCGAGGTTGCTATATTACCAGGGTGGTGTGCTCTTTCTCATCATCACTGAGGTTTTCCACCTCACAGCGGTAAGCCCCAAAGCAGACATTTTGCTCGGCAACTTTGGTTTGGCCACGTGGGAGGCCATTTTCGAAAGAATAAAGATAGGGAGACCCATTTTTGGACCCAATTTTGAAACCCACTGCATTAAAAGCTTATACCTCATTAAAATTTTGTACTCATTTTTGTCTTATGTGTGGGTTTCAAAATTGGGTCCCAAAAGTGGGTCTCCCTATCAGCACTCTTTTCGAAATGTTATTAGTCGATACACAGGTCGGTTTCGTGGAAGGCTCCCTTTTCAAGTGGGAGAGTTCAGTGGTATTTGTGCAACTTCAGCAATCATCCTCCTTCCCACTCAAGTCAAGCTTTTTCAAATGGGGGAGAACGATGTATACACGGAGCCACGGGATATTAATTATACTTTTTATTTTATTTTAGTGCTTTATTGTTAGAATAAATGAATTTGCCTTTGGGAATATTCTAGTATAGGTCTAAATTAGTTTTAATGATGTCATGGTTGATTCCCACTACACGTGACATCACCCATGACATCATCATGTTCTAGAACCTTCTCCATTATTATCTAGTTAAAAAACCCGTGGGTGCACCGAACCCACCCCAAACCCGCCCAAAACATTTTTTATGATATTTTTTTACTTTATTTTATATAAAACAAACTTTAATTTTTTTGTAAGTTTTGTAATACTCTTAAAAAATTAGGTATTGGGAGATTCAAAAACAAAGTGTACATTTAAAAAAATACAAACTATTTATATAAAAGTGCATATTAGAAAACATACGCTTAAACGAGGCGGGTTCGGGGTTTTTATACACTAAACCCCATCCCGACCCGAACCCGACCGGGTTTTTTAACACCAAACCCGACCCCGAACCAGCCCCGTTTATTACCCCAAAATTCCCTCCATTTGGGTCGGGGTCGGGGCAGATCCCCGTCAAAACCTGCCCCATTGCCATCCCTAGGATGGTGTGTGGTTTTGGCTAGGTTAAAGTTAGATTTTTTTGTAAGGTTAGCAATAAAATAAATTCTATGTTTTATGTGGGGTTAAAAATTAGATTGAAGAACTTTTGTGGGTTTGACTTTTGTGGATAAATTGGTAAAAAACTAAATGCAAAATGTGGGTGCCTCGCATTTTTAAAGGTGTTATGATGGGGAGATATTTGGTGGGTGAATTTACATCACCTTAATATTTAGTCGATTATATTGTGCAGGAGCGGTCAATGGTTTACTTTTAAGTTTCTATTGGGGGCACACCCATGCCAATGTCTTTTTAGGGCACGGTAGTGGAGGGGATTTTTGGGCATCTTGATGGGTGGAAACAATCCTACATTTCTTTAGAAAATTACTTGATTTTAAGATCTCTCGTGTTATATGTGTGGCTAAGAAGATTGAGAAGTTGATGGGCGGATTCATTTGGTCTGGGGTGGGTGCGGCTAAGAGAGATCTTCTTGTTCGTTGTCTTCTTATTATCAGACCAAATGAATTTGGATTTATTTGGAAGACTGATGCATTTGATCAAGATCTTATCAATAAGCAATTGGACGTAGAGAAAAATACCGAGAGCGCTCTACGAAAAGATGGATATAATATAAGAGAGCATTTTCTTAAATCGAAACAAGATAGGGTGATATATGTTTTACCCAAACGGCTGATGAATTAGTGTATGAAAGCATTCACTTTATGGGGAAGTAGTTATGGTGTTTACGGTTTACCCATGGAATGGTTCAAAGTCGCAATATCGGTCTATGACTCGGACGCTCAATTTTTTACTCGGTATCGGTATCGGTCTCGGTCTCGCTCTCACGCGATGCGCAACTATACACCATTTAGAGAACTCAAAAATTTGAAAAAAATACAGAAAAGTTAAAAAAATAAGAATAATAATACGGCTCAATTAGACAAGGACAAAATCACCATTTAGTATGCATAACATTGTCTAATTGTTTATATTGGATCATTATTTAGTATACATAACATTGTCTAAATCAGTATGCATTTAGTAATATATTCTTCGTGAATGTTATAATAGTACCTGATACTAATTAAGGATATATATAATGTAAAGAATCAATACACTTTAAGGATAAATGAATAATGATACATTTTAATACAAATTAAGTAAATACAAAAAAGAAGGTTAAATGGGAGATAAGAAATGAGAGATTTAACCCAAAAAAAACGATTTGCGACCACGAAAAATCATATACCCCATACCGAATTAAAAGCGATTGCTTCGATCATGATATGGATGTAAAATCGAGACTCAATTGAGTGAGTTAGAATTTGAGATAGAGAGAACGATAATCAGTAGCTTATACCATCTCGGTCGATATATCACCGATATGATACTATCGTGATATCACCGATATGATACTATCGTGATATCGCCGATATGGGCCGATTCTACCGCAATATCCCCGATATGAGCCGATACTACCGAGAAATTACCAATATAGTGTAAATTCACACCAATAATTAAAAACTCCACTCGTAATTCGGAATCAGTTTAGTGGGTACCGATACCTAGTCAACTCGGTTGTATCGTCGCGGTATCGGCCTTGACTTTGAACCATGTTGGAACTCAATTTCCTATGTCACAAAGTTATACTTATTAAGTATTCTCGTCAAGAGAATGAATGGGATGCTAACACCGATGTTAATGTCACATTGTCACTCTTTCGACTGCATTTAATATTTATTTCACAGCTTAATTTTGTTTTCAGTCATTTAACTAGATAAAGGTTGGGAATGGGTTCCAAATCCATTTTTGAGAGGCTTTCTTATGTTGGAAATAGTCTATTACTCTTCATCAGTAACTGTCTTCCATCCAATATGGAAAGTTTGCCAAACTCTAATAATATAATAAAACAAATATTTTGGCACACAACTATAGCTTTCTCAACAGAAATGAATGAGCTAACGTTGAAATGGAAGCCATTGCATGTTATATATAAGATATTATATATAAGAGAAAGAAATGGAAAAGAAATGACCACACTTTAGATATAATATAGTAGGTAGACAAATTTACCACATCAAAGTTATGCATCAATGAAGTAAACTACCATACAATTGTTTTTATAAAGACTTTTTGACACTAAATGACTTCAATCCATAAAACATAAACTAATGGCAAAATTAAGTAAGTGGGCACCAATGAGCTTTCTCTCAGTTGTTATATAACAACCTCTACTTCCAACAGGTTGGGAGTTCAAGCCTCACTAGCAGTGAACATATAGAAGATATTCAAGGAAGCTAAAAGTGACCTCTTAAGAGGAGTTAACCCCCTGTTATGTAGCCCAAAATCAAATATATTTCAATATAATATCCTCTTAAGGGGTGTGTTCCCAAGTAAGATCCAACTGCTAGATATCAATGGTGATTTTCCGGAAGAAAAAACAGTGACGAGACATCAAACTCAAAAGCGGATTATACTTACTTTTGATAATAGTTGCTTTGCTTAAGTGCATAAAGCTCAAAAAGATGTCTTGGATTTGGCCCTAGAACCTCGACAATCACATCCCACTACAATTTCAACAAATATACACAATTATTTTGTACGCAAAAAATCTCTTGTAAATGCACAAATCCAGTAGAAAATTAGAACGATTTCTCATCAATATGAGCTCACCTCTGACTGACTGAAATAATCAGTAACCATATGTATTTTGGCTTCTTGTGGAGACCATCCAAAAGTCTGCATTTGTGAAGAACCAAAGTTATTGAACTCCTCAAATTACAATATTTTGCACATCAATTGAATGAAACCCACCAAGTCAAACATAAACATGTACATGCACACACACACTCACGCACGTATCCAATACTTATTTGACAAATTTGTAATGTAATTAAGAAATCTTAATTTTGGACGCTTGCTCGACACTTCATGGGCACTCTAGCCCTAGAAAAAGATAGGCTCTAGAAATAAAAATGAGTTGCTCTTTAGTAAGAAAAATCAAACATTGGATTACATCACAACAAAATAAACCAAAGAAGATCAAACTAAAATGGGAAGAAGTCTATATAATTAAAGTTACATATAAATTGTAAAATATACACACATTGATACACTTTTTCAGTAGGTTTATTTATGTGGTTAATGATCGTTATTACCCGTAAGTTGAAAATTTCACAATATTTAAAAAAAAATCACAGTATTGTTTTAAAGGTTGTTATTGCTAAAATATCATATGCCGAACATTTGATGATTTAATAAAAAATATCGTACCCAGTGCACAAGATTCCCGCTTTATAGCATTCCAAGACTCGAACTTATTGATGCAAACAATGAAAATATTTAGCTATTAGTATCAGTATTCTAAAAGGCGCGCCTAGGCATGAGGCATGGGAGAAACACCCCGCATATGCCTTATGTGTGATAAAAGGCGATCAACGCATCTGTAAGGCATGGTCAACGGCGTCAAAGCGCGCCTAGGCATGTTAAGGAGCGCTTTTTTTATTTTTTTAAATTAAAAGACTTTTTTTTACAAACCGGACCAATATATCGTCCAAAACGATCAAAAGACAAACGTAAACCCAAACCACTTTGCCTCTCGTTCAAAAAAAAAACTTACATTGCCGACCGACTTCGGACCAAGCTCCTCTCTGTCTCCAATCGACTTCCGACCAAAACCTCCTATCCTCCGACACATTTTTTATTCAGACTCTAACCTTCAGATTTTCTGGTATATCTCTCTCTTTTCTCATTTTTTCTGGCTAATCACTTCAATTTTTTTTGTTTCTCTATTTTCAGCCCCAGGTATAAATACTTTCAGTGTTATTTTTGTTTCCTATCAATGTTTTAAAAAGCGCGCTATTGCGAACGCAATAGCGCGCTATTACCTTTTGCGATTGAAAAACGCCACGATATTGGCACTGCTAAACAAGATGCTCATTTTGCGTGCGCTATTGGGCGCTATTTTGCGCGAAAGTGCGCTATTGGAGCGCAATTGGAGCTTTGGAAAAAAAAAAAGAAAACGCTGCCATTTTGAAAAAAGGAAAATGCAAGATGTGTTTAACCCAACCCTTAACCCTTCAAAAAACTTACCGGCTGTTAAACTTATGGGCTGTTAACACCTTTTTTTTTTATTTCTCAGTATACTTTTTTTTCAGTTAACTTTTTTTGTTTGGGAGCTTTAAAAACTTACTTTTTTTGGAACTTTTTTTTCAGTAACTCACTTTTTTTATTCATATTTCATCAACTTTTTTCAAATCTCAAATAATGTAATTTTTTTAATAAATTCAGTAGAAAATGTATATTTTTTAATAAATTTCAGTGTAAAATGTTTTCTATTTTTTATTTTTCAGATTAAAAAATGGCACACAAAAAAGATTATGGATGGAAGCATGCATATGAAAAAGATTATCAGTTTAAAATGCTACTTATTTATAAAATTTCAGCTTAAAATGTTATTTGTTTTATAATTTTGATTTTAAACTGTAATTTGTCTTTATAATTTCAATTAGAATGTTAATATTTTATAATTTTAAGTTTAAAATGTTAAATCTTTTGTAATTTTCAGTTTAAATGATACTTGTTTACAAAAGTGGAGCTTAAAATGTTTTTTTTTAATAGTTTTCAGCCCAAATAGTTATTTGTTCTATAATTTTCAAATTAAAATGTTAATTATTTTACAAATATCAGCTTAAAATGTTATTTTATATGTTTTTCTAATAAAAAAACTGAAATGCACGAATTGCTTGCGCGATGCCGACGCGATTTGCGCGACGCGACCCCGGAGCCAAAACGCGACACCTTGCGCGACCGCGATTAAAAACATTGTTTCCTATTAAGTTTTGACAATAGTGCTTTTTTTTCTATTTGTTTCTTTGAAAGCTGAAAAATATATTTCTTTATTGAACCATTTTGAATTCATTATTAATTATTGATTATTGATTATTGAATGATTATTAATATTGATAATTGAATGATGACTACCAAACATACGCATATATTTCAAAATTTTCATGGTATTTATTATGTTATTGTTTTACTAGCCTTGAAATAATTAAAAATAAATAAAAAACGAAAACTCTTTTTTACGCCTAGGCTCTTAAGCCTCGATCGCGCCTCGCGCCTTTTAGAACCTTGATTAGTATATATGTATAATAATATCTAATATCCAACATATCTGCATCCTGCTTTCTTTATATAAATTGTGTTGGATTATCTTTATCATGTCGTGTCCGTATCCCATATTCGTACTTCTTAGATTGGAACTGTCAAGTCCAGAAAATATAGAAAAATGATAACTCTACACAAACCATCTGAGTACTAAATAACCAATATCGTGGAAACGATATCTAAAATGCCATAAGCGGTCCTAGTCTCCTACAATCTCTTTAAGTGTAACTTCCTAGAACCAGTACACTAATATATCCTTGAAAACATAATCAGAAAAGGAAGCCACAAACAAACAAACACACATAGGTAAGCGATATTTCAGTCTGGGTACCTCACGGGAGATGAAAATATCTGGGAAACCAAAGTCCATATATGCTTGGTATGAATAGTAACTGCAGAATAACAATTTCAACTTTCAAACCCAAAAAATAAAATTTAGAAACAGGTTATTACGTAACTAAAGTCTTAAAAGTATTATAGCAAAACAAAGTAAATAGTGAATAACATAGTTAAATAACAAGGTCAAATTTATATGCATAAATTCATTATGAAAGTTCAGCAAGACTAGAGTACCAAGCGGGTCACCTGCAACAGGTCATCAACTAATATATGCTGGAAAATAAGGAAACTGACTAGCGGTTACTATTTCCCATTGTAATTTTAAAGCATGCTATCTATCACAGTTGTTGTGTGCGCACACGCGCATGGGTACAATTTTTTTAACAATGACTACATTCAAAAATAAAAAAAAAAGAAAAAAGAAAATGGAGAAATAAGTATAGGGCTTGTCACTGTAGTGATTGAAGGAGCGACTAGAACCAACAGATGGGTTTCTGCACTCATAAAGTTTAAGGAGGATAAAGTTTATAGAAAATATAAAGCTGAAATGGCTTGACGCTAAGGGAACCTCATAATGCTTGTTGGAGTAGATAAATATGTGTGATACACGTGACTCCATTTTCCTATTATTTTGTTATGATTTCTTGCCTTATCATTCACAATTCATTGCTATTATGTTTAATATTTGATCAACCAAGAACAGTTTCTATCTCTGATCTTTTGGAAGTACTCTTCAACTTTAATGTCTTTCTTTCTTTTCTTTTTTCACTGTGTTTTTCTGAAGGTGCCTACTCAATAGTCGACTCCTGGGATAAATGACTATTCATCACCGTACCCAGTCCACCTACTCTTTAACCATAAAATACATAAATAAATCGAATGATTCTTCTACTCCAAAATGTTTTAAGGGTTTCGAGTAGGTAAGGCTATGTGACACCTTGGTGGCAGCCAATTTATTGTTTGCTAATGACAATCTAGGGTGGATTTAGGGAAGGGGGAAACCTGGGCTATATCCCAGATCAACAAAAAAAAGGTTTGTTAGTTAAGTAGCCCTGTCCAGGTAAAAAATGTGTCCTTTGGCCCAGCCCAACCCACTAACCTAAGCCTACACCAAAAAAAAATGATGAAGAAAAAAAACTCAACCTACCTGATGACACACTCTCTCTCTCTCTCTAGTTCAGAATTCCAGCCCCAGCTACCCCACCCTTTTCTCTCTCTGAATCTCTCTGCTCTATCTAACAGCTCGTCTCTCTCTTCTCCAGCCTCCACTCTCCGACTCGATCTAGTCTATTTTGAAATTTTGGCATATCCATTACATTTCAGCTTTTCCAAGAGTAAAAAAGAAGGTAATTATTTCATATTTTCATCACATTTCAGCATTTTCTTCTTTCCATTTTTGTTTTTACTAATTCCATGAATATTTGTGAATCTGTGATACAATTTGATTGAATGCATTTTTAAGCAAATAGCCATGTATTTTTTATTTCAGTAAACTACTAGATTGATGAATATTTGTGTATATAAGTAATTATCAATGTTGGTGAATGACAGAACTGAATGATAATAATTGTTAAAAAATTGAGTAATCATTTGCTAAAAAACTTAAAAATAGCCTAAAAAAATCAGATCGGGGCTCCCACACCCGAACCCCTAGGCTTGCTCATTAACTCCTCCCTCACTTAGAAAAATTCTTAGCCCAACCCAATGAATAATCCTGGCTCCACCCTTGGACACGATCATCTTTAGTTATACAAAAATTAAGCAGCTTCGTTACTTGAGATGTGTGTCTCAGTTTCGAGGTCAAATCTGTCTTTACAGTTGGCTTGGGTAAAAGTAAAATGGTTCCAATATAGGGGGTGCAAAGTTATGGAACATTTTCAACATATTTGGGATTTAGCGTATCTTCTCTTCGTGCTACCTTTTCAAAACATCCTCAAGGCAATCCTTGTATAGACTGATACATATTTTTAAACGGTGATTGAGAGGTTTGAGTCATATGGCATGGTGGAAGAAGCAATACCTATCTAGGAAAGGTATTTACTATGATTGAAGATAATGTGTATGCCTTTTAGAAATCCTACTCATTTTGTATATTCTTTCAATTCCTACTTCAGTGGACGCGATTGTATAAGCTCCAAATAATTTCTCGTTGGGTGATCAAAAAGATGAGTTTAAATATAATCTAGTGGAATGAACAAAATCTGTTCTCCAGTTCAGGATGAGCAGTTACATGTGGGCAACTTAAGATGTTTTAGTCATGCTTTGTTAGGAAAGTAGCTAGAGAATTTTGGAGATAAATAAAAAGTTTATGGTGGGATCTGGAGGTTAGAACATCATGAAACTAAGGGAGGATTTTTTTTTCAAATTTATCTCATTCGAGATATAATTTGGGACAGAGGGTAATTTTAGTAAGACCATTGTTACGGCGATAATCCTTACGACTATAATCCTTACGACTGTAGTTTTGGTTAGGCCATTGATAGTGTGAGGATCCTTTGCAGGTTCCATTCTTAGATTGTTTTGTTTCATAGAAATTTTCAAGACTGGAAAGTTTAAATCTGTGAAGGTTTTTCCTGGAATTAGTTTAGACACTAGAGCATATAGGGGTGGAAGCGATACGAGTTTTTACCTTACCGTACCGTATTGGTCCAAAAAAAATGGTTTGGATTTCATATTATAAAATACCAAAAAACGACTTTACCAAAATCAAAAATACCACAAAAAAGTTTGGTGGTTTTGGTTTTAGACATAAAAAAAAAGACTTGCCGCATTTACCTTACCGGATTTACCGAATTTACCGTACCAAAATTACCGCATATTACCGTATCAATTTACCGAGTTAAAAAACAAAAATACCTAATAAAAGATGCACTTAAAAAAAATTATATATATATATATACACACCAATTTATCAAGACCCTTTATTTTCTAAGCCCATCTCAACCATTCATTTAACTTGATATAAAAGCCAAACCCTAAAACTATTATGAACCTAAGAATTCATTTCTCCACTCTTCAAAGCAGCAAGAAAGCACACGGAGGAAATTCAAAGCAGCAAGCAACACCCAACAACCAAACGGTAAAGCCATCTCCCCCTCCCTCCGATCTCCCACACAGCAACCACACTCACGCGCACACACACACACCACACTTTCGGATGATTTGAGGTTGCTTTTTACATCTTCTTTGCACAATTTGTTTTACTCCGTTTCTAATATTTGAAAAAGAATTGAACTAAGAGAGAAAATGATGTTCAAGACTACCTTTGTTCTGATCACTATGCTTAATGTTTTGGAATAGGTTGGTACTTAGAGTTTTGGAATTTTGTACTTTGGTGAATGGTGTCACTGTGCTTTTAATTTTATTGGAATACATAGGTTCAATTTTGTTCAAAACTTAGGTGAAATTCGACTTTCAGACAAAAAATGTGTGTTTTATACCAAGTACGTTGAGGTAGAATTTTTTTTGAGGTTGATTTATTTAATATTTCGGTTAATTCTATATGTTCGTGGTGTGATTGAGGCTACATTTTTAGATTAAGATTTAGTTGTGCATCTCATAACAATTTTGTCAGAATGCGAATTTTTTTATAGCAGTTCCTATGTTCATGTGTTTTATTTTTTCAATTATTTGAAAGCAAAAGAGATGCTTACTTTCTTGTAATAATTGGTCTTTTGTTTGAATTATTTGATATATTAAGATGTTATTCAGTTTGTTGAAATGTTGTGTTCAAGTCTTCAAATGTCGTTGTGTTCAATTGTTTTTATAATTTGTAGGTTTGGATAAGGAGTGGACACAATTAATTATGTCATTTAGTTTACGCATCATGCTCATATTATTTTATAGTGCAATTTATATTAGATTCAAGTGTTAATGAATGCAATTAATCGAATTAAATTAGTTTAAAATTTTGTACCGAAACTTGTACCAAATTTACCGAAATCATAATACCGAAACTTGTACCAAATTTATCGAATGCATAAAACCGACTAGTAATTTTGGTATTTACAGAAAAAAAATCAAAATGAAGCCGACATTACCTAAACGAAAAAAAAACGTAATTACCAGCAATATCGAAATACCGGCCGGTTTGGTTTTGGTTTCTGCTTTGGTGTATCGGCCAATAAATTCGATACAAACGGTTTTACCATCCAGACTATTGGTTTGGTTTTGATAAGGAGTCGTTACCGACTAAACCGTACCGTTTCCACCCCTTTGGCCTCAAGTGATGAAGAACCAACTTGTGGAATTGAACCTGATGTAAGCTACATCACGTGTGTAGCCCCTTGGGGCATGCGACTAGGAAAGGGGAATAGAGAGAGGATCCCACTTTTGTATTTTTGGTCTTCTTTTATTTGAGGATTAATATATTAAATTATTAATTTTAGTGACCTTGTTTAATTTCCTTTTACTTAGTTTCCTTGTTTATTTATAACAAAGAAAATCCTTGATTAATGACGAAGGTTCTTTGACAATTATTATTTTTTTCTAATTAACTTTTACTTAAAGCAATTAGTATTTCAATAATCTAATGCCAGTTAAGCATGATGGCTTAATTAATATCCCATGGAAAAATAGGTCGAAACCAGGAGGCAAAGTAACTATAAAAAATAAGTTTTTTTTTTTTACTTTGATACATTACTAATGTTCGAAATTAGACTTAAATACAATTAGGCTTTACACAAAATCATTACAAAAACTGTCAGTTTTAACGGCCACATAGCATTTTAAGTTCCATATAATTTAAAACCCTCAAAAATCTATAAAAAAAAATTAATAATAATAAATAATAATTATTATTATTATTATTAAAATTACAATTACAATTAACTTTAAAATAATTCAAAAATCTGAAAGGGAAAAAAAAAAATTGCATCACCACCACCTCAGGACCACCACACCACACCACAACAACAACAACACAAGACCACCGGTGCGGACAAAAGCTCAAAGACGATCTGAAAGACCTCGAATCACTCCACAACAACCTACAATTATCTCACGACTCACGAGCAAAGGAAATCGTTACAAAATCCAAATCTGTCAATTCTCCGATCCAAAATGGACGACGACGTATTACATCGTCTCTTAAAAAGGCTAAACTCGTCAAAGCTCGTTTCGAAGACCTAGATCAATCCAACGCCGCCAATCGCACCATTTCCAGCCCCTGCAGCTCCGTTGATCAGATTCAAACCTTAGTTAGGTCCATGCCACTATTTCACCGTCACCAGAGAAAATGCTAATGAAAAAATACTATATTCTCTAATCTCAACCGAACAAAGTGAAACCTTTTTTGCAAAAAGCTATTCAAGACCAGCGAGGGAGCAAGTAATGGACACTCTTCCAAAATCAACATGATGATGTTAAGGATATTGAGAAGAATTTGATTGAGCTTCATCAGGTTTTCATGGATAAGGTGATTTTGGTTGAGTGTCAAGGGGAGCAAACTCATTTGTTAGGGGTGAAGCTCAGCAATTGCAGGTGGCAAGGAAGCGCCAGAAAGATTTTAGGAAGTGGAGTTGTTTTGGGTTTGTTTTGCTAGTGGTCGTGGTGGTGTATTTGGGGGAAGGCTGGGGCTGCGGTGGGGTGGGCCTGAAGTGGTGGAGATGCAAAATGTATTTTTGCTTTTTTTGTACCTTTTTTTAGATTTTTTGAGGTTTTAAATTATCTTTAACTCAAATGCCACGGACTGTTAACAGTTTTCTAACGATTCTGGGAAAAGTCTAGTTTTTATATTTAATCTTACTTAAGTCTAAAATCGAAAATTAGTAATGTATTAAAGTCGTGAAAAAACAAAAAAGAAAAATAAAAAGACCATTACCCAAAGGTGGTGCACGGATGCACTGGATATCTGAAATTTTTTTGTAAAGTAGTCAACCTTGAATTCCAACCCACATTTTCCCAGTCGCATCCCAAACTATTACCACTGCATTAAGCAACATCCCCTATGCATTTTATATTGACTTGGTGTAAGGACATAATTTTATAAATGTTCGGGGTAGAATCTAGGAATTTTCTGTATTCTCCTAGATCACAGTTTGTATGTCTGATACCGCTACATTCGGCACGTCAACACGATCAAACCTCGACGGCCTTTATCCGAATTCAATGCATCCATTATCTTCACGTGCATCATGCTACATGCGGCGTGCTGCTCAACTCATTCCCACTACTCCACTACGCGTTATCCGTAAAATGGTTTATTGGAGCTTTAATATTTGCATAAATATTTGGAAAATTTTTTGAAAATTATTTTTGAAGTCTGGATTAATTTTTTATCAAAAGCATAATTTTTTTTTAAGTGTAGAAGCGAAGTGCCTTGAACGACGAGATCGCTCAAACGACTTTGAATGTCGTTCGTGTGAGATAGGCATGTCGCGCGATCTCGTTCGAACGACTTATGTCCTTCGTTCGAGCGACATGGCTATCTCGTTCGAACGAGCCACCGCCTCGATTTTCGTATAAATATCCTTTCTCCTTCTACACGTTTTTCAAGTCTTTCTGCAATCTCAAAATTCTGCGAAAACTGTCCAGAATAAGACTTCATCTTTTTAAGGTTTTCTAAACCTTTTTTATTCACAAAACCATTCACATATGTGTGTGAATCTTTAAACCTTCAAGAAGATCTTTTACTCATCTGGAGTAATTTGTGAGGAAGCCGTTCTCTTCTTCATTGCCGCCCTACTGGAAAGGGATAGTTCCAGCCGCCGATAACAGAACCGACACCCGAGGGTATTTTCTGTCACATATTTTCATTGTAATCCGTGTAAGTCGTTTTCTTACAAAATTATAGTGAAAATAAAAGGTTTGCCCCTTTGGAGGATTTTTCCTCATTTGTGTGTGTTTGATTGTTCTTGCTTGATTTTATCATCATCAATCACACCTAGATGCATGTGTAGGACTTAATTGATAAAAACTGAATTTAATTAAATAACTTCCGTATTTGAACGCAAGCGCACTCTTCTCACTTGGCCTTGTTTCTAGTAGTGTCAAAATGAAGACATGACGTAGTGAATAAATGAATATTAGTAATCTATTTCAACTGATGATTCCACCCTCATGAATTGGAGATCAGAAAATATTGGCCGAGGTTGACTCGATATTAACTCTGGATCTTATGTGATCAAATGACAAAGGTGAAAACCAAATGGTCCAGATCACAATGTCACTAAACCAAACATATTATGGAAAAAAAATAACACACTATGCTTGTTCAAAAACGAATAAAAGGATGCGCAACTAATAATCATAGAAATCAATAATAGAGAATACAACCACATAAGGATGGAAATTACCTATCTGATGTCACAAAAATGACAGGCAGGCACCTCTCATTCGCACCCAAGGCTATTATTCTCCAGATAAGACTGTCATGATACATAGATGCACAGATTGTTGAATCATCCGTTAAAACCGCTTTCTTTAGGACATCAATATTGTTTATCACCAGTTTCGGCTATGCAACATGGCGAAAAGGAAGATTAAAAATTATCACGACTCAGGATGCCATAAATAAACCAGGAACTAATGAAATTTGCGTAAATGTACCTAACATAGAGATTTTTTACCTCCTGCTTTCGTAGAAGAATATGACACTTGAATCACATTATGATGTATTAAAATTCCGCTAATGTGTGTATTAGCTAAACAATTACAACGTATTTGGCTAAGCAGGAAACTAAAATTGTGCTGAGTTACCTGAAAATAATCCATTTCAGCAGCTGAAGATAACAATTCCAACAACAAACACGGCCAATCTGTCGCGGAATTGGCTAAAGTCCTTGAAAATCCACCCGTCTGATTGAGATGCTTAACCGCATTGGTTCTCCACCCCTGCTCAACCCCAATCACCTCCTTGGCCAATCTTAGAGCCGCTATAGCTTCTCTGTAATAGGAAGCATCATCAACAGTCACATCCTTGCCCTTGACCTCACCAACCTCTTTGGCATTTAATTGAACAGATAGCGCGAAAACAGCCCTATCCCACAATGCCGAGGTGGAAGCCTTATTGGAGGTGGGGGTATTAGATTGGAGTATCCGACGAAGGGCGGTGTGGAGGCCATGCCATTTGCTGAGTGTTGTGAAGATCTGGTGTGAACTTATGGTGCCGAGTTGAACACCCTTTTGAGCCATGGACTCTAAACAGAGCTCCAGTTGGGTCCGGAGATTGGGAAGAGACGGTGGTGGGCAATTGGACCAAGATGTCCAGGGGAAGGAATGGCCATAGTGCGGGTGATGGTCTTTTATTGATTGTGCCAAGTCGACGTAGCCGGTGACATGAGAGCCTGTGTTCCAATTATCGACGAGACCTGAATAGAGAGGAAGTAGAGTGAAACGTGTATGTATGTATGTATATAATATGTATAGAGATGAGGGGAAGTGGAAGGAGAAGGAGAATTACGTTCGAGAATGAGAGTGGTTTTGCCGACACCGCGAGGGCCGTGGAGGATGAGAGGCTGAGGGACGCGGTGATGGTGTGCGTGGTTGTTGAGAACTGTCTCCAGCAGTGGCCTGGGTATTATTCTCCATGCCTTGTTCACCATTCGCCTCCCTTTCTGCTTCTCACAACCCAAACTTTACTTATCTTTCTTTCTTCCTCTTATGTTAAAACACGATCATTCTCTTCAATGACTCACAATCTTATGATTTCTTTCCATTTATGCTAAACCACCATTTTTCTCTTATCAATTTGTTCAAAAAAATCAATTATTTTCGCTTTGTTTGACCTAAATTATTATTTGCATTAATTCGATCATTTATCTTGTTATGAAAAAATATTTTGCATGTCAATCAATTAAAATAGGTTGGTATATTTCCTTTGCATTAATTCGATTATTTGTGAGTTTATACATGTTATGAATAAATGTTTTGCATGTCGATCAATTAAAATAGGTCGATGTATTTATTTTCGATTAATCAAATTATTGTAATTGTGTAAATCATGTGCTGAATTAACTCGAATATTGAATGAATGATTTGATTGTGTGTTTTTATAATTTTATTTTAATTTTATATGAATATATTTTGACTTTGTGTTTTGATTTCGTAAGAGGTTGTGTATGTATATGTTTTGATTGTGTGTTCATGTGTGTGTGTACTTTATGTATATACTTGTTGTTCATGTATATACATCAAAGGATCATTGCAGTAAAATACACGCAATTTGATATAAAGTACACGTGAATTTTGGACTTGATTAATGCTGATTTTTTCTTTTGACATTAATTTTACATAATGTTAATGTGTGTTTACTTATTACTTTTGACTCATTACTTAATATACTTGTCATGTATTTGATGGGCACGTGTTTGTGGACGCACGCCAGCGGCATTGACTAATATTAAAGTTTTACAATAGTAAAGTACATTGTATATACATGATCACGCAATTTTATCTAAAGTACACGTGATTTTCTAATGATTAATTCTCATTTATTTTTTTACATTAATTTTTCATAATTTTAATGCGCATTTACTTTGTTATTGTTGACTCATGCTTAATAGAGTAGTCATGTCTTTGTTGGTCATGTGTTTGTTGGTCCGCGTCAGCGGCATTAATTAAACTTGAGCTTTAACAAAACTATTTTTCTGTTTTAATTTAATGCAGGTAATAATGAAAAGTTGTCGGATTGCCCAATGTTGTTATTTGGATAATATAGCTTGCATTGAAATTTTTTATGACAGCTCATTAGATTTCATACGCAATGAGTTATGTAGCGGGTTTATGGATTTGAAAGTTGGATCTTTTTCATTGAAGTATGGATTTGGTGATGAAAGTCTTTTCATGTTGGTTTGTGATAAAGATGTTCGTTGTATGTTCCGGTCTCAAGTAATTCTCAAAGCTAATTTTATTTGGATATATGTATTTGATTCAATAGCTTTGGCGACTAGTACAATTCACGAACGGTTTGAGTGCACGTATAGAATCAAGGTTCTAAAAAATGCGGGGCGTGATCGAGGCGTGGAGGCCAAGCCTTAAGCCTTAGAAACATAGGCGGGTCTTAGGGGTAAAAAGTCGTGAAAAGGCGTTTAGGCCTTCTTAATATATTTTAATATTTTTTAACCATGACAAGGCTATTAAAATACTAAAATTGTACATATCATAAAAACATGTCTGAATATATGCAAATTAAAATACTATTTGATTAGTTTGGATGAGATAATGGTCCGGTTTGTAAAAAAAATCTTTAAAAGGCGATATCGTTTCACTAAAGCATTGTTGTTTTTAGAAAAAATTGTGCCTTGAGGGTTTTGCCAAGAATAAGGCGTGAAAATCTTAAGGCGGGACGTTTCTCCCAAGCCTCAAGCCTATGCGTGACTAGGCGGATTTTTTAGAACAATGAGAATTCGTGAAAACGGTTGACCACGGTTATACAAGTTGGGAGAGGGGTGAATGCGGTCGTACAAGTAGAGAAAGGGTAGACACTATATCATCATCCACTGTGATTGATATCAGTAGTGGAGTTAAAAATGATGTTTATATTGGAGGTGTGGAATCGAGTACGTCAAAAGTTTATCTCTCAAATGATTCGAAGACATATATTAGTCATGAAGAGCAGTGTTTTGAAGGAGGTGTGGTTGAGTTTCGTGATAAGTTGCGAAAGTATGTTGTTGAGGTTTGTTTCAAGTATATTTATTTGAAGAATGATAAAACTCAGGTGACAGCAGAGTGTTCTAAAAGGAGTACTGAGAATTGCATATGGCGAGTTCATGCTTACATTTATACAAGAAGTATGAACAATAAGCATACTTTTATTGGTGTATATCGTAGTCCATCAAGCAGAATGATGGACTCCAAATTGGTTTCGACATTGCTTGCTGATGAGCTAAGGGATAAACCATTGTTAAGTACAATTGATGTAGTTAGAGATATGAAGAAGAACTACGGTCTCGATATAGGTTATCATCATGCATGGCATGGCAAAGGGATGAATGCCGCTGAGTTGTATGGTGATGAGAATGTTTCATATGCATTAATCAATGATTATAGGGAACTTCTACTGCAATATAATCTAGGATCGCATTGCATTCTTGAAGTCGAACTGAAGAGAAAATTATTCAAAATAATTTTTGTAATGTTTGCAGGATCCATTGATGGATTTCAGTACTGCAAGCCTGCTTTGTTTCTTGATGGTGCCTTTTTAAAGAGCAGGTACAGTGGAAAAAAATATCGACAACTGCAAGGAATGGGAACAATGGTAAATGTGAAGCATTGAAGTTTACTTTACAATATTATGCATTTATTTTGGAATCATTTTTAAACAAAATATAAAGTACACACATGACATTCATAAAGTACACATAAATATATGCGTGTACTTTATGTATTATGCATGTACTTTGAGATCTGTTTTTGTTATTTGCATAGAATCCCAAAGTACACGCATTAGATAAAATAGTACACGTGAATTTATATTATATGTCACGTGTACTTTGTAATGTCATGCGTGTACTTTAGGATTCCTTGTCTATTTTGAGCCAACAGTGCGCATATCATTACAAAGTACATGTTAAATCATGTTTACAGTTTGTGTACTTTGTAATATTTTGTGTGTACTTTGTGATTATTTATTTGTTATAGTCAAATGAAATAATAAATTACATCCATATATATTAAAGTACACGAATAATATGTTTATTCTTTACATTTGTGTAGCCTATCCGTACAAATATATTTATTCACTTGTATAGACCATTTTTGGAGTTCATTCTAGAATCTCTATATACTGATATATTTCATTATAATTTCAGGCTTTTATCCTCTTGCATATGAAGTTATTGATTCAGAGACGGAGGATAATTGGATGTGGTTTCTCATTAATTTGCATGATACAATAGCTCATCAAGATCAAAACATCACATTCATATTCGATCGGAACAATGGTCTTATTGAAGGTGTTTCTAAGATTTTTTCAATGTCTGCACATTTTTACAGTATACATCATTTACAGGGAAATATAAAGAAGAAAATACGGGGGAGTGGGAACTTCCGAAATAAGCTCGTTCAAGATTTCATATATTGTGCATATGCTGTAACAGTTGATGAATTTCAGAAGAACATTGATGCCCTGAAGAAGGAATGTGGAGTTGGTGTCGTAGATTTTCTTGGTAATTTGCCTCCGGAGAATTGGTCTTGTGCACATTTCACTGGGAAATGTTATAGTGTCATGGCATCAAGTGATGTGGAATCACTCAACTCTTGAATCCTAGAGGAAAGACATTTATCGATGATTAATATGATGGACAAAATGAGGATCAAGATTATGAATTTCAATGCAAACAAACTTGTTGAAACTGAAACATGGTCAAAGGAGTTGTGTCCTCATTTTAATAAATTACTGATTGAAAATTGGAATAAAAGTAGACATTGGAATATTAGTCGCTCAAGTAAACATGTATTCGAAGTTCATTTATATGTGCAGGCCACGGTTGATTTAAAACAAGGAATTTACTATTGTAAGAGTTGGCAGCTACGATGCTTTCCATATTCTCATGTTGTTTCTATTGTACGAAAGATAAGTGGAAGTATTTATACTCACAATGAGGATTATTATAAGGTTTTTTCTACAAAAAATCAAACTCATCACCTATAGTTCATCTTACTGATTTGATGTCCCTAAATATTCCATTACCCGAGAATCCAGTCATTCTTCCTCCATTAACAAAGACACCGACAGGGAGGCAAGAAATAAGAGAATAAAATATGTTGGAGAGGTCACAATAAAATAAGTTAATTGCTCTAGGCGTAGTAAAACGGGTCATTACAGGTCAACGTGTAAAGAATCAATTTAATTTCTCTTAATATTGTTAAATTCATTCATTGTAATAGTAGTTTTGAATAAAATCAATGAACATTGACATTTGAATAAATTATTGTAATTTTATTGTTGAGTGTTTATTTTTGTATTATTTGTTTAGGAATGGGATCAACACAAAGTACACACATGTTTTTATACAGTACACACACGTTGTAATGACCAAGACTATTTTCTAAATACGTGTAAAAGTACACGTATAATACATAAAGTACACGCATGTAGAAAAATACTTTTGGTCAGTACAATATAAAACATGTGTGTACTTTGTGTATTGTAGCTTATAATTTCTATTTTTCACTTTTATTTATGTATTATTGCATTTACTTTAGATTTATTTTATTCATTTTTTACATCAATTTTTGTTATTCATTTTTTCTAAGGTTTTGCTTCTATTATATTATTTTTCAATATTTAATGAACAAGTTACTCATATTCTCACATTCTTACGTATATTATGGTCCGCGCCAACGGCATTAAACGGATTATTACAAGTTCACGTGTAAAGAACCTATTTGATCCCTCTTAATATTGTTCAATTCATTCATTGTAACATTAGTTTTAAATAAAATCAATGAAAATTCACATTTGAATAAATTATTGTAATTTTATTATTTAGTGTTCGTTTCTCTATTATTTGTTTGGGAATGGGATTAACACAAAGTACACACATGTTTTTATAAAGTACACGCACATTGTAATTAACAAAATCTATTTCAATATGCGTGTACTTTATATATTATACGTGTATTTTTATAAAGTACACGTGTAATATATAAAGTACGCGCATTTAAAAAATAGTTTTGATCAGTAAAATGTCAACGTGCGTGTACTTTAATAAATAATGCGTGTACTTAGTTAAAGCACAGGCATAAAACACAAAGTACACGCACATTGAATTTTTTTAAGGAATCTTAAGTGTCTAGTTTCATTTTTTAAGATTTATTTGTATCCACTCTCATGCCTTTATTTTTTAGCATTGGTCCTATTATAACCACTAAAGGACAAGTGTCATGCTCTGTAAAAAGAAAGATGAGCAACAAAGTAATTATAGGTAGTTTTGGGTGGTTGTGAGACTTATTACAAATGTTTAATCCTAATTGATTTTTCAGTTGTATTTTTGTCATTTTTATATAATTGTTAGTACTATTATCATCAAAATAAAAAGACAAGAATTAAAAGAAAAGATAATTTCATTCATTAATAAAAAAAATTACAACCGAATTGAAAAAAAAATTACAACTGATAAGGAAAAAAAATAAGACCCGTCAAATATAAAAAAATATCACCTGAAAAATGAAGAAAATTGTCAACGGGGTCTGGAAGAGCGCCGATAAAATTCGAGATCAACCGAATTCTTTTCTTCAGCGACAAAAGCACCTCCGTGGTAAAATCCTTGTCATTTATACAGTTTTCCAGAAGTACTTTTGCCTCATATGTATAGAAATTGACGAGGACTTCATAGGTTTTCGATGACGGCACATCCTCTTTAAATAAGTCGTATGGGATGGGTGGGAGTCCGGGGGAGCCTTCTTTAATGTATTTGTTAAAGGAGTCGATTGCTCGAATTATTGAGGAAATTTCTTCCTCAATCGTTCGTAATTTATCTCTATAATAATTTGCATTTTCAAGAGCATCTCTCATAGACTTTGCTGGAACAATCATTTTCACATTTTTGTGAATGAAATTTAGAATGGTAAACATTACAACAAGGTTATATTTTTTATAGGATTTTTTAACCCTAATAATTATGGTAGGTAGTGGTTGTATTAATAAATGAAGTAAATAACGTAGAGAGTTCCAAGGTTTGAATGCATTTGGCAGATGTTGACTTAATAAATAATGTAGCACATGATGTACACGTGTAAATAATGTAGTATATGGTGCACACGTGTAATTCTTCTAAAAGAATATCATATAGGTTTAATTCTTTTTTATTTTTGCGTGTACTTTTTAAAATTGTGCGTGTACTTTAAGAATATTAGTTTAGACAAGCAAATAAGACAAAGTACACGCATAAAGTTACAAAGTAAGTGTGAAAATCTTTAAGGTAGTACGTATACTTTGTAATGCCATGCGTGTACCTTAGGATTCCTTGTTTATTTGTAGAATTTTTAGGGTACTCCCAATTACCAAGAATTGTTTTGTCTAACATTAAAAAGTACACGCATATCACCCGAAAGTACACGTGATATTATTCGTTTATGTGTACTTTGTAATGTTTCACGTGTACTTTTGGATTATTTCTTTGTTATGGAAAATAAAACAAAGTACACACATAATACTACAAAGTACATGTATCATATGTCTGTACTTTACATGTTAGAATATATTTATTCCTACGTGTTGAATGGTTCGTGCCAGCGACACACCATTTTTTTACCACAAATTATATGGAACTACATTGAATAATATATATATATATATATATATATATATATATATATATATATATATATATATATATATATATATATATATATATATAAATCACAATCATTTGTGTTAAAAAAAATCAAAAAAACTTTACAATTTTTTTTCCTCCTATTAACAACCAGGGAATAAAAATTCATTAGCTATATATGCTCTTTGTAGAGCATTTTATCGTCTTCATATGATGTTTTGAGCGCATTTCTTTTGACAATTTATTCCATGAAGTATATACAGTACACCCCACAGTAAACACTAAAATAAAAATAAAATAATTATATCAGTTAGCATAATGTGAATGAAATTTGTTAAAATGTGTCGTGATGAATTATGCGTGTATTTTAATAAAACTATTTGATCTTACTTGTTATTTTATCTCGCGCATTCATTATCTTTGAGTAGTTCAAAATTGACATCATGACTCAAGATCCAGTCTATTGTTATTTTTTTCTCGTTGGATCGTGCATCTTCCAATTCGATCCCTTCAATGTATCTTGTTATCGTACCTCTTTGACTTATCTGTGGTGCTTGGTCCTTCAATTTGTACAACTTTTCTTTGAAAACAAAAAACTGTTAAGAGAAAAAACCATGAGTATATATAAAATACAAAAGTGCATGTAATTTAAATAAGTTTAGGGTGTAACCATTTTACTGGCCTCATTGTAGTATAATGAGGATTGATTGATTTCCAACGGGTGGAAAGAGTTCACATGGATAACTTTATTTTCTTTTTTGTAGATAACTGACAATGTAAAATGTCATGTATTATCACCGATTGAATGTCTTATGGGAATGAATAGAATATCATAAATTCCAAAATGTGTTTTTCTATTTGTTCTTTTTGCATTTTATGATCATTATTTCGAACGGGTTCCTGTTACAGTATGATAATATATATTTCAAGGTAATGGAAAAAACTTTAGTTTTTATTTTCCTAACCCAAGCATATAAGTTAAAATCATGCGTAGGTCGAAGCCCATTTTTCTTCATTTTTCCATTAAACGGGAGAAGCATTGAATTATCTGTTTCACAGATTTAAAGAGGTAAGGATATAAAATGCAAAATTAATCAATGTAGTATATTTCGATTACATACTTGGTTAATATTTCTTCGCCTTTCAGCAATTCTTTAATATCGTCGGCGCAAACGAATGATGAGTCTTCTGTTGTATAGAGACAATTATTGAATTTCAAGACAGAAAATAATGTTAGAATAATAATTGAAACATGTATATAATCAATGATCATTAAATAATAAGCGTGCACTTTATGAAATATGCATGTACTTTATGAAATATGCAGGTACTTAATAAAGTACACGCATAAAGTTCAATACAAAAACGCATGTACTTTATATAAATAAGTGCATTACATAATAAAAATAAGTGCATTTCGAAATAAAAATAGGTTAGTATCAAAATAAACAATTAGAAAATTTACCCTGTATCGTTCTCATCTATCGAATATTCTTTCAAATTATTTTGGGCTTTTTCTGTAAGGTATTTTGTACACTTGTAAATTTGCAGGTTTACTTCATGTGTTGCTATTGAAGAAGACTTGCCTTTATGTTCGGCCCTTTTCTTTTTTTGATGGCACAGTAATAGCCTTATTAGTTTATCTAATTCTTTCTTTCGGCTGCAATTCAGCAGGAGCATCATTCAAATTATTTTCATTCCCATCTCCTTTTGACAAATTATGAATAGGATGTGAATATACATAATCGTCATCAATTTTTTGCAGCTTGTCAACTCTTTCTTGAATTCTCCCAATCATTGAGTTCTGAATTAAAATTATTTCTTCATCCTTTTTAGAAATGGAGGATGACAATTCTTCTATCTTTTCATTGGGAATTTTATTTTTTGTTTCCTGGAGAAAATAAAACATCATGTTTAACTATCAAACATGCCATAAACCTCAATGAAAATAAACAAATGTCAAACAACAAGAGAATTTGTGGATTTACTGGATTGATTATGCATGTACTTTATTAAACTATGCGAGTATTTTATCAAATTATGGATGATCATCATAAGAAAATGTGTGTACTTTATGAAATATGCGTGTACTCTCCATTATTTACCAAAGAATACCTAAGTACATGTGAAAAATTTCAAAGTACACGTATGTAAAAATAATTTCACGTGTACTTTGAGGTGATATGCGTGTACTTTATAAAATACACGCATGATTTTAAATAAGACAATGAATACAAATACAAATGAATAAAACAAATGATAAATATGAACATGAATAAATGTTTGTACTTCATAAAAACTACGTATATTTTCTTAAAACATCATTATACTACAATTTAAAATGTGTGTACTTTTATCAAAATACTGCGTGTATTTTGATAAAACGCGTGTACATTATAAAATAAGTTCCATAGAATAATGATATTTTCCATAGAATAATGATATTTTCCATTTAAAAATTAATCAAAAGTTCTTTTCACTTCTGATTCATGAAGATTCGGCCTAAACGTCACCATTTCTAGGTTACCATCTTTCAATTTTTGCACTATATCTTCATATTTTTTTAAAAGATTTTTATTACTCTCAGATAGATGGGCATTTGTTTGTTCAAACATTCTTGATGATTCGACCTGTTTTTTCAATGATTCATCCAATTGTTTCATTCTATCCGAGTCATTCATTACTCCTTGAACAAGTCATTCAAAGATTATATATTCCTAACAAATTCAGAAAAGAAGTGATACAATAGATCCATGCTAAATGTGCCAGCATTTTCAAAACCTCTTAAGCCATACTGCTCAATTTAGTTTTGCTAAATCCTTCGCTTTCGATTCAGTTACTTGAGGCTTTTCTACATCAAAAGCACACTTAATGTCTTCATAGTAGTGGAAAAAACCAAGTAACCTTTTCGCACTATCATTGATGCAAAGCAGAAAATGAATTTCGTCATCATAAGTAGTATTCACTATCAATGTGAAAGGTTTTGCATTCTTAAAGTCATCAAAGGTGCAACCAACAATTTTGTAGTTGAATATGCTTGATGTTATGACTCTTAAACAATAACACAACAATAATACTTATTACAAACTTATGGAATATCATTCAAATGTCGCTGGCGCGGACCACAATAATATAGGTTTGATTAAATTTGGAGATCACATATATATTGTATAGAATACACGCATAGTACATAAAAGTTCACACACATTGCATTGAACCAAATCAATTGCAATGTGCGTGTACTTTATGAATTTTCGTATATTGTTTGAAAGTACACGCAAATTCAAATACTACATATAATCCTAAATAAATGCCGCTGGCACAGACCACAATTAATATAGGACCTATACAAATACAAAAAGTATGTAGGATTGATTAAATATGAAGATGACGCATATATTGTATAGAGTACACGCATAGTACGTAAAAGTACATGCACAGTGGATTGAATCAAATCGGTTTCAATGTGCGTGTACTTTGTGAATTTACGTATACTATTTGAAAGTAAATAAAGTACACGCACATAATACATGACTTATACAAATACATGGCCTAAATTGAGAGTACATGAAGTTCTAAATAAATATCGTTGGCGCAGATCAAAGTTAATCTAGGACCTATACAAATACAAAGAGTATGTATATATTTCAATCATGTATATATTCCTAGTCCTCAATAAATTATGTATACATTAGGAAATGTACAGTGATGAAATACATAAATGCGTTGTCCTCAACATGTAAAAGGTTTGTTTTGCATTTAAATTCATGGCAACAAATGTATTTTTTCATATCATGAACAAGAATAATGTGATTTCATTAGTCCATGTATAATGTCTACAAATTTATACATATGAGAACACAAAATACATAATAAAATAAGGAAAAAGTTATATAAAACCTAAGGAAACTACAATAGTACATGGAATATAAAACATAACACTCAAAAAACAAGGACAAACAGGTGATATCAGAAACAAAATGCTAAGAACACAACATATACATAGTGTATGGTATAATCTTAAGAACAAAACTTAAGAACAAAATATTACATTTAATTCACAATATATTACATCAAATACATATATATGAGCATGTATCCATACTTGTTAGTGTTTTTTTTTTGGAAGAATTTGATTGAGAATGTGAAATGTTTGTTAGAACTTCCACGATTAAGGTTTTGATCGCTTTAATTTCTGTGAAGTGTGTTTGTTTTGGAATTCAGGGGTATTTATATGTTGTTGTTGGACCAAAATTTGATTGCGAATGAGAATCATTTTTGGGTTTTGATCGAAGAGACGGTACGATTAGGGTTTTGATCGAACAGAGAATACAGTGTATTTGGCGCTTGAATTTATGTGAAGTGCGTGTTTGTTTTAAGTTCGGGGGTACTTATATATTGGACCTAATTGTTTAAAATTTGTTGGGTCTGGGTTTAGAGTCCAAAATTGTTAGTCCAAGGACTTGACAGTAAAAGCCTCTTTTTAAATTAGAGAATTAAGGTCAAGGTCATATTCCTTCCTATATTTGGATTTATAGGATAGTGATTTTCAGGTTTATAAATCTAGTCCATGTGGTACAATAACATTTATTTGTCTGGTCCCTTTAGAGTTAGGAGTACACAAAACAAGTAATTTTATTTGTTTTAGTTAAAGTGGTATTTATATTTATATTTATACCCTTACTCGTTCTCATTTAAAAATCATTTTAAAAATAAACAAATAACCCCACCTCCACCCCACCCACCAGAATCCTCGTCAGAACGCCGATATCCTCGCCGGGATTCTCATCGGATTATTTATCTTTCCTCGCTTATCTCTCTCTTCGCTATTTCTTTCATTTTTTTCGGTCCGCGCCAGCCGCACCATTGCTAGCGCCGGAAAAATGAAGGTTTTAGTGAAATAGTGAATTTATCAATTTCGATTTTTTTATTAAAAAATATCAAATATGTGTGTTGTTGGATAGATCTAGACGAGTAGATTTCAAATATATAAATTTTATGACTTTTGGATTTGTATATTTGAAGTTATGGACTTTTACAAATTTGATGGGTTTTTTTACGAGTTGTCAAATGGTATATTGGTAGTTTTTCATGGTCTTTTTAATACAGGGACTAAATTTATAAAATTATATGGTGTGTCCTATTTTTATACACTTTGAGTTAGATTGGACCTTTCCCAAAACCCTCCTTTTTAAATTGTAGTAAGTCTCACAATCACTCAAAACCGTTTTATTATCACTTTGTAATCACCTCGAATTGTCCTCTTCTTTTTCTCAGATAATGACACTTGTATCATAGTTGTTATAACATCACCAAGAACTAAATAAATAAATAGAGAGTGGTTACAAATGAATTTTTAAAAATGAGACTAAACACTTGATATTCCTTTAAATTTTTAGTTTATATATTTTAGAGCCTTAAATAATATTAATTATGGATATATGACAACAAATATTTGGTTTTCATTTTTAGTCCCTATTTTCAAATTATTAATTGACGTGGTATACTGTGACTGGTTGATGCTTTATGGATGTGGGTCCATGCCAGCGCCTTTATTGAAAAATAGGGACTAAAATTATAAATGAAATGTTTGTTGTCCTATTTTCAGAATACATATTATAATAGACCCTAAATTTACAAAGCCCCTTAAATCTTATGCATTATTATAGGTAGTCCAAGGATGAAAGATACATAAAATCTCATCGATTTTTATTTAATGCACTAAGTTATTTTTTATTATATAACATATATATTTTAACAAGTGTACTTTTCACTCATGCTCATTTTAAATTCACTCACTCTTTATCTAAAAACAAACACATACCCCCCTCTCTTCCTCTAACTCTAGCACCCCCCCCCCCCCCCACACACACACTGGAAACTCACCAAAACAGTCCGCCAAAGAAGCTCGCTAGAGGCCGCCGAAATTCTCTCTAGAGTTTAATTCACTTGGCTTTTCTCTTTCTCTCTTCGTCTATTTCTTTCCTTTTTTAGTTCGCGCCAGTAGCACCATCGCCAGAGCTAGAGAAAAAAGGATTTCGCAGGAAAAAAATGGAAGTTTTACATAAATGATAAATTTATTTGTTTTTATGTTTTTATAAAAATATGTCAAATATGGGTGTTGTTTGATAGATCTTGACGAGTAGATTCCAAATGTATAAATTTTGTGAGTTTTGGATTTATAAATTTAAAGTTATGAATTTTTAAAAGTTTGATGATTTTTTTTGCAAAAAACGAGGTAGCATATTTTGGGGGTATGTTGGACATTTTAATTCGTTGACTTAGTAAAATATGATTTTTGACACCATTAACTCAGTCAAAGGATCCTTGTATCATTGACCAATCAATAAGACTTGTAAGGTCATTTTTTACCATTGTCAATATGTATGTCGTACGCCGTTACACCGTTAAAGAAATTCAAGATCGCATCTACATCAACGGATCCAAATATCAAAGAGTCATAAACTTGGTAAAGTTTTATCTGGTAAACCGAACCGATCCGGTCCTATTAAAAACAAACCGATCTGGCATAAAAAATAGACCGATCTGATTTGCATCAAAACCTGTATACCTCGGATCGAAGCCAAACCGATAAAGTGATTTTAAAAAACGAACCGATCCGGCACCGGACCGATCCAGATTTGATAATCACGAACAGATCCGCCTAGATTTTTTCCACCAAGTCTCCTATATATACATATTTCGGTGGTGTACTCTCTAAGACTTTGATAGACGATTTTGTGAGTCCAAATACTCCTAGCCTTCATAATTTTTGAGTCCCAATACTCATGTTTTTTCAATGAATCATCCAATTGTTTCATTTTATCCGAGTCATTCATTATTCCTTGAACAAGTCATTCAAAGATTATCTATTCCTAACAAATTCAGAAAAGAAGTGATACAATAGATCCATGCTAAATGCGCCAGCATTTTCAAAACCTCTTAAGCCATACTGCTCAATTTAGTTTTGCTAAATCCTTCGCTTTCGATTCAGTTACTTAAGGCTTTTTCTACATCAAAAACACACTTAATGTCTTCGTAGTAGTGGAAAAAACCAAGTAACCTTTTCGCACTATCATTGATGCAAAGCAGAAAATGAATTTCGTCATCATAAGTAGTATTCACTATCAATGTGAAAGGTTTTGTATTCTTAAAGTCATCAAAGGTGCAACCAACAATTTTGTAGTTGAATATGCTTGATGTTATGACTCTTAAACAATAACACAACAATAATACTTCTTACAAACTTATGGAATATCATTCAAATGTCGCTGGCGCGGACCACAATAATATAGGTTTGATTAAATTTGGAGATCACATATATATTGTATAGAATACACGCATAGTACATAAAAGTTTACACACATTGCATTGAACCAAATCAATTGCAATGTGCGTGTACTTTATGAATTTTTGTATATTGTTTGAAAGTACACGCAAATTCAAATACTACATATAATCCTAAATAAATGCCGCTGGCACATACCACAATTAATATAGGACCTATACAAATACAAAAAGTATGTAGGATTGATTAAATATGAAGATGACGCATATATTGTATAGAGTACACGCATAGTACGTAAAAGTACATGCACAGTGGATTGAATCAAATCGATTTCAATGTGCGTGTACTTTGTGAATTTACGTATACTATTTGAAAGTAAATAAAGTACACGCACATAATACAGGACTTATACAAATACATGGCCTAAATTGAGAGTACATGAAGTTCTAAATAAATATCGCTGGCGCAGATCAAAGTTAATATAGGACCTATACAAATACAGAGAGTATGTATATATTTCAATCATGTATATATTCCTAGTCCTCAATAAATTATGTATACATTAGGAAATGTACAGTGATGAAATACATAAATGCGTTGTCCTCAACATGTAAAAGGTTTGTTTTGCATTTAAAATCAGGGCAACAAATGTATTTTTTCATATCATGAACAAGAATAATGTGATTTCATTAGTCCATGTATAATGTCTACAAATTTATACATATGAGAACACAAAATACATAATAAAATAAGGAAAAAGTTATATAAAACCTAAGGAAACTACAATAGTACATGGAATATAAAACATAACACTCAAAAAACAAGGACAAACAGGTGATATCAGAAACAAAATGCTAAGAACACAACATATACATAGTGTATGGTATAATCTTAAGAACAAAACTTAAGAACAAAATATTACATTTAATTCACAATATATTACATCAAATACATATATATGAGCATGTATCCATACTTGTTAGTGTTTTTTTTTTTGGAAGAATTTGATTGAGAATGTGAAATGTTTGTTAGAACTTCCACGATTAAGGTTTTGATCGCTTTAATTTCTGTGAAGTGTGTTTGTTTTGGAATTCAGGGGTATTTATATGTTGTTGTTGGACCAAAATTTGATTGCGAATGAGAATCATTTTTGGGTTTTGATCGAAGAGACGGTACGATTAGGGTTTTGATCGAACAGAGAATACAGTGTATTTGGCGCTTGAATTTATGTGAAGTGCGTGTTTGTTTTAAGTTCGGGGGTACTTATATATTGGACCTAATTGTTTAAAATTTGTTGGGTCTGGGTTTAGAGTCCAAAATTGTTAGTCCAAGGACTTGACAGTAAAAGCCTCTTTTTAAATTAGAGAATTAAGGTCAAGGTCATATTCCTTCCTATATTTGGATTTATAGGATAGTGATTTTCAGGTTTATAAATCTAGTCCATGTGGTACAATAACATTTATTTGTCTGGTCCCTTTAGAGTTAGGAGTACACAAAACAAGTAATTTTATTTGTTTTAGTTAAAGTGGTATTTATATTTATATTTATACCCTTACTCGTTCTCATTTAAAAATCATTTTAAAAATAAACAAATAACCCCACCTCCACCCCACCCACCAGAATCCTCGTCAGAACGCCGATATCCTCGCCGGGATTCTCATCGGATTATTTATCTTTCCTCGCTTATCTCTCTCTTCGCTATTTCTTTCATTTTTTTCGGTCCGCGCCAGCCGCACCATTGCTAGCGCCGGAAAAATGAAGGTTTTAGTGAAATAGTAAATTTATCAATTTCGATTTTTTTGTTAAAAAATATCAAATATGTGTGTTGTTGGATAGATCTAGACGAGTAGATTTCAAATATATAAATTTTGTGAATTTTGGATTTGTATATTTGAAGTTATGGACTTTTACAAATTTGATGGTTTTTTTTACGAGTTGTAAAATGGTATATTGGTAATTTTTCATGGTCTAGATTGGACCTTTCCCAAAACCCTCCTTTTTAAATTGTAGTAAGTCTCACAATCACTCAAAACCGTTTTATTATCACTTTGTAATCACCTCGAATTGTCCTCTTTTTTTTCTCAGATAATGACACTTGTATCATAGTTGTTATAACATCACCAAGAACTAAATAAATAAATAGGAAGTGGTTACAAATGAATTTTTAAAAATGAGACTAAACACTTGATATTCCTTTAAATTTTTAGTTTATATATTTTAGAGCCTTAAATAATATTAATTATGGATATATGACAACAAATATTTGGTTTTCATTTTTAGTCCCTATTTTCAAATTATTAATTGACGTGGTATACTGTGACTGGTTGATGTTTTATGGATGTGGGTCCATGGCAACGCCTTTATTGAAAAATAGGGACTAAAATTTTAAATGAAATGTTTGTTGTCCTATTTTCAGAATACATATTATAATAGACCCTAAATTTACAAAGCCCCTTAAATCTTATGCATTATTATAGGTAGTCCAAGGATGAAAGATACATAAAATCTCATCGATTTTTATTTAATGCACTAAGTTATTTTTTATTATATAACATATATATTTTAACAAGTGTACTTTTCACTCATGCTCATTTTAAATTCACTCACTCTTTATCTAAAAACAAACACATACCCCTCTCTCTTCCTCTAACTCTAGCACCCCCCCCCCCCCCCCCCCACACACACACACTGGAGACTCACCAAAACAGTCCGCCAAAGAAGCTCGCTAGAGGCCGCCGAAATTCTCTCTAGAGTTTAATTCACTTGGCTTTTCTCTTTCTCTCTTCGTCTATTTCTTTCATTTTTTAGTTCGCTCCAGTAGCACCATCGCCAGAGCTAGAGAAAAAATGATTTCGCCGAAAAAAATGGAGGTTTTACATAAATGATAAATTTATTTGTTTTTATGTTTTTATAAAAAAAAGTCGAATATGGGTGTTGTTTGATAGATATTGACGAGTAGATTCCAAATGTATAAATTTTGTGAGTTTTGGATTTATAAATTTAAAGTTATGAATTTTTAAAAATTTGATGATTTTTTTTGCAAAAAACGAGGTAGCATATTTTGGGGGTATGTTGGTCATTTTAATTCGTTAACTTAGTAAAATATGATTTTTGACACCATTAACTCAGTCAAAGGATCCTTGTATCATTGACCAATCAATAAGACTTGTAAGGTCATTTTTTACCATTGTCAATATGTATGTCGTACGCCGTTACACCGTTGAAGAAATTCAAGATCGCATCTACATCAACGGATCCAAATATCAAAGAGTCATGAACTTGGTAAAGTTTTATCTGATAAATCGAACCGATCCGGTCCTATTAAAAACGAACCGATCTGGCATAAAAAATAGACCGATCTGATTTGCATCAAAACCTGTATACCTCGGATCGAAGCCAAACCGATAAAGTGATTTTAAAAAACGAACCGATCCGGCACCGGACCGATCTAGATTTGATAATCACGAACAGATCCGCCTAGATTTTTTCCACCAAGTTTCCTATATATATACATATTTCGGTGGTGTACTCTCTAAGACTTTGACAGACGATTTTGTGAGTCCAAATACTCCTAGCCTTCATAATTTTTGAGTCCCAATACTCATGTTTTGATTCACACAACTTTGCCAAACCTTTGTGAATCCGTTTGCAACCCAAGAACACAACATTGCCTTTGTTCATAATCTTGTGGAGAAAACCATCCTTCTTCTTCATTGCCGCCCTCCTAGAAAGGGAAAGTTCCAGTCGTCGACTACAGAACCGACACCGACGGTTATTTCTGTGTCACTATATTTTTCATTGTAATTCGTGTAATTGTATCTTACAAAATTATAGTGAAAATAAAAGGTTTTGCCCCTTTGGAAGTTTTTTCCTCACATGTGTGTGTTTGAATGTCCTTGCATGTTTCATTATCTTATTCAATCACATAATTGGTAAAAACTGAGTTTCATTAAATAATATCTCTATTTAAATGCACGCGATCTCTTTCAAGACTTAGTACCAATTACCTCAAAAAATTATATGTAACTCTCGCATTGCGTACATGTACTACTATACCATACAATGGCACGACGGGGACGATTGTATCTACTAAACCTACAATAAAATGAAATAAAGGACAATTATAACATTTTTCTAAATTTATAAGTAACATAAGAAGTCAAGAGTATATGTGTCGATTGGTTATGGGTGTTTTTATATAAGAATAATGTTACGCGTTCCAAAACAACCATCGACACATACCTAAAGAGCATTAAGCTTGTACGCAATGTATAAACACTTAATGCACTTTGGAGATATTTTGGGTTACATATCATTATTATTTGTATAAATCATATATATCTATTACCACACTATGTCTGAGAGTGTAAACAATCTAAATAATCAAATGCGTGAACAATCTAAAGAATAAAATTTACATAAAAAACAATATTGACCCTATTTATACCCACCTACTACAAATTAAAATGTTTTAACTGAATACTTTAGTAACAATTTATAAAAACTAAACAAACATAGGACTCCATAAGATGATAGTCTTTTAAAAATGAAAAACATTGTCAGAAAACTCATTTTATATAAAAAAAAATCATGAAACTTGTTTTCACTCCTCATTCAAAATCTGAAACGAGCAACAAAAGGGAGACACCTGCCCATTTAATTTCTTAAGCTAACAACAAATGAAATCAAAACACCCGATGGATTATTAGACGCATTAGTTCGGTGTCAGATTTGTGTTTTGATCAATTTATGAAGGATGTTGGGGGTGGTTTGGTATGTGAAGAAGGCTGGGGAGGTTTTGCTTGTGCAACAGGATGGAGATAGATAAATGGCCAAACTTTTGTGAGAAGGTTGGGAATAAAATGGATGTTTTTTGGAGGGAGGGGATGTCTCAAATGGGTATTGTGTTGAGAATGCAGAAGTCTAAGCTTTAAATTTTTATTTTTCTATACACACTGTGGGTGGGGTATGTTAAATGTATTTCAATCCATATATATGCGAATTCAATAAGAATGGGGGTTATATTAAAAAAATTGAGGTTTAAATAAATAATCCCTTTTATTATACGTGTTATCGTCTAAAAATGGAATTCAATTTGTATCTTAGCTAAATGAAACCCAATGAGAGATAACGAACAATAAATATATGATATATAGTAAGAATGGGATGAGGATTAACACTGAGATATAGGTGGTTCTGCCTTAAAGAATGGCTTGTTACTCTTAGATCTATCCCACAAAGTACAATCATGTCTAAGGTTTTAGACAATAAGGATGCTTGAGTATGTTTATTGCATGTTTCAGTGTATAATCTCATGGTTGCCCCTTTCTCTATGGGGGATTTTTTTCTTTTATAGTGACCCTTGTAGAAGGAATAGATGTGCTGGCCAACGTGGTCTAGGTAGGGACATCTTGGATTAGTGGATCACTTATTAAGTTATTTAAGGATTTTGCCCATCAAATGGGAAATTTATCACATGTTGTCCATCTAAAAAAATCGGACGGATGTTGTTGGCCAGTTGCCAAAGATCCAATCTATCAATATGTCTTGTGACGTCTGAAGTGACGTCTTGGCCGATCTGAGTTTTTTGTATTTTATCCCTGATGGCGTGTCCATTAGAATTCCTGACAAAGAGGAGAGGGCCTATGATATGAGGAATAGTGGTGAGGTTTATTTTACTCTTTGGTCTCTTCAAGTAGGAGTTCGTCTTCCCCTCCATCCTTCGATAAGGTCCATTTTGAAGGTATTTGGACTGACTCTCACTCAACTTCGCCCAAATTCTTATAGATCCATTGTAGGGGTAATGATCTACTAAAAAAATATGGGGGCTCTGACATTGATGGATATATCTTTAGGTTTGTATACCGCTTAAAGGAAAACCATAAAACAACTGGATATTATTATCCCCCCCCCACCCACCAAAAAAAAGTCCACCACTAAGATAGTGTAAATCTCCCAAACTAGTAACCATAACTAGAAAACCTAATATGTTTATAGTTCTAGTGCTTGGGAGTTCTTTCCAAATGATCCAAAGAGAGGAGTTAATGTTCCAATGGATTGGAGCCATTCTAACTTGATTATTGAAAAAGCCACCTCTTTGGATAAAATGTTAGTAAAACTCATCAGGACGGTTTTTACTTCGGATCCCATATTTTTTAAGATATATATACTGCAAAAAGCTTTAGAAGGATGACCAATTACCTGATCCTTAGGATCCGTTTGACAACCCAATTCCAAGCCATGAAAATGGAATTGGAAGGCCAATTTTAATTCCACATAATTTAAATTGGCCTTCCAATTTCAATTCCATGCCTTGGAATTGGGTTGCCAAATGGACCTTTAGTACCATTGACCTCAATACCTATAAGCCTCCCAAGCCTGTTGAGAGTGATAAAGAGAGTTCTAGAGAGTAATATATGGTTGAGGTTGATATTGGCCAAGGAGGTGAGGACAGTGTGGAAGCCGAGTAGGATGTCGAAGAAGGTTAGATATTTTCAATACTGTTAAGTCATCCTTATATTTCTTTCCTCTTGCTTGACTTTGTACTTCACACTTTACTTATTTTCTAACCTTACTATTATTTATGTCTTGTTGCAGTCTCTATCTCTATCTCAAACTCCAACTCTTTTATCATGGCTCTAGCCAACGTCTATTATGACAAGATGAGGGAGATTAAGGCCAAACGGCTGCGAGAGTTGGCTGATAAAGCGACTGCCAAAAAGGCTAAGGAGGAATCTCATACCAAGAAACACGATGACAACCCTCCTCATCTCACCAATGTTGAAGCTACAAAATAAGCTATTGGGAATCCAATAAGAAGAAAACTACTGACAAGGGTAAAGAAAAAGTCCTTAAGGGCCAACAAGGCCAAAGAAAAAGATCGTTAGAGGATCCTTCCTTTAGGGATCCAAAGTTGCCCAAACATACAACTCAGCGATTGGTGAGGCAGGGATATTCTTCATCTCCTTATGGCCTCAGGGATCCTCTTGATATGGACCCACCAATTACCAAGGATGAGCTATTGACGGATCCTAACTCCATTTGGTTCAATATTATCAACACTCCTATAGTTTTAAGGCCCTGACTTCAGGTTCATGAATGTGGAAAACTTGTGGAACTTTACTTCCTACAAGGCCTTCGTTGTAAGTTGACTTATCTCTTTTCTTCATTATACTTTGACTAATCGAGTTCATTGTCTTTAACTTGTTTCACTTTCCATTTTTTAGAGTAACATGGCTACTACAATCCCGAGGGAGAAATCCAAAACCATTGAGAATGATTGTAATGATCTCATGGATTCCAAGGAAGAGATTGAGAATAAAATATAATCCATTGAGGATGATCCGACAAAAGCAAAAACAAATTATCGGAGAGCGATGAGCTGATGGTGCGTAAAGTGGAGAAGCTCACTAAACTGGAGGGAGATCTCAAGTTTGCCTTTTAATCAGATTGAGGCTACAAAGGTGATGCTTTCTAAAGCCTTGATGGCTACATCCATAGCAGGGGAATAAACTATAAAGGCCTTCAAATCATCTAAAGAGTATGTCATCGACACTACCATAACACTCCTTAAAGGCTACGACGAACTAAAGAAGAGGGTTGTCAAGCATTATCCTGACATTGCTGAAACCATCATGGCTTGGTAGGTTAACGATGATGAGATAAAAGCTATGGATGAGGAGGAAAAAATTGCCTACTGAGCTGATAAATATTTATCTTCTAAGGATGGCCTCTATGTCCTCAAAGTGGTGGAAGTTGAACTCGATGCTGGTGAATCAAGGACTGCCCCGAGGAAGCTATTAAGAAAATAAAGTCTGTCACCAAGGATGTTGGCGCTTCTTAGCTCAGTTCCTTTGCTTGTTTTTTTTATTCAGAACAATTGTAACTAATCAAGTTTATTTTATTAACACTGTTGCACATTTTTATACAATATGAATGGATTCCCGTTTATCTTTGTTTATTGTGTTCCCATGATTGTTGTATGTAAATACATTATATCAACCACTTATTTTGTGAAGTAATGTCCAATATTTTTTAGCATTTAGTTTACTAGGTCTTCTAAGGATGTGGTGCAGTCAAATACGTGCATTAAATTAATTGGGTTGGATGAAGTCGACATGATCTATACTCATTTGGTGCAGCCAAAGACGTGACTTAGATCAATTGGGTTGGCTGAAGCCGACCTGATCTATACACATTTAGTGTAGTAAATGACATACTTTAGATCAATTACTTTGGCTGAAGCCGATCTGATCTATATTAATTTAGTGTATTCAAAGACGTGTATTTCCAAATGTAGGGATGGTATGCGATCAGATCTTATTGATACATCCTCTCCCAGAAGTGTTTTTGTTCAATCAAAGACATGTATTTAACCAATTGGGTTGGCTAATGCCGACCTGGTCTATCCATTTGGTGCAGTAAAAGGCGTGCATTCCATATGTAGGGATGATGTGTGATCGGATCTTGTCGATACATCCTCTCCTGACAATGTTTTTATGAAGTCAAAGACGTGTAATTAGATTAATTAGGTTGGCTTTAGCCGACCTGATCTATATTCTAAATAGATAATCGTTAATAAATACTAGATAGATAACAAACATCTTCATATAATGAGTTTTTTGTTCATACAACTTTGGTAAATTCCAATATGAGATAATCTAATAATAATACTTCTTGAGATCTTCGGGAGTCCATAGGTTTATGAACGGTTCTCCCTCTAAAGTTTCAATATAATATGTGCCAAGTCGTATTACTTCAGCTACCTAATAAGAACCATGCCAATTTTCTTTAATTTTTTGGATTTCTGTGTGACTTTCTTCATGATGTAATATCCCTCTTTGAGTGTGCTGGGCTTAACTTTTTTGTCATAAAATTTAGCCTTGCATTCCTGATATGCTGCTACTATGAGTGCAACTGCCTCTCTAACTTTGTCTATCAAATTAAAATCCAATCTTCTCACAAAGTCACTTCTAGGAGAATTAAAATCCAATACTCTATGACTTGGTTGACCGATCTTTAATGTAACTATGGCTTCACTTTCAAAGGCTAACATGTAAGGTGTCTCTCATATTGCTGTTCGTGGTGTTGTTCTGCAGGCCTACAACACGCTTTGTAGTTCATTTATTCAATTCCCTTTAGCTGCTTCAAACCTTATCTTCATCCCATCTAGCAGAGTTCGGTTTGTGACCTCTGTCTGTCCATTACATTATGGATGAGTTGGTGATGAATGCAACTTTATAATTTTAGCTTTTTCATAATATTTTTGGAAACCATTATTATCAAATTAGGTTTCATGGTCAGCGATAAAAGTGTGATGGATATCGTATCTGCTGATCACGTTCTTTTATGTGAACTGGACGACTTTTACATAGGTCATCTCAATAAATGGTTCAACCTCCACCCATTTCGTGAAGTAATCCACTGCTACCACTAAATATATGAATCTTCCTTCGGTCTTTGGCAATGGATTGGCCAGATCCATACCCCAGATAGCAAAAGGCCAAGGTGATGTAATCAACACTAGTTCGACGGTCGGTATTTTGTGTATCACTCTAAGCTTTTGGCATTTGTCACACTTTTGCGTGTATTCTTCATAGTTTTTCTCATCATTGGCCAATATCCCTAGACGGTTATTCCATTTACTAGCGTTCGCCCTGCAGCATGAGCTCCACATGAACCTTTGTATATTTCTTTGACCAGATTTTGCACCTCTATATAATGTACATATCTCATCATTGAGACTATAAAGCCTCTTTTATATAGCCTTTTATCCATAGTATATTTGGCAGCTTTGTAATAAAGCCTTTTTACCTTCTACCGGTCGACTGGTAGAACGCCTTCTTCTAAGTACCTGGCGATTGGATCCATCCATAATGGGCCCATGGTTAGTTCATGGAAGTTTATTTCTTCAACATCAATGCTTCTATATACTAGGATTTTTATAAGAATGATTCTTCTGAGATCTGCTCTGGTGGCTAATGCTAGACGATCTAATGCGTCTATTTTGGTATTTTTAGTTCTAGGGATTCTGACCATCTGGAATGCTTTTAGCTTTGGGAATAAAATTTATACCTTGGCACGGTACTTCAGCATGTTTCCCTCCTTCTTCATATTCTCCCTATACTTGGTTTACCACTAGTTGTGAGTCACTGTGAGCCATAATCTGCTCGGCTTCAAGTGATGTAGCCAACTCCAATACAATATTTAAGGCTTTATACTCTGCTTCATTGTTAGATGACTCAAACTTGAATCATAATGCATATTATACGTCACCTCCATCAAGTGTGTTGACTATCGAGCCAGCTCCGCCACCATTAGCACAATACGACCCATCTATGAACACCTTCCACACCAAAAGCTCATTGTTAAAATCTCCTTCCACTAGAGAACCATATTTAAATAGTTTGGCAGTGAACTTCTCGCCATAACCAGGTTGGTTGTTTTAAGATAAGGATTCTCTCGGTCTTTGATTTTATCCGTCTAGGGCTATTACAAACTGCTCGACTGGAAAATGGATCTGCTTAACTGGGGCAACATATGTGGTTTCATCAACTCTTTTCTCCTCGCAGGTGAATTTTGTAATGAAATATGTTATAGCCTAGCCTTTTATCACAAGTTTTGTTCATATGAAATTTTATATTCTCTGAGTTCTATGGCCCATGCCATTAACCTGTTATAACATTCAAGTTTTTGGATAATTCTCTGTAATGGGAGATCGGTGTAGACCACTATAGAGTGGGATTGGAAGTACTGGTTCATTTTTTTGGATGCCATTATCAATCATAAGGCCAATTTCTCCATTCTAGAATACATGATTTTCGCTCCAGCAAAGGCTTTACTTGTGTAATACACCGACTTTTGAAATCCTTCATCGTTTCTGATTAGAGCCGAGCTGGCGGCTGACTCTTATATCGCCATATATAAGTACAAAATTTCTCCTAGGACTGGCCTTAACAATAATGGGGCTTTTTCCATGAATCTTTTTAGCTCTGAAAAAGTGGTTTGACACTCCTCCGTCTATTCAAAGGAATTTTTGACGACTCTGAAGAATAGGAGGCATTTGCCCGTTGCTCTGGATATGAATATGTTTAGAGTTGCTACTCGATCTGTCAGGATTTGTATTTCCTTCTTACTTTTGGGAGGCTGCATGTTGATCAATGCTGAATCTTATTAGGGTTGGCCTCTATTCCCTTCCGATTCATTATGAAGCCTAAAATTTTTCTAGCCTTGACTCCAAATACACAGTTAGATGGGTTTAACTTCATCTGGTATTTTTTGAGCTCGTCAAATGTCTGACCGAGGTCTTTTATGTGATTGTCTACCTTGATATTTTGGTCAGCATATTATCCACATAAACTTTCATATTCTTTCCTATTTTTTTTTAAATACTTTGTTCACCAGGCTCTGATAAGTCTCACCTATATTTTTAGTCCGAAAGGCATAACATTATAGCAAAAAGTGCCTCGGTTGGTGATGAAAGATGTCTTATCCTTATCCTCTGTCTTCATTTTGATCTTATTATAATTTGAGTATGCATTCCTGAAGCTCAGCAGCTCATGACCAGCTGTTGTATAAACCAATTTGACATAAGTGTGTGTTTAACTTAATTTCACGTTATTTAATTTTAATTTTGAAAAAGAAATTAAAATATGTTAATTTGTTTATTTGAACCATCTCACGCTTCCGCACATATCTTCAAAAAGGAAATTATCTTTTTGTAGTCAAGATATTTCAAAATTGGGGGCTTTTCACTGAGTCATCTCGCTCGCTCACATTTTAAAGGAGGAGTCGATTATTCATAATATAACCACCTGAATTATTCAGATCATGGGGTATATGCTAAGATTCAGACTAGGGAAAAATAAACAAGGAACCCTAGAGGCTGTAACAGCTATAAAACACAAAGGGAAATATGATCATGGCTACACTCCCAAAGATAAAACTTGAACCCCTATCCCCAAAGATTCCTATCATGGGTGGAACGATCACTTTTGCCTACAAATGGAAGGCACTCCTTATCACAACCTCCCAGAACTTTAGTGGGATAAAATAAATAAATCCTTAAAACTTAGAATGGAGATCGTTTATGAGGAAGGACTATAGGTGGATTACAAAAAATTCCACGAGGTTAGCTACAACAAACTCAACGTCTCATGGGTCACATAGAAGGAAATAAAAAAAATCTGAGCCTGAAATTGAATGGGGACTACCTGCTATATTCCCTATAGAAACTGCCTTGATCACCATGTTGGGGTGCTCAGACTTAGTCCCCATAAAATGCTTCCACGCCTAGTACACTGCCTTCATTCCTCACATCAACACAATAGATAAAGGATGATTAGTCAGCATCTCTGAGGCCAATCTCTACCTATGTGTATCTAATTCGATAGGCCCACTATATGAGACACCGCCTTTGGCCAAATCTCATGACACGACCTTTCAACTACTCTGGTACTACCAGTGGAATGAGGAAAACCACAATCATTTACTGCAAGACCTCTCAAAATCCATCCCCTACACCTATCCCATGATAATTATAACGAAAAAACCTATTGGAGCCCCCGAGACAGAAATAACTCATTTCGAAGAACACTGCCTACCCCCACTTGTAGTTCATGCCAAGATTCAAAAACACCTAAAGACCACACCGAGAGCCCTCCGAAATAATCCAGTCCACCTCATCACCAACATTACAGGAACTTATATACTAAATAATAGGACCTCTATCAGATACATACTGATGCCCGTCCTCCAAAAGCTTTTTGAGTTTGTCCTATTAAAGACTGAGTCCCCTCTCATCCCCTCTCCTGATGTATCCCTCTACATAACATATTTTTTTCTATTATCAGTGTTGTCCTTCTTCCCTTTAATGGAATAATAAGTTGCGATTTTCCATTATTTATGTGTGTGTTGCATGTGATGATTATGAATCCAACGATGGATTAAACCTCACACCTAATCATGAGAACTTTGGGGATATAAAATACTTAAAACGCTTGCAAAAACTTGACCAAAGTTAAAATAAACATATGTCTCCCAATGAAGGTGACATAATAACATAAACTTGGGTACCCCACAAAACCCTAAATAACTACAAATAGGTCCTCCCTTAGTAAAAATGAATAAAAATAGTTCAACATCCTCATTAATTTCGTTGATATGTTCATTTGATTTTATGCCAACATGACCAAAATTGACCCAACCATCATCATACATGAGATAGAGACCCTCCCTGATGAAAAGCCTATAAAGTAGAGGCTTTTTAAGTTGATATATGAATAGTCCTTGAAGATTAAAGAAGAAGTGGAAAAGCAACTCAACATCATATTTATCGGAGTGGTGGAATACCTGACATGGTTAGACAACATCACGCCCGTACCTAAAAATATTATAAAGTTACAAATGTTTGTGGATTAGAAATATATCAGTCGGGCCTTAACTAAGGATGATTTTCATCTACCACATGTAGACCTATTGGTAGACAACACCGCCATGTCGTGGTCAAATCCTTCGTGGATAGATTTGCTGGTTATAACCAAATCTAAGAGAAAGATTTATAATTTCTCATCATCTATTTTAGTTTGACTTATCCCTTTACACCATGACTTTACCATCATGTACATTCTTAAGACTTCAAATGAGGACAAGTTAGTGAATAAATGCGATAATCAAAGATCAATTGTCACTAAATTTATTGGAGAAGGTATACGAGGTTGTTTGAGTGTAATCTTTTCGTTCAAGGGTATTTTAAAAGAGTTTGAAAAAATAAAATATTTTTATGAAATGTTTTTAAATGTTTTTTTTTTTAAATTTCGCGAAGTCGTTAGAACGACATTAGATGTAGTTCGAACGAGTTACTATATCTCGCCAGAACAGATTCGAACTTCGTTTGAATGAGATTGTTTTTGTGACTTTTGGGAGCTTATGAAATCTCGTTGGATTAGTCGTTTGATACGTGTTCGAACGAGAAAGAATACTTCGTTCAAACAAGATGTAACTTCTCTCGAACGAGTATGCAAAAAATTATCTTTTACATGTTTTCAAATGCACTTTTTTCATGTCTATCTCTTGGAGATGTTTCTCTCTAGAAATAGAGATACAGACCTGCATTTTAAACCAAGATTTTTAGACATCTTTTAGTGATTAAACTCTTTTGTTTTTTCAATCCAAACCCCTTGAATGATTTAAGATCACTTTACCAAACCACGAATAATACAATCCTCATTCATAACCTTGTGGATTTAGTTCTCCACTATTGAAGATGGGAAATTGGTTTCCTAAGGATGATCGGTGGACACTCAGGTAAGTGGAGCTTGCTGTGTGGCATTCCTGGATCTGCATAGCTTATTATCGATAACTTTAAAGGGAAACATTATTCCGTCACTTAGTGGAGCTCTAAGTTTTGTAAGTGTGTAAATGCCATTCTATAATACCTAGTTGTAAACAGGGATAAAATATAAGTTTTGCTCGAAAAGGATTTTTCCTCATCTCCCATCTCTTGTTTGTGGTTTGTTTGGCTTCAATTTAGTTTCAATATCTTGTATGTTTAGGTTTACCTAATTTAATCAAGATAAAATTTGGACTAAATAGAATTTGGTTTGTGTGCATGTGATCTAATATACAATTTATAAATACATTTTTCAAATTGGTATGGGAGCTTATTTCTACAAGTTATTTAGATGAATCGTGGTGGTTATATGGAGAACTCGCATAATAGTCCCCCTTTATTTAATGGATCTAATTTTGCCTATTGGAAAGCTCAAATGGGATCATCTCTGAAATCGATCGACGAGTACGTCTGGCTTGCTGTTGAAAATGGGTGGACTCCTCCCACTATGACTAATAAACATGCCATTAGTCTCAGTACAATATCTAATTGAACTGAGGATTACCTTAGATTGTATAATTTTAACTCCCTAGGTTTAAATTAATTTTTTAGTGCTATCACACCAGAGGAATTTCTTCGCATCATAATGTGTACCACATCTAAAGAAGCTTAGGACATCCTTCAACTCACACACGAGGGTATCAATGATGTGAAAGCTGATAAGCTTCAAAATCTCCCCACACAATTAAGACCATACGCATGAATGAAACTGATACTTTTAACGAATTATATGCACGCTTTTCTCATATTCTGAATTCTAGTTTAAATTTGGGCGAGCAAATTTCGAAAGTGAGAGTGGTTAAGAAAATTCTAAGGTCTCTCCCACCTCATTTTAGTGTGAAAGTTACCATCCTAAACCCTTTGGAAATTTTAGGCAAGAGTAGGTTAGAAGAGATTGTATGTGATCTCTATACTTATAGAAAATATATGTTTCCTGAAATCAAAAGGAAAAAGGAAGGAATAACATTAAAAGCTAAATCAAAAGAAAAGTTTTTTAACTCTGATTGCGAAATTTATCTGGATGGTCTTTCCCTGTTTGCAAAAAAAATAAAAAAATTTCTCAAATTCAATAAACAAAATTCTTCTACAGTAGAAAATAAAAGTTTTGAGAAGGACAAAAATTTTTAAAAAGGAAAATAATGTTTTTGAGAATGATCAATATAGAGCTAATGGTTAGTATCCAATGAAAGTTGAATCAGAGAGATGTTATGAGTGCAAATGGAATGGTCATAAATCCCATGAGTGACCTACTAGGCTTAAGAGACCAAACAAAGGCAAAGCCACCTATAATGCCACTCTAAGCGATAGTGATATCGAGTTGGTGGATTTTGGGGATGAATCACCATATGAACCTAACTTCACTGCATTCATGGCTAGTCACATTAGTAGTTCTAGTACGTTCCATGCTGGTGAGGACATTTCTATTCGTGAAAGCCTTGATAATATTTCAAACCATTATGAAGAGAGTGAGGGTGATGAAGAGAATTTGAGTGAGGGAGAATGTGTCCTCCAATAAGCTTACATCGAACATTACAACGAGTCTTTAAATACCAAAAATAAAAATAAAAGTTTGACTCTTAGGGTGCTGAATTTAGAATAGGAGTTGAAAGTTTAGGGAAAGTGTGAGGCCTTAGTGAGTCAACCCCAAAAGTTCAAAATTTCTTTGTGTGAGCAACTTATTGTGGTAGGTAGGAAAAATACCATTTTGACAAACAAAGTGTCTAGTCTTACGAGAGATCTTCAAGCATCATTAATGACCTATGAGAAACTTAAAGGCCATATTTTCCATCTCTAGAAAGATCTCAAACGTGTCCGGGAGGTCAATATCACTTTAAAGAACACATCTAAGAAGGTTGGAAAGATGTTCCTCGATCTCGCATTAGGTTTCAACGAGAGGCAAGGCATAGGTTACGATGGTGCATTCGCTTCCAATACCACACCAGAATCCGTTTCTAAGTTTGTAATGGATCCTTATGGGCCTTGACCTTACCCACCAAGGAGAACTCGTCCTAGGCATTTTAACCAAGGTCGACCCAAACTAATCTATGTTTGTACCTATTTCAAACAGATATGTCACCTTATGGAATTTAATTTTAAGCTAGGGAGAGTCACTCACACACATACTCCTCCTACACATGCTCCCACACAAGAAGTCTTGATTAAAAACTCCACTTTCTCTCGAAGACTAGAAAAGTCTCCTAAGGTGACATATCTGTTCCTCGATCTCGCATTAGGTTTCAACGAGAGGCAAGGCATATGTTAAGATGGTGAATTCGCTTACAATACCACACCAGAATCCATTTCTAAGTTTGTAATGGATCCTTATGGGCCTTGACCTAACCCACCAAGGAGAACTCGTCCTAGGCATTTTAACCAAGGTCGACCCAAACTAATCTATGTTTGTACCTATTTCAAACAGATATGTCACCTTAGGGAATTTAATTTTAAGCTAGGGAGAGTCACTCACACACATACTCCTCCTACACATGCTCCCACACATCACCATAGAGAATTTTCTAGTCTTCGAGAGAAAGTGGTGTTTTTAATCAAGACTTCTTAATATTTGATGGAGTAATTTCAAAAGATGTCTACTCCTTTGAGAACACCTCCTAGACCAATGATTGAGGTCAATACTTGTTTCTTGGATAGGGTGATTTTCATATTGCTATCATTTTTCCCTATTACTAAATTTTATTCTTATGCTTATATTTTGAAAAATCCCCAAAGATTTTCTTTTCTTTTAGAAAAAGTTTCAAAAAATTTCAAAATTTCAAAAATATTTTTGTATTTTGTTTTACACCGTATATGGATAAACATTTAAGATCTTCAAATCACAATTATATTCCATCCATTCATGTGACTTAATCACGGTGTTATGAGACTTGTCTTATTTCTTTTGTGTTCTTAAAAATGCAAGTTTAGCATTGCGTTGTTCTTTGTTGATCACTTCCTTCACGTTAGACTCTTTATATCTCCTTTATTGCACGCATGCACAAACCATTTAAACATTGTACTTGCTTGTCATATGTCTAATAAGGTGTCCTCATCACAATTATGCTGAATAATGACCAAATCTACTAGGAACTAATTATACTTGTAAGAACTATTGCACGAATTTATTTTTTCGAAAAATTTAACTTTTGTTCATGCAATGGAAAGGGGCTTGAAAGAATTCTTTGTGTTAAAGGCCACCATTGTCAAGAGCCTAAAAGATGATTTTGGCACATAAAAATAAAAGTGCCAATGCCATTTTTTTCTTTTGTTTCATTGATGCTTCATTCACATGAGCTATATGATTCCTTCAATTTTTTTTTGAGAGTTTATTCTTAAAATATGAGATTTTGAGGGTGTTGTAAGTTAAACACCAGTGGGTTTTCATAATAAAATTCCTTCAAAAACATTAAATAGTTTGATGTTACTGATTTGAGAAGCATTAAATTTCATGCCAATTATCATAAGTTGCGTCAATTTTATTTCGTTCAACAAAGGGTTGAATTGAGTTATTTCTTTAATAGTATCTCTTTGACTTTCTACACCTTTACTACATATGCCTATATTGAATTTTTCGTTCGTTGAGTTCATACTATTTCATTCCATATCTATGATTCAGATTTTTCGTGCTACTCCATGGAGTGATTGTTTGTATATGTACTTATATGTATATTTATATCCTCAAAAAATTCAAAAGTTTTCAGAAAAAGTTGGTTGCTTTGTTGAAGTTTCATTGCATATGTGTGATTGTTTATTTGTTGTGATGATATTTCATATTTATATTCTTATGGTGCTAAGAATTCAGGATTAACTTTTAACCCTTTGTATATTGCGGACAAAAAAGGGGAGAACATATTCAGGTGGAGTTTTTATTTATTTTAAACTCCACGCGTCACACTAATTTCTTTGCTTCATGTGTGTTGGTATTTTCTGCCTTATTGATTTCATGTACTACATGATGAAGATTTTCAGTTGAAGACAATGTCTCACCTATCTTTTTTTTTTTGGGGTTTGGAAGGGCATTTGTTAAACTTATCTTAGGGGTTATTTGTTTTCGATTTGTATTTTGTACTGGTATAGTCAATGGGGGAGATTTGTAAGGGCAAGATTTATAATTGATCATCATCTATTTTAGTTTCTCTTATCTCATTACACCCCACTTCACTATCATGTACATTATCATAGACTTCAAAAGAAGACACGTTAGTGACCAAATGCAAAAATTGAAGATCGATCGTCACTACATTTATTGGAGATGGTATATGAGGTTGTTTCTATGTAATCTTTTCGTTAAAATATTTTTTGGAATTTTTGCAAAGTCATTAGAACGAAAGTGGATGTAGTTCCGACGAGTTCCTATACCTCGTTAGAATAGCTTCGAACTTCGTTCGAAAGAGATTGGTTTTTACGACTTTTGGCAGGCTCTGAAGTCTCGTTAGATTAGTCGTTTGATGTGTATTCAAATGATAAAGGGTACATCGTTCGAACGAGATGTACCTTCGTTCGAACTAGTACGCAAAAAAAATATTTTTACCTACTTTCAAATGCAATCTTTCATGTCTATCTCTTGGAGATTTTTCTCCCTATATATATAAAGATGCAGACCTGCATTTTAAACCAAGCCTTTTAGACATCTTTTTATGATCAAACGCTTTTATTTTTTCAGTCAAAACTTGCTGGATGATTTGAGATCGGTTTACTAAACCACTAAGAACACAATCTTTGTTCATAACTTGTGAAGTGAATTCTCCACTACTGAAGATAAGAATACGATTTCCTGAGGCTTATTGGTGGACATCGAGGCAAGTGGAGCTTACTGCATTGCTTATTGTCGACAAATTGGAAGGAAGAAATTATCGCGTCACTTAGTGGTGCTCTAAGTTTTGTAAGTCTGTAGATGTCATTTTATAATACCTAGTTATAAACCGAGTTGAAATAAAGGTTTTGCCCAAATTGGATTTTTTCTCATCTCATATCTCCTTTTTGTGGTTTGTTTGGCTTCAATTTAGTTTCAATATCTTGCATGTTTAGGTTGACCAAATTTAATCAAGATAAAGTTTATACTAAATAGAATTTGGTTTGTGCGTGTGTGACCTAATATATTATTTATTCATATAACTGGACCATCACGTTTTTCATCAAATAAAAATGCATCCCGACCATCAAGAAAAGACCGAGTTCATTACCCTAAGGGAACATACTGTTACATGATTATGCCCTTCGATCTCAGGTTTGCCAACAACAACTATTCTTCAAGACTCTCACACAAGAATGTGAAAGTCTACGTAAACAATATTATCATAAAATCTAAGGATTGTGGGGAAACATTCCGGCATTGTAGTACCATGGGAAAATAAATCTCCGGAGTGGCACTAAAAATGTAAAAATGCGTCCAATTTAAAACCTTTTTCAAAATTATTTAACATTCCCATTGGCTAAATAAACAATTGCGGAAGTATAAATGAATAAAAAAAGCGCCCACACGTTTATACTTCAATCATCTAGGACCTATAGTAGGCGGGGAAGACATATTCCTAGCTATACTACGCCAAAAACAACTTGAAAGTGTCAGGTTTACTTCAGAAAATTTCAGCACCTCTTTGCTCCCTTAATATTCTTCTTTAACGCTCGAATTTGTAGAAATAACTTTCTATTTCATATTCCTTGTGTTTTATCTCAAGATATAATATTATATAGCCTCATATAGCCTTCTATCAAGCCCAAGGTGTTGCAATGTAACATATTTATACTAAGAGGTTATAAACTAAGGTTTTCAAATTGTCAATCCCATTTTTCTCACATGGGCCTCCACTAAGTTATTCAAATGGTCTCCAAATGCATACATTTATCCAATTATAACTAGCCCAAATGGATTCATAACCCACATACACTTATTTTTATTATTTTGAGCGTGTGTTGCTTCACTAACAAGTCCCCAAATTAAGTCGCCACCAAAATTTGATAAATAAAAATAACAAAAAACTCACTACATAGATTAAAAATAATTCACTTAACTAAATATGTTAATCCATAATATAATTCAAATAATAAAACACGTAATATATCTTAAATCCAATATAAAATCTAAATAAATTATTAAAAATTCGTAATTAATTCTCATAAGATTAGTGCAAAAAATGCGGGGTATTACAAACACTCCGTAAATTATTTCAAAGGCTCCACATTTTTCAAATGAGGACAAATCCTAAAAAATGTGTCTTCGGGGTTACCAAGGGAAAATTACTTAGATTAATTGTCAATAAAGATGGCATTAAGGCAGACCCTGCTAAGGTCAAGACCATACGAGAAATGCCACCCCCAAAACGGAGAAATAATTTCTTAGATCAAATCTAATTCCTAAGTCGGTTCTTCAACCAGCTTACCACCATTTGCTAACCCATCTTCCAATTACTAAAAAATAACTTACCCAAAGAATGTAACTCTTAATGCAAGGAGACATTAAAGAAAATTCAGTACCTCTTGCACCCAACAATATTGGTACCTCCCCAAGTGGGAAAAACTTTACTTCTCTACATGACTATAACTAGCACGGTTCTCGAAGCTATGTTGGCCTAATACATAGAAAGTTACCAAAATGAATGTTCCATCTACTATGTCACTAAGAATTTTAAATCCCACGAGCTCAAATACACGGCCCTAGAAAAGGCTTGTATATCTATGGTATGGATCAATTGTAAAGTCTGTCATTACATAATGTCCTTCAGCATACGACTCATCTCCAGGATGGATCCCATGAAATACCTATTTGAGAAACGCGTCTTCGGATGACCAAATGGCTACTTATTTGTATGAATTGAAAATCACCTATGTCACACAAAAATCGACCAAAGGGCGATCCATCTCGAACTATCTCATGAGGAAGAAGAGAACGAGCTGTAATACCCCCGTACTTTTATGAATATTTAATTTCCATGTGTGTATGGATTTATTAATTTAATTGGGGAAATTAAATTGGTTTCGGTAAATACAAATTAGCGAGATAAGGATAAATAGTTTTTATTATTTTTTACTTGAGTGTGATAAGTAAATAGAGATACGATTTATTGTATGTCATTTATGAGTGAAAATCGACGGTTTATTACGTTATGTCTATAAACAGTTGCATCGACGAATTTAGATATTTTTGGGCGACATGTACTGTACGCACATGTCCGGCCCAATTAATGAGATGTTGGTGTATTTGTAGTTGGGTGACTCAGATGACATTCTTGAGTGCACCTGTGATTTGGGATGGGTCGAAATAGTCTAGCATAGGTACTCGGTGTTATAGTTAAGTCCTAGGGATTTTTAGACATAGTTGGTCTCGTATAGGGGCATGGGTGTCTTTTTATCCTTAAGGATACACCTAAGAATGGGATTATAGTCTAATTGGGGAATATATAAGGATTATAGAGGTGGATGATGTGCCTTTCAATCTCTGCATAATTGTGCTTAAGAGAGAGTTTAAGAGCAGAGGAAAAAAAACGAAAGGGAGAAGAACCTTGGGCAAGAGAGGAAAAGAGCATATCCGTATTTAGAATCATCCCTACATGAAGAGACTTTGGATTTAGATCCACAAGGAAAGTATTTACTTTCTTTATATTGCAATTATGTAGTTAATTACATCCGGGATTAATTGGAAATTAAAATCTGATATTTAAAGATTGAAAATTAGGGAATTAGAATGAAGAAATTCAAGTTGTGTAACCTTTTATTTGTATCATATATAGATTGATGATGAAAGTATAAGAATTTGGTGATAAAAATTCTGGGATCACAAGTATGAACATGAAGAACATGGATATGGTGTTTGAATAAATGAAAATTGAAGTTTGATTAAGTTTAAGTTGATAGAATTGAATTATGATTAGAAGTACTTACTTTTAGATGATGTATTCGGGTTTAATTTACTGTTAGTATACATTTAGGATGATATTATATTGACGTGGGATATTAATTTTATGTTTTGGGAAGCTTGCGACCTCCATTAGAGGGTTTTAGAGGTAAAATCCCCAGGAAGAAGATGATTGGAAGCCCAGAAAATCAAACCGGTTCGCTGGGGGAGCAAATCGGTTCAGTTGAGCGAGCTATTTCAATCTGCCAAGAAAATCTATTCAGTTTGCTGGCCTGTCCAGAATTTGTGTACGGGATGTTTTGACCCGTTAGATCTTGGAGAATGATCGTAGGGGCTTTCGGGGTAGAGTGGGACTGCTGGGGAATGTTTTCAGGTTTGGCATGTGTTAGGCCAATGGATAGATGGGTTCAGGTGAGACGAACCATAAATTCAAGTGAGTGAACACTTATATGTGTAATGGAGAAGTCAGTTTGGACTGAGGGATTTGTAAACTCATACGCTGGGGGGTTCGCGTTAAGGTCAGTACTTTATTGTATATATATATATATATATATATATGTGTGTGTGTGTGTGTGTGTGTGTGTGTCTGCGTCTGTGATTGTTACTTGGTTATATTGAACATACCTACTCGGTAGTGCTATCCATAGTAGGTTGTGCGTGGTGGGCAGTTCACCCTAGCGTTGACCAACAGGTGTTGGATTAATTCCCCTGGTCATAATATTATTGCATGACCACTATCCATGTGTGAGGAAATGTGTTGGTTTATAGATTGATTGGGTGAGACATGGTATGGCTATAGCCCCCGAACGTATTTTTATGACCGCCTCCTTTATTTGTATTTACATTTGGGTTCGGTGGTGAGATTCTGACCTGGTGGCTCAGAGTGATGCGTGATATGCTCGGATCCTGATAGCACGCTAGGTATGCATCTGTAAGGTTTTGAATCTGGGGATACGGTTATATGTATATGGCGAGCGATATATATGTGTGTGTATGAGATGTGACGTGTATATCTATTTATAGCGCAAGTGTGGCTATGTTGTTATTCTGTGAGTGTATCTGATTATAACACGAGTGTAGCTATGGATCACATCCGGTGTAAATCTATTTATATCAAGTGTGTAGTTATGTTATTGTTTATAAAAGTATACCTAGAGAGGGTAGCATATGGTTAGCTAATGGTGACGATTAGTGCGATAGGATTTGATAGTAGTTATTGTCCTAGTTATACTGAGTAAAATAATTATGATAATAAAATGAATGTGATAGGTGCGAACTGTAAATGAGAGGTGAGGTTTGACTCATGTGAGTACGGCTGGTTAATTAATTGTGAAAGTAATACACAAGTGTGTTATTTATTTAAAGCATTTAATTACTTGCAAAATATTTTCAAACATTTTAGATCTTTGAACCACTGGCAAATCACTTTTCTTATTTAAAAAAAAAAACAAGTGTGCAGCAGCAGCAGGGACGACAAGAGTAGATCTTTCATGCCATTACGAGCAGTAGCTGTGGATATTATTGGATTTTATTATAGCCGTTTCAGTTGTTTTTATTTAGATAGGATGCAGTTTCTTTCAGTCTTTCCTTTTGGGTCTGTTGCTCGTAGTTGAATTGGATTTTATTTCATGTCAGTCTTTATAAGTTATCAGTTATTATTTGCGTTGGATGATTATTAGTATTGGCTAATTGTTCTGTGGCCATCCCTGATCCCCGCCGCGGAGGGAAAAGGATCCTTCGGGTCCTGCGCGTCCCCTCTCGGGAGAGCGCTTCGGCCGACGTCGATTTGTGAGGTGTGAAAATGTAGAGAGATTTAGAGTCGCCAATCTATTTTACTCAAAACAGACAAAAGAAAAGGGGGAGCCACCCTGAAGTATGGCATCCAAAGAAATACTGGTGCGTGCGAAACCAAAATGATTCGTGAAGGGTTCAGAGGCTTAGTTACGAAATGGGAAGGTGTTAGACACCCATTCCGCCCTTTCGGTCTCTCATGAATATTTGCTATTTTCCTTTATATTTCCCCCCGTGATATGTGTGCATGTGTATATATAGAATGGAGGTAGGAATCCTCGACTTGTATCATGGAAAAGATAAAGCGAGTCATCCGTAGGAATGTGAGATTAATGTAGAAAATAGGATTTGCGCGTTTACCCTTACGTTGATTGTTATAAGGGAACGATAACGCATGTGGAATAATACGCCACTAAGAACGAATATATAGAATATAATAGAAAATGAGATAAAGAGAAGATAGAAAATAAGAGAAAAAGTGAGAAAAGGACTCGAGTCTCGGGTTTTACCCCGAGACGCCTACGTAGCCTATAAAGGCATCAAAGTCCACGTAGTTCGCATACAAAATGAGGGGTGGGGTTTAACCCATAAATCCAAATGGAGAAATCGCTTATCTGTAAGGGTGTGTGTGTGTGTAGAAAAAGTGTTTTAGTTGTGAGAAAAGTGTGGAAAATGTGTGAGAATCCCTATTTGGAATTTATGAGAAAACCCTCTTTTCTTGTTTTTTTTGGGTTTTATTTATATGAAAATAAGAGATGTGTAATAATACTAGATAAAAATTATGTTAGGATATGTGGAATAAGATAATAAAAGTGCTTAAGTAATAAAACAAGTTATTGCAAATTTAAGAAGATTTGAAGAGAAAGGTGAGAAAGATGGACCTTCTTGGAGACTTTGAGCTTGATCTTGAATGTTGAAAAGCAGCCCTTGCACTTGGATGATGATGGAGAGTGGTTAATTCATCAAGTTTGATGAAAGAGAGGATGAAAAGTGGAAGTGAAAAAGGGATTTGGAAGTTGAAATCACGCTGCCTTCGAGAGAGGTTTCTGGGAATTACTGAGAGTGATTTCCTTCTGATCTGAACTCCCTTTGCAAATGAGGCCAAGGCCTCCTTTTATAGGCCCAGGGGTTTGCCGATCGGGATTTCCATGGCACTACCTATCGGTAGGTGCCGATAGGCAAGGTCTGGGAACTGCCATTTGGCAGTGTGCTTCAGGTTTTTTTGAAAAATTGTCTGCCAAGGGCAAACCGTTGGTCAGAATCGCGCACGGGGCATACCATTGGAAAGGTATTTCAGAGACCTTCAAAAGTCCTTTGGACTGCTCCCGAGTTCGAGAGTTGAAGCGTTTGTCAGTCCGTTGGACGGGGAATCATTCGGACGCAAATGGATCGTTCGTTCGCATGGTAAGTCCGAATCGCGCACGGGGTGGACCATTAGAAAGGTTAAGAGATGTACTTTGACATTCATAAGAGTTTGACCCGGTTCAAGGAGTTAACTTTGGTCAATCGGGCCCGAGAATTATTCGGTGACCTCTCGGAGTCAAACGGATCGTTCGTTCGCATAGAAAGTCAGAATTGAGCACGGGACGGACCGTTGGAAAGGGTATTCAGTATCCTTAGAAGATTCATTGTGTATCAATCGAGACGAAGAGTTTGACTTTTGGTCAAACCGGGCCGGGGAGTGCCCGATGGCTTCCAGGTCAGTGCTCGGGACATGACCTGGGTTTGCGGTGATGAGTGGAGGTAGTAGGGACCTAAGGAGAGTTAGGGGGTAACAGAATGGGGTGTCTATAAATCCCCTAGACGGGTGAGTTTGGAATAAATGATAGCCGTTGATTAGACACCGCATGATGCTTCGGAGAGAGTATGACCAATTTAGAGGATCAAGGCCGATTTTGAGGACCTAAGGAAGCTAGGATGGCCGATTCAGAGGGTCGAGGTCGATTCTGAGGACCTTAAGGAATGTGCTGGGGACGACCAAATCAGGGGGTCGAGGTCGATTCTGAGGACATAAGAAAGCGAGGGTGACCAATTCAGAGGGTCGAGGTCAGCTCTGAGGACCTAAGAGTGGTGACAATCGAGGACCAAGGTCAATTATGACCTAACTCAGGTAACGATCCAAGATCGGGGTAAATTCTGACCCAAGAGTGGTGACGACCAAGGATCGAGGTCAATTCTGACCTATTTTAGGTGACGATCCAAGACCGGGGTCAAGTTTGACCTAAGAATGGTGACGACCGAGGACCAAGGTCAATTCTGACCTAATTCAGGTGACGATCCAAGACCGGGGTCAATTCTGACAAAATAGTGGTGACGATCGAGGACCGAGGTCAATTCTGACCTAACTTAGGTGACGATCTAAGACCGGGGTCAATTCTGATCTAAGAGTGGTGATGACTGAGGACCGAGGTCAATTCTGACCCAACTTATGTGACAATCCAAGATCGGTTGTCAATTCTGACCCAAAGAGTGGTGACAACCGAGGATCGAGGTAAATTCTGACCTAATTCAGGTGACGATCCAAGATCGGGGTCAATTCTGACCCAAAGAGTGGTGACGACCGAGGATCGAGGTCAATTCTGACCTAACTTAGGTGATGATCTAAGACCGGGGTCAATTCTGATCCAAGAGTGGTGACGACCGAGAACCGAGGTCAATTCTGACCTAACTTAGGTGACGATCCAGGACCGGGGTCAATTCTAACCGAAGAGTGGTGACGACTGAGGATCGAGGTCAATTCTGACCTAACTTAGGTGACGATCCAAGATCAGGGTCAATTCTGACCCAAGAGTGGTGACGATCGAGGATCGAGGTCAATTCTGACCTAACTTAGGTGACAATCCAAGACCGGGGTCAATTCTAACCCAAGAGTGATTGCATTTCCTTGGGGAAAGAAAAGAGTTCCACTCGGGGGTAAGAATTGGATTTGAGGTTCCGCTGGGGATAAGAATTGGATTTGAGGTTCCGCTTGGGAACGATAAATGAGTTGGGGAAGATTTGGATCGTCCTTTGGGAGAGATCGCCTGGGGTGAGTGATTTTTCTGAATTCCGCTGGAGAAAATACCATGCGATATTGTTTTGCACTGGGTGGTCGATGGCTGGGGAGGCTTTGTGTCCTTAATTTGAGCGGAGGAGCTGATTGTTGGGGAGATAACCGATTTGAGGTTGTAAACTCTGCTAAGGAGATGATTAGGTGGTTCGGGCGCACTGCTCGAGAGGTCATTTTGAGGGTTCCGTTGGGAAAAAAGAGGTTTCGCCTGAAGGAGTGTGAAATTTTCTTGACGAAAACGTTCCAAATCCTTCTTGGGATTTTTAGGAATTTTCTGAGGAATTTTCAGGGTTTTCTGGCATTTTCCAAGAATTTTTGTACGAAATTTTAAGGGGGGTGCCGATCGGCATAGACTGAGGGGTGCCATTCGACAGTGGCACGAACTTTTGGACTGCCTCGGGAAGGTGAGGAGTCAGTGTCGATCGGTATGGAAGGGTGAGGTGTCGATCGGCATGGCGTTTGGCATCCTATATAAAGGGGGCGAATCCCCTTCATTTTTCACAGTTTCTTGCCTTCTCTCTTTCTGCGATTTCTCTCTGCGCATTGTTCTAACATTTTGATCTTTAAGAAATGGATGCCTTTGTGAGCACTGCTGTCCACCGGGAGTGGTTGACCGTTGATGACTGGGCGAATGTGGATTGGAGGGACAGGGTGTCCCTTGCTTTGGGGAACGAGAATGCTTTCGATGCATTTGAGTCAGTTGCGAACGAGCGAACCTTGCTGCGGGAGCCATCGCTTCATCGCTCTTCGAGAGTGATTCCCGACGGTTATGTAAGTAACCTGACTGTAGATGGGTGTCTATCAATAAAAAAAGCAAATATAATAAAAATGCTTCTTTTATTAATGACATCCGAGAGGTGCCCGCGAGGGTCACCCAGAAGTCCAAAAGCCATTGAAAGGTCAAAAGCCATTGCAAGGTTCAACGGCGCTGCAAGTGTCAGCGCCGCTGAAAGGGTCAGGGCCGCTGAAAGGGTAAGCGCCGCTGTAAATGTCTGCGCCGCTGCAAGGGTCAGTGCCGCTTCAAGTGCCAGCGCCGCTGCAAGTGTCTACGCCACTACAAGGGTCAACGCCGTTGCAAGTGTCTGCGCCGTTGTAAGGGTCAGCGCCGCTTCAAGTACCAGTACCGCTGCAAGTGTCAACATCGCTGCAAGTGTCAACGCCGTTGCAAGGGTCAGCGTCACTAGGGTCAGCGCCACTGCAAGTGTCTGCCCCGCTGCAAGGGTCGACGTCGTTTCAAGTGCCAGCGCCGCTGCAAGGGTCAACGCCACTGCAAGGGTCTGCACCGTTGTAAGGGTCAGCGCCGCTTCAAGTACCAGCATCGCTGCAAGTGTCAACACCGCTGCAAGTGTCTATGCCGCTGCAAGGATCGGTGCCGTGTCAAGTGCCAGCACCGCTGCAAGTGTCTGCACCGCTGCAAGGGCCAGCGCTGCTTCAAGTGTCAGCGCCGCTGCAAGGGTCAGCGCCGCTGCAAGTGTCAACGCCGCTGCAAGGGTCAGCGCCACTACAGCAAGGGTCACTATAGCAATAACATTCGAGAGGTGCCCGCGAGGGTCACACAGAAATCCAAACTTAAGAAGTACCACTGCAAGGGTCAGCGCCGCTGCAAGGGTCACTGCAGTAATGACAGTCAAGAGAGTCAGCGTCACTGCAAGGCTCAGCGCCACTGCAAGGGTCACTACAGAAATGTTATTCGAGAAGTGCCGCTACAAGGGTTTCGTCAGAAACTCATATTGAGGGAGTAGCTATCACGAGCAGCTCCTCATCATGAAGCATCGGTCTCTAAATGAACAACAAGCACTAACACTTTACTTTCTTGTACATGTTGCCTGGTCGAGCAAGCAGGGCTCGAACAGGCGCGTTGGGACCTCCTGGGAGTTTTTGTCTTGGCGGCTGAGGAACAAGGTATGTTGAGCAAGCTCAACCACTTAGCGCTATAGGATTGAGAGAATATTAGTAGGAAGACCCAGAAGTCACTCAAGACTACACACACTTCACACTTGATCATAAGTGAAGTGAGCAGCCAAAGAGCTGTCTACTCACAAGAAATAAACTGTTTACAAGAAAATGACTTTTCCAGAAGAGGGGGTCCTCAAGGTCCCTCTCAAGAAAAATAACATTTTTTAGAGGAAAGGAGTCCTTAAGGTCTCCTCTCTCAAGATTTGCAAAATTGCACTACAAGTTACCGTTTCAAAAGATAACTACCAAATCTGATATTTTGTCTCCATTAAGGGACATATGTGCTTTTTGACTTTTGGTCGGCGCCAGGTGGCGCCTGCAAAGGGGACAGGCAGGCTGCCTACAGGTAGGGACAAATGGTACACTTCAGACATTGTTCCCCACCAACTCTCTCAATTTTGGCGCCCAAAAATGCCACTCACCCCTAACTCCCCAGTATAAATAGACCTCTGGGCAAGGTCAAGAGAAGAACAATAGAAATTGCACTGTTACTCTGCCAAAATATCACCAGACCTACCTAAGTATTCTCTCCCTGCTCATTCTCTTAGTGCTGAGTGCCTTGTTCCTTCACTCCCCACTGACAGCCATCACTCTCAGGTGTTTCCCTTTAGAAAATTACTATTTTTGTTGTGAAAGTTCATCTTTTTGCAGGGAGTGAGTTGAAGCTTGAGTTCCATTGTTACTAGAAGGAGAAGTTTTCTTCAGATGTTGCACCAGGAGACCTTAAAGACCTTGCAGGCAGCGTCTATTGGAGTGGGTCACGCCTCATCCTTTCCAGTTATTCATAGACCCCAGTCTCACTACCCTCCTACATTTGGTGACTCTGCTGGGGAGGTATCCTCACTTCTATGGACAAAGAAGGTTTCAATGTCTCTAAGCAGTTGGTTTTTTAGGACATTCCGTCTGGTAATGGAGCTCACAGTGACCAGACTACTCAGGAAGAAGTGGTGGTGGTCGGAGCCAAGGCGCTTGCACCTCAGGGAGGGTAGACCAGTTCGCCGTCAGTGGCTCCAATGGCAGGTATTAATCTTATGGCAATGTTTTTTGACTTTTTAAAGCAAAACAACATGGATCTATCAAGCTTGGGTCAAGGTTGTGTGACATCTGTTGCTGCCCCTTCTGGAGGGGTAGCCACTCCTATTACGATTCCGGCAGAGATGATTTTGTCTCGGAAAGCGACGCCGGAGAAGGTCCTGGCGCCAATAGGTTCTCCAGCTGCTAAAAGCACGTGTTTGGAGGAGTCGCCCTCTAAGGCTGCTACTATGGAAGAAGTGAGGAAGCTCCTCTACTCCTCTCAGAGAGAGGGTTCCCACCTATACGAGGAGTTACAAGACCCCTATCCACAGGAAGTAAGCAAGAAGCCATACCCTGAGGGGTATATTCCACCAAAATTTATCAAGTTTGGCGGTAGGGGGAGAACCCTAGAGAGCACGTGAAGAGGTTCGTCGAGTACCTGGGAGTACATGCTGGCAACAAGAACCCGAGGTTGAGGGAGTTCTCTAAGACTCTCACTGGGAAGGCTTATACATGGTATTCCCACTTGGTGCCTAACAGCGTCCCTACTTGGGAAGATATGCACAGGCAGTTCCTCCAGAAGTTTTTTGTAGCGGAGGACGAATTTACACTGAGGCACCTGGCGCAAGAGGTTCAGAAGCCAGGAGAAGAGTTGATGCACTACATCAAGCGATTTTATGAGAGGGCCTTAGATGTCCACGAGGACGTGGCGGAGGCCAGGTTGCTACAGATATGTGTGGAAGGACTCTTAGAAGAGTACAAGCTGCACTTGATCAATGAAACTAGAGATGGAACTTTCAGAGAATTCACCAGGGCCGCCAGTAACATAGCTATGATAATCAAACCAAGAGCCCCGAGTTGGAGGACGCAAGTTCCACTGACTCCTGGGATGCTTCAAGTTTTGAGGAGGCAAGCGGTTAACTATGTGGACGGGAGTAACAAAGGGAAGAAGGGAGGCTCTGGGGCCAAGACTGACAGTCCCGGCAACAAGAGAAAATTTGGGGAGGATGCCCCGCCGCCACTACCATGCAGCGTAGCTGAGGCTATGGATTGTTACCGCACCTTAGTGCGAGAAGGTGTAGCAGGACCTCCCCACCTAAAAGGAGAACCCCCCACTGCAGCTGACAAGGCCAATCCAAAGTACTGCGAGTTGCACCAACGAGTGCAGCACTCTACCAAAGATTGTTACTACTTGCGACGGATCATTGGTGAGCAGATGGCCAACGGTACCTTGCAGATACCCCCTATGGACGTTAACGAGAACCCACTTCCTGCGCATCACTTTGGCACAGCCAATATGATAGTTGCCTACGAAGAAGAAGCTACAAGAAGTCTTATGAAGTGGGAGAGTGGCGAGAAGTTATGCGAGGAGTTATAAAATCTATCACTGACCAGACTTGAGCTAGAAAGAAAGCAAGAGGAGTGGTTCTTCACTCCGGAACATGAAAATGGAAGTGGGGAAGTTGAGGAAGTGGCTCTCTCAAAAGGCGAGGTAGACGTCATCCTCGCTCTAGATGAGGGAGGGACCTCTGAAGCGGAGTATGTTTACAGTGCCCAGACATACGAGGTAGACTTAGATTCTGAATGTGAGGCCATAGCGAGGAGCCCCAAGTTCAAGTGGTTTTTCGACTAGATAGGGGTGAAGTACGACACGAGGGTGTCCATCACAAGGAAAGTCTTGGAGGCAGTGCAGCAGCGGGGAGACCCTTCGCTAAATTGGCAGGGGCCAATCGAAAGGATGATTAAGAAGTATTCCTCTAAAGTGGTGTTTTCAGAAGCAGATAGGGTGGTGCCCTACTTCCACAACCGCCCGTTGTACGTCACTGCCATAATTAATGGAGTCTCATTTCCCAGGGCGTTGATAGATGGAAGAGCATCCATTAACATCATTCCCATCAGTACATTATATGAAATAGGAATTGACCAGGAGAAGATGGTTCCGGTACCGCTAGTAATTTTCGGATTCGACAACGCCGGAATGCAGTCTATTGGATACGTGAATGTGGGAATTAAGTTGGGAAATTTTACCTCCCACATCAAATTTCATGTTATTAACGCTAACACTAGCTACCAATTACTCATTGGAAGGGTATGGATGCACACTCATGGCGTAGTGCCTTCCACCTACCATCAATGCGCGAAGGCAAACATTAGAGGTACAGAGATAGTGATCAAGGCCACGTAGAGACCCTTCGCCGTTGAGGAGGCCCACCTGGTAGATGCTGCCTTCTACACCGAGTTAGATGAGGAAAGAAAGGTCTCTACAAGAAAACTAGTAGGAATCAAGGTAGCTAAGGGAAGGGTCCCGCAAAAGAAATCCATTCATGACCGTCTAGGGGAGAGGATAATCCCCCATATGGAAAAAAGCAAGAGGAAAGTAGAGGAGGTAGCTAGACCCCCTCGAACTTGCAAGAAAGTGGTCTTGCCTGATGGAAAGATCATCTACTGTTTATAACGGTCTGCGCGGGCGGTGTTCTGGGATGAGAGCATCGACCCGACGCTCGAGTGTTTTATCGTTGATGAATCCCATATTGTTGAGCATGTTGAGGAACCAGAAGAAGCGCCAGAGTGCATACAAGACGGACCCAGAGAGCAACTGCAGGAATTAGAGGAAATCAAGTTGGGGTTAGAAGAGGGCGAGAGTAGACCCATTCTAATCTCCAAGTGCCTGGAACCGAAGCAGAAGGAAGAGCTCATTGAGCTGCTTAAGAAGTTCACTGATGTATTTGCTTGGAAGTACACGGAGATATCAGGAATAGACGGAGAAGTGAGCTCTCATAGATTGAACATCCTTTCCAATGCCCTTCCGGTAAGGCAAGCCACACGCACATATAAAGCAGACCTTGATTTGAAAATAAAAGATGAGGTGGAGAAGTTGTTAGCGGCAGGGTTCATCAAGCCTATTCAGCACCCTATATGGATGTCCAACATAGTGCCAGTGGCAAAGAAAGACAAGACCCAAATCAGAATCTGTGTAGATTTTTGTAACTTGAATAGGGCGTGTCCTAAGGATGAATTCCCGCTACCCAGCATAGACAGCTTAGTGGATGCCACCGCGGGACATGAGATGTATAGCTTCATGGACGGGTATGTTGGCTATAACCAGATTAAAATGGACCCCGCCGACGCAGAGAAGACTGCCTTCCGCACACCGTTAGGGAACTTTCACTATACAGTCATGCCATTCGGATTGAAGAACGCTGGAGCCACATACCAGCGGACCATAATGGAAATTTTTCATGACTTATTTCATGATATACTGGAATTCTATGTGGATGATCTGGTGGTGAAGTCTAAGAAAGAAAACAAGCATATTCAGGATCTCAGGAGAGTATTCAAAAGGTGTCGTCGGTATAAGATGAGAATGAACCCCTTAAAGTGTGCCTTTGGGGTTACTGCAGGGAAATTCTTAGGTTTCGTGGTAAATAGACAAGGGGTGCAAGTGGATGCAGAGAAGATGAAAGCCATTGTGATGATGCCACCACCCAAGAGTCAGAGACAACTTAAGAGCTTCCTGGGAAAGGTATCCTACTTGCGGAGGTTTATACCTGCGTTGGCACAAGTAACTCATCCGTTCGCGCCTCTACTAAAAGACAAAGCCAAGTGGGTTTGGGGAGAAAGGCAAGAGAGTGCGTTCGAGAAGATTAAAGAAATCTTAGCCTCTCCTTCCACGATGATTCCCCCCGAAGCCGGAGCACTGCTGCTGCTCTACCTTACTTCTACAGAGAGGTCGATAGGGGCCCTCTTGGCGCAAGAGAAAGAAGGAGCAAAAAATCCGATCTACTACCTGTCAAGAGTAATATCCGAAACAGAATCGAGATACACCAGCGTTGAGAGGCACTGCCTGGCGCTGGTATTTGTAGCCCAGAAGTTGAGACACCATCTTCTAGCCTTCACAGTTCACATAGTCACCAAGTGTGATCCCATCAAGTACCTCCTCGCGCGGACTATACTCGTGGGATGAGCAGCAAGGTGGTTTTTGATCTTGTCAGAATACGATCTAAAATGCGTAGTGCCTAAAGCCATTAAAAGCCAGGCAGTAGCAGATCTACTGGCCCACTTCCCGAGTGGGGTTTTTGAACCACCTAGTGAAGAGCTGCCCGGAGAAAGTTTTCAAGCATGCATGGTGGAGGAGGTGAATAAGTGGTTTATGGAGTTTGATGGTTCCAGTGCTCAAGGAACAGGTGGAGCCGGCGTCATACTGTCAGATGGGAAGGAGAAGATTACCCTCTCTTTCAAGTTGGATTTTAAATGCTCAAATAATGAAGCTGAGTACGAAGCCCTCATTCTAGGGATGTTAGAAGCACTCAGAAGAGGGATTAGGGTACTGTGTGTACGAGGGAACTCCGATCTGGTAGTAAGGCAGGTCAATGGAGAGTTTTCCCTTAAACATGCCAACTTAGCACCGTACAGACACATCATCCAAAGACTGCTGGGATAGTTCTTAGAAGTAACTGTGGAGAGGCAGGCACGAACGATGAACAAACACCCTGACGCGCTCGCCACCATAGCACAAAAGTTAGACATGGAGGAGTCAGAAGCAACCATCACAGTGAGGCGGAGAACGGTACCCACTACTGTAAAGTCCTTTTTCCCAAGTAACGAGCTGGAAGATTGGAGGCGTCTAGTAGAGAAGCAACTTGAAACCAGGGAAGGGGACAATGAAAATATTAGAGTTAGCCAACTATCATGTGATGCAGGGAACTCTCTACTTCAAGAGTCCTGGAGGGTTTCTGGCAAGGTACGTAGGGGAGCAAGAAGGCAAGGAAAGGTTAATAGAAATGCACCAGAAGCACTGCGGAGATATGGATATCCCCCTTTACAGACGACTGCAGCAAAGCGGGTATTATTGGCCCGCCATGAGCATAGAAGCGGCCCGCTTGCAACAAAGTTATTTAAAGTGCCAAGCTAATTTTGACCAGTCGATGGAGGCTAACTTCGTGGAAGCCTTCGAAGATTGGAGATAACCGTACCTAGCATATCTAAAAGATGGGGAGCTGCCCGCCGAGAGAGCGGATGAAATTTACCTTAGAAAAAGGATAGCCCGTTTCTACTTGGTCAAAGGAGAGTTATATAGGAAAGGGTACAATGAGAAAGCGCTAAGGTGGGTAGCCAAAGAGGAGGTGGAAAGGGTGCTGAAAGAAGCTCATGAGCCCTCCCACATGGGAGGCGCCAAGCTGTATGATCAGCTGATGACGCTGGTATACTACTGGCCGACCATGGAGGCTGACTCCATTGGATATGTGAAAAAGTGTAGAGCATGTCAAGTGCATGGAAACATGGTGCACGCTCCCTCCGTCAGTCTACAAAGCTTGGCAGCCCCTTATCCCTTCCACACATGGGCGTTCGACCTGGTGGGAAAGATCGCCCCAGCATCTCACGGCAAGGCTTTTATCATTGTGGCTACAGAATTGTACACTAAATGGGCGGAAGCCATTCCTTTAAGGAGGGTCACTGCCCAAGTGGTAACCCAGTTTATAAAGGAGTATATCATCTACAGGTTTGGTATACCCAAAGTGATCTTAACGGATAATGAGAAAAAATTTGTATGCAAAGAGATGGCCCTCCTCACAGACAAGTATAAGATCGTGCATAATAGCTCAACCATATCCTACCCCAAGGGCAATGGCCAAGCAGAGGCTACCAATAAGACCCTGATAAATATTTTGAAGAAAATGCTAAAGGACATGCCGGGAGCATGGGATGAGAAGTTGCCTATGGTGTTATGGGCCTACCGTACTTCGAAAAGAAAGCCAACAGGGTTCACCCCCTTCTCTATAGTATATGGGACCGAAGCTGTCCTACCAGTGGAACTGGCGGTACCTTCAGCTATAATTTCTCTTAGCAATGGGATCATCCCAGACATAAGGCATGTGCAACTGGAGGCGCTGGACGAGCATAGATACAAGGTGAGAGAGAATTTCAAAGTCTACACTCAGCAACTGTCCGGGGCCTACGAAAACTTAGTCAAGCCTAGAGAATTCCAGGTGGGAGATTTTGTCCTGCGAGCATCAACTCACCATCTCCGTAGCACGTCGGCATCAAAATTCAAACCTAACTAGGAAGGCCCTTTTGTCGTCAGAGGAGTGGGGAAGTCGGGCTACTGCCAAATATGAGAACCAGAGAGTGATTGCCTCCAGTCCATCAACTGCAAGTGGCTGAAGAGGTACTATGCTTAGTAACAGCTAACAAGTTTTGTTTGTGTTTTTCCTGTCTATAATGGATTTCGAGGGTTGTTCCTATACCAGAAAAGTTTTTTTGTAATTTTTTTAAGAGCAATACTACATTGTAAACAACACACAAAAGTAAAGAAATGAAATAGCAACACTTTTGATCATTATTGACATTTGCTTTGCTTACTCATTTATACATATATATACACTCCCTATTAAGTTAGAAGAGAGTACAAAAAAATCAGGAACTTTGCTCACTACACTTGGGTGGTAAGTCCATCCTAAGAGAAAGTATACTGAGCAAAGTCCCCCAGACATAAATTAATAGAAAATATAGAGGGAAGATTAAATTCCTCCCCTTTAATATTACAAAGAACATTGAAACTCTTAAAGAGAATATAGAGCAAGGACCCCAAAGACTAGGGGCTGGTTAATTCAAACAGTTTTTTTTAATAAAATCAGGCTTTCGGGAAAGGGGCAAGGGTCACCCTCTACTCCAACCTATCCTCTATGACTATAAGCAGTAATATGCAGGAATACCCCCACAGACAGGAGGGGCAATCCAAGAAAGTCACATGCCAACACCTCACAACTACAAGAGGTGCATTTTCAAAAAAAATATATACAATATGATAATACATAACTTTTCATATTAATGCAAATACCCCACAGTATATGGGGTAGCCACCAGTAAATTAAATGCTCACAGAAATTAGAGCAAGTCATACAAAACAAACACCCACGGTATAAAGGGAGAACAAAGTAAAGAGAAAGTGCAGAAGAAACAAAGTGTCTCATTCAGGAATGATAGGTGATGTACACATAGAATTCTGAGCACTACAAAGCAAGAAGTAGCCTATCTGCTAGAAACCACAAAAAATAAATCATCACGCGCGATGGCACCAGCATACGACGGACCAGCCTCCCACAAAAACTCTTCCTCCAACCTGATGAATTTAACCTCATCCTCCTTATCGCCAGACTCGAGTCTGATAAGCTTCACCTGCAGTAGGGCGATCTGATTCTGGATCCTCGTAGCCTCAGCGTGCCGTTGCTCAACTCTAGACTGTCGGGAAGTGTGAAATCTCACTATCTTTCGAAAAATAACACTCAGAAAGGGGTGAACCCCCGCGTCAAGCCAATCCAAACGAAAATGATAGAACTGCTGTAAGTCGCGGAGAACATCCAAGAATAACAAAATGGAAGAGCTAGTCAGCTTAGCAGGGGAGGTAGCCAAGAACTCATGAACATGGCTGGTAAGAGCCCTCAGGTTGAAGGCCGTAAGACTGTCAATCTGAAGTATACTCTGAGAAGTGAATGTCTCGGGATGGTGCTCTAAGATGAGATCCAAGAGCTGACGCTCATGTACCCTGAATCAGCCGGGTAACTCCTCATGCCATAGCCTACTAGAAATAGTCGCAACATCCTCTATTTCATCATCACCATCGGAGTGGCGAGACCCCACCTCAGAAGGAAGGAAAGAAGACTCTCCACCAGAATCAGCGTCACCGACCAAAGGAGTGAACTCATAACTATGATCTCTCTCCACAGTCGCCCCACTACCAGTCTCCACAGCCATCGGAGCACCCTCAGGCACCTGGAAACAATGAGACAAGGGTGAAATGAGAATGCTTGCACAATATATGCAAGAAGAAAAAGAGGGGAATAGTACAAAGAGGGGTATGCCAGTTTAATACCTCTCTCGGAGTTGCCCCACTGCTAGACTCCATAGTCATCGGAGTACTCTCATGCACCTGGAAACAATGAGACAAGGGTGAAATGAGAATGCTTGCACAGTATACGCAAGAAGAAAAAGAGGGGAATAGTAAAAAGAGGGGTATGCCAGTTTAATACCTCTCTCGCAGTTGCCCCACTGCCGCACTCCACAGTCATCGGAGTACTCTCATGCACCTGGAAACAATGAGACAAGGGTGAAATGAGAATGCTTGCACAGTATACGCAAGAAGAAAAATAGGGGAATAGTAAAAAGAGGGGGCATGCCAGTTTAATACCTCTCTCGCAGTTGCCCCACTGCCAGACTCCACAGTCATCGGAGTACTCTCATGCACCTGGAAATAATGAGACAAGGATGAAATGAGAATGCTTGCACAGTATACGCAAGAAGAAAAGAGGTGAATGGTAAAAAGAGGGGGTATGCCAGTTTAATACCTCTCTCGCAGTTGCCCCACTACCAGACTCCACAGTCATCGGAGTACTCTCATACACCTAGAAACAATAAGACAAAGGTGAAATGAGAATGCTTGCACAATATATGCAAGAAGAAAAGAGGGGAATAGTAAAAAGAGGGGGTATGCCAGTTTAATACCTCTCTCGCAGTTGCCCCACTGCCAGACTCCACAGTCATCAGAGTACTCTCATGCACCTGGAAATAACGAGACAAGGGTGAGATGAGAATACTTGCACAGTATACGCAAAAAGAAAAAGAGGGGAATAGTAAAAAGATGGGGTATGCCAGTCTAATACCTCTCTTGCAGATGCCCCATTGCCCGACTCCACAGTCATCGGAGTACTTTCATGCACCTGGAAACAATAAGACAAAGGTGAAATGAGAACGCTTGCACAGTATACGCAAGAAGAAAAGAAGGGAAATAGTAAAAAGAGAGTATGCTAGTTTAATACCTCTCTCGCAGCCATCCCATTCTCTGACTCCACAAGTATTGTGCAACTTCATCCGGCTCCTTAGTCATCAGAGCGACCTCGCTCACCTAGAGACAATGCAACAAAGGTGAAGATGGGAATGCTTACGCAATATAAACAAAATAATAAAGACATAAGAATGACATGAGGGAAGTAGATACTCTTATACACTGTACCTGAATAACGCCCTCCGTAACAGTCATAGAAGGAGGAGCAGGGGCTCCCATAGGGGCAGCAACACTGGTCGATGCTCCAGAAGGGGCTGTCTCAGCGACCAGTGCTTCTGAAGAAGCTACCTCAACCTTAGGCACTTCCATAAGAACAACCTCAGTGACGGAGGGCGCGAGGGGTAGGCGAGGCTGCGAGTGACAAGAAAGGGCGAGAGGGGCTGCTGAAGAGACAATAGCAGGAGCCACACTTGAAATAGCTCCGAGGGATAACCGAGACAAAGTAAAAGAGGGCTACGATAAGTACAGGCTGGATAGATAAGAAATATAGAACCAAGAAAATAAGAGAGTACCTGAACCCCATCCAAAGGGGAAGCGCGGAAAAGGATGGTCGGCGCAGTAGAGGCTCTGCTGATAGCCTGCAAAGAATGAAAGTATGTTATTCATCGCATAATCGAGGAAAAATAGATCCCATGCTTCAGCGGAAAGGCCTGACCTGAAGTGTAGGCTCACTGGTTGAAGCCACAGTAAATATTGGGCCACGAGAGATCGCCTGAACCAAAGTTCTACCGTCCATAGATACACAGACCCTAGGGATAGAAATTCTCCCCGAAGAGGATAAACCCGGGGCGATAACGCCAGGTAAGGGAGGAGCCCCTCCATGAGAAGAAAGTAAAAGAGCCATTAGGACTCCTATTAAAAGGAAACAAGTATTCAAAAGTAAAAATGCGTACCTCAGATGAAGAGGCGTCCAGGGGCTCAGCTGCAGAAGTGCCCACCGCCGAGATAAGAGAAGATGAGGTGACAACGCCAGAAGGCACAACCCTCTACGCATGGTAAATGGGTAAATAAAAGGAAGAAGTAAAGAGAAAATGGCACAATGAAAGTTTTGAGAATAGCGAGGCATACCTGAGGAGAAGGAGAAGCCACAAGGGTGGTCCTGGTGACGGTAAAGTGCACAGATGAAAGCTGTGGGAAAATGACAGTGTACACAACCAAAATGTAGTTAGAAGACTAACAAATTACAACAGACGGTAAAAGAATTAAGGAGACAACAAACCTCTCTAAAAAGGCCTCGGGAAGAAATGAGCATGGAGTTCCTCTCCCGCTGAAAGGGCGTCAGTCGTAGAGGGGGAAGAGGAGAACTACTTGCCTCTATGGAAATGACCTGCACAAGTATGATAGAATGCTTTAATTAACAAATAAAAAAATAACGAGGGGGAAGAAAGAAAATCATATGCAAAAAATATAGACAAGTAAAGGGGGAACGCTTACAGTAGCAGGGCGCATAGTCTGTCTATAAGGGAGATGGGTGGGGCTAACCCCCCCAGGAGAATGGGATGCCTCATCATCACTAGAAGACTCTCTGGAGACTGATAACAAAGCATAAGTGTCAGTAGTGCTTTCTCTATGGAAACCCAGGCCGCCCATATCACCCTAAGAAGAACTATGGTCGTCATAGGAAGGGGTGCTTCCATAATCAAATAGTTTCTCTTCCAATGAAGGGGAGGGAGATAAAGAAACTCTGAGAGAACTAGTTCCACTAAGTAAAGAATGTCGTGATATAGTACCTTCTGCAATGGGAATAGACGTGACCCGCGCCTCCTGGGAAGAAAGGCTCGGTGAGGAGTAGCCTTTCCCTTTCACTACTTGGGAAGTCTCCCCCACCCCAAGATTGCCAGTATCAGACTCTTGATCCATCGTAGAGGAAGCAACCACGCCAACGCCATCTCTTTTCTTTTTCTTTGCAACCCGGGTCCTCACAGGAGAAGAAGGAGGAGAAACAGTAGTAGCAGGAGCAAAATTGGATACATCGGCGTCAGGGTGTTTCCTTTTGCTCATAGTAGAGGTTCTCGCTTTCCCTCTGCTTTTTGGTTAGCTTCTAGACTTCACATGGGGAAGCTCAGTCGGCGGGGGCGGAAGTGACTCGTCAATGAGAGGTTTCACTAAAATGGGAATGGCCTGCTCCAAGGGTGGCGTGGAGGTGGTGCTGAGAAACCAAGGATCTTTCTGCGTCCGCCTAACCAAAAACTGAGCTCTGGTGTATTTAATGGGGTTAGTCTCATGAGGGGGGCCAACTACACACTCCTGGATAAGACGGACCTGCCGCTGCTAAAGAAGGAACCAAGATGAAGTGAATGAAGGATGATAATCGCAGGGAGGCACATAGAGACCAACCAAACCACTGACCCTACGGAATAATCCCTGCAGAGTAAAGCCAGTACACACCTCTAAAAATGCTTCAGAATGACTGCTATAGGTAGGAAGAGGAGGGGTGTGAACGCCCTGATCATTGACGAACTGTCGTCTTTCCCTCTGGGAATGATAATATTCGGCACGCGGACCTAACTCGATCCAAGAAGGGAGGTGACATGGTAAGAGCATCGTCACCACATTAATATGAGGACACGTGGAAACCGACCCCAATACTGAAGGGCAATAGAAGGTCCCGCCATCGCCAGGGAAAGAAAGCCAGCTGAAAGTTCCCCCAGGGCGCTTGGTATAAGGCCGAAACTGAAACTCCTTGATATAGTCGATCAACATTCCCAGAGATTGCTTGGGAATTTTCTTATGCCACCGGAGAATTCTCGCAGTGTCGCTATGACAATCGTGATCCCCTGAAGTAAAGTGGGGGAAATGCTCAAATAAAAAGGCCATTAAGAGAGGGACGTTGGCATGATTAGAAACATCATACCGACCGCAGGACCTCTCTACATCTATGTGTGCTCGGTCCATCCAGGTGTGAAGAGAACCTAAGGTCAGGGCGGCCATGGGTATCGACCTACCGCGAGACAATCGTACAACCAATCTAAAAAGAAGTTCTTGAGGACAGTCTTCGGGCTTACCTGGTAGAAGGAACCGAGTTAGAAACGTAACGAGGAAAATGGCTAAATGTGCAAGAGAGTGGAGCTTAGGACCATCCTGGGATCTGGGGGCTGCACGTGAAGTCTCCCCCTTCTGCAGCTGCTCAAAATATCTGAACCAGTATCTTTGCCATTTGGCAAAGGAATGATTGGAATGACCAGTTATATTTATAGCCACATACCTCGATCACTCTATGAGAGCTGACCGTAAACCCCCCACCATCTCCTGCTCTAGAGAATCCTCGCAGTCATCAGAAAAGACCTGTTGCCCAAAGAAAGGAAGGGCGTACAATTCACATATATCTTCTAGGGTAAGGGTAAATTCGCCCCAGCCCGTGACAAAGGTGTGAGACTCCATACTCCACCGAGACAATAAAAGATTGAGCGAAGAACTATGCTTAAATATGGTGCAGGACTTCAGGCTGCTGACGGCGATAAAGAGTTCCACCTCTCTAAGAATAGCCACATAATCAGGAACGCTCAGAACATAATCAACCCAGCTAGCCCACTCCTCTGTGGGTCCCCCCGAGGATTTAACTTCAACATTGGAATAGGGAAAGTCACCGCGGTCGACTCGGACTCAGAGAATGGAATCCGGGGAAATAGTAGAGAGGTCAGCAGACTCACTTAACCCCACATGAGAACGCTCAAGAACAGCATCAGAAATTTTTTCCCTAAACTCAGAAAGTGAAATCATGAAATTGTCAGCAGGACCAAAAAAAGGAGCGCGACGATAAATACCAAAGTCTCGCCCTTGGCGAATGTGCATATAGTCCTTCCATGCGTGAGAAGAAGATGACGTAGTTGATGAACCACCAAGAGCCATTGGCTCAAGAAAAGAACTCGTCCTCGTGGGGACTCCGAGCGAGGGACCCTGGGTGTCCCCTGTCGTAAAAAAAGAAGTGGAAGTGGAAGCCCCCACAAGAATCATGGGCGTCGAGACACCCGAGGTCGAGATACCCCCGTCAGCACCGACACATGTCGAGACACCCCCTTGTAACAACGAGGGACCCGTAGATATGAGGCCAGGTCGCGAGACCCCCGGCCACTGACGAGAGGTCATCATACTGTCATAGGCCGAGACCCCTTCTTCAAAAAAAATCATGGGCGTCGAGACATCCAGGGTCGAGATAACCCCGTCAGCGCCAACATATGCCGAGCCCCCCAAGGCCAAGATACCACTGGACGCCAACAATGGATTGGGTGAGGGACCCTCGACTATGGGACATAAGGAACCCCTAGTAGAACTCGCAATCGTTGAGACACCCCAACCATAGACTGACTCGACGGAGCATTCCCCGTATTTACGCCAGCGTGCGAGGAGCCGCTGCCAACACCGTGATGTATTGAGATACCTATAAGAGAGACATCATTACACGAGGAACCTCTAGAAAAACTTGTCACGGGTTAGAGACCCTCATGTGTAAAAATAGCAGGCGAGGAACCCTGGGGCGCGGACTCCGAGCGCGCGAGGTCTTGAATGGGGCGAGACAAGCTTCGCTGAAAAATATTAACGGCGCGAGGTCTTAAATGGGGCGAGAGACCCTCGAATGGAGGGTCCACTCGCGAGGAACCCTTGTCGGCAGCTGTTTCAACCAAAAAATTCAAACCCACGCCTGGATTGGACGAGACACCCTGTTCCATGTGTAGAACGAAGTCGGTCGAGACACCCCCCGCCGTCAGCGGAGGCTCGGTCGAGACACCCCTTACTACGGAGGAACCCAAACAAAAATCCGTATGGGCCGAGTGGAAGGGCGAGGAACCCACGAGGGTTCTCGACCCAAAATCCGAAGAGGCAGGCATCGTGGACGAAGCGTCGACGCCACTGGTCGGATGAGACCAGGGGTCACCGACGACTGCAATACCGGAGATTGGAGCGTTCAGAATGGACGATGAAAAAGGCGTAGAGTTTAGAGCCATGGGTTCTTTAGGGGTGTTTACATTTGAAGAAGCATTCGTTGGGTTAGAATCCATGAATGGGAGGCTATGGTATTTGAAAAAAGCTAAAGCAAAATGGGAGGCTATGGTGTTTTGAAAATACCTTTCTCTCACTACAAAGCCAAAGGGGTCTTATGTTTTTTTTGAAGAAGATGAAAGAGCCCAAGAAAAGGGGCTTATGTTTTTTGCATCAAAATGGGAAAACGTGCAGGAAGGCAAAAAGGTGATGACCTTTTTTTCCCAAATGATGAGATGACAGTTCCCACACTGACGCGTGGGTTCTCAAAAAATTTAAAACCTCGGATAAGGGGACATTGCAGTTAATGATCCTAGGGTCCCTCAGAATATATATATATATATATATATATATATATATATATATATATATATATATATATATATATATATATATATATATATATATATATATAATTATTGAAATTAGATTTATGGCGTACAAAGTTTTTTTAGTCTACCCAACCAAAAAAATCTTTGCACGAGGGGATAATGTAGATGGGTGTCTATCAATAAAAAAGCAAATATAATAAAAATGCTTGACATCCGAGAGGTGCCCGCGAGGGTCACCCAGAAGTCCAAAAGCCATTGCAAGTGTTAGCGCCGCTGAAAGGGTCAGCGCCGCTGCAAGGGTCAGCGCCACTGCAAATGTCTGCGTCGCTGTAAGGGTCAGCGCCGCTTCAAGTGCCAGTGTCGCTGCAAGTGTCTACGCCACTACAAGGGTCAACGTCGCTGCAAGTGTCTGCGTCGTTGTAAGGGTCAGTGCCGCTTCAAGTACCAGCGCCGCTGCAAGTGTCAGCGCCGCTGCAAGTGTCAACGCCGTTGCAAGGGTCAGCGTCACTAGGGTCAGCGCCGCTGCAAGGGTCGGCGCCGTTTCAAGTGCCAGCGCCGCTGCAAGGGTCTGCACCGTTGTAAGGATCAGCGCCGCTTCAAGTACCAGCGCCGCTGCAAGTGTCAGCACCGTTGCAAGTGTCAACGCCGCTGCAAGTGTCTGTGCCGCTGCAAGGGTCGACGCCGTTTCAAGTGCCAGCGCCGCTGCAAGGGTCTGCGCCGCTGCAAGGGTCAGCGCCGCTGCAAGGGTCAGCGCCGCTGCAAGTCAGCACCACTAGCGTCAGCGCCACTACAGCAAGGGTCACTACAGCAATAACATTCGAGAGGTGCCCGCGAGGGTCACACAGAAATCCAAACTTAAGAAGTACCACTGCAAGGGTCAGCGCCACTGCAAGGGTCACTGCAGTAATGACAGTCGAGAGAGTCAGCGTCACTGCAAGGCTCAGCGCCACTGCAAGGGTCACTACAGAAATGTTATTCGAGAAGTGCCGCTACAAGGGTTTCGGCAGAAACTCATATTGAGGGAGTATCTATCACGAGCAACTCCTCATCATGAAGCATCAGTCTCTAAATGAACAACAAGCACTAACACTTTACTTTCTTGTACAGGTTGCCTGGTCGAGCAAGCAGGGCTCGAACAGGCGCATTGGGACCTCCTGGGAGTTTTTGGCTTGGCGGCTGAGGAATAAGGTATGTTGAGCAAGCTCAAACACTTAGCGCTATAGGATTGAGAGAATACTAGTAGGAAGACCCAGAAGTCACTCAAGACTACACACACTTCACACTTGATCACAAGTGAAGTGAGCAGCCAAAGAGCTGGCTACTCACAAAAAATAAACTCTTTATAAGAAAATGACTTTTCCAGAAGAGGGGGTCCTCAAGGTCCCTCTCAAGAAAAACAACATTTTTTAGAGGAAAGGAGTCTTTAAGGTCTCCTCTCTAAAGATTTGCAAAATTGCACTACAAGTTACCGTTTCAAAAGATAACTACCAAATCTGATATTTTGTCTCCATTAGGGGACATATGTGTTTTTTGACTTTTGGTCGGCGCCAGGTGGCGCCTGCAGAGGGGACAGGCAGGATGCCTATAGGTAGGGACAAATTGTACACTTCAGACATTGTTCCCCACCAACTCTCTCAATTTTGGCGCCCAAAATTCCACTCACCCCTAACGCCCCAGTATAAATAGACCTCTGGGCAAGGTCAAGAGAAGAACAATAGAAATTGCACTGTTACTCTGCCAAAATATCACAAGACCTACCTAAGTATTCTCTCCCTGCTCATTCTCTTAGTGCTGAGTGCCTTGTTCCTTCACTCCCCACTGACAGCCATCGCTATCAGGTGTTTCCCTTGAGAAAATTACTATTTTTGCTGTGAAAGTTCATCTTCTTGCAGGGAGTGAGTTGAAGCTTGAGTTCCATTGTTACCAGAAGGAGAAGTTTTCTTCAGAAGTTGCACCAGGAGACCTTGAAGACCTTGCAGGCAGCGTCCATTGGAGTGGGTCACGCCTCAACCTTTCCAGTTATTCATAAACCCCAGTCTCACTACCTTCCTACACTGACCTTTGGAATTCCTTTCTTTTTGGGTGATTTTTCATTCTTTCTTGACTTTTGATGAGATTTTTCCTTTTGCCAGTCTGATATTTCCTTGAGGAACATGCGTGCCCGCGGGACGACGGGGCTTAAGGATGTTTGGGAGCATCTTCCACCCGTGGTGTGCTGGATGGTGTCATCAGCGGGTTTTGGGAGGTTGTCGACTGCGCTGGATGAGACGCCTCGTTCGACAGCGGTCCTGTGCGCTTTGGGGGAGAGGTGGTGGGACACTACCCATACTTTCCATTTTAGCTTTGGGGAGATGACGGTGACTCCCATAGATGTGCAACAACTACTAGGGCTAGATTGTGACGGGAAGCAGATAGAGGCGGATCACTCCTTGCGGGTGAGGCCGGAGGCGGTGCATGCGGCACTTGGTGATGTGAGGAGGATAGTTTCTGGAGATTCTATCCGGTTGTCCCTGCTGAAGGATATTTTTCTGAGCAGGGTGATTGATGTGGAGGACGGGCTGCAAGTGAGGCAGATGGCCCGGTTGTTCATCTTGTTGGTGTTGGGAGGTTTTATGGTGGCGTCGAGAGGCGACGTCGTCCATTTGTGGTTCTTACCGTACCTGAGGATGTTTTCGAACGTCCCCTTCTATGATTGGGGGAGTCTGAACTTGGTGACCCTTTACTCTTCTTTGGATGCATTCAGCTGGTGTTGTCGTCAGACTTTTACTAGAGCCACGTATGTCCTTGATGTATTCTTTACTTTGCGCATTTTCTTTTCATGCATTCGCATTTTCCTTTCATGCATTCGCATTTTCCTTATGTGTCTTTTTTTGTTTGCAAATTCAGACGTGGTTTTATGAGGTCATTGGGTGCAATACCCCGCTGATTTCTTTGAAGGACGATACTATTTGGGACTTCTGTCGACTGTATCTATGGCGTAAGGCCAACCGGCAGTTGAAGGGATCTCTCTCCCTAGAGGCGGTGCATCAGATCTTGAATGACCTGACCAGTGGTCGGGTAAGGTCCTTTCCTTTTCAGTCTTGGTTTTTTCACCTTCTGATCTTGTGTTGACTCATGCCTGCTTGGGGATTTTCAGGTGACCTTTTATCCTTAGGGGACAGCCATTTAGGATATGGGGATGACTGGGGTGAACGCGCAGATGAGGCATTTATTGGCGCATGAGTTCGGCCATTCCTGGTATCTCGGGGAGAGGGGGTTCGCTAGATCACCAGGGAGGAGGTGGTGGTGCCACTTGCGAAGCCTCCTACGTCCATGAGGAGGGAGCGACAGCTGTTGGAGGACGAGAGTATCGCGGCGATGATCGGAAAGTCCTATGCATTGTACACTGATATGGCTGCGCCGTATGACTATATGGACTTTGTGACGAGCTGGTTGATGGCTCCCAGCATACATGACACCTTGCCTTTCCCTCCTGCGAGTTTGAGTCGGACAGTGGGGTCTTCCCACAGTGGTGGTGGTCCGTCGGCACCTGCGACGGCGGCGACCTCGGAGGTCCCTTTTGTGCGGTTGCACACTCCTTCGTACAACATCCGGCGGGCCGATGGAGGGATAGTGCCAATGCTCCACCGTCCTCTTGCGATGGATCCGGAGGAGCTGGTTTTGACAGAGGAGGTCCTTCGTCCTGCGGTAAACCTTTCGGTCCTTTTCCTCTTTTTGATTTCCTTTTTTTGATACTGATTCTGCCTTTTCCTTGCAACAAATCCGGGTGTCGACCACTTGGCTGAGAGACATCAAAGACTGGATATCATCGGCGCCTGCCCACATTTGGGATGCTATCCCTGTTCTTTCTTACTTGGTGCCATCAGCCTCGTCCGGGGAAGACTTTGGCTCGGGTAGTGGGGGCGCGTCGTCTCGCCGTAGGGGAAAGAGAGCGCGTCGCAGGGGTGGAAGTTCTTGAGAGAGAGAGAGAGAGAGAATGTTGGTTCAGGCTGAGTCCCGTTGTTTTTGGATTTTCTTTCTATTTCCTGCAAAATGTTGTAACACAGAAAACAGATATATGTAATGCAATGTAGTTTTTTGACTACCTTTTATTTTAATGATGAATGAATGCATGCACTTTTTAATTTGCTGCTGAGACCGTAAAAAAAGGAATATTTTTGGAAATTTTTGAAGGAAAGTTTTTAATTTAAAAAGGGAAATTATATAAGGAGGAAAAGGGATTTTGAAATTCCGTTGAGAATATCAATTTTTATTTGAGTTTTCTGATTTGATAAAATAGGAAAAAAGGAAATTTCCCAAAATGGGGGGGGGGGGAGGTGATGATCGGCAAGCACCCTGACCTGCCTATCGGCAGTTCAGTCCAGTCCCATCAATTGAAGGCTTTGATTGGTACCTTCTTCAGCCTTTGGTACCTTGTGGGGTAGGATTCCTTCCGATTTCTGTAGGGATTATGTCCCTTGTGAGGATTTTTAAGTATAAAAAGGGAGAAGGGTGGAGTGTTCTCATCACACCTTTGCATCCTCATCTTCTTACCCATTATCTTTTGGTCTTGCAAGATGGCGCTCCCTGGTAGCATTGAGTTTGTCAATTATCTCAAAGCCTTAGAACCAATGTGCTCTTATAATGTCGACTATGATGCCTTCAACATGCGTCGAGTCTCCTTGTGGCGTAATCGGCCTTTTGAGTGGAATATGCTGATAGCGACGGTACAATTCTGGTACCCCGAAGACCATGTATTCCACTTTGGGTTGGAAGAAGTTTGTCCTACCTACGAGGAATTTTCTTCCATATTGGGTGTGAATCCCAGTGTTGCTGCGGATTTACCTGAATTTTCCCGCTCTCTTAGGGATTTATTGGCCGGGCTTCTTTATATCTCGCCCTCGGCGGCTAGATCATTAGTTGCTGGAGGAATGATCTCCCTCCCGGCGGTGTTGCAGTCCGTGCATTTGCGAGAAGTAGGTGATGCTGGCTATGCTGGAGCCGTTGTTCTGGGCCTTGTTTCAAAGTTGCTGTTGGTGACAGGGGAGGTGTGCATGGACCCTCAACTTGCAGCCATTACTTCATGGATGTCATACCATAGCAATCCTGCAGCGGTGATATTTCCGGAGACTCTGAATGGCCTGGATGCCTGAAGAGAAGGTCGTTCTGACTTTTTGAGGGGTAACCCTGTGATGCTGTTCATGTGGTTGCCTGAAAGATTCCGTTTGGCAACTCCTCCAGAGTATCCCTTGTCGATCGTACCCAACTTCTTTTCGCGCTACTTCATCCGCGTTGGCCTGCATGTTGAGAATTAGGATAATTGGCTTGTGGAGTATGGGGCTCGTGGGCCGTATTGGTCAGTGCCTTGGTGGGGACAGTTGTAGCCAATTCTAGAGCTAGGTGAGTATTCATATGTGCGGCTGGTTGGTCTCAGACATACCTCTTTTTTATTTCCCTTGGTGACTTCTGCGCTAATTTGGCTGGGCGCAGGTCGTGCCCCCTTGGACCTCAAATTTCTTTCCAGTAGAAGATTTGACTGAGCGCCTGCGTCTGTTGCTTGGATCTCTGTTGGAAAATCGGCGTCCGTCGATCCGTCCCTCTCAGTCTGTCGGGAAGGTTTTACCATGTCCCCAAAGATTATATGAAGTGGTTGTGGAGGAAAGTAGTCAGCAAAATGTTGGTAGTAGAGACTGGTCAAAGGTGGTTTATTTTATCTGACTCTATGGAAGGGGGTGTTGTGGTCTTTTCGAAGATGGTAAAGGCTCATCGATCCATGGAATGTTTGCGACACTCTATTCAGGCAGGGGAAACTTGGGGTCCTCAGGACGTGGATGATGAGGGCGCAGTCTCTTCTGATAGCTGTGGGTAGGAATCTTGAAGAGTTTATTTTGTGTAACAGATGTGGGGATTTTATCTGGCTTTTTATGGTAATAGGGGGAAGGGAGTTATCCGTTCCTTTTTCTTATGTAATCCGTACTGTCATTTCTTATTAATGAAATAAACAAGTTTCTGATCATCCAGCTATGCCTTTCGATGAATTTTGTATTTTGAATTATCTATACCGATTGCTAAGGTATACATAATCCTCTTGTTCAAGTAGATGTTTAGAATGAACTGCCGTTCTCGGAGGTAAGAAAAGAATACATTTTTGCGAAAAAGAAGGGTTCGTGATCATGTGAGATGTATGAACTGCCTACGTACCTCCGGGGTTTTTGAAAATTTGTTTAAAAGTGTTATTTTTGTAGAGGATCAGGCCCACGTAGTTCTGGGTAGAGGGAAATGGAGAGTTTTTTTCTTAGAATAGAAGGTGGATGAGAAGAGTCGTAGTGCGTCGAGATTTCGGACTAGGGGTAGAATTTCTTGAGATGGTCCAGATTGACTGGACGAGCCATCTCTTCCCCATCCAGGTCAGTGAGCATGGCTGCACCGCCAGACAAGATTTTCTTCACAATGTAAGGGCTGCTCCAATTGGGCTTGAATTTTACTCTGGGGTCCCAGATGGGTTCTATTATCTCCTTGAGGGCTAAATCCCCCTCTCGGACACCGCAATCCTTGACTCTCTTACTGAATGAACGCGCTATTCGGAGATGGTACCCTTGTATGTGGTATATAGCCTTTAATCTTCTTTCATTTAGAAGGGATAGCTCATCAAGACGGCTTTGGCACCAGTCTTCTTCACTAACCTTGCTTTCGAGCATGACGCGTAGCGAGGGTATTTCCAGCTCCACAGGTAGGACTGCTTCCATTCCGTAGACCAGAGAGTAAGGGGTAGCCCTAGTAGAGGTTCAGATTAAGGTTCGATATCCCCAGAGGGCGTACGGGATCCGGTCGGCCCAATCCCTATAACTTTTGGTCATCTTGCTGATGATGTCCTTGAGGTTTTTGTTGGCGACCTCAACTGCACCATTGGTCTGAAGTCGGTAGAGAGAAGATTTGTGTCTCTGAATTCCATACTCGTTGACTATTTCTGTGACTTCTGCCTCAAAGTGCAAACCGTTATCTGACACTAGCTCGTGTGGGACCCCATATCGACAGATGATATTTTTCTTGATGAATTTGGCCACCTTCTTGGCATTTAATACTGCGTATGACTCAGCTTCAACCCATTTGGTGAAGTAATCAATGGAAACTAGGATGAACTCATGCCCATTTTATGCCTTTGGTGTAACCTTCCCTATGATGTCGATACCCCAGGTGGAGAACGATCAGGGATAAGTCATATTGTATAATTCCCGTGGAGGTAGATGTTGGAGATTGGAGAACTGTTGGCATTTAGGGCATCTCCGAACATAGGTGGTGCAATCCTGGGCCATAGTGGTCCAGTAGTAGCCCTGTCGGATGATCTTCTTGGCAAGCATGTGACCGTTCATGTGGGGCCCGTATTCCACGCTATGGATTTTATGCATTATCTTTTCAATGTCAGGCCCTGTGATACAGTGCAAATGAGTTCCATCGAAATTCCTCTTGAGTAGTGCTTTATGACAGATGATGTACTGGGCGGCCAGCCTTAAGAGGGAAGCTCGGTTAGTCTTATTGGAACCCTCGGGATACCTACCATACCTGAGGAGGCACTAAATATCATAGTACCAGTAGTTGACTAGCTCAGGATCTTCTGTGGTGACGAGCTCGATATGGTAGCAATGGGTTGGTTTGTCTTGCTTTTAAACTAGGAAGGGGGTCATTGTTATTCCCCCGGGCATGTCGACCATGGAGGCCAAGGTAACGAGAGCATCGGCTAGGTTATTCTTTACCCGGGGTAGGTAATAGAAGGTGATATCTCAGAATTGGGAGGCTAACTCTTCTAATTGGGCGTGAAAGGGTTGGAGCTTTTCGTCCTCGACTTTCCACTTTCTGAGCACTTGACCGATGATAAGGGCAGAATGCCCGTAGACATCAAGGTATTGAATGCCTTTCTTAAGAGCAACTTTAAGGCCCACTGTGCATGCCTCGTATTCTGTCATGTTATTGGTGTAAGGGAAATTCAACTTGATGGCGATAGGAGTATGAGAGTCATCTGGGGGAACCAGGAGTATCCCAATGCCATATCCCTTTTTGTTGGTAGCGCCGTCAAAGAACATTTGCCATCGGAGGTTATCTTGGGAAGTGCAAAGGATATTCTCATCTCGGAATTCAGAGATCCAGACCTTAGCCTCTTCTACGGGGTAATCCGCGAGGTAGTCAGAAATGGCTCTTCCTTTAATGGCTTTCTGTGTGACGTACACGATATCAAACTCGATTAGGAGCATCAACCATCGGGCCATTCAGCTAGATAAGGCGGGTTTCTCAAGCAGGTATTTGATGGGATCCATTTGGGATACAAGTTTGATGGGGAAGGAGAGCATGTAGTGTAGTAACTTTTGGGTGACCCAGACAAGTGCGACACATGCCTTTTCTAGAGCAGTGTAGTTGACCTCGTACCCGACCAATTTGCGACTCGCATAACATATGGCTTCTTCTTTGATGGAATCCTCAAGGTATTGGGCTAGCAAAGCCCCAGCTGCATTGTCGGTTATGGTTAGGTATAGGAGCAAAGGGAGACCAGGCTGTGGTGGCATGAGAACTGGAGGTTGGGTTAGATATTGTTTGATTCGGTCAAAAACTTCTTGGCAGGCCTCATTCCAAACCTTGGTTGAATCCTTTCGGAGGAGTTTAAAGATTGGTTCACAGATGGAGGTTAGCTGGCTGATGAAACAGCTGATATATTGTAATTTCCCAAGGAAACCTCGGACTTGTTTCTCTGTTCGGGGAGGTGGCATCTCAAGTATGGCCTTCATCTTGGCGAGTTCTGCTTCTATCCCCTTCTCACTGACCATGAATCCTAAGAGTTTTCCTTTTATGACGCCGAAGACACACTTCTGTGGATTGAGTCTTATCTGATATTGCCGCAGTCGTTCGAAGAACTTTCGGAGAGCAAGAGCATGACCTTATCTAGTTTTGGACTTAATAATCATATCATCCACGTAAACCTCGACCTCCTTGTGAATCAGGTCGTGCAGGATGGTTGTGGCAGCCCTTTGGTAGGTAGCCCCATCATTCTTGAGATCGAATGGCATAACGGTGTAGCAAAAGGTTCCCCATGGGGTGATGAATGCGGTTTTTTCTTGGTGGTCGGGGTGCATCTTGATTTGGTTGTATCCGACAAACCCGTCGACGAATGACTTGAGAGCATGACTGGCTGTGTTGTCCACGATCATGTCGATATTGGGTAGCGGATAATCATCCTTCGGAGAAGCTTTATTTAAATCTCGGTAATCCACACACATTCGAACCTTTCCTCCAGATTTCGATACAGGTACAATGTTGGCTAGCCACGTGGGATAATCGATTACTCAAATGAAACCTACGTTCAACTGTTTGACCACCTCTTCTTTAACTTTGAGAGACCATTCGGTGCGGAGCTTTCTCAACTTTTGTTTAACCGGTTTGTAATTTGGGAGAGTGGGGATCTCATGCTGAGCTATTTCAGGATCAATACCGAGCATATCGTCGTAGGACCATGCGAAGACATCCACGAACTCCTTTAGCAATTCTTCGTGTTGTGCGCGCTCATGCTCGTCAAGGGTGGCCCCTATCCTAATCTCGCGCAGTTGGCTACTAGAACCGAGATTAATAACAACTGTCTCTTCTTCATTAACTTAAACGCCGTTATGCTGTTTATTATTAACCTTATTTAGATCAGTTAAGAATTGTTCATTTGCAAAATCATCATCATTAAAAGTTTGGTTAGAATCTAAACAATTAATGTAAGGCACAACAAGATACTCAAAATCTTCATTTATTTCATTGATAAGAAAAACAGCATTGAGAACCTCATCAAAAGAGGTCTCGATTACATTTGAGCAAGGATAGACAACAGTAGATGAAATAGGGTAAACATTGGGGTTAGGGGAGATTTCAATAGGTATTACTGGCGCAGCATGCCAGTTGAGGATAGGTGCATCCGCAACCTTGATCAGATGAGAGGGGTACAGTGATGTGGTGCCTGAATGAACCATGCAGAGTGCCAGCCCCAGTGTCTGCAAGTTGAAGGAATCTTCAAAATCACTTTCCTCAGTTTTTTTGGTATCTTTGATGAGCGGTTGTACGCGGTGTGGGAAATTTTCGGCCCATGGGTAACTATCTTGGAAAAAGATCTCCATTCCAGGCTTTATTTACTTGTCTGTGTGGTCGTACCATGGTTCTGGAAAATCGCAAAAGGGGGAATCCTCGCCCTCTTTGATGAATCGTCCATTTAAGGAATCTCCCGAGATAGTTCGGACGCAGTCTAACCCTCTCTTTGATCGAGTCTGGCGGATCATTCTGAGCTCTTGTTCTGATGGCTGATACCTCAAGCCACAAGGAGGGGAAGCTTTCTTCTGTTCGATGGGCTCAAGTATCCCCTGCTGCCTTTGTCCTAGCCCCAGTCCGGGCATGAAGTGCATGTTTCTGAACATCTGAATCACATTGACATTGCCATGAGGGTCATATTCTGGACAAACCCTTTCTTTGAAATCGTCCCCTGTCGGGTGTAGGGGTGGCTCAACTCAGAATCCTGATAGGAGCATATCATTTGACCCATGCTGTATCTCAAGAATTAGACTGCTGGTGCTTGCGCCCTCGGTATTGCCGTCGTCACCCAAAATGATGATGATTCGACCATCGACGAAGAAATTCAATTTCTGATGGAGTGAGGAAGAGACACCCTTGATATTGTGGAGCCAGGGTCGTCCGAGCAACAGGTTGAAACAGGCCGGGATATCAATGACTTGGAATTCGACGATGGGGTTTATAGGTCCAACCCCTATTGCAAGTTTTATGGGCCCCATCACCTCCCGACGGGTATTATTGTAGGCATGCACGACAGCGAAGGTTGGAGCGAGGTCACTTTCTTTCAGACCTAAACATTTGAAGGTTCTCAGTGGGCAGACATTCAAAGCGGATCCGTTATCAACGAGAGAAAGCGGTACAACCTTCCCCATAACTTCGATGGAGATGTTGAGTGCATGGTTGTGATTTGGCCCAATTTTGGGGATTTCTTCTTCAGAAAAGGACAGTATTCGAGTGGAGGTCAAGGATCCGACCAAATTTACCGCTTCTTCCGGTATGGTAGAGGGAGGAACTATAGGTCCAGTGAGTAATTTGATTAAAGCATTTTTGTGCAGCTGGGAAGACATGAAAAGCCCCTATAGAGTGATGTTAGCTTGAGTTTTCTTCAGTTGATCAAGGATCTTGCTCTCCTCAATGGTCATTTCTGGCATAGGAAGGCTTTCAACGCCCTTCCCCTTGTCATTTGCTGGTAGCGAGCTTGGAACTTGGTAATGTCTCCCAGATCTGGTCATGTGATTTACCGAAGAAGAGAAAAATAAGAATCTCATTTCTTTATCGATCTCAGGTTACTCTGCCACCCTATTTATTTCTCCGAGGAGTTCTTCAAACGATATCATCCCACATAAGTCGGTAACTGGGCCAGTTCTTCCTGAAGCTTGTTCTTCATTTGAATCTTCGAATTCTCCCCCCCATCCAGTGGCAACGATTCTATTTTCCACTGTGAAGTCAATGCATTCCATAACTTCAACGGATTCCTCATATAGGTCTTCCCATTCTGTGGGGATGTGTAAGGGTGAAGGGACCAGGTGACCTTATAGCTTCAAATCACCAAATAACTCGATGATACTGTAAATGTTTTTGGTTTGCCTGAATGCTTTCGCCATGATCTGGACAACATCATCTAAACTGACCTCATCGGTGGGTACCACCCATTTATCTGAATCTCGGGCCCATTTTCGTGCTTTTAAGAATAGTGTACTGAATTTCTGGCAATCGATGACCATCTGTGAGGGCAATTTCAGCCCGAACTCTAGGAGTTGATTTAAGACTTCTGACAATTCCATTATTCCATTTCTGGAATGGGTAAGGACAATGATGCGTGCTCTAGTAAGGAGTGATAGAGCCTGATCAGCGAGGCTAAGAGGGTGTAGGAGGAAATATGGGAAAATTTGAAGAGCTTTAGAAGGGTATAGGGGTGTGATTTGGGTTGATGGATCGAAATTCGAGTTTTCTTCTAAGAAGATGGCATTTGTGTGATTTGGGAGTGGGTTATGCGTAGTGTTTGGCTTGGGATTGGCTGGTGGGGCGATGGTACCCCGATCGATGAGATCTTGGATTATGTTTCGAAGGTGGAAGCATTGGTCGGTGGTATGGCCAGCTGTTTGGTGAAAGGCGCAATCTAAGAAGTGGATTGGGTAATTGACGGGGATCCAAAGGTTTTATAAGGTTTCAGATTAACAGGGCTTGGTAGACTTTGGAGAGGGGAGCATGGAGCTCAGTGTATTCCCTACGAACGGGGGCAGGGCGAATTTCTGGTGCCCATGATGTGGTTGGTTGAGAGATGTTGTTGATGGTTGAGGCTGCGGCATTAGCAGGCTTGTCATATTTTCTGGGGGTGAACTGTCCGGACACCTTCTCCGATTCAACTTCTGTTTTGGCAATACCTTCCTCAATTTCTACTATTGCTTCTCTGAGAGCTCGAAAGTGGGGGTAGTACTGTACTCCCATGGTTGCTCGGACATGGGGCAAGAAATTCTTCTTCACTATGTTGACTTTTTCTTCCTCAAATGTCCGATTGGTCATGGTAGCTGCTTTTTCCCTCCATTGGGCTATGAAGTTACTGACTGATTATCCAGAGTTTTGTTTGAGCAGCTCTAAATCACGACGGGTGACCTCGAGCTCTCATTGTATTTGTACTACGACATGAATTCTTGGGCTACATCCTCCCAGCAACGGATTCTGGATTCCTCAAGATATAAAAACCATCGGAGGGCACTATCCTTCAAAGTTTGCTAAAATAGTTGGGACATTACCTCTTCAGAAGCCCCTAGGAGAGTCATGGAACGGTGATAACTGGGAAGATGAATAGTTTGGGGACCACTCCCCCCTAACTTCTCGATATTTGGCATCCTGAACTTCTCTGGTAACCTCGCTTTAGGATATGCGACATGTGGGTGTAGTCCATATAATTCCCAGAGATCCTGACCTGGTCAAACTTCTTAGTGAGCATCTTAAGATCCTCTTTGACTTTATTCAACTCCTCCTCCTTTGGATCAACGACCACAGGCAGGTTAGCCATAGGCTGAGCAATGTTTGGCATTGGAAGCTGGGCAGGCGACGACCCATTAGTCAAAGGGGCACGTGGAGCGTGCTGATATTCCTTTGGGACCCAGATAGGCTCGGGTGGACCAATAGCACGAGGGAATAGGGCCTCGGGTTTTTGAGGAATAGGAACTTGGTTTCGTTGCATTTCTCGGACCTCAGCTTGGAGGTTGTCAATCTTGGCCATGCGCTGAGCTAGGACTGTCGACAGATCCGTTTGTATGACTGGTGCTTGATCTGCATTCTCCATGGAAGATGGATGGATTCCGGACTCGAAAGAAGTAGTAGAGGAGCGGATGAAACTCCGGGGTGATTTGACTGAAGACCGAAGCCAATAGGGAGCCAGGCCAAGGGCGTGCGATCGACCTGAGAAGGTGTAGGATGAGATTTATTTTTGAGAGAAAGGGGAGAAACTATTTTTGGGTTTTTAATAAAAAGGGAGAAATGTTTTTGGATTTTTAATAAAGAAAGGCGAAACGTTTTTGGATTTTTGACAAAAAGGGAGAAATGTTTTTGGATTTTTTTTTAATAAAGGAGGGAGAAGTGTTTTTGGATACGGCACTCATCATGATTATTATGTTTATTATGTTTTCACTTGTATTTAATTCTCCTAAATGCAATGCCGGCAGGGACCCGAGCCTGAAAAAGTGGGGGTCTTAATATATGCAAAGCTACGTTTGGACTTGTAACCAGGCTCGCGGACAGGGTTCCATTTTAAAAATGCGCGAAAATTGGGCGGCAGATCGACCCGGAATTTCGGCAAAGTTTCGGTTTGAAATCGGCAATCTAAAGTGCGTGTCCTAGGTTTGACACCTATATGCGGGTATGCAGTTGGTTGGGTGAATTGGCATGGGTTCCCCCCTTTGGCGTGACTTCTACGATATACGTCTTGCTCTTGAGAGAAATCGGTACATGTGGACAAGCCATTTGATATACCTGAGTGTACGTGAATTGCCTCACCATATACCTCATGGGGACGGTACGTGTGAGAGCGAATTCGATATACTCGACGTACGTGAACGAATTCCCTGCGATATACCTCCCGTCATGACTTCGGTCAAGCGGTACGATTAGGGGGAATCGTTCGATATACGTCGAAGGTACTTGGCCATTGGAAGGTGAGAGTCATATAGCTCAGGCTAACTGCGACCTGCCGGACCAGCGCCCATTACGAAGTGACCTTCCACTTACTGGGTAAAATTTGGTCAATAGAAATGCTCTTTGGTGATATCGTGTGAATCATGCATGATTATCTTATTAGTATCTTATGATGAGAATGCCTTTCTTGATTATGCCAAATTGAGAGCAAAGTAGAAGTACCCCAAAAGGTACACCAAGTATGGATGGGTGATGCGTGCAACATGGGGATATACATGTGATCTTATGTGCACGTGGTGTGAGGTGTACATGGAGACTTTTCTATAAGTGTGTGAATAGAAGCATAAGCATGGGGTACATATGAGAAAGGGGAACATGCGGGTATGGGGGGGAAACATAAGAAAATATAGCATTCATGTAAATAGAGTCAAGCCCTCAAAATATAGAAAGTGCCCAGCAGAGTCACCACTGTGGCCATCCCCGATCCCCGCCGTGGAGGGAAAAGGATCCTTTGGTCTTGCGCGTCCCCTCTCGGGAGAGCGCTTCTGCCGGCGTCGATTTGTGAGGTGTGAAAATGTAGAGAGATTTAGATTCGCCAGTCTATTTTACTCAAAACAGACAAAAGAAAAGGGGGAGCCACCCCGAAGGATGGCATCCAAAGACATACTGGTGCGTACGAAACCAAAATGATTCGAGAAGGGTTCAGAGGCTTAGTTACGAAATGGGAAGGTGTTAGGCACCCATTCCTCCCTTTTGGTCTCTCATGAATATTTGTTATTTCCTTTACATTTCCCCCGTGATATGTGTGCATGTGTATATATAGAATGGAGGTAGGAATCCTCGACTTATATCATGGAAAAGATAAAGCGAGTCATCCGTAGGAATGTGAGATTAATGTAGAAAATAGGATTTGTGCGATTACCCTTGCGTTGATTGTTATAAGGGAATGATAACGCATGTGGAATAATACGCCAATAAGAACGAATATATAGAATATAATAGAAAATGAGATAAAGAGAAGATAGAAAATAAGAGAAAAAGTGAGAAAAGGACTCGAGTCTCGGGTTTTACCCCGAGACGCCTACGTAGGCTATAAAGGCATCAAAGTCCACGTAGTTCGCATACAAAATGAGGGGTGGGGTTTAAACCATAAATCCAAATGGAGAAATCTCTTATTTGTAAGGGTGTGTGTGTGTGTGTGTGTAGAAAAAGTGTTTTAGTTGTGAGAAAAGTGTGGAAAAAGTGTGAGAATCTTAATTTGGAATTTATGAGCAAACCCTCTTTTCTTGTTTTTTTTGGGTTTTATTTATATGAAAATAAGAGATGTGTAATAATACTAGAAAAAAAATATGTTAGGATATGTGGAATAAGATAATAAAAGTGCTTAAGTAATAAAACAAGTTATTGCAAATTTAAGAAGATTTGAAGAGAAAGGTGAGAAAGATGGACCTTCTTGGAGACTTTGAGCTTGATCTTGAATGTTGAAAAGCAGCCCTTGCACTTGGATGATGATGGAGAGTGGTTAATTCATCAAGTTTGATGAAAGAGAGGATGAAAAGTGGAAGTGAAAAAGGGATTTGGAAGTTGAAATCACACTGCCTTCGAGAGAGGTTTTTGGGAATTGCTGAAAGTGATTTCCTTCTGATCTGAACTCCCTTTGCAAATGAGGCCAAGGCCTCCTTTTATAGGCCCAGGGGTTTGCCGATCGACATTACCATGGCACTACCTATCGGCAGGTGCCGATAGGCAAGGTCTGGGACCTGCCATTTGGCAGTGCGCTTCAGGATTTTTTGGAAAATTAGCCGCCGAGGGCAAACCGTTGGTCAGAATCGCGCACGGGGCATACCGTTGGAAAGGTATTTCTGAGACCTTCAAAATTCCTTTGGACTGCTCACGAGTTCGGGAGTTGACTTTGGGTCAAATGTGGCTCGGAAGCGTTTGTCAGTCCGCTGGACGGGGAATCGTCGGGACACAAATGGATCGTTCGTCTGCATGGTAAGTTTGAATCGCACACGGGGTAGACCATTAGAAAGGTTAGGAGGTGTACTTAGACATTCCAAAGAGTTTGACCCTGTTCGAGGAGTTAACTTTGGTCAACCGGGCCCGGGAAGCATTCGGTGACCTCTCGGAGTCAAACGGATCGTTCGTCCGCATGGAAAGTCAGAATTGTGCACGGGATGGACCGTTGGAAAGGGTATTCTGTGCCCTTAGAAGATTCATTGAGTCTCGATCGAGACGAAGTGTTTGACTTTTGGTCAAACCGGGTCGGGGAGTGCCCGATGGCTTCCAGGTCAGTGCTCGGGACATGACGTGGGTTTGCGGTGATGAGTGGAGGTACTAGGGACCTAAGGAGAGTTAGGGGGTAACATAATGGATTGTCTACAAGTTCATTCGATTCATGATTATTTATTATGCATTCAGTTTTATTTTGTTTTATTTTATCTATTCAGTTATTTTATCTATACAGTTATGATGGGAATGAAATCATATTGGATTCTGGCTTTATTTTAATAAAGGATTGATCATCCGATATTAGAATAGGGGTGTCACAGTTGGTATAAGAGCATTAGGTTCTAGTGTTCTTTAGGATTTGTGCGGATTTGCTACGTTGTTAGTGTGACATTTCTTTAATATAGAGAGTTATGCTTAGGTCTATTTTTTCATATTGCGCATTTACATTCTTCTTCTACTGTTTATATTCAAGTGGAATCTCATATAATTTTGATTTGGTTTCAGATTCCTAATGCCAGGAGAGGTAGACTAGTGCATGAAACAAGGAGGGCTGCATTAGGGGATGCTCAGTCGGAGCCGCATGCCACTCAGGGGACTGTGACCTCATTAAAGGTCACAACCATAGTAGCACATGAGGTTAATGCTGCTATGACTTCCATGGCACAATAATTTCCCCATGCATAGCCACTGCCTCCAGTGGCAACACTAGTATAGACTCACCCATTTCCATAAGTGTGGGGGCGAGTCAGGGAGCCTTCCAGAAGGGCCATCCATCGGAGTTTTAGGGCAGTGAAAATGTAGTAACAAATATCCAATGGAAGAAGGACATGCATAGGAATTTATGTATGCTTCAGTGTAGTGACACTAAAAAGCAGGTACTATCTATGTTCAAGCTAGTGGGGTATCTATTCAGTGGTGAGAGTCGGTTACCACGTCGGAGGAGAGAGATGTTATAACGATTAATGAGTTTTGGGTGTGGTTTGACCACAAGTTCTTTTCATCGGTGGTATAGACAAAGATGAGGAGAAGATTTTTGGATTTCATGCAAGAGGGCCAAATAGTGGCCAGTATAAGGAAGAGTTCCCCCGCTTGGCGATCTTTGTGCCAAATGAGGTGAACATTGATAAGAAGAAAATTCTCAAATTTATGAACGGGCTTACTTGGAGGATTCGCTAATATTTATTAAGGAATTTGACATTGAGGACTTATACTAATTTCGTTAACACCACGTTGTTTCATAGTTAGTACCATCACTTCCAACTGATGGGAGCAAATAAGATTAGAAAGTTGAGCCAGCAGGGCAAAACTGGGGGTAACGGTGCCTGCAGGGCGCCACAATAGCAGGGTAGGCAACATGAGCGGGGTTCCCAACAGGGGGATATGACTAAGAGGTTCAGACCGGGTATTGATATTTGCAAACTGGGCTATCAGGTCTAGAAGCATGCCCCTTAGGGCTAGTAAGGATAGGGGAATTAAGCTGGAGGCCAACAGGGCCATGGTTATCTGGGCCAGCGATAGGGGTAGCCTCGTCAGGGCCAACATGGCTAGAGGCAAGAAGATTTTATAGGGATATGTTTCATATGTGTAGATTAAGGACACATGAAGGATGCATGCCCGAATAAGGTAAGGGGTGAGAAACAAGATGCCCAAATGGGGCAACAGTTACAACAACTTCTAGCCCCACCATCAGTTCTATCATTATCGCCTCCATAGGGACAATTGCAGTTTGGGCATGTGTATAACGTCTGTGGACCAATTTTATCGCCAACACCGCTAGCGATTGAGGGTAAGTTTTCTATCCATGAGCAGTTGGGGCGATTTTTTTGGATAGGGGTGCATCACATTCTTTTGTTTACACTATATTCGGGTGTGATACAGGTTTAGTGGATACAACGTTAGATATCATTGTGGCTATATATTCACCACTGGGTAGCGGGGATCTTATTCATTCCATACATAGGAGAGTTGGCGTGGACATTAAGAGGTTATACTTAGTAGAGAATATGCTCATTGTAGTGATGTAAATGTATGATGTTATCTTGGGAGTGGACTAGTTAGCGACGTGTTGAGAAATGGTGGACTATTACAGTAAGGCTATCGTGATCGCTATTCCAGGGCAGGATATGCTTCTTGTAGAGATGACTCATTTAGAGGGAGGATCGAGCACCCATTTGTGTTATATAAATGAGGAGACTTCTAAGGGTATAGTCGTCTTATTAGATTCTATTTCTATATTTAGGGACTTTACAAATGTGATTCATGAGATACCATGGTTACCGTCGAGTCGGGATATTGAGTTTGGGATTGACTTAGTGCTAGGGATGAGGCCAACAGTGTGAGCACCGTATATAAGTGGATACGTGGGAGTTGAGAGATCAGATTTAGCAGCGTTTGGGGTAGGGTTTAGTCCGTAGGAGTACATTACCTTGGGGTGCCCCAGTACTGTGTCTTGGGATAAATTTTTTTGATAACCGACTGATTTAGGCGATAGTGTATTGGGAGGGTTCCTTATTTGGATTTCTCTTATGAGACGTCCCATGCATGAGGCTTAGTAAGTGTCGAGAGTTGAGAGACATTTGGGATATAGGACGTTGGTTTAATATGTTAGGTATTACACTCATGAAGATGTAACACATTGAGCAGTGAGCTATTATATGATTTAAGGCATGCGGAGCCAAGGAGTGTAATGGCGCGAGCACCTAGGAATGTTTATACCACTAGTTGGATATGTGGGTCCATATCAAGAAGAGTTGAGTCACGATTAGTAGGGTAATTGAGTGTACCTTTAGTGTATGGTGACGCATGATATGTACGGTTGATTTTTGGGATGCATGTGAGTTGCGTCAATAATAATTGTGCATATGCGCATGTAGTATAGTTTATGATGCTGAAAATAGCACCACCAGATAAGATATGAACAAGCTCAAACAATCATAACAATGGCAATAGAATTATATGTATGTATAGCAGGAGAAGGAGGTAAGGACAAGAGGATGGACACATGAATATAAGTGGTTCAGCCAATCTATCTTATGTCCACTGTGAGTGTGTGTGAGTAATATCACTGAATGATGGCACTATGGCCATGGATACAATCTTTCAAGCTTTCTCTCTCTACTGTATAAAATGACAATGTTTCAGCTAGGGTTTCAAAATATTGATCCTTTTATAGGGTAGATGATGATCTCTATATATAGTGCTTAGGGGGTGTAATGTACCCCCAAACATGTAATGAGCATGTGCATGGAGATCCAACAAGTATAAGGATGACACCTGGCTGATCTTAACTAAACAAAGATGACCATAATATTCCCTTATGTGGTGGGAATGATTCAGTTATAATAGATTTATCCACGCGTTCCAAGCTATACATGTTCACGTAAATACTCGTCTGTCTTCGATTGGTACCAGCCTCGGCCTGGATGACTACGAGGTTAGTAAAGTCGGACCCTTGCCTTATCTGAGACTAACATCTATGAAGACCTCGGCCAGGATGGCTGATCGAGGTTGGATATGAGGTGTGATGTCAGCCAGGGCCGATGATGACATGATGCTTATTGATTGAGCCTGCGAGGCTTTGCTGATCTCAGGTGATAACTTGTAATGTCGGTTAGGGCCTATGTTGATGTTGATGGATGTTTGAACCCGTCCTTTCTGATCTCGACTGATGTCCAGTCGAGGTTGATGTAAGGTTGTAGCGATGACGACTAAGGCTGACCTTCTGAGTGACGACCCTGATGATGGATGTCATAGGCTTCATCACCTAGGCTGTAAGATTGGCCGAGGTTAGTTGCTCTTAGTAGGAGGGTGAACTTTGGGCATATCAATCACCCCTAGCCCTTAGTTACTATGTGAATAGGTGACTAAGGGGTACATGTCCGAGGTTGTATTTTCTTGTGTGCCAATATTTCTTTGACATGTGTCAATTTCTGAAGTGGGTGGCGTGCCTGACAAGGCATGATTATGTTGATTTTCCTTTTGGGATCCCAAGGCAATGATAGGCCTTGGGATGCGCGCCAACATAATTTTGGGTTTAAACCCTTTTCTTCTCGTTTCTTCTTCATTTTTTCACTTTCCAGCCTGTGCTCTCTCTGCAATCTCTCTCTCTCTTCAAGAGCTTTGCTGCTGCCTTTGGGGCTTTCTTGGTATCTACTCTTCTTCTTCTTCTTCTTCTTCTTCTTCTTCTTCTTCTTCTTCTTCTTCTTCTTCTTCTTCTTCTTCTTTATTTCGTACTCCATCAGGTACCATTTTAACCATCTTCCTTCCATTTTCAGCCTTTGAATTTTCCTTTCTGTATTTTTCGATGAGGGTTTTAGTTTTTCGGTTAGGGTTTTAGGATTTTTCGGTGGTACTTTGCATTTTTCGGTGAGCCTGTTCTTAAGTGTTCTTGGTTTAAAAAATTTCAAAATCTAAGTTTGATCTTTGATTTAGATTGAGTTGAGTTTTTTGGTTGTGGTTTAAAGTCCAAAGTGTAGGGTCGTCTGCCTTATTCTCAGACGTCTGTATAACCTCATAGAAGATTTCCCTTCACTTAGAAAGAAGACATTTGAAAAAAGTAGGCAGATAGAGCTAGACTAAGAGAAAGCTCGTAGGGCTGAGGCCTTCCCCCTCAAACCTATCTTTCCTCCACCTCTGAAGGTAATTTACCTTGAACTAGCCGAGCCTGCTGAGCTAGCAGAGGTTCCAGTAGAACCAATACCCATGTCTGAGTCTGAGTCATCTACCTCAGACCCTATGTTTGTAGACTCTTTCCAAGAGGCTATGAACTTCTCTATTAGGAAAGATCAGGTCCCTGATCAGTCCGAGGTCCCAAGTTGTGCCTCGTCTCATAATGGTGCCAGTACCTCACAGTTTTTTTTTTCTGACGTTAAAATCGTGGGGCCGAGCGTGGCCATTCCCCCTATCGGTCGCCACCGAGGCTGAGTTCGCTTAAATATTTCTTGATGGTGTCCCTGTGCTTTCCCATGCCGACATTACCAGATATGAAGATGATGGTCATAAGAGTGACGTTGACACCTCTGAGGCGACCGAGATAGAGAGCTCGGTTAATGAGTATGACCTCTTAGCTTTTAGGCATCTCTACTCCATAGGCCCTTCCATTACGCTTAGGAGACTTTTGAGGGGTGAGAGGGCCTTTGGTGGCCGAGATGGGAAGATCTACATCTATGAGCAGATGTTTAAGTTGGGTTTCCTTCTCCCTATCCATCCTTCGATCAGAGCCATATTATCCCATATAAATTTGGCCCCTTCACAACAATCCCCTAACACTTGGAGGGTGAAGCTATATCATCCTTTGGAAGGTAGTCCACCACTGAGACCTTCCTGTTAGGGTCTTCACAGGCTGTTACGTCCCTTCTTCTTCCAAAAACCATAATAGCTACTACCACTTCTTAGCTAGGAAGTCAGACAAGAAGATGATGTTGGTTACCCAGACTTTAAATCACAACTAGAAACCTCGGTATTTCTTTACCTCAGGGGCATGGGAATTTGGTCCATGTGGTTCCTCTTCAACGTCTGATCCGAGGACACCTCTGAAGTGGTGGAAGGTGTCTCTTGCTGCCAAAGCCGACCCTGGACTTAGCCAGGATAATTTCCAAAAGGTTAAGAAACTTCAAGATCAGGGAGAACATGGTCGTCTTATCAAATATGAACATCTAATAACCCCCTACTACCTTTCTCAGATAGGCCTGGGGGTAGTCCTTTGGCCGAGCTTCGTAAGTGTTACTTCCTATTTTGTACCTCTTACTTTTCATACCTCTGATTTACTAACTCAGATGGTGCTTTTTTCAGAGCGCCCATAGGGTATTTCTGACGACCTGTGGGAGATGTCTTCCCCAAGCCTCGTAAAGCTGATGAAGAAGGACGACCATACTTCAGCCCCTCCTCCTCCCAAATATAACATCGACACATCCGAGGACGATGTTAAGAAGAAAAGGAAGACCACAATAGACTCAGAGCAGCAAAGGCTGAGTAAAAATCAAAAGGGTGATCGTGCCATTCTGATCTCCTCAGATGATGCACTTGCAGCTCGTCTTTCTCAGCTGAAAATAAGTGATAGCTTGATCGGCCATGGTCTGAAGGCTATTAATGCCATCGGCTCTATGATGACCGATAAAGATAAGCGCTTCCTGCGTTCTTTGGACGTCCCTTTACTGGCTGAGTTTAACCTTCATCGATCAATCCAGGTAATGATTTCTGCTATTTTGCTCTTCCAAGTGTAACCTCAGCTATCTTTTATTAATGTGCTTATACGTCTGACCTTCTACTACAGGGTATGTTATCCATGCATTATTTTGTGGACTAGACTCTGAAGAAGATACCCTAGATCGAGAAGGGTCAAGAAGCCCTTAAAGTCCAAGCCTCTTTGAGCGTAGAGGTTGATCTTCTAGAGGAGGAGCTGAAAGAGGTCAAAAAGATGAAAGAGGAGATCCAACAAAGAGATAGGGATATGGCCAAGCTGAAGAGAGACCATAAAGAGGCTCTGAAAGCCAAGGATGATTCTCTGCAGGCTAAGGTAGCTTCTGCTATTAAGGTTTCCTTGGAGGATGCCTCAGAGAAGATTATTGTAGATTACAAGGTCTCTGATGAGTTCATCAGCTTTGGCTTTGAGTACCTTGAGAGGGGTATCAAAGCCATTGGTAAATGGGAAGCCTCCAAGGAACAAGAGTCAGGGAGTGTGAGTGCCTCAGACTTTGTTGATCTAGGATTTGGTGACCCCCATTTTACTCAGGCCTTGCAAGAGGTTGAGGAGGACGGTGCTGCTCCCTCAGAGACTGCTCCCTTGGGCACCACTGAGACTGAAGATGTTAATCCTGAGGACGATGGAGCCGAGGTGACTAACGTTGACCAAGAGGACACCACTCCAGCTGTAGATACCTAGGTCTTGTCCCGTGAAGCTTTAAGTTGTAGTTTTGACCTCTTTTCTCGTCTGTAACATTTGCGAATTCTGGCAGTATATTTTGGCATATTTGATTTTTAACTCTGATTATTTTGTGATGAATATTAATACCATATTCCTCAGATTATATAGCTTCTTTGTGTGTCTTCTCTTGTATGGTCATCAAAATATGATGTTTACCCTCATAATTTTCACCAAACTAATGGTGTGTAAGGTCTGAGGTCACTAAATAATGATGTTTACCCTCATAAATTTTTCACCAAATTAATGATGTTTAAGGTCTGAGGTCACCAAATTATGATGTTTCACCTCATAATTTATCACCAAATAGATGATGTTTAAGGACTGAGATCACCATAATATGATGTTTCACCTCATAATTTATCACCAAATGAATGATGTTTAAGGATTGAGTTCATCCAATATGATGTTTACCCTCATAATTTATCTCTAAATAAATGATGTTTAAGGCCCGAGGTCATCAAAATATGATGTTTACCCCCATAATTTATCACCAAATAAATGATGTTTAAGGCCTGAGGTCATCAAATAATGATGTCTACCTCATAATTTTCACCAAATGAATGATATTTAAGGTCTGAGGTCACCAAAATATGATGTTTACCTCATAATTTTCACCAAATTAATGATGTTTAAGGTATGAGGTCACCACAATATGATGTTTATCTCATAATTTTCACCAAATTAATGATGTTTAAGGTTTGAGGTCATCATAATATGATGTTTCACCTCATAAATTACCACCATATTAATGATGTATAAGGTCCGAGGGCATCAAAATATGATGTTTACATCATAATTTTTACCAAATTAATGATGTTTAAGGTCTTAGGTCACCATAATATGATGTTTACCTCATAATTTTCACCAAATTAATGTTGTTTAAGGCCTGAGGTCATCAAATAATGATGTCTACCTCATAATTTTCATCAAATTAATGATGTTTAAGGTCTGAGGTCACCATAATATGATGTTTACCTCATAATTTTTACCAAATTAATGATGTTTAAGGTTTGAGGTCAACATAATATGATGTTTCACCTCATAAATTACCACCATACTAATGATATTTAAGGTCTGAGGTCATCAAAATATGATGTTTACCTCAAAATTTTCACCAAATTAATGATGTTTAAGGTTTGAGGTCATCATAATATGATGTTTCACCTCCTAAATTACCACCATATTAATGATGTTTAAGGTTTGAGGTCATCAATTTATGATGTTTACCCTCAGATTTCACTAAACTAATGGTGTTTAAGGTCCGAGGTCACCAGAATATGATGTTTTACCCCATAATTTATCAACAAACTAATGATGTTTAAGGTCCGAGGTCATCAATTTATGATGTTTACCCTCAGATTTCATCAAACTAATGATGTTTAAGGTCTGAGGCCACCAGAATATGATGTTTTACCCCATAATTTATCACCATACTAATGATGTTTAAGGTCTGAGATAACCATAATATGATGTTTCACCTCATAATTTATCAGCAAATAAATGATTTTTAAGGTCCGAGGTCACCAGAATATGATGTTTTACCCCATAATTTACCACCAAATTAATGATGTTTAAACATAATGAAACAGTTATTGACACAAGAACTTCTCTTTTCATTAATATCCTCTTCATAAAATGATACATGTATTACAAATAAATAACTGCAACATCATATGTAATATTTCTTCAAGTGTCAGCATTCTAAGGGTTGGAAAAAGGTTCCCCTTCGAGATTTTCTAGCCGGTAAGTACCAGGCACAACCTCATAGATCACTCTGTAAGGACCATGCCAATTTGGGCGGAGCTTGTTTGCCTTTTGCAACGTCTTCTTCAACACTAGGTCTCCCACAACTATAGGTCTTGATTTTACCCTTTGATTGTAGAACTTTGCTATTCGCTGCTGGTAGGCTACCTGTCTGATCTCAGCATCTTCCCTTCTCTCTTTAATTAGATACTAGTCAAGTCTTCTTTCTTACCCATTCCTATGAGGATCATAGGTCTGACCTCTGTGGGTGGGGAGTCCTACTTCTGTAGGGATGATAACTTCTGAACCATGTGCTAGTATGAAAGAAGTCTCTCTCGTTGGCATTGTTGCAATCGTCGTGTAGGCCCATAACATGGCGTATACTTCTTTTGTGCATATCCCTTTTGCCTCCTCCAACCTCTTCTTTATACCATCAAAGATTGTTCGGTTCGTGACCACAGTCTTCGTATTTGCTTGGGGTCGGCTGGGAGAGGAGAAGAACTGCTTGATCCCCACTCTTTCACAATATTTTTCTAAGGAAGAATTCTTGAACTGGGTTCTGTTATCTGAGGTGAGGGTATTTGGAAGGCCATATCTGCATATTATGTTCTTCCAGATGAATTGGAAGGTCTTCTTCTCCATAATCGTGATCATCGGCTCAGCCTCTACCCACTTGGAAAAGTAATCAATTGCCACTACTAGGAATCGATAGTTGTTTGTAGCTCTTGGCAAAGGTCCTACTAAGTCAATCTCCCAAACTTCAAATGGCCAAGGTGGGCTAATTTATGTCATAGGATGATGAGGTTACTGAGGGATGGTGGAGAATCTCTAACATTTGTCGCATCTCTTCACATAAGCAGCTGCATCTTTGGCTAAGGTCGGCCACCAGAACCCTTGAGTAATGATCCTCTTAGCTAGAGGCCTCCTCCTATGTGACTAGGATAATAACCCTCATGTACATCTTTCAAGACCCGAGGAACCTCTGAAGGGTGCATGCATTTAAGGAGAGGGAGTAGGAACCCCTTCTTATACAAAACGTCTCCTATAATTGAGAACTTGGCGGCCTTGAACCTCAGCTTTCTACTTTCCAATTTTGATTCTGGTAACTCTCCTTTTCTGATGTATCTGATGAATGGGTCCATCTATGAGGCTCCCATATTCAGATTGAGGCAAGTTCTGGCAACCTCTTCTTCTTCAATGGTTTGCTGGGGTAGGATTTCAACTAGTACCATTCTTCTTATGTCTCTCCTTATTTATGAGGCCAACCTAGTGAGTACATCGGTTCGACTGTTGTCTAACCGAGGTATCCTCTTCATATTCACCTCTTCGAAGTCTTCTAGCGTCGTTGTTACCCTCTTCAGGTATTTAGCCATCCTTTCATCCTTAGCCTCATACACCCTAAGAACTTGGTTAACAACTAACCTCGAGTAGCTGTGGACTAGGAGTCAACCAACTTTAAGGGATTTTGCCAAGGATAGCCCCGCTATCAACGCCTTATACTCTGACTCATTTTTTGAAGCCTTGAAGTTAAACCTCAGCGCATATTCAACGTCATTATCATCTGGAGCTGACAGTATCATCCCTACTCCATTTCCCTTTTCACAAGAAGACCCGTTAATGAAGAGTCTCCAAACATCTTTATTTAAAGAGAAGTTCCCCTCTGACAGGATCCCTTACTTGAATAGGTACCTATCTTCCTCATTCTCAGCTACGCTTTTTTCGAATTTGCTTGACCCAACCTCGTCCGGATCACGAAAGACGTTACTATCTGGTTATTCTACAATCTCTTAACTATTCTCGATCTTAACCTCTTCCCAGGTGAATTCTTCTACAAAGTCTATAACAACCTGCCCTTTGATGACAACCCTTGGTTGATAAGTACTGTCATATTCCCCCAACTCGATGGCCCAGGTCATCAACCTTCCCAACTTCTTAGGCTTGTGAAGGACCTGTCTTAGTGGGGAATCAATGAGGATAACCATAGAATGGGCTTGGAAGTATGGCTTCATCTTCCTAGAAGAGTATATCAGGGCATAGGCTAACTTTTCCATTCACATATAATTCTGTTCAGACCCTTGAATGGCCTTACTATTGAAGTATACCAGCCTCTGCACTCCATCATCTTCTCTTACTATGTCCACGCTAATGGCTGATTCTGAAACAACTAGATACACATATAATTTCTCCCCCAAGATGGGCCGAGATAGGAGCAGAGGGAATCCGAGGTAGGACTTCAGCTCTTTAAAAGCCTTATCGCATTCCTTATCCCATTCGAAAGCCTTTTTAAGAACTTTAAAAAAAGGAAGACACTTGTTTGTAGCTCTGGAGACGAACCTGTTAAGCGCAACAACTCTTTCGATTAACCTCTGAACGTCTTTGATGGTCCTTGGTGTCATCATTTCAAGCAGAGCCCGGATTTTCTCAGGATTGGTCTATATTCCCCTTTTATTAACTATGAATCCAAGAAACTTTCCTGCTCCTACTCTGTAAACGCACTTGGTCAGGATTGAGCTTCATTGTATATAAATCCTTGGTGTCAAAATTCCTCTCCAGGTCGGCCATGTGAGTGTCGGCCTTCAAGCTCTTCGTCAGCATGTCATCGACATATACTTCCATGGTATTACCAATCTGGCTCTCAAACATCTTATTTATAAGACGTTGATAAATGTCCCCCGTATTCTTCAAGTCGAAGGGTATGACCTTGTAGTAATAGGTCCCCTTATCTATTATGAACGCTGTCTTCTCTGAGTCTTCTGGGTCCATAAAGATCTGGTTATAACCGGAATAGGCATTAATGAAGCTCATGAGCTCATGCCCTGCTATGGCATCCACCATCTGATCCATTTATGATAGGGGAAGCTGTCTTTTGGATAAGACTTGTTCAAATAAGTGAAATTTACGCATATCCTCCATTTCCTGTTATCTTTCGGCATGATGACAGCGTTAGATAACCACTCAGGGTATATGACTTCTCTGATGAACTTGGCCTCTTCAAGTTTTCTGACCTCTTACCTTTACCTTGAGTAAACCCTTCTTCTTTTCTTGATGGGCTTAGCGTCTTCTATAACATTGAGTAATACTCGGTATATTTGCATGGCTCTAGGAAAAGACACTCTGCCTTTTCCTCAGTAGCTTCACCATCTCTTCCTTGATCTCATGTCTTAGGGTTTTACCAATTTGGATGGTTTTTTCTGGCTCATCCCCATTTAGGACGATGGATTCTACCTCTTCTACGGTTTCTCCCTTCTTGAGCTTTATTTTATCCCTACGATCAAGTATGGCGATATCTTATGTGGTTGTTGCCCTCTTATGAACCTCTCTCTTCCGCAGAGTTGAAGTAGAATTCACGTGCCGATGTTTGGTCACCTTGCACTTCCTCTACCCCATAGGAGGTCGGGAATTTTAGCATCTGGTCGACCGTCGATGGCAGGACCTCAAATTCCATGAGGGCTACTCATCCTATGATGAGGTCGTAGGCCGAGAAGATGTTTTCATCCATTATAAAAAAATTGATCTTCCGGGTCAACCACTTAGGCCACTCATCTCCCATTCATACATCCATCTCGTGCATGCCCAATGGATGGACCTTTTCCCCGCTGAATCCAATCAACGAATGCTGATAGGGTACAAGCTTAGCTCTGCTAAGGCCTAGGCTCTTAAAACAGGCCCAGAACATTACATCTCCTGAACTTCCTCCATCCAAGAGGATTCTCTGCACCTCACACCCATGAACTCTTATCGTAATTACCAGAGGGTCATCATGCGGAGCTAAGATACCTTTGAAAACGAGTCTTAAGAAGCCAACTATGAGAGTATCGATATCTACGTTCTTCCTCTTCTCGTGTTTTACCTCTATGGATGCCAGATTCACAACTTCTAATTTGATCACTAATATAGCCTCTACCACATGAGTTTTACGGTCGGCTACCTCTGAGACACCCCCTGCTAGTCCTCCACAGATGGTGTTAACACCAAAGGAGATCATACCAACCCTTTTCACAGGGGAATTATCATATTTTAGTGGGAGGTCAGGGTCATCTTCTTCATCATCATCATCATCATAATTTGAGTCCTCAGCTATTCTTGTTGGGGAATCTTCCCGACACCTGTCATTTCTCTTCTTTTAGGGTCGTCTCTTCCCCCCTTAGAAGTTTTACCATCGACATACTTCCTGAGCTTTTTGGACTTCAATATCTTCTCATTCTCATCCTTCAAGGCGAAGCACTTATCAGTCAGATGACTATGGTCTTGGTGGAACTCGCACCACAGATTCTCGTTCCTCTTATACGGAGGAGCCTTCAACTTCTCCGACCATCTTAGGGATCGGTCATTTTTTATTTCGTTGAGGATGTGTTCGCATCTCACAGTTAGAGGATTATAGTGTGCAAACTTATCGTCTGCAGACCTCTTTTTTCTCTCTTTCTTCCTTTAGAATTTCTCGCAGCTACTTTCGTTCTCACCCTCATACTTTGCAACCATAACCTCTTCAGTATTCATGACCCTTCCTACAGTTTCTAACAGCTCTGCCATGGACTTGGGAGGGTCTTTAGCAAGCTTCCACAATAACTTCCCCTTCCGAAGTCCTCCAATGAGGGTTGTCATAGTTATATTCTCTTCGTAATCTTTAACCTTTAATTTTTCTTTATTAAATCTAACAATGGAGTCTCTTAGGCTCTCGTTCTTGCCTTGCTTGACGTACAACAGATGAGTGGTCTTCTTTTGAGGTCTTACCCCAAAATAGAAATTGTGAATAAACCGTTCAGCCAAGCCCTTAAAGTTCTCAACAGAGTTCTTCGGAAGAGAGGTAAACCAAATATGTGAAGCTCTCGTTAAAGTCCCAGAGAAGGCCCGTCACCTTATCTCATCTGGGATCAAATAAATGTCTGTTGCAGACTGGTAAATCTCAATATGATGCACAGAGTTGGTACTACCATCATACTTGGGAGACACTATAAGTGGTTTGAACTTGGCAGGGGTTGGGAAGTTCACTATCCTTTCCGTAAATGGGGAGCCCTCTGAGAACCCTCTTTGTAGTGGTTATCGGCTTTTGATGAGGTCCCCTATCTTCTGTTCAAGATGTTGAATGGAGTCGTTCCATGGCTTTGCAACATTGACCTGTCTGAGGTTATCCCCAACCACCTCTAAGGGGTGAACTGAGGGTTCCCCAACCGCTGTACATTATCGACTATTTACTTCCTTTTGCTCCTTATTTCGGCCATAATGGGGTCGGCCGTGTTGGGGTCGGCCCTGATGAGGCCGATGTTCCCCATCATCCCTTTGTGAGCCTACTACACTTCTTGACCTGGATAACCTCTGCCTTAGATCATTAACTGGGCCAAGCCTTTTAAAGGCCGACCCTCTACTCAAGCGATCAAAAGTCGATCCTCTTTGTTGGGTATCCCCATCTCTTTAGCCCCCACAACCTCTGCTCTGCTGGATAGGGCGTACCGTGTTGTTTGAAACCTCATGCGGCTCCCAGCAGTCTTCTGGAGCATCCTATGCCTCTATATCATCATACCTATCCTCAGGGAAAGGGTCAGCAACGTTTGTATCGTAAACGCCTAGGGTCAGTAACGTCCCTCCTCCGTTGAGGAGTAGGTTGGTCTTTTCTTGGTGCCTGGAGTGGTCCCCTGGATTCAGGATGGGGTTGATCAACCTCCAGAGTAATCATCTTCGATGAGACCCCAGGTGGTCTTATAATATTCTGGCTGAGCTGAGCAAATTGCTCCTTCATCGCTTGTTGTGTTACTGCCAAAGACCTCAAGGCTACTGCCACCTTAGCCATCTCGGACTAGGTGGTGCCTGGGTAGAACTGGGTCCTCCAACACTAGATGGTGAAGGAGGTGGTGGTAACTCTGGTGCCATGTGTTAGGGATAAAGAGCTTGCGATGAAAATATGAGAGCTTAAATACCTTAAAGGACCTCTTTCAATGGTGAAACAACTTCACACAAAGGGTGAGGCCTGGTTCACCACCAGAGTCTCCGGTGAGTTTAAGCTAGAACAGGAAGAGATATATCTTCTCGTTCCCACAGACGGCGCCTGATGATGCTCGAAATAGCACCACCAGATAAGATATGAACAAGCTCAAACAAGCATAACAATGGCAGCAAAAGTATATGTATGTATAGTAAGAGAAGGAGGTGAGCAGAAGAGGATGGACAGTTGAATATAAGTGGTTAAGCCAATCTGGCCTATGTCCACTGTGAGTGTGTGTGAGTAATATCACTAAATAATGGCACTAATGTCCATGTATACAATCTCTCAATCTTTCTCTCTCTACTGTATAAAATGAAAGAGTTTTATCTAGGGTTCAAAAATATTGATCCTTTTATAAGATAGAGGATGATATCTATATATAGTTCTTAGGGGGTGTAATGTACCCCCAAGAATGTAATGAGCATGTGCATGGAGATCCAACCAGTGTAAGGATGACACCTGGTTGATCTTAACTAAACAATGATGACCACAATATTCCTTCACGTGGAAGGAATGATTCAGTTATAACAGATTTGTCCACGTGTTCCATGCCATACATGTGCACGTAAATGCTCGGCTATCTTTGATTGGTAGCAGCCTTAGCCTGGATGACTATGAGGTTGGTAAAGTCCGACCCTTTCCTTGTATGAGACCAACATCTATAAAGACCTCGGCTAGGATGGCTGACCGAGGTTGGATATGAGGTGTGACATCGACCAAGGCCGATGATGACATGATGCTTATTGATTGAGCCTGTGAGGCTTTGCTGATCTCAGGTGATAGCTTGTAACATCGGCTGAGGCCGATGTTGATGGATGGTTGAACCCGTCCTTTTTGATCTCATCTGATGTCCAACCGAGGTTAATGTAAGGTTGAAGCGATGTCGACCGAGGCCGACCTTCTGAGTGACGACCCTGACGATGGATGGCATATGATTCGTCTCCTCGGCTGTGAGACTGGCTGAGGTTAGTTGCTCTGAGTAAGAGGGTGCACTTTGGGAATATCAATAGTGTCTATGGGAGTCCTAATCGGTTTAATATTCAGTATCATCTGAAAAGGCTAACGTGGTGGTAGATGCATTGAGCCGTAAGCCTGCAGGGCAGTTGGCAGTAGTTTAGAAGTCGAAGTGGGTTGTGCTTTGTTAGGAGAAGGAGGTAGTTTGGGCTTATATGGCAGTAATGATTATTACACCTGAGGTTATTTTTAGGGTTGTGAAGTCACAACCAGTGGATATTTTTTGCCTGGAGAGGATACATCGGTTATTAACGAGTTGAGTAGAGTCTTACTCAGTCAGTTCTGAGGGTGGCTTACGCTTCAATAGGAGGTTGATTATACCAAGAAATGAGGACCTATGATGTGTAGTTATGGAGGAGGCGCATGGGTCATTTTTTAATGCATCTCGGAGGGGATAAGATGTATCAGGTTATGATAAAAAAGTATTGGTGGGCCGATGTGAAGTGAGACTTAGAAGAATTATCTTTAGGTGACCCACTTGTCATATAGTAAAGGTTGATCACATGAGACCAACTGAGGTTTTATAGCGGTGGAGATTCCGGTGTGGAAATAAGAGAGTGTATCGACAGACTTCGTGATGGGGTTACTGACATCGTAGAGGAGTCACGATTCCATCTGGGTGATTGGGGATCGGTTGATCGAGGCGGCATATTTGTTTCCATTTCGAGTGGATTACATGACATGGAAGTATGTACGACTTTTCATTCAAGAGGTAGTGAGAGTGCACGAGGTGAGGTGTTGAGTGTTCACGAGGTGATGCTCAATCTTATTTCTTATCGTAATAAGATCCATGTGTCCCACTTTTGAAAGAGCTTTCAGGAAGTAATGGGGACGGAGTGCGTTGAGTACGACGTATCACTCGCAGACCCATGGGCAGACGAAGAGGTTGAATAAGATGTTAGATGATAGACTGAGGATGCATATTTTGGATTTTAAGGGTAGCAAAGAGTAATATTTTCTGTTGTAGAGTTTGCGTGTAATAACTTGTGCCAGTATATTATTGTCATGACATCGTTTGGGACTTTATATGGGAAACTTCGTCGTCCGCCCTCTAGCTGGTTATAAGTGGGGGACAACATGCTTCTCGGTCCTAACGTGATTTAGGAGACATCATCAAGGATTGATATAATTAGGGTTCGTATTCGAGTAACTCATGACTGGCAAAAGGTTACGCCAGTATGATCCATTCTTGGAGTTAGAAGTAGGTGATCAGTTATTACTGTGGGTATCCCCCATGATAAGAATGATGCGGTTTAGGAAGAAAGGGAATTTGGCGCCTAAGATTGAGGGGCCTTTTCCCATCATCGAGTGGGTACGACCGGTTGCGTATAGGCTCGCCCTCCAGAAACATTTGCAGCAGATTCATGTTGTGTTTCATGTGTCATTGTTGATCTTATAGATAACATGGGTTACTAGCATATCGTGCTATAGGAGACTGAATTGCAACTGGATATTTCTTACGAGGTGAAATGAGTTGAGATTTTATACCATAGTGAGCAAAAGCTTTGGTCAAAGATGGAACCATTAATGTATGTATAGTGGGGTCACTACAATGTTGCCGAGTCGACTTGGAAGTGCGAGCATGACGTGCATGAAAAGTATTCAAAGCTCTTTGTGGAAAGTATGTTCGAATTTTAAGGATGAAATTCCGTTATTAGGGGGAGAATGTAATACCCGATAGTTTTATGAATATTTAATTTCCACGTTTGTATGAATTTATTAATTTAGTTGTGAAAATTAAATTGTTTTCGGTAAATAGTAATGATCACGATAAGGATTCATATTTATTATTATTTTTTACTTGCGTGCGAAAAGTAAATAGAGATATGATTTATTGTATGTCATCTGTGAGTGAAAACTGACAAATTATTATGTTATGTCGATAGAGAGTTTCATCGGCGAATTTATATATTTTTGGGCGACACGTACTGTACGCACGTATCGGGCCCAATTAATGGTATGTTGGTGTAATTGTTGTTGGGTGACTCATATGACCTTCTTGAGTTCACCAGTGATCTGAGATGGGTCTCAATAGTCCATAATAGGTACCCGAGTGTTATAACTTAGTCTCGGGGGATTTTTTGACATAGTGGGACCGTACAGGGGTATGGGTGTCTTTTTACCCTTGGGGATACACCTAAGAATGGGATTACGGTGTAATTATGGAATATATAAGGATTGGAGAGGTGGTTGATGACCCACCTTTCAATATCTGCATAATTATGCTTAAGAGAGAGTTTAAGAGAAGGGGAAAAAAGAAGAAAGGGAGAAAAACCTTCGAGAAGAGAGGAAAAGAGCATCTTCGGATTTAGAATCACCCCTACATGAAGAGGCTTTGGATTTAGATCCACAAGGAAAGTATTTACTTGCTTTATATTTCAATTATGTAGTTAATTACATCCATGATTAATTGGAAATTAAAATCTGATATTTAAAGATTGAAAATTAGAGAATTAGAATGAAGAGATTCAAGTTGTGTAACCTTTTATTTGTATCAGATATTAATCGATGATGAAAGTTGTCACACCCAGCCTAATTCTAGCGTCGTCCGCCACCAAAATTAAGCCAGACGTGAGTAAATAAAATACCATTCTTAGCATGAGACAGATATGAGACATATAAAATTAACCCACAAGATTAATTATAATCAGTCCCAAAAGATAAACCATCCAACTAAGCGATAAAAGATCCATCTCCATGCTAAACTCAAAATAAATCTAATCTCTAATAATATGCAATTTAATAATCGCCAATTGAATCCAATGAAATAACTGAATAAAACCTATACAACTTTGGAACCAAATGGCCCAATCACAACCATAAACTGAGTCTTAATGCAAGTGCGAAGGAAAGAAAAACTAAACTAAATTGATATGCGTAAGGTAGATCAACTCCAACTACACCTCCAAGAAAAACTCCAAATAATTCTATGCCGCTTCTCCAAATACTTATCCTGAAAAAGTTAGTCAACGCACGAGGTCAGAGCCCCGTGCATGAATACACAGTACTCCCCTCAAATAGGATCCTTGAATCCAGATAGTAGCATTATACACAATAAATATCACAATAGAATATTTTAAATTAAACGAGATAATTAAATGCCATAATTATAAATCACTAACTGCCCGTAGCAATCCCCATTTAAAAAGCACACCAACATGATTTGAAATTCCCAATCCCCACGATTCTAATTTTATTTAATTAACTCAAATTTCCAAAATTTCTTAATTATTTATGTTCTTACTTCAATAATTATTAGGTATGGCATTCCTCTCGCCGCGGGTGATAATTCACCAAAATTCATTATAGCGGTCCTCCCGCCATGGGTGATAATTCACCAAAAATTTCACACTTCCCCTTGTCAACAGCCAGCCGAATCCATTTAAACTGTCGATCCCCCGCAATATGACAGGGTTCCAACTCACGACACGACATAAATCGCCCACGCTGACCCATTTAAACTGTCGATCACTGACAGATTATGTCGCCACCAATTTTAATACCCAGTTTTTATCTTAGGCATTAATTCTCTATTTTCTCAATTTCACAATATATAAATTACCCCACCCTTATAATCGATGTGAGATCCTCAAAATACCCCTTAGTCCCACACCTAAGGGTCCCCAAGTTATCAATACGTCCTACCTTATGTATAGGATGAATTTCTAACATAAACCTCGACCTAGTCTCCTACCTAGGCTATCGTAACGACGACAAAGTAAAAAAATCAGCCCACCCCCCGACATAATAAATTCGCAATAATCTACCCTCACTAGTCTCATACCTAGAAGGCATCCTAAAATATAGGGAGAGAAAAAGTTCCCAACAACCCGTCGTCACAATGGAAAATAAATAAAACCAACTAGTCACATAAACAATCATAATTACTCAATCGTATAAAATTATGCATGATAGTCCAATTCAATTAAATCTTAATTTAGTTATCACATCATTAAACTACCCAATTAATGATTTAAAATATATCGATATTTCATCATTTAAAACATCAAAATTCCAATTTCATCATCTCTACCTAAACTACATGAGTTATACACCCCCGAATCCATTGATTCCAAAACTAGGATTTTTCTACATGCAACCTACACTAACAAAACCCAAAATTCTCTCATAAATCCTACGTACCCAAAGATTATGAATATTATTCATATTAACATATTTCATGAAAATAGTCCCAAGTTTTATATGTCCACTTTCTCTAATTAAATTGCTAATTGATTTTAAGAAAAGCATGAAATTTAGGTTTAGGCAACACTTACAACACATAGTACTAAAGGAAAGGAATAGAGTATTCATGCCTGTTATAAACGTGAATCAAAATCTGAATAGAATTTTGAACTCTTCTTGAGAAAACACCACTTGAATCTTCAAAACTTATGAAAGGTAGGGGCCAGGGGTTGAAGATGAGAGAAATATGTTTCAGAAAAGATTTCTGGAGAAAGTTTGAGAGGAAAGTGAGTTTTGAAATCCCAACCCCATTTCTATTTAGTATATAAAGGGTTTAAGAGTTGGAAAACAATTACGAGTCTAATCCATCCATCCACTGCCTATCGTTCGAACAAGCACGCTTGTGGTTCGAACGAGCACACCTGTCGTTCGAACGACAATGCGACGTCGTTCGAATGACATGGCATGTCATTCGAACGAGCCCATCGATTCCCAAAATTAAATCTTTTAAAATCTGACTTTTTAAATCTGATAGAAACTATTAGTTGAATTAATACGCACCTGCCAGTTAAATAATTAAATAAAAGCCTTACAACTTTTGATAAAAGACCCAAATAAATTCCCGATTGAAAATAATAATAATAAAACCAAGTAAAATTCTTAAAGGCTATTAACTCCAAAATTTTATTTTACTCCAAATTAATTAAATTCAATTAATTAAAACACGAGGTGTCACATTAACATTATCAGACAGTTAAGCATAGAACTCATCAAAGGTTTCGCACTCCTCTATCCTAATGGTTTCGAACTAAGTGATGAGGTTTTGGATTTTGGAAGCCTTAATAACACTCATTCTCTCTTGGGATAGTTAGAGTACATCACAAGCTTCTTTGTATGTCACACACGTCGTGATACGACGGAACTCCTGCGATGTGAGTGCACGAAACAACGCATCTAGACCACGTGAATTATAATTAGCTAATTTGTACTCATCCTCACTTTAACTTTCTACGAGTTTAGGGAGATTAAGTTAACCTACTAAGATCATGGTCAGGGTCCACCCTTTGATAATAATAAACCAAACCCTCTCATCTATAGCCTTAAGTGTTGATTTTATATGCACTTTCCACTATGTGTAATTAGAGTCATCAAACATCTGTTACCTATAAAGTGAATTACCCTCCATATAAAGACCTCCCGGATTCATGCCTAAATGAAATACGGACATCCTCTCAGATACCAATTTTAAGTTGCTAATATAGGAAGGATGAAAAAAAAGCACACAAACCAATATTTATCTTTTTCAAATTAAACAATTTGATTAACCCAAATAAACATATCACCAATTTTTTAACCTATTGCTATGATAAATATATTAACCAATTTTATCTTAACCTAAAACATGCAACTAGGTGAGTGCAGGATAAAATAAGTAAATCAAACCACAATTCCTGATGTACGAGGAAAAGCCAAATGGAAAAAACCTCGGACGGCTCAACCAACTCAATTCACTATGATTGGGAATTACACAAGCTAAATAGTAGACTTACAATACATACTCTATGCCCTCAAAAGTCTTAACGCTCTTCAGTTTTCAAATTCTCCTTCACAGTTCATATAAGAGTCCATCTACATAGTGCTACAATGTGTGAATCCACACATGCCTCGATACCCACCGATACAGGCTTAACAATTATCACACTCGGAGTCCATCGTATTTAAACAAACTAGGCTCAAAATCCGTTGCAACAAAATAATTTTAAATAGATGTAGAGAATAAATCTTTGGTACCCAAAACAGGATCTTCAAATCCTATTATGATGAACACTTGGATCCTAAAAAACTTGGGTGAAAACTAGGGTTTTTGAGAGTTTTTTGATAGAGTTTGGGAACTCAAAACGTATGTTTTTATCTCAAAGATATATGTTTCTCCGCACTCCTATTATAACTAGGTTCTCCATAATCAAGATAAGTATGAAAAGATTTGCAGAAAATCTAGAAATCTTAAATATACATGCCAACTCGTTCGAATGAGGTACATCTTGTTCGAACAAAGCACCCAATCTCATTCAAACAGCTTCGAATGATATATCTGATGAGAAAACAATGCAAGCCAAAACAAGTATCATTTGAAGTTTGTTGGATCATATTCTAATGAGGTGCAAAGTCTCGTTCGAATGGTAATGCTAATGTCATTCTACCGACCCGGAAAAATTTGTAAAAATCATTTAAAACAACTTGAAACATTTCAAAACCATTTTCGTAAAAACAACACATATTATTAAGTTCCAAGGATCAAAATATATACTCATTCATACCTGAGAGATCCTCAGATCATGAAGATAAAAATAAGGCTCGAAATATGGCACAATGACGTAGATCTTGTAACTTTTCTGCTACATCATCAAGTAAACACATCATAGGCTTAAAAGACCAGCAAACACAAAGCCAAACCTATTACTCAAACTTTTTGTTCAAACACAAAATAAGCCAAAATACATACAAATTATCTCTATAAAAAATTTGTCCTTACAAACACTATCGTACCAACCCACATAAGTCCATTAGTACTGAATAATGCTTAAAGGTCCTAGAAAGACTCATACATGACTTACTTATACGATAATAATAACTTCCATGAAGTCACTCCCTAGTGTTTTGATCATTTGCTTCTTCTCGTACTAGTGATAACCGTACCAGTTCAGGAATTAGTTGAAGAGCTTCCAAAGACTTGGTATCCAATGATCTTTAGTTCATGATGATCGTCCCACATATAGTCCAATGTTCTAGTTACCCATACAATTTCTTGTCAAATTATTTTACTGATGTAAAATATTTGAAGGGGATTATAAACATGGACTCTACCTTAAAAGCTTGGAAGTTATTTAGCTCTTACACTCTTGAAGGGATCTCTCAAGAAACGTATTTTGTAAAAACTAGGCTTCTTACCTTGAAATACGCACTTAGGAAGTTATTTATACTTTAGCGACAAAATAACTTGACTAAGCATGTGTCCCAAAAATATGACCCTCGTTCGAACTAGGGACCCTCATTTGAACCATGCCATTTTTATGATGGTCATCTTAAATGAAGTTCTTAACTTACAAACGCCCCTGAATAAAAATTAGGCTCCTCGTTTAAAACCTTCTTATTTCGAGGTGCCCTCGTTTGAAGTAGTGTATCTTACGAGGTTCATTTCTTGAAAATAATGGCCTCGGTCAAAACTTCTTTTGATGAAGATATTATTTTTTAGTGTTCTTATAAAATAAAGATTATTGTTTTTCAAAAATAATTTTTTCCTATTAATTCCTCACTTTACAATATAAATTGAAGGAAAAATAAAACTTTAAAACCTAACCCAACCTCAATATTCTTTCGTTTGAAAAGTATGGTTTGGTCTGATAGTTTATGTCATAGTGTTTTGTCTCTTCATATTCAATTATATGCTCTCTACAACTCAATAAAATCGATACAAAGATAATATGTCATGAATTTTTTTATTCAAGAATAAAACCAATACAAACTAAACCTAGAGTTTGTAAAACATATCCTTAGATATCTTCTTTATTATTGGCATGATCAATAAATTTGAGTCTAACCCGGGTGAGGAGCATTAGACTGTAGTAAATCAGATTTTCAAGTACTTGAAAAGGACTAAATATGAGTTGCAAGTTTACTAAACAGGCAGTCTTATACCTTTGAGGTAGAAATACTTAGATTTTAGTGAGATAAGAATTCCAAGATTTTTACCTTAAGATATGTGTTTACTCTATGTTCTAGAGTTGTTAGTTGGACGAGTGTGAAGCAATCATGAGTTGTTGACTCGACCATAGAGGCCTAAGTTATTTCTACTTCAAAGGCAACTAAAAAAGCTATATGGGTTAGGAACTTCCTAAGTGACTTGGGTGAGGTTCATTTAGTGTAATCTACCATTACACTATATTATGTTAATAGAAAAACGATTAAGAGTTTGAGAGAAATCGTAACCCATAAAATTTCTAACAACATTTAGTGTAGGTATCACCTGGTTTGAGGAATAAAATAAGGGCGGTGATATGTTTGTGACCAAGATTGCATCGGATAACGATCGAGTAATACTTTGACAACTAGTATTATTTAAGGTCAAGTAGATAGAGTGGGAGTAAGAATTGTAGGCACATGGCTTTAAGACTGAGTGGAAAATTGTTCGGGTTTTATTCTTAAAACCATATATGATGTTTATCTTTTCAATAAAGGAGTGTCATGTTTATTTTGAAATAAGAATCATGTTTGTGAGAATGCCTTATACTTATCATGAATATATTGTATGTATGTCGGTAAATTGTAATTAGCAATAATTCTAGTGAGTTAGGTTCAACCTCATCATGGAAGATCATAAATGTGGTTAGAGTAAAATTGAATAATTCACAACCTAGATAAGGAGTCAACATCCTATTGGTAAAGATGCCTTTATAATCTTAGTAGTTTATCTTGACTTCGAGAATATGTCTGATGATTAAGTAAGTTGTTAAATATGTCAAAGAGGATTGTACTGGCACATCAGGAATGTAACAAATATGACCATATGTGAGTTTAAGTCTAGGTGCTAATTAGATTAGAATTACATAATCTCACAAATTTTACAAAGGGTTTATAGGTTAATGAGGATTGGAATGTTTACAAAATTATTACTTTGATTGTTATCGGAGTGATTCAATTTATTTGTTCTAAATATCCATAAGTTAGGAAATCATTTTGTGGGTATGTTTGATATAATATTCCAAAGGAATTCTTATTTTGGAGATATCTTCGATTGTGCTACCCTCTTGATAAACTTATAAGTTTTGTATCTACGAGTAAAACTGATCATTGGATTAATTTATAATCCGGTAGAGTGTCAAATAAGTAAAGTATGCGATCAAGGAATAAATAAGATGTTGGTGAAAATCAATTAACAACGAATCAAACTTCACCAAGAGGGTATCGTATGTTGTATGCGGAGAATGAAATTATGTGCTATCTAACTTTGCAAATCAGGTCTCATTATTCGAGTAATTATGAGATACCAAAATTTTTGTGCAATTGTAAATATTTAGTTAAATTAATTACAATTAAGCGGAGAAGAAAATATGTAACAACACACCCTAAATAGGAATTTAGTCCATCCAAAAGTCCTAAAATTCCCAAGAAACCCTACACTTTATCAAATTACAAAAATACCCTTGAATAAAGAATCATGTTAATATAAACCTTTCTAAACCAATTAAATCCCAACATTAACCCAAATTTTGAGAAAATAACTTATATTTTACAGAAATATCATCGACCAATTCCCTAAGTTTGAGAAATTTCACATAATCCCCTAAAAATTTAAAAATTAACTTATAATCCCTAAACTTCAAACAAAAACCACCCAAGGACCCAAACCAAAACCCTTACTTATTTCCACTTACCTACCTACTAATGTGGGACCAACTAGACTGCCAATACTGTATGAACCCCATAGAGTACCCATGGTATATCTACCTTGGTTGAAACTTCCACAAAACTAAGTTAAAAATCACCTCCATTTCCAACAAAATCTCTAATCAATGAGTTTCTACAATCAACTCCTTCACTGGTATTTCTATAAAAAAGTTTCCTATTATTTATTTGGGTTTCCCTCTTTATGAGGTAAAAAGAAGAATTTCGACTTTGAGCATTTGATTTTAAAGACAAGAAGTAAACTTAGTACCTGGAAGGTTAAATGTTTATCTTTGGGAATAAAGATTATTCTAATTAAACATGTTTTAATTTCAATCCCAATTCATACTATTGTTGTTATGTATCCTACAAAGAACATTTTGAATAAGACAGAAGCTCTTTTTGCTAGATGCTTTTCGGGATCTAGTGAAGAGAACAAAAAATATCGTTGGTGTAAATGGGATAAGATTTCAAAACATATTCAAGAGGGAGGTTATGGGATTAGAGAGATTGAAGATATCAGTTAAACTTTGGCCATAAAATATTGGTGGAAATTCAGAAGTGGTAATTTTCTTTGGTTTGCCTTCATCAAAGCTAAGTTCTGCAAGAAAGTTCATCCAATTCAAGCTAAGTTCAGAGCTAATTCCAATGTGTTGGGTAGAATGTGTCAAGATAGACAACGAAGTTGAGGATTATATTTGTTGGAGATTAGGAGAGAGCAATATAAATTTCTTTAAAGATAGATGGATGGAAGATGGTCCAATTTGTGACTTGATTACTTCTAATAGTTCTTGTGTTGTTAAAGATTTTTGGAATAATGATAGTGGCTGGGATATAGTTAAATTGAAACAGGTGTTACCTTATCAGATTATTCAAATGGTGTTAAAGTCCAATAAACGGTATAATAAGGAGGATGAAATCTTTTGGTCAGCTTTTAGTTCAATAGATTTTACTTTCAAAATCGTTTGGGATCTGATTAGGAAGCCCGCTTTAGCTATCAATTCATCTCAATTTTTATGGGATGATTGCATTCCTATAAAAATTTATATCTTCAGTTAGAAATTACTCGGAGCCTTGGTTCCTACTGATGGTAAATGTATGTGTTGTTATTCTAGCCAAGAAGAAACCTTAGAGCATCTATTTTCTTCAGGTGATGTAGCTTCCAAGGTGTGGGATCATTATAATCATCAAACAGGCAAATGACGATTTCTTGGTGGATTACCCCTAAAAGTATTTCTCAAAAAAGTTTTAAAATCACCCCTAATCTCATTTTTTGGTAGATATGGTTAAGAAGGAACAAGGCAAAGTTTGAAAACATTAAAATGTATCATTTAAATATTATCAAACAAGTTATGATGATTTTCCGTTAGCACTCTTTCCTACTAAGGTTAAAAGTCCAAGACCTACGTTAATTTAGTGGATGATTTCTCCTAAAGGTATGTTGAAACTTAATATTGATGACAGTTCCTTTGGTAATCTTTGGCCTAATGGTGGTGGGGGTTTACATAAAAATTATTAAGGTCATCTTCTGTGGTGTTTTCATGCTCATTTGGGAGATATTCATAGTCTGGAATTACAAGCAGAAGCTATGTTGCTTGGATTAAATCATTTGCAAGATTTCAAAGGTTTTGAGGTGATTATTGAATCAGATTCCAAAATTATTATAGAAGTTCTCCTAAATAAATATAAGTGTCCTTGGAGAATCTAATGGATGATTGATCAAATATTGTTGTTATCTTCCTCTCTTAATTGCCCCTTTTGCCATGTTCTCAGCAACTCCAATACGACAGCTAATTTCTTGTCAAATAAGGGTTATGCTCAAAATAATGTTTTCTTCTCTTATCTGACTGGTCACTCTCAAAGGAATTCAAAGTTGCTCTGAATATAGATAGAATGAACCTCCCTTCTTTTAAATTTGTTTATATTTCTTGTGTAAGTGCCCTACAATAAAGGGCCTTATTTATTATTTCTAGCATATTGGTTGTAAGATATTGGGATCTTTCCCTTTGTTTATTAATAAAAAATATATTTATTTGCCAAAAAAACGAAACCTCATCCACAAACCCCATAAAAGGAACCATTTACCCCTCAGAAATCTCACTTAAGCTCAATACACTTCCAAAGTAAAGTTTTGAGTCCTTATGCATCTTTATCATTTTATATGTGAATGTTGTTTTCTTTCATTTGGTTATGTTTCTACACTTATATAGAGTAAATATATATGTTTACATGTGAATGTTAATGTTTGAATGCACCTAATAGGCTTAAAAACCAAGAAACTTCATTAAAACTTGAGCTACAATGGTGAATTTTGCTTCCTTTGCTTTGAACTAGTTTCAAAGTGAGAAAAATGAAGCTTTGGTCCTCAGGAACCTAGTGCAATGCATAATTAAACCAAAACCAAGCTTTAATTCCCCAAATTGAAGTTTGAATTTTCGGGACCTGAAAGTTTTAGAGCATGAATTCAAGAGTTATACTCAACCAATATCCTTCAAACCATGCCTGTTTGATTGCATTTTCAACATAGAACCCAACCATTACTATGTCGAAATAAGAATCATCGCTTTCAATCACTTATTATAAGGTCAAACTTTTGCTATTTTTACAGTAAACCAATAGCTCAAACAAGCCTACCAAAATCTTTGAAACCAATATGGTTGGATTCCTCTTCAAAAATTACAAAACTTTCATTCAAGAACCAACTCAAATGGATTTCTAAAACGTCTCAAATATGGGGTCAAATTTTCAAAACCCTAAAGTTAAATTGTCTAAGGTTGAAGGTGAAGTGGGTTGAACCGCACGAATGGGCGTCAAACTAGGCGTGTGTGATGTTTGACCTAACGCTTGAGAGCGCGTCTCCAATAAAAAAAATGTGATTGCTTTTCCAAAATTTCTATTTTTAAATTCTTAATAAAATGGTATATTACATCACCCTTTTTGGATCCTTGGAAAGCATAATCTTGAGAAAAACAGTTTTAAAGTTAAAAATCCAACTTTCATTTTGCACATAACCCCCTGGCCAATTCTTCAAGTATTTCAAAACATTCCCAAACTTTTTTTTTTATAAATTCTTGAGGTCAAATAAAATCATTTTTTCTCTATTCACTAAACCCAAATCCCAATGGAAACTGGAAAATATTGCATTTTAATCTTTTTAAAATTATATATTATATCATGTTAATTCTTTTTACACCGAAACTTTTTTCAATTTATCACTTTACTGCATCACATGAGTATTATTTTAGACCTATACTACCTACTTATACTCTCACTGATTTTAGACTATCCAGTCAGCTACCGTGAGGTAGATGCACCAAATTTCAAACCGTATTTACAAAGTAGGTGATTATATTTTCAATAGTGAACAATTAAGCTTATGTCTTTGCACATTACTGCGTTTTTGCATCGCTATATGATAACTTGAAATCATATTCTTATCATGAAATCTTTTGTGTAGTTCATATTTATCGTCAGTATTGATTCTATCAATATCCTAGTTATCTCTGAAAGTCGATAAACCGCTATAACCTATAAATTCAGTACACCACCGAATTGCTTTAAACCTGTAATTGTAGTATAACCCTGCATCCTATTTGATTTAATTACAACAAACCATGAAATTTGTACCCATTATCAGTGAAATCATAGTAGTATACCTTACGATTCAGGGATTTGACCCTGGTATACTATGATAGCTATAATTGCCATGTAGGACACAAATGGTGAGTGCATAATTTTTATTTGCTATATACGTATGCGTGCCACTCTAGCCGAGTGTGCCATGACATTTTATTATTTCCCCAGTTATTTGGGATTGCTTGTCCAAATGTACTATATTCTTTGGACAATATTGTAACGATATGACTATGCAGTTGCATCCCCTATAACAAATAATTTATGGGTTATCTAATTATAATCTGAACCCTTATTCTTGTAACTTAATATATTCAGTTACAAATAACCATATTATTCTTTTACATATCAATAGACTTATGTATACCCCTATTAGTTCTATGATATTTCCTTTTGTTTCTATCTATAACATCTGTATAAATTAATTCCAGTTATATTCTAGCAATACATGCTACTCACACCTTGTATAGAAATAACATTATCTACTTGGCATATTCGCTTAATTGTTTTTCTTCCAGATGGATATTATAAGTGCAAATATTTTAACTTAGTCTTTTTATTTATTTTATTTGCACTTTGGCATATTTGGTATATCCCTCTACAAACCGTCATGTACCGGCACGTCGAACCGAACTATAAACATATCCAATATTGAAGACTTCCCTACATCTTAAATAAGGTATAAATCTTTTAGGATTTTAAAATTATTAATAAATTTTATTTGGGATGTTATTTTTACTAAAAATCGAGGCTGGATTTTTTAATTTATAAATATTATTTTTGGCTTCGTTCTAACGAGATAAGAATCTCGTTCGAATGAAATTAGCTTTTCCTTTGAAGGCTCATTAGATCTTGCATCGAACGAACATCCAACGAGGGCCTTCTATTTAAATTTTTTTAAAGCTCGTTAGAAACTGGTTCAAACGTGATTGAAGTCTCATTCGAACGAACTTTATTTCACTAAAATGAAATGCCTTTCTCGTTTGAACGACATCTATTTTTGTTTGAACAAATTCGTTGCCTCGAATTTTATATCGGGTCTATAAATACCTGTTTTGAGTTATTTTTTTGTGAAACTTTGGAAAAAACGTAAATAAAATATCTTTACCAAAGTTTTTTCATCTTTTGGATTTCCAAACACCTTTTTATTCACAAAAAGATCCCCAAATAAATTTTTTAAATCATTTTGAGCTAGAGTTGAGTTATAATTGTGGAGAGAGATCTCTATGGTTGACTTGTGAACCCGAGGAGATCACGACAGAAGAAGGCTGATGGCTGATCAGTGGATACCGAGGGTAGACTGCCACCTGTGGATGGCTCTGGACTGAGCCATTTTCTGTAGAGGTTTTGAAGACACTAAGCATTATACTTGTGGGTTACGTCAAGTAATCTGTAAGTTGATAGTCTAGTAAAACATTCTAAAGTGCTAAAAAATAGGTTTCGCGCTGAAAATGAATTTTCCCTCAATATTTTTTGTTTTTTGCATATGCAGTTTAAATCATTATATTTAGAACACATACTTGCCTTCACACCTAAATTAATCAAAGGTTAAATTTTCTAAAATTGTATTTGTGTGTTTGGACTTAAATTGATAAAAATACAAAAATAAAATTATTATTTGTGACCATCCTTGTCGGGCCAGTTTCACACGCTAATAATGTGGTATTGGAGCATTCCACTCTTTCAATTGGTATTAGAGTGGGTTGCACTAATTTATCGTGTATATCCTTGTTTAGTGGTTATTTATCCTTCTCTTTTAGGTTCGATTTTTTTTTGTCTCGATGGATAGCCATAGTGAAAATTTATCTCATTGGAATTTAAAGTTTGCTGAAAGAACTAAAATTCTTGAAAAAGAATATTTTCGTTTTAAAGTTGCTATGGAAATTTTGCAAAATGTTCAAACTCAAAGATATTTTTTTCATGAGAAGCTTGTGGACATGGATCGTGATTTTAAAATTTTAGAATTATCTAAGAAAGAGAGTGATGATAGAGTTCGGATTTAAAGAAAGAATTAGAAGACTCTAAAATTATTAAGGTTTGTTAATGTGCCAATGAAGATAATGATAAATTGATATTAGATTTGAGAACACGCGAAAAGACTCTCAGGGATAAGTTTGCTTGCATTGAGGAGGAGCGATATAACCTTTTAGGAATGATTGAAAATATGAAGAAGGAGTCCCTAAAACTTGGAGAGTCTAATTCTTTTCTTGAGTCTAGAATTTTGAAATTAAAAGAGGTTTAAAAGACTCGAGTAGTGTTAGTAGTGACGATACTGGATCCCATGTTTCTAATGCTTTCGGTGTAAAAGACAAGACCATTTCTTGTTTTATAGGGTCAACCACATCCAAGGACGTTAGAAAAGGTCTGCCCATAGGTAACATTCCTCGTGTTTACACATGTTCGTAGTGTGGTAGGAAAGGTCACCTTAAGGCATTTTGTTATGATCTTGGGTCCTAGTAAGTTGAAGTCTAGTGTCCCTTTGGTTCCCGAAACCCGACACGTTAGGTATACATCTATTTGGGTTATTTAGAGGCGCTAAATGTTCAACTGCTTGATTCTCGTATACTTACATATGACTCTTCTCATGTTATATCTTATGGGTGAATGCTTGCATATTTTTATTTGTCATACTCTAGTTGTGCTTCGTGATATATATTTGCTAGTATTATGGCATGTGTATCTTTTGTATTATATTTTTCTTTTATTGAGTCGTAATGAAAAATACAAAAAGATTTTATTTCTTTTGAGATAGAGTGTGTTTTTAAAAATTGAAAAAATTGGTGTTTTTCTTTTGAATTTTTTTAGAAAAACTCAAAAAGATTTTTGATTTTTGTGTATTTTAGTTTTACATATTTAGTATGGCATATTTGTGTATTTGAATCCAATTTACTCAGTAATTTCCATGTGGCTAGGACATTTGGTTATGATTGTAGATACTTTGATTGTTCTTAACCATGCTTTCATGGAGTTGTTTCGAACTTGATTGGCTTAATGGATTTGACTGTGTATATGCCTCCGCAAACACATGCACAATCTTTTTGAACCTTAACTTCACATCTATATTTGAGTTTGGGGAGATATTCTCCCATTAATTTTGTCATCTACATGTTTAGTGACTATGGGGGATTTGTGCATGTAAGAACAGTTGCTCGTGAGAATTTTTATTTAGTTTGAAAAAAAATATGAGGGTGCAAGGGAAAGGGTAACGAAAGCAGAAAATATCCTTTACGGGAAAGACACCGTTGGCAAGATCCCAATAAAATATTAAAGGCAATAAAAATAGAAAAAAATCCAAAAAGGGGCCAACATGGTTTAATGATTGATCATTCAAAAGAAATAACTTCAAAAGAATCAAGAATAAAAAAAATGATATATGTTTATCTTTTAAGGGTGTTTAGTTGAAGATCAACGGATTTGCACAATGAATCCTAATTATGCTTACTTTGTCATGACGCTATTGATTTGTAATCATCAATATTCTAGGCTTGTGTGAATTGTGCTTGTTGGTTCATTAAGTCCAATATATTTTATCACTTGAAGCTAAAACTTAGTTTGATAAAATTTTACGATTATCTTAAACAAGTTTGAGTGTTTGGGTCATAATTCATTTGTTTTAAGTTCACGCCCATTCATTCCATCCCATATATTTGGACACATCGATATTATGCTAGCTTATAAGGCTTATGTGTTTTGTGTCGAGTTTTGTGGTCATTTATACCTATATATATGTGTCGAATTTTAATTGGTATATTTTGCATACATATGGTATTGTTTTATTTTCACTCATTGCGGTTTGCATTTAGTCCATACTTGATCATATTTTGGATTGTTTGTGCTTGAGTTGTCGTGTTGTATTTGTAAAATTTACGTTTTTGGAAAATTTTCAAAAATAGCTGGTGGATTTTTCCTTTGAGAATATCATTACACATGCCTTGTTTACAAATCTATGTTATGATATCTTACTTCTTCTATATGATGCTTTTTACTTCATGTTTAGATTCTACTCCTTTGTCTATTTCGAACAAAAAGGGGGGAGAACAAATTAAGGGGGAGATTTGATTTAATGATGAGTTTGATTTATGGGGGAGATTGATTTATGAGTTTTTATTTTCTATTTCAAACTCGATGCATCATGGGATATTTTATTTGCTTCATGTGCGTAGGTACTTACGGAAGATCATATTACACCAGATGAAGACAAAGTGCCCAAAGGAAGAACCACTGGAGATTGACGACAGCACTTCCCTATGCCATTCCATTTCTAGAGTTTGGGAAGGGGATTAGGATTTTTGTCATTGAGGGATAATTTTTATAATTTGGGTTTCGGTTAGTTTTGTACCAGAATAGCCTAAGGGTGAGATTTGTAAGCGCAAATATTTTAGCTCAGGCTTTTTATTTATTTTATTCGCACTTTGGCATATTTTTCATATCCCGTTACAAAGCGTCATGTACCGACACGTCAAACCAAACTTCAAACATCTCCAAGATTGAAGACTTCCCTACATCTCAAAAAAAGTATAAAGCTTTTAAGAGTTCAGAATTATTCATAAATTTTATTTGGGATGTTAGTTTTATAAAAAATTGAGGCTGGATTTTTTTTATTTAAAAATATTTTTTTGGCTTCATTCTAACGAGATCAGAATCTCATTTGAACATAATTATCGTTTTGTTTGAAGACTTGTTAGATCTTGCATCGAATGAACATCCAACGAGGGCCTTCTGTTTGAATTCATTTAAAGCTCGCTAGCAGCTGGTTCAAATTAGAGAGGAGTCTTATTCGAACGAACTTTGTTCTTGTTCAAATGAAATGCCTTTCTCATTCGAACAACTTCTATTTTTGTTCGAACGAATTTTCCACCTCGAATTTTGTGTCATGTCTATAAATACATACTTTGAGTTCTTTTTCGTGGGACTTTGGAAAAAGCTGATAACTAAAGAAATTGCTGTCACTTTATATTTGTCGTTGTGCAATTCCTCTATCCATCAAAAATCTTCACAAACCTATAAAAGTAGAACAAAACTAGAATATAACAGTAAGTGAGTTATCAATCCATATCTAAGGACGAAACAAAAAAGTGGAGAGGACATATATACATTCATTTGCATTTTATTTTTATTTTTTTTTATTTTTTGCTATTTATATTTTTTATGGATTTTTCAACTAACAAACTATACTAATTTTTATAACTACTAATTAATAAGTAAAAGCTAATTTAAGAAAAGTGAGATAAACAAAATTGTCCTAATAAGTAAACTAACAAAATTGGACTCATGAGGGCTTCAAAATTTCATCCCATAAATGGGAGATTAGCCCTCAATAATCATCATCCAAAAAAAATATAAAAATAAAAGTATACAAAAAAAAAACATGTGAGGATTAAACTAAAAGTAATCAAGAGGAAGAGATCAAACCCATTTAGGCCTTGAATTGAAATGAAAACTTCAATTACATCAACAATCTCTCACTTACAATCCCTCACTCATGTATTTATTGAATCTAAACTAAAAACTTACAGAATAAAAATAAAAAGGATAGTGGATGAATTCATAATGGACAATTAAATAATAAAAGAGATTTGCTAAAAATACAAATCCTAACATTATAAAACTGTACATTAGAACTCATCCAAAGAAATAGATTCTAGATCATTACTTTATATTGAGATAATTGTTAAAAATGAAAAATCTCAACATAAAGAAATGGGTTAGAATTTACCTCCCATAAGGGATGAATTTAACTACATCAATCTATTTTGAAATAATTGCTAAAAATATAAAAATTCATAATAGAGGGGTGGGGTTGAATTTATCCTAAAGATAAATTTCACTACACATCTCTATACTGAGATATTTGCTAAAAATGCAAATACTCAACATAGAGGTACGGAGAGAATTTTATCACACAAAGCTTAAAAACTAATTTGGAGATCCCCCTCAAGATGGTCTTCATTTTCCTTAAATAGTAGGTATGGAGAATGAGGGTGATTTGGGTAGGTTTAATGTGTAAGAAGTGTATAAGGTGTTGAGGTGAGGGTGTTTAGGGAATTATGCACACATGTGCATGGATTGTGTGAGGTCATGTGGGAAGTGGGAATAAAATCAGATTTAGTTTAAAAGGGGAGTTGGGGGTATAAAGGGTAAAAAGGGGTTTAATTGGTTTTAAGTGGACACATGGATTTTTTTTATTTGTTTTATTTTGGAGATGGTCTTTGATTTTGCAGCACGATTTTTGTTTTGTTTTGTTGCAATGAGAAATGGGTTTGGATGTTGAATGTGGGAAATAGGCGACATGGATCAGGGGGCTGTTGGGTTTCTAGTTTTGGTATCAGGTAGGAGGCAGCGAGTGTAGGCTCGGGATGATGGATTCAAGGCTGGGTGAGTAGAAATGGTGACATAGATGGAAGGTCCGACGGGTTAGGTGGAGTGGTAGCAGCTCCGGCCGAAGCTGGGCGAGGGGGCGCCAGAGAGGGAGTAGGGGGGGGGGGGGGGTGAGGTGATGGTATTGGTGGTTATGGAGATTGTGAGGTTATGAGGGTATTAATGGTGGTGGGAGAGAGAAGAGGTAAGTGTTTGTTTAATGGAGGCGAGAGAAGATGAGTTTGGTGGGAGGTTGAAGACGGGTGATGGGTTTTATGGTGTGTGGTGAGGGTGTAGGTAATATGGTGGGGATGAGGGTATGCGTGAGTATTTGAGGTATATGAGAGTTAAGGTGACGGTGAGGTATTAGTTTAGGGTGTATGTTAGTGTAGGATGTTTGTGTGTGTGTGTTTAATTCATGACCCTAAAACAAGATAAAATAAAACTAAAAAATAAAATAAAACAAAATAAACATTTAACTAAACTGAAAATAAAATAAAAATGACACGACACGACACACTATACAAATTATATAAAAAACTAAGCACAACTAAAATAAAAACTAATAAAATAAATAAAAAATAAAATAATTATAAACTAACTAAAAACTAAGAAAATAAAAGAAAATATAAAAACTAATACACGACGCGCTACAAAATATAAAAATTCTAAAAATATATACATGACTCAATAAAATAAAATAATAAAATAAACCCTAAAAATAAAATGAAACAAATAAAATAAGATGGGACAAACTAAACATACACGGTTTGGGACAGGTTTAGGATAGACTAGGATACGAGACAAGGGTAATTAGCTCCATAATCTACAATGTTGCTTTGAAATACGCGTTTGAGCACCGCAACGTGCATTCGACCTACAAAATAAACAATAAAGCGCATAAGACCATTTTTATTACAAACGAGCGACTAAAATGCATCTATTCGGGTATAAAATGAACACTTTTGGGTGCTTATCACACCATCCCAAACAGAACATTGCTAGTCCTTGAGCAAAAATATAGAGAGAAAGAAAGATAAGAAACTAAAAGTATACCACTTTCTCGGGCACTTGCGGTTGCACTTAGCATGTGCAACAAGCCTTTAAACCCATATGTTTCCCTACAAGACGAGTTGTGTCTCGTGAAGATTTGCAGGGAATATACCCACAAAATTCTTATTTTCAAAGATTTATTAAAAGGAAGTCAATCTCTTATTAGACGTAGAATAATCGCACAATCCATCACAAGAAAAATATTTTCAGAAATATAAGCTAGAAGCGTAAAAAGTTTAGCTAAGTAAATACACAAGGCACATCCTTCCTAGAACTCAACGTGTGTAGTGTGAATCAGTCAAAACGGGTCGAGTATCACGAAAATAATTCCTAGATTGTCTTTTCCGAATCAATGCTTCAACTTCAAAATCTCACTGGATATATCTCTCTCAAACGAACTCACGAGATTAGGGTTAGTGTATCGCTCTTGTGTGTGAGGAGGTGAGTAAATGTAAGCAAGTTCAAACGTCTCACACACACATAAGAAAGAACGAACAATTAGAAAGAAAAATTATCTCATGAAAGAAATGCTAATCACTACAGTGAGAACGTCGAGTTATTCACCACGATGACTTTCATTTCCCCCAACACCTAGGGGAAACTATGAATGTATATGGGTGAGGGGAAAATGAAATGGGATATGTTGGATGAGGTGAGGTAGAATAGGATGGGATGATGATATGATGGATGGATGGTGGATATTTGAGAAGAGTGTATCACTCATAGACGAACAAATGTCTTTATTTCTTGACTGCAACTTTCTCTTTTTCTTCTTTTCCAAATACTCATCAATGTATGAGATAAATCTGCTAAAAATACAAATAACCCCAGCATAGAATTGTATTTAATTTTTCTCCATATGAATAGGATTTGGGAGAGATATTCGCTAAAAATCTCTATGACAGATCTTATCTTTTTTTACTTTCGTTTTTTCCCCAAATACGCATCAATGTCTGAGATAAATCTGCTAAAAATACAAACAACCCCAACATAGATTTGTATTTAATTTTTCTCCATCTGAATCGAACTTGGGAGAGATATTCACTAAAAATGCAAACACTCTCTTTGACGAACCTTCTCCTTTTACTTTCAACACTTTTCCCCTTTTCAATATGGTGGGTGGAAAATGGAATTGATATGGAAATAGGTGGTTTGATATATGGTGATGATATGGAAAATGGAAGGTGTATGGATGTATGATAAAATGGAATTTGGTTAGTGTATGGGTGAATGTATGGTGATCGGGATAAATTTTAAGACACGTGTTTCTTACAACTCGAAAGTGATGTCGTTCTCAGTGATCAAGCCAAAATTTTAGCGAAGAATAATGAGATCACACAATAATTTAAAGTGCGGACCCAAATGAAGTTTAATCAACTTGTGACTCGAAGATTGCGTAAAACTCTCTAAAAGGTGAAAGGTACGAATCTCATGGGCTAAAGTCTCCACTAGTGATCCTTAAGGTTCTTTTAAGGATTGAATACTCTTCAACTCTAAACCGTAGTGACGTGATAAGTGCGCAAATTTGGTTGAGTCTAGAAATTCATAGTGCAAAATGCCTTGTTATGTATTACATAAGCTATTAGAAAAATATAAATCCTCTAGCTCGATTCCTTGACTTAAAAGATGGATGATTGAAAATTCACATCAATGAATGAGATGAAAGAAACTGAACGAAATTTTAAAAATCAGGTTTAAAAATCATAATTTTTCAAACGAGGTACGATTTTGATGAAATTCCCCACCCCCAAACAAAAAGGAACATCATCCTCGATGTTAAGTGCATTTGATTTTTAAAATTGAGAGCATAGGGTAGGAAAGAGATTACCAGAATCAATCGCTAATGAAGTGAACATATGAAGCCAAGAAGAAACCTGAATAAGGGATAAGATAAAAAGATGTGTACACGTCTACAAAAAATGATATAATACTGGGTGATGTGAAACTCCACCCCCAAACAGGATGATACTAGTACAAGAAACGCGGGCTGCCTCCCGGGAGCGCTAAGTTTAATGTCTTCAGCCAGACCGATCCAGTCTTATCCTAAAGATAAGAACTAGGAAAGCACGGGGTGATAGAAAAATTGGGTGATAAGAATCACCCCGTCAGTCTTGTTGGATAAATTGGCAAATGTGAGGGTGAAGAAACACCGATCACAGCCTTATTTCATTTTATTTTTTTTCAAGATTTTTTTTTGGTTTTTGAATAATTTGAAAAAGAAAGGAAATATTTTTGTGATTTTTAGAGAATGAAAGGAAGAAAATGTTTTTCAATTTTTATAAGAATAGAGGAAGAAGATATTTTTGATTTTTTTTGGAAGAAAATAGTGGGAAAAAATATTTTTGGATTTTTTAAAATTTTTTCAAAAGGAAAGAAAATATTTTTTGGATTTTTGTGAAAAAAATAAAGGAAATAATTGTTTTTGGAAGAAAATAGTGGGCAAAAAATATTTTTGGAGTTTTTAATTTTTTTTTTCAAAAGGAAAGAAAATATTTTTTGATTTTTCTAAAAAATAAAGGAAGAAAATGTTTTGGATTTTTTTTTTGGAGAAAACCAAGGAAAAAAAATATTTTGGGATTTTTTTGGAAGAAAAGAGTGGCAAAAAAATAGGTGGACTCTTTGAATTTGCATGAACTCACTAAAACTCGACTACTAAAAAATTGAATTGGACAAACACAAGTCAAGGATAAATTCTAACTAGCACATAACCAATTTTTATCTTTAAATTTAATGAAAGGGTAGTAAAATTTTAATTAAGTTCGCGGGCGATAAAAAATCATGGAAATCTTTGTGATCACCTTTTCAAAAATATTCTCCTAGTGGGCTACCTAGTTGATTGATTTTAAATTTAGTGATGGCTAGGGTAGCACACAATGGTAAGCGAGTGAGTCGGGTGATGAAATCCCTTATCGTGAGTGACCGGGTGTAGGTCTTGGTAATTTAATTCATCAAACCATTCGAAAATAAATGCGAGAATAAAATCACATAAGAGCACACAAAATTGACTCGCTAACAGGAGAGGCGCGAGGGTTTAGAAATGTACCTCCCACGATTTTTACACCGTGGGGTGCTGAAAAATTTGAGTCAACTGGGGGGAGATCATACCTATCTCAGTTGGCCCCGGGAGTCCTACCGACCCAAGGTAGAGAGGTTTTTAAATCCTCGCCTTTGGACGCCCTCTCTATACCTTATCCGGTTTCCCTATCACGCTTTCTTCAATTATTACAATTTTTAAAATGAAAAAAATATGGTGTGTCTATGCACCGCAATACAAGCCAAGATAATAAAGTCCTAATACAAGCCTTCTAAAATAATAATAAAACAATTGTGTTAAATGAAAAATACAAATGAATCAAATAATGGATCCTCTCAAGTGCTTCGAGCTCCAAAGAATGGCAACGACGCCATTTGATAACTAAAGAAATTGCTGTCTCTTTATATTTGTCGTTGTGCAATTTCTCTATCCATCAAAAATCTTCACAAACCTATAAAAGTAGAACGAAACTAGAATATAGCGGTAAGTGAGTTATCAATCCATATCTAAGGATGAAATACAAAATTGGAGAGGACATATATAGATTCATTTGCATTTTTTTATTATTTTTTTTATTTTTTGCTATTTATATTTTTTATGAATTTTTCAATGGATTTTTTAACTAACTAACTATACTAATTTTTATAACTACTAATTAAGAAGTAAAAGCTAATTTAAGAAAAGTGAGATAAACAAAATTGTCCTAATAAGTAAACTAACAAAATTGGACTCATGAGGGCTTCAAAATTTCATCCCATAAATAGGAGATTATCCCTCAATAATCATCATCCAAAAAAATATAAAAATAAAGGTATTAAAAAAAAACATGTGAGGATTAAACTAAAAGTAATCAAGAGGAAGAAATTAAACCCATTTAAGCCTTGAATTGAAATGAAAACTTCAATTACATCAACAATCTCTCAGTTACAATCCCTCACTCATGTATTTATTGAATCTAAACTAAAAACTTACAAAATAAAAATAAAAAAGGATAGTGGATGAATTCATAATGGACAATTAAATAATAAAAGAGATTTGCTAAAAATGCAAATCCTAACATTATAAAATTGTACATTAGAATTCATCCAATTAAATAAATTCTAGATCATTACTTTATATTGAGATACTTACTAAAAATGCAAAATCTCAACATAAAGAAATGGGTTAGAATTTACATCCCATAAGGGATGAATTCAACTACATCAATCTATTTTGAAGTAATTGCTAAAAATGCAAAAATTCATAATAGAGTGGTGGGGTTGAATTTATCCTAAAGATAAATTTATCTTACATAATATCTTTACCAAAGTTTTTCCATCTTTTGGGTTTCCAAACACCTTTTGATTCACATCCACATCCACAAATATATTTTATGAATCATTTTGAACCTTAGTTGAGTTATAGTTAGGGAAAGATAACTCTATGGCTAACTTGTGAACCCGAGGGGATGACGGAAGAAAACTGAAGGTTGATCGGTGGATGCCGAGGATGGACCTCCACCTGTAGATGACTCTAGGATGAGCCATTTTATTTAGAGGTTTTGAAGACACTGAGCGTTATACTTATTGGTTATATCAATTAGTCTGTGTAATACCCCGTATTTCAGAATATTTTATTTAATTAAATGAGAAAATATAGCTTAATTTAAATTACGTAAGAGGAGTAATTTAATGGGATTTATTAAAAATTGTAATCTTGGAATATCAATCGGGAGATGGTTACCGATTTATATTGCCTCATTATATTTACTTAGTGCGAGTGGTAAATAGTTACTTAACGCGTGTAGACCGTGTTGGGGTGAGAACGAGTAATATTTGTTAAGTGACTCAAATGATAATTTAGAGGTCACCGATGAGTCTGGAAGGGTCAAATTAGTCAAAATAGTATACCCGGGGGTACTAGTTGAGTCCCGGGGTAATTTTGGACTAAACCGAGACCGTTCGGGGGCGTTTTGATCTTTTAACATGAGAGGGTATGGAGACCTACGAAATTGAGAGCTTTATATCAGTCGTATGATAGAGGGGTTAGGGTTAGAAAACCCATGAAAACACACCATAGCCATTAGAGATAAGAGAGAAACCATTCTCAAGGCAAAAGGAAGAATTGGGAAGGATTCAAAGGAGACTTTCACTATCAACTTGTTGAGGAAGAAGGATTGAAGAATTAAGATCATCAATCATCAACAACAACCACGAAATCAGACCCTACTGATCATAAGGCAAGTTGTTTATTGCAAAAATTATAAAGTTATAATACCCATGTGTAGGGTTTTTGAATAGTTTTGTTTAAATCATTATCTTGATTGGAGAAAGATGATATTTATACATGTTGGGATAGGAATCGCATGTAGAATGATTTACCTTATGTAGAGGATTAAGATTCAGATTAGACTTGATGATTTTTCGGATTAAAATCTGGATTTTGAATGATAATATGGGAAGAACACCATAACTAGGGTTTCAAGAAATTCTAGGTTTAATTCCCTACTTCTTTAAAGGAATTGGAGTTTTGAGGTATTTGACACGTTAGAAATTGTCCTAGTATATGTGAAAATATGTTAGGATCATTGGGTCAAAGTTTGGTGGACTATAATGGAGTTTGAAGATTTGTTAATGGAGGAAAAATCTTAACGAAGAAGACAAACTGCGTCTGTCCTTGTTCGATCGATCGATCGATCTCGAACTATCAATCGATCGACTATGTCGATCGATCGAACCCAGCCGTCGATCGATCGACGCAAGCTGTTTCCCGAAAATTTTGTGTTTAATTCTTCGTTGAGTTCGGGAATGAATGAGTATTCTAGGATTTACATTATACTTATATGGGAGTGAGAATAAGACCAATAGGTATATTGTTGAGGTCCGATAAGGCCATTGGGTGTAGGGCTTGGATTACGGACCGAGGAGAATAATCCGATTTAATAGAGTATCGGGGACTTCGGAAATTGAGTTACGGGGCGAAGTAAATTCAATTTAAGTAATAGACCAGTAGGGTAAGCAATAACTACTGAAATTATATGTAAGGGGTAACTAAGACCCTTAGAGTTATGTGAATACTCAAATAAATGCGATTAATGAGATAAATCGTAAAGCGAATATTTTACGGTAGATATATGAGATGAAAACATTACGTACGTATATAATTAATTGGTCGTGCGTGTACCTACTGAATTATGTGATCTTTTAGGTCGAGAGATTTGTACCTAAATTAATTATGTTAGGGTCAATGAGACATTCCGAACTAACATAAAGTTATTATATGTTTGGGGTCGATGAGAAATGCCGAACCAAACCTTGAACTGGTGTCGCGATGGAAGAGTCCCGAACCAGAATATGTGTATATATTTATATTTTGATACCTAAATTAATTATGTTAGGGTCGATGAGACATTCCGAACTAACATAAAGTTATTATATGTTTGGGGTTGATGAGAAATGCCGAACCAAACCTTGAACTGGTGTCGCGATGGAAGAGTCCCGAACCAGAATATGTGTATATATATATATTTTGAAAATAGTTGGGGTCGATGGATAATTCCGAACCAACTCTCACTTGGGGTCGATGAATCATTCCGAACCAAGAGATATTTATTTGTGTATATAAATAATTGGGGTCGATGTATCATTCCGAACCAATTCTTACCTTGGGGTCGATGAATCATTCCGAACCAAGAGTCCTTTACGTGTATAAAAAGGGAAAAATAGTAATGACTGATATTTAGTATATATTGTGTGTGAAATATATATACTTGATGATATTCTACTTCTGTGTATTAGTAGATTGATATATATTATGTATTTAAAGATACATACTGAATTGGTAAGTTAAGTAGTGAAACTTAATTACGAAATGCACCTTTAGATAGAGAAAATCTATTTAGTAATTCAAGTAGCGAAACTTAATTACACAAGCGGGAAGTCAACAATTGTGAGAATTGTAGTAATTTTAGTAGTGAAACTAAATGAGAAGTATTGAAAAATAACATAGATGAAATGTTACCTGAGAATTAATTAACATACGCGAGATGTTAATGAAACGGTTGTACCGTATGGGCGGTAATGGAACTTAAGTATAGATAAGTTCAGATGATTATTTAGTCCTAGATAGCTTGGAAGATATGGCTAGGTAGGCTAAGTGTAGAACGTTAGGTGTGCACAAGAGATGAGGGGTGAGTAAACTCAAGGGAGTGTACAAGAACCTAACATGTGTAATCAATAACCGCATTTTATATTGTGATAAACGCTTGCTAAATATTTTCAAAATGTTTTGAGTACTAACTCTTTCTATAAAATATTTTCAAAACCTTTTAGGTGTCCAGCCACAGGGACGCCATGTATGATGATTCCATTTCAGGGACTCGGAGCTGTAGCACAGTGGATGCTTACAGGATTTTGACTAGACGATATCTCTCATTCAGATCTAGTACAGTATCTCACACTATTCTATGTATGGACTTGTTGTCCGGTATTAGTCTCAGATGTTAGTTTCAGACTAATGGTTATTCTATTGTTGTTTGAGATTTTTAGCCGATGGTTTATTCGGTAATAATTTTGTTCTGTTGTACTATTACTTTGTTGATTGGGTTATAGTACATGATTATTTTTACTTTGTTCCGCATGGTTGTTTTATCTATTTTAAGAAAGATAAAATTTGGCACCGGTCTAATTTTACTTAGGGGATTAGTAATTAAAAAGTTTTCGACAATGATGCTAAGAATGAACCATTTGAGAAACCTGTTTTAATTTAATAAAGGCCTGATCACCCGATGTTTAATTAGGCGGGGTGTCACAGTCTGTAAGTCGATAATCTTGTAAAACATTCTAAAGTGCTAAAAAATAGGTATTGCCATGAAAAGTGATTTTTCCTCAATATTAGTGTTCTTTGTATGCGTAGTTTAAATCATTATATTTAGAACACATACTTGCCTTCAGGCCTAATTTAATCAAAGGTTAAAATTTGCCAAAATTGGATCTGTGTGTTAGGGACATTATTGATCAAAATACAAAAAAAATAATTTTTGATTGTGACCATCCTTGCCTGGCGTGTTTCAAGTGATAACACAATGGTATCGGAGCATTCCACTCTTACAGATACTAAGCTCGAAGAAGTTCAAATTTTATCCACAACTATGAAATTTTACTTAGTTTTACCCCTGAAAAATATTTCATTAACATATGTGTGGACAGTGGCAGATAAGGATGGTAGTCCCAGTTGGAATGTCTATACTACAACTTATCCTTTATGTTTTCTACAAGTTTTTCCTATTATGTGTGGCATGTATGAATAAATATATATTTTCTCCTAATTTAGATGCGAGTATGTAATAAGATGCCTAGCATCCCCCTACAATAAAAGCATTTAAATTCCACTTTCCTTCAATTATTTTGTTTTATATTATTATACCTTGGTTACCATGCGAATGCGACAACATGGTATCAAGCAACGCCAGGTTTTATGCCTGTGAGGGACCGAGCATAATAATCTTCCATCTACGACTTATAAGAATATTATCCTATAAGTTTCTTTGTTACATTCTGAAACTCACACTGTTTTACAGTAAAGAAAATTTAGGACGTCATCTATCTCGATATCTGCGAAACTAGCCACGAGAGGTTTGAACAAGCTATTAGAGATGTAGTCTATGTGAAGCTATGTCAACATATACGTAGTATCGATCATGACTGGGAAATTTCTACCCTCGAGATCAAACATGACTTTCTAATCGGATGCCTGATGGGAGAAGCTCAAGCAACCAGATAAGCAAAGTGATTCTCTGAAGACCCGATACCTTACAACAAGCTATTCATCTTACATGGGATATAGTGCCACCTAATGAGATCAGAGTAACTCCTACTGACTCCCCTATTGACTATGAATCCATTTCACCAACCACTACTTATTTTACCCTTTTAACCACTAGTAACTTTTTCGATGATTTCGATACTTTAGAATCCGACCCCGAGTTTGACCACGTTGTTCATCAGATGGATTGAAGACTTTCGACATAATATGGCAATAAATAAATAAAGTCCACAAGTTTAGGTGTGAAATTAGAAGAATACCATATTCCCTAATGACGACACTAGCTAAACTAATAATTCTTTTATAGTAGTTAATCTTGATTTTATTTCAAATTAGGATCCTACGAATATGTAAATTTATTTGTTTTCTCTTTACAAGTTGATGATATAATATAATATGACAAGTTTATTTGCTTTATCTATACTGTAATTTATCCATCGATATATAGTTTATATAGGATGGTGAACACTCGCGTACTACCAGTGGAACCCAAGAGGAACGACCAATTCCACATATGCCTAATTACACTACCACCAATGAATGAATTCGGCATTGTCTATAAGAATTAACTATACTAACTCAACGACAACAAAACATACCACCCCCACTACTAGTTAATAATGAAATACTAGAATAAACTCAGAGGATGAATGCTCTTAGGAAATTCCAAAGCCAAAAATAAACATTTTTCGAGAAGCCTAATGCAATCGAAGTAGAGAAATGGATCCGTCAAACACTCAAAGTGCTTAACGGAGTAGGCATTATCCCTAAATTCAGGATAAGATTGGCTTCGTATTTATTCGAAGGAGAAGCAGACTTATGGTGGTAGTCTATTCTATGTTCCCCAGAATGTAAACGAATTAACTTGGGAGCAGTTTGAAGAAATATTCTTCAACAAATAGTTTTCAGAGTCCGTGAGGGATCATATGACCATGGATTTCTAAGACTATAATAACAACAGATGAGTGTGGCCCAATATGAGGTTAGATTCACAAAATTATCATGGTATGCTCAAGAGTACGTCAATACCGAAATCAATAAGTTCAAGCATTTTTGAATGAGGGTTACGCCAAAACACCAAATCCTCAGTATCCCTTTGCAGATCCATGAATTTAATTGAATAGTCGAAGTAACTTCTCTCATAGAAAATAACCCGATATATAGTAACACAACTCGAATTTTGGTTCTTCCCTGAAATCCTCATGTCATTAAAAACCAATTGAATCAATCGAATCAACGAGATCACCCTTACATCAATCCCAAGGATGGTCAAAATTTCAGTAAAATTCATCATAACAACAATCAACCTTTTGTGCATTGCCACAAAACGCAACTAAGTGTGACACCTTAGGCCCCGATACCCTCTCTTACAAATGCCTCTTCCTTCTACCTCCCCAAACTTTACCAAACATCCCTTCAAGAATCCAATCAATAAATCAAACCATCCATTGTAAAAAAAAAAATCGCGTGAAGAAGCAAGAACCACTCAATACGACCCGAGGTTGAAATTTCTCCCTTCTCCCAGTGAAAAATCCAAATCACCACGGTGTGGTTGAATGTAATCTTCATTTCTATAAAATTTCAGCACATATATTATTTGATTCCGAATTCACACACTCTTTCATTAGTCATTCATGTATGAGTCTCCTGGAATTATCTTCTAGTTCTTTAGCTCATCCTTTTACTATAGGAATGCCAACGGGAAAAAATGACTATTTTCTACAGGATTTGTAAGCATCACACTTTACGCTTTGGAACTAGGACCTTAACCATTGATTTAATAGTTCTTCATCTAACCGAGTTTGATTTAATTATAAGTATGGAAGAATTATCCCCTAACTTTGCTCATATTGATTTCCATGCAAAGACGGTAACATTCGAACCACCCCATCAACCTTCATTCTGTTTTCAAGGAAGAAATCCCCATCAACCCCTACTTTTTCAAATAGGTAAAAATGAAACTTCCTCCCTTTCCACCATTTTAGATAGATATAAGGATGTTTTTCCCGAAGATTTACCTGAAATATCGCCACCTCAAGAGAATGAATTTTTTATAAACTTATTACTAAATACGTCTTTTATTTCACTGCTTCCTTACAGTATGGCTCCTTTAGAGTTGCGAACACCTAACACAACTATATGACTTGCTAAAGAAAGGATTTATATTCCCTAGTACTTCACCTTGGGGAGATCTAGTTTTGTTCATAAGAAAGAAAGATAAAACTTTTCAATTATGCATTGATTATTGAAAGTTAAACCAGGTAATACCCTTTTCCCTGAATAGGAGATCTGTTTGACCGGTTACGAGGGTTAAGAATATTCTCAAAGATTGATTAAGATCTGGTTTTCATCAACTTCGTGTTAGAGAAGAAGATATACCTAAAACTGCTTTTTGAATAATATATGGCCATTTTGAGTTCTTAATCACGTCTTTTGGATTGACAAATGCCCCTGCCGCTTTCATAAACTTACTACATTTTCTAGATAAATTCATAATCATCTTTATCGATGACATATTAATTTATTCCAAAACCTGGGCAGAACACGAGGAACATATATGTATAGTGTTGGACACTCTTCGTAAGCATCGACTTTATGCCAAATCGAGTAAATGTGACTTCCTTATAAAAGAGGTGAAATTACTTAGACACGTAGTCACCGAAGTAGGTATATAAGTAGACCTGACCAAAAGCATTTCCTTACTTAACTGGACTCAACCCATTACCATTACATAATTACACAGTTTTCTCGAACTTAGCGGATACTAGCCACACTTCGTGGAAGGATTTTCCAAAATTGCTTTACCTTTGATGAGATTGACCGGAAAAGATGTCTAGTTTATATGGACCTTAGGCTGCGAATAAGTTTTCAGTACACTTAAGGAAAAAATAACCATTTCCCCTCTCCTGACTATTCCTTCCAGCATTAGCAGCTATGAAATTTATACTGACACTTCTTTATAAGGACTCAGTTGTGAGTTAATGCAATAAGGAAAGGTGAACGAATACGGGTTGTGATAATTAAAAATTCATGAATGCGATTATCCATACACGACTTGGAATTACCAGCAGTAGTCTTTACCCTAAAAATCTAAATTTTTTATCTATATAAAGAGGAATTTTCGGTATTCTCTGACCATAAAAGCCTAAGTACATTTTCACTCAAAAAGATCTAAATCTCTGGAAGCGACTATGGATAGAATTTTTAGAAGATTACAAACTTCATCTACTCTGCCATCCCGAAAAAGGTAATATAGTTGTTGATGCCTTGACCGCAAAGCCCGGGGAAATCTCCACAGTATGTTTGTACTCTTAAAAATAATAAGAGATTACAACCTATAGAGATACTCCTCCGAATCCCAAATTTTTGTGTGAAACAATGTAGCTGGCCCCACCAAGATGAATTTTTAAATTCCCAGAAGCAAAACCTCCAAAATAACCTCTCCGAAAAAGACTGGACCCTGGACCTCGAACGATAAAATTTAGAAATAGAATATGTGTCCCTCTCATATCCTCATTACGAGAAGAAATCCTACAATAAGCCCACCATTCTAAATTCATGATTCACCCCAGAAGCACCAAAATGTATCAGAATCTCAAAACCCATTATTAGTGGCCAGCTATAAAAAAGGATATAGTTACTTTGTAGCGAAACATGTAAAGACATGATTTTATAAATGTATGTTTAGTATTGAGGAAATTTTCTAATTGTCCTAGATCACAGTGTGTATGTCTTATACCGCTGCGCTCGACACGTCAACACAATCATCTATGACGACCTCGATTCGAATTCGAAGCTTCACGCACACATTATCTTCATATGTACGTAGTGCAACATCATTGATCAACGTGCACATGCGTCTTCAACATTCCCACTACTCCACTCGCGTTTATGATAAAATATTTAATTTGGAGTTTTTAATGTTTACATATTCATTTGGGAATTTTTTATAAACTATTTTTTAGTACCTGAAATGTTTTCCTACGTGATAATTTTTTTTTCTAAGTGTTGAGGCAAACGGTATTTGACGTTCACGTTGTTCGAACGACATCGTACTATCGTTCAAGCGACATAAGCATGTAGCGCGAAGTCATTCAAATGAAATCATAAGTCGTTCGAGTGAAGTCCCAATCTCGTTCGAGCGAGTGTGCCACCTCAATTTTTTAATAAATACCTGCTTTCTGCAGTCACGTTTTCAAAGTCTTCACAACTCCGTTTTCTACAGAAATAACTACAATTTAAGACTTTATTTTTTAGAGTTTTAAACCTCTTTTGATTCACCAAACTGTCCCAAATTCATATGTGAATCATTTAAACCCTAGGTTACTTATTCTTGTCATCTGAAGTACACTTGTGGAGAAGAAGGCAAAGTCTCCATTGATGATGATTGGAGCTCTTCCGAGATCTCTTTCCGATGAGAATGAACTGATGCCCATGGGTATTTGTGTGTCAATTTGTATTTCTATGTATTTGTAATTTGTTTCAAGATATAGTGAAATAAAAAGGTTTTTCCCCTTTGGGGGATTTTTCCTCATATTTTTTTATTGTTTGCATGCTTCTTTTATTTACTTAGTCAATCACAATTAATTGCAAGAGTTAGGATTTTGGGGCATAAAATTAGAATTTAGTTGAACAAGTATGATCATTGATTGCTGGCGCACTCTCAAATTGGTATCAAATCCTGTTACACAATTATACCGTGTAATTTTTGCACAAAAAATTTATGGAAATCAATTTTGTTCTAAAAATTGATTTTTGAAAAAAGCGCAATTACAATGGAAAACTTGTATAATCGAGTGACAATTTTTGACGGGACTAATTATACATATGGGAAAGTCCGAATGAAATCCCATTTAAAGGCCATTGACGAACGTGTCTGGGTTATGTGTGAAAGAGGGTGGACTTCTCCCACTGTCACCGTAGAAAACATAATAAATTTAAAAGTTGGGACTGAATGGACTGAGGAAGAATTTAAATGGAGCACATATAACTCACGTGGACTTAGTTTAATTTCTGGTGTCGTCACCCCTGAGGAGTTTTCACGTATTATGACCCACACCACGTCTAAAGAAGAATGGGATATTTTGCAACTTATCCATGAAGGCACTAATGCAGGTAAATAATCGAAATTGAAAAATTTAACTACACAATTGGAAACAATCACCATGCTTGAACCTGAGTGTTTTGATGAATTTTATGCATACTTATCTGATATTGTAAACACTTGTTTCAATATAGGTGAACACATTCCTGATGCTAGAGTAGTTAAAGTGATTCTGAGATCATCGCCTAAGCATTTTATCCCTAAAGTCACTGTGATAAATTTTATAGGAAATTTGAGTAGTCTGAAATTAGAAGAATTGGTAGGAGGCCTCCAGACTTATGAAATTGACATGTATCCTAACACGATAAAATCAAAAGTTAAAGGGGCAACACTTATATCCCAAGATAGAAAAAATGAGGGATCAGCAAGAAAGAGATGTGAGTCGTCTAGGAGAAAAGAGGAAGAGATGTCAGATTCAGAGTTTGATTTTGATTTAAACGATTTGTCTTTGTTTGCAAAAAAAATAATCAAGAAATTTCTCAAATTAAAGAAAAATGGCAATTTCAAAGATAAAAAGAATTTTTAGAAAAAGTTTGTAAAGAAAAATGATAAAGATTAAAAGGACACGCCTAAGAAAGACGAGGAGAGATGTTATGAGTGTGATGGTAGAGGTCATAAGGCATTTGAGTGTCCTACTAGGATAAAACGTCAAGCAAGTTAAAGTTTCTTTAAATGCCTCCCTTAGTGACAATAGTGAGGTCGAGTCGGTGGATTCTTGAGACGACTCACCGCATGAATGTAACTTCACCGCATTCATGGAAAGTTATATGTGTACTGACATTGCGCCTCATGATGATGAAGATGTTACTTCACAAGGACACCTCGACAGTAAAAGCGATGTGAGTGAGGGGGAGTATGCTACAAGTGAGAGCGAGAGTGATCTACGACGTGCGTACCCCGATTTATATGTTAATTCATTTAAAACTAAAAAGCATAACAAAACGTTAGCACTTAGGATCATTGTCTTAGAGAAAGATTTGGGAGAGATGAGAGAGAGAGAGGCTATTTGCATTGTGAGAGAGAGAAAGAGAGAGTTTACGTAGAGAGAGAGTCAATTTAGAGAGAAAGAGACTGTTTGGAGAGAGAGAGAGAGAGAGAGAGAGAGAGAGTTGTTTAGAGAAAGATAAAGGGGATTATACCAAACAAGTGGCTAGTCCTACAAGTGAGATCCATTCCTCCGTGGACACTCGGAAGAAACTTGAACCCCTTGTAGCCCAAATCACCCATGATCTTGAGAGTGCCTGGAAAGATGCTCCTCGCCCCTACTTTAGGGTTTGGTTAAAGGCAGGGAATAGGTTTTGGTGGTGTTTCCACGTTTTATGTGACAAAGAAACCAACTCCTATGTTTACTACGAATCCATATGGCCATCACCCAAAACCCTAAGAAGAGTTAGACTAAGAAAAACAAATCAAGGTAGGCCCAAGACTGTGTACTTTTGCACCTATTACAAAAGAAACGGTCACCTTAGGGAGTTTTGCTATAGTTTGGGTCGGACACGACATATATTTTCTCCACCACATGCCACTAGCGATTTTTGAGGCTTAGAGAGCAAGTTGAGTTTCTAGTCACCACATCACAAATTTTAATGGAAGAGTTCTAACGGATTTCTTTGCCGTCTACGGATACTTCCAAAATCCCGACTAGAACAAAAAATAACAAGGGAAAATAAAAGGTAACCACTTCTTGGGTACCTAAGCACGATGCAAAAGCCCTTGTTGTTCTTGTTTCTCTTAAAGCACATAAGACCTCTTAGTGGTACTTTGATAGTGGGTGCTCCCGACACGTGACTGATGAAGTTTTATTTTTTACCCACCTAGAGGATTATAAGGAAGGTAAAGTCAAGTTTGGAGATGGGATCAAGTCTAGCATAGTAGGATGAGATACAGTCGAGATACCAGGATTTCCTAAGCTTGAAAGGACATCATTTTATAAGTCCGTTATCAATTTTTTATTTCATATACCGCTACACCACCGAAGAGCATTCAAGAGTAATCTACATCAAGACGGATTCAAATTAATCAAGTTCTTTATAAAAAATACTCCGCAAAGTTTACTTTGGTAAGGTTTTGTTTTAAATACCTTAACTTTTCACTTAGAGCTTTTGGGATATTTTTACAAAATATTTTCTGAGTGTTGGAGTGGACTTTCTTGTCAAAATTTGAGAATGAGTATTCTTTCTAAGTGTTGGAGCGGAGATTAAAATAATACTTTTTGATGATTAGGTCGTTCAAGCTAGATCAGCATCTCATTCGAGTGAGATTGGTATGTCGCGCGATGTCGTTTGAACGACACGCGTCCTTCGTTCGAGCGACACCTATTTCTCGTTCGAACGAGCTTTAATACCGAGGCGGTGCATTTTTGTATAAATACTCATTAAATGGTTTCGTTTTCATTAAGAAGTCCAAGCATTTTGAAAGACAAAAAACTGCGAAATAGCAGAATCCTTTTGACTTCTTTGTTTAGGGTTTAATCCCTTTTTGTTTACAATTCACAAAAATCCCATATGCTTTGGTGAATTGTTTTAGTGTTCAAGAACACACTTTGTTGTGGTTTATTCTTTGTGGGGAGAACTCTACAATGGGAGAGCTATGTGCTATTATGGAGGGAGTCCTTATAAAGTTCACACTTGTGGAGAAGCCATTTTCTTCTTCATTGCTGACCATCTGATTTCTTGTGAGAGATTCCAGTCGAAGATATTTCTAGCCGTTGCTTTGAAGGTTTGACGAAGACACCGTGCGTTACACTTGTGGGCGATTATCAGGTTGTATGTGAGTCAATGGTCTTGTGAATTCTTCAAAGTTTTATAAATAAAAGGTTTTTTTCTTTGGGGATTTTTCCTTAACTGTGTATCGCATGCTTTATCTATTTATGGGTTGACACACGCACACACGTAGTTGCATGTTTAGGGGCTGAATTGATTTGGTTTAAATAGACTCTAATTAAATAAGTGTGCTAAATTAAAAAGTTGAAAATTAATTAAATCGGTATCTCACACCGATACGTTTTTACAAATTGGAATCAGAGCTTATTTAAGTGATCACCACTTTTGCAAATCTAGAGGATGTTTTGTACGTAAAAGGTTTGAAAGAGAACCCTCTCAGCATTAGCCAGCCATGCAATGCTAACTTTGCAGTAAAATTTAACCGGAACGAGTGCAATGTTTATGATCAAGCCGATAAACTTCTATTGCAAGGGGTGAGGACTGAAGATAATTGTTATAGGATTGTGCCCAAGTCCTAATTTGCCTGCAACAGCGCCACGATCACTCCTATGGATCTGTGGCATCAACGTCTAAGACATGTGAGTTTTAGAGATTTGTAGAGATTAGCTAAAAAGGACCGAGTACGTGGCTTGCCATCACTTGGAAAGTCAACTTTCGCAGTTTGTAGACCCTCTCAGTTGGGAAAGCAAGTCCATAGCCCCCACAGGAAGTTGAATTCCGTTACCACTTCACGATTGCTTGAGTTAATACTCATAGATGTTATGGGTCCTACTCGTACTAAGAGTTTGGGTGGTAAGAGGTATATCCTCATGCTGGTAGATGATTTATCTTATTACTCAATTATAGGTTTTTTAGGAGAGAAATCTGATGCTATGGAATTTCTTACGACTAAGTGTTGTGTCCTATAAAATTAACACGGTGTCACCAACAATAAGATGTATAGTAATAACGACACTGAATATAAGGAAGATAAAGTATATTCTTGCTGTGATAGCCTCAGGATTAAACATGAATTTTCGATCATGAAGACTCCTCAGGAAAATATGATTGTTCAGAGGAAGAATCGAATGATTTAGGAGATGGCTAGATCTATGCTTTTAGGTCGTAGAGTTGCTAGGAGATTATAGGCAGAGGCGGTGTCTATCGTGTTCCATATAGTGAATAGGGTTTACCTTTGTCCACACATACTTAAGAAGCCTTTTGAATTATGTACTCGAAAGAAGCCCAACCTTTTATATTTATGTGTCTTTGGGAGAAAATGCTACATCATACCGGATAGAGAGAAATTAGGAAAGTTTGACTCCCAGAGTGACGATGGAATATTATTAGGATATTCATCGACTAGTAGAGCATATCGGGTTTTTAACATTAGTAGCTCCAAGGTTATGGAGTCAATAAACGTCACTGTGCAAGATGACGAACCGTCGACGTTGATTGATTTTAACCTTTTGTGTGAGGATGACTCACTTCCTGGTAATGATCCCATTATGCCTCCCACACCCAGGGTGGACCCTACTTTTTCCTTAGGGGACCCACCTTCTTGGATTCGCAAGAGTCATGATCATACTACTATTCTAGGAGATCCCTTGGGGGTCAATACTGGTGATCAACTGGAGAACATGGTTAGATTTCTTTTCTACACGTTTAAAGTTGAGCCCAAGAACATCAAAGAAGCACTCAAGGATGCACTCTAGATATCTACTATGCAAGATGAGTTGCTTTAGTTTAGAAAGAATGATGCATGGGATCTAGTCCCCAGACCTAGTGAGAAGAATGTGATAGGTACCAAGTGTATTTACAAGAATAAGATGGTACCATTAATCGAAACAAGGCTAGGTTGGTCGGTTAGGGCTACATACAGATAAAAGGTGTAGATTTTGACAGGACATTTGCTTCTGTTATAAGGCTCAATTCCGTCCATTATTACTCGTCGTCGTATATCATCCGTGCTTCAAGTTATATCAGATGGATGTCAAGAGTGCCTTTCTGAATGGCATTCTACAAGAGGAGGTTTACATGTTATAATCAAAAGATTTTGAAGATCCTAAGCACACAAATCAAATGTATTATCTGGGAAAAGCCCTGTATGGTTTGAAGCAAGCACTTGGTGCTTAATATGAGAGGCTTACTTCCTATATCTTGGCCCGTAGCTTCAGGAGAGGGGGAGTAGATACGATGTTATTTGTTAGGAGAGGAAAATGTGCTATTTTTATGGCCAAGGTCTATGTGGATGACATAGTCTTTGGATCCACGTGCTCCCGGCATGCTCACGACTTTACAGAGGAGATGAAGAGTGAGTTCGAGATGAGCCTGATTGATGAGCTTATATTCTTTTTTGGTCTCTAGGTTTGTCAGCTAGAGGATGGGATATTCATGTAACAATCTAAGTATGCTAGATACCTAGTGAAGAAACTTGGTTTAGACTCCTCTAATCATGCACATACCCCAATGAGTACCTCAATAAAGCTTAGCCAGGACACTTTAAGCAAGGACGTAGAGGAAACCTTGTATCGGAGTATGATAGGTAGTCTTTTTTACTTAACTGCCAGTCGTCCCAACATAGAATTTAGTGTTGGAGTCTGTGCGTGATATCAGGCATGATCGAAAGAGTCACACTTACTCTCTATTACATGTATTATCAAATACGTGAGTGGGACTCTCTCATTTTACATTTGGTATTCCTTCGATATCGATGATCTTTTATCTACCTATTCGGAAGTCGATTAGGTTGAAGATACGATGAATGTAGGAGCACTTATGGTGGGTTTTTCTTCTTTGGTTCTTCTCTTGTCTCTTGGTTGAGCATGAAGTAAAACTCCATCTCTTTGTCCACTAGGGAGGCTAAGTAAATATCTGCCGAGAGTTGTTGCACACAACTTATGTGGATGAAGCAGATACTGGAGTATTATAGGATATTACAGGACACCATGACTATTTCCTGTGATAACACGAGCGCGATACACATATCCCGCAATCCAATCCAGATTCGTGCACAAAGAACATTAGGATACGCGAGCACTTTATTCGTGAGCTAGTAGAAGAGAAGGTCGTATAGCTGAGTTTTATTTCTATTGACCTCTAGTTAGCTGATATTTTGACGAAGCCTTTAAACGTCTTTCGATTCGAGAGTCTTAGGCAGTCTGTAGGAATTTTCCCAGTTAACTAAAGGGTGGTTGCCATGTCTAGAATATCATGCATTTTTCATCTTCATATCATATTATTCCTATCTCTAGATTGTATCATTTGTATCATTAATATTTTTTGGTTTTATTTTTCTTTCTTATTTTTGGAAAAATACAAAAAGATTTTCTCTTTTATTGAAAAATCCAAAAAGATTTTGCTTTTGATAAATTTTTGAAAAAGACAAAAACGATTTTCTTTTTATAAATTTTTTTGAGAAACGCAAAAAAAGTTTTGTATTTTTTTTACACCATTTATGGATGAACATTTAAGATGGCCATAGTCACAACTTCATTCCATATTCCACGTGACTGTTTGGTAATGTTTTGAGATGCTACATCGTTTCGTCCATGTGCTTTATAATGTATGGAGTCATTAAGATTTGATTAGTGATATCTTCCATATATTTGGGTCCTTATCTCCTTTAATGCACATGTGTGAAGCTTTATTTGAATATTGTTCTTGTCTATCACATGTTGGTTTGAGTGTTTCCATCTCAATTATGTCTATACAACAAACCAAATGCGATAAAATCAGAATAATAATAGTTGTGCATATAAGAACCGTTTACCGTGAGGATTAAAATGCGAAAATGCAAAAATGATGAGTGTTCACGGAAAAGGGATGCGAGAGTACAAAATTAACTCGCCGTGAAAGCCACCGTTTAAAAGAGCCCAAGAAAAAATAAAGGCGATAAAAATAATCATATGCCAAAAAGGGGCCAATAGGATTTCTCTAAGTTGAGAAAAATAGTCACCTCAAAAAGAAAATGAAAAATGAATAGAAATTTGAGGGAGTTTGGTTGGATTTAACGGCTTTGCACTTTTTTAAAAATCTCGAAAAAGCATTAAATAGTTTTGGACATTATGGGTGTGGAAATCACTTTTAGCTTTGATTTGTTGATTAGATTGAGTCAATTTCTTATAATTCTACCATTTTTACACCTAAGGAAGATGTTGAGTTCATTCGTTAGGAATATTCCAAATTCATCGTGCACATATGTTATGTTTGTATGCATTGATTTTCCTATCGAATTTGTTCATATCCCTACATTTTCGTTATCATCGACTTGGTTATTTTCTTGTTCTTTCATGGTGTGATTTTTGTTGTATAATTTTTTTTGAAAAATTTAGAAAATTTCAAAAAGAGAATGTTTTATTACCTTGTGACATTCTCCATTTACACTTCTTTGTGTTCTTCATATTTGCCTATTAAGGGACACTATAAAAAGGGGAAGAATGAATTATGGGGGAGATGTTTTGCTTGCGTGTTTGAATTAATAATGATTAGTTTAAGCTTAACTGATATTGATTTTTGCTTATCATTATTTTTCAAATTGTTGCGCGTCACAAGTATTGTACAAAATTGAGGATTATTTTTTTGCACACCCCGATGACGACGAAAAAAGTATGAAGTTGAAGAACTGAAGATGTTGAAGACTTTTTGAGGACATGTCATTTAGTATTTCCAGTTTTTGGGTTTAGTGGGTATATTAAATTGTATGTCATTTGTTTTGGGTTTGGGTAGAATAATTCAGATAGTTTTTATGTATGTACGTGCATAGGCATAGGGGGAGATTTGTAAGGACATGATTTTATAAATTTCCGTTTAGTATCTAGGAACAACATCATTGAGAAACGAGCAACATGCGTCTTCAACATTCCTATAACAACCCCTAATTTTATCTGGTTATTAATTAAATTAATTAGGAATTCGGAAAGCTAGCTTAAAAGACCCCAAATATGAGTATATATAAGTCTTGGGTCAGTTAGAAAAGTCCTCAAAACATAAAACTCTATAGGATAAAAAATGGGGCCAAAATAAAAATCCCCTTTAAAATATTTGTCATGACCTTAAACCGTGACTAACTGTTCGTCACAGTTCTGGAGCGTGACTAACAAGCAAACTGTTTTAGTTTTAATAGGATTCTAATGCCACTTAAATTCTCTAATCTTTCTCCACTTAAATTTAATACGGGGAGGACTTTTTAAACATATTTTCACAACCTCTAAGAGCCGTAGACCCTTATAATTTTCATCTTCTTCCTCCTATAAATCCTAGACCCATTTAAACCAAGTTTTAACTCATTATTTGAAGGCTTATTTGGTGTTTTCTCGAGTTTGGGATAGAACGAGTCTTTATTGTTTTCGTGAGAGGAACACAGTGGTATGATCAGAATTTTGAGGCAGAATCTTATGAGTTTCTTTTGATGATTTTAAGGTACGGGATTTACGCAATATGCCCCTTGAATCTCTCGAGAGTAGTCATTTTGTTCCTCTTTTATTTTTACTCGTATTATTGATATCCTGACATTTATTGGAATCTAAAATATTGATTTGATTGAGATATTATATTTGTTGATGGGCATGGTGTCATGAAATTTTTATATGGCACGGATAATGGTCACCCTCTAATAGTCCAAACGTCCAATATCCAGAATAAGGCCTTACGAAGCTTAAGTGAGGTGAGGCCCGGTGACCTATTGATGTGTTATTGAAAAATTAAATTTGTATAATGCTCGGATGCCGCATTGAACTTGAATTCATATTCGTATTGTTGCACTTATTAACCTTTACTATTTTGAGCATATATTTTTGTCATATTATGTACTTACTGTTATTTTTCTTTTAGTGAAAGGTTAGCGTGGATTTGGACACTATGGATTTTTGGAGGATTTTATAGCACGATATCTGGAGGATTTTATTTTTGTATAGCTTGGTAGTGTAATTTATTTGGAGAGCTTAGTATTATTTTCGAGTGAAATTTAATTGTAATTATTTTGAAAATGTAAATTTTGGATTCATTATATTTATTTTATGGATTATAGATACTATATACAAAGTTTTGAGGATTTAGTTTAGTTTTAATCATAGAAGCGCCTCGTGTTTTGCGCGGGGTGTTACAGATGGTATCAGAGCTTAGGTATACAACAACCCTCGAGTTTTTAGGTTTGGGTATAGCATGCGGGTTAGATGTGTTTCATTGGAGATGGGGAGTTTTTGTTGAGGATGTGGTAGGCATCTAGGTTAGGGTTAGTAATCTTGATGTGTGGATGTTTATAATTAATTTGAGGACTTTAGTGTTGTGATGATTTTTTTAGAGATAGAATCGAGTAGTGATTCATGAGAGAGCGCATGGGGAAACATGTGGGTAAGATTGGGTGTATGGGATCCTAATCTTGTTTTTTATGGGTAGGCATTTAGGCACCCTATTTTATCTTGATCATTAGGTTTCATCGAATTTCGAGGGCAAAATTCCTGTGCTAGTGGGGAGGTATGTAACAACCCGTAATTTTATTCGATAATTAATTAAATTAATTCGGAATTCGAAAATCTAGATTAAAAGACTCCTAATATGAGTATATATAAGTCTTGGATCGTTTAGAAGAGTACTCAAAACATAAACTCTCTAGGCTAAAAAATAGGGCGAAAATAAAAATCCCACTTCAGATATTTGTCACGACTTTAAACTCATGACTAACTGTTTGTCACAATTCTGGAGCGTGACTAATAGGCGAACTATTTTAATTTTAATAGGATTTTAATGCCACTTAATAATTCTCTAATCTTTTTCCACTTAAATTTAATACGGGGTTAGGACTTTTCAAACATATTTTCACAACCTCTAAGAGAAGTAGACCCTTATAATTTTCATCTTCTTCCTCTCACAAACCCTAGTCCCATTTAAACCAAGTTTTAACTCATGATTTGAAGGCTTATTTGGTGTTTTCTTGAGTTTGGGCTAGAATAAGTTTTTATTGTGTTTGCGAGAGGAACACAGTGGTAGGATTATAATTTCAAGGCAGAATCTTATGAGTTTCTTGTGATGATTTTAAGGTACGGGATTTACGCAATATGCTTCTTAAATATCTTGAGAGTAGTCATTTTGTTCCTCATTTATTTGTACCCATATTGTTGATATCATGACGTTTATTAGAATCTAAAATATTGTTTTGATTGAAATATTGTACTTGTTGATGGGAATGGTGTCATGAAATTTTTATATGGCACGAAAAATGGTCACCCGCCTATAGTCCAAAAGTCTAATAACCAGGAAGAGGCTTTACAAAGCTTAGGTGAGGTGAGGCCCGGTGGCCTATTGATGTGTTATTGAAAAGTTAAATTTGTATAATGCTCGGATGTCACATTGAACTTGAATTTAGATGCATATGTTGCACTTATTCACCGTTATTATTTTGAGCATATATTCTTGTCATGTTGTGTACTTCCCCGTATTTTTCTTTTAGTGTCAGGTTAACGTGGATTTTTGGTGGATTTTAGAGCACTATGTTTGGAGGATTTTATTTTTGTATAGCTTGGTAGTGTAATTTATTTGGAGAGCTTAGTGTTATTTTCGAGTGAAATTTAATTGTAAGTATTTCGGAAGTGTAAATTTTGGACTCATTATATTTATTTTGTGGATTATAGATGCCCTATACTAATTTTTGGGGATTTAGTTTAGTTTTAATCGTAGTAGAGCCTCATGTTTTGTGTGGGGTGTTACAATTCCCTTTACTCCACTCGCATTTATGGTAAAATATTTATTTTGGAGTTTTTAATTTATACATATTTATTTGGGAATTTTTTATAAACTGTTTTTCTGTACCTGAAATGTTTTCCTACGTGAGGCGAATAGTATTTGACGCTTTGGTCGTTCGAACGACATCGTACTGTTGTTCAAGAGGCATAAACATGTCGCACGAAATAGTTCAAAAGACATCATAATTCGTTCGAGAGAAGCCCCAATATCGTTCGAGCGAAGTCCCAATCACATTTTCAAAGTCTTCACAAATCTGCTTTCTGTAGAAACAACTACAATTTAAGACTTCACTTTTAAGAGTTTTAAACCTCTTTTGATTCACCAAATTGTCCCAAATTCATATGTGAATCATTTAAACCCTAGATTACTTATTCTACTCATATGGAGTACACTTGTGGACAAGAAGGCTGATTCTCCATTGCTCACGATTGGAGCTCTTACAGGATCTATTGACGATGACAACAAACCGATGCCTGCTGGTATTCATGTGTCAAGCTGTATTTTTCTGTATTTGTAAGTTGTTACACGATATAGTGATATAAAAAGGTTTTTCCCCTTTGGGGTATTTCCTCATATTTGTAATTGTTTGCATGCTTGCTTTTATTTAATTAGTCAATCACTATTAATTATGAGAGTTGGTGTTTTTGGACATAAAATTGGAATTTAATTAAACGAGTTTAATCATTGATTGCTGGCGCACTCTCAAAACGTTTAACTTGTCAAAAAGTGTAGATTGAGCATCAACACCCCAGCGGATTACAGCATCCCATGATGGAAATGGGATCATGTAACCATGGATTTTTTCAATGGATTACCCATAACTTCTCAAGGATACAATTCGATATGCGTTATTGTTGACCGCCTTATGAAATCTTCCCATTTTATACCAACTCGATCCACCGATTCTTTCTAACAACTTAGTGATCTCTACATCATAGAAATTGTCCGACTCCATGGTATACCTCTTTCTATTATTTCAGATTGAGCCCCTGATACATAATTTGATTTTGACAAGTCCTACAAGCCTCAGTGGGAACCAAACAGTATCTAAGTAATGCCTTCCATCCTCAAATCAACGGACAATCTAAAGGAGTAATTAAACCCTTGAAGATATTTTACGAGCATGCATTTTAGATTTTCCAGGTATATGGAACAACCACTTGCCATTAATCGAGTTCTCGTATAATAACAGCTACCAAACCAGCATTGAGACCACCCCCTATGAAGCTCTTTTCGGACGACCCTGTCTCTCACCCCTATGCTGGAGTGAATCAGGTGAAAATCTTATACTTGGACCCAAAATTATTACCGAAACCACAAAGAAGATACACCTTATATAGGAAATATTGCATTCAACCCAGAGTTGACAAAAGAGTTATGCCGACACCCAAAGAAAGCCTTTAGAGTTTAAAGTGAATAATCAAGTATTCATATTTATGATCCCAAGAAAGGGAATAATTCTGTTTGGAAAAAGAGGAAAGTTAGCACCCCGCTAGGTTGGTACCTTTAAAATCATCGAACGTATCGGACCAGCAACCTATCATTTGGAATTACTTCCCAAATTATTCAATATACACGATGTGTTTCACATTCCACAACTACAAAAATACATCCCCAACCCAAGTCACATTATCACCTAGAAGGGTATAACCATCAACCCTAACCAAAAATTTATGGAAGTTCCTATCCAACTCCTCGACTAACAAGAAAAGGTCCTCCGACGTAAAACCATCCCACTAATAAAAGTTCTTTGGCTACACCAAGGAACTGAAGAAGCAACATGGGAGACTGAAGACATTGTGACACAACACTACCTCGCATTTTTCACAAGAAATTTCGAGAAGGAAATTTTTTGAGGTGGAAAGATTGTAACAACACATCCTAAATAGGCATTTAGTCCCTCTAAAAGTCCTAAAATTCCCCAAAAAACCTAGATTTCATCAAATTACCAAAATATCCTTGAATAAAGAATCATGTTAATATAAACCATCCTATTCCAATTATATCCTAACTTTAACCCGAAGTTTGACCTAATAACTTATATATTATTGAAATATCATGGAACAATCCCCTACGTATGAGAAATTATACATAATACCCTAAAACTTAAAAAAATAACTTATAATCCCTAAAATCTAAACCAAAACCACCCAAAGACCCAAACTAACACCCTAACTTATGTCCACTTACCTCCCTACTGATGTGGGACTAACTAGAATGCAAACATGGCATGTACCACATGGAGTAACCATAGTACCCATTTAACCCCAAATGTACCTTAATTAAAACTTGCATGAAGCTAGGTTAAAAATCACCTCCATTTCCTCCAATGAAACCTCCTCTACGGACCCTATAAAAGGAACCATTTACCCCTGAGAAAACTCATTTTAGCTCAACACACTTTTAAAGTAAAATTTTGAGTTTTTATGAATCTCTATCATTTTATGTGTTAATGTTGTTTTCTTTCATTTGGTTATATTTCTATAATTATATAGACTAAATATATGTGTTTACATGTGAATGTTAACGTGTGAATGCACTGAATAAGCTTAAAAGCCAGAAAACTCCATTGAAGCTTGAGCTTCAATGGTGGATTCTGCTTCCTCTACTTTGAACCAGTTTCAAAGTGAGAAAACTTAAGCTTTGGTCCTCAAGAACGTAGGTGCAATGTGTAATTTAACCAAAACCAATCTTTAATGCCCCAAATTGAAGTTTGGATTTTCAAGGCCTGAAATTTTAGAACATGAATTCAGGAGTTATACTCAACCAAAACTCTTCAAATCAAGCCTGTTTGATTGCGTTTTCAACATAGAATCAAAATGTTACTATGTGGGAATAATAATAGATTTTAATCACTTATTCTCAGTTCAAACTTTTACTATTTTTATAGTAAACCAATAGCCTAAACTGGCCCACCAAAATCTTTGAAACCAATATGGTTGAATTCATCTTCAAAAATTACAAAACTTTCATTCGGTAACCAACTCAAATGGATTTCTGAAACATCTCAAATATAAGGTCAAATTTTCAAAACCCTAGAGTCAAACAGTCAAAGGTTGAAGGTGAAGTGGCACGCCAGTGGGGGTCAAACCAGGCTCGTGTGATGTTTGACCTAGCGTGTCTCCAATCTGAAAAATCTGATTTTTTTTCCAAAATTTCTATTTTTATATTTAGAATAAAATGTTATATTACATCACCATGTTTGGATCCCTGGAAAGCATAATCTCAAGAAAACCAGTTTTAAAGTTAAAAATCCAATTGTCAATGTACACATAACCCCCTGGCCAATTTTTCAAGTATTTCAAAACATTTCGAATTTTTTTTCATAAATTATTTCGGTTGAACAAAGTCAGTTTTTCTCTTTTCACTAAACCAAATCAAAATGGAAACTAAGAAAAATATTACCTTTTAAACTTTTTGAAATGATATATTATACCCTCTTAATTATTTTTACACTGAAACCTATTTCAATTTATCATTCTACTGTATCACATAAGCATTATTTTACACACATACTACTTACTCATATTCTCCCTAATTTAGACTATCTAGTCAACTACCGTGAGATAGACACACCGAATCGCGTATCGTATTTACAAAGTAGGTGATTCTATTTTCAATATTAAACAATTGAGCTTATGTATTTGCATATTATTGTGTTGTTGTATCGCTATGTGATGAATTGAACTCATATTCTTATTATGAAATCTTTTTTGTAGTTGATATTTATCATGAATATTGATTCTATCAATATTCCAGTTATCTGCAAAACCTTATCAACTGTTACAACCTATAAATTCAGTACACCACTGAATTGTGTTAAACCCTTAATTGTGGTATAATATTGCATCCTATTTGATTAAATTGAAACAAATCACGCAATTTATACCCATTATCAGTGAAACCTTAGTAACATACCTTACGATTCAAGGATTAGACCCTGGTATGCAACGATAGTTCTAATTCACCTGTTGTGTCCACCCCCTCCTTCTGGCTCTTTTCCTCCCATCTAGGGGTTTTGGCGCTCAAACTTGCACATTTTGAGAGGGGAGAGAAGGTCTCACACACTTTTATGGGAGCTCTTCGTCCGTCATAGATGTGGAGTGATGTAAAGAGATGGAGTTACCAGCCTATTTCGCACAAAATAGGCAAAAGAACACGTCGTCGTCTTCAGAGAGAGACATCAAAGACAAATCGATGCTTATGAAACCAATAGTTTAGGGGTGCTAAGTTACGGAATGGGAAGGTGTTAGGTACCTATACCGCCCTTTCGGTCTCTCATGGGCTTATTTGACTATTTTCCTTAATTTCTTCGTAAAGTGTGTGTGCGTGTTTATATAAATGGAGATCGAAATCGCTCGACTCGTATTATGGAAAATATAGAATGAGGTCATCCAAAGGAATGTTCCCAAATTAATTATAGAAAGTATGATGTGCACGCTTATCGAGATATTGATCGTTATAATGAAATGATAATATTCATTACATAAAATGCAAATATCAATCACAAGTATGATACATAGTGTAATATATAGATAAAATAAAAAAATTGGAAACGTGAAGATAGGAAAATTGAAAAATTGGACTCGAGTCTCGGGTTTTATCCCAAAATGTCTACGTATCCTATAAAGGCATCAAAGTCCACGTAGTTCGCTTGTGGCATAAGGGTGGGGTTTATGTGTGTGTGTAGAAAATGTATTTTTAGTTTTGAGAAATTGTGGTGGATAATCCTGTTGGAATTTATAGGTGTAACCCTCTTTTTCTTTGTTTTGGATTTTTTATAGATAATAAAGTATGTGAAATATAAATAATAAAGGAAGACATATTAATGTGTATGAACTAAAGTAAAAACTAGATTAAGAATTTATATAACTAATGCAAAAATGAAGAATTTTAAGAGAGAGGGGGATATTTGGACCTTCTTTGGAGAATTGAGGCTTGATCTTGACCTTTGATGAGTTCCATTGTATGCTAGGATGAATATTGGATGAGAGAGAAGGATATTTTGATAAATTGGGTATGAAAATGATGGGAATGGAAGATGGAAATGAATTTCACATAAGGAAACTACGCTGATTGCAAGAGAATGTTATTGAGATCACTGATATTGATGAATCTGAGGTGTTCCTCGGGAGTGATCTCATGACCTCCTTTTATAGGGTAGGGGAACTGTCAATCAATATACCCCTAGCCCTGCCAATTGGGAAGTGACCCTAGACACACTGTCGATAGGGAGGGAAATAGACTTGCCAATCGGTAGTTTCGTGTAGATTTTTTCGAAAAAATGATCATATAACGCAATCCATAAATCCAAATTGCGCACGGGTCATACCAATAGAAAGGTAATTCAGATACCTTTAAAATTCCTTATGACGTTTCTGGGTTTGGGAGTTGACTTTGGGTCAAACGGGGCTCAGAAGCGCTCATCAGTCCTTTGGGCAGGAGGTCGTCGAACGATAATGGATCGTTCATTGAAACCATTAGTCAGAGTTGCACATGGGGAAGACTGTTGGAAAGGTTTGGTGAGGTACTTAGATGTTTCAAATATATTTTCTAGGTTCAAAGAGTTGACTTTGGTCAATCGAGGCCTGGAAGCGCCCGGTGACCTTTCGGAGTAAAATGGGTCGTTCATCTGTATCGAAAGGATGATTCATGCATAGGGTGGACGTTGGAAAAGGTATTCAATGAAATTTAAAGATTCATTCTGTCTCATTTGAGCTAAAGATTCGACCTTGGTCAAATAGAGCCTAGGAGCGTTCGGTGGCCTCCGAATCAGTTTTCAGGAAAACGAATCGTTCATCCGAACGGTTATGCCATTTTATGCACGGGGTGGACCGTTGGAAAGGGGTCAGTGCCCTTTGAGAATTCATTGATATTTATCTCTGAAGATGGAGCTGATTGGGATAAAATTGGGGCCAGGGAGTGCCTAATGGACGCAAGATCGGTACTTGGAGTATGACCTAGGGTTTGTAATGAATTAGGGAGGTTCTAGGGACCTGAGGAGAGACTTAGGGGGTCATAGAATGTGGTGTCTACAGTTCCCCTCGATGGGTGAGCTTGAGATAAGTGAAAGCCATCGAATAGACAACACCTAATTATTTTGGGAAGGAGGACGATTTTGCGGACCTAAACGGATAAGGATGACCGATTCAAAGGGTTGAGGCCATTTCGTAGAACCTAAGGTAATGCTGGGAATTGAATATTTTGAGGGCCGAGGTCAATTATGAGGACCTTAAGTGGGAGCGACCAATTTTGAGGGTCGAGGTCAATTCTGTGGACTTTAAGTGGGAGCGATCAATTCTGAGAGCAAAGGTTAATTCCAAGGACCTTTAGTGGGAGCGACCAATTCTGAGGGTCGAGGTCAATTTTGAGGACCTTAAGTAGGAGCGACCAATTCTTATGGCCGAGGTCAATTATGAGGACCTTAAGATGGGAGAGACCAATTTTGAGGGCCCAGGTAAATTCTGAGGACCTTAAATAGGAGCAACCAATTATGAGGGCTGAGGTCAATTCTGAGGACCTTAAGTGGGAGCGACGAATTCTGAGGGCCGAGGTCAATTCTGAGGACCTTAAGTGGGAGAGACAAATTATGAGTGCCGAGGTCAATTTTGAGGACCTTAAATTGGAGCGACCAATTATGAGGGCTGAGGTCAATTCTGAGGATCTTAAGTAGGGAGTATCCCTCCTGGGAATTTTTTTTTGAGACGCCAATAAGGATGAGACATTTGTCTAGGGACTATTTCCTTTTGAGAAGGGATGAATATCTAAGTCCAATTGATAACTTGAGATTTTGGGATAACGCTGGGGAAATGTGTTGCTAAGGAGAGATGCCCTATTAAGGCTTCTAACTCTACTTAGGGGAAATTTGGAATATTTTTGAGGAGAAGTTTAATTAGGGAATTCCTGCTAGAAAATGGGTAACTCTCTTGACGGGGCACTTAATTTCTGCTGCAGATGAAGTTAGCAAATTACTCTGGGGAGTGGCAGTGAGTTATTAGGATGAGGGTGCATCGAGAAAAAAATTGAAAATGATTTTCTTAGTGAAGAAATGTTCCAAAATTCATTGGGTAATTTTAAGAGTTTTTAAGGGAATATTTGTGATTTTTTGGAATTTTTTGTACAAAATTTCAGGGGGGTAGAGGATGGAAGGTTGTGGGAGTTGCCAAACGGTAGTGGCACCGCCTTTGGACTTCCTAGGGAAGTGTAAGGGACAGTGCCAATCGGCTTGTGTCAGGGCACTACCGATCGACATACCTCTTAGCCTCATATAAAAGGGGGGAGTTCTCCTTATTTTTCACAGCTTCCAGCTTTCTCATTTTATGCTTCTTTCTCTTGCGATTTTCTCCAGCGTTACTTCTTCCGTTGATTTTAAAAATGATGGATTTTCCTAGCAGTGAGGCACGCATGGTGTGGCTAGGTGTTGATGACTGGTCTCACTTGGAGAGGTGGGCCATAGTGCCTCTAGCGTTGGGCAACGAGAACACTTTTGATCTGTTTGAGACCGTTGCCAATGAGAAGATTATTCTGCGTGAGCCTACGTACCATCGATCATCTAGGGTGAGGAACCCTGATGGTTATGTAACTATCGAACGACTTTTAATATTCATTTTCTCATTTTTTTGCATTTTCTTGTTGTTTGAATTTTGACCAATGGTTTCTTTTTTAATAGACTGACATTGTTGTGACGAGTCTTCGATCCCAGGGGACAATGGGATTTAGAGACACGTGGAAGCAATTTCATTCGGTGGTACGCTGGGTGGTTTCTTTGACTGGTTTTGGTAGTCTGGCATCTACATTGGACGAGACACCATGTTCTACGGTGTTTCTCTGTGCTTTGGGGGAGAGGTGGTGGGATACACCCAAACCATACAATTGGGTTTAGTGGAGATGAAAGTGACTCCCATCGATGTACAACAACAAATGCTAGGGATAAACTGTGAGTGTACCAAGATAGAGGCGTATCGCAGGCTGAGGGTGATGCCGGCGGCGATGGAGACGTTGTTGGGTGATGTTGGGCGGATAGTCTCTGGTGACTCGATCTGCATTTTTGCTTTGCAGGAGATGCTTTTGAGTTGGGAGATCGACGAGACATACGGGATACAAGGTCGTCAGATGGATCATTTATTCATTCTTTTATTGTTAGGAGGATTTCTGGTGGCGTCGACTGGCGGCATTATCCACTTATGGTCTTTACCAGTTAATAGACTTTTACTGGAGACATGTATCTTTCGGAGGTATTTTTCCTGTTTGCATTTTATTTTATTTTTGATTCCTTGATTGCTTTCTTTTGATTAATGACCCTTATCCTTTTACAAATGTGGTTCTATGTGGTGATTGGGATCAATGACCATTTGGTTGGTTTGAAGGATGGGTTGGTGGGGGACTTCTGCCGGATGTACCAGTGACTGAAGTCCAATCGACAGTCGAGGCGGTCCCTTTCCTTGGCGACGGTGCGTCAGGTCTTGAATGACTTGACGAGCAATCGAGTTACCTCTTATTTTCTTTTTTTATTTTTTTTTGCATTTTCTTTATGTTTTTTACAAGCATTTACTTCATCTTGGTAAAAATGTGGGTGACCTTCTATCCATAGGGGACGACCATTCAACATATGGGGATGATCGAAAGGCATGCGCAGATGCGCCAGTTGCTGGCACACGAGTTTTGCTACTCCTGGTATCTAAGGGAGAGAGTAGTCATGTAGATTATGGAAGACTAGGTGGTGATTCCACCAGCGATTCCCCCGCGATATATGAGGTAAGTACAGGAGACGTCGGAAGATGCTCGGGTGGCAGCAATAATCAGTGAGCCCTATTCTCTATGCACTAACACTATATCGACGTATTACTACCTCAACTTTGTGATGAGCTGACAGATGTTGTCGTGCATCTATGATGTGGTGAATATGCCTCTGCCTCCTACAACGTTCGGAAGGGTTACGATTCGTCCAGTGGGGTCTTCCCACGGTGCGGATGGTGCATCGACATCAGCAGCTACGGTGATGTCAGAGATTCTACTTCTGCATCTTGCTCCTCCCTCCTATAACATCATATTTCCTGAGGGAGGATCGGTGCATATGCAACATCACCCAAATGCGATGGAACCAGAGGTGTTGGGGTTGATAGAGGATGTCCTTCAGCCAGATATATATTTGTGTCCTTTGTCATTTTTCTTTTTTGATTTCTCTTTCTTTGCCTCAGACTGACTGATTTGCTCTTTTTTTTTTCTTACAGCATGTTCGGGTGTCGACTTATTAGTTGAGAGACATTCGGATAGGGTGACTTCTGTGACCGCTCATATTCGAGAGTCGATCCTAGTTCCTTCTTGTTTGGTGTCATCTGCTTTGTCTGAGGAGGGATCTATATTTGGTAGCCGGGGGAAGCACGTGCATCGTCCGGACGGGGGATCATAGTTGAGAGAGAGAAATAGAGAGAGTGTGGAGGATCGGGCTGAGTCCCATTGTTTTTTCTTCTTCGTTCCTTGTTCTGCAAAACAGATGTAATGACATGAATATATATGTGGAATAAATGGAGTTTTACATATTTATCTTTGCTTTTAATGACTTAATCTACACGAATGTTTTTACTTTGTTTGTTGATACTGTAAAAGGGAGCATTTATTTTAAAAATGGGATGAGTTAAGCATATAAGGAAAGGAAGATCCTGAATTTTTCTGGAATAAAAATATTTTTATTATGTGTTTTTATTTTTATAAAAAAGGAAAAAAAAATCTAAAAATAAGAGGATGCCGATCGCCATACCCTTGTCCTACCTATCGGTAGGTCAGTCCAGTCTAATCACCCCAATGTTTTGATTGCACTTTCTTCAACTACTTTGTCCTTGATGGGGTAGGGTTTCATCCAGATTTTGTAGGGCTCGTTGTTTTTAGCACAGGTTTTTAAGTATAAAAGGGGGTAAGGTGGAGGGTTTTACTTCACCCACCCACAATTTTCTGCCCTTGCTTATTTCTTGCTTTGTGTATTGTTTCTTCCAAAATGGATCTTTCCATAAGTGTTGAATTCACCTCTTATCTTGAGAGTTTAGAGTATATGTTCTCTTACAATGTGGACTACAACGCCTTCAACCTGTATCGGGTTTACTTATGGAACAACCGTCCCGTTGACTGGAACATTCTGACTGCGGCGGTACAATTCTGGTACCTTGAGGATCATGTCTTTTGCGGGCTTAGATGAAGTCTGCTCAACTTACGAGGAGTTTTCTACTATACTGGGGGTAAATCCCAGTGTGGCGGTGGCCATGCTTGAATTTTCTCGGTTCCCTCAGGCACTATTAGCGGAATTTCTCCACATCTCACCCATGGCGGCTTGATTATTCATTACTAGCATAATGATCTCCCTCCCGGTTGTGTTGTATTATGTGCATCTGCGAGATGTCAATGATGAGGGCAACGTCAGAGCCATAGCCATTGGCTTAACTTTGAAGCTAATGTAGGTGACTAGGGACTTGCTGGTGGACCCTCAAATTACTTCCATTACTGCGTGGATGTCATAACATCGCAATCCTACGACAATGATTCTGGAAGATACCCTGCATGGTCCAGATGCTTGGCGGGAAGGCCTTTCTAATTTTTTGATAGGTAGCCCAGTTATGATGTTCTTGTGGATGTCTGAGAGATTTTGTTTGGCGGTCCCCCTGAATATCCCTTGGCAGTTGTGTTGAATTTCTTCACCCTCTATTTCATCAGTTTTGGCTTGACTGTCTATAACTGGGAAAACTAGTTTGTGGAGCACGGGGCTCAATGTTTACACTGGTCGGTACCTTGGTGGGGATGGTTGGAACCCATTCTGGATCTGGGGGAATACCATTACGTTCGGTTTATTGGACTCTGGTAGACCTCTTTCTATTTTCCTTGGCGGCTCCAACACCAATTGGATGGGAATAAATCGTGCCTTCCCGTCAGGGCCGATCCTGAGATTTGGAGTGCCTTGTGCGAAACTCAACTTAGGTCCTCCCTAATATTTTTGTAATATCCAGATGCTTGTTTTTTTGGTAACATTTGTAAAAATTATAAATATATAAATTAAAATAAAACACGCAATTAACAACGAATCTAATAGATAATTTATTCTAAAAAAATATGGGAAAATGTCACCTAGTTTGAGCCTTTTATTCCATCTCCAATTTCATCTACTTGGTTAATATAGAAAGTAAGAACCTGGTAACAAAAAAATAATTACATAAAAAATAGATTAATAAGACCTTAATTAATTTTAAAAAATCAAATTAATAGAAAAACAGAATAATAAAAAAGATTAGTTTTGTGGACTAAAAATTTCCCAAATGTGTATACAGATAGTTGTGGACTAAAAATCACTTAGGAAAAAATAATAGATTAAAACTATTAATAGTTTTAATCCATTATTTATACTTAGATTAAAACTATGAAACATAATAGAAGTCTAAGATTCTTAGTATTACCTTTGCTTTGCCTTGCGCCAACAGGACAGCAAAACATGGACAGTGGGAAAATTGGCTTGCAATTAACTTTTATAAAAAAAAGAATACAAATTGTTTCACAATTGCCTTTGCACATAGAGAGAGGGACGTTGGATAGAGAAAAGAGAGAGAGTGGGGGTAGTGTGTGTGTGTGTGTGAGAGAGAGAGAGAGAGAGAGAGAGAGAGAGAGGGTACAAAAAAGATTTTGTGGGTAGTTGAAAAAAATAGATACCTAGGAAAATGGAAATCTTAAATGAGTTCGGTGAGATTTTTTTGGCTAGTTGAATCTTTTTTTGTACATATTTATTTTGTTAATAGTTGAAAAAAATGGGCCCCTAAAAAACAAAACTCGTTTTAAAAATTAGCATTTTTTAATATACATAAAATATTTTTAGACCCCTAATATATATATTGCAGCTTACTCCAAAATGGGCCATGTGCCATTGCCCACTTGGTACATGGACAAGGCCGGCACTGGTTCCCGTATTCTAGACTTCTTTCTAGTGGAGGATTTAACGGAAGGCATGCACATGCGGTTGGGCTCTTTGTAGGAGAATTGTCGGCCTTTACCCGTCCTTCCCAATCTGTTGGAAGCGTTTGGCACGTTTATGGGGACAACATGAAATGGATGTGGAGGAGGGTAGTGGCTAAGATGTTGGACGAAGATACCGGGCAGACATGGCTCGCTATGTTTGACACCATGGAGGGATTCGTAGTGGTTTTCCCCAGGCTGGTTCGGGCTTATCATTCGACGGAGAACCTTCGGCACACTATCTAAGCTGGAGAAGTTTGGGGGCCTCAAGATGTAGATGATGATGGGGATGGATCTTCTGGTAGTTGGGGGTAGGGACTTTTGCGAAGCTGGTTATGTGTTTGGTTGTTTTTAGTAGGTGGGAATAAATTTGGGAAGGATGTTTAGGAGTAGCTTGGTTTGTTTTATTTTTAGGACAATAAGTTTGGCAGGGGAGGTTGTTGTTTGACTCCCTACGCTGATATTTCGTGCAATCGTACTGAATTTCTCATTAAGGGAATAAATAAGATTTTAATTATATGGTTGTGCTTCTTGATGAGTTTTGCATTCGAATTTTATCTACCAATCGATAAGGCATACATAATCCTTTTGTTCATGTAAATAATAAAAATGAATTGTCATTCTCGGGGATAAGAAAAGAATAGAATTTTATGAAAAAGAAGGGAATCGTGCTCAGGTAAAGCGTATGAGCTGCCTACGTACCTCTGGGGGTTTTAAAATTTTTATGAGTTTCATTTTTGAAAGTAAAAAGGTTTTTAGAGGATCAGGTCCCACGTAGCTTGGAGTAGAGGGAAATAAAGAATTTTTTTAAGAATAGAAGGGGGATGAGAAGAGTCGTAGCGCGTCGAGATTTTGGACTAAAGGTAGAATTTATTGAGACGGTCCAAGTTGACTGGATGAGCCATCTCTTCTCTATCAAGTTCAGTGAGCATAGTGTCACCACCAGATAGGATCTTTTTCACAATGTAGGGGCCAATCCAATTTGGTTTGAATTTCCCTCTGGGGTCCCAGATGGGTTCTTTAATTTCTTTAAGGGCTAAGGCCCTTTCTCGGACACGACGATCCTTGAGTCTCCTGTTAAATGATTACGCTATTTAGCGATGGTACCCTTGTATGTGATATAGAGACTTTAGTCTCCTTTGATCCAAGAGTGACAACTCGTCAAGGCGGGCCTGATTCTAGTCTTCGTCGCTGACTTTGCTTTCAAGCATGACTCGTAATGAAGGTATTTCTAGCTCGATGGTAGGACGGGTTCCATAATGTATACTAGAAAGTAAGGGGTAGCCCCAGTAAATGCTTGAACTGGAGTGCGGTAGCCCTAGAGGGCGTAAGGGATTCGATCGACCCAATCTCAAAAAATCTCGATCATCTTGCTAATGATTGCTTTGAGGTTCTTATTAGCGGATTCGACTGCACCATTGGTTTGAGGTCAGTATGGAGAAGATTTGTGACTCTGGATCCCATACTCGTCGACCAATTTCATGACTTTCACCTTCAAATGCAACCCATTATCTGATATTAGCTCACGCGGGACCCCATATCAGCGGATGATGTTTTCTTAAATGAACTACGATACCTTTTTGGCATTCAGAACTACGTATGAATTGGCTTCAACCCATTTGGTGAAGTAATCAATGGAAACCAAGATGAATTCATTCCTATTGGAGGCTTTGGGTGCAACTTTTCTTTTGATATCGATGCCACATGTGGAAAATGGACGGGGAGAGGTTATATTGTACAACTCTCATGGAGGGAAGTGTTGGAGGCTGGAAAAAAGTTGGCATTTAAAGCATCTCCGAACATAGGTGGTATAATCTTGAATCATGGTAGTCCAATAGTAACCCTATCGGATAATCTTCTTGACGAGCATATGACTATTCATGTGGGGTCCACACACCCCACTGTGGATCTTTTACATTATCTCTTCAATGTTAGCTCCTGCATTGTAGTGTAAGTAGGTTCCATCAATGTTTCTCTTGTATAGTGCTTTATCGCAGACAATGTACTAGGAAGCCAGTTTGCAGAGGGTTACTCGATCTTTCTTGTTAGAATATTGGGGGTACCTACCGTGCTTGAGGAGGCACCAAATATCGAAATACCATCATTCGACCATATCAGGATCACCTTCTGTGACTAGCTCAATTTGGTAGCAGTGGGTGAGCATATCAGCCATAGAGGCTAAAGTTACAAAGGCATCAACCAAGATGTTACTTGCTCAGGAAAAGTAGTGGAAGGTGATATCTTAGAACTGGGAGGCCAACTCTTCTAGGTAGCCGTGAAAGGGTAAGAGTTTCTCATCCTTAACTTTCCATCTTGTGAGGACCTGATCGATGATGAGGGCTAAATACCTGTAGACATCTAGTCATCGGATTCCTTTCTTGATGGCGACTTTGAGGCCTACTATGCATGCGCTGTATTCAGTCATGTTGTTGGTATAGGGAAAATCTAGTTTGATGGCAATGGGAGTGTGAGAGTCATCAAGGGCGATTAGGAGTATCCCCATGCCATATCATTTTTTATTGCCAGCACCGTCAAAGAATATTTTCCATCGAAGGTCTTCTTGGGAGGTACAGAGGATATCTTCATCCGAGAACTCGAAAATCCAAACATCGATTTCTTCTATAGGGTAGTCAGCGAGGTAGTCAGACATGGATCTTCCTTTCATGGCTTTCTGTGTGACATACATAATATCGAATTTGACTAGCAGCATCAACCATCGGTCCATTTGACTAGACAAGACAGGTTTCTCGAGCAGGTATTTAATAAGATCCATTCGAGATACAAGTCTGATGGAAAAATAGAGCATGTAGTGCCATAATTTTTGAGTGACCCAGACGAGGGTGACACATGCTTTCTCTAAGGAAGTGTAGTTTAATTCGTACCCTGACGACTTACAATTGTCATAATAGATGGCCCTCTCTTTGCATAATTCTTCAAAGTATTGGGCTAATAGCCCCAGTTGCGATGTCTATTACGGTCAAGTATATGAGTAGGGGTAGACTAGGTTATGGTGATATGAGTACCAGTGGTCGGGTTAGATATTACTTGATTCGGTCAAAGTCTTCCTGATAAGCTTCATTTTAAACCTATCCTTTCGAAGGAGTTTGGTGATGGGTTCACAGATAAAAGTCAACTGAATGATGAACCGACTGATATATTATAATTTTCTAAGGAATTACCGAACTTCCTTTCTGTTTGGGGTGGTGTCATTTCGAGTATGTCTTTTATTTTGGCAGGATCTGATTCAATCCCATTTTTTTTACCATGAACCCCAAGATCTTTCCTTTGGTAATGCCAAAAACACATTTTTATGGGTTAAGACGCATCCAGTATTACCGTAGTCGCTCGAACAATTTTTAGAGAGCGAGAACATGACCTTCTTGATTTTCAGACTTGATGATCATATCGTCCACGTAGACCTCGACTTCTTTGTGTATCAAATCATGTAAGATGGTTGTGGAAGTCCTCTAGTAGGTAGCCCTTGCATTGTTTAGAACAAATGGCATAACTCTGTAACAAAAGGTTCCCCAAGGGGTTATGAATGTGGTTTTCTCTTGATGATTCGAGTGCATTTTGATCTGATTGTATCCAGCAAAACCATCAACGAATGACTTGAGAGCATGACGATCGTGTTGTCTATAATCATGTTGATATTGGGAAACGGGTAATCAGCCTTCGAAGAGGCTTTGTTCAAATCTCGATAATCAACACACATCTGAACGTTTCCCCTAGATCTCAGCACGGGTGCGATGTTGGCAAGACATATGGGATATTCAATCACCTGTATGAAGCCTACGTTTAACTGTTTGACCACCTCTTCCTTAACCTTGAGCGACCATTCAGTACGTAGCTTTTGTAATTTTTATTTGACCGATTTGCATTCAGAGAGAGTTAGAATCTCATTTTGAGCTATCTCAGGATCAATGTTGGGCATGTCGTTATAGGACCATGTGAAGTCATCCAAAATTCCTTCAGTAATTCTGAGTTTCACACGTTCATGCTCGTCAAGGGTGGACCCTATCCTAATCTCGCACAGTTGGCTACTAGAATCGAGATTAATAACAACTGTTTTATCTTCATTAATTTGAATGCAGTTATGTTATTTGTTATCAACCTTATTTAGATCATTTAAGAATTATTCATTTGAAAAATCATCATCATCAAGAGTTTGAATTAAGACAATTAATGTAAGGCCCAATAAGATACTCAAAATCTTCATTTATTTCATTCTTGGAAAAATAATGTTGAGAACCTTATTGAAGGAGGTCTCAATTACATTGTGATCGGAATAGGGAGGAATAAAAAAAGAAGAGGAAATGGGATAAACATCTGAGTTGGATTGCATTTCATCGGGAGGAACTGTATAGTATGACAGTTGCGGAGAGGTGCATCAATATCATTGACCAGGATGGACAAATCCAATGATGTAGCGCCTGAGTGGATCATGTAGAGTGTCAACCCCAGTAATTGCGAGTTGAATATTGGATTGATCATTTCCTGACTCGGTTCCTCATCTGAGTTGTCAAATTCTTCCCCCCATCCGATGGCAACGATATCATCCTTCCATGAGAAGTTAATGCATTCTATAACATTAACAACCTCTTCATATAGATCCTCCCACTCAGCGGGGAGATGTAAAAGCAAAGGGACCAAGCGCCCTTGTAATCAGAAAGCATCAAGTAGCTCGGACATACTACAAATTTCACCATTCTGTCGGAATAAGTCCACCATGATCTGGATGACATCATCTAAGCTGGCTTCGTCGGTGGGTACCACCTAACTATCTGACTCTTGATCGCACTTCCATGCTTCCATGAATAGTGTGCTGAATTTTTGGCAAACATATCATCTTTGACGGCAATTTCAGCCCGATCTTTAGGAGTTGATTCAATACTGTCGATAATTCCATATCCTTCCCTCGGAATGATTACGAACGGCAATGCATGCTCTCGTAAGAAGTGACTAGGCCTGATTGGTAAAGCAGGTAGGATATAGGAGGAAACATGGGTAAACTTTGAGGGGTTTTAGGCAAATATACGGGTATGATGGGCGATTTGTTGGGTACAATCTGGGTAGATGGGTGAAATTCTGGGTCTTTTTCTAGGAAGATAGCATTTGTATGATTTGGGGAGTGGATTGTGGGTAGTTTTTGGATTAGGATTAGATGGTGGGGCGATGATACTGCGATCAATCGGACCTTGGATTACATTTCAGAGATGGAAACACTAAATAGTATTATGGCCGACATTTTGATGGAAATCACAATGGGAGTTGGGTTTGAAATTTTTGGAAAGTGGGTTCTTTAATGGACGAAGGTCCAGTGGATTGATAAGATTTTGGATCAAAAGGGCCTGGTAAAATTTGGAGAGGGGAGCGTGAAGCTCGGTGTATTCTTTTCTGATTGGGTTAGAGTGGATTTATGGTGCCCATAAAGTGGTAGGCTGAGAGATGTTATTGATGGCTGAAACTATGGTATTGGAAGGCTTTTCATACTTTTTTAAAGTGAACTGTCTGGATATTTTCTTTGGCTCAACTTCTGTCTTGGCAATACTTTCTTTAATCTCCACTCCTACTTCCCGAAAGACTAAAAAATGGGAGTAGTACTGTCCTCCCATCATCACTCGTATATGGGTCAAGAAGTTCTTCTTCATAATACTGACTTGTTCCTCTTCGAAAGGCCGATTGGTCATGGTGACCACTTTTTCTCTCCACATTGCTATGAAATTACTCATAGTTTCCCTAGGATTCTGTTTGAGAAGTTCAAAATCACAATGGGTAACCTCCAACACCTCGTTATACTTGTATTGTGACATGAATTCATGAGCAACATCCTCCCAACTGTGAATTTTGGATTCCTCGAGAGATAAGAATCAGTGAAGAGAGTTGTCCTTTAAAATTTATTAAAATATATGGGCCATCATTTCCTCGAAGTCACCTAGGAGAGTCATGGCTCAGTGGTAACTTTGGAGATGAACAATTAGGGGCCCGCTATCCATGAACTTCTCAATGTTTGGCATATTGAACTTTTTCGATAGCCTTACCTTAGGGTAGGGAGACATATGGGTGTAATCCATGTACTTCCCGAACATTAGGACTTGGTTAAACTTCTTGGTCAACAACTTAAGGTCCTTATTAACCTTGTTTAACTCTTCTTCCTTCGAATAAAAAGTTATGGGCAGGTTAGCCCCTAGCTGGGTAAGATTAGGCATAGGGAGATGAGCTGGTGATGGCCCATTATCAGGATAAGCACATGGAGCGTGTTGATATTATTTCGGGAGCAAAATAAGCTCAGGTGCGGGTGAACCCATAGCACAAGGGATGAGGACCTCAGGATCTTCAAGAATAGGGACCCGGTTTCACTGTATCTCATGAACCTTGGTTTGAAGGTTATCAATCTTGGCGGTAAGTTAGGCTAGAACTTCCATTAAATTGAGCTGCACATTTGGTACTTGGTTTGCATTCTCCATGGAAAGTGGGTGAAGGTGGATTATGGATTCAAAGGAAGTAGCAGGAGAATTGACGGAGCTCCAAGACAGTTCGATGGAAGATCGAAGCCAATAGGGAGCCAGGCCAAGGGTCGGGTATGCAATCGACTTGAGAGAAAAAAGATTCAAATTTATTTTTAAAAGAGAGGTGGGAAAGTCTTTTATCATAGGAGGAAAATGTTTTTAAAATTTTTGAAAAAAAGGAGAACAAAATGTTTTTGGGTATTTTGATAAAAGGAGGAATTTTTTTTACGTTGTTTATAAGAAAGGAGGGAAAACAAAAAACGGGTCTCAGTAGGATTATTTTTGTTATTATGTTTTCACTTGTATTAGGTTTACCTAAATGCAAAAGAAATGTCGGACGGGACCCGAGCCTGGGAAAAATTGGGTTTGGAAAATATGTAAAACATGGTTTAACTTGTTACTAGGCTCATGGATAGGGTCCGATTTGAAAACAGACAAAATCACAGAAAACTTTGAGCGGCATGCTGACCCGTCATTTCGATAGAGTTTTCGGGTAGTAACTAACAAACTAAATATGAGTGCCCTAGGTTTGACACCTATATGAGGGTATGCATTTGTTGAGTTAGCGAAAAGGTTCCCTCCTTTGGCATGACTTTCATGATATACATCCTGATTTTGAGGGCAATCGGTACATGTGGATAAACCATTTGATATACTTGAGTGTACGTGAATTGCGTCACTATATACCTCACGGGGATAGTATGTGTGAGAACGAATTCGATATAGTCGACGTAGGTGAACGAGTTCCCTACTATATTCCTCCTGTAATGACTTTAATTAAGCGGCACGATGCAGGGGGAACCGTTCGATATACGTAGAAAGTACTTGTCCAATGGAAGGTGAGAGTCATATTTCTTAGGATAACTGCGACCTGCTAGACTAGCGCCCATGACAAAGTGACCCCCATTTACGGGACAAAATTTGTTCAATAGCCATGATCTTTGGTGAAGTAATGTGAAGAATGCATGATTCTTGATTAGTTTATTATGGAGAGAGTATTTTATTTAACATGATGAGCAATACGTATAAATGTCATAATATAGTATGGAGCATAAAGATTACACTAATCATAGATATGTGAGAGTGTGTGATGTCTGAATATCTATAAGTGAGTGTGTGGTAGTGAACCTAAGCATGGATCAACTACAAGTGGTGTGTGATAAATGTGAGTGAGAATAGATATATACAAGTGTGATAAGTGGAGTTGTGTGTTAGTGACACCTAAGCATGGATATTCTAAGTGGTATGTGCAACATAAGGGTATAAGTGATCGTATGTGCGAGTAGTTTGAAGTGTAAATGGAAAGTATCTACAAGTGTGCGGGTGAGGAGTGATATAATCATGCAATAGATATATACAAGGAATAATATAAGAGAAAAAAAGGGAACATACAGGTAGGTGAATACTCACACTAGCATAAAATGATTACACCCATGCAATTAGAGTCTATCCCTCTTATGATAGGTCCCCAACGGAGTCGCCACTGTGGCCATCCCTTCCTCTTGGCTCTTTTCCTCCCGTCTTAAGGTTTCAACACTAGAAAAGGGAAAATAAGGTCTCGTGCTCTTTTCGAGGAGCGCTTCTGCCGTCTTCGATGTGGGATGATGTAAAGAGATGGAGACACTAGCCTATTTTGGGTAAAACATGAAAAAGAACACGTTAATTCCTCGAGAGAGCGGCATCAAAGACAAAATGATGCTTACGAAACCAATAGTTCAGAAGTTAGGGCTAAGTTACGGAATGGAAAGGTGTTAGGAACCCATCCCACCCTTTGGGTCTCTCATGGGCTTATGTTACTATTTTTCTTAATTCCTCTATGAAGTGTGTGTGTGTGTGCTTATATAAATGGAGATCAAAATTGCTCGATTCGTATCATGAAAAAGCTAGAATGAGGTCATCCAAAGGAATGTTCCCAAAATAATAATAGAAAGTATGATGTGCGCGCTTATCGAGATATTGATCATTACAACAAAATGGTAATATTCGTTAAATAAAACGCAAATATGAATCACAAGTATGATACATAAAGTAATATATAGATAAAATAAAAAGAATTGAAATATGAAGATAGGAAAATTAGAAAATTGAACTCGAATATTGGGTGTTATCCCGAAACGTCTACATAGCCTATAAAGGCATCAAAGTCCACATAGTTCCCATGCGGCATAAGGGCGGGGTTTATCCCATAGATTCAAATGGGAGTTTATTATGTGTGTAGAAAATGTATTTTTAGTTTTGAGAAATTGTGATGGATAATCCCGTTGGAATTTATAGGTGTAACCCTCTTTTTCTTTCTTTTATTTTTTTTTATAGAAAATAAAGTATGTAAAATATAACTAATAAAGGATGAGATGTTAATGTGTATGAACAAAAGTAAAAATTAGATTAAGAATTTATGTAACTAATGTGAAAATAAAGAATTTAAAGAGAGAGGAGGATATTTGGACCTTCTTTGGAGAATTAAGGCTTCATCATGATCCTTGATGACTTCCCTGGAATGTTGGGATGAATATTGGATGAGAGAGAAGGAGATTTTGCTAAATTGGGTATGAAAATGATGGGAATGAAACATGGAAATGAATTTTACATAAGGAAACTTTGTTGATTGCAAGAGAATATTGTTAAGATCATTGATATTGATGGATCTGAGGTGTGCCTTGGGAATTGGTCATGCCCTCATTTTATATGGTAGGGGGACTACCAATCGGCATACCCCTACCCTGCCAATTGGTAGGTGACCCTACACACACTTCCGGTAGGGAAGTGGACTTGCCAATCGGCAGTTTCATGTAGATTTTATTGGAAAAATGGTCGTCGAACGTAATTTGTAAATCTAAATCATGCACGGGGTATACCATAAGAAAGGTAGTTCAGAGTCCCTTAAGAGTTATTTAGGCCTCTCCCGGGTCTGGGAGTTGACTTTAGGTAAAACGGGGATCGAAAGCCCTCGTTGATCCTTTAGACGGGAGATCGTCGGATAAAAATGGATCGTTTGTCCAAACCGTAAGTCAGAATTGCACACAGGGTGGATGGTTGGAAAGGTTATGCAAGGTACTTCAATGTTCCAAAGAGATTTTCTCAGTTCGGAGAGTTGACTTTGGTAATTGGGGCCCAAAAGTGTCCGGTGACCTTTTGGAGTAAAATGGGCATTTGTCTGTATTGTAAGGCCGATTTTCGCATGGGGTGGACTATTGGAAAGGGTATTCAGTGCCCTTAAAATATTCATATATTCTCATTTGATCTGAAGATTTGACCTTGGTCAAATGGAGCCCGAGAGCACCTGGTGGCCTCCAAATCAAGTTTTGGGAGAAAATGGATCGTTCGTCTGAACCGTTATGCTGTTTCACACACGGGGCAGACCGTTGAAAAGGGGTTTCAGTTCACTTGGAGGATTCATTAAGCTTTCGCTCTAATGATGGAGTTGATTGTGTAAAATTGAGGCCCAAGGGCCTCCGACGGCCTCCAGATCGATTTTCGATAGTAAAATGGTTCGTTCGTCCAAATCGTTATACCAATTTTCGCATGAGGTAGACTGTTGGAAAGGAGATTCAGATCCATTTGAAAATTCATTGAGCTTTCACTCTGACGATAGAGTTAATCGGAGTCAAATGGGGCCTGGGAGAGCCTGATGGCCTCTAGATCGGTCTCGGAGTATGACCTATGGTTTGTAATTAATTAGGGAGGTGCTAGGACCTAATGTTGGACTTAGTGGGTCCTAAAATGTGGTGTCTACACATTTAGAACTCATATAGTGAGTGCCTAGTTTTTATTTGCTACGTACGTATGAGTGCCACTATAGCTAAGTGTGCAAAGTCATTTCATTATTTTCCTAGCTTTTTGGGATTATTTGTCCTAATGTACTATATGTTTTTGATATACTATAACAGTATTACCACGCAATTGCATCCCATATAATCAATAATTTTTGGGTTATCTGGTTATAATCTGAATCCTATCCTTGTAACTTAATATATTCAATTACAATTCACCATATTATTCTTTTTATATATCAATAGACTTCAGTATGCCCTTGCTAGTTCTATGATATTTCCTTTTGTTTCTATCTATAATATTTGCATAAATTAATTCGAGTTATATTTTAGAAATACATGTTACTCACACCTTGTATAGAAATAAAATTATCTACTTGGCATATCTGCTTAATTATTTTCCTTCCAAATGGACACTGAGCTCGAAAAGACGAAATGCCACCTGCACCTATGAACTTTTACTCAGTTTACCCCCCAAAACTATTTCATTAACATATGTGTGGGCTAAGGAAGGGGTATAAAGGGATGAGGATTATAGAAAAAGATAGGGAAAATGCTATTCATATTTTTATAAAGTGGTGAGGAGAGAGAAAATGATTTCTCTCACATTTCATCAAATTTTCACTCTAGAAGTACCTACATACATAGCTTGATTTAGGTAGATCATATACTAAATTATTTAATGACGACAACACATTCTAGTAAGTATTTAAAGACCATATAAGGGAAACAACATCAAACTCTTAATCAAATAATATTAATTTGTAACGGTTTCAAATCGTTACAAAATTTGAATATTCGTTACAAAATACTTTACCCATAACGCTTGGATGACTGTTACAAACATAATATGTAATGGTAAAAACGTTTATAAATTAAAATTTGTAATGAATGTTTACCACTATAAATCCATTAGAATAATAAATAACGATACTTTTTATTTATTTTTTACTTTAATACATCCATAATTTCCCCATTTGGAGTTTGATACCTTTTACTAATTGTCTTTGAGTTTGGTACCTATTCTGTTAGATGGCTATTAAAGATAACAGTAATGTGCAAGACACATGACGTTTTAATTACTAAATGAATAAAAAATTAATAAATAAATAATTATAAAAAAGAGAAATAGAAAAAAAATAATAACACAAAAATTTTAACAAATAACACAACTGCCTATCTAGACCTTAACCACCACCACATGTGTGCTCCTTACCCCGTCCATTCTCCACACCATCCACCTTCACAGGAAGTCAGAAACCACCTCCATTAGCAACAAAATGTAAAACCTAGTCTAAAAAAAAATCCCAAAAACAAAATTGGGAAACGAATCTGAAATCATTTTGAAATCTATTCGATGATCCCAAAAATGATCATATCTCTTAGTTGTGAATATTATTCTCCCTTGACCTCATAGGGTTATAAAAATGGCAACATAATTGTAAAATCACGTTGAATTATCCATAAAAGGGTATTTTTGACATTTAGAGCGTGCAAGTTTACATTGCACATGAGGGAATGTTTATGCATTCAACATAGCTTTTAGAAGGGTGGGTGGAAGCACCTAAGAGGAGGAAAACCTGTAGCATGCGCAATGTGACTTTGGGGTGAACGTTACACTCCAAGCCTCCTATAAATATATTGTACTCTGCTACTTGCTCCTCGAGTCATTCTATAGTAAAACAAACTAAAACTATGTCAAAATACTATTCGAGAGATAAAGTACCCAACGTGTAACTTGTATAACACTTCATGACTAGTGGAGAACAAGTTTTCTCACAGTAGATGTAGGCCAATTGGTTAAACCACTTTACATTTGTGTCTCTATATGTCTTGTTACCTTATTTACTGCACTATTACTGTTTATCATTATACCCAGATCATGTATACTTATTACTCATGAACTTCATCTTATTATCTTGATTGTTGCATTTTGTGCAACATCATATTAGCATCGTTTATGGGAACGACTGTAAAATCATTTTTTTTTCACATATGAACTCGCTCACAACCTGATTATAGGCATAGATCCAAGTTATCTTAGATCTCGATCTACATTTTGAAAGTTTGGGTTGATGGTTTTCCTGACTTTTATCTCCAACTTTTTTGGGGGGGTATTTTATGAACTTGATCATGGATTTAGTGCAATTTTGGGTGTAACCCAATGTTCACCATCATGTGTTTACGGATTTGATCTTGTAGTCATAAGAAAATCACCCCACCTCAGTTTATTCACAAAATTGTTGAGTTTTGGCAAATAGTTGAAACAAAAATTTCATATCTCAAATTCATTGTTCATCATCTTCTTTCATAATTTTTGGTGTGGTTTCTTTTTTTAATCCATTAAATTTATTGATCGAAAATGTCATCAGACCTTTCACCATCACCTCCCAGTGAAATGCATGCCTTAGGCAGTGCACCACCTTCAAAATATGGTTGAGATCATCAGAGCACTAAAAATAATTACTACCAAATAGGAGAAGATATAACCACAAATGTTGGATCTCACTTAAACATTAGTAAGAAGGCCATTGGAGTGTGTCACATAACCTCATACTTCGGTGGTCAGGGGTAGTCAAAACCCCCCAGAAGAATAAATTTATTCTTTGAGGAAAGTTGGGCCATCTGGGATAAGACGATAAAATGTAGAAAGATCCTGTCATCTTGAAATAGGATATGGTGGGGAGAATCTGAGTGACAAATTTCCAGAAACATATGAAGAGGAAGAGGTAGAGGCTGACTCGTAACCAAGAAGTCGAGAAAAATATTATGAATAAGGTTAGACTTCTTCCATTACAAAGACATTACGATCTATATGGACAACACATTTGTCATAATAGAGGGCGAGTACCTTCACCGAACTCTCAAAACTTTCAGCCTTAGATAGGCTAGGACCTAGACATCGCATACCCCCTACTGCTCATAGTCAGTGTGACATGAGACAACACCTCTAGGAACGTAGTGAACATTAAACCCAAGGGGATTGACCTATGTTAGACCTAGGGATTTATATCATATGCTCACTAATAGGAGTCGAGTAGAATTGGGGAATAAAGGCTCCAAAAATAATCATCTGGAAAGTGAATAGTTATGTGAAAGCTCCATTCAGAGGTTAGAAAACACATTGGGAGACTTGATGAAGAGTAAGAACCACTTATAAATAGGGTAAATGGAAGGATTTCCCTTCATTTCCGAAATCATTATCTATCCCACTTCAATAAAATTCAAACATTGGTGGTAACACCAAAGTATGATTGGAGATCTATTCCAATTTATCATGTAGAGAGATATCAGTCAGCCACCAAAATCTATTTTGTACTAGATGGGATGAGGTGCAATGTTTGATTAAGCACTCTTACAATGCAACGAATGTATGGTATATGAGCCTACCTAGGAGTAATATTAGAAACTTTGAAGAATTGGGAGAGAAATTCATACATAATTAATCATTTAGGTTGAAACCTTCTAAGAGGGTGCCCCAATTCCTCAATGTTAAACAAAAGAAGGGGGAGACATTCAAAGTCACATCTCCTGGTTTAACAAGGAAAATCTCAAAGTAATTGATTATGATGAGAAGATTGTGATGACAGTGCTCTTCAAAGGGCTATTGGACAGAAAAATATATTAGACTCTTTCGAAAGACCTTCATACCTCAATGAATAAGATTTTAATAGAGGCAGGGTGAGTCATGGCAGCAGAATAGTCGATGTCACCTAAGAAAGGAGATCTCAAGGAAGACGGATCTGATAAATCCTCTTAGACCAAAGACAAAGGGGGTAAGCATTCCCAAGAAAATTCAGAACATAAGTTCACCAATTACACGCCACTCACTACCCAAGTGCATCATATCCTGAATGAAATCAAGGATGGAGAAGAAATAAAGTGGCTAGCTAAGATAAAATCTCTTATGAATAAGAGAAATAAAAATAAGTATTATCTTTCACAAATACCATGGATATGATACCGAAGATTATTACGCTCTCAAATATAAGATTGAAAAGATAATAAAAAAGGGTCAGCTTAAAAGGTTCATTGATCAGAAGAGTGAACCTCGATAGAAGAGGAAAAGATAAGGGTACCTTATGGGAGATAAAGCATTAAAGAAGGAAGGCAAAAATAAAAAATACGGGGATTCAGAGAATGACCCTCATGAACAACTAGAATTGCCTGAAAATCCTAAGGACCCTAAGTGAGACATGCACTTAATCTCGTCTATATGAACATGATTTCAAGAGGAGTTACTCGTGGAGAAGTAAAGCCAACTGACAAGAAAGCATACGTAGGAAATGTAATAGTCGACCCTCGATGAATAGATATAAACCAAAGTAGGGAAAATGAAGAAGAAATTCATCCTAGGAATGTGAACATCAATCGGATGATCATTGTCTTTTTTAGAATGGATTTCAAGAACATCCCCTATCTAAGTGATCATTCGTTAGTTGTAATCCTCATAGTTTGATATTACAATGTCTCCTGAATACTTATTAATGGAGGAAGCTCAGCTGATGGAATCTTTTGGGACTTTTTAAAGGTCTGAAGCTCAATGGGTAACAGCTCAAACCCTATTATCGAACCCGTGTTGGATTAAGTTGGGAGAAGGTATTCCCACTAGGAATGGTGGAGTTAAACTTTTATATCGGGAAGTGGATAACTTGTTTGACGAATAAAATAAACTTCTTTATCAATGATCAACATGTAATATCAACATACAACATAATTTTGGGACGACTCTTCCTGAAATAATGTAAAGTTATTCTTTTTACCATTGATCAAAGGATGAGATTTCCTACCCAAATTTGGGGTAGGAGAGGTCGCGAGAGATTAGGTGGAGGTAAGATAATGTTATTTCACATCTTCTAAATAAAGATAAGACTATAATAAGAACACTACTTCATATAACATCATTCGACCTTAGAGATGAGGATAAACTAATGAAGGGTGAGGCTGCTGACCAAGTAAAATCAGTAGTTCTCGATGAAAAGGACCCCAAAAAACTATGCAAATTAGCTAATCCTTAGAACCCAGTGTCAAAGATGAGTTGGCCAATTTTTTGAGAGAGATACTGGGAGAGAAGAGACATACCCGACAGCATATAGAATCATCTAGATGTGTATCCTACAGCTAAAGAAGTCAAGCAAAAGTGAATACTTATTTCCTTAAATCATTACCAGATCATTCGGGAAGAAATGAAGAAATTATTGAATGCATTTTTCATAGAAGAAGTCAAGTATCCCTCTTTGTTGTCAAATGTTGTGCTCGTACCTAAGAAAAATGATAAATGGCGAACGTGTGTAGATTTCACTAGCCTAAACAAGGTGTTTTTCGAAGATTATTTTACCTTTCTTTGGATAAATCAGATGATGGATGCCACATGAGGATATTAACTCATGAGATTTATGGATTCCTACAACGGATACAAACAAATCTCAATAAAAGAGGATGATGCAAAAAAAACTTCGTTCATAACTGATAAACAGGCATATTATTATAAGGTAATGTCTTTCGATTTGAAAAATATCATAGCCATATACCAACGTTTAATGAACAGAATCTATAAAGATCAGATAGGTAAGACTATGGGAATTTTCATCTACGACATGTTGACTAAGATCCTTAATGTCAAAGGCCATGTGAAGGATTTGGCTAAAATCTTTGATACGATGGAAAAACACCAGATGAATCCAAACCAAACTAAATGCATTTTTAGGGCCAGATAAGGATAATTTCTCTGCTTCATAGTAAACGAGAGAAGGATAAAAGCCAATCCAACAAAAATCAAAGCCCTGGTCGATGTCAATTCGTCAATAAATAAAAAAAGAAGTTTAGAGACTGACAGGGTGCGTGGAAGCCTTACACAGGTTTGTCTCTAGGGCCACTAACAAATGCTTACCATTTTTCAAACTATTAAGAAAAGCATTCGAATGGAATGAAGAGTGTGAAAAAACATTTCAAGTGTTGAAAGTTTATTTTGGGTATGCTCCATTGTTATAAAGACCTTTGTACGGTGAAAAGTTATACTTGTATATAACAGTCTCAGAGTCGGTAGTCATTGTAACAATGGTTCAGGTAGATCAAGGAGTTCAGAAACCAGTTTACTATACAAATATAGTTTTTCAGGGGTAGAGAGTTGGCACCCTAAAATGGAGAAATTAACATTTGCACTTATTCGCACAACAATAAAGAGGAAACCATACTTCTAAGCCCACATAATTGTGATTATAACAAACCAACCTCTTAGGCAAATCATACATATAGCGGAAAAAATAGACCAGCTCGTGGCATGGTCCATTGAGTTGGGAGCATATTACATATATTATGATCCTAGTACTATAATCAAAATCCAAGCACTAGCAGATTTTATTGTATAATTCACTTGGGAGGACCCAAATGTAGTAAAGTAAGGCTCATCTTCGAAACATGGATCATCGGTTATAGCCTCAACATCAACATCAACGACATCCTCAAAGGCTTCGAATTTAACTTCACGTGCTCCCTTTAAATCTTTTGCTTTAACTTATGGGTCTCACTCTCAAGCCTTGGCTCCAACATCAGGGATGCCCTCTTAAACATTGGCCCCAACATCAGGAGCTCCCTCTTACACCTCAGTTTTAGCACCAACATAACCCTCTGCTGTGACATATTCAAAATTTACAACAAGAAGAGTAATTATTAAATATGGTGGTGGAGACATTAAAATGACACCAACCGATTGACAAGAAGAGGATAGAAAACCCTTTTTCTTATAAATTCTAGTTTGGAAGTTATATGTTGATGGTTCTTCCATAGGAAGTGGTGCATGTGTCATCTTATCGACTCCTAATAAAACATATATTTAATATTTGCTTCTGTTTAACTTTATAACTTCCAATAATGAGGCTCTATTAGTTGGATCCAATACATCCCTATCTCGTAGAGTAAAACAAATCCAGGCTCATAATGATTCACAACTGGTGGTAATACATATCTTGGGAGAATAAGAGGCAAGGGATAAGAAAATGGCCAAGTATTTAGAAAAAGTAAAGACACTAATATACTGACTTGCAAAATTAAAGGTCCAAAAAGTCCCAAGAATAGAGAATTCCAGAGCGGATGCTTTGGCTAGACTAGCTTTGGCATCAAGAAATGAACTCATAAGAGTATTGCTGATAGAGATATTGGCCGAGCATATCATTGATATAAGACCGAAAGATAGAAACCTTCAATCTGAACCTTAGCCCTTTATTAATGGATCATATTATAAACTACTTGTGATATGTAAAGGTTCCAAAAGAAAAAAGAGAGGCAAGAAAGATCGCGTTCAGAACGACAAAATTTGCAATCTTTGGAAATGTGTTATATAAGAGAGGCTTCCTCCTCCCCCTGTTGTGGAACATACATCCCTCAGAAGTTGAATACATTCTAAGGAGGTTCATAAAGGATTTATGAAATCCCCATGATAGTTAGATCATTAGCTAAGAGAATAGTCGTCCAAGGTTACCACTGGTCGACCCTAGCCGAAAATGCTTATGCTTATTGAAAGAAGTGTGACTCGTGCCAGAGACATGCAAAGATAAGCCACCAGCCGCATCAACCTTCCACCACCATATCAAAATCATTTCCATTCTATCATTGGGGAATGGACATTTTCGATCCTCTTCCCCCGCACCTGGATGGTTCCGATACCTCATAGTTATTGCATATTATTTTAAAAAGTGGGACAAAGCTAAACTAATGATGAAAATCACATATAAGAAGTGCTTCCAGTTCATATAGAAGAATATCATGTGTTAATATGTAGTACTTTATGCCTTCATCACTGGTCATAGAACATAGTTTGATAATGACTCACATAAATATTATTATGAAAACCAAGTAATCAAACACTTTTACTCTGCTCTAGCTCATCCTCAAGCCAGTGGTGAAATTGAGGTGACGAATTGGAATCTTCTCTCAGGCATTAAGGCTGGAATAAAAAAAGATGAGGGTCATTAAATTGAAGAGTGACATAGTTTCTTATGGGTATATAGAACAACTCTAATAAATCCTAAGTGGGAAACCAAATTCATGATGGCATTTGGGTCTAAGGCAATTATGCCAACTAAAGTTGGCCTGCCGAGTCATAGGGTGACTAATTTCAATGAAAAGAATAATGAGGAGGGGAGAAATATGGATTTAGATGTATTAAAAGAGATAAGATGATCAAGTACATCAAGCCAACTATTAATAATGCCTCGCCCGATATTATAACAAAAGTGTGAAGAGTTGACTATTAAAGTATATAGAATACAACCTAATAAAAGTGATTCAGAAAAAGAAAAAATTACATCCCAACTGCCATGGACCTTACAAAATTATCGAAGAGGTGTTCCCTGGAATATTCAAACTTGAGAACCTAGAAGAAGAGCCCTTCACTACCCCCTGGAATGCAGAACACTTGAAGAATTATTATCATTAGGGAATAAAACAAGGGATTTTTTTATGTAAATAAGAGCGTTGATACTTTGTAAATCTTATAGTGAATGAAATGAATGATAAATTTCACTCTTGTCCTACATATTGTGATCTCTTATTTATATTACCCCCATTTATAAGATCGAAAGAAATGCCCATGGATCAAAACTCATAGGTATTTATCAAGAATATTAAAAAAAATAGAGATGATGATTAGACTCATATGATAAGGGGAACTAAATGAACTCTTAAGACATGAAAGCCATTCAATAAGTCACAATTTGGGAAATTCTTATATGAAAACACTAAGGTCGAGGACCTACAAACTATAAATGACTAGATATGTCCTAACCAATAAGCTTAATGGTAAAAATCTTTTAAAAAAAAAGGTTGGCATATGTACCACTAGTAAAAGTTAGAAATCATAACTAGAGTGGCGAGCCAAGTCTCAATAAAAATGATTTCTAAAACAAAGTCACCATAGTCCAAGTGTAAAACATGGTTATGACTTAGCATAAGCATAAGAGGAATAAACAAAGTCTGAGTTGTACTTAAAGAAATATTTTGTTAATTGGTTTAGATAGTTTGAGAAAAGCTAGTCTAAGGATGAGTTAACATGACCTTTGTGGATTTTTTTAGCTAATTTAAGAAAAAATGTTTCAAGGACAAAATATCTAGTGCATTAAAACCAATTTCACCCTCGTCTTAACAAGTATCGGTTGTCAACATAAAGAGAAATAAAGTAATAATGTTAAGCATATGGCGAATACCAACTGGGAAACCTGTAAAATAATATGCTTAACTACAATACTCAAGTAAGGCACCACCATAAATTAAGACAATAAATACGGAATAACAAAAACATAGCATTGTAAAAGAAAACTTCAAAAAGTTAAATTTAATGCTCGTCAAATAGGGGAAATGTTAAGGTTACATAACCAAATGTTTTGCAAAAACTGTGCATCGAGCTACGCAGGGCGGAGAGAGTGTTCAAGATAAAAGAAATACCCTATGCATCCTTGTTATCTAGGGTGCCAATAAGAATAGGGACGTCGATGGGAATAACATCCTAAGTATCTTAAGCACAATCGGCCTCAGTAGGACTATCAATTGGTGGATCGGCCTCAGCTACTGATCTTGCATCCTCCTAGGGATCAAACTCCAAGGAAATGGTTTTCCCCTATTCATCGTCGATCTACATAGTGTCGAACACTTTTGCGACATCAGGAATGCTCCGTCTTGTACGCACTAGGGTCTTGGTATTTAGGGGAGGAATGGTACTCATTAATGGAATATTTTTTATCATTATACACTACAATTGGAACGACTTCATCAATATTCTTTTTAAAATCAGACTTGATTGTCTGAAAAGCAAGCTTGCCATCGTCCCTTTCTTTGGTCAAGGTCGTGATATGTGGTTCTCTATTTTTTATATGACTCAACATCAGAGTTCCTCTTGCCTTTAAGGGCCTCATACTTGCCACTGTATTGGTCCAGTGTCTTTTTACTATCCTTGTCTTCCACTAGGGCATCATTATTTTTCTTGGTCTACAGCTGATGGTCGACCTGTAACACCCCGCCCGTTCGGGGAGAGCGAACGGAGCGCTAATACGATAAAATAAATCCAAATCCACAAGTGACAAGGTATAGAGCATCTAAGTCCCACAACAACAAAAGAGAAACTACTAATCTCAATCTCTTCAAATTAAATACCAAATCTCTCGAATTACATAAAATAACTAACTCGAAAATAAAATACAAATCTACAAAGCTCTATACATAAAAATAATACAAATCTTTCCCAAACAATCCTCGCTAAATTAATCTCCATAGCACCCCAAAATCCGCGCTAACCTGCCACTAAAAGAAAATATGGGGAAGTACACAATACGACAAGAAAGATGCTCAACAAATATATGTTAGCGATGAATAAAACGTAACAACACGAGTACAAATATTCAAATCAAAATGCAAATCTCATAGCATTTATCAATATAATTTCTCAACAACACATTAATGGGTCAGCAGGCCTCACCTCATTCGTATATGCTTTATCAAGTCATAGCCCGGGAATAGGTATTTTGGTGGGTTCACAACATCCGTGCCATATTAAAATCTCATGAAAACGTGCTCAACAATAATATAATGATACCACATGAATCAAAATAATTTCAACAATTATTTTCCAGATTTCAATGAATTTATCAATTCAAATACGAGTTCAATTAACAAGAATTCAAAGAGAATGACACTCGCGAGATTTAAGGAGCATATTGTGTAAAATCCCATACCTCAAACCATGATGAGAAACCAATGATCATATCCTCAAGATCAACACAAAAGATCTACAAAAGATTATCCAAGAACCTCCAACAAAATAGCCCCAAGAACACCTCTAATCTAAGGTTGGAACTCACAAATCTCAAGGGCCAAAGTATAATTAAAAAGGAGAGGAATATAAAATATATTTGCTGCCAAAATTTGTGACAAAAGTATGTTAAAAGGCTTGCCCACGACTTCCTTTTATAATGCAAAGAAATGAAGAGTTGGAATCCAAAAGACTCCTTTAAATAAGGCAAAGAAATGAAGAGTTGGAAGTCAAAACAATTTCAAGAGTTAAAAATATTTAAAAATCATTTTCAAATCCGTTTTAACTCCGTTTTCGAAACCGTTTGAAATTCTCGCCTTTAAAAATAATAACCAACATATTTGAGCAATAAAAATAATTTTATCAAAAACTTTATTTTCCTCCATTTTCCAGAAATGATTTAAAATAGCCCAAAATTACGCGGGTTGTTACACTTCCCCACTAACAATGGAATTTCGCCCTCGAAATTCGCCGAATGCCTAACTCTCAAAAAATCAGGCCAACAATCTCCAAAAATAATCTCGTCTCCAAAAATAATTCCTCACATCTAATCTAGATGCCTATCACGAATATCACCTAATATTTGCTATCTCCAAAAATTGCTAACCACGCAATGAACCCAAAACTCAAGCCCTGAGGGTTGTCGTATACCTAAGCTCTGATACCATTTGTAACACCCCGCCCGCCCGGGGAGAGCGAACGGAGCGTTAATGCGATAAAATAAATCCAAATCCACAAGTGACAAGGTATAGAGCATCTAAGTCCCACAACAACAAAAGAGAAAATACTAATCTCAATCACTTCAAATTAAATACCAAATCTCTCGAATTACATACAAAAACTAACTCGAAAATAAAATACAAATCTCCAAAGCTCTATACATAAAAATAATAAAAATCTTTCCTAAACAATCCTCGCTAAAATTAATCTCCATAGCATCCCAAAATCCGCGCTAACCTACCACTAAAAGAAAATATGGGGAAGTACACAATACGACAAGAAAGATGCTCAACAAATATATGTTAGCGATGAATAAAACGTAACAACACGAGTATGAATATTCAAATCAAAATGCAAAATCTCAAAGCATTTATCAATATAATTTCTCAACAACACATCAATGGGTCACCAGGCCTCACCCCATTCGCATATGCTTTATCAAGTCATAGCCCGGGAATAGGTATTTTGGTGGGTTCACAACATCCGTGCCATATTAAAATCTCAAGACAACGTGCTCAACAATAATATAATGATACCACATGAATCAAAATAATTTCAACAATTATTTTCCAGATTTCAATGAATTTATCAATTCAAATATGAGTTCAATTAACAAGAATTCAAAGAGAATGACACTCGCGAGATTTAAGGAGCATATTGTGTAAAACCCCATACCTCAAACCATGATGAGAAACCAATGATCATATCCTCAAGATCAACACAAAAGATCTACAAAAGTTTCTCCAAGAACCTCCAACAAAATAGCCCCAAGAACACCTTTAATCTAAGGTTGGAACTCACAAATCTCAAGGGCCAAAGTATAATTAAAAAGGAGTGGAAAGGAGTGGAATATAAAATATATTTGCTGCCAAAATTTGTGACAAAAGTATGTTAAAAGGCTTGCCCATGACTTCCTTTTATAATGCAAAGAAATGAAGAGTTGGAATCCAAAAGACTCCTTTAAATAAGGCAAAGAAATGAAGAGTTGGAAGTCAAAACAATTCCAAGAGTTAAAAACATTTAAAAATCATTTTCAAATCCGTTTTAACTCCATTTTCGAAACCGTTTGAAATTCTCGCCTTTAAAAATAATAACCAACATATTTGAGCAATAAAAATAATTTTATCAAAAACTTTATTTTCCTCCATTTTCCAGAAATTATTTAAAATAGCCCAAAATTACGCGGGTTGTTACACGACCATCCCCATTAGACCCTACAATCAAAAAATATACGTGGAAATTAATAATCGTGCAAGACTTAGAGAAAAGCTAACAAATTAGTAAAGGCACAAACCTGTAAAACTTTGGTTAAGGCAACTTCAACTTCTTCTCCCCTCTCCATGTTGGAGAAATAACATTTATCATAGTCCGATGATTCTTTACCAAGAAATAACAAGCCCTAAGAGAGTTGGCACAGAGGGTCTTAGGGTCGTCTTTAATAGCCTAATAAATCTTTTAGATGGGGAGAGGTCTTTACGCATCTCAGGTCTGGTAAAACTCAGAGTAGACTTCATTCTTTTTCAAGGACCAATATCCTTCTTGTGTTTCATTGAAGGCTTTCCATTAGCTGGTTCATTGCCCTTTCTCTTAGTCTTCTTAGTGGGCTCGTTGAACCTCCCCTCAGCCTTATTCACGCAGTCATGTACGAGCTTAGGGATTAATATATCCCACTATTTTTTAGTAAGTACAGAGGGTTTGTCTGCAAAAAATATAATTCATAGTTAGACAAATAAGTTATGAGACCAATAGACAAACAAGGTATGAGCTAAATAACTTACGAAGATATTTGAGAGGATGTCGGTCATTAATGATACCAAACTCCTCAATATTTGCTAAAGGGGACAATTACTCGTTGGTTTTAATGTGGGAGTTAACAACATCGTTTATAAGTTTGCTAATTAGTGGCACTCGGACCTGGAGAGACTCGATTTGCAAAGCAAAGAAAACAAAATAAATATAAATATCGGTAGTAAAAGTTAAAAATGCTTCGATTAAAGAATAAATTTAAAAGAGGAATAAGTGTTTCGCAGAGGAGGCTTTCCCCAATCACGACGAACCCTCACGTCTCCTTCTTATGCCTAAACTTTTAGAAACTCCTAATCTCCACTAACATAAAAGAAACCAGTCTTCCAATGGTTGTTAAAAGTTTGGGAAACCTTCACTAACATATGTTTTAAGTTACGAGGGCTTGGGTAATAGTATCCAAGGAAGTGCTTCATAGATACAATGGTGTAAACACTGTGAAATATCTCCTTAGTTATATTCTCAGCGTGGATAGATCTGGCAACATGTCCGTGGCTTCTAAGATTGATGTTGTGGCTTATCTTCCTTCTTTATCCCTTATTTTCTTCCCTTTCTTTTTTCTCCCTTTGTCTTTAACCCATCCTTAAATTTTTGTTCCATGATTTTGGTTACCAGGATCACTTGAGTGTAAGTTCTTAGGCTCAGTCCCACTACCCTCTTCGAAGTCCCATATTCAAGCCCCTCTCAAACTTCTAAGATTTTTTTTTCTCAATGTCAACAAGATAGGGGAAAAGTGGGATAATTCCATGAACTTTTTTTCACACTGAGCCATTGACATAGTTCCTTAAGTTAACTCTATAAATTCCTCCTCTAACTTCTCCCCAGCAGCAGCTGGGAAGTACTTCTCTAAAAATAGCATTTTTATTTTAGCCCAGCACATAGCCATAACCTCTCTCCCCATTTGTGTCCTCTTGGCCCTGGACCAACAATGATCTACCTCAGCCTCAAACATAAAGGAGGAAAAGGAAAACTTCTGCTCGTTACTGTATTTCAAAACATCAAAAATATTCTCTATTTTTCTAATCCAATCATCGGCGTTTAAGGGTTAGCCTCACCCTTAAGAGCCTCTGGTCCCAATTTCTTAAAATGTCCAATGGTACAGCCCACTCGCCTTTTCTCAATTGCTCTTGTAGACATGCCCCCAATTAAGGCTTCTACGAACCCCCCACTCTAACTTTTGGTACTTTATCTGTGATCGTGTTGTTATGATTTGCGACACCATTAGCTCTGAGATTACCTCTTGCCATGATTTTCCTAACAATAAAGATTCGTGTACATCTAAGACGATATACCCATCACTTTTTCTCTAAGTAAAACTATGTGATTAAAATATTCTTAATGATCCTAACGTTATCCTAGGTCGAATGCTATGATACCATCTCTAACGTCCCTTAGCCTACCCTAGTAAACCACGATCATTGAGTCGCTTTATCTCATGGGTAGTTTAAGATTAAGCATAATAGGGCAATCCTTATACTATCACGGACTAGGAAAGGCCTCAGATTCTACGTCGGTGTTGGCAGATTTAACATAACTTGAAAAGCTAAATAAATATAACTAAGAGTGAAATCTATGAAAAAACTCCTAAGGCATTAAGTATCTAACTCTGCGGTCTCCAAAATTTCCACGACATTTAACAGTGTCCTCAGCTCTTAATATGAGGAAATAAAGAATATAAAAAGGGCGAGCTCTAGTAGCTCAAAGGGTTCTCATTCACCTGCCAACGCTAGTATTACTAAGGCAATAGATATACAAATGATATAATGAAATGAGTAAAAATATAGGATAATAATTATACATTTTGAACAATTAATAAAAGGAACGAATAATATTTCTCAACCCCTCATATTTCCCAGTGACTTATGGCTTAATCTCCCAAATATCCCACTTCTTAACTTTTCCTTCGGCCCAATATCCCGTGGTTCTCCCTCATTATTTATAATAAGTGTTTTCATACCTTGGACTTTTAAAACTGCACAATTGTATTCTAGGTATTTGACCTAGCCATTCCATGGACCGCAATCTCCTCTCCGTCCAAAATCCAGGATGAGCGATCCACGGTCTGCTATTAACTCTACACTTTAGCTGAGCTCTGTCACGGTGTTAAGCCCCATAGTTAGCCTAGGCTCAATCTCCCTAGGCTAACCATCTTGACCTCAAGCACTGAGCAGGAGGTCCTCAAATAGACACGATGTCTCAGCCTAGCTAATGAATGTCGCAACCTCAACACCGAATCCCCAACTCAATAAAGTCACAATATGAAGTTGCCTCGCAACTCCACTGCCTCCTCTAATAAGCTACAACTTTAAGGAAATAGTTGGAACTCTTGGTCATCAATAGAATGGGTATTAAAGTAAAAATAATTTTTTAAAACCCTAATTTACTGTCAACTTGAATCTTTAAAAATCAAATGCAAAATCCCAAATAAATCTCCTAATATCAAATATAAACATCCTCAAAACCCCAATTTCCAATCCTACAATCTCAGCTCAAGAATCCTAGTGGAATACCTTTAAAAATTATAGATATACAAAATGAACCTAAGTCTCCCAATCTGTAGGGTATCCACCTTGATGAACTATAACTTTCCACGGCCTAAACCCAGAATCCCAGAATCTAAAATGAATAGTGAAACTCCATGGATGTTTACAAAATTTCAAACAATGGTGCATCTCAAACAATAAAAATGTATAATACTAGAGGTTTATAAAGGAAGGAGAGTCTGAGGACAAATTTCTTACCTTAGTGGATTAAATCCAATGAATAGTAACCTTCCTCCACCTCCTTCTCCGGTGAATTGTATCCCTCCGAGGCCTTTTTCTTTGGCAGCCATCTCTTCTCCACTCAAACCTTACATTCTTTCTCTAGACTGGTTTCATAGGGTTTCTAATGCTTTTGGGGAGTGTTCCAAGGTTGGTAATTTATAATTTCTAGTGGGTAACCTAGGGTTTCCTCTTTTGGACACGCGTTTCCATGATTACCCTTTTTTAAAAAGGCTTCTAGAATCCTCTAAACTTTCTCATCAAGTCATGACATAATAAGGCCACATCATCATCCATCGTGCTGCCAACAAAACTAAGCTTTATGGCCTTCACTTTAGTTCGTGGCCTACTTAGAGTTTGTCCACGATCTTTGCACACTAAGATGTACTCTGGTTTCTATAAGTTCACACCAGATTAATTACACACCATGGCGTCCCCTTAGGTTGCGGCCTCTTATGGTTTTAGAGTTGTTAAAACCTCCACGTCTTAAGAAATTATGTCCTAAAAATTACATGACTTGAAAGTATAAATTAATTCATACCTTGGAACAATTGTGGATATTTTGCTTTGATAACGGACTCCAGTTCCCAAGTGGCCTCCTCCATGGCCTGATGTATTTAACTAAGTAGGTTGTCTTTGTCCTTAGTTGCTTTTCATTTTTTCCAATATATCAACTGGGTCCTCATCTTAGCTTAAGATTCCACATATCTCAATGTGACCATGGTTTAGTATATGGATGGGGTCTCTAATTTAATTCCTCAGCGTTGAAACATGGAACACATTGTGCACATGTGATAGCTTTGGGGGCAAAGCTATCCTAAAAAAAGACTTCACGACCTTCTCTAGATTCTGAAATGCTCCAATATACCTTAGACTTAACTTTCCATTCTTCCCAAACCTCATAACTCCCTTCCATGGTTAAATTTTAAGAAAATCATGATTCGCAACTTCTAAGTCCACATTCCTTATTTTGACATCATCCCAACTTTCATGTATATTTTGAGCACTCTGCATTCTCTCATGAATCAACCTAACCTTAGTTGCAACCTCCTCTACCAATTCTGGACCTAGAAATTGTCCTTCTCCCCCCTCATTCTAACATAATGGACTATGTCATCTTCTATATATAATGCTATGTAGGGGACTATATTAATACGTTCTTGATAATTATTATACACAAAATCTACTAAGGGTATGTGGTCCTCCCAACTGTCGTGGAGATTTAAAACACATTATATCAACATATCCTTAAGTGTTTGATTGGTTTTTTCCATTTGTCTATTCATTTATAGATGGAAAGTTGTATTGAAGTATAGCAGCATCCCTATTTCTCTTTAAAAACTCTTCTAAAATCCTAAGGTAAATCTAGGTTCGCAATAAGATACTAGGGTCACAGGGACTCTGTGGACTCTTATTATCTCCTTTGTGAAAATTTTGGCTAACTGATCAACATTGGTCATGGTATTGACAACCAAAAAGTGCACTAACTTGGTCAACCTATCTATAATAACCCAAATGGAATTAAATTCTCTCTGTGGCTGTGGAAGTCTCGTTATAAAATCCATATAGATATTTTCCCACTTCCACTCTGGAATAGATAAGGGTTGCAGCAGACCTTCTGGTCTTTGGTACTCGACCTTTACTTGTTAACACACTAAGCATTGGGTCAAGAAATTCGTGTCTTTTCTCTTCCTGTTAGGAAATTAGAAATTCTCCTTCAAATTTTGTTACATTTTGGTGATTTCGGGGAGAATTGCAAAAGGTGAGGAGTGTCCCCCTTCTAGTACCTCGATCTTTATCTCTTTATTCCACAGTAAAAATAATCTTGATCCAAATCATAAGGCCCGCGGTCACTAATTCTAAAGGTTAACTTCTCTTCGATTTCTGCAAGTCCATGGGTCTTCTGAAGATCTGGGTTCGTGACCTGTGCCACCCTTATCTTCTTAATCAGTCTTGGTTCAACTACCAGCACCCTATGGAGTCCATGGCCTCTGTGACATATGACCTTAATTCCTATTCCTTCAAAGTCTTGTAGAATATGTTCTTGGTTAGTAATCCTCAAATACTAAGAGCATCAGTCACTACATTGGCCTTTCTCGGATGATACTTAATTGAGAAATCATAATATTTGATTAATTCCAACCACCTTTGTTACCTTATATTCAAATCTCTTTGGGTGAAGATATAAGTTAAGCTCTTTTGGTCCGTGAATATTTCATAACTTTCCCCCATATAAATAATGTCTCTAAATTTTCAAGGCAAACACTACTCTGGCTAGATCTAAGTCATGGGTGGATTAATTCTTCTCATGAGGCCTCATCTGTCTAAAAGCATAAGCAATCACTTTTCCATCCTACATTAGTACATAACAAAGGTCATGGCCTAATTCATCACTATAAATCACATAACCTTCCCATTCTTTGGGTAAGGCCAGGACAGGTGCATCCACCAGTTTCTGTTTCAACTTTTGATAACTTTCATCACACTTCGCGAACTAAATAAATTTGTGGTCCTTGTGTATTAATTGGTTCTAGGGAATGACTATCTTGGAAAATCCTTCCACAAATCTTCTATAGTAGCCTACTAGGTCGAGGAATCTTATAACCTTGGTGACCGTAGATGGTCTCTCCTAATCTACTATGGCCATGACCTTTCCCGAGTCCACGGCCAATCCATGCTTGTTAACTACGTAGCCGAGGAAGGTAATCTCCTCCAGCTAGAATTCACACTTAGAAAAACTTTCATATATCTTCTGCTTCCTAAGAACCTAAAATACTCTGCAGAGGTGTTCCTATTGATCTTATGCTAACTTAGAATAAATTAGTATAACATCGATGAAAACAATCACAAATTTGTCTAAGAATGGCCTATAACCCCTATTCATCAAATCCATAAAATCCGTTGGGGAGTTCGTTAACCCAAAAAGCATTACTACAAGCTCATAAAGGCCATACCTAGTTTTAAAAACTATTTTATAAATTTCCTTATTTATAATATTATGTTAGTGATATCTGATCTTAGATTAATCTTAGGGAAAAATCTATCATCCTTCAATTGGTAAAAAAAACATCAATCCTAGGTCAAGGGTATTTATTTTTTACCGTCATCTTGTTCAACTCCCTATAATCTGTGCACATTCTCATAGAAATATCCTTTTCTTTAAAATAGAACCAAGGAACCCAATGGGAAGTGATATGCCCAAAGTGAACCTGCCATCCAGAGTCATTAACCTCGGCCTATATGACGGTCGAGGTAATAAGAGCTCAGGATTACCCATCAGCGATGCCGTTCTTCACCAGATCGGCCACAATCGACATTACAAGTATCACCTCGATGAGAGCATCAGCCGAGGTAAGTATGTACATGGGTTATCCATCAGTATAAACATCAACATCAACCATAGCCGACATTATAAGTTTCACCTAAGATCAGTAAATCCTCGTAGGCTCAGCATCAAGTGTCAAGACAACATCGGCCCTGGTCGACGTTCCAGGTATCTAACCTCGGCTGGCATCCTAGCCAATGTCATTATATAATTCTCAGACATGGAGGGGGTCAGTAACACCAAACCTCTTACTCATCCAGGCCGAGGTTGGTACCAAGAAAAGACAGTCGAGCATCTACGCGCACATGTATGGCTTGGAACACGTGGACAAATATGTTATTACTGAATCATTCCCTCCATGTGAGGGAATATTGAGGTCATCATTACTTAGTTGAGATTAGTCAGGTTTCATCCTTGCACTGGCTGGATCTCCATGCACATGCACATTGCATGCTCGGGGGTACATTACACCCCCCAAGCACTATATATTGAGGTCATCCTCAACACTGTAAAGGATCGAGAATTACAACCCTAGTTAAAACTTTGTCAATTTACACAGTAGAGAGAGAAATCTTGAGAGATTGTATCCATGGTCGTTAGTGCCTTATTTCAGTGACATTACTCACTCACTTGCACAGTGGACGTCGACCTAATTGACTTAACCACTTACATATTGGTGTTCATCCTCTTCTCCTCACCTCCTTTTATATATACACTTGTATTCTCCTGTGCTGCCATTGTTATCACTTGCTTGAGCTTGTCAACACCTTATCTGGTGGTGCTATTTACATCATCATCATTTTGGCGCCGTCTGTGGGAATGATAAACTATCTCTTCCTTTCTTTCGGCTTAACCTCACCGGAGACTCTGGTGGTGAACCAAGCCTCACCCTTTGCGTGGAGTTGTTTCACCATTGAAAGAGGTCCTTTAAGGTATTAAGCTCATCTTCTTCATAAGAGCTTTAGTTTTAACATATGGCACCAGATTTACCACCACCTCCTCTACCATCTGGTGCTGGAGGACCTAGTTTTAGCAAGGCACCACCCAGTCCGAAATGGATGAGGTGGCATCAGCCTTGAGGTCCTTGGCTGCAACGCAACAAGCAATGAAGGAGAAATTTGCACAGCTCAGTTAAAATATGATGAGGACACCTAGGGTATCACCGGAGATGATTACTCCGGAGGTTGTTCAACCCCATCCTGAAGCCAGGGGACCACCCTAGGCACCGCGAAAATATGAACCTATGGAGGAGGGTGCTGACCCTAGGCGTTTATGTCTGGGGAGGAAAGGAAACCCTTGCCCTGAGGATAGGTATGACGACATGGAGACAAGGGATGCTCTAGAAGAATGCTGGGAGACATATGAGGTTTCTAATAACATGTTACGCCCTATCCAATAGAGCCGAGGTTATAGGGGAAGAAGATATGGGGGTGCCTAATAAAGAGGATTACTTTTGATAGCATGAGCAAAGGGTCAGCCTTTGAAAGGCTCGGCCCAGTTAATAACCTAAGGCATAGGTTATCCAGGTCTAGAAGTGTAGAAGGCTCATAAAGGGAAGATGGGGAATATTGTCCTCATCAGGGTCGACCCCAACATGTCCGAGACAGGGATCAAGAAGAGGTAAATAGCCGACGCTGTGCAGCGGTTGGGGAACCCTCTGTTCACCCTTTGGAGGTGGATGGGGATAACCTCGGCCAGGACGAATTTGCAAAGCCATGGAACGATTCCATTCAACATCTTGAAGAGAATATAGGGGACCTAATCAAAAGCCGAGACCCACTACAAAGAGGGTTCTCAGAGGTCTCCCCTTTTGTGGCAAAGATAGTGAACTTCCCAACCCCTGCTAAGTTCAAACCACATACGGTGCCTCCCAAGTATGATGGTAGTACTAACCTATGCATCATATTAAGATGTACCAGTCTATGGTAGACATTTTTCAATCCCAGATGAGATGAGGTGTCGATCCTTCTCTGGGACTTTAACGAGAGCTGCACATATTTGGTTTACCTCTCTTCCGAAGAACTCTGTGGAGAACTTTAAGGGTTTGGCTGAATAATTTATTTATAATTTTTGTTTTTGTGTAAGACCTCAATAAAAGACCACTCATCTACTGTACGTCAAGCAAGGCAAGAACGATAGCCTAAGAGACTACATTGATAGATTCAACAAAGAAAAATTAGAGGTTGAAGATTATGAAGAGAATATAGCTATGACGACCCTCGTCGGAGGACTCCAGAAGGGGAAGTTGTTATGGAAGCTTGCTGAAGACCCCCTCAAGTCCATGGCAGAGCTGTTAGCAACTGGAAGAAGGGTCATGAATGCTGAAGAGGCTATAGCTACAAAGTATGAGGATGAGAACGGAAGTAGTAGCAGGAAATTTTAAAAAAAATACGAAAAAAAGAGGTCTGCAGACGACAAGTTTTCACACTACACTCCTCTAACTGTGAGCTATGAACACATCCTCAATGAAATAAAAAATGATCGGTCCCTGAGATGGTTGAATAATCGGAAGGCTCGTCCGCATAAGAGGAACCATAATTTGTGGTGTGAGTTGCACCAAGACCACAGACATATGACTTACAAGTGCTTCGCCTTGAAGGATGAGATTGAGAAGATGTTGAAGTTCGTAAAACTCAGGAAGTATGTCGATGGTAAAGCTCCTATGAGGGGAAAAGATGAACCTAAAAAGAAGAGAAATAATAGATGTCGAGAAGATCCCCCAGCAAGAAGAAATGATGACTCAGATGGTGATAACGAGGATGATCTTCACCTCCCACCGAAAGACGATAATGCCCCTCTTAAGAGGGTTGGTATGATCTCCTTTGGTGTTAATACCATATATGGATGACTAGTAGGGGGTGGCTCCGAAGTAGCCAACCGTAAAGCTCATGTGGCAGAGGCTAAGTCAGTGCCCAAAGTAGAGGTTGTGAATCTAGCGTCTTCAGAGGCTAAGCAGAAGAGAAAGAAGGTAGATATGGATACTCTTATAGTTGGATTCTCCCGACTTGACTTCAAAGGGATACACACGATAACCTGTTAGTAATTACAACAAGGGTGCATGGATGTGAGGTGCAGAGAATCCTAGTCGGTGGGGGAAGTTCAGCTGAGGTAATGTTTTCGCCATGTTTCAAGATCCTAGGCCTCAGCAGAGCTAGGCTTGTTCTGTATCATCATCTGTTAATTGGATTTAGCAGTGAAAAGGTCCATCCGTTAGGTATGTATAAGATGGACGTTCGAATGGGAGATGAGTGTCCTAAGAGGTTGACCCAGAAGATTAATTTTTTTTATAATGGATGAAAACGTCTTCTTGGCCTACAACCTCATCATAGGACGAGTAGTCCTCAAAGAATTTGAGGTCGTGCCATCGATAGTCCACCAAATGCTAAAATTACCGACCCCCTATGGGGTAGGGGAAGTGCAAAGTGACCAGACCTCAGCACGAGAATGCTACTTCAACTCGAAGAAAGAGAGAGAGGCCCATAAGAGGGCAACAACCACATATAACATTGATTCACTTGATCCAAGGGATGAAACAAAATTAAAGAATGGAGAGGCCGAGGAAGAGGTAGAATTCATCGTCCTCAATGAGGACAAGTCGAAAAAACCATCCAAATCAGCAAGGCCCTAAGACTCGAGATCAAGGAAGAGATGGTAAAACTTTTGAAGAAGAGGCAAAGTGTATTCGCTTGGAGACATGCATACATGCTTGGCATTAACCCTAAGATTATGTGCTACAGAATCAATGTGGAAGAAGAAGCCAAGCCAATTAAGCAAAGATGAATAGTTTACTCGAGGGAAAAGTATGATGTCATCAGGGAAGAGGTCAGAAAGCTAGAAGAGGTCGAGTTCATCAGAGAGGTCATATATCCTGAATAGTTATCTAACACCGTAATCGTGCCAAAGGCTAACGAGAAATGGAGGATGTGCGTAGATTTCACTGATTTGAACAAATCTTGCCCAAAAGATAGCTTCCCTTTGACTCAAATTGATCAGATGTTAGATGCCACAATAGGGCATGAATTTATGAGCTTCATGGATGCGTATAGGGTATAACCCAATATTTATGGACCCAGAAGACTCAGAGAAGACAACGTTCATAACCGACAAGGGGACCTATTACTATAAGGTCATGCCCTTTGGCTTGAAGAATGCAGGGGCCACTTATCAACGTCTTGTAAATAAGATGTTCGCCAGATTAGGAAGGCCATGGAGGTATATGTGGATGAAATGTTGACAAAGATCTTGAAAGCTCACTTGGCTGACCTGGAGAGGACTTTTAACACTATTGACTTATACAGGATGAAGCTAAACCCTGCCAAGTGTGTCTTCGGAGTAGGAGAAGGAAAGTTTCTTGGATTCATCGTCAATCAGAGGGGAATAGAGGCCAACCCTGAGAAGATCAAATCTCTGCTTGAAACGAAGACACCAAGAACTATAAAAAACGTTCAAAGGCTAACTGAAAGAGTTGCTGCACTCAACATGTTTGTCTCCAGATCTACAAACAAGTGTCTTCCTTTTTTCAAAGTGCTTAGAAAGGACTTTGAATGGGATGAGGAATGCGACAAGGCTTTTAAAGAGCTAAAGTCCTACCTCGAATCTCCTCTGCTCCTATCTCGACCCATCTTAGGAGAGAATTTGTATGTCTATCTAGCAATCTCAAAGTCAGCTATAAGTGCGGCCATAGTACAGGAAGATAATGGAGTGCAGAGGCCAGTGTACTTAAATAGTAAGGCTCTTCAAGAGTCTAAATAAAACTATCCTCGGATAGAGAAGTTAGTCTACACCTTATTACATGCTTCCAGGAAGATGAAGCTCTATTTCCAATCCCACTCTATAGTCATCCTCACTGACTCCCCACTAAGATAGGTCCTTCACAAGCTCGAGAAGTCAGGCAGATTGATTACCTTGGCCATCGAGTTAGGGGAGTATGACATTGTGTATTAACCCAGGGTGGCCATCAAAGGGCAGACTCTTGTAGACTTTGTTGCTGAGTTTACATGGGAAGATTCTGAGACTAAGAATAGTCAAGAGATTACAGATGAATCATAATAACGTCTTCCAAAATCTGGAAGAGGTTGTGTCCAGTAGAGCCAGAAAAGGAGTAGTAGAGAATGAGGAAGACATGTACCTCTTCAAGCAAGGGACTCTATCAGAGGGGAACTTCTCTTCAAATGAAGATATTCAGAACCTCTTCATCAATGGGTCTTCTTGGGAAAGTGGTAGCGGAGCAGGGCTGATAGTGTCAGCACCAGATGGTACCGACATTGAATATGCACTTAGATTCAACTTCAAAGCATTAAATAACGAGTCAAAGTATGAGGCCTTGATAACATGCCTCTCATTGGCAAAATCTCTTAGTGTTGGACAACTCCTAGTCCATAGTGACTCAAGGTTGGTTTTCAACCAAATCCTGGGAGTATATGAGGCCAAGGATGAAAGGATGGCCAAATATCTGAAGAAGGTGAGAAAGATGCTAGGAAGCTTCACAGAAGTGAAAATGAAGAGGAGCCCTGATTAGACAATAGTCATGCAGATGCACTAGCAAGGTTGGCCTCAGCAACAAGGACATGCATAAGAAGGACAATACCAGTCGAGATCCTGCTCAAACCGACCATTGAGGAAGAAGAGGTTGTCAAACCTTGCCTCAACTTGAACCTACGGGACTCCTAGATGGACCCCCTTATCAGATATATCAGACAGGGAGAGCTTCCAGAATCAAAGTTAGAAAGGAAAAAGTTGAGGTACAGAGCTGCCAAGCTCTCAATAATAGGAGATATACTTTATAAAAAAGGATTCCTATTACCTCTCCTCAGATGTGTCCATCCCAAAGAAGTCCCCCACATCCTGAAGAATGTACACGAGGGTTCTTGCTACAGTAACATATGAGGAAGACCTTTAGCCAAGAGGATAATTACGCAGGGATACCGATGGCCAACCTTGGCTAAAGATGCAGCTGCTTATGTGAAAAAGTGTGACAAATGCCAGAGATTCTTAACTATCCCTCATCAACCAATGACGTCAATTAGTTCTCCTTGGCTATTTTCAGTTGGGGGGATTGACTTGGTGGGACTATTGCCAAGAGCTGCGAACAACTATCGATTTCTGATAGTAGCAATTGATTACTACTCCAAGTGGGTAGAAGCTGAGCCCATGATCACTATCACCGAGTAGAAGACCTTTCAGTTGATCTGGAAGAACATCATATGCAGATACGGTTTCCCAAACACCCTTATCTCAGACAATGGAACGCAGCTCAAGAATGCTCCTTAGAGAAATACTACGAGAGAGTCGAGATCAAGCAGTTCTTCTCTTCTCCTAACTGACCTCGGGCAAATGGTCAGACTAAAGTCATGAATAGAATAATCCTTTATGGGATTAAGAAGAGGTTGGAAGAATCCAAGGGCATATGGACAAAAGAGGTTTATGCAGTGTTATGGGCCTACAGAACAATGGCAAGGACACCAACGAGGGAGACCCCATTTATGTTGGCCCATGGATCAGAAGCCGTCATACCTACAGAAGTAGGACTACCCACCCACAGAGTTCAGACATATGATCCTTAGAGGAACGGGGAAGAAAGAATACTTGACTTGGATCTAATTAAAGATAGAAGGGAAGATGCTGAGATCAGACAGGAAGCCTACCAGCAGAGAACAACAAAGTTTCGCAATCAAAGGGTGAAATTAAGACCTATAGTTGTGGGAGACCTAGTACTGAAGAAGACATCACAAAAATCAAATAATCTCCACCCGAACTCTCATGGTACTTACAAATTAGTCAATGAGGTTGTACTTGGTATCTACCGGCTAAAAAATCTCGAAGGGGAACCTTTCTCCAATCCATGGAACGCTGATCACCTAAAGAAGTATTACATATGATGTTGAAGTTATTTCTTTGTAATACATGCATCATTTTATGAAGAGGATATTAATGAGAAGAGCAGTATATATGTCAATACTGTTTCATTATGCTAAAACATCATTAATTTGGTGAAATTATGAGGTGAAACATCATGATTTGGTTACCTCATACCTTAAACATCATAATTTGGTGACGCAGTATGAGGTTAAAATCATAACTTGATGACCTCGGACCTTAAACATCATAATTTAGTGGCAATTTATGAGGGTAAACATCATGATTTGGTGACCTCAGACCTTAAAACATCATAATTTGGTGGTAATTTATGAGGTTAAATGTCATGATTTGGTGACCTCAAACCTTAAATATCATAATTTTGTGAAATAGTATGAGGTTAAGATCATAATTTAATGACCTTAGACCTTAAACATCATAATTTGGTGAAATAGTATGAGGTTAACATCATATTATGATGACCTCAGACCTTAAAACATCATAATTTGGTGGTAAAACAAGAGGGTAAACATCATAATATGGTGGCCTTAGACCTTTAACATCATTAATTTGGTGATAATTTATAAGGGTAAACATCATATTATGATGACCTCAGACTTAAACATAATGATTTGGTGACACAATATGAGGTTAACATCATAATTTGATGACCTCGGACCTTAAACATCATAATTTGGCGGGCAATTTATGAGGGTAAACATCATGATTTGATGACCTCGGACCTTAAACATCATAATTTGGTGAAATTTTATGAGATTAACATCATAGTATGATGACCTCAGACCTTAAAACATCATAATTTAGTGGTAAAATAAGAGGGTAAACATCATAATATGGTGGCCTCAGACCTTTAACATCATAATTTGATGACATAGTATGAGGTTAACATCATAATTTGATGACCTCAGACCTTAAAACATCATAATTTGGTGGCAGTTTATGAGGATAAACATCATGACTTGGTGACCTCAGGCCTTAAACATCATAGTTTGGTGAAATAGTATGAGGTTAACATCATAATTTAATGACCTCGGACCTTAAACATCATGATTTGGTGATCTCAGACTGTTAACATCATTAATTTGGTGATAATTTATGAGGGTAAACATCATAATTTGATGACCTCAAACCTTAAACATCAGAATTTGGTGGTAAAATAAGAGGGTAAACATCATAATATGGTGGTCAAACCTTTAGCATCATAATTTGGTGATATAGTATGAGGTTAACATCATAATTTGATGACCTCGGGCCTTAAAATGTCATAATTTGGTGTCAATTTATGAGGGTAAACATCATGATTTGGTGACCTCAGACCTTAAACATCATAATTTGGTGAAATAGTAGGAGGTTAACATCATAATTTGATGACCTCATACCTTAAACATCATAATTTATTGGCAATTTATGAGGGTATACATCATAATTTGATGACCTCAGACCTTAAACATCATTAGCTTGGTGATAAATTATGAGGTGAAACATTGTTTGGTGAAAATTGTGAGGTAAACATCATATTATGATGACCTCATACTTTAAAACAACATGTAAGATAAGGAATTCATTGAAAGAAGCAAAATCCTCTAAAGAAGATGATATTAGATTTTAAGTAGTCAGATTTACAAATCAAATGTGCTGAAGATCCATCAGAGTTCAGAAAAATTATAGGCAAAAATAAGCAGAAGTTATAAATTAAAAGCTTCACATAGAAAGGCTTAAGTATCTGCAGCCGGAATGGTTTCCTTTTGGCCGACATTAGTCACCTCTGCAGCGTCATCCTGATGAATGGCCTCTTCTGTTTCAGTAACTTCTAAAGGAGCAGTCTCTACAGGAGCATCACCTTCCTTCTCAACCTCTTGCAAGGACTGAGCAAAGCGAGGATCACCAAAGCCTAGACTGATAAAGTCTGAGGCATATAAGATCCCTAACTCATTTTCCTTAGAATATTCCCACTTCCCAGATGCTTTAATACCTCTTTCAAGGTATTTAAAGCCAAAACTGATGAACTGATCAAAGACCTTATAATGAGTAAGGATCTTCTCTGAGGCATCTTCTAGTAAGGCATTGACCGCAGCATCAACTTTGGACTAAAGGGCGTCATCTTTGACCTTTAGGGACACTTCATGGTCCTTCTTGAGGGCGGAGATGTCCCTATCCCTCTCCTTAATCAGCTTATCAGCCTCTTTGAGTTCCTCCTTCAGACGCTCAACTTCAGCGTTCAAGGAGGCTTGGACCTTCAGGGCTTCACTTCCCTTCTCAATAAGGGGCATCTTCCTCAGAGTCCAATCAATAAATTGGTGCATAGAGAAAATATCCTGCAATGAAAAGTCATATGTATGAGTTTAAGTTTTATCCTACATATTGGTCAAGATTACACTTGGAAGAGCAAAAAAGCAAAAGTTGGTACCTGAATTGACCTATAAAGGCTAAACTCAGCCAGCAAGGGGGTATCCAGGGAGCGTAGGAAATGCTTGTCTGTGTTAGTCATTACAAAGTTGATGTCACCATTGCCTTCAGACCATGGCTTATCAAACTGTCACTGATCTTCAGCTGGGCCAGACGAGCAGCCAGAGCCTCGTATGTTGAGATAGGGATAATACGATCTCCCTTTTAGTTTTTGCTCGGCCTCTAATCCTACGAGTCAGTGGTTGTCTTCCTCTTCTTTGTAACATTAGCCTTGGACGTGCTAAAGTTTTGCTTGGGTGGAGGAGGGGCTACATTATGCCCTGCTTTCTTTATCAACTTAACAAGTTTTGGGGTAGACATCTCCCAGAGCTCGTCAGAGATGCCTTCTGGGCATTCTACAAAAAGAAACATCCGAGTCAGTAAAAAAGAGGTATGAAAACTTAGAGGTAAAACTTATAAAAAATTATACTTACGAAGCTCGATCAAAGGACTTCCCCCTAAGACAGTCTTAGAGAGGTAATATGGGATCATCAGATGTTCGTACTTGACTAGCCAACCATGCTCCCCTTGATATTGAATATCCTTAACCTTTTGTAAGTTATCCAGGCTAAGCCCAGGGTCGACCTTGGCAGCAAGTGACACCTTACCCCACCTCATAGGTGTCCTCGGCTCCAACGATGAAGAGGTGGCATAAGGACCAAATTTCCATGCCCCTGAGTCAAAGAAATATCGTGGTTTCCAGTTGTGATTTGAAGTCTGGGTAACCCATAACATCTTCTTGTTTAACTTCCTAGCTAGGAAGTGGTAGTAGCTGGGCTAATTTTTAGCAGAGGATGGGACGTAGCATCCTGTGAAGACCCTAACTAGAAGGTCCGAGTGGTGGACTGCCCTCCAAAGGATGATAACCCCAATCATCACCCTCCAGTCATTGGGTGATAATTGTGAGGGGGCTAGGTTGATATGGGAAAATATTGCTCTGATTAAAGGATGGATGGGGAGGCGAAAGCCTAACTTAAACATATGCTCATAGATGCATATCTCACCATCTCGGCCATTAAAGGCCCTCTCACCCCTCAGAGGTCCGCTAAGCTTAATGGAAGGACCTATTGAATAGAGGTGCCTAAAGGCTAAGAGGTCATACTCAGTGACATAGCTCTCTATCTAGGTTGCCTCCGAGGTATCAATTTCTCTCTCATGACCATCATCTTCATCCTTGGTAACGTCGACCTGGGTAGGTGAAGGGACACCATCGGGAAACCTCTGAGCGAACTCAGCCCTGGTGGCGGCCGATAGAGGGATAACATCAATGGGTGGTGGAACAGCCACACTCGGCCCCATAACCTTGACATCAGAAGACGTCTGTGAGGTTCTAGCACCATTGTGGGACGAGGCACGACTTTGGACCTCGTCCTGATTAGGGACCCGATCTTGCCTAATGGAAAAATCCACAGCCTCTTGGAAAGAGTCTATAGATATAGGGTCTGAGGTAGATGACTCAGACTCAGACATGGGAGTGGGGTCTATTGGATCCTCTGCAGGCTCAACTGGCTCGAGGTATATCACCTTTAGAGGTGGAGGGAAGATAGGTCTGAGGGGGAAGGCCTCAACCCTAGCTTCCTCTTGGCCTAACTCTATCTGCCTAATTTTTTCAAAGGTCTTCTCTCTAAGAGAAGGGAACTCTTTTATAAGCTTATACAAAGGCCCGAGCATAAGACAGACGACCCTATACTTGGGACTATAAACTACAACCAAACAACTCAATTCAATCCAAATCAAAGATTAAACTTGGATATTGAAAAAATTCAAACCAAGAACAACCAAGAATAAGCTCACCGGAAAATTCAAAGAGCCACCAAAAAACCTTAAAATCCTTATCGAAAAACCTAAATCCTCACCGAAAAATGCAGAAATAGAAATGTAAGGCTAAAAATAGAAAGGCAAGGTAAAAAACGATACCTGAGGAAGTATGAAATGAAGAAGAAGAAGATTGAAAACAACGAAATTCTCAAACACAGTAGCGATTGAGCTCTTAAAGAGAGAGAAAATGCAAAGAGCATAGGTGGGAAAAATGGAAAGAATGAAGAAGAAGGAGAAGAATCCTTAAATTGTTTTGCACGCATCCCAAGGCCCTCCATTGCTTTGGGAGCCCAAAAGATAATCAACATTATTTACACATTGTTAGGCATGCTACCCACTTCAGGAGTTGACACATGTCAAGGGTATATTGGTACATAAGGAAATACAGCCTCGAACATGCATACCCCTTAGTCACCTATTTACATAGGTAACTAAGGGCTAGGGGTGATTGATATGCCCAAAGTGAACTTGCCATATCAAAGACATTAACCTCGACCTGTATGACAGCCTCGACCTATATGACGGTCGAGGTAACAAGAGCTCAGGATTACCCATCAGCGATGTCGTCCCTCACCAAGTCAGCCACTACGACGTTACATGTATCACCTCAATGAGGGCATCAGTCAAGGTAAGTATGGACATGGGTTATCCATTAACATCAACAAACATCGGCCATAGCCGACGTTATAAGTTTCACCTAAGATCAGTAAAGCCTCGCAGGCTCAGCATCAAGTGTCAAGACAACATCGGCCCTGGACAACATTCCAGGTACCTAACCTCGGCTGGCATCCCAGCCAAGGTCATCATATAATTCTCAGACATGGAGGGGGTCAGCAACACCAAACCTCGTACTCATCTAGGCCGAGGTTGGTATCAGGCAAAGACAGCCAAGCATCTATGCTCATATGTATGGCTTGGAACATGTGGACAAATCTGTTATAACTGAATCATTCCCTCCACTTGAGGGAATATTGAGATCATCATTACTTAGTTGAGATCGGCTAGGTGTCATCCTTGCACTGGATGGATCTCCATGCACATTGCATGCTTGGGGGTACATTACACCCCCCAAGCACTATATATTGAGTTCATCCTCAACATTGTAAAGGATCAAGAATTACAACCCTATTTAAAACTCTGTCAATTTACACAATAGAGAGAAAAATCTTGAGAGATTGTATCCATGGCCGTTACTGCCTTATTTAAGTGACATTACTCACTCACTTGCATAGTGGACGTAAGCCTAATTGGATGAACTACTTACATATTGGTGTTCATCCTCTTCTCTTTACCTCCTTCTACATATACACTTGTATTCTCCTATGCTTCCATTATTATTACTTGATTGATCTTGTCAACACCTTATCTGGTGCTGTTGTTTCCAACATCATCAGGAAGTATTAGGTCTAATAATTTCGCGACGTAGTAAGTCTTCCAATTTTTCCTTTAAATCTTTTAACTCCGCGAAGGCCATTCTATATGACACCTTAGAATTAAGAGCAGAGTGTGGGGTAAGGTCAATTGTAAAGTTAATTTCTTTGTGCGATGGCAAACTTGGCAATTCTTCTGGGAAAACATCATTGTAGTTCACGACCACATGGACATATGCTAAAGCGGACACGGTCTTCTCAACATTCTTGATATATGCCAAGTATCTGTGGCACCCACCTTTAATCATCTTCCCAGCCCTCAGAGATGATAATAACAAATGTTTTCTATCAGTCTTCCCTTAAAAGTCACCTCGGCCTCCCCTGGTATACATAAAGTAATTTCCTTACTAACACAGTCCATTCTATTATAGTGGGTGCCTAACCAATTCATGCTTAAGATCACGTCAAAGTTTTCCATCTCTTTGGGAATTAAACTAACCCCAAAATCTTGACATCCTATCTTCGTAGCATAACCCTCATATATGACCGTGGCCTTTGACGAATTCCCTATTGGGGTATCAATTACTAGGGGTGGGTTTAAGGTTTGTGGCCTCTTTTGAAATTTTTTTCATGAAAATGTGGTATATACAAAGGAGTTTGTGGCCCCATAATCAAAAAGTAAACAAGCATTTATTTCGTCAATATTAATGGTACCTACTACCCCATCTTTGTCTTTCCCAATGTCCTTAGCATTGAGGAAAAAGACTCTGGAAGGATCCTGCATTTTCTTATCATCCTTGTTTGGAAGTCTACAGTCTTTGACCTTGTGACCTGGTATGCCATAGTTGTAGAAGCTCATTCCTAGTGGTCAAGCTTTCATAAAATGCCCCTGAGTATCGCAGCTAAAGAACACAATGTTTGCGATGACTTCATTTCCATTTGTGGTCTCTTAACTTGTTTGCGACTTCTGAGTTTGTTATTGTGGCTAATCTTCCTTCTTTGTACCTTTTCTCTGCCCTTTCTCTTTTCTACCTTTGCCTTTGACCTATCCTCAAAATCTTGTTCCATTATTGGGGCTACCTCGGTTAGTTCAGTGTAAGTTATTAGCCTCAATACCACCACAATGCTACAGAGTCCCCTCTTTAAGCCCCTCTTAAAATTCTTGGACTTTTTTTCCTCACTGCCAATAAGATAGGGTTAAAGGGGGATAATTCCATTAACTTTTTTTTAATACTAGGCCACTAACATAGTTCCTTGAGCTAAATCCATAAATTCCACCTCTAACATTGCCTTCGTCGCGACCATGTAAGTACTTTTATTGAAAGAGAGTTTTGAATTTTTCCCAGCACATAACTGTGGCCTTTCTTCCTAATTATGTCCTCTTCACTATGGACCACTAATGATCTGACTCAGGCTCAAATATAAGGTAGGCAAAGGAAACTTTCTGCTCCTTAGTGCAATTCAAAACATAAAAAATATTCTCCATCTTTTTAATCTAGACATCGGCCTTTAAAGGGCCTGCCTCACCTTTAAAAGTTGTTGGTCCAAATTTCTTCAAATGATCAATGGTGTAGGCTATTGTCCTTTGCTTGACTGATCGTGTAGCCATGGCCCTAGATAAGGCTTCTGCGAACCCCACAACTGCTTCTGGTACTTTTTCCACAACTATGTTATTATGGTTTGCGACATCATTAGCTCTGCGATTACCTCTTACCATGATTTCCCTGATAAGAAATAATCATGTGTGTATAAGTTGATATGCACATCACTGGTTCTCTAAGTAAAAATATGTGATTAAAATATTCCTAATGCTCTTAAAGTTATCCTAGGCCAAACATTCTGATACCATTTGTAACGTCTTGCGACCTTCCCTAGTCTGTTGTGTCATCAAATCACTTTATCTCACGGCAATTTTAAGATTTAGAATAATAGGCTTCTACTGATGTGGCCTGGGAAAGGCCTTAGCTTTTGCATCAGAGTTGGAGGATTTAATAGTTCACTGGAATAATATTACACTATAAGAGAATAATCAACAACCAAATGTTGCAACTTTCATTAAAGTTATAATAGTCCCTAGTACATGCTATAGAATCAGTTCTTTCTCTTACAATTATCAACATAATTTGAAAAGATAAATAATTATAACTAAGAGTGAAATCTATAGAAACACTCCTAAATCACTAAGTATATAACCCCGCGGTCTTCATAAACTCTACGGCCTCTAACTGTTTCCTCAGCTCCTAACCTAAGGAAACATAGAATATAAAATGAGAGATCTCTAATATCTTAGTAATGGATTACTCAATAGTTCTCATCCACCTACCAATGTTAGTATTTAGCAAGGCAATATATATACAAATGATATAATGAAACGAGTAAGAACAGAGCATAATAATTGTACATTATGTATAAGTAATGAAAGGAAAGAATAGTATTTCACAACCCCTCGAATTTCCTAGTGACCTAGGCTCAATCTCCCCAAAGATCCACACCACGGCTTCTCCCACGGCTCAATCTCCCATGGTTTCCATTATTTTTTGCAACAATTATTTTCATACATTGGACTTCTCAAACTCCGCATCCTTCTTATAAGTATTTGACCTAGTCATGCAATAAGCCGCAGCCCCCTCTCCTCCTCAAATCTAGGATGAGCGGTCTATGGTTTGCTATTAATTCTAAACTTGAGTCAATATCTATCATGGAGTTAAGTCCCATAGGTAGCCTATGCTCAATCTCCCTAGACTAACCTTGTTGACCTCAAGCACTGAGAAGTAGGTACTCAAATAGACATGATGCCTTAGCCTGACTAATGAATGTCACAACCTCAATACTGAACCCCTAACTCAATAAAAGCATAATATGATATTGCCTCTCAACTTCATGGCCTCCTCTAATAGGCCGCGACCTCAAGGAAAGAGTGTAACTCTTAGTCATCAATATCAAGGGTATTAAAGTAAAAATAAGGTTCTAACACCCTAAATTAATTTCAACTTAAATCTTCAAAGATCAAAGGCAAAATCCTAAATAAATATTCTAAGATCAGGTAAGAACATCCTTCAAACCCCCACATCCAATCCTACAATCTCACCTCAAGAATCCTAACAAAAAACCTTTAAAAGTTAAGATATATTAAATTAACCTAAGTCTCCCAATCTGTAGGGTCTCCATCCCCCATGAACAGTAACCTTCAATGGCATGAACCCAGAATCCTAGAATCTCAAATAAATAGTAAACCTCCATGGATGTTTACCAAATTTCACATAAGGGAACATCCCAATCATAAAAATGCATAATATTATAAGTGTATTAAGGAAAAAGAGGATGATTTCATATCCCTTGCCTTAGTGGAATAAATCTACTGAATAGTGGCCTTCCATCGCCTCCTTCTTCGGTGAATAGTTCCCTTCCACCACCTTCTTCTCCGGTAGCCTTCTCTTCTCCACTCAAAACTTACTTTCTCTCTCTAGCATGGTTTTTTAGGGTTTCTAATGATTTTGGGAAGTGTGCCGAGGGTGGGAATTTATAAGTTCTATTGGGTAACCTAGAGTTTCCTTTGTTGGACATATTTTTCCATGGTTACCCTTTTTTTAAAAGGTTTCTATAATCCTCTAAACTTGCTCCTCCAGTCATGGCATAATAATGCCACTTTATCATACCTCGTGTTGTCAAGGAAACTAAGATCTGTAACCTTCATGTTAGGTCATGGTTTGCTTATAATCTGTCTACGGTCTTTTCACACTAATATGTACTCTGGGCTCCATAAGTCTGCTGAGTCCTCCTATAACTAAGATTTCTCATCAAATCATCTTGACATCGTGGCCTCCCCTTGGACCACGACCTCGTAAGATTTTAGGGTTGTACATATCTATATTCTATAATAGAGTTGAGTATGATCCTCTAAGAGTTAGGGGATAACTGGGTAGGTGTGACCCCAATAAGGGTAAGTATTTATCGGATGCAAGGATGTAAGGGAAGCCAAAACCATAAGCGAAACATGGCATCATACAATGCAATATCGAAGGCTTTTTTAACATCGTATGCCCTTTAGTTGTCCTCTAGGTCCCTTAAGACAGTGGATGACTATATACTATAGAGATGTTGAAGCCTATAAGATTTTATCATGTTAATAATAATTTTATAGATGTAGTATTGGGAGAGGTTAAGTGTATAAACCTCATCATCATCAATAGTCCCTTTATAATGTGTAAGAGCATATTTTCTCTCATTGCTAAAATAAATTACGCTTACATTAGTTTTGGCAGATCCCGTTACCATTTTATTTGAGCTAAGACGAAGTATAAGATTCTACATATCCAATGTTCAAGCATCTCCATACTTTGAAGGTATAATGCTTTATTGTTTGAATTTATTCCTTAAATTTATTTTGGGATGTTTGTTTTTAACAAAATTGGAAAGAAGAATTTTCTTTAAAAATCGAGGCAGTTTTTACTTTGTTTAAAAATAATTTTTGTACATGTATCTTATTCAAATGAGATGGTGATCTCTTTCAAACGATATTGGTATCATGAGGGCTTACTATTTTAATTTTTTTGATGTCATTAGAAACAAGACGTGTCTCGTTCGAACGAGATGATAATCTCGTTAGAACGACAGTGAAATTTCGTTCGAATGATGCCACTACCTCGAAATTTGTGATCATCCTATAAATACCTATTTCGTGTTTGATTTCTTTAAGACATTTTCCAGAACTGATTTTGCATATCCTTTGCAAAAGTTTTCAACCTTTTATTTGAGAAAAACCTTTTTGATTCACAAATCATCATCCCCGAAATTTATTTGAGTGAATCAAGTTTAAACCCTATCGCTTGTATCTAGCATAAACTCTTGTGGAGAGAGTTTTTTCATGGCTGATCTTGTGATACCCAAGGGAATTCACTACTGACGACGAAAGATGATCGATGGATACCGAGTGTGGAAGGATGCGTATGGATAACTCTGGACTGAGTCGTATTCTTCAGAGATTTTCTAGGCACTACACATTATACGTACGGTGGTTTTTAAGTAGTCTGTAAGCCGATAGTCTTGTAAACTCTCTAAAGTGTTGAAAAAAGGGTTTTACCCAAAAGAGGTTTTTCCTTAATTTACCTCTATTAAATGCATGATTTATTTTATCAGCTTTATCACTGAGATGCATGTTTAGGATAATAAGATAAAATTTGGGTTGTTGTGTGCCGAAAACTTAATTATAGAAATTATCCATTATTATTTGAGATAGGACACTCTCAAATTTGTATCAGAGCCTGTTATTTACATTTAATGTGTGATCTTTTCCGAAAAATATTTTTCTCTTGATATTAATTTTTTCTGAAAATTATTGATCTCTGAAAATATTGATTTTAATGGAAAATTTGTATAATCAGGTGCCCGTCTTCGATGGAGCTAATTATGCATACTGAAAGGCTAGGATGAGGTATGTCTTGAAAGATATCTATGATCTAGTCGGGTTAGTTTGTGAAAGAGATTGGACCCTTCTCACGATCACGGTTGATATTGTCAACAATCTTAAACCCTTGTCTTCCTCGACTGATGATGAGTTTGAATGGAGTACTTATAACTCCCGCAGCCTCAGTACAATTTTAGGAGCCATCGCCCCCGACGAGTTTCGATGTATCATGACGTGCACAATGTCTAAGGAAGCATGGGATATCCTCCAGTTGACACATGAGGGTACTAACGATGTCAAGGAATCTAAGCTTCAAATTTAGTCACCTAATTCGAGACCATCACTCTGTTAGAGTCTGAGAGTTTTGATGAATTTTATGCTAGGTTGTCGAACATTGTAAACACTAGTTTTAATTTGGGTCATGAAATTTCGGAGATGAGGGTCGTTAAAAATATTTTGAGGTCACTCCCTTCCCGATTTATTTCTAAGGTCACCCTACTTAATTCCCTATGAATTTTAGACACTCTTAGGTTAGAAGTACATGTAGGAGTCCTTAAGACTTATGAGATAGATATGTTCTAAAAACCATTAAACCAAAGGATATAGGGGTAGCTTTAAAGACTCAAGTTAAGAAGAAAAAAATAAGAGAGTATTTATGTCTGAACTTGAGGAAGATTTTTATGCAGACGACTTGGCCTTGTTTGCAAAAAAAATTAAAAAGTTTCTCAAATTTTCCAAAAGTAATTCTTCCACTTAAAATATTTTTGAGAAAAACAAAAAGAAGAATGAGGTCAAAGATATCGGTGGGAAGGAGGAAGATATAAGGTGTTATGACTGCGAGGGGAAAGGGAACAAGGCAAATGAGTGTTCCACTAGGCTAAAGAGAAAGGCCAAAGAGATTTCAAATAAATCCACTCTTAGCGATAGTGACATCGAGTCGGTTAATTTCGGGGGAGAATCACCGCATGAAAAGTGTGTTGTTTTCATGGTTTTTCATATGAGTACATCTAGTTTGTGTAATACCCCGTATTTTTATTACTTTTAAATTTGGAGATTTATTTAATTTAAATTAGGATATTAATTTAATATTAATCCAGAAATTTATTTAAATATTTATTAGCATGACAAGAGTTAGTAATTATTGGAAATTTGTCGAATATTACTAAATGAGTAAAGTAATGTATATGATGATTGACTTTATAAAAATTATCACAAGTGAACAAAATAGCAATTAGGGAAATTTAACTTGGGACGCGCCTGTGCCGTGTCAGGACTAAATTATTATTATTAAAAGTGAATAAATTATAAGTTGCCCGCATGGTCATTTCACGTGCGTTATTGTGTCCGGAAGGGTCGAAATAGTCAAAATAATGTATTCGGGGGTTCAGTTTGGGTCTCGGGGCGTTTTTAGGCCTAATTAGCACCCCGGAGGGTATTATAGACATTTTACATTTTTGGGTAACTAAACCCACGAATTTCCTAAGGATAAATTAGCCTTTAGGAGTTGCCTTCTAGGGTTAGCAATCAGAAAATAAAAGAACGACAATTGGAGAAGGAGTTGGAGAGATTTTCAAGCAACTCAAGGCCAAGAACTCAACCGTTTACACCGCCACCACCACCAAAGCGTAGATCGCGCGACGAGGAACGCAATCATATCGCTTTCGTCCACAAAAAACCCAAATTCCAGGAAAGTATCTATCTCGCTTCTCTTTTAAGTTAATTGTCACACCATGTTAGATTAGGATGATTGAACCTATATTTCATGGAAGAACTCAAGGATTAGAGGACCTAATCACATGTTGTAGGGGAAATAAATAAACTCTAGACATCCCAATCATATGTAGAGGATTACCCACGAAATTTGATTAATTTAGAAGTGATAAATCTGGAAAAAGACACAGAACCATGAAAGTTTAGAGGAAAGTTAGCGTTCTTGATAATTAAAATGAATTGGCTATTAATTAAATTCCGTTGTTAAATTTATGCATGTTTTACGTAGGAAATCTTGCATATATGTGTATAGATGATTAGGCATAAATTCTTCACATTTATCCCCTTAATTTCAGTATTTGTATGATCTTGTGCGGTGTAAATAGATTGGATTTGGCTTATATTTATGCTACTAACCCTTTTTTGCAAGTATTCCGTATTTTGTGTATCTCTTATGTGTTTTACAGGTATTTCATGCAAGGTAGTGCCAAAGAGAACTCAAAACAGTGAAAGAAAATCGAGAAATGGGGAGTAAAGGGAATTTTCGTAATTTTATAGCCTTATTCCAGATGTGGGGCCAACTGGAAAGTTGAATATCTTTCAACTACAAGAACACTAGAAAAAGAGGCACCTCAATCAGAGTCTGGATGTGAAAGTTATGAGCAGTCAAAGATAGAAGAAAAAGTCAAATAAATAGAGGATTGGTCCGCCCAGAAATTAAAAGAACCGGTCCGCACAGGATTGGTCCGTCCAGAAATTAAAAGAACCGGTCCACTGTGCAAACTCCAGTAGACCTCGGATCGAAAGCAAACCGAAGAAGGCAGAAAAATTAAAGAACCGGTCCGCATTCAAGGCAAACCGGTCCGGAGGAGGATAGGACCGGTCGGAATCAAGGCAAACCGGTTCGGAGGAGGAGGGGATCGGTCCGGCTGTCGTAGTTTTAATTTTCTAATTTTCCTCTAATGGAGAGTCCTAATGCTGCTAAAACTCTTGGAGTCTTGTAGGGTATAAAAACCCATTTTATTGTTATTATTTGCATGGAGAATTTTAGTTAATTTTCCACTTTTTGTCAAAAACCCTAGTTTAGATACAATTTGGAGTTTGAATTCCAATACTGAAGGTTATTTCAGAATTCTGTGTTCTTCATTGTTGTTGTTACTGCTTTGGTAAAAATTAGTGAGTAATTCTCTCTTTTCAATTTTTTTCTACATCAATTCATAAGTTTTCTTTAGATTAATCATGAATTCCTACACATTAAACACTGTTTTCATTACTTTCAGCATGCTAGGCTAGATTTTCTAAGGCCGGGATACATGAACCCAGCCTGATGTGTTAATTGCGTGTGTATAACATTAATCCTCTGAATTTAGTGATTGATTATGACCGTATTGTGTAGGAACACAATAATTGTAGATCTTTATATCTCGCTTGCCTCTGGGTAACCGAGATGATTTAGAATGAAATTCGAGTGTCACTACCGCAATACCGATTTACTCGTCCTCAGATTAAGTATGACGCGGGCTTGAACCTCGTATACGTAATGCTTGGGAGTACTAAATTCTGGGTCTAATTAATTAGTTAAATTTACGATTCGTATTATAACTGCAATACACTAGGGTTGGGAGATTTTATCCCCGTCCTGTTTTTCTCATCATTTAGTTCAAAAGTTTCAAATCATTTTTCAATCATATTTTAGGTAATTTAGTGTAATTGAATATCCTCACAATTTCATAATTGCATTTCGATATAATTATTCTCAAAAATTAAATCATTTTCCCTTTCTTTTTAGAGTTAGAGTTAGGATTCCTCCGTCTTTTCCCGTCGTCAGAACTTCGTTGTCCTTTTTCCCTGAGGATCGATACCCGACTTGTCGAATTTTTACTTGAGCGACAGGCTTGCACTTGATCCTAGAGAGCACGCACATCTGAGGCATATTCTGAGTCGCGTCAAGTTTTTGGCGTCGTTGCCGGGGAATTAGGTAGACTTAGGAAATTTCCAAAAATCCAAAAACATAAAAAAATTCAAAAAGCACAAAAAGATTCACCATCATCTCTCATAAGCCATTAATGCAAAATTCTGAACTCACTCCCACGCCACATAATACTCCAACCAGCATTCACGAAAATCCAATCGTTGACTACAACCCCAATAGTCCCCACACTCCTAATGCCCCACAGTTCTGGATCCCACCTCCCACACCGTCACACTCAATATCCAATAGCACTCCATTTTCCTTCTTAGGACACACCTCCGAGCACACTTCGAGCACACCAAGTGAGAGAACCGAGTCGTTAAGTGAGAGAGAGATGTTGTAACACGGCAATGCAACCGCTGTGAGGAAGAGCCCCCATATCGCCCGCTAAGAGAATTCTTATATCCCGAGCGCACTGTCACTCTGGGATGCATTATACTCCCATATAATGCCGGGCAATTTCGTTTTAAAAATGGGAGGATCCAGATTTTACCCCATTACCATGGTATGGATTCTGAAAAGCCATATCTTCACATCAGGGAATTTGAGGATGTGTGTGGAACTCTCAATGATCAAATTTGCACACAAGAGGTGATCCACCTCAAACTCTTCCCATTCTCACTAAAAGATAAGGCTAAGACCTAACTAGGGTCTTTACCTCCAAGCTCGATTGCATCTTGGAACGAGTTGCAATCTAAGTTTCACAAGACATTCTTTCCACCACATCGAACAATCTCCATAAAGGCTCAAATTCAAGCTTTTAGACAATTGGAAAATGAGCCGTTTCATCGATGTTACGAGCATTTCAATAAATTAATTACTTCATGCCCCCATCATGGATTTGATACAACACAAATCATTTCTTTTCTCTATAATGGGCTGAACCTTAATTATAAACAACTCGTTGAAACCATAGGTAGTGGTCCGTTTGTCGAACTAGATGCCCACGATGCTAAGCTTCACCTGAGGTATGTCGTCGAGACTACCCAATCATGGGATACATCAGATCCTAATGCTCAAAATCAAAATCGTCGAGTGACCACCACTCCATCGGCGTCCGACTTATTTCACTTAAAAAAGAATTCTATAGCAGACAATCGATTCGATATGCTTGAGAAAGGACTGATAGACCTACGTGAGGTATACGAAAGAGGACCAACTGGATCCATCCCAAACCCCGTCGACAAGGTGTGTGCAATTTGTGAGGCGGGTCATTCAACTGAGGAATGCCCGACTATACCCGCCTACAAAGTGATGCTTCAATAACAAGTAAGAGGTATAGGAGGAATCAAGGGTAATTTCGGTGACCCGCACGGGAATTCTTACAACCCTTCATGGAAAAACCACCCTGGTTTTAGCTATGGGAAACCACATTCTCCAATGAATCCTAATTCACATGTTGCCCCTCCTCCTCCACCACATTTGCAACAAGCTCCACACATGCAAGGACATGTGCAAGAACCACCACCTCAAGGAGCATACATCCCTCCACCGCGGAGAAGTCTCGAGGATACTATCAACCACTTTATCAATACCCAGACTGCAACTAATTCTAGTCATGAGCGCATGATGAATGACATGAATGCGAACATTTCATAGTTGCAATCATCGTGGAGTATCCAAGAGAAGGGCAAGTTTCCTACCCAGTGCCAAAGACCTCTCCAAGGTCAAACTAGTATTAGCTCGACACCCCATGACCATCCTGAGAAATGTAGCGCAATTACCACTCTACGTAATGGGAGAGTAGTTGACTTGTCACCTCACCCATAAGACGTACTTAAAGACAAGGAGATTTCGCCCGGCACGAAAGAGGCCGAAGATGTCCCCTTGTATGAGAGTGATAAAGACGACACTAGTGAGCCTGAGGTAGTAGTGAAACCACCCACTGCGGCACTATTTCCTCAAAGGCTAATTCCTTCCCATAAAGGAAACCCACGTGATGACGTGTTAGACGTGCTAAAGCACGTAAAGCTGAACTTACCTTTCCTCGATGCCATTAAGAAAATTCCAGCTTATGCAAAAGTCATCAAAGACTTGTTGACAGTAAAGAGAAAGATGAAGGTAAAGAAAAATGTATTTCTAGCACAGAATGTGAGCTCCATTCCACTTAACGATCTGCCGCCTAAATTCAAAGATTTAAGTGCACCCACCATTTCCTGCATCATTGGAGAAAATAAAATCGAAAAAGACTTACTTGATTTGGGAGCAAGTGTCAATATCCTCCCTTATTCCATTTATAGTCAACTTGATTTGGGTGATCTCAAGCCCATATGGATCACTCTCCAATTAGCGGATCGAACTGTGAAGATCCCACGAGGTGTAGTTGAGGACATGATCGGTCCAAGTTGACACCTTCTACTTCCCAGTAGATTTTGTCATTTGGGACACGGATCCCTCCTTCACCTCGAGCAACCATGTTCCCATCATCCTTGGGCGCCCGTTCTTAGCTACGGCTAACGCAATCATCAATACTCAGAATGGGCGAATGCAACTCACCTTTGGGAACATGACCTTAGAAACCAAAATCTTCCACATACCCCAATATACGGGGGAAGAAGATGATCTTCACGCGGTGAGCTTAATTGATGAGATCGTAGAAGTGCACATTGAGAAAAATTTATGTGGAGACGCCTTAAAATCTTTCTTAGTGTCTAGTCATGAGAGCGAGGGAACTTATACCACAATTGAAAGAGAGAGAGAGGGGTTAGAAGAGAGAAAAATGGTGGAGTTAGAGATCGAGCAAGTAAGAGAGGACGTAGGCACTACTCGAGAGAGAGAGAGCTAGGGGACATGAGCATGGAGGAATTTGAAAAAGAATTCGGTTCGGTGGATGAGCGCCATAACGACGAAGTCCAAACTCTATTGGATTCATGTAGTCACCTAGAAGAAAGCGAATGGAAAGACAAAATCGATGAATTCCTTCTTTGTGACCATCCACACATACCACTAGAGGCCCCGAAGGCGAGTGAGGAGAAAAGTTTTAGTTCATCCGACTTAGAGCCCGACCCATGCATCTTAAAAATTGAAAGAAACCTAGGTGTCCCCTCCGAGTCAGCCCACGCAGACCACACTTTGAGTCAGCATCACGAGGATCCCTTTCCAATTAGTCACGATGAGTCTCCCGGTCTATCCTTTATCTATGGGCGAGGTCCCAACTTGTTCCGATTGTTGGATTATAATCCTAGGACGGGAGAGACGAGGAGAGCATCGAACCCCGCGAGTGGGGTCGGGTGAGTTTGTGCGCGTATGGGGTGATTTTTAGTGTATTATTGAGTCATGTGTTAGGGTCATTTAGTGTCTTTATGCATTTTAATATTTGTTTGTTTTATTTTTCCGCACTTTTCATTCGCTTTGAGTTAGATTTTTGTCCTTTTTGCTTGAGGACAATGCAAAAGTCTAAGTTAGGGGGGGTCACAAGTGCGTATTTCTAAAACTTCACAAATTTTCCAAAATGCCCAAAAATTTCCAAAAAAATCATAAAATTTTGAAAAACCCAAAAATATTTTTGTTCAAAATAAATAAAAATTGGAATTCAAAATTTTCAAAAATATCATTAAAAGTCGAATTGAAGTCTCAAGTTGTAAAATTCAACATACACAAAGCTAAAATTGACCAAAGATGGAAATTGAGTGAAAATTGACGACTTAACGAATAAGTGTGGAGATTAACAAACCCGGTGAGATTTGAGCCTATCACTTTTTGCGAGTTTTTAAATCAATCTGAGTTAATTGTTAACTCAAAGTTCTTTTCAACACCTAAAAAGTCATTGAGGATCTCAATCCTTTCATTTTGATCGGTTATGAAAGACGTGTGTGATATTGCTTTGAAAAATGTGCCAAAACTGATCTCTAAACTTAAATTCATCTCGAAACGAATATGGTAACACAATTGGTATTTTGGACAATGAAGTGGGCCCTCGTTTGTCACCCAAAAATATTGGCCAGAAAAAGTAGCAAAAAATTACCCCTTTTGTAACCCAATTTGAGCCAAACAAATTGTCCCTTTCGTTTGATAACCCGAAAAACCCAAATATCCCGGAATTGCGAAAAATGGAAAATTTTAGAATTTAAGTCCAAAAAGTGCATATAAAGGGGCAAGAGAAAAAAAAATATGCTCAACAAAAATAGTGAGAAAAGAAAAGAAGTGAAAAACAAGAAAATAGAGAAAAAGAAGAAAAAAATGAGCAATAGCCCGGAAAAAGCACAAATGGACATCATAAATGACTTTTCCAATTCCATCCTTCCCTACCATTTTCTTTTTACCCCATATACCTTAAAACCCGAAAAAGTCCTAACCGAGTCTAAATTACGAAATTGATTACCGAGTGGAGAGCTAATACACCAAAAGATAATAGAAGAGATTGAATGCGCGAAAAAGAGGCAATGTTCCCGTTTTTAAAACCGTATTCCGTTGATGAGATCCTATCACTCTAAAATTTCCGTCTTTCTACTTGTGTGCGTGACTTTTCATCCATTATAATTACTCTTTATATCACTCATACCGAGATAATAGTCACATTCCGAGTGATTCGTTTGAGAGATCATTCCATGAGAATTTGAAATCAAAACGAATGTTCGGATAAGTAACGTAATGGTCAATCGGTGGAAATTCGTGGTTAAATTTTTGGTTTCGCACACACGCACTATGATTTGAGACTTGTAAATATGACTTGATGACGACTATTTTTTGGGAAGGTTTGAATTGTACAATTTTTACGTATTTTGAATTTTCTTTGAGTCGAATTTTGTGGGTATATTCTCTGCAAACCCTCACGAGACACCACTCGTCCTACTAGGGTGACCTAGGGCTTTAAAGGCTTGTTGTGTACGCTAAATGCAATCTCTTTCCCGCGAAAAAGGTATTCTATCCCGATAAAATGTGATTTTCAAGAGTTAAGCCTTGCTAGGATTCTTTTACATTGCTTGGGACGTGCAAAGTTCTAAGTTAGGGGGATTTGATTAGGCATAAATTCTTCACATGTATCCCCTTAATTTCGGTATTTGTATGATCTCGTGCGGTGTAAATAGATTGAATTTGGCTTATATTTATGCTACTAACCCTTTTTGGAAAGTATTCCGTATTTTATGTATCTCTTATGTGTTTTATAGGTATTTCATGCAAGGTAGTGCCAAAGAGAACTCAGAATAGTGAAAGGAAACCAAGAAACGGGGAGTAAAGGGAATTTTTGTAATTTTATAGCCTTATTCCATAGGTGGGGCCAACTGGAAAGTTGAAGAACTTTCAATTATAAGAACACTGGAAAAAACGTCACCTCAATCGGAGTTTGGGTGTGAAAGTTATGAGCAATCAAAGATAAAAGAAAAAGTCAAATAAAGAGATGACCGGTCCATCCAGAAATTAAAAGAACCGGTCCGCACAGGACCGGTCCATCCAGAAATTAAAAGAACCGGCCCGCTGTGCAAACTCCAATAGACCTCGGATCGAAAGCAAACCGAAGAAGGAAGAAAAATAAAAGAACCGGTCCACACCGGACTGGTCCGCTAAGAAATTAAAAGAACATGTCCGCATTCAAGGCAAACCGGTCCGGAGGAGGATAGGACCGGTCGGAATCAAGGCAAACCGGTTCGGAGGAGGAGGGGATCGGTCCGGCTGTCGTAGTTTTAATTTTCTAATTTTCCTCTAATGGAGAGTCCTAATGCTGCTAAAACTCTTGGAGTCTTGTAGGGTATAAAAACCCATTTTATTGTTATTATTTGCATGGAGAATTTTAGTTAATTTTCCACTTTTTGTCAAAAACCCTAGTTTAGATACAATTTGGAGTTTGAATTCCAATACTGAAGGTTATTTCAGAATTCTGTGTTCTTCATTGTTGTTGTTACTGCTTTGGTAAAAATTAGTGAGTAATTCTCTCTTTTCAATTTTTTTCTACATCAATTCATAAGTTTTCTTTAGATTAATCATGAATTCCTACACATTAAACACTGTTTTCATTACTTTCAGCATGCTAGGCTAGATTTTCTAAGGCCGGGATACATGAACCCAGCCTGATGTGTTAATTGCGTGTGTATAACATTAATCCTCTGAATTTAGTGATTGATTACGACCGTATTGCGTAGGAACACAATAATTGTATATCTTTATATCTCGTTTGCCTCTGGGTAACCGGGATGATTTAGAATGAAATTCGAGTGTCACTACCGCAATACCGATTTACTCGTCCTCAGATTAAGTATGACGCGGGCTTTAACCTCGTATACGTAATGCTTGGAAGTACTAAATTCTGGGTCTAATTAATCAGTTAAATTTACGAGTCGTATTATAACTGCAATACACTAACGTTGGGGGATTGTATCCTCGTCCTATTATTTTCATCAATTAGTTCAAAAGTTTCACATCATTTTTCAATCATATTTTAGGTAATTTAGTGTAATTGCATATCCTCATAATTTCATAATTGCATTTCGTTATAATTATTCTCAAAAATTCAATCATATTCCCTTTCTTTTTTGAGTCAGAGTTAGGATTCCTCCGTCTTTTCCCGTCGTCACAACTTCGTTGTCCTTTTTCCCTGAGGATCGATACCCGACTTATCGAATTATTACTTGAGCGACATGCTTGCACTTGAGCCTAGAGAGCACGCACTTCTGAGACACATTCTGAGTCGCGTCAATAGAACTTGTGGTAATGTTCTTTAAGAATTTGGGAGTTGTTAATGACGTTTTTGGAGAAATTGGAAGATGAAATCCGTAGGTTTTAATGGCAGTTTCTGGGCAAGAACTACTTGATCGATCGATCGACCCCATTTCCTCGATCGATCGACCCCTCCTGGAAAACTGCATATTTCTCGTCCATTGGTTTAATCTGGTTTTAATGCATACGAACCCTTGATTGTTATTGTTGAAGTATAATAGGACATAGAGAAGACCAGTAGAGCCTAGGTAGACCTCGTTGCGTGAAACTTTGTGTAAGATGAGATTTTTGGGTTAATGAGGAATTATTCATGTGTATAAGAAATCCTGCGAACATTTAATAAAAAGATCGAGACTCGTAAGGGACTTAGACCAGAAGGTAAGTGAGTGTATGCCTACTAAAAATTATAATTAGAATAGTTCGAGAGAGGAGAAGTGAGTATGAAGTAAAATATAAAAGTGAAAAAAAAATGACGAGTCCGTTATGCGTAATAATCGAGTAAAATGTGTTAATAACTAATAATTATAGTTATGGGTCATGGGCACAGCTAACTTAGAAATTTGGATATATATATATATATATATATATATATATATATATATATATATATATATATATGACTGTGTGATTGTGCATATATTATATATCTGTATAAAAATCATACTCGGGCTACTTGCTATCACGGGGGTTTCCGCGCTAGGACGGTCTTATCTCGATTGGGCCTTTATAGGGGATATTGACTCGCACCCTAGAACATAGGATTCCTTGGCACAGGTTATCTGATTGATAGTCAGGCGGTCCTAAGAGATGTGAGGGTATGTGATAACCTCTTAGTGACTTGGGACTATGCTTCGCCTCCATTTGTATATGTTTTAATGTTGATACAGTTCGAGAGTGATTCCGAACAAGTATTTTCCTTAATATGAGTGATGCGGGGACTTGATAAAAGAGTATGCCAGCACCATAGATTTTATGTGGGGTGCCGTTAGTGTATATATTACATAAGTGGCTAATATATATAATTATGCTTAAGTATGGGAACTTTCTACTGTGCATAAAAGTAGTTAAGTAATGAATAAATACTCCGACTCTATTATAAGTGTTTGAGAAATTTTGTGACATCACTGGGATATTTTTATATAAAATAAGATATGTAAGAGCATAAATTTAAAGAATTAATTATCTTCACCATCGTAGTTAGCGGTATGAAACTTTATGGGAAAGCTAAGTTAAAATAAACTTTTGAGATAGATAGTATGGTAGGCGTGCACACTAGATGAGAGGTGAGAATTGCTCAAGAGAGTGATGTGTACTAACATGGTTGTTACATTAGCCGGTAAGCAATTTATTTACTTGCTAAACTATTTTTAAACTATTTCACACTAGGGCTCTGACCCGTTTAATGTTATTTCTTTTCTCTTGTGTATATATGTATATATTACAAGTGCCCAGCCACAGGGGCGTCATGCTTAGAATTCTTGGATCGGATGCGCTGCAGCTTATGTGGGAGTTGCAGGCTATTGCTTAAACGACCTCATCGTTGACTCTACTCTTATTTTTAGTTTTTCTTAGTTATTAAGTTGGATTTGTCAGAGTTATGTTCATTTATATTTCGTGTATTTGGTACTCTTTGGGATTTAATTATGGTCGGGATGGTTTTATTTATAGTTTTAAACTGGTTTGGTTTATCTGGATGATTCAAATTCTTGTGTACTATTATTCATCCTTAGTATCTCGGAATTCTTAAACTGTTGATTATTAAATAGATTTTCAAGTTTGGATTTAATAAAATTGGAAATAAGGTCTTAAATTGTTTTAACACTTAGCTTAATTATTTAGGTTGTTTAAATTGGAAATTTTATTTTGCGACAGTGATGCTAAGAATGAACTGACCGTTCGCCGTGATTTTAATTTAATAAAGGACTGATCACCCGGTATTTAATTAGGCGGCGTGTCACAGGTGGTATTAAAGCATCAGGTTCTAGTGACCTTTAGGATTTGTGCGGCTAATTTTGCTTCCAGCGTTGCTTTGTTTGATATAGAGCCCTAAGTTTAGGATTATTGATTTCTATGGTGAGATTCCGTTCTCCTGCTATAACGTATGTATATTAGTGAATTGTAATTACGTTCGTATGTGTGCATGTGCCGAGCGGTGAAGGATATCAGACAAGGGTCATTAGGCGGACATCAAGAGGCAAGGCTTAGTTAAAGTTGCAAAGTATATTCGAGGAGGATGACCGTAGTTATGGTCACCCCTATTATGGCACAAGAATCTAGGACTGTGAAGGTGGCAAGGGCACAACCTAAGATTTCCAAATGCTTCTATAATCGAAAGAGGTGCAAGATTAGACTCACCCAACGTAGAGTGCTTGGGAGAGGGTCAAATGGCAAATTGAGGAGGGTCATCAGCGGAAATTCTAGAAATGCGGGAATTGTGTGTGTTACCCAACGAAGGTAATATATTCCAAAGGCTTGGAAATATAGTGGAGTGTGGTTAACTAGAAGTGAAAATTTGGGATAAAATTTTTCTTGACTCATCAGAGCAAAGTTATAATGGTGGAAGTCAAACACCACATTAAATAGTGAAATATTGCGTCTATAGAAGGACCTTAGGTACAGTTTAACTGCACGTTCCTTCACCAGGTGTTCAGAATAAGATGTGCACATTATTTTAAACTCATCACAGGAGGACCTGACAGAGGTCCATTTTTGAATATGAATCTAAACCATTAGCGAATCTTGTATCGGAGGATGTAGATACAAATGGAGGAGATGACTCCAAGTGGGAGATCGACTCGTAAATATAGTTAATAACACTTAAAAGGGAATACTGCTAGAGAGTCGATTCAGAGGTTGACAATATCATTCTTTATCAATGGAAATGATAATGCTTATTTGTGTGGGAAGCCAAAAGAATCGAAGAATTTAGTCAAGAATAAGACTGAATGCAAACGGTGGTAGCGTAACACCACAATGGGGTGTGGATACACATCAGGGGACCCATTTAAATGAATCAGACAGATGAATTCTCACCGAACGATGGTGAATTTAGTAAGGACTATTGTATCCAGTAGCATGTTCTTTAGGGCCAACAATGCTAAGGGTACAACTGGGGTAGCCATCAGGAATCGACCAAAGTCCGAGAGAAGGACAGTACTAATATGGTTAGTATGACATGTGATAAGTGGATTATGTGTAGAGGTATTTTGTGGAGAATGAAATCACATGCGTTAATGTTTTCCTGAAGTGAGTAAAGGGATAAGAGTAGGATGCCTAGTAAAGGACAACGATTAAAGTAGTTTTGTTTTGGTTTGGACCGGCGTGTTATGTCCGGAGACCATTTGACAGTTAAGACCATTGGTAAGGTAGAAGTATGAGTTTTATCCTCGGAGGATGAGGCGTGTTTTAGGTGACACGAGCGAGTCACTATATTTTGTTCATTGCTACATTAGCATGTGAGACGAGCTAGTGCGTATAACTATAAACATTATTAGTATGCTAATATTTTCCCTAGTGTAGCGAGATTATCCTTAGAGCTATCCGCGGAGGATGAATGGGTGTATTAATAGTGTCATACACTTTATTGAGATTACTCGTTTTAGTGATGTGATATACGAGTATGATATTGTATTGATTACAACTTTATAGTAATGTTTAGTACGATAGTAGGAAGTTATTGCAAGGCTATCGAAATGGTTGCATTAGTGCAGCACGTTTTGTTCTGGCGAGGCCTCACCTGCGAGAGGGTCGGACTCGCACTTATATTATCTATTCTAGAGACTTCGGAGGGGGTGGTGGGCTAGAGATATTCAATCCCGGTGTGTGTAGGGACTTTGTTGTTATGATTCAGTATTTATTGAGTTTACTATTGAATGAAAAGATTTAACTCATTATTATGCTTAGCGCTCAGGGCTTAGTGATAGGAAGAGTGCATTGATATATCGATACTTTAGAGATGTGGGAGTTGAGGATTACATCCATATAATTGGGAACGGGATTTCGAGAATTACGATTGTATGTATTTAAGGTTTATTGAATGCGATTACCACCAATACTAAACGATAGTTCAATTGGCGAAATGTTCTTTGTTAAGTGTAATTACGGGAGGAGATGTAACTTTTCTGTCAAGAGATGGAATAAAGGGATACATGCTATGGACGGAGGACCTAACGGATCTCGATAATCGACATTGCTAGGTAGTAGTGTATCGGGGGTTCGTTGTTTTAATTTTGCTTTGCGAGACATCCCACGCATGAAACTTAGCGTAAGGTTGGAAATAGGGAGATGTTTGGTCATTATTCCATGAGTTTGGCACCTCGGTCGTAATAAGAGCAAGTAATTATATCTATAAGTTTGAAGTTGAATTATGATTTAAGTCCAGAGGAGCCGCTGGTGTGGTAAGAAAGCATTGAAAGTTTTGTTTTATCACCACGAGTTGAGGGGTGGAACGATGATGATGAGAAATTTAAATTTTTTTATTTCTAGGGTGATTGAGAATACCCAAGTGTTGTATCCGCATTCTGAGCACAAAGGAAATAAAGAGTTGGGATGGTTTTTTGAGTGGATTTTGTGGGAAGAATTTTTTAATACAAGAGAGAAGACTTGTGTTTATTTTGATGTATAGATCATTGGTGATTTATTTTAGTCGTTGTATCTATTCGTGAGAATTGTGGTACTTATTTGAAGATACTTGCGATTAGTGGTTTCTCTTTTGTTGTTGTGGGATGTAGATGCTCTATACCTAGTATTTTGATGGATTTGGTTAATTTTATCGATGAGTAATGTGTCGTTCACTCTTCCCTGGGCGGGAGGGGTGCTACAGAATGTGGACATCCTGGTTAGCTGATGTTAAAATCATTCGAGTTGTAGGGATGTGGGAATAAACGTGTGGAATATATATTTGTGGGACTAACATAATGAGGTGGAAGTGGTAGAGTGGATTAAGCGTCACGTGAAGAACGATGATCTATATATATACACCCGAATTTGGTTAGAAGGCTGTGGGAAGCCATTTAAAAATAGGGCATTCCTTAAGAAGGGTAGAATTTAATTATTATGGAGAACACTTAGAGAAAAGTTGCAATTAGTCAAATGTTGAGAGTGAGTGACGCGTACAAAGAGTGAAGATGTTAGTATGGTATAAAAGATCCAGGAGTGCACATCATAGAGAAAAGTGCACGGATCAGAACTTTCGGCATAAGCTAAGGAGAGAAGGGGAGTATTAAGTATCACTTAATGAGAGACATTTCAAATAGAAGTCGATGCGGAGCGGGACATAGTGAGTGGCCTCCGCATGCACCACACTTAGATAGAAATCGGTTGGAACAAGATTATCAACCAGAGAATTTTGTGGCTATCAACAATTCCTATAGTGGAAGAGGTCGATAAAGTCGGTAAAGTTTCTTGGGTGAGTTGCCAATCTCAAGGTAAGGTCACGAGTTCCTTAGAATGTGTGGAACAAGTTGACCTAAAATAAAGTGATTACTATTCTTTTGGGGGTATACACTATTAGACAGTGTTCCCCAACCTTTCTTTGGAAATAAGAATCATGTCGGTAAGAGGTTCTTCCTGGTAATTTTCTGAACTAAAATGGGATAACGTTTCGTTTTGAGTAGGTTGTATAACCCTTAGCCGGGGAGTAGGTGAGATGATTAAAGATTAGTGGAATCGAATAAAAGTAATTTTTAAATTCATGGTGGTCATTTCATTTCCACAACGGATGTATCTAGCAAGTTATGTTAAGTACAGTAGAGTTCCGTGGAAGCACTCGTAACTGTTTATTGTGGACAAACTGCTTATTGAAATTTTGTGTGGAAAAACCTTAACTATTCTCCCCCTGGTTGTTTAGAGGTGAGTGGATAATCAGAACTTTTGATCGGCCGAGTTAGAGTCTAATGACTGTGGTGGAATCACCATGGACGTTTTAGGTGACTTTTGAATGTCGTAAGAGTTCATTGTCAAAAATTGAGATTCGAATAACTAACAAGAGTGGTCAATTGTCTGCTGGTTTCTTTCAGAAAAGAAAGTTTTGTGATTTGATAAATACGAGTGTTTGTTATGTAGTGAGGTGAGACCTCCCAATAATATTGAGACAATGGGGTCAACAATGTGTAGGCTCGTCTTATGCGAATAGCCCGGATTGGAACACAATGTGAAGTACCGTTATTAAAGTGTGACTCTATAACTGATTGTATTGAAAGTGATAAATAAACTTATTGTGAGACAGGGAGGACTATAGGAATTCGCCTTACCCGAAAGTCCATTTTGGGTATTGTTAAAGTATCCAGATCTATTTTTACCAGGCATACCTTCATTTCCGAATTTTGGGACAAAATTCCGTTATTGGGGAGGAAGTATGTAATACCCCGTATTTTTATGACTTTTAAATTTGGGGAGGGATATTAATTTAATATTAATCCAGAAATTTATTTAAATATTTACTAGCGTGACAAGAGTTAATAATTATTGGGAAGTTATCGAATATTATTAAATGAGTAAAGTAATGTATATGATGATTGACTTTATAAAAATTGTCACAAGTGAATAAAATGGCAATTTGGAAATTTAAGTCGGGACACGCTTGTGTCGTGTCAGGACTAAATTATTATTATTAAAAGTGAATAAATTATAAGTCGTCCGTATGGTCATTTCGCGTTCGCCAATGTGTCCGGAAGAGTCGAGATAGTCAAAATAATGTACCCGGGGTTCAGTTTGAGTCTCGGGGCATTTTTATGCCTAATTAGCATCCCGGGAGGGTATTATATACATTTTACATTTTTGGGTAATTAAACCCACGAATTTTCTATTTATAAATCAGACTTTAGGAGTTTCCTTCTAGGGTTAGCAATCAGAAAATCAAAGAACGAACATTGGAGAATGAGTTGGAGAGCTTTCCAAGCAACTCAAGGCCATGAACTCAACTATTTACACCGCCACCACCACCAAAGCGTAGATCCCGCGACGAGGAACACAATCATACCGCTTTCGTCCACAAATCAGAAACCCAAATTCCAGGCAAGTATCTATCTTGCTTCTCTTTTAAGTTAATTGTCACCCCATGTTAGATTAGGATGATTGAACGTATATTTCATGGAAGAACTCAAGGATTTAGAGGACCTAATCACATGCTATAGGGAAAATAAATAAACTCTGGACATCCCAATCATATGTAGAGGATTACCAACGAAAATTGATTAATTTTGAAGTGATAAATCTGGAAAAAGACACAGAACCATGAAAGTTTAGAGGAAAGCTAGGGTTCTTGATAATTAAAATAAATTGGCCGTTAATTAAATTCTGTTGTTAAATTTATGCACGTTTTACGTGGAAATCTTACATATATGTGTATAGAACTTTTGGTAATGTTCTTTAAGAATTTGGGAGTTGTTAATGACGTTTTTGGAGAAATTGGAACATGAAAGTCGTAGGTTTTAATGGAAGTTTATGGGCAAGAAATGCTTGATCGATCGATCGACCCCCTTTCCTCGATCGATTGACCCCTCCAGGAAAACTACATATTTCTCGTCCGTTGGTTTAATCCGGTTTTAATGCATAGGAACCCTTGATTGTTATTATTGAAGTATAATAGGACATAGATAAGACCACTAGAGCCTAGGTAGACCCCGTTGAGTGAAACTTAGTGTAAGATGAGATTTTTGGGTTAACGATGAATTATTCATGTGTATAAGAAATCCTGCGAACATTTAATAAAAAGATCGAGACTCATAAGGGAGTTTGACCAGAAGGTAAGTGAGTGTATGCCTACTGAAAATTATACTTAGAATACTTCGAGAGAGGAGAAGTGAGTATGAAGTGAAATATAAAGGAGAAAAAAAATTGACGAGTCCGTTATGCGTAATAATCGAGTAAAATGTGTTAATAACGGATAATTAAAGTTATGGGTTGTGGGCACACCTAACTTAGAAATGTGGATATTTATATATATATGACTGTGTGATTGTGCATAGATTATATATCTGTATGAAAATCATACTCGGCCTACTTTCTGTCACGGGGTTTTTTGCACCGGGACGGTCTTATCTCGATTGGCCTTTATAGGGGATATTGACTCGTACCCTAGAACATAGGATTCCTTGGTACAAGCTATCTGATTGATAGTCAGACGGTCCTAAGAGACGTGAGGGTATGTGTTGACTTCTTAGTGACCTGGGACTATGCTTCGCCTCCATTTGTATGTGTTTTAATGTTAATACAGTTCGAGAGTGATTCCAAACTAGTATTTTCTTTAATATGAGTGATACGGGGACTTGATAGCAGAGTATTCCAGCACCATAGATTTAATGCGGGGTGCTGTTAGTATATATATTACATGAGTGGCTAATATATATAATTGTGCTTAAGTATGGGAACTTTCTACTGTGCATAAAAGTAGTTAAGTAATGAATAGATACTCCAACTCTATTATAAGTGTTTGAGACATCACTGGGATATTTTTATATAAAATAAGATATGTAAGAGCATAAATTTCAAGAATTAATTATATTCGCCATCGTAGTTAGCGGTATGAAACTTTGTGGGAAAGCTAAGTTAAAATAAACTTTTGAGATAGATAGCACGGTAGCCGTGCACACTAGATGAGAGGTGAGAATTTCTCAAGAGAGTGATGTGTACTAACATGGTTGTTACATTAGCCGGTAAGCAATTTATTTACTTGCTAAACTATTTTTAAACTGTTTTACAATCGGGATCTGACCCGTTTCCTATTATTTATTTTCTCTTGTGTATATATGTATATATTACAGGTGCCCAGCCACAGGGGCGTCATGCTTAGAAGTCTTGGATCGGATGCACTGCAGCTTATGTGGGAGTTGCAGGCCATTGCTTAAACGGCCTCATCGTTGACTCTACTCTTATTTTTATTTTTTCTTAGTTAGGGCATGTGTCGCCTGTTTCCCTATTAAGTTGGATTTGTCAGAGTTATGTTCATTTATATTTCTGGTATTTGGTACTCTTTGGAATTTAATTATGGTCGGGATGGTTTTATTTATAGTTTTAAACTGGTTTGGTTTATCTGGATGATTCAAATTCTTGTGTACTATTGTTCACCCTTAGTATTTCAGAATTCTTAAACTGTGGATTATTAAATAGGTTTTAAATTTTGGATTTAATAAAATTGGAAATAAGGTCTTAAATTGTTTTGACACTTAGCTTAATTATTTAGGGGTTTAAATTGGAAATTTTATTTTGCAATAGTGATGCTAAGAATGAACCGACCGTTCACCTTGATTTTAGTTTAATAAAGGACTAATCACCCGGTATTTAATTAGGCGGCGTGTCACATGTGGTATCAAAGCATCAGGTTCTAGTGTCCTTTAGGATCTGTGCGGCTTATTATGCTTCCAGTGTTGCTTTGTTTGATATAGATCCCTAAGGATTGTTGATTTCTATGATGAGATTCCGTTTTCCTCCTATAACGTATGTATATTAGTGAATTGTAATTATGTTTGGATGTGTGCGTGTGCTGAGAGATGAAGGATGTCAGACGAGGGTCGTTAGGCGGACATCAGGAGGTAAGGCTTAGTTGAAGTTGCAAAGTATATTCGAGGAAGATGACCGTATTTAAGGTCACCCCTATTATGGCACGAGAAGCCAGGACTGTGAAGACAGCTAGGGCGAAGCCTAAGATTTCCAAATGCTGCTATATTCGAAAGATGTGCAAGATTAGACTCACCCAGTGTAGAATGCCTGGGAGAGGGTCAAATGGCAAATTGAGGAGGGTCATCAACGGAAATTCTAGAAATGCGGGAATTGTGTGTGTTACCCAACGAAGGTAATATATTCCAAAGGCTTGGAAATATACTGGAGTGTGGTTAACTAGAAGTGAAAATTTGGGGTAAAATTTTTCTTGACTCATCAGAGCAAAGTTATAATGGTGGAAGTCAAACACCACATTAAATAGTGAAATATTACGTCTATAGAAGGACCTTAGGTACAGTTTAACCGCACATTCCTTCACCAGGTGTTCAGAATAAGATGTGCACGTTATTTTAAACTCATCACAGGAGGACCTGACAAAGGTCCATTTGTGAATATGAATCTAAACCATTAGCGAATCTTGTATCGGAGGATGTAGATACAAATAGAGAAGATGACTCCAAGTGGGAGATCGACTCGTAAATATAGTTAATAACACTTAAAAGGGAATACTGCTGGATAGTCGATTCAGAGGTTGACAATATCGTTCTTTATCAATGGAAATGATAATGCTTATTTGTGTGGGAAGCCAAAAGAATCGAAGAATTTAGTCAAGAATAAGACTGAATGCAAACGGTGGTAGTGTAACACCACAATTGGGTGTGGATACACATCAGGGGACCCATTTAAATGAATCAGACAGATGAATTCTCACCGAGCGATGGTGAATTCAGTAAGGACTATTGTATCCAGTAGCATGTTCTTTAGGGCCAACAATGCTAAGGGTACAACTGGGGTAGCCATCAGGAATCGACCAAAGTCCGAGAGAAGGACAGTACTAATATGGTTAGTATGACAGGTGATAAGTGGATTATGTGTCGAGGTATTTTGTGGAGAATGAAATCACATGCGTTAATGTTTTCCCGGAGTGAGTAAAGAGATAAGATTAGGATGCCTAGTAAAGGACAACTATTAAAGTAGTTTTGTTTTGGTTTGGACCGGCGTGTTACGTCCGGAGATCATTTGGACCGGCATGTTTCCCTATTCAGTTGGACTTGTCAGAGTTATGTTCATTTATATTTCCGGTATTTGGTACTCTTTGGGATTTAATTATGGTCAGGATGGTTTTATTTATAGTTTTAAACTGGTTTGGTTTATCTGGATGATTCAAATTCTTGTGTACTATTATTCATCCTTAGTATTTCGGAATTCTTAAACTGTGGATAATTAAATAGGTTTTCAAGTTTGGATGTAATAAAATTAGAAATAAGGTCTTAAATTGTTTTGACACCTATCTTAATTATTTAGGGTGTTTAAATTGGAAATTTTATTTTGCGAAAGTGATGCTAAGACTGAACCGACCGTTCACCTTGATTTTAATTTAATAAAGGACTGATAACCCGGTATGTAATTGGGCGGGGTGTCACAGTTTATCCCACGATGATAAGGACATTTGTAAATGTGATAGCTTTGATGACGTTTCGAGCCGTACTAGTGAGTGTGAGGATGAGATGGCTAGTGAGGAAGAAGGGGATCTCCAAAAGTCCTTTAGTGATTTGTACACCGAGACATTGAAAACTAAAAAGTTGAACAAAGATTTATCTCTTAGGGTGTTATATTTGGAGAGAGAGAGATATGAAAGTTTTGAGGGTGTGTGAGGCTCGACAAGTTAACTAGAGAATGTGACGGTCTCCATGTGTGAGCAGATGATCATCTCAGGCTGGGAAAAGAGTGAATTGACCAACATTATGGCTAGTCTTACGGGAGATCTTAAATCATCATTGGAGACTCATGAGGAACTTGAAGCCCGTGTATCCTAACTCGAGAGAGATCTAGAACATGCTGAGGAGGTGAAGGTCACTTAAGAGGATACATCTGAGAAGGTAGGAAAGATGCTCCTCAGTCCCGCTTTGGGTAATATTAAGAGGCTACGAATAGGTTATGACGGTGTGTCCACTTCCCATGTAGCACATAAGCCAGTTCTCGAGTGTTTGTTATATCCTTATGGAACTCGACCTAAACCACCTGGGCGTTCGATTCCACATAGGAGAGCGCATCCTAGATATTTGGAGAGAGGTGGTCCTAAGCTCGTGTATGTTTTTTCCCATTGCAAGAAAAGAGGACGCCTTAGGGAATTTTGTTTTAAGTTGGGAAGTGTGTCTCATAGGTATCTTTCACGATATGCTACTACACGTATTTACACAGGCACTCCCACACACATGTTACTCTGTACGATCCCCCATATCACATGAGAGATTTTGAGTGTTTTCGAGAGCAAGTTGAGTATTTGGTCAAAACTTCACATGATTTGATGAATTTTTTCATAGTATGTCATCTCCTTTGGAGAACTCCTCTAGGCTAATGATTGAGATTTAGACTTGTTTACTAGCATATGATGCCTTTTATGTTCATATTTTTCATGCCTATTGCTAGATTGTTCTACCATTGTATTATCATTGTATTTATCCTTTTTTTATTTTAATATATTTTTTGGAAAAAATCCAAAAAGAATTTTGTTTTTTCTTGAAATATTTTGAAAAATGCAAAAATATTTTTGGTTTCTTTTTAAGAGTATGCGAAAAATCAAAAAGATTTTATTTTTCATAAATTTTTTTGACAAATTCAAAAAGAGTTTTGTATTTTTTTTACACCATATGTGGATGAACATTAAAGATGTCTGAGTCACCAATTTATTCCATATCCATGTAACTATATTTGTAGTGTTTTGAGATGCGACATCATTTCATTTTGTGCTTAATTAAGTTTGGAGTCATTAAGATGTGATATGATGACTACTTGCTGCATGCTTGAATCCTCGTCACCTTTAATGCACACGAGCACGAACTTATTTGTGTATCGAACTTACCTTTCACCTGTTGATTGTAGTGTTTTCATATCAATCCTTCTCTTAAAAGGAATCAAATGTGGTAAAACAAGATAATGAAAGTAGTGCTTGTAAAAACCATTGCCTGGATTGAAAAAATTGAAAATCATATCTCCGGTAAATGTGATAAATATTTAAAGCAATGGAATTAGGCTACGAGAGATAGGTTGTATTTTCGTGAAAAGCCACCATTTGGTAAAAGAAAAAATCCTAAAAGATTAAGGGCACATAAAAAGAAAAGATATATAAGTGCCAAGCCAATTTCAAACAACATTAATGCTTCACTACATATGAGCATTGATTTCTTCAAAATAAAAGATTTGAGAGAAATATTCCAAATGTGAGCTTTGAGGGAGTTAGTCGAAGATCAATGGGGTTGCACGTCCTGAAAAATTCTCGTAAAATCATTACATAGTTTTGAGCATTATTAGTGTGAAAATCATTCACAATCTTGATTAGTTGAATAGGTTGAGTCGATTTCACTTGAGTTCACTATTTTTACACCTAAGGTAGACTTTGAGATCTTGTGTTAGTAGTGCCTTATTCCTTCGTGCACATATGATATGTTTGTCTATGTTGATTATCATATAGAATGTGATAAACACCCAAAAGTGTACATTTTATACCCCTAATAAACATATTTTAATTACTAATTCTTGGTAAAATGGGTCTTATATGTGTAAATGTTTAAAATGCAGGCTTGATTGCCGTTTGCAAAGTTCGACACTTATTTCAAGGCAAATGTGCATCATAATGAGATAAACCTATCCCTGTACCTTAATCCTATCCCAGACCCTTTCTATCCTGTCCCAAAACCAATAAATTGAGTGTTTGTAATTAATTTGAGATGATGGAAGAATTAATACAATTGAAGGAAATTTTGGTTTGATTACTACTCTCTAATTTTCATTTTACGCTCTTATTTGATTCTAATTTTTATTGGATGATAATTATGGGGGGCTAATCATCCCATTCAAGGGATGAATTGAAACCCTCATGAATCCAATTTGATTTGATTGCCAATTTTAATTTTGTTAGTTTCCTTTGATTAGTAAATTTAATTCCAACTTATTTTAACATTGAGAAATGGAAAATTATCCTTGATAAAGGATTGAAAATTGTATTATGATTTGATCATTTTATTCAAACTAGAGATAGGATTATCACTTGATTTAAAGGTTAGTATAATTTTCATCTACTCTTTTTTTTATCTAATTAAAATTAGTTTAATGAATCGATCCTAGCTGGTGATTCATTTAATTGATTTTAATTCATTTAGAGTAGTGCTTGTGGGTATTAAACTTACTTTTCTAAAAGAATATTCAATTAATTCATTAGTGCAATGAGAATTAGCTTTTGAATTAAATGAATATTTGGGAAATTGATGAAATTAAAAAAGTGCATGCTAGATTAATTTGTGTGAATTGAGGGTGGATTTTCCATCCCTTGAATATTTTTCGCTCATTTAGTTACATCTCACTCACTTTTATCACACACTTGTTTATATTTTTCACATTTTACTTTTAGTTTGATTACCCCTTTTATTTAGTTTAGTCTTATTTCACCTTCATCTCAAAAAATTGTTTTAATATTTGAAAAAGCTAAAAAAAATAGAAAAACTAAAACTCGAAAAAGAGATAATAAAAAAAAATTGAATTACATGTGTTTTGTTCTCGTTTCACTCCTTTGATTTGGATTGATACCTCACTTACCACTACACTTTAGTTTATTATATTTTGTAGGTATTTGAGATTTTTTTATTAGAGGAGCTTTACACAATGACATACCAAAAAGTTCGTCTATCAAATGGCGTTGTTGCCAATCATTGGAGCTTGAAGCACTTGAGAGGATTTCCCCATTTTGTGATTCATTTGTATTGCAATTTACAATTTCGTACCATTTTTCATTTTATTTTAGAAGGCTTGCACTTAAGATTATTTTATTCATTTGCATGTATTGCGATGCTTGGAGACACCATTTTTTTCCATTTCAATTTGTAATTATTAATTGCGAAGAAAAGCGTGATAGGGAAACCGGACAAGGTAGAGAGAGGGCGTCCAAATTACAGGATATAGAAGCCTCTCTACCTTGGGTCGGTAGGACTCCCAGGGCCGACTGAGATGGGCATAATCTCCCCCCGGTTGACTCAAATTTTTCTGCACCCCACGGTGTAAAAACCGTGGCAAGTACATTTCTAAAACCCTCGCGCCTCTCCTATTAGCGAGTCAATTTTTGTGTGTGACTATGTGCTCTTATTTGATTTTAATTATCGCATTTACTTTCGAATGGTGTGATGAATTAAATTACTAAGACCTACACCCTGTCATTCACGAGAAGGGATTTCATCACCGACTCACTCGCTTACCAATTGTGTGCTACCCTAGCCATCATTAAAATTAAAATACATCAACTAGGTATCCCAATAGGTGAACATTTTTGCAAAGTCGATCACTAAGATAAATTCCGTGATTTTTTCTATCACCCGCGGACTTAATTAAAATTTGACTACCCTCTCACCTAAATTTAAAGATAAAAATTGGCTATGTGCTAGTTAGGATTTATCCTTAGCTTGTGTGTGTCCAATTTATTTTTCGGTAGTCGATTTTAGTGAGTTCGTCCAAAATTCAAGAGTCCACATATTTTTTCCGCTCTTTTCTTCAAAAAAAAAAATAAATCCAAAAATATTTTCTTCCTTTATTTTTATAAAAATCCCAAAAATATTCTCTTTCTTTCATTTTAGAAAAATTCAAAAATATTTTCTTTCCTTTAAAAAAATTTTAAAAATCCCAAAAAATATTTCTCTCATTATGGCCGAAGAACGTCCCTTACGGGATTACTTTGGCAATTTTCTATTGTCACAAAACACGTGTGAGAGTGATCCCGATCCGTCTCTTTATGATATCCTAAGTGGTCTCAGCTCTCTCACGAGTACCATTGATACTCTTGCACCATCTATGCATGCACCACCTATTCCATCACCCTCGGTGTCAAGTGTCGACGTGTCACATACTTTGTTGTGCACCCATTATTCTTATGCCGATCACATGTCCCATGAGTGTCCATAGTTTTCATATCCATCCGAACCCACCATGGAACATGTGTATCCATATGACACTGTTCCATAGCCCACCTCGGCCTACTACCCCGATATATCAAATCTCGAGTTGTGTGAGTACCCAAGATATTCGTGGTGGATTAATCATCCTCCCACGTAATACGAATCCCAACCCGATGTGACGGATCCTCACACGTTCTAACAGTCGTCTTGGCTATCTTGTGCACCCCATTCTTATTAGTTCCCTCACTACGCACCCAACGAGTATCAACCTTTTGTCTTTCACGGAGAAGCTTCTCCCATGTATGACACACTTGACCCCATTCCACACAATTCCTTTAAGTATTCTCCATATGGTCCTGCTAATAGTGAGTTGTGCCCGCCTCAACCACCGCCACCACCCGTAACTCCACCACCATCATCCACCTCCGCTCTCGAAAGCTTCTTGCAAAAGTTCACACTCAAGCAAGATCAAGCCACTCCAATTCAAACTCAATCTCTTCAAAGGCTTGAACAAAGGTTAAAAGAATTTGAGTGTGCGAACGAGTCGAATTTCATCCTAATTCAACCCATTGTTTCCCCCACGTGGAGTGATGATGCGTCGTCTTGTGCCACCTATTTTGAGTGTGACCAACCCTACTACCCCAAGAATCTTGATGTTGAGACCATTCCATGGTCCGGGCCTCAAATGGACAATTGTATTGACTTACCTTTAATTAGCGACACTAATTTTCTCCTGTCATATCCAAAAGAACCCATCATTGAGGTTCACATTCCTTTTCCCGTCGAATTCAAAAAAATACCCTAGTCTACACTTGTTGAGAATCCCACGTGTGTTCCCGGGGAACCCATTTATCCTAGGTTAGCTCCGGCTACGAGTGCTTCCCAATGCACCGAGATTGCATCAGAGATGGTACCCACCTCCCTTGATATGGATCCTCTCCAGTGATGTTTGGCTCACTTTGAGTCGGATATTAATGTTGATTCATATATCTCAGATCTTAATGCCTCGTAAGACCCTTTCACCACCACGGATGGTGATGCATTGGTGGATACTTTGATCTCCCCATCTCTTGATACCACACTCCCTCTTCAGGAGGATATTGAGGATCATTCTGTCCCTCCAAATGAGTATGTGTCCTATACTCTAGAGATAGATCATCTTCTCCCACCCTTTATCCCACCCGACCTACCCAATGTCCCTTCCACCCCACCCCCTGGTTTGGATCTTGCTTTTACAAACTTCCTGTTTCCATCTACATTTTTAGATCCTCAAGTGAAACCAACATCCACCATTCACAAGATTATTTGCGGTGCTACTCTCTACTTCCGTGACACCGAGCTTGTTACTGCGCGACTAGGGGTGTGTTTCGGATGGATCGGATCGGAATAGGGGTGTTCGGAAAAAAATTCAAAATTTTTGAAATTTTAAAATCCTTTCCAATTCAAAAAAAAAATAAAAATCAAAGTATCATTTTTTTCCTATTCGGATGATTCAAAATATTCGAAATAATCAGAATTATCAGTTTTAATATTTTTGAAAAATTTCGAAAATGTCATTTTCGAAAAGGATATTTTTAAAATAAAAATAAAAATCAAACACTCCACTATGCATCTCATACCATTTTGGAAATACAATAAAAAACAGAGATGCATCTCATTCCATTTTGGAGAAAGATCAATCACGGCTTGACTGGGATACTAAGAAACTACAAAGCTATGTGAATGAAAAAAAACTATTGTTTACCTACTTAAAAAAAAGAAAATGCAAGAAAGGTTAACATCTGTAGCAGAGCCTCTGCCTCAATGTTTCAGATACAAAAAATGAACAAAAGGAAGATGAGGGAAACTTAATATAAATAAATCATCCTTAGAATCTAAATTTTCATAACAATTGAATATAATTCTGGATGTTGTCTTTCAATTTAGGGTTAGTGTGATGTAGAAGGGTAATATATATGGGTATATATTAATGGTTGATATGGTTTTAAATGGAGGGTCAAGATTAAACTAATAAATAATAAATTTTATATATAAATAAGAGTAGTAAAAATGTACTAAAATAAACAAAAATATTATTATTTCAGAAAATATTTTTGATGGATCGGATCGACGTGATATTGGAAAATTTGGATCAGAAATTAGGAAATTTAGAATCCATATATGATTTCCAATTCCATTCCAATTTTTTTTGGAAAATTCGGAATCGGAAAATAAAAAATGGTGCCAAAATTGGAAAAATTCGGATCGAAAAACGGAAAATTTGGAAGTTCGGAAATAACTGACACCCCTAGGCGCGACCATTATCATCGTCACTCTCTTGTGGTGTTGAGTTTTCCCCTCAATAGCTCCCTGGCGTGTCACGACATGACCATTATCATTGTCCATTTATAGAACGGTCGTGTGCTTTCTATGAGCCCCACCCCATTCCACTTTTCACACCTTTTCGCCTTCCTCACCAACTTGAGCACCATTCTTATAGGGCCCTTATTTCCCTCACCTTTCGGCTTAATAAGGCCCGTGACCGGTGCCTCTTCACCCTTACCCTTACCTTTCTCACCCTTACCCTAGTCCCCACCCACCCTTGGTCCACTGATGCTTTACATCGTGTGATGCACTTTGCCATACAAGTGCATTGACCATTCTTAGCCCTGATCCAACAAGGATGATGCTTCAGTCTTATTTGGGGGTGATTCTCATCACCCAATTTTTCTGCCACCCCGTGCATCCCTGGACCTTATCTTTAGGGTGAGATCCCTTCGGTTTGGCTGAAGACATTAAACTTAGCATTACCGGGAGGCAGCCCGTGATTTCTTGTACTAGTATCATCTTGTTTGGAGGTGGTATTTCACATCACCCTATTATTTATATGTTTATAGACCTGTACACATTTTGTCATCATATCACTTCTTCAGGTTTATTCTTGGCTTCATCGGTCCACTTCATTAGCGGTTGATTCTGGTAATCTCTTTCCTCCCTTATTCTCTCAATTTTAAAAATTATTTTACTTAACATTGAGGACGATGTTCCTTTTTGTTTGGGGTGGAGAATTTTATCAAAATCGTGCTTGTTTTGAAAAAAAAATGATTTTTACACCTAATTTTTAAAATTTTCGTACAGTATCTTTCATCTCACTCATTGATGTGAATTTTCTATCATCCAACCTTTAAGTCTAGGAATCAATCTAGATGATATATATTTTTCTAAATAGCTTATGTAATACATAACAAGGAATTTTGCACCATGAATTTCTAGACTCAACAAAAATTTGTGCACTTATCACGTCACTACAGTTAGAGTTGAAGAGTACTATAATTCTCAAGAGAACCTTAAGGATCACTAGTAGAGACTTTATCTTGTGATATTTGTGCCTTTCACCCTTTCAAAGTGTTTTGTGCAATCTCCGAGTCACAAGTTGATTCAACTTCTTTTGGGTCAGCACTTAAATCGTTGTATAATCTCATTATTTTTCATAAATTTTTGGTTTGATCACTGAGAACGAAATCACTTTCGAGTTGTAAGAAACACGTGTCTTGAAATTTGTCCCGATCACTAGATTTTCACCCATTCACTTCATCCATTACCTTCCCATATTTTTCCCATCCATATACATAACACACCCCACTCCATTCATTATCGTCCATCATTTTTTTAGAAAAAAGAATGTTTTTCAAATGTAAAATGTCTTCCATGTTGAGATTATAAAAGAAAAAAAAAACAGAAAAAACAAAAACAAAAAATCTAGAAAAAAGAAAAGAAAAAGAAAGTTTGTAGTTAGTTCTTGTGTAATAAAGACATTTGTGCCTAAAGTTCTATACACTCTTATTGCATCCATCTTTCATCTATCATCCATACATCACCATCCTACCTCATATTCCCATCCTTCTCATTTCATTTCCCCCTCACCCATTATCATCCATGTTCCCCTAGGTGTTCGGGAAAATGAAAGTGAATGTGGTGAATAACTCGACGTTCTCACTATAATGATTAACATTATTTCATGAGATCATTTTCTTTCTTCATGTTCATTATTTCTTATATATGCGTGAGACGTTTGAACTTGATTACATTTACTCACCTCCTCACACACAAGAGCCAAACACTTAACCTAATCTCGAGAGTTCGATTGAGAGAGTTATATCCAATGAGATTTTGAAGTTGAGCGTTGATTCTGAAAACGCAATCTAGGAATTACTCTTGTGATACTCGACTCATTTTGACTGATTCACACTACACACGTTGGGTTCTAGAAAGGATGTGCCTTGAGTATTTAGTTATCTAAATATTTTTCTACATTCTAGCTTGCATGTCTCAGAATATTCTTCTAATGATGGATTGTGCGATTATTCTACCTCTAATAAGAGATAGATTGCCCTTTGCAAATAAAGAATTTTATGGGTATATTCCCTACAAGCCCTCACGAGAAAAAACTCGTCATGTAGGGCAACCTATAGGTTCAAAGGCTTATGGCACATGCTAAGTGCAATCGAAAGTGCCAGCGAAAGTGGTACACTTTTGGCTTATTATCTCTATTTGGGTCTATATTTTTATCGAGGACTAGCAATGTTCTGTTTGGGGGTGGCGTGATAAGCACCCAAAAGTGTACATTTTATACCTCGAATAAACGCATTTTAATTGCTAATTCTAGGCAAAATGGGTCTTATATGCATAAATAATTAAAATGTAGGCTTGATCGCCGTTTGCAAAGTTTGACGCATATTTCAAGGCAAATTCGCATCGTAAGGAGCTAAACCAATCCCCGTACCTTAAGCCTAGTCCATACCCATTCTATAATGTCCCAAAACCATCACCCATGTCTCGTGTGTGTTTGCTTTGTCCCCTTTTATTTATTTTATTTTATTTTTATAGAATTTATTTTCAATTTCTTCTTATTTGTTAATATATTAGTTTTTAATTTTAGTCTTTAGTTTTTGTTTTGCTAGATTTTATATTTTTAGGACTTTAGGTTTTATTTTTACTTCTTTTGTAGTGTTTACTTTTATTATTTGAGCTTTATTTTTAATAGAGGATTGATTTATTTTCATGTTTCTTTTTGTGTATCGAGTATTTGGTTCTTTACTTTCTTTTATTTTTATTTGCTTTTAGTTTTTAGTTAGTTTATTTTTATTTATTTATCTTATTTGTTTTATTCTATTTTTTATTTTTAGCTTTTAGTTGTGTCCTTTATTAGTTTATAGGATTAGGAATTTAAATTTTACGTTTGAATAGATTTTATTATTTTTATTTTTATTTTTATTTTTATTTTTAGTTTAGTTGATTTTTTTTTTTTTTAGATAGTGTTATTTTAATGGGGTCACAAGTTAAACACACAATCACTCACACCCAATTATCACACCCCTAACATACATTCACATACACCTAAACCAACTCACCCTCACCCACGCACTAATTAATCTACATACTCACACACTCAAAACCCCCCATCTTCATCGTCTACCTCTCACCATCTCACTTTCTCTCCTCCTCCATTAACACAAACAACACCCACCTTCTCACTCTTTCACCTCACACTCATCAAAAACCACCACCACCTGATACACCTCGACCTTCTAAATCCGAGTCTAACCCGGACCTTCAACCAGCCATTTCAATCCCTGAAACCCACCTTGCTACCCGTTTCTTCCAGCCATAACCCGACAATCCGTCGGCCTGCTCACCTCAAACCATGGACCTGCCCAGTTTACCCCACCGCAACCCTCAAAACCCGAATCCAGCCAACCCACCGGACCTCCGTAACAGCCCCACTCCACTGCCATACCAAACCCTCAACCCAATGAACCCGGCACGACCCCAAACTATAACCCCTCTGCCAGACTTACCTACCTAACCCAACCTCTACCCCCTTCTACCCCTTACCCTGCAACCCGTGTCAAATCTCCCATACCCGGATACCCATCAATGGTATTACCCTTCCAACTCCGATGACATCAACCCACCTCCACTCTGATCCGATCGAAAGCCTTTGCCTCACCCATTTGATGCCCATACCCGGAACCCATCTTGTCCATCCAAACCCATCCAAGCCAAAATAGTTTTTATCTCCTGCATAAAACCAAATGCCCAACAACACGAAAAGGCAAAAATAACAAAACCCATTTACCACATGTCTTTAACCCCTTTTAACCCTTTTCCAAAATTACCCCCAACTGACTCCTTTACCCAAATACACCCACTTCCCACATGTTTAATTCATAAATTAACCCTCACCCAATACCTCAAACACCCTCTTACAAAATTAACCTCCCCAATTTACCCCTTAGCTCCATGCCTCCTATTTGAAGAATAAGAAGACCCAAATAAAAAAGAGAAGAGTTAGGCTAGAAAGAGAATTAGATAGAGAAACACCATTTTTATTTTTTAGTTGTTTAGTTTTTTTTATTTTTTTTTTTTAGATTACAGAAAAAATTCAACAAATTGAGTGTTTGTAATTAATTTGAGATGATGGAAGAATTGAAGAATTAATACAATTGAAGGAAATTTTGGTTTGATAACTCCTCTCTAATTTTCATTTTATGCTCTTATTTGATTTTAATTTTTATTGGATGATGATTATGGAGTGCTAATCATCATATTCAAGGGATGAATTGAAACTCTAATGAATCCACTTTGATTTAATTGTCAATTTTAATTTTGTTAGTTTCCTTTGATTAGTAAATTTAATTCCTACTTATTTTCACATTGAGAAATGGAAAATAATCCTTAAGAAAGGAATTGAAAATTGTATTATCATTTGATCATTTGATTCAAACTAAAGATAGGCTTATCACTTGATTTAAATGTTAATATAATTTTCATCTACTCTTTTTTTATCTAATTAAAATTAGTTTGACGAATCGATCCTAGTTGGTGCTTCATTTAATTGATTTTAATTCATTTAGAGTAGTGCTTGTGGGGATTAAACTTAATTTTATAAAAGAATATTCAATTAATTCATTAGTGTAATGATAATTAGCTTTTGAATTAAATGAATATTTGGGAAATTGATCAAATTAAAATAGTGCATGCTAGATTAATTTGTGTGAATTGAGGGTGGATTTTCCATCCCTTGAATATTTTTCTCTCATTTAGTTACATATCAGTCACTTTTATCACACACTTGTTTAAATTTTTCACATTTTACTTTTGATTTGATTACCCATTTTTATTTAGTTCAGTCTTATTTCACCTTCATCTCAAAAAATTATTTTAATATTTGAAAAAGCTAAAAAACAAATAGAAAAAGCAAAAATTGAAAAAGAGATAATAAAAAAATTGAATTACATGTGTTTTCTTCTCGTTTCACTCCTTTGATTTGGATTGATAAATCACTTACCACTACACTTTATTATATTTTGTAGGTATTTGAGATTTTTTATTAGAGGAGCTTTACACAACGACATACCAAAAAGTTCATCTATCAGAATGTGTTCACACCCTTACATTCCGTTTCCATGATTCGGTTACTTTTGTGTTTCTCCATAGTGTGTTTTATTTGTAAAAAAGTTTTTACTTGAAAAAATTAAAAAAGTTCAAAAATAGTTTGTGGAGACTTTGAGATTATCATTGCATGTTCTTCTTTGTTAAATTTTTGTGATGATATCTTACTCTTTTCGATGATGTTCCCTATATTCCATGTTTAGTTTCTACTCCTTGTCTACTTCGGACAACGTAAATGGGGGATAACAAATGGGGGAGAGTTTGATTTATAGGGGATATTTTCATAACTTAATGCATTTTCTTTGATATATTTCAAAGTCGATGCATCACAAGGTATTTGTTTTGTTTTATGAGTGTAGGTATTTTTAAAGATCATATTTAGATTACACTTAATGAAGACAAAGAGACCAATAGAAGTCAAAGAAGAAGTGGAGATTTGAAGGAGACTTGAAGATGTTGATTTGAAGACAACTTTATCTTTTACTTATCCATTTTAGGGTTTGGGAGGGTATTTTTCTTAGGGGATTTTTTGGAATTTGGATTTGGATTTGGATTTTATGTTTGTATCGAAATAGCCAAAATGGGGGAGATTTGTAAGAGCTTAAATAGCTTAGGCTTACATTAGTTTTTCGTCCCGTTACTGTTTGATGCGAGCTGAGACGAAGTCTAAGATACTACATCTCCAACGTTCAAGCACCTTCATACTTTCAAGGTATAATGCGTTAGTGTGTGAATTTATTCCTTAAATTTATTTTGGGATGTTTGTTTTTATTAAAACTGGAAATAGGATTTTTTTTCTTTAAAAATCGAGACAGTTTTTTACTTTGTTTAAAAATAATTTTTGTACTTGTATCTCATTAAAACAAGATGGTAATTTCGTTCAAATGAGATTGGTATCTCGTTAGAATGGTTTGTTAGAAGGTTTCTTCAATCGAACATCTCACAAGGTCTTACTGTTTTGATTTTTTGATGTCGTTAGAAACGAGACCTATCTCGTTCGAATGAGATCATAATCTCGTTAAAACGATAGTGCAATTTCGTTCGAATGACACCTCCACCTCAAAATTTGTGAACGTCTTATAAATACCTGTTTCGTGTTTGATTTTTTAAGACTTTTTCTAGAGCTGATTCTGTATATCCTCTGAAAAAGTTTTAATCCTGTTATTTGAGAAAAACCTTTTTCATTCACAAATCATCATCCCCATAATTTATTTGAGTGAATCAAGTTTAGACCCTATAGCCTGTATCTAGCATACAACTCTTGTGGACAGAGTTTCATCACAGTTGATGTTGTGATACCCGAGGGAATTCACTGTTAATGACGAAGGCTAATCGGTGGATACCGAGCGTGGAAGGCCACCTGTGGATGACTCTGGACTGAGCCGTACTCTTTAGAGATTTGCTAGGCATTCCGTATTATACTTGTGGCAGTTATCACGTATTCTGTAAATCAATAGTCTTGTAAACTCTCTAGAGTGATGAAAAAACTTTACCCGAAAGGGGTTTTCCCCTTAATTTGCCTCTATTGAATGCGTGATTAATTTTATCAGTTTTATCACCTTGATGAATGTTTAGGATAATGAGATAAATTTGGATTGTTGTGTGTCGGACACTTAATTATAGAAATTATCCATTAAGATTGAGATAGCTCACTCTCATAATGTCGTGATTCGGAGGGGAAAACACTGTGACAAGTTCCACAAATGAGCTAAGTTTTAACTCCTTATTGTACTCATTAAGATCTATTTATTCTTGAGTATTAGGCTCTCTCTTTGAAGGAGTTGCCTTGGAACTAAAGTATTAAGATAACCCAAAAGCAATGGCCAAAAATTGAGAAAACGAAGATGAGGAAGAAGGAAAGGGAGAAAATAAGCTATCTATCCTAGTGATAGTCCTAGAAAAAGAAGCTAAGGAAATTGTCACTGCTGAAAGACACACTGGTATACTACAAGGGATGTCATCCATTGCATTCGTGAAAGATTCCTCATCTGAACTCATGGTGTTACTTCCGATAGAACAGTCACAAGTACGATGAGGCATAGTCGACATCAAACTAATTGTGGAATCAAAAGCCTCTAGACTACGAGGTCAAGGGGAACCCTTAGCGCGAGGTTTCTGGGGATAAATAATAGACATTGGAGATGGCCTATAATATCCCTTAGCTATTCTTTCAGCATAAAGGGTTTATTTAGCTATACGCCTACTAAACTCCCTATAAACCTCCTCAAAGGGGTTGGGCATCCATAGATATATAAACACAATTTATGTTATGAGATTAAATATCAAATCTCATAAAAGTTGATGAACTTGCACAAGATTAATGAAGAAATGCCCTAATTGTAACCAATTATTTTGACAACAATCAATAAACTATTATATACTATAGAATATTGCCGAAAAATGATCTTAGGGAGGAAAACCTTATCGAAAATGAAGAAAGGAATGAAATAGTCTAAGAATATCTAAAGTCTCTCCTAAAAATAGTAGAGAGAGAAATATTTACTTGATAGAATTTGAAATGATCTAATATAATTGAGAGCCAATAATTATATAGAGGGGTAATGGTCTGGGCCTCACGTTTTAAGCCAAGATTCGGGAAGTATAAAAAATTCTATATACTTAAAAGGAAGATAATTTAGCAATATTAAAAAGATATTTCGCTAAACGTATCATCTACCCAAGATTGAAAGACCCACGAACCAGTTTATGCAGCCAATAAAGGGTTGACTCCTATATATTAAGGACCCTCATCTCCTTTGACCTATAGGGGATTGGCTCAAACATTTCAAGGACCCTTATCTCTTTCATATTTTTCATTATAAGAACCCTCATCTCCTTTAGCTATTGCATATTAAGGACCCTCAGCTTATTCAAACTATGGAGGGTCGACTCCCACATTTTAAGGACCCTCAACTCCTTCGCTCTTGCATTTTAAGGACCCTAAGCTCCTTTGGCCTATGATGGTCGACTCCAATATTATAAGGATACTAATATACTTATGCCTATGGGGTTTTCTCCTATGTTTCAAGGGCCCTCAACTCCTCCGTCTATTGTATTTAAAGTCCCTCATCTCCTTCGGCCTATAGGGGTTTGGTGCCCACATTTTAAGGATCCTCAACTCCTTTGATTCTTAAATTTTAAGGATTCTCGGCTCCTTGAGACTATGAAGGGTCTAATCTAACATTACATGGACCTTCAACTCCTTCACCTCTTAAATTTTAAGAATCCTTAGCTCATTTTACCTATGGGGGTCGATTCCTACATTTCAAGTAACCTAAGATCCTCCGGTTCTTATATTTTAAGGACCCTCGGCCCCATCGGCCTATGAGAGTCAGCTTTTACAATTCAAGGACCCTTAAATCCTTTATCTCTTGAATTATAAGGACCCTAAACTCCTTCAATCTATTAGGGATCGATGCCTTTATTTTAAGGACCCTCAATTACTTCGGCCTATGTAAGGTTGGCTTCCACATTTCAAGGACCCTCAGCTCCTCCATGATGGGAAAAAACTTAGGCTTAACATATAATTGTGGAAAAATTTATCCCTAAAGATCATTAATTAATCATGAAATGAAAAGAAAATAGGAACCATGTCAAAAGATTAAACTTAGGGTTTCAAGAAAGCGTAGCATAGCGAATCTTGTTATGATTCTTATAAGGAAAAGTTATTTGTTGTTGATGACGAAGTTTATGCCGATCCAAGGTATCCGAAAACCTTAATAAAACCTTTTGTAAACAAGTATGTCCTAGTGTATGATCCTCCACAAAGTAGGGATCTTCTAGTGGGAAGAGGTATTTTAAGTCCAAAACCTAAGAAAATGAGTTTAACACATAATTTATTCAAGAAATTTCGTAATACTTGCAACAACATGCTTTTCACGACTAAAAGACATTTGTTCTTTACAAACATACTGAAATGTCTTGTTTTCACAAAATCTCCATTTTTGTCATAAAACTTCAAGATTTATACTAAAAATAACCCTTTAATACAAATATTCCTTTGAAAACATTTTATATCATAAAATGTTTAAGCACAAGCCTTCCTTGAAATCTTATCATCTTTTCTCAAAACCCTTAGAAAATCATTTCTTAAATCTTCAAGACTATTAAAAATCATGAATAAATGCTACTTAACATGCAAAGATTGTACTCTTATGAACTCTAGCATATTTAACTCATATATTTCAAAATAGAGTAATCTCAAACTTAACAAGAGTTGAGTTTTTTCCACCTCAAAGGAAGATTAAAAAAGGATAAAAGAGGAAGAAGATGATGGAAACCTCCCACTTCCTAAGATTGACTTAAAGAGGTTTCCAAGCCCCACTAGCTTACTCCTTGAAAGCTCTATGAAAACCCCCTTCAAACTCCATAATTTCTTCTCCATTTATTCTCCAAGAATCCCCCAAAACTTATCCATAAAATCATATCTTGCCTAACATGTGGTGTATATTGGTTTTATAGGCATCAAAGTGGTAGAATATAGGGTAAATATGGTGGTTTATGGTGGAGTGGTGGTGTCTCTATAGTGGTGGATGGTGGTGGAGCTCCATAAAGGCTCTAAGTGTTTAGAGAGAGAGAGAGAGAGAGAGAGAGAGAGAGAGAGAGAGAGAAATCTAATGTAAAATGTTTGGGGATTGACCCCAACCCCTTCTCTCCTCTATATATACCAAAAATCCTTAAAACCCATTGCACAAAGGTCCCCCAAAAGTCCCCCCACGATTTGATCTACTCCATTGAGAGCTTGATAACTCAAATGATCCAAGGGCCTAGATTTTAACAGCATTTTCCGAATCTAAAATTTTTAATTTTTACAGTTTCGTTCGAACAAAACTATACCTCATTCGAACGACACTGCCTTTCATTCAAATGGGGTTCCAATGAGAATCTAATAAGGCTGGAATATGCGAACAGGTAATTTTCATTCGATGGTCGTTTGAAGAGCTGTTCGAATGAGATTTGAATCTCGTTCGAACGACTAAGCATCTAGTTCGAAAAACCCCAAACTTTTCTCCCAAATTAGTTATAAGGCCATTCTAATCCAATTAATTGCACCAAGGCCACTATATTATCCAAATTTGACCCATAATTCATCTTACAAAGCCTAAAGGCCAATTGAGACACATAAAGTCACCAATTCGTATGGGTACGGTTAAAACCATGGTGACATGTGTTACATTATTCCATCCTTAATGAATTTTATCCTCAAAATTACCAATCCATTAATTCCTCAAGTTCTTCGAGGTTATCAACTCTTAATTTAAGTCATAGGGATCGTCCAAGGCTAGGTCATGGAAATCCTCAATCACTAAGAAGTCATCACATGTCCTTTTCATAAGGGGTTGTCACCAAATAACCCGACATGCAACATATTTTAATGCTCACCATCAGGCTAGCCACCAAAGTCACATAAGAGTCCTCGAGTCTCCACTTACCCGATGATCACACTCAATTGAGTCCTAAGGCTTCGTTACTAGAACCCATTGCATATTGGCACACCTACCGGGGAAACACTCTCTAGTGATCGACACTTACTCGGGATAAAAATGTCATAAAACTAACACTCAACCCATGATCATAAATTATTTCAATTCTTAGGACTACCTATCCTGAGTCTCCTCGAATTATCGATTCATCCTGACCACACACATTCACTAGAACTTGATACGAACTCCACATCTAGTCACTCACTTCGAGAAATGACATACCTACTAAGTCACAAATTGTGCACCCAATCGGTACTTCCAAAAGTTCTTTCTACGCACTAAAGTCCACTCTAGGCATCTAACTATGGAACACTCAACCGCGTATTACACCAATCCACTCGTTGTGGAAAAATAAAACTATGTTCTTTGTTTTCTCAAGTTCTTACACTTTGCAATACCCTTAAATCATAATCCTGCTTATTATAACTAGAGTCGTTAATTACCATGGCGACCAATCGATAAGATCTCTAATCCGAAGGAAAGAAGATACTATGAGCAACTGTGCAGCCAAATGCGTAACCACATGTACACAGACTTTTGCAAAATAAAAGGATACTTCAAACAAGGGCGCATCCAGTTATCAAGATGAATTGGCCATGCCAGGTCGAACCGCACTCTCACTGAACCAAACTGCACCGTAATCGAAACAACAACATGATATAATCCCTGGATACTGCAATTGAGGGAACACAATCCTCGACTACTATAACTGAAGGAACACAATGGGTTAGAATCAATGAATAACTATTTCGAGGTAATCCCATCCTCATGTAAAGGGATATGGTTTACTAAAGATGAACCTACACCATACTCTTTGAAGTCTACAAATCCTCCTAGACATTCTCATCAGATCCTAGCCTAGCCATACATCCTGGCTTGGGTCACCAACTGTGAAGAATCAGATCACAAACTATTCATATCCCCGAGATGAAAGTAATACACGAACCTATAGTCCTTTGGGAATTCAATGTTGGGCTTCCCTCCTTAGGAGTACTGCTTCCTCCTTTCATCCTAGACAAACACGAATCATTCCGATTTATGGATACCAAGAACCTTAGTCAATGTTAACTTTGTCCATCTCTCTAGTCAACGTGAAGTCGTGACCGACCTAACACACCTAGGTTACCGTCTACTTTATTGTACAATGATTTTATCCCAATATAACCCTAGGTGATTCTTAATTAGGCAAAACACCTTATTATAATAACTAATGACAAAAGGTCACCAATGTGCCTATCTTAAAATTCTACCCAAACAGAAAATACGTAGCGGCCACAGCGATCATCAATAGCACTATAAATATCACAAGCACTATATAGGTTTACACCTACTAACCCGTAAAAGTTTGTCAAGAAATGCTAAAAACTAATCCTTCCCTTACTATGGTTATTCTAACTTTCACTGTCGACACATATTGATACATTAATCATACTTCGATATCCCATCTAGGGTGCTATTCTCAAGTCCTTAACATGACATCATCAATATAAGTCTCCGGTGCATTTCCTAGTACTCATTAAAATCAGGTACGAGACATTCTACACTAGTCATCTCATGACAAACGAGTATCATCCCTAATAATAACACTAATCTCCAATTTTCCTTAGAAGGTTGCATCACCTATTTATACCAAATTAGATTACCTCACCAAGGATTACATGCTTTAAATCCTTTGAGCTTGACCAATAACCTAAGATCATCACATGACCCTCAATAAAATCATCATTAGAAAACTTTCACTCATAACACCTAACTTAACTGGTTCCCTCGGCTCAGAAACTACAACCTCGGCCAAGACATTGCCGAGGTTGGAAATGCCTTAAATCAGTGACAACAGGCCTCGGCCATAGCAAGGTCGGCCCTGGCCGACACCACTACAAACCTCATCAAGGAGAGACTGCATGTATCATGGGGGTCAACAGTTCGTCAGTTCACCCAGGAATGACAACCTCGGCCAGGGGTAGGCCGAGGTTACAAGGAGACATACCTCTACCAAGGTCAACCCCATCAATGAATCGGCTAATGTTCCAAGAACATTCCAATTTAACCTCGGCCCAGGCCGACCTTAATACCTTACCTCGACTTCACTTAAGCCGAGACCATAATGGCTCATCTCGGATAGGATGGACAGCTAGACCTTACCAACCTCGGACTCTTCCATGCCGAGGTCATGACCAACGGAGGCCGAGCACTTATTGACATGTGTGGACAAGGACACGTGGACACAAATCAGTTATAACAAATCATTCCCCCCACGTGGGGGGAATATTTATCATTATTCTCTATATGTGACAGTGACAGATATCTTCATCAGATTGTCTAGATCAACACACACATGCTCATTGCATGCATAGGGGGTACATTATACCCCCCAGGTACTATATATAGAGGTCATCCTCTACCTTGTAAAAGGACCCAAATATACAACCCTAGCTGAAACTCTATCAAATTATACAGAAGAGAGAGAAAGCTTGAGAGTTTGTACCCATGGCCGTTAAAGCCCTCATATAGTGATATTAACCACACACCTTCACAGTGGACATATGCCTGATTGGCTGAACCACTTATATTCCGGTGTAAATCCTCTTCTCCTCACCTCCCTCTACTATATGTGTATATACTCTTATGCTGCCATTGTTAACATCGAATTGAGCTCACGAACACCTTGAAGGGTGGTGCTGTTTCCAGCATCATCATTTTAACGCCGTCTGTGGGAAGAGAAGAATTATCACTTCCTCCTCTTCAGCTTAACCTCATCGGAGACTCTGGTGGTGAACCAGGAACCACCCCTTGCGTGGAGCTGCTTCACCATTGAAAGAGGTCCTTTAAGGTATTAAGCTCATCAGTTACCCAAGCTCTTTAGTGTTAGCATATGGCACCAGAGGTACCACTGCCTCTTTCGCCACCTGGAGCGGGAGGACCAAGTTCCATCCAGGCACCACCATAGTCCGAAATGGCAGAGGTAGCTGCAGCCTTGAGGTCTTTGGCTGCAATGCAATAAGCTATGCAGGAGCAATTTGCATAGCTCAGCCAAACTATGATGAGGCCACCTGGAGTTTCACCGAAAATGATCACTCCGGCGGCTATTCAGCCTCATCCTGATGTCAGGGGACCACCCTAGGCACCAATGAAGGACCAACCTACCCCCCAGCGAAGGAGGGACATTGCTGACCCTAGGCGCTTACGCCTGGGGAGGCAAGGCAACCCTAGCTCGGAGGATAGGTATGACGATCTGGAGGTGGAAGAGGTCCCAGAAGAATGCTGGGAGCCGTATGAGGTTTCGAATAATACTGTACGTCCTCTTCAGTAGAGCCGAGGCTATGGTGATCGAAGAGGTAAAGAGGCCTAACAACGAGGATTAACTTTTGATCGATTGAGCAGAGGGTCAGCCTTTGAGAGGTTGGGCCCAGTAAATGACCTAAGACAGAGGTTATCAAGGTCAAGGAGTGCAGCTAACTCTCAAAGAGGGGATGAACAACGTCAGCCTCACCAAGGCCGACCTCATTCAGGAAGAGGTAGAGACCAGGAAGAGGTCAACAGCCGACGTTGCGCTGCGGCTGGGGAACCCTTAGTCCATCCTTTGGAGGTGGATGGTAGGAGACCATGGAATGACTCTATCCAACATCTTGAGGAGAAGATAGGAGACCTCATCAAGAGCTGAGACCCATTGCAAAGAGGTTTCTCAGAGGGCTCCCCCTTTGTGGTAAGGATAGTGGGCTTCTCTACCCCTGCTAAGTTCAAGCCACCCGTGGTGTCTCCCAAGTATGGCGGTAGCACCAACCCTATACATCACATTGAGATGTATCAGTCAACGGCGGACATCTACTCGATACCTGATGAGATGAAGTGTATGGCCTTCTCCGGGACTTTGACAGGAGTAGCACACAGCTGGTTCACTTCTCTTTCGAAGAATTCAATTGAGAACTTTAAGGGCTTAGCTGAATGATTCATTCATGACTTCTGATTTTGGGTAAGACCTCAAAAGAAGACCACTCATCTAATGTATGTCAAACAAGGCAAGGACGAGATCCTAAGAGACTACATCACCAGGTTCAACAAAGAAAAACTTGAGGTTGAAGACTACAAAGAGAACATAGCCATGACCGCCCTCATAGGAGGTCTTCAAGAAGGGAAGTTATTGTGGAACCTCGCGAAAGACCCTCCCAGGTCTATGGCCAAGCTACTGGCAACTGCGGGAAAAGTCATGAATGCCGAAGAGGAAATGGCCGCCAAGTATGAGGATGAGAACCGCGGTAGTAGCGGGAAGTCCCAAAGAAAGAAGGATGGAAAGAAGAGGTCAACCGATGACAAGTTCGCTCACTATACTCCTCTAACTGTGAGTTGTGAACATATCCTCAACGAGATCAAGAATGACAGGACCTTAAGATGGCCAGGGAAACTGAAGGCCCCTCCACATAAGAGGAATAAAAACTTATGGTGCGAGTTCCACCAGGACCATGGCCATGTTACAGACAGATGCTTCGCCCTGAAGGATGAGATTGAAAAGATGTTAAAGTCCAAAAATTTGAGGAAGTATGTTGATGGCAAGGCTCCTAAAGGCAGAAGAGATGACCCTAAGAAGCGAAGAAACGACAGATGCCGTGACGATGCCCCATCTAGAAGAGGCAATGATTCAGAAGGTGATGATGAAGAGGATCTAGACCTTCCGCCGAAAGATGACAACACTTCGTTGAAGAGGGTTGGCATGATATCCTTTGGTGTTGACACCATATGTGGAAGACTTGCGGGAGGTGGATCTGAATTGGCTGACAGAAAAGCTCATGTGGCAGAGGCCAAGTCAGTGGCCAAACTTGAAGTTGTAAATCTAACGTCTTCCGATGCAGCGCAGAAGAGAAAGAAGGTGGACATGGACACTCTTATAGTTGGGTTCTCCCGACTCGACTTCAAAGGTATCTTAGCCCCACATGACGAACCCCTAGTAATAACAACAAGTGTACATGGATGCGAGGTGCAGAGAATACTCGTGGATGGGGGAAGTTCAGCAGACGTGATGTTTTCGCCTTGCTTCAAGAGTCTAAGTCTTAGCAGAGCAAGGTTGGTACCCTATCATCATCCTTTAATGGGTATCAGCGGTGAAAAGGTTCACCTATTGGGCATGTATGAGATGGACGTACGAATGGGAGATGAATGGCCTAAGAGGTTGAACCGGAAGATCAACTTTTTTATGATGGACAAAAATGTCTTCTCGGCCTATAACCTCATCATAGGAAGAGTGGCCCTTAAGGAGTTCGAAGCCATCCCGTCAACGATTCACCAGATGCTAAAATTCTCGACCCCCTATGGGGTAGGGGAAGTGCAAGGTGACCAGACCATAGCACGAGAATGTTACTTTAACTCGGCCGAAGAGAGAGAGGCCTATAAGAGGGCAACCACCACTTACAGCATTAATACACTAAACCCAAGAGATGAAACAAAGTTGAAGAAGGGAGAGGCCGTGGAAGAGGTAGAATCCATCGTCCTCAATGAGGACGAATCGGAAAAAACCATCCAGGTCGGCAAAGCCTTAAAAGCATAAATCAAGGAAAAGCTGATAAAATTCCTCAGGAAGAGGCAGAGTGTCTTCACTTGGAGTCACGCAGACATGCCCAGCATCAACCCTGAGGTTATGAGTCACAAGCTCAATGTGACAAAAGATGCCAGGCCTATCAAATAAATACGAAGAGTTTACTCCAAGGAGAAGTACGAAGTCATCCGGGAAGAAGTTAAAAAACTGCAAGAGGCTGAGTTTATTAGGGAAGTCATATATCCGAAGTGGCTATCGAATGCGATCATCGTGCCCAAGGTCAATGGAAAGTGGAGAATGTGCGTGGATTTCACAAACTTGAACAAGTCTTGCCCAAAAGACAGCTACCCCTTGCCCAAGATAGATCAGATGGTAGATGCTACTGCAGGGCACGAGCTCATGAGCTTTATCGATGCATATTCAGGCTACAATCAGATCTTCATGGATGCGAAAGACTCAGAGAAGACAACCTTCATTATCGATAAAGGGACGTACTGCTACAAAGTGATGCCCTTCGGTCTAAAAAATACGGGGGTAACATACCAACATCTTGTGAATAAGATGTTCGAAGATCAAATAGGCAAGACTATGGAGGTGTATGTAGACGATATCCTGACGAAGAGCTTGAAGGCCTGCACACATGTGGAAGACCTTGAAAAGACCTTCGATACTATGGACTTGTACATAATGAAACTCAAACCCGCGAAGTGTGTCTTCGGGGTAGGAGCTGGGAAATTTCTTGGATTTATCATCAATCAAAGAGGAATCTAAGCAAACCCTGAGAAAATCAAGGCTTTGATTGAAATGAAGACACCGAGGAGTATGAAGGACGTCCAAAGACTCACAGGGAGAGTGGACGCACTCAACAGGTTTGTTTCCAGAGCAACGAACAAGTGTCTTCCATTCTTCAAAGTGATTAGAAAGGCCTTCCAGTGGGACGAAGAGTGCGAAGAGGCTTTTAACCAACTCAAGTCCTACCTTGGGTCTCCCTTGTTGTTATCTCGGCCCATAGTAGGAGAGAAATTATATGTGTATCTAGCAGTCTCTGAATCGGCTATCAGTGCAGTCATAGTGCGGGAAGACGTTGGAATCCAAAGGCCTGTGTATTTCAACAATAAAGCCCTTCAAGGGTCTGAACAAAATTACCCTCATATGGAGAAGTTAGCCTATGACCTGATACATGCCTCAAGGAAGATGAATCCCTACTTCCAAGCCCATTACATTATCGTCCTCATCGATTCCCCACTTAGACAGGTTCTACATAAACCTGAGAAGTCTGGAAGATTGATGACCTGGGCCATTGAGTTGGGGGGATTATGACCTTTTCTACCAACCTAGGGCATCCATCAAAGGGCAGGCCCTCGCAGACTTTGTTGCCGAGTTCATATGGGAAAAGGCTAACGCACAAAATGACCAAGTGGGTGCTGAAGGGTCAAACAGTAGTACCTTCTGAGAATAGGAAGAGGTTAAACCAAATGTCTTTCGAGAACAGGAATAGGTTGCACCAAACATCTTCTGAAGTCAAGAAGAAGTCTTATCCAAGAAGATCAAGAGCGAAGCAACGCAGAACGAGGAGGATCGGTACCTCTTCAGGCAAGGAATCATGTCAGAAGGGGCCTTCTCATCGGATACAGACATTTGGAATATCTTCGTTAATGGTTTTTCCTGTGACAGTGGAAGCGGTGCAGGGTTGATACTTTCAGCTCCAGATGGTGCCAACATTGAATACGCTTTGAGGTTCAACTTCAAGGCCTCTAACAACGAGGCAGAATATGAAGCCATGATAGCGGGTCTTTCATTGACAAAGACTCTAGGAGTAAGATGACTCCTACTTTATAGCGACTCAAGGTTAGTTGTCAATCAAGTATTGGGAGTCTACGAAGCCAAAGATTAAAGAATGGCTAAGTATCTGAAGAGGGTGAGAATGATGTTAGAATATTTCGAAGAAATAAAACTGAAGAGAGTACCTTGACAAAATAACATCCACGCAGATACATTGGCAAGGTTGGCCTCGATGACGAAGACAGACGTCAGAAGGACAGTTCCGATCGAGGTCTTAACAAAAGCGACCATTAAGGAAGAAGAGGTTTGCAACCCTTGTCTCAATTTGAACTTAGGAAACTCATGGATGGACCCCCTCATCAGATATATCAAAGGCGGAGAGCTACCGGAATCCAAGATAGAGAGGAGGAAGTTAAGATATAGGGTTGCCAAGTTCTCCATAGTTGGAGACGTCCTATATAAGAAGGGATTTATGTTGCCTCGCCTCAGGTGTGTGCATCCCACCGAAGTTCCCCGCGTCTTACAGGAAGTTCATGAGGGTTCTTGTTCCAGTCACATGGGAGGAAGACCCTTGGCCAAGAGAATCATTACACAGGGATACTGGTGGCCAACCTTGGCCAAAGACGATGCAGCATACGTGAAGAGGTGCGATAAATGTCAGAGATTTTCCACTATTCCTCACCGACCTCATCAACCTATGACGTCAATCACTTCACCATGGCCATTCATGGTATGGGGAATTGACTTGGTAGGACCCCTACCAAGAGCTGCCAATAATTACCAATTTTTGATAGTTGCCATTGACTACTTCTCAAAGTGGGTGGAGGCAGAGCCAGTGATAACGATCACAGAACAGAAGACCTTCCAATTTATTTGGAGGAACATTACATGCAGACATGGCCTCCCAAACACTCTCATCTCAGATAATGGAACCCAGTTCAAGAACTCCTCTTTAGAAAAGTATTGTGAAAGAGTGGAGATAAAGCAGTTCTTCTCATCTCCCGACCGACCTCAGGCAAACGATCAGACAGAAGTCATAACAGAACAATCCTTGACGAAATCAAGAAGAGGTTAGAAGAAGCGAAGTGGAGATGGACTGAAGAGGTTTACGTTGTGTTATGGGCCTACAGAACCACGACAAGGACACCAACAGGAGAAAACCCGTTTATGCTAGCACACGGCTCAGAGGTCGTCATACCAACAGAAGTGGGGTTCCCTACTCATAGGGTTCATACCTATGACCCTGATAAAAATGGGGAAGAGATGAGACTAGACCTAGATCTGATTGAAGAAAGAAGGGAAGACCCAGAAATAAGATAAGCAGCCTACCAGCAGAGATTAGAAAAATTCTACAATCAGAGGGTGAAGTCAAGACCCATTGCCATGGGGGACTTAGTACTAAAGAAGACCTTATAGAAAATAAATAAATTCCACCCAAACTGGCATGGTCCCTACAAAGTGATAGAAGAGGTTGTGCCCGGGACTTACAGGCTAGAAAACCTAGAAGGGGAGCCTTTCGCTAACCCCTGGAATGCTGATCACCTAAAGAAGTATTACATATGATGTTGCAAAAAGTTATGTAAATGTACCATCTTATGAAGAGGTTATTAATAAGAGATCAGTTTCCATGTCAATTCTTGCTTCATTGCGATATAATGGTAGAAAGTATGGGGATAACATCTTAGTTGATGACCTCAGACCCTTAACATCATTAGTTTGGTGAAATTAATTATGAGGATGGCATCTAAGATGATGACCTCAGACCTTATAACATCATGACTTGGTGACAAGGTCTGAGGTCAGACACCATGCTTGGATGACCTCAGACCCTTAACATCATTAGTTTGGTGAAATTAATTACGAGGATAACATCTTAGCTGATGACCTCAGATCTTATAACATCATGACTTGGTGATAAGGTCTGAGGTCAGACACCATGCTTGGATGACCTCAGACCCTTAACATCATTAATTTGATGAAATTAATTATGAGGATGACATCTTAGCTGATGACCTCAGACCTTATAACATCATGACTTGGTGACAAGGTCTGAGGTCAGACACCATGCTTGGATGACCTCAGACCCTTAACATCATTAGTTTGGTGAAATTAATCATGAGGATAACATCTTAATTGTTGGCCTCAGACCCTTATAACATCATTAAGTAGTGACAATGTCTGAGGTCAGACACCATACTTGGATGACCTCAGAACCTTAACATCATTAGATTGGTGAAATTAATTATAAGGATAACATCTTAGTGATGACCTCAGAACTTATAACATCATTGTGGTGACAAGGTCTGAGGTCAGACATCATATTTGGATGACCTCAGTCCCTTATAACATCATGATGTGGTGACAAGGTCTGAGGTAAGACTTAATTTAGTTTAAACAGACATCATTGCAACAAGACTTCAGACCTAAAACATCGCAAATGAAGAAATAAAAACCCTCCTCAGAGGTTGTCATCCAATTGTGATTAAAAAATACATGCTGACAATATTCTTCAGAGATTACAACTAACGGGTTACAAAAGTATAAAAAGATTCACAAAAGAGCCTAAGGATTCGAAGGAAAAGTGCTGGTATCCTCGGCCTGATTCTCCTGGACCACGTTGGTCACCTCGGCCCCATCTTCTCTATGGTCAGCTCCCTCTATCTCCGTACCATCCAGTGTGGCAGTCTATGTAGGGGCAGTGACCTCCTCTTCAACCTCTTGAAGGGCTTGGGCAAGCCGAGGGTTAGTAAAACCCAAACCTATGAGGTTAGAGGCCTTCAAACTTCCTGCCTCCTTCTCCTTAGCAATCGCCCATTTGACAGTAGCCTTAATACCTTTTTCGAGGTACTCGAAGCCGAAGCTCATGAATTCATCAGAGACTTTATAATCATCTAATATCCCCTCAGAGGCATCTTCAAGGGCTGCCTTCACTGCAGAGTCGACCTTTTGCTGGAGAACATCGTCCTTGGCCTTCAGAGCCACAACATGGTCCTTTTTAAGCTTGGAGATCTCTATCTCCATCTCCTTCACCATCTTCTCAGACCCATCAAAGGAAGACTTCAGGCGGTCAACCTCAGCATTCAGAGAGTTTTGCACCTTCTCGGCCTCTTGACACTTTTGGATGAGGGGTAACTTCCTCAGAGTCCAATTGGCGAGATGATGCGTAGCAGCCAAGCCCTACAAATCATGTGATCGTGTATATGAGTTAAAATTCAAATTAGAGGTTACACTTTGAAGCTATACAAAAATTTGAAGTTATACCTGAATAGACTTGTGGAGGCCAAACTCAACCAGCAGAGGTCTGTCCATTGACCGGCAAAAACATTTGTCAGCCTTGGTCATGGTAGAGCCGATGGTGTCTAGTTCCTGGAGGCTGTGGCCTATTATAATGTTATTTATTTTTAGTTTCTCTAGACGAGCAGCCAATGCGTTTGTAAATGATATAGGGATGGCAGAATCCCCACCTTTTTTCTTCTGCCTCTGATCCTCAGGGGCATGGTCACTAGCACTTCTCTTCTTAGTGGCCTGAGCCTTCGAGGTCGAGGGAGGGGGAAGAGGAGCATTCAGACATGCCTTCTTAGCAAGCTTAGTCAAACTCGGTGCTGCCATTTCCCAAAGTTCGTCTGAAATTCCCTTCGGACGCTCTGTAAAATAGAAAGATCTGAGTTATAGGGTTAGACATGAATAAACTCAGAGGTATAACTTGGAATAAAAAAACACTTACCAAGCTCTGTAAGAGGACTCCCCCCTAAACCAGTCTCAGAGAGGTAGTAGGGGGCATCAGGTGTTCAAATTCAACGAGAAGACCATGCATCCCCTGATAATGAAAGTCTTTCACTTTCTGAAGATTCTGCATGCTTAGACCAGGGTCTACCTTCGCATACATTATGACCTTAGCCCATCTTATAGGTATTCGCGGCTCTAGTGGGGAAGAGGGAGCACATGGGCTAAATTCCCATGGCCCTGAGGCAAAGAAATAACGAGGTTTCCAGTTATGATTAGAAGTCTGAGTTATTTGGAGCATCTTCTTCTCAGGTTTTCGAGCTACAAAATGGTAATAGCTCGGATGGTTTTTGGCAGACGAAGGGGCATAGAAACCTACGAAGACCTGGGCTGGAAGGTTTGAATGATGAACAACCCTCTATAGGACTGTGGCCCTAATTATTGCCCTTCAAGAATTGGGTGACAATTGGGAAGGGGTCAAGTTGATGTAGGCTAGTATAGACCTAATTATGGGGTGGATGGGCAAAAGAAATCCCAACTTGAACATCTGCTCGTACAAGAAGATCTCACCATCTCGGTCGTGGTAAGCCATCTCTTCCCTCAGAGGTCTCCTGAACTTTATGGAGGGGCTGATTGAGTATAGGTATCTGAAGCAAAGAAGGTCGACCTCACTAACTGTGCTCTCAATCTCGACCGCCTCAGAGACATCGACATCACTCTCAGCATCATCATCATCGTCATTATCTAGCTCAACGTCGTCCGGAGCAGACGTTGGAGGGTTACTTGGGAACTTCTGAGAGAACTCAGCCCCTGTGACGGCCGACAGGGGAATGGCATCAAGTATTGGTGGAATATCCATAATTAGTTCAACAATATCAACCTCTGAGGAAGAGGACGATATGCTTGAATTTTTATGAGACGAGGCCCGACTGGAAACCTCTGCTTGATCATGGACCTGATCTTGTTGATTTGAGGAGTCCGTGGCCTCTTGGAAAGAGTCCACAGACATAGGGTCTGAGGTGGAAGACTCAGACTCAGACATCGGTATGGGTTCAGCAGGGACCTCTTCTTGGCTAGCTGGTTCTGATGGTTCAGGGTATACTACCTTCAGGGGTTGTGGAAAGATAGGTCTGAGGGGGAATTCCTATGACCTACGAGCTTCCTCCTGCGCTCTTTTTATTTGCCTAATTTTTTCTAAAGTTTTCTCTTTGAGAGAAGGGAACTCCTTTAGGAGTTGGTAAAGGGGTCTGAGCATAAGAGGCAGAAACTACACTTGCAACTCTCCTAAACAACAAACAAGACTGGCTAATGGAATAATGCAATTTAAAGATCAAACTATCAAAACCTAGAGAAAGAGCAATTCGCCAGAAAAAATGGAACCCTCGCCGAAAATCTCTAAAAACTCATTGGAAAATGCAAAAGTAAGAAAACTCACAGGGAAAATGAAGGAAAAAGAATGGAAGAGGATACCTGAAGATGAAATGGTAAGGGAGAAGGAAGAAAATGTGAGGAATCACCACCAAAAGCTTCAAGCCAATGCCTTTCTAGAAAGAGAAAGCTACAGACGCGACTCGAACCAGGAAAAGAGAGAAATGAGAAGGAAGGAGGGAATATAGGGTTTAAACCCTTAATATGATTGCACGCTTCCCAAGGCCCATCATTGCCTTGGGAGCCCCAAGGGACGACTGGCATCACATGCTTGCCAGGCACGCCACACACTTCAGCAATGGACATTGGCACAAGAGAGACCTCAAAGATGTAGAGACCCCACAGTCACCTTCTCTCACATGTAACTAAGGGACGGGGGTGATTGATATGCCCCAAGTGTCACCTCGGCTCAGAAACTACAACCTCGGCCAAGACATTGCCGAGGTTAGAAATGCCTTGGATCAGTGACAACAGGCCTCGGCCATAGCAAGGTCGGCCCTGGTCGACACTACTACAAACCTCATCAAGGGGAGACTGCATGTATCATGGGGGTCAGCAGTTCGTCAATTTACCCGAGAATGACAACCTCGGCCAGGGGTAGGCCGAGGTTACAAGGAGACATACCTCTACCATGGTCAACCCCATCAATGAATCGACCAATGTTCCAAGCACATTCCAACTTAACCTCGGCCCAGGCCGACCTTAATACCTTACCTCGGCTTCACTTAAGCCGAGACCATAATGGCTCATCTCGAATAGGATGGACAGCTAGACCTTACCAACCTTGGACTCTTCCAGGCCGAGGTCATGACCAAGCACGGAGGCTGAGCACTTATTGATATGTGTGGACAAGGACACGTGGACACAAATCAGTTATAACAAATCATTCCCCCCGCGTGGGGGGGGGGGGGATATTTTATCATTATTCTCTACATGTGACAGTGACAGATGTCTTCATCAGATTGGCTAGATCAACACACACATGCTCATTTCATGCATATGGGGTACATTACACCCCTTGGTACTATATATAGAGGTCATCCTCTACCTTGTAAAAGAACCCAAAAATACAACCCCAACTAAAACTCTGTCAAATTATACAGAAGAGAGAGAAAGCTTGAGAGTTTGTACCCATGGCCATTAAAGCCGTGATATAGTGATATCAACCACACACCTTCATAGTGGACGTAGGCCTGATTGGCTGAACCACTTATATTCTGATGTAAATCTTCTTCTCCTCACCTCCCTCTACTATACGTGTATATACTCTTATGCTGCCATTGTTAAAATTGAATTGAGTTCACGAACACCTTGAAAGGTGGTGCTATTTCCAACAGCATCAACCTCACCAAGGATTACATGCTTTAAATCCTTTGAGCTTGACCAATAACCTAAGATCATCACATGACCCTCAATACAATCATCATTAAAAAACTTTCACTCATAAAACCTAACTTAACTGGTTCCCTAAGGTCAACAAGCATACCCCCAACGTCATTGTCAACTAAGACCTGACAAGATTTCATCTCCTATGATCCTCTCACAATAGGTACGTTCTATCGATTTCCTAATATCAATCTTACGATTATTATATACTCTACATGTACGGAAGTTAGTTGCAATAGGATAAACATTTGAGGTTTGGATCAAATCAAATAAAAAAAAATTCATGCACTCATTCGAATGACTATGTTCCTCATTTGAATGGTGTTTTATTTTAACCAACTTCCAATGAACTATCAAACAACATTCCAGAGAAGGACGAAAAATTGACTTGTTCGGTCATGGGAACCTCGTTATAACAACCTCGTGGCAAACTATAATCATTGAACACCTTAAGGCATCACAACAAGTAGACTCATATTCCCAAGGACTCTACGTGATATAAGTACCAAGGGTACTCCAAGGACTTCCTTTCATACAACTAATGACATATACTATGTATTAAACCACAAGATGATGCTACTACGGATTTTGGCAGGATATAGGACGTCGTGTACAATTTATAACCATCTAAGTCCACATTACCGATGTCACAAGGGATACTATTCCTCAAATGTCATAGTATATTACCCAAACCCACATCATAGAAGGCTACCTAGGGTTTACTCCTATGCCACTTCAATCATTATCATTATATGTGTAACAAACTTACTGCCAATTTCTCGTAACTCTCATCATAGCATATGATACGGACCCATTAATCGACAATGACTAAGGCACTCATCTACAATGATAGTATCCTATCAACTAAGTCCCGAGTACACATCCTCAAGTAATGACCAACACGAGTCTACATGCCTGTAATACCCCGTATTTCTACGTATTTAGAATTTAATTAATTGAGCGATTAAATAAAAAATACGTCAAAGAATTTAAATTACGTGAGTAGAGTAATTTAAGATAATCTAAATGTTAAATGCGATGATTTAATATTATAAGTTGATTTACGGATAATGACTTGTGAATAACTTATGAATTTACCTTACGTCATAACGAGTGATATGGATGTATATGATTTAAATCCCAACCGAGAGCCAAACATGGGCTAACGAGAGGTCGAGATAAGAAATATTATATGAGTGAATCAAATGACAATTTAGAAGTCACGATTAACTCCGAAAGGGTCAAAATAGTCAAAATAGTATACCCAGGGGTACTAGTTGGGTCCCGGGACATTTTTGGGCTAAGCCGGGACCGTTCAGGGGCGCTTTAGTCTTTTAAAATGTAGGAGTGAGAAGACCTACGAATTTTGGAGTCCTTTATTATCTGATTAAATAAAGGGTTAGGGTTAGAAACCTCATAATTGACAGATAAGCCATTTGAGAGAAAAGAGAAGTCATTCTCAAAGCATAAAAAGAGAAGTGTGAGAGATTCAAAGGAATTCTTGCAATGCAAGCAATTGAAGAGTTAAGATTGGAGGGGACAGACAATCAAACCCTACATCAACCACGAAATCAGATCATCTCTGAATCAAGGCAATTGGTTATTTAAAAATTTTAAATCCGAGTTATAATATCCATGCATAAGATGAGTAGAATAAATGGTTTGGTGAATAACTCTTGAATAAAGATTTTATTTAAATGCATGTTTGGGATAGGACTTGCATGTAGTAAGATTTACACCTGTAGAGGATTGAATAATAGAAGAAATCAAATTTTTATTATGAAATATATATATGAGTATGTGATGATTTAAGATAAAGAAACCATATATCTGGGGGTTTGAGAAAATAAGGATATTGGTGGTTCTTGGATGATTTTTGTTGAGATTTGATGATATATTCACATTACGAATAGTCTCTATACATATATAAGTTGATTGGTTATGTTAATAGGGAGTTCTAGAAGGTTTAATGGAGTTTTGAGCGGATAAAACATAAGAAAAACTTAATAGGAAGAAGCTACCCTGATCAGTCGATCGATCGACTATGAAGATCGATCGATCGATATTGATCAGCCGATTGGTCGATGGTTAAGGTCGATCGATCGACCTCTGCTGTTTTCTGGAAAATTTTGTTAAGTGAATTATCTTCGATGACCATCACTTTTTGGGAAGTTTGGAGTGATTTGATACCTATCCAGGGACTTGATAAAAACCAGTAAGTAGAGAGCTAAAGCCCATCATAGTCATTGAGAGAAAGACTTAGAAAATGAATTGATAAGCATAGAACGAACGGGTCGATTATCAAAAATGGTGAATTTAAGTTACGAGGAGAGTTAACATAGATTCAACATAATTATCAGTAGGATAGAGATGGATTAGCTACTGAAATAATCGGAGAAGTAACTAGGGCCCTTAGAGTAGTGCATATACTCAATTAAATGCGATACTGAGATAAATCGTAAATTAACGCGTACGGTTAATATAAGAGAATAATATATTACGTACGAACATGATTGATAGGTCTGGTGTGTACCTACTAAATTGTATGAACTATTAGGTTGAGAGATGTATAGCTAAATTACCTATGTTGGTGTCGATGAAATATTCTGAACTAACATAGGGTTATTATATGTTAGGGTCGATGAAGTATTCCGAACTAACATGGGGTTATTATATGTTTGGGGTCGATGTAAAGTGCCGAACCAAACCTTAGAACTGGTATCATGATGAAAGAGTTCCTAACTAGAATATGTGTATATAAATAGTTGGGGTCGATGTATTATTCTGAACCAACTTTTACTTGGGGTCGATGAATCATTCCGAGCCAAGAGTCCTTTATGTGCATTATAAGGAGATATTAGTGATAACTAATATTTAGTATATGTCGTGTGATAAATATATATTGTATGTATAATCTACTGACATGACATGGTAGATAATAAGATGGACATGTCACATTTAAGTTGTAATTATGTAGTGAGACTTAATTATAAAAAGAACAAAGATAACAAGAGATGAATAAGTTATCTACGTATACAACAAATGAGTTATGGTGACTATTAAAAAACTGCGCGGGCGATATGGGAACTTAGAGAGTAGATAAGTTCAGTGGAGTATTTTAGACCAGTTAGCTTGGGTAGTATAGTTAGGTGAACTACGTACCAACGTTAGGCGTGCACTATAGGAGAGGGGTGAGGTAACTCAAGAGAGTGTACGAGGTCTTAACATATATAATCAATAACTCGTATTTTTTATAACTGCTTGCAAAGTATTTTTAAAATGTTTTGATTATGAACACTTGCTATGTAAAATCTTTTGTAAAAACCTTTTAGGTGCCCAGCCACAGGGACATCCAGCGTGACTTCATTCCAGGGATTTCGGAGTTTCATCATAGGTGGATGTTGCAGGGTTTTGCTTAGACGATTCTCTTTTTTAGATCTAGTGAAGGATCTCAGTATTAGTACTCTCAGTTTGGGGCATTTTGTCCATTCTTTACGTTTGCAGTTATTTTGATTTGTCGGATTTTGAGTTAGTTTTATTTTCAGGCGTGGTTTTCGGCAAGACTGTATTTTATTCAGTTATGTATAATGGTTGATTTTAGTACTGTTTGATTTATATTATTTCCGCATGACATGAGATGTTTTATCTATTTAATGAAGATAAAATTTGGCACTAGCTTAATTTCACTTAGGTGGTTAGTAATTAAAAATATTTTGACAGTGATTCTAAGAATTAACCATTTAAGAAACCTATTTTAAATTAAATTTTGGCTTGATCACCCAAGGTTTAATTAAGAGGGGTGTCACAGATAGTATTAGAGCATTAGGTTCTAGTGTCCATAGGATCTGTATGGCTTACTACATTTCATCATAGCGTTCGGTTGTATTAGAACCCTACTATTAGGACTGTTGATTCATTTTCCTATTTTGAGATATCATACATCTACTTTTAGATTTTGTATAAACTGTATACTTATACAATTCGATCTATTTTAAGATGCCACCAAGGAGACAGCGAGTGAAGAGGGTCGAGGCCAGGGAGGAGGTGAGGGAGGATCATTAGGAGCCACAGGTGCCATCACCACCACCACCACCCGAGTTGATTTCCACCACTCAGGTTGCAGTGATAGTGGCTCAGGTGATCGAGACAGCGATGAGGGACATGGAATCCCATTTTCCTCAGCCCCAAGTACCGCCTCCCGTGGCACCAGCTGTTCAAGCCCCAATAGGTCCATCTAATTGGCAGCGAGTCAGAGAGACATTTCAAAAGGGACATCCACCCAAGTTTCAGGGTAGTGCGATGTAGTGGAGGCGTGCAACTGGAAGAAAAATATTCGGCGCCACTTATGCATGCTTGAGTGCAACGAGGTATATAAACAAATTCTAGCTACTTTTCCTCTGTCCGGAGGGTCCTTACAATAGTGGGAGTCAGTTACCACCGCCGAGGAGAGGGACGCAATGGTAATTTCTGAGTTTTGGGTGCGGTTTGACCGCAAGTACTTTCCACCAGCGATAGAATCTGAGATAAGGAAGATATTCAGTGAGGTGGTTCAGGATGATCACTCAGTTGCTGAGTACGAGGAGGAGTTAACCTGTTTGGCTAACTTTGTGAAAAATGAGGTGAGCGATGAGGAGCGAAAGAAGTCAAAATGTATGGATGGCTTGGACTAGAGAATCAGGCAACATTTTCTCGATAATTCGGCATTAGTGACTTACACAGATGTTATCAACGTCGCTTTACTACACTCATTACTTCCATATGAAGGGAATCAAGAGAGGTGAGCTTAGCTAGCCGGGCAAAGTGGATAGATGTAGTGTCAACAGCACACTGCAATAGTAGACAGCGGGTCAGTTAGGGTAGGATTCCCGACAGGGGAACTCTTCCAAGAGGTTTAGGCATGAGAGGCATCGATTTGACAGACAGGGACAGCAGAGGCCTCAGCATCCAGTTCCTCAGGGCCGATAGGGCCAAGGGAACCAAGGGGGAGGCCAACACGGTCAGGGCTAACAGGGCCAACGACAGAAGCAGTTTCAGGGGAAGTGTTTTACATGTGGCCAGTAGGGTCACAAGAGTAGGTATTGTCCACAGAAGGATAGGGCACAAAAGCAGGGTGCCCAATAGGGGAAGCAGGTGTAATACCCCTTATTTATGAGTAATTTTTTTATGTAATTTTGCCATACAGGTTAATTATATAAAATAAAGGAAGTCAGAGTAAATATTACTTTAAGTGATTTAAAAGATAATATTTATTGTTAAGTGAATGTAAAGAGCATCATATTATGTTTTATTGCGTCGTTGTGCCTTAAGCGACGGTTATGATTTAAAATGAGGTTGGAATATGAAATAATTTATGTTATACTGGATGCCAATTTAGCGGGCGCGGTTAGTTCGAAAATAGTCGAAATAGTCAAAATAAGTACTATGTTGTATTTTTTGGTTCCGGGTACTTTTGACCGGTTATTACTTAATTATGTTATTGCGAGTCATTTTAATTGTGTAGTAGTATTTAAAGTTGGATTTAGTGTAATTGGGTATTTAAGTCTTCCAAGAACATTTATTCTCATATATGTGTTCTAAACCTTGAGAGAGAGAGAGAGAGAATTGGGGAGAAAAAGAAGAGAAAGGAGGGAGAATGGAAGATTGGATCTTGAATTTATTGCTACCGGAAGATAATTCGAGACTACAACCCTAAGGCACGATTCTAACTTGCAAATGTATGATTTAGTGTGGATAATTTGTATTGATAGTTGTGTATTTGGAGAATTGAACCATTTGTGGGTTTTGATGAATTTTGGTATTTAACCCTTAGATTTTGATGTATATATGTTGTGAGTTGATTATATTGGTTTGTTGTTGTGTAGAAATTTTGGAGTAATGTTATTAGATGATGAGGTTGAGGGAAGTGGAAGAAAATATAGGGTTAGGTTTTTAGGTTTGGTATGTTAAAAGAGGGGTTGGCCATGAGATCTGGTGAGGCCGATCGACTGCGGTCCAGAGCCCGGTAGATCGAGCCTAAAGAGAAAAGCCCACTGCTTCTATCGATAGGTATTATTTTAAAGCGCGCTCGATCTCGATCTATCGACCGGTCGACCGAACTTTGGGGGAGGGTCTTACTGCTTCTTTTACAAGGCCAATTTCTTAAAGAGCGGTCGACCGGGGGTTAGAGGTCGGTCGATCGGTCCCCTATTTTTCACCCCTAAAATTTTAGTTTCTTCTGATTCTTTCTTTTAAGGATTAGGCCTAGTAACCTTCTTGCATGAAGGAAAACTAGAGTACTAGAGTCTTGCATTAAGGTAATCAATAACGTAGGTTAGAAAATGAGTGTTCGGGCTTAGGTCGGGAATTAATTAATTAGTTGTTAGAAGGAGGTAAGTGTCCTTTTCATATAGTGAGCTAGTCTAGGACTAGGGGAAAGTAAGGTTATATAATTTTGGACTTTTGAAATTGGGATAGGGTAATATTACACTTGATGGCTTATAGGGTTGTCGTTAATTCATGGAAACTAATATGGAGATAATTGAATGTTGTATTTTACGTCGTTAAACACATATGGCTCCGGATTTAATGTAATGCACATTTCATATTGGCATATCTTGGGAATATTGACTTGCTTATACACTCTAAATTCTATCATACGGGAAGTTACGCGAATAAGGTGAAGTCCCCTAGCTAGTGAATGCATGGTGAATATAGTCCTCGACCATAGTACCGGTGGTTATATTGTGATGTTATTTCATTCGAAGTGAGGTAATTCTGGGTATAGTTATGACTCACTATCGAAGGAATATGGCCGCTCACCACGCGACGCGATTTAGGATGCCCAGGTGGTCTTGGTTATAGGCCCTGAAAGATGATAGCTATTTAGGGGCGCATCCAATGGGGTGACTCCCGGAAGGATGGTCTTAGAATCGTTATATTGTGATTATAACTATTCTCACGAATGTGATATTTTTATAAATGGCTAAAGCATTTTATAAATCAACTATTTGGAAAAAGTTTCCTAATGAGGAATGGACTTGTGAAGTTATATTGTGCAAAACTGAATTGTAAGCTTATTAAATTGGAATTGAGTTATTTCTTTTTCATTGTTGAATAGTTAATACTATAAATGGCATTGCTCTAGGATGTGCACTTAGATGAGAGGTGAGGATTATTCTTATGCTGAAGGGAGAATTAAGCTTGTTTATGATGTTAGATATTCATTGTCGTCATGCATCTTATTCACATGAATATCATATCAAACCGGGCCCTGACCCGTTTATATCTCTTTGTTCTGTATGGATACCATTTATGCCCAGGTGCTCTGCCGGAAGGATCTTTCCTTCCCAGTGTCAGGGAGCTATAGCATTTTTGCGGATGTTGTGGAATTTTTGTTATAGACACATCCATCTTTTGTATACTATATTTGTGATCAGTCTGAACATTCGGGCGTGTTGCCCAAGTTTTTTACTTGCTTGTATAATGTGATATTTTTTTATTTGTAATATTCGGTGTAACCGTTGTATTGGTCTGTTAACCGATAGCTTATTCGGTTATTATGTTGTGAATGATTGTTAAACTGTTATCTATCTTTATTTATATCCACCTTCTTTTCAAATTGGATTGTCCATATGGTTTTATTTAAACTTAAAAATTAATTTGACATCCGTTTTCTAAAATAATCGTGGTTATCTCGTATTATTATTTTCATGGCAGTGATGCTAAGAATGGTCCATCTATGATTCCTATGAATTATTGGAGTATCGAGTCGGCCACCTCTTATTTTAATAAGCGGGGTGTCACGGATGGTACCAGAGCATCAGGTTCTAGAGTCCTTAGTATCTATGCGGACTTATCACGTTCTATCGAAGCATTCTTTAATATAGAGCCCTATTGTTAGGACTGTTTTGTTTGTTCATGCTTGCGAACTTCTGCAAAGATAAATTGTTTTAAATTGTATTCTAATCTTATTGTTTCTTCGTCTCAAATGCCGCCTAGAAGAGGTCGCCCAGCGAAAATAAATCGAGTTATAGAAGATAATTTAGCCCACCACCGCAAGGACCGATAAATACAGCGGAGGTGGCTGACATCGTTGCCCAGGCAGCCAACACTGCAATGAATCCATGGCCCAACAGTTTCCCCAAGCCCAATAACCGGTAGTGTAGGAGGTTCAAGCCCATGCAGGACCTTCTGAGTGGGAGAGAGTTAGAGAATCTTTCTTAAAAGGTCACCTCCCATAATTTCAGGGTGGTGTTGATGTGATAGTAGCAAACCAGTGGAAGAAATATATGCAACATCATCTCCGAATGATAGAGTGTAGCGGGGAATGGAAATATAGCCTTGCCACTTTCAAACTAGTAGGAGCAGTTTTACACTGGTGGGAGTCGGTGACCACACCGGAGCAGAGGGATACTATGTCTATATTGTACTTCTGGGTTTTGTTTGATCGAAAGTATTTTCCTCCCGCAGGCCAAAAGAAGATGAGGAGGAAACTCCAGGATGTTGTTCAAGGGGAACGGTCAGTTACGGAGTATGAAGAGGAATTTACTCATCTAGCGAGCTTTGTGCCAAACGAAGTAATTTTGAATGAAAAGAGAATATCGAAGTTTATTAGGGGTTTGAATTAGAGGATACGGCAACACTTTTTGGGAAATCCAGCTTTATAAACGTTTGGTGACGTGATGAATGCAGCCATGCTTCATTGCCAAGATCACTGTCTACATGTAAAAGGGAGTAAGAAGATTTTAGACTCGGGTCAAGCTAGTAAGAAAGGAGGTAACAGTGCCGGTGGAGCACTACCCTCATCACAATAGTCGGGAAGTAAGCAGAAAGAGAGGTATACCCAGCAAGGGGATTCGTCCAAGAGACAATGTTTTGGGGGTTTTAATTTTAGCGGAGGCAGTTTTAAGCACGGTCAGGGTGCCCAGTAGCAGCAATACTAGGTGAGCCAGCAAGGCCAAGAAGGCCAAGGTAGTAATGGAGGCCGAGGCCACCCAGGCCAAGGCATGGGGCAGTTTTGAAATAATAATCGGGGTCGCTATCCAGAGAATATGGCGGGCTGTTGCTTTCAGTGTGGGGAACTGAGTCACTTTAAGAAAGCTTGTCCACAGTTGATTGGGGGATAGTTGCCTAGGGGTCCACAGCATCAGCAAGCACATTTATAGACACCAGTGCCTATTTCAGCCATCCCTCTCCAACAGGGGTAATTATAGTACAGGCGTGTGTATCATATTGAGGATGCTTTACTTCCTCTAGCCCCGCTCGTGCCTCCATCTATCGAGGGTAAGTTTCCTATTCACGGGTACGTGGGTCATGTGTTATTTGATACGGGTGTAATGCACTCATTTATTGCTAGGCATTTTGCCCATTCGACGGGGTTGATTAAGTCTGCAGAGAGTACCTTTACTAGTGTGGAACATTCCATGGGTGATGGTTCACTTATATTCTTTGTTGGTAAAAGGGTAGGAATAGACCTTGGTAATTTACGTTTTGAGGATGATTTACTCATCCTTGATATGGTCGGGTATGATATTATTTTGGGTACTAACTGGTTAGTGAAATACCGTGCTATGGTAAATTGTTATGGGAGGAGTATAGTCTTTGTCATTCTGGGGCAAGAAATGTTTCTAGTGGTTATGCCTCTTTCGAAGGGAGGTTCGAGCATGTACTTATATTTTATTGCGGAGGAGACTTCACACGATATAGTCATTTCCTTAGATTCGATTCCCGTTGTTAGAGAATTTAAGGATGCTTTTCTGGGGATTTTGAGTTTACCACCAAGTCATGAGATTGAGTTTGTAATTGATCTAGCACTGGGAACTTTAGCGATTATAAGAGCTCCATACCATATGGATCCTTTGGAAATGAGGGAGCTAAGGGATCAAATTCAGTAATTGTTAGAACACGGGTTTATTCGACGTAGCACGTCGCCATGGAGTGCTCTTGTGTTGTTTGTGAAGAAAAGAGATGGTTCCTTTCGGCTATGCGTTGATTACCAGGAACTGAATAAGGTTAATGTTGATACCAAATTTAGTCTGCTGACATGGATCAATAAAATAAAGACACGTGGGAGTCTACGTGGCAACGAGGAACACTTCCGAGGAACTCTTGAGTACCGAGAATCTTAGGCGGTCCGAGCAACTCAGGCGGTCCGAGCTGCACCTCGAACCAAGCATTAATAGCAGGATAACCAACAGTTTGATTGTTCATTAAATGCTTATCATTCAGACGCAGACGCTTAAGGAGCATTGAATGTATCACCCTTTCATATGTACATCATTTAATGTATTACCCTTTCACATTACAGCCCCAGGGCTATAAATACATTGTACAATCCTCATTGTAAAGGGACCGAAATTTCTTGAGATAATTTGTAATCAAGAATTCCCATACAATCAGCAATACCAAAACAGTGGACGTAGGCCATTCTTATAAGGCTGAACCACTTTAAAAATTCTTTGTCTCGTTTATTTATCTGTGATTGAATAATTAGATATGATCTAATTTTTTACATCAACAGATTGGCGCCGTCTGTGGGAACGACTGGTAATATCGTTTTCCATCAAAAATAATCCATCACAAATGGTTGATATTCCAGAATCAAGCAATCGAAACGCTGGAAGCCCTCCAAATCCATCTGCTCCGCTAAATATTCCAGATTTGGCTGGAATAATGACAAATCTGGCTCAGGGCCAGACCGTCATGCAAGAAACTATGCGTCAACTCATACAAACCCTCCATGGCAGTGCACCAACCCATTTAAGACCACGAAGTATTCAAAGAAATACCCGTGCATCTTCTTCGCGTACTAGGCATACCAATTCATATCGCAATGAGGAGTCTGAAGATTTTTCTTATCAACCTGGACAAACTTCATCAGTGCGAGCCACAGATACTGAACAACGTATCACTCTCTCCCCAAAAAGGGCCAGTGTGCTAGAAAGATTAAGCAGAGTATCTCCTTTTGATCGATTAGGTCCTAGGAGGAGCAAAAGTCCTCCTAGAGCCCCATCGAGGAGTTTTCGACGACCATCAGACTTAAGGGAAGGATCTGCCCAGTCGCGACCAGCTGCTCGTCAAGAGAGATCCAAGGAAGCCACATCAACGCGATCAGTTGCTCGAATGAACAGGACCGAGGAAGGAAATGATGCATGGAAAGGTTCTATTAAAAGGCTGGATAATAGATTGGGGGAAATGGTTAAAGCTAAGAACCCCCTACAACGAACCTTTATTCAAGGAATACCTTTTGTCCAGTCCATTGTAGATTTTCCAATACCATCAAAGTTCAAAGCACCTGTTATGACCCCCAAATATGATGGAAAGACTGACCCTGTCCTTCATATAGAACAATACCAGGCTGCAGCCGACATATATGATGTTCCAGATGAGATGAGATGCAAGGCATTCTCGGGAACTCTTACTGGATCTGCTCAAAGATGGTATAATAATCTTCCTCGGGGTAAGATTTCAACTTTTCTTCAACTGGCCGAGTTATTTATTGGGAATTTCTGTTTTGGGGCAAAGCCAGTTAAACGAGTAGCACATTTGTTAAGTGTTAGACAAAAAGCTGGTGAGAGTACCAGAGATTATATAACTCGTTTTAATAACGAGAAACTTGAAGTCATTGATTATGAGGAGAAGACTGCGATTACTGCTTTGATGAGTGGACTACTGCCCAACAAGTTGTACTACACTTTGGCCAAAGATCCACCTAGAACCATGTCAGACCTGATGGGAAAAGCGTCCAAGATTATGAATGCCGAGGAGGCTATGGCTGCGAAGAAGAACATGGAAGCCAAAGAAACCAAGGTAGAAGGTGATAAAGCTAAGAAGAAAGAGCATAAGAATAATGGTAATGACAAGCATTCAAAAAACAGGTCGGTATGGGACGTGATGAAGAAATATGATAATTATACTCCTTTGAAGAAGGATATCAACCATGTTCTAGAGGAAATCAAGAAAAACGAGGAACTAAACTAGCCAAAGAAAATGAAGGCAGACCCTGACAAGAGGAATAAGGCGAAGTATTGCGAGTTTCATAAAGATCATGGCCATATGACCAAAAACTGCATAGCTCTTTAGAATGAGATTGAAACACTCATCAGACGAGGAAAACTGTCAAAGTATGTTGATCGTGGAAGCGAAAGAAGAAACAACGACCGAACTAGAGAGAGGTCTAGATCTCCTCATCGAGTAGAGGAGAACAAGAAAAGAAACCATGAAGTTGATCCCGAGGATGACCCCGATCTTCCCAAGAGACCAAGGCAGCCAGAACGAGAGGTATTTTCAATACGCTTTAGGTCATTTGACTGTAATGTTATAACAGGTGGAGACGCAAGAGGATGAGACCTTACTGCAGAGAGAAAAGCTTACCTCTGTGAGGCTCAAGCTTGCTCGTACATACAACGAATAAATCTAGCCGAGGAGGATCGCCCGAGAAAGGTGAATAAACAGAAATTGGTCATTGGTTTCTCAAAGAATGACCTTGCAGGTGTTCTATATCCTCATGATGACCCACTGGTGATCAAGATGAGAATGAAGGAGGTTATAATTTCAAGAGTACTGGTCGACAATGGTAGCTCGGCAGACATCGTGTTCTACTCGTGCTTCGATAGTTTAAATCTAAAACTATCTCAACTGGAGCCTTATCATAGACCCCTCATCGGTTTTGCTAGCGAGAAAGTGTTTCCACTTGGGACGATCAAGTTGGATATATTCATTGGTACGTGGCCTGCTTGTCGAACAGAAAGAATATGCTTCTTCGTGATGGATAAGAATGTTCAGTCATCATACAATATCATCATGGGAAGAGTAGGAATGAAAAAGTTCGAGGCTGTGCCATCTACGGTGCATCAATGCTTGAAATTTCCAATAAATTTTAGAGTAGGAATTGTTAAAGGTGATCAGAAAGTAGCTCGGGAATGCTATTATTCATCCGCCGAGCAAGAAGAAATTGAGGAATCCAGGAAAAAGACTACTACCTATCAAGTGGATGAAGGTGCCGAAATTGAAACATTGGATCCTAGAGATGAGTCGCAACTCGTGAAGGGTCAAGTGGTGGAAGCTACTGAAAATATCATTCTGGACGACGAGCACCCTGAGCGAATTACTCAAATAGGTTCATCGTTGGAAGCCTCACTAAAACAAGAATTGATAACTTTCCTAAGAAGCAGAAAACAAACTTTTGCGTGGAGTCATGAGGATATGCCTGGGATAGACCCAAATTTCTTATGTCACGAACTCAATGTGAATAAGGAGATTAAGCCTATGAAGTAGAGAAGAAGAGTATTCAGTCCCGAGAAAAATCAAGCTATACAGGAGGAAGTCGAGAAGCTCCAGAAGGATTGTTTTATTGAAGATGTTAAATATCCAGACTGGTTAGCCAATGTGGTGATGGTAAAGAAGAAGAACAACAAATGGAGGATGTGTGTAGACTTCACCGACCTCAACAAAGCATGCCCAAAGGATCACTTTCCATTGCCCCGAATTGATCAACTAGTCGATGCTACCTCGGGACACGAGCTGCTAAGCTTCATGGATGCTTATTCTGGCTACAATCAGATTAAAATGAAACCTAAGGACAGGGAGAGTACTTCTTTCATTACCCCTAGGGGAACTTATTGTTATAATGTTGTGCCTTTTAGTTTGTAAAATGCAGGTGCGATATATCAGAGGTTGATGAACAAAGTCTTTGCTGAACAAATCAGTTGCAATATGGAAGTCTATGTTGACGATATGCTGACGAAGAGAAAAAAAGCTGCTGATCATCTAGTTAACTTAAGTCAAACTTTTGATCAACTAGATAAATACCAAATGAAGCTGAACCCAACGAAGTGCATATTTGGAGTACGAGAAGGAATGTTTCTCGGATACATTATCAACCAACGAGGCATTGAGGCGAATCCTGAAAAGATCAAAGCTCTATTAAGGCTGCGATCTCCAACGACGAAGAAAGAGGTGCAAAGTCTTACAAGACGAGTAGCAGCACTCAATAGATTTGTATCACGAGCAACTGATCGATGTCTCCCATTCTTCAAGACACTCCGAAAGACTTTTAAGTGGAATGATGAATGTGAGAATGCTTTTCAAGACTTGAAGAAATACTTGGGAGCACCTCCACTGTTGTCCAGGCCGGTGATGGGAGAAAAATTGTACTTGTACCTAGCAGTATCGGAAAATGCAGTTAGCTCGGCATTGATCAGAGTGGATAATGAAGTGCAAAAACCAATCTATTACATAAGTAAATCCTTCCGAGGAGCAGAGATCAGATATCCAAGGCTGGAAAAGTTAGCACTGGCGCTGATTGAGGCGAGTAGGAGAATGAGACCATACTTCCAGGATCATACTATAGTCGTATATACTGATATGCCATTGAGGCAAGCCCTTCATAAACCAGAAAAATCAGGGAGATTGATGTACTGGGAAATAAAGCTCGGTGAATATGATATAGTTTATGAACCCAAATCATCGCTAAAAGGGCAGGCTGTAGCAGATTTCATAGCGGAGTTCACTTATCCTGATACCCCCGAGGAGCAAAAGTTGCTCGCTAATCAACCTGTGGATGTTACAGGATCAACAAACACAAGCTCAGACCAACTCCGGTTGGTAAAATAGCAAGTGGATGTTACGGGATCATCAAATTCGAGCTCAGACCAACTCCGGTTGGTAAAAGGGCAAGAAAAGATGATCGACGAAGAGCGAGAAATATCAGGGGAAGATGAAAGGAAGAAACAAATATTTCGTCGAGGAACTCTGTCAGATCAGAAGTTTGAAGACGAGTTACTTATATGGAGGCTATATGTAGATGGCTCATCTTGCACAACAGGCAATGGGGCAGGGATAGTTTTGAGCACTCCGGATGAGGTCGACATGGAGTACGCCCTACGTTTCCAATTCAAAGCTTCCAATAATGAAGCTGAGTATGAGGCCATGATTACAGGTCTTAATTTGGCGAAAATTATGGAGGCGCAAAAAATAATTATCTTTAGTGATTCTCAATTAATCGTAAATCAAATGTTGGGAATATATGCAGCCAAAGGAGAATTAATGATCAAATACCATGCAAAGGTGATGGAGTTGGAATCAGAAATTGCTGCTATTCAGCTGGTCAGAATACCAAGAATGGAGAATGCAAGAGCAGATGCCTTAGCTCGATTAGCATCAGCTACTCGTACCGAGCTACGAAGAACAATCCCAATTGAAGTTTTGGATGATCGGAGTATAGATGAAGATTTGGCGATGAACTTTATCACCCTTGATTTAGGACCATCTTGGATGGATCCCATCAGGGCATATATTGAGGAGGGAGAATTACCAATTGACAAGCTCGCAGCCAAGAAATTGAAGTTTAAAGCTGCTTGGTACGTATTAACTAACGGTATTTTATATAGACGAGGAATTATGGCAAGTTTACAGAGATGTGTACATCCCTCCGAGGTGAAGGAATTGATTGAAGAGATCCATGAAGGGTCCTATGGAGCCCATGTAGCAGGTTGGACGCTTTTGTAAGGATGATGACGCAGGGATATTACTGGCCGACGATGAGGGCTGATTGTGTAGCCTATGCCAAGAAATGTGAGAAGTGCCAGTGCTTTTCCTCCATCCGAAGAACTCCACAAGCATTATTGACACCCATAACTTCCCCTTGACCATTTTCCATGTGGGGAATAGATTTGGTTGGACCACTGCCAATGACTAGAGGAAAGTTCAAATACCTCGTCGTCGCAGTGGATTATTTTACTAAGTGGGTGGAAGCTGAGCCTCTCATTGATATGACGTACGAGAAGGTGTACCAATTTATTTGGAAGAACATCATTTGTCGATATGGTCTTCCTCATGCTTTCATCACAGACCATGGAACGCAATTTGATAACGAGGAGTTCGCTGCCTATTGCCATCAGTTAAACATTTTGAAGGTCCACTCAGCACCAGACCACCCACAAAGCTATAGGTAAACTGAAGTGACAAACAGAACACTGCTGAACGATTTGAAGAAAAGACTGGACGATGTGAAAGCAAATTGGATCCACGAGTTACAGTCAGTACTGTGGGCTTACCGAACTACTCCCCGAGTAGCGACTGGAGAATCTCCCTATATGCTAGCGTTTGGAAGTGAAGCTGTTATACCTGTCGAGTTGGGCCTCCCAACACACAGGGTACTAAATTTCAACTCCCCTGTCACCGACTTAATGAGAAGATTGGATTTAAACATGCTCGAGGAAGTTAGAGAAGAAGCAGCCATTAGAAATGCTGCTTACCAGTAGCGAACAACTTTGTTCTACAACAAGAGGTTGAAGAAGTGCGACCTGAAAGAAGGAGACTATGTGCTGAAGAAAGTAATTCAAAACCACAATAAGCTGGAGTTTAAGAATGCATGGAACGCAGAGCACCTGCGCAAATATTATTAGTGATGAATAAAATGAAGATATTCTGCCGAATTCTTTCTTTTTATTGAAAGTTTTTCGGGGAATACTAGTGCTACACACTACTTGGCACTACTTGGCAAAGCTGAGGCTACTCAATTTTTTTCTCGAAAATGCCAACTAAGGTTGGTCGAGAAACCTATATTCCTCCGGGAAGTAAAGCTACCAATATTCCTCCGAAAATTAAAGCTACCTGTATTCCTCCGGGAAGTAAAGCTACCAATATTCCTCCGGGAAGTAAAGCTACTTGTATTCCTCTGGGAAGTAAAGCTACATGTATTCCTTCGGGAAGTAAAGCTACCAATATTCCTCCAGGAAGTAAAGCTACCTATATTCCTCCGGGAAGTAAAGCTACCTGTATTCCTCCGGGAAGTAAAGCAACTTGTATTCCTCCAGAAAGTAAAATTTGTATTCCTAAGGGAAATAAAACTATATGTTTCTCGGGAAATAAAAGTATTCCTAAAAATGCCAACTTATGTCGGTTAGGAAGTAAATATATTCTCGAAAATGCCAACTTGAGTTGGTCGGAAGGTAAAATTATTTTGAAAAGACTAACTATGGCTGGTTGGGGATAGAAACCCACCAACTGTAGTTGGTCGACAAGGAAAATTTACCGACCTTGGTTGGTCGGAAACATTTAAGTGAAAAATCTACCAACTATGGCTGGTCGGGGATAAAAACCCACTAACTGTAGTTGGTCGACAAGAAAATTTTAAAGTGATCGAGCAATATTTTTTATACTCGTAACTTTTTAATTATTACTAAGTTGGTCGAGAAACAAAATATTATTTTTGCCAAATGACTACCACAAGTTCAAACTACTCGACAATAAGTTGATCGACAAACTACACAATATTGTTATCTTTTTATCAGATACACATGCACAAAGGTAAAGTATTTTACAAGACAATAGCAAATAGAAATGAAAGTCTTTCATTAAATCCAAAACAAATTACATTGATAATGAAATGAAAGTTACATTGATATTGAAATGTATACTAACTATTACATCAAATTTCTTACTCTACTGGTCTTTTCCCCTCTGCTTTTGACACAGTTTCCTCGCCAGCAGGTGGATCATTTAAAGTCAGGGAGAATTTATGAAGTTGAGATCCTTTAACATCCTGATATTCATCACGGATGGTCGATATAAGAGGTGATCGGGATGAGATACCTCGGCATTTGAATGGAGATTGTAGTCACCGAGATATTTGGAAATCAAGCTCCGAGGAATGGCCCGAGCAGGGATCCAACTCATATCCAGTTTGTAGGGTGGCACAGGTAAGTCAAGTAGCCCGGGATCATGGTAGTCCCACAGGTAATGACCCTGTTCGAGCTACAGCACACATAAAGGCATTCAACCAGCCTTGCTTGTAGCCCTCATTATTGGCATTCTGTATATGATCGTCCAAGTGGTATAGCGCTTCGTTGTATCCAGCCATCCATATTCCCTGGGCTGTTTGTGGAATTGATATGTTAATCTATCCAGCTACTCGTGGATATTTTTGATGAAGATCTCTTTATTATCCAAGGTAGACTTCTGAGTGGAAAGCTGCTCTTCCAGGTCCCTGATCTTCTTTGACATTTCAGCCAACGCCTGGTTCTTCGCCATTAACTGGAAGGACTGGTTCTCTAAGGCAGACTGAGTCCTCTGTTCCTCGACAGGAATCCGAGCTGCTCTTTCTCGCCCCCGAGGAGATCTTGCTCGACCACGAGAAGGTGTAGAAGGGCCAGACCTCTTCAAGGTTTCCAACTCGTCCCTCAAGTTGGCGTTCTCGACCTCCAAGAATGAAAATCCCTCATCATTCACTGGGATTAAGGCGTTTGAAGTAGAAGCTGTGGACTTCAACTGTGACAACTCTCTTTGAAGATTGTTGTTCTCTTGCTCTAATAGCTCAGCTATTTGTCTGCATTCTTCGACCTCACCCCTCAAGGTTCTTTCCCTAACATCATACCTAGCAAAAAGCTTCTCGTAGCCCTTGTCGGAAATGATCTGGTGGTACTTCTTCTCGTACCCCTCATGCAACAGGGCGGTGGATTCTTTGTATTGTAGCTGAAGGTCTTCGAGGGTTCCTTGGAGATCCTCGATCATATCATAATAGGCCACATTATTGGCCACTGCTCGATCAAGTAGACACTTCAGATATTGATATGCTTTAATTGCCTGTTTTGAAGCATCTTGGCCGAGGATGTCGACGACTTGTGCTGCACTCAAGTCTGTGTGACCAGCCTTAAAGTATTCATTACATTATCGCAACAGCTTTGTATCATGGGCAGATAGTAATTCCATCCTGGCCAGAAACTAGCAGAGAAAGAAAAAGCAACAATCAATAAGAATCAAGACATCGTATGAAGAAGAGATAACAATATGAATAGACACAAGTTCGAGTTTTATTATACCATAAAGGTCAAAAGTACAAGATTTCAGAGTTACATATTCATGGTTACAATTGACAAAAGCAAAATATAAAGATAAACTCGAACAACTCTACACCTTTTCCTTGTCTCCCAAAACCTTCTCGAGAGGCTGGGATGAGGAAGTAGGTTGCTCGGAAGGAGTAGAAAGTTGCTCGGGGATCGCCAGCAGTTGCTCAGAAGAAGTAACAATTTACTGAAGTTCCTCGACAGCAGGCTGGATGGCTGGGGGATGATATCCCATCACCATAGAATACTCTTCGGAGGCAGCCTCGTCCTCTTCTAAGTCTTCAGGAGTTGGAGGGGGACCAGGGATGTGTTGCTGAAAGATTTCGGAATTTTCATCCACTTTTATCTCCTAAAGAGCAGTAACCCATCCATCCCTAAAGTATTTGAGGCTTCCATAGTCCACTTGTGACACCATGGCAGCCAATCCCTTGTTCCACCCCTTGTCCCAGCCAGCGCTGAAGGAGTTCTTCACAGCCATTTTTCTTTTTAACTTTTCCGAGGAAGGCTTCTCGGACAGCAGGTCATCAGCAGCTTTCAGTTTTCTCTCAGCCTCCTCCTTCTACCGATTTACCTCCCGAAGTTGAGACAACTCCTCTTCAGCAACCTTGAGCTTATTCTCTAACTATCCAGCATTCTTGAGCTTCTCGTTGAGCTCTTTATTTTCCCCCTCCAATTCCTTTATTCTCTTCTCCAACTCTTTGGAGACTTCAACAGCTTGAGCTTTTTCCTGCTCGGTGGAGGCAAGCTTCTTCTCCCAAATAGCCTTGTCAGTAGTATATGTCTGGCGAGAATCCTCTAGAGATTTAATAGCTTCCTCTAGAGCTCCCTCCACACTAGACGAGGAGCATGAATCTTTAATCGCCTCGTCTTTCTTCACAATTATATTAAAGCAGCTCATCAACTGTGAAAAGAAAAAGAAAGCAAGTCAGAAACAGAAATGACAAGGGAAATATGAAAAGTTCAAAGTAAGAACACTTACAGAAGCAAGGTGGAGAGCAGCTAACGAGGTGACCATATCCCGAGTAAGGTTTTCTTCAGTACCTTGGACCTCGGGAATGATCCAGGACTTTACCGAGCTCATGGCAGAGCTCGAGGGAACAAAAGTAGGAACCCCAGTTCCAATGGTTGGGGGCTGAGTGATGGTGTCAGCCAAATTGACCGAGGAGCTCTTCTTCAGCCTCCTCGGGGGAATAGGAACAGATTCAACCAAGAAAGAACCCTTGGTCGGTGATATTACAATCACCTCTCCAGGAGCAGCATACCTGCTCGGAGCCACTGCGGGCTTCTCTACAACCTTCACAACAGCAGCAGCTGAGGAGGGCGCATCAGTTTTCTTTGTCCCCTCCCCTGGGACATCAACCTTACTTCTTTTTGCCTCTCCAGCACTAGAGGCAGGTTTCTCGAAAAGGATGGGAGGTCTTCTCTTCTTCATCCTTTCGCTTAAAGGGACGTGAGATTCAGGCGAAGAACTGGTGGAAGCTGGTACTGGCTCTGATTCACTTATTACTGGACGAGCAGTAAAAGAGGTAGTGTAGCTCTTGTACTGCAGCAGATATGAGGCTAACCTAATGTGCTCGTCGGCAACACTCTGATGCAGACTCCAGATAAGTTTCAAATGTCTTATATTAACATATGCTTCCTTTGGACACTTTCTTTTGCTATCAACTGCAAATAAATAAAAATTAAAATATCAGTAGCACATTTTATCAAACACAAAAGAAGCATGATTTCAAAATAAATAAAATGAAATAAAAATAACCTGTCCCATTGCCATAGGGAGGGCATCTGGGACCCTGATAAACTTCATCTCCAGATAAAGGAGCATGTTGCCAATTTTTTATGACAACCCCATGCTCAAAATAATCCCTATTAGCATCCGGGAGATTGACTACCAAGGCCCTATTCAAAAATCTAGTTTTTAAATAAAAGGTGTTATCACCAACTGCCCATCTATAGCAAAACATGATTTCTGGAATCCCTATGCGAGTTCCATGGATTTGATTTAACCTATGCACCCCATTAACTATTCTCCATGTATTGGGGGCTATTCTTGCAGGAACAACGTCAAAGTATTGACAAAATTCCAGACATAAGGGATTGGGTGGAAAAGAAAATCCACACTCAGCAATAAAGAGACTGGGGAACCAATGTCCCTCAGCCAAGTGGAAATAATCAGAAGGCTCAGAAAGCTCTTCCAGAACAACCCAGGAGGGAATAGAAAAATCAGAGCGAAACTTATTAAGAGATTCAACAGGGTAAACCATGATGAATAAAAGAAATGAAGAAGAAGGAAGAGAATCTTACAGAAAAAGAGTGGATCTGACGATAACGAATGATGGAAGAGATGAATACATAGGAGAGAAAGAGACGACGAAAAACTCGAAGATACAAATTTGAAAAGGTAGAAGACGATGGGAGTGTCTGTGAAGTTTAAATACCTTGCCTTGGGAAATGGTAAAGTAATGATTACAAAAAGAAACAATTACGCTACCGGCGGCTAGAGGAACAAAAAGGGCGCGGCAATCGAAGCGAGAAGAAACGATTACGCTACCGACGGCTAAAAGGACAAAAAGTACGCAGAGATCGAGGCGGTTGTGAAAATTCAAAAAAGCCTGATTCTATGAATTTGGAAAGAGAAATAAATACAAGGGAAACACTCCTAAAAATTAGGAGGACTATTTAAAGCTATCATATTTCAAGAAAGAATGTTCCACACTCCTCAAATTTCGAACTATGAAACATTGGGGGCTTCTGTTGATACCAAATTTCGTCTGCTGACATGGATCAATAAAGTGAAGACACATGGCAGTCTACATGGCAACGAGGAACACTTCTGAGGAACTCACACACTCCGAGGAATGAGACCTCTCCGAGGAACTCTTGAGTACCGAGAATCTTAGGCGGTCCGAGCTGCACCTCGAACCAAGCATTAATAGCAGGATAACCAACAGTTTGATTATTCATTAAATGCTTATCATTCAGACGCATACGCTTAAGGAGCATTGAATGTATCACCCTTTCATATGTACATCATTTAATGTATTACCCTTTCACATTACAGCCCTAGGGCTATAAATACATTGTACAATCCTCATTGTAAAGGCACCAGAATTTCTTGAGATAATTTGTAATCAAGAATTCCCATACAATCAGCAATACCAAAACAGTGGACGTAGGCCATTCTTATAAGGCTAAACCACTTTAAAAATTCTTTGTCTCATTTATTTATCTATGATTGAATAATTAGATATGATCTTATTTTTTACATCAACAGTTACCATTAGGAACAAATACCCATTACCTCCGATCGATGATTTGTTTGATCAATTAAGGGGAGCAATGTACTTCTCTAAGATAGATTTGAGGACCGGGTATCATCAACTGTGAATTCGAGAGCAGGACGTGTCGAAGACTGCATTCTTGACTAGATATGGGTCCTATGAGCTTTTGGTCATGCCTATTGGGCTAACCAATGCTCCTGCTAAATTTATGGACCTTATGAATAGAGTGTTTCAGGACTTCCTGGACCAGTTTGTTATAGTGTTTATTTATGACATCCTAGTCTATTCTTAGACTGAAGTTGATCATGTTAAAAACTTATGATTGGTCCTGCAAACGCTATGGGAGGAAGTTCAGTTTTTGGGGCACATTGTGATAGCTAAGGGCATATCAGTAGATTCGAGTAAAGTTATCGCGGTAAGATAATGGGGTCAGTCCATGACACCCAATGAGATTCATAGTTTTCTAGGTCTGGAGGGTTATTATCGTCGTTTTATTAAGGGTTTTTCCAAGATCTCTAGCCCTTTGACGAATCTGACTCAGAAGGGAGTGAAGTTTGTTTGGGATGATTCTTGTCAACTAGCGTTTGATAAATTGAAGGACAAGTTGACTTTTGCTCCTGTATTCACATTACCAAGATCGAGAGTGGACTATTTAGTCTTTACTGATGCATCTCTGTAAGGATTGGGAGGTGTGTTTCAATAGGAGCATTGAGCCATTACTTATGCGTCTCACAAGCTAAAGACCCATGAGAAGAATTATCCTGTGCATGATCTGGAGCTTGTTGCGGTAGTGTTCACCTTGAAGATATGGAGCTATTCCCTCTTGGGGGAGAAATTCAGTCTTTTCACAGACCACAAATTGTTGCAATATTTATTCTCGTAGAAGAATTTTAATATGCGACAATGTCGATGGTTGGAGTTTGTGAAGGACTATCAATTTGACATCCATTATCACCCGGGCAAGGCTAATGTGGTAACGAATGCGCTGAGTCAAACTCGCGGGGGATTTATCGAAGGTATGGAAGGCTAAATGGAAAGAACTTAGCCAGGAGGATGTTATAGCAAGGGTTTTTATATCAGTGTTGACCGTTACGCCTGCAATTATGATGAGAGTCGTGGAGACGCAAGGAAGGGACAAAAATTACCAAGATCGAATACGCCAGTTGTAAACCGAGGGAGCGGAGTCCTACTCTATTAGTTCTGAGGGTGGGTTACATTTTTATGGGAGACTTATTATCCCGGATGAGGGAGATTTAAGACATGTCATCATGACTGAATCTCATGGGTCTAGATTTGTAGTACATCCAGGTGGAGACAAAATGTACCAAGACATGCGCCTTCAGTCTTGGTGGGCGGGTATGAAAAGGGACATCTCTGAATTTGTTTCCCAATGTACTACTTATCAATTGGTGAAGGTAGACCATCAGCGACCAACGAGACTGTTATAACCGTAGTAATACCGTTATGGAAGTGGGAGAGTATCTCGATGGATTTCATCATCGGATTGCCAATGTCACAAAGCAGTCATGATTCCATTTGGGTTATTGTCAATCGTCTGACCAAATCGGCACACTTCTTACCAGTGCGAACAGATTATAATACGGCTCATTATGCCCGAATCTTTATTGTGGAGATTATGAGACTCCATGGGGTTCCCATCAATATAGCCTCTGATCGAGACAAGATTTTTGTGTCCCATTTTTGGCAAAGTTTCCAAGAAGCAATGGGGACTAAATTGAAGTTGAGTACCTCCTACCACCCACAAACAGATGGACAGACGAAAAGAGTCAACGAGATATTGAAGGATATGCTTAGAATGTGTGTACTTGTCTTTAAAGGAGGATGGGAGAAATACCTTCCCTTGGTCGAATTTGCTTATAATAATTCGTACCAATTCACAATAGGTATGGCACCTTATGAAGCATTATATGGCCGACCATGTAGATCACCTACTTGTTGGTTGGAAGTAGGGGATAATAAGCTCCTTGGACCTGAAATGATCTAAGATACCTCTTCGAAGATTGAGCTTATTCGAAACCGCATCCGAATCGCCCAAGACCGATAGAAAAGCTATGATGATGCGAATAGAAAGCATGTGGAATTGGAGGTAGGAGACCAAGTTTTGGTACGGGTGTCACTTATGAAGGGTATAACGCGATTTGGGAAGAAAGGCAAACTTGCACCGCACTATGTAGGTCATTTTCCCATTATTGCAAAGGTAGGCCCCATAGCATATCAACTTCATTTTCCAAAACACCAATAATTGATTCATGATGCGTTTCATGTTTCATCCTTAAAGAAGTACAAAAGGTGTAACGGAGCTCATTGGCACATTCTTTTGGATGATATCGAATTGTAACCCGATATTTCATACCAGGAACAACCAGGTGCAATCTTAGATCATGGAGAGCGTAGGATAAGGTCGAAGGTGGTGCCCTTGGTTCGTGTCCAATGGCGGCATCATAATGATGAGGAATCGACATGGGAGTGTGAGGACGATATTCGAGAGAAGTATCCACATCTCTTTTTACAAGGTATGCCTGAATTTTGAGGGAAAAATTCCCATTTAAGGGGAGAGTATGTAATACCCCTTATTTATGATTAATTGTTTTTATATAATTTTGCCATGCGGGTTAATTATATAAAAATAAAGGAAGTCAGAGTAAATATTACTTTAAGTGATTTAAGAGATAATATTTACTGAGTTTTGCATATTTACTGTTAAGTGAATGTAAATAGCATCATATTATGTTTTATTGCGTCGTTGTGCCTTAAACGACGGTTATGATTTAAAATGATGTCGGAACATGAAATAATTTATGTTATCACGGATGCCAATTTAGCGGCCACGGTTAGTCTAGAAATAGTCAAAATAAGTACCATGTTGTATTTTTGGGTTCCGAGTACTTTTGATCAGTTATGACTTAATTATGTTGTTGCAAGTCATTTTAATTTTATAATAGCATTTAAAGTTGGATTTAGTGTTATTGGGCATTTAAATCTTCCAAGAACATTTATTCTCATTTATGTGTTCTAAACCTTGAGAGAGAGAGTTTGGGAGAAAAAGAAGAGAAAAGAGGGAAAATTGAAGATTGGAGCTTGAATTGTTGCTACAGGAAGATAATCCAAGACTACTACCCTAAGGCAAGTTTCTAAATTGAAAATGTATGATTTAATGTGGATAATTTTTATAGATAGTTGTGTATTTGGAGAATTGAACAATTTGTGGGTTTTGATGAATTTTGGTGTTTAACCCTTAGATTTTGATGTATATATGTTATGAGTTGATTATATTGGTTTGTTGTTGTGTAGAAATGTTGGAGAAATGTTATTAGATGATGAGGTTGAGGTAAGTGTAGGAAAGCATAGGGTTAGGGTTCTAGGTTTGGTATGTTAAAAGAGGGGTTGGCCGTGAGCTCTGGTGAGGCCGGTCGACCGCGATCCAGAGCCCAATCGATCGGGCCTAAAGAGAAATCCCATTGATTCTCTCGATAGGCATAATTTGAAAGCGCGGTCGACCGCGATCTATGGACCAGTCGACCGGGCCTTGAGGTAGGGGGTTACTGCTTCTTTTACAAGTCCAATTTCTTAAAGCGCGATCGACCGGGGGTCAGGGGTCGGTCGATCGGTCCCCTATTTTTCACCCCAAAAATTTCAGTTTCTTCTGATTCTTTCTTCTAAGGCTTAAGCCTAGGAACTTTATTGCATGAAGGAAAACTAGAGTATTATATTCTTTCATTAAGGTAATCAATAACCTAGGTTAGAAAATGAGTGTTCGGGCTTAGGCCGGGAATTAATTAATTAGTTGTTAGAAGGAGGTAAGTGTCCTTTTCATATAGTGAGCTAGTCTAGGACTAGGGGAAAGTAAGGTTATATAATTTTGGACTTTTGAAATTGGGATCCGGTAATATTACACTTGATGGATTATAGGGTTGTCGTTAATTCATGGAAACTAATATGGAGATAATTGAAAGTTGTATTTTACGTCGTTAAACACATATGGCTCCGGATTTAATGTAATGCGCATTTCTTATTGGCATATCTTCTGAATATTGACTTGATTATACATACCTCTCTAAATGCTATCATACGGAAAGTTACGTGAATAAGGTGAAGTCCCCTGGCTAGTGAATGCAGGGTGAATATAGTCCTCGGCCCTAGTACCGGTGGTTATATTGTGATGTTATTTCATTCAAAGTGAGGTAATTCTGGGTATGGTTATGACTCACTATCGAAGGTATATGGCCGCTTACCACGCCAAGTGATTTAGGATGCCCAGGTGGTCTTGGTTATAGGCCCTGGAAGATGATAGCTATTTAGGGGCGCATCCAGTGGGGTGACTCCCGTAAGTATGGTCTTAGAATTGTTGTATTGTGATTATAACTATTCTCACGAATGTGATATTTTTATAAATGGCTAAAGCATTTTATAAATCAACTGTTTGGAATAAGTTTCCTAATGAGGAATGGACTTATGAAGTTATATTGTGCAAAACTGAAATGTAAGCCTATTAAATTGGAATTGATTTATTTCTCTTGCATTGTTTAATAGTTAATACTATAAATGACATTGCACTAGGATGTGCACTTAGATGAGACGTGAGGATTATTCTTATTGCGAAGGGAGAATTAAGCTTGCTTATGATGTTAGATATTCATTACTGTCATGCATTTTATTCACATGACTATCATATCAAATCGGGCCCTGACCCGTTTATGTCTCTTCGTTCTGTATGGATCCCATCTATGCCCAGGTGCTCCGCCGCAAGGATGCCCGTGTTGATCTTTCCTTCCAAGTGTCAGGGAGCTACAACATTTTTACGGATGTTATGGGATTTTTTTATAGACGCATCCATCTTTTGTATCCTCTAGTTATGATCAATATGAACATTTGTGTGTGTTGGCCAAGTTTTGTGCTTGCTTGTATAATGTGATATTTATTTATTTATAATACTCGATGTAACCGTTGTATTGGTCTGTTAACCGACAGCTTATTTGGTTATTATGTTGTGAATGATTGTTAAACGGTTATCTATCTTTATTTATATCCACCTTCTTTTCAAATTGGATTGCCTATATGGTTTTATTTAAACTTACAAATTAATTTAACATTCGTTTTCTAAAATAATTGGTGGGTATCTCGTATTATTATTTTCACGACAGTGATGCTAAGAATGGATCATCTATGATTCATGTGTATTATTGGAGTATCGGGATGGCCACCTCTTATTTTAATAAGCAGGGTGTCACATCAGGCTCTGTTAGCCCCAGCAGCAGCACAGGCCCCACAACAGCAGCTAGGCCAGATGCAATAAGGGCGCGTGTTCAACGGTCGGGACGTTCCTTTCCAGCTAGCACCTCCAACACCGTTGGTAGTCATGGGTACGTTTCCTATCCACGGACTAGAGGGTAGTATTATGTTTAAAATGGTGGTGGCACATTCATTTATTGCCATTAGATTTGCACGGGCATCCGGCCTCTTAGAGACAGTCGACACTTATCTTATGTGTGTGGAGTTACCGATGGGTAGTGGGTCCCTTATACACTCGATTTGTAAGGGTGTGGACATTATGATCGGGAGATTGAGTCTAGAAGCAGACCTCCTAGTTTTGGATATAGAGGGTTACGATGCCATCCTAGGGATGGGTTGGTGGGCTATATGGCGATGGTGGATTGTTATGAGAGGACTATCGTATTTACCATTCCGGGATAGAAGATGTTCATAGTGGGGATGCCTCTTCTCGAGGGAGGATCACACACTCATCTCTATTATATTGAAGAAGAGACCACACATGACGTGGTTGTCTCTCTAGACTCAATCCCAGCTGTGAGGGATTTTGAGGATGTCTTTCAGGAGATATTAGGGTTACCGCCTAGTAGGGAGATTGACTTCGTTATTGACTTAGCACTGGGAGGGAGACCGATTGCCAGAGCACCGTATCGCATGGCTCCTTCAAAGATGCAAGAGCTGAGGGAGCAGATTTAGCAGCTCTTAGGTCAAGGTTTCATTTGGCATAGTACATCATCATGGGGTGCACTGATATTATTTGTAAAGAAAAGGGATGGCTCATTGCGGTTGTGTGTGGATTACAGAGAGCTGAACTAGGTGATGATACGTAATAAGTATTCGTTACCTAGGATAGATAACTTGTTCGACCAATTGAGAGGGGATGCGTACTTCTCAAAGATCGATCTGAGGTCGGGCTACCATCAGCTGCACTTAAGGGAGGAGGATGTACCTAAAGCCGCTTTCTTATCGCGGTACGGGTCATATGAGTTCAAGGTGATGCCATTTGGACTCACTAATATGCCTGCAGTGTTCATGGACCTCATGAATAGGGTATTCAGGGAGTTTTTAGACCAGTTTGTGATCGTGTTCATAGACGGTATTCTGGTTTACTCTCGCACAGAGAAAGAGCACACCGAGCACTTACGTATGGTTCTTCAGATATTACAGGACAACCGGTTGTACGCCAAATTTGAGAAGTGTAGATTTTGGCTACGGGAAGTTCAATTTATTGGCCTCATTGTGTTAGACAGAGGTATTGCTGTTGATCCTAGTAAGGTATCGGCGGTGAGGGAATGGGGACAGACCACAACACCGACCGAGATTTATAGCCTTTTGGGGTTGGATGATTACTATCATCGCTTCATCAAGGGGTTCTCAAAGATTATCGATCCTTTGACGAACTTGACTCGGAAGGGAGTACCATTCATGTGGAGAGACTACTGTCAGTTAGCATTTGATGAGCTAAAGGATAGGTTAACATCAGCACCCATACTTGCATTACCAAGGAGTGGATTGGAGTCTCGGGTCTATACTAATGCATCCCTATAGGGTCTCGGGGGTGTGTTACAGTAGGAGGAGAGGGCGATAGCTTATTCTTCTCGAAAGCTAAAGCCACATGAAAAGAATTACCCCACTAACGAACTCGAGTTGGCAGCGGTCAATTTGGCTTTGAGGATATGGAGGCATTATCTTCTAGGGGAACAGTTCACTCTTTTCACGGATCATAAGTCACTTCAGTATCTCTTCACACAGAAGGATCTGAATATGAGGCAGCGACGCTGGTTAGAATTCATGAAGGATTACCAATTTAATATATAGTATCATCCTGGTAGGTCTAACGTGGTGGAAAATGCGTTGAATCGATGATCTACTGGAGATGTAGCTGAGACATGGAAAGCTAAGTGGAGTGATCTCCAACAGGAGGATGAGGTAGCCGGGTCATTCATGGCAATTATGACCATCACTCCCGAGATCGTAATGCGGGTAGTGAGGGTTCAGGAAGAGGACCAGTTCTGTTAGGATAGGGTGAGGCGATTATTAACCGAGGGCGCGGAGTCTTACTCAGTCAGTTCAGAGGGAGGTATGTGATTTAATAGGAGGCTAGTAGTACCCATAGATGAGGAGTTGAGGAAGGCAGTGATGACCGAGTCTCATAATTCTAGATTTACGATACATCCCAATGGGGATAAGATGTATTAGGATATGCGGCGACAGTATTTATGGTCGGGTATGAAGCGAGACATAGCAGAGTTTGTCTCGAAGTGAGTTACATTTTAGCTGGTGAAAGTTGACGATCAGAGACCTTCAGGAATGCTACAACCGCTAGATATTCCTGTCTGGAAGTAGGAAAGTATTTTGATAAACTTTATTACTGGACTACCGACATCGCAGAGAGGTCACGATTCCATTTGGGTGGTAGTGGATCGGCTGACCAAGGTATCCCATTTCTTGTCAGTCCATATTAATTTTGATATAATGCAGTATGTGCAGTTGTTTATTTTAGATATTGTTAAGCTTCACGGGGTTCCTATTAATATTGTGTCTAACAAAGACAAAGTGTTTGTGTCACACTTCTAGTAGATCTTTCAGGAGGCCATGAGCACAAATTTGCGGTTGAGTACGACATATCATACGCAGACAGACGGGTAGACTGAGAGGGTAAATCAAATGCCCGAGGACATGTTGATAATGGGTATCCTAGACTTTGGTGGAGGATAGGATAGATATCTCCCACTGGTAGAGTTTTCGTATAATAACTCTTACCAATACACTATCGGTATGGCACCATTCAAGGCACTTTATGGGAGGCCTTGTCGTTCGCCCGCCTGTTGGTTAGAAGTGGGGGACAACAAGCTATCGGGGCCAAAGATGATACAGGAGACGCCTGCCAAAATAGAATTGATTCAAGGACATATTTGGATAGCTCAGTATAGGTAGAAGAGTTATGTTGATGCCGGTAAGAGACACGTGGATCTTGAGGTGGGCGAGCAGGTGTTGATTCGGGTATCTCCTATGAAGGGGATTATAAGATTTGGCAAAAAAGGGGAAGTTAGCACTGAGATTTTTAGCACAATTCCCTATTATTGAGAGGGTGGGGATGGTAGCATACTGATTGGAACTTCCAGAGCATATTCAATGGATACACGACGTGTTCCATATAGCGTCGCTGAAGAAATATAAGAGGGGCGAGAGAGCCTTCTGGCATGTCCCACTAGAGGAGATTGATTAGTAGCCAGATGTCTCGTATGAGGAGAGATCTGTAGCTATTCTGGATCATAGCGAGCATAAACTACAATCCAAAGTAGTGTCGTTAATGCGAGTGCAGTGGGGACACCAAAATGTTGACGAGTCGACTTAGGAGCGGGAAGAGGATATGCGAGAGCAGTATCCAGAGTTTTTCACCGCATGTATATTCTAATTTTGAGGACAAAATCCCTTTATAAGGGGGGAAGTATGTAATACCCCGTATTTCTACATATTTATAATTTAATTAATTGAGTGATTAAATAGAAAATACGTCAAAGAATTTAAATTACGTTAGTAGAGTAATTTAATGTGACCTTATATTTAAAGTACATGAGTAGAGTAATTTAAGATGATCTAAATGTTAAATGATACGATTTAATATTATAAGTTGATTTACTGAAAATGACTTGTGAATAACTTATGAATTTATCTTATGTCATAACGAGTGATATGGACGTATATGATTTAAATCCCAACCGAGAGCCAAACATGGGCTAACGAGAGATCGAGATAAGAAATATTATATGAGTGACTCAAATGACAATTTAGAGGTCACGGTTAGTGCCAAAAGGGTCGAAATAGTCAAACTAGTATACCCAGGGCTACTAGTTGGATCCCGGGACATTTTTGGGCTAAGCCGAGACCGTTCAGGGGCGTTTTAGTCTTTTAAAATGTAGGAGTGAGAAGACCTACAAATTTTGGAGTCCTTTATTATCTGATTAAATAAAGGGTTAGGATTAAAAACCTCATAATTGATGGAGAAGCCATTTGAGAGAAAAGAGAAGTCATTCTCAAAGCATAAAAAGAGAAGTGTGAGAGATTCAAAGGAATTCTTGTAATTCAAGAAATTGAAGAGTGAAGATTGGAGGGGATAAACAATCAAACTGTACATCAACCACGAAATCAGATCATCTCTAAATCAAGGCAAGTGGTTATTTACAAAATTTAAATCTGAGTTGTAATATCTATGCATAAGATGAGTAGAATAAATGGTTTGGTGAATAATTCTTGAAGAAAGATTTGATTTAAATGCATGTTTGGGATAGGACTTGCTTGTAGTGAGATTTAGACCTTTAGAGGATTGAAAAACAGAAGAAATCAAATTTCTATTACGAAATATAAATCTGAGTATGTGACGATTTAAGATAAAGAAGCCATATATCTAGGGTTTTGAGAAAATAAGGATATTGGTGGTTCTTGGATGATTTTTGTAGAGATTTGATGATATATTCTTGTTAAGAATAGTCTTTATACATATATAAGTTGATTGGTTATGTTAATAGGGAGTTCTAGAAGGTTTAATGGAGTTTTGAGTGGATAAAACTTAGAAAAATGTAACAGGAAGAAGCTCCCAAAAGAGTCGATTGATCGACTATGAAGATCGATCGATCGATATTGATCACTCGATCGATCAATGATTAAGGTCGATCGATCGACCCCTGCTGTTTTCTGGAAAATTTTGTTGAGTGAATTTTCTTCGATGACCGCAACTTATTGGGAAGTTTGGAGTGATTTGATACATATCCAAGGACTTGATAAAGACCAGTAGGTAGAGAGCTAAGGCCCATCATAGTCATTGAGAGAAAGACATAAAAATGAATTGATAAGCATAGAACGAATGGGTCGAGTATCAGAAATGGTGAATTTATGTTACGAGGAGCATTAAGATAGATTCAACATAATTATCAGTAGGATGAAGATGGATTAGCTACTGAAATAATCGGAGGGGTAACTAGGGCCCTTAGAGTAGTGCATATACTCAATTAAATGCGATAGTGAGATAAATCGTAAATTAACGAGTACGATTAATATAAGAGAATAATATATTATGTACGAACATGATTGATAGGTCGGGTGTTTACCTACTGAATTGTATGAACTATTAGGTTGAGAGATGTATACCTAAATTACCTATGTTAGGGTCAATGAAATATTCTGAACTAACATAGGGTTATTGTATGTTAGGGTCGATGAAGTATTCCCTTTTTGGGACATGTTGCAGGTCTTTGCTTAGACGATTCCCTTTTTTAGATCTAGTGTAGGATCTCAATATTAGTACTCTCAGTTTGGGACATGTTGTCCACTCTTTACATTTGCAGTTATTTTGATTTGTCGGATTTTGAGTTAGTTTTATTTTCAGTCGTGGTTTTCGACAAGACTGCATTTTATTCAGTTATGTATGATGGTTGGTTTTAGCATTGCTTGATTTATATTATTTTCGCATGAGATGTTTTATTTTTTTAATGAAGATAAAATTTGGCACTAGCTTAATTTCACTTAGGTGGTTAGTAGTTAAAAAGATTTCGACAGTGATGCTAAGAATGAACCATTTAAGAAACCTGTTTTAAATTAAATTTAGGCTTGATCACCCAAGGTTTAATTAGGCGGGGTGTCACAATGCCTATAGAATTTTCAAATACCCACGATATGATAATGACCTAAGGATCAAGTTCACCTAATCACATCACCACTATTATCCACCCATGTGTTCCTAACCAAGGAACCTAATGCGTCCTTATCATAAAATCAATACTGCTTAGGCATGCCACTCCAATCTCCTAACTCCACAGTTGGCCTTAAAAAACTCACATCTTTAATTCAATGGATGCTTTTTACCTTTATTAACATCCTAACATACCTCTCACATCATCAAGGGTTGACACAAAAGCACCTCATACTATAGAACGTAGTGTCTCCACTAATGGTCTACGCAGACACTCACAAGTTACTAACACGTCTAAATCAGAAGCGTCGAGAACTATTAATGAAAACTAACTTGGACACTTTCTACTTGGCAATGATTTTCCTGTCTAGCGAATCTCCTTGACTCCATCGTCGAGAACACGAATTGAAACCATCACCTGTCTAGCGCGACCGACCCAAAACTAACACCGACGTCAAAGGTTTACTACCGATCTCACAGTGTCACTTTCGACGGGAACTTTGAACCTAATGCTATGATACCATTTGTTACACCTCGGCCCAAATTTATGGGTTACCCATGGTCAACCCGATCCCACTCGAACGTTATGTGTGAAGTGAAATGAGATAACATAAATAATGTTGCTAGTCCAGTTTTATCTAATTAACAATTCACTTGTTTATCATGTGACTCCAATTTATATCAAGCTACGTGTGGGGCCCATAGGAAACGTCCTCAAAATCCAAGCACACAGAGCAACTAATATAAAATAAAAAGAATAATTGCTTGTATAACTCTCTCAAAGTACGCAATCACGCACGATCTATCGTAACAAAGCAAGTGAATGAGCCGAATGCCCAGTTGGAATTACAATAATGCAACATAGAATTAAACTGCAGAAAAGAGACTCTATAATGTACCACCTACGTGCACATGCAAATACTACATATATACATATACATATACTAATGCATGAATTCTCTTTTATTCCAAAACATTACTTGATTTGATTAAATCACATTAATCTTATTTAGGACCCTTCTTGCCCCTTATTACTTAACTTAGCAGTATTTTCCCAATTCAACACACCCGATTTAATAATTAAACAAATACAATATTTTTAGGAAAACACTACTTTTACCAATATTTCCCTTTTTACTCATGCCAAACCGACTTCAATATTTCCTTGAAAACCACCTTTACATACACGCACACTCGGCCTTACAAAATCTTGTTTTCCGTTTGAAAATTATTCACAACACACACTCGTGTTAATTATGGGTTAAAACCATCCTAGGTTGCTTGATTATCCATTAACCAATCCACTTGTGTCATTAATTCACGCTTTATTTGGACTTAGACATTTTAATATTTCTTGTCCAAATTACCTCTTCAAACATGAACATTTATCAATTTCATATCACAAAGGTTGTATTAATTCTATTTCTTAGCTCAACCAATTTCTTTATTACGTTTCACTTTTACTTATTATCTTTAGCTCAGAATGCACCTATACCGCGTACTTTAATAGGCTCCACACCATCGATGATGCCACCATATGCTCTGGCCAGTGATTTTAGGTCTTTCACCCCAAAGCTCCGGGCACTTATTAATTATTTTCGATCACATTCGAGTCCTTTTATCATGTGTTTTAACACTTTTTCGTGTCCAAATTATTCCACCTTTATTGGCTGAAGCCAAAACCCGGGGACTACTTCCCCATATTTGTGTTACTTAGGAAAATGACCATTTCTAGTCATTTGTAAATGTACGTTGATTACATTTCGAAAATCACTCTCATTTAGGACCATTTAGTGTAACACCTTTTTCAACATTTTTATTTCATAAAATTGCTCCAATTTGCGTAAAATTACCATTTTACCCATTTATTTCCAAACTTGCATTTTCTTCCATTTTCACAAATGTTATCTTTCCAAAACATTATTAAGTTACACACACTAACTTCTTAAATATTTTTAACTCATTAACACATTGGAGTAAGACACTTCTCAATGGTGGAAATTTCTTTATTTCATTATTTTCTTTATCAAAGAAGTCATTTAGCATTTTGATGACTACCTTACAAGAAATCACCATTTTCCTTTATTAACACATTAAATCTTGAAAACACATACTTATCATATTTTTCACACTCATTAACATACTTTTAGGGACTGAAATTTCTATTTTCTTTATTCAATGATAAAACTCATTAAAATCATTACTAAACTTGTTCAAATGCTCATTGCCAAATTACTACAAGTTTATATACACGGGAAGAGGGATTTTAAGTCCAAAAATCCAAGAAAAAGAGTTTAACACATGATTTATTCAAGAAATTTCATAATACTTGCAAAAACAAGGTTTTTAAGACTAAAAAACATTGGTTCTTTAAAAACATACTTAAATGTCTATTTTTCACAAAATCTTCATTTCTGCCATAAAACTTCAAAATGTATACTAGAAATAACCTTTCAATGCAAATATTCCTTTAAAAACGTTTTACTTCATAAAATATTTAAGCACAAGGTTTCTTTGAAATTTTATCATCTTTTCTCAACCTATTTCTTAAATCTTCAAGACTATTGAGAAATTATGAATAAAGACTACCTAAACATGCAAAGATTCCAATTTAACGAACTCTAGTATATTTAACTCATATATTGCAAAATAGAGTAATCTCAACCTTAACAAGAGTAAAGTTTTTCCCACCTCAAAGGAAGCTTCAAAAAAAGGATGATAAATGAAGAAGATTATGGAAACCTCCTACGTTGGCCTTAAAGAGGTTGCCAAGCCCCACTAGCTTGCTCCTTGAAAACTCCATAATAATCCCATTCAAACTCCATAATTTCTTCTCCAAGAATCTCCCAAAACTTCTCCATAAAATGATATCTTGCCTAACATGTTGTGTTTATGGGTTTTATAGGCTTAAAAGTGGTAGAATATAGATTAAATATGGTGGTTTAGGGTGGAGGGGTGGTGGATGGTGGTGAAGCTCCATGAAGGCTTTAAGTGTGTATAAAGAGAGAGAAAATCTTATGGAAAATATTTAGGGATTGACCTTGGACCCTTCTCTCATCCATATACACCAAAAATCCTTAAAACCCATTACACAAAAGACCCCCAAAAGTCACCCCACGATTTGATCTGCCCCATTGAGAGATTGGAAACTTAAATAATCCAAGCACCTAGATTTTGACAGCATTTTTCAAATCTGAAAATTCTAATTTTTGTAGTCTCTTTCTAACGAGATTAGAACTCGTTCGAACCAAACCACCTATTGTTCAAACAGGTTTCTAACGAGAATCTAGCAAGGTTGGTAAATGCAAACAGATGTTTTTCGTTTGAAGGTCATTTTAAGAGCTATTCGAATAATATTTAAATCTCGTTCAAACGACCCTAAAATTTTCTCCCAAATTAATTATAAGGCCATTCTAATCCAATTAATTGCACCAAGGCCACTATATTATTATAATTTGACCCAACATTTTCATCTTACAAAGTCTAAAGTGTAGTTGAGTCACATAAAATCACCAATCATACGGGTACGATCAAAACCGCGGGGGCGGGTGTTACATTCCCATCCATCTATCTTTTAACTTATTATAGGTCCACTTGTGTCCAATGGGTCTTATCCCATCAACAAGTACACAAGCCCCAAAACTAGATTCGAATACATCAAATCCCTTTTAGTATCTGTAGTCATACGTCAAAGTAAAAAAAACTTGTCTTGGAATGCATCATTATAGTTACAAGGACTCGGTTCGTGTTTGCCTGGGATTTCATCGAAATGATCACCCAAAACACTAACCATTCATGATGACTCCTAATTATCCTACTACGACGTGGCACCACTTAGTATCATGTATAAGTGATACATGTATCCTAATCATCAATAATGATCCCACTATTACAAGGTAATGTTATCGATAAAAGGTCATATATCATCTTATACGGGTGGTCTAACAACATTGGTAATGCGATGTTTTATTTTATCTTATAAATCCAATTACAATTGGGCTCGTGGTTTATAATATAATCATCTTTCAAGAACTTGTCATTAATGCAATCAATGACTTTCTTGCGCCTAATAATGTTATATAAACCACCTTTGTAACCTTTGGGATAACCAATGAAGAGACATGACTATTTCTTTAATTTTAACTTCCTTGGATCGTTCCACATCATGAGTGTTTGGAACCCCCAAATCTGAACATGACCTAGAATGATCTTGCTCCCACTCCTATGTTCATTGGGAGTTGAAGAGACCGATTAAGAAAAAACTAAACTAGAATATAAATGCTTATCTCTTACATAAAAATCACAATAAGAATGTTTCAGTCCTGAATAACCTACCACGGACTTTATCATATCTAAAAGAGCATTATTCCTTGCTTTCCTCTACACCATTCCAAAGTGAAAAACCCGATGTAGACAACTTGGATAAAATCCCAATCTTTGATAAATGATCCCTTAGTTATCCCAATAAGTAAATATCTCTACGATCAAATCATAGAATTTGGTTTAATTTACCTCACCCATACCCCTCATTGGCCTTGCACAATTTGAACTAATCAAAGGATTCAAACTCGTGGAGCATTAGGTAAACACATCCATACTTTTAAGTAATCACCAATAGAATCGATGAAGCACTCAAAGACACCTCTTGATCATACAGTCTCTAAATCACAATAATCAAAGTGAACCATTTCCAACACGTCTTCAGCTCTTTATCTCTTGGTCGAAAAGGGTCATTTGGTAATTTTAAATTCTAAGCGGGATTCAAGACTTGAAGTGCCTCCATTTTTAGTAAAAATCAATTGTCCATTTTAAACCAGTCTCAGAATTCCATTCAGAATAAAATAACCTAAGCATAAGTGCTTAACTTGTGTTTGATTCTAGAAGGAAACACTCTTTAATGATCATGTTCAGCATTCATATTCGGTATCTAGAAGTATTGGTGAGACAATACTTATAATGTATAAGCTATTTTCCCATTATACTAAGATAGATAAAAGATATTCCAATTTTAATAAAATAACTTTATAAAGTCAATCTAATATCTGATCAAAATCAATTTAAAAAATCAAATTCAAATTTTCTAAAACACATGTGAATTAAATAATTTACCTATATTAACTTTATGTCTTCACCAAAATTCATAAGAATATACCACCGCTAATACCGATGCCTTATATTAATTACCCATAACTAGGAACATCCCTATTTAAAACCTATATAACGAATTATAATCCTGATTTATGGTTCCCGAATCTACATACCAAGTTACTGTAGACCAGACCGTTAATCATACATTTACTTTTCAGAGATAAGCCATCACTGTGTCCTTTTTCCTTTCAAACTAAGGGAAAATGGAACATTGATGCTATAAGAGTTCGAACTACTTGTAGTGAGAATACATGCCTTTCAGTTATTTCACAACTACCGAGGCATATGAACCTTCCTTAACCCAAACTGTTATACCCGAGACTTAGCTTTATCCTCCTACATCCATTTCGAGAGAGAAGTAAATCTCTTCTCAAATAACCAACACCAACCTTTGGGTATCGATGATCTTCGCTTTCAGATTATAAAATGGTACCAAATTTGACCACCGTGTCTAATCCACATAATCCTTAGTTCAATCAATGATGGAAATCATTTCAAGAACATGATTTTTACTTGATTATTATCAACCAACAAAGAAGTTAACAAATTCTCATTGATAAATTCTTTAAAATTAAAGATGTATATATAGAACTTCCCCGTGGGAAGACCGAACTCATGTAACACTTAATTTACAAAAATTAATATATATTTAAAAATATCTTAATTATGTGATTAAAACAATCCGTTGTGGGGCCAACCTAACTGACGCGGAGAGTTAATCACATCACAATTTTAAAATATGGATGGGAATTGCGGAATAGTTTATTATCCCCTTAAGTTAGAACAATGAGCACTTAGTTTTGAATCCTTAAAACTTATTCCAATTACTACCTTTAAGATGAATAACCGGTAATAAAAAATTAAAATCTTATTTGAAATCTTAGAACCATCAAATTAAAAAAAAATATTTTCTAATTAAACACGAGAATTAATTCTATTAAATTTTAAAGTAGCATCCCGCAATCACCAATTTTAAAACTAATTCTTCTGACATCCTAGTTCTCTTATGAGGTGAGATTTATCGTGGGGAACTTAAATCACCCCACCTTGAACTAGACATATCTTCATCTTTTATTATGCGATTCAAACAATTCAGGATCCTTTGTTCAACATAATGAATAGCCGATGACTTTTGATCCCACTCTAATGATAGTGACTCTGTGTGGCAGGATGTCAAAAGTTATGTCTAAATGTATACCGTTGGTTCATTCCTCAAAATAGATCTCATAAATAACTTCCTTGTGTGTGGTGGGGGGGGGGGGGGGGGGGGCAAACTCACTCACAATTTACTTCTCAAAACTATCACTTAAGAGTTTCAGTTAATCCTTGATGCCTTAATTAATTCCATCTGTGTGTGTTGGGGGGGGGGGGGGGGGGGGCAGCCTAACCGACGCAAGGAATCAATCAAATCATTAATATATGAAAAAACCAACGGAGACCATGGAATTTATTTTGAAACCCGTCTCCCACTTGGTATTTTAAAACCTTAAGGGTTTTTAAAAACATTTATATCATTCTAGAAAACTGAATTTAAATCTTTTGCAATTTCCAAATATACTCGTGTCAGATAGATATCGTAATCTCACATTTTTTTTCCTTAAAATCAAATTATAATAAATTTTTTCAAAATAAAAATATGGAGATCTCAATTTAAATCAGACCTAAAATTTAATTACAATGATTTTAATTCATTTTAGAAAGGAATAAAACACAACATGATTTTTGGGAGAAAATAGGTGATCGAGGTCGGTCGCAAAATAATCATCCATGTTTTCTATAAAATCGGGTGTTCCTAATTGGATAATTAATTAGTAAATGAAATTATGCAACGTGATAAATGTAATGACATGTAAGCAATTAAATAATTAAATGCAACAAAATTAAAAGCCATTTAATTCCTTTTCCATCATGGCCCAGACTTTAACATGAAGTAAAACTCTCCATGCATAAGAATCCTTGTTGAAGAAGACTTCCTTTTGGGCAAGAGTTTTACTTGAAGTAGACTTCATCAAAAGTTAATGCAGATGACCTTAACGATGTTCGGTCGAGCAGATTTTCTAATAACAACTTCATCTCGCCTTCAACAAGAATATATAAAAAATCCAAAGAAATCTGAGGGCTCGATCTCTAAAAAACTTTTTTACTACCTATTATGGGTAAGATCGATTCAGACTCCTTTCAAATCAATCTGAGGGTCTGATCAATCATATATTAATTTCGTATCGATCTCAGGCTCCTAGGACAACTTCTTTATCCTCTCATTGTTACCATGCAAGATTCTCCATAATGGAACCAAACAAACTCCATGAAACTTTTCTACACACCTATACTAACCGTAATATAAGAATCTAAGTGTGCAAAAATATTACAAACCTCTGTCAAGACCTCTAAATACATCGATATTGAAATAATTAATGAAAACCTACAACCATATCGAATCTAGAGCAAAAAATAACTATAGATATACCACTATAGGATCCAATCACACAAAATAAAATGGCGTGACCATAATCGAAGGCTTATAAACATAAAATCACTACAAAACCCATGTTAGTAATGAATATAGATAACCATGCATACATTCACCAATATATAAAAACTAGGGTTTCTAGTGGACAACATGGACCTTTTCAATACAAAATCAATCTCAATCGGGGCTCTAATGCCAATTATTGGGAAAAATAACATGGTATTGATATTTAAATGTGGAAAAATTCAGCCCTAACGATCTTTGATTAATCATGCATTGAGACGAAAATGAAAACTAGGGTTTAGGATTAAACCTAGGGTTTCGAGAAATCATGGCATTGTGAATCTTGTTATGATCCGTATGAGGAGAAATTGTTTGTTGATGATGATGAAGTTACTTTCCATCCAAGGTAGCCTAAAACCTTAATAAAACATTTCGTACGGAAGGGTCTTGTAATGTATGATCCTCCCCAAAGTTAGGTAAGTGAGTGCATAACTTTTGAGATGAAAACTCTTCCTTATGAGTGAGATATCGTCCTCTCTCTCTAGGTTACTTCACAGAAATATAAATAGTGTTTTCTACCACCCTTATCAAAAACTAGTGACTAAAACCCCTTCCTACACTTTATATACAAGAACAAAAGGTGGTTTTGGGACAAACTAGGTTTCGTGAGAGTTTAGGCCTAACTACTTGGATATGTGAACTATACTAGGGACCCAAGAAAAATAATTAAACTAGATTCAAATAGATACTCATGAGAATGCGAGAATTACGTGTGATAATTGATTAACTTTGCAACTTTCTAATATAGCACACTTATTTAATTTCAGCCCCTAATCATGCATCTAAAGTGCAAGTGTCAACCCATAAACAAATAAAGCATGAGACACAAAGTTAAGGAAAAATCCCCGAAGGGCAAAACCTTTTATTTCTAGAACTTTAAAGAATTTACAAGACCATTGACTTACATACAACCTGATAATCGCCCACAAGTGTAACGCACGGTGTCTTCGGTAAACCTTCAAAGCAACGGCTAGAAACAGTGTGACACAGAAATACCCGCAAGTGTCGGTTCCTATGTCGGCGGCTGGAAGTTTACCTTTCTAGGAGGGCAGCAATGAAGAAGATAACGACTTCTTCACAAGGGTTGAACAAACCAAAGTTGTGTTCTTGGGTTACCAAAAAGATTCACAAAGGTTTGGCAATTGTGTGAATCAAAACATGAGTCTTGGGACTCAAAAAATATGAAGACTAGAGGTATTTGGACTCTAAAAAACGTCTTCTAAAGTCTTGCAAAACAACTCCCCCGAAGTTGGTATTTATAGGAAAAAATATGAAGAGTCCCACGTTCTTAAAACTCTAAAATTCTATCCAGCGTACAAAAAAAAACAGCATTCTTTAAGGAATTTTCTCCATCTTCAAAAGGTCATAACTCCTTCACCGTAGCTCGGATTGAGGTGACGTTTTTCCAGTATCTTCGTTGCGGCGAGCTCTTCAACTTTCCAGTTGACCAGACCTCCAAACTATAGATGTGAAATTACGAAAATGCCCTTGAACTCTCCTATCGTGCCTTTTTTCACTGTTTTGACTTCCCTTGCGTACCACTTGCATTAAGTCCCCAAAATCTTGGACCGTGAAGTCATTGAGGCAGATGTGGGACATATTAATGGAGATGTTTAATGCTTGATTCCTGGAATTCGAATTGAGGCCGTCGAGTGACATCTTGAGGTGACGTGCCAAATGTAGCGGCGTACGACATACATAAATGTAACATGTTGGACATGAGAAAAATGTCCTTACAAATCTCCCCCTATGTCTATGCTGGTACATACATAAAAAATCCGAATTATCAAATATGAAATTGCCTATACAAATCTACCCTCCCCTGAACCCAAAACTGGAAAAGGTACAAATGAATAGTCTTCATCGTTTGTTCTTCAAATCTTCAGGAATCTCAAATCTTTTCTCATCAGGGTGTGAAATTCAGAGATCATCAATGTAGTACCTACACACATGAGATAAAGAAAAAAATACCAAGTGACGTATTGAGTTTGAAATGAGATAAACATAGATACCAATATATGATAAGCATAAGTCAAATCTCAAAACTCCCCCAAAATTCAAACTCCCCCATAAAATGATAATTCTTTCTCCCCCTTTTTATGATGTCCCCAAATAGAAAAATAAGAAGAATGAATCAAACAAGCAAAATCGGGGTGTCAGGATATACAAAAAATACACAAACTATTTTTGATTTTTTTTTCAATTTTTTTTTATACAAAAAATAGATACCATTTTGAAAAAAAATGTAAAACATGATACAAAAATCACACCATGGATTGAAACTCAAACAACCAAGTCATGGAAACGAAATGAATGGGTGTGACACATTCGATAGGTAAATCAACTCAATCAATCATATGTGCATGATGCCTATGTGTACCCCTAACGAATGAACATCAAAAGTATCCTTAGGTGTAAAAAAATTTGTTGAATTTAGATGACATCGTCTTATGCAAATCAACAAATCAAAGTCAAAGTGATTTCCACACCAATAACGTCCAAAACTATGTAGCGCATTTTCAAGCATTTCAAGGACGTGCAAACCCGTTTTAAATTCTCCAACCAAACTCCCTCATATATATATATATATATATATATATATATTCTTTTAGAGGTAATCTAAATTCTCAAACTTTGGAGAATTGGTGCAAAAACCTAAATGGCCCATAATTGGCATGAATTTTTTTTTTATTGCCTTTAAATTTTTTCCGGGCTCTTTTAACCTCTTTGGACCTCGGATAATAAAATTCCTCAATTTTTTAGGTCATTTTTAACGGTGGCTTTTGCGCAAATGATAGATGATTACCTTTCGCAGCCCCTCCCCGTTATCAAACAAATCACACAAACTCACAAAACGGTTTTTATATGCACAATTTCCTTATAAAAATTATCGCGCTTGATTCGTTTTAAAGACAGGATTGGAGTGAAAACACCCAACCAACATGTGATAAGACAAGCACAATAATCAAACAAATCCGTGCATGTGTGCAATAAAGGAAATATGAGTCAAACATGTAGGAAGTAACACTTAATTACATCTTAATGACTCCAAACATTATAAAGCACATGGATGAATTGACCTATTGTCTCAAAACACTATCAATAGTCACATGAAAAAAATGGAATGATGTTGTGACTCGGTCATCCAAAGTGTTCATCCATAAACGGTGCAACAAAAAAAATCTTTTTGTATTTTTCAAATTTTTTGTCAAAATAAAATCTTTTTGTATTTTTCAAAATATTTCCAAAAATAAAAAAAATCTATACAAAAAGTACATGTCACAATGCTAGCAAACATATATCAAAAAGCATAACTAGCGTATGACACACATGCGAACACAATCATCTATATGATATGGCAAGAGAAGAATCATGTGCAATCAAATGAGAATCAACTTGTCTAAAATCTAGTGTATCCAAAAGTGATTTCCTAACCCAAATAGATGTGAAACAATGTGTGGGGGATTTAGGAACCAAGGTAACACTAGACTTCGACATCCTAGGACTTCTTCCAAGATCAAAACAAAATCTCCTAAGGTGACCTTTCCTACCACAATGTGAACATGTGTAAACGGGAGGAATGTTACCTAAAGTGTGATCTTTTCTAAAGTTCTTGGAATTAGTTGACCCTCTAAAACAAATATTGGTTTTGGCTTTAGCATTAGAAGCATGAGAACACGATGAGCCATTACCATCACTATCAAACCTACTTGAGTCTGTCAAATCATTTTTTAACTTCAAAATTTTTTACTCAAGCAAAGAATTAGACTCTTCCAAATTAAGGGACGCCTTCTTCAAATTATCAATTAAACTTAACAGTTTATCACGCTCCCCCTCAATTAAAACAAACTTATTCCTAAGAGTCTTTTCGCGTGCCGTAAAATCATCGATTAATTTTTTATCCTCGACGGCACAAACGGGAACCCTAGAATTTTTTAAGTCCTCCAATTCCTTCTCTAAAACTAGGACTCTCTCATCACTCTTCTTTTTGGCAATTTTTAAAGAATCAAAATCAGTACACAAATTACCAAAGTGCTCACGACAAATATCACTTTGAGTTTGAAACTCTTGCAAATATTCAATTTTACTTTTAAAGAGAGAATTTTCTTTTTCCAAAACTTTAATTCTTTTGCAAAGTTTCAAATTCAAACTTTTTAATTTTTCAGCATGGTCGTGAAATTTTTCAAAAATAGGCTCCTCATTGAATGGGCGTTCCATTGAAAAATTGCGAATTTTTACACAACTGATTTTTCAAAAAAAATCAATATCACACAATTTTGCGGAAAAAGGAATACGCGATAAATTAGCGCAACCCGCTCTGATACCAATTTGACGACGTGAGTAGACAAATTGTATCAGAAAGTAAATCCTCGAAAAAAAATCAGGATCACGAGATAAATTAGCGTAACCCGCTCTGATACCAATTTGAGAATGCGAGAATTACGTGTGATAATTGATTAACTTCGCAACTTTCTAATATAGCACATTTATTTAATTTCAGCCCCTAATCATGCATCTAAAGTGCAAGTGTCAACCCATAAACAAATAAAGCATGCGACACAAAGTTAAGGAAAAATCCCCGAAGGGCAAAACCTTTTATTTATAGAACTTTAAAGAATTTACAAGACCATTGACTTACATACAACCTGATAATCGCCCACAAGTGTAACGCACGGTGTCTTCGGTAAACCTTCAAAGCAACGGCTAGAAACAGTGTGACACATAAAAACCCGCAGGTGTCGGTTCCTATGTCGGCAGCTGGAAGTTTCCCTTTCCAGGAGGGCAGCAATGAATAAGAGAACGGCTTCTCCACAAGGGTTGAACAAACCAAAGTTGTATTCTTGGGTTACCAAAAAGATTCACAAAGGTTTGACAATTGTGTGAATCAAAACATGAGTCTTGGGACTCAAAAAATATGAAGACTAGAGGTATTTGGACTCTCAAAAACGTCTTCTAAAGTCTTGCAAAACAATTCCCCCGAAGTTGGTATTTATAGGAAAAAATATGAAGAGTCTCACGTTCTTAAAACTCTAAAATTATATCCAGCGTACAAAAAAAAACAGCATTCTTTAAGGAATTTTCTCCATCTTCAAAAGGTCATAACTCCTTCACCGTAGCTCGGATTGAGGTGCCATTTTTTCCAGTATCTTCGTTGCGGCGAGCTCTTCAACTTTCCAGTTGACCAGAACTCCGAACTATAGATGTGAAATTACGAAAATTTCCTTGAACTCTCCTATCGTGCCTTTTTTCACTGTTTTGACTTCCCTTGCGTACCACTTGCATTAAGTCCCTAAAATCTTGGACCGTGAAGTCGTTGAGGCAGATGTGGGACATATTAATGGAGATGTTGAATGCTTGATTTCCGAAATTCGGATTGAGGCCGTCGAGTGACATCTTGAGGTGACGTGCCAAATGTAGCGGCGTACGACATACATAAATGTAACACGTTGGACATGAGAAAAATGTCCTTACAACTCATAAATACCCTGTAATGCCCTGGCCCGAATTTATGGGTTACCTGTAGTTAACCCGGTTCGACTCAAGCGTTAGGTGATAAGTGCAATGAAACAACCTATATAATGTTGTTAGTCCAGTTTTATTTTGATTAAAATTTCACTTGTTTAGCATGTGATTCCAGTTTCAAATTAAACTCCGCGAGGGACCCATAGGGAGCACCCCAAAGTTCAAGCATACAGAGCTACTAACTTAATGTAAAAAAAAGTACTTACCTGTATAACGCTCTCGAATTTTGAAATCACTCTCAACCTGTCCTAACAAAGTGAGGGAGTGAGCCAAATGCTCAGTGATAAATATACAAATGCAGTATAGAATCGAACGATAGAAAGAAGACTCTAACACGTTATTTTTACGTGCACATGCAACTACCTTGTATATATAAAAATACATACACATATGCTTAATGCATGAAACAATTTACTTTCGAAAACCTTATTTATCCAGCTTAATTCACCTTAATCTTATAAAAGACTTCATTTTTCTCATTTTGACATTTCTCACTTTATTTAACACACACGATTAAATACTCGAAACAACTACACTAGGTTTGACAGAAAACCATTCCTTTACCAAAATTACCCTTTTCATTTTAACCAATCCACATTAGTATTTTCATTGAAAACCACCCTTTCAACACATGCAAACACCGTGTTACAAAATACTCATTTAGCCTTTGAAAATCTTTTACAACACATTCTTGTGTTAATTATGGTTTTAAACATTTAGGTTTTTTAACTGTAATACCCCGCCCCAGAAAATTATATACTTTTTATATGAATTATAGATGAGGAACAAATTATAATTAGAAGTTTTTGGGGTACCAAATTGGATATTAAAGAGAATTATTAAATTAAAGATTTTATATTTGGATTATTGAATGAATGGTTAAAAATTAATTAAATACTATTTATGAATTATATATTATGAGGTAGGAATTAGAGTTCAAGGGAATTTATTTAAATTATGGATTTCATGTATGAAGGGTCATTGTTATATAAGAAAAAAAAATAGAGAATTACGATTTTAAAGCCCCATCATGTCGATTTGTTCGAAGTTGGCTAGCATATCCCTGTGTAACGTTAGGAAATTAAGGGCATTGATGGCCAATCACGAAGATGTTGTTTCCCCGTCGCTTGAACCACTTAGACCGTCGTTCGAATGACTGGGATGTGTTTGACGCTCGATTGACCAGGGCAGAGTCAGACCTCCATCTTTTGCTGTCAAGCGTTCACTCGCCTTTTTTCCTCAATGTCAGCTCTTGGACCTGACGCTCAGTATAAGGACGGGTGAGATTTATGAGGTAAATGGGTGGGTTTTCATTTTATGGATAAAAGAGAGAGTCATGGACTGTAAACCACCAACACGCAAACTAAAAAATATTGTTATCGTTATTGTGGCCCTTAGATCTGGTATGTTGTCGATTGGCGGGAAGTGTAATACCAGATATAGAAGGGTTTAGTAAGAATAAGATTCCTTTTTTAGTAGCTACCCTTAGGGTTGGGCTATATAATAAATCGTGCTGTAAGTGAAGGTACAAGATCAGATTTTGTGCATTTTCTCTCTCTCTCTCTAAACTCCTAACACCATAGATCCTTCTGCCCCAAACTTATACCTCGCACCCCCACCATTTACCAACGGTTATACCCGAAATTCCTAGAGGTACAACACAAGATGAGTGAATATGAACGTGATATTCTGGGTATATTTTAAGGGGTGTTTGAAGAGTATATATTTGGAAGAAGGTGAGTGTATTGTTAAAGGTTTTTGTAGAGGGTCACAATGATGTTTTTCGAGACAAATCTGGAGTTGTGTGGGCCCTTAAAGATGGAGATTGAAGAGAGTCATTCAAGCTTTCATGGAGCCAACTTTGAAGGGGATTTTAGAGACCCCCTTAGACCACTATAAGGAAATGATTTTGTGTGTCCTATATCACAGTTAGTAAATCTGATATCGCTACATTCGGCACGTGAAACACGATCATCCACAATGTCCTTGATCTGAATCCTCACATCCATCATCTTCATACACACATCATGCTTCATGCAACATACTCTTCAACCGTTCCCACTACTCCACTCTCAATTATGGTAAAATAATTTATTTGGAGTGTTATTATTTACATAAATATTTGGGAACTTTTATGAAATATTTTTAAGGGTCTAGAATGTTTTTACTTCGAAACAAGAAGTTTTTCCAAGTGTTGAGGCGTAGAAAAAATAACGCTTATGTCGTTCGAGCGACAAAGGCATGTCGTTCAAGTGACATCTACATGTCGCATGAAGTCACTCAAGCGACACGTCAACTCGTTCGAGTGATAACCCTGTTTCGTTCGAGAGACGTACCGTCTTGATTTCTGTATAAATAGTAGTGCCCATTCTACACCATTTTCAAGTCTTTGTCACTCACATTTTTGCACATCTACTGCATATTTTCAAACATCATTTTTCATGGGTTTTCAACCTTTTTGATTCATAAATAATTTCCAAACATATATGTGAATCTTATAAACTGACCGGGCGGAAAAAGTGTGCGCGTGTAAAGTGCACAATCGTCGTGTGTTTCGCCGCCGCGATACAAAAGATGACCTAAGCTACTACTACACTTGACAAGCAAGCACAACGGTAAGTCGGGTATCGTAAATTCACAGGGAGTAATTGAATTTTAGATGTTAATTGTTTAACTACTTCAGGAATAAAAGTGTAAAAGATGATAGGTTGGAAATGGTGATAAAAGAAAAGAATAAGTTACGCTACACAAAAGGAAAGCGAGGATCGGGATCGCATTCCACCACACGGGCTAAACAACTACTAATTAGAATTACGGTTCGAAAGCAATTTAATCGATCATTTTCAATTAAGCATAAACATCACGCAATAAGGAATTTAAGCCAAAGTTGCGAGATTAAACATTTAACGGAAAATGGTCACACGCGGATTAAATTCGGATAATCGCTATAAACACTAACGTTGCATGACAAAGAAAGTTAAACGCATAATAATTCGACTTTAATACGCGAGGTTTCAATTAAATGCAATTTTACACAAAACATAATTTTCGAGGTCCAAACCCGTAAATGGCGGAACACAATCCCGAACCTATTTATCTACGGACAAATCATGAAAATAAACTAAATTACAACTAATTAAACTAAGAAAGCAAGAATTAAAGCAAGAAAACCTAATTAACAAAGCATGTAAATTATCTAAAAAGCAAGAAATGAAGAAATACAAACTATATTAAAGGTAGAGGAGATGAATAGTCAACATCCAAGCCTAAAAGTGTGTCAATCCAAGAAGAATTGGAGAAGAACCAAGAAATCCCACAAAACCCTAACTAAAACTAACCTAAAAACGTTTCTCTACTGATATCTTTTCTTACAAACCAAAATTTGGCTTATATAGTAAGTGGGAATAAAAATAAAGAAGAAAGAAAAGAAGGCAAAATATCTGCAGAAAACAGAGCATCGATCGATCGACCCCTTTGGTCGATCGATCGACCTAGGAAAAATTTCGGCAATCTAGAATGGTCGATCGATCGACCAGAAGTGTCGATCGATCGATCAATCAGGGCAGATTGCAGCAGCAGCACACTGCATTCTTCCTTTCTTCTTCTCCTTTTCCTCTTTTGCTTCCTTGTTTTTCCTCCGCTAAAATCGTCGTAACTTCTTCGTTATGAATCAGAATCGCGCATCGTTCACGGCCACGCGAAGCTAGCGAGGAGGGCTAAAACTTCCATGAGATGTCGGGCCAGGTACCCAAGCTGTGAAAAGACTAAAATGCCCTTGCGCGTGCGATTGTGTACGGAACTTCACCGGAATGCATCCGAACTTCATACTAAGCATCCAAATACCTACAAAAACTCAATTAACCCCTGCAAAACATGTTAACATAGAAATCCGAGGTTGTCTAGTTAACGAGCATAAATATAGGGATTAAGATACCCGAGGGGGCTAATAACGCGTAGGTTAACGGGTGAAATACGCAATATTTGCGTCGTATCACACCCTCTAACTTACACATTGCTAGTCCCTAGCAATGAAATAGGAAACAACAAGAACTACAAGCAAACCAAAAACAGGAGAAGTACAAAAGTATGGTATAAAGCAATAAAAAGATAAGGCCGCTTTCGCGGGCGAACGATTGCATTTAGCATATGCAATAAGCCGTTAAACCCCTAGGTTACCCTAGTGGACGAGTGTCGTCTCGTGAGGGTTTTCAGGGATGATACCCACAAACATCACATGGTTTCCTCAAAATATGCCCAACCCAACATGCGACAAAATCAACAACAACGAAAAAGATTTCAAACAAGTTATTAGCATATTGAACGAATTCAAGCTAAAGTCCGTTGTTATTAACAAGTTGAATGCACCTCATAGCATTGAAACTTTAAAAGTGGGAGGGAGAGAAAGCAAATGCACAATATGATTTGGTAAAAACTTAAATAAACCGGATACACATAAAGGCATGCATATATTCAATCCTCACGGTCATTATGCTCAACAAATGAATTCACTATGAAAAGGGAGGTAATACACGGGACATGCGGGCATAAAGAGTAAATGTAAATGGAAACTAGGCCGCACACATGTCACAAATGAAGAACGCTATATATAAAATGAAAAACTGTAATCTCAATGAAAGGATACCGCACACTAAAAGAGGCGAAATGCATTTTCATAGATTATCAAAACTATTTAAACTTTTGAATTACATTAACCTAAGATCACATAGGACTTGTAATAGGGTTGTAATGTAGGTTTGGGGTTAAGGTACGAAATGAAAGGTATATGTACGGATTTAAAGTGTTCGGAGATGAAAACTTGGAATAATGGGAAAATTCGGGCAATATCAAAAATTGGAAAACAAGTTCCAAAACAAGCATTAGCTATATCATCGGGGAGAGTAATCAAAGCTTATTGAACACTATTACAACTTTCTCTTTCTTTTTCTTTTCTTCTTTTTCTCATTTTCTTTTTTTGTTTTCTTTTGTTTTTGCTTTCTCTTTTTCTTCACTTTTTCACATCTCTTTTCTTTACTTTTCAAACTCTCATATGCCTAAAATTGCAACCGCAATACAACAACAACATTCAATCCCAAGTAACATTCCAAACAAAGGTATGTAAGGTGTATGTATGGCTTAAAACTCCAATTTGGAGTTTGTTATGGGATTTTGGGTAATGAAACGAAAGGCTAGTATTTAGGCACAAAGGGGTTAACGAGGGTAAACATATATGGTGAGGTCAAGGCTAATATGGGTGATATAACAAAGAGGGCCTATGATCATTTAACAAAGTTTACGCAATTCTCGAGTCAAAACAATATATGAAAATCATGCTCAAGTAACACATTTCAAGTATGAACTCAATTAATGAACGGTCAAATGAAAGATTAGAGAGATTACCAACGAATTCAACGTTTTCAAAGAGGAAAGAATAGTGTATAACACTCACAAACGACGAAAGGTACAAAGCTTACTCGGTGTAAGTATATACAATGCAACAAAAGATTACCGAGTTATAAAAATCTTAAACCAAATCAATATAACCAAGAAAGTGCATATGCTCATGGGATAAAGTTTAATTCATGAAGTTATTCACAATATCAATGATTTAAGGACTAAAGTCTAATAACTTCTAAAATCGAGAACATGCATCATTGAGTTGTCTATTGGATCGGGCAATTATTGAAATTTATCACTGGAAATAAGGCAAAATGCCCAACAAAGGAGAAAAAAGACAGAAAATATTTTTGAAATTTTTGAAATTTTTCACAAAAAGGCATACTCAGTAACTAAATGTGAGCAAATCCATGGACTACACATGAAATGGATAGAATATCCTACACCCCCTAACTTAAATGTTGCATTGTCCTCAATGCGCATTAAGAACACAACACAAAGAGAGGAAAAGAACGATATTACCCAAAATTAGAGTGATCTCCATAAGCGCGAGTCCAAAGGAATCTACAAAACAAGTTAGTACCGAGCATAGCAAAAACAAATAACGAAAAGTTAACTAATTACACTAGACTAAATTAAAAAGGAAAGAAAAAAAAGGAAAGAAAGAAAATTAAAAAGCTAACTATTTACAACCTACTATTTAGGCTTCACACTAACTATATACTAGAAGTATAAATAGTTGAGGGTCCACCCAAAAAGGGATTTGACTTTGAAAGATCAACGGTGGACCCTCCAAAGTGAACATGCCTCCCGAAAGATATGAATTCCGTTTGAACAACGGAAGGCATGTGGGTGGTGAAAAAAGTGAACCATCGCCAATTTGAAATTTTGGGCGGACGATGGGGGATTTGGATAATAAGGGGGAAAGGTACACTAGAGGTCCAAGAAAAATTGACTCATCTCCCAAAGATTTTTCAAATGGAATGGGAGATGGGGCACACGTGAGGATAACATCCATCGAAAACAAGTCCGGTAAAGAGTCCTCACGGCAAAAAGTGTAGAAGTTTTAATTTCTACCGACTCATAGGAATCAACCGGTAATTCTAATGGTTCGATCACGGAAAACGAATATGGTGATGAATCAAATTCAATCTCAATCGACTCATCGTCGGAAGGAGATTGAATTTTGGGGGAGAAAGATTCACATTCGATGAGAAATTCTCTGAAAAATTGAGGTGAAACACAAGTTTCCACCTCCTCATTGTTTTGTGCATAAGAATTCATCTCATCGCAAAGTGCACCAAGTCTCATTCCAGCATCATTTAGGCTTTCCAAACCTTGGGAGTAAAGAAGCAAAGTCTCTTCCAAAGTAGGCTTCCTTGGCTCAAGAGCCTCGGACTCCTCATTTGGTTGAAACTCGTCTTCGAAAGTAATGAAATAAGAATCGTCATTGGATTCAAATAATGAATCCAACTCAAGCTCCCAATAACGATTTTCATTCCGATAAATGTTTTCAAGTCTTTCATTTTCAAGAAAATCTTGAAAATGAAAAACTTGAAAACTATCCCCAAAGTATGAATCATTAGAATAACCGCTATAACTATAATAGTAGGACGTGATTACCTCATTGTTTGTAGATGGAGAATCCCAGCGAGAAAGTGAGCAACCGCGAATCAAAGTTTCTTAGCGCTCAAATATGCTATCCTGCAAAAAAGGTTAAAACAAAGAATACAAATACAAAAGGAAAAATACTACGAAATAATAAAACAATTACTATCTAAAACATACTCCCCGGCAACGGCGCCATTTTGTGACCGTGCGGAAAAAGTGTGCGCGTGTAAAGTGCACAATCGTCATGTGTTTCGCCGCCGCGATACAAAATATGACCTAAGCTACTACTACACTTGACAAGCAAGCACAATGGTAAGTCGGGTATCGTAAATCCACAGGGAGTAATTGAATTTTAGATGTTAATTGTTTAACTACTTCAGGAATAAAAGTGTAAAAGATGATAGGTTGGAAATGGTGACAAAAGAAAAGAATAAGTTACGCTACACAAAAGGAAAGCGAGGATCGGGATCGCATTCCACCACACGGGCTAAATAACTACTAATTATAATTACGGCTCGAAAGCAATTTAATCGATCATTTTCAATTAAGCATAAACATCACGCAATAAGGAATTTAAGCCAAAGTTGCGAGATTAAACATTTAACGGAAAATGGTCACACGCGGATTAAATTTGGATAATCGCTATAAATACTAACGTTGCATGACAAAGAAAGTTAAACGCATAATAATCCGACTTTAATACGCGAGGTTTCAATTAAATGCAATTTTACACAAAACATAATTTTCGAGGTCCAAACCCGTAAATGGCGGAACACAATCCCGAACCTATTTATCTACGGACAAATCATGAAAATAAACTAAATTACAACTAATTAAACTAAGAAAGCAAGAATTAAAGCAAGAAAACCTAATTAACAAAGCATGTAAATTATCTAAAAAGCAAGAAATGAAGAAATACAAACTATATTAAAGGTAGAGGAGATGAATAGTCAACATCCAAGCCTAAAAGTGTGTCAATCCAAGAAGAATTGGAGAAGAACCAAGCAAATCCCACAAAACCCTAACTAAAACTAACCTAAAAACGTTTCTCTACTGATATCTTTTCTTACAAACCAAAATTTGGCTTATATAGTAAGTGGGAATAAAAATAAAGAAGAAAGAAAAGAAGGCAAAATATCTGCAGAAAACAGAGAATCGATCGATCGACCTAGGCAAAATTTCGGCAATCTAGAATGGTCGATCGATCGACCAGAAGTGTTGATCGATCGATCAATCAGGGCAGATTGCAGCAGCAGCACACTGCATTCTTCATTTCTTCTTCTCCTTCTCCTCTTTTGCTTCCTTGTTTTTCCTCCGCTAAAATCGCCGTAACTTCTTCGTTATGAATCAGAATCGCGCACCGTTCACGGCCATGCGAATCTAGCGAGGAGGGATACAACTTCCGTGAGATGTCGGGCCAGGTACCCAAGTTGTGAAAAGACTAAAATTCCCTTGCGCGTGCGATTGTGTACGAAACTTCACCGGAATGCATCCGAACTTCATACTAAGCATCCAAATACCTACAAAAGCTCAATTAACCCCTGCAAAACATGTTAACATAGAAATCCGAGGTTGTCTGGTTAACGAGCATAAATATAGGGATTAAGATACCCGAGGGGGCTAATAACGCGTAGGTTAACGGGTGAAATACGCAATATTTGCATCGTATCATAAACCCTAGATATAATTGTTCTACTCATCTGGAGTAATCTTGTGGACAAGAAGGTTGTTCTCCATTGCTAACTTGGAGCTTTTATGGGATCTCTTACTGACAACACCGACACCTACGTGTATTCGTGGTCACTGTATTTTGCCATAATTGTAAGTATTACAAATTATAGTGAAATAAAAAAAATCCCCTTTGGGGGATTTTCCTCATATTGTGATTGATTGTGCATGCTTGGTTTGAATTAATTAGTCTGTCATAATTTATTTGCAAGACTTAGGATTTTTGGGATTAAAAATTAGAATTTAATTTAAAAAGTTAATCACTGGTGCACTCTCAAATTGGTATCAAAGCCTATTACACAATTATACCGTGTAACCTTTTCGTAAAAAAAATTGGATATCAATTTTGATCTAAAAATTGATTTTTGAAAAAGTACAATTTCAATGGAAAACTTGTATAACCGAGTGCCAATTTTTGACGGGTCAAATTACGCATATTGGAAAGCCAGTATGAAATATCACTTAAAGGCCATTGATTAACGTGTTTGGGTTGTGTGTGAAAGAGGGTGGACGCCTCCCAGTGTCACTGTAGATAACTTAACTGCTTTAAAATCTGTGACTACATGGACTGAGGATGAATTTAAATGGAGCACATATAATTCACGTGGGCTTAGTGCAATTTTATAAAACGTCGCCCCCGACGAGTTTTGACGCATCATAACGTGTACCATGTCAAAAGAACCATGTGATGTTCTTCAACTTACCCATAAAGGCACTAATGCAGTTAAATAATCAAAATTGGAAAATTTAACTCCACAATTTGAGACAATCACCATGCTTGAATGTGAGTGTTTTGATGAATTCTATGCACGCTTATCTGATATTGTAAACAATAATTTCAATTTAGGTGAACACATTCCTGATGCTAGAGTAGTTAAAAAGATTTTGAGATCACTGCCTAAGTGTTTTATCCATAAAGTCACTGTGCTAAATTCTTTAAGAAATTTGAATAGTTTGAAATTAGAAGAATTGGGGAGACCTCCAGACTTATAAAATTGACATGTTTCCTAACACAATAAAATCAAAAAATAAAGGGGTAACACATAAAGCCCAAGATAGGAAGAGTGAGGATACAGCAAGAAAGAAATGTGAGTCATATAGGAGAAGAGAGGAAGAGTTGTCTGATTCAGAGTTTGATTTTGACTTATACGATTTGGCCTTATTTGCAAAAAAAATCAAGAAATTTCTCAAATTAAAGAAAAATGGCAATTTCAAAGATAAAAAGAATTTTGAGAAACATAAGTTTGAAAAGAAAAATGAAAAGGATAAAAAAGGACATGCCTAAGAAAAATGAGGAGATATGTTATGGGTGTGACGGTAGAGGTCATAAGGCATTTGAGTGTCCTACTAGGTTGAGACGTCAAGGCAAAGGAAAAGTTTCACTTAATGCCTCCCTTAGTGATGACAGTGAGGTCGAGTCGGTCGATTCTGGAGATGAGTCTCCTCATGAATGTAACATCACAACATTCATGGCTAGTCATGTGATTTCTGACAGTGCGCCTCATAACGATGAGGATGATACTTCACAGGAACACCTCGACAATGGAAGCGATATGAGTGAGGGGGAGGATGTTGCAAGTGAGAGCGAGAGTGATTTACGACGCGCGTACGCTGATTTATATGCTAATTCTTTTAAAACTAAAAAGTGTAACAAAGCTTTAGAACTTAGGATAGTTGCCTTAAAGAAATATTTAGGAGAGAGAGAGAGAGAGAGAGAGAGAGAGAGAGAGAGAGTATTTGTGTAAAGAGAGATAGTCAGTTTGGTGTGACAGAGAGATGTTTAGAGAAAGAGAAAGGGGACTTGACCAAGCAAGTGGCTAGTCTTACGAGTGAGATCTCGACCTCTATGGACACTCGAAATAAACTTAACGCCCTTGTATCCCAACTTACTCATGACCTTGAGAGATCCAGGGAGGTTAAGGTAAAGGTAGAGGATAGATCCGAAAAGATGGGAAAGATGCTCCTCGCCCCTGCTTTAGGTTTTGGTGAAAGCCAGGGAATTGGTTTTAATGGTAACTCCACGTCCCACATAACAACGGAACCAGTTCCTGAGTTTACTATGAATCCATATGGCAATCATTAAAAACCCCGGAGAAGAGTTCATCCAAGAAAATCAAACCAAGGTCAGCCAAAGATTGTGTACTTCTGTACCTACTACAAAAGAAACGGCCACCTTAGGGAGTTTTACTATAGTTTGGGTCGGACATGATGTACATTTGCTCCACCACATGCCACTAGCAATTTTTCGAGTCTTAGAGAGCGGGTTGAGTTTCTAGTCGCCACATCTCAAAGTCTAATAGAAGAGTTCCAACGAATTTCTATGCATCGAATAATTCTAAAAACCCGAGTAGAGCCAACAATGATAAGGAAAAATAAAAGGTTACCTACTCTTGGGTGGCTAAACTCGACGCAAAAGTCCTTGTTGTTTATATTTCTCTTAAAGCATATAACACTTCTCGGTGGTATTTCGATAGTGGGTGCTCCAGGCACATGACGGGTGATGTCTTATTTTTTACCTGCCTAGAGGATCACAAGGAAGCTAAAGTTACCTTTGGAGACGAGAGTAGGTCTAGCATAGTAGGATGCAGTACATTAGAGATACCAAGATTTCCTAAGTTGTATGGTGTTTTGTACGTCAAAGGTTTGAAATCAAACCTTCTCATCATTAGCCAACTATGAGATGCTGAATTTGTAGTAACATTTGATCGAAATGAGTGCAATGTTTATGATCAAGCCGATAAACTTCTATTTCAAGGGATGAGGACTGAAGATAATTGCTATGGATTGGGCCCAAGTCCTTATTTGTTTATAACAGTGCCACGATCACTCTTATGGATCTGTGGCATTAATGTCCATGTTATGTGAATTTTAGAGGTTTTGAGAGATTAGTTAAAAAGGACCTAGTACGTGGCTTGCCATCACTTGGAAAGCCAACTTTCGCGGTTTGTGTACTCTTCCAGTTGGGAAAGAAAGTCCATAGGCCCCAAAGAAAGTTAAATTCCATTACCACTTCACGGGTGCTTGAGTTGATACACATGGATCTTATGGGTCCTACTCATACTGAGAGTTTGGGTGGTAAGAGGTACATCCTCGTGCAAGTAGATGATTTCTCTCGTTATTCGATTGTAGGTTTTTTAGAGAGAAATCCAATACTGTGGAATTTGTCACGACCAAGTGGCGTGTCCTATAAAAAAAACACAGAGTCACTATCAATAGGATACATAGTGAAAATGGCACTGAGTTAAGGAAGCTAAAGTAGATCTTTACTTTGATAGCCTCGGGATCAAACATGAATTTTTTTCCATGAAAACTCCTCAGAAAAATGGGATTGTTGAGAGGAATAATCGGACAATTCAGAAAATGGCTAGATCTATGCTTCTAAGTCGTAGAGTTACTAGGAGATTTTAGGTAGAGGCGGTGTCTACTACATGACATATGGTGAATAGGTTTACCTTCGTCCACACACACTTAAGACGCCATACGAATTTTGGACTAGAAAGAATACAAATCTTTCATATTTCGTGTCTTTACGAGTAAATGCTACATCCTACGGGATATAGAGCAATTAGGAAAGTTTGACTCTCGAAGCGATGAGGGAATTTTTTTAGGATATTCATCGACTAGTAGAGTATATAGGGTTTTTAACCTGAGAAGCTTGAAGTTTATGGAGTTAATAAACATCATTATGCAAGATAACGAACCACCGAAATTTATTGATTCTAACCTTTTGTGTGAGGATGATGCACTTCCTACTGATGATCCCATTGTGCCTCCCACACCCAGAGTAGACCATAGTCCTGATTTAGGTGACACTCCTGCTTGGGTTTGCAAGAGTCATAGTCGTACTGCTATTCTAGGAGATCCCACCCTAGGGGTCAAGACTTGTCCTTAGCTAGATAACGTTGTTAGCCATTTTTGCTACACGTCCAAAGTCGACCCCAAGAACTATAAGAATGCACTCAAAGATGAACACTGGATATGCGCTATATAGGATGAGTTCCTTCAGTTTAGAAAGAATGGTGTTTGGGAACTAGTCCCCGACCTAGTGAGGCAAATGTGATAGGTACCAAGTGGATATTCAAGAATAAGGTGGATGAGACGGTACTATTATTATAAATAATGCTAGGTTGGTCGCTCAAGGCTACACACAGATAGAGAGTGTAGACTTTGATGAGACATTTCTATTGTTTCGAGGCTTGAGTCCGTCCACTTACTACTCTCCATCGCATGTCATCTGCACTTCAAGTTATATCAGATGGATGTCAAGAGTGCCTTTATGAATGGCATTCTGCAGGAGGAGGTTTATGTGGAACAACTGAAAGGGTTTGAAGACCTTAATCACCCTGATCACATCTACTATCTGAGGAAAGCCTTATATGGTTTGAAGCAAGCACCCCGTGATTGGTACGAGAGGCTTACTTCCTATCTCTCAGCTCATGGCTTCAAGAGAGGGGAAGTTTATTTGACATTATTCATCAGGCGAGATGACGGTGCTATTTTGGTTGCCCAGGTCTATGTGGACAACATAGTCTTTGGATCCACGTGCTCCAACATACTCATCACTTTAAGGAGGAGATGAAGAGTGAGTTTGAGATGATTATGGTTGGTGAGCTTACTTTCTTCCTTGGGCTCCAGGTTTATCAGCTAGAGGATGGGATGTTCATCTCCCAATCTAAGTATGATATAGACCTTGTGAAGAAATTTGGTTTAGATTCTGCTAACCAAGCACGTACCCCCATGATTACCTCAACAAAGCTTAGCAATGAAACTTCAGGATAGAACGTAGATCAAACCTTATATCGGAGTATGATAGGTAGTATTCTCTACTTGACTGCCAGTCGTCCCGACATTGCCTTTAGTGTTGGAGTCTGTGCGCGATATCAGGCATCCCAGAAAGAGTCACACTTATCCCTTCTTAAACGTATTATCAAATACGTGAGTGGGACTCGCTCACTTATCATTTGGTATTCCTTTGATACTGATGACCATTTATTCGCTTATTCGGATGGGGATTGGGTCGGGGATACATATGGATGTAGGAGCACTTTTGGTGGGTGTTTCTTATTTTGTTCTGATCTTGTCTCTTGGTTGAGCAAGAAGCAAAACTCCATCTATTTGTCCATTGTTGAGGCTGAGTACATAGTCGCCGGGAGTTATTTCATGCAACTTCTGTGGATCAAGAAGATATTGGAGGATTATGGGATGTCACAGGACACCATGACTATTTCCAGTGATAACACGAGCGTGATACACATATCCCTTAATCCATTCCAGCATTCACTCACAAAGCACATTAGGATACGCGGGCACTTTATTCATGAACTTGTAGAAGAGAAGGTCGTATTCTTGAGTTTTGTGTCTATCGACCTCCAGTTACCTGATACTTTTACAAAGCCTTTAGATGCTCTTATATTCGAGAGTCTTAGGAAGTCTTTAGGAGTTTGCACAGTTGACTGAGGGGTGGTCACCATGTCTAGAGTAGGATGCATTTTTTATGTTCATATCATATGATTTCTATCTCTAGATTGTATCATTTGTATCATTATCTGTTTTTGTTTTTTATTTTTTTCATTTTTAGAAAAATTCAAAAAGATTTTCTATTTTTTAAAAAATTGAAAACTCCAAAAAGATTTTCTTTTTATAAAATTTTTGAAAAAACACAAAAATAGTTTAGTTTTTTATTTGCACCATTTATGGATGAACATTTAAGATAGCCATAGTCACCTCTTCATTCCATATTCCAAGTGACTGTTTGATAGTGATTTGAGATGCTACATCATTTCATCCATGTGCTTTACATTATTTGGATTCATTGAGATGTGATTAGTTATATCTTCTACATGTTTGGCTCCTTATCTCCTTTATTGCACACATGCACGGTATTATTTGAGTATTGTACTTGTCTATCACATATTGGCTTGAGTGTTTACATCTTAATTCTGTCTATACAACGAACCAAATGCAATACAACTTGACAAGAAAGTAATGCATATAAGAACCGTTTACCGTGAGGATTTAATTGCAACAATAATGATGAGTGAAACGCGGGAAAGGGCTATGAGAGAAAAACATTAACTTGTCGTGAAAGCCCCTGTTTGAAAAGAGTCCGAAAAAAATAAAAAGCAATAAAAAGAAAAATATGCCAAAAAGTGGGCCAATAGGTTTTAGTTTCATCGCATCAAAAGAAAAATAAATGTATAATTATTTATGAGGGAGTTTGGATGAAAAGTAATATAAAATGGGTTTGCACATCCTTGAAAGTCATGAAAAAGCGTTACCTTGTTTTGGACGTTATTGGTATGGAAATCACTTTGAGCTTTGATTTGATGATTTGATTGAGTCAATTTTTTATAATTCCAAGATTTTTACACATAAGGAAGATGTTGAGTTCATTCGTTAGGAATATCCGAAATTCACGTGCACATATGTTATGGTTGTATGTATTGATTTTCCTGTCGAATTTGTTCACATCCCTACATTTCCGCTATCACCGACTTGGTTGTTTTCTTGTTCTTTCATGGTGTGATTCTTCGTTGTATATTTTGTGAAAAAAAAATTGAAAAAATTGAAAAACAGAAAGTTTATTTCCCTTGTGACATTCTCCATTTGCATTTGCTTTCTGTTCTAAATATTTGTTTATTTGGAGACATCATAAAAAGGGGGAGAACAAATTATGCGGGAGAATTTTATTTGATTTAATAGTGATTTGCATGAGCTTAATTGATATTTACTTTTTCTTATCATTATATTTCAAACTGTTGCACATCACGGGTATTGTTTCCTGTCTCATGTGTGTTGGTACAAAATTGACGATTATTTTTTCACACCTTAATGATGACAAAGAAAGATTGAAGAGTTGGAGATTTGAAGATGTAGAGTAGTTTGTTTGAAGACATGTCATTTAGTATTTCCCGTTTTTGGGTTTAATGGGGATATTAAATTGTATGTCATTTGGTTTTAATTGTGGTAGCATAATTCGGATTTTTTATGTATGTACCGGTATAGACATAGGGGGAGATTTGTAAGGAAATGATTTTATAAATGTTCGAGATAGAATCTAGGAATTTTTTGTGTGTCCTAGATCACAGTTAGTATGTTTGATACCGCTACATTCGTCACGTCAAACACGATCATCCACGACGGCCTTGATCCGAATTATCGCATCCATTATCTTCATACGTGTACCATGCTTCATATAACGTGCTCTTCAACCGTTCCCACTACTCCACTCTCGATTATGGTAAAATAATTTATTTGGAGTGTTTATTATTTACATAAATATTTGGGAACTTTTATAAAATATTTTTAAGGGTCTAGAATGTTTTTACTTTGAAAGAAGAAATTTTTCTAAGTGTTGAGGCGAAGAAAAAATAATCTTTACGTCGTTCGAGCGACAGAGGCAAGTTTTTCAAGAGACATCTGCATGTCATACGAAGTCGCTCAAGCGACACATCAGCTCGTTTGAGCAACAACCCTGTTTCGTTCGAGCGACAGGCTGCCTCGATTTCTGTATAAATAGCAATGCCCATTCTACAAGATTTTTAAGCCTTTGGCACTCACATATCTGCAGATCTACTGCATATTTTCAGACTTCGTTTTTCATGATTTTTCAACCTTTTTTATTCAAAAATAATTCCTAAATATATATATGTGAGTCTTATAAACCCTAGATAAATTTGTTCTACTCATCTGAGTAATCTTGTGGAGAAGAAGGTTGCTCTCCATTACTGACTTGGAGCTCTTGCGGGATCTCTTGCTGATAACACCGATGACAGAGAACCGACGCCTATGGGTATTTGTATGTCACTGTATTTTGGTGTAATTTTAAGTATTACAAATTATAATGAAATAAAAATGATTTTGCCTCTTTGGGGGATTTTTTTCTCATATTGTGATTGACCCTGCATGCTTGGTTTGAATTAATTAGTCTGTCACAATTTATTTGCAAGAGTTAGAATTTTTTGGATTAAAATTTGGAATTTAAATAAACAAGTTAATCATTGATTTCTAGTGCACTCTCCGCCACCTTTGGAGGTGGGGGTCCTCCATCTTCTACACCATTTCCTCCATTGTTAGAGCTCATTAAGCTGGGAAAAACTAACTTTGATCCAAGTTGAATGTGTATTATGTTTTCAACATGTTATTTACATATATTGGGTTAAAAATATGTATATTGGAAATTAGCTTGCATTCTAGTGCTGATTAGTAATCATATTAGTAGTTCTATGGAATGGCATCACAAAGATGTATAAAAACAAGTCTTGAAAATAGAGTAAAAATTTAAAATAATAAATAGACATTTTGTGGAGTAAAAATGTTAGAAAAATATTAGTATGATGGTTTTTCTTAATAATCAGAAATTATACATTTTTATGGAATAGAAAATGTAGGATAATATTAGTCTAGTGCATTTGCTAATAAAGCTGAAATTATACATTTTTATGGAATAAAAATTTAAGAAAATACTATTTGTGTGTATTTCTAGAAAAAAAAAAAAGAAATAGTGGGAATTTTATAAAACAAAAATATGGAATAGTGTTCATGTTGTCAAAATATTTATGAAATAAATATTTTAAGTTTCTTGCAAAATAAAGACTTTATGAACAAATGGGCATTCATTAAGTTTAAAGAAGTTAGTCACTACTTGAAAAGTATGTTGTTATAAACGGTAAAAATTTCTAGAACAAAATGTATGCTTATCCATTTGGTAGAATTTTAGTGTTTAAAGTCCACTTTCTATGCATATAAACTTGTAATATTTCGATAATGATATGTGAACAAGTTTAAAAGAAGTCATGTTGGGTTTAAGCATCAAATAAGACATACAGAAATTTGGAAATGTTAAAAGTGTTAAAGTGATAAGTGCAAAAATCGGTAAAAGTGTGGTATTAAACAACTGATATAATGGCTAAAGTGTTTAAAAGTTAAGTTGAAAACTTTATAATCATTTTTTTAGAAATAACACGTGTTAAGGGATGCAAGTTTGGTAAATAAAGGGTAAATTGGTAATTTACTTAAAGTGGAACATTTTTATGGAATAAAAATGTTAAAGAATGTATTTACACTAATATGTGTGAAAATGAATTAAGTCCTAAGGAATGGATGATTTTAGTATAAATCACGTGTGTGTGGGTAAGGGACTTCAAGAAGAAAAGAAATAATTTTCCAAGTGTTAAGGAAAAAATGGACGATTAAGTCCAGGTTTTGGCTTCGATCGAGTAAAAGTAAAGAAGTGAAATAATATAGACATGTGTGAAATGTTAAACACATTAATAATTACTTGGATGCAACCAGGAGTAAGCAAGAAGGGCTCGGAGCCCTTGGGTGAAAAGTCCTAAATCACTGGCTAGAGCATATGGTGCCCATAGCCATCGGTGTGTATCCCGTGTAAGTATGCGGTAAAGGTAAAATCCTATATATAAAGAAAATATGGAACATGTCCAGAAAAGAGTTGTGTGGTAAAATGTGTTAATACTACCTAACTTGAGTGAATGTAATAAATGTTCCAGTAAAGGTGAAGTGGACAAGTAAATGTGAAATTCTATTAATATCCATAAGTTAAGGGTAAAGTAAAGTGGCCAAATGGGTGGTTAAGTAACCTAAGTTGTTAAATTCATAATTTGCACAAGTATTAATAAAGGAAGTATTTACACAATTAAGGTAAATTAATCTGGGTGAGTGAGGATTTTGAAAGTAAAATGGTTAATACATTCGAATATGTATTTTCAAAGGTATATCTATATATATGTAAATACATATAAATATTTGCATGCATGTAATTGTAGAGTGTGAGTATTCTTTCGTGTCGTTCGTTCCTATACTGTTTTGTATATTTCCACTGGGAATAGGCTCACATCCCCACTCTGTTACGGCAGGTTGGGAGAGACTTCGTAATTTGAGAGCGCTATACAGGTAAGTATATTTTAATTATATTTTATGTCAATAGATTTGTTTACTTGGACTCCGAGTGCTTCCCATGGGTCCCTCACATAGTTCATCTCGAAATTAGAATTGCATGCTAACAAGTGAAATGTAATCAAAATAAAAATGGACTATCAACATTATTTAGGTTGTTTCATTGCACTTCACACCTAACACTCGGATCGGAACGGTTTAACTCACGGGTAACCCATAAATCCGGGTCGGGACATTACATTAACCACCCATTTACCCATTCACTTTACCTTATGGACATTAATCGATCTATACATTTACTTGTCCATTTCAACTTTACTGGAACATTTATTAATTCATTCGAGTTAGGTTGTCTTAACACATTTTCACTACACAACCCATTTCTTGACATGTTTCTTATTCCTTTATCTTTTCTTGAAATCTTCCAATAACCGCATACTTTAATGGGCTCCACACTACCGGTTATACGCACCATATGCCCTGGCCAGTTGTTTTGGGACTTTCACCCCAGGACTCCGGGCCCTCCTTAATTATCTCGGTGTCATTCAAGTTCCTTTTAATGTGTTTTAACATTTTACAAATGTCCACATTATACCACTTATCCTTTCTATCCGGACGAAGTCAAAACCTGAGGCTACACCCCAACTTGTGTTACACTTAAAATTATTATTTCATGTCCTTTAAACTTTAACCTTGATTTTATTTCAAAAATCATATTCATTTAGGATTAATTTGTGTAACACCTTTTCTAATATCGAAGAGTGCGACTGTGTGGTAATTGATTAAATTAAATTCGCAAGTTTCCAAGTACCCCTTATTTAATTAGATTCCCTAAACATGCATCTAAGGTGCGTGTGTCAACCCATAAATAAATAAAGCATGTGACACAAAAATATGCTAAGACACAGATTTCAGGAAAAAAAACCTTTCAGGTAAAACCTTTATTTCACTATGAATATATAAATCGCAACTTACAATTACATAGAGAAATCTGCAATGGATCAACACGCAGCCAACCCACAAAGACACGCAGTCTTGAACTCAGCAAGAAAATACATGCAGAACCCTCCAAGGACTCGCAGCCCAAACAAAAAAGGAAGAACTGCAGCTCTCCTCAATGACACGCAGCCATAACACTTTGTAGAGACTCCCTCGGCAATGACATGCAACCCTCGGTTGCAAAGATCTCCCCACAAAGATTGAACAATAGCAAAGCTTGTGTTCTAGGGTTCCAAAAGATTCACAAAAGTAATTGGGATTTTTGTGTGTGAATCAAAAAGATGTTTGGCACATCAAAAATTGAAGTCTTGTTGTGTTTGAACTCTTAAAAACGTTTTCTCAAAGACTTAGAAAATACACCACCGAAATAGGTATATAAATAGGAAATTTGAGTCGGTGGTAAAAACACTCACGAAACTGTTCAATTTTATCCCAGGCCGACCGGTCCGGCATGGAGGTGGATCGGTCCGACCTCAGATCGGTTCATTTTTCAAAAGGGCCTCTTCGGTTTGCCTGCGATCCGGGGTATTCAGGTGCAAAGCAGATCGGTCCGGTTGGGAGGCGGACCGGTTCGTTTTTAATATGGGCGGACCGTCCGGTGTTCCAAAAAAATAAAATCTTTTAAAAGCCTCTTTTTTCTTGAAAAAACTTACTTCTTATTTTTTATAAAAACATTTTATAAAAATTTCCCAATACTAAGTATGAAGCATAAGGAACTTAAAAACAAAACTTTACCAAGTTCATTCTAGCAGAGGTTATGATGTTGAAGATGCTTTAATATTCGGATCCGTTGATGTAGATGCGATCTTGAGTTTCTTCAATGGTGTAACGGCGTACGACATACATATTGACAATGGACAAAAATGTCCTTACAAATATTTTTATTTCATAACAATGTTCCACTTTAAGTAAAATTATCATATTACCCATTTGTTTCCAAACTCGTCTTTTACTCCATTTCCACAAGTGTTAATTTTCCCAAAACACTATTAGGTTACCCATGCTAGCTTCATAAGTGTTTCAACACCTTAACACCTTTTTAAACCCCCAGTAATATTCTTCTTAATTGGAAACATATTTATTTCATTATTTTCTTTCCAATTTCATAAGTGTTAATCTTTTACAACATTATTAAGTTATACACATCAACTTTTTCAATGTTTAACCATTAACACTTTTCAACACTATTACTAACTATTTTTCCAAACTAGACATTTCTTTACTTTCATTATTCAAGAAATCTAATTACACTTAAAGACTACTTTTATAAGAAAAAATCATTTCCTTCTCATCAATACATGTAGTCTTATAACCTTATGTTCATCACACCTTTAATCCTATTTTCATATACCTTGAAGACTAGAATTTTTACTTATTCTTATTCATGTTTAAACTCAACAAAATCTTATTTAAGCTTGTTTATACACTTGTTGCCAAAATACTATAAGTTTATATGCATGAGAAGATGGATTTTAAATTCTAAAATCTTATTAATGTGTTAAACATACATTTCCTTTTAGAAATTCATCATACTTTCACAAATATACTTTCAACGCATAAAAGACATTTAATTTCTTAAAACGCAACAAATGTCCATTTTCATAAACTTTACATTTTTGCAGAAACTTTGAAACATTATTTCATCAATTTTTAGCAAAATAAATCATTGTTTTCAAACATTTTATTTCATAAAGTGTCTAACATCAATCTTTTTAGAAAATGCACCATTTTCATAAAATACAACCTTTTTATTTTCAAGACATTAAAATATTTATTCATTCTTTATTTCCAACAAAATAACATTTTACCAACATTTTTATTCCATAAAAATATTTATTATTTACTACACGTGATTTCCATCATTTAATCCAATGTACCTTACTCGTGTAATCTAACTACAAGACTACAATTAATTCAAATAGAGTCTTAAACACTAAGGATAGATTTTTCACCTCTAAAGACTCTAATGGTGGCAAGAATGTTAGTGTAGAAGGAGCAACCCCCACCTCCAAAGGTGGCCTCAAGGGGTTACCGAAAGCATCCTCAAAAAATGCTCAAAATGTGCTCCAATTGAGCTTCCAAGCTAAGCACCCCTTCAAACTCCATGAAAGCTCTCATCATCTTCTCCAAAAATCCCCCCAGACTTCTCCAAAATTCTTAGTTCCACTTCAATAATGGAGAAAATGGGTGTTGTGGGCTTGAATATGGTGGAATACACTGAGAATATGGTGATTAATGATGGTGTGTTGGTGGTTTATGATGGTGTATTCCACCTCTAAAGACTCTAATGGTAGCAAGAATGTTAGTGTAGCAGGAGCAACCCCCACCTCCAAAGGTGGCCTCAAGGGGTTACCCAAAGCATCCTCAAAAAATGCTCCAAATGTGCTCCAATTGAGCTTCCAAGCTAATAACCCCTTCAAACTCCATGAAAGCTCTCATCATCTTCTCCAAAAATCCCCCCAAACTTCTCCAAAATTCTTAGTTCCACTTCAACAATGGTGAAAATGGGTGTTGTGGGCTTAAATATGGTGGAATACACTGAGAATATGGAGGTTAATGATGGTGTGTTGGTGGTTTATGATGGTGTATTGGTGGTTTAAGGTGAGAGGAGGTCCATCCATGGTAGAAGACTACCCTTATCTCACCCTCTCATCTTCTTCTATCTTCCAACAATAAAATAAACCAAAACACACCCTTATAAAATATTCCAAACACCTTAAATTCCCATTTTGCCCAATCTGGGCTAATTTAAGCAGGATGACTCAAAATCCAAGGGTTAGAAATGTGACAACACATAAGGGAAAGTCAAAATAAAATATTTTTTAGGCACGTCGTTCTAATGACATAAGCGTCATTCGAACGACACCACCACCTCATTCGATGGATGGTTTCACGCGACCTTCCCACAACCTGGAACTGTAATGCAATGGGATCTTGCTTCAAGGTCGCTTTAACCCTGCTTCTCACGACATCGATTCTCACTTATAATGACTCCATTCTATCATCGACATCGATTCTCACTTATAATGACTCCATTCTATCGCTCGAATGACCCTTTTTCCATTATTTTATTTCCTTCAATTTTGACCCATGATTTTATAATAATTCCCTTCAATCCTCACTCCATTAGAATTTATACAAAATTTAATTGAATTATTGGGACAGGGTATCACAAACTTCCCTCCTTGGGAAATTTCTTCCCCAAAATTCTCGATTCGTTAATCCTTAAGCTTATGGGGTTCACCAACTTCTATTCTACGCCATAAAATTCCTCTAAGACATTATCATCGAAGTTCTCAATACTAAGGTCACTCTATGTGCCTCAATAAGGGCCTTATCACCAATACTCGACATGAGACATGCTCTAACGCTCACCATCTCGCTAACCATGAATTCACATAATCGACTATGAGTATCCACTCACTCAATGATCATGTCCAAATAATTTCAAGAACCACCTATGCTAGTACCTAAGACATACGGCGCCTCCACAGTCAACCCTCTCTAACGATCAACACTTACCTAATGTGACCGCAATACAACCAATCATAGTATTCATATTCAAAATCAATTCTATTTTAGGACCGAACATCCTGTGTCCCACAAATTCCCAAGCTATCCTAACTACACAACTCGCATGAGCTTGATTATAACCATAATATGTTAATTTCTCACTCTAAGAAGTAATATTCTTACCAATTTATCGCCATGCATTCGACTTGCACCTTTCCCTGTGTCACTTTGATGACCCTAGTACTACCCTGGGTATCTCACCTTTGAGAACTTGCTAGAGCCTTGATTCAATCAACTCACCGTGGAAAGCACATCGTATTCTAAGTCTTCCTCGATTTCTAACACTATACCACATTCTTATGTCTTCATCTCGCTCTTTATAACCCAAGACACTGATTGTCGTGCCAGCCAATCGAAAGGCCACTAATCCAAAGAAAAGACAATACTATAAGCAAATCGTGAGGCCGAGAGAACAACCACCCATACAAAGAACTTTATGCTATATTAATAATACCTCAGATAGGGCACACCCAGTTACCGAGATGCATTAACCATACCCGATCCACCACGCTCTACCGGGCCCAATCGCTTCGTGCCATGACATGGCACCAAGCTGAGTCATCATAATTGTGAGGATACTAATCCTTAATCACCGATTTTGAAAGGAATACATGAGTGTCCAAAGGTATAAGCAACCATCCCAAGAAATTTTGCCCATAAGCATTTGTCTATGATGTACGAAAGAAAACCTACACCATATGCTTGAAGTCAAGTCACTCATTCCCGACGTTATCACCAAGTACTAATCCCAATCACATACCCTGGCTTGGGTCACCAACCATAATTAATCGAATCTCAACCATTCACTCTCATAACAAGAAATCAATATAAGAACATGTAGTTCTCTAGTAAGTCAAAGCTTGACTTCCCTCCTTAGGATTAAGGCCCTACCCTACACATCTTTGGCACATATGAACCATTCTGTTTGGTGGGTGCCTCACACTCTTGTCAACACCGATTTTTTCCATGTACTAGTGACGAAGTCACCAACCTACCACACCTAGGTTATTGTCTGCCTTATCATATCTTGATCGAAATCCCAAACTCCCATATCCATTACTTAGTTTAAGAGATACATCCACCTTATTTTACCCTTTGAATATATGTGGTTCTCATTAAGCTTACTTCCAGACTCTACCTAAACTTAACTCACGTGACTACCACACCCGCCGCCATTGACATTCTAAGGGTAGTAAAGATCACATAGGGCTACATCTTCTAATCTGTATTGACTTGGAAAGATGTACTAAGAACTAGTCCTTAAATTTCTAAGGCTACCCTAGAATATACCGTCGACACACGTTGACATTATAATCATGTTTCGATGTTACCCTAACTCGATTGCCATCTTCAAGTCTCCACATGACACATCACCCTACTTCTCGAATACATTTCCTAGTATATCTCAAAATCGAGTATCATAACACCAATACCATTCATTCCATAAAACCCAAGAATCACTCCTACAATGACACACGCTATCACCTTACCTTAGGGATTACACTACCCATTTATGCTGATTTGGGAAGCCACACTTGGAACGTACACTTATACGAACAACAATTCGGGATCATCACCTGACCCTTAACACAATCACTACTAGGACACTAATGATCATTCACATCGAACTAACTGGTATTCTAAGGACACTAAACTCATTTTATAACTGTCCTCAACACTCGATAGGATTTCACTATCCATACCTTTATCATTCTCGGTGCACTCTACAAACCTTTCGATACCCACATCACTATCACTCGGTGCTCTAAGGACACTAGTCTACAAGCTTCTACCTATAGTGCACCTTAACCATCAAACACCTTAAGGCGTCACAACATTCGAACTCTATCCCTAATGGTGCCACGCATAATTAGTCCTATGACATTCCAGTATACCTTTAAACCATACTCACACTAAGATTACCTCTCACCTATCCATCACTTCAGCGGCTAAAATGAGTATTTATTCTTGGATACTAATCTCGTCTTTCTTCTAAATGGTTGTGACCTTGTTCCACGTACAAACCATAACTAACATTACTAAGGATTATGGCAGGGTATAAGACATCGCCTACAACCTATAAACCTCAAGGTCTGCCCCATCTAATCCTTAATTAATGTTCAACCATGACAACTATATTGCCTCACTATGTAAACATCATATCATATGCTAATCTACAAGTTAACAAGATTATATAGATCTTGGTAGGATATGGGATGACGGGTATTGCCTATAAATACCAAGGCGTACATCACAGACACCACGCGGGATCTTATTCTTCAATGCCACATTATAATCAAGATACACTAAAACGAAGTCCTCAACCAAGGGACCCAATACGTTCTCACCGCAAAATCAACACTTATGAATGCCACTCAGTTATCTAACCTCCATATATGAAATATACAACCTTTACAGTTAGGTCACAACGAACGCTACTAACTATTTCCAGTACCGAGACTACTCTTATCATCAAAGTTATTACATAATACGTCTCACTTAAAGGATTATTGTGTTACTACTATTAGCCTATAAAACTTCATATGTATTTTGGACTACGATCAAGTGCGATATCACCCCCAAGGATCAAATTTTCCTAATTACGTTACCGGCGTTAACTACCCGAAAGCACCGCGTCTAAGGGATATATGCTTTTTAATCACCAATCATTAATGCATAATCACGACACCCTAACCATCAACCTATATCATTGATCATATGTGATTTATGCCACTTGCTCAGTGGGCGTTATCCCACTCCACAAACATCTTAATAATGCTCTACTTTATCAAGGATTGGAACATAAGCACCTCACACTAACAACCACGGTGTCACCATTACTGGCTTGTATGTATACCCGTAAGTGACTAATAATTTTAATCAGAAGCGCGAAAGCGATTAATAACTATCAACTTGGTCGCTTTCCATTTGGCACTAACTTACTTGTCGTGCTCACCTCTTTTATTTTACCATCAAGGACACGAACTAAACCGTCACCAAACTAGCATGACCATCCCAAACCATCATCGACATTGAAAGATCCAATACTGACCTCATCATGTCACTCCTGAAAGGAACCTTGAACCTATAGCTCTGATACCATTTGTAATGCCTCGGCCCAAATTTATGGGTTACCCGTAATCAACTCGATCTGACCCAAGCGTTAGGTCTGAAATGAAATGAAATAACCAATATAATGTTGCTAGTCCAATTTTATTTTAATTAATGTTTCACTTGTTTAGCATGTGATTCCAATTTCAAATTAAACTAAGTGAAGGACCCATGGGGAACACCTCAAAGTCCAAGCATACAGTCCAACTAACATAATGTAAAATAAAGTACTTACATATATAACGCTCTCGAAATACGAAACTGCTCCCAATATGTCGTAACAAAGCGAGAGAGTGATCCAAATGCTCAGTGAAAAATATACAAATGCAGTATAGAATCGAACAACAGAAAGAAGATTGTAACATGTTATACTTACGTGCACTTGCAACTACCTTATATACATATACTTAATGTATGAAACAATTTACTTTCGAAAACCTTATTTATCCAGATTAATTCACCTTAATCTTATAAAAGACTTTTTTTCTCATTTTATTTAACATGCACGGTTAAATAATTGAAACAACTACGCTTGGTTTGACCGAAAATCATTCCTTTACCGAAATTACCCTTTTCATTTTAACCAATCCACATTAGTATTTTCATTAAAAACCACACTTTTAACACACATGAACACCATGTTAGAAAATACTCATTTAGCCTTTAAAACCTTTTACAACGCATTCTTGTGTTAATTATGGGCTTAACTACTTAGGTTGCTTAACCACCCATTTACCCATTCACTTTACCTTATGGACATTAATAGATCTACACATTTACTAGTCCATTTCACCTTTATCGGAATATTTATTAATTCATTCAAGTTAGGTTGTATTAACACATTTTCACCACACAAACCATTTCTTGACATGTTCCTTATTCCTTATTCTTTTCTCAGAATCTTCCAATAACCGAATACTTCAATAGGATCCACACCGTCGGCTATGTACACCATATGCTCTGGCTAGTTATTTTTTGTCTATCGCTCCAGGGCTACGGGCCCTCCTTAATTATTCCGATGTCATCCAAGTTCCTTTTGATGTGTTTTAACATTTTACAAATGTCCACATTTCCCACTTTTCCTTTTTACCCGGCCGAAGCCAAAATCCGGGGTTACACCCCAACTTGTATTATAATTGAAATTATCATTTCATGTCCTTTACACATTAACCTTGATTTTATTTCAAAAATAATATTCATTTAGGACCAATTTATGTAAAACAAATGTTCCACTTTAAGTAAAATTATCATTTTACCCATTTATTTCCAAACTCATCTTTTACTCCATTTCCACAAGTGTTAATTTTTCCAAAACCTTATTAAGTTACCCATGCTAACTTCTTAAGTGTTTTAACACCTTAATACCTTTTTAACCTTGGATTAATATTCTTATTAATTGAAAACATCTTTATTTCATTATTTTCTTTCCAATTTCATAAGTGCTAATCTTTTACAACATTATTAAATTATACACGCCAACTTTCCAATATTTAAGCATTAACACTTATTCAACACCAATACTAACCATTTTTTCAAATAAAACAATTCTTTACTTTCTTTATTCAAGAAATTTAATTACACTTAAAGATAACTTTTATAAGAAAATGCCATTTTTTCATCAATACATGTAGTCTTACAACCTTATGTTCATCATACATGTAATCCCATTTTCACATACCTTGAAGACTAGAATTTCTATTCTTTGTTATTTATGTTTAAACTCAACAAAATCTTCTTTTAACTTATTTATAAACCTATTAACAAAATACTATAAGTTTATATGCACGAGAAGATGGATTTGAAATTCTAAAATCCTATTAATGGGTTAAACATACATTTCCTATTAGAAATTCATCATACTTGCAAAAATATACTTTCAAGGCACTAAAGAAATTTAATTTCTTAAAACTCAACGAATTTCCATTTTCATTAACTTTACATTATTGTAAGAAACTTCAAAACATTATTTCACCAATGTTTAGCAAAATTAATCATTGTTTTCAAACACTTTTTTTCATAAAATGTTTAACATCAATCTTTCTAGAAAATGCACCACTTTCATTAAATAACAACTTTTAATATATTAAGACTTTGATATACATATTCATTCTTTATTTCCAATAAAATAACATTTCACCAATATTTTTATTCCATACAAATGTTTATTATTTACTACACATGATTTTCATCGTTTAATCAAATGCACCCTACTCATGTAATCTAACTACATGACTACAATTAATGTAAATAGAGTCTTAAACACTAAAGATAGATTTTTTTTCACCTCTAAAGACTCTAACGGTGGCAAGAATGTTGGTGTAGGAGGAGCAACCCCACCTCCAAATGTGTCCTCAAGGGGTTACCAAAAGCATCCTTAAAAAATGCTCCAAATGTGCTAAAATTGAGCTTCCAAGCTAAGAACCCCTTCAAACTCCATGAAATCTCTCATCATCCTCTCCAAAAATCCCCCAAGACTTCTTCAAAATTCATAGCTCCACCTCAACAATGGTGGAAATGAGTGTTGTAGGCTTGAATATGGTGGAATACACTAAGAATGTGGTGTCTTGTGATGGAGTATTAGTGGTTTAGGTGAGAGGAGGTACATCCATGGTGGAAGACCACACTTCTCTAACCCTTTCATCTTCTTCTATCTTCCAACAACAAAATAAACCTAAACATACCCTTATAAAACACCCCAAACACCTAAAATTCCCATTTTCCCCAATCTGGGCTAATCTGAGCTTGATAACTCAAAGATCCAAGGGCCAGGAATGTGAAAACACACAAGGTTTAGTCAAAATAAAATATTTTCGAGGTACGTCGTTAGAATGACATTAGACTCATTTGAACGAGATCGTCATCTCGTTCGATGGATGACTTCGTGCGACCTTCGTGTGACCTGGAACTGTAATGTAGTGGGATCTCGCTTGAAGGTCGTTTGAACCCTACTTCTCGCGACATTGTTTCTCGCTTCTAACGACCCCATTATATCGTTCGAACGACTCTTTTCCATTCTTTTATTTCCTTCAATTTTTGTCCCACAAATTTGTAATAATTCCCTCCAATCCTCACTCCATTATAATTAATACAAAATATAATTGTATTATGGGGACAGGGTATTGCATACCCAATTAAAATCATCGTAGTTTATTTCCTTTATTTATTTAATCATAATTAATTTAACTAAATAATTATTATTACACTCCAATTTAATTATCTCAGAAATAATCAGATATAATGAGGTCTTATATGTAAAGTTGATTAGGTACATAATATGATTCCCCATATTAAGCTTTTGTTACCCGCTCCGTCAAGTCAATTTACTGTTAGTCGACTTTAGCCAACATCCAATCAATTTTCTTGATTCGCAGGCTTAAGTTATTTTTCTACCTCCACTGAATTATAAATAATCCACTGGTTAGGTTTAAAGGTGGAAATTATGGAAGCCCACTTTTTACAAGCCCATGAAAATAGCCAACTAATATAACTTGAGTTATTTGGTCCGGCACAAATCATGGCTTACTTCCTACACGATAAGTGTAGTTAGATAAGGATACTCACGGATATGGACAAATTAGGTGCCAAGAATCTTGATCGAGATATTCAAGCACCTCATGGCCAACCCATGTATTTTAATGGAGTTCCTTAAACAACTCAAACTCTGTGACAAACATATGTATAAATTGTACTCACTCACCCGGGGCAAAGGGAAGGAAAAAATTGTAATCATTGAGAGACACTTAATAGAAAACAAGTAACCTCTCCGTGGACATAGACAAGTTGTCGAACCACGTACATTATTATTGTGTGTGATTTCATTTACTTTGTACCTATTGTGATTGCTTTCATGAATCTTTTTATTGTGAATTTTCCTGCACTCACAATTGGCACCGTCTGTGGGAAGCGACTTGGGTTCCTACGAAAGCATTCAATACCAGAAAGTCATCAATGTAGCATCACAACAACAACGTTCCACAAGTTGGTGATGTTCAAGAAGAGCCTGTCCCTCCTAGGGTTAAGTATAATTGGCCAACATTCAAACCGAAGGTTTTGTTAGGAAAGACAATCCTCAAAAGAAAGCCATGGATCTTCAAGGTCCACTCAAGAAGAAGAGAATGCTCACCTTAAGAGGCGATTGGAAACAAGAGAGAGAGAGAGATCTCCATAAACACAAGGCGGCGACGAGATAGGACTCCTAGTCCTCAGGGGGAAATTCCCCAGTCGAGGGAGGACACATAGGCGTGACCAGGGCAGAACTGAACGTGATAGATCAGAGTGAGTAAGACCACAGTGTGGCTACCAGGAGAGGCGCCATAGGAACAATGATCGACCAAGTGAGGATTTGAGGATTCTGGTCCATTGGGAGATGGACCAACATCCAGCACATCGAGGAGCCAGGTCGATCAGAGATCTTACTAGAAGAGATTTAAATTCTTAGTTGAAGACCCCTTTCTTAAGTGAAATCGAACACGACGAGCCCCCCAAAAAATTCATTATCCCCGATTTTAAGATCTATGATGGGAAAATAAATCCCATAGATCATGTCAGGCAATATCGGCAAGAAATGACCTTATGGAGCCACAATGACGCACTAATGTGCAAGATATTCCCTTCTAACCTACACGATGTAACGCATAAGTGGTTTAAGAGGCTCCCCTACAGGTCGATCAAGAACTTCGCAACATTGGCAGAAGATTTCACGGCACGATTCATAACGAGCATCTCTCATCCGATGTGGATGGATGCACTACTCACTATAAAGAAAAAGCCTTAGGAAAACCACATGGATTACGCCAAGAGATACTGCGAGATCTTTAACGAGATCGAGGACTGCTCAGAGAAAGTTGTCGTCGCAACTTTCAAAATAGGCTTGCCTACCACCTCTCTGCTGCACCAATATCTCACTAAAAAGGAAGACGTAAACATTGATGATCTTATGGCCCGTATCGAGAAATACGCCAAGGTAGAGGACGTGGTCCATCCTAAAGGTGGAGACAATGATCGTGCAAAGGAGAACAAGGGGATAGAGAGGAATTACACCCAGAAAAGGGAAACAAGAACAGGGGCAAGAATTGTGACACCCCTCCTAATAAAATACTGGGTGATCAATCCTATACCAAATTAAAATAGGAGTGTCACATGGTTCATTCTCACCACCACTGTCAAAAACCAATTTCATTACAAATAACCTATTAGGCTGGCGTCAAAATTTTATTTAACTAATCTTTTTATTCAAACCATTCAAATAAATCAATCACACACTTTATATATAAAACTGAAATGAAATAAAATAACCGAACACTCGGTTTAACATAATACAATCAAATCGAGTGACGCACTAAAAAGGAGGTAAAAGAATAATATATACAATTGGTCTTTCGACCCGAGTGATACTACAATGCTTCCTCTCTAGATCACAAGAATGGAAGCGTCCAAAATAAACCTACATGCATCCACAGCTATTGCATAACGTCTGACTCAAAAGAATCATCATCATACAGGTGTCCCTGTGTCAGGACACCTATATATATATATATATATATATATATATATATATATAGCAAAAGAGGGGGAAAATAGACAAACGGGTCAGAGCCCGAGTTGTGAAAATATTTTGCAAGTGCATAAATGCTATATTTTTAAAATATGATTTATCTCATATTTAAATTGGTATCGCACTCCCATGAGATACCCCTCACCCCTCTTTCTAATTGTGCACACCTATCGCATATGATTTAGACAACCTAGTTAAGCTACCCTACCTAACTAAACGATATCACCCATCCTCCTAAACCCAAGTAGTAACGGCTGAACTTCTCCCCATTCCCAACATACGTTCGTGCGTGGGGTGTCTCGCGAAGCAAAATCCAAACAAAGAACCCCCCGATACACTACTACCTGACAATGTTGATCGTCGGGATTCATTAGGCCCTCAGCACATAACGCGTGTATATATAGTTCGCATAAATATATATATAGTTCTTACTAGAACCTACAATTTATTTTCATATAGATCTGGATATAAATCTACCTGAAGGGGAAATACACTTTATCAGTCTTTTCACTTTATATACATTTATTTACTTTATACGATATCTCACCTTCATATATAAGAAATATACTATACGCATCAAGTATGATTATACCTATCAAAACGTAAGTATAATAACCATCCCACCGAGCTATAACTCGAGGATGCGGTCTCACAGTGCCTATCTGAATCTGGGTTTACTCACTCAACCACGGTACCAAGACAGACTCACTCATGGTCATGGTAAAAATACACAACGGTGGAGGCTATCATGTTTCCTCTGCAAGTGGAGTACACACATCGCACTCGAACGGGGGACGATATGACCTGGGGATATACTCCCCCTGCTCCTCACTCAACCACGGTACCAAGCCAGGCTCACTCATGGTCATGGTAAAAATACACAACGGTGGAGGCTATCATGTTTCCTCTGCAAGTGGAGTACAAACATCGCACTCGAATGGGGGACGATATGACCTGGAGATATACTCTCCCTGCTCCTCAATCCAGGGGAATCACCCACATTGCGCAACCTCCTCGGATCGCACTAGAAAAAATATATAATTCGGCTGTTCCAACCCTACGCCAAAGGAAAGCCCGTGGAATAAGTCTTTAAGATACAAATATACCAATCACACACATATATATATATATATATATATATATATATATATATATATATATATATATATATATGTATGTATTCGTATCATATTATATATACTGTAATAACTTAGTATATACAATTCATATCACTTCTCAATACATATGGCTATAATTGCTAAACTCTCATAGCCATAGCCAATAACCCCGAATGTTCCCATTCGTAATAGTACTTAAGTATTCGCACACTTAAAATACTAAACCAATAAGTATTCTATTACTTAAGATATAACTCGCACCTTAATTTCTACTAAAGATTTATATATAAACCCGAATATAAAAAAATCGTACTAACTTGATAAGTATACTATCAACTTATCTAAATTCCATAGGTATCGCACCACCTATAATAACCGTCTTCATTAGGCATACCGGATAACCGCTTCGTCACCTCCCACCTATATCCTCATTTCTATCCTACTCGAACCGTAGCATTTTTCTCCAAATATAATTGGCATAAAATTTCATTTTCTATGCACTCAATTCTCTATATATAATTGCCTGGCGAAAAACTCCCTCGAGTGTTTCTCGTCCCGAACACCCCCAATTAACTAAGTCATGGATTAAATTTTCTACAAACCCAAAGTTTACATTTCGCTCGAATAATAATTTAGAGGTCTCCATTCTATTTTTAGGAACCCCAAATGTTTAATTCCTCAATTTATTTAATTTCCTCGAAAATATACTTTTAGTGCCACACAATTTTTGCACCCTCTTAACCCCCACAAATTCCCTCAAATGGCTAGATATTAATTTCCCTTAAATGAATATTTATTTGCTCAAATAAATAAGCTAGAAACAATTAAATTTGGAATTTATCCCATTTAAATTCAACAAGCCGAAATTGCCAAAAAAATCTATAGGGTCGATCGATCGACCCTTGGCCGTCGATCGATCGATCGATCGAACAGAACAGCTTCTTCCTTGAGAAACTATTTCGGCCATTAAAGCAACCCCCAAGATTTTATCTCCTCTCATATCCACATCCAACCTCAATCAACAATATATGCATACATAATAAGGGTTCTAATCAACCTAGAACCCATCACCAACAACTAATTTTAATTAAATCCTAATTTTCTCAAATTGGATATTATCCGGGGTTTATTCGTTAAACTTTCGAAAACCCGTTTTGATTCACAAAAACCCATCCAACAAATATTTATAGTTTTACACTACCAACTATAATATGATATTTATGCTTTAAAAGAATAAAGAAAGTAAACACTTGCCTCGTGGATAAAATTCGACGACCTCGAGTCGAATCCCGCGGAGTTTGGCCGAAAATACCCTTTTCTCTCTTCTTTTCTTCCTTTCTTCTTCTTCTCTCTTTTTCTTCCTTTATTTAACTCTCTTGTGCCTTATACAGGGAGAAATAAGGGTTTATCCCTTATAAACCCAAAAATGACTCGTTTACTCAATTGCGAGTCCCTACTTGTCCAAAAATCCCCGAAACCTAAACGTTACCCCCAGATACTTTAATCTGGCTATCTCGGCCATTCTGAAATCAACCGTGCACTCGAAATATCCATCTGAGTCACTTAAATATAATTCACTAATTAAACCCAACACATCTCAATGCGGGTTTTCCAATTAAAATATTATTCATTGTGTTTTACCCAACTGCGACATGTAATAAAATGATCCAACTTATTTATTTGATCCCAAAGTAAATGTGAAACACATTCGAAATCATATAACCCTCATAAACTCCAAAAATTATTATGCAGGGAAATTCCTCAAATCTCCAAATTACACCCATTTATATAATTTAAATATCCATAAAAGTGCGGGGTATTACATACTTCCCACCTCACAACGGAATTTCATCCTTGAAATTTAAATATAACCTGCACTACCAACCTAGGATCGCTAATTATAGTACGTCCTAATACACCGAAGTCGAATGGTACTACCCAGTGGTCCCCTACCATACACTTGTCCTCGGTACCCACCTAACTTAATGCTTGTACCCTAACGCACTATCTTAACTACAAGCTTATCTTAATCTCTACATGCTAACGCCCTACCTCGGTCGTAAGGTTAACTCTAATAATGATGCGTTGCAGCAGGGCTTCTATATCCACATAAAAAGAAAACGGGCCTAAAATCACAGATTAACCGTCCCGATCCCATCGAAAAAACCACTATTCTAAGCATCCGTTCGTCTACCTCACGACATGGAATTTCCCTCAAAAAGGAAACTACATTTGCACTTGACTATTCGCGTTAGTTTTCTCGCTTAACTTAGGTGTACTAACTCTTGTTGCACCTATATAATTGGATTATCGCATACCTCCTGCGACATTCCATCCAAAAAACTCTAACCTCACTTATGACTGCCCCACGGCATATTCTTTAGCTTCATATACTACGTCCTTTGTAATTTGGGCGGTATATACAATCAACTTACCAAGGTGCCCATACACCTTTTGATTCGTGCCTATTAGCAATTTTACTACAAACGTCATAAACGTAAAACTCTCTCTAAAACGGGCCTAACTTTCTTCTCAGCTTGGTACTAACACTTGGGTTTTCCTAACCCGAAAAATTTAAAACTCAATTCTGCCTATACATGGAAATCCAATCCTTCTTAAAGTTAACCCACGAATACTCTCGTGTTTAACTCACCACAGTCTCCTTATATCGACGCCACTAGTCCTATTGGCCTTACTTCCTAATAACCCTACGATCGATGTGTTTTTCCTACCCACGTGAAATGAGTACTATCCTAACTATATCCCTAGTGCCCAAGACCTCTCTCAACGTCCGACATTTGCTCGGTGTCATGTGTGGGACGTCTCGCAAAGCGAAATTCAAATAAGGAACCCTCTCATTACACTACTCCCTCGCGTCATCGGTCATCGAGATATAACGGTCTAAGGCACACCATCGGGACGTTTTAAATCCTACCTCGCTAGCCTACTTACGTACTTCTACCACTATGTCCTTCCATCTTGGCAAAATGGAAAGTCTAATAAATTAAGGCGTCTAATCTCTGCAAATGCGTTACTAACATCAAACCTAAAACATATTACCATATAATTTGCCTTCCACTCAGGGCCTGGTCATAAGCTTAAATTCCTTTACCTTACCTCACCCACATACTGGTGGTGAGAGAAACATTTCCAGTGCTTTGTCACAGCACATCTACTTTTTATTAGCCCCAAGTCATCACATGGCTCTTGACTAATTTCTCCAAAAACAACATCCTAGCATACAGTAACATCTCTCCACTCCCAACGTCGTTAAGGTTCGTGCGTGGAGCGTCTCGCAAGTGAAATCCAAATAAGGAATTCCTTTGATACACTACTAATTAACTTTATTGGTTGTGGAGCTATGTCAACGTAAAACATATAAAATACTGAATCATGCATACCTTAGATCATATCTATAAGGTCCCCGTGCACAAAAATCATGCTAGTGAAACATATACTCACCGAAGTTTCATCTAAACATATAATAAAGGTGAGATCAATCTGTATCCTGATGAGATATCGCAAGAACAACCTGTTCCATCCTGGAACCGTGGATACGATAGTCTTACAATCATTAGCCTGCTATCGCTCCGATAATCCACAAACACCTTACTTTTATAATAGTTCCATACTGGTATAACACACATAAAACAAGCAGTACAAACTAGATATGAATTCAAAATATCAACACCCGCTTCTCACAGTGAATGAAGTAAAATAGAACCCCTCTACCGTGGAAAACATATAGACATACACTACATAATGTTACCAATACTACCAGTAAACTCGAATCACACACGAATCTAGGGCTAACAAAATACTGTGACTTAATCTTGACACACAAAGTATGCCTCCTTCAACTGAGGTGAAACTCATAACAACCTTCTTGCCAATTACCCTGGCTACTCGAAATGGTTCCTAGATACAGTACATTTGTCTTAACTGAACCAAAATTACTTTAATCGATGCCCTATCTCGACACCCCATTCTTGTCCTTTAACTCCTACTGGGCAAGGACCAACCGTTTGGTTCTACACCCCACATTGCAATATTCCCCATCTCTGGCTACCTTAACCCTGTTAAGGTTATCAGTATCTCAGACTCTATATCCTTGATTCTGACAATTGCCTTTATAGTTCCCTTAACTTCTTCGTCAAAAGGAAACTCCACTATCGGCCTCAACTGCCTTATTTAGATAAATCCCCGGGTGAATATCCACCTGTGGGGTTCCACAAACACAAATTCCCCATAAGTACTAGCAACACTTTTCTAGTGAGCCTATCATTCCACTGAAGGACTCTCTCCTCGTTGCACCTACCCTACTTCGGTACAAGTTTCACTTAACCATGTCATCCTTTATTCAATGTCGGCCTCTAACCGATCCTTATATGAGTATCCCAGAAACTCCATTCTTTTCATTCCTGCTAAATCATGGTAACTCGCGATTAAAAACGTCCGTAAGATCCCTCTTTGAGCAAAACATCCTGCTCCCTTAAACATGGTGACTACCATTCCCACCATTTCAATATTTTTCCCACGAGTGAAAAATTTTCCTCGAATTTTCACATCTGGGCATTTCCATGCCCTGCTCTAACCCAAAGCTTCTAAGCCCTATACTTTCGCTGAATCATGTTACACTTACTTCGTATAACTTTAACTTCAACGTATGGTCCTTATCAAAGATCTTTTGAACCTTTTTCCCACATTAGCTTCAATGGAAAATTCAAGTTTAGCAACATTCCCTACTACAGTGGTACATAGTTAATTATAACTACTATACTTCAGTAGTCGTTGCAGTAATCCATGACAATGACACAAGGGTAGTGACCTCTGCTGCGATCCTCGTCCCCGACTTCAACTTACAGTTCCAACTAAGCCACGCCTTTTGCTGCCCTCATAACGGCCTTCCCTAGTCACCCTTCACCGATCAGCACACAAACCTTGAACGAGCGCACAAAAGATCTTCTATAATCTTATATAATGGCAGGAGAACGAAATCTCAGAAGAGGAATCAATAATCCTAATCATAAGGCTCTATATCAAATCGAGAGCAACGCTGAAGGTGAAGTACGTTCGCACAGATTCCTAAGGACACTAGAACCTGATGCTCTGATACCATCTTTGACACCCCGCTTAATAAAATACCGGGTGATCAATTCTATACCAAATTAAAACAGGAGTCTCATATGGTTCATTCTCAGTATCACTGTCAAAAACCAATTTAACTACTAATAACCTATTAGGCTAGCGTCAAAATTTAATTTAACTAATATTGTTAATCAAGCCATTTAAATAAATCAATCACACAGTTTATATATAGAACTAAAATGAAATAAAATAACCGAACACTCGGTTTACCATGATACAATCAAATTGAGTGTCGCATTTAAAATGCGGTAAAAGAATAATATATACAATTGGGCTTTCGACCCGAGTGATACTACAATCCTTCATATTTAGATCACAAGAATATAAGCGTCTAAACTAAACCTGCATTCATCCACAGCTGCTGCAGCAATGTCTGACTCGAAAGAATCATCATCCAGGTATCCTTGTGTCTAAACACCTATATATATAGAGAAAAAGAGGGGGAAAATAGACAAATGGGACAGAGACCGTGTTGTGAAAATATTTTGCAAGTGCATAAATGCTATATTTTTAAAATATGATTTATCTCATATTTAAATTGGTATCGCACTCCCATGAGATACCCCTCACCCCTCTTTCTAATAGTGCACACCTATCGCATATGTTTTAGATAACGTAGTTAAGTTACCCTGCCTAACTAAACGATATCACCCATCCTCTAAACATCCTCCTAAACTCGAGTACTAAGGGCTGAACTTCTCCCCATTCCCAACATTGTGCTACGTTTGCGCGTGGGCTGTCTCGCAAAGCGAAATATAAACAAGGAACCCCCCCCCCCCCCCCGATCCACTACTACCTAGCAATGTTGATCGTCGGGATTCATTAGGCCCTCAGCACATAACGCATGTATATAAAGTTCGCATAAATATATATAGTTCTTACTAGAACCTACAATTCATTTTCATATAGATTCGTATATAAATCTACCGGAAGGGGAAATACACTTTATCAGTCTTTTCACTTTACATACATTTATTTACTTTATATGATATCTCACCTTCATATACAAGCAATATACTATACGCATCAAGTATAATTATACCTATCACAATATAAGTATAATAACCATCCCACCGAGCTATAACTCGAGGATGCGGTCTCATAGTGCCTATCCGAATCCAAGTTTACTCACTCAACCATGGTACCAAGCCAGACTCACTCATGGTCATGATACAAATACATAACGGTGGAGGCGATCATGTTCCCTCTGCAAGTGGAGTACACACATCGCACTCGAATGCGGGATGATATGACCTGGGGATATACTCTCCCTGCTCCTCAAGGCAGGGGATTCACCCACATCGCGCAACCTCCCCGGATCGCACTAGAGAAAATATATAATCTGGCTGTTGCAACCCTACACCAAAGGAAAGCCCATGGAATCAGCCTCTAAGATAAAAATATACCAATCACACACAGATATATATGTATTCGTATCATATTATATATACTGTAACACTATAGTATATACAATCTATATCACTTCTCAATACATATGGCAATAATTGCCAAACTCTCATAGCGATAGCCAATAACCCCGAATGTTCCCATTCTTAATAGTACCTAAGTATTTGCACACTTAAAATACCAAACCAATAAGTATTCTCTTACTTAAGATATAACTCGCACCTTAATTTCTACTAAGGATTTATATATAAACCCGAATATAAAAAATTCGTACTAACTTGATAAGTATACTATCAACTTATCTAAATTCCATAGGTATTGCACCACCAATAATAACCGTTGTCATTAGGCATACCGGATAACCGCTTCGTCACCTCCCACCTATATCCTCATTTCTATCCTACTCACCTCGTAGCATTTTTCTCCAAATATAATCGGCATAAAATTTCATTTTCTATGCACTCAATTCTCTATATATAATTGCCTGGCGAAAAACTCCCTCGAGTGTTTCTCGTCCCGAACACCCCCAATTAACTAAGTCATGGATTCAATTTTCTACAAACCCAAAGTTTACATTTCACCCGATTAATAATTTAGAGGTCTCCATTCTATTTTTAGGAACCCCAAATGTTTAATTCCTCAATTTATTTAATTTCCTTGAAAATATACATTTAGTGCCACACAATTTTTGCACCCTCCTAGCCCCCACAAATTCCCTCGTATGGATAGATATTAATTTCCCTTAAATGAATATTTATTTCCTCAAATAAATAAGCTATAAATAATTAAATTTGGAATTTACCCCATTTAAATTCAACAAGCCTAAATTGCCAAAAATTTTGTAGGGTCAATCGATCGACCCTTGGTCGTCTATCGATCGATCGAATAGAACGGCTTCTTCTCCGAAAAGCTATTTCGGCCATTAAAGCAACCCCCAAACTTTATTTCCTCTCCTATCCACCTCCAACCTCAATCAACAACATATACATACATAATAAGGGTTCTAATCAACCTAGAACCCATCACCAACAATTAATTTTAATTAAATCCTTACTTTCTCAAATTGGATATGATCAGGGGTTTATTCGTTAAACTTCCGAAAACCCGTTTTGATTCACGAAAACCCATCCCGAAAATATTTATAGTTTTACACTACCAACTATAATATTTGATTTATGGTAAAAAAGAATAAAGCAAGCAAACACTTGCCTCGTGGATAAAATCCGACGACCTCGAGTCAAATCCTGCGGAGTTTGGTCGAAAATTCCCTTTTCTCTCTTATTTTCTTCCCTTCTTCTTCTTATCTCTTTTTCTTTATTTCTTTCACTCTCCCGTGCCTTATATAGGGAGAAATAATGGTTTATTCCTTATAAACCCAAAAATGACTTGTTTACTCAATTGCGAGTCCCTACTTGTCCAAAAATCCCCAGAACCTAAATGTTACCCCTGGATACTCTAATCTAACTATCACGGCCCTTACGAAACCAACCGTGCACTCGAAATCTCCATCTGAGTCACTTAACTACAATTCACTAATTAAACCCAACACATCTCAATGCGGGTTTATCCATTAAAATATTATTCTTTGTCGCTTTACCCAACTGCAACATGTAATAAAATTATCCAACTTATTACTTGATACCAAAGTAAATGTGATACACAACCGAAATCATCTAACCCTCATAAACGCCAAAAATTATTATTCAGAGAAATTCATCAAATCTCCAAATTATACCCATTTATATAAATTAAATATCCATAAAAGTGCGGGGTATTACAGGAATATCTCCAAAGGTGGAGGTAAGAACGACCCCTGCGTGGAATTTTAGGTTGTTAACATAGTCTTTAAGGAACCTATTTATAAGATTCTTATCTAGATCAAGGACGATCCCTTCGTCAAATGGCCCAAGAAGATGGGTGAAGATCCAACCAAGAGAAATAATGCATTAAGGTGCGCATTCCACAAGGAGGGTGGTCATCGAATCGAAAATTGCAAAGCTCTGAAATCACAGCTAAACGAGCACATTGACAAGAAAACAGAGGAAGTATCAATCAATGGAGACTAGAATATAGACAATGTTCTCAATGATGATATAGGACACGAGTTTGCAGTCATTCATACGGCGTCAGACCTCAAACAGATGCAGGGCAATGCCATTAGAATGGAACTCAAGAAGGTGACTGTCGTGATGAAAGCTTTTCAGATCGACCAAGCCAAGACTCAAGATGGAAAATGTCGATGAGCAGAGGATGTTGATTACACAAAGCACATCATATTCATAAAAGAGGATTTGGTCAGGGTAAGGACATCATGATGCATTAGTAATCACGCTCAGGATTACAGACTGGATGTCGGTAAGATATTGGTGGACTAGGGGAGTTCATTCGAAGTGATGTATCTGGACCTGTTCCATAAGATAAAATTGAATATCGTCGACCTGAAAGAAGCAACTGTTTCATTGGTTGGCTTTATAGGAAGGATTACCATGCCACTGGGAAAGATCACCTTACCAGTCAGGGAAAGGAACATCTTGGAGTTAATAGAGTTCCTGGTTGTGAACATTGAGTCTCCATATCACACTATTTTGGGCGGAGGTTAACTCCACGCCATGAAGGTCGTACCATCCACTTATCATAAAAAGATGAAGTGCATCATGGATCGTGAAGTGGTCGAGATCCGCGATGACCAGGCTTCAGCCCAAAGGTGATGTATTGCAGTCGTCCGCCCGAAGAAAGAGAAAAAGAAGGAGCCCGAATATTCCCAGAGAAAGCCCAGGAAGGGGTCATTCTCTCCAAATAGAAACCACGGTATGGTCAATCAGGGGTGAAAGAGACCAGGGTCCACCCCACAGATAGGATCATCGAAAGCCTGGAAGAAGTTGTAGCCGATGACAACTTGATAGAAAAGAAAGTTTTTGATTAGATTTGCTCTCACCGACCAGGAGAAAAGGGAACGAGTTACACTTATTAAAAGAAACATAGACATTTTTATATGGGAGCCTTGTGAGTTACTTGGGATTGACCCCATCTTGGCGTGTCACCATCTACACGTCGATCCTACTTTCAAAACCATTACTCAAAAAGCTCGCCCAATATCACCCAAAAAAGCTAAGGCAGTATAGAAACAGGTAGGGAAGTTACTAGATGCAGGGTCTATCAGGGAAGTTCAATTACCTGTATGGCTATCCAACCTAATGGTAGTGCCCAAAATTAATGGCAGTTGGAGGGTATGTGATCGTGGGGAAAACCAAGCACTCGTGTAAATACGCTAATCGTTGTTATCGGCTTTAAATCGCAATACAAAAAAAACTACACTTGAACTACACTCTTATGGAGTATAGTGGCTAGTCTGAGTATGGAATCCATAGGGAATGTTTGATAGATTTTAATTTATTAATTACTTCAAAAATAAAGTGTAAAAGATGATGATGGGGTGAGAAAGGAAAAAGGGAAAAAATAAAGAAGTTAACTAAAACTAATTGGAAAATTAAGGTAGGAACACAATCCCCAACTCCTAGTATGTTTACTGGGTATAAGACTAGTTATGAAATAGATAATTGATTAAATCCAGTCTTTATTAATCTCAAGCATTATATATATGAGGGTACTAGAACGCACCATACATAATCAAAAGTAAGAATAAAGGGGTGTCGTTATAGGTACACTCGCGTCGCACTCTTAAGCATCCCAGTTACCTAGGGAAAAGGAGATCAAAAGTTCTATGACGGTTGTGATCACTACAGAACATGATTCAATCATTTATTTAATTCAGGGAACTAATTTTACACCCACGCAAACCACATCGGGTTGGGTTCATACACCTCAACCCCTAAAAATCTAGCCTAGCATGGTGTAACTATGATTAACTACACAAGAATCCATTAACAAGCATGTGAAAATAAGGAAAGAATGATAAAAGTGTTGGAATTTAAGGTTACAAAGATTGAAGAACACAACCAAGCAAGAAGAAATCGAAGATTGGAGAAAAACCGAAAAAGCTTTTGAATTTAAGGTGTAAAATATGTAAATTCTTCTCCTAGATGTTCCTTCTTGATTAGGAGTTTTTACATAAATGAAATCTGAATAAAAAGAGTCCTAATGACTAAATATATAGGCTAGAGGTCGTTTAGAAGAGTCCCCAAAATATAAAACTCTTTTGGCTAAAAGATAAGGACAAAATAAAAATCCAGTATCTGCAAATTTTGTCACACTTAGAAAGCGTGACTAATTTTGTAACGGATCTTGAGCATGACAAAAAGGTGAACCAGTTCGGTGGGACATGGGTGGTCCGGATCCTTTAATTTTAATAGGTCCAGATCGCTCTTGTTTTTCATTCAGAGGTTTTTTCTTGATTTCTCTCATCTTTAAGTGATCATAACTTCTTCACCGTACCTCGGATTGAGGTGCCATTTTTTTCAGCGTTTTTGTAATTGAAAGATCTTCAATTTTCAGTTGGACCCACCTCTGGACTAAGGTTGTAAAGTTATAAAAATGCCCTTTAACTCCCCATTTCTTAGTTCTTTCACTATTTTGAGTTCTCTCTCGCACTTTCTTGCATGAAATACCTGTAAAACACATAAGAGATATACAAAATACAAAATACTTGCCAAAAAGGGTTAGTAGCATAAATATGAGACAAATTCAAGCTATTTACAATGCACAGGAACATAAAAATACCGAAATTAAGGGGATAAATGTGAAGAATTTATGTCTAATTAGTATGCATCGATTTTACCTACCTCAATCGGGCTTGTCCTAAAGATAGCTTCCCTCTCCCAATGATAGATCAACTGGTCGATGCCACAACGACTCACGAAAGGATGAGCTTTCGTTACGCTTACTCAAGATAGCGTCAGATCCCGTTATAAGGGCCCAACCAGGACAAGACCTGCTTTATAACCTCAGTTGGTTTGTACAGCTATAAGGTCATGCCTTTTGGCCTCAAGAATGTAGAGACGACTTACCAAATGTTGGTAACTAAGATGTTTAACAAACAAATGGGAAAGACAATGGAAGTGTACATCGATGACATGCTCATCAAAAGAAAGAACAAGGTCGATCACCTCTTAGACCTACTAGCAACCTTTGAAATCCTCAGGAAGTACTGAATGAAGCTTCATGCAAGCAAGTGTTCATTCGGGCTCTAGTTAAGAAAATTCTTAGGCTACCTAATGAGTAAAAGGGAAATTGAGGCCAATCTAGACCAAATCGATGCTATCACTGAGGTCCAGCCTCCTCAGACACTGAGAGATGTTCAAAATCTTACTGGAATGCTCTTCGCGCTCAGTTTCTTCATCTTCAAGTCTTCAGAGCATTATCGACCATTCTTCTAGCTCTTAAAGAAAGGCAAATGCTTAGTATGGAATGAAGACTGCTCACAAGCTTTGGAAGAGGTCAAGTCTTACCATAGTAAGCCCTCACTATTAGTAATTCCAGACGATGGAGAACAGCTGTTCCTTTACCTGGCAGTATCAAACCATGTCGAGAGCTCCGCCTTAGTTTGTGAAAAATATGGAAAACATCATCCAATTTACTATGCCAATAAGACGCTACTAAATGCTGAACAAGGGTACTTGCCTCTGGAAAAGCTCGCATATGCCATAGTGATCGCTTCGAGGAAGTTGAAGCACTACTTCGAAGCTCATTCCATAATAGTAAACACCTTTCACCCACTCAAAGTCGTTCTATGAAAAGCTGACCTCTCTGGGCATCTTTTGTAGTGGTCGATCGAGCTTAGAAGATTCGACATCCATTTCTAGCCTAGAACGATGATCAAGGGTTAGATACTAGTAGATTAGTTGAACGAAAAGCAACTAGTCACATATGATGCAACTCCCAAAGACTGGATATTATAGGTTAATGGAGCCTTAAATTCTAAGGGGGAAAGAGTGGGGATTATTCTCGTTACCCTTGAAGATGCAATAATCGAGAAGGGAATTAGGCTGGGATTTAAAGCCTCCAGCAATGAAGATAAATATGAGGCATTAATCTTCGATTTGAAAAAGTCCAAACTACTAGGGACACGACGCCTTAACGTATTTGGTGATTCTAATCTGGTCTCCAAATAAGTAAATGGAGATTTCAATGCCAAAGACGATCGAATGGCAGTATACCTCAACGTAGTCAGAAGACTTACGAGAGACTTTGAGCAGGTGAAGATTTAACCATTCCTACAAGGGTAGAATAATCACGTTGATGCCTTAGTAGCGCTAAGCTTAGTAATTGACTCTGACCTAAAAAGGACATTGCAGATCGAGTTCCTCACATAACCCACTATCGATTATACAGTTATAACCGAGCAAGTCCTCCTCACAGATAAAACCCCAAGTTGTATAGATCCCATCATAAATTATCTACTAAGCGATATACTTCCACGACAAGAGGTCAGCACACCAAATCAAAGTCAAGTTTTCTCGTTTCTACATTAGCCCCAAAGGTAAACTCTATAAGAAGTCATTTATAGGACCCTACCTCCAGTGCGTCCACCCATAAAATGTAGAGAAATTACTTAGTGAACTTCACGAAGGCATATGTGGGAGTCATGCAGGTGGAAGATCTTTAGCCTTTTGAGCAGTCAATGAAGGATATTGGTGGCCTCACATGTAGAAAGACGCTGGCACATATGTTCGCAAATGTAAAAAGTGCTAAAAGCACTCACTCGTGGTTCACCAGCTAGCCAGTGACCTAAAAACTCTTACTAGTCCATGGGCTTTCACGTAATGGGGGTTAGACATCGTGGGACTAATACCTAATGCTTCTAGAAATCACAAGTAATTGCAGGTCACCATTGATTATTTCACTAAATGGGTTGAGGTCGAACCATTGGCGAACATTCGAGACTCTGATATGACTAGGTTCATATGGAGAAACACCATAACTCACTTTAGGGTACCAAGAACCATCATTATCGATAATAGTAAACAATTTGAAAGTGATTTCTTCCAAGCTTTTTGCGACGAGCACGAAATTAAGCACCGCTTTAATTCTGTGGTTTATCCCCAAAGCAATGGGCAAGTGGAGGCTTTCCAACAAAACCATGATCGATGGGATAAAAAAATGACTGGAAAAAGCTAAGGGTAATTGGGTGGATAAACTCCCTCATATTCTATGGGCCTATATCACGACACCTAGGAAACTAACTTAGGAAACACTATTTTCCCTCACTTAAGGCATGGAGGTTGTTATCCATTTGAAAGTAGGCCTTCCTACTATGAGAACCACATTAATCGACCAAGGCCTTAATAATTAAGCCTTACGCACTGATCTCGACCTAGTAGATAAGCGACGTGAGCTAGCATTGATCAAGTTGGCCTCCTACCAACAATAACTAGCCAAACAGTACAAAAAAAGGGTCAACCCGAGGAAGTTTTCAATAGGAGATTATGTCCTGTAAAAAGTCCTCGACAGTGTCTTTTAACCATCAGATGGAAAATTAGATCAAACTGGGGAGGAACATTCAGAGTGATCAGAGATGATCTTAAAGTAGCATATCATCTGGAAACGCTAGAGGGCAGGGAGATACCAAGAGCAGGGAACGCAGATCATCTCAAGAAGTTATACTTTTAGATCATCTTTTTTATCTTTTTAATTAGCAGAATTTATAGTTTTTGGCAGTTTTTGCTACTTGATAAGACAACTTGTAGTGAATAAAGGACGGACTGGCCCATCCATTCTCAAAATTTACATTAGCTGATTAACTCATCTCATCTCATTAATTTGCACCTTTTCCAATGATATCTCTTATCTGCATACTTTGAATGTTTAATGAACAGGGTTAGCAAGTGAAATATTAACACTTAGAATTACCCTCAGACCCTTGTTGATAACACAAGAGGCCTTATGAGTTCCCTCGATAATAATAAAAGCTCTACTGGGGATCCATAGGCAATAAATCCAACGTTAGTTGGTTGCCAATATCTATTAGTCGTAAAAAAACCTGCTCGGGTGGATTACCCAATAACTAGGTACATTCTCTCCATCATCTCACTTAGGCCTAAGGAAGTGTGACAACACGACCTAAAAGGTAAAGTTAATGGAATGATACTGCTTAGGCATATTGGACTGGGATAATGTTCAAACATACGAAAGTCAGAATGCCAACACTTAAACATCATTTAGTCGGCTGCCAAGGCCCAAAATGATTCAAACTAAGTATGAGCCTACCCGAAGCATACGATCGATCAATCAATATCATTTTGGTCGATAAAAGTGTTAAGTAACCTATGAACATGAAAATTAAAATATGTTTAGTCAGTACATGCTCAAAATATAAGAAAATTCTTTATCAAGAATACAAGTTTACAATCACAAAACCAAAAAAGAGATACAAAAAAGCCTAAGAAGGCCTAGGGTGTCAAGCAAGATATTCTGCTACAGCTGCCCTTTGACCATTATCTTGATTCAAAGAAAATTCTTTAACATCTTCGTTGAGATTCTGATCCAAGAGTTGGGGAGGAATAGCATCGACTGGTATTCATTCATCATCTCTCTAAAAAGGATTGTGGCTATAAGACGGACATTTGACCTGGTACTTGTATCAAAGCTTGAATTCCTTTGGGGTTCTCACCTCTTTAAGAGAGATTATCCATCCTCGAGAAAAATTAATGCTTTCATCCTCCTTAATTTTTGCTGGGGCATCTGCCCAACTTGCGTTATAACCTTCCCCCATACCTTTTTGGGTCCTACCTCAAAGGAGTATCTCAGCTTCTTGACATTGTCTTTTAGAATTCCTATAAAACATTTCAAGCTTGCCACCTCCTTTTGACAGAGCATCATTTTCAAACTGCAGGACCTCGCCCACTTGGTCGACCCCAATCCTAGCCAAAAGCTGGGCCCTTGGGGAATTAACTTCCTCTTGAAAAGAATCCCCTATTTCTTTCATCTCCTGGAGGTCATCCTTTAGCTTTGTAACCACTTTAGTCTAGTTTTTGTACTGTTTGTTCCTATCTCTCAGTGACTTACATATTTTCACGAAGGCTTTACGAGCTTGTAAGATGATATTAGGTCCAAGAATTCTACCCAGTTGAGAATTGGGAGAAATATAGTGATCTAAATCAGCAGACTATAAATAATACATATCAAACCGAAAGCAAGCATTAGCATAAACGCAAATAGAGGAACACGTGAAACAAAGGGTAAATTTTATTATCACATGAAAATAAGGTCACTGGACAGTACATAATGTTTACAAAATACGGGTACAGACTAACAAAAACTAAAAATTGTACAAGGAAAATAGGAACTCGTAGTCTACAAGATCCCTAGTCTTTCACCTGGTCTTCCCCAATTTTAGTCTTCCCCTTGTCGACCACCTGCTATTCCTGGCATGCACTAGTACTCCCATCAACCGTAGCAGAAACAATCCCAGTGTTTCCAGCAACTTGGTTGTCTCCCTCTCCTTTTTCATCTTCAATATAAGGGCCAGGACTAGGGAAATAAAGGTCGAAGAGTTCAGAACCTGCAGGAGTTCCAATAGCCTTCAAATCTTGGACACATCCCATCTTAAAGAAGAACTTGCAAGTATAAGCCATTTAGCTCTAAGCATCCTCATTAGCTTTGTAAAAACCTTAACGATAACTGTCATCCTTGGCCTAAGAGAGGTCGCCCTCTAACATGGCCACCTTGCCAGCTAGCTCTTTATTGGCCTCCACTAACTCGGACTTCTCAGCAATAATCACCTTCTGAGCAGCACCCAGTGCATCATAGGCCCTAGACATGTCACTTTTTTCACGCTCCCATGACTGGAGAGCATTGGCAAAGGCCACCTTCTCAGCTTCCAAGGCCACCTTCTCGGCCTTCAGGGCCTTCTTCAGCTCTTCCTCCCGTCTGAAGCGGTCAGAATGATTATCCAGGAGGGTAGTGAAATCAGATAGCATTTGTAGAGAAAACAGAACAATAGGGAATAAAAATAAAAATGAGAAATAGCAAAGAAAAAAATGAGTAAGAGATACTTACCAGAGCCATTCCCATTGTGGTGTTGAGGGAAAGTTGAGGTGGCCCCAGCCTTAAAGACCTCTCGCGATCAGTGGCGATCACTGACCTCTTCAGCAGGTTTGGAGCCAAAAAGGGGGATTCTCCCACCCTATCTCCCTCAAGACTAGAGATAATGGGCCCACCGACATACTGCAAGGCTAACCTCTTTGCCTCTACTTTCCTTCTCTCTATTTCTTCTCTTCTCTCTCTCTCTCTCTCTCTCTCTCTCTCTCTCTCTCTCTCTCTCTCTTCTTCTCTTCTTCTTTCTTTCTCTCTCCCTTCTTCTCTTCTTCTTCTCTCTTTTTTTCTTTCTCCTTATCTTGCTCTCACCCTTTATCAGATGGGCTAGTACCATTGCCCTTAGGAGAATTTTTTGCCAAAATATTTAAAGTAGAGATCCTATCGAATAGGACTCCATGGTCATCATCGTCATCAGGAAGCTCAACCTCCTCTTCTTGACTAATGGAGACATATCTTCTTTATCCTCTTTTTTCTCTATTTCCTATCCTCCTCTAATATCTGATCCTCATCTTCTCTCTTCCTCTTCTTCTTCAGAGATCTCCTCCTCAGAAGGACCTACCTCTGGAGCTCTCAAAACTGGGACCTAATCGATTGGACGAGCAATAAATCTAGTGCTTATGTTCTTGTATTCCAAGAGAAAGGTTGCCAACCTAGGGTGCTCACCTTCTATCAATCTCTCCTTTATGCTCCAGACTTTAGTGAGATCTTCAGTATTAATCTCAGTAATGTAAGGTTCTTGGTTCCTGGCACGATCTGTGATAGCAAATAAGAGGAAAATCAACCACAAGAATAAGAGGAATCTACAAAAAGTTAACAGAAAGGGAAAAAGAGGAAGCGACTTATTTTGGCCACCCTATAGTCTAAAATAGGAATATCGCGTGGTCTCTCCCCTTCCAGTAGTGGGAGGTGTTGCCAGTCCCTTGTAATGAATCCACTTTACCAATAGTCTTTTTGGGAATTCGGGGGATTTATAACCAGAACTCGCTCAACTCTTCTGGTTTTCAGATACAACAACCCCTCTTTGGTTTTCGAGAATACATAATAGTAACATATCTCGGCAAGCCCCAATCTTGTTCCATAAAGAATATTTATCCTATGAACACCATTTACTATCTTCCATATATTTGGGTCACACTGAGAAGTAACAATGGCGAAATACCTAAAAAATCTAAGAAATAACTCATTTGGGGGAAAAGTCATACCTTCTTGGGTTAACAACGGGGTATGAATCCAGTGCCCCCCGTCCACTTTTCAATCATTATGGGGAAAGGGGACATAGTCGATAATTACCCACTCAAGAATGTTATACTTATGCCTAAATTCTTCTACAAATTTACCATCTAACATCGCCATAGTTGAACAAGCAAGAAGAAATCATAACTAAGTAACTAGTTAATACAGAGAAGAAGAACCAAAGAGGATCATTGGCTAAGGCTGGTTTAAATGGGCTTGACTTAGATGGCTTCATAAATGGCTTAATCTGTGTTGATGTAAAAAATTAGATTATCTCTAATTACTTAATCACAGATAAAAATAAACAAGACAAAAGAATTTTAAAGTGATTCAGCCTTGAAGGAATGGCCTACGTCTCCACTATTTTATTATTGCTGACTGTTTGGAATTCTCAATAATTGATGTTTTCCCAAGAAATTCTGAGTGCCCTACTAATAAGGAGGTTACAATGTATTTATAGCCTTGAGGCTGTTCATGCGAGAGAATATTACATGGCTGTCCAATAAGCAGGTACATCTGTTATGATAATGATCAGCATTTAATGCGCATTCAATTCTTTTAATTATTCGATTATAAATGCTCTGTACAAGGTGAAGCTGGGACCGCTTGAGCTGCTTGGACCGCCTAAGTAGCTCGGAATGTATGAGTTGCTCGGTACAATAAACTTCCTCGGAGAACACTTGTTGATCGGAGCACTTGAGTTGGTTGGGGAGGTTGAGTTCCTCGGAGTCAAGGTGTTGTTAAAAATGTTCGCGGGTGCCATGTAGATTGACACGTGTCTTCACATAATTGGTCCACGTCAGCATACTAAATTTAGTATCAACAAAAGCCCCCAATGTTTCATAGTTTGATGTTGAAGAAAAGTATGGAACATTTATGCTACCTAAACTTTATGGATTTTAGACAAACGTTCGTTGTTCAAGACTCCTTTTTTGAGTACATAGTATCAGGCTTTTAAAGTATTTTGAATTTCTATAATCGCTTCGTTTGCTGTGCCACTTTCTCCTTTTTAGCCGCCAGGTACGCAATCGTTCATCTTGGTAATCATTATTCTTCTCTATTCCCGAGGTAAAGTATTTAAACGCTTCAAAAAATTCGAGTGCCTTTTACTTTTTCAAATCTTCATCTCAGAACTTCTTCCCTTCTTCTCTATCTTGTGCGTTCATTTCCTCCGTTGTTCGTTGTCAACTGATCCACCCTTTTCCTATAAGATCTTCTTCTTTCTCTTTTTCTTTTTTCGTTCATCATGGTTTAGCTTGTGGAGTCTCTTGATAAATTTCGTTCTGATTTTTCTATTCCTTCATGGGTCATATTGGAGGAACTTGCTGAACCCTTTGACTATTTTCATTTGGCTGAGGGACATTGGTTCCCCAGCCTCTTTGTTGCTGAATGTGGCTTTTCTTTTCCTCCAAACCCCTTGTGTTTGGAGTTCTGCCAATATTTTGATGTGGTTCCTGCAAAAATAGCACCAAACACTTGGAGAATAGTTAATGGAGTTAATAGGTTAAATCAGATCCATGGAACCTGCTTAGGGATTCCACAAATTATGTTTTGCTATAGATGGGCTATCAGTGATAGCACTTTTTATTTGAAAACTAGGTTTTTAAATAGGTCCGTAGTCGTCAATCTCCCAGATGCCAATAGGGATTACTTCGAACATGGGGTTGTTATGAAAAATTGGCAACATGCCCCCCTAAATGGAAATGATGTATATCAGGGTCCGAGGTGCCCCTCCTATGGCAATGGGATAGGTTGTTTTTATTTTATTTTATTTTTGAAATCATGTTTTCTTTGTGTTTGATAAAATGCGTCCTTGACATTTTAATTTTTTATTTATTCGCAGTTGACAGCAAAAGAAGATCTCCAAAGGAGACAAAGGTTAATTTAAAGCATCTGAAACTTATCTGGGGTTTGCACGAAACTGTTGTCGACGAACATATCAGATCAGCCTCGTACTTGTTGCTGTACAAGAGTTAAACTTCATCTTTTACTTCTCGTCCAGTGATAAGTGACATAGAACCAGTACTAGCTTTTGAAGGTTCTTCTCCTGAATCGCATATTCCTCTCAGTGACAGAATGAAGAGAGGAAGAGCTCCTGCCTTCTTTGATAAGTCTGCCTCTACTGCTGGAGAGACAAAGAAAAGCAAGCAAGATGTCCCAGAAGAAGGGACTAGAAATATTGAAGCACCCCCTCCAGCTGCTACTAAGAAGGTTTTCGAGAAGCCCCTTGTGGCTCCGGGCAAGGTTTTTGTTGTCTCTCCTCCAAGCGAGGTTATAGTCATATCACCTACCAAGACTACATCCTTGGTCGAAAATGTTCATGTTCCTACAAGGAAGTTGAAGAAAAGCTCCTCGGATAAATTGGCTGAACCCATCTCTCAGCCTCTAACTGCTAGAAGTGGTGTTCCCACTTTTGTTGCTCCGAGCTCTGCCATGAGCTCGGTGAAATCTTGGATTATCCCCAAGATCCAAGGTGTTGAAGAAAATATTTCTCATGATAGGGTTACCACCTTGGCAGCTCAACATATTGCCTCAGTAAGTATTACTAATCTAAACGTTTATTTTTCAATGTTATGTCCTTGCACTGACTTACAATTGTTTTATTTTTTCAATTGGTAACTTGTTTTAACACCATTTTGAAGAAGGATGAAGCTATTAAAGCTTCGAGCTCCTCGTCAGGTATGGAGGAGGCTTTTGTAGGTCTGACATAGTCATTAAAGGATTCTTGTAAGAAGTATGATGAAGATAAAACTGCTTGGGAGAAGCAATTAAAAGCCATCGAGCAAGAGAGAGAGAGAGAGTTGTGGAGGCCTCTCAAGAGTTATAGATAAAAATGAGAGAGTGTGAGAAGAAAAACAATGAGCTCGAGGAAAAGCTCAAAAGTGCTGGGGAGCTCGAGTCCAAGCTCAAAATTACAGAAGAGGAGCTCGGCAACTTCGTGACGTTGATCGTCAGAAATAAGAACTGGAAGGAAAGCTGAAGGCTGCCGAGGAACTTTTTTCTGAGAAGATTTCCTCCGAGAAGGCAAAGAGAAAACTTGTTGTTAAGAAGTCCTTCAGTACTGGCTGGGATAAGGGTTGGGACAAAGGCTTAGCTGTCATGTCCTCTATGATGGAGTTTTCCAGTCTCAAATACTTTCGAGATGGCTGGGTTGCAGCTCTTCAAGAGCTAAAGGTCTCTGAGGATTCTGAGCTGTTTCAACGTCATACTCATGGTCCTCCTCCCTCTCCTGGCGAAGAAGAAGAGGATGAGGCTGCCTCTGAAGAGTCTTCCATGATAGTTGGGGACTAAGTCTCTACTGTCGAACTTCACTACGAGCAACCCCAACCGACCAACATGTCTACCGAGCAGCTTTCTCTTCCCACGGAGCAACCTACCTCCTCGTCCATGCCTCCCAAGGAAATCTTAGGAAGCAAGGAGAAGGTGTAGAGTTGTTCGGGCTCTTTGCTTTTTATTTTTATTGAATGTAACTTTAGACCATGTACTTCTTTTCATGATGAAATAAAATTTGAAGTTTTGTTTGTGCATCTTTACTCCCTTTTTCTTGCTCTGCTCTTATTATCAATCTATTTTATTCTCCTTACTCTGTCTTCATTCTTATTGATTGTTTCTATCTCTTTTCTTTACTAGTTTATGGCTAGAATGGATCTCTTGTCAGCCCATGATACTGAATTGATGAAAAAATGCAACGACTACTTCAAGGCTGGCCATACTGACCTGAATGAAGCTCAAATCATCGATATCCTCGGTCCAGATACTTCTGAGTGAGCAGTAGAAGCCTATTAGTACCTGAAATGCTTACTCGACCGTGCAGTTACCAATAATGTGGCATATTATGAGATGATTGAAGACCTCCAAGGTACTATCGAGGAACTTCAACAACAATACAAGGAGTCTTCTGCCCTTTTACATCAGGGGTATGAGAAAAAATATCAGTAATTAAATGCTGATAAAGGATATGACAAGTTGGTCGCCGCTTATGATATGAAAGAGAGGACTTTGAAGACCGAGGTTGAAGAACTTAGGCAGATCGCCAAACTATTAGAACAAGAAAATAATAACCTGCGAGGAGAGATATCTCAGCTGAAATCTGCAGCATCTACCTCGAGCGCTTTGGTCCCTGTTAACGATGAGGGGTTCTCTTTTTTAGAAGTAAAAAATGCCAATTTGAGAGACGAATTAGAAACTTAAAAGAGGATTGGGCCTTCTACTTCTGCTAAGGGACGAGCAAGAGCTTCTCGGGGACAAGCAAGGGCAGCTCGTGTTACTGTTAAAGAAGCTAGAACGCAGGCAGCCTTGGAGAATTAGGCTTTCCAGTGGATGGAAAAGAATTAAGCATTAGTTGAGATGTCTAAGAAGATTCAGACCTTCGACGAGAAACTTGCTACCCAAAATTCTGCCTTGAAGAATAAAACAAATCTGGTGAAGAATCTTCACGAGCAGTTAGAGAGGTTGACTTACCAATTCCACAAGCAGCCCAGAGAGTTCTGGATGGCTGGTTATAATGAATCCCTCTATCACCTTGATGACCGGATCCAGGAGTCGAACAACGAGGGGTACAAGCAAGGATGGCTAAATACTTTGGGTGTGTTGCAATAGGAATAGGGTCACTATTTGTGGGATTACTATGACCCTGGGTTGCTTGAGTTGCCAGTGCCACCTTTTAAACTTGATATGAGTTGGATTCCTACTCGGGCCATTCCTCAATGCCTGATTGCAAAGTATCTTAGCGACTACAGTCTTCATTCTAACTTCGAGATATCTCGCCCGGAGCACCTTCTTAATCGGCCATCTGTGATGAACGTCAGGATGCTCAAAGATCTGAATTTCATAAATTCCCCCTATGCCTTAGACGATCCTCCTGCTGGTGAAGAACATATTTCAAAGGCAGAGGGGAAGAAACCAATAGAATAAGATTCTTGAAGTAATAATTTCTATTGTATTTCATTTTTAATGTATTTTGTTCTGGATTTAATGAAAAACTTCTAGTTTTCTTTGCAGTCTTGATTGTCATTGTCTTGTAAATATTCTGTTAAACATTTCTTTTATTTACTAATGAACGTGCATGTATAAAGATATTTTATGTTGTTTTAAATTATCGATCAACTGTAGTTGGTGAAAATTCTATTATTGACCATTCTGAGTTTGTGGTAATTATTGGACGACTAACCAAAGTTGGTGATATTTTGTTTTTGACCAACTTAGGGTTGGTGGTAATTTAAAATGTCACAAGTATCAAAAATTTTGTTTTACCTTTTATTGTAATGACTTATCACTTTTTAATTCTAAGCCATTAGACGACTTTCATCACATGATTCTGCTTCGTTTAACCAAATATTCCCGACCAACCGCAATTGGTGGATTTTTATTTCCAACCAACCGTAGTTGATGGATTTTTATTCCCAACCAACCTTTGTCGGTGGATTTTCTTCCCAACCAACCATAGTTGGTGATTCTGGGTGTTTTTCCTTCCGACCAACTATAGTTTGTGGATTTTTTATTCCCGACCAACCGTAGTTGATGGATTCTTATTCCCGACCAACCTTAGTTGGTGGATTTTTATTCCCGACCAACCTTAGCTGGTGGATTTTCTTCCCAACCAACCGTAGTTGGTGATTCTCGGCTTTTTTCATTCCCGACCAACTATAGTTGGTGGATTTTCTATTCCCGACCAACCTAAGTTGGTGGATTTTTATTCCCGACCAACCTTAGATGGTGGATTTTCTTCCCAACCAACCGTAGTTGGTGATTCTGAGCTTTTTTCATTCCCGACCAACTATAATTGGTGGATTTTCTATTCCCGACCAACTTTAGTTGGTGGATTTTTATTCCCGACCAACCTTAGCTGGTGGATTTTCTTCCCAACCAACCGTAGTTGGTGATTCTGGACTTTTTTTCATTTCCGACCAACTATAGTTGGTGGATTTTTTATTCCCGACCAACAGTAGTTTGTGGATTTTCTTCCCAACCAACCGTAGTTGGTGATTCTGGGCTTTTTTCATTCCCGACCAACTATAGTTGGTGGATTTTTTATTCCCGACCAACCGTAGTTGGTGGATTTTCTTCCCAACCAACCGTAGTTGGTGATTCTGGGCGTTTTTTCATTCTCGACCAACTATAGTTGGTGGATTTTTTATTCCCGACCAACCTTAGTTGATGGATTTTCTTCCCAACCAACCGTAGTTGGTGATTCTGGGCTTTTTTCATTCCTGACCAACTATAGTTGGTGGATTTTCTATTCCCGACCAACCTTAGTTGGTGGATTTTTATTCCCAACCAACCTTAGCTGGTGGATTTTCTTCCCAACCAACCGTAGTTGATGATTCTGGGCTTGATGCATAGTGTGTAGCACTAGTACTCCCAAAAAATTTCAACAAAAGGAGAGAATTGGGCAAAACATCCAAAACTTTTATTCATATTGAAGAAAACTGCATTACATAGGGATTGAACTACTGATAATATTTGCGAAGATGCTCTACGTTCCATGCATTCTTAAACTCCTCCCTTTCTAAAGTTTCGATTCTATACGTTCCTGGTCGAACAATCTCTGTTACTCTGTAGGATCCATGCCAGTTAGCCTCCAGTTTATTGTGTTTTTGAATCACTTTCTTTAGCTCATAGTCCGCTTCTTTCAAATCACATTTATTTACTCTCTTATTGTAGAACAGAGTTGTTCGTTGTTAGTATGCAATATTCCTGATTGCTGCTCTTTCTCGAACTTCCTCGAGCATATCCAAATCTAATCTTCTCATCAAGTCACTGATAGGAGAATTGAAATTCATCACTCTATGTGTTGGCAGTCCCATCTCGGCAGGTATAACAGTTTCACTTCCAAATACCAGCACGTATGGAGATTCTCCTGTTGCTGCTCGTGGTGTAGTACGATAAGCCCATAGTACAGAATGTAGCTCGTTGATCCAGTTTGCCTTCACATCATCCAGTCTTTTCTTCAAACCATTCAGTAGCGTTCTGTTCGTCACTTCAGTATGCCCATTGCTCTGGGGATGGCCTGGTACAGAGTGGGTTTTCAATATGTTTGACTGATGACAATGCGCAGTAAATTCCTCGTTGTCAAACTGAGTTCCATGGTTGGTGATGAATGCATGGGGAAGACCGTATTTATAGATGATATTCTTCCAAATAAATTGGTACACCTTTTCGTATGTCATGTCGACAAGAGGTTCAGCTTCCACCCACTTAGTAAAGTAATCCACTGCGATGACGAGATATTTAAACCTTCCTCTGGTCATTGGAAGTGGCCCGACCAAATCAATTCCCCATATGGCAAATGGACAAGGGGAAGTAATAGGTGTCAACAATGCTTGGGGAGTTCTTTGGATAGTGGAGAAGCGTTGACATTTGTCACATTTTTTGGCATGGGCTATGCAATCAGTCCTCATCATCGGCCAATAGTATGCTACATGGGCTCCACAAGACCCTTCATGGACTTCTTCGATCAAGTCTTTCACCTCGATGGGATGTACACATCTCTGTAAGCCAGCTATAATTCCTCGTCTATATAGGATACCATTATTCAATACATAACGAGCAGCTTTAAATTTCAACTTCTTGGCTGCGAGCTTATCAGTTGGTAATGTCCCTTCCTCAATATAGGCCCTGATGGTATCCATCCAAGATGGTCCTAAATCAATGGAAATAAAGTTCATCATCAGATCTTCGTCAATGCTCCAACTAGCCAAGACTTCAATTGGGATTATTTTTCGTAGCTCGGTGCGTGTGGCTGAAGCTAACCAAGCTAAGGCATCTTCTCTTGTATTCTTCAATCTTGGTATTCTAATTATCCGTACTGCAATCAAGATTGATAAAACCTCCATCGCTTTTGCATGATACCTGATCATTAATTCTCCTTTGGCTGCATATACTCCCAGCATTTGATTTACAATCAATTGCGAGTCACTGAATACGGTAACCTGCTCTGCCCCCATGGTTTTTGCCAAACTAAGACTTACAATCATAGCTTCATATTCAGCCTCATTATTAGAAGCCTTGAATTGGAAGCGCAAAGCATACTCCACATCGACCTCATCTGGGTTGTTCAAAATAATCCCTTCCCCACAGCCTGTAGTGCAAGATGATCCATCCACATATAGATTCCAAATAGGTACCTCGTTTTCAAATTTTTGATCGGACAGAGTTCCTCGGTGGAATATCTGTTGCTTCCTTTTATCCTCCTCTAGCACTTCTTGCTGCTTGTCGACCATCTTCTCTTGCTCGCCGACCAACTTAAGTTGATCGGGGTCTAAATTTGATGATCCTGTAACATCCACAGGTTGGTCGGTGTTCAGCTTTTGCTCCTCGGAGGTATCAGGATAGGTGAACTCTGCTATAAAATCTGCTATTGCTTGCCCTTTAAGTGACGATCTAGGTTCATAAACTATATCATATTCACCAAGTTCTACTGCCCAGTATATCAATCTCCCTGATTTTTTTGGTTTATGAAGAGCTTGCCTCAATGGCATATCAGTATACACAACTATGGTATGAGCTTGGAAGTACGGCCTCATTCTCCTACTCGCCTCGATCAGTGCTAATGCTAATTTTTCCAGTCTTGGATATCTGATCTCTGCTCCTCGGAAGGCTTTTTTAGTATAATAGATCGATTTTTTCACTCCATCCTCCATTCTTATCAATGCCAAGCTAACTGCATTATCCGATACTGCCAAATACAAGTACAATCTTTCTCCCATCACTGGCCTGGACAACAGTGGTGGTGCTCCTAGGTACTTCTTCAATTCTTGAAAGGCCTTCTCACATTCATCGTTCCATTCAAAAGTTTTTCGAAGTGTTTTGAAGAATGGGAGGCATCTATCAGTTGCTCGTGACACAAATTTGTTAAGTGCAGCAACTCGTCCTGTGAGACTTTGCACTTCCTTCTTCGTCGTTGGAGATCGAAGTCCCAATAGAGCTTTGATCTTTTCTGGGTTTGCCTCAATACCTCATTGGTTGACAATATACCCGAGGAACATGCCTTCTCGTGCTCCGAATATGCACTTGGTAGGGTTCAACTTCATTTGATATTTATCTAATTGATCAAAGGTTTGACTTAGATCAATTAGATGGTCACCAGCTTTCTTGCTCTTTGTCAGCATGTCATCAACATAAACCTCCATATTGTGACTGATTTTCTCTGCAAACACCTTGTTCATCAGCCGCTGATATGTTGCTCCTGCATTTTTCAAACCAAATGGCATAACATTAGAACAATAAGTTCCCCTAGGGGTAATAAAAGAGGTACTCTCCTTATCTTCTGGTTTCATTTTAATCTGATTGTAACCAGAATAAGCATCCATGAAGCTCAACAGCTCGTGTCCCGAGGTCGCATCCACCAATTGATCAATTCTGGGCAAAGGAAAATGATCCTTTGAGCAAGATTTATTTAGGTCGGTGAAGTCTACACACATCCTCCACTTGTTGTTTTTCTTCTTCACCATCACCACATGAGCTAACCGGTCTGTATATTTGACATCTTCAATAAAGCAAGCTTTTTGGAGCTTCTCGACCTCTTCTTGTATAGCTTGGTTCTTTTTGGGGCTGAACACTCTTCTTCTCTGCTTCACTGGCTTGATTTCCTTATTCACATTGAGCTCGTGACATAAGAAGTTTGGTTCTATTCCTGGCATGTCCTAATGACTCCAAACAAAAGTTTGTTTTCTGCTTTTTAGAAAAACTATCAATTCCTATTTTAGTGACACATCCATCGACGAACCTATTTGAGTTGTTCGTTCCGGGTGCTCGTCGTCTAGAATGACATTTTCTGTAGCTTCCACCACCTGGCCTTTCACGAGTTGCAACTCGTCTCTAGGATCTAATGTTTCAATCTCTGCACCTTCATCCACTTGATAGGTGGTAGTCTTTTTCCTAGATTCCTCCAGTTCTTCCTGCTCGGCAGATGAATAGTAGCACTTCCGAGATACTTTTTGGTCACCCTTCACAACTCCTACTACAAAGTTGGTTGGAAATTTTAAGCATTGATGTACAGTAGATGGTACTGCTTCGAACTTCTTCAAACCTACCCTTCCCGTGATAATATTGTAAGTTGATTGGACATTCTTATCCATCACAAAGAAACGTACTCTTTCTGTTCGACAAGCAGGCAATGTACCGATGAACATATCCAACTTGATCGTCCCAAGTGGAAAAACTTTCTCTCCAGTAAAACCGAGGAGGGGCCTGTGATAAGGTTCCAACTGAGACAACTTTAAATTCAAGCTGTCGAAGCATGAGTAGAACATGATGTCCGCCGAGCTACCGTTATCCACCAATACTCTTGAGATCATTACTTCTTTCATCCTCATTTTGATCACTAATGGATCATCATGAGGATATAACGCACCTGTAAGATCGTTCTTGGAGAAACCGATGACCAGTTTTTTTTTGTTCACCTTCCTCGGGCGATCATACTCAGCTAGATTTATTCGCTGAATGTATGAACAAGTTTGGGCCTCATTGAGGTAAGCTTTCCTCTCTGCAGTGAGGTCTCCACCTCCTGCATCTCCACCTGTAATAACATTACAATCAAATGATCCAAAACGAATTGAAAATACCTCACGCTCAGGCTATCTTGGTCGTTTGGGGAGATCGGGGTCGTCTTCTGTATCATCCTCATGACCTCTTTTCTTGTTTTCTTCTGCTCGACGAGGAGATCTAGACCTTTGTCTTGCTCGGTCGTTATTTTTTCCTTCATTTCTGCGATCAACATACTTGGTCAGCTTTCCTCGTCTAATGAGTGCTTCGATTTCATTCTAAAGAGCTATGCAATTTTTGGTCGTGTGACCATGGTCTTTATGGAACCCGCAATATTTGGCCTTATTCCTCTTGTCAGGATTTGTCTTCATTTTCTCTGGCCAGTTTAGCTCCTCGCTGTTCTTAATTTCTTCCAGAACATGGTTTATGTCTACTTTCAAAGGAGTATAATTTTCAAATTTCTTCAATATTTCCCATGATGGCTTTGCTTTTGACTGCTTGTCACCACCATTGTTCTTATGCTCTTTCTTTTTAGCCTTGTCAACCTCCACCTTGTTCTCTTTGGTGTCCATATTCTTCTTCGCAGCCATAGCCTCCTCGGCATTCATGATTTTGGCCGCTTTTGCCATCAGTTCCGACATGGTCCTGGGTGGATCTTTGGCCAAAGTGTAGTACAATTTATTGGTCAACAGACCACTCATCAAAGCAGTAATCGCTGTCTTTTCTTCGTAATCAATAACTTCGAGCTTTTCGTTATTGAAACGAGTTATATAATCCCTGGTGCTCTCACCTGCCTTTTGTCTGACACTTAACAAGTGTGCTACTCGTTTAACTGGTTTTGCTCCAAAACAAAAATTTCTAATAAAAAGCTCGGCCAGTTGAAAGAAAGTTGAAATCTTCCCCCGAGAAATATTATTGTACCATATTTAAGCAGATCCAGTAAGAGTTCCCAAAAATGCCATGCATCTCATCTCATCGGGTACGGCATAGATGGCGGCAGCAGCTTGGTATTGTTCTATATGAAGGATAGGGTCAGTTTTTCCATCATATTTAGGAGTCACAACAGGTGCTTTGAACTTTGATGGTGTGCTAAAATCCACAATTGCCTTGATAAAAGGTGTCCCTTGTACAAAAGTTCTTTGTAGAGGATTCTTGGCCTTAACCATCTCCCCTAATCTATCCTCCAACCTTCTAATAGAGCCTTTTCATGCATCATTTTCCTCCTAGGGCCTATTGGTTCGAGCAATTGATCGTGTTGAAGTCACTTCCTGGGATCTATCATGTCGAGCAGCTGGTTGTGATTGGGCAGAACCCTCCTTTAGGTCGGATGTTCGTCGAAAGTTTCTCGATAAGGCCTTAGGAGGACTCCTATTCCTCCTAGGGACCAATCGATCAAAAAGAGAAGCCCTACTTAATCTCTCCAATGCGCTAGTCCTTTCTGGAGAGAGAGTGATGTTCTGTTCAGTATCTGTGGCTCGTACTGACGAAGTTCGACCCGGTTGATAAGAGAAATCATCAGATCTTTCAGTGCGATATGAATCAGCATGCCTAGTACGCGAAGAAAGCAAACGGGTATTTCTTTGAACGCTTCATTGCCCTGACTGGGTAGATACTCCACCCTGGATGGTTTGCATGAGTTGTCGCGTAGTTTCCTGCATGGCTGTTTGGCCTTGGGCTATATTAGCCATTATTCCAGCCAGATCTTGGACGTTTGGTGGAGCAGATGGATTTGGGGTGTTTCCAGCATTTCGATTATTGGATTCAGGATTACCATCCATTGGAGATGAATTGTTTTGGTGAAAAACGATAGTTTCAGTCGTGTTCCCACAGACGGCGCCAATCTGTGATGTACAAAAATAGATTATCTCTAATTATTTAATCACAAATCTGTTGATGTAAAAAATTAGATTATCTCTAATTATTTAATCACAAATAAAAATAAACAAGACAAAATAATTTTAAAGTAGTTCAGCCTTGAAGGAATGGCCTACATGCACTATTTTATTATTCTTGACTGTTTGGAATTCTCAATAATAGATGTTTTACCAAGAAATTTTGAGTCCCCTGCTAATGAGGAGGTTACAATGTATTTATAGCCTTGAGGCTGTTCATGTGAGAGAATATTACATAGCTGTCCAATAAGCGGGTACATCTGTTATGATAATGATCCGCATTTAATGCGCATTCAATTCTTTTAATTATTCGGTTATAAATGCTCTGTACGAGGTGCAGCTCGGACCGCTTGAGGTGCTCGGACCACCTAAGTAGCTCGGCATGTATGAGTTGCTCGGTACAATAAAGTTCCTCAGAGAACACTTGTTGCTCGGAGCACTTGAGTTAGTCGGGGAGGTTGAGTTCCTCGGAGTCAAAGTGTTGTTAAAAATGTTCGCGGGTGCCATGTAGATTGACACGTGACTTTACATAATTGGTCCACGTCGGCATAATAAATTTAGTATCAATAATCTGCATAATCTAATGAATTCACTTAAGATCAGTTCACTAAGTCAACTGCATATAACCTTGTTCTTTTCCCCGCTCGGGTATGGATCTTGAACCTTATCTAAATTAAATGTCCTTCAATCTTCCCTATACGGGGAGTCACTCGGATAATAGGATAATGAAAGAGTCATTAGACAACTATCTATGCATGTATTTTCATCCTGGACTCTCGAATCTTTTTCTTCTCGAGTGGTGGTGAACAATGTTGCTTGCATCGCGGGAGATGCTCATCGGTAGGGGCCGACCTGCTTCCCGCCCAAAAGAACCACTCACTATCTAGACGGACTAATGGGGGGCCCTATCTGGAGATAGTCTCTCACGTGGGCAAAGGAGATGCATTTCTGGTACTGGTGGTATTGGATGAGCTCTTAGGGAAGAATCTCTTTCTTATTTCTGTGTTTCTTTCCCATGACGACTTGGTACAGGCACGACCTACGTTACATAGTTTCTAGGATCAAATAGACCTTCGTTCGGGAAATCAACCAAACTTGGCACATCTTAGTTCCTTTTCTTACTCACTTGATAGTCGTATCTTCTATCCCAATAGTTGTAGCTTGCTTCTCTTATGTTGAGAGCAAGGTTTTCCTCATTTTCGATTTGATAAGTAATACAATGTCTTTAATCCACTTAATAGTAATCTATTTGAGCTTGTCTTTCCTTCCTTCCTTCTTCTAGTCCCTTTAAGAGATAGGGCAACTCAAGAGCATCTATTAAAGCATAGGGATATTTTGTTAAAAAGGAGTCTTAACGTTTATTTATTTTTCTTCTCTGGAACTTTGCACTAAAACTTGGTTCTCCATCACTAGAAGTTTAGGATTCATCATAAAAAGAGAGTACAATTACTACGGTAATTTGAAAAGCGGGAACGAGGAGAGATATACCCGACCTAGTCAAGAAAACCCACACCTGCTTGGGATCCTTAGAGCTAGTTGAGATCCTCTTTAATGCCTCCTCTAAAGACCATTTGATAATAGCAGAAACGATAACTTACAGGCAATCACGAAGCTTTTAGAAAGCACATAAAGAGAGAAACTTTGACTTCTGAAGCAAGAGAAGAGCTTATCAACATATTATGTGCAAGAACGACCAAATGCAATGAATAAATGCTTGAATAAGCCTCAACTGGTCACCAAAACACTCAAATGATGAGTTTCGATTTCCTACGAAGATTTTGGCGCTTTATTTCCCTCCTTAAGACAAGCGTGCCCTTGTTTCAGGTCTTGTTATTACAATGATGCCATCACAGACTCTTACTACATGACGAGGACCTAAACCTCTGACCCAGTTAAACCTATTAGCCCATAGTTATTAGCCCAAAGATTTCAAGGGAAATTATAGAAGCCCACTTTTTACAAGCCCATGAAAGTATCCAACCAAGATAACTCGAGTTATTTGGTTCGGCCCAAATAATGGCTTAATTCCTACACGAGAAGTTTAGTTAGAGAAGGATACTCACAAATATAGTTGAATCAGGTGCCAAGAATCTCGATCGAGATATTAAAACACCTCATGGATAACCCACGTACGATGATGGAGTTCCTTAAATAACTCAAACTATGTAACAGACATATGTATAAATTTTACTCCTTAACCAGTGGCAAAGGGACGAAAAAAATTATAATCATTGAGAGACACTTAATAAAAAAACAAGTAACCTCTCTATGGATATAGGCAATTTTCCAAACCATGTATATCGTTGTTATGTGTGATTTCATTTACTTTCTGGCTTTTGTGATTTCTTTCATGAAACTTTTTATTGTGAATTTTTCTGCACTCAGAGAAATAAAATCTTATAAGTCAACTAAGAGGGTTTCGCAATCCTAGGTATCTCTGGACTCAGATTTCTCCAAATTAATATCTCAGACCTACTTATATAATTGTCATCCAATATGCATGGATTATTTGATTTTATTCTAATATTGAATCACACACATGGTAATCAAAGTGACAACTACATAAACATCACAATCCTCTTAATTCTCGAGATTAAGAATCTATGCACCCTTTGCAAATGGTGCGATATTTTTTCAGTCTAATCAAGATAACCCTTAGACTTTAATCTCACTTTTAGTCCCGTTCAATACATTCCTGGTATGTACCGATCACAATCCTTTGTTGAACTATCTCACAAGTTTTCGAACCATCACTGATTCCTCGTAATTTGAGATAGACTACTAGAATTGCATCATAATCCTTTCGATAGCATTATAAGCTCATATCTAGGTTGTGAGAATTTCAATAGTGCTAGAATCGTAATTCTATGCTCATTATCAATCCCAAGTTGCATCACTATAATTCTATTGAACTCTATTCATCGACATTAATATGAAACAATATATTTGAACCAAATATAAAGAATTCCCAAATCCGTGATTCTTATTTAAAAATTTAATGACACATTTTTACTTAAAATTAACTGCCATACATGGTTTTATGAATATCTCTGCAACAATTCGAAACATGGAGGTTAGCCTCACACATTTCAAGGATCCTTAGCTTATTCGGCTTTTGCATCTTAAGGACTCTCAGCTCCTTCGGCCACCGGGGGGCCGACTCCTACATTTTAAGGAATTTCAACTCTTTTGGCTCTTGTATTTTAAGGGCCGTCAATTTCTTCGACATATGTAGGGTTAATTTCTATATTTCAAGGACCTTTAGCTCCTTCGACTCAGAGTCTACAATCTCCTATCATAGTTGCGACAGCTCAGAAGATTGAAGCCTCAGGGGGTAATTGATGATCCTAGACATGATATAATATCTTAATTGTAAATATTATTAACCCTCAGCCTCATAAGGTAGGCCAAATTTTAACATAAAGCTAAAATCACATGGAATTCACCAGAAAGGATATTTTGAACATTTTGAGCGTGCATGAACATGAACATAAGTTTACATTGCATGTGAGGGGGAATGTTTATACATTCATCATAACTTCCAGAAAGATTAGTAGTATCACCTAAAAGGAGGAAAGCTTTGAGCATCCACCATATGACTTGGGGTGCACATTACGCCCCAATCCTCCTATAAATATCTTGTACTCTACTACTTGCTTCTCAAGTCATTCTATCGTAAAACACATTAAAACTTTGTCAAAATACTTTTAGAGAGAGAAATTATCCAAATTATAACTTGTATAACACTTTATGACTAGTGGAGAATAAGGTTATTCACGGTGGATATAGGCCAACTAGTTGAACCACTTTACAATTGTGTGTTGATCTATTTTCTTATCTTATTTACTGCACTTGTATTGTTCATTTATCATGACTAGATTATGTTTATCTTTATTAGTCACCTAGTTCATCTTGTTATCTAGATTGTTGCATTTTTGTGCAATATATCAACCAAATCAAAAACCAAGTGCGAAATCGAAACCCATGTATGAAACCTAACTCGATTTGTGTGTGTGTGCGAATAGAGAGAGAAAAAGGAGATAACAATGAGAGAGAGAGAGAGAGAGAGAGAGAGAGAGAGAGATAGATAGATAGATAGATAGATAGATAGATAGATAGATAGATAGATAGATAGATAGATAGATAGAGAGAGAGAGAGAGAGAGAGAGAGAGAGAGAGAGAGAGAGAGAGAGAGAGAGAGAGAGAGAGAGAGGGAGGGAGGTGCGACTAGAGGTGGGGGGGACGGTGGTGATGGTGGTGCTAGTTGCCATATGAGGCAATGAGTATTGAAATTTATAAAAAAAAAATCCTTTTTGTTATTATTTTTCCAATTATTTCTGTATTTTTATTATTTTTTTCTATTTCTCAAGTATTTTCTATTCTTTTTTTAAAAATTTTTGGAATTGATTTATTAATTGATAAGTCACGTTCTTTGCACACGACGATTACCTTTAACGGTTGTCTAACAAAATAGATACCAAACTAAGTTAATTAATAAAAGGTACCAAACTCAAAACGAGGAAATTACGGATGTATTAAAGGAAAAAAACTACTTTTTGATGAAAAATATCCGTTACAAATAATTTTTGTTACTTAAAAAACCGTTACAAATACTAGTACTAGTGTAGTGATCCACTTCTTTGATCAATGGTTATAATCATGCTTATCTCTCATTACAGAGTCTTGGATTGGTTAAACTGCATCCTAGCGATGTCTACCCTAATATATTCTTGGCATCTTGTGATGGGCCTTGACCCATTCAAAATCGTTCTATAGTAGTTAAAATATTGCATATATGATTTTTAATGCTCGACTTATCTAAGGATAGAGGGAATATCGGTCTATATACGCGTTATATTCTAGTTTCTTTTGCAATTTAACCTCATTCATATTGTTTTCATGTTATTAAGATATATTATAATATAATTTATAATTTTATTTCATCTTTATGTCATGTCATTATATGAGATTTAAAAGTGTCGTATCTTATTTATACGTACCTTTTTGGGGCTATTAGGTGCACGCCTTTGCAATAGACAACATTTCCTTTGTAATTTTAGTCAGGATGGTAAAGATCCCCAAAATAAATTAGGGCATATTTTTCAACCGCTTATTAGTTTGGGTGTCCATTCAACTTATCATCTAGAGCGGCTCTAACCATTGAAATAGTAGTGAAATGGCTAAAAGGTTGTCGTCACTGTATATAATGACAAATATAATCTAAGCCTATATTGGTTTCAACAATCCTATCGATGGATACTACCACATTAAACATTTGAAGAAATTTCTAAAGCATTGCATGGTTTAACCCCCTAAACGGACACGAGATTTCACTAGTAGAGGTGGCTTGAAATCCTTACTCCACCCTAAAAAAGACCAATGTTGATAAGACAATATCTAATTAAGGAGGTCATGAAGATATCCCCCTCCCTTGGAGCCCTAGTTTTAATGGATACATGACTCCAAAACCTCTCTCAAAAGTTTATGATTTCATCATTTGTATACTTCATAATTTGACTCGGGTTTAAGAAAAAAAGAAAATTTTACATATAATTGTTTAACTAAGAATGGTTCCAAATTGTATGGTGATTGAATACACATATAATCAGTTACCCAATAAGAAGAGGTGTGTTATGATCAAGTAAATACATCAAAATTTACATGGTTTAGCAAGGGGGTCTTATTAATGTCCACATGGCAAAATGGTTTTGAAAGTTTTTTCTAATTGATGATGAGATTCTCAGGTGCTAGAAATTATAGCTAAAAGTTAAGAATATTTGTATAAAAGTTAAATATGCCCCCTCATTTAGAAAAAGTCTTTATATATAATGACAAGAGTCGTATTTATCATACATGAAATAGTAATAATCGTTATCCAACAACTTATGTGGATTTATAGACTCAATTAGGCTGTGCTCTATCACAAGAGTCTAGTCGAAGATAAATTAGGTTTTTGTGTCTTCTATATTTATTTTACGTTGATCTTGGTTCAACTCTTGCAAATGAAGATTATCATCGAAACCTCATTAAATTGGCACAAGTTGTCAAAAAAATTATCATTAAAAAATTGAATACACATTGGAATTAGTTTTAATTAAAAGGAACAAAAATTCTATATAACTAGTGTTTTGCATAATCAATCGATATAGGATCAACAATTTATTACATTATTAAATGTGGACCAAACTTATTTAATTATTGCATTTTCATAGTATTTTAAATATTCAAAAAATAATTGCCCAATTTTTAAGCAAGACGTGATCAACTTATCCTACATCCGCCTTGACAACACATATATTATACCCTTACTGCCGCGGACACGTGCTGCGGAGTAGGCTTAGCTGCCGCAACTATCATTCTCTATTGTCTATTTACATGCCTCACATACCTTCTGCAACCCTTGGGATTTAGGCTGCGGCCCTTTATATAATATATGCCGCAGAATATGACTGTCATCCAGCCGGCCGCAGCATCTCCATGATACAGTAACATCACACCTATATATATAAAGAGGTTCACACCTCGAGATGGAGGACAAATTCATTTTCCTCATTTGGGATCCAAGCTAATTCTCTCACCCTAACAACTAGCTCTGAGTTGGTCTCTCTCACTCTGCCTCGCTGGGGGCTCTCACTCAAGCATCTCATCCATAGCTCCGGCATCCCGGAATCATTGTTACCATGTATTCTCCTTTATTCTCATACTTATACGCCTTTTTAGGCTTAATTATATTGTACTATGCAACGTATATAATGAGAATGGAGCAACACAATGGACGTAGGACCATTTTTGTGGTTGATCCACTATATACCTTGTCTTTTATCTCTCTTTACTTGCTCTTATTGCTTGTTGTGCACTTTATACTTGATTTATTGGTACGAGAATGACAAGTGGACGATTTCTTGTATCATCAATTTGGCACCGTCTGTGGGAATCGAGATATTTTAATCTTGTTTCTCTATGTTATGAGTTCTTAAACACCTTATTTTATTCATGGGGATCCTTTGGATCATCATCTCATGAGTCAATTTCGGTTATTAAGCTCTGTTTTATATTTTCACCCTTATATGGGTATTTCATATATTTAGATCTGTTTACATACCCCTATGATATCGCCCCACCTAGATAAGGCTGGAAAGCTTGATGGTCTTTAGCCCCGTAAAGGTGGGTGATTAGGGAAGAATTATATTTAGTCCCTTTTTGTTGTTCTTCGCCTATGATCTAGGGTTTATCATTAGAATTATGTTGTTTTGTGCACCCAGAGGTTATTCTCTTATGGATAGACCCTAGTAGGTATGCTCCCCATGTGTTTCGGGAGAAAAACTCAATTTCTGGGTTGCAATCTTGGGATTGTTCCCTTCACTGCTTAGAAGGGCATGTGGCCTGGTAGTTCAATTGCCTTACTTATCGCGGACTCTATTAGTGCGATTGAATTACTACCGCTTCAAATCATCGATGTTGACGCAAAAATTCTCCGTCTACGTGGACCAATCAGAAAAGGATACCTATCACCCTACATGACAATATTCATACTTGCTCGGCACCTGAGGAGGCACCCGAAGAGAGTTGGTCGGCACTCGAGGAGAGTTGGTCGGCATACCAACCAACTCAAGGCATACAAACCATCCAGAAGATCAAAAGCCATTAGAAGAAGACTCACCAACAGTCATGGAACCCTTGTTACATTCATTATATATAGATACAATGTATTGAAGACCAATAGTTACATTCATTGTATATAGATGTAAATGTCTGAATATATAAAGATATTCCATCCCTTAAACTCCCATCAATATAAATACATGCATTCCCTTAGTGAAAGGGACAAGTAAGAGACACGATACACAAGATGCACACCTCTCTCTCTCTCTACACCATATTGTGCTATTGTAATCCCCTGGGAATAAAATAACAGTGGACGTAGGCTTTTTATTATAGTCGAACCACTTTAAAAACCTTTGTCTCTTATGTGTTTTATGTGATTATCATTTCATCTTCAATCATCATCTTCATACCTTCATTTTATCTGTTGTTGATGCCGATAAGATATCATGGCTGCTATTTTTAGTCATCAACAGATTGGCGCCGTCTGTGGGAACATGTTACAAGCATTGTTCTCCATCAAAAGCTAAGTTTTTATTTGCTCTACACATAATTAATTATATATGCACGCATCTTTTTGTTCAAATAATGATTTCCATAAACTTAAAGATCAATTCAATTATATGCTGAAGATACATCTTCTGAGTTAATCATAATTTTTATATGAATGAATTTATTGATTAATTTTAATTTGGGAATATGTAAAACAGTAGATTTCAAAATTCAATAAGTTTTGTACGAATCTTAAAATATAGGGATTCTCAAAATTCTGTGATTATATATGTTTAAAGCATCGATTAAATCAATTCATTCAAACTCAACATGTACTTGAATCTCATAATATGAAAAGACAGTTTCAATGAAAAAAAAATTAACATAAAAAAGCAAGAGTTAGTATTTTTTAAATCCTCTGAAACAACACATCTGTTCATTGGACCAGATCTTCAAAAGCTCCTAAATCAACTAGAGAAACAGGTGCCAAAAAATGAAGTGTAAATCTTCGAAATGTGCCAAATCGGACAAATAAAACCCATCTGAGTTTTATCCATTTATGTACTGAGTATCTAGAAGTAATCAAATCCGTTTTCTATCAATTAATTTCAACGCAGATGAGGGTTCGACCAACTGTACTCTACACGCTCAAATCGTTTTGAAATTTTTAATCCCATGTAGAAAATATGAAAGATGAAAATCAACATATCAGAAATCATCTATGCCGAAATATAGATCCAGTATGATGAAATATTCAGGTACGTGAAAAGAAACTGTATAATCTTGAGGTTGGGGAGGTGATCGGCTAGAATCAGTAAGGTTGGTCGGCATCATACCAATGCTTTCTCAACTTAAGCAGGGTGCTTCTATTTCTAGCCAACAACAGGCTATTATTGCCGATCGGCAGCAAGGTCGATCTTCGTGGTCGACAACCACTGCTACAACATGAAAGATAACCCATTAATGTTTGGCAGCAAATTCTGAGGAAACTCTACCACCTATTCCTGGTCGGCATCCCCAATTTGTTATACTACAGGTCGGCAACTCCTAAATGTTGGTCGACGATTCTTGTACGACGAACAAATAAGGTCGAAACTCCTTTGCAACATGTCAGTGCCAGATTTACATAGGTCAGAGGCTACTCGACCTCATATAACTAGTCGGTAGCAGGTATAGAATAAGAATGAAGAGTTCACAACTGTATATCACTGGTCGGGGCAATTATCATTGCTCGGCAAAGTCAATTATTGGTCGGGGCTAAGTTTTGCGCATGGTGAAAGGCTCCCCGACCTCATATAAGTTGGTCGGCATAAGAGGACTTACAGTTGCTGGTTTGCAATTGTTGGTTGGTTGTATGAATTTTGATATCGGCTTTTATTAATGGTTGGTCGGCGTTAACTCATCGTTGGTCAGCGATGACTATTGCCGGTCGGAGTGGCAACTTTGTTCTCCCAATTTTTGAAAGTCAAAATCATCACCATGGTGTTAAAAGACAAATTCACCCATTACTATTTCTTAACTCACACTCTTCTAATAAAATAAAGATAAATAAAATATAACCCAAAGCTTTACCTTAAAATAAAATTTTCAAACCAATCTATACTTGGTCTTTTGCTTAAAATTAAAATTATTTTGTAAAAAGTCCAAATCAAACCTTATGGAATCACGTTTGATAAAAAAATCTGCACATATGACACACATTTGACACAAAACATATTATTTCATATTTTGAAATTTTTATTGCCTTATGCTGATACACATCATATATTGTTTGGCTGAATAATTATTCTCATGACAACAACTATCTGATCTAGTCTCAATAGGTGTTCGGACAACTTATTAAAATTCCATAGGGACAAGATTCAATCCCGACGAAAGCTCGGCCACAATCTTAAACTTCTAGAAACTGTTATTGCTCGACATCAGGCAATTTTTCCTTGACAGATCAACCAACATATATTATTTCATATTTTGAAATTGATATTGCCCGAGCATATACATATCATATATTGATTGGATGACTAAATTATTCTCATGACTAATCAATTCAGCGTACACATATGGTAGAACAAGTTATTAATTTTTACAGGTACAAGATTCAGTGCCGACGAATGCTCGAAAATAATCTTAAACTTCTGGAAAATATTATCATTGCTTGGCATTATGAAATTTTACCTAAACGAGGCACAATTGATTGTATTATTTCTAAGATATCTGTTCAAGCACGAATAATTCTATATATCCATTCGGATTCATATTCTATATTCATCTCAACTTTGAGCTCGACGAGATACTTATTCAGCTCCGAGGAGAATTACAACATCTATTATATTTCACCACCAACGGATAGTTTGTTGGGTAATTCTTATTTATATTCAGGACCGGCAAAGTACTCGGCCATTTTCTTATGTTCTGGAAAATATTATTCTTATTCGGCATTATGCAATTTCGTTTTGACAGATTAGCGAGACACTTTATTATTATTTTGAATCATTCTTTATATCTATTCGGATGCATATTCTATATTCATCTCAGCATGGAGCTCGGCAAAATATTTATTCTCATATATTCAGCTCCAAGGAAATCTGCATCAGTTATGATATTATCTCCAACGAACTGTTGGTCATGAAAATTCTTTTCTCTATATATATTCAGCAAACCAACTCCGATTAGTCGGCAACAACCACCAACTCCGGTTGGTCGGTACTAATAAATTTAACCAATAATGTTGGCACAACAATCATACAAGGCAAAGCCTGTTTGATCACGGGTGATCTCAAGGGATACCCCAAACTAGACAAGAAGATGGGTGACCTCCCGGGGCATCCACTGTCTAGCCACCAAGGTAATCTTGAAAAGATTACTACACGAGTGACCTCAAGAGGCATCCCAAACTAGGCAAGAAGCTGGGTGACCCCCCGGGGCATCCACTGTCTAGGCACCAAGGATCAATCGATCCCTTCCATATTATTTATCTGGACTTCTTATTAAGCCCGACAGATGGTCGGCATTCTTATTATTAATCTGGATTTCTCAGCGCTTGTTGAAAGTAGTTTTGCTCAACCAAAATTACTTGGTTTGAAAATTATTTTTATGGTTACATCGGGACAGTATGAAAATGAAACATGCAAAGCTCTTAGGAAGTCATTTCAGGGAACATTTCCTCGGCCTTTTTCTAGCAAGACCAACATACTTCAAGGCCAAAAAAGAATTCAAAGTTCATATTCCACTTTTGGGGGATTCTACTACAGAATTAGTTGTTCATTCGGTGCTACATTCTGATAGCATCATGCAGTCGTGCATTAAATTCAACTCCATAAACTTATGTGGTCGGGGCCCCGACCAATCATCATTCAAGAGTTATTTTTGCTCAGGAGTTAGTTTTTGCTACTGAAGTTCAGGAGGTATATTCAGGAGTTAGTTTTGCTGTAAAATTTCAGGAGGCATATTCAGGAGTTATTATGCACATGTTATTGAAGTTCAGGAGTCAGATTTAGCATCTACAACACTGGGTCTTTACTACTGCTGCCCCGACCTACACTGAAGAAGAAGTTATACTTATATGTAAATGTTTCAAAGGGTGTTACTGGCTCGGCACTAATCATATTGAAGAATTGGGTTCAAAAGCTAACATGCCACAACAACAAATCACTCAGAGGAGCAGAGATCAGAAAAGTCAAACATGGACAATCAGTACTCAGTTGCTCGATATAAAAGGTACTTGGTCGGCATAGAACACAGTTGGTAAAATAATCAACCAACCAATATACTTGAAGATTATGATAAGCTACGAGATGCAAACTATGAAGTTACTGCATCCAAATTCCCAAGGGTGATACATATCACACGTTCGCTTGACGAACAGAGTTCTTCAAAAGAGAGATTAGTTCTAAAGTAACCATCGATCAACCTGCATCATCTATCGTCTAGGAGATAGCCCATTTTATGTTGAAGAAATCAAGAAGGAGAATCAAGAATCTCATTGTTGATGTAAAAAATTATATTATCTCTAATTGTTTAATCACAGAAAAAAAAAATAAGACAAGAGATTTTAGAGTGGTTCAGCCTTAAACGAATGGCCTAAGTCCACTGTTTGTGTTATTATTGACTGTTTGGGAATTCTCGAAGTATGGTTTATCTCCAGAAATTTTGATCCCTTTACAATGAGGATGATACAATGTATTTATAGCCATGAGGTTGTACATGTGAATGGGTAATACATAGCTGTTCAACAAGCGTATACATCCGTATGATAATATTCAGCATTTAATGCGCATTTAATCCTCTTGATTGTCTGAAAATAAATGCTCTGATCGAGGTGCAGCTCGGACCGCCTAAGCTACTCGGACCGCCTAAATATCTCGGTATCCATGAGTTGCTCGGTGCAGTAAAGTTCCTCAGTGAACCCCTACTGCTCGGTGAGTTGATCGGGGAAATTGAGTTCCTCAAAGTCAAGGTATTGTTCCGAAATGTTTGTTAGTGCCATGTAGATTAACACGTGTCTCCACTTCATTGTGCCATGTCAGCAGACTAAAATTGGTATCAACAGAAGCCCCCAATATTTTACAGTTCGAGACTAAGGAGTGTGGAACATTCTTCTCGAAATATGGCGGGATTAAATGGTCATCCTGAATTTTAGGAGCGTGTTCTTTGCATTTATTTTTCCTTTTCGAATTCATAGAATCAGACTTTTCGAATTTTTCTAACTGCTTCGATCTCCGCGCCCTTTTTGTCCTTTTAGTTGTCGGTAGCGTAAACGTCTCCCTTTGTAATCATTATTTTTACCTTTTCCCAAGGTAAGGTATTTAAGCAATGCAGAAAATCATATCGTCTTTTACTTTTTTAAATCTGTATCTTTGAGTTTTCCATTTTCTCTCTCTCTTCTGCGTTCATCCTTTTCATCGTTCGTTGTCAACCGATCCATCCTTTTTTGTAAGATCTTCTTCCTTCTCTTTTATTTCCTTTATTCGCCATGGTTTACCTTGTTGAGTCGCTTGATAAGTTTCGTTCTGATTTCTCTATTCCTTCATGGGTTGTTTTGGAGGAACTTTCTGAGCCTTCAGATTATTTTCGTTTGCCTGAGGGACATTGGTTTCCTAGTCTCTTTGTTGCTGAATGTGGCTTTTCTTTTCCCCCAAACCCTTTGTGTCTGGAATTCTGTCAATATTTTGATGTGGTTCCTACAATAATAACCCCCAATACGTGGAGAATAGTTAACAGAGTTCATAGATTAAATCAGATTCATGGAACTCGTATAGGAATTCCAAAAATCATGTTTTGCTATAAATAGGCTGTCAGCGACAATACTTTTTACTTAAAAACTAGGTTTTTAAATAAAGCTTTAGTGGTCAATCTCCCAGATGCCAATAGGGATTATTTTGAGCATGGTGTTGTTATAAAAAATTGGCAACATGCTCCACTAACTGGAAATAATGTGTATCAGGGTCCCAGATGCCCCCCTATGGCAATGGGATAGGTTGTTTTTACTTTATTTTATTTTTGAATTTATGCTTTCTTTGTGTTTGATAAAATGTGTCACTGATATTTTAATTTTCATTTATTTGCAGTTGACAGCAAAAGAAGGTCTCCAAAAGAGACAGAAGTTAACTTAAAACATCTGAAACTTATCTGGGGTTTGCATCAAACTGTTGTCGACGAGCATATCAGATCAGCTTCATATTTGCTGCAGTATAAAAGTTACACCGCGTCTTTTACTGCTCGTCCAGTGATAAGTGACGTAGAACCAGTACCAGCTTCTTCAAGTTCTTCACCTGAGTCACATATTCCTCTGAGTGAAAGAATGAAGAGAAGAAGAGCTCCTTCCCTCTTCGAGAAATCTGCCTCTATTGCTGGAGAGGCAAAGAAAAGCAAATATGATGTCCCAGAAGAAGGGACAAGAAAAATCGATGCACCTCCTCCGGCTACTCCTGTGAAGGTTGCCGAGAAGCCCCCAGTGACTTCAAGCAAGGTCGCTGCTCCAAGAGAGGTTATAGTCCTATTCCTGACTAATACTACATCCTTCGTCGAGACCGTTGATGCTCCTCTGAGAAGGCTAGAAAAGAGCTCCTCTGTCAATTTGGCTGAATCCATCGCTCAGCCCCCGACTACTGGAAGTGGTGTTCCCACTTTTGTTGCCCCGAGCTCTGCCATGAGCTCGATGAAGTCTTGGATCATTCCCGAGATCCAAGGTATTAAAGAAAATATTTCTCGGGATATGGTTACCACATTAGCTTCTCGTCATATTGCTTCTGTAAGTATTATTGTCCTAAACTTTCATTTTTCCTTTGTTATATCTTTGCACTGACTTGCTATTATTTTTTTTCCCAGTTGGTAACCTGTTTTAATACAATTTTCAAAAAAGATGAAGCTATTAAAGCTTCAAACTCCTCGTCAGGTGTAGAGGAAGCTTCGGTGGGTCTGACGCAGTCTCTGAAGGATTCTCGTCAGAAGTATGTTGATGATAAAACTGTTTGGGAGAAGAAACTTAATTCCACCGAGCGGGAGAGAGATCAAGCTGTTGAAGTCTCCAAGGGGTTGGAGAAGAAAATAAAAGACTTGGAGGGGAAGAATAAAGAGCTAGAAGGGAAGCTCCAAAATGCTGGGGAGCTTGAAGGTAAGCTCAAAGCTGCTGAGGAGGAGTTGGGCAAACTTCGTGAAGTAAGTCGTCAGAAGGAGGAAGTGGAGAATAAATTGAAGGCTACTGAGGAACTTCTATCCGAGAAGCTTTCCTCGGAGAAGGTGAAAAGAAAGTTAGCTGTGAAAAAGTCCTTCAGTGCTGGCTCGGACAAAGGATGGAATAAGGGTCTGGCTGCCATGATGTCGCAGGCGGAATATAGTAGCGTTAAGTACTTTAGGGATGGCTGGGTCGCTGCTCTGAAAGAGATGAATGTTGATGAAAATTCTGACCTGTTTCAGTGACACATCCCTGGCCCCCCTCCAACTCCTGAAGAGGACGAAGCTGCCTCTGAGGAATCCTCCATGGTGATGGGGGATCAAATTTCTCATCCCCCAATTATCCAGTCCTCCTGTGAGCAACTCTAACCATCCATTATTTCAATCGAGTAGCTTCCAGCTCCCATCGAGCAGCCATCTGTGCCACCCGAGCAACCTACTTCCTCGTCCCAGCCTTCCGAGAAAGTTTTGGGAGACAAGGAGAAGGTGTAGAGTTTTTCGGATTTTTCTCTCTATTTATTTTTGCCAATTGTAACTATGACCTATGTACTTATCTTTTATGATGTAATAAAATTTGAAATTTTGCTATTCATTGATTCTCTTCCTCTTGCTTCTTATTGATTCTTGTTATCTCTTCTTTTTACTAGTTTATGGCCAGGATGGAATTGTTATCTGCTCATGATACAAAATTGTTGAGGCAATGCAATGATTACTTCAGAGCTGGTCATATAGATATGACTGAAGCTCAAATCATTGATATCCTTGGTCAAGATGCTTTAGAGTAGGCAGTTGAAGCCTACCAGTATTTAAAGTGTATGCTCGACCGGTCAGAGTTTAATAATGTAGCATATTATGACATGATTGAAGACCTCCAAGGCACTCTCGAGGAGCTTCAACAGCAATACAAGGAATCTTCAGCCCTCTTGTACCAAAGATATGAGAAGAAGTATCAGCAACTGAATGCTGATAAGGGATACGATAAATTGTTTGCTGCTTATGAAGTGAGGGAGAGAACTTTGAAAACCGAGGTCGAGGAGCACAGGCAGATAGACAAGTTGTTGGAGCAGGAAAATAATAACTTGTGAGGAGAAGTATCCCAGCTGAGATCTGCTACCTCTACCTCAAACGCTTTGGTCCCTGTAAACAACGAGGGATTCTCCTTCTTGGAGGTCAAAAATGCCAATCTGAGAGATGAATTAGAAACCTTGAAGAGGATTGGGCCTTCTACCTCTACTCGGGGACAAGCAAGAGCTTCTCGGGGACGAGAAAGAGCTGCTCGGATTCCTGTCGAGGAATAAAGAACTCAATCGACACTGGAGAATCAAACCTTCCAATTGATGGCAAAGAACCAGGCATTAGCTGAGATGTCTAAGAAAATCTAAACTTTAGATGAGCAACTGGCTGCCCAAAATTCTACCTTGGAGAATAAAACGAATTTGGTGAAGAATCTCCACGAGCAGTTAGAAAGATTAACCTACCAGTTCCACAAAAAGCCTAGGGAGTTCTGGATGGCTGGTTACAATGAAGCCCTCTACCATTTAGATGATCGGCTACAGAATGCAAATAATGTGGGTTATAAACAAGGATGGTTAAATGCTTTGGGCGTGCTGAAGTTGGAACAAGGTCATTATTTGTGGGATTACCACAATCCTGGGTTGCTCGACCTACCAGTGCCTCCTTTCAAGCATGATATGAGTTGGATTCCTGCTCGGGCCATTCCACAATGCCTAATTTCAAAATATCTCGGCGACTACAATCTTCACTCCAACTTTTAGATATCTCCCCCCGAGCACCTCCTTGATCGGCCATCAGTTATGAACATCAGGATGCTTAAAGATTTGAATTTCATTAACTCCATTTATGCCTTAGACGATCCTCCTGCTGGTGAAGAACCCGTTTCAAAGGCAGAGGGGAAGAAACCAATAGAATAGGAATCTTGATGTAATAATTAATATGTATTTCATTCTTGATGTATTTTTCTCTAGATTTAATGAAAGACTTTTATTTTTTTTTGCAATCTTGATTGCCATTGTCTTGTAGATATTTTGTAAAACACTTTACATGTGTGTATGTATATCTGTTACATGTGAGTTGGTGGATTTTCTTCCCAACCAACCAGAGTTGGCACTTTAGGGAAATATTTTTTATTTCTGGCCAACCGGAGTTGGTGTATTTTCTTCCCAACCAACCGGAGTTAGCACTTTTGGGAAATATTTTTTATTCTCGACCAACCGGAGTTGGTGGATTTTCTTCCCAAAGAACCGGAGTTAGCACTTTTGGGAAATATTTTTTATTCCCGTCCAACCGGAGTTGGTGGATTTTCTTCCCAACTAACCGGAGTTGGCACTTTTGGGAAATATTTTTTATTCCCGACCAACCGGAGTTGGCACTTTTGGGAAATATTTTTTATTCCCGACCAACCGAAGTTGGTGGATTTTCTTCCCAGTTGGTGGATTTTGCTGAGTAGTGTGTAGCACTAGTATTCCGCGAAAAAAAATTCAATAAAAGGAGAGAATTGGGTAGAATATTCACATTTTATTCATACTGATGAAACTGCATTACATGAGAGTTTACATTACTGATAATATTTGCGCAGGTGTTCTGAATTCTATGCATTCTTAAACTCCTCCCCCTCTAAAGTTTCTATTCTGTAGGTTCCTGGTAGAACAACTTCTGTAACTCGGTAAGGTCCATGCCAGTTCGCTTCCAGGTTGTTGTGCTTTTGAATCACTTTCTTTAGCACATAGTCTCCTTCTTTCAGGTCGCACTTCTTCACTCTCTTGTTGTAGAACAAAGTTGTTCATTGCTAGTAAGCAACATTCCTGATGGTTGCTTCTTCTCTAACTTCCTCGAGCATGTCCAAGTCTAACCTTCTCATTAAATCGCTGACAGGGGAATTGAAGTTCAGCACTCGGTGTGTTGGGAGGCCCAACTCGGCAGGTATAACAGCTTCACTTCCAAATGCCAGCATATATGGAGATTCTCCAGTTGCTGCTCGGGAAGTAGTACGATAAGCCCACAATACCGAATGTAGCTCGTTGATACAGTTTGCTTTCGCATCATTTAGTCTTTTCTTCAAGCCATTTAGTAACGTTTTGTTTGTCACTTCAGTTTGTCCATTGCTTTGGGGATGGCCTGGTGCCGAGTGAATCTCCAAGATATTTGACTGATGACAATAGGCCGCGAACTCCTCGTTGTCGAACTGGGTTCCATAGTCTGTGATGAAGGCATGAGGAAGACCATATCGACAAATGATGTTCTTCCAAATAAATTGGTACACCTTGTCATACGTCATATCAATGAGAGGCTCGGCTTCCACCCACTTAATAAAATAATCCACTGCAACGACGAGATATTTAAATCTTCCTCTAGTTGTTGGAAGTGTCCCGACCAGGTCAATTCCCCACATGGCAAATGGCCAAGGAAGTAATGGGTGTCAACAATGCTTGGGGAGTTCTTCGGATGGAGGAGAAGCGCTGACACTTGTCACATTTCTTGGCATAGGCTATACAATCAGCCCTCATCGTTGGCCAGTAGTATCCTTGCATCATTATTCTTTTCAGAAGTGTCCGACCTGCTACATAGGCTCCACAAGACCCTTCATAGACTTCTTTAATCAAATCATTCACCTCGGCGGGATGTACACATCTCTGCAAGCCAGCTATGATTCCTCGTCTGTATAGAATACCATTAGTTAGTACATAACGAGCAACTTTAAACTTCAATTTCTTGCTGCGAGTTTGTCAATTGGTAATTCTCCCTCCTCAATATATGCCCTGATGGGATCCATCCAAGATGGCCCTAAATCAAGGGTAATAAAATTCATCGTCAAATCTTCATCTATGCTCCGACCAGTTAGAACTTCAATTGGGATTGTTCTTCGTAGCTCGGTACGAGTAGCCAATGATAATCGAGCTAAAGTGTCTACTCTCGCATTCTCCATTCTTAGTATTCTGACCAGTTGAACAGTAACAAATTCCGATACCAATTCCATTGCCTTTGTATGGTACTTAATCATCAACTCTCCTTTTGCTGTATATACACCTAGGGCTGTCAATGGACCGGATCTGGACCCGACCTAAATTAACGGATCTGAGCAAATTTTATAGACCCGATTACCCGATTAGTTAATGGATCGGATCTGGATATACATGACTCCGATCCGATAAGGACCCGACCCGAATGTGTATATATATATAATATAATAAATATATATTTATATATAATATTATATATATATAGTCTTACATATAGTTACTAAATATATATATATATATAACTAATATATGTATGTAAATATGTATGTAATATATAACTTATATATATTTATGTAAAAACAGTATATATATATATAAGTTATATATAAAAAAACAGTTAGTTTTATATTATAAAAACAGTATATATATAAGTTATATATAAAAAAAACAGTATATATATATATATAAGTTATATATAAAAAAAGAGTTAGTTTTATATTATAAAAATAGTATATATATATATATATATAAGTTATATATAAAAAAAACAGTTAGTTTTATATTATAAAAATAGTTTACATACATAATATAAATTATATTATAAAAACAGTTTATATATATATATGTTATATTATAAAAACAGTTTATAAAAACAGTTAGTTTTATATAAAAAAAAACAGTATATATATATATATATATATAAGTTATATATAAAAAAACAGTTAGTTTTATATTATAAAAACAGTATATAACTTATATATATATAATTTATATATAAATAAAAAAATAGTTTTATAAAAACAGTTTTATATATATATATTCGGGTCGGGTAATCGGGTCGGGTCTCCGGGTCCTTAACGGATCCGGGTCTGGATCCATTTTCTGAGACCCGTCGGGTAATCGGGTAAGACCCGATCCGCTAAAAATATATCCGGATCGGATCTGGATATACCCAGACCCGATCCGTTTACACCCCTATATACACCAAGCATTTGGTTTACAATCAACTGTGAGTCACTGCATACGATTACATGCTCTGCCTTCATGATTTTTGCCAGACTAAGACCTATAATCATCGCTTCATATTCGGCCTCATTATTAGAAGCTTGAAATTGAAAGCGCAGAGCATATTCTATATCGATCTCGTTTGGACTTTTCAATATAATCCCAGCTCCACTACCCGAGGTGTATGATGAGCCATCCACATATAGGTTCCATACATGTATTTCGTCCTCAAACTTCTTATTGGACAAAATTCCTCGATGGAATATTTATTGCTCCTTTATCTCCATTTTTACCACACCTCGCTGCTCGTCGACCTTCTCCTCTTGCTCTCCGACCAGTTTAAGTTGATCGGGGTTTAAATTTGATGATCCTGTAACATCCACAGGTTGGTCGATGCTCAGTTTTTTCTCCTCGAGGGTATCAGGATAAGTGAGCTCTGCTATAAAATCTGCTACTGCTTGCCCTTTCAGTGACGATCTAGGCTTATAAATTATATCATATTCACCGAGTTCTATTGCCCAGTACATCAATCTCCCTGATTTTTCTGGTTTGTAAAGAGCTTACCTCAACGGCATATTGGTATATACGACTATGGTATGAGCCTGGAAGTATGGCTTCATTCTTCTACTTGCTTCGATCAGTGCTAGTGCCAGCTTTTCCAGCTTCGAATATCTGATCTCTGCTCCTCGGAAGGCCTTACTAGTGTAATAAATTAGTTTTTGTACTCCATCCTCTACTCTTATTAATGTCGAGCTAACTGCATTTTTCGAAACTGCCAGATACAAGTATAACCTTTCTCCCATCACTAGTCTGGATAACAGTGGAGGTGCTCCCAAATATTTCTTCAATTCTTGAAAAGCTTTCTCTCATTCTTCATTTCATTCAAAAGTCTTTCGGAGCGTTTTGAAGAATGGGAGGCATCTATCAGTTGCTCGCGATACAAATCTGTTAAGTGCTGTTACTCGCCCTGTAAGACTTTGTACTTCTTTCTTCGTCGTTGGAGATCGAAGCCCTAACAGAGCTTTTATCTTTTCAGGGTTTGCTTCAATGCCTCGTTGATTGACAATGTACCTGAGAAACATGTCTTCTCATACTCCAAATATGCACTTGCTCGGGTTTAATTTCATTTGATATTTATCTAATTGATCAAAGGTCTGGCCTAAGTCAACTAGATGGTCAACAACTTTCTTACTCTTTGTCAGCATATCATCAACATAGACTTCCATATTGCGATTGATTTGTTCTGCAAACACCTTGTTCATTATCCGCTGATATGTCGCACCTGTATTTTTCAAACCAAAAGGCATAACATTATAACAATAAGTTACCCTAGGGGTAATGAAAGAGGTACTTTCCATGTCTTCAGGTTTCATTTTAATCTGGTTGTAACCAGAATAAGCATCCATGAAGCTCAACAGCTCGTGTCTCGAGGTAGCATCCACTAGTTGATCAATTCGGGGCAAGGGAAAATGGTACTTTGGACGTGCTTTATTGAGGTCGGTGAAGTCTACACACATCCTCCATTTGTTGTTCTTCTTTTTTACCATCACTACATTTGCTAACCAGTCTGGATATTTAACATCTTCAATAAAGCAAGCTTTCTGGAGCTTCTCGACCTCCTCTTGTATATCTTGATTCTTCTCGGGTCTGAACACTCTTCTTCTCTGCTTCACTGGCTTAATCTCTTTATTCACATTGAGCTCGTGACATAAGAAATTTGGGTCTATTCCGGGCATATCTTCATGACTCCAAGCAAAGGTTTGTTTTCTGCTTTTTAAAAAACTATTAACTCCTGTTTTAATGAGGCATCTAACGATGAACCTATCTGAGTTGTTCGTTCGTCCAGAATGATGTTTTCAGTAGCTTCCACCACCTGACCTTTCACGAGTTGTGACTCATCTCTAGGATCCAATGTTTCAATTTCTGCACCCTCATCACCTGATAGGTAGTAGTCTTTTTCCTAGATTCCTCCAGTTCCTCCTATTCGGTTGATGAATAGTAGCATTCCCGAGCTACTTTTTGATCTCCCTTCACAATTCCTACTCCAAAATTGGTTGGAAATTTTAGGCATTTATGTACCGTAGATGGTACTGCTTCAAACTTCTTCAAACTTCTTCAATCCTACCCTTCCCATGATGATATTGTAGGCTGATTGAACATTCTTATCCATCACGAAGAAGCGTACTCTTTCTATTCGACAAGCAGGCCATGTACTAATGAACATATCCAACTTGATCTTCCCAAGTGGAAAAACTTTCTCGCCAGCAAAACCGAGGAGGGGCCTATGATAAGGCTCCAACTGAGACAACTTGAGATTTAAGCTGTCGAAGCACGAGTAGAACATAATATCAGCCGAGCTACCATTATCAACCAGTACTCTCGAGATCATCACTTCCTTCATTCTCATTTTGATCACCAATAGGTCATCATGAGGATACAACACACCTATGAGGTCATTTTTTGAGAAACCAATGACCAGTTTTTCTTTGTTGATCTTCCTCGGGCGATCATCTTCACCTAAGTTTATTCGTTGAATATACGAACAGGCTTGAGCCTCATTGAGGTAAGCTTTTCTTTCTGCAGTAAGGTCTTCACCTCCTGCATCTCCACCTGTAATAACATTACAATCAAATGATCCAAAATGTATTAAAAATACCTCACGTTCTGGATGCCTTGGTCTTTTGGGAAGATCGGGGTTGTCTTCTGGATCATCTTCATGGTCTCTTTTCTGGTTCTCCTCTGCTCGACGAGGAGATCTAGACCTCTCTCTTGCCCGGTCGTTGTTTCTTCTTTCATTTCTACGATCAACATACTTTGCCAGTTTTCCTTGTCTAATGAGTGCTTCGATCTCATTCTGAAGAGTTATGCAATTTTTGACCATGTGGCCATGATCCTTGTGGAACTCGCAATATTTGGCCTTATTCCTTTTGTCAGGGTCTGACTTCATTTTCTCTGGCCAGTTTAATTCCTCGTCGTTCTTGATTTCTTCTAGAACATGGTTGATGTCTACCTTCAAAGGAGTATAATTTTCAAATTTCTTTAATACCTCCCATGATGGCTTTGTTTTTGAATGCTTGTCACCACTATTGTTCTTATGCTCTTTCTTTTTGGCCTTATCACCCTCCACCTTGGTTTCTTTAATATCCATATTCTTCTTTGCAGCCATAGCTTCCTCGGCATTCATGATCTTGGCCGCTTTTGCCATCAATTCTGACATGGTTCTGGTTGGATCTTTAGCTAAAGTGTAGTATAACTTGTTGGGCAACAGCCCACTCATCAGAGCAGTAATCGTTGTCTTTTCCTCGTAATTAATAACTTCGAGTTTCTCGTTATTGAAGCGATTTATATAGTCCCTAGTGCTCTCATCTGCCTTTCGTCTAACACTTAACAAGTGGGCTACTCGTTTAGTAGGTTTTGCTCCAAAACATAAGTTTCCAATGAAGAGCTCGGCAGTTGAAAGAAAGTTGAAATCTTATCCCGAGGAAGATTATTGTACCATATTTGAGCAGATCCTGTAAGAGTTCCCGAGAATGCCCTGCATCTCATCTCATCTGGCACAGCATAGATGTCGACAGCAGCTTGATATTGCTCTATATGAAGGACATGGTCGGTTTTTCCATCATACTTAGGAGTCACAATAGGTGCTTTGAACTTTGATGGTGAGGGAAAATCCACAATTGCTTGGACAAAAGGTGTCCCTTGGATAAAAGTTCTTTGTAGAGGATTCTTGGCCTTGGCCATTTCCCCTAATCTATCCTCCAACCTCTGAATAAAGCCTTTCCACGCATCATTTCCTTCCTCGGGCCTGTTGGTTCGAGCAACTGATCGCGTGTGTGTGGCTTCTTGGGATCTATCTTGTCGAGCAGCTGGTTGTGATTGGGCAGAACCCTCTCTTAAATCAAATGGTCGTCGAAAATTTCTCGACACAGCCTTAGGAGGACTTTTATTCTTCCTAGGGCCCAATCGATCAAAAGGAGAGACCCTACTCAATCTTTCTAGTGCACTAGTCCTTTCCGGAGAGAGAGTGATGTGTTGTTCAGTATCTGTGGCTCGTACTGACGAAGTTTGACCCGGTTGATAAGAAAAATCTTCAAATTTATCAGTGCGATATGAATCGCTTTGCCTAATGCGTGAAGAAAGTAAATGAGTATTTCTTTGACCATTTCGTTGTACTGAATAGGTTGATGCTCCACCTTGGATAGTTTGCATAAGTTGTCGCATTGTTTCCTTCATGGTTGTCTGGCCTTGAGCCAAACTGGACATGATTCCTTCCAGATCTTGGATATTTGGAGAAGCGGATGGATTTGGGGGGTTTTCAGCGTTTCGATTGCTAGATTCAGGATTGTCAGCCATTGGTGATGAATTATTTTTGGTGAAAAACGAAAATTACAGTCGTTTCCCACAAACAGCGCAAATCTGTTGATGTAAAAAATTAGATTATCTCTAATTATTTAATCACAGATAAAAAATAAATGAGACAAGAGATTTTAGAGTGGTTCAGCCTTAAACGAATGGCCTACGTCCACTATTTGTGTTATTATTGACTGTTTGGGAATTCTCGAAGTAGGGTTTTTATCTCCAAAAATTTTGGTCCCCTTACAATGAGGATGATACAATGTATTTATAGCCATGAGGCTGTACATGTGAATGGGAAATACATAGCTGTTCAACAAGCGTATACATCCGTATGATAATATTCAGCATTTAATACGCATTTAATCCTCTTGATTGTCTAATAATAAATGCTCTGATCGAGGTGCAGCTCGGACCGCCTAAGCTGCTCGGACTGCCTAAATATCTCGATATCCATGAGTTGCTCGGTGCAGTAAAGTTCCTCGATGAACCCCTACTGCTCGGTGAGTTGAATGGGGAAATTGAGTTCCTCAAAGTCAAGACATTGTTAAGAAATTTTTGTTAGTGCCATGTAGATTGACACGTGTCTCCACTTCATTGTGCCATGTCAGCATACTAAAATTGGTATCAACACTTATTATGCACGAGCACCGAGCAACATTGTAGAATAAATACTCCATCCTTTCAGTAACCCATCAAGCATAGAGCATTGGGGGCTTCTGTTGACGCAAAAATTCTCCGTCTACGTGGACTAGTAAAAAAAGGACACCTATCACCCTACATAGAAATATTCATACTTACTCGGCACCCAAAGAGAGTTAGTCGTCACTCGTGGAGAGTTGGTCGGCATACCAACCAACTCAAGGTAGACAAACCATCCAGAAGATCAAAAGCCATTAGAAGAAGACTCACCAACGGTCATGGAACCCTTGTTACATTCATTGTATATAGATACAATGTATTGAAGAGCAATAGTTACATTCATTGTATATAGATGTAAATGTCTGAATTTATAAAGACATTCCATCTCTTAAACTCCCATCAATATAAATACATGCATTCCTTTAGCCAAAGGGACAAGTAAGAGACACGATACACAAGATACACACCTCTCTCTCTCTCTCTTTACACCATATTGTGCTATTGTAAACCCCTAGGAATAAAATAATAGTGGACGTAGGCTTTTCCTTATAGCCGAACCACTTTAAAAACCTTTGTCTCTTATGTGTTTGATGTGATTACCATTTCATCTTCAATCATCATCTTCATACCTTCATTTTATCTGTACCGACTAACCGAACACAGGTGGTCTCCAGCTTAACCTTGGTGAATATCATACAAAGGCCACGGCAGTCCACCTATGTGCTTCACTGGATGCGACCTCAACAGTAACACCATGCATCAGTACAAGTGCTGCATCCCAACTTCTTACTTGGTTAATCCAATATTTCTGTAATTACTCACTTTTGCTAGTTTTATCTCAGATTATATATTTTGTAAAGACTAACAAAGTAGAAAATGGAAGGACAATCTAGCCAGAGCACATAAGTCAAAGATGAGATTGTGCAGCTGTACAATCACCTCAACCATCTCTATAACATTCATGCCTCACTCCAAACCCTGGTCAACTATTTGACCCAGAGGGTCCTCGTGCTAGAGGTTGCAGCCTCCCCAAGAACGACTGCGGCACCCAATGTTGCTGTCGTAGCCCTAGAAGTTCCAGCCACGAAACAACCAGCAAGAGCCAGAAAAGGAAATTAGATAAGGCAGAGGGGATCTCTAAGGCCTACACCCCATTGGCCTTCCAAATTGAGGACATATTGGAATTCATAAAGGAGGATAAGCTGCTCAGATGGCCAGAGAAGCTGAGGGAACCACCCCATAAAAGAGACAAAGCCAGGTGGTGCAAATTCCACCAGGATTACGGCCACGACACTGAGAAAATGCTATGCTCTGAAAGATAAAATTGAGAGGCTCGTAAGACAGGGGATGCTACAACGCGCCCTCAAGGATGCCTAGGGGATGCAGCCTAGTCTGACAGGCCACATTCCTCTTTTTTATGCCTATATTTATGTTTTATCTATTTATATTCTTTGTAAAACTCTTTTGAATAGTTCCATGTTAACTTTGTATTGTCCTAACAAAGTCATGAATATATGAATAGATATATCAAATTAAGTTCACTTTATATTTCGTCTATTTCCAAGTGCCATATTTCAATTTATCGATTTTATTAAAGGTTATCTTATAAAAGACTCTTTGTCTTAAATAGATTCTGAATCGAGACAATATGTTATATTGGGAATGATAATACCTAAATGGATCCACAACGCCCGTAGTGATGCCTGATTATCTGAAGGCAAGTGATAATTGAAAATGGCGAAAGCAACTATTGAGAGCAACTATCTGAATTGGTCTGCAACATCACTCACAGGGACTATATTCCAACATATTATGGATACATTCTTGAAAGCATTTATCAGAAAGCGTTGTTAGCCATGAGGTCTTACAATTCCCGTTCTCAGCTTTCAGGATGCGTTATTAGTTGAGGGGCTCATAATACCTAGTCAGGGATGGCTTTATATATATCAATAGCTATGGGTGGCTTAATAACATAACCCAGCCTAGGGAGGCTTAAACGTGTCCCGCACATTAGCTTGGGGAAGCTTCATAATACCTAGCTCGGGAAGGCCTAATAATAACCCATAGGGGCCGAAGTCTTAATTATCTACGGATAATCCTATATTTGAAGGGGTCGGAGACTTAATTATCTATAGATAATTCTATATTTGAAGGGGTCGAAGACTTAATTATCTGCGGATAATCCTATTGTAGCCTGGGAAGGCTTTATATATATCCACATAGCTTGGGGAAGCTTTATAATACCTAGCCCGGGGGGGTAATAATAACCCAGTCGAAGGGACTAAAGGAAAGACATGAAAGGCAATCAAAGTGACTAAAAGATGATGTGACACTGACATAACGAAGCATGCCAAAGCTACAAAAGGATGGCCTCAGCCCAGCATGTTGTTATCAATTTCTTAGCAAGGGCATGAAAGAAGCCGCAACCCTATTAATATGGTCACGACATTAAAAGAGAATTAATTTAGAGTGGATGCATCAAACGAGGTACATTATTGAATTGCTAAAAGACCGCGACTAGGTTGCAAACCAGCTGCAGCCACTCAACTACAACATCTAGACTTAGAAAAATGGTGTAAAAAATTATTATTGTCAAGACGCAGCCCCAAACCCATCTTTCTTTGGCACTGCAGCTAGGGGGAAGATAGACATAGACAGTGGAAAAATTTGAAGTCTTCCAAGGCAAAATACAAGTGAAAAGTCTAGGGCAAAGAACAACAGGCCACCTGTTTGGATAAACAATTTATATAGTGATGTCGCGTCTTTATGTCCAATGCAGTTCCTATTGAAGATTTATAAGCTCATTCAAATAATCAAACATCAAAGCAGAGACTTAATGTTCCGCGATAAGGGACTTATTCCCCAATATTTACTATTACTAGCAAGAGTATAAATGCATTTAACCTTATTCCTATTCTCTAGTTAAATTTGAGGAAGTGCATAATTGAAGTGGAAACTCTAGTGCATTAAAGCAAGCAATTCAAATATCAAAGCAGAGAATAAAAAGAGAGAGAAAAAGAGCAGTTAAGACAAATGGAAAGATTAAAGGCTGAAGCCTTGGCAAAAAATTGAAGTATTAAAGTTATACAGGCAATAGGCCTCAACCTGGGTAATGAAGTTCAATGTTTAGAGGGTCGTAGCCCTATGAATATATCAACAAAAGTATAAATTTAAAGAGGGAGGCAACCCAATGCCCAAGAATTTTTTGAAGCCTAAGTCACTGCATCATCATCATCATCTCCCTCTTCTCCATTCGCGGATGTAATGGAATCTTCCTCAGCTACCGCAGCCTCATCCTCGGCCCTTAGCCTGGATCTCTCTTCAACTGCAGCCCTAGTCTCAGCCACATATTGGTCATGCGCAGCATCACCCAAATTCCAAGACATGATTAGCTCTTTGGACTTAGGGAAATTTTTTAATGACCCTGCACCTTAGTTCTTAGAAGTCACGGAGGTAGGCTTTATTATTGATGAGGTAGAAGTCTTTGAAAGCTTTGAATGACTCCACAGTGCTATCAATGGCCAATTGAAGGGTCGCGACATGCTCTTCTTCCTTTTTCTTAATGTTCGTAGCATGGTCCTCCTCTATTTTCTTAATGGCCGCGATATGATCTTTGTCCATATTCTTTATTGCCACGGTATGACCCTCAACATCATTAGCAGCCTTGGCATCCAACTCCTCATACTTCTTTTGGAGGATTTCAAGCTTGTTATTTATAAAATTCGTGGCCTTGGCAACTTCCGTAGTCTAAGATTGGAAAACCTTGAGGGACTCTACAGCCTTCCTAAAATTCTCCTTAACATCTTGCTTGGATTTTTCCACAGCCTCAATGGAGGTAGCCGCATTCATGTTACACAACTCAAGGGCCGTGACATAAGATTTCTTTCCAGTTTAAAAAGATTCAGCTCTTGCCTTCGCCAAATCAACACTGTGAACACCATCCGTGACCTCCTTAAGCCTATATAGACCCTCATACTTGAGTTTCTAGGTCACTACAGCTTCTGCAGCCTGCATATGTGTTGAAAGTTAGAAAATAAAACTGAAGCTATAAAGAAGAATTATTATAAAGTTGAAATTACTCACTCTCAGCAGATTGTGGAGAGCATAAGACTCCACGTCCTCATGGTCCTTGTCCACCGATCGATCTAAGTCGGCTCCATCCATCGACTTTTTTATTCTATGGACGGCATGGGCAGTTGTGTCCCATAAAGATTGAGGATCTGGCCTGCACAGTTGTGGCCACGGACGTCTGCTTTGTGGAGGTGCCAAATTTTCATTGACAACAATTATTGATGGAAGGATATGAGAATTTGGTACATGAGCTGATGAAGTGCCGCGGCCACCTTGGTCAGATAGAGATGACATTAGACCTGCCACGGCTGAGTGGGACCCAATGTTATCGTCAAAGTTACCCTCAGGACTCTCATGAGAGGTCTCCTCCTCGACCTGATTTTGGAGGGCGGCCGAAGTAGTTTGTTCCATTGCCTAATTTTGGGGCACGACAGGAGTAGTTTGTTCCACAGCCTGATTTTGGGGCGCGACAGGCTCAACTTGGTCACTAGAAGCAACTGCAGCAGGAGATTTGGACTTGGTCCTTTTCTTTTTCCTCTTCCTCTGCCTAGCAGTGTTATTAAAGACAATCGCGTCCTCATCTATCTCAGAAAGCTGAGATGCTAAGAGAGATCTATCAATCTCCTCACCTGAGAAGAAATAAGGCAAGGTTAATATCCAAAGCTTGAAGACAATTATCGCGGAATCAAAAACTAAAGAAAATAGTATTACCTTCAGCACCCATCTCTTTGGGAATAAATTTGTTGGGAAAGAAGCCTCCCTTGTAGATTGAAGTGGAGGTTACAAGAGTGTTGAACTTCTTCTTGTTAGCAGGAATTGTCACGGCTTCAATGACCCTCTTCTCTTGCCGCTCACTCAACTACAAATTGTTAAGAGCTGCAGAAAAATGCAAAGATTAGTAAAAAATCAAAACATAGAGAATTATATGCAACTGTAAAAAGGGGGTGTGATCGTTATTCAAAAATATTTACCAAGCTTACAGGGACATCCCCATAGCCGCGGCATCCTAAAGGTTCTCTCCCCCTCAGTCTCTTGGGGGTGGATCTCCCACACTTCTCCAGAAATGAAAAATATTTGCCCTTCCAGTTCTTTATACTGGTAGGCCTCCCAGAATAAATGATTTCATCTCTGTCACGGATAGAAAAGTAATAGTACCCCATAAATTTTACGAAGTTTTCCTTTGGGCGGTAGAAGTGGAAACACTCCACAGGAGTGATGTCTCTCTTGAATTTATTCTTCCACAACACTATGGCTATAAGAATTTCTCTCTAGTCATTGGGATCTAATTTGGTTGGGGCTAACTTCATCATCTAAAAAATTCTTCTAACTGGAACGAGGACAGGCAGCTGCAGCCACAACCCATATGTGAAAGCGTAGAGGGGGAATCAGACCCCATCATCAGTAAGTGCCGTACATGGCCTTTGTTCCATGGCACGTGCTAAGCACATCAAATTTTCAGGAAATTCAAAGGCTTCAGCAACCTGATCCACCCATTCTTGGGTCATAGCGCTGTGGACACTAAGTGGAGCAAGAGGTCTCTCAACCCTCCCAGAAGTGCCATCAAGTGTGTCCCTAACCTCAGATGTACCCACTGCCACGTCATTCTCATCTGTGTCCATTGGATGGTTGCTAGAATTGGCCTCTTCCTCCATGGACACAGAGTCTGGGTTTGAATCTGAATGTAGTGCCACACAGTTGGGGAAATATTTTAGTTGGCAAGGTCCAATTGATTTCAAAGGGCGCACGAAAGGAAGTTCGGGAGGAGAGGCTCTAAAATGTTTGTTCCAAAAGCCTCTCAGAAATTCGTCTGGGTCAAAGTTTATATGGTTATAATAGTACCTGAAAAGCAGAGAGTCCGGAGTTAGGTGCTGCAGCCAATATGGTCCTAAAAGGCTTCTCAGAAGTCGCGGTAGGAATAATGATATGTCAGATTTAAACACTAGATAGAAATGATTAGCAAAATTAGCTAAGTATACCAAGTGTTGGGTTCTAAAGCCCTAGAAGTTAATTGTCCTCGTGGCATATTATTTTGGGGGAAGGAGGTAGGTTATCTTATTACATGTCGTAGTCATTAAATTATGGGCTAAATGTCGTGGACTCTAATCTGAGAACCTAAGGAAAAATAAATATTCTATCAAACGAGTTGCTATAGTCCGCAGCCAAATATTTACATGTCGCAGCCGTTAATGTCCTACATGCCGCAACCTTTACTTACTACAGGCCGCAGAAGTTTATTAAACCAATTGAAGGTTGTATTTATTCAGGACAACCTTAATTTACTAAAGGGATATTTTCTCGGGCCGCAGCCGCTCACTCAAACATGTCAGTATTTAATCTGGGTTAATTCAAAGATCAAAAGCCCTAGAATACGAAGGGTCCCTTTCAAGAACATAAAAAATAAAGGCAGAAACCTAAAAGTTTACATTTGGCCAGCAAATTCCATCTACATAAGCCTATTTCTATCATATGAAGATCGATTCAAAGGACTATAGCAATTATTTACTACAATCGTATTCAAGAGAAATTATTGCAGCAGTTATTTTGCAATTGAAGTTATAATGAGTAATCATTCAAGCAAGCTCAATTCATGGAGAAATTGACAAATATGAGTTTAATTCTTGGAGAAGTCACAGTTATTTTGCAAAGACATGAGTTTGTATCAATTAAAAACCTAAAGTTCTAGTAATCAGTTGGGGGTTTTCTCAGAAAATCATGTGATAGAAAATGAATTCCTGAAAAATTTCTATCAATACCCAAATTCCAGACTTAAATTTGAATTCAATACACATAAGTGTGAAAGATGGTCAGAAGATTACCTGGGAATCGGAAATCCAACGATGCTCAGCTCCAAACCACCTTGAATCGCCTCAGAACTACCACACACAACTTTTGAAAGTCGCCAGAAAAAGTAAGAACACGAACGAACATGGTTTGGCTCTTGATGTGCTCTAAAGGGATTGGGAAAAGTGATGAAGTGCATGACCAGATCCATTTATATAAGAGGGCGCGAGAAGACGAAACGTCGCATCAAGTACTGCCACGACACTAAAAGAATTAAGATGCAACACCAAATCCTTGGCACTACGCCTTGGGGGCTTATTGATAACACATATATTATATCCTTACTACCACAGATACGTGCTGTGGAATAGGCTCAGCTATCGCAGCTATCATTCTATATTGTCTATTTACAATGCTTACATACCTGCCGCAGCCCTTGGGATTTAGGCTGCGGCCCCTTATATAATATATGCCACAGACTATGACTGCCATCCGACCAGCAGCAACATCTCCATGATATAGCAATAACACACCTATATATAGAGAGGTTCACACCTCGAGATAGGGGACATATTCATTTTCCTCATTCGGGATCCAAGCTAATTCTCTCACCCTAACAACTAGCTCAAAGCTGGTCTCTCTCACTCTGCCTTGCTGGGGGCTCTCACTCAAGCATCTCGGTCATAGCTTCGACATCCTGGAATCATTGTTACCATGTATTCTCCTTTATTCTCATACGTGTATGCCTCTTTAGGCTTAATTATATTGTACTATGCAACACATATAATGAGAATGGAGCAACACAGTGGACGTAGGACCATTTTTGTGGCTGAAGCACTCTATATCTTGTCTTTTATCTCTCTTTACTTGCTCTTATTGCTTGTTGTGCACTTTATACTTGATTTGCTGGTACGAGAACGACAAGTGGACGACTTCTCGTATCATTATGCCCCATTTTAAGAGTTGTTATTGATTTTCACATCTATTTAAAATATACTAATTGATAACAAAATTAAGACATTTTAGTATATATTAGGTTGGGACATGTCTTATTAATTAAAGAGAGTTCTTGTTTGCATCGACGCATTTTGTAAACTCACCCAACTAATTTATAACTAACAACTTACTTTGTATTTTTTAAATATCCTTTTAGAAACAATCTTCTCACCCAATCTAAACCCCAAACCTTCTCTCTATGTAATAAAAGAACATTTTTTGCTCTTTTTAACAAAAAAAATCAATAAATAAAAATTAGGAAGAAAAATAGATAAAAAGAAATAGTCTTGAGCCGGTGAATTCGATTCGAGAGGATATGCTTCAGGCTTGCGCATCGGATCTCAAGTGGAGCTGGGATCAACACTTACCACTTATGGAGTTTGCCTACAATAATAGTTATCAACGGACTATTGGTATACCACCTTATGAGGCATTGTATGGGAGACCGTGGCGTTCATCTAGATGTTGGTTGGAGTTAGAGGATCATAAAGACACTCATTCAAGCACAGATGAAGACAATACACGACCGAGATAGAGTTACACTGATAAAATGAAGCGTAGGTTCGAGTTTTAGGGGGGGGGGGTCGGGTTTTTTTGAAGGTATCCTTGATGAAAAAAGTTATCAGATTCGGATCTAAGGGGAAGTTATCTCCCCAATATGTAGATCCATTTACGATAGTGGATAGGTTAGCCCCAGTGGCATATCGATTATCCGTACTCGATCATCTTTAGCGAGAGCACGATGACTTCCATGTGTCCATGTTGAGGAAGTTTTTGAGGGATGAGTTAGACCATCATCACATCGACCTTGATGAGATTGAGCTACAGCCTAACACAAGTTATGAGGAGAGGTCGCAATATATTCTCGACTGGAAGGGCGAATTCTTCAATTGAAGGCCAGTCCGCTAGTTAAAGTCTAGTGGGGAGACCACAACGAGACTAGGTCTGCTTGGGAGAGAGAGAGGATGATATGCACGCGAGATATCTTGAGATATTCGAGTAAGGTATAAAATTTAAATTTTGAGGACAAAATTCCTTATTTTAGGGGGGGAAATGTAATAACCCATATTTTATGTGCATTAATTAAATTGTGAAATAATCACATTTGCCTGTTGTGACATGTGATGTCACTATTTATATTTTATGTGTTTCATTATTCGTATTTGAAATCAGACTACATGATGACTCATTAACTAAACATTTGTAAGTGAAGTAGTATTATGGGCGATTATGGAAGGGTTAGGGATTTGGTATCGAGGGTTTCCTTATTTGAATTATCCCCGGTGTCGGATTCCACCGATGATGAAGTAGTTTCTTATAATGTCGTGTCGCGCTTAACTATTAATAATTAAGTAATTGATATTTGGACCCGTGCGAATTAATACATTAATTTACTGAGATAATTAATTAGTTGGTTTTTGTCATTTTTCGGCTTGAATTTTGGGATGCGTTGGATATTCATATTCGATTTAAAATAATGATTTTTAATTGGTGAGAGTTTTGGGCCATTGGGAGGTGTATTTAAGCTCATTGGGTTGAGGTCTATATGGGGTCTATGATTATTTTATGGGTAACACTATTAGGGAGTCTTTAGGTTAAACCTAATTCACATTAGCAGCTTTTGAAAGAGGCCCTAAGGCTTAGAGAGAGGAGGCATTATAAAGAGAAGAGTATTTAGAGGTTCTTAGCTCGGTTGCAACCTAAAACTCTAAGGCAATTTAGCTTAGTATATAAATTTAATTGTCTTTGTGTTATAGTAGTAATTATTCATGTGAATTTAAACTAATTGATGTTATAATCTTATTATTGAAATCAAATCCTTAATTTTATCATTAAATTACGAGTTAATATAAGGTTAATATTCATTTTAATGTTATACACTGAGATAGTTGAAAACCACATGAATATGAGTGAGATTTTGATTATAGTTGTTAGGATTAAGTTATATACCTTGAATCAAATTAAAGCCCCACATTAATTTCATGAATTGGTGTAAATCTGAGAATTTATTGATGAAACTTTGGAACTAGGGGTTTTAAGGTTATAATATGAAATAAAACCCCTAAATTATGATGTTAGTGATTAAAAGTTATAGATATAATTAGTAATATTATAATACATCTGACATCAAAATGAGGATGGGTTTTGTGATGATTATAAGCTTCAGAGATAGATTTTTGGGTTGATAATGGAGGATTTTGAACTTTTGGAGAAAATGATTGCATTCATCTCGTTTGAACGAGATTAATACCTCATCTAAACGAGATTAGGGGTTCGTTTGAATGAGTTTAGAACTTTTTAGGACGAGTTAAGGTTTATCGTTCGAATGACTTTAGAAAATCGTTCGAACGACTCATGGAATCTCGCTTGAACGAGGTAAGAATCTCGTTTAAATGACTTTGGGACTGCAAGTGGTTAATTAACATAAGGATTTTGAGTTAAGGCTAAGTAATCTGTGTGCGTTTATGATTGTTATTCTTTGATCTTATGAGTAAGCATACCATGTATGAGTTTCGTGGGAAACGTACTAAGAGAAATTTTTTGGGCCACGTATGACATCGACAACATTGGTACCTCGGTGATGCGAAGGATTTTACCTTGGTCATTTGACCCCATTCTTATTTGCAAAAAGTACCCGTTGTATCCTGTGGGGGTTAACTGGGGTATCTTTTCATATAACGTGGGGTATGAGGCCATATGATTGGTGTGAAGGCGAATTGATTATCCCTTTACTGATGCTTTGAGTTTATAAGTGTGAGATGACCTATAACGATATCTAATGTGCACGAGCAATCCCCAAAGGCGACAGGGATAAACCTTCGTTTTATGTGCAGCTTATGCATATCTATTTATTTGTACGTGTTAGGGACTGTACTTATGTGGATATTAGACCTAGAGACTGTTTTTCTTGTTGATATTGTACTAGGGACATATACTTACTGCCATTTATTATGGAAATGTTTAATTATATTCAATGGAGGAGAATAATAATTTATCACAGGGTTCACTTGGGCTTGGGATTAGACGCATGCTATTTTTAGGGTTGTTGAACTGGATTAATTTTAAAATGATCAAAATATAAAAAGGAAGATACACAATTATTATTGTAGCCCAAATTCCATTAAATTTGTACTTTCTATAGACTTGTTGTTTACGATGATATTGATTTTTGTTTTTCAGTATCTACGTCGCCGTTGCCGCCTCCATCCTGATTCATCTATTTGCATTCTCTGTAGTTGTTGATCTATTAGGATATAGGTTTCGAGCTTGCGTGCTCATTCACTTTACTTCCTTTTACATTCCTATCGTGTCAGATTTTGTATTTATTTTTATTGGAGTCAATATTACTATTTCAGTTCGTGTTGGATTTTATTATGAGACAACTGTATTTTCTGAGTTGGGTTAAAACTGTTAGTTATATTGGTACAATAGATTGTGTGGTTCACTCTTATTATATTTAAGTTATTTATTTAATGCACTTTAGTTTTATTTCAGTTATGTTTAGATTGCTATTAAATAGTTGTAGACTCATGTATTATTTATTTTTAGACCTGATTAATCTAGTTACAAAATTTACGGAATGTCACAAATAAAGTCTTTATTTAATTAATATATTAATTCATAAGAAAATCGTAACTCGATAGTTTACATGTGATTTCATAAATTTTAACTCATTAGTTTTTGTAATTGGATATATTGATGTTTTTGGTTGGATGTATGTCGGATTGTTTATTAACATGATTTTTTTAATTGGACATGTGTTGGATTGTTCATGAACATGATATATCTAATTTTGAAAATAATTGTGATTTGAAAATAAAGTATAATTTAAAATTTAACTAATTAGATGTTTTAAATTTTTGTTAAAATGTAAGAGAAGTTTACCAAATAAAATTTTTGAAGCCCACATCGTGAAAGAATTGAATGTAGTTAATAAAAATTACTGAGGTGAAGAATAGTTTCCTAAAGTAGGAGTGAGGTTGATTGTTTACCCCAAAAAAATCCTTAAATAACTCGGCTTCTATATAAGCCTGTCAATAGGGTCTAGGCTCGGACCCGACCCGATCCCGAAAATTATAATATGGTCTGAGCATATTTTTTGGATTCGAGACTCGAAGGCCCGAAGATTCGTTTATTACACGGGTAGAGTCTGAATACTATATAAAATCTGGACCCGAAAACCCGACTTGTACATTATTATTTTTTAAATATTTATGAATATATCTTTATAAATATAACATGTAAGTATTATATATAAAAATATATGTATTTATGTATATAATAAATATATTTTTTTTATACTAATCATATACTCTAATACATTATAAAATATTTAATCTAAAATTAAAAGATAAGAAAGAAGGATAAAATAAAAATAAATATTAAATAAATATATAAAGTTGGCCAAAATCAAACTAGGACATATAGGATTCGATCCGATATGAATTCGAATCTAAATTCAATATTATAAATCTGATCCGAATTCAATTAAACGTTTACGGTAAACATGAATTTCTCTAATTTCGATTCGATCCCGATCCGTTGAGACCCTGGTTCTACAGTTTGAGGTGCTAAGTGGACCGGTAAATACCCGACTCATATTTAGTCCAATCCTTCCAAATACTCTAGCACGCCACCCACACTTAGGGGTGTGCACGGGTTGGTTCGGTTCGGTTTTGGACCGCAATCCAAACCGAACCGATCGGTTCGGTTTTGGAAAGGGTTAGACCGAAACCGAACCGACAATGAAAAAAATCGTCGGTTTCGGTTTATGTCGGTTTTGGTTCGGTTCGGTTTCGGTTCGGTTTTGGTTAGTTTTCGGTTTTGGTCGGTTTTTTTTGGGCGGTTTTCGGTTTTGGCCGATTTTTAAGGCCGGTTAATGAATTTTTCATATAAAAATATAAGTTTTTTAATATAAATATTGATATCGATTCGGTTCGGTTTTTTCCATGGCTAGATCGCAAACCGAACCGACATGATTGGTTTTTTAATTTCTTAAACCGTAAATCGAACTGGGCTAAAAAAAATCGCCGATTTTGATTCGATTCGGGCCGATTCGATTCGATTTTTGCGCCAATCGATTTTTTTGCACCCCCTACCCACACCGGTTACACGCGCTATTAAGTCCACACCACACGACTTTTCTCCATTGGTTGTCCCTCCACTCCACTTACTTACGCGCTCACAGTCTCCCACCTTCCTCAATACTCGTCTCCCCACCTCTCTCTCGATACCTTCACTTTTCTCCATTCTCCTGTCAGAATTCAGAAACACCTCCAACAAGACCCTGCTCTCCCTACCTTTTCCACTACGCAAACCTCCATTTCTTTTTTTTACATTACATATTACATATATCCACCCCTCTTTGTGTCTTTGAATATGTATGCATGTATTGGAGTGCTGCTGACATCATCGAGAATCTAGCCGGGTGCTAATCCTGGTGGTGTAAAGTAAAGCTACGGTACGAGACGAGACACAAATGCATCCCCCCGCCACCCCAACGCCACCGTCACCGGCCCAAACCCTAGACCTGGTTACTAACATTCTCTCTCAGATTCTCCCTTGTTCTCTCCACATCAAATCATTCGGTGCGCGTTGGCAAGTCCTTCGCTCTAAGCTCGCGTCTTTAAAGTCCTACGTCTCAGAAATATCCGACTCCCCTCACTGGTCCGAAAACCCTCTCCTCCAAACCCTCCTCCCCAACCTCCTCTCCACTCTCCACCGCATCCAAACCCTCTGCGACCAATGCACCGATCCATCTTACAACGCCGGGAAGCTCCTCATGCAGAGCGACCTCGACATGGCCGCCGGCTGGCTCTCCAAACAGATTCAAGACATCGATTTGTTACTCAGATCCGGCGTCCTCCGTCAATCCAACGCCATCGTGCTCTCCCAACCCGGACCCGGATCCGACAAAGATGACCTGGGTTTCTTCATTCGAGACCTCTTCACCAGATTACAGATTGGAGGGATCGAGTTCAAGAAGAAAGCTTTAGAATCCCTCCTTCAACTCCTCTCCAACGATGATAAATCACCGGATTTCGTTGCCAAAGAAGGTAATGTTGGATATCTGATTCACCTTCTTGATCTCAATGCTCATCCTTGTCTTCGAGAACAGGCGGTCTCAGCCGTCTCCATTCTTGCTTCCGCCACCAATCAATCCAGAAAAAAAGTCTTTGAAGAAGGAGGATTAGGCCCTTTGCTGAGAATCATAGAGTCCGGTTCAATGGGATTGAAGGAAAAAGCAGCAATGGCTGTAGAATCCATCACCGCAGATACTGACAACGCTTGGGCAATCTCAGCCTACAGCGGTGTTTCTGTCTTAATCGAATTGTGCACAACTGGATCTCTCACCGCCCAATCACACGCCATTGGCGCAATAAAAAACGTTGCTTCAGTCGAAGAGATCAAAATATTATTAGGAGAAGAAGGAGCCGTCCCTGTCATACTTCATTTACTCTCCTCGGGCACAACTTCTGCACAAGAAAAATCAGCTAATTGTATCTCAATTCTTGCGTCTTCAAGTGAGTATTTTCGAGGTCTTATTTTACAAGAAAAAGGATTACAAAGGCTGTTACATTTGCTTAATGAATCATTAAGTTCAGATACGTTAGAGCACGTTTTACGAGCTATTTATTCTCTCTCCGATTCTGATTCCACTCGCCGGATTTTATCGTCTTCGACGACATTCTTAATACAAATATCCCAACTGATCACGCACGGGAACATAACGTTGCAGCATGTTTCCTCTTCATTGTTAGCTAATTTATCTCTGAGTGATGGTAATAAGAGGGCTATTGCCGGTTGTATGGGATCTCTGGTGAAACTGATTGAATTGGTGAAGCCGGTTGGTTTGCCGGAGGTGGCTACGCAGGCATTGGTTTCGCTTTTGATGGTGAAATCTAATAGGAAAGATTTTGTGAGAGACGAGAAATGTATGATGAGGTTGGTTCAAATGCTGGATCCCAAAAATGAACTTGTGTCTAAGAAGTTTCCCGTGGCTGTTGTGTCCGGGATTATGGCTGGTGGGAGTAAGGGTTGCCGGAAAAGGCTGGTGGCTGCCGGAGCTAATTTGCACTTGCAAAGGCTGGTTGAAATGGAGGTGGCCGGCGCTAAGAAGGCGTTGCAGAGACTCTCCGGGAACAGGCTTAAGAGTATCTTCAGCAGGACTTGGAGGGAATAAATTGCAAAGCAACTAACCCCCGCCAGAAAGGTAAATTATTCTGGGAAAATAAGAAACAAATTAAATATGTATTTATTACGGTGGTATACTTACCGGTAGTCCCACTTGTCGGCTCAAGTGGTGGAAGTTATCCAACCGCACAAAGCCAAGTGTACATTTTTTATTCTAAGGGTTGAAGTCCATCTGGATTTTGTATGATTGGCGCGTTGATCAACTGTTTCGCTCGTGACCGTCTCCTTGACAATAGAAAAAGATAGTAGTGCCCTTAAAAAAACTATATTCTTTTTCAAGATGTTTGAAAAAAGGTAATTCTATTTTTTCCTAAATATTTTCTTCGAATTGCTACGCAATTCTATCACATCCACTTTTAAGTCAACAGTTTCAATGCTTTTCTTCTAATTTTTTAAATATATTTGATTAGTTTGTATAAAATGTTCAAATAATTATATATAATTACTAGGAAAATAATAACAATTACTTTACACACCATTATGAGACTCGAGTCAGGATATTAATAACAACGGTCAGGTCCTCTACTCCACCGTTTTTCAGGTTTTGAATACACGCCCTTGTTATAATTATGTTGACATGTACTTATTTGATCCAGTACTTGATTTATTTGATATTTTGAAAGGACCAGTAATTACATATTTTGTAAAATATCTTCATAAAAACCTTTGATTAGTTGGTCCTATCTTTTTACCAATTAGTGAATATGAGGTGTATGGGACAGACCTTGTTTTAATTACTATAAATTAGTTCCACCCAAAAATATTTTTTTCTATAAATTAGTTGAGTACCTCGGCATTTAATTCTAAACTGCCTCTATGTTATGGACCTGCTAGCCGCTCATGAACTTAATGAATGCATTTTTGGTAGGTATAGCATAATTAGCATTTGATAGAGTGATTGGATAGCGCGTGATTCTACTAATAGCCTTTTATTCAATTCTTATTTATTCTGACATTGACATTGCTGTTATTGTAATTTTGTTGCAGGAGTTCGTTTGGATTTTTCTAACTGTCTCAAGAGGAATAATTTTTCCTTGCACAAGCAACAAACAAAGACCCACATGGTATACCCCAGATTTTACCTTTATACTCTAAAATTATCATAAAAATTGAAAAAAGTAATTAATTAATTCTAAAATTATATGACAACAGCATGGATGCGTTTTTTAAAGGAGTATCCTTGTCTTTCCTTTTTTCTTCATATTAATCGTAAATTGGTTGACATTGTGAAGCTGTAAGTGAGTCCGATGCTTGTTGTGTCATTTTTTTTTTTTTTTAATTTTTTTATTTTTGTTTGATAGTGTACATTTGAGGCTGCTTGTTTTATTTGTAATGGCCAAGAATTAGGTAGAAAGTGTGTAACTGGTCTTTGTGAATTGCATTTGATCTTCCTATTGGGATGGAATTATGTGAATATAAATATTTGTGTATGATTCTTGATTTGTCTAGTTTTGGATATTGATTTTACCTCTTTCTAAGATTTTTGTGATAGCTGATGGGGCCCTTCTTCCTGGTTTTTATAATAATTCCCAACAGCTGTAACCAAACAAGCAGAATAAGTGTGAAATTTCGCATCTCCTGAGCTCACATTAGCTTTTAACAACCCCAGTCACCACTCCTGGATGAATTGGGTGCATGTAGGACCAGGAGTGGAGTCCGAATGTTTGGCAAAGGGGCAAAACGTAATATTGAGTTTTACTATACAACTTTTGCAAGAAGCGCTCTGAATTATTTTAATGCAAGAATTTTTTGTGAATCATGTATTCTGTTACAAATAGCCTCTGTCTTAAATAGACGTTACTAAAGAATTCAGGGAGAGGTTATGTGTATTCTTTGAGAGCTCTCTTATTATAAAATTTGTTCAGAGCAATTTCCCGCAAAAATTGTGTTCATAGTATTAAATACTCATAATATCTAATTCTTAATAACCATGTGATATGCCTCTTGTTTTGACCTCAAATGTTCCCCACGGTCAAAACGTCGTGATGTGCCATATTGATGTAACATGCACCATCCATGTAATGTTTATCTAATTATTTCTCAAGGGATCTGATCTAGTAATGGACGGTGACGATTACTTGAGATGTAAACATGGGGACCCCATTTGGTCACATGAGAAAAGAGAACAAGGGAGAGGAAGCATCGGCGTAGATGTAGGTAATTAGTGGTGACTAAACTGTAAAAGTGTTGAGGGCCCCAACTAAGGAGATAGGGACATCACATGGGAAAGAAGGAAGAGCTTAGATAGAGAGTATATATGCTGTGGATCATATTATTGTTGTGTGGTCCATTTCTCATTTCATCCTTCTTGTTTGATACTCTACACAAACCACAATGCATCTGATGCTGCTAAAGGAAAAAGGCTGAGCCTTTTTCTGCTCATATTTCTCGTGATATCACCTTTAAAGCAGCTTACACAAGCTGTAAAGCTTCACACACACCTCTCCATCTCTTGTCATTATTAACCATTAGTAGATGGCTCCTCATTTTGCAATCTTTCCCGCTAAAACTCGACAGTTACAATCAGAATTGTCTTCAACTTTATGCGCTTACCTTTAGGGTGTATATGGAGAGGGAGAACGGATTTGGGAAGAAGAATGGTTTTAATGCTTAAAAGGGATTTTAGAATCCACAGCTACAAAATTTCTTATTGTAGGAAAACGAAAAGAATTATTATTTTTTATAGATCTTAATAACTGTTCTAATTTTTAAGAACCCCATCATATACACAAAATTATTCCAACATTGATGTAATTCTTTGGAAAGAACGATATGTTAGGAAGTGTGATTGGGAGAAAAAGGATGCCATAATAAGGGTTTTGTACAAGACGGCCTTTTAATTGTTCATCTGGAAAATAAGGCATATAGATAATTTAGTGGGAGGCTAAGGGCCTGTTTGGTTATCAACTCTGAAAATTCAATTTTAATTATGCTTTATAAAAAAAATTATAAAACTGTTTTAAAGTTGTGTGAAACCTGAGAATGTGTTTGGCTAAAATTTTTATAAAAAATATTTAAAAAGTGAACAACAAAATAGTGTTTGGATGGTGAAAATTAAAAATGAAGTTAATATGGCAATACATTTCAATTACAAAAGTTTTGCTAATAATAACATCACATTCAAAATGGTACTTTGGACATCATGAAAGGTAATACATAACAATACATTTCAACTACATTCATAACACACTTTTTATGATTGCACATGCGCATCCCACATTGCCGAGGCAATTCTGTCTCTTTTCCGAGCCATTCGATTGATTTGTGGTTGTGTGATGTCCAACGGTGGGGCATTTGGTCCATCTTGTTGAGTAGCTTGGGGAGGGAGAAAATCTTCATCTTCAAAATCCGCAAAGAAACTGTCATCCCTTGAATGAGTCCGAATAAAATTATGCAATGCACAACATGCATTAACCATCGAAGCCTGTCGAGTTGGTTTATAGTTCGTCATATACTTGAAAATTGGGAATCTATTCTTAAACACACCGAACGTCCTCTCAATCACATTCCTGAGCTGAGCGTGCCTCTTATTAAACAACTCCCTTTGACCAACCGGATGTTCATTTTCATAGTCTTGTAAGTGGTAGCGCTCACCTCGGTATGGGGCTAAAAACCCCGGCATGTTACTATATCCGCAATCCACCAAATAGTATTTATCTGTTAAATAAAATCAAATATAATTAGTTGTGAATTATATAAAACACGTATACAAAGGCTATAAGTATATATACTCACGATTGGGTGGGATTTGTAGAAGGCCATTTTGTAAGGCACTTAATATAACACGAGAGTCATTGACACTCCCTTCCCATCCAGAATAAATAAATGTAAACATCATATCAAAATTACAAGCAGCCATAACATTTTGTGCTATGTTTCCTTTGCGTGAACGACAAGCATTGCGTCTATTACTAGGCGCCCAAGCATCGACTAAAGTCCCATCAATAGCTCCAATTGCTCCCTACAATTAATAATAAGAACTATCAGTACAGTTCTTTGAAATAAAATATATGAAATAAATAAAAGTTACCTGAAACCATGGATTATAGTTTGGATTTAATGCAATTCTTTGAGGTACATCGATAAAATTTGGGGGGCTAATAAGAACCATTGCTGCAGCAGCCAGCGCTCTCAACACTGCTTTAAAATGGCGATTAATTGTCTCCGTTGAGTGTTGGAATCGATCTGCCGCAACTCTATGCCTATGACTATGCCCAACAATGTATAAGAATATTGCTACGGACTCCTCGACAGGTACATGTCTATTCACTGATTCATCAATGTAGTTGCCGTTCACAAGGAAGTCACATAATTGCCGAAAGCATTCTTGATTCATACGAAACATATTTTGACATTTGATTACAGGTCCATCAAGTATCTCTCTGATATATTCCACACCAGTTAGAGAGGACGTATGGTAAGATGACCTTTCTTGGGATAATAGTAATTGGAGTATCATAAAAGCTTCCATCTCCTCATCCTCATCATCCGAGGATAATTCCACGTCGTTGTTCATTTAAAACAGAACACCAATCTGCATCAGCAATGCATAAACAACAACAATGCATAACCATTAACAATGCATAAATAACAACAATGAATTAAGATGATAACATCAAAGAAGTAACAGTCCATAAATAGCACGTGAAACATAAACTTTTTTGGTAACAGCCTTAAACAACAACATCCCTAAACAGAAACAACCTTAAACAGCAACAACAATCCTAAATAGTCTCAAACAGCAACATCCCTAAACAGAAACAATCCTAAACATATAACACATTTCTAAACAAGAAGCAGTCACAAACAGCATAAACATTAAGATGATAATAGCAGACATTGGGAATTAAGATGAAAACAACAAGAACCACTCCTAAATAGTCCTAAACAGCAGCAGCAAACAGTCCATTACAAGCAGCAAGAAACAGTCCTAGTCGAGCAAACTCGCCAACCATGTACGCCTACGCTCGTCGCTCATACCAACAAATGCCTCGCGATAAACCTCATATTTTGCGAATGCATCCAACGCCTTAAGAAACTGATTAGGCAAAACATCTTCCATGCTTTCAAGTACAGCCAAACAATTTGTCATGCTAAAAGGATCAGGAGTAGTTTGCGCCTTTAACTTCTCAGTTCTAGCACGTGAAGCTTCGGTTAATGCCTCCATGCAATTATCTAGAAGAGAGGTCTTTGGGCTTTTTGATGGTCGACTATTCGAGTGACTAGTGCTCTTACGACGTCGAGACCCCTTCGATATTTCATCATCATTAACTTCCTCACACAAGTCATCTTGCGCAAACTCGGAATTAATTTCTCTTTCCTCATCTGAATCAAGTGGACCTTGCGTACATGCCCTCCCTACCATGCCGGTGGCCGTGGATTGCTTAAAAATCTTACACAACGCTTCATACTCCAAACAGCCCTTGGTCTTGAACACATGAGAATTGGGGTTTGCCTACAATAAAATTAAAATCAAGTTCATTGACATGTTTTGGATGTTCAAAATAAAATTATAAAGTTAAAAGTGAACCTTTATGTATGTCTCCCAAACTTCTTCCTCAGCAGTAACGGTTTGAGTCTCGCTGTCCCAACCAAATCCGGTAGTGTTTATAAGCTTAGTGAAACCAGTGCACTTGATCCTTAACCTACTGTGCTTACATTTTACTTGTGCAAGTGAAAATGTACGACCCGTCTCCGCTTTAATCTGATCCACAAAGCCTAGCCAAACTTTACTAGAAAACGTGGAACTTCTCAAACTATTCTTATCTACTTCAGCCTCCATCATCAAAATGAAAGCACGCTCAACCGTTGTCGACCATAAACCAGTTGCATCATTCTTACGAGACATCTATGGTGATATAGAAAAATTAAAAATTAATTTGTTGGTGCTTATTGGGGTAAACATGATAATTTATTGGGGAACATGATAATTTATTGGGCAAACATAAAAATTAATTTGTGGGTGTTTATTGGGGCAAACTTAAAATAATTTATTGGGGAACATGATAATTTATTGGGCAAACATGATAGGTTCTGAACAACAAACATGTTCGGAGCAAAAACAGATGCTGGAACCAAAACAAAAACGAAATCAAACCAAATTCGAACCAAAATATATATTGAAAAATATGTTTGAACCAAATCAAATTCAAACAAAAACCTAGATTGGAACAAATTTTCACAGCAACTTTCACAATAGTTGGAGAAGTTGGAACAAACAAAACAGTTGGAACAAACACAATACCTTCACAAATCGCCGAGAGAAGTTGTCACCGGAGGATTCTCGGAGTGAAGGGTCTTGATTGTAGACGTGTTTTTTTCGTCTTCTACAGACCATTACTGGAAGGTTACGGAACAGAGGCACCGGGGTTTTGTAGGCAAACGTTAGAGGTGTGGTTATGGAGGTAGTTGAGAGGTGTGGTTATGGAGGTGGTTGAGATTTCTTCTCAGACTTGAAGGAGGAATAGACGGGTTTGATGGATAAGGTCTGAGAATAGACGGGTACATTAAAGTTGAGTTTTCCAAAACAGGTTTGAGGTGTTTTTAAAAAAGGGTCGTTTAAACACTATCTACCCTCATTTTATTTTAAGTAAGTTTTGTAAAATTGGCATCCAAACATGTATTTATGTAGTCTTTAAGTTTAAACACAAAAAAAAATAAATTAAAATAGATATCCAAACAGGCCCTAAACTTTTCTTTTCATTGTAGCACGATATTCAAACAGTATCACCAAGTAATGTATCTCAAAAGACTTTTTTTCCTTTTTCCTTTTAATGTAGGATACAAGTGGACATTCGCTATTATACAACAATCCCATTTGGATGCACACTGACTGTTTCCTCATTAAAATCTTATTAAAGAGTATAATTTTTGTGATCATTGAATTTGATATAGGACCCCCATGATGTGACCTTGTTAAATTCTTTACTAGAAAAATTCAGTGGAAAAAACATAATTAAAGAAAAAATAGCACCACGCATATGTCTAAAAATATCACATTCTTTTATTTTTCCCTTGATAAGATGCTCCCTTAATTAGTTATTCACCTGATAATAACATTTCTTTGATGGTTGAGTGCATAAATTACTATTTTACATGCAAGCTTTTGAAATGTTGCTTTCAGTTGTGGCATAGTGAAAAGATCAGATACATGGTCACTCAAATCTCATTTTTCTTTTAAAAATTGACTTTGACAAGACTTTGGTGAAGATGAGTGAACATGTCACTTTATTAGATGTATTTAACTTCAATTGCATGACCCTTCTAGAGTTCATGTATGTAGAAAGACCGAAATGTGCTAGTCATATCTCCCTTGATGTAGTTTCTTTGAATTTGAGCTATACGTGCATCATTGTCTTCGTAAGTAGTGATAGTAAAATGTGTTTTTCGAGGTAAGTTATAAGTGCTTTGATTGTTTCTTGTGAGGATCACATAGATAATTTGCATATACATAACTAACTTGACGTGGATGGTTAGATTTAAAAGTATCACATTAATAATTCCACGAATGCATCACATATTATGATTGGTATTAACCCATGCTTGTAACTCAATGACAATTGTTTCTTATCAAAAGATCAATTGTGAATATTATGTCTGGAATCATGCATTATGCTATGTATAACAATGTAGTAATAACGTATAAGTATAGTATGGTACTTCTGAACCAAATTTAATAATATAATAATAACATACACATATAGTACTTCTAGATCAAAGTTATGTGTGTCATCTGAATTAGGATGATATGAATATTTTAATATTCAAAGATCGGAGACCAAAGTTCTACTAAAATTGTGCACTTAATATATGCCAAAGCATTATAGGACTTTTCAATCCATTTCATTGATGGATTAATGTTTAACCAACATTATTCTCGATATGCAGAACAAGATAATAACTTAATAACCCAAGGTTCTTAATTTTTAAATTTCTTATTTAGGTATTTTGCATTTCAATAGAGCTTTTCAGGCACACTTCCTTTTAAGGATATATGTATAATGACACATTGACATATATAATTATTTTCATATACGTATTTATGAAGATGGTTTTACATGTATCCTTTTGGATTGCTTTAAGTTGTACAATAAAGACTTATTCGAATTAAGTACGTCCTTAGTTTTGCTCCAGGCAAAGAAAATCCTTCTCGTATTTTCGTATGAATTTTTTGTCTAACTTTCGTATAAGTAAGTAGTTATGATATTGATGAGTCTCATATGTAATATATTTTTAAAATTGCTAAGCTAGTTAGATATCTGAAAAATATTTACGGTCGTAATGGGATGGTATATTTGAATGACGTAAATGATGTCAATGGGAGCAAGAAAAGATAATTCTCTCTCAAACTCTCTCTAATCAAATCTCATAAATTGGAAGAATGACTCAAATGAGTTTATAAAGGAGGTATATAAAGGAGGGAGACTGCTTGGCCACTAAGCTAAGTATTTAATTACAATTATGTCCTTAATGCCAAATAATATTCCTTCCTCTAAATATAAAACAAAAGGAAAAATACAATGAATACTAAAAATAAAAGAAATACTAAAAATGACTAAAAATGACGAAAAGGCCCTTATTCACATCACTCAGCCCTTTCAAAGAGTTCGTCCTCGAACTCAGAGGGAAGGCCTTCCGTATCACCATCAAGGATCGTAATGAGAGCTGGCTAGGGTGGGATCTCTGGTGCCTCATCAAGGTACTCAGGGTCCCCTGAAGCTAAGAGAGCATGATGGCGAGGGAGGGAACATTCTGAGTTTCGATGGTCCATCACCCCACAGTTGTAGCATTTAAAGGTGACCGGATGACCTGGTGCAGGAGGAGGGACGGTGGAAGTATGAGTAGCTGTAGTGGAGGGAGTCAGAGTAGGTGCATAAGTCACTGGTGCTGGAGGAGCTGTCATGGAGCGACTATGCGGTGGAGGGGTAGTCTGATGGAAAGACTCAACCTTAGTGGCATACTCCACTGCCTTAGCGAAGGAGGTGACATCACGTAAAGCGAGATCCCGCTGAATATAACTTTGCAGCCCGTGAATATAACGACTAATCCGCTGCTCCTCACTCTCGCCAAGGCGGGCACGAGTACATAGAAGCCGGAATCGCTTAGTCTAGTCCAAAACTATGGTGTCCTGGCAAGGAGATTGAACTCGTAAGAATAAGCCACGCTCATAAGTGGCGGGGACAAAAGCTGACATCAACTGTGCGCGGAGCTCGGTCCAAGACTGGATAGGGGGGAGGCCCTTAAAGACACCAAGTCATTCCACCAAATACTGGCATAGCCCTGAAACTTGGTTGCTGCTAGGAGAACACATCTACGACCCTTCAGTCATTTATATTCAAAAATCCGCTCCATGGCGGCAAGCCAATCAACGACGGCATCGGTCTATAGGTGGCCGTCAAACATGATCCACTATAATGTCACCCTGCATACTCCGTGATAATAACTGAAGGGCCAACTTTGTGATGACATCACCACCCTGAAGAGCCAGGGTATCCTCATCTAAATCATCATCTCCTGGTGGAGGCTCGGGAAGTAAGGGTCGTCGTGGACGCCTCCGAGGCAGTGGATGAGGAGGGTCAAGAGCTGGTGGGGGAACTGGGGCTGCAGGAGGAGCGGTATGAGGTGGAAGAGTCTCTCATGGTGGAGAAGGAGGTGGTGCTAGGACCAACGGCTGGCGGTAGGGCAATTGATTCATCTGATGCCCCTTCTGATAGCATACAAAATAATGGCGCTCGGAGAGGGGAACATAGGGAGTAACCTTGGGGCCCAGGGAATCAAAGGGAGAAATATCAGTGCGCCACTTTGTAAGTATGGGTGGCTCGAACTCGGGAGCGGAGTGGGGGCGGGGGGAAGGAGGGTCAGCATGTGGAGGTAGGGTTATCCACTCCCATACCTGCTCATGGGAATCAACGGGTGCAGAGTGAAAGAAACGGGTATCCCACGGAGGTGGATGATGCGGGACATGGAGAGGGTGCGCGGGTGGGGGAGAGGTATGTAAAATAGGTGGGGGCGAAAGTGTGAGAAAAGTGAAATGGGGTGGGTGAGGGTATGTGGTTGTGGGTGGGGCAGGGGATATGGGGGTATTTGGAGGTGTTTAAGGTGTTTTTGCGGGTGGTAACGAGGGTAAATAGAGATAGGGGTAAGGGGTAGTCATGTGGGGTTTGAGTGGTGGAATCCGAGCGTTCATATCGTCAATTTGAGCCTTTATTTGTTGAATGGCTTTCAAGACTTGCTCGAGAGGGTTTGGCGTGGAGGTGCTCATCTTCTCTCAATTCCCACCGTGACGTTGTTTACGAGTTTTTTTATTTTTTTACAACAACAACAACAACCGGGTAGAACCGACTAGGCTCTGATACCAATTGATGTAAATGACGTTAAATGAGAGCAAAAAAAGATAATTCTCTCTCAAACTCTCTCTAATCAAATCTCATAAAATGGAAGAATGACTCAAATGAGTTTACAAAAGAGGTATTTAAAGGGAGGAGGTTGCTTGGCTACTAAGCTAAGTATTTAATTACAATTATTCCCTTAATGCTAAATAACCTTCATTCCTCTAAATACAAAACAAAAGGAAAAATACAATGAATACTAAAAATAAAAGAAATACTAAAAATAACTAAAAATGATGAAAAAGCCCTTATTCCCATCATTGAATATATTCAATCTTCAATTTCTAGAAGAAACCTTGTGTCACACGTCGTACACTTGGTTGCGATTTCATCAATTCGCTTTCTTATAAACACCAATTTTTAACCTCCAGGTTTAACCTCTTATGGGGTTTCTATATATGTACAAATACACCACTTTTGTTAAGAGACTCGAATTATGCCACTATGCCGCTTTCTCATTTTTTTTGTCAATATATTCATTGTCGACATTCAATATATAGGTACATGGATTCACTGTCCTTTGATTTGTGTAGCTACACTATATATAATTACTAGGTGTAAACCTGCGCGATGCACGGGTACGACCTTTAATCACCTTTGCAACCACACAAATCTAATCAACAAATCAAAACCAAATAAAAATTAATAATTAAGGCATGAATTCATAACCCCTTCAACTCATCCAAATAAAATAAATAGGAAAAAATAATAGAATTTCAACCTAATGCATTCCGATTTAAGAACAAAATGGAAAATAGAATTAAACCCACCAATTTAAGAAGAAATTGATTCGATCCATATCTATATATACACACAAACTAATGAACAAACATTGTGATACATGTGCACACAATTACATTGACAATGACAAATATTACAATTTGTAAACCTGAGATTGTTTGTTTTCTAAAACTAAGTTACCTCTCTTCATAACAATCAGTAAAATACCCGAATAAGAAATGAATAGCAATTAATAAAATACCTGTAATCTTTGTAACTGTACATGAATAATAATGAGTAAATTTAATATTTGTAACTCAATAAAGCTATAAACAACCTTCGCACAACCCCTGTTTCTAACTCAATAAAGCTACAAAGATTACAGTTACAAACCCCTATTTTACGAAGAACAACCTTCATATACCCTTCATACAATCTTCGTAACTCAACCTTCGTACAACCTTTGTAACAATTTCAGTGATAACTGCTTTTAAAAAAATATCCAACGATAACTGTTTAAAATTCTACTTAAAACTCATTATAAAAATCTCCGACGATAACTCTTTTCAAAAAAATCACCCATGCCTTACCCATGTTTTTTTAAAAAAAGCCCCCTGTTTTGAAATCACCTGCGCTTTACTCGAACCCATCTCCGGCTCTTTTCTGGTGTAAATCTCCAAACCCATCTCCAATGTAAAAATCACTCCGATGTCCATCTCCAACCCCATCTCATGCGTCCATTGTAGATGGGTTTGGAGAAAACAAACAACCTATCTCCAGCATCCAGCGACGTCCCCATCTCCGAAATGAAATAATCCATCTCCGGAATGAAAAAAAACCCTAATGAGTGTTATAGCAACCTAAATAACAATCGCCTATTTTGAATTTATTGTCGAAAATTCTTCGAACCCAAACCCATCTTTTCAAATAACAACAGATTGAAAAATATTACAATCTATGCCGTTTGAGAATGAGAAAGATGTTTAGGGTTTTGAGAAGATAGTCTTAAACACATACAAATATATAGGGAGAGATAAAGAACGGGTGATGATGAGTAAAGAGAGAACGTCAAAGGTCACCAAGAAATAATTTTTTGTAAAGCCTAGTGATTGAATAAGGAAGCAAAAAAGGCATATAGTGTGATTGAATAGGGAAGCTATCCCATTTTCCACGTGGATAGTCCTGATGTTTAGTTGGCTTAATTGCTTGTTAAGCATTTTAGAATAGTATAGAGATGCAATCTATGATCATCTTTGAAAATCATACTTTCTCTCTTGTGTGTGTCTGTGTATACACACACATACACACAAGACATACCAATGTCATTATTATTAGGTACCTCTGCTTACTTCATGGGTTTTAGTCACTTCAAAAACTTGTGTCTTTTCATAAACAATGACCTCTTATGGGGTTTTAGGAAAAATAAATCTTTTGTTCATAACCTCTTCTAGAGCGTTATCTATAACCTATTCCGGAGCTTTATTTGAGCATGGTTTTATTTTACCTCTACCACCAGGTCTCAAGTAGTTAGGACCTATAGGTTTGCCACAATTCTGGCGTGGAACATATTTATTTGCTGTCGAATTTAAATTTCTCCTACTGGGAGAATGTTCCGGCAAGAACATTTACAATTAGTCTATGCGATTGTATATAGCATTTTAATGTTTTTAATCATTTGATGTTGCAATTTCATTTTCACTTCATTCTACTGGGAGAATGTTCCGGCAAGAACATTTACAATTAGTCTATGTGATTGTATATAACATTTTAATGTTTTTAATCATTTGATGTTGCAATTTCATTTTCACTTCATTTTCATATTGAGAAATACGAAGGATTATATTAGACAAAGTGAAAGTATTCCATGATAATTGTCGTCGTTTTTCAGGAACAATTTTTACTTCATGTACGTTCTTCGCTCCTCTTAACGGTGGGAAGAGTATCTCATCAAAATTAAATTTCAAAAAACAGACAACAAACACTATATTTGTCAATGATTCAGTAGAAGTTCAATCACAATCAATCTCTTACTCACCAGAACTAAACAAATGGAAGTTTTTAAAAAATTTCGTATCAGATAATTATTAGATATTCATTGGATGGGTTAAACAAAAACCTCAAGTTTTCGTGTAACAACGAATCTTATAATACTTAATAATCTCAAAAGAATTCCAAATATGAAGATAAATACCATTTGATTTATGAATATTCATCAAAAGAAATATATGTCTAAAAATCATGCAAGTTGATGATTTTGGATCATCACGAATTATGTACTGTAGATTATAACTTAACCATTATTCTTCATGAATGAAAAACTTAAATGAATATGAATTTAAGATGTAAAATTAGAGAACAAAAAAATGGATGATTAAAGTTAGGACTTCAGATACTTAATTAATGAATCAAAGTTTTACGTTCTTGGTCACATGTTAGAGACTTTGGGATAAAAAAATAAGAAACTTTAGATTTCTAATATATAACTAGGGCCACTAAAATAATTATGACAAATATTTTGTTAGAAATTAATGAGAACTTCAAGTTAGTTGATTTAATGATTAGAACTTTAGGTTCCCTGGATAAAAATTTAGAATTTTTGGTTCTTTCGAATGAATCATGTCTATAAATTGATCTAATATTGTAGAACTTGTTGTTCTATTTTATATAAAATATATATGAATTTTCGGGTTCATATAAAATATAAAAGGTTAAAGCTTACAATTTCAGGTCTTAAATTAAAATAATTCACAAAGCGTCTAGTGCAAATTATTTGAAATATAGAACTTCCAGTTGATATTTATCAAAGAAAAAAATAAAACCTATAAAATTTATTTAAGAACTTCAACTTTGAGTTCTATATATATATATATATATATAGGAGAAGGCTCACCTACATCATGCTCTATACATCATCCATGCATCACGCCTAATTCTGGGCCCTAAAAAACTTTTTTTTTCAAATTTATATTTTTCCCTTGAAATTAACCTTCCAATCAACCCATATGCAAAAAATTAGGTCAAAATACATTTTGTAGCTATTTTTAAAAAATTCACAAAAACCTGCTAAAAATACCTTATTTTTAAGGGTCTGCGCCAACAGTTTTTTGTGGATTTTTTAAAAATAACTACAAAATGTATTTTGACCTAATTTTTTGCATATGGGTTTATTGGAAGGTTAATTTCAAGGCAAAAATATAAAATTTGAAAAAAAGGTTTTCAAGGGCCTAGAATTAGTTGTGATGTACGGTGTGGTGTATAGTGCATGATGTAGGTGAGCCTCCCTCTCTCTCTCTCTCTATATATATATATATATATATATATATATATATATATATATATATATATATATATATTACAACTCCTACCGATGATAATCTAACTTTTTTTAAACCAGGGGCTTAATTTTCACTCTTTACACATTCCCAGGACTCCAATTTATAATAAATAATTAGAATTTGAAAAGAGTTAAAATTAAATACCATTATTTTGAAATTAATTTCAACAACTAATAAATTTGGAACTTCAAGGCCATATGATAAACTATTATTTCGAGGATTTTTAATGCCAATACCCTATTACATAAATGATCAAAAGTTTAGGTTTGATTTATGGTATAATTTTGTAGGAGGGGCTTAATGATAAACTTTCTCATTAAATGACTAACGAAAGATCAAGACAAAGTAGAGCTTAAATGAAGACTAATGAAGCCTTCCAAATGAAGCTAGATGATCCACCCTGTATTTAGTCTATTTTTTATGATTATGTCCAAAATTGTAATATTCGTGCGATTACTTGCTATCATCGATTAACCAGATCTGGCATGACGTGGGAGAGTTTACATGCTCTATTGGGAAAGTCCACTAGGGGAACCTTTTAGGAAATTGGTTTGGATGATAGAGAGCAAGACATCATTAAGGAATTATACTTAACCATTTTGAATACACCAAGTAAAGCACTAACACAACTCGAAAGATCATTACTATAGAAACCTTGTCCACACTAATTCTCAACCCCATATAGATTTTATTTCCATAAATAGTACATTTCCTAAAATATCTGAGTGGTGTCATATTATATTAAGCCATGTTAAATCGAACATACCTCAATAATGGCGGTTTGGTGGGTTGGTAGTTGAAAAGGCGCCGACGTCCTGCTGCGCCACCTAACACAAACGGTTGGCCACTCAAGATTTCACTCAGCATTTAATGCTAATGACATGATTGGTATGGTAGTCTGACTCAGCATTAAAAGTACCCCAATGTCCCTTCCTACCAGACTCACGCTATAAATACCCAACTTATCCTTTGATACACGATCATATCTTTAAAAGAACATATTCTCTTGCTATTGAGATGTTTTTACAGTTTTCATTAAGAACTCAATCATTTACTATCATCCAAACACTATTCCACCCATTTACTAGTGCTTACCTGCCTACCATTGATGTATTTAGAATGCTTGTTTCTCTCTCCCTCTAAACTAACATCTATTAAAGGCTCATTTATTATTCAAACATTCTGTATTTATTGCATAGAATTGTGATATATACAATACTTTGTCTTTTATCATTACAAGTGCGTTTATTACTATTTCTTTCACCATTAAACGAGTTACGCCTCCATTATTCATTAAAAACCCCAAATCATACTACTCTCTTACATTTGGCGACTATGCTGGGGAGGTAATCTTGTTAAAATGGTGAGCGACAACTTCAATCGTACTCTTTTTGATGATAACCAGCGCGAGGGAGAATATGATACTCCCATGACTAATCTTCCTCAAAACACCACCATCACTATAGGTGTTCATGTGGGAAAATATTCCACGAGCGCTATAATGGGACCAACTCAGATGACCAAAATCATGGCCAAGTTCATCAATTTTCTGCAAACTTTCCTTGGAGTAATGGGGTTTGATCTGATGATGGACCCTAGCTCTTTTGCTATTCCACTAGAACCACCACCAGTTCCTTAACAGTGATTAACGTTCAACTTACAAGACCTATTGGTCCTTCGGTGGCCACTCTCCCAACCACCACAGCAGTATCAACCATAGAAGCATTTGTTGTTGTCACTACCTCACCCAATGTCACCCCACAAAAATACAAATCAACCGAGGCAATGGTGCGTCCAAGCTTGACTTTTAAAGAAATCAAGAAAGAAATGATGTTAACCTTTTCGTTTTCTAATAAAGCTGTGTCGATCTAAGATGACTTTTGGACTCCTTATCTGGAAGCGTACGGCAATGAACCATACCTTGAGGGTATGTTCCCCAGTCTTTGAAAAATTTAACAGATAGGGAAAAAAATCCGAAGGATTATATCAAATGCTCCATTGAACATCTGGGAGTTCACTGTAACAACAAGAGGCTCTGTCTGAGATAATTCTCCAAATCTCTAACAGAAAAAGCCTATACTTGGTATTCCCACTTAGCTTTAAGGAGTGTAGCTACATGGGAAGATAGTCACATCCGGTTTCTATAGAAATTTTTTCTAGAAGATGACGAATTTACCTTAGTCCAGCTTGCTCATGAAAAGAAAAGGATAGGTGAAGAGGTTATGGCTTACATTTGAAGATTCAAAGAGAGGTCTCTCGATGTTAGAGAGGATATGACAGAAGGCAAGCTCCTTTAAATATGTGCCAAAAGATTGCAAGAGGAGTACATTTGTCACTTGATAAATGAGAAAATAGAAGGGATGTTCAAATATTTCTTCAGGGCTACTCGAAACATCTCTATGGTTATTCAATCCATCCTCATCATTTCTAATGTTGCGTGGAATCCTGTGATTGGATAATCAAATAGAGGAGGCTATGATAGAGGAACCACTAACCAGGGACAAATGCGATTTAATTATGCAGAAGGGGGATAACAAGCACAACTAACTGGAAAAAATATAAGAAATAAAAAAAAGTATGTCCGTGAAAACCTACCACCGCAGCCTTGTTCTGTTAAAGAGGTAACGACCTGTTACGCTACTATGGTGGATGATAACCTCATTTCCACCCAAAGAGCTCTCCTCCAAATGCTCCAGCGACGGATGTCCACGCGAATCCCAAATACGTCCATGTGCATTAGCTTGTGTGCCCTTCAAATATTGAGTGCTATACATTGAGGAGGATGATCAAAAAACAAATGGTGGCAAGAAATTTGCAAATTCCTTAAGACAATATCAATCACACCCCTATGATAACTTAGGGGGAAAATATGGTGGCGGCCTACGATGAAGAGGGAAAATCCCAAAGCAAGGAAGAAAGGAGAGAGGAAGAAGAGTTTCATCTAATGTATGATAAGTGTTAGGAAGGAATGGCCAACATGGTCATTTCTTATGACGAACCAAGCATAAGGGACGCCGAACAAGCTTCCTAGATGGAGGATTAGGAAGTATATCCTAGTTTATAATATCAAGTTGTGTAGAGATCATCGAAATTCATGTGGTTCTTTGACCAGATCGGTATGCCCCAAGAAAGTAATTTGGAGATTACTAAAATTCCTTGAGATATCAAGGAAGAGCGTTGTTCCTTCTCTCAGTTAGAAAGTCCTAATGGCCTAACTAATCCGCCACTTTATGTTTGAAATCACTTTCTCAAACACAGATAGGTAAATTAGATTCCCCCGCAACAGATCGTTTAATGTGGCAATAAGCGTTAACAGAACTAGCTTTGTTAGAGCTTTAATTGATGGAGGCACTTCTATGAACACCATGCCAATCAACTCCTTCTATGAAGACGACATCCTAGAAATAAGGTCGATCGCAATGCCTTTATTAAACTCCCTCTATGACAATCAAACTTCCCAATCAATTAGATATGTCAATGTTAGTCTAGTAATGGGTAACCTCACGTCACACATAAAATTTCATGTGATTGAGTCAGTTACCTCTTACCACCTTTTTATTGGGCGAGTCTGGATGCACAGCCATGGCTTGGTCCCTTCGACTTACCACAATGAGCTAAGGACAATGCCAAAGGAACCTAGATCATCACAAGGGTAACTAAAAGACTTTTATCCAAGGAAGAAGCACATTTAGTCGATGCATATTTTTACATTGATCTCAATCCAGACACACACATCTTGACAAGGTGCGTCAAAGGAGTTAAAAAACTAACCATCAAAGACAGGTTGGTCCCTATGATGATCCAAGAAGAAGAGATGCAGGAACCTAACCAAGTTAATGAGGTTGTTCTCTAAACCCATGCTATCTCGAAAAAATGAGAGATAAAATGAGGCACATAATTGACTCAGAGGAAAGAGAAGCTAGCCGCCAAGGCGCGTTAATAAGGTTGACAAAACCTATATATGAGCAAGTTGAGAGCTCAAACAAGATAAAGGCACTCTCACCTCCTGAGCGAAAATGCAAGAAAGTTTTGATCAGTGATGGAACAGTGGTCTGTAGTCTATGTGAGTGGGAAACCGATTTTTTACGGGGAGCTGACCTAGAGGCGGAGTATGAATATTTCCTTGTGGACAATCAATAACAATACATAGTCATTGATAATTCCAACATCCAAAAGTTTCTTGAAGAGATAAAGAATGAGCTATAATGCATGCAAGATCATCCAAAGTCGCAAATGCAAGAATTGTAACGATTGATCTAACAAATAGTGAGGAGGAACCAAGGCTAATTTTTATCTCAAAATACCTAGAGGAGTCAAAGAAGCTGGGTCTGATCAAGCTTATCAAAGAATACATATGTGTCTTCGCATGGAAATGCATTGAAATGCCTGACCTAGGGAAAAATGTGAGCTGCAATAAGATGAATGTCATGTCCTCAACCGTTCCAATCAAGCAAGCAATAAAAACTTATAAGCCAGATTTGGATATGAAGATAAAAGCTTAGGTCGAACGATTACTTGCAGCAGAATTTATTAAGTCGATTCAACATCCAATCTGGCTATGTAGAATTATTCGAGTGGGCAAGAAGGAAAAAAACACAAATATGCATTTATGTGGATTTTAAATACCTCAATAGAGTATGCCCTAAAGATGAATTCCTTTTGCCCTCAATAGACATCTTGATGGACTCCATGACTTGACATGAAATGTATAACTTTATGAATGGTTATGTGGGGTATAAATGATGTAGAAAAGACAACCTTTAGGACCCATTTTGACAATTTTAATTACATTGTTATGCCTTTCAATTTGAAAAATAAAGGGGCTACCTATCAAAAAACAATGATGGGTATTTTACATGGACTTGATATTTTGGATTTTTTTGTGGATGCGTTTGTCATTAAATCTAAAAAGGATAACTCACACTTAATTGATTGGAGGAGAGTTTTCAACAGGTGTAGAAAGTACAATTTCAAGATGAACCCACTCAAATGTGCCTTTGGTGTAACAAGTGGGAAATTCTTAGGATTTATGGTGGATCTACAAGGGCTTCATATGGACCGAGACAAACAAAAATCCATCATTGATATGCCATATCCAAATACCCAAAGGGAGGTGAAAAGTTCCTTGGAAAAATTTCTAACCTGAGAAGATTTGTCCCAGGTTTATCTGAGATCATTCATCCATTGCTGTAGTTATTGAGAAAGACCACCAAGTTTCAATGAGAGGAAGTACACTAAGATGCCTTTGAAAAAATTAAGAGATTTATCACTTCTCCTTAAACGATGATCCCACCAAAAGATAGAATACCTTTATTGCTATACCTTACCTCTACTACAAGGTCCATCGGTGCATTATCGACATAAGAAACAAATGGGCAAGAAAGATTTGTCTACTATCTAACCAGAATTATTCATGGACCTTAGGAAATATACACCATCATAGAGAGGCATGGTTTGATGTTATTCTTTGTAGATAAAAAGCCAAGATATTATATGATAGATTTAACTATTCACATAGTGACTAGATGTGACCTAGTTAATTTCTTGCTGGCGCGAACAATTTTGATATGAAAAGAATCAAGGTTGTTCCTTAATTTTTCCAAAATACAATCTCAAGTGAATGGTCCCTCGAGCGATTAAGATCCAAGATTATGCAGGCCTTTTGGTCATGTTTCCCTCACATATTTTTGAATCACCTAGGATGTATTATGTGATTATCTGCAAGCTAACATTTGTGAGGCATATCTAGAGGAATGGTCTATGGAGTATGATGATTCTTCTGCTAAAGGAAAAGGAATAGCATAAGTTATATTGTCAAGAGGAATGGAGGAGATTACTCTGTCTTTTAAATTGTACTTTCGTTCTTCAAACAATGAGGAAGAGTACGAAGCATTAATTTTGAATTTGCTCGAAGCCTTGTGATGAGGTATTCGTTCCCTATACATAAAAGGAGACTCTAACCTTGTGGTCAAATAAGTAAATGGTGAATATACTTTAAATCACCTTATCCTAGAACCATATCGAAAAGAATATTCAAATGTTGATAGAGCAATTGTAGGAAGTAAAAGTGGAAAGACACCTAAGAACAATGAATCACCGTGCAAATGCCTATCCCACAATTACACAAAAAGTTACCAAAGATGGTTAGTGTACAATGGTGGATATCCAATAAAAAAACAATACCAACATAAGTGCTCCAACTCTTTCTAGTTATGATGATTCAGATTGGAGGGGTAAAATAAGAAAGCAGTTGGAGACAAGAGATGGCAAGATAAAGATCGCGGAGTTAGCACAACATTTCCTTCTCCAAGGAACGTTCTACTACAAAAATCCTTGGGGAACACTATCTAGATATACGGGTCCATAAGAAACATAAGAATAGCTCAAGAAGACTCGTGATGAGCATTGTGAAATCAATTATCTCCCCCTTTACTGAAGAATTTAAAAGGAGGGATATTTTTTTCCAAGCAAGATGCAATAATAATACAAAACGAATGTGCTTAGTGTCACCCTTTCTTACAACCAACTGAAATTAATTTTGTGGAAGCTCAAACAGACTTGAGGCAACCTTACATCAATTTCATCAAAGATGAAGTTGTTCCAATTGAGAAAGCAGAAGCAGTAGCAGTCCATAAAAGGTCCCCAAGATTCTATTTGTTAGAAGGAAAGCTCTTTCGAAAAGGGTATTTTAATATGCCGTTATGATACATCACCAAAGAGGAAGTAGAGGAAGTCCACAAGTAGGCTCACAACCCAACTTACATTGGAGGAGCCATATTGTATGATTAACTCATAGCACTTTGTTATTATTTGCCAATGATGGAGAAAAGCTCGTCTGAGTTTGTTCAAAATTGAAAGCCTTGCCAACTACATAGTAACCTCATTCATGCTCTATCGGTAGAACTCCATTCACTATCCATGCCTTATTTTTTCCACACTTGCACATTTGACCTAGTAGGAAAAATCAATCCTTCCTCTAGAGGTAAAATATGGATTTTAGTGGAAACAACGTTCTTTACTAAATAGACATATGAAATGTCATTGAAAACAACAACAATAGGTATGGTGACACAATTCATTTGAGAATATATCATTTGTCGATTTGACATCCCTAAGATCCTATCAGATAATGGAACCATATAGATCAATAAGGAGGTGACAATGCTGATGGATAAATATTCGATCATCCACAATACTTCAACAGTGGCTTAGCCAAAAGGCAATGATCAAGTTGAGGCCACAAAAAAACATTGATCAACATTTTGTCTAAAATGGTGGAGGACTTTCTTGGTGCGTGGGATGAAAAGATATCGATGGTGCTCTGAGCCTACTAAACAACCAAGAGGAAATGAATAGGATACACACCACTTTTCTTATTTTACGAAGCTGAGGCAATTCTTCCAAAATAACTTGAACTATCTTTTGCCACATATGCCTTGCGAAGAAGAATGCTTCCACATAGTAGACATATTCAACTAAAAGCACTAGATAAATACATTTAGGCACTTTTAAATATACATAAAGCAACTTTTCAAATCCTACAAAAATTTGGTGAAATTGAAAGAATTTGAAGGTGACCTAGTTCTTAAAACTATGATCAATCACATTAAAGGACTCTCTTTCCTAAAATTTACAACAAATTAGGAAGGACCTTATGTTGTGAAAGAGGCTCGTGACTTAATTTAGTGCCTAATCTCAAAAATTGAATAAGATAGGCCATTCAAGGTTAACAAAAAGTAGCTGAAGACATATATCATGTATGAGAAAGACCTATAAATTTTTGTTCTTATTTTGCACTTCACATATAATTATGAAGGAGCATATGTAAATGTTTATTACTGTTCATTATAATGGATAAGTATTGAGGCAATAAAAGTGAGTCAAATTACACATGTTCAAGAATAAATTCTCTTATATTTTATTTGTAAACAAATATATAGAAAAGAGAGACTTTTGTCGAGAAATATATAGTGAAAAGAAGAAAAATCTAGCCTAAAAGGAACCACAAATTTTGAGTGGTGAAGAAACCATATCCTATCAAAGCAGCTACATCAGAAGAGACTTCTTGCTGATAATCAAAGATAGCTGAAATGTTAGATTCATCTTCTGCCTTCTTTTTAAGTGTAGTCTCGTGAGCTCTTTTTTCTTGGGCCAATGCTTTTTTGACAACGCTCACAGTTTGATTAGCTTCTTTGATTTGAGGGATAAGTTTCCTCACCTTTATTGTTGCACCATCAAGTCTTCCACATTTTTCAAAAATTAGGAACGATATGTCATTATGTGAGGGTCCTTGAGGTACTTCAATGTGTTGATGAGCTATAGGAAATTAAACCCATCCTTATACATATCATTGAGGGAGCTATAGTGGCTATTGATGAGGGATCCTTCCAAAAAATAAGAACTACTAAACCCTAAAGGAAATAAGACATCACCAAACCATTCATCCTTGAACAATCAAAAGTGAAGTCCCAGGGTATGAGTCAGAAAGACAATCAAGGACAACACGAAGTTGGTCTGGAAAGTAAACATTATTTCAAACAAGTTGGCGGCAATACTCAACTGGTGTCATGTCAGGAATAGGGGAACCATATGCAGATTTGATTTCCTCCTTATTCACGCGAGCCATTGATCCTCAGCTGCTATCATTAGACGACTTATCTTTCTCTCGCTCAACATCATTAAGCTCAATCCCCATCACTTGAATGGTCACATCAACAATAGGATGTGCCACCTCAGGTGAATTCAGAGGGTTGTTTTCTCTCATGGCCTGTAAAATAGGAAGAGCAAAAGAGTTAGTCAATATTCAATTTTTTTACTAGGTAGGTAAATCTACAAAACCTTAGAAAATGATGAGGACCAAGTCACCAAGAAGGTGAATTATTAGAGAAACCGTACCTATATAGGGTACATCACCAAGCATGTAACAAGATATAACTATATGCACATTACTCAATGAGATAGAGTAAATCACCATATAGGTGAGATTTTTCACTAAGTTACACCTAAGCTAGTTATAACACCCAAAGAAACCATTTATCCATAAAAAAGAATTATGAGAAAGATTTATATAAAAGATAAGGATATATTTCTACCTCATTAATAGTTGAAATGACAGCCAAAGGTGTGGGAATCACCATATTCCTAGACTCAGCTTGAGCCTCAACCATTGGTGTATTTTATAGAGACAATATACTAAGATCCAATGAAGGAGGATCAACCTTAGAAGAAGGGGCAACCTGCTCCCTATTTTTAGTTGCTTCAAGTCGAAACACCACTAAAGAAAAAGGCCAAACTGACGAAGCTGAATCCTCCAAGGCTAGGTCAACCAAGTCACACAAATGACTCATTTGTAATTTCCTTGTAATTGCTTTTAGTATTAATGGAAATTTTAATATTTTTTCCCTTATATTGCGTGGTCCTCGGTATTAACTTTTAGGCAATGTCATCATATCATACCGTAGGCTTAGATCTAGAAAAGTAAGAATGTACCTCTTTGTAGGGTCATCTCCTAACTAGGATTTTTCTTACCTGGTTAGTACTAGGTGCCTAGGGTTTCCCCATAGGAATTTTATTTGCTATAAGAAATCTTATATGTTTTGTGCTAAATAAGAAAAAAAAAGTTTAAGTTCTTGGTCGGAGACCAAATGGTTGTTCTTGGACGATCAACCAATCAGTCTTAAAGAAGAGCTCCTGATCAAGACCAGATGTTGTTCCTTGGTCAACCAATCAATCGGTGTTAAAGAAGACGTTTGAAGAAGAGTTCCTGGTCGGGGACCATATGGCGGTCCTTAGTCGACCAACCAATTAGTCTTAAAGAAAATAAAGACCTGGGTGACAAATAATAATCCAAACATGATCTATTTTACTAATAATCTTCTTTATTATATACTCATTGATTGCCACTTAGAAAGATGCAAATATATAAAATCATAAGTTTTGAAACAAAATTCTAAATTAAATCTTGACAAACAAAATTTTTCAAGAAAGCTCAGAGGATGTTTAAAAAGTAATTTAATTCAAAATTGAGATATATTCAAATTAAAAGTAAAACAAATTGAGGTTGGTTATGTTCCATGGTCGAGGAACTTCCTTTCCCTCCATTGTTTATAAGTGGTAGGCTCCTTGCAGGTCATCTCTGACATCCTTGTATGGACCTTCCCAATTGGGCTTGAGATTTCCATCTGAGGGCTTCGTTGCATTGTCCATAATCTTCCTTAGGATGTACCCCTGAATCTTAAATTTCCTGTCCTTGAATCCCCTATTATATTTCTTGGACAACTGTTGCTGATAGGAGGTAAGCTTTATAAGGAAAAATTCTCCCCTTTCATCCGCTAAGTCAAGTTTTACTCTCATCGCTTTACTGTTAAGACCTTGGTCGGCTGAGGAGGGCTTCATAGCCGACAAACCTATACCCAATGGAATGGAAACTTCCATTCCTTAAGATAAAGAAAAGTTTTTTTCACTGTCGATCTTCTAAGCATAGTTCCGTATGCCCCTTAGAAAATGTGGGGAAATCGATCGACCCATGTGCCCTTTACTTTCTTTACCCTCTTCCTGATCCTGCCGAGAACATTCTTATTAGACACTTATGCTTATCCATTGCTCTGGGGTCAGACCATCGAATTGTAGTTGTTCCTAATCTTGTGCTCAGTGCAGAAACTTTGAAAGATATTGATATCAAACTATGTTCAGCTATCTGTTATGATGATTCAAGGAATGAAAAATACATTATGATGTTCCTGGAAAAGAATCTATCCATGTTAATATCTTGGATGTTTGTCAATGGTTCCCCTTCAATCCATTTAAAAAAGTAATATGTGCCGACCAAAAGGAACTTCCTGTTGCTAGACGCAATGGGTAGTGGACCAACAATGTTCAGTCCCCACTGCATAAAAGGCTAAGGACTCGTGAGGGATTTGAGATCACTGGTGGGCTAATACACGAAAGCCGATAAGAGTTGGCAGTTTTTGTACTTCTTGACATATGTGACTGCGTCTTGTTGCATATATGGACACTAATATCCTTATTTAATATCTTTGAACACCAGTGATCTGCCCTTTGCATGGCTTGCACATATTTCTTCATATATCTCGTAGAGGTTTTTCTCGACATCATCTGGGTGAACATAATGCAGATATGGTCCTGAGAAGGAGCATCAATAAAGCTTTTCGCCAGTCGATAAATAGAAGCGAGGAACTTTTACCCTGATTTTGTGTGCTTCCTTCTTATCGTCAGGCAAAACATCCTCTTTTAAATAACGTACAATTGGGTCCATCCAGATCGGGGACATATCGATGCCCATAACGTGCTCGAACTGCTTCCCTTTATTGATGTTGGGTTGATCGAGATACTCTATTTGAATTATTTTCTTGAGATCCCCTTCAAGGCTAGTGCAAGTGCAGTTAATGCATATACATGACTATTTTTCCCTCTTAGAACTGTTGCACCTGTATGTGTTGGAATTGAAAGATCAGTCTTTGAGACTCTTCAAAGTATGCAGTCATGCATTGATCCTTGGCATTGTAGTCTTCTAATATCCGATTTGATACCAACCTCGAGTCATAAAAGATGTCAAGGTGACGGGCACCCAAAGAGAGTGCCTTCTTCAAACTACCGATCAATTCTTCATACTTCGCTTTATAGTTGGAGGCTTAAAATCCTAAGTGTATTTCCTATATGAGGATAGTTTTCTCCTCTTTCAGATAATGCATTATTGGGTTCATCCAGCTTGGGGATCTATCGATGGCTATTGGTCAACACAACTGCTTGGCCTGCTTCCCCTTATAAATGATGGGTTGATGGAGATACTCTAATTGAATTATTCGTTTGGGGTCTACCTTCATGGTTGATTCAAATGTGGTTAAGCAATTTGCATGACTTTTGTTACCTCTTGGGAACTGCTGCACCTGTATGTGTTGAAACTGAACGAATAGGCCCTGGGCCTCTTCAAGTTATGAATCCATGCATTGATCATTGGCATTATATCTCCTGATATTTTATTTGATATCATCCACGAGTCATAAATTATGTTAAGGTAATGGGATCCTAAGGAGAGTTCATTATTTAAATCGTCGATCAATACTTCATACTCCGTTTCATTATTAAAGGCTTCGAATCCCAAGCGTATTGCCTTCTCAAAGACAATATTCTTCGAGGATACTAACTATATTTCTACTCCTTCCCACTTGGAGTTGGAGGCTCCATCCATATAATGGGTCCATCTTTCCCATTCTTCAACCTGTTCAATAATGCTTCTTTTACTTTTGGTGATAATTTCATTAGGGACTGGTCGTCGGAGAACTCGATAATAAAATCATCTAAAACCTTTCCCCTTGATTGACATCCTAGGTTGATACTAAATATAAAAAATCCCCAGTTCTATTGACCATTTGGACATTCGTCCAGACAGGTCGGCCTTTTGGCGAACTTCCTTCATAGCAAATGACGTTAGGACAATTATTGTATTTGCCACAAAGTATTGTTTCAATTTGCGAGATAGTATCACTAGTGCGTATGTTAGTTTTTCTACGGAGTTACATCTTTTCTCTACGTCGAGCAAAGTTTTTCTCGCATAATAGATGGAATCTTAACTCCCATTTCTATCAAAAACTAAGGCCGAGTTGACTGCATGATTGGATACTGTCATGTACAAGTATAAGGGTCCTTTTTTATCAGGGATTATTAAAGGTGGTGGTTGGCTCAAATACTTCTTCACTTTCTCTAGTGCCTCGGTGCATTGTTCGCTCCATATCTCTTTCCTTTAATTCCTCAATATCTAAAAGAAAAGTCGATACCCTTTTTGAAGATCTTGATATTAACCTGTTGACATTAGCGAGCATGTTGATTAATTTATGGACCTCGCTCACAGTGCTTGGAGGTCGCACATTTCTTATCGCTTCAATATGGTTAGGGTTTGCCTCATTCCCCCTTTAGTTGTCCAAGTATCTGAGGAATTTTCCCACCTGCATGCCAAAAGAGCATCTAGTCATGTTTAGCCTCATTCTTTAATATTGAAGGACCTTAAAAAACTTGGATAAGTTGAAAAGGTGATCATATTTCTTCCTTCACTTTACGAGCGTATCATCTATGTACACCTGCTTAAACATCTTCATAACAAGCCTTCGTTAGTTTCCCCAACGTTCTTCAGTCCAATGTGGTGATGAAGGAGGTATTTTCTTAGTCAAGGCCAAACAATTGGATTTAGTGGTACTTCGAGTAGGCATCGAGGAAACTCATACACTGGTAGTTTGTAGTTGTGTTGACCAGTCGATTGATATTGGAAAAAGGAAAACTCCCATTGGGATAATCTTTACTCAGATCGGTGAAGTCTGTACAGATTCTTCACTTTTCGTTGTTCTTTTTAACCATCACATGATTTAACATCCACTTGGGTAATTGAACTTCCGTAATGGAATGTGCCTCTAGAAGTTTCCTCACTTATATCTCTATGCTCTCGCCTTCTTAAAGCCCATTTTTTGCGCCTTCTGGGTCACAGGTGGATGTGAAGGGTCCACGTGAAGCTTGTGACACATAACCTCTGGGTCAAAACCTGGAATATCATAGGGTTACCAAGCAAACACATCCCAATTTATTTTAAATGAAGTAACCATATCTTCACTTTCCTCTATAGTAAGAGTGATGCTGGTAAAAAATTTCTTCTTAGTCTGATCGCTTTCAAAGACAACTTCTTGAAGTGGCCCCATGACCCAATCAACAAGGGAAACCCTGGTTCAACATCACATGGGCCATACTTTAACTACTGCATCGAGGGAACAAAGACCTCTACAAGTTTCACAATCTTCTCCTTATTTTTTTTCTTTGTTCGAGTGGTAGATATGAAGAACTATATCTATATCCCGGTTCCCTCTAATCTCCATTATTTCTTTTTAAGTGATGCACTTTAGCTTCTAATGGTAGGTGAAAGGCACTGTCCTCGTAGCATGCAACCACTCTTTTCCAAGTGTGTAATTATAAGGGGAATCTATGTCCACCATGAGGAACTCAATGAGTTTTGAGATTTCTCCCACTTGGATGGGGATGGAGACCTTCCTAAAGGGTAAAGTTATCTTTCCCGCAAAGCCGACTTAAGTCACAATCACATCCTGTAGTTTTTCTTCTTGCAAATTGAGCTTGTTAAACATTTTATAGTACATAACCTCTGAGGATCTCCCTTGATCCACTGGTATCTTGTCCATATCCCAATTGGCTATCCTAAGAGTGATTGCTAGGGTATCTTGATGGGGATTCCTCATCTCGACTCAATCTTCCTCGTTAGACGCCATGTATATAGAGTCGTCAATTGTCTCTAGTCATTGATGCTTTCTTATAGAAGGTTTGGCCGGGTGAATCTGGAATGCCTCCACTACTGCTGTGAGTTCCTCCACCGCCATTTTGATAGCATTACCCTTGATCTGAATTGGGTTTGATAACCCATGGATAATTGCAAATTCATGATTGTTATCCTCGTCCAACATAATATTTGTCCATTCGCCATGCCCAAGTTGTGCTCGACCATTCTTCATTTCAATAAAATCATTGAGGTATCCATTCTGGCCCAATTTCTTAAGTTAAAAATTTCATGGCCTTGTAATTCTCGATCTTGTGTTTGTGATCCTTATGGCACGCGCATCTCAACATCATGTTTCTCTTCTTGGGGTTGCCTGACGTATTTTCAAGCCATCTGAAATATTTCCAACCTTTGATATTGTAAATGATCTAATAGATCAGCTCAGTGAAAACTGTGTTGATGGCTTTGTACACCTTCTCGGGATCCTTTTTTTCCTTCCCCTTATTATTTCCATTATGTTTCTTCCCTCCTTTTTTAGGTGCTCCTTCCTTGTCTCTGTTTTTCGTCTATTTTGGCTGATCAACTTCCAGGCAAACTGCATCCATATAATATCCAACTTTGGCATATTTATGAATTCTCACCATGAGGTCATCAATAGTGATAGCCTCCATATTAGTGAGAGATTGATGTAGCATGGAACTACTCGACATCCCAATATTTAAGAAGGCCATCAAAACTTGCTCATTACACTCCTCCACTTCATTATATATCCCAATATCTTCTGGAAGATTCTCGAAGCATTTCCCGAGGCTTATTTTTTAGCATGATAAGCGAGTCCATCCTTTTAGGATGGGTGATATTCGTAAAGAATCTAGACATGAAGGACTTAGCGAGTTCCTTAAATCAAGTTATCGACCACTATGGAAGCTTCTCGAACCAGTTATGAGTAACATCCTTAAGGATGGAGGGAAATATGTAGAACATCTAGCTCTTATTTTTATATCACCATCTCATATTATGTTGATATTATCTGTCATGGTCACTGGGATCCGTCATCCAATCATAAATCTTGAATCATGGGGTAACTAACTTCTTCGGAGACTCAAACTTCTGAATAGTTAAACTAAATAGTTATTTTATTTAACTATCAAGCTCCTTCGCTCCTTGATGAGCAGGGTGCCTATTTACTTCCCTCTTTATTAAATTATAGGTGCTTCTTTCTCGTCGCGGCTCATTGGATTGAGGTCTACTTATGGTTAATTCTCAAGATTAGAATGTTCTTTTCGACACTTAACACTTCCCCCTCGACTGCGAGCTCCACTCTCTTAAGGAATAGGAATGCGTGGTCGAAGGTCGCATATAAACCTATCCTTTTGAACTTATCTCTCCAACATATAAAGACGTCATTGGAGATCAACATTTTTGTCCTAGTAGCCTTCTTTTCATCTCGAAGGCGCTCTTCATAGGTGTCAATGAGCCTTGAGATCTGGTTATATCGCAAGGGTTCGCCACTCTCATCCGTTTTCTCCCCCTGAGGATGATAAGGTGAATTAGATGAGTGGTAATAGTCCCCATTCTATGATAACAACCCTCCTGGTCATCGTAGCTATCGTAACCCTAATAGTGACCTTCCTAGTCTCCATGGTGTTGCTATTTATGACCTTATTGGTTATTGTGACTTCGATGATCTCTGTTGGGTGCGTGGGACATCACAGAAAGTTGTCCCAGTGGAAACATCAAACCGTTACCATTAACGATGCCAATTATAGGTGATAAATTTCTCTAAGTTTTTAGATTCAATTCACACAATCCCAAGAAGAATTACCATTATAAATAGTATAATATCACACACACACAGAGGTATGTGGTTCGACAATTTGCCTATGTCCACAGGGTGCTAGGATTTATTCTTTATTAGATGAGAATTCAAGTCGACATAGTTTCAATACTGCTCAGTGTTACATTCCATACCGATACAGGGTGAGTTTACATTTATAAGGTAGCTTAGGAGAGTCCTAAGCCCCACTAATAACAACCCCTAAGATTTCGACCTTGTCTCTTGATTGTAGCGAACCGTTATGTGTAGTTGAGTTGAGTTATTATTCTTATTTTGGCCAGACGACTTCTTCGGTTATGGGCCCATGTGTCCGAGCATTTGCTAGTAAAATGGTTGACCCCACAAAAAATTCATATATATCTTGATGTGTTAAGCATGTTCTTAAGATATAACCTACTTATGTTTATATAACATTTTGTACATTTGGTTTGTAGCTTATATTGATGAAAAATTAGTTAAAGATATATATATATATATATATATATATATATATATATATAGATAATGAAGGAACATACTTTATATTATCAACATGAAAACCTATTATTAGTGAAAGTAATCAGTACCTATGATAAGACACAACCTAATCAAATTATAACGATGATGGATTGGATTGGAAAATACACTTTGTAAACCAATTCAAACAAGAAAGTAAATCATTAAGGGCATCGTGTTGATAATGTGTTGTAGAAAAATAAGGCATATAGAAAATTTAGAGGATATGGAAGTTATAGGGAGAAGAAACTTTTCATTTCATTGTATCTCAATGCTCGAGGAGTATCACCAAGTAAGGCATCCCAAAAGTCCATTTTCATAACTCGAGATACAAGTGGACACCCACTATTATACACATTTTACCACAACATACACATTGTTAGATATCTTGAAATAATTTTACCTTTTTTTCTTGCCCCAAACTTGAATGAATCTCAGAATTCTCGTGGTATTATTTAGCACAATGCTCTTCAAATATCGCATTAGTGGTAGAAAAATGCAATGGAGAGAGTCTTACACTTTAACTAGATCATTCGGGAATTGGAAAATGCTATTCGTCTTACTAAATCATATACTTGTAAATTCATTTAACATTATTCTTCTAGGTTATTGGTGGTTAGACTTTTGTGAGAATATCTCCTAGTTATGTAGAAATAGATTTAGGGTTAAAATATAAGTCTTAAAAGCATCATTTGCATGATGTTTTTTTTATAGAAATAACACTTTAGGGCATTAAGTAAAATATTCTTTCATCAAAAGTGACAAATTTGAGGCTATTTTTCTCTTTATCTTCTAATTTTTAACTGCGAGTGCGGCAACTTTTATATTTATACGATATACCAAATACTGCGCAAATGTTTCCCATGGTGGTTGGAATTTTGTACTATTTAGAGAAATGTTTTCTTAAATTAATTCCAAAAGCCAATTCATTTAACACTTGGCATATGATATGGACACTATAATTAAATTTCATAAAAGTGAGAATAAAATGCAAGAATAAAATAAACGTGCAATATAATATCAAAATAATACTAGTACATAATGCATACGGTTAATAAATTTCCAAAGAAAATACATAATAAAGTAATCTATAGTAGTTATTAGCAAAAGACTGATTAATCATCTAGTATCTCGAACCCCTTCATAAGTTTCCCTCAAGATATTGCAGCCCAAGTGCAAGTTCAATGTTAGGAGAAAAGAACAACAACACGAGAAAATTCCATTATAATAGGTATGTAACATAGGAAATCCACTTGAGGCCAACACACAAAACCCTTAAAGACAAAAAATGAGAGGTTTTCACCATTGTCCCCAAAAGGTAAATTGGATAGGGACAACAACAACATATGACGTCCAGGAAGACACGACATTGGCCTAGTGGCTGCGGGGACAACTTGCGTTCCAAAATTCGATTATGCACGAGATTCTACCAACATGGGTAAACTAATAAATAGAAAATATAACTCTTCCCATGTCCCTTTTCGACGCCTTTAAACTCCATAATGTTACCTTTAGTAACCACATCCTGGCTAAGAAATTTTAATCGGGATGTGGTTAACATAGGCCTACTAAAATATGTCATTTCTCAGAATTAACAAAGACCTAATAAAATATTAATGGAATGATTGATTTATATTTTACAAGAAGTGTTGATCTGATCTTCATTGTGTAATATTTTAAACATACCATATTACCTACTAATGTAGAATAAAAGACACATGCAATATATAAAATAATAAAAACATTATGTCCACACATGGTTTCTCTTTAAACCAGAAACAAATAATTTTGTCAAATAATAAAATCCATAACTTAGACTATTTTAAGAAAGGATGGTTTTATTATATTGCCCTAACATGAATGTAGAGGGGTACACAAGTAATACCACGACTATTATAGGGTTTCACGAGTTATACCTAATCATATGGGATTCACGAGCAACTTTATAAGCCATAAAGAAAACATAAGAAAAATGATAAGTTTTCAACCAACCCTCAGCTCTTCAAAAGTTACGTGAGTAGTACCAGCAAGGGAGCTACGCAAGAAAACCCATCATGAGAGCAATACCATTAAGGGGACAGCTCGTACAATCCCCAAATGACAATTATCTCAGAACAAGATCAAGTCCACGAGCAACACCTAAGCTACAAGGGGGATAAGTGTAAGAAGAACAAGTGCACGATCATCCACTTTGCATTCTCGAAGCTATGTGAGAAGTACCAATAAGGGGACTGGACGAGCAACCTCAAGTCACAAATCTCTCAAAATAAGGGCAAGTACACGAGAAATACCTTGGACCCCTAGTGAAGTAAATTGCGAAAAATCCTTTCAGCAACGCAGAATATAGAGGATGAGTACTTGTCTCACTAACACTCAATTTTGTTGTTTTACACAGTTTCACTTAGCAAGAAGCTTTGGCCGAGCAAGCAAAGCTCGAGTAGATGGCCAATTGGAACCTCTTGAGTGTTTTGGTTTGGAGGCTATGAGGTAAGTCTTATTGAGAAATCTAAGGCTCAACCAATTAAATATCTTAGGAAAGAGATAATACTGAGGCGGGAGACCCAAGAGGTCACTCGCACTCACTCACATTACAGAGTTCACATTTATTTATTAGTGATCAGTCAGTGACTTGCTTGCTAGACATTTTAACAAAGCAAATGGAGAGTGACCCTCAAGATCACTCGTAAGTTTTCAAAATTTTCCACCAAGCAACCGTTTGTAAGTAAATAAAATAGTACTTTTTTGAATTATGACCGACAACATTACTTTTTGTCCACTATTACACCGTGTGTCACTCCACTACAGAGAGATCGTGGTAGAAAATGACGAATAGTAAAAAGGATAAAAGTGTGTTCAGATATTTTACCCTAGGGGAATATCCCTTTGGTGTGCATGTGCCACGTCGACCCTAATATTTTTCTATATATAGAGCACTAAGGGCACAATTACCAACATAGAGAAAATACAGAAAAGAGCATTTTTACTCATGGTATTCTCACTTGGCACCAAATGGCATTACCACTTGGGAAGAGATGCACAAGAAGTTCCTCCAAAAATTCTTTTTGGTTAATGATGAGTTTACTATAAGACACTTGGCTCAAGAAACACAAAAATCGAGCGAGGAGCTAATGTAGTATATCAAGCGTTGTAGAGAGAGATCTCTAGATGTACACGAGGAGGTTACATAGGCAAGGTTATTGCATATTTGCGTGTAAATTAAGGAATATATAGTTCACCTGACCAATGAAATGCGTGAGGGAACATTCAGGGAATTCACCCAAGTAGCAAGGAACATTGCGATGATGATAAAACTAAAAGCCCAGAGCTAGAGGACCCAAACTGTCCCTAAACTAGGGAGAACTTCAAAGTTTGCACTCAATGAATTTCGAGGGCCTATGAGAACTAGTCCAGACCAATGGAATTACAAGTCAAGGACTTAGTTCTTCAAACATCCACTCATCATTTAAGGATCACGTGTGCCTCCAAGTTAAGCCTAACTGGGAAGGGCCATTCATGTTTAGGGAGTGGGAAAGTTAGGGAATTGCCGTAGTTTAGAGAGTGAAAGTGATTGTACCTAGTAAATCAATTGAAAGTGGCTCAAGAAGTACTACACATGAGGTATCTCTGTGTTTATCCCTTTTTTTGTTTATAAACATTGAAGTTTCTTATATGAAAAAGATACCCTTTTTCTTATACGAGCAATACCTACGAATATCAAGTTTGATATAATGAATACAATGGCTCATGTTTGGTTATAGCAAGTTTTCTCCAAAGTTTTATAATAACTATTATGTTACATATATGTCTTGCATTGTATAACCAACAAGTTTTTTATGCATCTACTCATAAGATTGTGCGAGGGGATATACTTCAAAGTTACAAATGTACTACTTCTGTTAACAACATATAACGAGCAAACCAATCCCGGGATTCCTACAGTATGAATGAAACGATAGTCTTTTTCTAAAAGGGAAAGTCATTGCTCTCCATATTCGGAGGGGATATACTTTCAAGTCAAGAACAAACAAAATTTGGCAAGCAAGGAACTTCAGAATTTCCAAAGTATAAGGAAACACACTTTCTCCATTTAACAAGTTTATCTCTGCTCACAATATTTCGAGTGGACTACTTGCAAAGTGATAATTGAATATCCAAAAAGAAAAATATAGTGAGCATGACAATTAGTTTCCAAAGCATAAGGGAAAATAGTTTATTAAGCAATACTTACTTACTCGTAAAATATTTTAGAAAAATAAAATTTTTTGAGAGTAGTTAGTCCCACAATATAAGGGAAAGATGGTAAAAGATTATCAATACTTATTCGTAAAATGTTTTACAAAATACAAAGTTTTTTGAGTAGATAGCCTCATAGTGGAAGAGATAATCAATAAAAAAAGGTGCAAAGTAGGCGCATAAGTAATTTCATAGACCAATATCATTTGCTCGAAAGAAAAGTGCAAAGTACACGCACACGATAAACAACATATTTGACATTTTGTTTTACAAAAATAACCAGCTCGAAAGATAGAAAAAGATATTACAAGTGTTCCAAAAATACAAACAAGATAACGCAAAAGAAAATGATCTCTCGTGAAATATTCATAGGGAAAACAAGGAAGGTAAAAGTTTACCTCAGGCCCCACAAGTATAGGTGCACTCACAATGTTAATTTGAAAACAAAGAAATAAATTGAGCTGATGAGCAAGTATTTGCAAGTATATAAAAATAAATAAATAAATAAGGTACGACAATTTAGTACAAGAGGCTCCATAGGCATAGGGGCACTCGCAGTGTCAATATGAAAATAAAGAAATAGATTGAGCAGATGGGTAAGTATTTGCAAAGTATAAGCAAATACATACATAAGGGAAGGCACAATGGTTTAGTACCTGAGGCTCCACATGCATGTGAGCACTCGAAATGTTCACCTGAAAATAAATAACCATGATGGGCAATTGAGTAAGTATTTTCACCATATGAACAAATAAATAAAAGGTATAAGAGTTTAAGTACTTAAGTATCCAAGGGAATAATAGAACTTGTAGCATTAACTTGAAAAATAAATAAATAGGTTATGCATGCAAGCAAGTGCTAAGTATAACTAAAAGAATATAGAAAGGTACTAAAGTTTAGTACCTGAGGCTCCAAGGGCACCGGAGCACTCAGAGTATTAACCTTAAAATAAAAAAAATAGGTTGAGTAGACAAGAAAGTGCCAAGTATAGATGTAAGAATAAAAAGGTATAAGAATTAAGTACCTGAGGCTCCAAGGGCATAGGAACACTCGTAATTTTAACTCGAAAACAAAGAAATAGGTTATACAATTGGGCAAGTGCCAAGTATAAATAAGAGTATATAAAAACGTATAACGATATAGTACCCGAGGCTTCTAGGGCACCAGAGCGCTCGTAATATTAACCTGAATATAAAGAAATAAGTTATACAGTCAAGCAAGTGACAATTATAAATAAAAGTATATAAAAAGGTATGGCAAGTTAGTACATGAGGCTCCAAGGGCACCAGAGTGATCATAATATTAACCTGAAAAATAAATAAATGGATTACATAGTTGGGAAAGTGACAAGTTTAAATAAAAGAATAAAAGGGGTACACAATTTTAGTACCCGAGTCTCCATAGATATAGGAGCATTCATAGTGCTCACCTAACAACAAAGTAACATGTTGAGTAGTCGAGCAAGTAATATAAGCAAAAGAACAAAGAGGTACAACAATTTAGTACCTGAAGCTTCACATGAGTAGGAGCACTCGAAGTTAATATATTTATAGCCTGAAAACAAAGAAACATGCTTATTACATAATACGAAATTTGTGGAGTATGAGTGCAACACAAAGTATAAGTGTAGGCAACTATTGTACCTAGGACACCACAAATATGTGAGTACCCAAGATAAAAGTTTTAGAATTTTCTTCAATCTAACACCAAGGAAAGAGGTTGATAAATGTGAAAAAATTAATAGTACAAAGTACGAGTACCATTATATAATATACATAAGACTCCATAGGAGAGAGAGTACCCAACATATAAATTTCAGCATTACCTTCAACCCAATATAAAGGTTAAGTAATGCAAGGGAGTATTAAAATTCAAAGCGCAAAGTAGGCATGCAGTTCATATTGCACTTGGGACTCCATAAAAATTCGAGTACCCAAGACATAAGCCTCTACAATTTTACTTTTTGATCACTAAATTTTTAAGGGATAGTTTGGAAGTTTTGCCTAAAGTTACAAAATATAGCGAGCAAGGCAACGTTCAAATTCCAAAGCATAAGGAATTACACATTCTCTGTCTAAATCGACTATTATTGCCCATAATATTTTGAGGGGATACACTTTCAAGTCCATGTCCTCTAGACAAAATATAGCGAGCAAATCATTAGATAAATTCCAAATATAAAGAAAGATGTTTTCTTTACTTATTAAGTTTATCTTTACTTGTAATATTTCAAGGGGATATACTGGCATAGTTATAACTGCATAGCTCAAAAATGAAACGTAAGAGAATAGAAACTTATTCCCATAGTACAAGGGAAAATATCTCATATTATTCATAGTATTTAAAAAACACAATGTCTTTCGAATAGATAAATCCTAGAGTATAAAGGAAAAGCAATAGAGTGAATCAACACTTACTACTCACAAAATGTTCTGCGAACAACTAGTTCCACAATATACGAAAAAATACAATAGTATAATCATTATTTCCAAAGGTTTTACATACAAAAGTTTGGCAAGCAGATAGTCCCGCAACATAAGGGAAAAGTAATAAAAATATCAGTATATGGGAAAAGCAAAAAGTATGGGTGAAACGTAAACGCAAGAACAAAGATACCAAAGGTTAATGCACTTGGGGCTCTAAAAGTTTATGAGCACCCAAGTCAAATATTTGTTTCATTCATATCAACTCATAAACAAGTTAAGTAATGTGAGCAGGTGTACAAGATTATTAACACATAGGTACATAAAGTTATATGTGTGGGGATCCGAAGATGAGTGAGTACCTAAGATAAAATATCTCAAAACATCTCCAACTTGAAAATTGATAGGTTGAAAATATTTTGAGCAAGTGTTTATAAGTAACAATTACAAAAGTATAAACACAAAAGGACAGGCTGTTTGGGACCCCAAAGATAAAGGAACATTCAAAACATTAAATTAGTTTCTGCTCATGTATTTTGCACAAAGGGTTAATGTAGAGAAGTTCTCGAGCAAGTGAAAAAATGTAGTGTAATTTTGATTATGCTAATGATAAAGTAGTTAATATTTCACACACAAGTCTCTTGATACTATAAGACACTTATGCACGAGGGGGATAATGTAGAGGGGTTCCTAAATAAAAAAAGTACAAGTCGTGGTCCATCCTAACACGACACGTGGCTCCTCAGGGGATAAAAATTCGTGTCCCACCAGTTGAGCATGACGAAGTATTAAATGCAACACAAAAAGGTAATGATGGAAAATATTATTTTAAAATTCTAACATAAAGTTTCGTCTACAAATCTCCTTTTCCAAATAAACAAGAAACTTCTGCATGATGGGGCTAATGTAAAGGGGTACAAGAGTAACCCTACAACTTTTGAAGGGTTTCGCGAGTAGTGCCTAATCAAAGGCGATGAGCAAACAACTCCCTAAGACATAAAAAGAACAAAAGAAAGGTAATAAGTGTCCAAGCAGGCCTCAACTCTCTAAAAGTTTGTAACACTCCGTGTTTTTATAACATACAAATTTATTGAGAATTTAAAATTATGGGTAAAAATAAATTCTTCGAAATTAATTATTTTCAAATTTAAAAATGACGATCTTGGTTCATATAAAAATGAATTTTTATCAACATTGAAATTGGATTCAAAATAGGAGAGTTTTACATTTTATAAAAAATAAGGGGAAATTCGGATGTTAGGGAATCCGAACCAGATCGGATGGGAGGGGCGAATCGGTTCGCTTGGGTTGTTTTGGAAAATTAAAACTCTTTAACTTTAGAGTTGCGTAGGACTCAAATTATTTTTAATATAAAAACACAAATTGACAGGTTTAGGATTTCAAAAACATATTTTAGCCTTCTCCAAAAGTAAGAACCTCCCTTAATTTTCATCCTCTTTTTTTTTTTCCAAACCTAAACCCTATAAACTCAACTTTCAACACAAGATTTAAAGAATTAAACCAGGATTTCTCACGACCGTCCGAGAACGTGTTTTCATTATTTTCTCGAGAGGGACACAACTATCAAATCAAATTCTTCAAATGATTTTTACAGTCATGAATACTTCTATTGTTCCCCTTCGGTGTTATGAGTTTTAAATGTTGCCTAAACACTTATAATTATTATTTTCTCAAAATCAATTAGAAAGACTAATTAGGGAAATTGAAACTAAAGTTTGGTACCGATTTTATTCAAATATTTCAAATGAACTAAGACTCAAACCCCTTCCATGTTTATATTAGAGGCTGGGATTCTGTTAGAATTTATGATGTTCGTATGTAGAATAAATCATAGGGATGTTATAAATTGATTTCGACATGCAAAACCACGTCAATTATGTGCATCTTATAGAGTAGAGAGTTATTATTGTATGATCCTAAAAATACGCATGTGAATAGAAATTCTATAAATCAATGAGAAAATGAATTGTTTAATTAATGTTTTAATTAAATGGACATAATTTGGATAAATAGCGATATTCGGATTTATTTAAAGAATTGTTGTGATAAGTTGAAAATATGCCATAAGTGATTTGTTAATGTTATTAATAATTGATACCGCGGGGATGATGGGATTATTGGGGTGGTTCTTGATCTCACCTTATTTTTAGATTGCTTGCTAGGTATAGGACTAGTAGGTAGGTCTTAGTTGTTGGTAACACTTTCTAGGTATGGAACAAGTTACTGTAGATTTTACGGATGTATCATTATGAGGTGGGGCTGAACTTGTATGTCCTTTTCGTTGGATAGTTGCCTAGGCATAAGGCTAGGTAGTAGATATTAGTAGGTATTCTTCCTAAATAATAGGCTAAGATACACTTGCATTTTGGAGACCTCTAGGTTTGGGACTAGGGGTGGTTTGAGGAATTTATGCTTGATAAGGGTGGGGCTAATAGAAAATAATGAGAACTTGAAACAATTGATAATTAATGTCTAAGATAATAAACAGTATTAAAATATATTTGTGTCGATAGTATGTCGAGGGTTGAAAGATATCGGGTCGACTGGCTATAGCGATATGGGGGTGTGTTGACATCACGAATATATATGGGGCTGCCAGATTGTGAGCTGATTGACTATAGTGATGTGTCATGCATAGAACCTCATGAGTATGTGCAGAGCTGACAAAAATCGGGTTGACTGGCTATAGTGAGGGGAATGGGTGTGATATGTAAAAACTTAAGCGCGCCAAGAGTGTGTGCAAAACCGATAAAGGGTTCACTAGCCATAGTGGTGTTGCACAAAAAAATTAATTAGATAATTAAAATAAGTAAGAATAAGAGATAATGTTTAAATTATAGTTGAAATGGAATAATTGGAGTTAAACGATTGAGATGGCTTAGTTATGTGGGTAGATAGTAGCAGTTTCTTTTTCTCTCATGTTAATATATATCAAGTTTAATCTAAAATTCTCTATTGTGATGTTTATCATATATAATGCTATTGTCTAGGTTTACGAACCCTAATTGGGAGGAGTAGCTAGTATTCATGTGATGGGTTCTGACTTATAGCATTGACTTACATTTCAGGTATAGTGCTGGAGTAGCTGCACTATTGTGAGTGGAGATATTTTTGGGAGTGTAGCGGGAGATTTATTTTACTTGCTTTATTAGTTTAGATTTACTTTCCATTCAATTGCTTTATTGTGAGACAGTTATTCATGAATTTGGTGGGACAGTCCGTTCCACAGTTGTTTATAGTTTTCATTCAGATATTTATCGTTGAATTATTTTATTTGGTTTTATATTCGTTTGGAGTTGGATTTATTTGGAAGATAGCATGGTGATAGATTTTAAAATGGCATGAATAGTTATATTTGTTGGATAAATTTGATTATATATCGTGGAAAAATATTTATGTCTCATATTTTTGTCACATGCTGATAATGATAACAAATTTAGTGACGCTCGACGTAGTTTGGCGATAGCGACTGGCCACCTTGCTTGCTAGAATGCGCGGGGGTGTTACAGATGGTATTATTGCATGGTTTTAGGTCTCATAGGTTATGAGTCCGTCTTAGCTTCCGCATTGCCTATATTGGATTCATTTTTGACGATTTGTACTCCGAGTTGGATTTTTATTTGTTACTGTCTTTTCAGATGTCGAACACTAGGAGATCTGGAAATAGGAGAAAGGGTTTTATTTCTAGTCTCGTATTTCGGGTGAGGCATGGCCAGTTTGTTTTGGGTGATGAGGAGTTAGAGTCTATCATTTGTGAGGCTACAACGGTCGGTATTGAGATAGCAGATGAGGTGGGTGAATCTAGAGGCATAGCAATAGGGTACACCCATTTCAGTTTGGGATAGGGTGAGATCCAGTTTCCATAAGGTCAATCCTCCCACCTTCGTATGGGGGATTTGACCGAGTGGTTGCTCACCAATTTAGGAGAGATATGGAGAGGCACTTGAGGATGGTAGATTTTACTGATGTGAAGAAGCAAATGTTGGTTATATTCAAGATGATTGGAGGTGTGTTGAGATTCTCACCATATTTGAGGATAGGGATCGTCTGAACTACGGAGTCTTTCTAGTGAAGTTTAGTGACAAATATTTCCCGTATTTGATTAGGAGAGAAAAGAAGAGGGAGTTTCTAGATTTAGAGCAAGGTTCAAAATTAGTTGCAAATTATGAGCGGGTGTTCACCAATCTGTCGATGTTTGTACCAGAGGAGGTAAATACCGAGGCGAAGAAAATGGAATGTTTCATTAAAGGTCTATCATGGCCTATTAAGAAGATAATATTGGGGAATCCGGTGTACACTACTTACACTCAGGTGGTGGACGTCACACTCTTATTGTGGCAAGAGAAAGTAAACTACCAAAAGAAGTTGGGGAAGTGACAGGAATCGAATGGTCAAGGAGGGGAGAATAAATGTCTTAATGATCAACCGTGGAAGAAATAACGAGTTGGACATGAGTAGTAGGACTTTCAGTATGTCAAATGTGTCTCACAAGGCCCTCAGGAGTAGGGGAAGGGACAGGAAGGTGAGCGCGGGTTAACTAGACAGTATGAACATTTTAGAGGAGCATGTTTTAGTTGTGGGGAAGTAGGACACCGATCTTCTAGGATTCGAAAGCGTGGGACCAGCAAGACCAAGGTTCACAGGGTCAGAAAGGCGAAGGAGCACAGGTCCAGCAGGGCTAAGGGCCTCAAGTACCGACAACACTAGGTGCGCAGGGAGCACCAGCAGTACCCATAATGGGTAGGTGTTGCTTACTTATAACTCGGGAACCTCAACCAGGACAGGCTCAAATAGAGCCAAGGTGTGGCTAGTGGGATAGCATGGTACGTAATTATTTTCCTCGATATGCATAGTTAAAATATGTATATATATATTTTATTTTGTTCGTGGGGTAGGTGCGTGTAGGATTGGGTGTATGGGCGCCCAATTGTGGCATTCTACGGGTAGACATTTGTGAGCTGTATTTTTATTTTGCGCATTTATGTTTCATCGAATTTTGAGGACGAAATTCCCGTATTAGTGGGGAAGTATGTAACACCCAACGTTTTTAGAAAATAAAAATTTGTTGGGAATTTAAAATTTCGAGTAAAAATAAATTCTTGGAAATTAATTATTTTCATATTTAAAAATGACGATCTTGATTTATATAAAAGGAATTTTTATTGGAATTGAAATAGGATTCAAAATTGAGGTGTTTTGCGTTTTTAAAAAAATAAGGGGAAAATTCGGATGCTTGGGATCTGATTCGATTCGGATGGGAGGGGCGAACCGATTCGCTTGGGCTGTTTGGAAAATTAAAACTCCTTAACTTTGGAGTTGTGTAGGACTCAAATTATTTTTAATATAAAAACACAAAGTGACGGGTTTAGGGTTTCAAATATTTTAGCCTTCTCCAAAAGTAAGAACCTCCATTAGTTTTCTTCCTCTCTTTTCTTCCAAACCTAAACCCTATAAACTTAACCTGCAATAAAAGATTTGAATAACTAAACCAAGATTTATCACGATCGTCCAAGAATAAGTTTTCATTATTTTCCCGAGTTGAACGAAACCATCAAATCAGATTCTGCAATTGATTTTTACAGGCATGAATACTTCTATTGTTCCCCTTTGGTATTATGAATTTTAAATGTTGCCTAAAAACTACTAATTATTGTTTTCTTTAAATCAATTAGAAAGACACATTAGGGAAAGTGAAACTTGAAGCACCATATACTCTTGACTCACTTGAGTCTACATTGTATAAGTGGTCATCTAGTTTGGAAATTGTGACAAAATTAGAGTCCCATTCCCTAGATACCAAAGAGCCTCAAAATCTTTTTCTTAAGCCACACTTGATTCATTTGAAGGTATAATGCTTAATCACACACACTAGGGTTGCATACATTGTTCATATATTGCATTAATTGATTGTGTGTGAGTTGTGTGTGTTAAATCCCATTTAAATTTGTTTTAATAATTTTTGGGGAATTTTTAATAACTTTTAAATGATTTTTTAGAAAGTAAAATTTGGATTATAAAACTTTTGGGGTCATTTTGTAATTACTGTTATTACCTTTTCATACCTTAATGTTTGATTGCGTAGGATCCGAAAGCGCTTGAGACTTCAGGGTGTGTGTGTAATTATTTTTAAACACGCGTGTGAGAGCTCATCTCAGCCCTACACCTGTCATTCTTATAACGACCAGATTTGTGTTTGTTGCAAGACTCAAAACCATTGTGTTATCTCAACCCTTGGATCCTTGTTATCAACGCTCTACATGCGTTTGAACTCAAGCTTTGTGAACCTCTCTAGACCAATAAGAGGATGTTTAATCACCACTATTTTTTAACCGTTGGATCAAAGTCAATTGCCTTAGACCTAATCTCAGCCTTAGATTTGGATAGCCATTCTCGAACCTTTGCCTCACAATATAAAAGGATGCCAAGCCTCAACATTTGGGAACTTTTGGCAGTTCGTCTAAGTAGAGAGAGAAGAGAGAAACCAGAGAGAGAAAGAAACCTTAAATCATCCAAACCCTTTTCCTTTTTAAACCCTAAACTCATTTCTCCAAAACAGTATTTACCAAACACTATACCTGTGTGTTTGAGAGTGTTGTTGTTGGGGGTTTGAAGGTTGTTTAAAGAGTTTTATCCTCTGTGTTCAAGATCTTGTTTCCAACTTAGACATTTCATGTTAGATCTTTATTTCTCTTTCATAGAAACAGTAAATGTTATTATTGCATGTCATATTACACTTAGATCTGCATATTTTAGTTTCTCATCTTGAGAAATCATATTTGTTGATTATTCTTTCTGTAAATATTTTTCAAAACTCCAGAATTAAGAAATCTATTTTTGGTTTCTAGTTCTTATGAAACAAGACTTTTGACCTAGTTGGAATCGCAATTGGTGGTTTTCAATTTCAAAAATATTTTCAAAACCCTCTGAAATTGGATATGACCTTGGCAGTCTTTCGAGCAAGGTAACCTTGGATTCTGTGATCATTTGAAAGGTCAAATAAAGTCTTTTTGTTTCTAAAGAAGAGAGAAACTAAAAACAACATCATTTAGATCTGATCTGTAATTTACTAGGACTTGTTTGTATCAATAAGTGTGTGTATGTGTGTGTGCATGCATGGGTTAGAACACTTTCACAAACAATTGTCACACTACAACACATAAATGTTGGCTATAAGATTTTGAATCTATAAGAGTCGACGTAAAGACTGGAGCAAAGTGGAGAAGTTATCAAACTGAGAAAGCAACATCAACATCAGATCTGCAGAGAAGTTAGAATCAAACCAGTGGGTGCATATTCTAAACTTGTATAGGTCTGTTTTGTGTGCATGTGTGTTATATAGTTTGTAACTTGTATATTTTGTTTTAGTGGATTTTTGGTTTGTGACTTAGAAGTCACCGTGGATGTTTCCTCAGTTGGGTGAGGTTTTACCATGTTAAAAATGCCTTGTCCTTAATCTTTCTACATCTCCTCATCTCATTCTTGTTGGTGTGCTGATTTAAACCTTTTAGTTTTGTTTTTCAAAACTTGTTAACTAATCTTGAACAAATCTCGTGCATGTTTTATTAAACACATCTTGTGATTAATCTATTTTGATTTAAAGAAAAGAGTTTCCTAAAAAAACAGTTCAGAGTTACTTCAATAGTTTAATCTTGTATTAAACAACCTAAGTAATAGCTTTTTCAAAACTAAAGTTTGGTACTGATTTTATTCAAATCTTTAAAATGATTTAAGACTCAAAATCCTTGCATGCTTAGATTAAATGTTGGGATTCTGTTAGAATTTATGACGTTTGCATGTAGAATAAATCGTAGGGATTTTATAAATTGATTTCAGCATGTAAAACCACATTAATTATGTGCATCTTATAGAGTTGAGATTTATTGTTGTATGCTCCTAAAAATATGCATGTGAATAGAAATTCTATAAATTAATGAGCAAATGAATTGTTTAATTAATGTTATAAATAAATGGACATAATTTGAATAAATAGTGATCTTAATAGAATTGTTGTAATAAGTTGAATATATGCCATAAGTGATTTATTAATGTTATTAATAATTGTCATTGCAGGGACGACGAGATTTTGAGGGTAGTTCTTTCTCTCACCTTTTTTTAGGTTGCTTGCTAGGTATGAGACTAGTAGGTAGGCCTTAGTTGTTGGTAATGCATTCTAAGTATGGAACTAGTTAGTATAGATTTTACGGATGGATCATTTCGAGGTGGGGCTGAACTTGTTTGTCATTTCCATTGGATAGTTAGCCTAGGTGTGAGACTAGGTAGTCGCAATTGATAGGTACTCTTCCTAAATAATAGGCTATGATACACTTGCGTTTTGAAGACCTCTAGGTATGGGACTATAGGGAATAGTTTCAGGAATTTATGCTCGATAAGGGTGGGGTTAATAGAAAATAATGACAACTTGAGAAAATTGATAATTAATGCCTAAGATAATAAACGGGTATTAAAATATATTTGGGTGGTGATTGATTTTTTAATTGCATTAATAGTTATATTTGTTGGATAACTTTGATTATATATTGTGGAAACATATTTTTGTCTCATATTTTTATCACATGCCGATAATGATAACTTATTTAGTGACGCCCGACGTAGTTTAGCGGTGGCGACTGATCACTTCACTTGCCACACTACAGGAATTTTAGGTTTAGTGGAAAATAAAAAAAAATGTCGGGAAAACATTTCCAAACGTTTTTCTAATAAGTTGGCGTAGTCGCAGTCGGTAATTCACAAAGTTTATAAAAAACATCATCCATCTTTATTCCGACGTTTGTACCAACGTTTTAAAAACGTCGGGTTATCTGTCTGCCTGCCTACCATTTGCCACGTTTAATTTAAAAATGTCGGAATCACTTGCCATGCTTGAACAATAAACGTCAGAATAATTTGCCACGTTTGAACAAAAAAAGGTCGGAACAAAAAACAGTCCCCTTTCAAAAACGCCACAATTGTCTTTCTCCTTACCAAACTTGCGCCAACAATAACATAGAAACATCACAATTTTTTTTTGCCTATTCACAAATATTAAGGATTTTATGATGACACTAAATTATCAAAACAATACAATTTGAGCCATTTATATTAACTAGTCACCCTTTATATACCATGATCCAAAAAAACACCATCTATAACATCAAAATAGTATAACGTTATCCATCAATACCCTAACAATATTAAACATAAGTCCAAAACGTCGGATCATCTAAATCCCAAACACAATATCCATACTAACATTCTACCCGTAGCCTAATACTAAACATATGTCTAACATCCGTGAAAGCACCTTGTCCATGAGCATGATAAAATGCAAGCCTGCAAAAATGAAGAAAAGTAAAGTGTCAAAGATGAATAAATCAAAGTTATAAAAATATCATGACTTACATTGTAAATTTAGACTACTTGTATTTCTTTGCCTTCTTTGATGCCACACAATCCTGAAATAGGAGAGAAAAAGGAAACACTTGATCAATAAATCTATTTTCAATATTTTTTGTATTATATGGCGACATAAAATTATAATTTAAAACATACACAAAATACATACTAATTGTACATCATATTAACAAAAGTTACATGGACACAGTTTAATTTACATTAACAATGCAAGTATAAAAAATATGGAACAAATAACTAATTAAAATTTAAATAACAAGTTTAAATCAAATTTACAATAACAATGCAATATTATAACATTTTTTCCTAGTTTAGTGGCTTAAATAGTGGGTCTTGTTGAGATTCTATTATATACAAGTAAAAGAACATTTATCGAAGGCATAGAGTCGAAAAGTGATTAAATCTAGTGTGAAAAAGGATTCTTGAGTTTCATAGTAATTGATTTTTTTTTAAATATCTCCTTTTGGCTCCAATACTTGGATAGTTAGTATTTCTTTACCAATGTGTGAGGTTTAAATAACTCGGGGAGGGAGGAGGGGTCTGCAGATTTCTGTGGCTGGGCAGGGTAAAGGGTAGTTGTATAACGGGTCCGGGAAGAGGTCCTGTACAGTACGTCTACAATACCTGCGTGTTTCCATTCCTATCGAAAAAGTTAATTCCAAAAAAATGGAATAATACACTTTGGGGGATATTTTAAAAAAAACTAATGATGTTGGAGATGAAGTTTTAAGGCTAGAGAAAGTTTTTGAAAATGAACCCAATAATAATATGCGACAATATGATATGGTGAGAGGTTCATAGGTTGATTTTATCTCCATTTGGTATGCTTAAGTTTTTTTTAAATATATATCTGGGGGAATTCAGTCCTCTGTGAGCATTAATAATCCCCAGGGTATGTTTAGACTCTCCAATTCGCACACAGCAGGACACACTGTGTTTATTGGGTCACAACACACAACTAGACCGTCACAAAATGAAAATAACGTTTTTAGTCTAAAATTATGTTTTTTTCCTTGAAAAATTATTTTTTCCTTTCTCAATTTCTAGAAGAAACACATGATCTAGTGATTCATCCTTGAACGAGTAGGCTAATGGCTGATTTACCCGATCGGAGTAAATATGCCTTGATAAAATCATGATCGTGGATTATGTTGTACCAGCATCGACAAACAAATTTCATGAAATTGTGAAGGATATCAGCAGGAAGTCGAAGTAGGATGTTGAATGTGATTGCCTCAGGGAGAAATGGGATGTTATTGTTCTTATTTTTATCAGAATACGCATTGGTCTTGTTGTTTCTAGATATCCAAACTCCAACAACATGCATATAAAGTAATCACAGTTGTTAGGATGAAATCTAATTTACCCGTAGCCAATGCATATTAAATTACAAGATACAGTTGCATAAAAAAGAATAAACCTAAGAACAAGATTTCAGTCTTGTAAGTTGTAGAAAATAACTGGTGCAAGAAAACAAATCAAATTAATTGAAAATGATTGGTCCGCTCATATTAATAACCATAGTCGATATGATTGTCTGTCATCTATAGTATCAAAGAAGTAGTGCATCTCATCATAATCTTGAGTGGCCTCTTCTTGTATAGCTAGTGGCTGTGAGGCAAGTAGCTGAGATTCTAGATTCTCACACAATCTCTTCAGTGTTAGCAATATCTTGAAAATACAAAGACATCTCAATGACCCCACTCACAAAATGGTAGCTATACATTCCATCATTCATCAATCCAACATTCATGACAGATACCCCGTTCACGGTTGCCTTGGTATCATCTGCCAACTCCGTAACCAAATCCTATAGGCCCAGGAAGAACTCTACGTCGTTCACACGCAACTCTCGTTTCATCACCAACATCACATCTCATCAACACCACCACCCAATCACAATTATACATTGGGCATTTTTAACACCCCACATGCTTGTAATCCCCTAACAGAATTTCCAATTGGATATCAGTACTCATACGCTAATAGCGGCAATGCTGGTTACAACATTGATGTTAAGGATAGTAATAACGTAAATTCTAACTCATTGTGGCTTCAACAAGAGTATAAAATCAGCGAGAATCTACAATCTCAACTACTCGCCTCACAACCACTAGCTATACAAGAAGAGGCCACTCAAGATTATGATGAGATGCACCACTTCTTTGATATTATAGATGATAGACAATCATACATTGAATCCAACTAATTTGGTCAATGATTTGGGGTATGTAGCTGTGATTGGGATTCATAACACGAGGAGTTTGAATATATTTTTACTCTGTTTTTCAAAATATTTGAAATGATACATTAAATAACACTGAAGTTGAGTTGCTCGTAAATGTAGGCAACTTCCAAATCGACAACTAGTTATGGTGAACCTTGTAAACTAGCCATTCCATATTAAAAATATATATGAAACAATACAACTAATAGATTAGGTCGTTCAAAACTGCCTTGAGGAAGACTGTTTAACGAGGGTTGGGAGTCATTTACGACTATTCGTGACCTATATTCCATTTTTGGACTTTAATTCTGCGCGGAAGTAATAGTCGATTGGTGCAGCAATTTTCACCCATCTTCATTTACTTTTTAAATGGATGGAATTTGAAACATGTTCATATGAGGACTTGATACTATACACACACAACTTCAATGAAGACATTTTCATCAAAAAGTTCCAGTTTGACAATGTTTCGGAGGATCCATTAGTTCACAAGAGGTGACAGTGAAGAAATGGTAAGATCCTAAAATCTATGGGTATTTAGAAGGAGACAACATAAAAAGATTTAAAGAAGAAATCCTTTACTCCAGCAATCAAGAGTGAGAAATCATCTAAACGTGGCCAAGTTTATCGGCTATTATTAGGCACTAAGGGTCAAGGTTATTATTGTATTTTCATGCCTTCTTGAACATATGCATGTACAGGAATCAGTGTGTTACCTGATTTGCAACATTGATGCGACTTATATAATGCTTTTTGTTGAAATTTTTCCTGATCAAAGATCCCTTCCATGGTACAGAGTGCTTGGGTGCTATGGTTATATCAATCTGGATTACCGTCCTGGTGGATTCTTAGACAAAGTTGATTTTTTTTACATTTGGTACTCTGATTCTGCTGTTAATATACAAAAGGGTGTATTTACCAGAATATAGATTGGATTTCGATATACATACTGTTTTTTTATTAGGCCGATTAACTGTATGAACCAAAGAAAGCCATGGGTTTTGTCCCATCCAAGTGTTGTCTTATACACAACAGGCTACAGAAGAAACCTGGTTTTTATACTTGTGATGGACTCAAACTAACAAAACTAACAGTGAGATGCATCGAATATTGTCCTGTGGAACGCCCAACCATGAGGAAAGTAGTCAGGTACCTACTAAATCTGCATGTTATTCGGCGTCATCCTGATCTTCTAGGAAGACACTCAATGCTTCAAACAAATGTTGCTTCTCAAAGGAAGACCAATGTTTCAGTTGCTTCGTAATTATTGCCTATACCTTCCTATATGCGTGATGTAACCGTGTACTTTAATTGACATTAACACACAATGTAGTTTAGTTTAGGGAGCATAAAAATAAATTTTTTAAAAAAAAGAGGAAGACTGTTTAATTACATTAAAGACAAAAACTAAGTGAAATTCGTGTTAATGTTTCTCTAATAGATTAATTTTTAACTAATACATCTCACTCCCATAGTAAATTTTATGTGCGACAATAGAGAATGGCTTTGGTATACCTGAATATTGCCCTAATAGAGGCCGTGTCCACCATGTTCAGACCTACTATCCTAATAATTTGGTTGAAAGATTTCATTTAATTTATCTCTTCTACGCAAAATAGAAATGCCTTAAAAAGTTAACTTATGAAACCTAAATATTTACTCAGGTTTGAATGGATTACTCATTGTGCTAGGTTTGGAGGATTTTCTGCCTTTCTTATATACATGGTCACGACGTATGTTCTATACTTTTCAAATTGGAGTTTTGTAATATAAGAAGATCATGGGTCGAAGAGATACACAGTATGCAATAATGGAACTAGAAAATTCATATCCCCATTAAGTATTTATTATTTTCATTAAATTATTTACACCAAATCGTACACGTAGAGTTTTGCTGTTTTTTAGAATTCATCGTCCGCTAAAAATTATGTATACCATTCAATGCATAACTAAACCAATGAATTATTAATAGTGAAAACATTGCCTGATGATAGATAATGGACATAGATGTTAATCAAACAACACACACAATATACATAGGGGCAAAGAGAATATATATTCCATGCTCGAAACAGTAAAGATCCGAGCACACATTTCCAGCTTGATAACTAGCATAGTAGAAACATTGAATACATATATATTCAATAATACACACACTTCTACTGAGTTCTTTCATAAGTTGTTGGAACTCGGGTGTGACCAGTGGCAAGCCAGTGATTTTCGTTCATGGGCCGCGGATAAGAAAATAAACATATTTTTACGTTCCAAAACGTGCGAAACTTATCAAGAATGTCATTCAAATACAATAGTCTAAATCAGTTTTGAGGTTAAAGTGTCATTAATTTCTTATGTGCATTGAGAGTTCAATAACCAACTTCCAAGGATAAGAATCACAACTAAGACATTTATCCAAATTCGACATGATGTATAAGATTACCCAAGTATGTATGTAGAATTAATGATTTATGCGAGTAGAGTGAAACATGATTAACTTACGAAAAAGAGAGAAATAAATATTTTCTTAATAAAATAGACTAACTTGACAATAGTTTTGAAGTTGGGATCGTGATATGGTTTGTGGCAGTGTTTTCCTTAGTGGTTGCAATTGTCGTTGCGATTGAACCTCTGACCGGAATTGCATCGACGGTTGCAATGATGCTAAAGGATCAATATTGGCTCCGTTAGGAACCTATAGTAATATAAAAAAAATGTCAGATGTAGTGCATGAATATTAGCCGACCGTACTCGTATAAATCTATAATTAATAATCGTTGACCTGCTTAGTGCTTGAAGACACCTCTCGTGGAGATTGCGTAAAACTACCCTTCACATGTATATGAGCCTCCAGAGCTTCCATCTGAGATTCCATAGCAAATGCTTTTTCTTGCATTTGAGCTTCCATCTGCTCTTTCATTTCACCTTGCTTCCTTTCATAATTTTCCTCCATCTCACGCCGCACCCCCTCATTTTCAGCCTCTATCTCAAGCCGTACCCATTCATTTTCAGCCTCCATCTCACCTCTCATCCTTTCTAACTCTTGTTGATGACGCATATTAATATCCCTGCTCTGAGCCTCGAACATCGTATATGATCGGCTGAAGACCATATTCGGTGTGACACTAAGCCCAAATGTCCGCAAACGACCATGCCTTTCAGGTCCCATAATTTGCCAAATATGTCTTCTCTTGCAGCAACGGTATCCGCAATCTCTGGATGTTGCGATTCTAGTTCATCCATCTCTTGCTGTAAAAATCAAATCAAGCTATCATAATGAATACCATTCCAACAAATTTAATTTGATAACTAAAACTTGACTGGCACCTAAATCCATTTTCAAATGAAAAATCATGTTTTCTCAAAAGATAATAGACATGCAAACAAAAATCAAGTTTTTTAAATTGTCATTAAAATCCAAAATATACTTATAATTAATCGAGCATCTTCTTCATTAACTGGACCCTTATCGTTGGTTATATGTGTCTCCTTATATACCATCTTATGAGTTGGTTAGTGTCCAATTCTTTTAGAAATCTATGAGCACAAGATTTTAAGTGTCAAGATATCATATCTTTTCACTTAATTTGTCCGCAATGAAAAAAAAAACGTAGTAATCATTAAAAGTATCAAACTTTTACCTTATTTTTAACTTGAGCAGGACTAGTCCTACAAGATGTGTGTGGCGTTGCCAAACGTGCACCGATGGCTTTGTTCTTTGCATTTTTTGCCTGATATATGGAAAACACAATTGATATATATCATGTGACGGTGTCAGACACTACCATATACATGCACCTTTAGGCTCGAGCATCCACTAGTGCATACATATACACATGTACAATAACTATATGGCTATCATGCTCAAAGTGATAAAACACCTAATCCAATGTATAATCATGTTAATAATATTTCTAAAATATACCTCTGCTTCAGCTGAGTTCCAATGATAGACCAGTGTTTTCCGTTGATCTTCCTCGACCCTTGGGGGACAATGCGCCAAGCGTGCCTCATTAGTCCTATATTTACTATAACCCTCACTCTTTGACGTGGCCTTCCACTCCTTCCACTTTTTTTCGACGGACTCCATAAGGAATTTTCTCGTCTCATTCGTGGCATTTTTATTGTCCTGTATAAACGATATGTTAGAGAACTAAACCACAAATTTGGAACCAAAAGAATCAAACAATGTTATTTTAGATTGTATAAATAAAAATCAAATGTTTATGCAAATTATGGTTACATAAAAAAAAGATCCATTTATGATTGTAATTTTTATAAAACTACCTCCACGAGTATGTATAAAATTACCTTCATGTTTAGTGAAGTGAGGGTATTATGAGAAATTGAAATTTTGACAACCCATAGCTTTATATAATAGTAGATGATACCGTGATATGAGTCCAAATTCCATTCTTCGCTTCTTTCGAAACATGTCTCCTATCAAGGAATGTCAATGGTGCTAACTGCCCACTGCGTGCTAAAACCCCCAAATTTGAAGCGAGTCTAGATGATGTCTTCTCAATGGATTGTCCATGTTCATTCACCTAGATGTTTAAAATTCCACCACCTTTACCCCACCCGTTATGCATTAACATGGGGACACGAAATCTTCTTTGCTCCTCCTCTGCTTGATTGGAACTAGGATCTAAGTATCAAGTAGGCGAAGATAAAAATTAGTAATCTTGTTACATATAGACGTGTAGATAAAAATTAGTGATTCTGGACACTAGTTTCAGTAATCTAATTTAGGTAAGGGAATTAAGTAAGTCGTCTTTTTGAATATCCAACCAAAACCAACCACAAAAACAATTGTGTAATATTAGTTTATCTTACTTGCATAATGCTCTTGTTGTTCATTATTTCCTGACAACAGAGGGCTAAATGGTGTAGTAGTAGCGTTAGTAGGTGGCCAATTCGATGGAGGTTGAGGCATGACAAATGGTCTTTCAACTATGTGCTCTTGCGGCTCACTAGGGGAAGGCATATCACCTCTAACGTGTTGGGTCTGAGATCAACTTGCTGTCATCGTACTGTATAAAACAAAAGCAAACATTAATGTTAGTTGTACAACGGATGAATATATCTAATTGAAATAAAGTAGCAAAAATAGCGTACTACTATTTTATTAACGATCAGCTAATAGAAACAAAGTAGTAAAAACGTGTACTTTCACAAGATAAATAGAAATAATGAACACCTTTAGCCAAAAATTTAAACACGGTTGGAAAAATTCTGGCATGAAATCTGTTACTGATTTGTTCAGATAACAGTAGATGACGATCGTTGTTTTCTGTTCACCGCCTCAATACAAAAACCTAAATTACGACTACACTCAACGGGTGAGTATAGCGGTAGGTCGGGTATCGAAAATCCACAGAGACGAGTTGCTAGAATTTATAGGATTTAATACTCCTCAATAAAAGTGTAAAAGATAAATATGAACAAAAAGGAAAAGATGCAAAAAAGGGAAATGACTAATTTAGGCGAGGGAAAATAAAGCTTGATTAATAAAGCGAGTAAAAACTATAGGTTGCGTCGAATATCCCTCACCGGAGTTAATTAGTATAAAATGGATACATGGGTCGACGAGTTATTACGAATGCGTCTAGTTTCGACAGTTAATTGAATCAAGGGTTGTCACACCCCTAAATCCGCATAAAAGCCTAATACGATTTTGACGTCAACAAATGCCCCGAAAATTACGAACGCAAGGTCGTAAGCAAGGGACATACATGATATGCCCCGTCAAATCCCCTAGGCATAATAACTAGGACAATGCACCGAAAATATACCCGTAAACCCATCACCAAAGCAAAGCAATGCGTCAACCCGAGTGAGTTCAATTCACACACAACCTAGAATAATTTAGCTAGAAAGCATATTAAAAACGCGGTAAAGAAACGCAATGTTAGACTAATTTAACTAACATGTGAGCAAAAACATGGACTAAATAAAGAAATGGATAGAATATCCCACACCCCCTAACTTAAAACTTGACATTGTCCTCAATGTAAATTAAGAACCATGTTAAAGAGAGAAAAAGAGAGAATATTACCCAAAATTGGAGCGATCCCCATAAGAACAAGTCCAAAGAATCTACAAAACAAGTTAGTACCGAGCACAGCAAAAACAAAAAATGAAAAGTTAAGTAATTACACTAGACTAAGTTAAAAGAAAGAAAAGATAAAAAGAAAGAAAGAATAAAATGCTAACTATATACAACCTACTATTTAGGCTTCACACTAACTGTACACTAGAAGTCTAAACAGATGAGGGTCCACCGCAAAAATGATTTGACTTTGGAGGATAACCGGTGTACCCTCACATACAATAATGCCCTCCGAAAAATATGAATTCCGTTTGAAAAACGGAAGGAATGTGTAAGGCGGAAGAAATGAACCATCGTCAATTAAAAGTTTTGGAGGGACGATGGGGGATTTGGATTGAACGGGTGACAAAAACATGTGGGGACCGAGAAAAACCGAATATCCTCCCAAGGATTTTGAAATTGGAATGGGAGGCGGCGCACACGAAGGAAAAGAGACGATTGTTGAAGGCGACTCGAGCAAGTACTCCTCATCGGCGAAAAGGTTTAAAACATTAAAGTTTGAAACCGAATCATCGGGTACTTGTGACGATGTGATAACAGAGAATGAAAATGGGGAGGAAAGAAATTCAAACTCATGAGATGAATCATCATCGCATGAAGATTGAGTTTCAAATGAAATAATATCATTTTCAATGAGATGTTCTTCTTTGGGGGCCAAAGAAGAAATCATTTCATTGCATATAGATATTACGTCATTTTCATCCTCACTTTCAATATCTATTATGCAATGGGCAAAGTCAAGAATGGTTTGTTCCAAAGTAGGCACAAAGTCCTCATTTGGTTCAAAACATTCCTCGACTTCAAAAGTCTCGGAAGCAAAATCATCGTCGAATTCAAACAATAAATCCAATTCATGTTCCCACAAATGATTTTCTTCCCGATAACGATTTTCAATTTTTTCATTCTCAAGCATATGCAAGCCCTCACCAAAAGTCATAGGCCGAGGTGCGGATACTTGAAAATGGGAACTTTGAAAATTACCATCGGACTTAAACGAAAACTCATTATTATAGGAATTTTGAAAACTATTGCAATTTGTTTCAAAATGCCTATTATAAGGAGATAAAGGCCCAAAATCATTATCATCATCATCATCATCATCATCATCAAAATACACGCACTCCAAATCTTGACTTTTGTAATACTTGCCCAAAGTCATTTTAGATGTTGCAATTTTTTGGGATTATAAGTAATGACCAAACGTCAAAGGTTTGCGAGAATTTCAAGAATTATCATAATGATTACCGAAAGAATTGGAATAAGACATGCTTACCCCAAAAATGGCTAGAAGTGGCGAATTCCACAAAGGTATGTGCGCGCGAGAAATATGAGCGTTTCTAAGTGTTCAAACATGGAAGTCCTGCAAAAAGGTTAGCCAAAAAATACAAATAGAAAGAAAATACTACGAACTACTAAATCGAATAAAGTCTAAAACAAACTCATCCCCGACAACGGTGCCATTTTGATTAAGGGTGAAAAGTGGCGTTGCGTCAAAACGCCGATCGTTGTTTTCTGTTCACTGACTCAATACAAAAACCTAAAGAACGACTACACTCAACGGGTGAGTATAGCGGTAAGTTGGGTATACAAAATCCACAGAGACGAGTTGCTAGAATATATGGGATTTAATACTCCTCAATAAAAGTATAAAAGATAAATATGAACAAAAAGGAAAAGATGCGAAAAAGGAAAATGATTAATCTAGGCGAGGGAAAATAAAGCTAGACTAATAAAACGAATAAAAACTATAGGTTGCGTCGAATATCCCTCACCCGAGTTAATTAGTATAAAATGGATACATGGGTCGACGAGTTATTACCAATGCATCTCGTTTCTATAGTTAATTGAATCAAGGGTTGTCACTCCCCTAAATCCGCATAAAAGCCTAATATGATTTTGGCGTCAACAAATACCCCAGAAATTACGCACGCAAGTTCGTAAGCATGGGACATACATGATATGCCCCGTCAAATCCCCTAGGCATAATAACTAGGACAATGCACACAAAATAGATCCGCAAACCCATCACCAAAGCAAACAAATGCGTCAACCCGAGCGAGTTCAATTCACACATAACCTAGACTAATTTAGCTAGAAAGCATATTAAAAACGCGATAAATAAACGCAATAAACCTACACTAGAAAGCAAGTAAAGAAAACAAGTAAAACTAATTATGAAAGCATGTAAACCTAATTTACAAATCAAGAATTAAGGAAATACAACTATATTAAATGGAGAGGATGATGAATAGTCAACTTACAAGCCCAAATGGGTGTCAAACTAAGAAGAATTGAAGAAGAACTCTCCAAAACCCTCAAACCCTAAGCTATTCTAACCTAAAAATGAATTTTTTTCTTCTATTTACAACAAAATTGGTATTTATAGTAAGTTGAATTAAATTAGAAAAGAAAAGTGAAAAGAAAATAAAAGCCAAAATATCTGCAGAAAATAGGGGATCGATCGATCGATGGTGAAAAATCAAGCCCACTGTCTCCCCATGAATAAAAAAACTGTACGATCGATCGATCGATGGCTACAAGTCTGCAACTCTTCCCCCTGCTTTGATGTGTTTGGTTTTCTCCTCCGCTAAAATCGTCGTAACTTCTTCATACGGACTCGGAATCGCGCACCGTTCGTGGACACACAAAGCTTACGAGGAGGGATACAATTTTGTGCAGATGTTGGGCCAGGTGACCAAGCTACTAAAAGACTAAAATGCCCTTTAACGTGCGATCGCGTACAGAAATCGAGCGGAATGCGTCCGAACTTCACACTTAGCATCCAAATACCTATAAAAGCTCAATTAATCCCTTCAAAACATGTTATCATAGAAATACTAGGTTGTCTGGTTAACGAGCATAAATATAGGGAATAAGATACCCGAGGAGGGTAAAATGCGTCGGTTCAAGGGATGAAATATGCAATATTTGCGTATTATCACCGACATTGCAAAGCCATGGAATGTCTCCATTCAACGTCTTGAAGAGAAGATAAGGAACCTCGTCAAATGCCGAGACCCACTACAAAGAGGGTTCTCAGAGGGCTCCCCATTTGTGGTAAGAATTGTGAACTTCCTAACCCCTGGCAAAATTCAAACCACTAATGGTGTCTCCTAAGTATGATGGAAGTACCAACCCTGTACATCACATTGAGATGTACCAGTATTCGGTAGACATTTATTCAATTCTTGATGAGATGTGGTGCCGAGATTTTTCAAGCACTTTGACAGGAGCTATGCATATTTGGTTTACTTCTTGTCCGAAGAACTCTGTTGAGAACTTTAAAGCCTTGGCTGAACGGTTTATTCACAACTTTTGTTTTGGGGTAAGACCTCAAAAGGAGACCACTCATCTACTGTACATCAAGTAGGGAAATAATGAGAGACTAAGAGACTACATTGTAAGATTTAACATGGAGAAACTGGAAGTGGAAGATTACGAAGAGAATATAACTATAACAGCTCTGATAGGAGGATTGTAGAAAGGGAAGTTACTATGGAAGCTTGCGGAAGACCCTCCAAAATCCATGGCCGAGCTGTTAGCAAAAGCTGGTAGGGTTATGAACGCTGAAGAGGCAATGGCCGCAAAGTATAAGGATGAGAACAAAAGTAGCAGTGGAAAATTCTAAAGGAAGAAAAATGGAAAAAAGAGGTCGGTAGACGACAAGTTTGCACACTACACTCCTCTAACTGTGAGCTGTAAACACATCCTTAATGAAATAAAAAATGACCGGTCCCTGAGATGGCCAAAGAAGATGAAGGCTCCTCCGTATTAGAGAAATAATCACCTATGGTGTGAGTTCCACTAAGATCACGACCATATGACAGACAAGTGTTTTTCCTTGAAGGATGAAATTGAGAAGATGTTGAAGTTTATGAAGCTCAGAAGGTATGTTGATGGCAGAGCTTCGAAGGGGGGAATAGATGACACTAAGAATAAGCGAAATGATAGATGTCGGGAAGATGCACCTACCAAAAGAGCAGAGGACTCAGATGATGATGACGATGACCCTGACCTCCCACCAAAAGATGACAATGTCCCGGTGAAGAGAGTTGGTATGATATCTTTTGGGCTAAATACCATATGTGGAGGTTTAGTAGGAGGAGGTTCAGAGGTCACTGATCGCAAAGCTCACATGGCAGAGGCCAAGTCAGTGACAAAAGTCGAGGTTGTGAACTTGGCATCTATATAGGTAAAGCACGAGAAGAGGAAGAAGGTATATATGGATACCCTCATAGTTGGCTTCTCAAGAATTAATTTCAAAGGTATCTTAGCTTCGCATGATGACCCTCTGGTAATTACAACAAGAGTGCATGGATGTGAGGTGCAAAAAATCCTCGTGGATGGAGGAAGTTCAGCAGATGTAATGTTCTATCCTTGTTTTAATAGCGTAGGCCTCAGCAGAGATAGGCTTGTACCCTATCATCATCCGTTGATTGGCTTCAATGGTGAAAAGGTCCATCCATTAGGCATGTATAAGATGGATGTACGAATGGGAGATGAGTGTCCTAAGAGGTTGACCCAAAAGATAAATATTTTTGTGATGGATAAAAGCATCTTCTCGACCTATAACCTCATCATAGGATGAGTAGCCCTCAAGGAATTTAAGGCCGTGCCTTCAACGGTCCTCTAAATGCTAAAATTCCTGACCCCCTAGGGGTAGGGGAAGTGCAGGGTGACCAAACATCGGCACGTGAATGCTACTTTAACTCTGCAGAAGAGAGAGAGGCTCGTAAGAGGGAAACAACCACGTACAACATCGACACACTTGATCCTAGGGATGAGACAAAGCTCAAGAAGGGAGAAGCCGATAAAAAGGTAGAATCCATCGTCCTTAATGAGGAAGAGCCAAAAAAAACCATCCAAATTGGTAAAGCCCTAAGACCTGAGATCAAGGAAGAGCTGGTATAGCTACAGAGGAAGAGGCAGAGTATCTTTGCCTGGAGCCACGTGAACATGTCGGGTATTGACCTTGAAGTTATGTACCATAAACTCAATGTTTTAGAAGACGTTAAGCCCATTAAATAAAGAAGAAGGGTTTACTCAAGGGAAAAGTATGATGTCATCAGGGAAGAGGTCAGAAAGATTAAAGAGGCCAAATTCATCAGAGAAGTCATATACCCTAAGTGGTTCTCTAACGCCCTCATCGTGATGAAAGCTAACGAGAAATAGAGGATGTGCATAGATTTCACTGACTTGAACAAGTCTTGTCCAAAAGATAGCTCCCCCCTAGCGTGAATTGATCAGATGGTGGATGCCACATCAGGGCATGAGCTCATGAGCTTCATGGATGCCTATTACGGGTATAACCATATTTTTATGGACCCAGAAGACTCAAAAAAGATTGTGTTCATAATCGACAAGGGAACCTATTGCTATAAGGTCATGCCCTTCGACTTGAAGAATGCAAGGGCCACTTATCAATGTCTTATAAATAAGATGTTCGAGAATCAGATTGGCAAAACCATGGAGGTATATGTGTATGACATATTAACGAAGAGCTTGAAGGCCGACACTCACATAGCTGACCTGGAAAGGACCTTTGACACCATGGATTTATACAGGATGAAGCTCAACCCTGCCAAGTGCGTCTTCAGAGTAGGAGCAGGAAAGTTCCTTGGGTTCATCGTCAATCAAAGGGGAATAGAGGCCAACCCTGAGAAGATCAAAGCTCTGCTTGAAATGAAGACACCAAGAACTATCAAAGAGGTTTAGAGGATAACCGAAAGAGTTGCTGCACTTAACAGGTTTGTCTCAAGAGCTACAAATAAGTGTCGTCCTTTTTTCAAGGTGCTTAGAAAGGCCTTCGAATGGGACGAGCAATGCGAAAAATCTTTCAAAGAGCTCAAGTCCTACCTCGGATCCCCTCTACTCCTATCTCGGCCCATTCTAGGGGAGAAGTTATATGTTTATCTAGCTGTCTCATAGTCATCCATTAGTGCTACCATAGTAAAAGAAGACGATGGAGTACAGAGGCCGGTATACTTCAATAGTAAAGCCCTTAAAGGGTCTAAACAGAATTACCCTCGAATGGAAAAGTTATCCTATGCTCTGATAAATGCTTCTAAGAAGATGAAGCCATACTTCTAAGCCCACTCTATGGCTGTCCTCACTGACTCTCCACTAAGACAGGTCCTCCACAAGCCTCAGAAGTTGGGCAGGTTGATGACTTGGGCCATCGAGTTGGGAGAATATGAAATTATTTATCAACCCAGGATTGCCATCAAAGGGCAGGCTCTTGCAGACTTTGTAGCAGAGTTCACCTGGGAAGAAGTTAAGATTGAGAATAGTCAAGAGATTGCAGATGAGCCCGACAGTAACGTCTTTTGTGGTCCGGATGAGGTTAGGTCAAGAAAATTTGGAAAATATGTAGCTGAGAATGAGGAAGACATGTACCTCTTCAAGCAAGGGACCCTATCAGAGGGGGACTTCTCTTTAAATGAAGATGTTTGGAACCTCTTCATTGATGGGTCTTCTTATGAAAGTAGAACTGGAGTAGGGCTGATAGTGTCAGCACCAGATGGTACCGACATTGAATATGCGCTGAGGTTCAACTTCAAGGCTCCAAATAATGAGTCTAAGTATGAGGCATTGATAATAGGTCTCTCCTTAGCAAAAGCTCTTAGTGTCGATCAAATCCTGGTCCACAGTGACTCAAGTATAGTCGTCAACAGAATCTTGGGAGTATACGAGGCCAAGGATGAAAGAATGGCCAGATACTTAAAGAGAGTGAGAATGATATTGGAAATCTTAAGAGAAGTGAAGATGAAGAGGATACCCCAGCTTTACAACAATCGGGCGGATGCACTAACAAGGTTGGCCTCAGTAACTAGGACAGACATCAGAAGAACAATACCAGTTAAAATTCTGCTCAAACCAACCATTGAAGAAGAAGAGGTTACCAGACCTTACCTCAATTTGAATCTAGGAGCCTCATGGATGGACCCTATTATTAGATATATCAGGCAGGGAGAGCTTTCGAAATCAAAATTGGAAAGGAGAAAGCTGAGGTTCAGGGCTGCCAAGTTCTCAATTGTAGGAGACGTTCTGTATAAAAAAGGTTTCTTAATCCCTATTGTCAGATGCGTCCACCCCTCAGAGGTTCCACACATCCTGTAAGATGTACATGAGGGCTCTTTCTCCAGTCACATAGGAGGAAGACCCTTAGCTAAGAGGATAATTACTCAAGGATACTGGTGGTCGACCTTGGCCAAAGATGAAGCTACTTACGTGAAGAAATTTGATAAGTTCCAGATATTTTCCACTATCCCTTATCAACCTATGACATCAATCAGTTCTTCTTGGACGTTTGCAATAATGGGGATTGATTTGGTAGGATCGTTGCCAAGATATGTGAACAACTATCAATTTTTGATAGTAGCAATTGATTACTTCTCCAAATGGGTAGAGGCTGAGCTAATGATACCATCACTGAGAAGAAGACCTTTCAGTTCATCTGAAAGAACATCATATGCAGGTACAGTTTGCCAAACACACTTATCTCAGATAATGGAATGCAGTTCAAGAATGCTTCCTTGGAGAAATACTGCGAAAGAGTCGGGATCAAGCAGTTCTTCTCTTTTCCTGATCGACCTCAGGCAAATGGGCAGACTGAAGTCATGAATCAAACGATCCTTAATGGGATTAAGAAGAGGTTGGAATAAGCCAAAGGGAAATGGACAGAAGAGGTATACACAGTGTTATGGGTGTATAGGATGACATCGAGGATGCCAATGGGAGAGACCCCGTTCATGTTAGCCCATGGCTGAGAAGCTGTCATCCCTACAGAAGTAGGACTTCCCACTCATAGAGTTCAGACCTATGACCCTGAGAGGAATATGGAAAAGAGAAGACTTGATCTGGATCTAATCGAGGAAAAAAGAGAAGATGCGGAGATTAGACAGGCAGCCTACCAGCAGAGAACTGCAAAGTTCTACAATCAAAGGGTGAAAGCAAGACCTATAGCTGTAGGAGACCTAGTTCTAAAGAAGATGTTACAAAAGGCAAATAAGCTCCATCCAAACTGGCATGGTCCTTACAAAGTAGTTGATGAGGTTGTGCCCGATACATACCAGCTAAAAAATCTCGAAGGAGAACCTTTCTCCAATCCTTGGAACGCTGACCACTTGAAGAAATATTACATATGATGTTGCAGTTATTTCTTTGTAATACATATATCATTTTATGAAGAGGATATTAATGAAAAGAGCAATTCTTGTGTCAATACTTTGTTTTATTATGCTTATACATCATTAGTTTGGTGGTAAATTATGAGGTGAAACATCATTATATGATCGCAATTTAAGGCCTCAGACCTTAAACATCATTAATTTTGAGGCAATTTATGAGGGTAAACATCATATTATGACAGACTCAGACCTTAAACATCATTAGTTTGGTGAAATTATAAGGGTAAACATCATAATTTGATGACCTCAGACCTTAAACATCATTAATTTGGGGGCAATTTATGAGGGTAAACATCATAATTTGATGAACTCAGACCTTAAACATCATTAATTTAGGGCAATTTATGAGGTTAAACATCATAATTTGATGACCTCAGACCTTAAACATCATTACTTTGGTGAAATTACGAGGTGAAACATCATTATATGGTGACCTCAAACCTTAAACATCATTAATTTGGTGGAATAATGAGGTAAACATCATTGTATGGTGACCTCAGACCTTAAACATCATTAGTTTGGTGAAATTATGAGGGTAAACATCATTAGATGGTGACCTCAGACCTTAAACATCATTAGTTTGGTGAAATTACGAGGTGAAACATCATTATATGGTGACCTCAGACCTTAAACATCATTAATTTGATGGCAATTTATAGTTTGGTGAAATTACGAGGTGAAACATCATTATATGGTGACCTCAGACCTTAAACATCATTAATTTGATGGCAATTTATGAGGGTAAACATCATATTATGATGGCCTTAGACCTTAAAAATCATTAGTTTGGTTAAATTATGAGGGTAAACATCATAATTTGATGACCTCAGACCTTAAACATCATTAGTTTGATGAAATTATGAGGGTAAACATCATAATTTGATGACCTCAGACCTTAAACATCATTAGTTTGGTGAAATTATGAGGGTAAACATCATAATTTGATGACCTCAGACCTTAAACATCATTAGTTTGGTGAAATTATGAGGGTAAACATCATTATATGATGACCTCAAACCTTAAACATAATTAATTTGATGGAAATTTATGAGGGTAAACATCATATTATGTTGCCTCAGACCTTAAACATCATTAGTTTGGTGAAATTATGAGTTTAGTTTGGTAAATTATGAGGATAAACATCATAATTTGACGACCTTAGACCTTAAACATCATTAATTTGGTGGCAATTTATGAGGGTAAACATCATAATTTGATGACCTCTGACCTTAAACATCATTAGTTTGGTGAAATTATGAGAAACATCATTATATGATGACCTCCCAACTCAAGGTAAACATCATAATACGGTGACTTCATACCTTAAGGTAAACATCGTTATATGGTATCATCAGACTTTAAAACAACATACAAGAAAACATAAAGAAGCAATATAGTCTGAGGAAGATGGTATTAATATTTACCACTGAACAGTCAGAGTTACAAATCAAATATACCAAAACATGCTACCAGAGTTCACAAAAATTACAGACGAAAAGAAACAGAAATTACAAAAGCTTCACAAGATTTATATATCTACGACCGTATCATCTTGAGGATTAGCCTTAGGATTAACCATGCCTCCTTGGCTGGAATTAAACACCTTTGCCCTATCATCCTGAAGATTATTAGCCTCTTTAGTTTCAGTGACATTCAAAGGAGCAGTCTCACCAAAAGCAATATCGGCCTCCTCAACCTCTTGCAAGGACTGAGCAAACCGAGGGTCAACAAAGCCCAAGCCCTCAAAGTCCGAGGAAGTCAGGCTCCCTGACTCTTTTTCCTTGGAGGCTTCCCATTTACCAGTGGCTTTACTACCTCTTTTAAGGTATTCAAAGCTAAAACTGATGAACTCATCAGAGACCTTATAGTCTGTAAGGATCTTCTCTGAGGCATCCTCTAATGAAGCTTTGACTGCAGCATTCACTTTAGCCTGAAGGGCATCATCTTTAGCTTTCAAGGCTACCTCATGATCCTTCTTGAGCTTGCCTATGTCCCTATCCCTCTGCTTAACCCGCTTGTCATCCTCCTTCAACTCTGTCTGTAGATGTTCAATCTCTGCATTCAAGGAGGCCTGCACCTTCTGAGCCCCCTTCTCTATAAGAGAAAACTTTATCAGGGTCCAGTTAACTAAATAATGCATGGACAAGATACCCTGTAGTGGAAAATCAGACGTATGAGCATAGTCTAACTTAAAAAAGTCCGAGGTTACACTTAAAAGAGCAAAATAGCAGAAAGTAGTACCTGAATTGATCCGTGGAGAGTAAACTCGGCCAGCAAAGGGATATCCAGAGAGCGTAGAAAACATTTATCCTCTTCGGTCATTATAGAGCCGATGGCATCAATATCCTTCAGACCATGGCCAATTAGACTATCACTGATCTTTAACTGAGAAAGACGAGATGCCAAGGCTTCGTCTGAAGAGATCAAAATGCCACGATCCCCTTTTTTATTTTTACTTGGCCTCTGATGCTCCGAGTCCATTGTGGTCTTCTTCTTCTTCATAAAATCGGCCTTGGACATGCCAATGTTCTGATTGGGAGGAGGAGGGGCTACATTATGACTGGCCTTCTTCATTAGCTTTTCGAGACTTAGGGCAGACATTTCCCAAAGGTCATAAAAAATACCTTCAGGGCGCTCTGCAAAAAGAAGTATCTGAGTTAATAAATCAGAGACATGAAAAGTAGGAGATACAACTTATGAAAAATGATACTTACGAAGCTCTATCAAAGAACTACCACCTAGCCCTGTCTGAGAGAGGTAGTAGGGGGTCATCAGATGTTCGTATTTAACGAGATGACCCTGATCCCCCTGATCTTGAAGGTTCTTAACTTTTTGAATAATTTCCTACCTAAGTCCAAGGTTGACTTTTGCAGCAAGAGAGACCTTCCCCCGTCTCAGAGGGGTCCTTGGAATCGATGTTCCAGATGCCTCATAGATACCAAACTCCCATGCCCCAGATGCAAAGAAATACCAAGGTTTCCTGTTGTGATTGGAGGTCTGGGAAACCAACATCATCTTCTTATCTGACTTCTTAGCTAGGAAGTGGTAATAACTAGGGTGATTTTTGGTAGAGGAGGGGACGTAATAGCCTGTGAAGACCCTAACAGGAAGGTCTAAGTGGCGGACTACCCTTCAAAGGACGATAGCCCCTATCATCACCCTCCAGGCATTGGGGGATAGTTGTGAAGGGGCCAAATTTATATGGGACAATATGGCTCTGATTGAAGGATGGATAAAGAGATGGAAACCCAACTTGAACGTCTACTCATAGACGCAGATCTCCCCATCTCAACCACCAAACACCCTCCCACCCCTCAGAGGTCTCCTAAGACAAATAGAAGGACCTATTAAGTAGTGGTGCCTAAAATCCAGAAGATCGTACTCACTAATGTAGCTCTCAATCTTGTCTTCCTCAGAGGTGTCAATGTCACTCTCATGCCCATCATCTTCATCCCTAGTGACATCGGACTGGACAGATACTGGGGGCCCATCAGGAAACCTCTGAGCGAACTCAGCCCCAGTGGCGGCCGACAGGGGAATAACATCGAAAATAGGGGGAATGGCCACACTTGGACCTATAATTTTGACATCAGAAGAAGACTAAGAGGTGTGTGACACCCCGCCTAATTAAATACCGGGCGATCATTCCTTTATTAAATTAAATCAAGGTATACAGTTGGTTCATTCTCAGCATCACTGTCAATAAAAATAATTTTTCCAATTTAACACCCTAAATAATTAAGCTAAGTGTCAAAACTATTTTCATACATAACTTTCCAAATTTTATTTTAAGAAAAAGATTTATTTAATTATTAACAACATTAACTAAGTAAGAATCACACCACATTAAATTCTGCAACATAAACCAATTAATAGAATGCATTCGTCAATCGAATGTCAACATGCGAAATATAAAGTAACATAATTCAAACTGAATAAATCCCATAACGACAATACGAGAAATAACTGGAAATACAAATGTCCCAATAACAATGAAATAATGGAAAGGGCGACACATGCCCAATAAATGAGAATGCAAGAAGTGGAGTCAATAAAGGTAGCCGTCTACGCAAGTGACCTGCAACTCCCACCTAAGCTGCAACACGTTCCTCTCAAGGGATCCTAAGCAAGACGCCCCTGTGGCTGGGCACCTGAAATATATACATATATATATATACAAGAGAGAGAGAAAAAAAGAAACGGGTCAGAGCCCGAAAGTGTGTTTGATTTTAAAATACGTTTAGCAAGTATTTAAATTGATACAGGCCAATGCAACAACATATTAATGCATCACTCTCTTGAGAAATACTCACCTCTCTTCTAATGTGCACACCTATCGCACTAACCTTCCCAAGGGTTATTCTTAACAAATTTTATCATACTAACCTTTCCAATAATTTAGATTATCTTAACTTACTCATAAGATTTCAAAACCGAACAATGTTTTTATTTAAAAAGAATACTTCTAGATTAGAAGCACAACTCTCGTTTTAGCTTTTATTAATTTATAAAGTTTCTCCGTAACATATTATACTTTCACAAAACAAGTATTCACTATCTGAGTCATCAACCATGTCCTACTTATCAAATCACAGTAGGCAGTTTCAAATTTCCAAATCTCATATATATATTAACTACTCGTATAATATATATAAAATAACACCACCCCACATAAAACTATGGTGCGTGCATACTCTACTATCCAAAGCCCCATATCACTCATATTAAGGGGAATACATTCGGAATCACTCTCGAATTGTATTAACATAAATACCCAAACAATATTGAGGCGAAGAATAGATTCCAAGTCTCTAAGAGGATGGCACATGCCTGCGTCTCTTAGGACCGTATGAACTATCACATCGATAGCCTGTACCAAGGATATCTATCTTCTAGGGTATAAGTCAATATCCCCCATAAAGGTCCCATCGAGATAAGACTTGTCCCAGCGCGGTAACCTCAGGGATAGCAAGTAGCGTGGGAATGATTTTCACAAGTATATAATATATGTACACACAATCATATAAATATACCACTTTATCATATTAATATAGGTTCTTCTCGTCACCCATAAATATACCATTTATCCTTAATTTCACATTTATAGAATTACGTATAAGGTTTCATCTTTAACCTTAACTCGAAGGGTTTTCTCACTTAATACGTGACATTCGTTGACTCTATCATTCCAAGTAGGAAAATTCAGTAGGTATACCTCTATTTACTATCGTAGCTATTCGCCGCATTCTCTCACTTGAAATACGTAGTTTCATTGTTCATTATATAATTATCCCAAAACAAGATTCTCATCTTATAATAAAGTTCTCAACACTAATTCATATGTCCTACTGGTCTTTCCTATCTCCCAAAACATTTCATTAAGGATACCCAAGAATTATTTCACGATAATTTAATTTAACTAAGTAAATAAGGGAAATAAGAGTCTGCCAGGAGGGGTCGATCGATCGAGGTCTGGGGCTCGATCGACCGAACCTTCGATCGATCGAATCCCTAGGCTCGATCGATCGAACCTTCGATCGATCGAATCCCTAGGCTCGATCGATCGATCAAGCAGGTCTGCGAAAATTCTGCAGAAATGCAGTTACGGGTTCTACCAAATTTCTTCATCCAAAACCATGTTTTTCCATTCCAATTGTCCCACAAATCCTACTACTATCATTATAACAATATACCAGATGAAGCATGTGTAAATCTAACATTAAACATGGATAATTAACCCAAAATTCATCTAATCATCAAGAACCCTAGAGTTTTTCTTAATCAAGGTTCTAATCTGTTTTTACCAGAATTTCCTTATAATATATCATCAAAATTTCGTGGGTTATATTCCTCTACATGGCAAGGATTCCAGAATTTCATTATAATCAATACTACATGCATTTTCCTAACACAAATTGGGTTTTCTTCCATAGTTTTCATCTCTAATCAATCCTAAACTAATATGAAGATTGCACTAACAAAAATACGCAAGTTAAATACTTGCCTGGGATTTTCAGAAGTCTGGTTTGCAGATGAATCCGGTGTGGTTGCGTTCCCCTTCTCGCGATCTACGCGTTGGTGGTGGCGGCGGTGCAAACCGGTGACTTTTTGGCCTTGAATTGCCTTGGAGCTCTCTACTCTCTTCTCTAATGGCCGTCACTTGTTTTCTGAATATTCTAACCCTAAAAGACTAACCTAAATGGCTGATATAGGTTGCTGAATTTCGTGGGTTTAATTACCCAAAAAGGTGAAATGACTAAATTGCCCTCCCGGGTACCAATTAGGCCTAAAAATGCCCCGAGACCCAAACAAAACCCCCGGGTACACTTTTCTGACTATCTCGACCCTTCCGGACGCGTTGGCGCACTCAAAACGACCATACAAACAACTTATAAAATATTCACTTTTTATTTAACAAAATTAGTCCTGACGTGACACGGGCACGTCCCGACTTAAATTTCTGAAATAGTTATTTAATCCACTCATGACATTCAATATAACCAATATAATATATTACTTTGCTCATTAGTAATATTCAATAATTTTCCCATAATTACTAATTCTCGTCACGTTAATAATTATAACATAATTAATTTCTGGATTTTTATTAAATAAATCATTCACGTTAATTTTAATAAATTCCCAAATTAATATAGCATAAAAATACGGGGTATTACATACTTCCCCCCTAATAACGGAATTTCGTCCCAAAATTCGAAAAATAAGGCATACCTGGTAAAAACAACTCTGGATATCTCTCGCGCATATCTGCCTCACGCTCCCAAGTGGATTCCTCCACATTATGGTGCTCCCACTGGACTCGCACAAGTGGAACTATCTTCGACTTCAATCTCCTCTCACTATAGTCTAGAATATCCACTGGTCTCTCCTTGTAAGAGCTATCAGGCTGTAAGTCGATCTCATCTATCGCAATGTGAGTATAGGCCATATCATACCGAAGATATCGTCTTAACGACGAGATGTGGAATACATCGTGGATGCGATGTAAATGTTCTGGCAATCCCAACCTGTATGCAACCGGCCCAATCCTCTCGATGATGGGAAATGGTCCCACGTACCTCGGAGCCAATTTCCCCTTTTTCCCGAACCTCATAACCCCCTTCATAGGAGATACACGCAATAAGACTTGGTCTCCCACATTAAACTCCCGGAAGAACCATTTCGCATCGGCGTAGCTCTTCTGCCTGTCCTGGGCTATCCGAATAAGACTCCTGATTATCTCAATCCTCGCGGAGGTCTCCTGAATCACTTCTGGTCCTAGCAACTTGTTATCCCCCACCTCGAGCCAACAAGTTGGAGAACGACAAGGCCTGCCATACAAAGCCTCAAATGGAGCCATACCAATCGTAAACTGATAGGAGTTATTATAAGAAAACTCTACCAGTGGAAGATGTGGCTCCCAACCTCCTCCAAAATCGAGGACACACATGCGTAGCATATCTTCTAACATCTGATTAGTACGCTCTGTCTGTCCGTCTGTCTATGGGTGGTAAGCTGAACTCAACCTCAACTCAGTACCCATAGCCTCCTGAAAGCTTTCCCAAAAACGTGACACAAAAATCTTATCCCTATCTGACACAATATTCAGGGGCACCCCATGTAATCTGACAATCTCAGCAATGAACATCTGAGCATACTGACCCGTAGTATAATCTGTCCACACTGGCAGAAAATGAGCCACCTTGGTCAAACGGTCTATAATTACCCAGATAGAATCGTGGCCCCGCTGTGATGTAGGCAACCCTGTAATAAAATCCATGGAAATACTCTCCCACTTCCACGCGGGTACTTCCAATGGCTGAAGAAATCTTGACGGTTTCTGGTGGTCCACCTTTACCAGTTGGCAGGTAGAACACTTGGACACGAACTCGGCGATGTCCTTCTTCATCCCACTCCACCAGTATTGTCGCCTCATATCCTGGTACATCTTATCGCCTCCCGGATGTACTGCAAATCGGGACCCATGAGAGTGAGTCATCACTGCATGGCGTAGTTCTGCTCCTTCTGGAACCACCAGTCTCCCTTTAAATCTCAAACCTCCATCAGAACTAACAGAATAGGACTCAGCGCCCTCGGCTAGAAGTCGCACAATCTGCTCCTGACAAAACGGGTCTGTGGTCTATGCCTGTATCACCCTTGTAACAATCTCGGGTGTGACTGACATCACGGATATGAAAGAATGGGATACTGCGTCCTGGTGACCCAACTCCTTCCACTTTGCTTTCCAGACGTCCGCTACATCGTCTACCGGTCTACGGCTCAACGCATCAGCAACTACGTTGGCCTTCCCCGGATGGTACTGTATTTCGAATTGGTAGTCCTTCACAAACTCTAGCCATCTGCGCTGACGCATATTCAGCTCTCGCTGTGTGAACAGGTATTGCAATGACTTGTGGTCTGTGAACAAACTGAATTTCTCACCCAATAAGTAGTGCCTCCATATCCTCAATGCAAAGACGACCGCCGCTAACTCCAGGTCGTGGGTGGGGTAATTCTTCTCATGCGTCTTAAGCTTGCGGGAAGCAAAAGCTATAGCCTTCTCCTCCTGCTGAAGTACTCCCCTAAGTCCCCGTAAGGACGCATCGGTGTAAACCAGGTACTCTACACCCGACTTCGGTAACGCAAGGACTGGCACTGAAGTAAGCTTGTCTTTCACCTCGTCGAAAGCCAACTGACAAGCGTCATCCCAAACATGTGGTACCCCCTTGCGAGTCAGATTCGTCAATGGGCCCGCTATTTTGGAGAATCCCCGAATGAATCTCCTGTAGTATCCGGTTAATCCCAAGAAACTACGCACTTCCGTCGGTGTCGTGGGCTGTCCCCACTCCCTCACCGCTGACACTTTACTCGGGTCAACTGCTATCCCCTGCTCAGAAACAACATGGCCCAAGAACTGTACCTCTCGCAACCGGAATCCACACTTCTCGTACTTATCATACAACTGATGCTCACGTAGAGTCTGAAGAACCTGCCTCAAGTGCTCGGCATGCAGCTCCTCGGAGTGTGAATATATCAAGATGTCATCTATGAAGACGATGACAAACTGATCCAAGAACTCTCTGAATACTCGGTTCATCAAGTCCATGAAAATGGCTGGAGCATTTGTGAGTCCGAACGGCATCACCCGGAACTCATAGGACCCATATCTCGACAAGAAGGCAGTCTTTGAAACATCCTGCTCTCTAATACGTAACTGATGGTACCTCGACCTCAGGTCTATCTTCGAAAAGAAAGTTGCTCCCCTCAACTGGTCGAACAGATCATCGATTCGAGGCAACGAGTACTTATTCCGTATCGTGACCTTGTTCAACTCCCGGTAGTCCACACACAATCTCAGTGAACCATCTCTCTTCTTCATAAACAAGACTGGAGCGCCCCAAGGTGAGGTACTCCTACGAATAAAGCCCTGACCTAACAGCTGCTCTATCTGATCTCGTAGCTCTCGCATCTCTGCCGGAGCCATACGGTACGGTGCGCGTGCTATAGGTCTCGTGTCTGGCAATAAATCTATAACAAAGTCTATCTCTCGACTGGGAGGTAGGCCTGGTATCTCCTGAAACACATTGGAATACTCCCTGACAACAGGGATTGAATCTAAGGGAATCACAACCTCCTTAGAGGTATCCTCCTCTATGTAATACAAATGAGCGGTCGAACCTCCCTCTGGGCGAGGCATCGCCACTACAAATATCTCTTGCCCCGGAATGGCAAAGACAATGCTCCCACCGAAGCAATCAATCATGGCTCTATAAGCTGCGAGCCAATCCATACCAATAATCACATCATGCTCGTGCATGTCTAAGACAAACATGTCTGCAGGTAATACCAAGCTACCAATCTCTACCCCCACTCCCCGGCATATAAAGAAAATAAGTGACCCACTCCCCAGTGGTGAGTCCACACACGTCACTGTGCTCTCTGCTGTGGCTAACAGCCCTAAGGCCTTCGTAAAATGCGTAGCTATAAAACAATGTGTTGCCCCCGTATCAAACAAAACCCGACCCATAGTACCATGGATAGGAAACATACCCTCAATCGCGGGTGGTGCCTGTGGAGCTGCTGCCTGGTGGACGTTATAGACACGTCCATACTGTAGTTGCCCCTGCTGCATTGGAGTTGCTGGAATGGCTGGTAGGGCTGGCACCTGAGCTGGAGCTGGGAGGGCAGGTGGAAAAAGTGGTCTCTGCGGCTCATTACGGGCTCCCTGCTGCTGTGGGGCCCTATCGCCCTCTGGGCAATCCTGGCGCCTATGGCCATGTTTACCGCACTCAAAGCATCGGCCTTTAAAGTTACCTCCCCTCTGACCCTGCTGTCCACGGCCCTGTTGGCCGTTACCTCCACGCCACTGGCCCTGTTGGCCCTGATGTGCACGCTGTTAGCCCTGCTGGCCCTGCTGCTGTCCCTGCGGTCGATGTTGGCCCTGCTGATTAGGCTGGCCCTGATGGTCCTGCCTGAATCCCCCGAATCCCTGCCTAGAATCACCTGAACGGAATCGCTTAGCAGGGTCCCCCTGATGGGAACTCTGCTCGTGCTGACGAGTCTGTCCATGAGTTGGTGCCCCGCTGGCACTATCTCCCCCAGTCCTGCCCTGCTGGCTGGACTCTCCTGCTCTCTTGCTTCCTTGCAGATGGAAGCGGTGATCCTGGCAATGTAGCAATGCGGCATTGAGTACATCAGTAAAAGTACTCAGGGATAAATTCCCAATAAGGTGCTGAAGGATCCTCCAAGCTAATCCGTCGACAAACATCATAATCTTCTTGCTCTCAGTAGGTGCCTCATCTGGCACAATTGTGAGAAGTCTCGTGAACTCCTCCTCATACTCAGCTACAGTAAGGTTCTCCTGCTTCAGATTTAGTAATTTCTGCCTCATCTCAGTCTGCACTGCGGGTGGAAAATACTTGCGGTCAAACCGCTCCCAGAACAACTGAATAGGGATCGTGTCCCTCTCCTCCAAAGTAGTAGTGGACTCCCACCACTGTAAGGCGGCTCCCACCAGCTTAAAGGAAGCCAATAACTGCTTTTGCACGTCAGTGCACTCATACATACGGAGATGCCGCTGGATGTCCTTCTTCCATTGGCTAACTGAAATAATATCGGAGCTACCAGAAAACTCAGGGGGATGCGCTTTCTGAAAAGCATCCCGAACCCTCTCCCATGCAGATGGAAGTTGTGCTGGTACTGGCGCCACTGCTTGAACCTGGGGTGGAGCCTGCTGAATCACCGCTATCGCGGCATTCACCGCCTGAGCAACAATGGCGGCTACTTCGTTTGCATTCATTGTGCCTGGTGCCGGAGCTGCGGGCTGCTCGGCTTGGGCACACCTATCTTTCGGAGCACGTCTCGGAGGCATCTGAAACGTGAATAAGTTTATTAGTCTACAGTTATTATCAAATCTCAAATAGCTGAAGACTTAAACGTAAAAGCAAGAATACAACAATCCTAAAAATAGGGCTCTATAGCAATAACGTCAAGCTGAAAGCGAAATAAGCCGTACAGATCCTATGGACACTAGAACCTGATGCTCTGATACCACCTGTGACACCCCGCCTAATTAAATACCGGGCGATCACTCCTTTATTAAATTAAATCAAGGTATACAGTTGGTTCATTCTCAGCATCACTGTCGATAAAAATAATTTTTCCAATTTAACACCCTAAATAATTAAGCTAAGTGTCAAAACCATTTTCATACATAACTTTCCAAATTTTATTTTAAGAAAATGATTTATTTAATTATTAACAACATTAACTAAGTAAGAATCACACCACATTAAATTCTGCAACATAAACCAATTAATAGAATGCATTCGTCAATCGAATGTCAACATGCGAAATATAAAGTAACACAATTCAAACTGAATAAATCCCATAACGACAATACGAGAAATAACTGGAAATGCAAATGTCCCAATAACAATGAAATAATGGAAAGGGCGACACATGCCCAATAAATGAGAATGCTATAAGTGGAGTCAATAAAGGTAGCCGTCTACGCAAGTGACCTGCAACTCCCACCTAAGCTGCAGCACGTTCCTCTCAAGGGATCCTAAGCAATACGCCCCTGTGGATGGGCACCTGAAATATATACATATATATATACAAGAGAGAGAGAGAAAAAGAAACGGGTCAGAGCCCGAAAGTGTGTTTGATTTTAAAATACGTTTAGCAAGTATTTAAATTGATACAGGCCAATGCAACAACATATTAATGCGTCACTCTCTTGAGAAATACTCACCTCTCTTCTAATGTGCACACCTATCGCACTAACCTTCCCAAGGGTTATTCTTAACAAATTTTATCATACTAACCTTTCCAATAATTTAGATTATCTTAACTTACTCATAAGATTTCAAAACCGAACAATGTTTTTATTTAAAAAGAATACTTCCAGATTAGCAGCACGACTCTCGTTTTAGCTTTTATTAATTTATAAAGTTTCTCTGTAACATATTATACTTTCACAAAACAAGTATTCACTATCTGAGTCATTAACCATGTCCTACTTATCAAATCACAGTAGGCAGTTTCAAATTTCCAAATCTCATATATATATTAACTACTCGTATAATATATATAAAATAACACCACCCCACATAAAACTATGGTGCGTGCATACTCTACTATCCAAAGCCACATATCACTCATATTAAGGGGAATACATTCGGAATCACTCTCGAATTGTATTAACATAAATACACAAACAATATTGAGGCGAAGAATAGATTCCAAGTCTCTAAGAGGATGGCACATGCCTGCATCTCTTAGGACCGTTTGAACTATCACATCGATAGCCTGTACCAAGGATATCTATCTTCTAGGGTACAAGTCAATATCCCACATAAAGGTCCCATCGAGATAAGACTTGTCCCAGCGCGGTAACCTCAGGGATATCAAGTAGCGTGGGCATGATTTTCACAAGTATATAATATATGTACACACAATCATATAAATATACCACTTTATCATATTAATATAGGTTCTTCTCGTCACCCATAAATATACCATTTATCCTTAGTTTCACATTTATAGAATTACGTATAAGGTTTCATCTTTAACCTTAACTCGAAGGGTTTTCTCACTTAATACGTGACATTCGTTGACTCTATCCTTCCAAGTAGGAAAATTCAGTAGGTATACCTCTATTTACTATCGTAGCTATTCGCCGCATTCTCTCACTTGAAATACGTAGTTTCATTGTTCATTATATAATTATCCCAAAAACAAGATTCTCGTCTTATAATAAAGTTCTCAACACTAATTCATATGTCCTACTGGTCTTTCCTATCTCCCAAAACATTTCATTAAGGATACCCAAGAATTATTTCACGATAATTTAATTTAACTAAGTAAATAAGGGAAATAAGAGTCTGCCAGGAGGGGTCGATCGATCGAGGTCTGGGGCTCGATCGATCAAACCTTCGATCGATCGAAGCCCTAGGCTCGATCGATCGATCAAGCAGGTCTGCGAAAATTCTGCAGAAATGCAGTTACGGGTTCTACCAAATTTCTTCATCCAAAACCATGTTTTTCCATTCCAATCGTCCCACAAATCCTACTACTATCATTATAACAATATACCAGATGTTTTCAACGTAAAGCATGTGTAAATCTAACATTAAACATGGATAATTAACCCAAAATTCATCTAATCATCAAGAACCCTAGAGTTTTTCTTAATCAAGGTTCTAATATGTTTTTACGAGAATTTCCTTATAATATATCATCAAAATTTCGTGGGTTATATTCCTCTACATGGCAAGGATTCCAGAATTTCATTATAATCAATACTACATGCATTTTCCTAACACAAATTGGGTTTTCTTCCATAGTTTTCATCTCTAATCAATCCTAAACTAATATGAAGATTGCACTAACGAAAATACGCAAGTTAAATACTTGCCTAGGATTTTCAGAAGTCTGGTTTGCAGATGAATCCGGTGTGGTTGCGTTCCCCTTCTCGCGATCTACGCGTTGGTGGTGGCGGCGGTGCAAACCGGTGACTTTTTGGCCTTGAATTGCCTTGGAGCTCTCTCCTCTCTTCTCTAATGGCCGTCACTTGTTTTCTGAATATTCTAACCCTAAAAGACTAACCTAAATGGCTGATATAGGTTGCTGAATTTCGTGGGTTTAATTACCCAAAAAGGTGAAATGACTAAATTGCCCTCCCGGGGTACCAATTAGGCCTAAAAACGCCCTGAGACCCAAACTAAACCCCCAGGTACACTTTTCGGACTATCTCGACCCTTCTGGACGCGTTAGCGCACTCAAAACGACCATACGAACAACTTATAAAATATTCACTTTTTATTTAACGAAATTAGTCCTGACGTGACACGGGCACGTCCCGACTTAAATTTTCGAAATAGTTATTTAATCCACTCATGACATTCAATATAACCAATATAATATATTACTTTGCTCATTAGTAATATTCAACAAGTTTCCCATAATACTAACTCTCGTCACGTTAATAATTATAACATAATTAATTTCTGGATTTTTATTAAATAAATCATTCACGTTAATTTTAATAAATCCCCAAATTAATATAGCATAAAAATACGGGGTATTACAAGGTGTTAGCCCCTTGATATGATGAGACATGACTTGAAACCTCGACTTTATCAGGGACCTGATCTTGCCTGATTGAGTAATCCATAGCCTTTTGGAAAGAGTCTACAGACATCGAGTCTAAGGTAGACGACTCAGACTCGGACATGGTTATTAGGTCCACTGGAACCCCTAGTGGCTCAGCAAGCTCGGCGGGCCTAGGGTATATTACCTTCAGAGCTAGAGGAAATATAGGTCTGAGGGGGAATGCCTCATCCCTACGCGCTTCCTCTTGAGGTAGCTCTATCTGCTTAATTGTTTCAAATGTCTTCTCACTAAGGGAAGGGAACTCTTCTATGAGTTGATACAGAGGTCTGAGCATAAGGCAGACGACACAACACTTGGGACTCAAATCCACAAATAGATAAACAACTTGACTCAACCTAAACTAAGGATCAAATAGGGAAGGTGGAAGGTTTTCAAACCAATAACACCAAGAACACCTAAGAACAAGGTCACCGAAAAACTTAAAAACTCATCGAAAAACACAAACCTTCACCGGGAAATGCAAAAATGAGAAATAAAGGCTGAAAATGGTAAAGTAAGGTGGAAGATGGTACCTGACTGAGTGAGAAATGAAGCAGGAGAAGATTAGAAGCGAAGAAAGCCCCAAACACAGTAACAACAGAGCTCTTGGAAAGAGAGAGAATCGCAGAGAGAAAGCACAGGCGGGAAAATAGAAGAAAGAAATGAAAAAGAAAGAGAAAGGAGGGTTTTAAACCCACAATCATTTTGGTGCGCGTCCCAAGGCCCATAATTTCCTTGGGAACCCAAGGGGCAAATAAAAAACATCACGCCTTGACAGACACGCCACCCACTTCAGCAAGTGACACGTGTCAAAGAAATATTGGCACATAAGAAAACTTAGCCTCAACCTTGCTTACCCCTCAATCACATATTCACATAGGTAACTAAGGGCTAGGGGGTGATTGATATGCCCAAATTTCACCTTCCTACTCAGAGACACTAACCTCGGCCTGTCTCACAACCGAGGTGGCAGAAGCTCAGGATAACCGTCAGTAATAGTCTCTCATAAGGTATGCCCTGGCACACATAGCATCAACCCCAATACATCAATGTCGGTTGGGCATCAGCCGAGGTCATCAAGGACATGGGTCCAACCATCCATAAAAATCAACATCAACATCGGCCATAATCGACGTTACATTTTATCACCCGAAGTCAGCAAAGCCTCAGGGGCTCAATCATCAAGTAGTATGTCATCATCAGCCCAGGCCGACGTTACACCTCATATCCAATCTCGGCCAGCCATCCTAGCTAAGGTATTCATGGATGTTGATCTCGGACAAGGTAAGGGTCGGACCTCACCAACCTCGTACTCGTCTAGGCTGAGGTTGGCACTAATCGAAGATAGCTGAGCATTTACATATGTATGGCTTGGAACACGTGGACAAATCTGTTATAATTGAATCATTCCCACCATGTGAGGGAATATTGAGGTCATCATTATTTAGTTAAAATCATCCAGGTGTCATCATGACACTGGTTGGATCTTCATGCACATGCTCATTGCATGCTTGGGGGGTACATTACACCCCATAAGCACTATATATAGAGGTCATCCTCTACCTTGTAAAAGGATCCATAATTGCAACCCTAGCTGAAACTCTGTCACTTTTCACAGTAGATGTGAGAAATATTTATAGATTGTATCCATGGCCATTAGATCCTTCATTTGGTGATATTACTCACACACTCACAGTGGACGTAGGACAGATTGGCTGAACCACTTACATTCAAGTGTTCATCCTCTTCTCCTCACCTCCTTCTACATATATATACATATATTCTTCTATGTTGCCAATGTTATCACTTGCTTGAGCTTGTCAACACGTTATCTGGTGGTGATGTTTCCAACATCATCACTAACATCTCCTGATATGGGATTCCTATCTCTAGCACTTGCATAACTTTCAGTAAGTGCATTTAGCATGACTCCACTATTTTACGTCGTTCTTTTCCTCTCGCGAGCCTTAGTGTGATACTGAACACCATTAATAATATACCCCATGAATATTTTTTCTTTTTTAAGGGGCCCAAAGCTAACATCTGAATTTCTTGTGATAGTTCTATGTTCGTTGTCTCAAGTAACTTTCGCACCTATTTTACATTTACAAAAACTATCTTAAACACAATTATTTACAACCTACTATTTAGACACAATTATTTACACCTAGGCCGCACACATGTCACAAATGAAGAACGCTATATATAAAATGAAAAACTGTAATCTCAATGAAAGGATACCGCACACTAAAAGAGGCGAAATGCATTTTCACAGATTATCAAAACTATTATGACTTTTAAATTAAATGCACCCTAAGATCACATAGGACTTTAAATAGGGTTGTAATGTAGGTTTGGGGTTAAGGTACGAAATGAACGGTATATGTACGGATTCAAAGTGTTCGGAGATGAAAAGTTGGAATAATGGGAAGGATGCGGGAAATACCAAAATTGGAAAGTAACTTCCAAACAAGCATTAGATATAACAATTGGAGAGTAATCAAAACTTATTGAACACTATACACAACATTTACAAACTTCTCTTTCTTTTTCTTTTCTTCTTTTTCTCATTTTTTCTTTTATTTTCTTTTGCTTTTTGCTTTCTCTTTTTCTTCACTATTTTCACTACTTTCTTTTCTTTGCTTTTCAAACTCTCATATGCTTAAATTGCAACCGACATCACAACAACATTAAATCCCAAGTAACATTCCGAACAAAGGTATGTAAGGTGTATGTATGGCTTAAAACTCCAATTTGGAGTTGGTTATGGTAATGGGGTTATGAAACGAAAGGCTATATTAAGGCTCAAAGGGGTTAACGAGGGAAACATATAAGGTGAGGTCAAGGTTAATAAGGGTGATATAACAAAGAATGCCTATGATCATTTCACAAAGTTTACGCAATTCTCAAGTCAAACAATATATGAAAATCATGCTCAAGTAACACATTTCAAGTATGAACTCTATTAATGAACGATCAAATGAAAGAATAGAGAGATTACCAACGAATTCAACGTTTTCAAAGAGAAAAGAATAGTGTATACACTCACAAACGACGAAAGGTACAAAGCTTACTCGGTGTAAGTATACACAATGCAACAAAAGATTACCGAGTTATAAAAATCTTAAACCAAATCAATAGAACAAGGAAAGTGCATATGCTCATGGGATAAAGTTTAATTCATGAAGTTATTCACAATATCAATGATTTGAGGACTAAAGTCTAATAACTTCTAAAATCGAGAACATGCATCATTGAGTTGTCTATTGGATCGGGAAATTATTAAAATTTATCATCGAAAACAAGGCAAAATGCCTAACAAAGGAGAAAAAAGAAAGAAAATATGTTTGAAATTTTTTAATTTTTTCACAAAAAGGCATACTTAGTAACTAAATGTGAGCAAATCCATGGACTACACATGAAATGGATAGAATATCCTACACCCCCTAACTTAAATGTTGCATTGTCCTCAATGCGCATTAAGAACACAACACAAAGAGAGGAAAAGAATGATATTACCCAAAATTGGAGCGATCTCCATAAGCATGATTCCAATGAAATCTACAAAACAAGTTAGTACCGAGCATAGCAAAAACAAATAACAAAAAGTTAACTAATTACACTAGACTAAATTAAAAAGGAAAGAAAAAAAGGAAATAAAGAAAATTAAAAAGCTAATTATTTACAACCTACTATTTAGGCTTCACACTAATTATACACTAGAAGTCTAAATAGTTGAGGGTCCACCCAAAAAGGGATTTGGCTTTGAAAGATCAACGGTGGACCCTCCAAAACGAACATGCCTCCCGAAAAATATGAATTCCGTTTGAACAACGGAAGGCATGTGGGTGGTGAAAAAGGTGAACCATCGCCAATTTGAAATTTTTGGGGGACGATGGGGGATTTGGATACTACGGGGGACAAGACTAAATTAGTCTCAGAAAAATCAGAATCACATCCCCAAGATTCTTCAATTGGAAGGGGAGGTGGGGAAAGTGCAAGTGAAAAGCCCATGAGATGAAGCATCTCAAAATAACATTCTCGTTCAAGAATCGGGTCAAAGTCCTCAAGACTTTCAACCAATTCTTGTGATAAATTTAATTGTTCGGGAATAGTAGGGAGTAAAGGAAAGGAAGGACCAACAACCTCAATACAATCGGAAGAATTAATAAGAGGTTGAAAATCGAAAGTGCTAAAGCTTGGCTCACTCTCAATTATTTCTTCAACAAAAAGGGGTGGAGATGAAACGCAAGTTTCAACCTCAAGTCGATTTTGTGAAGAAATAATCTCATCGAGCAAGGCATCAGTTTCTAGAAACCAAGCTTGAGAACTTTCGGATCGGTCATTAATTTCCTTCATCATTAACTCATAATCAAATGAACAAGAAGACATTTCATCTTCTTGTGCGGGTTTCTCATAGCTAACGGATTCCCCGCATTCCAAATTACCCTCACAAGGCGATGAGGGATTACCTACATACGCTTGAATTTCACGCTCAATGCGCTCATCTTTAAGAATTTGTAGGCATTCTCTCATTGTTTTGGGAGTATAACTTGGAAAACAATTCTCATAACAATTAAGGTTATCTAAAGCGTAATAGCGAGACATTTCAAAATAAGCTATTCAACAAAAGCGACAAGCACCGAGATTTGAATTTCTCGAAACAATCTAGCACAAGTCAAAAAGAAAGGAGAAAATAAAGAATACAAATAAGAATGAAAGAAATATTACGAAATAATAAAACAATTACAATCTAAAACACACTCCCCGGTAACGACGCCATTTTTGTGACCGGGCGGAAAAAGTGTGTTCGTGTGAGGACACAATCGTTGTGTGTTTCATCGCCGCGATACAAAGAAAACCTAAGCTACTACCACACTTGACAAGCAAGCACAGTGGTAAGCCGGGTATCGTAAGAAATCCACAGGGAGTGATTAAATTTTAGATTTTAATTGTTTTAAAACTTCAAGAATAAAATTGGTGTAAAAGAAATAAGAAAAGGTGATGGGTGGTTATGGTGACAAAAGAAAAGAGAAGTTAACGCTAAATTAAAGGAAAGCGAGGATCGGGATCGCATACACGCATTCACGGGCTAAACAACTACTAATTGGCATTCCGGCTCGAAAGCAATTTAATCGAGCATTTACAATTAAGCATAAACATCATGCAATAAGGAATTTAAGCCAAAGTTGCGAGATTAAACATTTAACGGAAAATGGTCACACGCGGATTAAATTCGGATTATCGCTATAAACACTAACGTTGCGTGACAAAGAAAGTTAAACGCATAACAATCCAACTTTAATACACGCGGTTTCAATTAAATGCAATTTTACACGAAACCCTAACTTTCGAGGTCCAAACCCGTAAATGGCGGAACGAAATCCCGACCCTATTTATCTAAGGGCAATACATGGAAATAAACTAAATTAAACTAATTAAACTAAGAAAGAAAGAAATAAATCAAGAAAACCTAATTATGAAAGCATGAAAATTACACTAGAAAGCAAGAAATGAAGAAATACAAACTATATTAAAGGAAATGGAAGAGAATAGTTCAATCTTACAAAACCACATGGGTTGTCAATCCAAGAGGAAGAGAAAATGAGCTCTCCAAACCAAAACCCTAACTATTCTAACCTAAAATCGTTCCTAAACTGATATATGGTCTTATTACAACAAAATTGGCTTATATAGTAAGTTGGATTAAAAATAAAGAAGAAAGAAAAGAAAGGAAAATATCTGCAGAAAACAGAGCATCGATCGATCGACCCCTTTGGTCGATCGATCGACCTAGGCAAAACTTCAGCAAATCATAATGGTCGATCGATCGATCAAGCAGGGCAGAATGCAGCAGCCTACTGCATTCCTCTTTTCTTCTTCTCCTTCTCCTCTTTTGCTTCCTTATTTTTCCTCCGCGGAAATCGCCGTAACTTCTTCGTTATGAATCAGAATCGCGCACCGTTCACGGCCACGCGAAGCTAGAGAGGAGGGATACAACTTCCGTGAGATGTCGGGCCAGGTACCCAAGCTGTGAAAAGACTAAAATGCCCTTACGCGTGCGGATGTGTACGGAACTTCACCGGAATGCATCCGAACTTCATACTAAGCATCCAAATACCTACAAAAGCTCAATTAACCCCTGAAAAACATGCTAACATAGAAATCCGAGGTTGTCTGGTTAACGAGCATAAATATAGGGATTAAGATACCCGAGGGGGCTAATAACGCGTAGGTTAACGGGTGAAATACGCAATATTTGCATCGTATCACTATTCTTCCTTTAGTTCTGCTTAGTTAGGGCTTGTATTGCCCGATTTCCTATTCCGTTTGGATTTGTCAGAGATTTATGTTTATTTATGTTTCCAGTATTCAGTACTCGCTGAGAGTTAACTATTGTTAGGATGATTTCATTTATGGCTCTTAAACTTGGCTAGAATTATCTAGATGGTTTAATTCTTGTGTGTTAATTTCCATCCTTAACATTTATGTGATTCTTAAACTGTTGGTTATTAAAAACGTTTTCGTATTGGTAATTAATAAAATAAAAATATGACTTTAAATTGTTTTGACACTTAGCTTAATTATTTAGGGTGTTTAAATTGGAAACATTCATTTTGCGACAGAGATGCTGAGAATGAACCAACCGTTCACCTTGATTTTTAATTTAATAAAGGACTGATCACCCGATATTTAATTAGGCGGGGTGTCATAGAGTCGTGTCGTATTATCGTATTTTTTAGGTGTGAAATTTAGGAAATTCTGGTAATCGTTACTTTTCATGCCCCGTTATTTTCTATTCAAGTTGTGTTCATGTCAACGAATTCGTGTCGTGTTTGTGTCCGAAAAAATCTTATCATGTCGTGTTTTGTCGGCCCGAAACATGACCCGTTGAGTCGAATTTCCACCCCTAATCCATACCCTCATATCTTCCATCGCCCAATCAAATGCTCAGGTCTACTAAACTCCCGGCTCTAAATAAAACCCTACCAAAACGAGTGTGAGAGAGATTGATTATGGGAAGGAATTGAAGGGGATGGACTCTACAAATATTGTGACCTGATGAGATTGATTGTCTCCAAATAAAACCCTATTAACTATTTGCCTATTGCGACCTGATGAGATAGATTGAAAGACAATCTAACAGCTTGATTGCAACTACTGTAAATTTATGGGATTTACGACTACCTGATGATATTTACTATAAATCTAACAGCTTGATTGCGACTAACTGATGAGATTTACGAGAATACTTTCATAGTAATTGATGCGCTCAGATTAGCAAAGTGAAAAAGTATTTCTTTACCTGATGAGATTGATTGTCTCCAATACAATTTAACGGCTTGATTGTCTCCTCTACATCATCAGATTGCGTATTGGATAAAAATTGTAGATCATAAGATTGAGTATTGGAGGGAAACTAGTATAGGTAAAAATTTAGAGTCCCACATTTTGTTTGGAATATTCCGTGTAGGAATAAAATGCGAGAAAATGGTACCCGACGTTTTTATTCAAAAATGTCTCTTTTTTTGTGGCGTTTAAAAACAAACGTCGATAATTTACGGCTTTTTACATTTAAACGTCATTAATTCCTATCATTTAAATAAAATGATGGTAAATTTAGTAACCTTTTTAGATAAACATCGCAAATTGTTTCTATGCCAACGTTTTATTAAAATGCCTAAAAAATGTTGGCATATATATTATTTCTTGTAGTGCCAGCGCGGGTTGTTACAAAATTACGCAAGCAATACTAACAAGGGGGCTGCACAAACAAACCCAAGTCATCTTTAAAAGTTATTAGAGAACTACCTTGAAGGGATTTATACGAACAACTCCAAGTGACAAAGCTCTCAGAATAAGAGTAAGTGCACGAGCAACCCTTAAGCTACAAGGGGGATTAGTTTACAAGCATCCACTCTCCATTTAAGAAGTTATGTGAGTAGTACAAGCAAAGGGGCTGCGTGAGCAACCCCAAGTCATAAATCTCTCAAAATAAGAGCAAGTAAATGAGCAACACCTTAGCTTATTACTAAAGTAAATTGCGAGCAATCACTCTGGCAATACAGAAAAGAGTGGATAGGTACTTGTGTCACTAACGCTCAGTTTTGTTATTTTACACAAGTTCACTTAGAAAGAAGCCTTGGCCGAGCAAGGAAGGATCGAGCAGATGGACAGTTTGGACCTCTTGAGAGTTTTAATTTAGAGGCTGGAAGATAAGTCTTGTTATGCAACCTAAGGCTCGACCACTTCAATATCTTAGAAAAGAGGGAATACTGCGGTGAGCGAACTAAGAGGCCGCTTTCACTCACTCGCATTAAACAATCTACATTTACTTTTAGCGAGCAGTCAGTGAGTTTCTCGTAAGATATTTTAATAAAGAAAATGGCGAAGGACCCTCAAGGTCACTCGCAAGTTTTCAAAAAATTTCACCAAGCAACCATTTATAAAAGATAAAATAGTACTTTTTGGCATTATGGACGACAACATTACTTTTTGTCCACTGTTACACCAGGTTTCACTCCACAACATAAAGATCATGGAAGAAAAAGATAAATAGTAATAAGGATAAAAGTGTTTTCAGATATTTTGTCCCAGGAGAATATCCCTTTGGTGTGAATGGGCCAGGTCAACGCTAATATTTTGCTATATATAGAGCACTAGGGGAACAATTATCGAAATAGAAAAACACAAACAAATAGCATTGTTACTATGCATAAATTCTCTCACTAAAGTATTCTATCCCTGATCTTGTAATACATTGTAATTTTGAGTAATTAAATTTTAACATTTAAACTACATGCGTGCATGTAATTTAAATAAATTGAGAAATAATGAGAATTTAAATAAATATTAATTAGCGAGAAAAGGATTAATATTTATGTGAATATATATGTACTAGTGTGAAATAGTAGATAAAATAATGCCAAGCGGTACTACGTTGTAAATGAGTAAAAGCGACGATATTTGACAGTATATCGATGGGGCACGCGTGTGAAGTCATATTAGGTTGAGATGGAAAATTTACGATTGGTGACTAGGATAATGATTTTGAGTGCACGGATGATCCGAAATGGATCGAAATAGTCAAAATCAAGTACTCGAGGATAGTAACTGGGTTCGAGGGCTTTTTAAACTAATCGGGACCCGCATATGGGTATATGGGTCATTTTACATTTGTGATATAATGCAATTTTGGATTATGGCTTATAAGATGAGATAGTGGGTGATAGGGGACAACCATATTGTGATTTAAAGGGTCTAAGATTGAGATAAGAGAGAAAAGAGAAGGCAGAAAGCCAAGGATCTTAAGAGAAGGCTAATTGGGAGGATTTTTGGGGACAATGCTGGGCTTGATTTATCATACAAAAAGGATTCAAACTCTACTATCATTTTAAGGAAAGTGGTTAAACTTTCTTAGTAATATATATCGGTATTTAAATTTATATTATAGTCGGTGACACAAATATGATTATGGGTGGCATTCATATGTTAAAGTGGATTTTTAAGACATGATTTAATGAAATTTGAATGATGATTATATTTTATGAAATCTGAGAATTTGAACCCGTGTAGGAAGATATGATTTTGAAGTAAATAATTGAGAATTTGTAAATTATTGTGATCAAATTGGGAAATCATACAATTCTTGATCAGAAGACTAAATCATGTGAATTTGATTATGTGTAGATGAATTTAAATATGAGAATTCACAGATTTATATTTAGGATTGATGGATAATGAAAGATTTGGGTTAAATTGGATTTTCATATTGAGTTGAGTGATGAGAAAATATGAAATCCCGCATTGGTAACATGAATGGTCCACTGTCCAGAATCGAATGATTCGGTCCTTATGGGCGAATCGATTCGGCAATGGATTGTTTTGGGCCTAGAAGTCGAATCATTTCGGACCTGTTGTGAGAAATAGTTTGGTTTTTTTAAATTAATTTAGAAAACATTTGGATTTTGTGGATTATAGAGGGTCCGTAAATACATGTTGAGATTTCTGGAAATATCATGAGTCGTTATATAGCCTTGGGTTAATCGATAATCAATCCAGGGTATGAAATTAAAGGTGTTTAGGATGAACGACACTTGGAGAATAACGTAATGAATGCGAATTGGAAATTCGGCTAGATTTGGGATATAGGATGATTAGGAATGACTTAATGACCAAAATTGTATAATTTTAGTGAGTTAATTAAATAAAGGATTAATTAAATATTCGAAAGTCGAGTTAGCCTCAGGGAATATGGGCTAGTGCTACGAGTGACATGCACGGGTAGTCGGGTTTATATATGTGTGTGTGTGTGTATATTGGTATGGAGACAATATATGTATATGTATGATTATATTTGTGTGTATAATATATGTGAAACATACCTATTCTAGGGTATGATATCGATGGATATTGCACATGGTGGGCATTCTACCCTAGCAAATCTCAGCAGGTGTAGTATTGATTCCCCAGGTCATAGGTCTGTGCATGACCACCCTATGTGAGTTTGGAGTCCTGTGAAATAATGTGGTATAGTTTTGTACCATGTACTTAAGACTATAACTACGTACGGTTTTATGTTAACACTTTGGGATCGGTAGTGTGATTCCGACCCGGTGGCCTAGGTTGAGGTGTGTATCATTAGAACTGATCGCATACTAGAGTTGCGCATCCGACGAGGTAATGCTTGGAGGGGTTACGATTATATGTATATAAAGAGAGAGATATATGTATGTATAGTTGATGTGATAAGAATATAAATACATAAGTGTAAAGAAAATATATACGAGTATATGACATTATACACAAGTCTTATGATAGAGTCCATTGGCTTTTCCTGATAAAAGTTTTAAGAAAATTTGGCTTTAGTGAGATGTGGATAGATAAGATCTGGAGGCTTATCTCAAACAACTTCTTTTATATCATGATTAATGTGAAACCTTCTGGTTTTTTCCAATCAAATAGAGGTTTAAGATAAGACTGCCCTTTATCCCCTATGCTTTTTTATCATTGGATCAGAAGTTTTGAGCAGGAATATTGAAAAAATCTTTCAAAATTATAAGCTAAAGATGTTTAAAACTCCTATCAGTTGTCCTCTTGTTTCTCATCTTGCATATGCAGATGGCATCATCATCTTCTCTTCTAGGAACTTTAGAACAATCAAGTACATCAAAACAGTGATGGAAAGATATGAAATTATTTCAGGGCAAGAAGTAAACAAATTAAAAAACTCTATCTACTGTGCCAAGAAAATAGACAGTTCTACAACCAAAAGAATCTCAAACTTGTTGCAGATTCCTATAAAAAAGCCTCTATTTGTTTATCTTGGATGTCCGATATATACAGGTAGAGTGAGATGCAATTTGTTTGAATCTTTAATTGTCAAGATAAGGGCCAAGTTGTAAGGGTGGAAAGCAAAATTATTATCTATAGGGGTAAAGATAACTCTCATCAAACATGTGTTACAGTCCATCCCAATATTTACTTTAGCAGGCTTACAAGATCCAAAGAAAATTATAGCTATTATTGAAAAAGTTATGGCTGATTTTTTATGGGGGTCTCAAGAGGGAATCAAGAAGCATCCCTGGATTGCTTGGAAGGACTTGTACAGACCAGTGGAAGAGGGTGTAATAGGCCTGAGATCCCTTTCTGATTTTGTATAAGCCATTAGTTTAAAATTATGGTGGTTCTTTTGGAATAATAATTCCTCATGGTCTCAATTTTTAAAGGCAAAATATTGCAGGAAAAAACATCCAGTTGCAGTGTCATCTTCTAGATGATCTCATGTTTGGAAGAGAATGCTTTTGCAAAGGGATAATGTGGAAATTTTTTTTTATGGTTGATTGGAAAGGGAGAGATACATGAAAAATGGGACAATTGGTCTGGGAACTGGTTGCAACAGTCTAATATGCCAGATATTCAAATATCTAAAGTGCTACATGAGTCAGGTAAATGGGATCCTCCCAAAGTGAACACGCTGCTGCCATTTAATTCTGTCTTTATGTTCTCAGGTGGAAGTTATGGGGAAGTATCATAAAGACTAGATTATTTGGATTCCTAATTAAGAGGGTTTATCCAGTATAACATATGCTTGGAACATTGCGAGACAACACAAAAATTCATGTTGGACTAATTCTTTCATCTGGCACAAAAAATTCCTATTAAACTTTCCTTCTTTTTGTTAAGAATGTTAAAAGACTGTTTACCAGTTGATTAGGCTATTAAAAGGATAGGCATTAGAGGTTCCTCTAAATGTGGATGCTGCATAAATCCAACTAGTGAATCAGTAGAACATCTGTTTGGCAATAGTACCATAGCTTATGCAATGTGGAACCATTTTAATAGTGTCTGTGATATTCAAATGCTTAATACTTCAATTAGAGGGAGACTTATCTCTTGGTGGTCTTCATCTAATATAAATCAGTTTGGAAAAGAGAGAAAGTTGATTCCATCATTCGTTTTATGGGGGATTTGGAAGGCTAGAAATGCATGGAGATTTGATAATATCAAAATGAATTCATCAAGCATTATTCATGATATTTATTCTTTGATAAAACTTCATATGGATATTGACTTTATGTCCATGGATAGACAGAGATGTTCTAAAGCTATTCATTCAAAATCTTTTAGACTGGTTCAATGGAGACCTCCAAATGGTAGTTTTTTAAAGCTCAATACTGATGGGAGTTGCAGAGGTAATCCAGGGTATATGGGAGGAGGAGGAGTTTTGAGAAATTCAGAAGGTAAACTTATAAAAGCTTTTGCTTCATTCTTTCAAAATGGTACCAATATTTAAGCAGAAGCTATGGCAATTTGGATAGATATTGATATGCGTACTCTTAAGGACTTATAAGGGCTTCAAGTTGAATCAGATTCTTTAGTGATTATAAAAGTTATTTTAAATCAATCAAAATATCCCTGGTGCATCAAGCCAATCATCTCCAAGATTAAAGTCAAGATCAAAGGATTCAATGTCAAGTTTTGTCATGTTCTCAGATAAGGAAATAAATGTGCAGATCGTCTTGCCAACTATGGCGTTTCATCTCAAATTCAAATTCAGTCAAGCTCCTTAAATGATTTTCGAAGAGAATTAAAAGGTCTTCTCAACTTGGACGCTTGGGGATTTCCAAATTTTAGATTTTATAAGTAGTTTATTTTTCTTGTTTTGTAAAGGTGGCTCCTTTATAAAGTCATCCGATTTCTTATAAGTTTGAGATATTTCTGTAATCAATAAATTTAGGGGCGAGTCCTCTTTCCTAAAAAAAAAGTGAACATTGAAATCACTAGAGTAAAGTTATGTGAAGTGAATTGATAAATTATAATTGAGAATTACAATTACAAAGCGAATGTGAAAGCTAATTGAGAAATAATATACACCAGACATAGCATAGCGTATGAGACTATCATGTACTTTGAGGCTACCTAGGAAGGGTAGCATAACTAGGGTGTAAAATGCATACATTAGGTGCGCACTATAGTTGAGGTGTGAGGATTATCTCATGGGAGTGTGACACCAGTTTAAATATGAAAGATTGCACTACATATTTATTATTGCATTTTAATCACTTGTAAAATATTTTCAACAATTTTTGGGCTTTGACCCATATAAAAATATTTTCAAAACTTTTAGGTGTCCAGCCATAGGGACTCTTGGCATGAGTATTCTTACCAGGTTATCAGAGTTGCAACAACTATGGAGTGTTTGCATGGATTTCTTTAGTCGCTTTTATATTTAAGACTCTAGATATGACTCATTTAGTTATTATCCGGGCATGTCCCCCAATGTCAGACTTTTGTTCTGCTTTATTCATTCACTGCAATGAATAATTGTATTGGAATTTATACCGATGGTTTATTCGATTATTTGGATTTTATCTTGTTCCGGAGTTTAGATATTAATTATGGTGATTGTGCATATTTATTTATTTATCTGGAATGGTTTGTGCTAAATGAATTTATTTATGAAAATTTAAATAAGGTTTAAAATTGACATCGAGCTTGATTAATAGGTTATTAGTAAATTGACACAGTGCTAAATAAATACCCTATTCACAAATGTTATTAGAGCCATGTTCTAGTGTCCTTAGGATTTGTACAGACTTACTACGTTTTTTAGTGTAGAGTTCTTTGATATAGATCCCTATTATTAGGATTTTTTCATCCATTTACGCTTTTACGTTCTTCAGCTGATATAGTTAGTATTAATTGTGGACTTATACAAATTCGGTCTGGTTTTAGAAGTCATCCAGGAGAGGAGGACAGACTAGGTCCGTCAGAGGGGCTAATGTGGTGGTTGCTCAATAGGAGCCACAGGGGACACTGACAACCGCAAAGGTGGCTAATAGCGTTGCTCAAGTGGTTAATGCCTCTATGACCGATATGGTACAGTAATTCCCGTAGGATCATCCACAATAGTCGGTGGTATAGTTCAACCAAACCCACCAGGGACCACTAGTGTGGGAGAGGATTAGAGAGGCCTTTCAGAAAGGGAATCCACCAGAGTTCCAGGGATGTGAAGATGTGGTAGTTGTCATTCAGTGGAAGAAGTATATTTAGCGTCATCTTTGCATGGTTAATTGCAACGATGTTCAGAAGCAAATACTTTCCACATTTAAGTTAGTCGGTGCAGCACAACAGTGGTGGGAGTCAGTGACTACATTCGAGGAGAGGAACACGATGCCCATAGCCGAGTTCTGGATGAAATTTGATCGTAAATACTTTCCAACGGCGACTTAGATTGAAATGTAGAGGAGGGTCAGATAGTGGCCGAGTATGAGAAAGAATTCACCCGCCTGGCGAACTTTGTGCATGGGGAGGTGAAACTAAGGAGAAGAAAATGCTAAAATTTATGGAAGGGCTCAATTGGAGAATCAAACAACACTTGCTGGGTAACTCGATATTGAAGACATACATTGAGGTCTACAATGTTTCATTATTACACTGTCATGATCACCACTTCTATATGAAAGGGCGAAAAAGAGCAGGGGAGTCTAGACAGTCAGGTAAGAAAGTAGTAATGGTGCTATTGGGCCACTACAGTAGTAGATTGATAGGTAGTATGAGCGAGATTCCCAGTAGGGGGATTCATATAAGAGATTCCATCTAGGGATTTCAAACTAGATAGTAGTGGATTTAAATAGGGTCAGCAAGGCCTGCAGCATCACCAGTAACAACGGTGTGTTCCTCAGGGCTAATAGGGCCAAGGGAATAATGGGGGTGGGTGTAAGGGTCGAGGCCACCAAGGTGAGCGACCAGGAAAATCCCAACATGACAGATAGGGACATACATAGGCGAATTTTATAGGCTGTTAATTTTCAGTGTGGAGAGATAGGTCACAGGAGGAGAGATTGCCCACAACAAGGTAGGTGGCATCAACAAGGTGTCTAGCAGGGACAATAAGCACTGTTACCACCTGCAATACCAACTCCAGCGATCCCATAGCCATAGGGATAGATATAGTTTAAGCGTGTTTATAATGTCCAGAATGCGATGATACTACATGCACCGCACGCACCACTTGCAGTTGAGGGTAAGTTTCCTACCCATGGGCATATGGGTTGGGTGTTATTTGATACGGGGGCATTGCATTCTTTCATAGCTATTATATTTGCATGCACGAACGATTTATTAGAGACAGTCAGTAGCATTATTATGTGTAGATTCACCTTTTAGTAGTGGGGACCTTATACACTCCATATATAGAGGGGTGGGGATAAATGTCGGGATATTGTGTTTAGAAGCCTACTTACTTATATTGGACATGGATGGGTATGGCGTAATTTTGGGTATGGACTGGTTGACAGGGTATCGAGGGATGGTGGGTTATTTTGGGTGAACCATTATGTTTGTCATTCCAGGACATGGGAAGATTTTGGTGGCTATGCCTTTTTCTGGGAGACGCTCGAGAATGCATCTGTATTATATTGAAGAAGAGACCTCGCAGGAGGTGGTTATATATTTAGACTCGATCCAAGTGGTTAAGGAGTTTGCAGCCGTATTTCAGGAGATACCGAGTTTATCCACGATTCTGGAGATATAGTTTTTTTTATCAATTTAGGGCCTAGGACTAGGCCAATTTCACGAGCGTCGTATCATTTGGCCCATTTAGAGATGCGGGAGTTGAGGGACCATATTCAGCAGCTTCTAGGATAAGGATTTATTTGGGGGAGTATATCGTCGTGGGGGCGCTCCATTGTTGTTTGTGCAGAAGAAGGATGGCACGCTCAAATTGTGCATTGATTACTGCGAGTTGAACATGGTCATGATTCGGAATAAGTATCCGTTGCCTTGAATTGATGAATTGTTTGACTAGTTGAGAGGATCAGCATACTTCTCAAAGATAAACTGGTGATCGGGGTATCTGATTATACGCAAATATTGCGTATTTCATCCCTCGAACCTACGCATTTTAGCCCCCTCTGGTATCTTATTCCCTATATTTATGCTCGTTAACCAGACAACCTCGGATTTCTATGATAACATTCTTTGTAGGGGTTAATTGAGCTTATATAGGTATTTGGATGCTAAGTGTGAAGTTTGGACGGATTCCGGGTAATTTCCATACGCAATCACACGTTCAAGGGCAATTCGGTCAATTCATAATTTGGAACCTTGCCCAACATCTCATATAATTTGTATCCCTCCTCGCAAGCTTCGCATGTCCGTGAACGGTACGCGAATCCGATCCCTAACGAAGAAGTTACGACGTTTTTAGCGGAAGAGATTTCCAATTAAGACAAAACAGGAGGAAAATTGATGCAAACTAGCTTGATTGATCAATCGATCAAAGGGATAGATCGATCAATCCCCCTAATTTTCATCCATCGAGCTTGACAGTGGACTCATGTCTGAGCGATCGATCAAAGGGATCGATCGATTGATCCCCTGTTTTCTGCAGATATTTTTCCTTTTCTTTTCTAATTTAATTACCACTTATTATATAAAGGAATTTTGTTGTAAATATCATATGTAATCGATTTTAGGTTAGAATAGCTTAGGGTTTGGGGGGTTTGGAGAGTTCTTCTTTATTTCTTCTTGGTTTGATACCCAATTGGGTTTGTAAGTTGACTATTCATCTTCCCTCTCCATTAATATAGTTTGTATTTCCTTTGTTCTTGCTTTGTACTTAATTTACATGCTTTCATAATTAGGTTTACTTGCTTTATTTACTTTCTTTGTAGTATATTTTTATCACGTTTATTTACCACTTTCATTTACCGCGTTTTTATCATGCTTTCTAGCTAAATTAGTCTAGGTTGTATCGGATTGAACTCATTCCGGGTGGACATGTTGCTTGGCTTTGGTGATGGTGTTTACGGGTCTATTTTGGGTACGATGTCCTAGTTATTATGCCTAGGAGATTTTACGGGGCATATCATGTATGCTCCATGCTTACGACCTTGCATGCGTAATTTTCGGGGTATTTGTTGATGTCAAAATCGTATTAGGCTTTTATGCAAATTTAGGGGCGTGACAACCCTTGATTTAATTAAATGTCGAAACGAGACGCATTTGTAATAACTCGTCGACCCATGTAACCATTTTATACTAATTAACTCGGATGAGGCATATTCAACGTAACCTATAGTTTTTACTCGCTTTATTTGTCTAGCTTTATTTTCCTTGGCCTAGATTAATATTTTCCTTTTGTGCATCTTTTCCTTTTTGTTCAGATTTATCTTTTTTACTTTTATTTAGGAGTATTAAATTCTATAAATTCTAGCAACTTGCCTCTGTGGATTTTTGATACCCGGACTTGGCCGCTATACTCACCCGTTGAGTGTAGTCGTAAGTTTAGGTTTTTGTATAGTTCAGGTGAGCCAAATTCAAAACGACCTACGCGTAAGTGACTCTCGCGCCGTGGCAAAACCCTGTCTATAAAAATGGCACCGTTGCCGAGGATAAGGTTGTTTTAGAATTTATTTGATTTAGTATTTCATAATATTTTCTTTCTGTTTGTATTATTTGCCTAATATTTTTGCAGGACTTCTACATTTGAGTGCCAAGAAACGCTTGAATTTCTCAGGTGCATCTACTTTGTGGAATTCGCCACTTCGAGCCATTTTTGGGGTAAGCATGTATTATTCCAATTCTTTCGGTAATCATTTTTATAATTCTCAAAATGGCCGTAATCCTAAGACTTTCGGTCAATACTTAGAGTCCCAAAAAATTACAAATTCAAAAATGACTTTGGGAGAGTATAACGAAAGTCAAAACTTGGGTTATTGGAATTTTGAGGATGATGATAACGATTTTGGGCCTCTAACTCCTTATAATAGGAATTTTGAAACGAATTGCAATCGTTTTCAAAATTCCTATAATAACGAGTTTAAGTTTAAGTCCGATGGTAATTTTCAAAGTTCCCATTTTCAAGTATCCGCGCCTCGGCCTATCACTTTTGGTGAGGGTTTGCGTATGCTTGAGAATGAGAAAATTGAAAATTGTTATCAGGAAGAAAATCGTTTGTGGGAACATGAATTGGATATATTATTTGAATCCTAGGACGATTTTTCTTCCGAGACTTTTGAAGTCGAGGAATGTTTTGAATCAAATGAGGACTTTGTGCCTACTTTGGAACAAACCATTGTTGACTTGGCCCATTGCGTAATAGATATTGAAAAGGAGGATGAAAATGGTGTAATATCCATTTTCAATGAAATGATTTCTTCTTTGGCCCCCAAAGAAGAACATTTCATTGAAAATGATCATATTTCCTTCGAAACTCAATCTTCAAACGATGATGATTCATCTCTTGAGTTTGATTTTCTTTCATCCCCATTTTCATTTTCTATTATCTCTCTGTCTCAAGTACCCGATGATTCGGTTTCAAACTTTAATGTGTTAAACATTTTCGCCGATGAGGAGTACTTGCTCGAGTCGCCTTCCATGATCACATCTTTTCCTTCATGTGCGCCACCTACCATTCCAATTTCAAAATCCTTGGGAGGATATTCTGCTTTTCTCGGTCCCCACATGTTTTTGTCACCCGTTCAATCCAAATCCCCCATCGTCCCTCCAAAACTTTTAATTGACGATGATTCCTTTCTTACGCCTTACACATGCCTTTCGTTGTTCGAACGAAATTCATATTATTCATAGGGCATGCTTGAAAGTGAGGGTACACTGGTCAGCCTCCAAAGTCAAATCATTTTCGCGGTGGACCCTCAACTATTTAGACTTCTAGTGTATAGTTAGTGTGAAGCCTAAATAGTAGGTTATATATAGTTAGCTTTTTATTCTTTTTATTTTTTCTTTCCTTTTTAATTTAGTCTAGTGTAATTAGTTAATTCTTTGTTATTTTTTTTGCTAATCTTGGTACTAACTTGTTTTGTAGATTCTTTGTTATTTTGGGTAATATTGCTCTTTTCCTCTCTTTAACTTGGTTCTTAATTCACATTGAGGACAATGTCAAGTTTTAAGTTAGGGGTTGTGGGACGTTCTATTCATTTCTTTAGTTAGTCCTTGTTTTTGCTCACATGTTAGTTACTTAGTATGCTTTTCTTAGAAAATTCAAAAATTTCAAAAAGATTTTTCTTTCTTTTTTATCCTTTATTGGGCATTTTGCCTTTGTTTTCGATGATAAATTTCAATAATTGCCCGATCCAATTGACAACTCAACGATGCATGTGCTCAATTTTAGAAGTTATTAGACTTTAGTCCTCACTTATTGATATTATGAATAACTTCATGAATTAAACTTTAATCCCATGAGCACATGCACTTTCATTGCTTTATTGATGTGGTTTTAAGATTTTTATAACTCGGTAATCTTTTATTGCATTGTATATACTTACACCGAGTAAGATTTGTTCCTTTCGTCGCTTGTGAGTGTATACACTATTCTTTCCTCTTTGAAAATGTTACAGTCGTTGGTAATCTCTCTATTCTTTCATTTGATCGTTCATTAATTGAGTTCATATACGAAATGTGTTACTTGAGCATGATTTTCATATATTATTTTGACTCGAGAATTGCGTAAACTTTGTGAATTGATTGTAATACCCCATATTTCTGAGGATATTTAATTAAATTAAATTGGTGATCTAGGATTTAATTAAATTGATGATTTGGAATTTATCTAATTTAGAGAAATTATTTAATTCGATGATTGAGAGTAAATCAGTTCAATTTAAGTTTAATTTCACGCGTTCGATACTTTTAGGTGGAATTAAAAGAATTTTTTTAAAGTGACTCGGATGGTGATTTTGAGGTTACGGTTGGTTCCGAAAGGGTCAAAATAGTCAAAAAAGTGTACTCGGATGTACAGTTTGGGTCCTGGGATGATTTTGGACCAACCCGGCATCGTTTAAGGGTATTTCGATCATTCGAGAGTTGGAGGTTTAGAGAACTTCTAAAATATTAAGGGGTCGTTTGTTTTTACCTCTTAAGTCTGAATCTGAACCATTCAGACTTAAGCGGTATCAAAAAGTGTTTGTTTTTTTAAATAATTAAGAGGTTAACGGTTATATTTGCCTCTTAATGATTAAGAGGTAGAGTTAGGTCTGAAGTCTGAATCTGAAGTCTGAATCAGTCTAAATACATTCATTCATAAGTATATTCAGACGTAAAAACAAACATATTTTTCAGATTCAGATTTCAGACTTCAGATTCAGTCTTCAGATTTTAGATTCAGACTTCAGATTCAGATAAAAAAACAAACGCAACCTAAGTGTATATCTGCCATTAGAGAGAAGGGGCTAGGGTTAACACAATCACAATAGAAGAGAGGCCATTGAAGAGGAAGAGGAAGAGAAAGACAAAGCTTCCTACACAGTTTTTCGCCCCGAACGCAACGGAATCGAGATCTGAGCGAGGGGAGAACAACCACACCATCATATTAATGAAATTCAGACCTGCTATTGAGAGGCAAGTATTTAAATGGAAATTTATATTAAGCATGTTATACTACCCATGTAGATTAGAGTTTGATTTCATGCTTTTGGAAGTTTTATATGAATTTGGGAGGGTTTAATTCATAAAATAAAGTGGGAATGCATGTAGAGATGTTTTTTAATGATGATAATATGAAATTAGTGGGTTTGGGTTGATTAATATGAGAGAAATCTGAGTTCTTGATTTATAAAGTTGATGAACATGGGAAAATTAGGGTTTTATGTTAATTAAAGGAGAATTTGATTCTTGGGTTGAATCTTTGATGTTTTTGTGTAAATTTTCATTGGAAATTTATCTTTACACGAAGATAAACTGATATTAGAATATATTTGATGATTAATATTGAATCTTGATGGTTTCTTGATTGAAGAACATGAATCTTGAATGACTTAGGGTTTAATTGATGAACACAAGATGTCAATCTGCCAGAATTATTAATGCAACTTTAAACGTATGCCATTTTCATCTTACTTAGAATTAAAGTGATATCCATATATTTTTGGAAAGGTATTTGTCAAGTCTTTCTAATGAGCTTTGAATAAGGTCAATCGGAGTTCCGTAGAGGGAAAAATTGATGTTTTACTATAGGGTGTTTGATCTTCTAGCATAGTAACTGCCAAATTTTTTTACGTAACTTTAAACGTATTCCATTGAAATTGTACTTAGAATTAGAGTGAGATCCATACATTATTGGAAATATCTATGTCTTATCTTTCAAATGAGCTTTGAATCAGGTTAATCGGAGTTCTGTAGAGGGAGTAATCGATATTTTACTACAGGGTGTTTAATCTGCCAAAAAAATTTCTAATCGATTCGGTTGCCCAGTTTTGGCCAATAATTTCCTTTTTGTTTAGGACCTTTAGAAATCGTTTGGAATTAATTTGGGGGATTTAATTTCTAATATAAGGGAATTATATTGAAACACTAGTAGGCCTAGTTTGGGTTTTAGGCGTGGCCTACGAGGGAAGTTTACGGGTTAAATTAATTTGGATTAATAAGGAGGAAAAATATAAATTGAAGGATAATTCGAGTTAAGAGAATTCGAGAGGAACGAGGACTTAGACCAGTATGGGGTAGAGAGTTTACCTTATGATATTATATGTGGAATAAAGGATACCCTTCTAGTGGTGAGAAATACTCGGGAATGTATGGTAATAAACGAAGTTATAAATTATGGAATACGTAGAATATTCGGGATATAAATATACTATGTATGAGGCTTGTGATATGGGATGTGTGTATGCCCTATTTTTATTATATATATATAGGTGGAGTGAATACATATCGTTATTATATGGTTGTGTGAATACCTCGCCGATGTTATATTTATATAGGTGGAATGTGTACCTATATTATTGTTTATTATGTGTATGACATACCTACCATACTTGCTATCACGGGAGGTTGGCGTTCGAAAGAGGACAATCTTATCCTGTGTTTCCTTCGGGGGGATTTTAGATTTGGTACCTCAAGAACATAAGACTGTGAAGGGCTTATTTGTGAGTCGATAAGTCTGCTGACTGTGGAAGCGTAGGTATGTGCGTGACCCATGGATATGTGAACTATGTTCGCCTCCAATATGTGTGATTTGATATATATGGTTCGTGAGAGAAGACGAACCAATAGTCCCTTGTACAACGAGAGATGTACCGGGACATGATAGCAGAGTATGCATGCACCATAGCTATGCCTAGGGGTGCCGTACTAGTATAAATATAATGGATGATAAATATATATACCTTTGATGTGTTTTAGAGTATGCACCGCAGCTGGGTCTGGGAGGTACCGTGTTATATATATATATGTATATATATACTTGTTATGTTATCTACTGTGTAAAATTAATGGACGAGAAAGATAGTGAAATCTTATTTAACTTAAGTATGTGAACACTTAATCCTAAAATTTGAAAAGCCTTGCCCATATTAAAGAGAAATGTATATATATTTAATAAATGTATTTGTATGGAAATACGGGTGGACGCTATGAGTAATGGGTAGCAGACATATGATTTCAAACTAGTTAGTTGTGTGTATCTAAACTAAAAGTAATCTGAATATTGGGGTCGAGGTAACATTCCGAACCAATACATATGGAATAACTATTGGGGTCGGGGTAACATTACGAACCAATAGCCCTTAATGTGTGATACAAGGATATAATAGCAGAGTGTGTACTTATATTATATATGGTGTGTAAAAAATATATATATATACAACACGAATAATCTACTTATGTGTGCTAGTAGAGAGACGAGATAGTATGTATCTAAAGAACGATTAATCAACTAGAGTAATTAGTAGGGAGCTTAGATAGGGTATATCTATATAATGATGAAGCTACTAATGTGTGAACAGTAGGAAGATAGTTAGTGAATATCTAAAATAAAGTTTAAGTAGAGAAACTTACATGGTAAAGTTTGAACAATAACCTACGTAGAAAGGGTAACTAGGGTTTAATAATAACATAAGATAGATGTTAATTATTAAGGGTATTCGATAGCGAACTGTATGGGTGGTACGGAGGAGCTATATTGATTTGGGTTTATTAGATAATGGATGCCTAGTTAGATTGGCTAGAATTGGCTAGGTGGGGTTGAGTAGCAAACGTTAGGTGTGCATTATAGATGAAAGATGAGGAACTCAAGGGAGTGTTCGCAACCCAACATCTGTATCTAATAACTGTTCATTTAAACTATTATTTAATTACTTGCTAAATATTTTTAAATGATTTTTACTTGGGCTCTGGCCCGTACTTGCAAAACCTTTTTCCAAAACCTTTTAGGTGTCCAACCACAGGGATGCTAAGCAGGATGATCTATTCTAGGGATGCGTAGCTATAGCACTTGTGGATGCTTGCAGGATTTGGACTTAGACGATTCAGTTACTTCACTCCTAGTGTAGGGTGCAGGGCAGTACTTTATTCGGGCATGTTGCCCACAGTTATTTCATTTATGACAGTTAGACCTTGTATTCAGACATTTATTCAAGTTACACTTTATATTTGATTTTGTAACCGATGGTTTATTCGGTATTATTTCATTCCAGTCTTTTATATTGTGGATGGATTTATATTACTATTGCATGGGATGTATTTATTTAATAATGCTTTGTTGTTTATTGTTAAATAAAAAGATTGAAATTTTGACATCGACTTTTTTAATACTAGGTGGTTAGTAATGTTTTAAAAAAAAACGTTTTCGACAGTGATGCTAAGAATGAACCAGATGAGAAACCTGTTTTAATTGGATATAGGACTGATTAACCGGTATTTAATTAGGCAGGGTGTCACAATGATCATTGTCCATCTTTGTTATATCACCCATATTATCCTCGACCTCACCTTATATGTTTACCCTCGTCAACCCCTTTGAGCCTAAATAATAACCTTTCATTTCATAACCCCAAATCCCATTACCAACTCCAAATTGGAGTTTTAAACCGTACATACATCTTCCATACCTTTGTTTCGAATGTTACTTGGGATTGAATGTTGTTGTTGTGTTGCGGTTACAATTTAGGCATATGAGAGTGTGAAAAGTAAAGAAAAGAGATGTGAAAAAGTGATGAAAAAGAGAAAGAAAAAAGCTAAAGAAAACAAAAGAAAACATGAGAAAAAGAAGAAATGAAAAGAAAGAGAAAGTTGTAAATGTTGTGTATATAGTTCAATAAGCTTTGATTACTCTCCATTTGTATATCTAATGCCTTTTTGGAACTTATTTTCCACTTTTTGATATTGCCCGCATTTTCCTATTATCCCGAGTTTTCATCCCCAAACACTTTGAACCCGTACATACATTCCTTCATTTTGTACCCTAGACAAACCTACATTATAACCCTATTAAAGTCCTATGTGATCGTAAGTAGATGTAATTCAAAGGTTTAAATAGTTTTTATAATCTGTGAAAATGCATTTCGCCTCTTTTAATGAGCAGTATCTTTCATTGAGATTACAGTTTTTCATTTTATATATAGCGTTCTTCATTTGTGACATGTGTGCGGCCTAGTTTCCATTTAGATTTACTCATTATGCCCGCATGTTCCTTGTGTTACCTCCCTATTTCGAGTGAATTCACTTGACGAGTGTAATGCCCGTGAGGATTGAATATATGCTTGCTTTATTTAGTATCCGATTTATATAAGTTTTTGCCAAATCACACTTTGCATGTGCTCTCTCCCCTCCCATATTTTAAGGTTTCAATTCTATGAGGTGCATTCTATAATGTTAATGATTTCGTACTTTTGTTTTAATTCGTTCAAATTGCCAATAATGTGTATGAAATCTTGTTCGCTATTGTTAGGCTTGTCGCATGTTGGTTTGGGCATATTTTGAGGAAACCATTTGATGTTTATAGGTATCATCCCTGAAAACCCTCACGAGACGACACTCATCCACTAGGGTAACTTAGGGGTTTAACGGCTTATTGCATATGCTAAATGCAATCGAATCTCCCACGAAAGTGGCCTTATGCTTTTATACCGTATTTCTGTACTTGTACCCTCCTTTTGGTTTGATTGTAGTTCATGTTTCATCCTATTTCATTGCTAGGGACTAATAATGTGTAAGTTAGGGGGTGTGATTATACACAAATATTGCGTATTTCATCCCTCGAACCTACGCATTTTAGCCCCCTCGGGTATCTTATTCCCTATATTTATGCTCGTTAACCAGACAACCTCGGATTTTTATGATAACATGCTTTGCAGTTTTTAATTGAGATTTTATAGGTATTTGGATGCTAAGTGTGAAGTTCGGATGCATTCTGGGTAATTTTCGTACTCAACTGCACGTTCAAGGGCAATTCGGTTAAGTCATAGTTTTGGCACCTGGCCAAACATCTTCACGGAAGCTTCGCGTGGCCGCAAACGTGCACGAATCCGATCCCTAACGAAGAAGTTACGACATTTTTAGCGGAAGAGATTTCCAATTAAGCCAAAATAGGAGGAAGATTGATGTAGACCTTCTTGATCGATCGATCGATCCCCCTAATTTTCATCCATCGAGCTTGACAGTGGGCTCATATCTGAGCGATTGATTGATCGATCCCCTGTCTTCTGCAGATATTTTCCCTTTTATTTTCTTTTTCCTTTTCTTTTCTAATTTAATTACGACTTACTATATAAAGGAATTTTGTTGTAAATATGAAATACAATCGATTTTATGTTAGAATAGCTTAGGGTTTGGGGGGTTTGGAGAGTTCTTGTTCATTTCTTCTTGGTTTGATCCCAATTGGGTTTGTAAGTTGACTATTCATCTTCCCTCTCCATTAATATAGTTTGTATTTCCTTTATTCTTGCTTTGTAGTTGATTTACATGCTTTCATAATTAGGTTTACTTGCTTTTTTTACTTTCTTTATAGTGTAGTTTTACCGCGTTTATTTACTGCTTTCATTGACCGTGTTTTTAACATGCTTTCTAGCTAAATTAGTCTAGGTTGTGTCAGATTGAACTCATTCCGGCTTAACATGTTGCTTGGCTTTGGTGATGGTGTTTACGGGTCTATTTCAGGTGCGTTGTCCTAGTTGTTACGCCTGGGAGATTTGACGGGGCATATCATGTATGCTCCGTGCTTACGACCTTGCGTGCGTAATTTTTGGGGTATTTGTTGGTGCCAAAATCGTACTAGGCTTTTATGTGAATTTAGGGGCGTGAAAATCCTTGACTTAATTAACCTTCGAAACGAGAAGGATTTGTAATAACTCGTCGACCCATGTAACCATTTTATACTAACTAACTCTGACGAGGGATATTCGACGCAACCTATATTTTTTACTCACTTTATTAGTCAAGCTTTATTTTCCCTGGCCTAGATTAATATTTTCCTTTTGTGCATCTTTTTCTTTTTGTTCATATTTATCTTTTACACTTTTATTTAGGAGTATTAAATCCTACAAATTCTAGAAACTCGTCTCTGTGGATTTTCGATACCGAGACTTCACCACTATACTCACCCATTGAGTGTAGTCATAAGTTTAGGTTTTTGTATAGTTCAGGTGAGCCAGATTCAAAACGACTGGCACGTAGGTGACTCTCGCGCCGCGATAAAACCCTGTCTATCAGTACCACAAGTTGCGTATTAGGGAGCATAGTGTCTCTAAGATCGCATTCCTGATGCGGTATGGGTCATATGAGTTTAGGGTTATGCCACTTGGGATAACCAATTCTCCAGTAGTATTAATGGACCTCATGAATAGGGTATTTAGAAATCTTCCTTTGCCAGTTTATGATCGTGTTTATTGACAACATTCTAGTATATTCTAAAACTGAGGACGAGAATGTCGAGCACTTTTGCACGCTTCTACATACGTTACGAAACCATTAGCTGTACACTAGGTTCTCAAAGTGTGGATTTTGGTTACATAAGGTGAGGTTCTTGGGCCGTATTGTGTATGCTAGAGGCAATTCAATGGACTCGATTAAGTTTGCAGTGGTGAGGGAGTGGGATCAGCCCATGACAGACATAGATCTTGGTATTAGTAGGATATTATCGCCATTTCATAAATATCATTTCAAAGATTATGGGTTCATTGACGAATCTGACTCGCAAGGGTGTGCCGTTGGTGTGGGATGATTATTGTCAATTAGCTTTTGACGAGCTAAAGGACAAGTTAATTTCAGCACCTGTGCTCACACTGCCTAGGGGAGGAGTGGAGTACCTTGTATTTACCGATGCGTCCATACAGGGACTTAGGGGTGTTCTACAGCCGGAGGATCGAGATATAGATTATGCTTCTCGTAAGATTAATCCCCATGAGAGGGTCTACCACACGCACGACTTAGAAATAGATGCAATAGTTTTTTCCTTACAGATTGGAGGCATTATCTCATAGGGGAGAAATTTAATTTGTTCACGGATCATAAGTCGCTGCAGTACTCAGAAGGATATCAATATGCGACAACTTAGATGCTTGGAATTCGTGAAAGACTATCAGTTTGAGATTCAGAACCACCTAGGGAAGGCTAACGCAGTGGCAGATGCATTAACCAACGGCCTACATGGGAGTTAGCAGTGATCTATAAAGCTAAGTAGAGTGAGCTTCGTCAAGAAGGCACGTTTGGTAGGGATAGTATAACAGTGTTGACTATCACACCTCAGATTATTATGCGGGTCATGAAGACACAGGCTGGGGATTAATTTTTCCAAGACAAAGTACAATAGTTGCTGACAGAGGGGGCGGCGTCTGACTCGATTCTGAGGGAGGCTTATGCTTTAATAGGATAATTATAGTCCCAGATGATGGGGAGTAGAGGAATGATATTATGATAGAGTCCGAGGGTCAAGATTTGTGGTACATCTCGGTGGGGGATATGCACAAACAATATTTGTAACATAACTGAGTTTGTCTCGAAGTGTGACACGTGTCAGTTAGTGAAGGTAGACCACTAGAGGCCAATCATGATGTTATAACCATTAGATATTCCAGTGTGGAGGTGGGAGAGTATATCGATACACTTTATCATGGGGATACCGATCACAAAGGTATCATGATTCCATATGGGTGATTGTGTATCGCTTGACAAAGGTGGCACAATTTTTTCCAGTACGGACAAACTATACGACGACACAATACGCCCAACTCTTTGTAGCCGAGATAGTGAGGTAACATGGGGTATCGATTAATATTGTGTCCGACCGAGACAAGATCTTCGTGTCCCATTTTTGCAGAGTTTTCAGGAGGCGATGGGAAATGAGTTGCGGTTGAGTATGGCTTATCATCCGTAGACTGATGGGTATACTCAGTGGGTTAATCAGATATTAGAGGATATGCTCAGGAGGTGTATAATTTATTTTAGGGAAGTGTTGATGTAAAAAACTAGATTACTCTAATAATTCAATCACAGATAAATAAATGAGACAAAGAATTTTAAAGTGGTTCAGCCTTATATGAATGGCCTACGTCCACTGTTATGTTATTGCTGAGTGTTTGGGAATTTTCGATTACAAGTACTATCAAGAAATTTCGGTCCTTTTGAATGAGGGTAATACAATGTATTTATATCCATGAGGTTATAATCTGAAAGAGTGATACATTAAATGATGTACATATGAAAGGGTAATTAATTTAATGCTCTTCAAGCGTGTGCGTCAAGATGATAAGCATTCAATGAATAGTTGAACTGTTGATTATCTGGCAATCAATGTTGTGGTCGAGATGCAGCTCGAACCGCCTTAGTTGCTCGTCGTTTAAGAGTTCCTCGGAGCGCTGTAGTTCCTCGGAGAGCTGGAGTTCCTCGGAGTATACTTGTTGCTCGGAGTGAGTCTGACTTGGTCGGGGGAATAGACTTCCTCATTGCTATTGTGCCACGTAGATCGACACGTGTCTTCTTGTGATTCGTCTATATCAGCATACTAATTTTGGTATCAACAGAAGCCCCCAATGTTTCATATTTCGAACTTTGAGGAGTATGGAACATTCTTTCTCGGTATATGGCAATATTAAATGACCTTCCTGGTATTTAGGAACATTTCTCCGTATTTGAATTTCCTTCCAAATTCGCAGAATCCGCCTTTTTGCATTTTTATAAGCGCTTCGATCTTCGTGTACTTTTTGTCCTTTTAGCCGCCGGTAGCGTAATAGTTTCCTTTTTTATAATCATTTCTTTCGCCGTTTCCGAAGGCAAAGTATTTAAACTTCATAGACAATATCACCATCTTCTACCTTTTCCAATTTCTTCTTTCGAGTTTTCCATAGTCTTTCTTTCTCTTGTGCGTTCATCCTTGTTTTCGTTCGTTTTCAACAGATCTCCCTTTTTCCTGTAAGATCTTCTTCCTTCTTCTTCATTTCTTTTATTCACCATGGTTTATATTATTGAATCTCTTGAGAAACTCCGTTCTGATCTCTCTATTCCGTCTTGGGTAACTTTGGAGGATCTTTCCGAGCCTTCAAATTATTTTAATTTGGCTGAGGGACATTGGTTCCCTAGTCTCTTTATTGCTGAATGTTGATTTTCTTTTCCACCAAACCCTCTGTGCTTAGAGTTCTGTCAGTATTTCGATCTTGTTCTTGCAAAAATAGCCCCCAACACATGGAGAATAGTTAATGGGGTGCATAGGTTAAATCAAACTCATGGAACTCGTATAGGAATTCCTGAGATTATGTACTGTTATAGATGGGCTATTCTAGACAATGTTTATTATTTAAAAACTAGATTTTTGAATAGAGCTTTAGTAGTCAATCTCCCTGATGCTAATAGGGATTATTTTGAACATGGGGTAGTTATCAAAAATTGGCAACATGCCCCTTTGGTTGGAGACGAAGTATATGAAGGTCCCAAATGCCCTCCATATGGCAATGGGATAGGTTATTTTCATCTAATTTTATTTATGAAATTATGATTTCATTATGTTTGATAAAATGTGTGACTGATATTTCACTATGTATTTGTTTGCAGTTGACAGTAAGAGAAAAACTCCCAAAGAATCAGAAGTTAATATAAAGCATTTGAAACATATATGGAGTTTGCATCAGAAAGTTGCAGACGAGCACATCAGGTCTGCTTCATACTTGTTGCAGTACAGGAGCTATACATCATCCTTTACTGCTCGTCCTGTGGTCAGCATTAGTGAACCATTGCCAGCTTCTGAGGATTCTTCACCAGAATCTCATATTCCTCTAAGTCATAAAATGGGCAAAAGAAGAGTTCCTGCTCTCTTTGAGGAGACTACCTCTGCTGGAGATGGGAAAAGAATTAAGATTGATGTCCCAAAGGGGACAAAGAAAGTAGATGCTGCCCCTTCTGTTGCTCCTCAGAAGGCTGCCGAGAAGCCCCCAGTGGCTCCGAGCAAGAAAAGTGCTTCTGTGGAAGTGGTCACCATCTCCCCCACCAAAAGTTCTTTGGTTGAAACTGCTGAAGTGCCACTGAGGAGATTGAAGAAATCCTCCTCGGTAAGTTTTTTTGAAACCATTCCCCAGCTCCAAGCTAGTGGAGCTTGTGTTCCAACCATTATTCCCCCGAGTTCTGCAATGAGCTCGGTAAAGACTTGGACTATTCCTGAAGTCCAAGGAATTGAAGAAAACATGTCTAGGGATATGCTGACATCCCTAGCTACTCGTCACATTGCTTCAGTAAGTTTCTCTTATCCTGAATTTTTCTTTCTTTCAGTCAATATATGTATCTCGGCACTGACTTATCATTACCTTCTTTTTCAGCTGGTGAGTTGTTTTAACACCATAGTGAAGAAAGATGAAACACTCAAGGCTTCTAGCTCCTTGTCTGGAGTGGAGGATGCTTTTCTGGGTTTGGCCCAGTCTTTGAAGGATTCCCGTCAAAAATATGACGAGGATAGGGGTGAATGGGAGAAGAAGTTGGCTGCATCTGAGGCAGAGAAGGTGCAGTTGGGAAACAAAATAAAAGACTTGGAGAGAGAGAATAAGAAATATGCCGAGAAGCTTACAAACTTTTGGGAGCTTGAAAATAAGTTGAAGTCGGCTGAGGAAGAGCTAACCCTTCTGCGAGAAGTAAATCGCTAGAAGGAGGAGGTGGAGGCCAAGTTGAAAGCCTCCGAGGATCTTCTATCCGAGAAGCTCTCCTCGGAGAAAATGAAAAGAAAAGTGGCTGTGAAAAAATCTTTCTGCAGTGATTGGGATAAAGGATGGGATAGGGGGGTAGCGACAATGATGACCCAGGTCAAGTATGGGAGTTTGAAATACTTCCGAGATGGTTGGGTTGCTTCCCTGCAAGAATTGAAAGTTAATGAGGACTCAGAATTGTTTCAATAACATCTGCCTGGTCCTCCCCCAGCTATTGAGGATGAAGAAGAGGATGAAGCTGCCTCTGAAGAATCTTCAATGGTAGTGGGTGATCTCATCCTTACCCAGCTTGCTGACGAGGAGCTTTCATCTCGGCCTGCTCCTCCTGAACAAGTTCCAGTTCCTGTCGATCAACTCGTTGTTCCCACCGAGCAACCGAGCTCCTCATCCCAGCCTCCCGAGAAAGTCTTGGGAGACAAGGAAAAGGTGTGAAGTTGTTCGGTATTCTCTTTCTATTTTTCTTCTTTTTCAAATGTAACAAGATCTTTGTAACTCTGCACTATGATCTAATAAAATTTGAGTTCTTTTCTTCCATATGATTGCCTCTTTTCTCTTCTGTACTCTGTCTTGATCTTATTTTTTATGGTTACTTTTTCTTTCTCTGCTAGTTTCTGGCCAGGATGAATATGCTATCTGCTAATGATACAAAGCTGATGCAGCAATGTCATGAATATTATAAGGCTGGTCACACAGAATTGAGTGTATCAGAAGTTGCTGACATCCTCGGTCATAATGCTTCAGAGCAGGTAGTAGAAGCTTATCAGTACTTGAAAGACTTACTTGACCAAGATGTGGCCAATAATGTGGCTTACTACGAGATGATTGAAGACTTGCAAGGTACTCTCGATGAACTTCAGCATCAGTATAAAGAGTCTTCAGCTCTTTTGCACAAAGGATATGAGAAGAAACTCAAACAACTTAGTGCTGAAACAGGTTATGACAAGATGCTTGCTGGCTATGAAGTGAGAGAGAGAACCCTAAAGGGTGAAGTCGAAGCATGCATACAGATCGCCGAGCTGCTGGAGGAAGAGAATAATAATTTGCAGAAAGAGTTGGCACAGCATAAGTCTGTAGCTTCATCTTCCACTGCCTTGGTACCGGTCACCGATGAAGGATTCTCATTTTTAGAGGTTGAGAATGCCAAATTGAGGCAAGAATTAGAGACTTTGAGAAGAGCTGAGCCTTCTACTGCTACTCGGGGACAAGGAAGAAGTTCTCGTGGACGAGGAAGAGTTGCTCAGAATGTTGACGAGGAACAAAGTATTCAACCTGCTCGGGGACGATCAAGAGGTATTCGTCGTACTGTTGAAGAATATCGTACTCAATCAACATTGGAAACTCAAGCGTTCCAATTGAATGCAAAAGATCGGGCTTTGTCTGAAATGTCCAAGAAAATCCAAACTCTGGAGGATCAGCTTGCTTCGACAAAGTCTGCTCTGAATAAAAAGGATGTTTTTGCCAGAAACCTTCACGAGCAGTTAGAGAGAATAACTTTCCAATTCCACAAACAACCTCGTGAGTTCTAGATGGCAGGCTACAATGAGGCCCTTTGTCACTTGGATGCTCGCCTTGAAAATGCCAATAATGAAGGTTATAAACAGGGATGGTTGAACGCCCTGGGTGTATTAAAACTAGAGCAGGGCCATTATTTATGGGATTATCATGCTCCTGGGCTACTAGACTTGCCTGTGCCACCTTATCAATTGGACTTGGAATGGATCCCAGCTCGTGCCATTCCTCGGAGCTTAATTGCAAAATACCTCGGTGACTACAATCTTCATTCTCAGATCGAGGTATCTCATCCCGAGCATCTACTGGACACACCTTCAGTAATGAACGTTAGAATGCTTCAAGATATTAATTTCATTAATTCTCCCCTTTACTTGGAAGATCCTCCTGCTGGCGAGGAGCCTATATCGAAAGCTGAAGGAAAAAAGCCAATAGAATAGGAAATTCTGATGTAATAATTAGTACACAATTTAATATCAATGTAATAAACTTGTGTAATTCATTTCGACTTTAATGAAAGAATTTCATTTTTGTTTGCAAATTTGTATTGCTCTTGTATTTGTCAAACACTTTATATTTGTGCTTGCATAACAATATTGTGTGGTTCCTCGACTAACTTAGTAATAAAAAATTACAAGTATTAGTAATGTTGCTCGATCACTTAATAATAAAGTAATGAGTATAAAAATGTTTAAAATTTCTTCCAACTAACCAAGGTTGTTAAATTTTGCTCGTCGACCAATTATAGTTAATGGGTTTTTATCCCCGACCAGCTATACTTGGTACTGTTTAAAATATTTTCTCCTCGTCGACCAACTACAGTTAGTGGTTTTTTATCTCCGACCAACCATACTTGATTCAGTTTGGAATATTTGTTCTTTGAGGAACTTTTATGTAATAAACTTACTTCCCGACCAACATAAGTTGGCGTTTGAGAGCATATCTTGTTTCCTAACCAACCGAGATTGGCCTTTCGTTGATCATCTCGTGTTCTTGTTCTTTTACCAACCGGAGTTGGTCTGAGTTCGAACTATCGTGTTCTTGCTCTTTTACCAACCGGAGTCTGTCTGAGTTCGAACTATCATATCCACTAACTCTTTTACCAACCGGAGTTGGTCTGAGCTAATGTACGCCTCCTAACCAAAGGAGTATGGGGTGTTCTCGCCCTTTTACCAACCGGAGTTGGTCTGGGTTTGAACTATCGTGTTCTCGCTCTTTTACCAACCAGAGTTGGTCTGAGTTCGAACTATCATGTCCACTAACTCTTTTACCAACCGGAGTTGGTCTGAGCTAGTGTACGCCTCCTAATAAAAGGAGTATGGGGTGTTCTCGCCCTTTTACCAGCCGGAGTTGGTCTGGGTTCGAACTATCTTCTTCTTTTTACTACCGAGCCGCGTAGTGTTAAACACTAGTATTCCCCAAAAAACTTTCAATAAAAGGAGAGAAGATTGTGAAATATCATCGTTTTATTCATATTAATGGAACTGCTTTACATTTTACATCACTGATAATACTTGCGTAGGTGTTCAGCATTCCATGCATTCTTAAATTCCTCTCCTTCTAGAGTCGCTATTTGGTAAGTTCCTGGTCGGACAACTGCAGTAACTCGGTAAGGTCCATGCCAGTTTGCTTCCAACTTATTGTGCTTCTGAATGACTTTCTTTAGCACGTAATCTCCTTCTTTTAAGCCGCATTTCTTCACCCTCTTGTTGTAGAACAGGGTTGTTCGTTGTTGATAAGCAGCATTCCTAATGGCTGCCTCTTCTCTAACTTCCTCGAGCATATCCAAATCTAATCTCCTCATCAAGTCGCTGACTGGGGAATTGAAATTCAGCACTCTATGTGTTGGAAGACCCAACTCGGCAGGTATTACAGCCTCACTTCCAAATGCCAGCATATATGGTGATTCTCCAGTTGCTACTCGGGGAGTTGTTTGGTAAGCCCACAATATTGACTGTAGCTCATTAATCCAATTAGCTTTAGCCTCACTTAGCCTCTTCTTCAAACCATTTAATATTGTTTTGTTCGTCACTTCAGTCTGTCCATTGCTTTGAGGATGGCCTGGTGCTGAATGAACCTTCAAAATGTTTGACTGATGACAATAGGCGGCAAACTCCTCGTTATCAAATTGTGTTCCATGGTCTGTGATGAAGGCATGAGGGAGACCATATCGGCAGATGATGTTCTTCCAAACGAATTGGTACATCTTCTCGTATGTCATATCAATCAGAGGCTCAGCTTCTACCCACTTAGTAAAATAATCCACTGCGACGACGAGGTACTTGAATCTTCCTCGGGTCGTTGGCAGTGGTCCAACCAAATCCATTCCCCACATGGCGAAAGGCCAAGGGGAAGTTATGGGTATCAACAATGTTTGTGGAGTTCATCGGATGGAGGAAAAACGTTGGCATTTATCACATCTCTTAGCATAAGCTATACAATCAGCCCTCATCGTTGGCCAGTAGTATCCCTGCGTAATCACCCTTTGCAAAAGTGTCCGACCTGCTACATGGGCTCCACAGGACCCTTCATGGATCTCTTCAATAAATTCCTTCACCTCGGAGGGATGTACACATCTTTGCAAACCTGCCATAATTCCTCATCTATACAAAACACCATTAGTTAGTACATACCGAGCAGCTTTAAACTTCAATTTCTTGGCAGCGATCTTATCCTCCGGTAATTCTCCTTCCTCAACATATGCCCTGATGGGATCCATCCAAGATGGTCCTAAATCAAGAGTAATAATATTCATCGTCAGGTCTTCATCTATGCTTCGACTTTCTAACACCTCAATTGGTATCGTTCTTCGCATCTCGGTACGAGTAGCTGATGCTAGTCGGGCCAGTGCGTCTGCTTGTGCATTCTCCATTCTTGGTATTCTGATCAACTGAATGGCATCAAATTCTGCCAAAAACTCCATCACCTTTGCATGATACTTGACCATTAATTCTCCTTTAACTGCATATGTTCCCATCATCTGATTCACAATTAATTGAGAATCACTGAATACCATTACTTGTTGCGCTTCCATAATCTTTGCTAAATTAAGACCTGCTATCAAGGCTTCATACTCAGCCTCATTATTGGAAGCTTTGAATTGGAATCGCAAGGCATATTCCACGTCAATCTCGTCTGGGGTGTTCAAAACAATCCCTGCTCCACAACCCGTTGTGCAAGATGACCCATCTACATATAATCTCCATGTAGGTAACTCGTCTTCAAATTTCTTATCTGACAGAGTTCCTCGGTGAAATATTTGTTGTTTTCTATCATCCTTCCCTGATATTTCTTGCTCCTCGTTGATCATCTCTTCTCTCTCTTTTACCAACCGGAGTTGGTCTGAGCTCGAATTTGATGATCCTTCCACGTCCATAAGCCCTTTTACCAACCGGAGTTGGTCTGAGCTTATATCTGTTGATCCTGTAACATCCACAGGTTGATTAACGAGCAACTTTTGTTCCTCGGGGGTATCAGGATATGTTTCTCAAGAAAGTTATCAACTCCTGTTTTATTGAAGCATCCAACGTCGAACCTATCTGGGTTATTCGTTCAGGGTGCTCGTCGTCCAGAATAACATTTTTTGTAGATTCCACCACCTGTCCTTTTACAAGTTGGGATTCATCTCTGGGATCCAGTGTTTCAATTTCTGTACCTTCATCCACCTGGTAGGTAGTAGTCTTTTTCCTTGACTCTTCAAGCTCCTCTTGCTCGGCAGACGAATAATAGCATTCCCGAGCTACTTTCTGATCACCTTTCACAACTCCTACTCCAAAATTTGTAGGGAATTTCAAACACTGATGTACTGTAGATGGAACTGCTTCGAACTTCTTCAAACCAACTCTTCCCATGATGATGTTGTAAGCTGATTGCACATTTTTATCCATCACAAAGAAGCGTATTCTTTCTATTCGACAAGCAGGCCAAGTTCCAATAAATATATCCAACTTGATCGTCCCAAGTGGAAAAACCTTCTCGCCAGCAAAACCTAGGAGAGGTCTGTGATAAGGCTCCAATTGAGATAACTTTAAATTTAAACTGTCAAAGCATGAGTAGAACATGATGTCTGCCGAACTACCATTATCTACCAGAACCTTTGAAATCACTACTTCTTTCATCCTCATTTTGATCACCAAAGGTTCGTCGTGAGGGTAAAGAACACCTGCAAGGTCATTTTTTGAAAAACCGATGACCAGCTTCTCTTTGTTTACCTTCCTCGCGCGATCCTCTTCAGCCAAATTTATCCGTTGAATGTATGAGCAAGCCTGAGCCTCACCGAGGTAAGCTTTTCTTTCTGCAGTAAGGTCTCCTCCTCCTGCATCTCCTCCTGTAATGACATTACAATCAAATGACCCAAAGCGTATTGAAAATACCTCTCGTTCTGGCTGCCTTGGTTTCTTGGGAAGATCGGGGTCATCATCTGGATCGTCTTCATGGTTTCTGTTCTTTTTCTCCTCTGCTCGACGAGGAGATCTAGACCTTTCTCTAGTTCGGTCATTATTTCTTCTTTCGCCTCCCCGATCAAAATACTTTGCTAGCTTCCCTCTTCGGATGAGTGTTTTAATCTCGTTCTGAAGAGCTATGCAATTTTTGGTCATATGGCCGTGATCCTTATGGAACTCGTAATATTTCTCCCTATTCCTCATGTCAGGGTCTGACCTCAGTTTCTTTGGCCACTTTACTTCCTCGTTATTCTTGATTTCTTCCAAGACATGATTAATACCCATTTTCAAAGGAGTATAATTATCGAATTTCTTCAGGACTTCCCATGACGATTTATTATTCTTGGAATGCTTGTCAACGCCACTCTCCTTATGCTCTTTCCTCTTGGATTTGTCGTCTTCCACCTTGGTTTCTTTATCCATATTCTTCTTCGCAGCCATAGCCTCCTCGGCATTCATGATTTTGGCCGCTTTTGCCATCAACTCTGACATAGTTGTAGGTGAATCTTTGGCCAAAGTGTAATACAACTTGTTAGGCAATAACCCACTCATCAAGGTGGTGATTGCTGTCTTTTCTTCATAATCTATGACTTCCAGCTTCTCGTTATTGAAACGAGTTATGTAATCTCTAGTAATCTCACCAGATTTTTGTCTAACACTTAACAAGTGTGCTACTCTTTTTACTGGCTTTGCTCCAAAACAGAAATTGCCGATGAATAACTCGGCCAACTGAAAGAAAGTTGAAATCTTACCCCGAGGAAGATTGTTGTACCATATCTGGGCAGATCCAGTAAGAGTTCCCGAGAATGCTCTGTATCTCATCTCGTCGGGGACAGCATAGATGTCGGCGGCATCTTGATATTGCTCTATGTGTAGAACAGGATCTGTCTTTCCATCATATTTGGGGGTCACCACTGGTGCTTTAAACTTTGACGGGGTAGGAAAACCCACAATGGCCTGGACAAAAGGTGTCCCTTGAACAAAAGTTCGTTGTAAGGGATTCTTCGCCTTAGCCGTTTCTCCCAATCTATCCTCCAACCGCTGAATGGAACCTTTCCACGCATCATTTCCCTCCTCGGGCTTGTTAGTTCGAGCAATTGATTGATCTGATGTGGCCTCCTGAGATCTATCTTGACGAGCAACTGGTCGTGATTGTGTTGATCCTTCTCTTAGATCTGATGGTCGTCGAAAACTCCTCGACATGGTCTTAGGTGGACTCCTATTCCTCCTAGGGCCTAATCGACTGAAAGGAGACACCCTACTCAGTCTTTCCAAGGAACTGGGTCTTTCTGGAGAGAGAGTGATACGTTGATCAGTATCTGTAGCCCTTATTGACGAAGTTCGACCAGGTTGATAAGAGAAATCATTAGATTCCTCATTACGATATGACTCAGTATGCCTGGATCGTGAAGAAAGTAAATCGGTTTGCCTATGACCGCTTCGTTGTCCCGAATGTGCAGGTGCACCGCCATGAAGGGTCTGTATGAGTTGTCGCATTATTTCTTGCATGGCGATTTGTCCTTGAGCCAGATTCGTCATAATTCCAGCCAGATCTGGAGGTGCAGAGGGATTTGGAGGATTTTCAGCATTTCCAGCGTTTCGATTGCTAGATTCCGGATTATCTGCCATTGATGATGAATGATTTTTGGTGAAAAACGATAACAACAGTCGTTCCCACAGACGGCGCCAATCTGTTGATGTAAAAAACTAGATTACTCAAATAATTCAATCACAGATAAATAAATGAGACAAAGAATTTTAAAGTGGTTCAGCCTTATATGAATGGCCTACGTCCACTGTTATGTTATTGCTGAGTGTTTGGGAATTCTCGATTACAAGTACTATCAAGAAATTTCGGTCCTTTTGAATGAGGGTAATACAATGTATTTATAGCCTTGAGGCTATAATCTGAAAGAGTGATACATTAAATGATGTACATATGAAAGGGTAATTCATTTAATGCTCTTCAAGCGTGTGCGTCAAGATGATAAGCATTCAATGAATAGTTGAACTGTTGATTATCTGGCAATCAATGCTGTGGTCGAGATGCAGCTCGAACCGCCTTAGTTGCTCGTCGTTCAAGAGTTCCTCGGAGAGCTGGAGTTCCTCGGAGTATACTTGTTGCTCGGAGTGAGTCTTACTTGGTCGGGGTAATTGACTTCCTCGTTGCTATTGTGCCACGTAGATCGACACGTGTCTTCTTGTGATTCGTCTATACCAGCATACTAATTTTGGTATCAATAGGAAGGTTAGGAGAATTTCCTTGCACAGGTGGAGTTCAGATATAATAATTCTTACCAGTTCACTATTGGCATGGAAACTTAAGCGGCCTTATATGGAATATATTTTGTTTTGCCTTCTTGTTGGTTAAAGGTTAGGGACAACAAGCTCCTTGAACCTGAGATGATCCAGGACACTTCTGCCAAGATTGAGATTATTCGAGTTCGCAAATGGATTACTCAGGATATGCATAAGAGTTATGCAGATGTGGATATGAGGAAAGTAGACTGGAGGTAGGTGACCAAGTATTATTATGGGTATCTCCTATGAAAGGATTTATGAGATTTAGGAAGAAGGGGAAGCTCGCACCAAGGTATGTGGGGCCTTTCCCAATCATTGAGAGGATAGGGCCGATAACGTATTGTCTCACCCTTCCGGAGCATTTATGGCGAATTCACGATGTGTTTTATGTGTCGTCATTGAAAAAGTATCAGAGGAGTGAGATGGATTATTGGCACATTCCACTGGAAGAGATAGATTTATTGCCCGACACCTCATATGAGGAAAGACGGATTGCTATTTGGATCGTAATGAGCGTAAGCGGCGATCAAAGGTAGTGCCTTTGGCTCATATACAGTGGGGGCACCATAAGGCCGACGAGTTGACACGTGATAAGGAGGGTGATATGCAAGAGAAATATCTCAAGCTCTTTATGCCAGGTATGCCTGAATTTCAAGGACGAGATTCCTTTGCAAGGGGGAAGTATGTAACACATCGTAATTTTGAGTAATTAGATTTTAACATTTAAATTACAAGTGTGCACGTAATGTTAATACATTGAGAAATAACTAGAATTTAAATAAATATTAATTAGTGAGAAAAGGATTAATATTTATGTGAATATATATTTATTAGTGTGATAAAGTAAATAAAATAATGCCAAACGGTATGACATTGTAAGTGAGTAAAACCACGGGACTTGACGGTATCTCAAGAGAAGGCTAATTGGGAGGATTTTTGGGAACATTCCTGGGCTTGATCATCATACAAGAAGGATTCAGACTTTGCTAACATTTAAGGCAAATGGTTAAACTTTCTTAGTAATATATGTAGGTAATTCAATTCATATTATAGTTGGTGACATAAATATGATTCTGGGTGGGATTCATATGTTAAAATGGGTTTTTGAGACATGATTTAATGAAATTTGAATGATGATTATAATATATTAAATATGAGAATTGAACCCATGTAGGAAGATATGATTTTGAATTAAATAATTGAGAATTGGGAAATCATTATGATCAAATTGGGAAATCATACAATTCTTGATTAGAAGACTAAATCCTGTGAATTTGTGTATGTGTAGATGAATTTAATATGAGAATAAGTAGATTCATATTTAGGATTGATGAAAAATGAAAGATTTAGGTTAAATCGGATTTGAAAATTGAGTTGAGTGATGAGAAAATATGAAATCCTGTATTCTTAACATGAACAGGGCCACTGTCCAGAATTAAATCGATCCGGCCCTCATGGGCGAATTGATTTGGGCCTGAAAGCCGAATCGATCTGAACCTATTGTGAGAAATAGTTTGGCTTATTTAAATTAATTTGATAACCATTTGGGATTTTGTTGATTATAAAGGCTCCGTAAATACATGTTGAGACTTTGGGAAATATCATTAGTCGTTATATAGTCTTGGGTTAATCGGTAATAAATTCGGGGTATGAAATTAAGGGTGTTTAGGATGAATGGCACTCAGAAAATAACGTAATGGATGTGGGTTGGAAATTCGGTTAGATTTGGGATATGGGCTAGTTGGGAATGGCTTAGTGTCCAAAATTGTATTATATGGTATGGTTATGACCCACAGACTTAAGACTATAACTGCCTCCGGTTTTATGTTTACACTATGAGTTCGGTAGTGTGATTCCGACCCAGTGGCCCAGGTTGAGGTGTGTATCCCTGGAACCTGATCACATACTAGAGTTGCGCATCTAACGATGTAATGCTCAGAGGGATTGCAAATATGTGTATATAGTGAGTGACATATATGTATGTATACTTGATGTGATATGAAGATACATATATAAGTGTAAAGAAAATATATACGGATATATGACACTAAGGTGTGAATATTGAATTAATAACTAGAGTAAAGTTATGAGAAATGAATTGATAAATTATAATTAAGAATTATAATTTTAAAGCGGATGTTAAGGCTAATTGAGAAATAATTTAAGCGGGACATAGGGTATTGTATGAGACTAAGATATACTTTGAGGCTATCTAGGAAGGGCATCATAACTAGGGTATTAAAATGCATATATTAGGTGTGCTTTATTATTAAGGGGTGAGGATTATCTCATCGGAGTGTGACACCAGTTTAAATATGGAGGATTGATATACATATTTATTGTTGCATTTTAATCACTTGCAAAATATTTTGAAAAGGTTTTGGGCTTTGAACCATAGCAAAATATTTTCAAAACTTTTAGGTGGACAGCCACAGGGACGCCTAACATGAGTATTCTTTCTAAGTTATCTGAGCCGCAACATCTGTGGAGTGCTTGCAGGGATTTCTTTAGTCACTTCTATCTTTAAGACTCTAGATAGGACTCGTTCAATTATTATTCGGTCATGTGACCTATTGTTAGACTTTTATCCTGTTTTATTTAGTTTAATGTGATGAATAATTGTATTGGAATTTATACCGATGGTTTTTTCAAGTATTTAGATTTTATTTTGTTCCAGCATTTAGATATTAATTATGGTGGTTGTGTATATTTATTTATCTGGAATGATTTGTGCTAAATGCATTTATTTATGTCAATTTAAATAAGGTTTAAAATTGAAACTAGGCTTGATTAATAGGTTATTAGTGATTAATTGTATTTTTGACAGTGATACTAAGAATGAGCCAAATGACATTCTTGTTTTTATTTTAGTAGAGGGCTGGTCACCCGTTATTTTGATAGGTGGGGTGTCAGAGCTCTCTCCTAGATATTAAGGTACTTGTCTCTATATTCTTAAAGAATCACTGCTCTTAAGGGGTCCATTCGTTTATTTACTATTAAAAAGTTGTTTTCAATAATTATTTTTGATCATTATTGTAACTAGAAGTATCATTATTACATTGAAAATTTAGTTTTGGTCTTTGCTTCTGTTCTTGAAATATTATTATCTTAAATATAGTTTCCGTTAGAGTGGATTACTCACACGTTTCCAGTTATTCATAGACCCCAATACCACTGCCCTCTTACAATGAACATGTCAAGTGTGTGTGGACAACCATGCTACAAATCGAATCATAGTTAATTAGCAATTTCCTATTTTAATGATTGATGACATACTTGACATGATTTTTGGTGCTAAAGTTCTATCAAATCTTGATATTTGAAGCGATTATCACAAAATTCAAATTATGACTAGAGATGAATGGAAAACTACTTTTCATATGCGTAAGGGATTATATGAATGGGTTATTACCACTTGATCTCTCCAATATTTCAAGTACCTTTATGAGGGTAATGATTTAGATATTTCACATATTGATTGGTATATTTTTTATTATTTACTTTGATGACATCCTTGATTATAGTGACATATGAATCACTTAATAATTAGTTCTAGTACTTTGAGAGGTGAAAGATTTATGTTAACCTAAAAAGTGTTCCTTTGTAACTAACAACTTATATTTGTTAGTCTTTATGTTAACTTATTTAAAGATAAAGTTAGAAGTTGAGAAGGTAAAAGATATACAAGATTGACCCATACGAAAAGCTTGAAGTTTTTATGGATTGTCTTCATATTTATAAATGTCCTTCTAGAATCTAGGAATTTCTGTGATGTCCTGGATCATAGTTCGTATGTCGTATACCGTTACATTTAGTCACGTCTTCACATGTTCAACCTTGACATCCATCATCCGAATCCTTAGCATCACGCATCATCAGCACATACCCATAATTGACATCGTGTGTTGTGCATCTTCAACTAGTATCCACCATTCTCACTAACTCCACTATGCCAAAATGTATAATGTTTAATTGGAGTTATTAATGTTCATGTATTTATTTGGGATATTTTTTATAAAATATTTTTGATCAAAATGAGACATTTTTCCAAGTCAAAAATAAATTCCCAAGACCAGTAGGCGAGACTTTATAATATAACATTTTTTGCTCCTATCGTTCAAATGGCATAGCAATGTTTTTCAAAAGACATTGATAAGTCATTTAAATGTCCGCTTCAAATGACATGCAACGTTGTTTGAAGGGTCGCTAGAAGGGTCATTTCTTTACTGCTTCAAATGAACCCGTACTGTTTTACTTTTTTAGGGTCGTTTCTATGGTCATTAGTAATGACATCTAATGTCGTTCAAATGACATGTAGATGTCGTTCGAACAACATGCACTACCTCATTTTTTTATTCAACCTATAAATACCTGCAATGAAGTTAGGTTTTACAAGTCTTTTAAAACTCCGCCCTGCATATCTGATGCGCTTTAAGACTTCATCTTTTAGGATTTAAAACCCTTTTTGGATTCACTCAAACATCCTAAATCATTTATGTGAATCATTCTTAAACTCTATTATTCATATTTCTCATTCCTCAGTAAAACTTGTGGAGAATAATGTTGTCTCCGTTGCAGACCATTGGAGCTCTTCTGTGATCTCTTGCTGAAGACTTTGAACCGACACCTGTGGGTATTTCGTCTTCCCAAACGTTGTATTTCTTTTATGTAATTATAAGTTGGAGATTTACATTTAATAGAGAAATAAAAAGGTTTTTCCCCTATTGGGGATTTTTCCTCAAATATGTCCTATGATTGTTTTGATTTGCACGCCAGATAATTCATATTATTTTCAATCACAATTAGATGCATGCTTTAGGGTTTTAATTAAAATTTGATCATAAAATTGGAATTTAATTATATAAGTTTGGATATTGAATGCTAGAGCACTCTCAAGTCTGTGTTTCATAAGAAATTTTAGTACAATTGACATATTTAATGGCGGGATGGAACTTTAAGAGGACCACATAGGCACAAAATAGTTTTCATCTTGTCAAACATAAATTGTCTAGAGCTTGAGTCCTTAGTTTCCCATATTTAAAAATATATTTCAAGTAGATTATGATTACTTTACTGTAAGCATTAAAGAAATACTAACGTAATAAATTCATGCAATTTCTTTATATAGTGGGAAACTCAATGAAATAAGGAATAAGTATGTTGCCTATGATGTGGAATTCTATTATATTTTCCAAGAAGTTAGACATTGGTAGGCATACCTAAATAAAAGGGAGTTAATTGTTAAGTCTAATCATGATAAATTAATTAAAATAAATAATTAGGTAAATGTAAATAGAAGACACACAAAATGTGTTTTTTCTTGCAACAATACAACTATATCTTGAAGCATAACAACGAGATGTGCAATCAAGTGGACAATTCTCTTAGTAGAAGGATGACACTCATTGATTCCAGGATTTTACATCATAAAGGATTTCATAGTTTTTGAGTAATGTATTCTTGGAGACAACGTAATATTCCTTCATTAGTGGTAGTTGGATTTGGCATTTTTGGAACAAAATGTTCTTCTTGAGTTCCTCTAGTAGTTTCTCGAGTAGTAACCATCCTACATAAACAATATTATAATGGATAAATTACAAGTAAATATACTGTAAACAACTCATCATTTTATATCATATCATATCAGACTTACTAGTACATAGTTAGTGTAGGGAAAAGAAAGGAAAAAGTACATAGCTGTCAGTTCTATTTTACAACCTAAAGAAACAAAAGAACTAGCAGGTTACGCTACAGTGGTGATTTAGGAATAAGGGTGTCATTTACTTGCACACATAAACTTTATTTAATTACAGCCACATTCTAGTGATTAGTTTAAGCCATTCGGGGAACTACTTGCTCATATTCGGAATCATCATCATCTTCGGAAGGATCAGAGTCATCACCTGAGGAGTCATGGTACGTAATGGTATCGGTAGGGGTAAAGATTATATTAATGGGGTAAAGAGGTCCATAGTCTATTGGGGAATCGGGAGGAGTCACGATAACTTCATTGGGTGGTACCACATTCCATGTGAGATGAATCGCTTGTTGTAGAAATTTTGGATTTTCGAAAAATCTTTTAGCTTGTCAAGTGGTCTAAGCTTCTTCAATTAGATGACTAATTTTGTAAACTATGTTCAATTTTTGGAGTGGCAATTGCCCAATCACAATCGATGCTTCTAATATGTCCGCATAGTTTTTCATATCCCACTTCTATGATAGCTCGCTCAAAGCGTTCGTGCATCGAGTCATGAATGTCGAGATAAATGTCATCCCAAATATTCATTACTGCAAAATAGTATGAGTAACAAAATATAATAAGGATTATTTTAAAATAATAATCATATAAGATGTAGGCAAAGATCCTCGTATTTGTCCCGTATAGGCAAAAACCCGATTACGCTCTGATACCAGGCTGTCGCATTCACGAATTTAATGTTTTGATGATAAATAAGAATAAAATGAATTACAACAATGATTTTAGTGCAACGAAATTTAAAAGACTTTTATTATGGGGATGCCTAGCATCTTATTACATATCGGAGTCTGAAAATAATAGAGAGTAATATATTAATCGTTCATGCTATACATAAATTTAAAACATAAAAAAACACTTGAGATTCATAAAAGTTGATAAGTTATGGTGTAGATATTCCAACGGGGACTACCATCCTTGCTGTCACTGCCTACACATATGTAATTGCGAATATTTTTGGGGTAGAAAAGAATAAAAGTTTAAATGTGCATGCGATAACTGGTCTTCTTCAGGTTCATCGTCCATCTGGAATAAAAATAATTAAGAAAACATGCCAAGTATATTATTCATATTTCTATACAAGATATAGGAAATGATAAGGTGTTAGAAAATAACGGGAGGAAATTATTAAATTAATACATGTTTAAACAAAATGAAATATCATAAGACTATAAGGGGTATACTGAAGCCTATTGATATGTAAATGAATAATATGGTGAAGATAACCGAATAAACTTAGAATCAAGTTATGGTGATATTGGTTCAAACTATAACACAATAACCCATAAATTATTGGTTATAGGGCTTCAATAGCGTAGACATACTGTTATAATATAGCTCAAGGCATAAAATACATTGAATAAGCGATCTTAATAATCGGGGAATTGTAAAATATAGCTTGGCACACTTAACTAGAGTGACACTCATATGTATGTATCAAAACTAGGCACTCAACATCAGAGTCCTACAGGACAATTAGAATTACCGTGGTATACCGGGATCTAATCCCAGAATGAAAGTTGGTCTAATTTTTGAAGAGGAATCAAACCATATTGATTATAAGAATTTTGGTCGGCTAAACTGAGCTATTGAATTTCTGTAAAAATGGTAAAATTTTGACCAAATAAATTTGATTAAAAGCTATGATTTTCATTCTGGCATCATAAAAATATAATTTTATATCATAAATAAGTAAGATTGAACTTGGTTTGATGGATTTTAGTGGAGTAAGAACTGTGAATTTGTTTTCTGAAATTTTCAGGGACGGAAACTTCAACCGGTGATTTGAGCTATCAAAAGTCATTCTTAGTTTAATTAAACATACACCCAGGTTACTGAGAACCTAAGATCAACTTACCTCACTTTGAAACTAGTTCAAAGTCAAGGAAGCAGAATCCACCATTAAAGCTCAAGCTTTAATGGTGTTTTCTGATTTTTGGGCTATTTCAGTGCATATACACGTCAATGTCCACATATAAACATATATTTCTACTCTGTAGATATGTAGAAACATAAACACGTTAAAGAAACAAGCATTCAAACCTAAATTATAAAAATGTAAAACTCTCAAAAGTTTACTTTGAAATTGCATTCAGTTGGGATGGATTTCGACTGAGGTAAGAGGGGGTATTTATAGGGTTCATCAAGGGGAGTTTATTGGTTGTTTTAGATGTGGAGTTTGGGTTGTTTTACATAGGTTTCCATTGTTGTTACTAGGTTACCCACATGGTACAACCTATGTTGGCTACCCAACTAGCGCAATGTCACCAAAAGGTGTAGGGTAAATAAGTTTGGGTTTAAGTTTAGGTCCTTAGGTAGTTTTCATTTAGGTTTTAAGATTTTAGTTTATTTAATTAAAATTTAGGGGCTTTTGTGTAATTATGTAAACTTAATGGATTTGTTTATGAAAATCCAATAAAATATATGTCATTAGGTTAAAATTTGAGTGAAAGTTGGGGTCAAATAGATATAGGAATTTTTAAAGTGTCCTAATTCTACTTATAAGTGGCATTTTGGTAATTTAAGGAAAAATTAGGGATTTTCTTAGAATATTGTATATTTAAAGGACTAAAGGTTAATTTAAGGTGTTTCGTTATAGATAAGGTTATGGTGATGAAGATCTAGTAGCTGTTGTGGAGGTGAGTCTGCTATAAATTGCGAAGTATACTTTCATTGGAATAATAATATCATAATATAATCTAATTATGTTCTCCAGTTTTTATCAAAAAATTAGAATGGTGGAAAAATAAAGGGTTATTTGGGGTTTATTGTCCACTAGTTCTTATTAGTTGTGCATTAGGATATGTTAGTTTTCATATCTGGTTAGTTGGGATCCAAACATGATTAATAATGTAAGTTGTCCAATTTAACTGTTTCTCAACCAATTTTCTAATTAAAAAGAGTACATTGACCTCTCTCTCTCTCTCTCTCTCTCTCTCTCTCTCTCTCTCTCTCTCTCTCTCTCTTTATATGCTCCCTCCCAACTCACTCCTTCTGTGATGATAGACATGGTATAGCCCCATCCCAAGACTTATACCTCTCGATCAAGGCCAACCATCGCTAACTCATCCATCACTAGGAGTTATGACTCGGCTATGGTCCCAACATGAGCTGATTCTTCCTCGACCAATGCTTCCTCATATGGTACCTTGACCTTATCTCGGAAGGTCAATCATCATGACCAGCATCAATGACCTTATGATTTAATATCCTCATCCTCGGTTGACAGATCAACTGGACATGTGTCATTCCATTAGTGGACACAAGCTTGAAAACTCGCCGTTGACCTGGTATGGACGATCGACAACTAGACAGTTGGCAGAGCGCATGGATTAAAGAACGCGTGGGAGAGTGTGCGTGGGATGCGGGTCCCACGTGGACCAAATCGTTATAACAACATCACCCTCACACATGAAGGAATATTTCATCATCATGACCTACATGTAACAGTGACAGATGGCTCAGCCCCATTGGCTAAGAACATTCTATAGATTCCTATTATATGCTTGGGGGGTACATTACACCCCCAAGCACTATTTATACTTATCTTCTACATCTTTGTAAAGGACCTGAAGTTGAAACCCTAGCCAAACTATACTAAAATTACAGTGTAGAGAGAGAAAGCTGAGTGACTTTTATCATAAGTCCATTAAAGCCATTTCATCGTGAAATTCGCTCATAAAAACATAGTGGAGTAGGCCTAAATAGGCTAAACCACTTATATTGCTATATTTCTTCTATTTTCCTCATCTCCTTCTGTATTTATATACATGTACATACTTCATTGTTATACTGGATTGAGATCACATATTTATATTGATTTGGTGGTACTATATTTGGCACCATGAATCTGGCGCCATCTGTGGAAATGAAGTTTATCTTTTTCCTCCTCCATACTTAGCTTGCATTCATCGAATTCTCTGGTCGTGATCCAGCTCCACTCACATGGACTTGTACCACCATTGAAAGAGTTCCTGTTGAGCCTCTCAAGCTTTTATCCAGTTTTAAGCTCTTTCACTACACTAGAGTTATGGCCTCTGAATTTCCTCCAGGCGTTGGTCCAAGATGTAGACAAGGCCCACCTCAGCTAGAAATGGCTAGGTGGCAGCGACGCTGTGCTCATTGGTAGAGTATGAGAAAAATATCCAAGAGCAACTTGCCACATTTAGTCTGGACATCCTGACAAGACCCATCGGCGCTGGAGATGAGATGATAACTCTAGCTACCAAAGAAGGCCTCCTGGAGCTTACAGCCAGGTGACCACCCCAAGCTCCACACAAATATCTCCACCTTAATGAAGACATAGAGATGTTTCCGACCCTAGGCATTTATGCCTGGGAAGGCGAGGTTAAGAATACGAGGACGACCATTATGATGTGGAGGACGATGGGGGATACTGGGAGCCATAGAAAATTTCTGAAGACGTCGTACGTACGCTTCAACTCAGTAGAGAATACAGTCGAAGGTGGAGCCAAGACTGTCAACAATGGGCATCAGCTTTGGATAGGATAAGCAGAGGGCCAACCTTTGATAGATTGGGCCCAAGAGGTAATTTCAGAAATCATCTCTCCAGAACTCAAAGTATCGCTGGTTCTGGGAGGAATGATAGATGTGATGTTCATAGACCCTCACGAGGATGAGAGGAGGAATAACGTGAGGTCAAAAGTTGATAAAGAATGGCTGGCAGGGAGCCCTCAGTTTCCCCGACCGACAGAGAAGGAGCTGAAGATAATGTTGTTCCGGATGATGGAGAGATAGCAGCTACGACTGATAATCCTTGGAATATTTCCATACAACGTTTGGAAGACAAGATCGGGGATATACTGAAGAGCCGAGACCCCTTGTAGAAGGGCTACACTGAAGGCTTACCCTTTGTGACAAAGATTGTATGTTATCCAACCCTGGCTAAGTGCAAGTCACCGATAGTCACACCAAAATATGACAAGAGCACTAAGCCCGTCCATCATGTTAAGATGTATCAATCTACAGTCGATATCTACTCGATTTCGAAACAGATGAGATGTCGGGCCTTCTCCAACATACTTACCGGTGCTGCTCATGTGTCGTTCACCTCTCTCCCCAAAAACTCTATTGAAAATTTCAAGTAGTTGGCATGGAGGTTCATATATATTTTTGCTTCGGAGTGAAGCCTAAGAAGAAGACGACACACCTGATATATATCGTGAAGGGAAAGAATGAGAGCTTTAGGGATTACATAGCCCACTTCATGTGACACCCCGCCTAATTAAATACCGGGTGATCAAGACTTTATTAAATGAAAATAAGATTTTAATTTGGTACATTTTTAGCATCACTGTCGAAAACATTTTTAAACATTTACTAACCGCCTAGTATTCAAAAAGTCGGTGTCAAATTTTATCTTTTTATATAAATGAAAACAACGAGCAAAAATAATTACAATAATCAACATTCCATGCAATAATAAATAATCCGAATAATCACCAGATAGATGAAATAAAATAATACCGAATAAACCATCAGTTCCCAAATCTAGTATAAAAGTCCAACGTAAATGAAAATCTGAATATAAGGTCTGACATAAATGAAAATCTGAATATAAGGTCTGACATAAATGAAATAACTAAGGAATACACGCCCAGAAGAATTACTTAAATGCACCCCACACTAGGAATGAAGTAACTGAAGCGACTAAGTCTAAATACTGCAAGCATACACAAGTGTTGCAGCTACGCATCCTTGGAACAGGTCATCCTGCTTGGCGTCCCTGTGACTGGACACCTAAAAGGTTTTGGAAAAAAGTTTTACAAGTACGGGTCAGAGCCTAAGTAAAATCATTTGAAAATTTTTTGCGAGCATTTAAATTTCAGTTTAAATGAACAATTATTAGATACACATGTTAAGTTGCGAACACTCCCTTGAGTTCCTCACCTCTCATCTATAGTGGGCACCTAATGTTTGCTAGTAAGCCCATCTAGACATGTTACCCAAACTAACTAGGCCTCCAGTATCTAACTAACTACTAACCAATCTAGCTCACCTGTACCTCCCATACAATAAGCTACAGTATACCCTTAATTATCATTAAGTCCTTAGTTAAGTTCTCCTTTAACTAACCTGTACTGACCATACAGTACGCTATCAATTTACTTTATAATTAACATCTCCCTTATGTTATTTTTAAATCCAAATTAACATTTCACATATCCTATCATTCACCTTTTTATTAAGTTTCCCTATTTAGATTTTATGTAAGATATATGCTATCTATCTTTCCTACTATTTTCACATTAGTAGATCAAACATTGTTGAGATATACACTATCTAGTCCCCCTTACTATTATACATAAGTAAAATTACAAATTAATTAGACAAACACTATATAGTCCCCTTACTATCACACATAAGTAAGATTACACATCCATTGAGTATATATATGTCACACACACACACACACACACACACACAATATATATATATATATATATATATATATATATATATATATATATATATATATATATATATATATATATATATAATGTATACTCGCGTACTCTGCTATCAGTCCAAGTACCTCTCATACCTAATCATGGACTATCGGTTTGGAATGTCTCCTCGAACCATCAATCAAATCACATATTGGAAGCGAACATAGAACTAAGTCTTTGGGGCTGCGCACATACCTAATGTACCCAAACGACTTACCGACATCACTATTTCTCTCACATAGTTATCCACTATCAGTAGTATGCTCTGGGGCACAAATTCAGACCTCACTGGAATCATCAAGGTGGGATCACCCACTGCGAGGGACCTCCGTGATAGTGAGTAGCGTAGGTATGTTAACATACACACCGCCTAACCATATGTATATTCAATATAGGTACACACACGACCTATAATAATAATTTTGAATAGGTATATGCTCAACCTATAATTATATTCCATATAGGTATACACTCAACCTATGATTATCTCCCGTACGTGGTATTTATCTCTCAAATACTCACTGTACAATCAATTTACAATATTAATTCACTATCATATATTCCCTAGCATTATTCTCTACCCGAAGGACCCATGGTTACTTCTTAAGTTAATGCAGTAGCTAATTCATAAATACCCTACTGGTCCACCTCATAATTTCTCTTACCCTCACCATAATTTATTCACATTATCTCAAATTATTACGTTAACCATTATGCCCATTTAACCTTACCCTTAAACTCTCATATATGGCTAAATCTCAAACTTACCAAGGCCTACTATCATCGAATATATCCTTCATTATATTCTAAAGATGTTTACAAAAGGTCCCCAATTAATACATCACATTTTACGGGTTAAAGGGGAAATTTCAATAATCTGGCCAAATCGAATCGATTCGTCCTTGGTCCGAATCGATTCAAAAATCTGTAGAAACCCAGTTCTTGTACGCAGTTGCATTTTTCCGATTTTTCACCATCAAAACCTCATGATTCCTTACCAACTTTAAACCAACATAACTACACCATATTCTAGTACATAGGGATGATTCCAATGAAAGTTGTACACATAAACAATAATGATTCAATCCAAGAATCGATTTCTTCTTCAATTAACACAAAACCCTAGTTTTCTCATGTTCTCCATATCTATAACCAAGAACCCAGATTTGATTGATATAAACTATCCAAAACCATATGATTTCATGTTACCAACATAAATGAATATCTCTACATGCATCCCTAGTTCAATTTATGGATTATACCCACCTAATTTCATATTGAATCTCCTAAAACATGTAAATCAAACCCTGCTCTACATGGGTAATATAACATGCTTATAATAAAATGCAATTTAAACACTTGCCTCTCAATTGTAGGTCTGAAATTCATTTGTGTGATGCTATGGTTGTTCTCCCCTCGCTTCGATCTCGATTTCATTGCGTTCGGGGCAAAAAATGGTGTAGAAAGCTTGATTCTCTCATCATATTCCTCTCATGTGTCCTCTCTTCCTTTAGCTTTGTGTTAACCCTAGCTTCCTCTCTCTAATGGCATATATAAACCTACAATTTTTGGAGTTCTCTAAACCTCAAACTCCCGAATGACCAAAACGCCCTTAAACGGTGCTGGGTTTGTCTAAAATTGCCCCGGGACCCAAACTATACACCTAGGTATACTATTTTGACTATTTTAACCCTTTCAGAACCAACCATGACCTTAAAATTATTATCCGAGTCACTTTACACAATTATCTTATTTCCACCTCAAAATACGGTACTCGTGAAATTAATCTTAAACTGAATTAATTAAATCCAAATAATGGAATTAAATAATTTCTCCAAATTAAATAAATTCCTAAATCACCAATTTCATTAATTTCCATATTCTCCAAAAATAGGGGTCTTACACTTCAACAAGGAGAAATTAGATATTGAAGACTATGAAGAGAGTAATGCTATGACCGCTCTGATGGGAGGACTACAAAAAGGGAAGATCCTCTGGAAGGTAGCCGAGGATCATCCGAAAACCATGGCTAAACTCCTGGTTATGACTGGAACGGTCATGAATACAAAAGAGGTAATAGATTCCTAGGGGGATGAGGAGAAGGGTGCAAGAAATGGAAGTAGGTTTCAGAATTCAAAAGTCAAAGACAACAAGAAGAGGTCGACAGACGATAAGTTCACTGACTATACCCCTTTGATTTCTACACCAGAAATGATTCTGAATGAGATGAAGAATGATAGGTCTTTGAGATGGACGAAAAATCTCAAAGCCCCTACTCACAAAAGGGATAAAGGTAAATGGTGTGAATTCCACTATGACCATGGTCATACCACTAGTATATGCTTCGCGTTAAAAGATGAAATAGAAAAGATGTTGAAGCAAGTAAAAATGAGAAAGTATGTGGATAAGAGGGGTGGCCGAGATGACACTCAAAAAAGAAGAGATGACAGGTGTAAACCTAATGATCCAGTGAATAAGGATAATGATGCATTAGATGATGAGGATGAAGACGACCCTAACCTCCCATCGAAGAAAATTGATCCCAAGGGTCGGCTAGATTGTATTTCTCATGATGTGAAAATAACATGTGGCAGTTTGGCCAGTGGTGGTAAAGCGATAGCCAACTGTAAAGATCATATAGAAAGGCTATCCCCAAGACGGAGGAAGTAAATTCGGCTTCTGTTGATTTAAAGACGAGTAAGATAAAGAAAGTAGATATGAATACGTTGGTGATCGTCTTTTCGAGAATGGACTTTAAGGGTATCTTATCTCCACATGATGAACCTATGGTGATCACCACTAGAGTACACATGTTTGATGTCCCTAGGATACTAGTTAATGATGGAAGTTCGATCGACGTAATGTTCTAGGACTGTGTCGCTGGCCTAGGATTAAGAAAGAAGAGGCTTGTCCCATATCATCAACCACTAATTGGCTTTAGTGGAGAGAAAGTACATCCTTTGGGTATTTCTAAGATGAAGGTCAGCGAGGGGGAAACTTGGCCGAGATGTGTCATAAATAAGATCAATTTATTCGTGATGGAAGAGAACATTTATTCACCATAGAACATAATTATGGGGCGAGTAGCCCTCATGTAATTTTAGACCTTGCCTTAAATAGTTCACTAAATGATAAAATTCCTGACTCCTTATGGAGTAGGGGAATTTCAAGGTGACCAGGTTGAGGCACGCGAATGCTACTTCAATTCGATCGAGGATAGAGAGGCGTAAAGGAGGTCCACCACCACTTACAACATAGACACTCTTGACCCCGGAGACGCGACAGAGGTGAAGATGGGAGAGGCCACTAAAAAGGTAGAATCCATCATCATCAACGAGGATGAGATGGAAAAAACCGTCCAAGTCGGTAAGACCATAAAGAAAGATATTAAAGAAGAGTTAATCTAACTCCTAAGGGGGAGAGAGAGAATTTTTGCTTGGAGTCACAAAGATATGCTGGGAATTGATTAGGATGTCCTCTGCCACAAATTGAATATAGACGAGGGATGTAAAATAGTTAGACAAAAGCCGGAGGATCTACTCCAGGGAGAAATACGAAGTTATAAGAGATAAGGTGAAGAAGTTAGAGAAGGATGACTTCATCATAAAGGTTATCTACAAGGATTGGTTAGCCAATGTTGTCATTGTAACAAAGCCCAATGTCAAGTGGATAATATGTGTTGATTTCACATATCGGAATAAGGCATGCCCCAAAGACAGTTTTCCTTTATTGAGAATAGACCAAATGGTTGACGCCATGACTGGGCATGAACTGATGAGTTTTATGGATGCTTATTCGAGTTACAGTCAGATATTTATGGACCCATCTAATACCGAGAAGATCTTATTCATCACAATAAAGGTACATACTACTACAAGGTAATGACCTTTGGCCTCAAGAACATCGCGATAACATATCAAAGGTTAGTAAATAAGATGTTCGAGGATCAGATATGAAAGACCATGCAGGTATACAATGATGATATGCTCCCCAAGTGTCTCAAGGCCGAGATGCATGTGGCTAACCTGGAGTGCACTTTCAACATGATGGACAAATATCGAATGAAGTTGAATCCCTCAAAGTGTGTCTTCGGAGTCAGAGCAAGCAAGTTTTTGGGTTTTATTGTGAATCAACGGGAGATAGAGGCTAAAAAAAATTAAAGCTTTGGTTGAGATGAAGACTCCTAAGACCATAAAAGACATCCAGAGGTTGACTGGATGAGTTACAGCAGTGAATAGATTCATATAAAGGGAAACAAATAAGTGTCTGCCCTTCTTCAAGGTTCTGAGAAAATATTTTGAGTGGAGCGAGGAGTGTGAGACGGCCTTTAAGGAGTTAAAGGTCTACCTAGGCTCCCCACTCTTGTTGTCAAGTCCTATTCTCAGAGAGAAGCTGTATTTATACCTAGTCGTGTTTAGGTCTGCCATTAGTGTAACAATTGTGAAAAATGATGAGGGTATTCAGAAGCCAGTCTATTTCAACAGTAAGGCTCTTCAAGGGGCCGAGCAGAGATTTCCAAAAATGGAAAAATTGGCTTATGCTCTCATTCATCCACCGAGGAATATGAAACCCTACTTCCAGGCCTATACAATTATCGTCTTAACAAACTCTCCTCTTAGACAGGTCATCCATAAACTTGAGAAATTAAGTAGGTTGATGGTTTGGTCTATAGATTTGGGGGAATTTGACATCGTCTATCAGTAAGGAACAACCATCAGGTTGTAGGCTCTAGCTAATTTTGTAGCTGAGTTCACATGGGACGAGGCTGATGCAGAGGAGATTATGAACCCAGAAAATGAGATAAAAAGAGAAATTCCTAACCCAACTGAAGCCGAGATGAGTAAGGCCAGGACAATGGCGATCGGGAATAAAGAAGAAAAATTTATGTTTAAGAATGGAGCCTTAGAGGAAGTCAATTTCTCTAAAAAAGGTAATGTGCAGAGCATTTTTGTTAACGATTCTTCTTATGAGGCAGGGATTGGAGCCTTCTTGATAGTGTCGGGTACGATCGGAACTAATATAGAGTATGCTTTGAGATTCAAATTTAGGGAATCCAATAACAAATCTGAGTACGAATCCCTCCTAACAGGTCTATCCCTCACCAAGGCACTGAATATCAGCTAGTTGCTTATTCACAGTGACTCTAGGATGGTAGTGAACCAGATCCTAGGAGTCTATGAAGCAAAGGAAGATAGGATAGCCAGATAACTGACTAGGATAAAAGAATCATTGAAAAACTTCAGTGAGGTGAAACTGAAAAGGATCTCTCGACTAGACAATGGTCGAGTCGATGCACTGGCAAGACTAACATCAACAACTAGGATATAAATGATAAGGCTAGTCAAAGTGGAGATATTACACCGATATAACATTATAGGAAAAGATAACACGATTGGGTTATGCTTAAACCTTGAGATAGGAGAGTCTTGGATGGACCCTCTTTATTCGATATAAGGGATAGTGAACTACCAGACTTAAAGTTGGAAAGGAAGAAGCTGAGGTATAAAGTAACCAAGTTCTCAGCCATTGGGAGTGTTTTATACAAGAGAGGTTTCGTCCTCCCTTTACTCCGATGTGTCCATATGATAGAGGTGGAATACAATCTGAAGGATATGTGAAGGTTCCTGATCTAGTCATATATGAGGGAGATCATTGGCAAAGAGGGTAGTCACCAGGGATGCAGCCAGGTATGCGAAGAGGTGTGACAAATATCAAAGATATGCTAGAATCCCTCACCAATCTCATCAGACTTTATCTTCTATTACCTCTCCCTGGTCGTTTACTATTTGGGGAATTCATTTGGTAGGACCCTTGCTTAGGACAACCGAAAACTATAGGTATCTCATCGGGGAGATCAACTATTTCTCCAAATAGTTAAGGTAGAGGCCATGATAACCATTATCGAGATGCAAACCTTTAAGTTTATTTCGAGTAACATAATTTATAAATATGGTCTACCTCACACCCTCATCTCACACAACGAAAAATATCTCAAAAACTCATCTTTAGAGGTCTATTATAAGAGGGTCGGCATCAAGTAGCTTTACTCAGCTCCAGGCTGACCACAGGCAAATGGAAAAACAAAGGTGACTGACATAACCATATTGGATGGGTTCAAGAAGAAGTTAAAAGAGGCCAAGGGTCTTTGGACTGATGAAGTGCATGCTGTCATGTGGGCTTATAGGACGATAGAGAGAACTCCGATAGGAGAAACCCCTTTCATTCTTGCCTACGGCACAAAGGCAGTTATCCCTATAGAAATTGGTCTACCAAGTCATAGTGTTCGGACTTATGACCCATAAGCAAATGTTGAAGAGATGAGGTTGGATCTGGACATCATTGAAGAGAGGAGAGAAAACACAAAGGTTAGACATGCAGCCTGTCAGCAAAGAATTTCCAGATTCTATAATAAAAGAGTGAAGGCTAAGCCATTAGCAGTAGGATACTTGGTTTTGAAAAAGGCTTGGAAAAAATCAAATGAACTTCATCCTAATTGGCATGGTCCCTATAAGGTAATATAAGAGGTAGTTCTTGGCACGTATTGGCTCGAGAATTTGGAGTGAGAGCCATTATCCAATCCTTGGAATTTCGATCATCTAAAGAAGTATTATCAGTAGGACATTGTAAAGATTTTTCTTTTATCATTCTATCATTGTACATTGTAGGAGAAGAAAAGTTATAAATTAAAAATTGCAAGTGTTCTCTCCTATTCTTGTTGTATGAGTAGTTCATATTGTATGTTTCAACTCATCCTAAGCTATAAAACATCGCTTATGTGGTGAAGTGACATTAACTTACTCTCGGTGACATGACATTCTGGATGGGGATAACCTCGTCCCTGGATTCTCAATAACACCGAGAGGGGAAACAACGTGATAATATCTTTTTTGATGGTAAAAACTCCCTCGATCGAGATGAGAGTGTATGACGAGATGTCTCCTCCATACACTCTCAAAATGACGAGAGGGGACTTATAATTAAACACCATATTTTTGTGAATTCAAATTCAAAATTTAGTTCATTATGGTTTGCCTTAACATCATTAATTTAATGAAAAATACCCTCGGTCGAGACGATAGTGTAGGACGAGATGTCTCGTTCATACACTCTCAAAACGATGAGAGGGGACTTATGATTAAACATCATAATTTAGTGAATTCAAATTTGTTTAATCATTTTGAATGGTTAATTAAACCATCGTCCAATGACTAGGGAGAAATAAAGTTACTTATTCAGGAAAAAGTAAAAGAAACGCTCAAGTACGAGGCAACACTTCAGTTATTCATTCATTCAAACAAAAATGATGTTCAATTCAAAACAATGGCACAAGATCAATTATTTAGAACAAAAATTAGATATAAAGAGAAAAGGTATCGGTCACAGGCGACCACCTTATACAGTTAGCTCAACGATGGTGGCCGAACCTATAACACCTCTCTCGGCTTGAGTCTCCCTAATTGCAACACCAGTGTTGGCATCATTTACGACCTCATTCATAATCTAATCTCCCTCGGCTAATGGTAGGGACTCAACGTATTTTAAGCCCGAGGCCATGAAAGGATATTCCATATTGGCAGTTTCTAACTCGTCATTGATGGACTAGAAGACTTCAAAAAATTTTATGGCCACCCACCGACAGGACGTCTTGAGACCCCTTTTAAAATATTCCATGTCAAAGCCAAGGAACTTATCAAATGCCTTATAAGCTTCAATGGCCTTGTGTTTGATCCTTTGAATAACCTCGAATGAAAATGCCTCATCCTTATCTTTCTAGACAGTTGCAGTAAGTTCTATGGCATGATTGGCAAATTGAGTTTTCAGAATAGCCAGCTTTCCATCCTTCCTCTTTAACTCATTGGTATGATCCAAATTGAGCTAAGTCAAGGTCCTCTGGTACTCTTCTCTATGATTACTATGCCTCTTCATCAGGTTGGAAAAATATTTGATGGCCCTCTCACCCTCTTGGAATTTTGGTATATTTTCAGTAGCCCATTTATTGATAGAGGCGAGGGAACACATAGACTGTAAAAGTTATGAATATATAGAGGTCAGAATAAGATGAGAAAATAGATTGAATTAGACGAGATTCAAATGTAATACAAGGTTGATACCTATGATAGATGATGAAATCCAAAGTCCAAGGTCTTTAAGGGAGGCATCTTCCCCAAGAATTCATTGTCTCTATTTGAAGGGAAAGTAACCAAGCGAGATTTTGACCTCCGCACAGACGGGATAGTCGAGTTAGGGCAGGCATGGAGTTCAGCTAAGTTGGTTAGTAAAAAGTTTTCAAATGAATACCCAAAGGAAGAACCAACCCTAAATGAACTCGGTACGGCTTGAAGAGGTGGATTCACCCTCTACCTCGTCTCGTTATCTCGGTGAACGTCTGTTGGCACAGCTGGCGCCTTTCTCTTTTGGCCAACCTTAGGGTTGGTCGACCTTCCAGCAACAGACTTTGTCATAGGTTTCTTTCTTCCCTTCTTCAAAAAAGTTTTAGGCTATGGGTCATCATATTCCGTAAGTCGTCTAAGATGTGTGTCGAACGATCTGCAAAGAAGAAAAACAAAAATTATCAGCCATAAAAAATAGAGACGAGATATGACTTGGGAGCATAAAAGTTTAGTAACTCACTCTTGTCTAGGGGGTCAACCCCCAGTCCAGTCCCCTATAGGAAGTCAGGAGTAATAATATCCTCAAACTTAGGAAGGTCACCTTCCTTCCCTTGACTCTTTAGATACTCGACCCTCTCCCGGTCGACAACGCTAAGGATAAGGTCCAACTTGGATGACATAGAGGGTTTGGCCCACGTTCAAGGAAGTCTCGGCTCATCCTTAGATGGGTCGGCATCAACTAAATATTTTTAGGCCCTAAAAATAAAGAAAAACCTTAGCTTCTAAGAATGGTTCAATTTTTGGGCTACTTGAATGATTTTTTTATCAGGTTTTCTGGACCCAAGTGGTAATAATTGGGCTAAGTCCTTGAGGATGAGATGTTATAGCAATCTTTGAATATGTCTACCGAAGGGTCATTTGTATACTTGTTCATCCACAGGGAGATATAGCCGAGTATGATTTGCCAGGAATTTGATGCTAATTGAGAGGGAGAAAGTCCTAAGCTAAACATACTAGCTCGAATATAAGGGTGGAAAGGCAATCTGACTCTGACCCTGAACATTTGATCATGAATTGCGAATTCACCTTCTAGGTCTCCATATACTCTCTCGTCCCTATCAGGGACGCGCATAACTATGTCAGATTTAATACAGTACTGATGTCTCCAAATCAGTAGGTCAAACTCTTTCACAGTGGATTGAAAGGTCTCAGTAAAAGAGTAATTTACTGGTTCCTCGACCTATGAGTCCTCATCCTCAACAGTAGCTCCAGTAACTAGAGCCCCATTTGGAAACCTATCTTGAAACTCACTCTCGGTCATGGCTCTGAGAGGAATGGCAGTTGGAGGAACAACAACTTTGACTCTCGACTCAGTAGGGTTTAAGATAACATGATTCGAATAATCATCCTCACTAGAAGGCCCATCATCCACAATTTGGACTGAAGAGTCATCTCGACCATAGGACTCGACTTAGCTAGAATATAAAGTTTGAGATGAGCTTTCGGCTACCTTAGACCCCATAGGATGTGTGGGTTGTACTCTTATAGCATATTTGAATGAATCTCTGCTCTCGGTTGGAGGTGAGGACGTGTTATCCATCTCGTCCCTATCGAGATTAGATAAAGAGGTTCAAATGGCCTTTTGAGGATTGGGAAAGATGAGGTGAGTACAATCGACCCTAGATCAACGTCTTACCTTGTCCTCTTCCTCTATCCTACGTATCTCTTGGAAATACCTCTCCTTAAGTGTGAGAAATTGCTCTGATAATTTATAGAGGGTCTGTAACATCCAATAGGTTGAGTTTTAAATTAAGCAATAAGGCTAAAAAGGCACAAACTATTTAAAGTTTGACCAACGTTGCCTCAAAGATCGAAATGGGCAAGATTATCATTTTTCTCCAAGAACAATCAAGAACAGTGAAGAACCACTTTCATCAAAGATTTACCAAAAATCTACTATTGACTATTTAAAGTGCAAATAAATTTTGAACAACCTAAAAGCCAATAGAAAACCTCCAAATATCCACCTAACAACTACCCTAAAACCCTAGTTACGATTGCTAAAAAAGAATGAAAACTCGTCGAAAAAACCCAATGCAACTAAAATGGCTAAACAATGGAGAAATGTCTTGGAGAAGGGAAAAGAAAGTACTTACGATGAGTTCATGCAGAAGAACCCTAAATATCAACCCAAAAAAGCTTGAACAACGAAAATGGAGGAAAAAAGTTGAAGCTCAGTTAGAGAGAGAGAGAGTTTTAGCGTGAAGAAGAAGAAGGCTGAAAGAAAAAATGGATTTTAAAACAATTTAAATACTCCAAATAATTTCGCATTAATTCCAAGGCAGTCATCATTAGGGAACAATACCCTAGGCATCACTTACATTCATCATTCTTGGATAACACGCCTTTCCACAAAGTGGCAGCCAAGTGTCAATCTATAGTCTTCATCCGATGCACTAGACCTGACATATGGGAGGACGTCTTAACTTCTACCCAAACGATACTTTACCCCTAATCCTTCCATTCACATTGAAGACTAAGGTCTAGTGGTGATTGATATACCAAGTACATATTCATCCCAAGACTTAGACCTCTCGGTCAAGGTCAATCGTCACCAACTCAACCAACATAGGGAGTTATGACCCGACCATGGTCCCAACCTAAGATGACACATCCTCGACCAATGCCTCCACACATGGTACCTCGGCTTCGTCTCGGAAGGCTAATCATCATGCCCAATATCAATTACCTTTTTATTTAATATCCTCATCCTCGGTTGACAGCTCAACAGGATAGGTGTAGTTCCATTAGTGGACCCCAACTTGACAACTTGACCTTGGCCTGGTCTGAACAGCCGATAACTTGACAGTTGGCAGAGCGTGTGGATTAAGGAATACGTGGAGGAGTGCGTGTGGGTTGTGGGTACCACGTGGACCAAACCATTTAAATAATATCACCCTCACACGTGAAGGAATATTTCATCGTCATGGACTACATGTGACAGTGACAAATGTCTCAAACTTATTGGCTAAGAACATCTCATACATGCTTATTACATGCTTGGGGGGGGGGGGTACATTACACCCCCAAGCACTATATATACTTATCTTCTATATCTTTGTAAAGGACCTAAATTCAAAACGTAGCCAAACTCTACTAAAATTACAGTGTAGAGAGAGAAAGCTGAGTGACTTGTATCACAAGGCCATTAGAGCCATTTCATAATGAAATTCGCTCACATACACACAGTGTAGTAGGCCTAAATAGGATGAACCACTTATAATGTTGTCTTTCTTCTCTTTACCTCATCTCTTCTGTATTTATATACCTGTTCATACTCCATTGTTATGCTAGATTGAGCTCACAAATATTGACTTGGTGGTACCATATTTGGCACCATTATGTGACACCCTGTAAATTTTTGTAATAGATTTATCAGGTCTAACAAAAACTCACGGGAATCAAATAATTGAATATAATTCTAAGCATGACTGCTATAAAAACTAAATACATAAAATAAATAACTGCAACATACCATAGGTGGACCACATAGCTCTGATTCAATTCCCACCAACAGTACTAGTACCATTGCGTAACTACACATGTATCGACTTAAGCCAAACTACTTAAATGATCTCACGGGGAAGGTGACATAGCTACCTATGTCCTGAAAAGTAAAGTCAACACTGAGGTTACCAAAAAGCCTACGATGTATAAGAATATAATGGAGTTTGGTCTACAATAGAATGACATATATTCTTCTTATATTTTACTTGATTTTAAGTTATCCCAACCCAAATATCCCTAGGTATCATATGTGTCTAATCCCAAACTCATGTGAACCCTGTGATTACATATTATTTGTTTCAATTGAACATTCATATTCAATTATTCTATACATCTCATGTGTGTGTGTGTGTGTATATATATACGTCTATACGTGTATCTACACATATGTACCATCCATACCAATTATTATATAAATAACTATCGGAGTACTACACTGGAACCATCGCACGACCAAGGGTAATCATATCTCGCTCTCTTGGGATTCTGAAGTGGCACTATGAGCCGAACCAAGGTAATCCCGTATCACTCTCTTGAGATTTCGAAGCAGTGTCGTCGCTTGACCTAGGGTAGTATAATTATGCAGTGCTCGCTGTCATACGATTAAGGGCATAACCCGTCTCTAACGAGGAACCGAATTGGCGCCATCGCATGGTCCATAAAAATGTCTCCTCTAGGATGCCTCTCATATGTACACATAGTCAATATATTGCATATAATGTAAAATATAGTTATTCACATTTCAATAAGGATATGAGTCTTATTATTCTTTTAAGTAATTTCGTATATATAATTAAATGCCTTCGATCAGTATCTAAAATGTCAAAGTCTCCCAATTCAATCAAAATTACATCTTTACCAAATTAAGAAAAAAAAATTCCAATTTTCCATGGTCGTGCGCATGACCCTAGAGCCATACCATTCACACAACCCATTTGCAAGAATCACAATTGTGGTCATTTGAATGGGGAAACCATGAAACTCTCCATATTTTACACTTTTTTCAATCTCTAGCCCTGATACGGCCCCTCTGTCCAGAACCCCAATTAACAACCTAATTAAAGGTTTTACTACGTCCCTTATACCCTAAATTATCCAACAAACTTCAAAACACTAAACTTTATACTATTTCTTAAAATCTTAGTCGATTTATATAATATTTAGATCTATGTCTCAAATTTAAAGATTTAGAACCCTAGAATTCCATTTCATCCAAAAATCCCAAATTCCACTCAATTCATGAATTCATAAAAGGGTTTTTCCTTAATTATCTAAACATAGTATAATCCTGACATCAGTTTGTCTATATACTCCAATTTCATGTGGAATTTTACTAATTTCAATTCAGGTATATAAAATTTATTTTTTTAATTAAGTTGAATCTAAAGTTTGTTGTTTAATTATCTAGATCAATTATTTTTATGTTTAGAATTTGAATCCAATACATAACTATAATCTAACACCAAAAACAATTATATTAATATACTAAGTAAACTTGCCTCCAAATTCAAGTAGGATAAACTCCAATTGCAAAGCCCCAATTATCCTCTTCTCCAATGCCCGATTGCCCTATTTTCTTTTTGTTTAAATAGTCTCCCTATCCTCTCTTTAGGGTTTCCTTTCTCAAGTGTTAAAATAATTCCTAATAACCCTAATATCTCTTTTTATATATTTAACCATAAAATTTAGGCATAATTTCTAATTAGTCTAAAGTCTAGCCCAAACCATATATAGCCTATGGGGGTTAAATCCCTTTATTTTTAAGTCATAATCCAACATTCTAAATCTACCAATCATCAACATAAAATACCAAACCAACTTCTTATAATTCTAATTTGTACAAGTTCTAAAAATCATTATTCATTATTAAATTATTATCTATTCATTCTTGTGTATTAAGTCATATTTTAATTTTGAATAAACTATATATAACATAACACAAGGAATTACAATTAGTGACATCTCATCTCACTATAGTAAAATCCAATCATAAATAATGAAATTCACTATTCAATTAATGCATTAAAATTATAGGATATTACATTCTTCCCCCCTAAAATAAGGAATTTCATCCTAAAATTCGAATTCATTATATTCCTACTCAAAAATCTAAAAATATATTGCCCGTATCGCCCTCATACTTTGTACAAAATCTACTCTTCTTATGACTAAATATACACTAAGTTCTCTAGCCGCAACTCACGTTCAACTAACCCTAAACCACTAGCCTAATCGTTAAAATATCAACTTGTCCTGCGAGGACTTCATCCATTGTGCACCCTTAGTAACATTGTATCCCCACTAACGGTAATAAGGTGAGATCAAATGATATCATCCCCACCCTATCCACTATTATAAAAAAGGACCCATCCATCAACATGTCACGTCCCTTTGGAATCCAACTTCACAATCTCCATCGTTGAGGAGGTCTTCTAAAGTATCTAACCTATCTCTTTGGATCCCAACCCATGGTCTTGTTTATCACAAAATATCTTTTACCTTTTTCGACAATCTTCATAAACTTAATTACGAACACCTCTCTTCCCTAGGTGCCCCGAATACATTCCCACATAATAACTTGTTAACTCTTAGTTCTCAATTAACTTCATCAATCTAACTTAGATGAACTTAATTGATTCCATGATCCCTTTGGAACCTTTGAACCCTATAAAAAAATCTTCGGGTCTACTCTCCCACTTTTACTTAGGGAATATAAAATCCTACAACTCTTTGAATGCATGGTTCTCTAGTTTTTCTACTAGAATGAACCCCTTCTCAACACCATCTATACCAATAACTATTTCACCGCATCACCCTTATGAGATCCTAAATTTACTATTCGCCTTGTCCAAAACTACCTTCCCTAGCTTGGGACCTTCTAGCATAACTAATTTATCTTGGAAATATAATTTTGTAAATTTATTACCGTAGAAGGGGAATCTTCCCACTTACAACCTCCATTACTTCCCTCGATAAAGTTCTCCATTGATCCCAAATATACATTTACCCACAAATCAGGTGTAACGATGACCCTTGGGATAAATTCTTCCACTTAATTTAAGTTTTCATCATTATGAGTAATGATGATCTCATAGCAACTAGGGACTTATATTTAAATGATAAAAAAAGTCATTGACATGCAGTAATGAGCACTTGTTTCTCATCACGACCTTATACACTCCCTTTGAGGTGAAAGACATATGATTGAAGTATATCTTATTGAACGACAAAGATTGCAGCTGCCAAATTCATATCGTGAGTGGGATAATTGTCTTTCTAAGGATTAAGCTTTCATAAAAATATAATCTATAGGCCTATCCTCTTGCATCACCATGCTTCATATCTATGGAGTAATGAACATCTATATACCAAGTACTCCACACCACCTTGTGGCAAAGAAAATTCGAGCACGGTGATAAGCTTATCCCTGAGCTTTTTAAATACTCTTATAAAATATATGCACTTGTAAGGAATAATTTTCACATTGATTCAATTTGTAGTATCGACTTATTTCGATGGTCAAAACACGTAGTTTGTTAGGGTGTCGTATACTGAAGCATTATGTGAAGAGAAAGTAGCGTCCATATTTTCAAGTCACATTCAAGCATTCATCATGCCTATTTCTCATTCCCAAAGGTATATGACTCTTTTAATATATGGAGAAAAACATTTTAAGGCTTCAAATGTTTTTAAATGATTTTTAAAAATGTTTTGAAAGACTTTAGATTTTTTCAGGTCATTGTAATGACATTTCATATGTCTTTCGAACGAGGTACTTTATCTCGTTCGAATGAGATCGAACGATAGATCGAATGAGTTTAATAATAGAAAGATTTTCCTTATTTGGAATCTCGTTAGATAACTAGTTTGAAGCTCGTACCAACGATGTTGGTACCCTCATTTGAATGAAGTTCAAACGAGGTACATCGAGCCTTTTTTAATCTCGTTTGATAGCTTGTTAGATTCTTTTTCAAATGAGATCGGGTACGTCGTTTGAATGAGGTACCATGAAATTCAAATGACTCGATGCATTTTTCAAGAAAATCAATTTACGTTCAATTTTTTCCCACTAACCCACGTTTTTAGAAAAAATAGTTTTTATAAAAGTGCGTGGTATCAATTTTCTAAATGCGTTTTTCATGAATCTTTAATCCAAAAACACTTTGGAAATGCCTCCCCAAATATCATTGATCTTCTATGATCAATTTTTCCTACTAAGAACCCACATTAACATTTCCATCAAATGTTCATTGTTGTGCAACGGATTATGAACTGTTGGAGATGGTAAAGCAATCGGTGGATATCGAGGCATGAAGCTATTGTGAATCTGTGTTGGATTACATAGTGCTATGGATGGATATTTTTAAAATTGCATCTACATAGGCTTGTGGTGTCAAATTTTAAAAGTCTTTTGAGTCTTCTTGTAAAACCATATCTCTAGTGAATTCGTCTAGGCCTGGTCGTCTGATGTTTTTCCCAGTTGGATTTTTCTTGTATATCGGTGTCTTATGTTTTGTGTGGTTATCTTCACATTTTAATCTTACATCCTCATTTAATAATTAGGTTAACAAAATTTAAAATTGAAAATAAATGAGACTTCCTGCTCAAACTGTTATTTAGTTGTTTCAAGTGTTTGCATATTTGGATAAATCTAATGAAATTAAACCTAAAGCATATAACTGGACCCTCTTACCTCCAAACAAATGGTACCATATTATAGTTGAGGTGGGTCACTGTTCCATCCATCAGAGAGAACCCTTGATTGAGCCACCTATAGTATTCCGATAACCCAAGGGACTCCTATCTTCTGTAGGTGATATGGGTTGTCCCCAATTCATAACTATCGATACCTTATTAGGATTCACTGAAATCCTAGCCTTCGATACGATATGGTCCAAGAACAGTACTTCTCGAAACCAAAACTCACACTTAGAGAACTTAGCGTACGACTTATGTTCCCAGAGTGTCTGTTAAACCAATTGCAATTGTTCCACATTCTCCTCCTTCAACCGAGCATACACTAAGATGTTTCCAATCGATACAATGAAAAACTAATCCAAGAATGATAAAAAAAACCCAATTTATCATGTTTATTAACAGTGCTGGTGCATTGGTCAACCCCGCGAGGAAAGACCCAAAACTCATATGATCCATATCGCACTAAATTTTTTCCTTCATTACCCTCCTCCCAAATACGTAACTCGTTATCCTTTGAGAACAAGTTAATCTCGGAGATACACAACTCACTCTTCACTGATTGAATAGGTCATCGATACGTGATAATAAATATTGGTTTAGTATCATGACATTATTCATCTCTTGATTGAGAGTGCGCCTAATGTTAAAAAAAAGAAATTTATTTAATTAAACCCAGTTTTCAAATAAATCCTAAACATGCATCTAGGTGTGATTGGAGATAATATTAATCATGCAAGAACATTCAATCACAAACAACCAATTGAGGAAAAATACCCAAAAGGGGAAAACCTTTTTATTTTCACTATAATTTGTAAAGTTCGATTTACACGAATTACAATGAAAATACAAGCAGTGACAAACGAAATACCTGCAGGTGTCGGTTCCGATGTCGTCGACTGGAAGTTCCCTCAAGAGCTCCATAAGGTCAGCAATGGAAAAGAGACGCCTTGTCCACAAGGTTGCTCCAAAAGAGTAAATCAATCTCCTTTAGGGTTTAAAGTATTCACATAAAGGATTGAAACTTGTTTGTGAATCAAAAAGGGTATTTTGGTTTGACAAATGGTGAAGAATTGACAACTTAGGTCTGACAAAAGTTCCCTTCAAAGTCTTAAAACAAGTCATTCCCATTCATGGATTATAAGAATTGAAACAAAATCGTGCGCCTGATTTCTCTGAACCGTCGGATCGATCCAAAAAGGATGAGCGGATCGGTCCAGTATTCAGGATCGGATCGATTTTTATAAAAAATAGATTGGTCTAGTAGAATTAAAATATACAGTGAGTTCAAGCCATCGAATCGGTCCGGTTACTTCAAAAAATGGATCGGTCTGATTACCAATTCATTGCAATTATTGCAGTCAGTTTCTGACAACTTATGAACCGGAGCAATAAAATAACGAACATAATCACGCACCCATGACTGGAAAAATAGGACACGATGCACGATGTTGATGATGGTGGGAATGAGTAACGTAGAATTCTGATTGAGGCTTCGAATGAAGATCATGTCGAGACAAGCAAATTGTAGCGGTATATGAAATATTACCTGTGATCTAGGATACTTAAAAAAATCCTAGATTCTACCCCAGACATTTATAAAACATGTCCTTAGAAATCTCCCCCAATGTCTATGCCGGTACATACATAAAAAATCCGAATTATGCTATAAAAAAATGACATATAATTTAATATCCCCATTAAACCCTCAAACTGGAAATACTAAATGACATGTCTTCAAAAAAAGTTCAACATCTTCAACTCTTCAACTCTTTGTTTGTCATCATCACTGAGTGTAAAAATATGATCATGAACCTACACACAAGAGACAAGAAACAAATACCTGTGATGCGCAACAATTTGAAATATATATAATGATAAGCATAAAGTAATCATCAATTAAGCTAAAGCAAATCATTATTAAATCAAACAAAAATAATTTTCCCCCATAATTCATTCTCCCCCTTTTGATGATGTCCCCAAATAGACAGAGATGAGAATCACAAATAAATACAATTGGAGAATATCACAAGGTAATAAACGTTCTCTTTTTGAATTTTCAAAATTTTTCACACAAAATATACACCAAAGAATCACACCATGAAAGAACACAAAAACAACCAAGCCGGTGAAAGCAAAAATGTAGGGGTGTGATAAAATTCGATAGGAAAATCAATGCATATAAACATAACATATGTGCATGATGAATTTTCGATACTCCTAATGAATGTTCTCAACATCTTCCTTAGGTGTAAAAAGGTGGAATTATAAGAAATTGACTTAATCAAATCAGCAAATCAAAGCTCAAAGTGATTTCCACACCAATAACGTCCAAAACTATGTAACGTTTTTTTCAAGTCTTTCAAGATCGTGCAAACCCGTTAAATTTCTCCAACCAAACTCCCTCATATATTTTTTCTTTTTGAGGTGATCAAAATTCTCAAACTTTGGAGAATCGGTAAACAAACCTAATGGCCCCATTTTGGCATGAATTTCTTTTTATTGCCTTGAAATTTTTTCGGGTTCTTTTAAACCTCTTTGGAACCCGGATAATACCTCACTTTTTTAGGTCCGATTTAACGGTGGCTTAGTATTCGCAAAGGTCAAATGAGAACCTTTAGCAACCCTTCCCCATTTTTCACATAAAAACACACATCCTCACCAAATGATTTTTACTTGCACTCCTATCTTTTGAAGTTTTATCGCATATGAATTGTTGTTTAGACGGAATTGAGATGGAAACACTCAAGCCAACGTGTGATAGACAAGTACAATAATCAAATAAAGTCATGAAGGTGTGCAATAAAGGAGATAAGGAGCCAAACATGTAGAAAGAGATCACTAATAGCATCTCAATGACTCCAAACAATGGAAAACACATGGATGAAATGATGTAGCATCTCAAATAACTATCAAACAATAACGTGGAATATGGAAGTGGAAGATGTGACTATGGCTATCTTAAATGATCATCCAAAAATGGTGTAAACAAAAAAAATAAAAATCTTTTTATGTTTTTCCAAAAATTTTTGTCTTTTTGAATTTTAACAAAAGAAACAGAAAAGCATTTTGGATTTTTCAAAAAATAGGAAAAGGAGAGCAAAAAAATTATACAAATGATACAAACTAGCAATAGCAATAATATGATATAAACATGACAATGCATACTATCCTAGACATGGACCAATCCCCCCAGTAAACTGTGCAAATACCTAAAGACTTCCTAAGACTCTCGTATCTAAGGGAATTTAAAGGCTTCGTCATAATATCGGCTAAGTGGAGGTTGGTAGACACATAACTCAGGGATACGACCTTCTCCTCAACTAACTCACGAATGAAGTGCTCTCGTATCCTAATGTGTTTGTGCGCGAATGCTGGACTAGATTGTGGGATATGTGTATCGCGCTCGTGTTATCAAAAGAAATGATCATGGTGTCCTGTGAAATCCCATAGTCCTCCATCATCTTCTTCATCCATAGAAGTTGTGTGCAACAACTCCCAACGGCTATGTACTCAGACTCCTCAGTGGACAAAGAGATGGAGTTTTGCTTATTTCTCAACCAAGAGACATGAGCAGAACCAAAGAAGAAACACCCCCCAAGAAGTGCTCCTACATCCATCTGCATCCCCAGGCCAGCCGGCATCTGAATAGGCAGACAATCGGTCATCAGTATCAAAGGAATACCAAATGCCAAAGGAAAGAGTCCCACTCACGTATTTGATAATACGTTTAAGAGCGAGTAACTATGACTCTTTTGGGGATGCCTGATATCGCGCACAGACTCCAACACTAAAGGCGATGTCGGGACGATTGGCAGTCAAGTAGAGAAGACTACCTATCATACTCTGATAAAAGGTTTGCTCTACGTCCTTGCCTGAAGTGTCCTTATTAAGCTTTATTGAGGTACTCATCGGGGTACGTGCGTGCTTAGTGGAGTCTAAACCAAATTTTTTCACTAGGTCTCTAGCATACTTGGATTGGGAGATGAACATCCCATCCTCTAGTTGATGAACCTAGAGACCAAGGAAGAAATTAAGCTCACCTACCATTCTCATTTCAAGCTCACTCTTCATCTCCTCCTCAAAGTGGTGAGCATGCTGGGAGCACGTGGACCTAAAGACTATGTCGTCCACATAGACTTGGGAAACCAAAATAGCACCATCATCTCTCTAGATAAACAACGTCATATCAACTCCCCCTCTCTTGAAGCTACGAGCTAAGAGATAGGAAGTAATCCTCTCGTACCAAGCACGGGGTGCTTGCTTAAAACCATACAGGGCTTTCCTCAGATAGTAGACGTGATTAGGGTGCTTAGGTCTTCAAAACCTTTAGGTTGTTCCACGTAAACCTCCTCATATAGAATGACATTCCGAAAGGCACTCTTGACATCCATCTGGTATGACTTGAAATAAAAATGACATGCGATGGCGAGCAGTAAATGGACGAACTCAAGCCTCATAATAGGAGCGAATGTCTCGCCAAACTCTACACTGTCTATTCGTGTGTATACTTAAGCGACCAACCTAGCCTTATTTCAGATAATAGTACCAGTCTCATCCATCTTATTCTTGAAGATCCAATTGGTACCAATCACATTTGTCTCACTAAGTCGGGGGACTAATTCCCAGACTTCATTCTTTCAAAATTGAAGCAACTCATCCTGCATAGTAGATATCCAGTGTTCATCTTTGAGTGCTTATTTAAAGTTCTTCGGCTCGACTTTGGATGTGTAGAAGACATGGATAACAACACTCTCTAGCTGAGCACAATTCTTAACCCTAGGGTGGGATCTCCTAGAATATAAGTAGGATCATGACTCTTGCAAACCTAGGCAGGAGTGTCCCCTAAAACAGGAGTAGGGTTCACCGTGGGTGTGGGAGACACAATGGGATCATTAATAGGGAGTGGGTCATCCTCACACAAATGGGTGAAATCAACAGACGTTCATGGTTCATCATCTTGCATAGTGACATTTATTGACTCCATCACCTTAGAGCTCTTCAGGTTAAAAACTCGATACTCTCTACTTGTAGATGAATATCCTAATAATATTCCCTCGTCACTTCGGGAGTCGAACTTTCCTAATTGCTCTCTGTCCCGTAAGATGTAGAATTTACTCCAAAAACACGAAAATATGATAGGTTGGGCTTCTTTCCAGTCCATAATTCATAAGGCGTCTTAAGTGTGTGTGGACGATGGTAAACCCTATTCAGCGTGTGGCATGCAGTAGACACCACCTCCGCCCAATATCTCCTAGCAACATTACGACCTAGAAGCATAGATCTAGCCATCTCCTGAATTGTCCGATTATTCCTCTCAATAACTCCATTTTGTTGAGGAGTCTTTACCACTGAAAATTCATATTTGATCTCGAGGCTAACGTAGTAAAGATTGATGTTTGCTTCCTTAAACTCAGTACCATTGTCACTCCGTATTCTATTGATAGTGACCCCGTGTTGATTCTGTAGGACACGACACTTGGTCGTAAGAAATTCCACAGCATCAGATTTCTCTCTAAAAAAACCTACAATAGAGTATCGCGAGAAATCATCTACCATCATGAGGATATACCTCTTACCACTTAAACTCTCAGTACGAGTGGGACACATGAGATCCATGTGTATTAACTCAAGCATTAATGGAATTCAATTTCCTATGGGGACTATGGACTTCTTTTCTAAACTGACAGGGTCCATAAACTGCGAAAGTCAGCTTTCCAAGCGATGTCAAGCCATGTACTAGGTCATTTTTAGCTAATCTTTCCAAATCTCTACAATTAATGTGACATAGACGTTGATGCCACAGATCCATAGGAGTGCTCGTGGTGCTGTTGCAGACAAGTGAGGACTTGGGAATGTTCCCATAGAAATTATCATCAGTCCTTACCCCTTGCACTAGAAGTTTACCGGTTCGATCATACACATTACATGCGTCCCGATCAAACTCTACTATTAAGTCAGCACCGCACAGCTGGCTAATGCTGAGAAGGTTTGCTATCAAACCTTTAACGTACAAAATATTCTCTAGCTTAGGAAATCCTGGTATCTCTACTGTACCTCGTCCTACTATGCTAGACTTGCTCCCATCTCCAAAGGTGACTTTAGCTTCCTTGCTACCCTTTAAGGAGGTAAAAAATGACACGTCACCTGTCATGTGTGTGGAGCATACACTATCGAAATACCACTGAGAAGCATTATGAGCTTTAAGAGAAACATGGTCAATAAAGGCATTTACTTCGTGCTTAGGTACCCAAGAGTAGGTAACCTTCTGTTTGCCCTTATCAATGTTGGTTCTAGTAAAGATTTTGGAAGTATTCACAGATGTTGCGAAAATACCTTGGAACTCTTCCATAAGACTCTAAGAATTGGAGACTAAAAACTCAACTTGCTCTCGAAGACTAGAGTAATCGCTAGTGGCACGTGGCAGAGTAGAAGAACGTCATGCCCAACCCAAACTATAGCAAAACCCCCCGAGGTGGCCCTTTCTTTTACAGTAGGTACAAAAGTACACAGTCTTAGTTCGACCTTGGCTTGCTCTTCTTGGTTGAACTCTTCTTCATGGTTTTTGATGATGTTCATATGGAGTCATTGTAAAGTCAAGAACTGGTCCAGGTGTTATTTGGGATATGGAATCACCATTAAAACCTATTCCCTACATTTTGCCAAAACCTAAAGCGGGACCGAGGAGCATCTTTCCCACTCTGTCCTCGATTTGAACCTTGACCTCCCATGCTCTCTCAAGATCATGAGTAAGCTGGGCTACAAGGGCTTCAAGAATATTCTGAGCCTCTAGGGAAGAATGGAGCTCACTCATAAGACTAGACACTTGCTTTGTCAAGTCCCCTTTCTCTTTCTCAAAATAACTCTCTCTCAAAACAGTCTCACTTTCTCTCTAAATTGACTCTCTTTCTCAACACAACTAGTCTCTCTCTCAACACAGGCGGACTCTCTCTTTCTTAAGGCAGTGCAGGTGGAGGACTCTCTCTTTCTCGCTTCTCCTAAGTCTTCCTCTAAAGTGGTGATCCTAAAAACTAATGCTTTATTACACTTTTTGGTTTTAAATGACTCGGCATACAACTCGGCGTAGGAGCGTCGAAGGTCACTCTCGCTCTCACTTGTGGCATCCTCCCCCTTACTCACTTCGTTATCACTGTCGACGTGTCCCTATGAAGTAGAATCTTCATCGTGTTAAGGATCACTATAGGTATTCACATGACTAGCCATGAATCCGGTGAAGTTACATTCATGCGGTGACTCATCACCAGAGTCAACCAATTCGACCTCACTGTCGTCACTAAGGGTAGCGTTGAGAACAGGCAAGTCTATTCATCCTAGTAGCACACTCAAAAGCTCTATGACCCTTACCGTCACACTCATAAAATCTCTCACCGTATTTCTTAGGAGGGTCTTTATGAACTTTTTCATTTTTCTTTTCAAACTTATTTTTCTCAAAATTCTTTATATCTTTGAAATTTCCATTTTTCTTGAATTTGAGAATTTTCTTAAATTTTTTTATACACAAAGCCAAATCATCTAAGTCAAGGTCACACTCTGAATCTGATGTTTCTTTCTCCCTTTTTCTATATGACTTTACTCTCTTCCTTGCCGACCCCTCACTCTTCCTATCCTGGGCTTGAAATGCAATCCCTTTATTTTTAGATTTCATCACGTGAGGGAACATGTCAATTTCATATGTTTGGAGGTCTCCTACCAACTCTTCTAATTTAAGATCTTTTAAAGTGTTTAAAGAGTTTAGCATAGTCATTTTGGGGATGAAACGTTTGGGCAAAGTTCTCAAAATCTTTTTAATCACTCTAATATCAGGAATGTGTTCACCAAGGTTAAAACTGTTGTTAACAATGTCAAACAAACGAGCATAATATTCATCAAAGCATTTAGATTCAAGCATGGTGATTATTTCAAATTGAGTAGTTAGATTTTTCAAGTTTTATTCTTTGATAGCATTAGTGCCTTCATGGGTAAGTTGAAGAACATCCCATGCCACTTTAGACGTGGTGCACGTCATTATGTGTCAGAACTCGTCAGGAGAGACGGATCTAGAAATGGAACTTAGACCCTTAGAATTATACGTGGACCATTTATGTTCATCCTCAGTCCATTGGGCCACATGTTTTAAATTTGTCACATTATCAACAGTAACGGTGGGAGGTGACCACCCATTTTCAATAAGAAACCACACACGTTCATTAATGGCTTGAAGAGCAGATTTCATACGGGCTTTCTAGTATGCATAATTAGACCCGTCAAAAAGTGGAATTTTACTCAACGGTTTCTCTATTTGAACAAACACCCTTTCAAGAAATCAATTTTTTTAAACAATTGATATTCAGAAAAATTTTAAGGAAAATTACATGGTAAAGCAGTGTAAGAGGCTCTGATACCAATTTGAGAGTGCGCCTTATGTTCAAACAAAGAAATTTATTTAATTAAACCTTGTTTTCAAATAAATCCTAAACATGCATCTAGGTGTGATTGGAGATAATATTAATCATGCAAGAACATTCAATCACAACTAACCAATTGAGGAAAAATCCGCCAAAGGGGCAAAACCTTTTTATTTTCACTATAATTTGTAAAGTTTGGTTTACACGGATTATAATGAAAATACAAGCAGTGACAAATGAAATACCCGCAAGTGTCGGTTCTGATGGCGTTGGATGGAAGATCCCGCAAGATCTCCAGAAGGTCAGCAATGGAAAAAAGATGGCTTCTCCACATGGTTACTCCAAAAGAGTAAATCAATCTCCTTTAGGGTTTAAAAGATTCACATAAAGGATTGAGACTTGTTTGTGAATCAAAAAGGGTATTTTTGTTTGATAAATGGTGAAGACTTGATAACTTAGGTTTGACAAATGTTCCCTTCAAAGTCTTAAAACAATTCGTTCCCGTTCATGGAATTTATAGGAACTGAAACAGAATTATGCGCCTGATTTTTCTGAACTGTCAAATCGATCCGAAAAGGATGAGCGAATCGATCCATCATTCTAGATCGGTCTGGTATTTCGGATTGGCTCGATTTTTATAAAAAAATGGATCGGCCTGGTGGAATGCAAATATACAGTGAGTTCAAGCCATTGAATCGGTCCAATTACTTCAAAAATGGATCGATCCGATTACTAATTCATTGCAGTTATTGCAGTCAGTTTCTGACAACTTATGACCCGGAGCAATACAATCACGAACATTATCATGAACCTATGACTGGAAAAATAGGACACGATGCACGATGTTGATGATGATGGGAATGAGTAATGCATAATTCGAATTGAGGCTTCGAATGAAATCGTGCTGAGACAAGCCAACTGTAGCGGTATATGACATATTACCTGTGATCTAGGATACTTAAGAAAATCCTAGATTCTACCCCAGACATTTATAAAACATGTCATTATATTGATATTCCACCCATAATCAGAGCGAACCATACTTCCTCTTTACAAAAAAAATTGGGATCACGACGAAGAAGTGCTTCCCATATGACCACTGGCTCAAAAACTACTGAATCTTCTCTCTTGACTCCTGCATTTCTAACAAAGTTATCTGGTACAATGCCCTCATATTGGTCCTGGTACTCAACATGAAATCTATAAAAAAAAATCTACATCTCTTCTATTGGTAATCCTGTTACCTCATGAAATAGGTTGCTTCTTATAATGAAGTCATATCTATTGTAGTAGAAGTGTGCTAGACCCCCTTGGGCCCATGCAGAATTATAAGAAATATTCTTTGGTTGAACATAAAAATTGTGGAAACCTACCACTGGTAGCCGATATAAATATATTAAGTATATCTACTACTCCAAGATAAATATTAAGAATCACAAGATCACATGTCTAAATCAACAAAGAGGCTGAACACTCAAGATGACTAAAAAATTGTTGCGTCTCTACAGTCCTAACGTCATGTGATCCCCACCTGTTGGGATATCCATATCGAAAATAAATCCTAGTGATAACATCCATATATATCATAATAGTACTAAGCATTTTACTAATTAAAAATAATAACTCCTCGATGTCTAAGTCAGACTTATATGCCTAAGCCATAAAAATAATCTTACCCATCATCCGATGGTATTCTCAATAACACAGTTCGTTATAGGATTGAATTAACTAAGATGACTCACTCTTCACAAGTGTAACAATTTCCTCTAAAAGAACTATCAAAATGGAAGATCTACAATTGTCCCTATTGACTTTGCCTCTACCGTCTTCATTGCTAACTCTTGCCTCATTGGGTTTTCTCTCATTAGCTGTGACCCTAGTGGTAATTTCCTTAGTTCTAATAGACGTAGTTGATCATATTGTCTACTTTTGGAAACTTGTGGGGTCTTCTCCTCTATGCGATTCCTTTTACTGCTGCGGTCTTCTATACTTGGGTCAACCCTACATCATCTATAGTCATTAGTCCTAGTTTGTCCTCGATCATCACAAGCTTAGGAACTTTATCCTTTAAATAGATATGGTGTTCCTATTGATACAGGAAGGTAAGTCCCACCATCTAAACGTAGGTGGTGATTAATAGTTTACCCAATAAAACTCACCAAACCCTCCTCATATGGAATTTGCTGAATTATAACAAATTCTACTCGCACTAAAGTGAATAATGCGAACATTCTTCTTCGCCTCCGTATTAATATCTCTCAGTCCATACAGAGAAAGATAGTTGAACTCCTCCTCAGATCGGCTACCATGCGGTGACATAGATGAGGTCTTCAATACCATACTTTTAATGTCATTATGAATTATGAATACAAACATTTCTCCTCGAACCATATGTTAAGCAGATTCTAGAGGTCTCACGTCAAATAGTCCTTAAAACCCGATCGATGGCGACTTCATGCGTGGGGCATCTTGCAAGATAAATCTAAAAAGGAACCCTCATAATAAACTTCGATCTCTCTGATTCAGTCGTTTGGAACAATGGCATGAAACTTCGCTAAGAGCTCATTGTTATACATAGTACAAATCCTAAAAAGTAAAGCTCTAAAGTAATCACATAACACAACACGAAAAATCAATGTACGCACTCAAGATCGCTAAGACACGAGAACTTGGAATGATCTGATTCCAACTACGACACCCCGCAAAATTTTATAATAGATTGATCGGGTATAATACAAACTCACGAGAATCAAACAATTGAATATCATTTTAAGAATTACTATAATAAAAACTAAATGCATAAAATAAATAACTGCGACAAATCATAGGTGAACCACATAACACTGATACCGAACCAATCAATAGTACTAGTACCATTATGGAACTAAACCTATATTAACATAAACCAAACTACTGAAATGATCTCAGGGCAGAGGTGAAACAACTACCTATGTCCTAAAAAGTAAATCCAACACGCATGTTAACAGCAAGCCTAAGAAGTATAAGAATATAATGAAGTTTGGACTATAATATAATAATGAATCTTCATCTCATATTTAGTTTCTTCTAAGTTATCCCAAGCCCAAGTGCACCCCGTAATTTCATACTATTGGTTTCAATTAAATATTAATAATTAATTATACATATCAAGTATATATATTCAAACAGAAACCACATCTTTACATGTATATACACATATGTGCCATACATGCCAATTATTATATAAATAACTACTAGAGTACAGAAGTGGCGTCGTCACATGGCCCAGGGTAATACCGTCTCTATCTCTTCGTATTTCGAAGTGGTTCCGTCGTCCGAACCAGCTATAACTCATTTCTATCTACCGCATTACCAAAACAACACCATTGCCTGACCCAGGGTAAAATAACAATGCATTGGTCACCATAGTTTGACCCAAGATATAACCCGTCTCAACTGGGGAACCGAGGTGGCGTTGTCGCACACTTCATAAGAATGTCCCCTCTTAGATGCCTCTCATATGTACACATAGTCAATATATCGCTTATAAAATAAAATATAGTTACTCATATTTCAAGATGGATATGACTCTTATTAGTCATCCAAGTAATTTTGCATATACGATTAAAGTTCTTAAATCGGTATCTAAAATGTCTAAGTCTCCCAATTCACTTGAAAATTATATCTTTACCAAATTATGAAAAAAAATTCAATTCTTCCCTGTCTGTGCACATGACCCTAAAACCTTGCCATTCGCAGGGATCACAATTGTGGGTGTTCATACGGGGAAATAAGAAACTCTATAGATTTTAGTCTTTCTTTAACCTCTAGCCCTTGATACGACCTCTTTGTTTAGAATCCACATTAACGGCCTAATTCAAGGTTTTACTACTTCCCTTATACCCTATATTATCTTGCAAACTTCGCAAAACTAAACTTTATAATATCTCTTATTAGCTTAGTTGATTTATATAAGATTTAGAGATAAGTTTTAGATCTAAAGATTTAGAACCCTAGAATTCAATTTCATCCAAAAATTCGAAATTCCACTCAATTCATGAGTTCACAAAGGGGTTTTTCCTCAATGATAAATGTAATGTAATCCTAATATCAATTTGTCCATATACTCCGATTTCATGTTGAATTTTACTAATTTCAATTCATGTATATAACTTTATTTTTCTAATTAAGTTAAATCTAAAATTTATTGTTTAACTATCTAAATCATTATTTCTATGTTTAGATTTACAATCCAGTATACAATTATATTCTAACACCAAAAAAATTATATTACTATAATAAGTAAATTTGCTTCCAAATTCAAGTAGGATGAACTTCAATGGCAAAACCCTAATTTTCCTCTTCTTTAATGCCTATTTGCCATATTTCTTCTTCTCCAAGTATCCTCCCCCTTCTTTCTCTATGGTTTCCATTATCAAGTGTTAAAATTATTCCTCATAACCCTAATCTCCCTTTAGTATATATTTAACCTTGAAATTTCGGTTAACACCCATATGGAACTTGACCCTTTATGACCCAAATCATTTTAAATTTGTCTAAAGTCTAGCCTAGCCCATACAGTAGCCCATGGGGCTTAAAACCCATTATTTTTAAGTTCTAATTCAACATTCTTAATGTCCCAAATATCAATCTAAAGTATGAAACCAACCTTTTGATATTCTAATTTGTATGCGTCCCAAAAATCGTTATTCATTCTTAAATTATTTATTTATCAAATAATTCTGAATTCTTTCCCTTGCATTAATTCATATTTAAATTTTGAATAAACTACATATAACAAAACACATATGGGATTATAATTAGTGACATGTCATGTCACCGCAGTCATATTTAATCTTAAATAATAAAATTCACTATCTAATTACTGCATTAAAATTACGAGGTATTACACTTTCTCTCTCTCAGTACACACACACACACACACACACATAAAAATATTAACGTTTATTATTATATTTGAGTTCGTTCAATTATGTGTTAAAGCATTTGAGTCATGTATTATCAATCCGAAATGCTTTTTTCATATAAATGTTTAGTTGAGAGTCTTATGAAAAAATAATACTTAAGTCATTTAATTCAAGATTAAACAATCTAAATGGTTTCGAACAGTTGGTTGAAGAAACTCTTTTCTTAAAACAAATTTTAAACACAAGATGTGTAAAACAGTATGAACGAGTTATTTCTATTATAGGTTTACCAGTTTTGAAAAATAAAACTTAAGAAAATTAAATCAACACAGCCTTTAGAAAGGGATGAGAGGAAGAGGAAGTATACACGAGAAATTTTAACGTGGTAAAATCCCACCTAATTGGGGAAACATTCACGGTGACCTCTAGGTATCAAAATAAAAAATCCACAAAATAAGAGTAACAAGTTACAAGCTATATAACAATCAAGACACACAATCAAACCTAAATCTATGTTCAGAAATTGTACCAACTCCTCTGGCGTTTTCTGACTTCTCCTAATGTTACGATGTTGATAATGTTCTCTCAGCTTTGTAACTCAACTCATTTTAGCTTTACGTCGACTCTAAAGTCAAATATCTCAATACTAACATTTTTCAGTGTAGTGGTGTGAAGGTGTATGTGGTGATGTGCTATAAATCACATGCATGCAACTCACACACACTTAATTACAGACAGTATGAGTAACAAATTACAAATAGATCAATTAATATGTAAGGTTTCCAAAATCAATTTAGTCAAAGTAATCAGACTTTGGATCTTTAAGATATCCGCAGATCAAGAGGGAATCTTGCTATAAAACTAGCCAAGATCCTATGCACTTTCCTTATTTGAAAATATGTACTTATTCACAAAATGTGAAATATTTGAAAGTGAAATCCCCAATCAAGATCTCAACTAGATCTAAGTCTGAATATTTGAGTAAATTGAAATTAGAAAGGATTTTGATGGTTTAGGGTTTGAAATCAACATATCAATTTGAAAATAACCAACAAAAATAAGATTTCTCGAAATAAGAAATCAAGACTAAGAACTATCTAAGTGGACTGTATCACAGAGGCGTAATCTCAAGATTCTATGAATAGAAATAGAGATTTAACCAACGTGATTAAGTTGGGAAAGAGATAAAGAACTATAGAGGATAAACTTCTCAAATCTCAAACTATTTTACTTTCAGAAAAGGGTTTTCTGGTGAGATTTGGGTTGAGTTAGGTTTAGGGTTTCATTTCTCTCTCTAACTCTTTCTCTATCTCTCTCTCTCTCTCTCTAGATCTTATTTTGTCTCTGGTTTGGATGAAGGAAAAAAGTCTCAAATGGCTGAGGCTTAGGTCGTTTATATAGTGAGTGAGGAAGGATCGAGAAACTCAAAGGCAATCCAATGGTTAAGATTGACCTTGACCAGTTGACTAAAGATCTAATGGTTTAAATAATGCGATGGAAATAGCGAGCAATGATTGGTCAAGAGAGCTTCACATGGATTATGTCTAAGCACATGCAGATCGTCTATAATATTGATCCAAGGGTCCTCAAGGAAACACAGTTATATGAGAGTAAAGAAACACAGAATCAACCAATGAGAGAGCAGCACATGTTGAAAAAATACGGGTTATAAAACTTGTACCAAAAGTAATTATTTTTACACCCTGAAGTCTCTAGCGCTTTTGTTTCCTACCCAAACAAACATTCAACAATAAAAATAATTTACACAACAGCCCCAAAGGTTTCTAAATGACTAATTTTAATTTCTAAAAATCATTTTAAAAATCTTAGAAATTATATAACACATCCAAAAATTAGTAAACAATTAATTTAAGGGATTTAACTCACACACAACAAAATAGAGCATATGACAATGTATGTATGCAGTCCTAGTGTGTGGTGTTAGTATACTACCTTTAGGAACTTGTACAGGAATCAAGTGTAGAGTCTGAAGTTCTTTGGTATACATTGATGGGACTCAAATTTTATCACTATTTCCAAACTAGATGAACACCTATATAATATAAAATCAAGTAAGTTAAAGATATAGGGTGCTTCAATTTCCCCCTTTGGAAATATGAGACAAAATCTCCTTTGAGTCAACAAGGACTCATAGGGATACAAAAGAAATAAGAAAATCCTATTCCTTTACAAAAATTCTATCTACCCAATATCCTAGAAAGAAAAATTACATAACTCAACTAGATACAAACCAATACCCTAACAAAAATTCTGTTGCAACTGAAGGTACTGATTCTTGAAAATAAGATAACTAAGATCAAGCTTTTTAGTGGAGAATACACCAAAATGTCCAAGAGGACTCAAATTTCTTCCCCATTTTGTCTAAAATGGACAAAGGGAAAAGAAAACTAGTAGAAATAATAAACCATTGTTCTTTCATGACCATACCAATAGAATTACACAAAGATTCAAATCGAAGAAAGTCTAAAGGTTGGGTAAATAGGTCGGCTAATTGCAATTCAGTAGGAAGGTAATTTATTTCTAACTCATTAGATTCAACTAACTCGCGTATGAAATGATATCTGATTTTAATATGTTTGGTACAAGAGTGATGAACATGATTTTTAGAAATATTAATCGCACTTTGATTGTCACAATAGAGATGTAACTTATCTTCAGTTATACCTTAATCTTTCAACATTTTTTTTAGCCAAAGTAATTAAGCACAACAGCTTCCTGCTGCAATATATTCGGATTCGGTAGTAGACAAGGAAGTGCATTTTTGTTTCTTACTACTCCATCCTACCAAATTGTTACCATTGTAGTAACACGCTCCTAAAGTACTCTTACTATCATCGATACAACTAGCCCAATCAGCATAGGTGTAACCTACTATAGTACTAGAAGTGTCTTTAGTTTACCAAAGTCCTAAATTTAGAGTTCCTTTTATGTATTTGATAATTCTTTTAACGCACAATATGTGACTCTCTTTAGGATTATTTTGATATCGGGCACACACGCAGACATAATACATGATGTCAGGACGGGAGGCAGTAAGATAAAATAAGCTTACTATCATACTACGGTACAAGGTGGTATCAATAGAATTCCCATTATCATCTTTAGAAAGTTTGATAGAAGTAATCATAGGAGTCCTAGCTTCTTTAACTGTTTCTAGGCCAAACTTCTTGACAATCTCTAAAGAGTATTTAGATTGCGAGACAAATAATCCTTTTAAATTCTGTTTAACTTGGTGTCCTAAGAAAAATTGTAATTCCTCCATAAGTGAGATTTTGCCATGACTATCATAATTAATGTGACCCAACCTATTATGCCATATCTCATTGTCATCCATTCTGGCAATGTTACAAAACTCTGTACTTGGATTGACTGTGTAACAAGTATCTGGAGTATGGAGTCCTGTAATAATGCAATCACCTTTTTCATTTAAAATTTTGCAATTGTTCTTTAAAAAAGTAACAGTATGGTTTGAGTCGCAAAACTGTGATATACTTAGTAAATTGGTTTTAAGTCCTTTTACCAAGAGAACATTTTCAAGAATGGGTAATCCTTATTCATGGAGTGTTCCTTTACTAATGATCTGGGCTGATACACCATCTCTAAACAAGACTTTTCCTCCGAAGAAGTTAGTTTTATTTGTAAGTTTGGAATCATCCCCGATCATATGTTTGGAATAACCCAAGTCTAAGTACCATCTAGTTGTAGTATGTTCAGCTCTAAAAGAAATGATCACTATGTTGCATTTTAATTGAGGTAATAGATAATCTTTTCTAACCCAAATTTCTCTAGTTTTCAATTTGCGCTTATTACCTCATATTTGATAAAACTTGCGAGCTTCTGTCTTTTCTTTAAAATATTTTTGCGCATTTTTATTGTTGTTATAAATAGTTGGATAAATTGGTCTAGAATAGAATCTAGGATTCCTTCTTGTTGATTGTCTTTTAGTATTAGTCCTTTTCTATCTATTACGATAGTTAGAATTCTTATCTGGCTATCTAGAAAGCACATAGTTGTTTTGGATTCTCCTAGAATTATTGAAGTTATGGTAAACGGGAGAGTTATAGACTAGATTACATAGATGTTTGGAATAGCAACCATCAAGGGAATGTCCATAGACATCACAATAGGAGCAGTAAAGGTGGCACGTAGAACTCATAACCTTAAGAAAGTTATTATTCAAAGGTTTGTCTAGGTTTTGAGCTCTAGTCTTGTTCCTTGGTGGCACAAGATGCCACGTTGAATCTTCTTATCGAATAAGGGGCAGACGTATCTAGTCTTTTGTTCAACATTATGCTTAGAGTTTCTTGATTCACTAATGTATAACTTCAGTTGTTTTTTTATCAAACTCATTTTTTAAACCTTGAAAATCTGGACAAGTTTCAATGGTTTTTTTCCACCAGACACAAACTTTATAGTTTCAATGTTTTTAGTTTGTATCTTGGAGTTGGGATAAAATCCTATTCCAGTTCTGTTATCAGAATTGGTTTTATTTTCAACAACACAATCCTCAGAACATTTAGAATTATTTTTAAATTTTGCAAACTTTTTGAAGACTGTGGATGTCTTTTCTTTTGTTTCTTCCAATTCTAACAACGTTCCTTTGTATTTCTTTTCTAGAATTTCATTAGAGTTAGACAACTCTTTCAGTTTTTGTTCAAAGTTTTTGGTTTCATTCTCATGAGTTAGACATTGAGTAATGTACTCTTCAGCATTTTGTTTGATCATCAGACTTAAGGTTTCTAACTTCTGGGTAAGATCTTTGACAATCTTTTCAAGCCTAGTGCTTTTTCTGAGAGTTTTTGTGTATAGTGTGTGAATGTTAGGAAGGTCATCATTTTCAGAGTTGCTAAGTGCAGTGTGCATTGTTCCCTAGCGATTCATTTTTAGGACTCATACACCTATTGACATAAACAATAGAGCGTTCCCTTTGACTCACACACACGACATTTGAAGCATTATCAACATTCTCAAGCAATAAGGCAGATAATCCAGTAGGCATAATATCAGTCATAGTATGATCAGATTCCTCATCATCATTGTAGATTATCTTGACAAAGAATGACATACAAGGGTCAAATGTGTTAGATGACTCGGGCTCATCATTTTCAAAGTCACTTGAGTCATCCCAAGTCTTTCTTAAATGATCCCTATTATGTTTATGAATTTTTTCTAAGTTAACTCTATAGTTACTAGCCACGTGTCCTAACTTTCCACATCTATAGCATTTAACATTTTTAAGGTCTTTCTCAGGTCTCTTGTGATTGTCAGACTGGTATTTGTCTTGTCTTCTTTTACGAGGCATGTTGTTAGATTGATTTGGATAACTAGGTTTGCCTTGTCTTTTTGCTATTTTATTTCGAAATTTCATAATTTTCTTAAATTGTTTAGACATTAAGGCAATCTGATTATCCAAAGTATCTAAATTACGGTCCTCATCACAGTCTAAGTCAATGTTAGGTATGCTAAATTCAGGTTTGGTCAACTTAGATGAAAAAATAAGATTGGTGGCAGACTGTCTCTTTTGGGACTGGGTTATCTGTTTCTTAAATTCTAATTCGATTTCCACAGTTCTCAATTTTCTACTGAGGAGTTCAGGTGTAAGATTTTGATCATCCATCTCCTCAATTGCATATCTCTTATTATCAAATTTTTGTGGAAGTGATCTTAGTATTTTAGAGAAAATTTCCTTTCTATCATAAACAATCCCATTAGCATGCAATTTGGTGACAATGTCTGTCAGTCTAATATAGAAGTCATCAAATGACTCAGTCTCAGTCATGATCAAGGAGTAATACTGCTGAATTAATATTTGTGTTTTGGCAGCTTTAAGTCTGGTATCACCCTCAGTTGCAGTCACTAGGGTGTCCCGTGCTTCTTTAGTGGTAGAACATAATGATATCCTCTTAAATTCGTGTTCATTAATAAACATGAATATAGAATTTTTGCCTTTACTGTTATTAAGTGAAACTTGTTTCTCTTCTTTAGTGAATTCACTTAGTAACTTTCTAATCCTCACAGTACTTCCTTCAGCGACTGATTTAGTAGGAAAAGTGTAACCATTTTCAATAACTTTCCAGACATCATCTCCCAATGTCCCTTGGATGAATGCAACCATCCTTACCTTCCAGTAAGGAAATTTGGTTCCATCAAAGAGAAGGGGCCTGGACAGGTTACCTAGTCTATCAAATTTCTCGTCTATAATTTGTTTTGAGAAAAGAATTTCAGAAACTCAAGATCTAAAGAATATTTTGAAAAACCAAAGCTCTGATACCAATTGAAAAAAATACCACTTAAGTCATTTAATTCAAGATTAAACTATCTAAATAGTTCCGAACAGTTTGTTGAAGAAACTCTTTTCTTAAAACAAATTTTAAATACAAGATGTGTAAAACAGTATGAACGAGTTATTTTAGTTATAGGTTTACCAGTTTTGAAAAACAAAACTTAAGAAAATTAAATCAACATAACCTTAAGAAAGGGATGAGAGGAAGAGGAATTATACACGAGCAATTTTAATGTAGTAAAACCCGACCTAATTAGGGAAACATCCACGGTGACCTCTAGGTCACAAAATCAAAATCCACTAAATAAGACAAACAAGTTACAAGAAATATAATAATCAAGACACACAATTAAACCTAAATCTAAGTTCAGAAATTATACTAACTCCTCTGGCATTTTCTGACTTCTCCCAAGGTTCTGATGTTGCTGATGTTCTCCCAGCTTCGTAACTCCACTCTTTTTATCTTTACATCGACTCTAAAGTCAAAATACGGGTTATAAAATGCATACTAAAAGTAATTATTTTTACACCTTGAAGTCTCTAGCGCTTTTATTTCCTACCCAAACAAACATTCAGCTATAAAAAGAATTTACACAACGGCCCCAAAGGTTTCTAAATGACCAATTTTAATTTCTAAAAATCATTTTAAAAATTTTAGAAATTGTATAACACATCCCAAAATTAGTAAAAAATTAATTTAGGGGATTTAAGTCACACACAACAAAATAGTGCATAAGTCAATGTATGTATGCAGTCCTAGTGTGTGGTGTTGGTATACTACCTTTAGGAACTTGTGGAGGAATCAAGTGTAGAGTCTGAGGTTCTTTGGTAAACAATGATGGGACTCAAATTTTGTTACTATTTCCAAACTAGATGAGCACCTATATAATATAAACTCAAGTAAGTAAAAAATATAGGGTGCTTCATCTTATTCATTATACATCGATGAAAATTGAATTTTGAAGATATTTCACGGATTCTCTAATATATGGATAAGGCCCAAGTTTAGAAATACAGTTTTTTTAGGAATAAACTATGTTTCTTCCCTAACGTGCTTAGACAATGTGTTTTTGCCCCATATGCACGACTCTACGGGATTTTGGATACTACCTAAAATCATGCACATGAAGGGGTTTATTTCCTATGCACATTGCTACACATTCTTGGTATGATTATCTCTCTGCCAAAAATCGTGCACATGGACTTATTTTTAGTTGTGTGAACGAGGCTATTAGATTTGCAAAATAAAATTATAAACAACAATTTTCCTCCTCAATTTGAAAAAAATTCGAATTCCTATTTACTTTACCTATACTAAGAGATTATTTGTGAGTTTGAGAACATATAAATTGAATCTCTTTAATCAAAACCACTCGTTCCTTTCATTTGGGAGAAAACCTACATCTATAGTTGATCAACTTTTTGTCAGGGATTAAGAGTGTATTGACTCCAGATCCACTTAGCCTGGATTAAATTTAATTGATCCACACAAAAATTTAAGGTCAAAACTCATATCTAAAAGAAAGTGTTTTATATATGGAGGAGTTCAAGTGTAATGCAATTTTAAGGAGAAGCATATGACTTCCTCGTTTGTCCGATGGAACTTTGGATGGATCGCTCACTGTTAATGAGGGAGAGTTCAATGTTCATTAGATAAATTCTTATTGGGGAACAAGATAGAGGTATCTTTTGACTTGATATAAAATCTTTTCAAGTTGAATGAAATATTAGGATGCGTCGAGGTTTTTTACCCTATGGTTGGGTGGGGGGTCCTCATAGATTTGTCTTGTGTCTTAATGCAATGATATTTACTTTGATTATAACATTTATAACACACATCACTTAAATCTAGATTGGATCTACATAGATCCATTGAATTTGAACATAGGACTTGAATCTAGTTAATTTTTGTCACAATTAACTTAGATTTCTTAATTGATTGGTTCAAGTTGTAGATCTGCATGCCTCTCCTCATATCACCTAGTTATATATTTAACTAGGATTGTTAAAATGGGCGAGATTATTAAAATTGGGATACTTAATTCAGAAAATTATTTACCTCCTCTAGATTTATTTGATTTGACACACTTGCACCAAACCCTCAATTGGTATCAGAGAGGATGCCCTTTTTGTTAGCATGGACGTGCTAGAGTATATTCATGTTTTTCTTATTATTTAATGTGTTGTTGCTCCTAGATCTAGATTGTTTGGTGTTTAGATCTTGATTTTGGTAATGGATAATTTGAGATATGGGTGTTCTATGAATAAACCTCCTCATTTTGATGGAACAAATTATGGCCATTAGAAGGCTAAAACAATATCTCATTTGATGTATAGACATGATAGAGTGTTGATGAGTATTCAATATGGTTGGTCATGGCCTACAAATGATGAGGGAGGAGTGATATTGGACAAGCCAAGGGCAAATTGATCTAAAGATAAATTTGTGGCTTATAATTACAAATTGATTACTTTGAATGCCTTTTCACCTCCGTTATCACACAAGAGTACAACCAAATACTCATTTATGAAATTGAAAAATAAGCTTGGGATATTCTTTATATCACTCATGAAGGAACTTTTAGTGTGAAAAGAGCGAAGTTGTAACAAATTATGACTACGTTTGAAGTGATGAGAATGAGTGACAATGAAATATTTGATGAGTACTATGCTCATTTAACATTTGAGAGAGAATTACAGAGAACACACTTGTGAAGAAGTTTTTAAATACTTATCTAGTCATTTCAAGACAAAGTTTCATATCTTGAACTAGATTAAGGATACTGACACTTGTAGCCTAAAAGAGTTGTAGGCTTCCTTTAAATTTGTGAGCACGAGAATGCTCTGAGTGTGATACCCAAATAAAACTTAGCTTTCATTGTTGAGTCTGGTGAGAACGCAAGTGTGAAGGAGAATGAGAATAGGCGTTGTGAAAGTATTAATGGGGATATTCATTACTTTTTGTGAAACATTTTAGCAAGTTCTCCAAAAATAACAAAAAATGTTTAAAAATGACAAGAACTTTGAACCGAATTGATACTTTCACAACGCCTATTCTCATTCTCCTTCACACTTGCGTTCTCACCAGACTCAATAATGAAATTTTAGCAAGTTCTTCAAAAATAACAAAAAATGTTTAAAAATGACAAAAAACTTTGAACCGAATTGACAAAAGTCCTTTAGATATGATTATAAAAGTAGCTATGAGAAATGTGCATGCAAGAGAGGAAAGGTTAAAGATGAATATAAGTTTTTTGATTTCAGAGTTGGTTTCCATATCAATGTGTGCCCTACACATGTGAAGAAGCTGGAGAAGTTTAAAGATTTTAAATAAGAGAAGAACGTGTACAAAGTTTTAAGTGATTTTATTAGCGAATCAGATGGAAGTTCCTCTAGTGTAGAGAGTGGAAGTGTGATAACCTTTATGGTTAGGTTAGAAGGTGATGGTGAGAAAGTTGGTGAAGATAATTATTCTCTTGTGTGTTTGTGAAGAAGAGTATGAAGAAGCTGTCTAGTCATAGGTCCCTTAGTGATTCCTCATCTTGTGCAATTGTTGTTACATTCATATCTTTCCCTAGATCATCCTATGATAGTGATGATATGAAGGAGAACATTCATGAAGTATTTGATGACCTTTATCAAAATATGTTAAGCTTAATGAGTCAAACATCAATATTTTAACAAAAATAAAAGTAATTCAATGTGAACAAGAAGAAAACATGATCTTAAGCTTAATGAGTCCAACATGAATAATTAGATAGTGCTAAACTTCATGAAAATTTTGATATCTTTTTGAATGATATTGATTCTTGACAATTTTGAATGAATTGCTTTTAAATACAAAGAAGAAGCGGAGCTTAAAAAATAGGCTTTAATAGTTTATTTTGAGAAATTATCTCTTGAACTCAAACATGTCAAAGAGTTGGAATTTTGATTTGGTTGAAAGAACCAATTTACTTGACAACATACTTTTGAAACATAGTCAAGTGAAAAATGACAAACATGATCTTGGATTTGTTAAGTTCAAAGAAAAAGGAAAAAAAAGTCAAAATCAATATTTGAATCAAATTCTAGTACAAAGAGCAAGAATAAGGAATATAATCCAGAAAAGAAATATGAAAAGCTGTTTCTAAGTCTATACCTAATTCTAGTACTTTAGATTGCTTAGTTTGTGGGAAAGAGAACCAAATTGCCCACTTTTTCTTCAAGATGAAGATTCTTGAGAAACAAGAAGAATTGAAAGCTCTTGAAGTTAAGCCTGAGCCCATTTTTAAAAGAAATGTGTTATATTGCCCTCATTCCAATTTGTACGGGCATAGCAATATGACTTGAAGATGGTTACTCGATAGGGATGAAAGATACTTTGACAATAGATCGATTATTGAAATAAGAGATCCATTGAGAGATCATAGAATTAAGATTGGTAATCTCATGAAATTAGTTGATTTAATGGTGAATCAACATGATAGGAGAATGATTCTATTTCCTAGACATAAAAACATGTTTCTTAGGAAAATAATTAATTGGAGGAGACAATGTTGGGTTCCTATGAGAGGTATACTGTGAGTGCAAGAAATATCACAATAAAGATCCACGAATTTAATTATAAACGCATAAAGTAATGATCACACATCACTACACCAAATCCTGCGAATGGTCACGCCCAGTGAGTCGCGGACTTGGGTCATGACCAGCTGGTCGCGGACTTGGGACGTGACCCACTCAATATTTGGCGTGACCATATTTATTACCACACTAAATTATTGATGCTCGGGAAGTGGTCACGGCCCAAGTCCATGACCACAGTGGTCATGGACTTAGGTCGTGACCATCTTGGCGCCAAACGCGCGCTAAAATTCCCTCCAAGCTTGGTCGCAGGTGGGTCAGGGCCCAAGTCCGTGACCCATGGCATGACGAAGAAGAGAGTACACATATTAAGGGTCATGACTTAGGGCCGTCACCATTTCTGGGTGTGGGTCACGGCTATGGGCCGTGACCAAAGCTCATTCAGGCAGTAGGGTTGATGAAAAAGGGTCGCGCATCAGAGATCGAGGGTCACGGCTTGGGGCCGTGACCATGTCTTGGTATGGGTCACGGCTATGGGCTGTGACTATACCTCATTTGACAGCTGCTATTGGTCGCGCAAGGGGGTCACGGCTGTAGGCCGTGACCATTCTTCGGCAATCAGGTACCAGTAAGAGCTCTAAGGGGGTGGTGGGTTGCGATGGTGGGTCACGACTTTAGTCCATGACCAGGTCATTCCTAAAAAATAAAGAAAGGCACGCTATTTTTCATTTTCATTTGCCCGCTTCTCTCTCACTCTCGTCAAACACTGATGTTGATGACCTAAAAGCTTCAATCAGGTAGCAGCAGCATCCCCAGTCCCAGCTCCGCCCTAGCAACAACCGCCCCAGTCCCAGTCTCTCTCCCGGGTAAATTTTATTCTTTTTCTCTATTAATTTATGCATATTACATTAATATATGTATATACAGTTTATATGTCTTTACAATTTATACACAGTATATATAGTATATATAGATAATTTATATGATTTTAATTTGGGATAATATTGTGGCAGAGCTAATGTAAAAGTAAAAATAGTGTGAGATAATGTTTTTGAAACTTTAGTCTTACAACCTACTAGGCTGTTAATATTAGTAAAAAAACTTTGGGTAAGCCAATTTATATCACATATTTAGATTTTAGGATGTTAATATTCATATTAATCGATTTTAGCGAACTTCTAGAGTTATTTTAGTATATTTGGTATTTTAGTCCTAATTTTTATTTTTATTATTTTTTTCCTTTTTGTATTATATGGTTAATGGAAAACATCGTAGAAAGTACATTATAGGAAATGGTTGCAGAGTTGATTACTCAAGTTCCTGAATCTACTAGATCTCTTTTGAGGCAGATTGACGCTATGTAGGTTCATAAGTAAATTATATTTACATTTGTTTCTTGAATATTATGATCTACTATACTAACTTTACAGTCATTTTCTTTGTTTCATGTTCCTGACTTGAGTCCTTTCTCTACTGGATTAACCAGACCCTCATAGTGCCCCTTAAATTAACCAGACCCTCATAGTGCCCCTGGAATTAACGGTTCAGGGGCAATATGTCATCATAGTGACCCTCATATTTTAACGGCATATTGTCCCTGAAATTAACAGAATGTTTAAATTAACCAATTAATTTAACGGCATATTAACCAGACCCTCATCTTGCCCCTGCTTTTATCTTCAACACTCCCTCCTTGATTCAAGAACAATGATTTTCCAAGAATTTCACACCCGGTGGTTTTGGAAAGGATATTAATTATAATGAGAGGGATGTTGAGATTCAGGTCTTTCAATCCGAACTTCGTTATGACCATCATTATGATATTTGACTTAATCATTTGCATATTTTTATTCAATTTTTTCCTTTATTCACTTTTCTCTTTAATTTTTACAATGTGTAAATATTTTTTCAGATTTGGTATTTCACAGTGAGTGAACATCCGGATAGGGGTGCAATGCTACTACCTACACATATCATGGTAAATTTTATCATATTTTTTATTTGTTCATCCAATTTTATAGAAATCAAATGATTACATACATTATTACATACCAATTAGATACCAGTTCTTTATTACATACCAATTCTTCATTACACACCAAGTACTCTTTACTTCAACTAAAGTAGTTATATAATTGATATACATTATCTATTAAATCTTTTAGATGATAGAAGGAGTACGGGATAATTATTGGTTTTGTTGGTTTGGTTGTTGGATAATTATTGGTTATTGACTTTTTGTTGGATAGTATGTTAGAAGGAGTATGGAACAATTAGAAGGAGTACGGGATATGACGATAATACGACGATAACTTGCTAATGTCTAGACTTAAACTTAAAAACATGGCACCAACACCTCTCACGGGACCAATGTAACACGTAGGAACTGACCCCGCGATTATGGGACTCCCGATTTGAGAATACGACGATAATTTAAAAATATTAGGACTTAAGCTTAAAAACAAGGCATTAGATAGGAAAAATACGAAACAACCCTCGTACGGACCCATGAGAGGCACCAACACCTCTCACGGGACCAATGTAACACGTAGGAACAGACTGCGCGATCACGGGACTCCCGGTTTGAGAATAAGATGATAATTTTAAAATATGAGGACTTAAGCTTAAAAACAAGGCGTTAGGTTAAAATCTGAAACAACCACCGAACAACCCCGTGAGAGGCACCAACACCTCGCACGTGAGCAATGTAACTCGTAACAACTGATCGCGCGATCACGGGACTGCTGGTTTGAGAATACGAGGATGATTTGAAAATATAAGGAATTAGGCTTAAAAATATGGCGTTAGATGGCCTAAACCCGAAATAGCCCCCGAACGGCCTCGTAAGAGGCACCAACACCTCGTACGGGACCAATGTAACTTGTAGGAACAAACCGCGCGATCACGGGACCCCCGGTTTGAGAATACGACAACAATTTTTCATAAATAAGGAATTAGGCTTAAAAATTGGCGTCAGATAGCAAAACCCTAAAATAGCCCCCGAATGGCCCCATGACGGGAACTAACACCTTGTACGGGACCAATATAACTCGTAGGAACTGACCGCGCGATAATGGGACCCCCAGTTTGAGAGTATGAGGATAAATTTGAAAATATTAAGACTTCGGCTTAAAAAATGGCATTAGAGAGAAAAACCTCGAAACAACCCTCGAACGGTCCCGTGAGTGGCACCAACACCTCACACTGGACCAATGTAACTCGTAGGAACTGACCGCTCAGTCGCGGGACTCCCGGTTTGAGAATACAACGATAATTTGCATATTTCTAGACTTAGGCGTAAAAAATGGCGTTGGAGGGTGAAAACCTGAAACAACCCCCGAACAGCCCCGTGGGTGGCACCAACACTTCCCACAGGACCAATGTGACTAGTAGGAACTGACCGCACAGCCCTGGGACTCCCGGTTTGAGAATATGATGATAATTTGAATATTTCTAAACTTAGGATTAAAAAATGGCATTAGAGGGTGAAAACCCGAAATAGCCCCCGTACGGCCTTGTGGGTCGCACCAACACCTCCCATGGGACCAATATGACTCGTAGGAACTGACAGCACAGCCACGGGAATCCCGGTTTGAGAATATGATGATAATTTGTATATTTCTTGACATAGGCTTAAAAAACATGACGTTAGAGGGTGAAAACCTAAAACAGCCCCCGTGGGTGGCACCAACACCTCCCACGGGATCAATGTGACTCGTAGGAACTAATCGCGCAGCCCTGGGACTCCCGGTTTGAGAATACGATGGTAATTTGAATATTTCTAGAATTAGGCTGAAAATCATGGCGTTAGTGGGTGAAAACTCGAAACAGCCCCCGTACGGTCCCGTGGGTGGCACTAACACCTCTCACGGGACCAATGGGACTCATTGGAACTGACTGCGCAGCCCCGGGACCCCCTATTTGAGAATACGACAATAATTCGAAATATTTCTAGACTTAGGCTTAAAAACATGACGTTAGTGGAGGAAAACTCAAAACAACCCCCAAACGGCCCCGTGGGTGTCACCAACACCTCCCACGGGACCAATGAAACTCGTAGGAACTGACCACACAACCACGGGACTCTCGGTTTCAGAATATGATGGAAATTTGCATAATTTAAGACTTAGTATTTAAAATATGGCGTTAGTGGGTAAAAACTCGAAACAGGTCCCGAACGGCCCTGTGGGTGGCACAACACCTCCCACGGGACCAATGTCACTCGTAGGAACTGACCGCACAGCCGCGGGACTCCCGATTTGAGAACAATCTGATAATTTGCATAATTCAATACTTAGGATTAAAAACATGGCGTTAGTGGGTGAAAACCCGAAACAACCCCGGAACGGTCCTGTGGGTGGCACCAACACCTCCCACGGGACCAATGTGACTTGTTGGAACTGACCGCACAGCCGCGGGACTTCCGGTTTGAGAATACAATGATAATTTCCATATTGCTAGACTCAGGCTTAAAAATATAGCGTTAGAGAGTGAAAACCCAAAACATCCCTCGAACGGCCCTGTGGGTGGCACCTACACCTCCCACGGGACCAATGTGACTCGTAGGAACTGACCGCGTAGCCCTGGGACTCCCGGTTTGACAATACGACGGTAATTTGAATATTTCTAGACTTAGGCTTAAAAACATGGCGTTAGTGGGTGAGAACTCGAAACAGCCCTCGTACGGCCCCGTGAGTGGCACTAACACCTCTCACGAGACCAATGTGACTCGTTGGAACTGACCGCGCAACCCCGAGACTCCAGGTTTTAGAATACGACGGTGATTTGAATATTTCTAGACTTAGGCTTAAAAACATGGCGTTAGTGGCTGAAAACTCGAAACAGCCCCCGAACGGCCCCGTGAGTGGCACCAACACCTCTTACGGGACCAATATAACTCGGAGGAACTGACCACGCAGCCGTGGGACTCCCATTTTGAGAATACGATGATAATTTGCATAATTCAAGACTTAGGCTTAAAAACATGGCTTTAGAGGGTGAAAACCCGAAATAGCCCCCGAACGGCCCCGTGGGTGGCACCAACACCTCTCACGGGACAATGTGACTCGTAGAAACTGATCGCGCAACCGTGGGACTCTCGATTTGAGAATACGATGATAATTTGAATATTTGTAGACTTAGGCTTAAAAAATGGCGTTGGAGGGTGAAAACCCAAAACAGCCCTCGAACGGCCCCTGTGGGTGGCACCAACACTTCCCACGGGACCAATGTGACTCGTAGGAACTGATCGCACAGCCCTGGGACTCCAGGTTTGAGAATATGATAGTAATTTGAATATTTCTACACTTAGGATTAAAAGCATGGCGTTAGAGGGTGAAAACCCGAAACAACCCCCGTACGGCCCTGTGGGCCGCACCAACACCTCCCACGGGACCAATGTGACCCGTAGGAACTGACCGAACAACCGTGGGACTCCTGATTTGACAATACGATGATAATTTGCATATTGCTTGACTTAGGCTTAAAAAACATGGCGTTTGAGGGTGAAAACCTAAAACAGCACCCGAACGGCCCCGTGGGTGACACCAACACCTCCCACGGAACCAATGTGACTCGTAGGAACTGACCGCGTAGCCCTGGGACTCCCGGTTTGAGAATACGACATTAATTTGAATATTTCTAGACTTAGGCTTAAAAACATGGCGTTAGTGGGTGAAAACTCGAAACAACCCTCGTACGGCCCCGTGGGTGGTACTAACACCTCTCACGGGACCAATAAGTCGTTGGAACTGAGTGCGAGGCCCCGGGACTACCAATTTGAGAATACGATGGTAATTTCAATATTTCTAGACTTAGGCTTAAAACCACGGCGTTAGGGGAGAAAAACCCGAAACAACCCCCGAACGTCCCCGTGGGTGTCACCAACACCTCCCACGGGACCAATGAAACTCGTAGGAACTGACCACGCAGCCGATGGACTCCTGGTTTGAGAATACGATGGTAATTTATATAATTCAAAACTTAGGCTTAAAAACATGGCGTTATTTGTTAAAACCAAAAATAGGCCCCAAATGGCCCTGTGGGTGGCACCAACACCCCCCACGGGACCAATGTAACTCGTAGGAACTAACCGCATAGCCGCGGGACTCCCGATTTGAGAATACGATGATAATTCACATAATTCAAGACTTAGGCTAAAAAATATGGCGTTAGTGGGTGAAAACCCGAAATAGCCGCCGAAAGGCCCTGTGGGTGGCACAAACACCTCCCACGGAACCAATGTGACTCGTAGGAACTGACCGCATAGCTGCGGAACTCCCGGATTGAGAATGCGATGATAATTTTCATATTACAAGACTTAGGCTTAAAAACATGTTGATAGTGGGTGAAAACTCGAAACAGCCCCCGAACGGCCTGATGGGTGGCACCAACACCTCCCACGGGACCAATATAACTCGAAGGAACTGATCGCGTAGCCGCGGGACACCCGGTTTGAGAATATAATAATAATTTGCATATTTCTAGCCTTAGGCTTAAAAAATTGCATTGGAGGGTGAAAATCCAAAACAGCCCCCGAACGGCCCCGGTGGGTGGCACCAACACTTCCTACTGAACCAATGTGACTCGTGGGAACTGATCGCATAGCCCTTGGAATCCAGGTTTGAGAATACGACGGTAATTTGAAATTTTTTACACTTAGGAATAAAATCATGGCGTTAGAGGGTGAAAACCCGAAATAACCCCCGTACGGCCCTATGGGTCACACCAACACCTCCCACGGGACCAATGTGACTCGTAGGAACTGGTCGCACAACCGAGGGACTTTCGATTTGACAATACGATGATAATTTTAATATTGCTTGACTTAGGCTTAAAAAGCATGGCGTTTGAGGGTGAAAACCTAAAACAGCCCCCGAACGGCCCCATGGGTGACACCAACACCTCCCACAGAACCAATGTGACTCGTAGGAACTGACCGCACAGCCCTGGAACTCCCAGTTTGAGAATACGATTGTAATTTGAATATTTATAGACTTAGGCTTAAAAACATGGCGTTAGTGGGTGAAAACTCGAAACAACCCCCGTACGGCCCCGTGGGTGGTACTAACACCTCTCACGGGACCAATGTGACTCGTTGGAACTGACTGCGCAGCCCCGGGACTCCCGAATTGAGAATATGATGGTAATTTAAATATTTCTAGACTTAGGCTTAAAAACATGGCGTTAATGGAGGAAAACCCGAAACAACCCCCGAACGTCCCCGTGGGTGTCACCAACACCTCCCACGGGACCAATGAAACTCGTAGGAACTGACCACGCAGCCACGGGACTCCTGGTTTGAAAATACGATGGTAATTTGCGTAATTCAAGACTTAGGCTTAAAAACATGGCGTTATTGGTTAAAACCAAAAATAGGCCCCGAACGGCCCTGTGGGTGGCACTAACACCTCCCACGGGACCAATGTGACTCGTAGGAACTGACCGCACAGCCGCGGGACTCCCGGGTTGAGAATACGATGATAATTTTCATATTGTTAGACTTAGGCTTAAAAACATGGCCATAGTGGGTGAAAACCCGAAACAGCCCCCGAACGGCCCCATGGGTGGCACTAACACCTCCCACGGGACCAATGTAACTTGGAGGAACTGACCGCGCAGCCGTGGGACTCTCGGTTTGAGAATACGATGATAATTTGCATATTTTTAGACTTAGGCTTAAAAACATGGTGTTAGAGGGTGAAAACCCAAAACAGCCCCCAAACGGCCCCGTGGGTGGCACCAACAGTTTCCACGGGACCAATGTGACTCGTAGGAACTGACCGCGCAGCCCTGGGACTCCCGGTCTGAGAATACAATGGTAATTTGACTATTTCTACACTTAGGCTTAAAAACATGGCGTTAGAGGGTGAAAACTCGAAACATCCCTTGTACGGCCCTGTGGGTAGCACCAACACATCCCATGGGACCAATGTGACTCATAAGAACTGACCGCACATCCGCGGGACTCCCGGTATGAGAATACGATGATAATTTTCATATTGCTTGACTTAGGTTTAAAAAGCATGGCGTTTGAGGGTGAAAACCTAAAACAGCCCCCGAACAGCCCTGTGGGTGGCACCAACACCTCCCACGGGACCAATGTGTCTCGTAGGAACTGATCGCGCAGCCCTGGGACTCCCGGTTTGAGAATACGATGGTAATTTGAATATTTCTAGACTTAGGGTTAAAAATATGGCGTTAGTGGGTGAAAACTCGAAACAGCCCCCGTACGGCCATGTGGGTGGCACTAACACCTCTCACGGGACCAATGTTACTCGTTAGAACTGACTGCGCAGCCCCGGGACTCCCGATTTGAGAATACGACGGTAATTTGAATATTTCTATACTTAGGCTTAAAAACATGACGTTAGTGGGGGAAAACCGAAAACAACCCCCGAACGGCCCCGTGGGTGTCACCAACACCTCCCATGGGACGATTGAAACTCGTAGGAACTGACCACGCAGCCGCGGGACTCCCGGTTTGAGAATATGATGGTAATTTGCATAATTCAAGACTTAGGCTTAAAAACATGGCGTTAGTGGGTGAAAACCCGAAACAGCCCCCGAACGGCCCTATGGGTGGCACCAACACCTCCCACGGGACTAATGTAACTCGTAACAACTAACCGCACAGCCGCGGGACTCCCGGTTTGAGAATACGACGATAATTCACATAATTCAAGACTTAGGCTTAAAAACATGGTGTTAGTGAATGAAAACCCGAAACAACCCCCGAGCGGCTCGGAGGGTGGCACCAAAACCTCCCATGGGACCAATGTGACTCGTAAGAACTGACCACACAGCCGCGGGACTCCCGGTTTGAGAATACGATGACAATTTTCATAATGTTAGGCTTAGGCTTAAAAACATGGTGTTAGTGGGTGAAAACTGGAAACAACCCCCATACGGCCCCGTGGATGGCACTAACACCTCTCACGGGACCAATGTGACTCATTGGAACTGACCGCGCAGCCCCGGGACTCTCGGTTTGAGAATATGACGATATTTTGAATATTTCTAGACTTAGTCTTAAAAATATGGCGTTAGTGGGGAAAAACCTGAAATAACCCCCGAACGGCCCCGTGGGTGTCACCAACACCTCCCATGGGACCATGTCACTCATAGGAACTCACCGCACAGCCACGGAACTCCGGGTTTTAGAATATGATGGTAATTTGCATAATTCAAGACTTAGGCTTAAAAACATGGCGTTAGTGGGTGAAAACCAGAAACTGCCCTTGAACGGCCCTGTGGGTGGCACCAACACCTCCCACAGGACCAATGTAACTCGTAGGAACTAATCGCACTTCCGCGGGACTCCCGATTTGAGAATACGATGATAATTTGCATAATTCAAGACTTAGGCTAAAAAACATGGCGTTAGTGGGTGAAAACCCAAAACAGCCCCCGAACGGCCCTGTGGGTTGCACCAACACCTCCCACGGGACCAACGTGACTCGTAGGAACTGACTGCACAGCCACGGGACTCCCGATTTGAGAATACAACGATAATTTGTATATTTCTAGACTTAGACTTAAAACATGGTGTTAGTGGGTGAAAACCCGAAACAGCCCTCGAACGGCCCCGTTGGTGGCACCAACACCTCGCACGAAACCAATGTAACTCGGAGGAACTGACCGCGCAGCCATGGGACTCCCGTTTTGAGAATATGATGACAATATGCATAATTAAAGACTTAGGCTTAAAAACATGGCGTTAGTAGGTGAAAACCCGAAACAGGCCCCGAACGGCCCTGTGGGTGGCACCAACACCTCCCACGGGACCAATGTAACTCGTAGGAACTAACCGCACAGCCGCGGGACTCCCGATTTGAGAATATGATGGTAATTCTCATAATTGAAGACTTAGGCTTAAAAACAAAGCGTTAGTGGGTGAAAATCCGAAACAGCAGCAGAACGGCCCAGTGGGTGGCACCAACACATCCCACGGGACAAATGTGACTAATAGGAACGAACCGCATAGCTGCGGGACTCCCGAATTGAGAATACGACGATAATTTGCATATTGCATGACTTAGGATTAAAAACATGGCGTTAGTGGGTGAAAACCCAAAACAGCCCCCAAACGGCCCCGAGGGTGGCACTAACACCTCCTACGGGACCAATGTGACTCGTAGGAACTGACCGCGTAGCCCTGGGACTCTCGGTTTGAGAATACGATAGTAATTTGAATATTTCTAAACTTAGGCTTAAAAACATGGCGTTAGTGGGTGATAACTTGAAACAGCCCCCGTACGGCCCCGTGGGTGGCACAACACCTCTCACGGGACCAATGTAACTCGTTGGAACTGACCGCGTAGCCCCGGGACTCTCGGTTTGAGAATACAATGGTAATTTGAATAATTCTAGACTTAGGCTTAAAAACATGGCGTTAGTGGGGAAAACACGAAACAACCCCCGAACGGCCCCAGGGGTGTCACTAACACCTCCCACGGGACCAATGAAACCCGTAGGAACTGACCACGCAGCCGCGGGACTCCCGGTTTGAGAATACGATGGTAATTTGCATTATTCAAGACTTAGGCTTAAAAACATGACGTTAGTGGGTGAAAACCCGAAACAGCCTCCGAACGGCCCCAGAGGTGGCACCAACACATCCATGGGACCAATGTAACACGGAGGAACTGATCGCGCAGTCGCGGGACTCCCGTTTTGAGAATACGATGATAATACGTATAATTTAAAACATAGGCTTAAAAACATGGCTTTAGAGGGTGAAAACCCGAAATAGCCCCCGAACGGCCCCGTGGGTGGCTCCAACACCTCCCATGGGACCAATGTGACTCGTAGGAACTGATCGCACAGGCCTGGAACTCCCGGTTTGAGAATACGACGGTAATTTTTGAATATTTCTAGACTTAGCCTTGAAAACATGGCGTTAGTGGGTGAAAACTCAAAACAGCCCCCGTACGACCCCGCGGGTGGCACTAACACCTCTCACGGGACCAATGTGACTCGTTGGAACTGATCGCGCAGCCTCGAGACTCCCGTTTGAGAATACGACGGTAATTTGAATATTTCTAGACTTAGGCTTAAAAATATGGCGTTAGTGGGGGAAAACCCGAAACAACCCTCGAACGGCCCCGTGGGTGTCACCAACACCTCCCACGGGACCAATGAAACTCGTAGGAACTGACCACGCAACCTTGGGACTCCCAATTTGAGAATACGATGGTAATTAGCATAATTAAAGTCCTCACTGTAGCCTACAATATAACTAGACTTAGGACTCCCAATCAGCATCGGTGTAGCCTACAATAGAACTAGTTGTGTCCTTAGTGTACTAAATACCAAATTTTAGATGACCCTTGACATATTTAATAATTCTTTTCACACACAATAAGTGGGATTCCTTAGGGCTAGTTTGATATCTAGCACAGACTGCGAAGGAAATTTCGGGTCTAGAAGCCGTAAGATACAAGAGACTCGCTATCATACTTCGATATAGAGTATGATCAACATTTTTCCCATTATCATCCTTAAACAGTTTTGTTGAAGTACTCATGAGGGTTCTAAAAGGTTTAGCTTTTTCTAATATGAATTTTTTAACAAGTTCTGCAGCGTATTTGGATTGAGTGACAAATACTCCATCACTACATTGTTTTACTTGTAGACCTAGAAAATATTAAAGCTCACCCATAAGTGACATCTAAAATTTAGCATACATGATGTCGGAGAAATTCTTAACTTGTTTAGAACAAGTGGATCCAAATATTATATCGTCAGCGTACACTTGTGCTATTAAAACATGTTTGTCTTCATTCCTAATGAATAAAGTTTGATCGTTTCCACCTCGTACAAATCCATGAGATACTAGAAATGTAGATAATCGCTCATACCAAGCTCTTGGAGATTGTTTCAAACCATATACGTCTTTCTTAAGCCTAAAGATGTAGTCAGGGTGGATGGATCTACAAACCCTTTGGGTTGTTCTACGTATACATCCACAGTCAAAATTCCATTCAAAAATGCGGACTTAACATCCATTTGGAATAATCTGAATTGCAGGTGACATGATATGGAGAGGAGGAGATGAACTGACCCAAGATGAGTAACAGGTGCAAAAGTTTCATCGAAGTCAATTCCTTCTATCTCCGAGTACCCTTGTGCTACCAACCTAACTTTATTTCTAATGACCTCACCATTTTCATCTGTTTTATTTTTTAAAATCCATCTTGTGCTGATAACCTTGGAATCTTTTAACCTGGGAACAAGATACCACACATCGTGACTCTAAAATTGTACAAGCTCTTCTTGCATAGCATTGATCCAGAAAGAGTCAGAAAGGGCATCATTTACATTTTTAGGTTCCTCAAGGAAAACAAAACATGCAAATTGTGCTACATTTCGAAGTTGGGATCGTGTTCTAATAGGTTCAGAAGGATTACCAACTACAGTTTCAATAGGATGGTCTTTAGAAACCCAAGTGGGTATAGCAGGATTCTCGGGTGGTAGTGAATCAGTGTCTTATCAGGGTTCAATTTGAAAATTTGGTTTATCCTCATCTTGTGGAAGTTATTGACTGGAACTACTCCTGACACTTGTATCATCTACAATTACATTAAAGGATTCCATAATGGTTTTGTTTCGATAATTAAAAACACGAAAAGCCCTACTATTTTGGGAATAACCAAGAAATATTCCTTTCTCTCATCGGGTGTCAAATTTTGAAAGTTTTTCTCTATCTTTACAGACATAACAAATACTCCCGAAGGGTTTTTAAGTTTGGATTTCTATGGAACCAAAGTTCATAAGGGGTTTGTTTGGAATTTTTCCTGAGGTATACACGATTAATGATATGAAATGCGGTTTGAACGGATTCTACCCAAAAATATCTAGGAAGACTTTTAGCGTGTAGAATAACCCTCACCATTTCTTGTAAAGTTCTATTCTTACATTCAGCGATGCCATTTTGCTAAGGTGTTTTGGGAGCACTAAACTCGTGTTTATAGCCATTGGCTACGCAGTATTCAGTAACACCAGAATCTTTGAACTCTCCACCTCTGTCACTCCTAATACCACATACTTGGGCATCCTTATCATTTTGTAGTTTCAAAAGGATTTTTAAGAATTCACCAAAGGTATCTGATTTTTGTTTCATAAAAGCAACCCAAGTATATCACGTATAGTCGTCAACTATAACTAGGATATAACTATTTCCAAAGAGACTAACAGTCCTTGAGGGACCCATGAGGTCCATATCGATAATTTCTAAAGGTTTTTTGGTTAAGACATCCTTAACTTTCTTATGAAGGGATTTACTTATTTTCCCTTCCTAACATGGTCCACATAACGGATTTAAAGAATTTTTTTATTTTGGTTAAACCTCTAACTATTTATTGGGAACTTAATCTTCTAAGATTATAAAAATTTGTGTGTCCCAGTCTATTGTGCCGCGGGTCAGAATCCTCTAATCTGGAAACATGGCAAGACGTGGACTTAGGAATTACTGTGTAACAGTTTTCCTGAGTTTTATTTCTTGTCAATATGCAGTTTCCTTTTTCATCAATAATTTTGCAATCATTTTTTGAAAAAGTAACGGTATGATTGTAATCATAGAATTGATATATACTTTAGATATTAGCTTTAAGGCCTTTAACTAAGAGAGCATCATTTAAATCAGGAAGCCCATGCTCACTCAATGTTCCCTTACCTATGATCTATGATGAAACACCATCTCCAAACATGACACTACCTCTAAGGAAGTCTGTCTTGTTTTTCAATTTGGTTTCATCTCCGGTCATATGTTTAGAACATCCGGAGTGTAAATACCATACAGTTGAAGTGCTTTGTGCCTTTAAAGAAGAAATGATAATTTTGCACTTTAGCTGGGGTAATAGATCATCTTTTCAATCCAAATGGGCCGAGTTTTAATTGTTTTGTGGCCTTTTGATTTAGAAAAAGTGTGTTGGGTCTTTCTAAATGGCTTTTTCTTAGTCTTGGACCCTCCTTTTTTCTTTTTATAGCTAGAGTTGTTTGTGGCCTGTCTAAGGAGAACATAAGTATTTCTTCCTTTTCTAGAGTAGTTAAAGTTAAGGTACGTAAGTGTATATATCCTTTTCTGAAAACATTCTTCAAGAGTGTGGCCAAAAACGTTGCAGTAAGAACAATACTGATGGGTGTTGGTCTTGACTTTATTACTAAAGTCTTTAAAGATGGCTTTGGCTCTATTTGGCATAGTCATCCAATTTTCATTGGTCTTAAGTTTCTGTCTTTCGTATCTAACGGGAGGACAAACATATTTGGCATGACCATTTGAATTAGACTGTTGATTGCACCGATCATGTTTTGCTTGAGAGACATTGAGACTAGATTCCCCTTTTTGGGTAGTTTGATAAGTTTGGCCTTGTTTGATAAAAGTAACATTTTGAGGAGAAACTTCCGTCTTACTGGTGTGCACTATTTCTCCAAAACCTATGCCCGACTTATCTTCAGAGTCAAATTTGCTTCCAATAACAATTTCCTCATAAGATTTATCTTGGGTTTCAAAGTGTTGACATTTTTTAAACACATTTGAGAGATTTTCCTTAGACTCTTCAAGTTCAATAAGGGTTGCCTTATATTTTTGTTCAATCTTATGATTTTTCTTAGATAAATCTTTTATTTTTAAGGAAAATTCTTGAATCAGTCTCATGGGTAATACACTGGGCAGTATAATCTTCAGTATTCTTCCTAGTGGTATCGTTAAGTAAATCAATATGCTCAGTTAATGATTTCATCTTTTTTTCAAGACGATCACTCTTATTAACCATTTTTGTGTATAACTCGTGTAAATCAGGTAAGTCATCACCAGACTCGCTAAATGTGTCGTGAGAAGTGTTCCCTAAAACATTAATTGATTCTTTTGGACTAAAGCACACGTTCAGTTTGTCGGCAATATTAACGCTTTGACTCACACTTAGATTACTCTCAACAATCAAAGGAGCAGTATTAACATCAACATTAATAGGCGACATAGATTCGTGAGTAGGTAGGCATGCATCATCATCATTCTATACAATTTTGGCAAAGTAAGACATGCAATACTCATCATTCTGGGTTGACTAAGTTTCATCTTCATCAGAATCACTAGAGTCATCCCACGTTTTACACACATTAGCATTGTTATTGTTGCTAAAATTAGTTAGACATTTACTAGCATAATGTCCCATTTTACCACATCTATGACATTTCACATCTTTCAGGTTTGTCTTAGTTATGTTATTGTCATAGGTCTTTTTATTGTCATGTGAGTGTTTGGCATTGTGTCTATCATGAGGTCTGCGATTTTAATTTCCTTAATAATTTGACTTGCCTTATTTAGAGGTTACAACATTTTTTAATTTCAAAATATTTTTGAAATGCTTGCTCATAAGAGATATTTAATTGTCAAGGTCATCTAAATCACAGTCATCGGCACAGTTAGGGTCAAAGTCCAAAGAACTTATTTTAGGAACATGCATTTTAGATGAAAACAAAACATTAAAACTAGTGGCTTTCTTGTTCTATCTGGTCAGTTGCTTTTTGAAGTCTAACTCCAATTCCACAGTCCTCAGTTTACTACTAAGAAATTTAGGAGTTATATTAGGGTCGTCCATTTCTTCAATGGCATATCTTTTATTATCATATTTGGAAGGCAGTGACCTAAGAATCTTTTGAACAATTTCCTTTGTACTATAGGTTAAACCATTTTCATGAAGTTTAGTGAAAATATCAGTTAAACTGATGTAAAAATCGCCAAAGGATTCATTGTCATCCATTATCAGGTTGTAATATTGTTGTACTAGCATTTGAGTTTTTCTAGCCTTAACTCTTTCATCACCTTCGTGAGCAGTGACAAGAGTGTCCCATGACTCTTTAGGAGTCGAACATATGTATATTCTTTTGAATTTGTGTTCATTAATGGACATAAAGATGGCATTCTGGCCTTTGTTATTATCTAGAGATGCCTTTTTCTCTTCCTTTGTAAATTCACTAAGAATTTTCTTAATCCTTGTTGAATTATTTTCAGAGATAACCTTAGTAGGATGTTCACACCTTCTTTCCATCATTTCCCAGACATCATCACCAAGGGTTCCTTGAATGAAAGTGATTGGGCATAAATATTGTATATTTATCCCCCTAATTTCAGTACATTTGTGAACCCGAGTGATGTAACATATATGGATTTGATGCACATTTATGCTACTAACCTTCGTTGGCGAGTATTTCGTGTTTCGTGCTTCTCTTATTGGTTTTACAGGTTAATTATGCAAGCAGTGCAAAAGAGGAAGCAAGACAATGCTAGAAAAGCTAATAAGGCAAGTTCAAGGGAAAATTGGTAATTTTGTAGCCAGATCCGGAAGGAGAAGTCAACTGGAAAGTTGAAGAGCTCGGAACAACGAGAACACTGGAAGAAACGTCACCCAAATCCGAGCTACGGTTGATGATTTATACCCAGTTGAAGTTGAAAGAAAAATCTAAGGAAGAAAGGAAAGAAAGCTAAAAAATTCTAAGTGTTGAATAAGCACCCCAAACCAGCAAGCATTCGCGAACCCCAGGACGAACCGATTTGGGGGGCGAACCGGTTTGGGGTACAGGCCGAACCGGTTCGGGGTCCCTGATGCGCGAATTTGCTCCTTTATTCTGATTGGTTCCCAAGACTCCTATTAGGTTAAAACTCTCAAAAATGGTAGGAAACGGCAGCAACAACTTAGAGACAGCCATTAGGGATAGTTTTAGTCAGTTTTTGATAGAGAGAAATAGAGAGGAACATCTAGGAACATCAAGGGAATTAATTGCTTCAAGATTCAATTGTTACGGGTTTGTTTTTCAAGTTTTAATTCAAGATTTTTGTCATTGTTCTTGCATGTTTAGTTTCCGTATCCGTTTCAACTTATTGTTGCGTTCATAATACATATTTACATGCTTTAATCTAGTTTCATCATGAATTCATACACATGCAACGTTATTATTTCATGCATTAGTCCATTTAACATGTCCGGCTAGGTTTTAAACGTTAGGATGCATGAACCCAACCTGATGTGTTAGTGTGTGTGCATAACGTTAATTCGATGAATTTAACGATTGATCTTGATCGTATCACGTAATTACATAATAACTGTGGATCTTTATATCTCGTTTACCTTTGGGTACTCGTGATGATTTAGAGTACAATTTGAATGCAATTACCGCGATACCGATTTACTCATCCTCAGATTAGGTATGACACGGGCTTGAACCTCGTATACATAATGCTTGGGAGTCCTAAATTCCGGGTCGGATTAATCGGATAAATTTATGATTGACGTTGTCACTGCATTACACTAGGGTTGGGGGATTGTATTCCCTTCCTGTTTTCTCATCATTTAGTTTAAAAAGTTTCGATTCAATTCTTCATTCCTCATTTAGATACTTTAGTTAGTTGCAATTGCCATCATAATTTCATAATTGCATTTAGTCTAATCATTCCCAAAACCAAATCTTTTCTTTTCTTTTTAGAGTCATCATTAGGATTCCTCCATCTTATCCCATCGTCACAACTCCGTTGTCCTTTTTCCCTGAGGATCGATACCCGACTTGTCGGATTATTACTTGAGTGACAGGCTTGCACTTGAGCCTAGAGAGTACACACTTTAGAGACACATTCTGAGTCGTGTCAAGTTTTTGGCGCCGTTGCCGGGGATTTAGGTAGACTTAGGATTAGATTGAGTCAATCCAAAGCTTTGACCAAAAATTTAAAAAAAGAATAAAAAAATAAAATAAAATAGAAAAAAAAATAAAATAGAAAAAAAAAATTCAAAATTTCACCCTCATCTCTCCTAAGCTTTAATGCAAAATTCTGAAACCACTCCTACACCCCATAATACTCCAACCAGCATTCACGAAAACCCACTTGTTGAGTATAACCCTGATAGTCCCCACACTCCAAACGCCCCACAGTTTTGGATCCCACCGCCCACACCGTCGCACTCAGTCTCTAGTAACACTCCATTCTCATTCGTAGGACACACTTCGAGCACACCTAGTGAGAGCGCCGAGTCGTCAAGTGAGAGAGAGATGTCGCAATATAGTAATGCACCTACCGGTGAGGACGAGCTTCCGTACCGCCCGTTGAGAGAATTCTTATATCCTGAGTGCACTATCACTCCGGGATGCATTATACTCCCGTATAATGCCGGACAGTTCCGTTTCAAAAATGGAATGATCCAGATGCTACCACATTACCACGGTATGGATTCTGAAAAGCCATACCTCCATATAAGGGAATTTGAGGACGTGTGTGATACTCTCAATGATCAAACCTGCACACAAGAGGTAATCCGCCTCAAACTCTTCCCTTTCTCGCTTAAAGATAAAGCTAAAGCCTGGCTATAGTCTTTACCTCCAAGCTCGATTCCATCCTGGAATGAGCTCCAGTCGAAATTTCTCAAGAAATTCTTCCACCACATCGAACAATCTCTATCAAGGCTCAAATTCAAGCATTTAGGCAACATGAAAATGAGCCATTCCATCGATGTTATGAACGTTTCAACGAGTTAGTGGCTTCATGCCCCCATCATGGATTTGATCCATCGCAAATCATCTCCTTTATCTATAATGGGTTAAATCTTAACTCTAAACAACTTGTTGAAACTATGGGAAGCGGTCTGTTTGTCGATCTCGATGCCCACGATGCTGATCTTCACATGAGGTATGTCGCCGAGACTACCCAATCCTGGGATACCTCTAACCCGAATGCTCAAAATCGAAATTGACAACCCACCACTGCTCTATCGGCGTCCGGCCTATTCCACGTAGATAAGAATTCTACGACGGATTGTCGATTGGACACCATTGAGAAAGGATTGCAAGACCTATGCGAGTTATATGGAAAAGGACCAGCTGGACCCATTTCGAACTCTGTCGTGAAGGTGTGTACGATTTGTGAGGCGGGACATTCAACTGAGGAATGTCCGACGATACCCGCCTACAAAGTAATATTGCAGGAGCAAGTTAGTGGTATAGGAGGCTTTAAGGGTAATTTCGGTGCCCCGCACGGGAATTCATACAACCCTTCGTGGAAAAACCATCCCGGTTTTAGCTACGGGCAACAATATGCCGCAATGAACCCTCCTTCGCATGTTGCCCCTCCTCCACCACAACAATTCCAACAAGCTCCACACATGCAAGGACATGTGAAAGCACCACCACCTCACGAAAATTATATCCCTCCACAGCGGATAACTCTCGAGGATACAATGAATCAATTCATTGCAAGCTAGACTGCAACCAATGCCAAATATGATCGTCTGATCGGCGACATAAATGCAAATCTGTCAAAGATACAATCCTCGTTGAGTGTTCAAGAGAAGGGCAAGTTTCCTGCCCAGGGCCAACGACCTCCCCAAGGTCAAACTAGTGTTAGCTCCACATCCACTGAACATCAGGAGCAATGTCAAGCAGTGACCACTCTTCGTAGTGGAAGAGTAGTTGATTTATCACCTCCTCCACACGACACAACAAAAGACAAGGAGATTTCGCCCGGCACGAAAGAGGCCGAAGATGTCCCCTTGAACGAGAGTGACAAGGAAGACACTAGTGAGACCTAGGTGGTAGTGAAACCACCCTCCGCAGCACCATTTACTCGAAGGTTGATTCCCGCTCAAAAGGGGAATCCACGTGATGAAGTGCTAGAAGTACTTAAGCAAGTAAAGCTGAATTTACCCTTTCTTGATGCCATCAAAAAAATTCCAGCTTATGGCAAAGTTATCAAAGATTTGTTGATGGTAAAAAGGAAGATGAAGGTAAAAAAGAATCTCTTTCTAGCCCAGAACGTGAGCTCCATTCTACTAAATGATCTCCCGCCTAAATTCAAAGATCCCGGTGCACCCACTATATCCTGCATCATTGGAGAAAATATAATTGAGAAAGCCTTACTTGACTTGGGGGCAAGTGTAAACATACTCCCTTACTCCATTTATAGGAAACTTGATTTGGGCGACCTCAAGCCCACAAAGGTCACTCTCCAATTAGCAGATCGATCAGTGAAGATTCCACGAGGCATAGTCGAGGACGTGATCGTCCAAGTCGACACTTTCTACTTCGCGGTAGATTTTGTCATTTGGGACACGGAGCCCTCCTCCAACTCGAGCAATCATGTTCCCATCATCCTTGGGCGCCCTTTTCTTGGCTACGGCTAATGCAATCATCAATACAAGAAATGGGCGAATGCAACTCACTTTTGGGAACATGACCTTGGATACTAACATCTTCCACATAGCCCAAAATGCAGGGGAGGAAGATGATCTTCACGCGGTGCGCCTCATCGACGAGGTAGTAGAAGAGTACTTTGAGGAAAATTTCTGTGGCGACGCTTTAGAGTCCTGTTTAGCGACGAGATATGAGTGTGAGGGGACGTATACCCACTTCGAGAGGGAGGTTGGAAGGTTGAGAGAATTACTCGATGAGAGTACGTCGGACGAGGACGTGAGAGAGGTTAATTGGGTTTCTAGATTCGAGGAATTACCTCCGAGGGATACACACATGGCTCCCTCCAGTGAAAAATTTCCAACCCTCGAATTAAAGAAACTCCCCTCCCATATTAAATATGCATACCTAGGAGAGGATGAGACATTTCCTGTTGTTATCTCCTCTAGCCTAGATGAAGGGCAGAAGGGTAAATTATTGAGAATTCTGAGGAAGCACCAAAGTGCTTTTGGTTGGTGCATCGCTGATTTAAAGGGGATAAGTCCTTTGATTTGCACTCACAAGATTCATCTCGAAGAGGATGTCAAGCCCTCTAGAGAAATGCAAAGAAGACTGAACCCCAACATGAAAGAAGTTGTGAGAACCGAGATCATCAAATTATTGGATGCCGGGATTATCTACCCAATTTCGGATAGCAAATGGGTGAGCCCTATTCAAGTCGTCCCGAAGAAGTCGGATATGACTGTGATTGAGAATGATAAGGGAGAGCTTCTTCCCCAACGCACCACCACCGGTTGGCGCGTTTGCATTGATTACCGGAAACTTAATGCGGGAACTAGGAAAGACCATTTCCCCTTGCCATTCATTGATCAAATACTTGAGAGAGTTGCGGCCACCCTTATTATTGCTTCCTTGATGGTTATTCCGGATATAACCAAATTGAGGTGGATGTACTTGACCAAGAGAAGACGACCTTCACATGCCCTTTTGGTACGTTTGCCTACAAACGTATGCCATTTGGCTTGTGTAATGCACCCGCGACTTTTCAAAGGTGCATGTTGAGCTTATTTAGCGACATGGTCGAGAGAGGACTCGAAGTGTTCATGGACGATTTCAGCATTTTTGGCACCTCTTTCGATCATTGTTTGGACAAGTTGGAGAAAGTTCTTACCCGATGTGTGGACAAAACTTAGTGCTGAATTGGGAGAAGTGCCATTTCATGGTCACCGAGGGAATAGTTCTTGGCCACATTATTTCATCCAACGGAATAGAGGTTGATAGGGCTAAGATAGATGTCATAGCTGATCTTCCCCCACCGAAATCGCTGAAAGACGTGCGCTCTTTCTTGGGCCATGCAGGGTTTTATCGACGGTTCATTAAGGACTTTAGCGTCATCGCTAGGTCCTTAAGCTACCTACTCATGAAAGACAACCCATTTGAGTGGACAGAGGCATGCCAAGGCTCCTTTGATAAGTTGAAAAACATGCTAGTGCCCGCTCCCATCATGCAAGTTCCGAATTGGTCCTTACCATTCGAACTTATGTGTGACGCAAGTGATTACGCGATCGGGGCTATTTTGGGCCAACGTAAAGATAAGCAAGCTCATGTCATCTACTACGCTAGTAGGACTCTTACCGGACCTTAACTCAACTACTCTACTACGGAGAAGGAGTTGCTAGCGGTAGTCTTTGCCCTCAATAAGTTCCGTTCCTATCTCATTGGTTCTCCCATTACTGTTTTCACCGACCACGCGGCTTTAAAGTATCTACTTGCGAAGAAAGACGCCAAGCCACGCCTCATAAGGTGGATCCTACTCCTACAAGAGTTCAATATCTCCATCAAAGATAAGAAAGGAGTAGAAAACATCATTACCGACCATTTATCTCGGCTTTCGTTCGACGTACCTAGTGATCCCATACCCATAGACGAGCACTTTCCGGATGAGCAACTATTTGCTACTTCTTCGTATCCCTGGTTTGTGGACATAGTGAACTATCTTGTCACGGGAGCCGTCCCTCCCGATTGGACACCGCAAGATAAGAAGAGGTTCCTCAATTGGTCGCCCAAGTTCTTTTACGATGATCCCTTCCTCTTTAAATATTGCACCAACCAAATCATCCGACGATGTGTACCGGATGACGAGATCCCGAAAGTCATCCAGGTTTGTCATTCAGAAGCATGTGGAGACCATTTCTCGACGAAAAAGACGGCCGCTAAAATTCTGCAATGCGGCCTCTATTGGCCCACAATGTTACGGGATGCGAATGACGCTTGCAAGTCATGCAATAGGTGCCAATGAATGGGATCCATTTCTCGACGCGACATGATGCCCCTTACCCCCATACTCATCATTGAGATATTTGATTGTTGGGGTATTGACTTCATGGGTCCCTTCCCCCCATCCTTTGGTTTCCTATACATCCTAGTCGCGGTAGACTACGTTTCTAAATGGGTGGAAGCTATAGCTACTAAGACTAATGACAACAAAGTGGTGATAAAGTTCCTACAGGAACACATACTTTCTCGCTTCGGTGCACCAAAAGCGATAATTAGCGATAATGGCACGCACTTTTGCAATAGGCCATTCGAGAAGCTCATGAGAAAGTATGGCGTCGTCCACAAGGTTGGGACGACATATCACCCACAGACGAATGGGCAGGTCGAGCTAGAGAATCGGGAGATCAAGAACATTCTTGAAAAGACCGTCAATCCTACTCGGAAAGATTGGTCCCTTAGATTGACCGATGCACTATGGGCCTATCGTACCGTATTTAAGAATCAACTTGGCATGTCTCCTTTCCGTTTTGTGTATGGCAAACCTTGCCATCTTCCTGTTGAGCTCGAACACAAAGCATATTGGGCAATTAAGCAATTAAACTATGCCTTGGACAAAGCCGGTGAAGCCCGTAAGCTTCAATTGAATGAACTAGAAGAACTACGCAATGATGCGTATAAGAACGCCAAAATTTCAAAAGAAAGGATGAAACTTGCTCATGATAGCATTATTCGACGAAAAGAGTTTCATCCCGGGCAAAAAGTTCTTCTCTACAACTCTAGGCTTCACCTCTTTCCAGGCAAGTTGCGGTCACGATGGTCCGGCCCGTTCGTCGTGAAGAACGTTTTTCCCCATGGAGCTATTGAACTAGACGATTTAAAAGGTGAAAACACGTTCAAAGTCAATGGACAACGCCTAAAGCCATACCTAGAGGCGTGTGAGTATGAGGTCGACACAATTTGGTTGTCGGATCCCGTTTACGGGGTCAATTGAGCTGAGAAAGTAAGGTCGTCGCACCCCCGACGCGTATGGGGTGAATTTGTGTGTATAGTAGTCGTGTGTGAATAGGGTAGTTAGGAGTCTGGAGCCTGAGTTACGAAAGAGATCGGTTAGCACGCACTTCGAGGGAGTTAGTACGCATTACGAGGTTGAATTCGAGGAATTTTTAGGAACCCCGAGGGTCTAGAAAGTTTTTAGGGGCCTTATGCACAACTTAGAGGATGAGAGAGCACCTTGAAGCGGAGAAAAGAGTGAATTCTAGCATTCGGACCAGCATGTCACCCCGAACCCCATCCAGAACCAGTTCGGGGGGCGAACCGATTCGCAGTACACCCCGAACCGGTTTGGGGTACCTGGTAGATTCACCCCCCCAATTCCAAATTCATTCCCCTTCCCTCCATTTTTCCCCCCATTCTCACCATTCATTTTTACTCCCTCCAAATCTTTCCCTCCTTCCCAAATTCATCCCAATTCACTCCCTCCCTCCTCTCCTTCCCACCCTTTCACATTTCCCACCAAAACCACACCCCTTTACATCTATAAATACCTCATCACCCCTCCTCCATTTCTCACACCAAAACACTCTCCCTCACTCTTTTCTCTCCCATATTTTTTTCCCTCTCCCTCTCTCTTTCCTTCAAAATGCCGCGCCCTTGCCGCACCCATCTCCGCCTCAAGAAATATGATGCTACCACCATCCTTGATGACGCGGGTAAAGGGGTCTTTTGATGCGTGCAAGAACGTCATTGGGCCGAGCTATACTTCTCGGCCACGCGGCCCATCCACATAGAACGCTTCGTTGATTGGGGCCAACTTTCGGGAGATGTCACCGCCCTATTCGACCGCTGCGGTTGGTGCTCTTTCCTCGCCACTACGAGCACTAACGTGTTTGATGCCGCCATTCGCCAGTTTTATGCGACCTTGGTTCGCAAATCCTCCACGCTTCACGAGGCTTACCTTGACGGTATCACTATTCCCTTCTCGGCAGGCATCATCGCACGCAAAATGCGTGCCAAATGGGTGATCCTCCCCGTGCCCTTCCAATACCCCAACAATGGTACCCCCCATACCGAAGAAGAATGCATCGCACGCATGGAACCCGGGGTGGAATGGGTGCGCGAGTCTTTTCCTATTGGTGGTTTAGCCGCCACGGTGCGCTTCACGCACCTCATTGCTTGTGGGGCCATCCACCAAACCACTAATGATTAGGTGGTCCGGTTATGGCACGTTAACTTCCTCTATTACTTTTTGGACCCCGAGATCACCATCAACCTTGCCCATCTCTTCTACGCGGATTTCCTCAATGCCGCCTACGACGAATATGGCAAAACTGCACTCCCCTACGCCCGTTTCATTACAGAGCTATTGATGGAAGTTGGAGTGGATGACCCCGGGCAACAAATTCGACTTCCTCGCCCCATTGGCGGCATGTCCACCACTCGCAGTGAACGCCAAATGCGCGTAGCTCACCCCGACCGTCCCATTCTCGAAGAGGATGTGGCCGAGGAAGCTCATGATGATCCGATGATGGACGTCGACAAGGACGACTTTGAGGATGATGAGGAGGATTCCGATTTCGAGCCCCCGGGGGCAAACTTCGATAGTCGACTTTCGGTGGTTGAGTCCCGCCTCGACGGGTTCATCAACCAATACAATCAAGACCAAGCGGCTTACCGAAGGGACACCCGGATGATGTACCAACTCCAAGTCCACCTTCACCAACTCAACTTCGGCGGTCCTCCTCCCCCCTTCTTTTATGACCCATATGATCCAAATGCACCCAGCACCTCCCACCCACCTCCCCCATGACCTATGATTGTTTTTATATTTTGGTGTGGATGTCGGTTGTTGTAGGAATTTCACAGTTGCTTTCTCATTTCCTGTGTAACACAGGTTTCTCATTGTTATTATACAAACTTGCATTTTTTTCATATTTGTTTGTTTTATTTTTCCACACTTAATATTCGCTTTGAGTTAGAGTTTCGTCCGTTTTGCTTGAGGACAATGCAAAAGTCTAAGTTAGGTGGGGTCACAAGTGCGTATTTCTAAAACTTCACAAATTTTCAAAAATGACCAAAAATTTCCAAAAAAATCATAAAATTTTGAAAAACCCAAAAATATTTTTGTTCAAAATAAATAAAAATTGGAATTTAAAATTTTCAAAAATATCATTAAAAGTCGAATTGGAGTCTCAAATTGTAAACATCCAACATACACAAAGCCGAAATTGACCAAAGATGGAAATTGTGCGAAAATTGACGACTTAACGAATAAATGTGGAGATTAACAAACCCGGTGAGATTCGAGCCTATCACGTTTTGCGAGTTTTTAAATCATTCCGAGTTAATTGTTAACTTAAAGTTCTTTTTAGCGCTTAATAAGTTGTCAATGATATCAATCCTTTCATTTTGATCGGTTTTGAAAAATGTGTGCAATATTGCCTTGAAAAACGTGCCAAATTAGTCTCTAAACCTAAATTCACCTCGAAACGCATATGGTAATGCAATTGGCATTTTGGGCAATGAAGTAGGCCCTCGTTTGTCACCAAAAATTTTGGCCAGAAAAAGTAGCGAAAAATCACCCTTTGCAACCCAAATTGAGCCGAATAATTTTCCCTTTCGTTTGACAACCCGAAAAACCCAAAATAGCCGGAATTGTGAAAAATGAAAAATTCAGATTTCAAGTCCAAAAAGTGCATATAAAGGGGCAAGAAACAAAATAGTATGCTCAACAAAAACAACAACAAAAAAAATAGAAAAAGAAGAAAAAAATGAGCAATAGCCCGGAAAAAGCACAATTGAACATCATTAATGACGTTTCCAATTCCAACCTTCCATACCTCCTTCATTTCACCCAATGCAACCTTCAACCCGAAAAAGTCCTAACCGAGTCCAAATTACGAAAATTGATTACCGCGTGGAGAGCGAAGACACCAAAAGATAATATAAGAGGCTAAGTGCGCGAAATAAAGGCAATGTTCCCGTTTTTAAAATCGTGATTCGTTGATGAGATCCTTTCGCCATAAAGTTTCCGTCTTTCTACTTATATGCGTGAATTTTCTTCCATTACATTTACTCTTTATATCACACATGCCGAGAGAATAGCCATAATCCGAGAGATTCGTTTGTGAGAGCGTCCCGTGAGAAATTGAAATCAAAACGAATTTTCAGATAAGTAACGTAATGATCAATCGGTGAAAATTGGCGGTTATATTTCCGGCTTCGCACACACACACTACGGTTTGAGACTCGTAAATATGACTTAATGATGACTATTTTCTGGAAAAGTTTGAATTGCTCAATTTTTGCGTATTTTGAATTTTCTTTGAGTCGAATTTTGTGGGTATATTCACTGCAAACCCTCACGAGACACAACTCGTCCTACTAGGGTAACCTAGAGGTTTAAAGGCTTGTTGCATGCGCTAAATGTAATCGCTTGCCCGCGAAAGAGGTGCTCTATCCCAATAAAGTCTTTGATGGATCCTTAACTCATACTCTCATTCTTTTACATTTCTCGGGACGCGCAAAGTTCTAAGTTAGGGGGGTTTGATTGGGTATAAATATTGTATATTTATCCCCCTAATTCAAGTACAAATGTGAACCCGAGTGATGTAACATATATGGATTTGATGCACATTTATGCTACTAACCTTCGTTGGTGAGTATTTCGTGTTTCGTGCTTCTCTTATTGGTTTTATAGGTTAATTATGCAAGCAGTGCAAAAGAGGAAGCAAGACAATGCTAGAAAAGCTAAGAAGGCGAGTTCAAGGGCAAATTGGTAATTTTGCAGCCAGATCCGGAAGGAGAAGTCAACTGGAAAGTTGAAGAGATCGGAACAACGAGAACACTGGAAGAAACGGCACCCAAATCCGAGCTACGGTTGATGATTTATACCCAGTTGAAGTTGAAGAAAAATCCAAGGAAGAAAGGAAAGAAAGCTAAAAAATTCTAAGTGTTGAATAAGCACCCCAAACCAGCAAGCATTCGCTAACCCCAGGACGAACCGGTTTGGGGGGCGAACCGGTTCGGGGTACAGGCCGAACCGGTTCGGGGTCCCTGATGCACGAATTTGCTCCTTTATTCTGATTGGTTCCTAAGACTCCTATTAGGTTAAAACTCTCAAAAATGGTAGGAAACGGCAGCAGCAACTTAGAGACATCCCTTAGGGATAGTTTTAGTCAGTTTTTGATAGAGAGCAATAGAGAGGAACATCTAGGAACATCAAGGGAATTAATTGCTTCAAGATTCAATTGTTACGGGTTTGTTTTTCAAGTTTTAATTCAAGATTTTTGTCATTGTTCTTGCATGCTTAGTTTTCCTATCTGTTTCAACTTATTGTTGCGTTCATAATACATATTTACATGCTTTAATCTAGTTTCGTCATGAATTCATACACATACAACGTTATTATTTCATGCATTAGTCCATTTAACATGTCCGACTAGGTTTTAAAGGTTGGGATGCATGAACCCAACCTGATGTGTTAGTGTGTGTGCATAACGTTAATCCGATGAATTTAACGATTGATCTTAATCGTATCACGTAATTACATAATAATTGTGGATCTTTATATCTCGTTTACCATTGGGTACTCATGATGATTTAGAGTACAATTTGAATGCAATTACTGCGATACTGATTTACTCATCCTCAGATTAGGTATGACGCGGGCTTGAACCTCGTATACATAATGCTTGGGAATCCTAAATTCCGGGTCGGCTTAATCGGATAAATTTATGATTGACGTTGTCACTGCATTACACTAGGGTTGGGGGATTGTATTCCCTTCCTATTTTCTCATCATTTAGTTTAAAAAGTTTCGATTCAATTCTTCATTCCTCATTTAGATACTTTAGTTAGTTGCAATTGTCATCATAAGTTCATAATTTCATTTAGTCTAATCATTCCCAAAACCAAATCTTTTCTTTTCTTTTTAGAGTCATCATTAGGATTCCTCCATCTTATCCCATCGTCACAACTCCGTTGTCCTTTTTCCCTGAGGATCGATACCCGACTTGTCAGATTATTACTTGAGCGACAGGCTTGCACTTGAGCCTAGAGAGTACATACTTTAGAGACACATTCTGAGTCGTGTCAGAAAGCAACCATTCATACTTTCCAGTATGAAAACTTATTTCCATAAAAACGTGGTGGTCTGGAGAGGTTACCAAACTTCTCAAATCCTTCTTCCATATTCAGAATTTTTGAAAGAAGTTTCAAAAACAATTTCTAAAGTTTTAGGATCACAAAAAGATGGTCCTGCTCTGATACCACTTGAAAAACTTGTTTAGTAGATTAATAACAGAATGTTATAAGTTGAGTAAACTCCGAATAAAATTTTTGGACAAAACTCTTTCGAAAAATAACACAAGATGTGTTCAAAATTGTTTTCTGAATATATAGTCTAGATTTGGTAGTTGATTACCTAAGGTTTTAGAAATTAAAAATCATCTACTAAGTCCAGCATGAAGTACCAATCACAACAGAAATTAAGAACATTCAATGTAAAGAACACAGAAATTTTAACGACGTAAAACCCTTAATCAAGGGAAACATCCACGGTACCCTCTACGGCATAAAACAAAAATCCACTATAACAAAGAATCAAGTTATAACACTTAAGCAAGCACAAAAATATCCTAAATCGAAGTTCAGAGCTATAACTACCTAAGCTACTCCACTCCAAAGGTTTTCTGACTAGAACTGATCTTTCTGGTTGCTTCTTTGCCTTTTCCTTGACCTCTTTTTCTTTTAATTATGATTCCAACAACTCTATAAAATTCCAAGTCTCTCAAACAGAACCACTATGACTAAGTATTCGTGTGTGAGGATATGTTTGTGAGGTGTAGTACATGCAGATTTATGCAACTCACCCTCTCAAATTATTTATATAGACAAGTTCCTTTGAATTAATAGGTTCTATAAGATATGCAAAGTCTGATTCAAATCATTTTTTCAAATAAGCCTCTTATCAAGATCAGATCTGAAAAACAACCTTGCTTTTAAAACTAGTTAATGTCCTATTTATCCCGATTTATTTTTGTACAACTTTATTTCACAAAATGTGAAATATGATTCAAGAGACACAAATGTCTTAAGGATTTGATTTAACCATGAAGAAATAGAAGTTTATTTTTTAAAATCTTTTAAAACAAAATGGATTTAAAATAAAATATCCAAAAAGGGAATAAAAAGTAAGCGTGTGATATTCTCTTTTAGAAAATCTCATGTTTCAATAGTGAAACTCGATATTTTCTTAGAGATGAGTTCTGAGAGAAACTTAGACTTGAAGGGGTCTTCAAATATCGAACAAACCCAACACCAATCTCACAGAAACCCTAAAATGGATCTAACTCTCAAGGTTTAGGTTTCTGATGTATGAAAGGTTGAAGATTATGGTGTTTGGGTGAAGGTAAATCACTTAGAGGTGTGAGGATATGAAGATTAGGGTTTCTTCTCTCTTTTCTTTTCCTCTCTCTTCTCCTTATCTCTCTTCTCTCTCCACTCTCTCTTTTTTCTCTCAGGATGGACGAATGTCAATAGTCTCAAATGGATGAGACTAAGAGAGTTTTTATACTGGTTGTGGAAGGATCTGGATTATCTTGGGCAATCCTACGACTGAGATTGAGTTTGACTTATTGACTGCCAATCTAATGGTCTGCAACGAGCGGTGCTGACAACTTAATCTCATTGGTTTAATGGGTAACACATCGATTGAAAATAAACACATGTAGGTCGTTGATAAAGATCATCCAAGGGCTGAGATCAAATGTGGGGAATGTGTCTTATAGAAAACGCAAATTGATAAACTCAGGAACCAACACGTGTACGGTGGAAACTGGTTGCAAAAAGCGTGTTTTAAAATTAATTACATTCTCCTCCTGAAGTCTTTAGCGCTTTGAGATCCTACCCAAGATAACTTCTCATGAATTAAAATACTTTATAAAATACGATTTTAACCCCAACACTTTTAAAAGTCAAATTTTAATAATTCCAATTGTAAGGACACAACTTTCCAATTGAGTCCTTTGTAGTTTTGGCTCAATTCCGGACAAAGACGTTTGAGTCATAAGATAGAGTATATTGATCATCCTTCAATCCTATAACGTGTTTGTTGAAGACGTAGCGGCCAAGTATATAAAGTTTCATCAAAATGCCGAGTTTAAGTGCTTCATTTTCTACGTCATCAATATTGGTTCCATGCTCCCAAGGTATGAATGCATTACATATATATATAGGAGCTTAGAACGTGTTGATGATGGGTGTTAGGTTTTATTAAAACTGTGTTTTGTTTTTAGAAAGAATGAATTAAAACTTTAAATAAAGTTTATAAAGTTTTCTGGGATAAAAATGGGAATTTCTAAACTTTCTGGAAGTTCGTTCGATATGTCGTTCGAAAGAGATTTTCGTTCGAACCAGATGTCGTTCGAACGAGTTTGCCAACGAGTTCCCAGTATAGGCCTCTGGAATGTCGTTCAAGCAAACCTTATGTTCGAACGAGATTTCCAACGAGATTCTAACGAGTTCACACTGGAACTTCGTTAGAAGCCTCGTTCGAACGAAATTGTCGTTCGAACGAGATTTCAGACGAAAAATTTTTATGGCAGTTTTTAGTAGTTTTTACCCATGTTTTCCACTTGTTTACCCCACTATCATTTTGCTGAATATCTATGTGCGGGAAACCAACTTTTTCTTTTAACTTTTTCATACCATACTAACTCCTAGAGAGAGTTTTACGAGTTGATTCTTCCAAGAAAAAGTTCATGAGTTTGAGTGTTCTTCCTTAAAGAAAAATTCTTTAAACACTTAGTTTTCACCCATTATTTTGTTTATCCAAGTTCATATATATACATCTTGCTTGGAGTTTGGCACCGGGTTTGTCTTTACATCGAATTGAAGAGATCGTCTGGGTTTTCTTCTAAATCCCTCAAAGAAGAAGAATTGTTTAGCTGCGACTTTCTCACATGGTAAAAGGCACCATGTGTGGTTGACGGTGTACCTATTGTCCGATCGGTGAGTCCGAGATCGCGGTGGAGCTCCGTGGTTATCCGCTAGGAAGAGGTGGTTACAAGAAGATGCGTCAAGGCTTGAGAGGGCTCGAGTTGAGGAAGTAAGTCATCTATCTTGTAAATATAAATTCCGTACTTAGTGGATTTGAGGCTAGGGACGTCCGAGGTTGTTTCCCGTTGTGGGTTTTTCCTCGTACACCACGGCATAGTGTGACTGATTTTCTCTTATCTTGCATAATAACTCAGAATGCATGCTTAGGATAATACAAGATAAAATTGGTTTTAATTGTCACACTTAATTTAATTTGGTGCTAAATTAAATTTGGGTAATGCTAATTTAATTCAAGTCATGTGTTAAAATTGGTTTGGCCTAACTTGATAAAATTAAAAAATATGACTTAGGCAAATTCTAGGACTTGGATTAATTAATTAGGTTTAAGTGAAAATGTTTGAATGGATTAATTTAATTTCACTTGGTTTAATTTTAATTTGCTAAGAAATTAAAATTTGTTTATTGTGTTGAACCATCACATCGCTTCCGCATCTATTTCATAAAAAGGAAATATATTTTTATAAGAATTTTAAAATTACGGGGCTTTCACCAATAATTATTTAAAATGTTTTAAAAATGTTGTTACTGAATTAAATTGATTTAAAAATTAGTAAAGTGTTTGAAAACCCACATATGCATATAGGAATAAAAACTATTTAGTGTAAGTGTCCTATAGTGGTTAAAGGTATAATTAACTTCCCTTTACGTTGATCTTGAGGTTTTCTTGGACATGATTTCTTCATTCTTCTTGACCCTTTGAGAGATAGAGCAACTCATAAAAACTAACCTACTTTCTCTCAATATCCAAACTAGTTGGAACTCCTATGTATATAGACTCAAGTAAGTCAATATATAATGTGTTCCAAAAGTCCCTAACTTGAAGTTTCCAGAAGTCAGTCCCTCTGAAATAATTATGCTAGAGGATGAGGAAGAAGAAGAGAAAGGAGAGGGAGGAGAGGGAGAGGAAGAAGAAGAAGAAGAAGAAGAAGAAGAAGAAGAAGAAGAAGAAGAAGAAGAAGAAGAAGAAGAAGAAGAAGAAGAAGAAGAAGAAGAAGAAGAAGAAGAAGAAGTAGAAGAGATGTCACCCCCCATAACAAGGAAAGTAATAAGAATTGATTATGGTGATCAAATGATGTAATCTGATAGAATAAAGTCTTTGAAGATATTGAAGGTTGATTCCCGAAGGGCTAGTAGTTCTAGACCAGGATCCAAGGGGAAGATAAAAGAGAAGGAGAAGTATAGAGAAGAATAAGATAGACGGCGAGAGAGAGAAAGAGAGGAGAAGAAGAAAGAGGAGGCCAAGAGGAGGTTGGTCTTAAAGGCTCCTGCTGCCCATATTTTCACTTTTAAAGCTGAGGGGTCTAGTGTGGCCAACACCCCTATCCTTCCCCTGACTTATAGAAAAGGGTTGTGCTCGCGAATGACCGAGAGAGTTCCTCATGGCTGGGGTTAGCCCAGCTAGCACTCAAGTCCTCTCAAGGACTTATTCTGGTAATTATCTTCCCTTTATCCTTGAGTCTCTTTCGTTCTGCATTTTTTCTCTTTGTTCAGACTTAGATTTTCTTTGTTTTATTTAGTTTTTAGCCTATTTTACTGCTCTCTTGGATGGTCATGACGACGTCCAAAAATAACCAGGAGCTGAAAGTTGCCCTGAAGAACTCTGAGAAAGACTTTATTGATGCTTGTGTTGCTTGGGAGAGCAAAAAGGAGAAGGCGATAAATGTCTATGTAAACCTCCAGGTTGCCAAAGACTTAGTAGTGGTCAAGCAGAAGAAATTATTGGAAGAACACCTGAGCCTGGTTGGAAAGGTTCAGAAGTTAGAGGAATAACTCCCCGATGAGAAGTATATTAGCTATCTGGTAGGCTGGAATGAGGCTTATGATGATGCTTAGCTCTAATTAGGCTATGCAAAGAAAGTTTCCTTCAAGAAAGGATACAATTAAAAACTGGAGGCCGTAAGAGTACCCTTTGACTCTGAGATCTTCAATCGCCATTCTCCTGGGCGTAACCCTCTCATAGTAGAAGAGCCAAACATTGGCCAGCCTGATAACCATACTAAGAACGAGCCTACTGAGGTCCAAGCGATTACTGACCAAGCAAAGAGGGTTGTCGAGAAGGGAAAGGCGGTAGATGACTCTGAGCAGGTGAAAGAATAGGGCCTTTAACTTAGGATTTTTCTCTTTTTTCTATCTTTTTTGTGCCCTGTAATCTTCCTTTCTCACTTGAGTTGTACTGGCATATGGCCCCCTTTATCAATTAATGAAAAAAGAACTTTTTGCTTATATTGACATATTCTTCCTTTATAAATATACTAATGTTTGATTGTAATCTTATTTGTTTCACTGTTTGTATCCAGACGAAGGCTATATCCCCCCTTCCTCGAATTTTAGGATGATTTTAGGTCCAAACATTAGCAGTTAAGCTCGCAAGACCTTCATAAAGATTTGTAAGTCTCTAAAGGCGAGGACTGAGCAGTACAAGGACCAATTTGTACTGGTCGCCAAATTAAAAGATGATATTCAAGTGAGGAGGACATTAGTTCCTCAGTCCAAGAGGAAATAAATACTTTGAGGGGCTAGCTTCTGGAGAACAGAGATATGAGCTAAGTGGGTGAAGTGCTTCAGGATGAGAATGACGCTCTAAAGAAGGAGGTTGCCGAACTGAAAAAGGATATCCAAAGGTCAAACATTATTATGACCGAACTCCAGAGATGTCAAGAGGTTGAGGAACTTGTTCATAATGGGTCCTCGAGAAGCGTGGGCAGCTGGTTATGATGAGGGGTGGACTGATGGTCCATCACGGCTAAAAGAGACTGAGGATGTGGCATTCAAGTATGGGTGGTTGAATGCCCTCAGGGAAGTCAAGACTCCCATGGAATCAGACCTATGGTATAAATACCATGTTGATTGTCCTGCTTATCATCACAACCATTTCTCAAAAGATGACAAATGGCTCCCCATTAATTCCATTTCTACCCAACTCTTCAACCATTACCTTGAAAATAATGAGGAAGTGTTCTCCCCAAACCTTAGTGATGGTCGAAGAGAACATATAACATATTACCTTACTCAACACCCCTAATTAGTCTAGGTCTTTGTATGGTTTTTATATTTTTGTAACTGTATTCTCCAATTTTGCCAATGTATAAAGTTTAATTATAAACTCATTCTATATTTTGAGCATGTGCTCACTAAATATGAGTTAATAATTGCCTTTATGTTTTGGCTGTTACTGATTGGTGACAGTTAGTATTTCCTGACCACTTAGGACCTTTGTCGACCAAATAATTTTATTGATCCTTTAAGGCTTCTTTCCGATTAACTGAGTCAGTACTTATGAAATTTTTGTGCTCTTAGCGTACTATATGGACCTAGAGTGAGAGTTAATCATTTTGGGCTCTCGCCGACTAAATGAGTTTGTTAACTTCTATTGGAACATTCTACAAGTTCAATATGCCTTAGCAGTATCATTCCATCTATCTTACCTTTTAGGCCATGCGATCACACGCTCTTAGACCTAGGTGAGATGATGGAGATAATGTACTTGGTTGTGGATAATTCGGTCGATCAAGTTTTTAAGTGACCAACACAATTGACAACAAATCTAAGTTAGATTTTTTTCCTAAGGATCCCCAATAGGGATTTTATTATTGTCGGGGCAACTCATGAGGTATATTGAAATAACTCATTAATTTATTACGCTTACTGTAAACCCTTTTTGGCATATGATATTCCTTGATTGAGACAAGTTGAATAACTTATTTCAATCCCCCAGAGTTATCTTCTGCATAAGGAAGTTTTCAGGCGAAGGTAGTCGAAGGTAATTATCTCTTACGGTTAAAGGAATTGTCATTTAGAAGGGGTGCACAATACTGAGATAAAGAAATTCAAAGAAGCCAATCACCGCAATCAAAATGCGAGGTCCAACTTGTAGACACCACTAAGTTTATCCTTAGGTCCTTAACATCTCCCAATTTCACTACAAACCCTAGGTCATACTCCAAGTATTGATCTAGAGGCCATCAGGCGCTCCCGAGCCCCATTTTGACTCCGATTAAATCTATCATCAGAGCGAAAGATCAATGAATCTTCAAAGGGATCTGAATCCCCTTTCCAAAGGTCCTCCCCATGCTCGAATCGACATGATGGTTCGAAGGAACGGACCATTTTACTACTGAAAATCGATCTGAAGACCATCGGGAACTCTCGGGCCCTAATTTCATCCTAATCAACTTCATCGTTAGAGAGAAAGACATTTGAATGGCTCTGAAAACCCTTTGCAACAATTCACCCCGTGTGTGAAATAGCATAGCCGTTTGGACGAACAATTCGTTTTCCCTCGAAAATTGATCTAGACGCCACCGGGTGCTCCCGGGCTCCATTTGACCAAGTTCAACTCTTTATCCTGAATGATACTGAATTAATCTATGAAGGGAACTGAATAAACTTTCCAACGGTTTTCCCATTCACGATTCTAACTTACGGTATGGACGAACGGCCCGTTATACTCCGTGAGGTCATAGGGCACTTACGGGACCCGATCGACCAAGGTGAACTTTCTGAACTAATCAAAGCTCTTTGGAATGTCAAATTACATCACTTAACCTTTCCAATGGTCCAACCCGTGCAGAATTATGACTTCCCGTTTGGACGAACGATCTATTTTCATCTGATGATCTCCCGTCCAAAGGACCGGCATCCACTTCCGAGCAGTATTTTACCCAAAGTCATCTCCCAGACGCGGGAGTGGTCCCAAGAACACTCGAAGTTCTCTGAATTAACTTTCTAACGGTTTGACCCCGCATAATTTGGATTGACGAAACGCGTTCTACGATGATTTTTCTAAAAAAATCTGCACAAGACTGCCGTACAGCAAGTCCATTTCCCTTCCAATCGGTAGTGTGTCTACGGTTACCTTCCGATTTGCAGGCTGGGACCAGGTCGATAGGCACCAACCCTAACCCTATAAATAGAGTTCATGACCTTACTCCCGAAGCACACCTCAAATCCATCAACATTAGTGATCTCAGTAACATTCTCTCGTAATCAACGAAGTTTCCTTGTGTGAAATTTCATTCCCTCTTAAATTCCCATTCTTTTTCTTACCCAATTTGGAAAAATCTCATTCTCTCTCATCCAACATTCATATCAAGCTTCTAGGGAGTTCATCCAAGATCAATATCAAGCTCCAATTATTCAAATAAGATCCAAATCCTTCCCTATGTCTTTAAATTTCTTATTTTCACATTAATTACATAAGTATATAACTTAGTTCTTTTACTTTATCTCATACACATTATCATCCCACATTTCTATTAGTTATATTGCAAAAACTTTATTTTCAATAAAAAAAAAACAAAACAAATAAAAAGAGAGGCATGCCCATAAATTCTAAATGGGATTACCCATCACATTTTTCCAAAACTAAAACACATTTTTTACATCCACACCTATAGTAAAATCTCGTTTGAATATATGGGATAAACATCACCCCTATTATACATGCGCACTACATAGACTTTGATGCCTTTAAAGGATAATAGGCATTTCAGATTAAAATCTAAGACTCGAGTCCAAATTTCAAATTTATCAAATTCCCCATTTTTGAATCTATTATATCCTTATACATTTTATGTTTGTGATCCTTATACACATTTTATCCAACACATGTTATCGTTTCATTCTAATGATCAATATTACGATAAACACATATATTATATTTTTAATATTATTTTATTGGGAACATTCCTATGGATGACATCACTCTATCTCTTCTATGGTATGAGTTGGGCAATTCTAATCTCCATTATATATATATACGCACACACACTTCATGGAGAAATAATGGAAAATAATAACACAATCCCGTGAGAGACCGAAAGGGCGGGATGGGTGCCTAATACCTTCATATTCCATAACTTAGCCCTCGAACCTTTGAACTATTGGTTTCGTAAGCGTGAGTTTGTCTATGATGCCACCCTCTCGAGGAAACAACATGTTTTTTTGCCTGTTTTGTGCAAAATAAATTGGAGACTCCTTCTCTTTACATTCACCTCAGAGCGATGACGGTCGAAGCTCTCTAGAGAGTATGAAGGCGTGAGACCTTTTTTTTCTCCCTTCCTTTCCCCCCTTCTCTTGAGGGAGAGAGAGAGAATGGTGATACGATCGGGACGACCACAGTGGAGACTCCACTAGGGATTATTGATTTTCATAAAACGGCTAGACTCTGTTTGCACGGGTGTTATTATTTTCTACTTGTGTGCGTATGAACCTACCTATATGTTCCCTTTTTCTCATATATTATTTCTTGCACATATATACCTTATGCTTGCATCACTACTCACTCGCACACTTGTAGATACTTCTCACGTACACTTAACACTACTTACACATAGTATCACTTATATCCACATATTGAACACACCACTTAGAATATCCATGCTTAGGTGTCACTAACACACACCTCCACTTATCACACTTGTATATTTCCATGCTCACTCACACTTGTCACACACCACTTATAGAGTATCCATGCTTAGGTTCACTACCACACACTCACTTGTGGATATTCAAACATAACTCACCTATCCATGCTTAGTATAATCTTCAGGCTCTATGTTAGATTTACTTTTTATACTTGTACATTCTCCCATATTAGTATAGTGCTCATCATGCCAAAAAAAGATACTCTGCCCCTAATATACTAATCAAGAATCATGTATTTTGGACACTACATCACCCAAGAGCATGGCTATTGACCAAATTTTATCCCGTAAATGGAGGTCACTTCGTGATGAATTCTAGTCCGGCAGGTCGCAGTTAGCCTAAGCGATATGACTTTCACCTTCCATTGGAAAAGTACCTTCGACATATATCGAACGGTTCCACCCACATCGTACTGCTTAACTGAAGTCATTACGGGAGGTAAATCACAAGGAACTCGTTCATGTACGTCAAGTATATTGAATTCGCTCTCATACTTATTATCTCCATGAGGTATATAGTGAGGCAATTCGCGTACACTCAGGTATATAAAATGGCTTATCCACACATACCAATTGCCCTAAAAATAAAGACATATATCGTGGAAGTCATGCACATGGGGGGAACCCTTCCAATTAACCCAACAACTACATACCCTCGTATAGGTGTCAAACCTAGGGCATTAATATTTAGTTTGCCAACTTCTACCCAAAACTCTTTCGAAATAACGGGTCGGCATGCCGCCCAAATCTTCACACAATTTCATCTTTTTCAAAATAGGACCCTGTCCATGAGCCTGGTAACAAGTCCAACCATATTTTGCATATTTTTCAAACCCAATTTTCCAAGGCTTGGGCCCCGTCGGATATTATTTTTACATTTAGGTAAAACAAATATAAGTGAGAAGATAATAATGATAATAATAATCATGCTAAGACCCTTTCCTCATTTTCCTCTTTCTTTACCAGAAGTGTAAAAAACATTTTCCCTATTTTATCAAAATACCAAAAGCATTTTTCCTTCCTTTCACCACAAATCTTTTTCTTCCTTTTTACCCAAAAAATATTTTTGACCTCCCAAAAAAAAATGTCAAAATTTTTTTCCTTCCTTTTCAAAAATAATAGTTTGCCCCTTTCTCTTTAAAAATAAATTCGAATTTTTCTCATTCTCAGGTCTATCGCATACCTGACCCTTGGCATGGCTCCCTATTAGCATCAGTCTTCCGTCGAACCTCCCCGAGGCTCCATTAGTTCCCTCACTACTTCCTCCGAGTATAAAATTCATCTTTATCCATTTTCCATGGAGAACACAGACCAAGTGCTAAATGTGCAGTCGGATTTGATGACAGGCCTAGCTCAACTCACTGCCAAGATTGACAACCTTCAAATCTAGGTCCATGAGATGCAATGAAATCGGGTCCCAATTCTTGAAGATCCTGAGGTCCTCTTCCCTAGTGTTATGGGTCCACTCTCACCCGATCTTATTTGGGTCCCTGAGGAATATCAACACGCCCCACATGCTCCTCCTGTTAATGGGACACTACTGGCCCAGCTCTCCATGCTAAATCTTTCCCAACGAGGGGCTAATCTACCCGTGACTGTTGATCCGAAGGAAGAAGAGATGAACAAGGTCAAGGAGTACCTCGAGATGTTGACCAATAAGTTTGACAAAGTTTGAATATCCGAAAAATACATGGATTACATCCATATGTCTCCCTATCCTAAAGCAAGGTTGTCAAAAACGTTTAAGATACCCAACATCGAGAAGTTTAGGGGTAGTGGACCCCTAATTGTTTATCTCCAAAGTTACCACCGAGTCGTGACTCTCCTAGGTGCCTCCGAGGAAATAATGGCCCAAATGTTCCAACAGACTTTGAAGTACAACGATCTTTACTGGTTCTTATCTCTGAAGAGACCAAAATCCGTAGTTGGGAAGATGTTGCCCATGAATTCATGTTACAGTATAAGTATAACGAAGAATTAGAGGTTGCTCGCTGTGATTTAAAGTTGCTCAAATAGAATTCTAGGAAATCTGTCAATAACTTCATAGCAAGGTGGATAGAGAAATCAGACACCATAACCAACTGGCCTTCCAAAGAGGAGCAAGTCAGTATCGTGAAGAATATTTCTTACCCTATATCTAAGCGATGATGGGAGGACATTACTACCCTTTTTTCCAAGCCCTCCGAGAAGCAGGCGTAAAGATCGAAGAAAGTCTTGCCAAGATAGAAGTTGAATCGAAGAAAATGTCCGAACAGTTCACTCCCAGAAAGTATGAGAAGCTAGCTAATATCGTAGTTTCAACCATCAATAATATCTCTTAACCTACCCCTTCACAGGCAGTAAAAAGTCGCCCTAACCCAGTCAAGAAGGAATACATTGAGCTTCATGCTCCCTTGTCTAAAGTTTACCAAGCCCTTTTAAGTCAAAATCTTATCAAGCCTTTGTACCCTCATCTATTACTAAACCCACTTCCTAAAAATTTCAAACGTGATGCCCATTGCTACTTTCACTAAACTTTTGGCCTTACCACTTATCAGTGTTTTCACCTCCAAAATCTAATCCAAGATCTGATTGACCTGAGTATCATTGCCCCAGCCAATCCTAAACCAAACACTACCCACAATCTTCCTAGAGTAAGACCCATAATTTGATCCATCTACCTAGATCATACCCAGAAAATCACCTATCATACCCATATATTTTCCTAAACCTCTCCAAGTTTGCCCATAGTTTATCCTACATCCTACAAATTTTTTTGATCAGGCTCTGTCACTCCTTACAAGAGCATGTATTACTATCCGTACCCACTTCGAAGGGAAAAATATAGAATTATCATCAGTGTAGATATAACTTCTCGAGTTCGGGCTGAAATTTCCTTCCAAGGTGACTATTGACTGGCAAAGATTCAATAGCTATTCTTGGAAGCTCAAAAATGGGCTCAAGAGTCTGATAATTGTGTGGTAACTACCGATGAAGTTAACTTAGATGATGTCGTTCAGATTGTGGAAAATTTATTCTGACAGATCGATGAAATTTACAGCATGTCTGACCTACTTGATGCTTTGAAGCTACAAGGGAGCCTGGTACCTTCACTTCTACATCTCCCCATTGAATATAAAGAAGACATTAAAGTTGTAGAGTGTATCAAATTCTCGTAGAAAGATGATGTCATTTCCATTGAATGGGGGGACAAATTCGATGATTTAGATGAAGAGCAAAGCCCAGAAAAGATTAGACCGATAGTCAGCATATGTTGAATGACATCGTTTGAGGAGTTATTGGGAAAAATCAATAAGGTAGCTGAATAACCCGAGATCGATGAGGAAATGGGGTTTTTATTCTTTTCCCTCTTATGTGAATAATATGACTAGATCAGGAATGCATTACTAAACTCCAAATCCATAGTCATCGGTGATCGACAAGTGAAAAGGTGTTGAGAGACTTCCTATGACAAAAATGACCCTCGAGAAGAGCAAGATCCACGACCAGTTGAAGAATACCTAAGCTAACATCACTCTAGGGGACTCTTTATATCTTCCCAGCTACAACAGAATGCCTTGATCAAACTACTCATCGGGCCCACAATCCCTCCTTCCACCATGCCAAAAGAAGCAGTGAATCTGATCGTATCCTTAACCTCTACTAGAATGATCTCCTTATTCGAAGAAAAAATCCCTAAGATTGGTCCAAACCATAATTATTCTCTCAATATCTCTATCAAAGTCATTAGGAAGACTATCCCACTTTCACTTGTCGATAATGGATTAGCTCATAATATCTTCCGGTTAAGGACCCTCAATTGCTTGGGACTAAAAGTGAACGACCTTGATCCAACCTCTGCCGCGGTGTGCGCTTATGACAATACTCATCGAGAAGTGCATAATATGTTCCCATCTAAATTAACACAGGAGCCTCCAGGGAGTGTAGAAAGAGATATGTCTGAGGCTAACAAACCTAACATAATGGTATTCTCCTAATTCTAAAATGGGCAACAGCTCCCACCACCAAGGCACTGACCAACGCAAACCTCGAGCACCGTGCTCCACAAAACAATTCTCCCAGCTCTCGATGTCCAGGACTACTCTGATAAAGTAATGAGAAAAGAAGTTTGGCACAGTCGATAAGGAATATTCAGGAAGGACCGCCATGCAGAATCTCTCCGATATCCACATAAACAGCATTACGAGGCTACCCTCATGAAATTAGAACGGCCTTCTCACCAGGCATCCCGACCGTTCAGAGCCTTCACCAGTATCACCGTCGCAGGATTATAACGGTATGACATCCATGAAGCGATGGTTGTGAGTTAGGGTACACCAACAGTTCCCGAGTCACCTTCAATGATTTTTATATTAAGCCAAGAATAATGGCTTCAACATAGCCCACATAACCAACATTTGACAAATTCACAGAATGCATCACCGCAGGAACACAAATCATTCCTCCGGTAACCAATAATCGAGCCGCCAAGGCCTTCCACTACTCAAAAATTTCAAAAAAAATCATTTTTAGTAATTCTTCTCAAGATAAATCCCTTAAAAAGGGAAGCCCTTTTTCAACCAAGCCTCCAAAGCCATCTTCTACTCAAACATATTCAAAAAATTTTAAAAAACACACTTTTCCAACTCTTTCTCAAAAGTAAAAACCTCAGCAGCAAATTAAACTGCATGTAGAGTAAGCCATTAAATTCGTATAATCAAACAAATAATGCATCTCTTTTTTCCTTGTTTGAGTCTCTTTTCAGGTGCAATGCCACTATATTAAACATGCAATATGGTCAAACGCCAATCTCCCACAGTTAGCGGGGAACGTGCAAGAAAATCTTGAGGAGCCATCGCTCAAGGGTAAAAGGTCACCTGCAAGATCCCAGTGAAAAATCATTATCTGAAAAGGTCATCAAGGAAAAATGGTATTAAGAAGAAAGAAGAATATGCCCGATCTGCATTGTCCCTTCATCTGCCCAAGGTAGTCCAAAAGACTGTGCTACTGTCGTTTGGCACCTCTTACACCATGCCGGTCGACACCCTTTCTGAAATTTCCTACAAAAAATTCCTAAAATTACTAAATGAATTTTAAAACCTCTTTGACCAAGAAAAACTTTTTTTACCACATTTACTCCCCCAGTGGAACACTTACCTCCACAACGGGATTCTCAAAATTAATTGGATGTCCCCCGAGCAACGTCTCCAAAGGACATCGCAAAATTCCTCAACAAGGAAACATCCAATCCTCGGATTAATTCCTCTTACCCAGCAGAACCAAAAAACTCAAAATCAAATGCTCCCTCTAAATCCCCAGCAAAACCACCAAATTTCCCCAGTGGAGTCTGTAAAAATTACAACTTAAGCCCTCAGAATTGGCTTCGTCCCACAGAATTGGTCACCTCTACTTTAGCCCTCCGAATTGGCTTCGACGCTCAGAATTGGTCACTACGACTTAAGCCCTCCGAATTATCTTTGACCCTTAGAATTGGTCATCTCTACTTAAGCCCTCAGAATTGGCTTAGACCGGCAAAATTGGTTATCTCTACTTAATCCCTCAGAATTGGCGTCGACCCTTAGATTTGGCTTCGACCCACAGAATTGGTCATCTCTACTTAAGCCCCCAGAATTGGCTTCGACCCTCAGAATTGGTCATCTCTACTTAAGTCCTCAAAATTGACTTTGACCCTAAGAATTGGTCATCTCTACTTGAGACCTCAGAATTGGTTTTGACCCTCAAAATTAGTTATCTCTACTTAAGTCCTCATAATTGGCTTAGACCCTCAGAATTGGTTGTTACAATTTAAGGTCCTCAAAATAAACCTCGGCTTGTAAAATCGGTCGCTACAACTTAAACCCTCAGAATTGATTATTAAAACATAGGTCCTCAAAATTGACCTCGAATGGAATAATTAGTCTCTCGCTAACCTAGGTCCTCAGAATTGACCTCGACCCGCAGAATGGATCATCCCCAGCATTTACTTAGGTCTTCAGAATCGACCTCGACCCTTTGAAATGATCATCCTTATCTCTTTACATTCGCAGAATCGGCCTCTTTCCTAAAACATCATGTGGTGTCTATTCGACGGCTTTCACTTGTTCCAAGATCACCCGTTGAGGGGCTCTATAGACAACACATTCTAGGCCCCCTAAGTCTATACTTAGGTCCCTAACATTTTCCCACTTCACTACAAACCCTAGGTCATACTTCGAGTACTAATCTTGAGGCCATCGAGCACTCTCAGGCCCTGGTTAACTCCAATCAACTCTATCATCAGGGCAAAAGTCAATAAATCTTCAAAGGGATCTGAATCCCCTTTACAATGGTTCACCCTGTGCGCGAATTGGCATAACAGTTCAGACGAACATACCATTTTACTATCGAAATTGATCTGGAAACCATCGGGTGCTCCCGAGTCCCAATTTGACCCCAAGCAACTTCATCGTTAGAGAGAAATCTCTTTGAATATTTGAACAAAACTGAAACCCCTTTCCAACGATCCTCCCCTGTGTAAAATAGCATAGCCATTGGGACGAGTGATCCGTTTTCCACCAAAAATTAATCCAAAGAACCGGGCACTCTCGAGATTCGTTTGGCCAAGTTCAACTCTTTAGCTTGAAAGAGACTGAATGAATATCTTTAGGGCACTGAATAACCTTTCCAACAGTCCGCCCTAAGCATGATTTTGACTTACGATACGGACGAACGACGCGTTTTACTTCGAGAGTTCACTGGGAGCTTCCGGGCCCTGGTTGACCGAGGTCAACTTTTTAAACCAAGCGAAGCTCTTTATAATGTCGAAGTACATCGCCTAAAATTTCCAATGGTCTACCCATGTGTGATTCTAACTTACTGTTTAGATGAACGATATGTTTCCATCCGACGATCTCCCGTTTAATGGACTGACGTGCGATTCCAAGCAATATTTGACCCACAGTCAACTCTCGAACCTGGGAGTTGTTCAGAAAACTCTCGAAGGAATATTAATTACCTTTCTAATGGTATGTCCCGTGCATGATTTGAATCAACAGATTGTATTTTACGACCGTTTTTCCTGAAAAAATCTGCACAAGACTGCCGATTGGCATGCCCATTTCCCTGCCAATCGGTAGTGTGTCTAGGGTTACATGTCGATTGATAAGGATGAGACCATGTTGATTGGCATCCCCCCTAACCCTATAAATAAAGGTCATGACCTCACTCCCAAAGCACACCTCAGATCCATCAGCATCAGCGATCTTAGCAACATTTTCTCGCAATTAGAAAAGTTTCCTTATGTGAGATTTCATTCAATCTTAAATTCCCATCCTTTTCACACCCAATTTGGCAAAAACTCATTCTTTCTAATCCAACATTTATATCAAGCTTCAAGGGAGTTCATCCTAGATTAAGATCAAGCTTCAATTCTTTAAAGAAGGTCCAAATCCTTGCCCCTCTCTTTAAATTTCTTATTTTAGCATTAATTACATAAGTTCATAATTTAGTTTTTTTACTTTATCTCATACACATTAACATCCCACATTTTTATTAGTTATATTGCACATATTTTATTTTCTACAAAAACCCAAAACAAGCAAAAAGAGGGACACCCCCATCAATTCCAAACGGGATTATCCATCATATTTTCCTAAAACTAATACATATTTTCGACGCAGACACCTATAATAGAATCCCGTTCAAATCTATGGGATAACCCCCACCCCTATGATACATGCGAACTACGTGGACTTCGATGCCATTATCGGCTACATAGGTGTTTCGGATTAAAATCTAAGACTCGAGTCCAAATTTCCAATTTTCCCAAATTCCCCATTTATGCATCTATTATATCATTATACATACTATGTTTATGATCCTTAGACGCGTTTTATCCAACACATGTTATCGTTTCATTATAACTATCAATATTATGATAAACGCAAAAATTATATTTTTAATATTATATTTTTTAGGGAACATTTCTATGGATGACTTCACTCTATCTCTTTTATGGTATGAGTTGGGCAATTCTAATCTCCATTATATATACACGCACACACACTTCACGAAGAAATAAAGCAAAACAATAACACAAGCCCATGAGAGATCGAAAGGGTGGTATGGGTGCCTAACACCTTCTCATTCCGTAACTTAGCCCCCAAACCTTCTAACTATTGGTTTTGTAAGCATCATTTTGCCTATGATGTCGCTCTCTCAACGAGGCGACATGTTATTTTGCCTGTTTTCTGGAAAATAGGCTGGCGACTGCATCTCTTTACATTCACCCCACACCGACGATGACCAAAGCACTCCTAGAGAGTATGAGGGAGCGAGATCTTTTTTCTTCTCCCTCATTTCCCCCCGCCCCCGTGGGAGAGAGCGAGATCAGAGATACGATCGAGATGGACACACAACTAGCCTTTATTCATTGAATAATAACTTACAAGAGACACAAGTTTGAAATAAAAATTTGCATACACTGAATGTGCTGATAAAAGATAAAGAAGGTTAAAAGTAGAACTTCTTGAACTTGGCTGCATTTCATGCTCTTGGTATCTCCCTGCCCTCCATCTTTTTTAAATGTTATCGTTCTTGGTTACCTTAAAACGTTCTTCCCAGTTTGGTCCCATCTTGCCATCTGATGGTTTTATGGCACTGTCGAGGACTTTCCCCAGGACATAGTCCTCTAATTGACACTCCTGTTGTACTACATAGCTAGTTTCTTTTAGTGGAAGCCAACTTAATTGTGGCATGTTCTTTTTGCTCATCCGATAGGTCAAGTTTAATGCGTAATGCAACATTATTTAGTCCTTGGTTGACCAAGGTGGTTCTCAGAGTAGGGAGACCTGATTTAAGTGGGATAATAGTTTCCATTCCATAAGCGAGTGCGAAGGGTGTTTCCCCAGTTGGCTTCCTTGGAGTCGTATGGTAGTCCCCCAGAATGTGGGGGAGATCATTTACCCAGGCCCCCTTTTATCTTTCCATCCTCTTCTTCAGGCCATCGAGCATGGTTTTGTTGGGAGCTTCTTCTTGGCCGTTGCTTTGGGGATATGCCACAGAACTGAAGTGGTTCTTGATTCCATACTCATTATAGAAACCCTAAAAGAAGATGATTTCAAATTGTGTGTTGTTATGAGTGATGATAGTTCTTGGTACCCCAAAGCACGTTAAGATGTTCTTTGAAAATGAACCTTGTCATATCTACGTTACAAATATTTGTCAGTGGCTCTGCCTCTACCCACTTGATAAAGTAGTCAATGTCGACCAAGTAATACTTATCATTTCTAGGTGCAATTGGTAGTGGTCCCACGATATCTAGTCCCCATTGTGCAAATGGATAAGGACTTGTTAGGGATTTCAGGTCACTAGTAGGTTGGTGGATCATAGGAGAGAATATTTAGAACTTCTCACATCTGCGAACATAGGTACTTGCACCCTTCTTCATGTGAGGTGACAAGTAACCTTCCTTAATTGCTCGAAAGGCCAATGACCTCCCTCTTTTATGAATAACACAAATACCATCTTGAAGTTCACAAAGAACTTTCTCGAGGTCACGTGGGTGGATGTATTGGAGGTAAGGGCCTGTGAATGATCTTTTGTAGAGCTTTCCTGCTAGGCCGACGTAGAAACGGACTACTTTTACCCTTAGTTAGTGAGATAATCTCTTATCATCAGGCAACAAGTTACTTCGTAGATAAGCAATGATGGGATCTATCTAACTAGGGGCTTTTTTTATGAGGAGCACTTATTCAACGACCACTGTCTAGTCGATGCTTATCTTGGAAAGGAACTCTATTTGGATAGTTTTTCTGAGATCGGAGTCTACCGCTGAGCTTAGGGTCACTAAGGCATCAGTGTGACTATTCTGCCCGTGGAGAACTGCTAAATATCAACCTTTTTTAATCCTACCATAAGTTCTTTTACTATAGTGAGTTAGGCTGACATCCTATCATCTTTGGCATTAAAATGACCACTTACTTATTTAGAGACCAATTTGGAATCCCTGAACATGTTAAGGCGCCTTGCCATAAGCATTTGGGCCATGCTTATGCCAGCTATCAGTGTTTCTTATTCATCTTCATTGTTAGAGGCTTCAAATTCTAGCCTAATCCCTTGTTCGACGATAGTGTATTCTGGTGTGACAAGGATGATTCTTACCCCTGCCCACTTAGAATTGGAGGCTCCATTAACGTATAGGGTCCAGTCTTTAGACTGTACTTTCTCATCTCTTGACTGCTCTATTTCTCATTGGTCTATATGATGGTCCCCTATTAATTTGGTGATAAAATTAGCAAGGACTTGTCCCTTAATTGGTGTTCTTGCTTGAAAGTTGATATGGAATCTTCCGAGCTCGATCGACCACTTCGAAAGTCGTCTAAAGAGTTCAACTTTTTGAAGAACAACTTTAAGGGGATAGAAAGTGTTCACTGTTATTGAATGAGCTTCAAAGTAGTGCTTCAGCCTCCTTGCGGCAACCACTAGTGCATTGGCAAGTTTTTCTAGGCGTAAGTAGCATTGTTATGAATCCAAAAGTGTTTTACTGGCATAATACATGGGATACTATCCTACATCCTTCTTACATACCAGAGTTGAGCTCATAGTGTGGTCTGATACTGTGAGAAGAGATATAGTGTGTCTCCATTATTAAGAATCACCAATAGGGGTAGTTTATTGAGGTAAGATTTGATATCTTCCAAATCTCTTGAACAACCATTATTCCAAATAAGGCCTTTGTCCTTCTTTAAAAGATGAAAGAATGGTCAGCAACGCTCTGAGGACTTGGAGATGAAATGGTTGAGTGTTACAAGCATACACGTGAGCTTTTTAACATCTCTCAACGTCTGTGAAGGTTAGATCATGATGATGGCATCAATATGATTTGGATTGGCATCTATTCCTCTTTTATTGACCAAATATACTAGAACCTTTCCTAACTGTACACCGAATGAACACTTACTTGCATTAAGTTTCATCTGATATTTTCTGAGGATTTTGAAGGTTTTGTCTAAGCTTGTGAGGTGGTTGTCTTTATTTTTTCTCTTGACTAACATATCATAAATTGAAACCTCCATTATGTCTCCCATGTGTCGCTTGAACATCTTTTTGACCAACCTTTGGTAAGTTGCTCCTGTGTTCTTTAGGACAAACAACATGACCTTGTAGAAATATAACCTAATAGGCGTTATGAAGGACGTTTTGTCTTGGTCGGGGCCGAACAATAGAATTTAATGGTACCCTGAATAGGAATCTATAAAACTCAACTTTTCGGGTGTTGCTGTAGCATATCCAAATGATCAATCTTAGGCAGTGGGAAGCTGTCTTTAGGATATGCCTTGTTGAGATTTGTGAAGTTAATACAGACCCTCTAATTTCCATTACTCTTTCGTACTACTACTAAATTGGATAACCATTCAGATAACTGAATTTACCTAATGGATCCTACATCCAAAAGCTTCCTTACTTCATTATCATCCACTTTAGCCTTCTTGGGGGCTATTCGGTGATATTTTTCAGTGATCGAGTTGAATGTTGGGTCAACGTGTAATCGGTGGCAAGATAGATCAATATCATTCCCAGGCAGATCATATGGTTCCCAAGAAAAAAATATCTAGATTACTTCTAAAGAAGTGAATTAACTTTTTCTTCTCGTGATCGCCAAGTGCAGTTCTGATCAAAAAGTTTCTTTTCAATAAATTATCATCATCTTTAACATCCTCTAGGCTTTCAACGACCCTATGAGCGGGGTGGACCCTGGTCTCCTCCACCCCTGGTCGGTCGTACTATAATTGCTATTTAGAGGGTGTATCACTATATTGGGCTTCCTTTGGAGCATCTTTTGGTTTCTTTTTCTTCTCCTTCCTAGGGAGGATGGCTGCGATGAATCACTTCCTAGCAGTGTCCTGATCACCACAAATCTCGATCACGCCCCGATCAGTGATACACTTTAGTTTCTGGTGCTAAGTAGATGGCATGGCTCTTATGGCGTGCAACCAGTCTCTTACTAGAATAGTGTGATATGGGGACTCTATGTCCACCACAAAAAATTCAATCAAATTTGAAATATTACCTGCCCTAATTGGTAGGGGTATCATTTCCAGTGGCATTGCGATTCTCCTTACGAATTCGACCAAAGAAACTTTGGCCTCCTTGAGGTCGGTAAGATTAAGCTTCAGCTTGTGGAATAACTCTAGGTACATCACTTATGATGAGCTTTTCTGATCCACTAGAATCTTATCGACGTCCTAATTTATAATTCTAAGAGTTATTACAAGTGCATCATGATGTATAGTTCTCACTCTAACTAGGTCTTCCTCAGTTAATACTATGTGTTTGGTGTAGTTGATGTCTTTAGGAATGCCTCCACGACATCGGTGACCTTCTTTAGCTCCATCTGTACAACGTTCCCTTGGATTTTCTTCAGGTCTGATGCTCCATGGATTACTACAAACTCCTATCCCATGCCGTCATCAAGGACGTAATCTAGTTTATGGTCGCTATTGGTGGCGGCCTTATCCTCTTTCTTTTCAATATATTCATTGACATGCCTAGCTTGGGCCAAATCCTCCAAATGTGACATCAAAACCTTGAAATTCTCGATTCTGTGGCAACCCTCTTTGTGAATGCACATTTAAACGCGTTATTCCTTTTAGTTGGGTCACCACCCATATTTTTGGGCCAATATATGAATGGGTGATCCTTGATCTTGCTCAAGATCTTATAAATCGGTTCCTTGAAGACTGTGTTAAAAGCCTACAACGCCTTTGAAGGCTCATATTTACTCCCATTCTTGCACCCATTCATATTCCCTTTCTCTGGAGTGTCACTCGTGTCTCCTACCTTATTTACCTTTGCTAGGCCATTATCCTCTGCGTTAGAATGAACCACATCCTCAACCTTGGAGTATTTCTCAATACGGGCCATAAGGTCATCGATGGTCCTGGCTTCTTTCCTTGTAAATAATTAGTGTAGCAGACCTCCCATCAGTCATCGATGGTCTTGAAAGATGCAACGATAACTTGCTCCAATCAGTCCTCCACCTCATTGAAGACCTCCCAGAACCTCTTAGAATAAAGTCTCTCTTGTGTCTTTTTCTTCACCGTGTGCAATGCGTCCATCCTATTAGAGTGGGAACTGCTCGTAATGAAGTGAGGAGTAAAAGCCTCTACTAGGGACTTGAATCTCTTGACCACTTGTGATGAAGCTTCTCGAACTACTTCTGTGCTACGTCATGTAGTACAGAAGAGAAAATTTTACACATCAAGGCGTCGTTATGGATCTATAGGGTCATCGCCTACTGTACTGTCGAATGTGGTATATGGGATCTGTCTTTCCATCATAAATCTTGAACCTCGGAATAGAAAACTTCTTTGGGGGTTCTTTTTTGTCAATCGCCTTTGAAAAGGGGGATTTCATCTCAGTTTTGAGAGTTCTCCTGGATAGCTCCCTGGTAGAACTAGATCCTCAATGGGATGGATGATGGTCCATCTATCTGCGAACTAAAATTAGGATGTTCTCATCCTTATAATCATTACTTCTGTGGCGTCTCTCTGATCGGCCACCTTCTGATTGATCACGCTCTGATCTACCACTTTCAAATATGTCTTCGTCGTGCCTAGAGTTCCTCCCTCTATTGCGAGTATTAATCGATTGAGGACTAGGAGTCTTATCACGATGCTTTCTTGTATTTCTATAGATATCCCTCTCCATCCTTTTAAGTCACCTTTGTAGGTGAGCATTTTCTTCCACTTGGAGGTGTGTGGCCTCCTCATATTCCCGAAGCCTGGCTTCGTAAGCATCGACCAACCTGGAGATCTAGGTAGACTTAGGTGCTCCATGGATTTCTTCATATGGCTACCTTTCTTGGTGAAACCTGGGGTTTGGTTGCTGACAGATCTCTAACCTGACCCTAAGCGGGACTGAGTCTTCCTTCACATCGCCAACTTGAGGAATGTTGATGCTGGGGTGAGACATTATGGGATTTCTATTAATGAAAGTTTTCGTAGTAATAGTAATCGCTTCCCACCGATGATACCAATTGTGAGTGTAAAAAATATCACAATAAAGATCCATGAAAACAATTATAAATGCAGAAAGTAAAGATCACACACATAACAACGATATACGTGGTTCGGCAAGTTGCATACGTCCACAAAGAGGTTACTATATTCTTAGTAGTGTCTCTCAATGCTCGATGTTACATCCCTTTGCCTCGGGTCAGGGTTTATAATTTATATTAGAGGTTGAGCTGTAAAAGGAACTCTATTATCATATGAATAACTCGTGATGTCCCTAAATATTTCCTTCGAGATTGTTGGTAACCGTGTGAGTATATTCATAAGTGTTTTAGTGCATATCATATGCATATGTCTTTAATGGATAACTTTTTTGGGCCGGACAATCCTCTTATCCATGTTGGGCTGGTCGGTTACTCTCCTAGGCTAAAAATAAATGAGCTCCCACATATACCAAGGAATTCTCCTAGAGATCAAGTTGAGATTGTCATTCAAAAGAGGGTTGAGAGGAATAAAGATGTTGTGTTTTCCTCCTATTGATCTGGGCGAGGAAACCACCCCCTTCTACCTAGTTAGGCAGATCAATAAGATACCTAGTTTTTTTTGTAGGTAATAGGTACCTTCCTAGATACTCCTTGATTCATGTGGTATCATTTGTTGGGTGTGAATGATTTCATTGTCATATTTGGATCTTTTATATGATTTTCGTGAGGATTTTCATGAATTTTTTGCATTTCATACAATTTTATTATATGCATGTTCCTTATATAGTATGTATGTATATCATCCTTTAAAAATGTTTTTTTTTTTATTCTTTTTGCAATTATTTATTGAGTTATGTGCATACATGTGATTCATTGTATGAACTTATTTTGAACAACGGTGAAAACATGCATTCAAAATAATGATAATGTTTTCAATGATATGATTAGATTCATATGAAGGATCATGATAAGTCAAGTTTGTTGAGATCTTTCGTATTTATTTCACTTTACATGTCTTTTGGTCATATGAGACTCTTATGTGACTTTCATGATTTCTTGATTTTTAAATTATGATTAAATCCCAATATCTAAGGCTTGTCAATGCTTTCTAAACATTTTCATGAACCACGTGAGAGTTTTGTGTGCAAAATACTTTTACTTAATGGAGTTGATTGATGACACATATTTCAAAACAGAAAGGGCTACAATTGGTGATATTATATTGGATTTAATTTAAGTATCAAATATTTGTATACCAAAGTCTTCATAAAAGCCGCCATATAAAAATACATCTAATGATGAAAAGAGCCAAAGCTATGTGCTAGAAAATTCAATGCAAGAAAAACAAGATATAACTTTTCAATTTTTGTAGTACAACTTTTAGTATCTTATTTATGGCTTATACATCATTGGAAGGAGATTACATAGTTATAATGTACCATTGTGAAGACCTCGAAAGTATTGATATAATGATATTTTAAGAGAGTTTGGACTTTTGGGGTCATACCAAGTCTTTCGTGGGTTATTTCCTTGATTTTTAATCCATCTGCATGGTGGAATTTTAGTCCATTTTGTCACACTAAGTCTTTCATGGAGTGCAAAATTGGATTTTAGAGATTTCTGTCAAAATTCGTTTGCATGAAATCTTTTTATGGGAATTTTCCATTCGTATGACAAGGTGTTCTTGAAAGTCTTTTGCACGGTTCATATTTACCTTGTGTACACGGATAACAACAGTGAATGTTCATGTCCCTTGTCCAATCTAAGAGGGTCTTTAATCTAATTTAATTTGTTTTAAACCTTTTACTATGTCTCTAGAGCTTTTCATAAGTGTGATTTTACTCCTATTTAGTGATTTTTTCGTTATTGAGGACTCAAACAAGTTTTGAGTGCATGTTTGAATATCTAGAATTTTCTTCTCTAAGTTGTAATATTTCAACCTTTTTTAAATTAAATAAATTGATAGTTAACAATTAATTAATATTTACTCGTGTTATTTGACGTGCAATTTATAGAAATTATTTTGTGTAAATTATTAATCGAAAATAAAGCGATAATTTAAATAATATGTGAATGACTTCAATTTAATAATATGATGGTGATTAATTTTATGTTACGGGTTTGTATCGTTGGGCAAAGACTTTAGGAGGATACAAATGCCCGGAATGGTGTTTTTAATGTGTCAATGTGGCCCCCAGGGGTAAGTACCCCTTTAGGCCAAGTTTTACGAGCATCTAGCCAGTGCTCTGGGCTTTGTTTGGGGGTCCAAAAGTGGGCCCATAGGGGACCTATAGGTTTAGGGTCATAAATAGATAATTAAAGCTCATAATTGTAATAAAAAATCTTGAAATATAGGAAAATTTTAGGAGAAGAGAAACAAACTTCAATCATGATTTAATCTTCATTGAGGCGAGAAATTACTATCTTTGCTTATCATATTATGCTTAAATTGTTTATGATTTTCTTTGCCTAACATAAATCAATTGTTGGAAACATGTTTTTAGGATTGTAATCTGATTATTAAAGTTGACTAAGTGTAGATCTGGATTGATTGGATCACTTAAACTTATTTTGAGATAAATAATCATGTTTAACTTAGATCAATTTGATTATATTGTTGAAAACCCATGACTATTTTTTTATTCAATCATTAATAGTTGTAAATATGATTTGTTTAGTAATTCAAATTGTTAATTAATGAATAATCATATGTTATATGGGTGTTATTGTTGTCTATTGAATCAAATTCGTGTTTCGTGATAAACCAAATGAAGAGCTTATGAATTAATGCTTTATGCCCCTGATTAATCAAATTAACGGTGGAATATGACCATTATAATGTAAGAATTTGATTAAAATATATTATAAATAATTGTAGGGTATTATGGTATTATTTAGAGCTTTATAGGGTTTTTAATGGAAAATTAGGGTTTATAAAATCATAATTTGGGGTTGGCTACAAAAGGAGGTCAAAACTACATCATTTTAGACAAGGGTAGAGGGGAAGTTGTAGGTACAACATTTTGAGTCGCGGGTGAAGAATTTTGAGCCGCATGTACAAGCCTTTCTACCATGATCGCGAGTATGGGCTGATTGGTTTGGGTTACGACTCTTGATGGCGGTTTAGGATAGTTTAGGTCTTTAGGATGGTTTGTTTGGGTGTTAGTTTGGCTGGTTGGTGGGTTTTTGATAGGATTATTTGGGAAGGACCTTAAGGATAGGTAGGGTGTAAGAGCAAAAAATTTATCTTAGGATTCAATTTGTATTTTAGTATATCCCATTACAAATTGACTCGTCGAATCGAGATTCAATATCTCCAAGATCGAATATACCCCTACATCTCAAGAAGGTATAAAACTATGGGTGTTCATAGATTTTCTAAATCGTATTTGGGATGCTATATTAAGAAAACCGAGGCTGCCTTTTTGAAATACCTTAGAATAAAAAAATTATTATCCAGGTTCAAATGGGATACTATCTCGCTCGAATGAAAATGTGATTCGTTACAAGTCCCATCTAACGAACTTCAAACGAGGTTGTCTCTGCCTGATGAAACTTTCTCATTTGATGTAAGTTTCGAATGACATTACTTTTTTGTGAAAACGAGATGCTTACTCATTCAAACGAAAGCCTGTTTTCTTTCAAATGAGCTTGATTCTCGTTCGAATGAGCTGCGCCTCAATTTTTGTTTTAGACCTATAAATACCTATTTTGAACTCTTTTTTCGTGGGACTTTGATAAATACGTAAACAACATATCTTTGCCAAAGTTTTTCATATTTTGTTTTACAAAACACTTTTCAATTCACAATCTTTTCATTCCCCATGTGATTTGTAAATATTTATGAAAACCTATAGTTTCTATATCTTTAATAAAACCTTGTGGAGAGAAATTTCTACTGCTGACTTGAAAACTGAGTGTTCACTGTTAAAGAACGAAGAAGGCTGATTGGTGGATACCATGGGTTGATCGCTGCTTGTGGACGAATCTAGACTGAGTCTATTATGTTGGAAGTTTTGAAGACTCTGTGTGTTTAACTTAGTGTTGCTAAGTGTTTTGTAAATCAATTGTCTGTCAAAACTTACTATAGTGCTGAATATATGGTTTTGCCCTTTTTAAGAATTTTTCCTCATCTTACTGTGTTGATTACATGTGTAGTTTATTAATTGTTATTGGAACACATCTTATATGGAAACCTAATTTAATCAAATATTAAAATTTTGTAACAATTGGATTTGTGTGTTGCATTTAATTATACAAAGAAATCCATTAGTTCAAGTGTGCACTCTCAAATTGGTATTAGAGCTGGTTACCCAAAAATATCGTGTGATCCTTTTTTCGTAAAAACATTTTTATATCAATTTTTAAAAAAATTGTTGATCTTTAATAAGCTAGAATGTAATGGATAATTTGTATAACCGAATGCCCATTTTCTATAATTCCAATTATGCTTATTAGAAAGCTAGGATTAGGCCTATATTAAGATTATTGATGAATGTGTTTCGTTACTTTGTGAAAGAGGGTGGACACCACCCACGGTAACTATTGATAATGTCGTTGGCCCTAAACATGTTTCCCAATGGAGAGAGGAAGACTTTAAATGGAGAAATTTGAGCTCGTGAAGTGTGAATGTCATCTCGAGAGCCATCACCCTCCATCTCACTCATGAGGAAACCGATGCTGTTAAAACTTCTAAGCTGCAAAAGCTCACCTTGCAATTTGAAACTATCACTATGCTCGAGTCTGAATCATTTGATGAGTTTTATGCACGACTATCTGATATAGTAAACTCGAGTTTCAATTTAGGTGAGAGAATACCTAAGACAAATGCCGTTAAGAAAATTTTGAGATCACTCCCTTCCTGTTTTATTCATAAGGTTACCATGCTAAGTTTGCTAGGAATACTAGATATTCTTATGTTAGAAGAACTTGCAGGAGATGTTCAAACGTATGAGATAGATATGTTTCCTAAAACTATTAAGCCTAAGGAAAAGGGAATTGCACTAAAAGCCCAATCTAAAAAGTAAGAACAAGTGTCTTCGGATTTCGAGTATGATGTTAGTTAGAAGATTTAGCTCCTTTTGCTAAAAATTTTAAAAAGTTTCTCAAGATTAAAAAGAAACATACTTCCAAAGAAAAGAAAATCTTTGAGAAAGATTAAAAATATAAATATGGAAGAAAAATTTTGAAAAGTAAATAAAGATTTCCCAAAGGAAGACGAGGAGAGATGTTATGAGTGTGCAGGAAAGGGTCAAAAGCTCATGAGTTTTCGACTAGGTTAAAGAGAAAAGGGAAAGGCGAAGCTACTTTAAACATCACACTTAGTGATAGCGAGGCCAAGTAGGTGAGTTTAGGAGATGAATCACCGTGTGGATGTAACCTTATCGCATTCATGGCTCGTCATGTTAGTACACTGAGTGCACCTTATGCTAATAAGGAAGCTACTACACATGGACACCTCTACAATGAGTCTAGTCATTCGGAACAGAGTGAGGGGGAAATGTTTTAAGTGAAAGTGAGAGTGACCTATAGCGCACCTTTCCTGGTCTTTATGCTGAGTCCTTAAAAACTAAGAAACAGAACAAAGGTTTAGTTATGATAGTTTTAGCCTTAGAGAAGGAGTTGAGAGAGGTAAGAGAGAGTGAGTTCTCGTTAGAGAAGATTTGCGAAAGAGAGTTTGTTTAGTTAAGATAAAGAATGAGGACTTGACCAACAAGGTGGCTAGTCTTACGAGAGATCTTCACGCATCCGTGAAAACTCGTGAGGAACTTAAAGCCCTTGTATCCCAACTAGATAAAGATTTTGAACGTTCCCTGGAGGTCAAGGTAACTATAGAGGATACATCAAAGAAGATAGGTAAGATTCTCCTTAGCCTCGCTTTAGGTTTTGGTGAAAGGCATGGAATAGGTTATGACAGTGCTTCCACCTCTAATACCGCACCAAAACCGATTCTTAAATTTGTGGTTAATCCTTATGGACCTCAACCTAAGCCGCAAAATAAAGTTTAACCTAAGAAAGAAAACCAAGGTATACCCAAAAAATTTTATGTTTGCACCTTTTGCAAGAGAAGAGGTCACCTTAGAGAGTTTTCCTATAAAATAGGTAGAACTATGAGTACACATACTCCCATTCACCGCTTTAAAAACTTTGCTAGTCTTAGAGAGCGGGTCTAGTTTCTAGTCGCAACTTCACATAGTTTAATGGAAGAATTTTAATGGATGTCTACGCCATTTGAGAACGCTTCTAATGCTCCGATCAGAACCAATAACAACAAGGGAAAACAAAAGTTTGTCTCCACTTGGGTACCTAAGCCAAATGTCAAAGCCCTTATTGTGCACGTTGTTCTCAAGGTTCAAAATACTTCCCAATGGTATTTTGATAGTGGGTGCTCTAGGCACATGACTGGTGATATTTCAATTTTTACCGACCCTGAGGATCGCAAGGAAAGTAAAGTCACTTTTGGATATGGGATTAAGTCTAGTATTTTTGGGTGTGGATGTGTTTAGATACCCGAATTACCTAAACTAGACAATGTGTTATACGTGAAAAGGTTAAAAACGAACTTAATTAGCATAAGCCAACTGTGCGATGCAAACTTTGCAGTAAAGTTTGATCGGTCTGAATGCAATGTTTATGACCAATCTGATGAACTTTCACTACTAGGTGTAAGGACCAAAAATAATTATTATCGAATTCTGACCAAGTCCTAGTTTGTGTGCAATAGTGCCACGGTCTCCACTATGGACCTTTGTCATCAATGACTAGGTCATGCGAATTTTATAGATCTTGAGAGATAAATGAAAAAGGACCTAGTTCATGTCTTACCATCTCTTGGGAAACCAACTTCCTCGGTTTGTGGACCTTTCCAATAAGGAAATCAAATTTGAAGTCCCTATCGAAAGTTGAATACCATTACCACCTCCCTTGTTTTGGAGTTAATTCATATGGATCTTATGGGTCCTACTCACTTGGAGAGTTTAGGTGGTAAGAAATTCTTGTGATAGTCAATGAATTTTTAGATATTCTATCATAGAATTCCTTAGATATAAGTTTGATGAGATTCAGTTCCTTATAACCAAGTATCGTGTCCTATAAAACCAACATTATATCTCTATAATCAGATGTGTAGTGAAAATAACACTAAATTTAAAGAAGCTAAAGTGGATTGTTACTATAATGGAGTGGGCATCAGACATGAGTATTAGGCCATTCGTACACCTCAACAAAATGGGATGGTTGAGCAGAAGAACTGGACAATACAAGAGATGTCTAAATTCATGCTTCTCAGGAGAAATGTGCCAAAATGTTTTTGGGCAGAGGCGGTGAGCACCGCATTCCATATGGTGAATAAGGTATATCTTCATATGCACACGCTTCACACGCCTTGTGAGTTTTGGACAAGGAAGAATCCCAACCCATCATATTTTCATGTCTTTAGTAGTACTTGCTACATCTTGTGAGATAGAGAGAACTTAGGAAAGTTTGACTCTCGAAGCGATGAGGGGATATTTTTTAGATATTCATCGACGAGTAGGGTTTATAGTTTGTGTGCAATAGTGCTTCGTGATGTTTATGTGTTTCGTGATGTTTATTGCACACGTGATGTTTCGTGATGTTTATTGACTCCATAACCTAAACCCTACTGGAGTCAATAAACATCACGATTAGAGATGACGAGACACCAGTGTTTGTTGCTTTTAGCTCTTAGTGTGAGGATAATGCACCCCCCGGTGATAATCCCATCCTTGCTCATGCTATAACGGTGGACCTCACTCATAATTTAAGGAAGACACCATCTTGGATTAGAAAGATTCATGATCCTTACGCTATACTTGGTGATCCTACACTAGGTGTCAAGACATTATCAACTCGAAAATGCAGTTAGCTATCTGTCCTACACATCCTTAGTCTAGCCCAATAATGTGAAAGAAGCACTCAAGGACAAGCATTGTATATCCTCCATGCAAGATGAGTTGCTTCAGTTTCATAAGAACGATGTCTGGGAGTTAGTACCCCGACCCAGCTAGTCTACTGTGATAGGTACTAGGTGGGTTTATAAGAATAAAATGGATGAGAATGATACCATAGTTCATAATAAGGATAGGTTATTTTCTCAAGGCTACACATAAATCGAGGGTGTAGACTTTAATGAGACATTCGCTTCTATTACTAGGCTTGGGTCCATTCATTTACTACTCGCCATAACATGTCATTTGCGCTTCAAGTTACATCAGATGGATCTCAAGAGTGCCTTTCTAAATGGTATTCTATAGGAGGAGGTTTACATAGAACAACCAAAAGGGTTTGAAGACCCCAAGCACTCGGGACACGTTTCGTATCTTAAGAAGGCTTTATTTGGTTTGAAGAAAGCACCTTATTCTTGGTACGTGAGGCTCACTTCCTATATCTTAGCTCGTGGCTTCAAGAGAAGGGAGTGGATAAGACATTTTTTATGAGGAGAGAGAGTGGTGCTATTTTGGTTGCCTAAGTCTATGTGGATGACATAGTCTTTGTATCTACGTGCTCCTTCCATGCTCGTACTTTTGAGAAGGAAATGAAGAGTGAGTTTGAGATGAGCATGGTAAGTGATATTACGTTCTTCCTAAGTCTCCAGGTTCGTCAACTTAAGGATGGGAGATTCATATCTCAAACCAAATATGAAAGAGTCCTTGTGAAGAAGTTTTGTCTAGACTCCACTAAGCACTCACGTAACCTTATGAGTACATCGACTAGCTAAGGAAAGATGATTTAAGTAAGGATGTAAATCAAGCCCTGTATCATAGTATGATAGTTCTCATCTATTTGACCGCTAGTTGTCCCAATATTGCCTTTAGTGTTGGAGTCCGTGTGCGATACCAAACATATTCAAAAGATTCACACTTACTCACCCTTAAATGTATTATCCAATACGTGAGTAGAACTTTTTCATACGGTATTTGGTACTCATTTGATACCGATGGCCGTTTATTCACCTATTCGGATGTCGATTGGGCCGGAATGTAGATAGTTAAATGAGCACTTCGGGAGGGTGTTTCTATTTTAGGAGTGCTCTTATCTTCTGGTTAAGAAAGAAGTAAAACTCCTTATCTTTGCCCACGACGGAGGCTGAGAATATTACCACCGGGATTTATTGCACACAACTCTTATGGATGAAGCAAATGTTGGAGGATTACGAAATCTCACAAGGAACGATGACTATTTAATATGATAATATGGTTGCGATCTATATTTCCAAAAATCCGGTCCAACATTTGCGCAAGAAGCACATTAGGATACGCGAGCACTTTATACGATACCTTGTTAAGGTTAAGGTCATGTCCTTGAGCTTTGTGATCATTATTCATCAGTTAGCCGACATATTCATGAAAGCTTTAAATGCACTTAGATTTGAGGATCTTAGTAAATCTTTAGGTATTTGCACTGTTGACTGAATTCGGGTAATTTATCTACTGTAGGATGATTATCATGCTTTTATTTCTTATTCCTATTTCCAAACTGTATTATCATTGTGATATCATTGTATCTATATTTTTTATTTTGATATTTTTAAAATAATCTAAAAAGAGTTTATTTTTCCTGTAAAAACTTTGAAAATATAGAAAGATTTTTTATATTTATGAAAAATGTGAAAAATGTTGTAAAATAGAGGGAACACATAAAGATAATTTAGAGGGAGTGAGTCTCTTCATTTCATTGATAATATTGGGTGTAGTTTTTGTTGTAAAAAATCATATGAGGATCCTCCTATTTATAGGATATAGTGAGGCATCCCAAAAGACAAGAATGTGAGTGGACATCCACTCAAAAGCCAAAATCCATATTATTTAACACTCCCCCTAGATGTACACCATGTCCACCATTCAATGATTGTTGCTTCATTAAAACCTAACTAAGGAAAAACCCAGTGGGAAAAAACCAAAATGAAGGAAAAAGAGTACAACTTTTGTGATCATTGAATCGGTGTCGGACGTGCTTAGTGTTGCCTCGTTAAAACCTTTAACTGAAAACCCAATGGGAAAAAACTCGTTAAAGGAAAAAGAGTACAACGCGCATATGTCCAAAATATTTTGTTCTTATATTCTCCCCCTGATCATATGCTCCCCCTGATTGGATACTTCCCCTGATTATGATATTTCTTCGATGATTGAGTCGATGCATATCCGTCTCATATACAATATTCTGAAATGTTGCTTTAACATAGTGAACAGATTTGATTAACTGTGACTGCAATTTCATTTTTCTTCACAAGATCGACTTCCATAAGACTTGGGTGAAGGGGGATTAACATGCCACTTTATCGGATTTATTTGACTTCAGCAGCATAACTGTTCTGGAGTTCATATATGTAGAAGAAATAAAATGTGTTATTCATTTCTCTTCTGATATAGTCTCTTTGAGTTTGAGCTATACAAACACTATTGCCTTCATAAGTAGTAGCAGGACCATATATTGTTTGAGGCAAGTCATAAGTTCTTTGATTATTCTTTGAGAGGATCCCAGAGATAACCTGCATCTATATAACTAACTGGACATAGATGGTTAGATATAAAAATATCATACGATATGATTGATATTAGTCCTATGCTATGCATGTCAATGGTAATGTATTTCTTGCCAAGATATTGATTGTAATTATAATATCCAGTATCATGTATTGTGTCATGTATATTAATATACTAATAATGTACATGTATGGTACTTCTAGACAAAATTACTATAATAACATGCACATATGGTACTTATGGACAAAATTTGTAATTGTTATCCTTTTTAGGATGATATGGATAACTTAATATCCAAATACCGAAGACCATGGGTATACTAAAATTGTATGCTTAATATATGCTAAAGCATCGCAGGACTTTTCAATCCATTTGACTAATGGATATGAGTTTAACATAAACCATGCTCGATCTGTAGGCCGAGATAATAATTATTTATACCAAGGTCATTCAATTTTTCATTTCTTATTTGGATATTTTTCATTTTAGTTGAGCTCTTCAGTAGCACATCCATTTAAGGATTTCAATTCAATTGAGCTCTTCAGGAGAACATCCATTAAGGATATTTTATAATGTCACATTTTTATGTATGATTGTTTTCATACCCTTCCTTAGACAAATATATACTAAGACAGTTGTACCTATATCCATTTGGATTGCCTGCTGTACAGTGAACGTCTTAGTGCATTTGAGTGCGTACTCCCTATCTTTGCTTCAGGCAAAGAAAATCCTTATAGGATTTTTATATGTATTCTTTGCCTAAGTCCCGTATATATAAGTAGTTATAATATTCACGAGTCTCACTTAATATATTTTAAAAAACTGCTAAGCTAGTAAGATATCTGAAAGTACTTACGGCTGAAACGGGATGGTATGTTCTCATATAATCAATTTTATTTCTTCAGGAAACCTTCTTCCATAAATCATGCATTTTTGGCGTGTTCTAACACTTCACATTCTTATACCATTCGTAAAATTCAGGGTTAACATATTTTGGGCTTTCTACTATAGGTCCAAATACACCATTTATATTGAGAGACTCGAATTATGCTATCATGGCATTTTCACATTTTGGCCAATATATTATTTATCGACATTCATTCATAGTACATGGATTTGTAGTATCATTGCCCTTTGATTTTGTGTAGCTACAACGTATATAATTATATCATTGATGATCATCTTTGGCGATTCCACTTTCCTCTTGTATATGAGACAAATTTGAAGCATTCCATGATAATTCTAGTCGTTCTTCAAGAACGGAACGCTCTTTAAATATAATTTGTACTTCTAGTACATTCTATCCTCCCCCTAACAACGAGAACAGTGTCTCATCAAAATAAAATTGCACATATACTATAAACATTATATTTATCAATGGTTCAATAGAGTGTGAAACGTAAGAACCATATATACCCTTGTGATAAATATCATTTGCATTTGCAACGTCTTAGGAAAAATAATTAAGGTGACCAAAGTGGTCATTGTATAGTAATAAAAATTGAACCATGGAGCTGCAAGCTCATGAAAAAGTGCAATTTTACGATGTTAAATATTATATTGTATAATCCCTTGAATAATGTAATGATTGTTTGCTAATGTAAGTTTCTGGCTTTTAATGCTAGAAGTGACGCAAAATTACTTTTCACTATTTATTTCAATATGGTACCCATGTATACAGATATCCACAAAGAAAATTACTTCAGGAATTGCTTTCATATAACTCATCGCATATATATATGGGAGGGTGCCCAATACAACATCATATAGGCTCTTCTGGAGCTTGAGGTTCAACTATGGTTAAAACCTTTACTATATCACACTCCAAGTCTGAAAAACTTCAGGTTGTTCAGAATAGCGGATTTTTCATTGTCAGCTAGACAAATGTCATCATTAAAGATGGATTATGGAGTGTTTAAAGTGAGTCCAAATATAGAGATGTTGAACAATACAATAATATTTTATGATTAAGCTTTTGTTAACCAAACTTTAAGAAGTGAAAGTATTAAAAAAAATCATATCAGATAATTATCAGACATTCAAAGAATGAGATAGATAACAAAACTTTCCCAATTAAAGTTTAAAAAGTTGGGTTGATAACCAATGAATCAAAAGTTCATAATCATATGATATGTGATATACCCGTATATATCCTCGGCCTGGCTGAGGATTACCTCCAACCGGACGAACCCTAGGGGTCAACCCTTCATTAGGTTCCAGACGACCCCTCAGGGGGCCGACCCTTCATCAGGATCCAGACGACCCTCCGAGGGGGCCGACCTGCCATCAGGCTCTGGACGACCCTTCAGGGACCGACCCTTCATCAGGCTCCGGACGACCCCTCAGGGGGGCCGACCCTTCATCAGGCTCTGGACGACCCTTCAGGGGGCCGACCCTTCATCAGGCTCCAGACGACCCTCCGAGGGTACGACAGTACGAGGCCAAAATTAGGCCAGACTCATTATCGGAAGGAACTTTTCCCTCGGCCTCGTATCAAAAGCCGAGGGTGACATCATCACAGCGCGTGGTTTGGGAGATGCGTGGAACAGTGCGCGTGAGGCTCACATGGCACATGGGAGACCGTTATAACAAAATCACACCCTCACGTGAGGGAATATTATGTCATCATTTGGCATCTACAGGTGTCAACAGGGGATTGGCTAAATCATCATTCACATACACCATGCATACTTGGGGGGTACACTACACCCCCTAAGACCTATATATACTTGTCACTTACAACCCTACAGGGGATGGATCGATTACTATAACCCTAGCTAAAACTCTGCTTGTACACACAGTAGAGAGAGAGAGGAGCTTATGTGCATTGTATCCAAGGCCATTAGTGCCCATACTTAGTGGATCACACACTCACAGTGGATGTAGGCCAAATTGGATGAACCACTATACATCATTGTCTTATTGCTTCTTATACTCATCCCCTTCTACATACTTATACACTTATACATCTCTATGGCTGCCATGGTTACTACTGTTTGAGCTCATTATCACTTATCCGGTGGTGCTAAATCTTAGCATCATCAATTTGGCGCCGTCTGTGGGAACGAGAAGACATCTCTTCCTTTGTACAGCTTGACCTCACTGGGCACTCTGATGGTGAGCCAGATCTCCCCCTGAGAGGAGATGTTTCACCATTGAAAGAGACCCACTAAGGTTCCCAAGCTCACCAGTCTTTTCTTCAGTTCAGCTTTTCATAGCTCAAACACATGGCACCTGAAATGCTACCGCCACCGCTTCCCCCGCCGGATGATGGGGGAAGACCCAGTTCCAGTCAGCCGCCACCTCAGTCTGAGATGGCTGATGTAGCGACAGCCTTAAAGTCTCTGGCAGCAAGCCAGCGGATGATGCAGGAGCAGTTCACAGCTCTAAGCCAAAACATGCTAAGACCACCAGGGGTTTCACCCGAGATGATTACTCCGGCAGCAGCTCCAGGACAGCATGAGGCCAGGGGACCAACCCAGGCACCACGCAAAGACCTGCCACCCCCTCAACGGTGTAGGGATGTTGCTGACCCCCGGCGTCTACGCCTGGGGAGGCAAGGAAACCCTCGCCCTGAGGACAGGTATGACGATGTGGAGGGAGAGGAGGCCCCTATAGAATGCTGGGAACCATATGAGGTCTCCAAAAATACTGTATGACCTCTCCGGGACTGTGGAGGAAAGTGCGGGAGACCAAATCCTGATAATCGCCCGAGAGGCTCTGCTTTTGATCGCTTGAGCAGGGGGTCAGCCTTTGAGAGGCTGGGCCCAGTAAATGACATGCGAGAAAAATTGTCCAGGTTAAGAAGTGCTGCGAGGTCCAGGAAGAAGGCAGCAGATGGCCGACCCCAAGGAAGGGATGACGGCCAAAGGGAAGTAAACAGCCAACACAGGCCTGCCGCAGCAGAACCCTCCGTCCACCTAAAAGAGGCGGCAGGGGATAACATCGGCCAAGCCGACCCTGTGAGGCCCTGGAATGACTCAATCCAGCGACTAGAGGATAATATCGGTGATATAATGAAGAGCCGGGACCCTCTTCAGAAGGGATACACCATAGACTCACCCTTTGTGGCGAAGATAGTCAACTTCCCTACGCCATCAAGGTTCAAGCCACCTGTGGTCACCCCAAGATACGACGGGAGCACCAACCCTGTCCACCATGTTGAGATGTATCAATCAGCAGCAGACATATACTCTATCTCAGATGAGATGAGGTGTCGTGCCTTCTCTGGTACCCTGACTGGGGCTGCACATGTCTGGTACACGTCTCTTCCAAAAAAATCCATTGAAAACTTTAAGCAGTTGGCAGACCTGTTCATCCACAACTTTTGCTTCGGGGTGAGGCCACAGAAGAAGACCACCCACCTGCTCTATGTTAAGCAGGGGAAGAGTGAGAGTCTGAGGGACTACAAAGCCAGATTCAATAAAGAGAAGCTGGAGGTGGAAGACTATGAGTAAAGAATAGCTATGACAGCCCTGATTGGAGGACTCCAAAAGGGGAAGCTGTTATGGAAGCTTGCTGAAGACCCTCCGAGGACGATGGCTGAATTGCTGTCAACAACAGGAAGGGTGATGAACGTCGAAGAGGCGATGGCCGCAAAATATGAAGACGAAAAAGGAGGTGCTAGTAGGGGTAAATACCCTAAGAAGAACAAAGAGGGGAAGAAGAGGTCTACGGATGACAAGTTCGCTGGTTACACCCTTGTAACAGTCAGCTGTGAACAGATTCTCAATGAGATAAAGAGTGACCGATCCCTGAAGTGGCCTGAGAAGCTGAGGGCAGCCCCCAGCGAGAGGAATAAGAACCTGTGGTGTGAATTTCACCAGGACCACGGCCACGTAACAGACAAATGCTTTGCTCTGAAAGATGAGATTGAGAAGATGCTGAAAGAAGGGAAGCTCAGAAAGTACGTCAACAAAGGTGCCTTCAAGAGGGGTCGAGGGGATGACCCCAGAAAGAAGTGAGGCGATGCATGTAGAGAAGGACCTCAAAAAAGAGGGGACGACCCTTCTGATGATGAGGACGACCCTGACCTCCCGTCGAGAGATGACCAAGGTCCTGTCAAGAGGCTTAATATGAACTCTCTCGAAGTGGGAATGATCTCCGGGGGTCTAGCAGGAGGAGGGTCGGAGGTCGCTGACAGGAAGGCCCATGTGGCTGAGGCCAAGGCAATGACGAAGACGGTACACTCAACCTTCCTGGAGGCCAAGTCAGAAAAGAGGAAGAAGGTTGATATGGACACCCTGATAGTGGGGTTCTCGAGAATGGACTTTAAAGGCCTCCTAAACCCACACGACGACCCACTCGTCATCACAACTAGGGTGCACGGGTGTGAGGTGCCGAGGATATTGGTCGACGGGGGCAGTTCTGCAGGTGTAATGTTTTGGCCGTGCTTCAAGGCCTTAGGTCTCAGTCGTGCTAGGATCGTCCCATACCATCATCCATTGATTGGATTCAGTGGGGAAAAGGTTCATCCCCTGGGAGTATATGAGGCCGATGCTAGGATGGGGGACGAGTGGTCGAGATGGATTACCAAGAAGGTCAGTTTCTTTGTGATGGATGAGCATGTGTTTTCGACCTACAACATCATACTGGGGCATGTGGCCCTCAAGGGGTTTGAAGCTGTGTCGTCTACGGTCCATCAGATGATCAAATTTCCTACCCCTTACGGGGTGGGAGAAGTTTAGGGAGACCAGACAACAGCGCGAGAATGTTACTACAACTCCGCTGAAGAAAGGGAGGCACACAAGAGGGATACTACCACTTACAATATTGATACCCTAGACCCCAGGGACGAGACGAAGCTCAAGAAAGGAGAGGCCGTAGAAGAGGTAGAATCCATCATCCTCGATGAGGATGACCAGGAAAAAACCGTCCAAGTCAGCAAGTCTCTGAAGCCCAATATCAAGGAAGACCTCATTAAACTGTTGAGGAGAAGACGAAGCGTCTTCGCATGGAGTCATGTAGATATGCCAGGGATTGACCCTGAAATCATGTGCCACAAGCTCAATGTGGTAGAGGGAGTGAAGCCGGTAAAGCAGAAGAAGAGAATTTACTCTAGAGAAAAGTATGAGGTCATTAGGGACGAGGTCAAAAAATTAGAAGACGCTGAGTTTATCAGAGAGGTCATCTACCCCGAATGGCTGTCCAATGCAGTCATTGTTCCAAAGGCCAAAGGGAAGTGGAGAATGGGTGTGGACTTCACAGACCTCAACAAGCACTGTCCTAAAGACAGCTTCCCTCTCCCCCGCATTGACTAGATGGTAGACGCTACCGCAGGCCATGAGCTCATGAGCTTCATGGATGCCTATTCAGGGTATAACCAGATCTTCATGAACCCTGAAGACTCAGAGAAGACAGCCTTCATCACTGATAAGGGGACATACTGTTATAGGGTCATGCCCTTTGGCCTAAAAAATGTGGGGGCAACGTACCAGCGCCTCGTAAATAAAATGTTCAAAGACCAAATTGGGAAGTCTATGGAGGTCTATGTAGATGACATGCTGACTAAGAGTTTGAAGGCAGAGGATCATGTGGCAGACCTGGAGAGGACCTTTAATACGATGGACAAATACCAGATGAAGCTTAATCCGGCCAAGTGTGTCTTCGGGGTCGGAGCAGGGAAGTTCTTGGGGTTCATTGTCAACCAAAGAGGCATCGAGGCCAATCCTGAAAAGATAAAGGCCCTTGTTGAAATGAAGACCCCCAAGTCCATTAAAGACATTCAGAGACTCACAGGGAGAGTTGTTGCCTTGAACAGGTTCATGTCTAGGGCCACAGACAAGTGTTTGCCATTCTTTAAGATCCTTAGGAAGGCCTTCGAATGGATTGAAGAGTGTGATGAGGCTTTCAGGGATCTAAAGTCATACTTAGGGTATCCCTTGCTGTTTTCATGACCAGTGCAGGGTGAACGACTTTACATGTATCTGGTTGTCTCTGAGTCGGCCGTTAGCGCAGTAATCGTCAGAGACGAAGATGGGGTACTGACGCCAGTGTATTTTAACAGTAAGGCACTTTAGGGGGCAGAGCAAAGATACCCGAGGATGGAGAAGTTAGCCTACGCCTTGATCCATGCCTCAAGGAAGATGAAGCCGTACTTCCAGTCCCATACAATGGTTATCCTCACCGACTCTCCTCTTAGGCAGGTCCTACACAAGCCAAAAAAATCAGGCAGGCTAATGGCCTGGGCTATAGAGCTGGGGGAGTTTGACATAGTATATCAGCCTAGGACGGCCATTAAGGTGCAAGCGCTGGAGGATTTCGTGGCTCAGTTTACTTGGGAAGGTGATGAAGCCGAGGGTGAGACCCTCGGGAAGACAGATACACAACAAGACAGGCCCACCGACACACCCGCGGATAGGGCTGAGACAAGCACCGCTAGAAGGAAAGCTGCTAAAAACGAAGAGGGAAGATACATCTTTAAACAGGGATCCCTCACCGAGGGAAATTTCTCAGAGGGAAAGACTTTGTGGAGCCTCTTCGTTGATGGGTCCTCCTGTGACAACGGAAGTGGAGCTGGACTGATACTATCAGCACTCGATGGAATAGACGTTGAATACGCCCTAAGGTTCAACTTCAAAGCCTCCAACAACGAGGCTGAATATGAGGCCTTGATAGTAGGCCTCTCCTTGGCCAAGTCTCTTAGTGTCGGCCAGAGTTTGGTCCATAGTGATTCAAGGCTAGTAGTGAATCAGATACTAGGAGCCTACGAGGCTAAGGACGAGAGGATGGCTAGGTACCTTGAGAAAGTGAGGTCATTACTGAAAGGCTTTAGAGAAGTGAAATTAAAGAGGATACCTAGGCTCGACAATGGCCGTGCTGATGCCCTTGCGAGGTTGGCCTCGGTAACTAGGACAGACATCAGGAGGACGGTCCCAGTAGAAATTTTGCTTCAGCCAACTATTGAAGACGCCGAAAGAACACTTGGCGATTGCCTAAATGTTTCTCAAGAAGCTTCATGGATGGACCCTCTGATCAGATACATTAAAGAGGGTGAGATGCCAGAAGCAAGGCAAGAAAGGAAGAAGCTGAGGTACAGGGCTGCAAAATTCACCGTCATCGGAGACACTTTGTACAAAAAGGGGTTTTTTCTCCACTTACTTAGGTGTGTGCATCCCTCAGAAGTCCCTTCCATTTTGCAAGATGTGCACGAAGGATCGTGCTCAAGCCACATCGGGGGCAGATCCCTAGCGAAGAGGGTGATCACCTAAGGGTACTGGTGGCCGACCTTGGGGAAGGATGCCACGGCATATGTAAAAAAGTGTGACAAATGTCAAAGATTTGCCACCATCCCTCACCAACCCCATCAGCCTCTTACTTCCATTACATCCCCATGGCCATTTGCAGTGTGGGGAATTGACCTAGTAGGACCCTTGCCTATGGCCATTAATAACTATCGGTTCCTCATCGTAGCCATTGACTATTTTTCAAAGTGGGTGGAAGCGGAGCCGATGGTGACGATAACAGAGCAGAAGACCTTCCAGTTCATTTGGAAAAATGTTATATGCATATATGGTCTCCCCAACACCCTCATCTCTGATAACGGGACTCAGTTCAAGAATACCTCTCTACAGAAGTACTGTGAAAGGGTGAGTATCAAACAATTTTTCTCCACCCCAGGCCGACCTCAGGCCAATGGGCAAACATAAGTAACAAATAGGACAATCCTAAATGAAATCAAGAAGAGGCTTAAGGAGGCAAAAGGAAGATGGGTCGATGAGTTATATGCCGTGCTGTAGGCATACAGGACGACAGTGAGGACCTCTACCGGAGAGACCCCATTCATGCTAGCTTATGGATCAGAAGCCGTCATTCCCACCGAGATTGATTTTCCTACTCATAGGGTCCAAATGTATGACCCCCAGAGAAATACAGAATAGAGGAGACTCGACTTAGACCTGATTGAGGAAAGGAGGGAGGACGCTGAGATAAGGCAGGCAGCCTACCAGCAGAGGACCGTAAGGTTCTACAATCAGAGGGTGAAACAGAGGCCAATCGCAGTGGGGGACTTGGTCCTCAAGAAGACTTGGCAAAAGCCCAACAAGCTCCATCCTAATTGGCATGGCCCATATAGGGTCATCGATGAAGTCGTCCCTGGAACCTATAGACTAGAAAACCTAGAAGGGGAACCCTTTTCCAACCCCTGGAATGCAGATCATTTGAAAAAATACTATCAATAGTGTTGTAAGGTCTTGATGGACCATAATTGTAATAAGTGTTGCTCCGACAGAACACTTGGAAAATTAATGAGAAATACCAATGTTTCCTCTCATCCGGTGTTCATCAGTTCTAGTACGCATGGAAACATCTACAGAGAACTACCCTCGGCTATAATGAGGGTCAATGGAGGGGACGACCCCACCATTGTCCTCAAGAAAGACGAGGGAGTACTCTGTTAAAAACCATTAATTTGGTAAGTTGAACCCTCGGCTATGATGAGGGCCAGTGGAGGGGACGACCCCACCGCTGTCCTCAAGAAAGACGAGGGAATACTTGTTTAAAACCATTAATTTGGTGATTAACCCTCGGCTATGATGAGGGCCAGTGGAGGAGACGACCCCACCACTGACCTCAAGAAAGACGAGGGAATGCTTGTTTAAAACCATTAATTTAGTGATTAACCCTAGGCTATGATGAGGGCCAGTGGAGGGGACGACCCCACCACTGACCTCAAGAAAGACAAGGGAATACTGTGTTTTAAACCATTAATTTGGTGATTAACCCTCGGCTATGATGAGGTCCAGTGGGGGGGACGACCCCACCACTGTCCTCAAGAAAGACGAGGGAATACTTTGTTTAAAACCATTAATTTGGTGATTAACCCTCGGCTATGATGAGTGCTAGTGGGGGGGATGACCCCACCACTGTCCTCAAGAAAGACGAGGGAATACTTGATTAAAAACCATTAATTTGGTAAGTTGAACCCTCGGCTCTGATGAGGGCCAGTGGAGGGGACGACCCCACCACTGACCTCAAGAAAGACGAGGGAATACTTGTTAAAAAACCATTAATTTGGTAAGTTGAACCCTCGGCTATAATGAGGGTCAATGGAGGGGACGACCCCACCATTGTCCTCAAGAAAGACGAGGGAAAACCTTGTTAAAAACCATTAATTTGGTAAGTTGAACCCTCGGCTATAATGAGGGTCAATGGAGGGGACGACCCCACCATTGTCCTCAAGAAAGACGAGGGAAAACTTTGTTAAAAACCATTAATTTGGTAAGTTGAACCCTCGGCTATAATGAGGGTCAATGGAGGGGACGACCCCGCCATTGTCCTCAAGAAAGATGGAGGAATACTCTGTTAAAAACCATTAATTTGGTAAGTTGAACCATCGGCTATGATGAGGGCCAGTGGAGGGGACGACCCCACCACTGTCCTCAAGAAAGACGAGGTAATACTTTGTTTAAAACCATTAATTTGGTGGTTAATCCTCGGCTATAATGAGGGCCAACGCAGGGTATGACCCCTCGTTCACCCTCAAGAAAGACGAGGGAGAGGTTAGTGGCATTAACAAAGACAACACAAATAGTACAAGAAGCAAATATGGAAGACAACAAAGGAGATGATAGTATAAATGAAATATCAAGTGTTCTACAAGATAGAGTACAAAAATGTCAATTACATCAAGAGGGTATGGGCTACAGACAGCCACCCTATGGAACAATATCAGAGGGCAAGGCCTCAACATCCACAAGAGGGGCATCCTCAATGACCACAACTGGCTGGTCTTCAGACGTGCCAACCCCCTCGACTTGCACTTGGGATTCCACCTGAGTTAGAGCCTCGGCAATCAGTGGGTCGTCCAGTTGAACGGCCTCAAGAGACGGACGTACGAAAGAGACGACGTCGTCGAACTTGAGGACGACCCATCGACAAGTCATCTTTATCCCTCTCTCCAAATACTCAAGGTCGAAGCCTTGGAACTCATCGAAGAATTTATAGGCTTCCACAGCGTCTGCCTCGGCTTTCTTTACTGCCTCAGATAGCTCAATCTTAAACTGGGCCTCCCGATGGGTCATGGCTTCATCCTTCTCCTTCAGAAGCAAGTCTTTGGCCTTCAAGTCCTCATCATGCTGTCTCGTCAGCTCGTCCATAATTCATGCATGTTCAGTTCTGGCAGTCTCTAGCTCAGCCTTTACAGTATTTAAGTCAGCCTACAGGTCAGCCTCATGTTGAATGGCCCTCTCGGCCTCATGGAATTTCTCCTAATTCTCAGCCATCCATTTAGTTATCGAGGTAAAGGCGCATACAGACTGCAAAGAAAAATAAACAGATGTCAAGAGGCCGAGGAAACAGTTATTGAAAGAATGCAATTAAAATGAATGAATCAAGATCGATACCTGGGCTAGAGCGTGCAGACCACAGTCATACACTTTGGCTAGAGGCATCTTTGATAGAAAGTCGTAATCAGCAGCCGAGGGAGCAGAAAACATTGATGCCTTGGATGCCCTCAAATTTGCAATGAGTGATGAGGGCTCAGCCCTCAGAAGTACCAAGTTCTGGGACCAGAAGGCCCCCATGCTAGATGAAGAAGCAGTTTCTTCAGATTCTTTGACCCTGGCCCTCGTCCGAGAATCCGACCGAGGGTCAACAGGAATCTCAGGCTCTTTTCTTTTGTGGCTATCAGCTGTCGGCTCAACAACCGTCGGCCCCACGGCCTTTGTCTTCCTCGGAGCCTGCTGAGGCTCCTTACCCTTCTTCTTTGCTAAGCCCGATAGTAAACTGGGAGCAGTCATTTCCCAGAGATAGTCTGATACACCAGCAGGACAACCTGAAAAGGGTACGAGACGTGAGAAAAATGCAGAGATAAAAAGGAAACACTTAAAAAAAGTAAAGAAAAGTACAACTCACATAGTTCTGTAAGGGGGCCGACCTTCAGACCAGCTTCCTTGAGGAACCGAGGGGTCATCAGATCTTCAAACTTTGGAAGTTCACCTCCTCTCCCTCGTCCTCTCAGATATTCAACAATATCTTTCTCTTCCAGGCTAAGTCTGGGGTCTGACCTGGCCTTCATTGACGGGTTAGACCATCTTCGAGGGACCCTCGGACCATCGGCTACAAGAGATGCCTCGGTTGAGAACTCCCACTCCCCAGAGACGAAGAAGAATCTCTTCTTCCAATCGTGGTTGGAGGTTTGTGCCACATGGAGAAGTTTTTTCTCAGACCTCCTCGCCCCTAGGTGATAGAACCCAGGCTGTTTGGACGAAGAGGTGATATTGTAGCAGGCCAAGAATATGTCAGCCGAGGGCTCATCAGTGAAAGAATTCTTCCATTGGGAGATGTAACCTAGTATCATCCTCCAAGAGTTGGGAGGAAGCTGAGATGGGGTAACGCCGAGGGCCGAACAAATGTCTACGACGGTCGGATGTAAAAGGAGTCTGACACCTACCTTGAACATTTGTTCATATACTGCAACCTCACCCTCTTCACCCTCAAAAACCCTCTCGTCCTCAGAGGTAACCCTCATAGTTATGTTGTGGGGCACTCCATAGGCATGCCTCCATAATAAGAGGTCGCGATCCCTAACTGAGGAGATATAGGATGAGGCATGGGAGGTATCAACCTGGTCATCTGAATCATCGCCCTCGTCCTCAGTCCCCTCTCCCTCGACCTCGTCATCTGCCAGAGGTCCATGGGGAAAGGCCATCTGGAAGGCATGTGGAGATAGGGTTGTCACAGGGATAGCCTCGGAGGGGACCACACCCTCGGCCTGTCGGCCTGGGCTTAGGTCAGATGTCCCTATTCTACCAGAAGGTCCAGCGCCAGTTGGTGAGGATGCTCTCTCGTCCATATCACTTAAATGACACTCGGCTGGACGATGGGACGACCCACAAGACTCAGACGGTTCAAATGGTTTTATTGTGGCTAGAGGAATGGGAAAGATGGGTCGTACCCAGTTACGGTCGGCCCCTCGTCTCCTCTCTTCCTCTTCCTCTATTCGTCTGATCTCTGCAAAGAGCTTCTCTCTCAAGGATGGGAATTCAGATGCTAAACTATAAAGCCTCCTAAGCCTTAAAGGGAAGACCCCACACTTGGACATTTTAACTAAGCTAGCTACAAACAAGTTTATAATTGACCAGGTTGGACTTTTGGATCGAAACAAAAGAAATCAAGAACACTCAAGAACTAGTTGTCGGAGAAGACGCCGGAAAAAGTTATGAGACAACCCAACGAAAATGCAGCCCTACGAGCCTAAAATAAGAAAGCAAACAGAAATGAAGATAAAAGAGAGCGCTAGGCCAAAGGGATTACCTGATAAAAAGAGAGCAAGGCTGCCAAAGCTCAAAGCGGTGAAAGTGTAGAAATGGCAATGAAGCTGTTGAAAGGCTAGAGAGAGAGAGCTTGGGCGCGAAGAAGAAGAAGAGAAGGAAAGGTTTCAAAAATCTCTTAAATACCTTAGTAATGAGTGGGCCCATTTACCAAGGCAGAGCATAACCCACGAGGAGGGCATCATTAGGGCATAAAGTCCTAGGTCGTGTACAGCCACCACACCTTGGAAACTGGAACAACAATGAGTATTTGCCCAGGTATCACTCATCCAATAGGCAGTACACTTGTCTCAAAAGCAACATTATCCCTCAGCCATCTCCGCATCATCTATGGCTGGGGGCTAGGGGTGATTATTATACCCGTATATATCCTCGGCCTGGCTGAGGATTACCTCCAACCGGAGGACCCCTAGGGGCCAACCCTTCATCAGGTTTCAGACGACCCCTCAGGGGGCATACCCTTCATCAGGTTTCAGACGACCCCTCGGGGGGCCGACCCTTCATCAGGCTCCCGACGACCCTCCGAGGGGGCCGACCTACCATCAGGCTCCGGACGACCCCTCAGGGGGCCGACCCTTCATCAGGCTCCGGACGACCCTCCGAGGGTATGACAGTACGAGGCCAGAATTAGGCCAGACTCATTACCGGAAGGAACTTTTCCCTCGGCCTCGTATCAAAGGCTGAGGGTGACATCATCACAGCGCGTGGTTTGGGAGACGCGTGGAACAGTGCGCGTGAGGCTCATATGGCACATGGGAGACCGTTATAAAAAAATCACACCCTCACGTGAGGGAATATTATGTCATCATTTGGCATCTACAGGTGTCAACAGGGGATTGGCTAGATCATCATTCACATGCACCATGCATACTTGGGGGGTACACTACACCCCCAAGACCTATATATACTTGTCACCTACAACCCTACAGGGGATGGATCGATTACTGTAACCCTAGCTAAAACTCTGCTTGTACACACAGTAGAGAGAGAGAGGAGCTTATGTGCTTTATATCCAAGGCCATTAGTGCCCATACTTAGTGGATCACACACTCACAGTGGATGTAGGCCAAATTGGCTGAACCACTATACATCATTGTCTTATTGCCTCTTATACTTATCCCCTTCTACATACTTATACACTTATACATCTCTATGGTTGCCATGGTTACTACTGTTTGAGCTTATTATCACTTATCCGGTGGTGCTAAATCTTAGCATCATCAATATGCGTGAGACTTCAGGATCGAAAGTAACAAAGTTTAGGCTTCTAATATATAACTAAGGTCATTAAAATAATTATGACAAATATTTTGTTTTAAAAAGTAATATGAACTTAAGGTTCGCTATTTAATGTCACGTGTATATGAATCTTCGAGTTCATATAAATTATAAAAGTAAAATCTAGGACTTTAGATCGTACATTAAAATAACTCACAAAGTGCGTCGTGAGTATTATGTATAACAATTGGATTTTTTTTCATATCATTTGTATATGAGAACTTTTGGTTCTACACATATATTTGAACTTCAAATTCAATATTACTTGTCACGACCCCAACCCAAAAATAGTAGGGAACAAGTGTCTTGACATGCCACCAAGGCATCCAATATTCTGGCATTAAAATTTTTTTCTTAAAATATATGTAGCAGAAATACAATCACGTGGTTATGAATCGTAAAATAATGAAAGTGAAGGAATTACATTATCAGATATTTCTAAAGGATACTTCATTTGTATTAAAATATCAATGAGTTACAACTTGACACTTAATTTAAAACCTTTTAATTTAAAGATCCAAACATGCTTATATAATAAAACAAACTTTTACTTAATGTAACAAAAAGATCTCTACAAGCTAAATCTTCAACATAGTCCTTTTACGTTCCATCCACGAGCTTAATTATCTCCTGAAAAAATGATTATTTATACAACATCAGCTAAAAGCCGAATGAGATTCAATCTCCAAACATTCTACGGGTTTTCAAAAAATAGATACCTTTTCAAGTCAAAAGAGAAGGCGTATACATATATGGATAGGAACTTGCATTAATATATATAAAGTAACTGACAGTATATATATTTTCAGATTAAATAGTTCAGAACATAAAAAATAAAGAAATTGAGAAATATATCAATTCTTTAATTTTATTTTGATGGCCATGTACGCTCTAATACCCAGATAAACAAATAGTGTTACCAAATGTTTCCACCCGGCAACAACACAGATAGAAAATCATGATATCTGAAACAACGCCTTATTTAGGAAACACTTGTGATAACCAGCGGGGAAGGTACCATCCAAATATTTCCACCTGGTAGTCTAGGCCAACATAGTGAGAGTGTTTCCATAGGCCGAATCAATAATTTCATAATTCAAATCAGATGTTTATATCGATAGATATACACATATAACAAACGATGGAATCATTGGTATCAGATGAATTTGAGAATAAAATCATTTCACAAAATATATGTAGTTTGCATAATATCATACAATCAAGATACACAAGGAATGTCATAGAGTACTCACCCAAAATAGAGGTCGAAATTACTCATATTGAGTCTTCGATCACACGTTAATCTAACAAATACGATAAACGTTTAAGTACAGATTCTAAGGTCCAGTTTATATACTATATTTTAAAACTTGTTTTAAAGGATTTCTAAAAACCATTTTCTCAGCTTTTAAAACTCATTGATCGTAATTTTAGGATTCAATTCATCATTCTTCCTAATCAGTCGGTTCCCAGTAGAGATGGAGGGTCACAGGGGCCCACTTAAATACCATCTCATCTAGACAGAACATTTCTGAATTTATTCCCAGTAGAGATGGAGGGTCACAGGGGCACCACTTAAATACCATCTCATCTAGACAGAATTTCACCAGGACTGACTTTGGAATTACTTAAATGATATTCCATAATAACGAGCAATTACTTACAAAAAGCGTATAAATATTTTCAAACAAGTTTACATATTTGGAAAATAAAATCAATTTAGATCGTTTCCAAATTTTAAGTTTTTATTAGTGGATCCTTTAGTGTATATTACTAGCATAACTTCTAAGTAAAGCTATAAAACACTAAATTAAAACTATAAAAATGTTTTACAACATTTAAATAACATCATACCTACGAAATGAACTCTTTCTTCAAAATTATAGAACTCCTTCTTAAGATATTTCCCAAGCTTTCTATCACTCTTTCTTACTAAAATTCTCAAGGAATTGGTGTGAGTTTTAAATGAACCCTAAGGCCTTATTTATAGGTTTCCAAAAGTATTATGACGTTGACACTTGTCTAATGACTAGCCTTTTTGCAATGGTGATTCAATGCCGAGGTGTTGCGTTCTGAAGTGGTCTTGAAGTGCTAATATCACCAAATGATGAACAGTGTTGGGACTTTCTCTCCGGAGATGACACGTGTAAGGTGGAGGTGACCAGCACGTGGTGGAAAGGTGGTAAGGGTATAAGGGCCATTTTACACATAAAGGGTATTTTGGTAATTTCACACTATATATTTTCAATATTTCTTAGAGGTCATTCAAAATATTTTATTTATAGAATGGTCCTTTTTATATTTTTATTCTAGTCCCTAAAGTTTTATAAAATTATATTTTCTACCCCAAAACTTATTAGTTACCTTAAAATATGTCATAAGACTTCGATTTGATCCAATTTATAGCCGATTCTTCATATTTAAAAATGGGGTTTGTTATATTGATAGCCAATAATACCACATATCTCATAATGCAACATTTATAAGATAATAAGTAAGACATGAGTGTAAAAACAAACTATATATATGAGTATATAAAAGTGGGGTCATTACATCCTACCCTCCTTATAAAAAGTTTGGTCCCCAAACTTGACTCATATTAATTTACCAACAAGTATGGATATCTATCATTTATTTCATCTTTCTGCTCCCATGTTGCTTAATCAATTGAATGATTACACCATAATACTTTGCCTAGTGGAATTACCATGGCTCGTAATATTTGATCTTTATGGTCCAAAAGTTCTATCGGATGCTGAATGTATGACAAATCTTCTTTAACTTGAAGAGGTTTGTGACTTAAGATATGTGTTGGATCTGGAACATATTTCTTTATCATTTATACGTGAAACACATTATGTACACTAGAGAGTTCAGGTGGTAAGGCTATTTTATACGCAACAGCTCCTATCCTTTCAAGGATTTCAAAAGGTCCTATGTATCTTGGGCTCAACTTTCCTTTCTTCTTGAATCGTATTACTCCCTTTGAAGGCAATACTCGCAAGAACACATAATCTCCTCTTTAAAATTCTAATTGCTGGTGTCGATTGTCAAAATAACTCTTTTGACGGCTTTGAGTGATTCGAAGTCGGTCTTGTATCAATTTCACTTTCTTTGTTGCGATCTGAATCAATTATGGTCCCAACAATTTTCTTTCTCCAACTTCTACTCAACATGCGGGAGAACGACACCTTCTACCATATAGTGCTTCATATGGATCCATTTGAATACTTGCATGATGACTATTATTATAGGAAAACTCCATTAATGGTAAATGATCATCCTAGTTCCCCTTCAAATCAAGTACATAGGACCTAAGAATATCCTCTAAGGTTTGAATGGTTCTCTCAGATTGTCCATCTATTTGAGGATGAAAAGTGGTGCTGAAATTCAATTTTGTTCCCGCGGCTACTTGTAGGCTTTTCCAAAAGCGAGAAACGAATCTAGGGTAACGATCAGAAATAATTTAAATTGGGGTTCCATGAAGCCTAATAATTTCCCGCACATACAACTTGGCAACTTTTCTAATGATTGGGTAATCTTAATAGCAAGAAAATGAGTAGATTTAGTTAACCTATTAATAATTACCCAAATAGAATCATTACCATTTGAACTCATTGGTAAACCTGTCATAAAATCCGTGGTAATATGTTCCCATTTCCATTTAGGGCTAAGTAGAGGTTGTAATAATCCTGATGGTTTCTGATGTTCAACATTTACTTGTTGACAAACCAAACAGTGAGATATAAATTTTGCTATCTCCCTTTTCATATTATTCCACCAAAACACTTCTCGAAGATCTCCATATATCTTGGTATTTCCAGAATGAAACGTAAATCTTGAGTAATGAGTTTCCTCTAAAATTTGCCTCTTTAGTTGGGCATCACGTGGAACACACACTATTTCCAAACCTCAATATATCATCCCGTATCGCAAATTCAATTATCTTCCCTTCAATAACCTCTTCTCTGATCTTCTTCAGTAATAGGTCATTTACTTGTACAATTTTGATCCTTTCCATCAACGTGGGTTGTACTTGTAAGGTTACGATTATTCCTCCTTTTCTATAAATATGTACATCTATTTCCATACTTATAAAATTTCTTAACAAATGTTCCTGATTTGTAATGAGACATGCAAAATTTGTTGTAGACTTCCTGCTAAAAGCATCAACTACTAAATTTGATTTCCATGTGTGATAATGAATATTTAAATCGTAATCTTTCATCAATTCTAACCACCTCCTTTGTCTCATGTTCAATTCTTTCTGAGTAAATATATATTTCAAACTCTTATGATCGGTATAAATCTCATAAGTCTCACTATATAAATAATGTCTCCAAATCTTAAGAGCTAAAATTACAACAGTTAATTCTAAGTCATGGCTTGGATCTGTTTATGTGGTTTTAATTGTCTCGAGGCATAAGCTGCTACTTTTCCATTTTACATTAGCACACATCCCAAATCATTTTTTGAAGGATCACTATAAATCACCAATCCTCCTGTCCCTGAAGGAATAGTCAAAATTGGGGCAGTTACTAATCGATTCTTAAGTTCTTGAAAATTATTCTCAACTTCCTTATACCATTCGTATTTTACCTTCTTTTGTGTTAACCTAGATAGAGGTTTGGAAATGCTAGAAAATCCTTCAACAAATCTTCGATAACAACCTGTTAATCTAAGGAAACTATGAATCTTTGTTACATTAGTTGGTCTAGGCCAATCTATTATAGCCTCGATCTTTTGAGGGTCAATAGACACTCCCTCCTTGGAAATGTCATGTCCTAGAAACAAAACACTAGGCAACCAAAACTTTCTCGTGTTCTCCAATACTCTTAGAATAAATAAGGATGTCATCAATGAAAACAACCACACATTGATTCAAATATTTCCTAAACACTCTATTCATCATATCCATAAAAGCAGCTGGTGCATTAGTTAGTCCAAATGGCATTACAAGAAATTTATAGTGACCATATCTAGTACGAAAATCTGATTTTGAAATATCATCCTCCCTAATCGTTAATTTATGATAGCCTGACCTAAGGTCAATCTTAGAGAATACTTTTGCACCTTCTAATTGAGTAAACAAGTCATCTATACGAGGTAAAGGGTATTTATTCTTAATGGTTACCTTATTCAGTTCACGACAATCTATTCGTAGTCTCATTGTCCCATCCTTTTTTTCCACAAATAACACTGGAGCACCCCAAGGCAATATACTTGGTCTCATAAAACCTTTGTCTAAAAGGTCTTCTAATTGCACTTTTAACTCTCTTAATTCTAAAGGTGCCATACGATATGGAGGTTCTGAGATTGGTATAGTTCCAGGAATAAAGTCAAAGGAAAATTATACTTCTCTATTAGGTGGTAGGCCTGGTAAATCATATGGAAAAACATTCGTAAATTTCTTAGTGATAAGAATATTTTCTAAGCTAGGCCCTATCGTCTGCAAACTGGTAACAGTTGTAAGAAATCCTTGACATCCCTTCATAAGAAAACTATAGGCTTGTATTGCGAAAATAATACATATTGGAGATATGATGCCAGTTCCTTCAAAACTAATTTTTTGTTGGTAAGGAATTTGGAAAGTAACTCTCTTCTCAAAATAATCTACATTAGCATGATATGATGCTAACCAATCCATCCCCAAAATGAATTCAAAATCTCTTATGTCTAAAATTATCAAATCAACAAATAGTTTATGACTATTGACATCTATAGGGCAAGATTTAAATACTAATGTATCCATCAATAAATCACCAGAAGGAGTAGAAATGTGTATGTTTTGATTCAAGGGTTCAGGAATATTAGGAAAATGATTAACAAAACGTAAAGATACAAATGAATGGGTAGAAGTAGGAAGTATTAAAACTTGAAAAGGTTGTGCACATATAGAAAGTTTACCTGACACTACTGCATTAGAAGCCTTTGTATCAGAAAGATTAAAAATTCTACCTTGTATGACATGATCATGAGTGTCATTAAGAGTCTTTGTTGGCACCTTTCGTTTGTTAGGGCAATCTCTCATTTTATGTCCCTTTTGGCCACACCCAAAGAAATTTCATGTTGCCAGGTAACATGGTTGTCGTCTATGAATATTACCACATCGTTGGCATCTATCAACATTAAAGGGTTTGTTCACAAAAGGTTTCCATGCATTGGGTATAGTCCTAAAGGGTTTATTATTGGGGTTCCTTCCTCTTTGTTCCCCAAAATTCCTCTTCCCTTATCTAATCTGATTATATTTTTCACTGTCCTTTTGAGCTATCGTTTCTCTAGTTACCACGTCAGTATATGATGTCAACTTCAGGATGGAAATTCGACTATGAATATTCAACCTTAACCCATGTTCACACTTCTTGGCCTTTAATACCACAGTTATCACAACAAGACGTGCGAAATGGGATAACTCGGTAAACTTTACCTCATATTGACTAATCGTCATATTTCCTTGAACTAAACTCATGAAGTCGGCTTCTTTTTGGTCTTGAATCGTTTCAGGAAAGTATTTCTCGTAGAATATCACTAAGAAGTCATTCCAACCTATGGTATTATTCCTTTACTCGTATATTCTCTTAGTCATTCTCCACCAATGTTCGGCTTCACCTTCTAACATAAACGTTCCAAATGAAACTCTTTGTTCATCTGTACACTTAAGAACATCGAGTATCTTTTCTATTTGCATCACCCAACTTTTTGCTTAAATGGGGTTAGGAGTACCTTTAAAAGATGGAGGAATCAACTTCTTGAACTGTTCAATAGTACATTTACTTAGTTTAGGATTCCTTGGTACTCCATTATTCACCTGATGCTCCACGATCTTTGCTAGACTTTCGATCGCCTTGTATGCACCTTTCAGTCCTTCAATACTCGAATCACTAGTTCCCATAGATGATCTTCTCTTGGTCATTTTCTACAGTCATGGAAAAATGTAAGATCTACTATACTATATCAAGATTGAAAACTAAAAGACCAGTTATAAATAATATAACACATAGGGAGGGTTATCACATATATCAGATATTTAATACTATCTCCTAATGATGGAAACATGAAATTATAACGTTCAAAACCTATATTCAGTAGTCTACGAGTTCATAACCTATGCTCTGATATCACCTTTGTCACGACCCCAACCCAAAAATAGTAGGGAACGAGTGTCTTGACATGCCACCAAGGCATTCAATATTCTGGCCTTAAAAATTTTCTCTTATAATATATGTAGCGAAAATACAATCACATGGTAATGAATCGTAAAAAACAGAAAGTGAAGGAATTAAATTATCATAGCTTTCTAAAGGAAACTTCATTTGTATTAAAATATCAACGAGTTACAACTAGACACAAAATTTAAAACCTTTTAATTTAAAGATCCAAACATGCTCTATATAATAAAAACAAACTTTTACTTAATGTAACAAAAAGAGTTCTAAAAGTTAAATCTTCAACATAGTCCTTTTACGTTCCATCCACGAGCTTAATTATTTCCTAAAAATTGGTTATTTATAAAGCATCGGTTAAAAGCCGAAGGAGATTCAATCTCCAAACATTCTACGGGTTTCCAGAAAATAGATATCTATTCAAGTCAAAAGAGAAGGCATATACATATATGGATAGGAACTTGCATTAATATATATAAAGTAACTGACAGGATATATATTTTCAGAATAAACAGTTCAGAACATAACAAATAAAGCAATTGAGCAATATGTCAATTCTTCAATTTTATTTTGATGGCCATGTACGCTCTAATACCCAGATAAACAGATAGTGTTACCAAATGTTTCCACCTGGCAAAAACACAGATAGAAAATTATGATATCTGAAACAACGCCTTATTCATGGCACACCAACGATAAACTAGCTGGGAAGGTACCACCCAAATATATTCACCCAGTAGTTAGGGCCAACATAGTAAGAGAGTATCCATAGGCCAAATCAATAATTTTAGAATTCAAATCAGATTTTTATATCGAGAAATATATACATATAACAAACGATGGAATGATCGGTATCTGATGAATTTAAGAATAAAATCATTTCACAAAATATATGTAGTTTACATAATATCATAGAATCAAGATACACAACGAATGTCACAGAGTACTCACCCAAAATAGAGGTCGAAATTACTCATATTGAGTCTTCGATCACATGTTAATCTAACAAATACGATAAAGGTTTAAGTACACATTCTAAGGTCCAGTTTATATACTATATTTTAATAATAACTTGTTTTAAAGGATTTATAAAAACCATTTTCTCAGCTTTTAAAACTCACTGATCGTAATTTTAGAATTCAATTTATCATTCTTCCTAATCAGTCAGTTTCACTAAAGATGGAGGGTCACAGGGGAACCACTTAAATACCATCTCATCTAGACAGAACATTTTCGGATTTATTCCCAGTAGAGATGGAGGGTCATAGGGGTACCACTTAAATACCATCTCATCTAAATAGAATTTCACCGGGTCTGACTTTGGAATTACTTAAATGAGATTCCATAATAACAAGCAATTACTTACAAAAAGCGTATATATATTTTTAAACAAGTTTACATATTTGGAAAATAAATCAATTTAGATTGTTTCCAAATTTTAAGTTTTTATTAGTGGAGCCTTTAGTGTATATTACTAGCATGACTTCTAAGTAAAGCTATAAAATACAAAATTAAAACTATAAAAATGCTTTACAACATTTAAATAACATCATACCTACGAAATGAATTCTTTCTTCAAAATTATAGAACTCCTTCTTAAGATATTTCCCAAGCTTTCTATCACTCTTTCTTACTATATTTCTCAAGGAATTTGTGTGAGTTTTAAATGAACCCTAAGGCCCTATTTATAGGTTTTCAAAAGTATTACGGTGTTGACACGTGTCTAATGACTAGGCTTTTGCAATGGTGATTCAACACCGAGGTGTCGCGTTCCGGAGGTGTCTTGCAGTGCTAATATCATCAAATGATGACAAGTGTTTTGACTTTCTATCTGAAGACGACACGTGTAAGGTGGAGGTGACCAGCACGTGGTGGAAATGTGGTAAGGGTATAAGGGTGATTTTACACATAAAGGGTATTTTGGTAATTTCACACTATATATTTTCAATATTTCTTAAAGGTATTTCAAAATATTTTATTTATAGAATGGCCCTTTTTATATTTTTATTTTAGTCCCTAAAGTTTTATAAAATTATATTTTTTATCCCAAAACTTAGTATTTACCTTAAGATATGTCATAAGATTTCGATTTGATCCAATTTACAATTGATTATTCATATTTAAAAATGGGGTTTGTTATATTGATAGCCAATAATACCACATATCTAATAAAACAACATTTATAAGATAATAAGTTACACATGAGTGTAAAAAGAAACTATATATATGAGTATATAAAAGTGGGGTCATTACATCCTACCCTCCTTATAAAAAGTTTGGTCCCCAAACTTGACTCATATTAATATACAAACAAGTATGGATATCTATCCTTTATTTCATCTTCCCGATCCCACGTTGCTTCTTCAATTGAATGATTACTCCATAATACTTTGACTAGTGAAATTACCTTGGCATGTAATATTTTATCTTTATGGTCCAAAATTTCTATCGGATGCTCAATGTATGACAAATCTTCCCTAACTTGAAGAGGTTCGTGACTTAAGATACATGTTGGATCTGGGATATATTTCTTTACCATTTATACGTGAAACACATTATGTACACTAGAGAGTTCAAGTGGTATGGTTATTTTATACGCAACAGCTCCCATCCTTTCAAGGATTTCAAAAGTTCCTATGTATCTTAGGCTCAACTTTCCTTTCTTCCCGAATCATATTACTCCCTTTGAAGGCGGTACTCGCAAGAACACATAATATCCTCTTTGGAATTCTAACTGTTGGTGTCGATTACCAATATAACTCTCTTGACGGGTTTGAGCGACTCGAAGTCGGTGTTGTATCAATTTCATTTTCTCTGTTGTGATCTGAATCAATTATGGTCCCAATAATTTTCTTTCTCCAACTTCTAGCCAACATGCGGGACAACATATAGTGCTTCATATGGATCCATTTGAATACTTGCATGATGACTATTATTATAGGCAAACTCCACTAATGGTAAATGATCATCCTAATTCCCCTTCAAATCAAGTACACTGGCCCTAAGCATATCCTCTAAGGTTTGAATGGTTCTCTCAGATTGTCCATCTATTTGAGGATGAAATGCAGTGCTGAAATTCAATTTTGTTCCCATGGCTTCTTGTAGGATTTTCCAAAAGTGAGAAATGAATCTAGGGTCACGATCAGAAACTATTGAAATTGGGGTTCCATGAAGCCTAATAATTTCCCGCACATACAACTTGGCTAACTTTTATAATGAATGGGTAATATTAATGGCAAGAAAATGAGCAGATTTAGTTAACCTATCAATAATTATCCAAATAGAATCTTTACCATTTGAACTCATTGGTAAACCTGTCATAAAATCCATGGTAATATGTTCCCATTTCCATTCAGGGATAGGTAGACGTTGTAATAATCCTGATGGTTTTGGATGTTCATATTTTACTTGTTGACAAACTAAACAGTGAGATATAAATTCTTCTATCTCCCTTTTCATATTATTCCACCAAAACACTTCTCGAAGATCTCAAAACATCTTGGTATTTCTAGGATGAAACGTAAATCTTAAGAAATGAGTTTCCTCCAATATTTGCCTCTTTAGTTGGGCATCACGTGGAACACACACTCTATTTCCAAATCTCAATATATCATCCCTATTGAAAATTCAATTCTCTTCCCTTCAATAACCTCTTCTCTGATCCTCTTCAGTTGTGGGTCATTTACTTGTGAAATTTTGATCCTTTCCATCAATGTGGGTTGTACTTGTAAGGTTACGATTATTACTCCTTTACTATAATTACATACATCTATTTCCATACTTCTCAAATCCCTTAACAAAGGTTCCTGATTTGTAATGAGACATGCTAAATTTACTGTAGACTTCCTACTTAAAGCATCAGCTACTACATTTGCTTTCCCTGCGTGATAATGAATATTTAAATCGTAATCCTTCATCAATTCTAACCACCTCCTTTATCTCATGTTCAATTCTTTCTGAGTAAATATATATTTCAAACTCTTATGATCGGTATAAATCTCACAAGTATCACCATATAAATAGTGTCCCCAAATCTTAAGACAAAAAATTACCGCAGCCAATTCTAAGTCATGGCTTGGATAATTCTGTTCATGTGGTTTTAATTGTCTCGAGGCATAAGCTACTACTTTTCCATTTTGCATTAGCACACATCCCAAACCATTTTTTGAAGCATCACTATAAATCACCAATCCTCCTATCCCTGAAGGAATAGTCAAAATTGGGGCAGTTACTAATCGATTCTTAAGTTCTTGAAAACTATTCTCAACTTCCCCAGACCATTCATATTTTACCTTCTTTTGTGTTAACCTAGATAGAGGTTTGGAAATGCTAGAAAATCCTTCAACAAATCTTCGATAACAACCTGTTAATCCAAGGAAACTACGAATCTCTGTTACATTAGTTGGTCTAGGCCAATCTATTATAGCCTCGATCTTTTGAGGGTCAACCGACACTCCCTCCTTGGAAATGACATGTCCTAGAAAATAAACACTATGCAACCAAAACTCACACTTCCTTAATTCCACATATAATTTCTCCTTCTTAAGGATTTGTAATACTATCTCTAAATGCTTCTCGTGTTCTCCAATACTCTTAGAATAAATAAGGATGTCATCAATGAAAACAACCACACATTGATTCAAATATTTCCTAAACACTCTATTCATCATATCCATAAAAGCAGCTGGTGCATTAGTTAGTCCAAATGGCATTACAAGAAATTCATAGTGACCATATCTAGTACGAAAAGATGATTTTGAAATAGCATCTTCCCTAATCTTGAATTGATGATAGTCTGACCTAAGGTCAATCTTAGGGAATACTTTTGCACCTTCTAATTAATCAAACAAGTCATCTATACAAGGTAAGGGGTATTTATTCTTAATGGTTACCTTATTCAGTTCACGATAATCTATACATAGTCTCATCGTCCCATCCTTCTTTTTCATAAATAACACTGGAGCACCCCAAGGCAATATACTTGGTCTCATAAAACCTTTGTTTAAAAAGTCTTCCAATTGCACTTTTAACTCTCTTATTTCTAAAGGAGCCATATGATATGGCTGTTTTGAGATTGGTATAGTTCCAGGAAAATAAATTCAATAGTAAATTCTACCTCTCTATAAGGAGGTAGTCCTGGTAAATCATCTGGAAAAACATCCATAAATTTCTTAGTGATAGGAATATCTTCTAAGCTAGGCCCTATCGTCTGCAAACTGCTAACAGTTGCAAGAAATCTTTGACACCCCTTCTTAAGAAAACTATAGGCTTGCATTGCAGAAATAATACATATTGGAGATATGATGCCAGTTCCTTCAAAACTAAATTTTGGTTGGTGAGGAATTTGGAAAGTAACTCTCTTCTCAAAATAATCTACATTAGCATGATATGATGCAAACCAATCCATCCCCAAAATTACTTCAAAATCTCTCATGTCTAAAACTATCAAATTTATAAATAGTTTATGACTGTTGACATCTATAGGGCAAGATTTATATACAAATGTAACCGTCAACAAATCACTAGAAGGAGTATAAACGTGTATGTTATGATTCAAGGGTTCGGGAATATTAGGAAAGCGATTAACAAAATATAAAGACACAAAAGAATGGGTAGAACCAGGATCTATTAAAACTTAAAAAGGTTGTGCACATATAGAAAGTATACCTGACACTACTACATTAGAAGCCTTTTTATCAGAAAGATTAAAAATTCTACATTGTCTGCCATGATCATAATTGTCATTAAGAGTCTTTGTTGGCGCCTTCCCTTTGTTAGGGCAATCTCTCATTTTATGTCCCTTTTGGCCACACCCAAAGCAATTTCCTGTTTCCAGGTAACATGGTTGCCCTCTATGAACATTACCACATCGTTGGCATCTATCAACATTAAAGGGTTTGTTCACAAAAGATTTTCATGTATTCGGTATAGTCCTAAAGGGTTTATTATTGGGGTTCCTTCCTCTTTGTTCCCCAAACTTCCTCTTCCCTTCTCTAATTTGATTATATTATTCACTCTCCTTCTCAGCTATCGTTTCTCTATTTACCATGTCAGTATATGATGTCAACTTCAGGATGGAAATTCGACTATGAATATTCAACCTTAACCCATGTTCACACTTCGTGGCCTTTAAAACATCAGTTATCACAACATGGCATGCGAAATGTGATAACTCAGTAAACTTTGCCTCGTATTGAGTAACCGTCATATTTCCTTGAACTAAACTCATAAAGTCGGCTTCCTTTTGGTTTTGTACCATTTCAGGAAAGTATTTCTTGTAGAATATCACTAAGAAGTCATTCCAACCTATGGGATTATTCATTTACTCGTATATTCTCTTAGTCATTCTCCACCAATGTTCGGCTTCACCTTCTAACATAAACGTTCCAAATGAAACTCTTTGTTCATCTGTACACTTAAGAACATCGAGTATCTTTTTTATTTGCATCACCCAACTTTTTGCTTTAATAGGGTTAGGAGTACCTTTAAAAGATGGAGGAATCAACTTCTCGAACTATAAAATAATACATTTACTTAGTTTAGGATTCCTTGCTACTCCATTATTCACCTGATGCTCCACGATCTTTGCTAGACTTTCGATCGCCTTGTATGCACCTTTCAGTCCTTCAATACTCGAATTACTAGTTCACATAGATGATCTTATCTTGGTCATTTTCTACAGTCATGGAAAAACGTAAGATCTACTATACTATATCAAGATTGAAAACTAAAAGACCAGTTATAAATAATATAACACATAGGGAGCGTTATCACGTATATTAGATATTTAATACTATCTCCTAAGGATGGAAACATGAAACTATAACGTTCAAAACCTATGATCAGTAGTCTATGAGTTCATAACCTATGCTCTGATACCACCTTTTTCACGACCCCAACCCATAAATAGTAGGGAACGAGTGTCTTGACATGCCACCAAGGCATTCAATATTCTGGCCTAAAAATTTTTCTCTTAAAATATATGTAACGAAAATACAATCACATGGTTATAAATCGTAAAATACTGAAAGTGAAGGAATTACATTATCAGAGCTTTCTAAAGGAAACTTCATATGTATTAAAATATCAATAAGTTACAACTTGACAAAAAATTTAAAACCTTTCAATTTAAAGAGCCAAACACGTTATATATAATAAAACAAACCTTTACTCAATGTAACAAAAAGAGTTGTAAAAGCTAAATCTTCAACATAGTCCTTTTATGTTCCATCCACGAGCTTAATTATTTCCTGAAAAAATGATTATTTATACAACATCAGCTAAAAGCCGAATGAGATTCAATCTCCAGACATTCTACGAGTTTTTAGAAAATAGATACCTATTCAAGTCAAAAGAGAAGGCGTATACATATAGGGATAGGAACTTGCATTAATATATATAAAGTAACTAACAGTATATATATATTTTCAGAATAAACAGTTCAGAACATAACAAATAAAGTAATTGAGCAATATGTCAATTCTTCAATTTTATTTTGATGGCCACGTACGCTTTAATACCCAGATAAACAAATAGTGGTACCAAATGTTTCCACCCGGCAACAACACAGACAAAAAATCATGATATCTGAAACAACGCCTTATTTAGGGCACACCAGCGATAAACTAGCTGGGAAGGTACCACCTAAATATTTCCACCCGGTAGTCAAGGCCAACATAGTAAGAGAGTTTCCATAGGCCAAATCAATCATTTCAGAATTCAAATCAGATGTTTATTTCGAGAGATATAAACATATAACAAACGATGGAATCATCGCAATCAGATGAATTTAAATATAAAATCATTTCACAAAATATATGTAGTTTGCATAATATCATATAATCAAGATACACAACGAATATCACAGAGTACTCACCCAAAATAGAGGTCGAAATTACTGATATTGAGTCTTCGATCACACGTTATTCTAACGAATACGATAAAGGTTTAAGTACACATTCTAAGGTCCAGTTTATATATTATATTTTAATAATAACTTGTTTTAAAGGATTTCTAAAAACCATTTTCTCAGCTTTTAAAAATCATTGATCGTAATTTTAGAATTCAATTCATCGTTCTTCCTAATCAGTCGGTTCCTAGTAGAGATGGAGGGTCACAGGGGCACCACTTAAACACTATATCATCTTGACATAACATTTTCGGATTTATTCCCACTAGAGATGGAGGGTCATTGGGGCACCACTTAAATACCATCTCATCTAGACAGAATTTCACTAGGCCTGACTTTGGAATTACTTAATTGAGATTCCATAATAATGAGCAATTACTTACAAAAAGTGTATATATATTTTCAAACAAGTTTACATATTTGGAAAATAAAATCAATTTAGATTATTTCCAAATTTTAAGTTTTTATTAGTGGATCCTTTAGTGTATATTACTAGCATAACTTTTAAGTAAAACTATAAAACACAAAATTAAGACTATAAAAATGTTTTACAACATTTAAATAAAGTCATACCTACTAATTGAATTCTTTCTTCAAAATTATAGAACTCCTTCTTAAGATATTTCTCATGCTTTCTATCACTCTTTCTTACTATAATTCTCAAGGAATTGGTGTGAGTTTTAAATGAACCCTAAGGCCTTATTTATAGGTTTCCAAAAGTATTTGGGTGTTGACACGTGACTAATGACTAGCCTTTTTGCAATGGTGATTCAACGTCGAGGTGTCACGTTCCGGAGTGGTCTTGGATTGTTAATATCACCAAATGATGACAAGTGTTTTGACTTTCTTTCTGGAGACGAAACATGTAAGGTGGAGGTGACCAACACGTGGTGGAAAGGTGGTAAGGGTATAAAGGTCATTTTACACATAAAGGGTATTTTGGTAATTTCATCCTATATATTTTCAATATTTCTTAGAGGTCCTTCAAAAATTTTTATTCACAAAATGTCCCTTTTTATATTTTTATTTTAGTTCCTAAAGTTTTATAAAATTATATTTTCTACCCCAAAACTTATTATATACCTTAAGATATGTCATAAGACTTCGATTTGATCCAATTTGCAGTTGACTCTTCATATTTAAAAATGGGGTTTGTTATATTGATAGCCAGTAATACCACATATCTAATAATACAACATTTATAAGATAATAAGTAACACATGAGTGTAAAAACAAACTATATATATGAGTATATAAAAGTGGGGTCATTACATTACTAATGTCTAAGGACAATAAATTACTCATTTGTATGAAAAATTCAGATTTTGATTAGGGGATAAAAAAATTGGAGAATATTCCAAAGAAGTGTCAAATAATTTTTAATAACTCCGGCCAATAATATTCCATCCTCTTTATTAAAAAAAATGAGAAGATTATTGTTTCACATTCTCTACACATGCCCAAGACTAAATAATTAGAATGTGAAAAGGAGTTAAAATTAAATACAATTAAAAGTAATTGAATACTCAAATGAAGCCAGAAAGGTCAAGAGGCAAAAATTGAATGGTGAAATCATTAATGTGATAATTAAAGGGACATTTAACCATTAATAGAGTATTTAATAGGACATTTCATTTACGAAAGAAAATAAAAGCAACTTGAAAAGATATGTTTAAATATCCAATTGATTTTGAAATTAATCCCAATAAAGATAATATATTTGGCGCTTCAGGTCCAAATTATTAAAAAAAATATTTGAAAAGTTTCAAATTCATACCTTATGAATAATCAAAACTTCGAGTTTTAATTTATGGTGTATTTTAGTAGGATCTTCGAGTCCAAAAAATCAGAAATAGCATGTGAGTTTCCAATTTCAAATTTTATATCCCAATTGAAAAAATATTTTGTGAACTTCTGGTCACAATATTGAATATGAATCTTCATAGCGCAAATCAATGATAATTGGGGGAATATTGGTCTATATCCTTTCAATTTGACAATCAAAAATTCAGGTTTGATTGTGATATATTTTATTTTGGCACTTTAGGACCAAATAATTTATGTACTCAACGTCCCAAAATTTGAACGGAGAAATTCAATTTTCATATTTGAATAATTATTAAAGAACTTTAGGTCTAAATTATAAATAATGACAACTTCATATCATAACATTAAATATTTAGGGACTTTAAACAACCACCCAGTTATATTCAAACTTCAAGTTGGATAAGGGATAAAATTATTTGGAACTTCAGGTCCAAAAAATATATAATCCTTACGGAACATGTAATATTCTTACCCTTATTATACAAGTAATCAAAACTTCATGTTTGATTACAAAATTATTGGAGCTTCGGGTCCAAATTATAAATAATTGTTATTGGACTTTTAGTATCCCTTGCCCTATTACAAAAATAATCAAAACTTCAGGTTTGATATTGGCGCTTAATGCATTGTCAAGTCCAAAAACTGACCAATAATTGCGAAATTCGGGTCTCAACTTTAAAATAATTTGGGAACTTCTAGTCCCAAAATATATATATATATATATATATATATATATATATATATATATATATATATGTGTGTGTGTGTGTGTGTGTGTGTGTGTGTGTGTGTGTGTGTGTGGAATCTTCTAGTTCCAAATGAAAAAATGTATATAGGAACTACAGGTCCCAAATTAAAATAATTATTTGGGTATTTCATCTGCCAATTGTGGATAGTCATTGGAAACTCCTTGTCCCCATAAATATTAATTGGTAGATTGAGATCCAAAATTTCAAATAGTATTGGGAACTTCAGGTCCTAAATTTGAATGATAATTATGAACTTTGAGTCCTAATAAAAAATTAGGAAACTTCTAGTTACATAATTAAATAGTTAGGAATTTAAAGTTTTAAGACTAATTGACAAGCATAAGATCAATATAAAAAAATTAATCTAAAAATATAGATTTAGACAGTGTTATGATTAAAATAAAAGTGCGATCTCAAAATAATAATAAAAGGTGTAGAAGCTTCCCATATATTAGTTATATGTAAAATTAATTGTTATGATTCTTAATTGGAGCAAGTCCCAAAATATTTCTCTGTCAAGTCTATTCCCCCCCCCCCCCCCCCCAAAAAAAAAAAAAAAAAAAAACTCATGGTATGCCAAAGATACTATATGGAATTTTGGGACAAAATATAATCGAAGGTTTATCATAAAAAAAATTGGGGCAAAACAAATTTGTACAAAGGATAACTATTGTATGGTTGATTAGGTTCATGTATATCATCATTAATCTATGACTTATAGGCACGAGTTTTACTTTGTAGGATGGTATATAAAACTTACCTGGAATGAACTATTGCATTTTTCACACATGGAGCAGGTTCATATATTTTTGGCAAATATATACTACACAACTTGATGTGTCCAATAGAAATATATGAATTTTGTCTTTGTTTTGGAATGACACCTTCATCATCGGATAATAGTGGCGGGATATGAGAGAAGAAGTATAAAATAAAGGGTTTGAACTTTCCTCCTGATAACGTGTTGTAAAATAGAGGGAACACACAAAGATAATTTAAAAGGAGTGAGTCTTTTCATTTCATTGATAATATTGGGTGTAGTTTTTGTTGTACAAAACCATGTGAGGATCCTCCAATTTATAGGATATAGTGAGGCATCCCAAAAGACAAGAATGTGAGTGGACATCCACCCAAAACCAAAAGCCACATTATTTAACAAAAAAGGCAAAAAGATTTCGTTTTTGATAAAAGTTTTGAAAAATCCAAAAGTGTTTTATATCTTTTCTTCACCATATATGGAGGAACATTTAAGATGTACGGATCACCCATTCATTCCATATTTCCACATGAAATTTTCATAGTGTTTTGATAAATAACATCGCTTCTATAGTGTGCTTAATAATGTGTAGAATCATTACGTTGCTATTCGATGACTACTTTCTACATATTTAACTCCTAGTCACCTTTAATGCACACGTGCACAAACTTGTTTTAACATTGCACATACTTGTCACTTGTCAAATACTATGTTCTAATCTCAATTTTTCTTTATAACGAACCAAATGTAGAAATGAGATAAAAAGTTGTGCTTGTAAGAACCATTGCCTAGATTACCTTTATCTTTTCGGAAGATTTGTTAAATTCTAAGAAATGGAAAGGGGCTACGAAAGATCAAAGGTCTTTACATTAAAATCCTCCATTGGCATTAAAGAGCCTAAATAGATTCGAGGCACATAAAAACAAAAGTGTCAGGCCAATTTTTGATACATTGATGCTTCGCTACATATGAGTATTAATTTCTTCAAAAATAATTGAGAGTTTATTATTAGTTATGTGAGATTTTGAGGGAGTTATAATTGAAGATCAACGGGTTTAAAAAAACTAAATATTTCTCGAAAAACATTACATTGTTTGGCATCATTGGTGTGAGAATCATTTATGTTCATGACATGTTGATTAAGTTGAGTCAATTTCACATGGGTTCAATAATTTTACACCTAAGATAGACTTTGAGCTCTTTTGTTAAAAATGTATCAAAACTTCATGCACGCGTGTTATGACTATATATGTTGAATTACCTATGGAAATTGTTCACACCCCAACATTCCGCATTCACGGTTCGAATATTTTTTGTTGTTCCATGGTGTGTTGTATTTGATCATTTTATACTTTATCTTTAAAAGAAAAATGAAAATTTTCAAAATTAGTTGGTTGATATGCCTTTGAGATTATCATCACCTAAGCTTCCTTGACTATTATTGTGTTGATTTGTAAGGACATAATTTTATAAATGTCCGGGGTAGAATCTAGGAATTTTCTGTTTTCTCTATATCACAGTTTGTATGTCTGAACCGCTACATTCGGCACGTCAACACGATCATCCACGACGGCCTCTATCCTAATCCATGCATCCATCATCTTTACACGTGCATCATGCTACATGCGACGTGCTGCTCAGCTGTTTCCCACTACTCCACTACGTATTATTGGTAAAATGATTTATTGGAGTTGTTTATATTTGCATAAATATATGGGAAATTTTTCAGAATTTTTTTTTTCGAAGTCTGATTTATTTTTATAAAAAGGAGAAATTTTTCTAAGTGTAGAAGCGGAGTGCCTCGATCGAAGAGATCGTTCAAACGAGATTGCACTGTCGTTCGAGCGAGATCAGCATCTCGCCCGAAGTCGTTCGAACGACACGTATCCTTCGTTCGAGCGAGATGCTTATCTCGTTCGAGCAATGTTGCCGCCTCAATTTTGTATAAATACCAGTGTACCTTCTACACGTTTTCCTAAGTCTTTTTGCTATCAAGAATTCTGCGAAAACTACCCAGAATCAGACTTCACCTTTTAAGGTTTTCTTAAGCCTTCTTTATTCACATAATCACTCCCATTTATACATGTTAATTATTAAACCATTAAGAGGATTATTTACTCTTCTGGAGTACTTTGTGGAGAGGCCGTTCTCTTCTTCATTGCTACCCACCTGGAGTTTCTGCAGGAGATTCCAGCCGACGACATCAGAATCGACACTTACGGGTATTTCTATGTCACACTTATTTTCATTGTAATTCGTGTAATCGTATCTTACAAAATTGTAGTGAAAATAAAAAGGTTTTGCCCCTTTAGGGGATTTTTCCTCACTTGTGTGTGTTTGAATGTTCTTGCATGATTTCATCATCTTCAATCACGCCTAGATGCATGTTTAGGATTTAATTGAAAAAATTGTGTTTAATTAAATAATTTCTTTATTTGAACATACGCGCACTCTTCAAATTGGTATCAGAGTTAATTACACAATTATACCGTGTAATTTTTAGCAAAATTTTTTTAAGATATCAATTTTTTTTTTAAATGATTTTTAAAAAAGAGCATGTTTATAATGGAGAAGTTATATAATAAAATGCCAGTTTTTGAGGGGACAAACTATGCATACTGGAAAGTCCGCATGAGATATGCATTAAAAGCCATTGATGAACGTGTCTGGATTTTTGTTGAAAGAGGGTGGACACCTCCCTCCATCACTGTTGAGAACATGACTAGTCTAAAATCTGTAAATGCATGGACTGAAGAAGAATTTAAATGGTCATCTTTTAATTCAAAGGGTTTAAGTGTTATTTTTGGATCCGTCACACCTGATGAGTTCAAACGCATAATGACGTGCACCACGTCAAAAGAGGCATGGGATGTTTTACAACTTACCTATGAAGGAATTAATGCTATAAAAGAGTCTAAACTGCAAAATTTGACAACTCAATTTGAAACCATCACCATGCTTAAGACTGAATGTTTTAATGAATTTTATGCTAGACTGTCTGATGTTGTTAGCACTAGCTTTAATCTTGGTGAACACATTCCTAATGCTAGAGTTGTTAAAAAGATTCTTAGATCACTGCCTAAGAGTTTTATCCCTAAAGTCATTGTGCTTAATTCTATGGGTAATTTAAACACGCTTAAATTGGAGGAACTTGTAGGAGACTTACAAACGTATGAAATTGATATGTTTCCTAAATCTGCTAAGCCTAAAGATAAGGGAATCTCACTTAATGCCCAGGAGAGAAAGAGTGAGGGGTCAACAAGAAAGAGGGGAGAGTCATTTAGAAAAAGAGAGATAAATACGTCATATTCTGAGTGTGACTTTGATTCAGATGATTTGGCCCTATTTGCTAAAAATTTTAAGAAAATTCTCAAATTCAAGAAAAATGATAATTTCAAAGATAAAAAAAAGTTTGAGAAAAATAAGTTTGAAAAGAAAAATAAAAAAGATTTTAAAGATCCTCCTAAGAAAGAGATTGAGAGATGTTATGAGTGCGACGGTAGGGGTCATAGAGCTTTTGAGTGTGCTACTAGGCTGAACATAGAAAAGGGCAAAGATGTCCTTAATGCTTCCCTTAGTGACGACAGTGAGGTCGAGTCGGTGGACTCTGGAGACGAGTCATCGCATGAGTGTAAATTCACTGCATTCATGGCTAGTCATGTGAGAACTTCTATTACTCCTCACGACGATGAGGATTCTACTTAACAAGGACACCTCGATAGTGAGAACGATGTGAGTGAGGGGGAGGATGATGCAAGTGAGAGCGATAGTGATCTTCAACGTGCCTACGCTGAGTTATATACTGATTCATTTAAAACCAAAAAGCGTAACAAAGCGTTAGTTCTTAGGATCACCGCTTTAGAGGAAGATTTAAGAAAAGAGAGAGAGAGTCCTCCACCTTAACTACCCTGAGAGAGAGAGAGAGAGAGAGAGAGAGTCTGCCTGTGTTGAGAAGGAAAGTTTGTTTAGAGAGAGAGAGACTGTTTGGAGAGAGAGAGAGAGTTATTTTGAGAAAGAGAAAGATAACTTGACCAAACAAGTGGCTAGTCTTACGAGTGAGCTCCATTCCTCCCTGGAGACTCGAAAGAAACTTGAAGCCCTTGTAGCCCAGCTTACTCATGATCTTGAGAGAGCATGGGAAGTCAAGCTGCAAATTGAGAACATATCTGGGAAGATCAAAAAGATGCTCCTCAGCCCCGCTTTAGGTTTTGATTATAGGTAGGGAATAGGTTATGATGGTGCCTCCACATCCCAAATTGCACCTGGACCAGTTCCTGATTTTTCTACGACTCCATATGGCCATCGTCAAAAACCACGAAGAAGAGTTTGACCAAGAAAAGCAAACCTAGGTCCACCTAAGACTGTGTTCTTTTGTACGTTCTGCAAAAGAAAAGGCCACCTAAGGGAGTTTTGCCATAGTTTGGGTTGGACACGATGTACTACTGCTCCACCACATCGTACTGATGATTTTGCCAGTCTGAGAGAGTGTGTTGCGTTTTTAGTTTCTACATCACAGAGTTTGATGGAGGAATTCTGACGAATGTCTTTGCCGTCAGTGAATGCTTCCCGCATCCCGGCTAAATCCAAAACAACAAGGGTAAACAAAAGGTTACCATTTCTTGGGTACCTAAGAAATATGAAAAGGCCCTTGTTATTCATGTCACTCTCAAACCACATAATACCTCACAGTGGTACTTTGATAGTGGGTGCTCCAGACATATGATAGGTGATGTCTCATTTTTTACCTACCTTGAAGAGTATAAGGAAAGTAAAGTCACCTTTGGAGATAGGAGCAAGTCTAGCATCGTAGGACGAGGTACTGTAGAGTTACCAGGATTTCGTAAGATAGAGAATGGTTTATACGTCAAAGGTTTGAAAGCAAACCTTCTCAGCATTAGCCAGCTGTGCGACGCTGACTTTGTCGTAAAGTTTGATCGGGACGCGTGTAATGTCTATAATCAAGTCGGTAACCTTTTAGTGCAAGGGGTGAGGATAGAGGATAATTGTTATGGGACTGTGCCCACATCCTCACTTATCTGCAACAGCACCACGATCACTCCTATGGATCTATGGCACCAATGTCTAGGTCATGTGAACGTTAGAGATTTGACACGCTTAGCAGAAAGGGACCTAGTACGTGTCTTACCATCACTTGGAAAGCTAACTTTCACGATTTGTGGACCCAATCAGTTGGGAAAGAAAATCTCCAGCCCCCATAGGAAGTTACATTCCATTACCACCTCCTGCGTACTTGAGTTGATTTACATGGATCTTATGGGTCCTACTCGTACTGAGCGTCTGGGTGGTAAGAGGTATATCCTCGTGATGGTGGATGATTTCTCCAGATATTCTATTGTAGGTTTTCCGAGAGAAAAATACGATGCTATAGAGTTTTTAATGACAATGTGCCATGTCCTGCAAAATCAACACGGAGTCACTATTAATAGGATACGTAGTGACAACGGCACAGAATTTAAGGAAGCAAAGGTAGATCTTTACTGTGACAGCCTTGGAATCAAACATGAGTTTTCTGTTGTGAAGACTCCTCGGTAAAATGGGATTGTTGAGAGAAAGAACAGGACGATTCAGGAAATGGCTAGATCTATGCTTTTAGGTCGTATGGTTGCCAGGAGATTTTGGGTGGAGGCAGTGTCTATTGCATGCCACATGGTGAATAGGGTTTACCTCCGTCCACACACACTTAAGACACCTTATGAATTATGTCCTAGCAAGAAACCCAACCTTTCATATTTTCGTGTCTTTAGGAGTAAATGCTACATCCTACAGGATAGAGAGCAATTAGGAAAGTTTGACTCCCGAAGCGACGAGAGAATATTGCTAGGATATTCATCAAATAGTAGAGCGTAACGAGTTTTTAACCTGAAGATCTCTAAGGTTATGGAGTCAATAAACGTCACCGTGCAAGATGACGACCCTTCGATGTTTATTAATTCTAGCCTTCAGTGTGAGGATGAGGAATTTTCTGGCAGCGATTTACTTGTCCCTCACCCACACCCTGTGGACCCTACTCTTGTGTTAGGGGACACACTTGCTTGGGTTCACAAGAGTCATGATCCCTCTGCCATTGTTGGCGATCCCACTTTAGGGGTCAAGACTCATGCTCAGCTAGAGAACGTTGTTAGCCATCTTTGTTACACGTCCAAAGTAGAGCCTAAGAATCACAAAGAAGCACTCAAAGATGAACACTAGATATCTACCATCCAGGATGAGCTACTTCAGTTTAAAAAGAAAAATATCTGGGAACTTGTACCCCGACCTAGTGAGACTAATGTAATAGGTACCAGGTGAATTTTTAAGAATAAAATGGATGAAAATGGTACCATAATCAGAAATAAGGGTAGGTTGGTCGCTCAAGGCTACATATAGATATAGGGTGTAGATTTTGGGGAGACATTTACTCCTGTTGTGAGGCTTGAGTCCGTTCGCTTACTACTCGCCATCGCATGTCATATGCGCTTTAAGTTATATAAGATGGATGTCAAGAGTGCCTTTCTAAATGGCATTCTTCAGGAGGGAGTTTACGTTGAACAACCAAAAGGGTTTAAAGATCCTAAGCACTCAGAGCACGTCTACTATCTAAGAAAAGCCTTGTATGGTTTGAAGCAAGCACCCCGTGCTTGGTACGAGAGGCTTACTTCTTATCTCATTACCCGTGGCTTCAAGAGAGGGGGAGTTCATATGATGTTGTTCATCAGGAGAGATAACGGTGCTATTTTGGTTGCCCAGGTCTATATGGATAACATAGTCTTTGGATCCACGTGCTCCCAGCATGTTCACCACTTTGAGGAGGAGATGAAAAGTGAGTTTGAGATGAGCTTGGTAGGTGAGATTACTTTCTTCCTTGGTCTCGAGGTTCGTCAGTTAGAGGATGGTATGTTCATCTCCCAATCCAAGTATGCTAGAGACCTAGTGAAGAAATTTGGTTTAGACTCCGCTAAGCATGCACGTACACATATGAGTACTTCTATCAAGCTTAGAAAGGACACTTCAGGCAAGGACGTAGAGCAAACCTTTTATCGAAGTATGTAAGGTAGTCTTCTCTACTTGACTGCCAGTCATCCCGACATAGCCTTTAGTCTTGAAGTCTGTGCACGATATCAGGCGCCCCCGAAAGATTCACACTTACTCGCTCTAAAACGTATTATCAAATACATGAGTGGGACTCTCACATACGGTATTTGGTATTCCTTTGATATCGATGACCATTTATCCGCTTATTCGGATGCCGATTGGGCCGGGGATGTAGATGGTTGTAGGAGCACTTCTGGTGGGTATTTCTATTTTGGTTCTTCTCTTGTCTCCTGGTTGAGCAAGAAGCAAAACTCCATCTCTTTGTCCACTGCGGAGGCTGAGTACATCACCGCCGGGAGTTGTTGCACTCAACTCTTATGGATGAAGCAAATATTGGAGGATTATGGGATTTCACAGGACACCATGACTATCTCCTGTGATAACACGAGCGTTATACACATATCTCGTAATCCAGTTCAGCATTCGCGCACAAAGCAAATCAGGATACGTGAGCACTTTATACGACAGTTAGTTGAGGAGAAAGTTGTATCCTTGAGTTTTGTACCCACCGACCTTCAGTTAGCCGATATATTCACTAAGCCTTTAGATGCCCTTAAATTTGAGAGTCTTAGGAAGTCTTTGAGGATTTGCACAGTTGGCTGAGGGGTTGGTTCATGTCTAGGATAGGATGCATTGTCATGTTCATGGTATATGATTCCTATTGCTAGGTTGTATCATTTATATTATTATTTTTTGCTTTTTCTATTTTTTGAAAAAATCCAAAAAGATTTTCGTTTTATAAAAATTTTAGAAAAGTACAAAAAGATTTTTATATTTTTGTTTACACCGTTTGTGGATGAGTATTTAAGATAGTCGAGTCAAAAATTTCATTCCATTTATCCATGTGATTGTTTGACAGTGATTTGAGACGCTACATCATTGCATCCATGTGCTTTACATTATTTGGAGTCTTTGAGATGTGATTAGTGATATCTTTCTACATGTTTGGCTCCTTATCTCCTTTATTGCACACATGCACAGTTTTATTTGATTATTGTACTTATCTATCACATATTGGCTTGACTGTTTCCATCTCAATTCTGTCTATACAACGAACCATATGCGATAAAACTTGACAAGATTGGAATGCATGTAAAAAACCATTTGGTGAGATTATTTTTTTTAAACGGTGAAGGGCTACGAAAAGTAATTATCTATCCTTTGCGATTAAGCCACCGTTAAATCGGGCCTAAAAAATTGAGGAATTTTATTATCCGGGGTCCAAAGAGGTTAAAAGAGCCCGAAAAAATTTAAAGGAAATAAAAAGCAATTCATGCCAAATATGGGCCATTTAGGTTTCACCATCAATTCTCCAAAGTTTGAGAATTTAGATCACCTCTATTCAAAATATAAATCTGAGGGAGTTTGGTTGGAGAATTTAAACGGGTTTGCACTTCCTTGAAAGTCCTGAAAAAGCATTAAATCGTTTTGGACGTTTTGATGTGGAAATCATTTTGAGCTTTGATTTGTTGATTTGATTGAGTCAATGTCTCTTATTTCCATCGTTTTAAACCTAAGGAAGATGCTGAGTTTATTCGTTAGGAGTATCCGATATTCATCGTGCACATATGGCATGTTTGTATGCATTGATTTTCCTATCGAATTTGATCACACCCCTTCATTTATGCTATCATCGACTTGGTTGTTTTTGTGTTTGTTCATGGTGTGATTCTTTGTTGTATATTTTGTGTGAAAAAATTTGAAAAATTCAAAAATAGATTTTTTTACCATGTGACATTTTCCATGTTTATGCTTCTCATATCTGTCTATTTGGGGACAACATAAAAAGGGGGAGAATGAATTATGTGTTTGGTTGATTTAATGATTTTATTAAGCTTAATTGATCTTTAATTTTAGCATATCATTATATTTCAAACTGTTGCTTGTCAAGGGTATCTGCTTTATCTCATGTGTGTAGGTACAAAGTTGATTTATTGGATTGCACTCCCTGATGAGAAAAGCTTTGGGAGTTTCTGAAGAGCTAAAGATTTGAAGATGCTGAAGTTTGATTTAGACATGTCATTTAGTATTCTCAGTTTGAGGGTTTAATGGGGATATTATATTGTATGTCATTTGTTTTAGGGAGATTGCATAATTTGGATTTTTTATGTATTTACCGGTATAGACATAGGGGGAGATTTGTAAGGACATAATTTTATAAATGTCCGGGGTAGAATCTAGGATTTTTTTGTTTTCCCTAGATCACAGTTTGTATGTCTGATACCGCTACATTTGGCACGTCAACACTATCATCCACAACAGCCTCTATCCGAATCCATGCACCCATCATCTTCACACGTGCATCATGCTACATGCAACGTGCTGCTCAGTTGTTTCCCACTACTCCACTACGCATTATTGGTAAAATGATTTATTGGAGTTGTTTATATTTGCATAAATATATGGGAAATTTTTCAGAAAATGTTTTTTCGAAGTCTGATTTATCTCTATACTACTATAAAATGATATACAAGCATTAATGATTCCTCAACAAATAGCCTATCCACGTGTACAAGAAATCAAAAGTGCCTCACTTTAAATAGTATCATGTGATCTCTTTTTTATTTTTCCACATCTTTGGCCTTTCATTTTCTTAGTAAGACTATTCATTTCCTCACCGTCGTTTCCCCTGTTCTCTCTCATCTTAAATGTCCATGCCAAATTCCAACTTATATCTCTCACTTTAACAATGCCCTTTACCTTCCTAGACAAACGTCCTTTTATAAAGATATATGGAGAGAGACTCCAGAAATTCTCTCAAAATCCAATAAAAGGATTCTTGATACAAACAACAGCAGAGCATTTCGTAAGGAGAGAATATGATTTCACAAATGTGTGAAAACACAGAGCAAAAATAAAGAGTTTTTTTTACAATCAAACTCTCAAGCAGAAGTCTTAATGTATAAGAAGGAAAAGCCATTTGCAATCATGGGAAGTGTTTCGACGTTTTCTGCAACTGCACAAAGGTATTATATATTTCATTTTCATTTCATTTTCCATCTTCATCTGCTTTTAACAGAACATAAGAGTATTATCTGCTTTCCATTTTTCATCTTCTTACCCACAAGATTTTGGGGATTATTTTTGTATATAGTGTAAACTAAAAAAATTCTTTATCTTTAAAGGAAGAAACTATAAGCTATAAGCTCCTCCGCACCCACACAAAATCAAGAATGAGGGAAGAAGCTATAAGTTCCTTTGCAGAGAAGATCTATTACCTGCCCCAAATCAACCTCATCCTCTCACACCCCACTCCCGCTACTTGGTACAATATGAATGGCTTTTCTTGGATCCAGCGTTGCAAGCGAGGTACGCTACTTTTTTTTTCTTTAAGTTATCTGTTGAGGCATCTTGGTATCATACTAGAGAGATTGTTTTGTGCAAGGTTCAAGATCTGAATAGATATGTAGCAACGGAGTCCATAAGGAGTATTTCCCCCAAAATTATTCGAACAACGATTAAGGCCTATCAACTTAGTAAATTGACTGTCATTGCTAATATTTTTTTTGTTGATAAAGCAGAATCATAATTTCTTTCTACTTGCATTGCACCAGATTGTGCTGAGATTCGAAATATCAACCAAATAGTTGATATAATATATATATATATATATATATATATATATATATATATATATATATATATATAATAATGCTCTTGTGCGGACTAGTCCGCATTTTAAGAATGCGGACCGAACATGTGTCATCTGATGGTGCGTCTAGAAATTATCGCCTAAATTATAGGCACACTCTCTCTCTTTGTTGGGCTCACCGCCAGGTGACACATGTCCGGTCCGCAATCTTAAAATGCGAACTAGTCCGACCCTACGTGTCCATTCCACTACTGGAACGGCAAATCATACATCCAGAATTGTCGTTGTCTCCATATTAATTGTTTGCTAATGTGGTTGAAATATTAATTGTTTGTTGAATTAATATATATTGGTTGAAATATTAATTGTTTGCTAATGTCATTGAAAATTTATTTTTAGGCCAACAAAATTTTGCATAAAATACAAAATAACCCTAAAAAAATCACCTATGTTCATAAGACATCACGTGTCAATGCTCAACAACGTCGATTAAGTGATGAAAATTGTGTAACGTTTAATGTGGCTTCCTTTGTCATGACCCGGGTCCTCAAGTCGCTTCCTTTTTTCCATTATGATGTTAGAAATGAATCAGATATCTAAAAGGCAGTTGACAACGTGGTTGTTTCCCCCCTGATGTGGTGCTCCAGGGTAGGAGGTTGAAGCAACCATTTTTTTAGGCTTTGGCAACTTTCGTTGCTTAGATCTGCATTTCTCTATGTGACGATTCTTTGCCGGTGGTCACAGAGTGAGAAACCACCACTGCAGTGTTGACAGAGGGAATGGTTGTGGCATCTTCTCCAATAATGACTATTGCACTAATGGTAAAATATGTCGTTGAAGGTTTCTTATGAAAGTTCATTTAGTACCTTCAATAGTGTTTTTCTACAATTATTTTTCATTGATAGTGAAAAAACACCAGTGCAGCTTTTCTGACAATTTAGTTAGTAGTATCACTAAGTTTCTTTTAATTTTTTTACCGAACATCTGGAACTGCTTTGTATTTTTATTATTTTGATTGGTGTCAATGTTGTTTTTAAATTTAATATCCATAAGGACTAATTTTATAAAGTTGAGTTGCTCTTTTGTATACTTTTATTCTTCTAGCAATGGTTTTAGCTCCGCTTGATTGAAGTATGAAACTAAGGCAAAGATCAGTACTACATTAGAAGTGTAGAAAGAAACTTAAGGTAAGGATAAAGAGGGTGTAGAAAAGTAAAAATAGAACTAAGAACATAAGGAATGCAATTAGTAAAGAAGCCTACAAATACGGTGGATAAGTGTTACAATAGAGAAAAGTGTCATTAGACGTCCATTAAACAAGTCATGCTTTAAGGATAGAATGTTGGGCACCTAGAGAAATAACTCATTTTAAAAGGGCCGTGCAAAAGGCACCTCCATTTTTTTTCCTGGCACTACACAACAAATTTTATAAATACAAAAAGCATGTTGTTGTGACGGAGAGAAAAAAATAAGGTTGCATTTAGTGTAAAACACCCATTTACACTAGGGTAATCAGATTGTGGGTGAATAAAAAAATTTCATCCAACGGGAAATGCAGTGTAAAAATATCATATTTTTTATGATGACCAATAAATTGTATTCATACATTAGAGGAAATGCAAAGTAAAAACCTATCCACCCAATATTTCCACTTCTTTTGGGGATTTTTCCAACCTTTGATGAAAAAATTCGACGGTCGTTGTTTATTGTGGGTGAAAACTTCGGACAACAAAGTGTTATTTATAATTTTTGTTGTCAGTTTGGGATTTTTCAAGTATGTTAAGCTACTTAATAGAATTTTTTTTATCGTGATGTTAAAAAATTATTAGTAACTTTTACTTCTCAAAATAGATATTGTGATTATTTGAGCCAAGGTTAAAGGGGAAAAATGTCTTTTGCATGGTCATCAAATTGTAAGTTCTTTTTGTCACCTATGTCGATAATCTAAAAGTGGACCCTATGACATTTTCAATGGAAAAATAATTTATGTTGCCATAGTTGGAGATGAATGAAACTTAAATTATTGTTTATATTTTGTTGTTAGTAATGAAATATAAGCATCTTTGAATTGGAAAAAAAATCGAAAAAAGTTGGTAACTTACAATACTTTCTTTTGAGTTAATTCTATTAAATTATTATAAATTATCGTATTTTATGGTAGTAAAATACTTTGGTTGCTAATAAACTATCTGTAACTTTTTTAATACCAAAAACATCCATTCGACACCAATTAGAATGAACAATTATACGTATTGGATTCTTCTTTATGTTGTTTATTTCTTTGTTCTAAGTAATCCTCCAATAAATTTTATACATTTGAATTTATCCAATGCGTGTTTCATATTGAAATAAATTTCATGCGATAATTAAATAAATGGAAACTTTTGGCATGCGTATATTGTTGTCATGGTTTTTCAATTCGGCATTTTTTGTGGTAATTACAATATTTTTTAACGCTACTATTTCTTATTATTTATTACTATAAATGAAAGAATATCAATAACAAAAAGTAGACACTTTAGGTGCGAATAGACTATCACAATCCCGTAGCTCGCGCATCGCGCGGGTTTACACCTAGTTTTTATAAAAAGCAAAAAAATTTCTAAGTGTAGAAGCGGAGTGCCTCGGTCAAAGAGCTCGTTCAAACGAGATTGTACTGTCGTTCGAGCGAGATCAGCTTCTCACATAAAGTTGTTCGAACGACACGTGTCCTTCATTCGATTGATATGCTTATCTCGTTCGAGCGACGCCGTCGCCTCGATTTTTTTATAAATACCATAGTACCTTCTACACGTTTTCCTAAGTATTTTTGCTATCACGAATTCTGCGAAAACTGGACAGAATCAGAATTCACCTTTTAAGGTTTGCTTAAGCCTTCTTTATTCACATAATCACTCCCATTTATATATGTGAATTATTAAACCTTCAAAAGGATCATTTACTCTTCAAGAGTACTTTTTGGAGAAGCCGCTCTCTTCTTCATTGCTGCCCACCTAGAGTTCCTGCGGGAGATTCCAGCCGACGACATCAGAACCAACACCTGCGGGTATTTCTGTGTCACACTTATTTTCATTGTAATCCGTGTAACCGTATCTTACAAAATTATAGTGAAAATAAAAAGGTTTTGTCCCTTTGGGGGATTTTTCCTCACTTGTGTGTGTTTGAATGTTCTTGCATGATTTCATCACCTTCAATCACACCTAGATGCATGTTAAGGATTTAACTGAAAAACTGAGTTTAATTAAATAATTTATTTATTTGAACATAGGCACACTCTTCAATCTTACTTCTTCGTGTGATGCATTATATTTTATGTTTAGTTTCTACTCCTTTATCTATTATGAACAAAAGGGGGAAGAACAAATTAAGGGGGAATTTTTTATTTTCTATTTAAAACTCTATGCATCACGGTATCTCTTTGTTTCATGTGTGTAAGTTTCTTATGCATTGATTATGAATTCATGGACTGTACTGGATGAAGACAAAGTCTCCCAAGGGAATAACAAGTTGAGATTGAAGACAATTTCACCTATGTCATTCCATTTCTAGGGTTTAGGAGGGCGTTAGGAATCATTGTAATCGAGGGGATTTTATATTGTAATTTGGTTTTAGGTTTTTATTTTGGACCAGAATAGCCAAAGGGGGATATTTGTGAGAGAAAATATTTTAGCTTAGGCTTTAATTCGTATTTTGGCGTATCCTGTTACAAATCGACTCGTCGAACAAAACTCCAACATCTCCAAGATCGAAGACACGCATACATCTCAAGAAGGTATAAAACTATGGGTGTTCATAGATTTTATAAATCGTACTTGGGATGTTATTTTTATAAAACGAGGCTGACTTTTTGAAGACTTTAAAATAAAAATTTATTGGCCTCCTTCAAACGAGATACTACCTCGTTCGAACGAAAATGTGATTTTTTTAGTAATCCCTTCTAATGGACTTCGAAATAGATGAACTCAGCCTGGCAGAACTTTCTTGTCAGAAGCTCATTTGATATAAGTTTGGGACGACATTGCTTTTTCGTTAAAACGAGATGCTTACTCATTCAAATGAAATCCTATTTTTGTTCAAATGAGCTTGATTCTCGTTCGAATGAGCCACCGCCTCGATTTTTATATTTGACCTATAAATACCTGTTTTGAATTCTTTTTTCATTGTACTTTGGAAAAAATGCAAACAACATATCTTTGCCAAAGTTTTTGATATTTTGTTTTACAACACAATTTTCAATTCACAATCTTTACATTCTCCATATGATTTATGAATCTTTGTGAAACCCTATAGTTTTTATATGTTTCATAAAACCTTGTGGAGATAATCTCTACTACAAACTTGTGAACCGAGGGTATACTGCTGAAGAAGGAAGAAAGATGATTGGTGGATACTGAGGGTAGGTCGCTGCCTGTGGACAATTCTGGACTGAGTCGTGTTCTATTGGAAGTTTTCAAGACTCTCGGCATCTAACTTAGTGTTGATAAGTGTTTTGTAAGTAAATTGTTTGTCAAAACTTACGATAGTGTTGAATATATAGTTTTTCCCTTTTTAGGGATTTTTTTTCTCATCTTATTGTGTTGATTGCATGCATAGTTTATTAATTGTGATTGGAACACATATTGTATGCACACCTAATTTAATCATATATTAAAATTTGGTAAAAATTGGATTTATGTGTGGCATTTAATTATACAAATCAATCCATTAGTTCAAGTGCGCTCTCATAAGGATATATTAGGAAGGTGTTTAGATGTCAGCACCAAATTCAAATTACTAAAGGTAGAGTTTTATGAAATGTGTATAAGTTATGGGTTTGAATGTTGTTTACCATAAAAAATATTTGTGCTTCGGTGGGTACGGTTAGGTTAGTCTATCTTAAATTGTTTATGCATATAGGTATACATAAGATTCACAAATTATTTATGAGAGTATCATGGGAATGTTTATATATGTTAAACTTATTCAAGCTATGAAAATAACAGATTAATAATGTTAAAATGTGCACTTGTTGAAGGTTACTCTTAATGAATTACTGAGATTTTTTAAATTAATGGTATGTGACTTGATAATGGATTAGATTAAAGTAGTAAAATCTTTGTATGGTTCAAGATGGGGCGGGGCCTAGTTTATTGATTACTTGGGCTTAGGATGGTTAATATTTGGTTTGTCAATGAAAATGATTGAACGATGAGAGTTGGCTCGATTCTCTGTAATAGGACGATTCAGAGTTGGTTGCTTGCTCTGTACTGAGGTAATATTTATAGTGAGTATAGCGGTTATGGATCTTGTTAATTACTCTATGGTAAGATGGTTGGATATTTTGTTGATACTTGTCTGGTATATGAACCGGGTTAGTGTTATTCAGTTACTATTATGTGTATGGTTGTTTAGGGAGTCTCGCTCTCACCTATAAATTTTAACAACCGATTTGCCTAGATATAAGTGTATCAGGTATTTGGATTTCATTTATGGGACATCCCACGCATTGAGTCCATTTTGGTCGGGAGTTAGGAGATATTACGTGTGAGACTCTTACTAGGTATTATGTGGTATATTATATAGAGATTATTAAATATTTTCTAATGGTTAATATTGATTATGGGCATGATGTAACGGGTTATGGCATTGTAGTGTGGCAACCTAATAAGTCTTAGGGTGGTTCGATGTAGGTTAGTAGCTAAATTATATAAATAGACTTTCTATGTTCGGATATATTCGTGAGGAGATAATTATAAGTGGGATGGTAGCCTTAGTACGATAAGTTTAGGATGGATACGGGAGGTTATGTTTGCCTTAGGTTAGATAAAAGGTGAGGTATTTTTGGAGTAAGTGTCGTTGTCGGATGGAATGAGTCGCATTTAATATTACATAAGTAATATTTCAATTTCCTGCTTATTTGTGGTGTCTAACATATATTATTTACTAAAACTGTTTTTTAGGTATTCATAATTAGGAGTGGAAGAGATGAGTAGTCAAACTTGCATATAGTTGATCAACTAGATCACCATCATTTGACCATTTAGATCACCATCCTTAGAGTCGGGTTCAGTTACAAATTATATATATTCTTTTTTTTTAAGAGTTATTGTTTATGGGTCCTTATGGATTGGTTATTGGTTCACTTGAGACATAGAGTATGTTCAAAATAAATTTTTATTATTTTGTTTTTAGAGACATTTATTATTTTTTATCTCAATTATTTAGTTTATACTTTTATATGGTGGGAATGGTTTAAATTATATAGTTTTTATTTTTATCATTGATGCTGAGGATGATATACGTTTATTGACACACCCATGTCTTTGATGTGTGGACCAACCACATGTCATGTGAAAAGTATGGGGTGTTACATAAGTTCAAAAATTTGGGGATTTTGAGTTTTGATCTCATTTAATAAATATTACTTGTTCCTATGATTTTTTCATGGTTTGTCTTAGGTATCTTACAGTTTTTATCATCATCTCAATATTATTAACACCTTTTGATCCATTCCAAAAGTTTTTGATACTCAAATGCTTTTTACTCGTATTTTGATCTTGATTCCTCTTCATTTTCACCCGTTTGAGTATCCTTAGAGTTTGATTGTTGTTGTTTTTTTGTGTTGTTTACTAATTATTTGTAACTGTTCCATAGGTTCTTTAGTTCCATGATGAGACTCAAGAAGTTAGAGAGCAAACGGTCCCTTCATGGTCGCGGTAGTATGTCTAGAACTCCTTATGAGCCTAGACACCATGCTGACTCCTCTAACCGATGTACATGTCAACGTAGAAGTGTAATTCTAACCCAGTCATTTATTTATTATTTGTGAGGCTTACTTGGGATGGTACACCTCTACGAATAGGTTTTTTAACTCGCCCCTTGCATGTTGAGAGAGATGTGGATCTAACACATCTAGAGTGCACTCATATGGGAGTATATTTTGCTACACACATCAATTGTTTTTTGTCTACATGACTCCTCTAGCCATATTCCATGCGGAATTCTTCAATGGTTTGCAAACTTTACGTGAATCTGTTAGTTTCTTTAAATCAACCAATGACTTTCACCTTTTTCGTCTGAAGTGTTAAGATTATTCTTATTGAGGATGTCCTTGCCTATATCTTTGACTTGATCATGTTGATGACCTTAAATTTATCATGTTCTCCAATGAAGGCATTTCTCTTGGTGATATTGCATCTTTCTTAGCAGGTACAGCTAAGATGTAGGTAGGATCGCTATTTAGAAAGATCGATCTTATTTGTATTATTCCGCGGCCCGCTCTATTACGCTGCGAACATTAGGTCACTTTTTCTCAATGGAATTTAAAACTTAAATAATATAATGAAATTATTATACTGTCATGGCCTATAAGGGGCCTCGGCTTCGACATCAGAGTTGGCAGCTTTCATAGTTCATCATAGTATAAGAAAACACATGGCCTATATGGAATCACTTGTATCTTAGGTTACACGCATATAGATACAATTTTAACCAAATTTTATCTTGATTATAATTAGGTTTGAATGCAAGATAAAGTCCAAATATGTTATGCCAAACCAAACACACTAAGAAGAAGATTTGAGAAAAAATCCCTTTTGGGAAAAACCTATAATTTAGCACTGTTAAATAGTATGACAGACTCGATGGCTTATAGACTACATAGAGCTCCATTAAGTACAATGCATATGGTCATCAAATATTTGACAGAAAATGATGCAGTCCAGAACCACCCATGGTAAGGAGCTCTTCCATCGGTATCCATTGATCAGCCTCACGATGCAGAATCCTTTCTTCATCAGTAGTAGAGTCATAATTCCATAAGAGTCAGCCGTAGAGTAAACTCTACTAGGGTTTAATGTAATGTATGGAAAGTGGGTTTGACAAACTCGAAAAATCATTTTAGGGATGAAGATGATTTGGAAAATAAAATTGTTTTAATGAAAAAAAACTTGTGAGTGAGACTTTCGGAACATGTATAGAATTTTGTTTTCGCCAAAAGATCTCAAAAAGACCACAAGAGTTATTTTTATAGAGAAACACAATTTTCGATGATGAAAACTCGTTCGAATAAAAATGGGAATTCATTTGAACGAAAACCATAGTTTTGTTCTAACGATGTCCAATCTCATTCGAACGAAAGGCCTAACTCGTTTGAATGAGCTTCCAATGTACTTCTAATGAGATTAGTTTTAGCAAACAAAGACCACACATTAGAACCCCATTAGAAGTTCACTCTAACAACTTAAGCACTCCGTACTAACAAAATTACAACCTCGTTCGAATGCAAATAAGGCCTCATTGTAACGAGATGTCAATCTCATTCCAACGAACCTGAAAATAAAAAAAATAGTTTGAAAATTATTTATATCAAAATTCCTTGAGTAAAAAATCCTAGAATATATTTGACTGAGTAAAATCAAAACCTCAAACTCGTACACCTCCATAATGTATTTATGACAATTCCAACGGCTTGAATTTTGGAACATTTCTTAGTCACTAACTTTTCTTCAAAGATTGTGGACGCATATGCTGATGTAGTGTTCGGTTTGTAACGGGAAACGCCAAAATGTCTAAAATCTGAGAAATTATAAAAGCTTACTCTTACAAATCCCCCCCATGGCTATTTCGGTACAAAAATAAATACCGAAACCAAATTATAATGAAATCCCTAACACAATGTTCTAATAATGCCCTCCCAAACCCAAAACAAAATGACACAAGAGACTTTGTCTTTGCCTTCAATTGAAGTTCTTCAACTTATGTGGTCCATGAGATCATCATCAAAGCGGAAGAGACTTACACACATGAAACAAAAGAAATGTTGCAATGCGTACAAATTTAAAGAAAACATAAACTCCCCCTCAATTTGTTCTCCCCCTTTTTTGTCTATAATAGACAAAGGGTAAGAAACTAAGCATGAAGATTAAACATCACATGAATCCAAAAGAAATAACAACAAAAAAATAAACAATAAAGCATATGCAATGAATTTTCGAAATGCTCTCAAACAAATATTTTTTAAAGATTTCATTTTTTTTACTATAAAATGTAAATCTATAACGGGTACATATAGGTACAAAATACATAATACCATGGAACAGGACAAAAATATTCAAATCATGAAAACAGAATATAATTGTGTGAACATTTTCCATGGGCAAATCAATATAAGAAATCATAACATAGGTGCGCGAAGTCAGTGAGATACTTTTAAAGAAAGAACTCAATTTCAACCTTAGGTGTAAGAAGTTTAACAAGATGAAATTGACTCAACTTATGCAACATGCCATGAATTTTAAATGCTTCTCAAATCAATAATGCCAAACTATTTAGTTCTTTTCAAGAGAATCCATTGTACAAACCCATTAATCATCTACTTTATAACACCCTCAAAACCTCACTTATTTATTTATTCACTCTCAAATTGTTGAAGATATCATAATGCTCATATGTAGCGAAGCATCAATGAAATAAAATGTCCTTGGCACTTCTATTTTTATGTGTCATTAATATTTTAGGCTTTTTTTACATGGTGTCTTTTAACACAAAGAGTCTTTTCTCTTTCATAGCCCCTTCCCATTGCTAAACATATAGAACTTTTTTGGAAAACGAAATCCGAGCAATGATTATTACAAGCAGAACCTATCTCAAATACATTTGATTCGTTATTAAACACTATTGAGATTAGAACACCGTATTCGACATATGATAATCAATCAAAATGTTCAAAAAGTATGTGCATGTGTGCGATAAAGGTGATAAAGAGTCTAACATGAAAAAAGTAATCATCAATGAACAACGAAATTCTATCTACACATTATTAAGCACACTAAAGAAACAAAACCATATATCAAAGAACCATGAAAAAGTCACATGAATGGATGGAATGTTGGGTGATTCGAACATCTTAAATACATATCTATATATTATGAAAAATGAAAATATAAAAACTTTTTTCTTTTTCACAATATTTAATCAAAAAGTAAAATCTTTTTGGAATCTTTCAAACTTTTTCTTAAAAATCGAAAACCTTTTTGGATTTTTCAAAAAATTATGGAAAAACATAAGCATGAGTAACAATAAGAATTCATAGAAATATAATCTAGCAATAGGGACAAATGATATAAGTATGATAATCACCCTATACTAGATAAAATACCCTAACTTAATCAATGGAGCCTGATATGCCTAATATTAGCACTAGCCGGAGACTTTAAGTACGAAGCCGCGGTCTGGGTACAAATAGGCCGCAGCCATATAAGGACACCACGCCGCTACCTGGGTCATACATATTACTGCTATCTCCAACTCCAGTGGCTCACTTGATAGCAATCCTTCTAGAAATATTCTCTGATCGTACAATTTACCCATATGCCACGTGCTTCATGCAATGTGACACCACCTTTATGACTTCTATAAATATAAGTTCCTACCTCACAAAAGGGGGGACAAATAACTTGGCGAAGCTCTGCCAAAGTCTCTACCCTGCCTCTCTCTAGAAGCCACCATACTTGGGGTCTCACCCCCTACTGTAGCCATACAAAATTATCCTCTAATGGTTGTATACCTGATTTCCTAGCCTTGCTATATTCATGTTTTATCCTCTCTTATCTCTCTTGTACACCTCTAATGGTACCTAAATTTTGTACTACACAATGTATATAATGATATTAGGGAAACAAAGTGGATGTAAGCTCATTTTTATACCCGAACCACTCTATATCTTGCGTTTATATCCTTTCACTTGCTTTATTTCTGTTTTATACTTGATATGGTGGTTGAGAATGATATATGTCCTATTCCGCGCATTATCATTTTGGCACCGTCTATGGAAAACGAAGTGTTAAATCTAGTTTCCTTTATATTTTAGGGTTCATCACACCTTATTTCATCCATGGGGGACCCAGACCACTATCCCATGGGTGAGATCGGGGTTATGGAGCTCTAATTATTACATACAAACCCCTTGACGGGGTTGTTTAATTTTAAATTTGTTCATAGGTACCTTTTTTTATGACCTTGGATTTGTTTCCTATACCCCAATGATGTTGCCCTACCTAGTTAGTGTTGAAAGCACAAAGGGCTAAGGCCTCGTAAAGGTGGGTAAGCAGAGATGAGCATTTATTCATTTATTTCTCCTTTCAACCACTGTTATATAGGGTTTTACTACCAAATATGGGCTATTTTGGCACTTGAGGACTATTTTGTCCTTGGTAGACTCCTGGTATGCCTTTTTTGGTCATCTTCTGTGGGTGGATATTGTGTCTCACTTCCACTGCTTCTGGAAGGATGCGTCCTGGTAGCTTAATTACTTATAGGTCGCAGCCCTTCCACTGCAGTTAATATGTTTCTACCTTTTCAGTTCACACCCTAGAGAATAGAGGCTTATGTATAAATTGTCCTCGATTCAACTCTGGTGATTTTTCCCTTGAGAAAGCCATGGCAGTAACCTCATGTATACAACAAGCCGCGACCACAACAGTATAATTTTATAAAAAGGGTGAAAATTACCAAAGATCGCATTCCTAATACTATACCTAGATTTTCTATACATTCCTTGGTTTTCTAACCACTGTTCTCAGAGTATATATTTATAAAGGTTGACATAACAAAAGTCATGAAAGGAAGCTCTGGGTCAGGTCCACATCAAAATGAAGATGTCACTCAACTATTGAACTACATCAACCCCCTCTACGATAGCCAGACCTTACTCCAAGGCTAAGTCAACCTTCTGGCATAGATGGTTTTGATACTGGAGTCCACAACCATCACTTCAACGTAGAAGGCCTCAGCACCAGAGGTCGCAGAAGATAAGGACACAGCCAAAGTCCTGAAGAAGAAGAGAAAATAGGAGGAACCAAAGCCAGAAAAAGCTTACAAAGACTATACTCCACTGATTCCCAGTATTAAAGACGTCCTTAAAAGCATTAAGGAGGATAAATTATTGAGGTGGCCCGAGAAGCTGAAATACATGCCCCACAAAAGGGATCCGTCCAAATGGTGTAAATTTTATCAAGATCATAGTCACAACTCCAGCAGTTGCTTCACCCTGAAAAATGAAATTGAGCGGCTTGCCAGGCAAGGGATGCTCCAGCGATTCAAAAAAGCTACAGCCTACAACTAAGACCATATGCCTAGCTTTAGCTTCTAAGCATTTCTATTTATGTTTTATGAGACACTTTGTAGTTCTTACCTATAGACTTTGTATTCTACTAACAAAGTCAAATATAGATATATGAATACATAAATGATAGATTTAGTCGTATTTAATTATTATTCTCCTCATTTAAAATCTCATGAAAGACCTTCGCCTTACATAGATTTCAAGGAAAAAATGACAAATTATCTTGGAGGATTATTTATTACGGGATGAAGAATCTATAGAGGGGGCCTTAATTATCTCATAAATCCCCTCACAATGCAAAGGCATACGAAAGTATAGGATGCTTATGTTCGTAAAGTCGGTCATCTTTCGGGATGCTTCTATTAGCCTTGGGGGCTCATAACAGCCACTTTCAGCTTTTGGGATGTTACAATTATCCTTGAGGTCTCCTAATACTCATTATTAGCCATGGGTGGATTATCAACAACCCATTCTCGAGAGGCTTGAAAATACCTAGCTTGGGGAGGCTTGATAACACCTAGCCTAGGGAGGCCACAAAACACCCATGCATCAGTGGGTGGCTTATTGACAATCGATTCTGGGGAGGCCTAAAAATACCTAGCTTGGGAAGCTTGATAATACTTAGCCTATGGATGCCTAAAAATACTCATGCAAATGTGGGTGTCTTATTGACAACCTAGCTTGTGGAGGCTTAAAAATTCCCAAAAACAAGGAGAAAACACCACTCAATGAAAGTAACTGTAGTCAAATGAGGGAGAGTGGGCCAAGGACATTGTTATTCGTGGCAAGGGAAACTATTCCTAATAATTCACGGAAATTCGGTATTGAAAAAACATTTCTACAAAGATCCAACCTAGTCCTAAAAACCACGGAAGAATCATCTAACGTCTAAGGCCGCAGCCTTTTTTTGCCGCAGCCAATCTTTCAACAAAATCTATATAGGTGCAGCCTATTCCTAAAAGAAGAAATTCCTATGAGAAGATTGAAACCTACATCTAAAGCTATTGTGTCGGCATCCAAAATTTAACAATGTAAAGCTTCAGCCTATTCAAGATAACATTCAAAGAAGATATAGAAAAGTATAGCATTCAATAAAGTGTGGTCGCAACCCTGTATAAATTATATACAAAAGTTCATTCAAGTTTAATTCCGCAGAGGGCCCCCATGAAGATTAAAAAAATATATATAAAGCAAATTAAATGCTCAAGGTTACAAAGAGGGAAAAACTACTTGCTTGAGCAATTATGAGGCCGCGTCCTCATTCTCTTCATCATCTTCATCTCCATCACTTTCAGTGGCAGTTTCTATTTCTTCATCACCTGCAGCTTCCTCCAAATGCTTTCTAGCTCTTCATCTAAGAAATCCTCAATTCTACCATGCACTTCATGTTCTCGGCATCACTCATCTTCCAGGCAAGGACTTTCTCTTTAGACTCGGGGAAATTTTTGACAATTTTTCGCCTGAGCTCTTAGAAATCGCGGAGGTAGGCTTTGTTGTTATTCATAAAGAAGTCCCTAGAGACTTTATATCTAGCCACAGCATCATCAACAGCCTTTTTCAAGGCCTCATCATGATCATCATCCTTCCTCTTCATCACCTCAGCATGACCTTCAATAATCATTTGGTGATCTAGTTCAGCTGTAACAAGCTTGGCCTAATTTGCCACCTCCATAGCCTTAGCCTCGGCAATTTTGATGGACTTTGTGGACCAAATAAAATTCTACTCAGCCTCATTCTTAACCTTAGTGGCATCATTAATCTTGGAGTCTGTGTCAATATTATATGCCTCAAGTGTCGTGGCGAAGGACCTCTTTCCAGCTTCAAAGGACACAACCTTGGAACTTTTAAGCTCATCTTTATGTCTTATCTCCACAGCATGGTACTGACCATACAGCTTCTCATATTTGATTCTCAAGTCCAAAGAAGACTCTAGAGCCTGAAATAAAGTTAAAAGTCAAAATTATGAGAAACAAGGTCCATAAAAAAAAGTTAAATACTCACCCTTAGGAAACCATGGAGGGTGTAGTCCTCCAAGTCCTCCTCAGCAAGACGGGCAGCGTCAGAAGCCTCCACAGCTTTTTTTATCCTTAAGACAACTGTAGAAGTTGTGTCCCAAGGTTATTTGGGGTTATGTTGCCTCAAGAGAGGCCACCCCTCCACATCCCTGCTTTGTGGAGTCGGCAAATTCGCATTAACATCCATCACAGTTCGTGGCGGGCTACCAGTGGTTGGCATGTGATTGGGTTGGCATCCCCATGAAAATAAGTGCCAGAAGATAATAAGCATGCCGTGATAATCTTCTCCCCAATGCCATCATCCACTTGGGGTTTAACATTTTGAGGCTCTGTAGTAGCCAAGCAGCAGCGACAGTGAGATCCTTCTCAGCAGGAGCCACCTCCTTGGGTGCCACCTCCTTAGGCACCCTCTTCCTCTTCTTCCCCTTATTCCTAGAGGCTTGGTTGAGCGCTTGAACAACCTCATCCATCTCATTGCACTGGGCAATAAGCAGCTAGCTATCTATTTCTTCATCACCATTGAAAGGTGGAAAGTGTCAGGCTCCAAGTAACAATTAAACGCTATAAAAACATTATAAAGGAGGGGAAATTATCTGCCGCAACCATTTTGGGAAGTTTATTTGAAGGAAAATATCACCATTTAAAGATCTTCTTGTACTTGATAATTTGTTCAAAAAAATCTGATTATCAGTTAATAACACCGCATCTTCTATCCTCTAATTTTGTCTACTGTTGAGCTTCAAGTTGTCAAGAGCTATGAAAGTATGAGACTATTAATATATGCCACAGTAAATGTAAAAAAAAAGGGAAAATGTGAAAAATTATGTAAGAGGGATGGTTGCAGCAATAAAATACTTTCCTTGGAAGGACGACCCCATGTTTACAGCAACCTAAAGCTTTTCTCTCGCTCGTTTTCCTCCAAAAAAATCTCCCAACTATCCCCAGAAAAAAAGAAAAACTTACTCTTCCAGTTTTTTGACATTGGTGGGTCTACCTGTGTATAAATACCCATCTCTACTCTGCATGATGAAGTACTAGTACCAAGGAAAGTCCACGGAGTTCTCTTTTGTCTTATAAAACTGAACGAACTCTACGAGCATGATGTCCTTCCCAAAGTGATTCTAAGGCAACAAGGATTACCCTCCATACGTTTGATCTAGTTGGGTTGGGTCCAAGTTCATAGCATTGAAAACCCTTCTGGCTGGAACTAAAAATGGTAGTCGGGGCTTCAGAAGGAAGGCGTGAAGAGGGAAACATACCCCCTCATTAGGGATAGCGAAACACGACCTTCATTTCACGATGGGAAAAGTGCAGATAGTCCCTTTTAGGACCTCAAAAGTTGTTACGACGTCCGTAATCCATTCTTTTGTCATGATGCACTTGTGGTTAAATGCTATGAGAACTTTCTCAATGGATTTTTCGCGGCCAGAAGACTCAGTAACAATGTTCCTAACATCCGAAGCTGCAGTGGAAGTACCAGTCTCAGCCACGATATTTTCTGTCGCATGTGGATTGCTACTAGAGAGAGTGTCCTCCTCCATCTCTTCAGTAGTATATTTTGAATTCCTAAAAATGAAAGAGTCTGTGGAGTCAGAATCTATCGTCACACAATTGGGGCAATCTTTAAATGTGCAAGGTCTACTAGCCTTCAAAGGCTTTATGTGAAGAACTTAGGGAGGAAGAACACCAAAGTGTCTCTTCCAAAAATCCTCCAAATATTACCAAGTGTTACAATTCATAAGGCAGCGGCTATACCTGAAAAAGAATAATGACTCCATAGTTAGGCATCGCAACCACTATGATCAGAAAGGGAAGTCCTAGTAGAGGCCGTGGAAGATATGGAAATTTTTAAAAGACAAGATCAAAAAAGAAGCTACAAAATAGTTCAAGTTTCATGCCGCAGCCACCTAACTTGAAAGGATGAAACAAAAGGAATCTTAGTTCAAATTAACGCAGAAAGAAAAGCTCAAGTTAAAGTCAATAGCCACCTAACCTAATGGGTTGCGGCTAAAGAGAATATTAGTATTAGAAGACTGTAATCAATCAGTTTAAACCAGTGGTTACAGCCTGAGGGAATTTAAACAAGGTATCAATAGGGTCGCAGTAGTCTAGTGCAGATACACAATCAAGCCGCGGCTAGGGGTTAAACATGTAAACAGTTCATATTTTGAACTTCCAAAGATCGAAAACCAAAACCCTAGGGTTCTTGGTGTTCTTAGCCAAAAATAAAATCCAAAATGGGTCTACGTGAAATGATTCATCACGAAAAAATTAAAAACCCATATATCTTTGCAAAAATCTATCCTAAACTAAGATTCAACTACCCAAAAGTCAATTCCAATCCAAAAAGGCATAAATACAATACCTAATCATTTGAAACCCATAAAATCAGAAGATAGACCAAACCTTATTTTTTACTGGAAACCCTAGTTTCTACAAGAAACCTTAGTTTCTACAACAAATTGGGGAAAAATAAAAGTTACTCTACAGAAGATAGATTAATCTTTGATGAAATTAACAAAAATTATACCAGTTCAAGGTATTCAATTATAGATAGAAATCAAAATTACAAAGTAGAAGAAGTGCCAACCTAGAATTTAAGGAAAAAGGAAGAATCAAGGGTTTCTCATCCTCGACCCACCACGAGCAGCCTTGGAACTGCCTTGCACAACTGCAGGGAAGCTCTCCGAAAAACTCAAAGGAAAATTTGCAAGAGTTTTCTCATAATTTGATCTTAATAAAGTCACTAAGGTAATAATTTACTCGACCCCAATCCTATTTATATAATAGGGTGCTAGAATGTAAAGCGTCTTATTTTACTTGCCCCGGAACCATGCTGCACCCTAGAGGAACAAGTTGCAATAAAAGAACAAATAGCATCGTGGCCAAGGGCAGAGAACACAACCTCAACACCAACTCTACACCTCTTGGCACTGAGGCTTGGGGGCTTATTGATATGCCCAACATTGGCACTAGCCACGCACCTTAAGTACGAAGTTGTTGCCTAGGTATAGACAGGTTGCGGGTATATAAGGACAACACGCCAATACCTGGGGTCAGATAGGCTGCTGTTATCTCCAACTCCAGTGGCTCACATGACGGCTATCCTTTTAAAAAGATTATATGGTCGTACAACTTACACACATGTCACGTTATTTGTGCAATGTGACACCACCTTTATGACTTTAATAAATACAAGTGCCTACCTCACAAAAGGGAGGGGATCACTTGGCGAAGCCCTACCCAAGGCTCTACCCTGCCTCTCTCTAGAATCCACCATACTTGGGGGCCCACCCCCTACAGCAGCCATATAAGATTATCCTTTAGTAGTTGTATCCCAGATTGCCTAGACTTGTTGTATTCATGTATTCTCCTATCTTATCTCTATTTTACACCTCTAATGGTACTGAAATCTTGTATTACATAATGTATATAATGAGAGTAGGGTAACAAAATGGATGTAGGCTCATTTGTATAGCTGAGCCACTCTATATCTTGCATTTATCTCCTTTTACTTGCTTTATTTCTATTTTATACTTGATATGGTGGTTGAGAATGGCATATGTCCAATTTCTCGCATCATCAAAGCTAATACACAAAGAGTTCCTAATATTCTCAAATATAAGTGCATCTAAAGGTTTCTTAAAAATATCGAGTAATTGACATTCGGTGTTCACAAAGCTTAATAACATGAACTTCACCTCAACGAGATCATGAATGGAATGCTCACATATCCAAGTGTGCTTTGTGTGGGAATATTGGACTAGATTATGAGATATATGAATTGCACTCATATTATCACACAAAATTGTTCTCCTAAAATCTTTCAACATATCATGTAGAGAAAACAACCTATCATGATCATGTAAAAGGTTTTCTCTACGTTCTTGCCTAAAGTGTCTTTTCTAAGCTTAGTCGATGTACTAATAAGGGTGCGTGAGTGCTTAGCAGAATCTAAACCAAAATTCTTCACAAGGTCCCTAGAATATTTGGATTGAGATATCAATATCCCACCCTCAAGTTGACGAACTTAGAGACCTAAGAGCATGTTGATAATGCGTAGATCTAAATACTATGTCGTCCACATAAACTTAGGTAACCAATATAGAGATTCTTTATCTCTCCTCACAAACAATGTCTTATCCACTCCCTCTCTCTTAAAGCCACGAGATAAGAGATAAAAATTAGCCCTCTTATACCAAGCACGGGACGCTTGTTTGAATCCATAAATAGCATTCTTAAGATAAAAGACATGTCCAAGGTTATTTAGGTCTTCGAACCCCTTTGGTTATTTAAAATACACTTCCTTCTATATAATGTCATTAAAGAAGGTGCTTTTGACATCCATTTGATATAACTTAAAGCGTAAATGACATCTTATGGCGAGTAGTAAGCGAACGGACTCAATCCTAGCAAGATGAGTGAATGTCTCGTTAAAGTCTACGCCCTCAATCTATGTATAGCCTTCAGCGACCATCCTGGACTTATTGATAAATGTGTACCATTCTCATCCATATTTTTGTTATAAATACATCTGATACTGAAATTGTCCAACTTATGAGTGTGTTTCAAATCAAACCAATTTATACCAAAAATTGTCCAACTTTTAACTAGCACCAAACCAAGTTGTGAAAAACCAACTCTTACTTTAAACCAATTTTATCTTGACTAATCCTAAACATGCATCTAGTGATTAAAGAAAGTAAAGTAAAGTAAATTAGAGAATACTCACAACGCAGGATGTACGAGGAAAAACACAAGACGGGAAAAAACCTCGGACGGCCCAAGCCAGACAATCACTATGAATATGGAATTACAACGAACAAACAAAAGACTCACTCAACGACTCGATCCCCACGGGTCATGAAGCTCTTTTGATCTTCAACCACTCCTCTCACAGTGCCCACGCAGAAAGTCCTTCTTCTACGATACCTATCCACAACACACGTGTCCATGTATGTCTCGGTGTCCACCGAATGTCTTTGATATGTCTACGATGTCGATCAAGAAGTCCTTTTCTTTTCTTCACCGCAAAACCCATATGTTCAACTACAGAACAAACCTTCTTGGTGAAGTAAGATCACATAAACATATATTAATGATAATTCGAATCTTTGCAAACTCTAAGGATGTGTTTACGCTTTGAAACCTTAGAAAAACAAGTGCAAAACTTGTACTGGATTGAAAACTATTTTCCAGATTGCACTGCTTGTAAATTCTGACGAAACCATGCTTTAAATAGGATTTTAAATCGGCACCTCAAAAAATGTGTCGCTTGAACAAGATTGACTAGTCGTTCGCGCGACATAGCTATCTCGCTTGAATGAGCAGAGATGTCGTTTGAACACGCGCGTGTCAGTTTGACTTTTTCTTTAAAACGTTTCTTCCAAAAGAGATCTAATTAAGTCAAACTCTTTTTCGAGCTTATCATAATAAAATGTAGTTTAAAATATTTAAAACACTATTAAAAATATTTTAAAACATTTTCTTTATAAAAATTCATCCTTATCCTTCTATAAAAATTATTTCGAGCTCCATTAATTATACGCATTCATACCTGTGTGATCTCGGAATGAAATAAACTTGAAGACGAATACACTTGCACGAATTAACTTCGACATGATTAATTCTTTGAAGCTTTGCCGCAACATCTTTAATTTCTTCAATACGTCATAGACCAAGTGGGATCGTGACAAATATAAAATCTCCATATGACATGTTACAAACACAGTTTTGTTCACGGAATTAAGTCTAAATAATACAGGGACTCAATTGGAAATTTATGTCCTTACAAATCTCCCCCTTTGACTATTACGGGACAAAACTAAACCAGTGAAATGCCTAAGCTGGGTCGTCAAGCCGTATGACGCCTAAATCCCATCCCATAAACCCAAAGTCAAAAATTACAGGACACGGACTAGTAAATGTAGCACCGACAAGAATAAACTGTCTGAATGTGATGTAGACTTGAAATCTTGAATCGCTGAAGCATACCTACACATATGAAACAGACAAACAAATACCCAGTGAAGTATGGGGCAACAAATGAAACCAATATATATATCCAAATGATACCAATTTTACAATAGATACCAATATGAATAACCTCTGAAAAATCATTAGTTAAACAATTGAGAAACAATATGATACGAATTTGTAAAATATGTAATCAAACAATATTTAAATCAAATCTTAATAAACATGCTCAACAAATCTCCCCCTACATCACATACATATCTCCCCCTTTTTGTCTCGAATGGACAATCCGGTGAAAAGATAAACAAATCAAACAAGTATCTAGCATGAGAATATACCAATTACAAAATCTCTAGATAATCATGAAACAGCCAGCTAAATATGATTAATAGATGACAAATCAGGAGCTAGTAAACCAATGAATCACATAAAGAATATAGCAATCTAATCAGGTGTGATAAATGGATCATGTGCAAAATTCTAATAATAAAACCTGCATATAAATCAGTTAGTCCAGAAAGCTTCCAGCAGTACCAAAAATATCACAAAATAAACCAAGGTGCTGCAAACAAAAAGAAGCAAAAATTCCCATACTGTCATTCGAACGAGCCAGGGACGTCTCTCGAACGAGGTCTTCTCGCGACATGAGATGTCGTTTGAACAACTTCTCGCGACATCCAAACTTTCTCAGATTCCCAAAAATATCATATATTTTTTCCCAGTGAAAAATTTTCCAAAAAAAATGCCAGGAAGGGATTGACAGCAGCAAAACAATGATAAAACAGTAAGCTTTTTACCCAAACTGCAAAAATGCATAAAAACTAACAATGCGAGTTACATGCAAACATAGTACTTATGTGCTCAAACCTGGGCATGAAATGTATGACCGTGAAACTACAACAAATGAGTCACAATTCCAACACATCAAAAAGATCAAGAAGCTCTAATTGATAGCGATAAATCATCAAACTTTATCATAGCCATATGACAATTAAAGTGTGAGCTTAATGAACTAAACATACTACATGCACACAAATCCATATTTTTGACGATTCTATAAACAATAGCTTCAAATTGCAAGGTTTCAACATTAGGATCAGTTGTGCAAACCCGTTTAAATTTTCTTCAATCAAACTCCCTCATAAATACATACTTTTTTTAAGTCCTTTTGAGGTTTCTAGCATTCTTAACTTAAAGAAAATCTTATTGGACCTTTTCTTAGAATTTTGCCTTTTTCTTTTGGGCTCTTTTAAATTGTGGCTTTCACGACGAGTCAATTGAACTCTCGCAACCCTTTCCCATGAATCACTCATCATTTTTTTAATTTTGATATCAATACAAATCCTCACAGTAAACGGTTCTTACATGCACACTTCTTCTTAAGTCTACTTACGCATAGATGACAAGATTGAGATAAGAACGCCTCACCAAATTCAAATATGCAAGAGAAGTCAAACATCCATATAAACTCGTGCATGTGTGGAATGATGGCATATATACAAAGTCGAATCAAAATGCATATCAACTTCGAAACAACCCCATATAAACAATGGCTAAGATCATTCTAAGCATCGATAATAATGACCAAATGTACTAGCCACATGGATAATTAAATGATGGGGAGGGGGGGTTCAAGCACACCAATATGCCACATCAAACATGTAAACTCAAAAACAAAAATCGAAAATCTTTTTTTGGCTTTTCAAACATATTTTGACTCAAATAAAGGCAAAATCTTTTTGGATTTTTCAAACGTTTTCTCAAAAATAAAATCTTTTTGTATTTTTTCAATAGGACTCAAACAAATGAAAAACTATAATACAAAATGATACACAAGTCATTATACTAGCAATGAATATATCATGAAGCAAACTAGCATATGACAAACAAGGCAACACTATCATCCTTTAGATTTAGCATGGGAAGAATCAAGTGCACCTAAACGAGAATCATGAAGTTTTATTCCTAAAGCCACTAAATCCGATTTCCTAACCCAAGTAGGTGTAAAATGACGCATTGGGGTTTAGGAAACCGAGGCAACTTTATTCCTAAACTTCCTAGGATCTTGTCTAAGGTCGTAATAATAACGCCTAAAGTGACATTTCCTACCACAAAATGTGCAAGTGTAGAGACGGTGGGAATGATTACCTATATGTGGACCTTTTTTAACCTTTTTAGTGTTTCTCACACGTGCGGGGGGAATGGGAACAATTCTCTCAGAAAAACCTATACCTCCCCTATCTCCCTTAATTTGGAAGGTGCCTAAGATCTTATCTAACTTCTTCGACCTAGCCTCCAAATCAATCTTAACTCTAGACGAGTCTTTTAACTTCACTTCGAACTCGTTGATCCTAGACTCTAGCAAATGCCTAGATGCCTCAAACTCTAAAATCTCCTTTTTCAAAGACTCCATCAAACCATGGAGATTATCTCTCTCACCCTCGACATACTCTAATTTCTCCCTAAGAGTCTTATCTCGTTCCCTAAGATCCTCAATCAAACTATCATTATTTTATATGGCACGCTTATTCAACTTAGCTTGCAATTTAGAGTTAGCCTTTTTCACCTTAAACGTCTCGGCATACAACTCATTAAATGTAACTTGCAATTCTTTCACATATATTTCCTCCTCTTCACTCTCTTCTCCCTCACTAACATGGGATTCACTCAAAACCTCCTCGAAAGTGTCATTCACATGAGAATCGTCATCGCTCACATGACATGCCATAAACACAACAAAGTTACGATCAATGGGAGAACTCTCTCTCTCTTCCGGATCACTATCACTTAAGGTGGCTCTATATACAATAGGTTTCTTGCCCTCTTCTTAAGTCTAGTGGGACACTCCTTAACTTTGTGACCGTACCCATCACACCCAAAACACTTATCCGACTCATCTCTCTTAGGCTTCTCACACTTATCCTTAGAGGTGGGATCAACTTTGTTCTTAAATTTTTCAAATTTTTTGGCATCGTTCAATTGTTTTGAAACTTAATATATTTTTTAAATTTCTTTGCCAACAAAGCAACATCCTCAAAATCGGAATCAAAATCCAAAAATTCTATTTCCTCCTTTCGGGTTTTCAAAGCAATACCCTTTTCTTTCTTAGGTACTTTCTTGGAGGTAATCATGTAGATTTCATAGGTTTGTAAGTCACCTACAATCTCTTCTAGTTTCGTCGACTCTAACTTACCCAAGGAGTTTAAAATAGTCACTTTCGCATCAAACGTACTAGGCAATGACCTAAGAATTTTCTTAACGACACAGTTGTCAGGAATTTTCTCACCTAGGCTAAACAACGAGTTGACAATATTGGATAACCTAGCATAAATCTCATCAAAAGTCTCACTCTCTAACATCCTAATGGTCTCAAACTGTGTAGTGAGATTTTGAAGTTTCGACGCCCTAACCGTGCTAGTGCCCTCGTGAGTGAGTACCAAAATATCCCAAGCCTCTTTTGATGTTTCACAAGTCATAATTCTATTATATTCTTCCTGTGTGACATGTGAAGAAATAAAATGCAAACCCTTAGAATTATATTGTGAAAGTTTATGTTTAGTTACGGTCCATGACTCGACAGACTTTAAATTAGTGACCTCACCTAAAATAGTGACAGGGGGTGTCCAACCTTTCTCAAATTCTAGCCACACACGCTCATCAATAGATTTTAATGCACTTTTGATTCTCATTTTCCAATAGGTGTAATTAGTGCCATAAAAAATAGGATTTTGAAAAAGTTCGTTATTTCCAAAATTCGTCTTTGAAAACATACGGGATCACAAAATAAATAAATTATGTTTTCTAGCTCTGATACCAATTTGAAGAGTGGCCCTTATGAGTGTGTTTCAAATCAAACCAATTTACATCAAAAAAATTCCAACTTTTAATTAGCACCAAACCAAGTTGTGAAAAACCAATTCTTACTTTAAACCAATTTTATCTTGATTAATCCTAAAAATGCATCTAGTGATTAAAGCAAGTAAAGTAGAGAATACTCACAATGCAGGATGTACGAGGAAAAACCCAAGATGGGAAAAAACCTCGAACGGCCCAAGCCAGACAATCACTATAAATATGGAATTACAATGAACAGACAAAAGACTCACTCAACGACTCGATCCCCACGGATCTTGATGATCTTTTGATCTTTAAACACTCCTCTCACAGTTCCCACGCTGAAAGTCCTTATTCCACGATACATGTCCACAACACATGCGTCCACGTATGTCTCGGTGTCCACCGAATGGCTTTGATACGTCTACGATGTCGAACAAAAAGTCCTTCTCTTTTCTTCACCGTAAAACCCAGATGTTCAAGTATAGAACAAACCTTCTTGGTGAAGAAAAATCACATAAACATATAGTAATGATAATTCGGATCTTTGTAAACTCTAAGGATGTGTTTAAGCTTTGAAACCTTAGAAAAACATGTGCAAAACTCGTACTGGATTGAAAACTGTTTTCCAGATTGTACTGCTTATAAATTCTGACGAAACCACGCTTTAAATAGGACTTTAAGTCGGTGCCTCAAAAAATGTGTTGCTCAAATGAGATTAACCAGTCGTTCGCGCGACATGGCTATCTCGCTCGAACTAGCAGAGATGTCGTTTGAACGACGCGCGTGTTAGTTTGACTTTTTCTTTAAAACGTTTCTTCCAAAAGAGATCTAATTAAGTCAAACTCTTTTTCAAGCTTATCAGAATAAAATGTAGTTTAAAACATTTAAAACACTCTTAAAAACATTTTAAAACATTTTCTCTATAAAAATTCATCCTTAATCTTTTATAAAAATTATTTCGAGCTCCATTAATTATACGCATTCATACCTGTGTGATCTCGGAATGAAATAAACTTCAAGACGAATAAACTTGCACCAATTAAACTTCGGTATGATTAATTCTTTAAATCTTTGCCGCAACCTCTTCAATTTCTTCAATACGTCATAGACCCAGTGGGATCGTGACAAAAATAAAATCTATTCGTGACATATTATAAACACAGTTTTGTTCACAAAATTAAGTCAAATCAATACAGGGACTCAATTGTAAATTTATGTCCTTACATGTACTAATCATATTAGTCTCTATAGGTCAGGGAACTAACTCCCAAACATCATTCTTACGAAACTGAAGCAACTCATCTTGTATAGAAGATATCTAATGCTCGTCCTTGAGTGCTTCTTTCACATTATTGGGCTCTACTACGGAGGTGTAGCAAAAGTAGTTAATAACATTCTCAAGTTGAGTGCAAGTCTTGACCCCTGATGTAGGATCACCAAGTATAGAGAAAAGATCATGACTCTTTCAAACCCAAGAAGGTGGATCCTCTAAATCAAGAGTGGGGTCCACCGGGGTATTATGAGGAATAATACGATCGTCATTTCGGCTGAATCATTCTCACACTTAACGTAGGCGGCTCGTAGTCTCTAATCCTGAATTTATTATTTCCATAACCTTAGATATTGCAAGGCTAAACACCCTAGAAGCCTTACTCTACGATGAATAACCTAGAAATATCCCCTCATATCTTTGGGAGTCGAATTTTCCTAAATGATCTCTATTTCTCAAAATGTAGCAAGGACTCCCAAAGACTCAAAAATATGATACATTGAGTCTTTTCCTGTCCACAACTCATATGGCATGTGTAACGTGTGTGGACGAAGAACCAAAAATATTTAGGCACGTTTCTCCTAAAAATAATGGATCTAGCCATCTCTTAAATCATTCAGTTCTTCCTCTCAACTATCCCATTTTATCGAGGAGTACGAATGGCCAAAAACTCATGTTTAATGACTGATCCATCACAATAGCTATCCATTCTTATTTTTTTTAAATTCAATGTCGTTGTCACTATGCATCCCATTAATAGTGACACCATGTTGGTTTTGTAGGACACACTTAGTTTTTAGGAGCTCAACTGCATCGAACTTTTCTCTAAAAAAAACTACGATAGAGTATCTCAAAAAGTCATCGACCATTACGAGAATATATTCCTTACCACCAATGTTCTCCTCATGTTTAGGACCCATAAGATCCATGTGGATCAATTCCAACACACGAGAGGTGGTAATGGTGTTCAACTTTCGATGGGGACGTCAATTTTTTTTCCTTATTGGCAAGGACCACAAACTGAGGAAGTTGGTTTCCTAAGCGATGGTAAACACTGAACTAGGTCTTTATTCAATAATATCTTAAGATTTCTTAAGTTTAAATGACCTAATAATTGATGCCAAAGGTCTACAAAGGAGACCGTGGCACAGTTGCACACAAAGGAGGACTTGGGAATAATCCCATAGAAATTATCTTTGGTCCTTACTCCTTATAGTAATAGTTCACCAGATTGATCATATACGTTACCCTCAGACTGGTCAAACTTTATCGCAAAGTTTGCATCGCACACCTGGCTTATGCTAATCAAGTCCACTTTTAACCCTTTGTTGTACAACACATTTTCAAGCTTAGGAAATTCGGGTATATTAATATAATCACGTCCTAAAATGCTAGACCTACTCCCATCTCCAAAGGTGACTTTTCCTTCCTTGCGATCCACATGGTTAGTAAAAAATAACTTTCCACCACTCATGTACCCAGAGCACCCACTATTAAAATACCATTAGGAAGTATCTTGAACCTTATGAGCAACATGAACAACGAGGGTTTTGTTGTCATGCTTAGGTACCGAAGTGGAGGTAACCTTTTGTTTGCCCTTATTATTATTGGCTCTAGTCTTAGTATTGGAAGCGTTCTCAAAAGGCATAGATATCCTTGTAATACCATATTATTTTGAGGATACTATATAAGATTTTGGTAATAATTTAAAAAAAAAATCTTGATATTATATTTTAAAATAATGTATTTTGATTTGAAATTGAATCAAATAATTAATTTTAAATATAAATGGTTTTTAGACACTTTATAATGGCTTAACTATGTAAAGTGGATAATTTTGAATTAAAGGGCAGTATGATAATATGTGTTAGCTTAGTATCCAAGCTAGGATTGGAGAGAACGGATATGTAAGGAATATTATGGATGATTATAAGGAAAGGAAGATGAAATAGAGAGGCTAAAAACAAAATCTAAAGTGGCAAAAATGAGAGGAATGAGAAGTGTCAGTTTGGGGTGTTTTAGATCTTCTTTTTGAATGATTTCGGATGAGATTTGAGAAAAACTCAAATACGTAACTGACCCAATTTTTTGTGTAGAATTCAAATTTGAAGTTAGATTGGCAATTTGGATAATGTCGAGGTCGAATTTTTCTGTGTTACTAAAATAGGCATATGATTGTAGAGTTTGACTCTCTTAAGGTAGTTTCGTTCTCTCGTTGTTAATTTATTGTGCTACGCATATTCCACTTTAATTGTATAGTTATATCCATGATATGTGTTACATTTATATGTATTATATGCTTGTATACTATATTCGTTATTGCACTCAATTTGTATGTAGTTGGGGGTAACGAAACTAGTTGCTTTTACGAGCATTTTGGGTCATAGAAATTGGATAAAATACATGTACACTTGATTTATGGGAATTGAATTTGAAATTTATTTTTATTGAGAGAATGATATTATAACGATTGTTATTGGATAATTCATAGGAATTCCTTACTGAAGCCACCCGTTGGACGTGGTGTGCTTTTGACTACAATTTTATTTATTATCCAAAGACTAGGGCATGTACCCCAGTTGGCGAGTATGCCAAGTATTATTATGGAGATGATGCTAGGTTATGATGGTACGTGTGCCTAAAGTATGTTCTTTATTTTTGCGATCCAATGGAGTATTCTGAGGATAATTGACAGGATAATGGATGGTAGTATATACCGTACTGTGGGAAGTGCGACAGGAATTTTAATATGGGGTCTTAGCTTATATAGTGTTCGCGGTGAGATCCTAGGTTATGATTATATTGAAATTTTAGTTTGAGTATTCATATTGCATACACTCTTGTATATGATGCACGCACACATGAGTATGTGTAGTTACACTTGGAGCATTTATACGAACTACTGAGTTTCCCGCTCACCCCTATAGCTTGTTGTATTTCAAGTTTAATGTGAGATGATATTTATGGCATCGTTGGGATTTGGATCGTTGTTAGAGGCTGGGGATATTTATTTTCAAAATTTAAATGTACCACATTATGTATTGTAAATTATTTTGTAAAAGGACGTCTGAGATTTAATAAAAATGAGACATTCTATTCATTTTATCTATGTATTTATGCATCTGCAAATTTATGCTCAATCTAAATGGTTTTTTTAATATTAAAATTCTCTAATTTATCAATATTTTTTAGTAGCACCTGAGGGTGTTACAATCCTTTGAAATTCTTCTACTAAGCTTTGAGAAGTAGCAACTAGGAAAACAAATTGCTCTCTAAGACTAGAAAAGTCGCTATATTGGTGCAGTGGAGTATATGCACATGGAGTTCTTCCTAACTCATAACAAAATTCCCTAAGGTGACCTATCTTTTTACAATGGGTGCAAACATATACTTGTTTGGGTCTACCTTGGATAGCTCGTTTAGGTTGTAGTTTCTTTGGTGGGTTAGGTCAAGGCCCATATCGATCCACCATAAACTTAGGAAGCGGTTCCAGTGCGACATGGGAAGTGGATGCACCGTCATAACCTACTCCTTGCATCTCCCTAAAACCTAAAGCGGAACCAAAGAACATCTTCCTTACCTTCTTCGATGACGTTTAAGATCTTTCTCGAGTTGGGATACAAGGGCTTTAAGTTTCTCATGACTTTTCAGTGAATCATGAAGATTTCTCGTAAAATTAGCCACTTCGTTGTTCAAGTCACCATTTTACCTTTCCACTAAAACAACTCTCTCTCCCAAAGAAACTCTCACCGATGACTCACTCTCTCTAGAATCTCTCAACTCATTATCCAAATCTAACACCCTAAGTGCCAAACTTTTATTTTTCCTTTTCATTTTAAAGGAATCGGTATAAAACTCGACGTAATCACGTTAAAGGTCACTTTATTCTTCACTCAAGGCATTATCTCCCTCACTCTCTCCGAAATGATTAGACTTACTATTGAGATCATCATGTTTGGAAACATCCTCATCGACTTAAGAAATACTTTATGTACCAACATGACTAGCCATTAACATAGTGAAGTAATGTCCATACGGTGATTCGTATCCAAAATCCACCGACTCAACACCCCTATCACTAAGAATGGCATTGCATGCAGCTTTGTCCTTGTCCTGTTTCTTTAACCTCGTATCACATTAGTGAGTTTTGTGACCCTTTCCCTTACACTCGTAGAATCTATCTTTATCTTTCTTAGGGTACTCTCCTCTCGCTTTTCTAAAACCTTTCTTGCCCGATTTAGAAATTTTATCTTTCTCCAAACCTTCGTTTTCTTTAGAAGAGTTATCTTTTCTTAGTTCGAGATTTTTTTACAAAAATAGAAAGATCATCAAGATTAAAATCATACTCGGAGTCAGAAGAAACCTCCTCTCTATTTTAAGATTGAGCTTTCAATGCAATCCTTTTTTCTTAGGCTTTTGAGATTTGGGAAACATATCGATTTCGTAAGTTTGAAGGTATCCTACAAGTTCTTCTAACTTAAGAGAATCTAAAATTCCAACGAATTAAGGACAATGACCTTAGGAATAAAACGGGATGGTAGGGGTATCAAAATATTTTTCATAATGCGTGTCTAAAAAATTCTCTGACCCAAATTAAATCTAGAATTCATTATATTAGATAATCTGGCATAAAATTCATCGAAAGTCTAATATTCTAGTATAGTAATAGTTTCAAATTATGTGGTGAGATTTTATAGCTTAAAATCTTTCACAATGTCGGAACCCTCATGAGTGGGTTGGAGTATATCCAATGATTTCTTAGACGTGGTGAACGTCATGATGCAGGGGAACTCGTCAGGGGTGGCAGCTGCAGAAATAGCACTTAAGACATGAGACTTAAAATTACTCCACTTAAAATCATCCTCTGTCCAAGCAGTGATAGGTTTAAGACTTTTGACATTGTCATTAATCACAGTGGGTGATGTCCACCCTCTTTCACAAAGAAGTCAAGCTCTCTCGTCAATCGACTTCAGTGTCGACCGCATTCAACATTTTCAATATGCATAATTTGACCCATCAAAAGTAGGAACCCTATTATGCAGATTATCCATATGAACCCAATTTAAGTACCACAAAATAAATTAGCATAACCTGCTCTGATACCAGTTTAAGGTGGTGAAATCGTTCTAACAAAATTGGGACTTCGTTCGAATGAAAACCATAGTTTCATTTTAACGAGGTCTAATCTTCTTCTAACGAAAGACCTAGCTCGTTTGAACGAGATTCCAACGTATTTCCAATGAGATTATTTCGGATAAAAAGAGACCAAACATTAGAAGCTCATTAGAAGTTCTTTCTAACAACTTAAGAACTTCGTTCCAACAAAATTTTAGCCTCGTTCGAACGAGAACAGGGTCTCGTTCTAACGAGATGTCAATCTCATTTCAGTGAAACAGAAAATAAAAAAAATTAAAATTATTTTTATAAAAATGCCTCTAGTAAAAAATCCCAAAATATATGTGACTGAAAAAAATCAAAACCTCAAATGCATATACCTCCATAATGTGTTCATGCCAATTCCAATGGCTTGAATATCAGAACATTGCTTGGTCACTAACTTTTCTTCAAAGATCATAGAAGCATATATAGGTGTAGCGTTCGATTTATACTGGGATATCCCAAAATGTCTAAACTATGAGAAATTATAAAATCTTGCTCTTACATTATAATATTACACCATATGACAAGAATCATAAACTAAACATTTCAAATTTCATTAATATCATAATAGTCTTTAAGACATGCCATAGAATAAGTCTTTCCTCATATAATCTTCAACATAAAACTCTAAAGTAGAATAAGTATGACTAAAAGTGAAATATATATAAAAAAATCCTAAAGGAGCTCTATGCAAAGCTATCATCGTGGCCTCTCCTAAGGTCCTTAGCTCCTACCCTGAGGAAACAAATAACATGGAAGGGGTGAGCTCTAATAACTCACCAAGGCTTAACTCAAAGTTCCTCAACCACCTACTAAAGTTAGTGTTTACAAATACAACATATATATAAATAAGGATAAGGAAAAAATAATGAATGTGCAATATAAGTAATAAGGAAATAAAAGAATAGTATTTCCTAACCCCTCATATTTCCCCAATGACCTATGGCTCAATCCCCCAAAGGTCTTAACTCCGTGGATTCCCCCATGGATAAATCTCCTATGGTTTTCCCTCATATTTTGTGACATATGTTTTGAGACCATTGGACTTCTAAAACTTCGTGGCCTTATTCTAGGTTTCTTTGACCTAGTCATGCTATAGGTCACGACCTCATCTCCTGCCCAATTCCTGAATGAACGATCCACGGTCTACTATTAACTCTCCAATTTATTTGAGCTCTGCCATGGTGTTAAGCCTTATAGTTATCCTAGGCTCAATATCCCTAGACTAACCATTTTGACCTCAATCACTGAGCATGAGGTCCTCAATTGACAGGACGCCTTAGCTTGACTAATTAATGTCGTGCCCTTAGCACCAAAATCCCATCCACTCCCTAGGCATAATATAATACCGCCTTCCAACTCCACGACCTCTAGTAATATCCATAGCCTCAAGGAAAGAGTTAGAACTCTTGATTTGCAATAACAATAGAATTATATAAAAATGATGTTTTAAAAGCCTAATTTACACCCAACCCGAATGCTCTAAAGATCAAAGGAAATGACCTTAATAAGTCTCTTAACATCAATTAAGAATATCCTCAAACTACAATTATCTAACTATAAGATCTCAACTCAATAATTCTAATAAAAAATCTCTAAAATAAGGATTCAAGGTGACTAGTAACAGTCCATAACCTACAAGCCCGAAAAAACACTAAGAGCTCAATGATTATTGAACGGTCATAGCCTCTAATCCAGAAAGTTATGAACAGTAGAACTCTATGGCCTAAACCTAGAAAAACTCAGAATATAAAATAAAGGCTCGTCTCATTCAATAGAAATAAAGAAAATTAGGGTTTTAACAAGGAAGAAGAGGGTGAGGACAGATCCTTTTCCTTTGTGGATTTAGGCGAATGAATGGTAGCCCTCCACCGCCTCTAGCACCTCCTTATTCTTTGATGAATAGTAAATGTCCACGGCCTCACTCTGGAAACACCTCCTCCTTCCATCACAAACATCACTCTCTCTCTCGTGTGGATTATAGGGTTTTTAATAGTCTTGCGCAGTGTGATAAGGGTGGGTATTTATAGGTTTTTTAAGAGAGAATCTAGTGTTTTCCTCTTTTCGACACTCTTTTCCACAATTACCATTTTGAAATGGCTTCTATAATTCTCCAGATTTTCTCCTCAAGTCATGACATAATAAGTCCACGTCATCATCCCACTTGTAGCTCTATTGGTACAAGGCTCTAAAGACATCACCTTAGGCCATGGCCTTTCATTACATGTCCATGACTCCTTTCATAATATGCCATAGCCTATGGACTTTATAAGTCTGCGGATATTTCCCTTTACCTAAGTCTCTTACAGTATTCAACTACAGACAATGTCCTTATAGATGTGGCCTCTAAGGGTTTTCGATTCGCTACAACCTCCCCAATTTAGGAAATTACATTCTCAAAATTTAATGACTTAAAAGAAAAAAATTAATTCATACCTTGAAACAAATGTGGATACTTCTCTCTCATGATGGACTCCAGCTCCTAAGTGGCCTCTTCAGCGGCCTGATGTGTCCAAAGAACTTTAGCTAGGGAGATTTTCTTTGACCTCAAATGTTTTTCTTTTCTTTCTAAAATTTGAACTGGGGCCTCATTATAGTTTAAGTCTCCACAAATCTCAATAGGTATGTGATTGATTATATGGATGCGGTCTCTAATAAAATTATGCAGTATTATCACTTGGAACACATTGTGCACATGGGATAAGTTTGGGTCTAAAGCCAGTCTATACGAAGTTACCAATCTTCTCAACATCTTAGAATGGCCCAATAAACTTTGGGCTTAACTTTCCCTTCTTTTTAAACCTCATAACCACCTCTTATGGGGAAATTTTAAGAAAAACATCATCTCCAGCCTCTAAGTCCACATCCTTTCTTTTGCATTAACCCAACTCTTTTATCTTCCCTGAGCACTCTACAACCTTTCATGAACCAGTCTTACCTTGGACGTGACCTCTTCTACTAATTCAGTCCCCATCAATTATATTTCCCTCAACTCATCCCAGCACAAAGGGATGTGATATTTTCTCCCATATAATGTCGCGTATTGGGACATTTTAATACTCTCTCGATTACTATAGTTGTGCACGAATTCCACTAGCGGTAGATGGTCTTCCTAATAAGTGAGGAAAGCTAAAACACGTGACCTAAACATATCCTCAAGGGTTTGAATTTTTCTCTCCATTTTTCCACCTGTTTACGGATGAAAAGTTGTACTAAAATCTAATTGCGACCCCACGGCTCTTTAGAAGATCTTTTAAAATTTTAAGGTAAATCTAGGGTAGTGGCCAAATACTATGGTCACTGGGAATCCATGGAGTCATAAAATATACGATGAAGAGTTTGGCCAACTGATCATCATTGGTCGTGGTCTTAATAGCTAAAAAGTGCACGGACTTAGTCAATCTATCCACATTTTCCCAAATGGAATCCATCCCTCTCCGTGTCAATGACAGTTTAACTATAAAGTCTATAGAGATGTTTTCCCATTTCCATTCTGAGACAGACAAAGGTTGCAATAGTCATCCTAATCTATGGGGCTCAACCTTAACTTACTGTCACACTAAACACTTGTCCACAAACTCTGCGGCCTCTCTCTTCATGTTAGCCCATCGAAAATTCTCCATCAAGTTTTATTACTTCTTGGTGCTTCTGGGGGTGAATTACAAAGGTTGAGAAATTCCCTTCCTCTAAAACCTCGGCCTTAATCTTGTCATTTCATGGTACATAAATCCTTGTCCCAAATCATAAGGTTCTACTATTGTCTATTCTAAAGGTGGGGTTTTCTCATTTCTCTACAAATCCATGGATCATCTGAAGGTTAGGGTCCAGGGCCTGCATCACCCTTATCCTTTCAATTAATGCCCAAAGATATTCGGGACTCCACGATCTATGACCTCAATCCCCATTTCCTCCAAGTCTCTCATAATGTGTTCTCGTCTAGTAATCCTCCAAGCGTTAAGGGAAGCTTTTCTACTTAAGGCATTAGCCACCATGTTGGCATTTCCTCAGTGATACCTAATTGAACAATCATAATATTTGATCAATTACAACCTCTTCTGTTGTCTCATTCAAATACCTTTAGGTAAAAATCTAAGTCAAAATCTTATGGTCTGTGAATATCTCACAACTCTCTCCATATAAATAATGTCTCCAAATTTTTAAGGCAGCCATTACTACGGCTAGCTCTAAGTCATATATGGGGTTATTCTTATCATGTGGCCTCAGTTGTCTACAGGCATAATAAATCATATTTACATTCTTCATTAGTGCATAACCAAGGTCACAACCTCAATCATCCCTATAAATTACAAAGCAACCCCCTTCCTTAGGTAAGGCCAGGATAGGCGCGCCACTAATTTTTCCTTCGACTTTTGAAAAATCTCTTCACACTCCGCGCCTTGTGTGTAAACTCGGTCAAGGGAACAACTATCTTGGAAAATCCTTCCACAAACCTTCTATAGTAGCTTGCCAGGCCTATGAAGCTTCTAACCTCAGAAACTGTAGATGGCCTTTCCCAATCAACGATGGTTGCAACCTTTCCTTGGTCTATGGTCAATCCATCTTTATTTACTATATGGCCGAGGAAGGCAATCTCCTCAAGACAGAATTCACATATAGAAAACTTTTCATATAAATTCTCTTTTCTAAGAACCTCAAACACTCCACGGAGGTGATCCTCATGATCTACTGTTGAATTATAATATATCATTATATTGCCAATAAAAATAATCATAAATTTTCCCTAATATGGCCTAAACACCTATTCATATTATCTATAAAAGCCGTCAGAGCATTGGTTAACCCAAAAGGCATCACCAAGAATTCATAATGATCATAACTAGTTTTAAAGGATGTTTTATGAATGTCCTTGTTCCTGATCTTAAGTTGGTGATATCCTGATCTCATATCAATCTCATAGAAATATCTAGCATCCTTCAATTGGTCAAAAAGATCATTGATCCTAATCATGAGTATTTATTCTTCACATTCATCTTGTTTAATTCCCTATAATCTATGCACATCCTCGTAGATCCATCTTTTTTCTTTACAAATAGCACTGGGGCACCCCAAAGAGAATTACTAGGCCTAATAAAGTCGGGGCTTAGTAAGTCTTCCAATTTCTCTTTCAACTCCTCCAACTCCGTCGGGGACCATTTTATTTGGTGCCTTGGAACTAGGCACGACCTCTTCTTCAAGATTAATGGTAAACTCAATTTCTCTACCTGGGGTAAACCTTGGAAATTCTTTAGGGAACACGTCACTATAGTGTGCGACCATATGAACATCTACTAAAGTGGACACTGTATTTTCAACATCCATGACATACGCTAAGTATCTGCGACACCCACCCTTAATCATCTTGTTAGCCCTCAAGGAAGATATTATAATGGATTTCTATCGAGTTTTTCTCCCTCGAAACTAACTTTAGTCACCCCAAGTTTACATAAGGTAATCTCCTTTGTTGCACACTTTATCAAAGTAAAATGGGTGGATAAAGAATCCATTCCTAAGATTATATCAAAGTCTTAAATTTCTAAGGGGATTAGGCTAACCCCAAAATACTATTCCCCAATCTCCATGGCACATCCCCTATAGATGGTCTTGGCCTCACATGATACTCCTATTCGAGTGTCAATTACTAAAGGAGGTTCAAGGTATGTGGCATATCCTTCATTTTTTTGTGCAAAAGTGGTGGATACAAACGAGTGTGTGGCCTTGAAATAAAAAGTACATAGGCATTTCTATCATTAATAGTAGTAGTACCCTCTTCGTCCTTATCATATTCCTTGGCATTAAGGGCAAATACTCTAGATGGGGTCTATGGCTTCTCCCTGCCCTTCTTTGATAGTCTGCAATCCTTGGCCTTGTATCTTGGTTTGCCACAGTTGTAGCAGCTCATCCCTAGATGGCAGGCCTTGGAAAAATTCCCCTTCATGCCAAAGTTAAAGCATGTCATCTTCGCAACGTCTACCTTCTCATGTTGCTTCCCATTTGCAGCCTTATAATGAGGCTGCAGCTTTTGAGCTTGTTTACATATTTTTTTCTTCTTTCTTAGCCTTGTCCCTTCCTTTTCTCTTTTATGCTTTAGCCTTTAAACCATCTTTAAAGTCTTTATCCATAATCCGAGCTACCTTAACTAGCTCAGTTTAGGTCCGCAGTTTCAGCCCCATCACTCTACTATTGAGTCCTCTCTTTAGACTCCTCTCAAACTTCTTAACTTTATTTTCTTCAGTGTCGACAAGGTATAGGGAAAAGTGAGACAATTCAACGAACTTTGTTACATATTCTATCACAGATACGTTTCCTTGAGTTAGCTTCATGAACTCAATTTCCAGCTTATCCCTAACCATGATATGGAAATATTTTTCCAAGAAAATCTCCTTGAACTTATCCCAAAAAACGATCGTGGCCTCTTCACCCATTTGGGTCCTTTTGACCATAGATCACTAGTGATCTGCCTCACCCTCAAATATAAAGGAGGCAAAAGACACTTTTTGAGTGTAGTTCAATACCTTAAAAAATTTCTCAATCTTCCTTTTATAGGCAATGACTTTTATCGGATCAAGATCCCCTTTGAATGTATCAGGCCTTAACTTTTGAAAGTGATCCACAGTTTAGCGCACTAGCCTTTCTTCAGTCATTCTTACATCCATGTCCCTATCTAAGGCCTCTACGGACCCAACCACTACCTCTGGTACAACGTTGGGGATGTTAGGTTCTACGACCTCATTATTGGGCGCAACTCCTCAAGCTCTTCTACCATTACCTCTTACCATTGGTTCCTGGTAGGAATCGCACACGTATAGTCTAACATCCTATAGACAAGTCCAATAGATAAGTCTAAATAAGCTATCTTATTTCAAACACTCCTAGAAGTTTCCTAGGTCGAACGCTCTAATACCATTTGTAATATCTTACAGCCTACCCTATTAGGGTGTGGATGTTAGGACAATTTTTCTCACCGAAATTTATAAAAGAAATGATATAGGGTAATTCCTATAATGCTACGCCTTGTAACGGACATCGGCTTCTACATCCTAAATAGAAGATTTAATAGTTCATCAAAGTATAATATTACACCATATGAGAAAAATAATCAACTAAACCTTTCAAATTTCATTAATGTCATAATAGTCTCTAATACATGTCATATAACAAGTCCTTCCTCGTATAATCTTCAACATAAAACTCTAAAGATGAATATGTATAATTAAAAATGAAATCTATATAAAAACTCTTAAAGGATCTCTATGAAAAGCTATCTCCATAGCCTCTCCTAAGGTCCTATGCTCCTATCCTGAGGAAACAAATAACATAGAAGGGGTGAGCTCTAATAACTCATCAAGGGTTAACTCAAAGCGCGTAAACCACTTGACAAAGCTAGTATTTACAAAGGCAACACATATGCAACTAATGTTAAGTAGGAAGCAATGAATGTGTAATATAAGTAATAAGGAAAGGAAATAGTAGCATTTCCCAATGCCTCATATCTCTCTAATGACCTGTAGATCAATCTCCCAAAGGTCTCAACTCCTCTAATTCTTCCATAGATAAATCTCCCATATTTCTCCCTCACAATTCGCAACATATATTTTGATAACATTGGACTTCTCAAACTCCGTAGCCTCTAGGTGTCTTTGACCTTGTCATGCTATAGACCATGACCTCCTCTCTTTCCCAATTCTAGGATGAGTGATCCAATGTCTGCTTTTAACTCTCCACCTTAGTCGAACTCTATTGTGGTGATAATCCCCATAATTAGTCTAGGCTCAATCTCCCTAGATAAACTTTTTTTTTACCTTAAGAACTGAGAAGGAATCCCTCAATAGACATGATGCCTTAGCCGAGATAATGTATGCCTTGGCCTTAGCACTAGAATTCCCTTAACTCTATAGGCATAATATAATATTGCTCTTAACTCCAAGACCTATACTAATAAGTCGTGACCTCAAGGAAATAGTTAGAACTATTGATTTGCTAAAGTAAAGGCATTATAGTAAAAATGATGTTTTAGAACCCTAATTTACACCCAACCCGAATGCTCCAAAGATCAAAGGTAAAATCCTAAATAAGTCTCCTAAGATCAAACAAGAATATCTTTAAAATCCCATTCTCTAACTATAAAATCTTATCTCAAGAATCCTAATAAAAAATCTCTAAATCAAGGATTCATGGTGAGTAGTAACAGTCCATAACCTACAATCCCAGAAAACACTAAGATCTCAATGAATAGTGAATGTTCATGACCTCTAACACAAAAAGTTATGTACATTAGAACTCCATGGCCTAAATCGAGAAAAACTCAGAATATAAAATAAGGGCTCATCTCATTTAATATAAATAATAGAAACTAGGGTTTTGATAAGGAAGAAGAGGGTGAAGACAAATCCTTTACCTTTGTATATTAATTTTGATGAACAGTATCCCTCCACCACCTCTAGCACCTCCTTCTTCTTAGATGAATAGTAGATATCCATGACCTCACTTCGACAGTACCTCCTTATTCCCACACAAACATTACTTTCTCTTTTTATAGTGGATTTTGTGATTTCTAATAGTATTAGCAAGTGTACCAAGGGTGGATATTTATAGGTTTTAGGAGGGAATCTAGGATTTTTCTCTTTTGGATACTCTTTTTCACGATTACCCTTTTAAAAGGGCTTCTATAATTCTCTAAACTTTCTCCTCAAGTCATGACATAATAAGGCCATATCATCACCCCCACTTGTTGCTCTATTGATACAATGCTATGAGACCATCACCTTAGGACGTGGACTTTTATTACATGTTTGTAACCCCTTTAATAATAAGGCGTAGCCTATGGAATTCATAAGTCCATGGACACTGGCCTTTTCCTGGGTCTCTTATAGGATTCAGCTACATATAGTGTCCTCCCTATGACCGAAACCCCTTAAGGTTTCTGGGTTGTTACATTAGTGATCGTTACTCAATGACCCACTTTGTCATGTTATGCTATCTATTTCCACAACATAAGAGTCATGATTTTCCTATAGATATTTCTAGGTTAACGAATGTTAATGCTTTGCAGCGTACTATATATTTCCCTTATCTGATTCTTAGGATTATCCGTTGATGTGGGTTTGATGCATCTCATGAGGCTTTTCCATTCAGACATATACATACGGTTACCTCTATTCTCTTAGGGTTTCGAGGGCGATTAGAGATATTCATTAACACATCATAAGGTAGATAACGAGAACATTTATGTCTCATTTTGGAGGTCAAACTACTAGGAGACCCCCCTGCATCGCCTACCATTGACCAGAGGTAAACATTATCGCTCAGGAAAAACACCGGCGCCGACACCAGTACCAATATCGACCACTATTCTTGATCTATTGAGTTCGCGAGTACAACAGTCAATGGGGCCATTTATGGAGACTCAATTTTCATTGACCTGAGATACCAATGATTTGAGTATGAGCCACCTCGATCAATTGGAAGATCATGTGGATAATCAATATACTATGATCCTACGTATATAGATGTCATAATGGGAGAGTTTCTAGTACTGATACCTCGTGATCCAATAACTAAAAACCCCTCTTCTACATCACCACCAACTTCTACTGAAAAGGTTAATGTTTTTTATTTTAATACCGAGGCTACTTAGTCTGATAGATCTTTATCAAATTAGAGATAGGATTTTTTAATTGATCCCATATTTTTTATGAAGAAGACTAGTGGTATATGGTGGTTGTATATATGTTGATACATTTTTTAGACTTCTCAGATTTTGTACTCCTATTATGTTTTTGAATCGATACAATTTGTATACATATATTTTATGAATGTTCACACACATACACCCCTACACACACATACACCTACACACACACACACACATATACACATACACACACATATCTCGTTTCTCTATTGTCTTATGTTCTCATTTTTGATTGAATTATTGATATTATATTACTTTTACCTTGCTTAGATATATCATGTTATATGGTTTCTTGTATGAGCTTCACTAGCTATAAATCTTATTTCACATTCTTTATCTCAATGTTATAGATTTATCATACTATGTTAGTGCCATGTTTAACGATATTCCTACGATTTACCCCTTGTTTCTCACTTTGGCATTGTTGCATCACATATATTCTAGCTTATGCACTTGATAGTTATTCACTTGCCTATGAGATTTTGCTAATCACCATGCTATATACCCGCTATATATGTCTAATCTACTTCTCTTTGATCTTTTCGTGTTAAAAAGAGGGAGAAACTTCTAAGATAAGGGGAATTATAACTTGGATACTTTTGTTTGTATTCAAGGGAGAATCTTTCCTTCACAGAGGAATAAACTTTTGATTAAGGGGGAGTTAAATCATTTTATATACTCATGGTGTTCATAATTATGTTCATATGTGGATTTTTCATATTGATAAACATTACTTCATGAATATTTCTCGCCTTATGCTTCATATTAATATTTTTTTAAATGACTCCCAAGAAGGGGGAGTTTCCCTTTGTGCATGTCATACATGCATGATCTTTTAATGTTGTTCATGCTTTTATAGGTATCATCATAATATTGCGACTTAGCCCAACCCAGACTCTACTTTGGTTATATTGTCAATCTATTGGATTTTAGAGTGAGTCGTGTTTATCATAATCAAGTATTTTGGGTTTGGGGGGGTTTTCCACAGAATAACTAAATGGGGAGATCAAAACTGTAAAGATTCATTATTATAATAGAGTTGACTTAACTCCGTGTCAAAATATTTGATTCATGTATTATCAAGACAAAATGCTTCATTTCATATGGACGTTTGGTATAAAGATTATTCTTCATTAAACAGAGCTGAACATTGAACTTTAAAGATCATTCACGACTTCTTTACATCCAAAATTTATGTTGCCGAATTTATTGAAGATATATCATTTTCATAGATTAGGATTAAACGGCTAAGGCTATGCACACCCACACATTTTTTGTTTTACTTTGATAAAATGTTATTTTTTAAATGAATAAGTGGTTATCTATTGAGATGTGTTGTGTTTACCTAAAGGAAATAGTCGATTTTCAAATTTTAGGTTTTTTAGGAAGAAACTATGATTTTACCGTAAACCGTGCGCACGACTCTGAAAGTTTTAGGCTATTGTCTAAAACTGTGCGCACGGATGGGTTTTGTACACGTGCATACGACTGCACGTTTGTTATGTGATTATCTCACTGCCAAAAACTACGCGTATGTACCTATGTTTATCAGTTCACATGATATGGTCAAATTTGAAAAAAAAATCTATGAATAAAACCTTATCCCTCCATTTGAATTTTTTTAATTCATCTTCACTTTTCCTACATTGAGAGAGCATTTCGAGGTTGAGATCATATCAATTACATCTCTTTAATCAAAATCACTTGTTACTATAATATTTGAAAAATCTACATCTATATATGATTGACATTTTATGAGGAATTGAGAGTGTTTTGAGATCATATCCACTGAGCCTAAATTCAATCTAATTGATACAAATCATAATTCAAGATCAATACTTAAATCTAAAAGAGGTGTTTGAGCTATTAGGGAGTTCAAGCATGATGCAATTCTGAGGAGGAGAATGTGATTTCCTCGTTCGTCCTATGGAGCTTCAGAAGGATCTTTCATTGTTAATTTAGGTGAGTTCAATGTTCATCAGATAAGTTCTTGTTATGGAACATGAGAGAGGTATCTTTCTGCATTTTATAAAGGAATTTCAAGTTAAATGAGATATTAGGATGCATCGAGTTTTTTAACTCATTAGTGTGTGTTTTTCCTTATAAATATGTCTTGTGGCTTGATTGTGTGTTATTTAATGTGATTATCACATCTTTAACACGCACATCACTTATATCCAAATTGGATTTACATAAATCCATAAAAATTTAATATATCAATTGCATCTAGTTAATTTTTATCATAATTAACTTAGATTTCCAAATTGACTAGTTCAAAATGTATTTCTACATGCCTCTCATCACCTTACCATACAACATATGTTTAATTGGGATTGCTAAAATTGGCTAAAATTTGGCTAATTAGTTGAGAAGCCTATAAACCCCCCTCTAGGTTTATTTGAGTTAACACATTTGCACTAAACCCTCAATACATATATATATATATATATATATATATATATATATATATATATATATATATATATATATATAGGCAGGCTCTCAAGCACACTAAGTATGCACACTAATTTTTTTAAATAGTAAAAACAATAATTTTGAGTTGAATTTTTTTATATGACATTTAAACATTCAAGGGGATCATATAAAAAAAATAAACTCAAAATAACGTTTTTTGCTATTTTTAAAAAATGGGTCAAACTTTCGCAACTTTTGAAGCACTCTAAAGCTATGAAAATTTGACCGATTTTTTAAAAATAGTAAAAAAAATTATTTTGAGTTGAGTTTTTTTATATGCGTCCATTGAAATATTTAAATGCCATATAAAAAAACTCAATTGAATTTTTTTTAATATTTAAAAAAAAAGGTAAAAAATCAGTGTGCAAACTTAGCGTGCATGAGAGCCTGCATATATATATATTCAGAAAGTCTACTATAAGGACTCCTTATGGTGCAGATCCTAATACATGCCATTTTTTTTTAAATAGTAAAAAAAATGAATTTTTTTATAAAACTTCATGGATATGATCTCCACGGTGAGAAAATCATCTCCAATTTTTTTCATCCAAAAATTGAGTAAAAAAACTGTTGAGATGAGGTAATATGTAAAAAAGTGATATTAATATACATTTTCGACCGTTGAAATTTTGGGTCGGCACCAGTCACTTGATTAATTGAATTTTTTAATGAAACTTCATGGATATGATCTTCTCACTATCGAGATCATATCCATGAAATTTCATAAAAAAATTCAATCAAAAGTGGGTGAGAGTATCGCCAAAAATTCAACGGTCAAAATATCATATTTATACTATTTTTTTACATATCACCTCATCTCAACGGTTTTTTTATTAAATTTTTTGATGAAAAAAATTGGAAATGATCTTCTCACTGTGGAGATCATATCCGTGAAATTTCATAAAAAAATTATTTTTTTACTATTTAAAAAAAATGGTATGTACCGGGGGTCTGCACCATAAGGAGTCCTTACCCGAGGGGGCGTATATATATATATATATATATATATATATATATATATATATATATATATATATATATATATATATATATATATATATATATATATATATATGTGTGTGTGTGTGTGTGTGTGTGTGTGTGTGTGTGTGTGTATCACATATTCTTTTTTTACGAATTCTATAAAAACTAGAATATTTATAAAAAAGACTGCCTAAGCCAAATATTGAAATTATCCTTAAAGTTTGGAAAATTTATTTTGTAATGTTTTTGAAATATTATTGTCGATTTTTTGGGAAGCATTGAAAATCAAATTTATTATGGAAAATATATAGATTTTCTAGCATTTCTAGGATAATATAAAAAATGAGAGAGAGAGAGAGAGAAAGAGAGAGAGAGAGAGAGACTCCAATTAATTAATCTCCTTCCTTGTTAAACACATTTTGGAGTTTTTTAATTTTTTGGTTATTTTACAACTTTCTAACAATTTACAAAAATCATGAAAGGGTTCAATTATAATATAGGAATTAAAATTGATTGGGTGTTAGTTGTTTTTTTTATTAAGATTCGTTAAAATGTTCATCTTTTATATTTGCTTTTGAACTTCTGCTTATATATATATATATATATATATATATATATATATATATATATATATATATATATATATATATATATATATATATATAGACACACACACACACATATTAGAAATTCTATAAAAACTCAAATTGTTTTACAATTAGTCTCCCACGTGAGGTATCAAAATGGTTCCATTTGGTTCCCTCTACGACATAGCACACTCGGACAACTCGTATTTAGTAAGTTAAATGTAATATATCAGTGTTCAATTCCCTGCATACGAATTTTCTCCCCCTTACGACGGTGGTATGGTGACACTTTTATGTGCTTATAAAAAAATATCAATTATCAAATAAATCGTACCCGTTGGTAGGGGTGTAAACGGATCGGGTCTGGGTATATCCAGATCCGATCCGGGTAAATTTTTAACGGATCGGGTCTTACCTGATTACTCGACGGGTCTCAGAAAATGGATCCAGACCCGAATCCGTTAAGGACCCGGAAACCCGACCCGAATATATATATATATATATATAACTGTTATATATATGTATGTAAAACTATTATATATATATATATAAGTTAGTTATATATATATTTAGTAACTATATGTAAGACTATATATATATAATATTATATATAAATATATATTTATTATATTATGTATATACACATTCGGGTCGGGTCCTTATCGGATAGAAGTCATGTATATCCAGATCCGGTCCATTAACTAATCGGGTAATCGAATAATCGGGTCTATAAAATTTGCTCAAATCCGTTAATTCAGGTCGGATCCGGAACGGGTCCGGATCCAGACCCGGTCCATTGACAGCCCTACCCGTTGGGATTGCGCTAGCCTCATGGTACTTCTTAAGTTTGAGAAAATTAGGGATTGATATCACTTGGGTTGAATTTATAATAGCGTCAATTACCCCAATTGTGTATAGCTTATTTTTATTATATAATCAATACTATTCACTCGCGTTTATTTAATAATTCGTCTTTCTTTATTATCTCATTAATGGTCGTTACAACAACAATTAAATACCTACAAATTTTTGAGGGATTAAAAAACTCTACTAAATGTGTAGTTGAAGAATGTTGTGTTCAAGTGGGTTCTTGTTCATTAATTTTGTTCAACCATACTTTTAGCAGATCCCTATTTTTTTCTGTTTAAATTCAGATCATGATTCTCAAGAAGATTAATAAAAAGCCAAAAAGGTATTAATAGCATGAACGTTATAATAAAAACCCACACTCCTTTTAGCTTCTCCCACACCTTTTATTGTTTCAAGACAAAAATACTTTCATCTTTTATCATCTTTTATCATTAATTACCCAACATAAAATACCACTTTGTTAAAAGTGTATTACAAAGTCAAATATATCCTTGTACAGTTTTTTTTCCGTTTATGTACCTAATTAAAAAAATCTGCTTTAACTATCAAAAAAATCAGTTTTGTAATATTATTTTAATTAAATACCTATATTAGAAACTGTTTGTTTTAAAAAAATGTATTTTTTATATAAAAAATGTGTTTTATAAAAAAAATGTGTTTGAAAAACAAAAATTGTTTTCTATGTCAAAATTGCCTTTTTTATAATAAAAAAAGGGCAATTTTTTGTCCAAAAAAGGCAAAAAATATTTTATATACATCATTAATGGGTGTGGGTCCGCGTAAGCGCAACAAATCACATCATTTTTTTTCACAAAAATTGTACAAGTTTTTAAAAACTAATTTATAAAAAAACATTCTTACATTGTTTTCTATAAATATATATATGTGAAAACTAGGAAAACAGTTGTTTTTAAAAAAACATTTTTTTTTTAAAGAAAGCAGTTTTTTAACGGTTAAAACAATTTGTTATATAAAAAATAACATCGTTTTTTTTAAAAAGATTTTTTTAAAAACTACTTTTTCGTTTTAGAAACAACTTTGTACAAATGGGCGATATTCTCATAACTCAGTGTTTTGGGGTTAGCAAATCTTTCATTTCTCTAGGTTTATGTGGTGGGATGGAAGCATAATATAAGTTTAGAAAAAAAAAACTCTAAAATGTAAAATGCTAATATTTATTTCATGAAGAAATTAAACACACAAAAAATTCTTAAAATTGTGAAAAAAGAAAAATCACAAAAATAAAAGTTCTCTAAAATGTAAAAAGTTGTTTTTAAAAAAAAACAATGCTATATTTTTTTATATAGCAAACTGTTTCAACCTTTAAGAATTTGTTTTCTTTATAAAAAAAAATTAAAAACAACTCCTAGTTTTTTTTATATATTTATAGAAGACAATGTAGGAATGTTTTTTATAAATTAGTTTTTAAAACTTGTACAATTTTTGTGAAAAAAATTTGATGTGGTTTGTTGTGCTGATGCGGACTCGCATCTATTAAATGATGTATAGAAAATATTTTTTATCTTTTTTGGAAAAAAAAACTTAACGTTTTTTTATAAAAAAAGATAGCTTTTATATAGGAAACATTTTTTGTTTTTAAAAAGTAGTTTTTTTATAAACCACATTTTCTTATATAAAAAATACAGTTTTTTTTATAAAACAAACAGTTATTAATACAGGTCTTTTATTAAAAGAAATATGACAAATATTTTTTTTCTAATAGTTAAAACAGTTTACAACACTGTATTTCATGTTCCTTATTAGACTTTTTTGATTAGGTACATAAACGTAAAAAAAAATTGTACAATGATATATTTGAGTTTGTAGCACGTTACTAACAAAGTGGTATTTTATGTTGGATAATGAATGATAAAAAATGATGAAAAGTGGGGATATTTTTGTCTTGAAACAATAAAAGGTGTGAGAGAAGCTAAACGGGATGTGGGAATAGCCTCTCCCTAATATATATTCAGATCTTAAATTATAAATACAGAAAAATAAATATAAACTATTAGCCAAACAACTCAATCACAATTTTTTATTGTTTTATAATTTTTTTTTGTTTTAAAATAAAGGAGCATAGAGAGAATAGAGAGAAGTATGTAGAGAGAGGAAGTATTCTCATTTATTGGTGTGTTCATAATGAGGACGGTAACTCCCTATTTATAATACAAGGTAAGCTCATCAAAAGCCCCACTCTTCCGATGTGGGATGTGGGATAAGTGAACATCCACTTTACAATACATATTTTATAACACTCTCCTTTGGATGTACACTATACCATTCAATGATTGTTGCCTCATTAAAACCTAACTAAGGAAAAACTCAGTTGGAAAAAACCAAAGTGAAGGAAAAATAGTACAACTTTTGTGATCATTAAATATGTGTTGGACGCGCTTAGTGTTGCCTCGTTAAAACTTTTAACTGGAAAACCCAATGGGAAAAAACCTAGTTAAAGGAAAAAGAGTACAACGCGCATATGTCCAAAACATCATGTTCTTAGATTCTCCCCCTGATCAAATGCTCCCCCTAATTGGATACTCCCCCTGATTATGATATTTGGTTGAGTCGATGGACATCAGTCCCATATACAATCTTCTGAAATGTTGTTTTAACATGGTGAATAGATTTGATCCGTTGTTACTTCAATTTCATGTTTCTTCATAAGATCGACTTCCATAAGACATGGGTGAAGATGGATGGACATGTCACTAATAGTATAACTCTTCTGGAGTTTGTGTGTTGCATAACTCTTCTTCATAAGAAGTAGTAGGAACATATGTTGTTCGAGGAAAGTTATGAGTTCTTTGACTATTCCTTGTGAGGATACTAGAGATAACTTGCATCTATATAACTAACTGGACATAAATGGTTAGATAAAAATATCATATGATATGATTGATATTAGTCCCATGCTATGCAAGTTAATGATAATTATTTCTTGCCAAGATATTGACTGTAATTATAATATCCAATATCATGCATGGTGTTATATATATCAATATACTAATAACGTACAAGTATGGTACTTATGGACCAAATACTATAATAAAATGCACATATGGTACTTCGGGACCAAATTTATTTTTGTCATCCTCTTTAGGATGATATGAATAATATAATATCCAAATATCGGATACCATGGGTATACTAAAATTGTATGCTTAAAGCATTTGCATGACTTTTCAATCCATTTGACTAATGGATATGAGTTTAACATAAAATGTGCTCGATCTGCAGGCCGAGACAAAGACTTGTTACCCCGAGTTCATTTATTTTGAATTTCTTATTTGGATATTTTGCATTTTAATTGAGCTCTTCAAGAGCATATCCATTTAAGGATTTCATTTCAATTGATCTCTTCAGGAGCACATCCATTAAGGATATTTTATAATGGAACATTTCATATATGATTGTTTTCATACTCTTCCTTAGACAAATATTTTACTAAGACGGTTGTACCTATATTAATTTGGATCGCCTGTTGTACATTGAACGTCTTACTGCATTTTAGTATGTACTCATCTTTGCTTCAGGCAAATAAAATCCTTCTAGAATTTTTATATGTATTCTTTGTCTAAGTCCCGTATATATAAGCAGTTATAATATTCACGAGTCTCACATAATATATTTATAAAAAAAACTGCTAAGCTAGTCAGATATCTGAAAGTACTTACGGTCGAAACGGGATGGTATGTTCTTATATAATCAAATTTATTCCTTCAGGAAACCTTGTGCCATAAATTATGCACTTTTGGTGAGTTTTAACACTTCACATTCTTATAAACACCCATTCGTAATCTTCAGGGTTAATATATTTTGGGGTTTCTACTATATGTCCAAATATACCACGTATATCAAGAGACTCGAATTATGCCATCATGGCATTTTCATAATTTGGCCAATATATTATTTGTCGACATTCATTCATAGTACGTGGATTTTTAGTATCATTACCCTTCGATTTTTGTGTAGCTACAACATATATAATTATATCATCGATGATCATCTTTGTTTATCCCACTTTTCTCTTGTATATCTATAAAAGATAGAGATCTCATTTAATATTAGGCACCTTTACTAACTTCAGGGGCTTTATAGTCACTTCAGGGACTTGTGTCTTTTCGTAGATAATAACCTCTTCTGGAGTTTTTTTTTTAGAAAGTGGATATTTTGTTGATAACCTCTTCTGGAGCGTTACATATAACCTCTCCTAGATTTGGGCATGTTTTTATTTAATCTCCACTTCCTTGGAGTCAAATAGTTGGGACCTATAGGTTTGCCACGCTTCTGGCATGCAATAGATTCATTTGTTACCGATGTCAATGTTTGTCCCACTGGTACATCAATTCTTGCAGGCACATTTGCAGCGGGTACATGAGACTTGGTTACTTTTGCAGCATCATTGAATGCATCGGGTAATTTATTTGCAATTTCCTGAATCTGCAATATCTTTTTTCACTTCATTCTCACATTGAGCGGTATGGGGGTCTAGATGAGACAAAGTGGAAGTGTTCCATGTTAATTCTCGTTGTTCTTCAGGAACGGACCGTACTTCTGGTACGTTCTTTCCTCCCCCTAACAGCGGGAAGAGTGTCTCATCAAAATTACAATCCGCAAATATAGCGGTAAATGTATCACCTGTCAGTGGCTTAATATAACGAATAATTGATGGAGAATCATAACCAGCATATATTTCCAAACGACGTTGCGGACCCATATGAGTTATTTATGATTCGACGAAACATGTTTGATCTAGGGTGACACAATTGGCCATGCCACAATATTAAATTATAAGGATCATTGAGCTTTCAACTCATGACAGTATGTGATTCTACAACATTAGTTGTTGTATGGTATAACCCCATGTATAAAACAGGCAATTTCTCTAGTGTGAGCTTCTGGCTTCCAACACTAGAAGTAAGGCAAAGGAAGTCTTTATTACCTTCATTACATGTTTCAATATGATACCCGTTCACTCTTATGTTCTTAAAACTCAACAAATTTCTTATGGAATTTCTTAAGTATATAGCTTTATTTATGAATAAGTGGGTACCATTAGGTAACACCACGTGGGCTATTCTGGAGCCTTCAATAATCTTAGCAGGACCAGCTATAGTGGAGACATTCACTTTATTGTATACTAAGTCTGAGAAAAACTTATGTTTTTTTTTTCAAACTGGTGTGGATTGTCCCACTGTCTACCAGGCAAGTATCATCGCTTGCGTTCAATTTGATTTACAAAGTCTCAGCATTGACATTCATGGAATGTTTACCTTTCCCTAAATAATCAAAAATTTCGCTTTTGATTTTGAGAATATGCATATGGGAGCTTCAGGTTCCAAATTTTTAAGAACTACGGGTCTCAAATTTTTTTTTTATAAGTATAAGGACTTTCTCTACCCTATACTGTCAAAACTTCAGGTTTTATCAGATTTAAAAATATTAGAGAATCTTCCAAACAAGTGACAAAATTTTTTGAATTAACTCCGACTAAACAAGTGACAAAAAGTTTGTATTAACTCCGAGTAATAATAATCCAACCTCTTTATTAAAAAAAATAGAGACTTAATTTTTCACATTCTTTATACATTTTCAAGGCCCAAATGTATATTAAATAATTAAAATGTGAAATAGTAGTTAAAATTAAATACCATCAAAAGTAAGTTAACACTTAAATGAAGCCAAAAAGTTCAATAGACAAAAATTTAATGGTGAAACCATTAATGTGATAGTTAAAGGGACACTTAATTGATTTTGAAACTAATCCCAATAAAAATAATATAATTGGCGCATACCTTATGAATAATTTAAACTTCAAGTTTTAATTTATCCCGCATTTTTGTTGGATCTGCAAATCCAAACAACCATATATAGCATGAGATTTATATTCCATTTCAAAAAAATGTTTTGTGAATTTCTGGTCACAATATTGAATATGAATCTTCATATCACAAATCAATGATAATTGGGGGAATCTTGGTCTATAACCTTTCAATTTGACAATCAAAACTTTAGGTTTGATTGTGATATATTTTCTTTTGTCACTTTAGGCCCAAATAATTTATGTACTCAACGTCCCAAAATTTGAACGGAGAAATTCAATTTCCATATTGGAGTAATTATTAGAGAACTTCAGACCCCAATTATATATAATGACAACTTCATATCATAATATTAAATATTTAGAGACGTTTATCAACCGCCAATTATATTCAAACTTCAAGTTTGATAAGGGGTAAAATTATTTGGAACTTCAGGTCCAAAAACATAAATAATCCTTACATAACATGTAAGATCCTTACTCTTATTATATAAGTAATCAAAACTTCATGTTTGATTACAAAATTATTGAATCTTCAGGTCCAAATTATAAATAATTGTGATTGGACTTTTAATATTCCCTGCCCTGTTAGAAAAATAATCAAAACTTCGAATTTGATTTTAGGGCATATTTCATTATCATGTTCAATAATTTGAACAATAATTAAAGACTTTTCGTCCCAATATAAAATAATTTGGAAATTTCGAGTCCCAAATGAAAAAATTAACATGGGAACTTCAGGTCCCAAATTAAACAGCAATTCGGAGCTTCAGGTTCGAAATTTAAATGTAAATTAGGAACTTCGGCCCCTAATTTTTAATTAATTGTTGGGAAGCATATTTTATCTGGAACTTCAGGTCCAAAAATTTAAATAATTTGAACTTCAAGTCATCGCTATTTATTTGTGAGAACTTCAGGTTCTACACATAAAATTATTGAACTTCGGGTTCAATTTTATTAATATATTGGGATTTAAAAATCCCCACCCAATTGTGTTAAAGCTTCAGGTTTGATCACAAATATATATATGGAGTTTCAGGGCCAAATTAAATTATTTGAGTACGTCTAATGTCCCAAAAATAATAAAAACTTTAATTTATGATTTGGAACTTCAGGCCCAAGAATCATCAAAACTCTTTCAAGATGCAACACCAAAACAACCCCAAATAACTCCTCCAAAAACTATGATTGAACACATAATTATAAGGGGCTAAGGTATATATAAAATGAGAGGAATTAAAATTTGTTGGCTGCCAAACATTGTGCCGAAAGATGCTTCAAAAATGGTCAAAAAGGGTTGCCCACCATCCCTTTAAATAAGGTAACAAAATGATTAAAGTTTAGAAAAAATATCTCCGAACAGAAAAATGGCCTAAATCGGGTATAAATGACGTTTTTCGAAAATGTCGAAGAATGAAAAGTTGCTCAAAATTAAATTTTGAGTCGCTATGATGATTTTCAGAATTTTATGAGCACCTTTTTTATTGGAATAAAATAATAATATTATATTTATTTATTCATTTTTCGACTTTTGACCCCATGGCACTCTTAGGCCTATTTTTAGCATCCAATAAATATATTCAAATTATTTTTAACCCCAATAAAACGTCTTACAAAAATCACGCAAGTTTGCGACCTGCGCGACACATACTGACAAAAGTTTCAGCGCCAAAATTATTGAAACTTCTCATTCAAAATTGAATATCATGTAGGAACTTCAGCTCCTAATTACTGAGATCTTCAGGTCCTCAAAATCAAAACTTCTAGTTTGATTTTACGACATTTTATCATGTTCAAAAATTGAATATCAATTGCGAACTTCAGGTCGCAAAAATTTAAATAAGAATTGAGAACTTTAGACCCAAATTATTGAGATCTTCAGGTCTGATTTTATGGTACATATTATTATCATGTCCAAAAAAAATGTCCAAAAGTTAAATCCAAGATTAGTCCAATATTTAAATGGAGTTGGTCCGAGTTAACACACTGAGTTGACTCCGAGTTAAGTTAGTGAGTTAAGTCTAAGATAAATCAGCGAGTTAAGGCCAAGATAAATCAATGAGTTAACGCCAAGTGAATATCTCACACACAAAAAAAATGCAGTAACTGATTAAACATTAAAATACACAATGAGTCAACACCAAATTTGTTTAGATTATTCAAATAAAAATAATTCTCAAAACTTTAAAGTAAGAAACAGTGCGCAAACAAAACTTTTAGCCCGTTTTTTTTTTGTTAAAATAAACGTAACGCGAGAAAAAGATTATCTCCGAAAAAAACCCTCTAAAGCTCCAAACCGTAAACTTGAGTTTTTGTTCTTGATTGAGCACTCGTATTGATAACATGTTATAAAATAAATGAGCATAGAGAGAATAGAGAGAAATATATAGAGAGAGAAAGTATTCTCATTTATTGGTGTGTTCATAATGAGGAGGGTAACTCCTTATTTATAATACAAGGTAAGCTCATCAAAAGCCTCACTCTTTCGATGTGGGATGTTGAATAAGTGAACATCCACTCTACAATACATATTTTATAACATTTTTCATATTTGAATTTTTAACATTCATTTTTAGGTCGCCTGTGACCAAGAAATTGAACTAGTTGGCATCAATAAACTCTCAAATCAATAACTGCCCAGCATTTGAGCCTTCATCAGGAGATCATTGGATCCCGCTGGCTGCTGGTATGGTATATGAAGATGCATCCTATCATACGCATTATGTATGTTTTTATAGCTGCTAAAGGAGACCAGCTATTTCAAAGTTTAGATGGACCCACTGGGTCTGGGACTCCCCCATCCATTTCTAAATCATTTATTGTATAGGGGCCCCAGTCCCAACTATAAAACACATTCATTAATTAATTGTTAGTCATGGCTTCTGGTCAATTAATTCCGCTGTTTGAGTCGGGCCTAATCCAAAATTAGCGTTTTAATGTGAAACATGCTTTTTTTGAGTTGGGCTTGTGATCAATGTAATAACTTAATTAGTAGAATAGATGAAATGATTTTGAATTATTAATCTTAATATGATATGAAGCTAATTATGAAACACACAATTTAGATACTGATATGAATTCGACGAAACATAACGCATTAGGTCTACTTAAAATAGTGTTACCATTTGATAGGACCAGATATCATTCATAGCTTTTGCGGGCTTCAATGTGACATGGACATGAGACCGCTTTTCTTTTGGGGTGAAGAAAAGCCTTGTTCCGCTATACATTTTCAGACACTTTGCTACTTTACCGCCTTTCTCAAAGGGAGGGAAGTCAAAACCCTATGAAGCTGCAATTCAACTTAACCTTTTCTTGGTTCTCCATTTATTCAAACACTTTCCTTTCACAACAAACCAATTTCTTTGCACCAAAAACACAAACCAATTTCTAGTTTTCACATTCTTAGGATTGGAAACTTGGAATGGTTTTAAACGGGCCGACTACATGTTCAAAATGAAACCCTTCTTTCTACTTCGGCTTGTGGAGCCTTCACCCAACAATCAGATATTTTTAGCTAATCTAACTTTGAATTTTTTTTCCACATGCCAAAGGAAAGTACTAGTGTAGCACGAGTAATTTAGTATCAAGTCGGGTGTGAATTGATATCCCCACCTTTAGAATTATTTGAATTTAGGGTCCGTTTGGTTGGCATATTTTGTTTAGGCAAATGTCAAAAAGTTGACAAATATGAAAATTTGCCTACATTTTGACTGTTTGGTTGCATAATTTGCCTAAGCATTATTTGTTAATGTACAATACCTCCTATGCACAATCTGTGGGAAAATTTTGCTTACCTATTGAGTGGGAAATATTTGTCCACAAATTTGCCAACTTCTTAAACGGTTTTAATGTTTTAAAAAATAATTTAAAAAGTGTTTTAAATAATTAAAAAACTGTTATGAATATTTAAAAATTGTTTTGTAATGTTTCAAAAACTGTTTTTAATATTATAAAAAAATGTTAAGAAAATGTTTATAATTTTTTAAAAAAACCGTATTAATAAAATATTGTAAAAACTGTTTTTAACATTTTTAAAAATTGTTGTGAATATATTATAAACAATTTTAAAGTTTTAAAAAATAATTTTAAAGACTGTTTTAAATATTTAAAAAAACATTTATAAATATTCAAAAACTGTTTTGTAATGTTTTGAAAACTGCTTTTAATATTATAAAAAATTGTTAAGAGAATGTTTTAAAATTTTTTTGAAAAACCGTAATATAAAAATATTGTAAAACAGTTTTTAACATTTTTAAAAACTGTTTTGGATATATTATAAAAACTGTTTTAAAGTTTTAAAAAACATTTTTTAAAACTGTTTTAAAGAGTTTAAAAAAACTGTTGTGAATGTTTAAAATTTGTTTTGTAATATTTTAAAAACTATTTTTGATATTATAAAAAATTGTTAAGAGAATGTTTTACAATTTTTTTGAAAAAACGTAATATGAAAATGTTGTAAAAATAGTTTTTAACAATTTTAAAAACGGTTTTGAATATAATATAAAAACAGTTTTAAAGTTTAAAAACAAAATTAAAAAATATTTTAAATAGCTAAAAAAAACTGTTGTGAATATTTAAAAATTATTTTGTAATATTTTGAAAATTGATTTTAATATTATAAAAAATTGTTAAGAAAACGTTTTACAATTTTTTTTAAAAACTGTAATATAAAAATATTGCAAAAACTATTTTTAACATTTTTGAATATAATATAAAAATTGTTTTTAAATAAATTAATTGGATTGACTTTAATTTTGCCTAATGTTGTTTGATAGCGTCATCTGAATTTGCCTAGGTAAAATTTGCCTAGACAAATTTAACCTAGGCAAATTTTGCCATGCGCACGCTTTTGCCCACTAACAACCAAACGGACCCTTATATTTTGAGTTATTTTGTGTTTACTTTTAACTTTATACTTACTTTTATTACTTTTGTACTTTTTTTTAATGAAAAAACTTGTTACTTACACCCACTTCCTAATTGTCATTAGTCGAAACCGTTACTTTTAATATTTGATCATATTATTTTTAATTTCTTTTGTTGTTAAATACAAATGCTTTTTTTAAATCGTTGATAAACAATTTTTTAAATAGTTATCATAATATAAAATCAAATTAAATAATGATTCCTGATTTGAAATGAGATTTTGAAATTTTAAACCAAAGAATACTCCCTGGAAAATATATATATACGTGCCTGAAGGCACGCTGACAATCGCAAAACGACGAATATTTTCAATGTATGTAATTGCAAAAAGGCACAAATTTCGTTCCCCAACAAAGCAAAATGTAATTTTTAAAAAAAATATAGCCATAATCTCCTATATTTATAGGACTATCCACCCTCCTTGACAAAAACAAATAATCCAATGACGTTCAAATATTCTAAATTCGTCAAATAAACTCACAATAGACAAATAATTTTTTTGAGTTAAAATGATGCGTGACATCGTGTTCTCATGTATTGTCATTTTAGTTGTGATTTACTCGTACTAAATTCGGTGTCAAAATTGTCATGTATTTTCATGTTAAATTAGGTGTCAATAGTGTTATCATTGTGTTAGTCATGTTTTCAGCCTACGCACTGACACAAAGTTATAATATAATGTGTGGAGCCTTAATAAGTTAATGTGTGGACCATTAGATATACGTTCTCCAAATTCAATTTCAACCGTTGGATTGGAAAGACAAAAAAAATTAGTAAGCAATGGATACAAATACGATACTTAAATGAATTAAATGATTATCTATTTTTTAAACATTTACATTTTCACACTTTCAACATTATTCCTAACTTAGTTCAAGTCAACCATAAGCTTAAAAATAACAAATAACATTTACATTTTCACACGCTATAGTTTTTAATTCTTTCTATGTTTGGTAAAAATCATTTCAAATAACAACATAATTTGGGTAATATTTTTAAGTAAACCTAAATATACAAATAACGATAAAGAATAAAAATAATACAACAAAATTTTGCCTTAGGAATAGATATCCAAGTCAGTATTATTTCAATAGCCCTATTGTGCTTTGTCTTGCATGATCTCTAACACTTGCATGTAAATGTAAATGTTATTTTTAATGCCTTGCCATTGTACACCCATCTATAGCAGTGATAATAAAATTTGCAACTATTTTTACTCCAAAAATGAATATACTCTCATTTTGAAAAGACAAAATAAACAACATATGGATATAATCTATTATTAAACACTAAATGTCTATAAAGAAAACACTTGAACATGATTGATTAATAAAACAATCAAACGTCATGAATGAGAAAAATATATATGTACAATCGTTAACATTGATGAATTCATATTCCACAGCACCTTTAAACTATATCATAAGAAAAACAGAGTTGCGCGCAATACGCTGGATATCTATTTTCATCTCTACATGTGGGCGCGAGACGACCGAAGAAGATGACGTTCAAGAAGTTTAGCTTCAATGGCATTGATTTGGATGCCCTTCTTGGTATGTCTATCGATGACTTCATCAAGCTCTTTTATACTCGTGATCGCAAAAGGTTCCAGAGAAGTCTCAAGATAAAGCCAGAGCTTGTGAAAAAACACCTTTGAAATATTATTATTGTACTTGACATGATCAGAAGCGTTGTTGGGGTGTACAACGACAAGACATTCAATCAAACCTTTCAAGCATCGAAGACCTCGTATTAGTGCCACCCCCACCCACTCTTTGAGGTTCATTCCTCTGAAGTAAAACTCACCAACATATAAATGTATAGACAAAACCAATGTGTCAGCAAAAGTATGTTAATATAATATACCTAAATTATATATGCTGCCTTTTGATGATAAAATTTACGTTGTAGTAGGTGCAAATCAAAACCTTATGTATTAAACAAAAGTACCGATGAAAAAATATGTCAAAAGCTATAATAGTAAGGTTTACTAAATTAAAATTTAGACAGATCAAACATGTAAAAAGTAGCCTATAAATATAAAACATCAATTTTGGCACATCAACCTTTCGTTTCTCCGAATTTGGTGAAAATATTGGTATATAACTTGGTGCTATATCTTGGGATATTCCCTCCGTCAATCTAAAATACTCTCTATGATTTTGAGCTCTCCGTTCGGTTGGTTTGTAGGTCTGCTAACAATCCTGTGGAGTGAATAGCATAAAAAACAGGAGTTTAGTTGTCAATTTTAGGTGCATCAAATTGACAACCTTCTTTAGATAGACCCGTGGGTGTGACTCGAGACTCAAAAATTGAAGAACTCCATAGTGCTTCTTTGCTTGTAGCTACTGATGTTATTTATAGTGATGACTTGACTGATGCACGAAATCTATAAATCTTGCAAAGCAAAATTAAAAATACGAACACGCAAAAATTAAGTCAGAAAATACACACAAATAAGAGGGTGTAGCCTACTGCAAATCACCAATGAAGAAGTTTTAAGTTCTTCGCATACCTCTGTAGTATTTTCCCCAATGGTACTCTAGTCTGTTCCGGCTCATATGTGGCTCCAAAGCATCCCCAATGGTACTCCAGTATCTACTACCACATGAGCGCAAGGCCAAATAAATCTTCGCTGCAAATCTCTACACAATCACAAAAAAACATCATCTTTAATCAATACAGAATGCTAATCCATACAAAACGGATGCAAATACAATGACACTAAGGTTTGGACACACATAAGTGAAGGAATGGGGACAACAATATTTCAAAATTATTATACCTTTTATCCAAAAAACGCAACTCGATTTGTTACACCCCAAAACCGTCACTAAAGCTAACAAAGTGTCATGAGAGACCGTCATTATGTTATAGCAAACAATCATTAACTTCCAACAAATTATATGGTTGGAGAGAGCAATTTAGTAGGAAAGAACCAATACCTTAGATGCATTTTCAATCAAATGACATTCCAGAATAAATCTCTAGTAAACTCACACAAATAGAAAAATTACTGAAAATCAAGTATAAGAGCAAAAGTACCTTTAATATAAAGAGCAGAAGTACCTTTAAAATTACTAAAAACAGAGTAACTTTCTAGTAACTGAGCATAAGTACCTTTACTGACGTGAGCTCACCACTTGTGGTTGGCTATCATTTCAGGGGATAATCCCAACTCTTTCATCTCTTCATCCATGTGGTGGACTGCCAGGCTGTACTCACCCCCCCCCCCCCTCTCCTAATTGCATTACTCGAAAATCAAAGTTATCGAGGTTGTTTAGGTACTCAAATTGCTCAACGTTCCACTTGAACTACTTCACGAGGAAGACGTGTAAGGACAACCCGTGGGAAATGATAATCAGGTTTAGGTCAACCCGTGAAGCCTATTCATGTCTATATCCCTCCACGGAGATTTAATAAACCTTGAAACGTGATCAAAGACATCAGCAGCGGACTCTCCATTGGGGAATCGGTAGAAGAACATTCCGAGCCTCTCTCTGGCGTCATTAATGGCCTTCATTCTGTCGACAACCTGAAAATTCCAGAAGTGATGTCGCAATGTTCCTCTCCTAATGTTTGTTGCCCTACCCCCGTTGTTGAAACATAATAAATCAGTAAGATAAGTGTAATAAACAAAATATAGAAGTAAACATATTAATTTGCACGAGGTAGAAGAACATTAGGAGTTGATGATTTGCCTGTTTTGTTCTGTTGTGCCTTGTTGATGGTTTCCAGGATAACTACGAACTTATCAAGATCCAATTTTTTCCTTCCGATGCAGATTGCAGAGAGATGTTCTACAGGAATTTGTGGGTGGGTTCATATTTGTTTAGCACATTTACTGTATAGATCGCCCATTTACTGAATAGATTTTTGGTTCAGTGCAAGACGTCTGGAAGGTTTCCTTCAATGTTATCGTTTTTAATATGTAGTGCGGTGTGGTAGCATTCATGTGTCGCACACAGTTGATTTCGGCCTGTGGGAGAAAAATGATGACCTAAACCCAATGTTCATGGAGTTAAATGGCACCTTGTAACCTATCAAATAAATACTTAGTGCATATGTAAGTGTATAAGAAACATATAAAAGAAAAAAAATCTTAGATATTGAAAAAATTAGCCGCCACCACCACCACAAAAGGCATTCATCAAACTTTAAGTGGTAATCCAAAATAATTCTTCCAAATAGCCATATACCCATACTTACACTATTGCACATATATATTGAGAAAAGAAAAAATTAGTTATAAAGATTGATTAATAAATTCATAACTATAAACTCACCGAATGAGAAGACGGTTTAATAATAGGACCATTCAAGGCTTCCAATGATTTAATTCCGACTCCAGTTTAACATTCAAAGAGAATGACGATCAGCTTGGCATCCACATAGTTTATAAAAAAATAGATTCCCAAACAACAATATAATTTCAAAAATAAAATTAAAATGGTCTTTACAATTCCAATCATCTGAGGGCTCACACATTGGGTTAAAACTCTAATTAAGCAATGTAATAAATTAAAATCACTACTCAAAAGATTTAAAATCAGTAAAATTGAAATCAGTTTCATACCTAAGTCACCAAAAGATCAAGATCCTCCATTAAAAACACAGTACTGGCCAAAAGAACAAAAGTTTATTTTAGACTTTAGAACAGTTTATTGAAATCAGTACTAAAGATTTAGAATTTTTAGAACAGGTCAGCATGCTAATCACTGTCTCGAGAAGTGAATCCACAATCTACAAAATGGAACAATCTTGTCATGTAACAAAACAATAATGTTGTACGTGGAAAAAAACTATTTTGCAATCCCCAAATGTAAAAATTTGTATAAATCAAACAAAAAGTTCAACATAACCTTATATTCACACTTGAAAACTTAATTGCCAAAATATAAAGACCTATATTTAAATCACCTGCAAACAGTCAACTCATATTTGTCCCTGAAGTTAATGCACACCATGTTTAGTAGTCATTCCTAGAACAAACTCATAAAAAAACACTTATTTAATAATGTTCATATCCCAATCTATAACTAACAGAATAAACACAATAGCTAGTTGCTACACCACCAATGATACATTAAAAAAACTAAAGAATAAGCGACAAAAACAGAATCTTTATAATCGAAAAACACAAAAAAACTAAAGAATAACTGCCGAGTCTGGAAAAAACACAAAAAAATACAAATTAGAACTACTAACGTTACTTCAAATAATATTACAAGTTTATAATCCAAAAATCAAAATATATCGAGCTTATAATCCAAAGTAAGATAACAACATTCAAACTGAAATCACAACTACAATCAAAATAATGAAATCAGACTCATCCACCATAATATGCCGAGCTTATAATCCAAAGTAAAAAATCACAACTAAAATCAAAATAATCTATAATCAAGTTCACATAAACTCCATGTTTCAGAAAATAGTGAATGGGAAGATCGAAAAGGAGAAAAGTAACCACTCGTAATCAAATCAGACTCCTCCATTTTCATGACTACTACAAAAAGAACTCAAAACCAAGTGAGGAATGCATTATTTAGATCGTTATTCAGTGATATACTCACCCACATAAGCACCTGTAAATAAAACCCAAATAAGCACCTGTATATCCAAAAAAATAGTTAGAACAAATTAGACTGTATTTTATATATTTCAAAAGTAGAAGACAAACACCAAATGAAACCCTAACAAAAAATAGTATCCCGGAGAGAAGTCAAAGAGACCTGAGAGAAAGACTTTTTTGCAGAGGGAGGCACCGTAAGAGCATGGGAGGAGGACGCAGGGGTTGAGGCGGTGGAGGAAGAGGTGGCCTTAGAGTTCTAGTGTTAAATAAGAGAAGATAATGTCTGAGAAGGTAAAGGTATATAAAAGTGACCGTGTTTTTTTTAGAGAAGATAATGAGATCAAAATGTTATAATACTATTTTACCCTCGATTTTGAATTTTAAAAGGGAGGGGGAAACAAATTAGAGTGTATCAAAAGAGGGGGAATCTAAATTTGCAAAGGAAAAAATAGGTAATGCAAAAAAATTCATAAGGATGACATCATTTTTCAATCTTATGACATACATAAGTTTTATACGTTATATATATATATACACACACACATACATGTCTACAAAATACACTAAAATATGTATATGGCAAGTAATGAGTCAATCCAACTTCTTAATGAGGCCACGAACAAAAAAAGACAAGTATGATTTTAAAAATAGTTTTCAAGGGACAATTAATCTAATTAACTAAATGTGGAGAAATTTAAACTAATCTTACTAATAAAAACTAAAATAAGATATTAATGAAGCTCCATATTTTTTGGGTACCAATCCCGAATTACACTTTTTGAATTTAAACCGTGCAATTTTTGTATATAAATACTACTTTTGTTAGTATTTAATAGTGAATTTTTTGTATATATGATAGTTTTATTTGTATTATTTTGTATTTTGACGGGTTGAAAAATAAACTTGAAACTTGAGTGGTTAAATGTTAAAAGTAATGATTTGACTGATAGTAGTTACTTAGGGAGTAAGGTGCAACACATATTTTTTTAAAATAGGTGTAATACAAAACAAAGCATAAAAGTTAGAGGAAAACAAAAAAATATTCCTTGATTCTAAATTTCTTATTTATATATAGATAGATAGATAGATAGATAGATAGAGAGAGAGAGAGAGAGAGAGAGAGACTCGTTTTGGGTTTGAGGCCCACTTGACTAGTTTTGATATTAGTTATTCGTGTAAAAGGATGATAAGAAATCATTAATTGAATACTTTGACCGTTAGTTGACTCATTTTTCCAATTAAAAAGATTGTTTTGCATATAAATACATTAATATATATTTGAGCATGTCCAATGGTGATACTTCACGACAGGCAGAGTTGCCTGATGAGTCACCTATTTGTCGTTCGCCAAGTTGGTTGACTCACGATGGTGAGAACTTTCCATGAACTTCAGTAGTGCATACGAATTCCTACGAATGACTAAAGTTCGTAGGAGGTAATATGAACAATTTAAATTCATAAAAACCCTAACGGCTATAAATAGTTAGTTCAATCGTCATGTTTATATAAGTGACACCTCTCCCATCCCACCCCATCTTCTTCTTCACACTATATAAAATATTCAGACATTGCTGCTGCCTTGTATTTCGTACCTGTAGACACCCCATCCTAGGACCTACTAAGCACTTCCTTAGGTACCTAGGACTCACTCGTTTACCACAAACCCTAGGTTATACTCCGAGTATCGATTTAGAGGCCATCGGTCGCTCTCAAGTCTTCGTTTGACTCCAGTCAACTTTCTCGTCTTAGTGGAAGATCAATGAATCTTCAAAGGGCTCTGAATTCCCTTTTCAATGGTCCACCCAATCACGAATCGTCCTTACAGTTCAGACGAATGGTCCGTTTCACTATCAAAAATCGATTTAGAGGCTATCGGCACTCCCAGGCCCCGTTTGACTCAGGTAAACTTTCTCGTCTAAGCGGAAGCTGAGAGAATCTTCAAACGTCTTTAAATCCCATTTCCAACGGTCTGTCCCATGCGCTAATTGGCCTTACGATACGGATGAAAGATTCATTTTATCCCAAAAACTGATCTAGAGGCCACTGGGCGCTCTTGAGCCCCATTTGATTCCGGTCAACTCTCCATCTTGAGCGAAGCTCAATGAATATTCAAAGGGATCTAAATTACCTTTCCAACGGTCTTCCCCATGCACAAATCAGCCTTACGATACGGCCGAATAACCGGTTTTACTCCGAAGGGTCATTGAGTACTTTCGATCCGCGTTTGACCTTGGTCGACTCTCCGAACTGAATGAAGCTGAATTAAATTTTGAAGTTCACTGAATACTCTTTCTAAGAGTCCATCCCGTGCGCGAATCGGTATTACGGTTCAGATGAGCGATCCTCTTTCCTCCAAGACCTTTCTGTCTTGAGACCAATAGGCGCTTCTGGGACCCATTTGACCCGGTCAACTCCCGATCCCGGGAGTGGATGACTCTGAATGCCTTTACCAATAGTCCACCCCCTGCATAATTCTAACTTATAATCTGCGTTTTACAATCGTATTTCTAAAAAACTTATCCCAAACTGCTGAATGGCACCCTCAGGATTTGCCTAGTGGCAGTGTCCCTCAGGGGCTATGCCGATAGGTAGGTCTAGGACCCTACCGATCGGCACCCCCCATTAGCCCTATAAATAGAGTTCATAACCTTAATTTGAAAAGAACCCTGAACATCCCTCTCAACAATTTAGAGAAAATTCTCTCCTAAAAAGTCCATTTCCCATATTCCATTCTATCCTTTTCATACTTCATTTAGTAAATTACATCCATCTCTTCATACAAACTTCATCCCATTGCAAGTATCAGCGTATCTACACTCAAGATCCATTTTAAGTATCATAAGGAGGTCCGATTCTCCATCGTTTTCTTTAAATTCACTTATTTTAGTATTAGTTGCTTTATTTCTCCTTTAGTGATTTATTTCATTACATCACATACATTAATCTCAAACCTTTATTAGTAGTATTTGCACATACTCTTTTTTCGCAAAAAAGACAAGGAAAACATGATTTATCTATAAATTCCAAAAGAGGGGTTCTCACTACACATTCTCACACTTAAAGCATAGGATTCGACTCCTTCCTTATGAACATTTGTTATATATATATATATATATATATATATATTCTTAATGGATGTCATATTCTTACGTGCTTGTGTCTTATTCGATGTATACATTCGTTCTTCCATAACGACTTGTGATTCAGTAAACATTTACATTATATTTTGAATTATTACTTTTGGGAACACTCTTAAGGATGAATTCACTTCGTCCTTTACCATGACGCGAATTGAATGAGTCTATTCTCCATCCATATTATGCACATAAGCACATATTTCACGGAGTCTAGTAGGAGAATATTAACACATGCCCATGAGATACTGAGAATGCGTGATATTGATTAACTTCGCAAATTTCTAATAAGACACACTTATTAAATTTCAGCCCCTAAACATGCATCTAAAGTGCGTGCGTGTGTCAACCCATAAACAAATAAAGCATGTGACACAAAAATATGCTGAGACACAGAATTCAGGAAAAAACCCCTTTCGGGTAAAACCTTTATTTCACTATGAATATACAAGCCGCAACTTACAATTACATAGAGAAATCTGCAATGGATCAACGCGCAGCCAACCCACAAAGACACGCAGTCTTGAACTCAGCAAGAGAATACACGCAGCACCCTCCAAGGACTCGCAGCCCAAACAACGAAGAAAGAACCGCAGCTCTCCTCAATGACACGCAGCCATAAAACTTTGTAGAGACTCCCTCAGCAATGACACGCAGCCCTCGGTTGCAAAGATCTCTCCACAAAGATGAACAACAACAAAGCTTGTGTTCTAGGGTTCCAAAAGATTCACAAAAGTAATTGGGATTTTTGTGTGTGAATCAAAAAGATGTTTGGCACATCAAAAAGGTGAAGACTTTGAGTATTTAGGACTCTGAAAATCGTGTATGTAAGTCTTGAAAAATAACTCCCCGAAGTTGGATTTAAATAAGAAGACTTTGAGCCTAAAAAATCTGCAGCGAATCTGGCAGTGATTATCCCCGTCGGATCGGTCCGGATTGAGGGCGGATCGGTCCGATTTGACCGGATCGGTTCTTTTATTAAGAGGCGGATCGGTCCGAATGAGGTCGGATCGGTTCGGTTATTTCTCCTCATCGGTTTGCCATCGGTCCGGGGTATACTGGCCTTCAGCAAAACGGATCGGTCCGTTTGTGACCGGATCGGTCCGGTTGACCCAGAATAATAAATGTCTCATTTTGCTTGAAAAAACTTACGCCTTATTTTTATAAAAAACATTTTATAAAAATTTCCCAATACTAAATATGAACTTTAAGGAACGTAGAAACAAAATTTTACCAAGTTCATTCTCGCAGAGGCTATGATGTTGAAGACGCTTTGATATTCGGATCCGTTGATGTAGATGCAATCTTGAATTTCTTCAACGGTGTAACGGCGTATGACATACATATTGATAATGGACAAAAATGTCCTTACAGATACCGAAAGGGCGGTATAGGTGCCTAACATCTTTCCCTTCCGTAACTTAGTCCCCAGACCTTTGAACTATATCGTTTCGCAAGCATCAGTATTATCCTTAATGCCGTTATCTCGAGGCGAGAACATTTCTTTTGCCTATTTTGTGAAAAATAGGCTTTCGACTCAAACTCTACATATTAACCCACATTGGCGACGGTCGAGCGCCCCAACAAAGGGCGCAATGTCGCGTGCTCGCTAGAGGGAAGCCCTCCCATCCCCCTCGGGATGGCCACAGTGGCGACTCCACTGGGGATCTTTTAAAAGGACTAGGCTTTATTTTTGCATGGGTGTTATTCTTGTCTGCATGCGTGCATATGCACCTACCTGTATGTTGTATTTACTCCTTCATTTAATTTTTGTGTATATATACCTCATGCTTATATCTATCATGCTCTCTACCTCATGTATATATCACTTTTCACTCATTTATACACTTTATACACTTGTATATACTCTCCATGTACACTTCTTACTTACACTAGGGTCACCTTTACTCACATGCTTCACACACTACTTAGATTACCCATGCTTAGGCTTTATTATCACATACCCACACTTCTCACACTTGTATATATATCCATGCTCACTTACATATACCATACACCACTTGATGTTGATCCATGTATAGTCTCATTGCCACATACACTCATTTGTAAATATTCAAATGTCACTCGCTCATATATATCCATTCATAGTATAGTCTTCATGCTTCATGCTAGATTTACTTTTCATGATACTTATATATGCTCCCTCATTATTTTAGTACTCCCTTTAATCATCATGCAGATAAAAATACTCTATCTCCATAATATGTTAATTAAGACTTATGCATTTTTTCACACTACATCACCAAGGGCATGACAATATTGACCAAAATTTTGTCCTGTACTAGGGGTCACTTTGTGATGGGCGCTGGTCCTACGGGGCATAGTTAACCTAAGTGATATGACTCTCACCTTCCATTATCCTCGTACCTTCTACGTATATCGAACAGTGCATCGTACCGCTTGACCGAACTCACGAAGGGAGGTATATAGCAGATAACTCATTCACGTACATCGAGTATATTGAATCCTCTCTCACTCATATTATCCCCATGAGGTATGTAATGAGAAAATTCACGTACACTCAGGTATATCAAATGGCTTGTCCACACATACCGATGAATGCTTTCCCTTATAGGCAAGAGGTATATCATGGAAGTCATACCAAAGGGATGAACCTTTCCACTAACCCAACAATTGCATAAACCTCATATAGGTATCAAACCTAGGGCACTTATATTTAGCTTATCGATAATCATGAAAAACTCTGCTAAAATTCTGTGTTGGCATACCGCCCAAATTTTTGCGTTATTTCACCTTTTTTCAAAATAAGATCCCATCTGTAAGCCTAGAAACAAGTCAAACTGTGTCTTACATATTTCAAACCCTATTTTCTCAGGCTTAGGTCATATGTGACATTTTTTCTGCATTTAGGCAAACCTCATACAAGTGAAAACCTAATAATAATAATAATAATAATAATAATAATAATAATAATAATAATAATAATAATAATAATAATAATAATAATAATAATAATAATAATAATAATAATAATAATAATAATAATAATAATAATCATGCTGAGATCCTTTTCCTAAATCCCTCTTTTTTTCAAAAACCAAAATGCTAAATTTAATGTTTCTCCTCCTTCCAAAATACCAAAAAAATTCCCCCCTTCTTTCAAAAATATATTCGAACCGTTTTCCCTCTCAAGTCGATCGCATACTAGATTTTGGCTTGGCTCCCTATTGGCTTCGATCTTCCGCCAAACCACTCTGAAGATCAACCGCTTATTTTTCTACTTTGTCTGAGTTTGGGATCTACCTTCAGGAGCTCTACATGGAGATCACTAACTAAACACCAAATGTGCAGCCCAGTCTAATGGTTGTCTTAGCCTAACTCAGTGCCAAGATTGACAACCTTCAAATCGAGGTCCATAAAATGTAGTGACATCGGGCCCAAATTTTTAAAGAACTCGAGGTTCCCTTTTCTCGTGCCATAGGTCCACCCGCTCTCGAGCCTATTTGGGTTCCAAAAGAGTATCAGGATTCTCTACGTGTCTGCCTGCCAATAGGTCGGCATCAACTCGACTCCCGATTTTGAACCTTGCCCAACCAGGGGCTAATCTTTCAATACCTCTAGATACCAAAGAGGAAGAACTGAACAAGGTCAAGGAAGACCTCAAACTACTATCAAAAAAGTTCGACCAAGTCAAGATTTATGGGAACTATATGAACTATATCCATATGTCTCCTTATCCCAAATTTAGACTGCCAGAGAAGTTCAAAATGTCAGGCATCGAAAAATTTCGATGAAGCAAACCCCCATTCCTTCACCCTTGAAGGCATCACCGAGCCCTGATCCCTCTCGATACTTTCGAAGAGATAATGGCCCAGATGTTTTAACAGAACTTAAAAGAAAATGCCCTCTGGAGATTTCTATCCCTCGAAGAATCTAGGATTCATACTTGGGAGGTTGTCGCCCGGGAATTAATGTCTCAGTACAAGTACAATGAGGAGCGAGAGGTTACGCATCAGGATCTAGATCTTTTTAAGCAGAACCCTGGGAGGAACTAGTCAGTATTATGAAGAGAGAAAGACATCACCATGACTAACAGACCCTCCGAGGAGGAACTAGTCAGTATTGTGAAGAAGAATTTCTTGCCTCATACTCGAGCAATAATGGGAGGACAATATTACCAACATTTTTTAGCCCTTCGAGAAACTGGAGTAGAAATTGAGGAAGGAATTACCAAAGTGGAATCTGAACTAAAGAAAGTGACCAAACAGTTCACTCCCCAAAAGTATGAAAAGCCTGTCAGTGCCATAGTCTCAACCATCAACAACATTTCACAACCTTCTACCTTTTGGGCACCGAAAAGTCGCCCCAATCCTATTAGAAAAGAATACACCAATATCAATGCTCCCCTTTCCAAACTCTACCATGCCCTGTTAAGTCGAAATCTCATTAAACCATTGGACCCCCATCCATTACCAAATCCACTCCCTAAAAACTTCAAACCAGATGCCCATTGTGATTTCCACCAATCTGCACGTCATACCACCAACCAATACATCCAACTTAGAATTGTGGTCCAATGCCTAATTGATTGAGTTATCATCACCCCACTAGCTTATTCCAAACTCAATACCACTCACAATCCACTTTCAGTACATACAAATGCCATATTTCTAGAAAGTGACCGAGAATTCGACCCATCAACTCAAATTGTGCCCAACGGAGCACCCATCACCCCTACCGTCTCACCTACACCGCTCAAGGTTTCTCCATATTTTCTCTTACACCCTACATGCTTCATTAAATAAGATTTATCACTTCGTATAAGGCCTTCATCCCCGTTCGCACCCTATCTGAGGGGGAAAGCATGGAGTTACCTATTTTATTAGACCAAATCTTGGAGTTTAGGCTAAAATTTCCCACCAAAATGACCATCGATTATCATAAATTTAATGTCTTGTTCATGGATGCCCATAAGTGGGCTCAAAAACCAGATAAATGGGTAGTTACTGCTAAAGAAGTGAGTCTAGATGATGTGGTACAAACCATGGCTGATATGTTTCAACAGACAGGTGAAATATGCAACATCTCTGAGTTTTCGACTGCTTTGAAGCTTCGGGGATGGTTGGTTCCTTCACTCCTACATTTCCCCTTTGAGTAGGAAGATTTGTATGATGAAGCCATTGAGTTCATCAAGTGTATTGATTATTCTTGGTAAGAAGACATATTCTCCACCAGATGGGGGGTGATTTTAATAGATTAAAAGATGAACCAAGTAAGGAAGATGTTAGTCTAGTAGCCAGCCTATGTGGAATGATATCCTTCAAAGATATGTTGGGGGAATAAATAAGGTGTCCATTTAGCATGAGGTAGATGAAGCCATAAGATTCTTATTCTTTCCTACGTTTGTGAACCACATGACCAGGTCAGGGAGACACTACAAAGATTTTATTCCCCATGTATCCGAAATAAATTAAGGAAAGGGAGTTACCAAAGAACTTCCCATGCCAAAAATGACCATCGAAGAGAGCAAAATACTTGATCAGCTCAAGAAGACCCAAGATAATATCACCCTATGGTGGATTTTCATGTCCTTTCAGTTGCATCAGAATGCCTTAAAAAATATCCTCACCAAACCCATAATCCATCCGTCTACTACTCCCCAAGAAGATGTAAATATGGTTAGGTCCCTAACCTATTTTAGACTCCTCTCCTTTTCTGAAGAAGAGATACCGAAATTTAGCCCTGATCACAATTATGCTCTTAACATCTTTATCGAAGTCATGGGAAATATAGTCTCACTTTTACTTGCTGACAACGGATTTTCTCTCAATGTTAATTTGCTCAGAACCTTCAACTATTTAGGATCGAAAGTTAATGATCTCACTCCCACTTCTGTTGTCGTACGTGGTTATGATAATACCTTTTGAAAAGTAATGGGGTCAATAAAACTCACACTAGGGGTTACCCTTATTAATCTTGTCATCGAGTTCCAAGTCATTGACATACCCGCTTACTCCAATATACTCCTCGATCGTCCATGGATTTACAGCATTAGAGGAATATCCTCTTCCCTTATCAGAATCTTAAGTTCTTCACCAAAGGTCAAGTTATCTCCTTTTGGGGGACGACTATAGTATAAACAATACCAGGACTAGTAATCTAGTATTAGAAATCTAATATGGGATGAATGACATGCTTCTCTCTAGTTTCATAATTGATCCACTCTCCCTTCCAGCAAGGGATAACTTCAAAGATTGAGTTTGTCCAAAACACAACCCTCATGTCAATGTCAACCTGATTTAAATGTTCAAGAACATGCACTTTATTCTCGAAATGATGCTACGGCGACTCCAAAAGGGATAGTTGAGCCCATAGTACTGAAGGAGGCCTTCTCCTCATGTGTCCTGGGTTACTAACCCTCACCAAATGAACTCAAAGCACTCCGTCGATCGAGACCAAAAAAAATCTTAGAATATGGAAAGACTATTTCAAAAAACTCTTTGAATGGAAGATTTATCATTAATGGTGAAAACTTCCCTTTTCATGGCTTCCCCGAAGCATGGTACGATCCCATTGATAAGAAGATGAAATCGGGGCTGTAAATCTTCTTTCAAAACAACAACTTTTGGGATAAAGACTACAAACATGAAGTGAAACCTCTCATCAAGAAAGCCATGACAATTACCAAGGACTCTGAGGAAAGTGATTTTGAAGACTCATTCGACCTGCAAACACTGGAACTGAGTCTTTGCATGATCCACTCAGATGCCTCGTCGTCAGATCCTTCCGCTCAAATCAAAGTTACTAACATGCCGCTCCTCGACTGGAATGTTATACTAATCTAATCTGCTCAGATTCGACCCAACCCTGATGTTCACTCTATCCAAGGCTCTTCACCTATTGTTATTTTTTCTTTTCCTGATATCAATATAACCGATACCTCTTTTGATGAGGTTCTCAATGTTGTTTTTCCCAAAATTGAAATAAATGAGGATTTGAGTATCTTGATGTGTCGTACATTAATTATCTTAATTCTAATCAAACCTTTGATGATGATGATTTTGCAGATGAACAATTCCTAACTGATCTTAATAAGGAGAATAACAAATAATATAACCGCATTCAAATCAATAATGATGATATTATTATTATTATTATTTATCTCAGTTCTAATAGCCATCGACACGAGATTAGTCTAGGGTCCACTATTAGCGAGCATGAGCGTGTGCAATTTGAATAAGTACTGAAATAATTCGTGGACATCTTCGTATGGTTCTACAATGATATGCCCGATATTGACCTAAAAATATCTCAACATGCGATCCCGACATTCCTAGAATGTAAGCCAGTCAAACAGAAATTAAGAAAAATCCATACTGAATAGTCGCTCAAGGTCAAAGAAGAGTTGGTCAAATAATTGAATGTGAGATTCATTCGTGTGGTCTAATATATTATGTGGCTTGATAACATCATCCCCATACGGAATTCGAGAGGAAAAGTCCTCATGTTCGTCGAATATCGGGATTTTAATAAAGCATCCCTAAAAGATAACTACCCAATATCGATATGATTATGGACAACACAACTAGCTAACCCCTCAAGTTATTTGTCGATGGTTTCACCGAATATAACCAGATGAAGATGCACCCTGACAATCAGGAGAAAACCTCATTCATCACCCCATGGGGAACTTTTTTCTATACTATCATGCCATTCGGACTCAAGAATGCCATAACTACCTACTAAAGGGTTGCCACAACCATCGTGTACTACCTTATTCATAAGGAGATTGAAGTCTATGTGGATGACATAATCATTTAGTCTAAGACTCAGTAGGATCATATTCCCTCCCTTTGAAAGTTCTTTGAGTGACTATGACAATATCAGATGCAGCTAAATCCACAAAAATGTCTTTTTAGCATCTTGAAAGGAAAATTTTTGGGCTTCATGATTAGTCAGAAGGGAGTTGAAGCAGACCCTGCCAAGCTGAAAGCTATACTTCAGATGCCACCACCAAGGATAAAGAATAAAGTCTGAGGATTCCACGTTAAATTATAATACATCGGTCGGTTTATCAGCCAACTAACCTCCATCTACGAACCCATTTTCAAACTTCTCTGAACAGACTCAACCAAAGTCTGGAACGAGGCCGACCAAGAAGCCTTTGACCAAATCAAGTGATACCTCACCCACCCTTCGGTGATCTTTCCTCCATAACCAAGTCTCCCTCTCGTCTTATACTTGATCATAACGGATACCGCAGTAGGGGCTTTGCTAGCCCAAACCATTGAATAATCTCACAAGTAAAGATCCATATATTACGCTAGTCAAAAATTGGTCGGGTACAAATTCAACTACGCTACATTAGAAAAAGCATGCATAACCTTAGTTGTGGTCACACAGAAGTTACGACACTACATACTTTCCTTCCCTAGCAGACTAGTATCCCGAATGGATCCCATCAAATACCTGTTACGAAATCCATTATGTCCAGCCAAATGGCCCATTGATTGATGTTTCTAGTCGAGTTTGATATTGTGTACGCCACGTAGAAAGCTATGAAAGGGAGAGCCATATCCGATGACCTTGTTGATTACCATATGTAAGAAATTCATATTTGGGTCTCTGAATTCCCAGATGAAGATATTCTTTGCACCTCTCAAGAGGACCTTTGATGGAAAATGTTCTTTGATGGATTTACCAACAAGAAAGGATACGACATTGGGATACTCCTAATCGCCCCTGATGACTCTCACATCCTCATTGCCATAAAATTATACTTACCTTACACCATTAACATGACTTAATATGAACTATGCACTATAGGCCTCAAGATTGCCTTCGAGAAGGTATCAATCACCTAGACGTTTGCGGGGACTCTACCCTCATCGTCGGCTAAATCTTCAGAAATGGAAAGTTAAAAATGAGAAGATCTTACCCTTCCATTCCCACCTAGATGAGCTATCCTACCAGTTTAAAGACGTCACCTTTCATTACCTTCCACGTATAAAGAACAGTCTAGCTAACTCCCTTGCAACCATGGCCTCCAAGGTCGATATTCCTGAAGGAATAACAATGACCCTTTTCCTAATTCAAAAATAAACTAAGCCCATCCACTACTACAAAATTGATCTCGTCACTGAAGAAGATTCTGCTATGACCGTGTTATGGTACTATGAAATTTAGTGCCTCCTCAAACATTCTAGGTATCACCAAGATGCAGATAAGAAAGACCGTGTGACCCTTTGTAAATTGGTTGCCCAGTATGTCATCTGTGACAAAGCGTTGTTCAAGAGAAACTTCGATAGAACCCATTGGTATTGCATCGCAGGTGCTGATGTTGAAGAAATTATGCAGAAGATCCATAGTATGAAATGAAAACTCCATATAAACGGTCACATGATTGTTAAGAAGATCATCCGATAATGGTACTATTGGACCACCCGTGGTTCAATATTGCACTGCCTATGTCTGAAGATGCCTCAAATGCCAGTAGTTTGCCAATCTCCAACACTTGCCTCCTCGAGAACTATACAATATGACCTCTCCCTAGCCTTTCTCCACCCGTGGCATTGACATCATAAGGAAGGTTACGCCTAAATATTTAAGAGTTCATGAGTTCATCCTGGTCGCCATTGATTACTTCACCAAATGGGTCGAAGATGAGTCGTACATAGTGCTGAATGCTAAGAAAGTGGCAAAGTTCATAAGAAAGAACATCATCTACCGATACGGTGTTCCCAATTAGTTAGTATCAGATAATGGACTCCATTTCGAAGCCAAGGTCACAGAACTAGTCGATGAGTATGGGATTCAGAAACACAAATCTTCTTCCCACCGACCCCAAATCAATGGTGTTATCGAGGCTAATAATAAGGGCCTTAAATCATTAATAACAAAATAACCAAGAATTGTAGAGATTTGGGTCGACCAGTCCCTAATTCCCTCTAGCGCTATCGTACTTCAATTAGAACACCTACTGGGGCTACCCCTTATTCTCTAGTGTACTTCATGGAAGCAGTCCTACCCATTGATCTAGAAATACCTTCCCTATGCATAATGCTCGAGAGTAAAGTTAGCAAAGAAGACTAAAATAAGAGTCACTTGGACGAATTGTCACTCTTGGATGAAAAGAGACTTAAGGCTCTATACCATATACAGGGGTATCATCATCGGATAGCGAGATCATTCAATCGAAAAGTCAAAGACCGTGGAGTCTAGGAGGGAGACTTTGCCATCAAGGAGGACCCCAGAGGGAAATTCAAACCAAATTGGAGCTGACCCTATATTGTAAAGAAAATTCTTTAAAACGGTGCTTATATGCTCACAGACCTCGACGAAGAAGGGATGGCATGTCCAGTCAACTTGGACTGCCTCAATAAATTTTACCCGTAGTCTAAAATCTCAGTGCACTACTGTTGGTGCACGAGGCCCCCAATTCTAAAATATTATTATTTCCTTGTTATGTAAACTCGATGCGGAAGAGGTGTGATGGTTCAACTTTAAAACAACAAATTTGAATTTCTTAAAAAAATTAAAATTACACCAAGTGAAGTAAACTTAATCAATTAATATATTCACTTAAACCAATTAATTAATCCAAGTCCTAGAATTTCCCTAAGTCATATTTATCAATATTAGCAAATTAGGAGAAACCAAATTTTAGCAAATGACTTGAATTAAATAAACTTTACCCAATATATAATTTAGCACCAAATTAAATTGAGTGTGATAATTTAAACCAAAATTTATCTCGAATTATCCTAGGCATGCGTTCTAAATTATTTATGCAAGATAAAATAAACCAATCACACTACGCCGCGATGTACGAGGAAAAACTCAAGACGGAAAAAAACCTCGGACGACCCTAGCCACAAATTCACTAGATACGGAATTACAATTACAAGACAGATAGACTTACAACGCACGACTCGATCCCTCTCAAGCCTCGACGCTTCTTTTTGTAGACACCTCTTCCTAGCGAATAACCTTGGAACACCACCGCGGTCTCGGAATCCACCGATAGGACTTTATATGGTCACCGTCACCCGTGCAAGGAGCCTTTCTTCAAGTGGGTAGAATCGCAACAAAACATCTTCTTCTTTGATGGATGTAGAAGCAAACCAAAACTTCTCTTTGAAACGGAAGAGATAAACCGGTGCCAAACTCCAAGCAATTGATATGTATATATGTAAACTTGGATAAACAATATGGGTGTAAAACTAGAGTGATAAAATATTTTCTCTTGAAAAATAGCACTCAAAACTTGAACATTTTCCTTAAACAATTTTAGCTCTCAAATTCTCTCTAAGAGATGGAATGGAATAAAAAAGTTAGGAAAAGTTTAGGTGGAAAATGTTCTTCCTGCACATATTAAAGTCTGAAAAAGTTGGTTAAAAACTAAGTGGGGAAGTGGGTGAAAAACTGCCAAAAAACTTCCAAAAACTGTTCCCTCCTGGCATCTCGTTCAAACGACATTTCGTTCGAACGAAATTCTCGTTCGAACGAGACTTCTAACGACGTTCCAGATTGAACTCGTTAGAATCTCGTTGGATATCTCGTTCGAACATAAGGTTCGTTCGAACGACATATCGAACGACATTCTAGTGGCCTAAGATGGGAACTCGTTGGCAGGTTTGTTCGAACGACATTTTCGTTCGAACGACAATCTCATTCGAACGAATCTATCGAACGAAAAACCAGAAAGTTTGAATATTCTTGTTTAAGCCCAGAAAACTTTATAAACATTTATTTAAAGTTTTAATTAATTCTTTCTTAAAACAAAACGCAGTTTTTATAAAACCTAACACCCAATAAACTTGTTCCAAGCTCCTATATATATAATATTGCATTCATACCTTGGAAGCATGGAACTATGGTTGATGACGTAGAAACGAGGCATGTAAACCGGCATATTTGATGAAGCATTATACTCTTTGCCACTACGTCTTCAACAAACACTTCATAGTCTTGAGAGTATTACAATTACACACTATCCTATGAATAAATGTTTTTGTCCGGAATTGAGCCAACACAATACATGGACTCAATTGGAAATTTGTGTCCTTACAGCTACGGCTACTCGCATCCCTCTTCTATTCCAAAAAAAATCTACATTTCCTATGCTAAGAACTATGTGGGACCTAATCCTCTGAAAGACATTTCTTTTCAAAATGAGACTTATGAAAATTTCAAAACCCCCAGAGGTACGTAGGGATCCCATATGCGATACATCGACACGATCCCCTTCTTTTTCACAAAATGATATTCTTTTTTAACCCCCAATAACGGTGGTCCATCTTATCATTTACATGAACAAAAGGATTATGTATGCCTAGGCCTGTAAATTGAGCACCCGAGGCCCGAAACCCGCCCGTTCGGCTCGCTCTTTTCGGGCCAAGCTTTATTTGAGTTTGAGCCGAGCCGAGCCTGAGCCAAAATTTCAAACCCGAATGAATTTCGGGCCGAGCTTGAGCCGAACCTCGCCAAGCCCGAATTGGGCCCGAAGCCCGAACTTCATATTTATAAATAAATAAATAAATAATTTATATAATATAACATATTTATGTTAACATTGTTTAATTAGGTTTCGTTCTTTTATATCATTTACGACTTTTAAAAAAAAATCATTTGTCATAATACATTAGATTACATGTGAATTTCAATTTTTTTTATTTTATTGTTATTATCATTATGGGTATTTGATTTAATAATTGCTCAAGTCACAATAGGCCTTTGTTAGTGATCAAATTTTGCTAAATGTATGAAATTTAATAAGCATTTGTAGATTTTCACTCTTATTTCCCTCATTTTAATTTAATACATTTCATAATTATATATTTTATTTCATGAAATATCAATTAGATTTTAATGTGTAATTATGTCCATGATGGAAATACAAGGAAAAAAAATTAATTCAAACTTTTTTAACAAAAAAAATTGAAATCGGGCCCGAAGCCCGTAATATATATGAGCCGAGTTCGAACCTAGGTGGGAAAAAATAATTCGGGCCGAGCTCGGGCTTGAGCATGGGTAAGTGAATTCGTGCCGAGCCTGAGCAACCCCAAGCCCGGCTCACCCAGCCCGATTTACAGCCCTATGTATGCCTTAACGATTGGTATGGATAATTCAGATGCAAAACTCATCCAAAGGCACAACAAACTATGATCAAAATTATTTTTATTTTTAATTAAGGAATGCATCTCGTTACATGATCCACTGACTAAAAAATCTTTAAACAAGCTTCACAAAAATTATTCCAAACCCTAAAATTACCCAAAATAAAAAAATACCCAAAACACCAAAATTACCCCAGCTTCACGAACATTGTCCTCAACTACCCGATGACGCCGCTTCATTATTATTCCCGACCCCTGGAGGTCCCTAAATCTCCCACTCCTAGTTAACACTCCATACGCGCTCCATGGAGTGGAATGCCCTGACAAGCCTGGACAAAACCACAAAACCTTCCTCTATAGTGTCGAAGGTGACCAGCCACCTTTGTCCAGTCTTGCCCTCCATAACTTTATCCATTACCAACTTCCACAACCACTTCAAGTAGTTCCCAAACGCATGCCAGATCCCTCCAACAGATTGTGACGGATGGGTAAATGGATGACAAGGAGCCCAAAATTATCCGCAATGATTTAGTCAGGTCCTCCACAGGAAAGAAGTTCGTTATACGAGGGGGCACAGTTTTTTCCCATCTGAGTTAGTATAGAAGCTGCCAGGGGAAATGAAAGGAAGTCCAACAATAGGCAACCAACTTCACATACTGGTACTCTCCAAGCTACAAGACAGTCTATAAATTCCCCCACCATGGCACCTACTAATGAAGACACCGAGCTTTATGCTCCATAAACCAGTTGACCCAGTTCTTTACCGATGGTCTAAAACTAAAGAAAGGCTAGACAAAGAAATTAGGCACACCCACCAAGGGATACTTAGGAGGGGTATCCAGATGAAACCTCTCTACAAGCCACATAAACAACATTACTGGGCTCCCCCTCATAGAGTCAAAATTGACCTCCTTCCAATCATTTAGACCGTTCAGGGTCTCCACCAGCACCACCGTCACAGGATTATGGCGGTAAGACATCCATGTCGCAGCCATTTAGGGAACAACTGTCAAGTTCTCGGTCACCAATAAAAGCCTCGCAATAATGCCCAAAGTAAAATTTTTAGCAAAGCCATCATCATCAAAATCTCTCTGACGCACTGAATATGTAACCGTGTTAAGAGAAATAGTCCCTTTAGTAACCAACGGTCGAGCCACTGAAGTACCTTAGGAGAAAGAGAAAGATCGGGCATAGCCTCCACAACACTGGGGTTGACCCCCAACATTGTTGAGAATTCCTCGTATGTAGGATAAATGTCATCCATGACAAAATGGAAGACATGTTCCTCAGGGTACTAGAATTGTACTGCGACTGTTAGCAAGGTCTAGTCTATGGCTTGATTATGCCACAGAGAAACTCGACACAGTTTAAAAGTATCATGATCAACATTATAAAGGCATATGGCCTCCAAATCATCAAAGTAAGAGGAAAATTCTTCATACATGGGAAGGGCCATTTGGGAAATAGGATATGAGAAGCAAAAGAAGAAATATGGGTGTTTGTGAAGAAAACACACCCCATATCCTTCCTTTCATACCCAAAATCCTTGGTAAAAAACAAATCGTCCAAAATTCCATTTAACTTCCTACCCAACCAAGTACCAAAAAAGTGCAGGAAAGTGCAATCAAAGCCTAGTGGTTATTTGACTTGACCCACATGCTGATAGGGAGGTCAAGGGGTATGCCAATTGGCACCCTCTTATTTAAATAAATTCCATATGTCCCCTTTTACTAAAATTAATTTCCAAAAAAAATCCCTATTTTGAAAAGTTACCTGTTGATGTAATAAATTAGATTGTATCTAATTATTTAATCACAGATAAAATAAATGAGACAAAGAAGTTTTAAAGTGGTTCAGCCTTATAAGAATGGCCTACGTCCACTGTTTCTGTTATTGATGACTGTTTGGGAATTCTCGATTACAGGTTCAATCAAGAAATTCCGTTCCCCCTACAATGAGGGTAATACAATGTATTTATATCCCTGAGGCTGTAATGTGAAAGGGTAATACATTAAATGGTGTACATGTGAAAGGGTAATGTATTAAATGCCCCCTTAAGTGTATACATCTGAAAGATAAGAATTTAATGAACAGTCAAACTGTTGGTTATCCTGCTATTAATGCTTTGTTCGAGGTGCAGCTCGGACCGCCTAAGCTCCTCGATACTCAAAAGTTCCTCGGATAGTTCTTGTAAGTCGGAGCGTCTGAGTTGGTCGGGGAAGCAGTGTTCCTCGTTGTAGCATGGTTCCTCGGAGCGTCTGAGTTCCTCGGAAGTGTTTGTTGTTGCCATGTAGATTGCCATGTGTCTTCACCCAATTGTACCATGTCAGCAGACTAAATTTGGTATCAACAGAAGCCCCTAATGTTTCATAGTTCGAAATTTGAGGAGTGTGGAACATTCTTTCTCGGAATATGGTAGTTTTAAATGGTCCTCCTGATTTTTAGGAGTGTTTCCTTTATATTTATTTTTCCATCCAAATTCGTAGGATCAGGCTTTTTTGAATTTTTATAATCGCTTCGATTGTCACGCCCTTTTTGTCCTTCTAGCCGCCGATAGCGTAATCGTTTCTTTTTGTAATCATTACTTTTTCCTTTTCCCAAGGCAAGGTATTTAAGTGTCACAGACAATCCCATCGTCTTCTACGTTTTCAAATTTGTATCTTCGAGTTTTCCATCGTCTCTTTCTCTCATGTGCACTCATCTCTTCCATCGTTCGTTGTCAACAGATCCATTCCTTTTCTGTAACATCTTCTTCCTTCTTCTTCATTTCATTTATTCACCATGGTTTACCTTGTTGAATCTCTTGATAAATTTCGTTCTAATTTTTCTATTCCTTCATGGGTTGTTCTGGAGGAACTTTCTGAACATTCTAATTATTTTCGTTTGGCTGAGCGACATTGGTTCCCCAGTATCTTTGTTGCTGAGTGTGGATTTTCTTTTCCCCCAAACCCTCTATGTCTGGAATTATGTCAATACTTTGACGTGGTTCCTGCAAGAATAGCCCCCAATATATGGAGAGTAGTTAATGGGGTTCATAGACTAAACCAAATTCATGGAACTCGCGTAGGAATTCCAGAAATCATGTTTTGTTATAGATGGGCTGTAGGCGATAATACTTTTTATTTAAAAACTAGATTTTTAAATAGGGCTTTAGTGGTCAATCTCCCGGATGCCAATAGGGATTATTTTGAGCACGGGGTTGTTATAAAAAATTGGCAACATGCTCCTTTATCTGGAGATGAAGTGTATCAAGGGCCCAGATGCCCTCCCTATGGCAATGGGATAGGTTATTTTTATTTCATTTTATTTATTTTGAGATTATGCTTCCTTTATGTTTGATAAAATGTGCCACTAATATTTTAATTTTAATTTATTTGCAGTTGACAACAAAAGAAAGTGTCCAAAAGAGGCAGACATTAATATAAGGCACTTAAAACTTATCTGGAGTTTGCATCAGACTGTTGCCGACGAGCATATTAGATCAGCTTCTTATCTACTTCAGTATAAGAGTTACACAACTTCTTTCACTGCTCGTCCGCTGATAAGCGATGCAGAGCCAGTACCAGCTTCTACCAGTTCTTCGCCTGAGTCACACTTTCCTTTAAGTGAAAGGATGAAGAAAAGAAGACCTCCCACCCTTTTCGAGAAACCTGCCTATGGTGCTGGAGAGGCAAAGAGAAGCAAACATGATGTCCCAGAAGGGACAAAGAAAATTAATTCAGCCCGTCCTGCTGCCCCTGTGAAGGTTGCTGAGAAGCCTTCAGTGGCCCCGAGCAAGGCTGCTTCTCCAGGCGAGGTGATTATCATATCACCGACCAAGAGTTCTTCCTTGGTCGAAACTATTCCTGTTCCTCCGAGGAGGCTGAATAAGAGCTCCTCGATCAATTTGGCTGACACCGTCTCTCAGCCCCCGACTAGTGGAGTTCCCACTTTTGTTCCCCCGAGCTCTGCCATGAGCTCGGTGAAGACTTGGATCATTCTCGAGATCCAAGGTATTGAAGAAAACCTTTCTCGGGACATGGTTACCTCATTGGCAGCTCGTCACATTGCTTCTGTAAGTCCTTTTATTTTGAACTTTTCATCTTTCCCTTGTTATATATGTCTCTGACTTGCTTTCATTTTCTTTTCACAGTTGGTGAGCTGTTTTAACACAATTTTGAAGAAGGATGAAGATATTAAATCTTCCAGCTCCTCGTCTGGTGTAGAGGAAACTCTGATGGGTCTGACGCGATCTTTGGAAGATTCTCGTCAGAAGCATGATGCTGATAAGGCTGCTTGGGAGAAGAAACTTGCCTCAACTGAGCACGAGAAAATTCAAGTTATTGAAGTCTCCAAAGAGTTGGAGAAAAAATTAAATAGTCTGGAGGAGAAGAATAAGGAGCTTGAGAGAAAGCTCAAGAATGCTGAGGAGTTTGAAGCTAAACTCAAGATTGCTGAGGAAAAGTTGGGTCAGCTTCAGGAAGTAAGTCGGCAGAAGGAAGAAGCTGAGAATAAACTGAAGGCTGCTGAAAATCTTCTGTCCGAGAAGCTTTCTTCGGAGAAGTTAAAGAGGAAATCGGCTGTGAAGAAATCTTTCAGCGCTGGCTGGGATAAGGGGTGGAACAAAGGCTTGGCTGCCATGATGTCACAAGTCAAATATGGCAGCCTAAATAATTTTGAGATTGGTGGGTCGCAGCTCTTCAGGAGATAAAGGTTGATGAAACTTTTGAACTCTTCCAGCGACACACCCCTGGTTCCCCTCCAACTCTTGAAGACGAAGAAGAGGACGAAGCTGCCTCTGAGGAGTCTTCCATGGTGATGGGAGATCAAGTTTCTCATCCCCCAACCATCCAGCTTGCTAACGAAGAACTTCAGTAACTCGTTACCTCATCCGAGCAACTGCCAGCGCTCCCCGAGAAACTTTTTGTTCCCTCAGAGCAACCTACCTCCTCATCCCAGCCTCCCGAGAAAGTTTTGGGAGACAAGAAAAAGGTGTAGAGTTGTTCGGGTTTCTTTCTATTTTATTTCTCTTTGTCAAATGTAACCCTGAACATGTACTCTGAACTTTATGATATAATAAAATTTGAACTTTTGTTTATGCTTACTGTCGTTTCTTCTCTTCATGCTCTGTTTGTACTTCTTATTGATTATTTCTTTTTCTTCCTCTACAAATTTCTGGCCAGGATGGAATTATTGTCTGCTCATGATACAAAGATGTTATGGCAATACAATGAATACTTTAAGGCTGGTCACACAGATCTGAGTGCAACACAAATCGTCGACATCCTCGGCCAAGATGCTTCGGAACAAGCAGTTGAAACTTACCAATATTTGAAGTGTCTGATTGATCGTGCGGTGATTAATAATGTAGCTTATTATGATATGATTGAGGATCTCCAAGGCACTCTTGAAGACCTTCAGTAGCAATATAAGGAATCCACTGCCCTCTTGCACGAGGGGTACGAGAAGAAGTATCAGCAAATCGTTGCCGACAAGGGATACGAGAAGCGTTTTGCTGCTTACGATGTGAGGGAAAGAACTTTGAAAGCCGAAGTCAAGGAGCAAAGGCAAATAGCCGAGTTGTTGGAGCAAGAAAATAACAACTTGCAAAGAGAAGTATCTCAATTAAAATCTGATGCCTCCACTTCAAATGCTTTGATCCTAGTGACTGACGAGGGATTCTCGTTCTTGGAGGTAGAGAACGCCAACCTGAGGGATGAGTTGGAGACCTTGAAAAGAGCTGGCCCTTCTACATCTTCTCGTGGACGAGCAAGAGCTCCTCGGGGACGAGCAAGAGCTGCTCGGATTCCTGTCAAGGAATAGAGGACTCAATCTGCTTTAGAGAACCAGGCCTTCCGGCTGATGGCGAAGAACCAGGCATTGGCTGAGATGTCTGTTGATACCAAAATTAATATGCTGAGGTGGACGAATAATACGAAGACACGTGTCAATCTACGTGGCACAATAGCAACAAGGAAGTTCATTTCCTTCGGCCAATTCATGTTCTCTCCGAGGTACGAGGATATCCCGAGGAACTCTAGCACCCCGAGGTACTCCAGCGCTCCGAGGAACTCTTGATCAACGAGCCACTAAGGCGGTCCAAGCTGCATCTCGGTTGTATCATTAAGTACCAGACGGACAACTGTTCGACTATTCATTGAATAATTATATTCTTGACGCCCACGTTACATTAAATGTATTACCCTTTCATATGTATGTCATTTAATGTATCGAACCTTTCATGTACAGCCTAAAGGCTATAAATACCTTGTATCATCCTCATTCAAGGAGGAGGGGAATTTCTTGAGAGAACTTGTAATCAAGAATTCTGCAAACATTCAGCAATAACATAACAGTGGACGTAGGCTTTATTCCTAGCCGAACCACTTTAAAAATCTTTGTCTTATTTATTTATTTATCTGTGATTGAATAATTAGAGCAATCTAGTTTTTTACATCAACAGATTGGCGCCGTCTGTGGGAAACGACTGTTATTATCGTTTTTCATAAAAAATCATTTACCATCAATGGCAGATAACCCAGAATCCAGTAATCGAAATGCTGGAAATACTGGAAATCTTCCAAATCCATCTGCATCTCCAGATCTGGCCGGAATTATGACAAATCTGGCTCAAGGACAAACCGCCATGCAAGAATCTATGAGGCAACTCATTCAAACTCTTCAAGGCGGTGCACCTACATATTCAGGGCAAAGGAGTGATCGTGGGCAAACGCGATCCAGACGTACTGGGTTATATCGCAATGAAGAATCTAATGATTCTTCTTATCAACCTGGGCGAACTTCATCAATACGGGCCACGGATACACATCAACGTATCACTCTCTCTCCGGAGAGAACTAGCGCTTTAGAAATATTAAGCAGGGTGTCTCATTTCAGTCGATTAGGACCAAGGAGGAAAATGAGTCCACCTAGAGCTCCATCGAGAAGTTTACGGCCACCATCAGGTTTGAGAGAAGGATCAGCACAATCACGACCAGCTACTCGTCGAGATAAATCTCAGGAAGCTATGTCAGAACAATCAATTGCTCGGACTAGGCAGCCTGAGGAAGGGAATGAAGCATGGAAAGGTTCCATTCAACGATTGGAGGAGAGACTGGGAGAAATGGCTAAAGCGAGGAGCCCTTTACAGAGAACTTTTGTTCAAGGGACACCTTTTGTGCAAGCCATTGTGGATTTTCCAACACCATCGAAATTCAAAGCACCTGTAGTGACCCCTAAGTACGATGGAAAGACAGATCCTGTACTTCATATAGAACAATACCAAGCTGCTGCCGACATCTATGCCGTCCCCGACGAGATGAGGTGTAGAGCATTCTCGGGAACTCTTACCGGATCTGCACAAATATGGTACAATAATCTTCCTCGGGGTAAGATTTCAACTTTTATTCAGTTAGCCGAGCTGTTCATTGGCAATTTCTATTTTGGAGCAAAGCCAGTAAAGCGAGTAGCATATTTGCTAAGTGTCAGACAAAAATCAAGTGAAAGTACTAGAGATTAAATAACTCGTTTTAATAACGAGAAGTTAGAAGTCATAGATTACGAAGAAAAAACAGCGATCACTGCTTTGATGAGTGGTTTACTACCTAACAAGCTGTACTACACCTTGGCCAAAGATCCACCTAAAACTATGTCCGAATTGATGGCAAAAGCAGCCAAAATCATGAATGCCGAGGAGGCTATGTCTGCGAAGAAGAATATGAATAAAGAAACTAAGGTGGAGGTTGACAAGTCTAAAAAGAAAGATCAGAAAGGTAATGGTGGTGACAAGCACTCCAAGAATAATAGGACGTCATGGGAAGTCCTAAAGAAGTACGATAATTACACTCCATTGAAAATGGGTATTAATCACGTTTTAGAAGAAATCAAGAACAGCGAGGAAATCTAGTGGCCAGAAAAACTGAGGACAAATCCTGATCTGAGGAATAAGGCCAAATATTGCGAGTTTCACAAAGATCATGGCCATATGACCAAAAATTGCATAGCCCTTCAGAACGAGATTGAAACGCTCATCCGAAGAGGAAAATTATCAAAATATGTAGATCGCAGGGGTGAGAGGAAGAGTGATGATAGAACTAGAGAAAGATCTTAATCTCCTCGTCGTGCAGAGGAGAAAAAGAAGAGGGACCACGAAGATGATCCAGATGATGACCCTGATCTTCCCAAGAAGCCAAGGCAGCCTGAACGAGAGGTATTTTCCACACATTTTGGGTCATTTGATTGTAATGTTATTACAGTAGGAGATGCAGGAGGAGGAGACCTTACTGCAGAAAGAAAGGCTTACCTTGGGGAGGCTCAAGCTTGTTCGTATATTCAGCGGATAAATCTGGCCGAGGATGATCGTCCGAGGAAAGTAAACAAAGAGAAGCTAGTCATTGGGTTTTCAAAAAACGACCTGGCAGGTGTTCTTTACCCTCATGACGATCCTTTGGTGATCAAAATGAGGATGAAAGAGGTAATGATTTCAAGAGTGTTAGTAGACAACGGTAGTTCAGCAGACATCATGTATTATTCATGCTTTGATAGCTTGAATTTGAAATTATCTCAATTGGAGCCTTATCATAGACCCCTTCTGGGTTTTGCTGGCGAGAAAGTATTTCCACTTGGGACGATCAAGTTGGATATATTCATTGGAACCTGGCTTGCTTGTCGAACAGAAAGAATACGCTTCTTCGTGATGGATAAGAATGTGTAGTCAGCCTACAACATCATCATGGGAAGAGTTGGATTGAAGAAGTTCGAAGCAGTTCCATCTACGGTACATCAGTGCTTGAAATTCCCAACAAACTTTGGGGTAGGAGTTGTGAAAGGTGATCAAAAAGTAGCTCGGGAATGCTATTATTCGTCTGCCGAGCAAGAGGAACTTGAAGAATCAAGGAAAAAGACTACTAATTACCAAGTGGAGGAAGATACAAAAATTGAAACCCTTGATCCTAGGGATGAATCTCAACTTGTAAAAGGACAGGTGGTGGAATCTACAGAAAATGTTATTCTGGACGACGAGCATCCTGAACGAATAACCCAGATAGGATCGTCGTTGGATGTTTCAATAAAACAGGAGTTGATAGTTTTCTTGAGAAAGAGGAAGAATACTTTTGCTTGGAGTCATGAAGACATGCCAGGAATAGATCCAAACTTCTTATGTCATGAGCTCAATGTGAATAAGGAGATCAAACCTGTGAAACAGAGAAGAAGAGTGTTTAGTCCCGAGAAGAACCAGGCCATACAAGAGGAGGTCGAGAAGCTCCAGAAAGCCCAATTCATTGAAGATGTGAAATATCCAGATTGGTTGGCAAATGTGGTGATGGTAAAGAAGAAAAACAATAAGTGGAGAATGTGTGTTGATTTCACTGATCTGAACAAGGCATGCCCAAAAGATCATTTTCCATTGCCCAGAATCGACCAGCTAGTGGATGCTACCTCGGGACATGAGCTGCTCAGCTTCATGGATGCATATTCTGGTTATAATCAGATCAAAATGAAACCTGAAGACAGGGAGAGTACTTCTTTTATTACCCCAAGGGGAACTTATTGTTATAATGTTATGCCTTTTGGTTTAAAAATGCAGGTGCAACATATCAGCGGCTGATGAACAAGGTTTTTGCCGAACAAATCAGTTGCAACATGGAGGTCTATGCCGACGACATGCTCACCAAAAGCAAGAGAGCTACTGATCATCTAGTTGACTTAGGCCAGACCTTTGATCAATTGGACAAATACCAAATGAAGCTCAACCCGACGAAGTGTACCTTTGGAGTACGAGAAGGAATGTTCCTCGGATACATCGTCAACCAACGAGGTATTGAGGCAAATCCAGAAAAGATCAAAGCTCTTTTAGGGCTGCGATCCCCAACGACGAGGAAAGAAGTACAGAGTCTTACAGGACGAGTTGCAGCGCTCAACAGATTTGTATCCCGAGGAACTGATAAATGTCTCCCATTCTTCAAAACACTGCGAAAAAGTTTTGAGTGGACTGATGAATGTGAAAAGGCTTTTCAAGACTTGAAGAAGTATTTGGGAGCACCACCATTGTTGTCCAGGCCAATAACTGGAGAGAAGCTGTACTTGTATTTGGCAGTATCAGAGAATGCAGTTAGTTCAGCATTGATCAGATTGGAGAATGGAGTCCAGAAACCTATCTATTACACAAGTAAAGCTTTCCGAGGTGCAGAAATCAGGTACCCAAAGCTAGAAAAATTGGCACTGGCATTAATTGAAGCAAGTAGAAGAATGAGGCCATACTTCCAGGCCCATACAATCATTGTATATACTGACATGCCATTAAGACAAGCCCTTCACAAGCCAGAAAAATCAGGAAGATTGATGTATTGGGCAATAGAACTCGGTGAATATGATATTGTGTACGAACCCAGATCATCATTAAAGGGGCAAGCTGTAGCAGATTTTATAGCAGAATTCACATACCCTGATACCCCCGAGGAACAAAAGGTACTTGCTGACCAACCTGTGGACGATACAGGATCAACAGACACAGATCCATACCAACTAAGGTTGGTAAAAGGACTCGTGGATGTAGAAAAATCATCATATTAAAACCCAAACCAACTACGGTTGGTAAAAGGGCGCGAACAAATGATCGACGAGGAGAGAAAGATACCAGGGGATGATGAAATAAAATAGCAGATATTTTACCGAGGAACTCTGACAGATAAGAAATTTGAAGACGAGTTACCTACATGGAGATTATACGTGGATGGGTCGTCTTGCACCTATGGTTGTGGAGCAGGGATTGTTTTAAACACCCCCGATGATATTGACATGGAGTATGCATTGCGATTTCAATTCAAAGCCTCCAATAATGAGGCTGAGTAAGAGGCCTTGATAGCAAGTTTAAATTTAGCAAAATTTATGGAAGCACGGCAAACAATGGTGTTCAGTGATTCTCAATTAATTGTGAATCAGATGATGGGAGTATATGCAGTCAAGGGAGAATTAATGGAGAAGTATCATGCAAAGGTGATGGAAGTTTTGGTAGAATTTGATTCCATTCAATTGGTGAGAATACCGAGGATGGAGAATGCTAGAGCAGACGCATTGGCCCGATCAGCGTCAGCTACGAGCACCGAGCTACGAAGAACGATACCAATTGAAGTATTAGAAAGTCGGAGCATAGAAGAAGATCTGACGGTGAAAATTATTACCCTTGATTTAGGACCATCTTGGATGGATCCTATCAGGGCATACATTGAAGAAGGAGAATTACCGGAGGACAAGTTAGCTGCCAAGAAATTGAAGTATAAAGTTGCTCGGTATGTGTTAACTAATGGTGTTTTGTATAGACGAGGAATTATGGCAGGTTTGCAGAGATGTGTACATCCATCAGAAGTCAAGGAATTGATAGAAGAAATCCATGAAGGATCCTGTGGAGCTCATGTAGCAGGTCGGACACTTTTGCAAAGGGTAATGACACAGGGATATTACTGGCCGACGATGAGGGCTGATTGTATAGCCTATGCCAAGAAGTGTGACAAGTGCCAACATTTTTCCTCCATCCGAAGAACTCCACAAGCATTGTTGACACCCATAACTTCACCTTGGCCATTTTCCATGTGGGGGGTTGATCTGGTTGGACCATTGCCGACGACCCAAGGAAGGTTCAAGTACCTCGTCGTAGCAGTGGATTACTTTACTAAGTGGGTGGAAGCTGAACCACTAATTGATATGACGTACGAGAAGGTATATCAGTTCATTTGGAAGAGCATCATTTGTCGATATGGTCTCCCTCATGCTTTCATCACAGACCATGGAATACAATTTGATAACGAGGAATTCGCTGCCTATTGTCATCAGTCGAACATTCTGAAATTTCATTCAGCACCAGGCCATCCTCAAAGCAATGGACAGACTGAGGTGACGAACAGAACATTATTAAATGGGTTGAAGAAAAGGCTAAGTGAGGCTAAAGCAAATTGGATTAATGAGCTACAATCAGTACTATGGGCTTATCGAACAAGTCCCCGAGCAGCAACTGGAGAATCACCATATATGCTAGCATTTGGAAGTGAGGCTGTGATTCCTGCTGAGTTGGGTCTCCCAACTCATAGAGTGCTGAATTTCAATTCCCCAGTCAGCGATTTGATGAGAAGACTGGATTTGGATATGCTCGAGGAGGTTAGAGAAGAGGCATCCATTAGAAATGCTGCTTACCAACAACGTACAGCTCTGTTCTACAACAAAAGGGTGAAGAAATGTGACTTAAAAGAAGGGGGTTATGTGCTAAAGAAAGTCATTCAGAAGCAAAATAAGTTGGAAGCAAACTGGCATGGACCTTACCGAGTTACAGAGGTTGTTCGACCAGGAACTTACAGAATAGCAACTCTAGAGGGAGAAGAATTTAAGAACGCATGAAATGCTGAACACCTGCGCAAGTATTATCAGTAATGTAAAATGTAAAGCATTTCCTTCATTATGAATAAAACGAGGATGTTTCACCATTTTCTTTCTGTTGAAAGTTTTTCGGGGAATACTAGTGTGTAATACACTACGCACCAAAAAAAACTACTCCTTTGGTTAGGAGGCGACACTAGTGTGACCAACTACGGTTGGTAAGATATCTAGTGGACAGCTTGAAAGAGCCAAAAAACTACTCCTTTGGTTAGGAGGCGACACTAGTGTGACCAACTACGGTTGGTAAGATATCTAGTGGACAGCTCGAAAGAGCCAAAAAAACTACTCCTTTGGTTAGGAGGCGACACTAGTGTGACCAACTACGGTTGGTAAGATATCTAGTGGACAGCTCGAAAGAGCCAAAAAACTACTCCTTTGGTTAGGAGGCGACACTAGTGTGACCAACTACGGTTGGTAAGATATCTAGTGGACAACTCGAAAGAGCCAAAAAAAACTACTCCTTTGGTTAGGAGGCGACACTAGTGTGACCAACTACTGTTGGTAAGATATCTAGTGGACAGCTCGAAAGAGCCAAAAAGTTCGAAAGAACCAATACTACTACCACTACTACTCCTTTGGTTAGGAGGTGTACACCAGCATGATCAATTACGGTGTTGGTAAGATACAAATATACTCTCAAATTACAACTTATGTTGGTCGGGAGGTAAGATTATTACAAAAAGTTCTTTGAAGAACAAAATATTCCAAAATATACCAAGTATAGCTGGTCGGGGATAAAAACCCATCAACTGTAGTTGGTCGACAAACATAATTTAACAACCTTGGTTGGTTGGAAAAATTTTAAACATTTTTATACTCATTACTTTATTATTAAGTGATCGAGCAACATTACTAATACTTGTAACTTTTTATTACTAAGTTGGTCGATGAACAACACAATATTATTGTTATCTTTTTAACAGATACATATGCATAAATGTAAAGTGTTTGATAAACATAAGATAATACCAATACAGATTTACAAACAAAAATGAAGTCTTTCATTAAAAATTCAAAATAAATTACAGGCTACATGAATGTACTAACTATTACATTGATAGTCCTATTCTATTGGTTTCTTGCCCTTTGCTTTAGAAATAGGCTCTTCGCCGGCAGGAGGATCTTCCAGGCAAAGGGGAGAATTAATAAAGTTCAAGTCCTTCAACATTCTGACATTCATTATTGAAGGTGTCTCCATCAGATGCTCTGGACGAGATACTTCGATTTGGGAATGAAGGCTATAATCACCGAGGTATTTTGAAATTAAACTATGAGGAATGGAATGAGCTGGGATCCAGGCCATGTCCAATTTGAAAGGTGGCACAGGCAAGTCTAGTAACCCTGGAGCATGATAATCCCATAAAAAATGCCCTTGCTCCAATTTTAATACACCCAAGGCGTTCAACCATCCCTGCTTATAACCTTCATTGTTGGCGTGTTCAATACGAGCATCCAAATGAACAAGAGCTTCATTATATCCTGCCATCCAGAATTCCCTGGGCTGCTTATGAAATTGAAAGGTTAATCTATCCAATTGTTCGAGAAGATTTTTGGCAAAAAGATCCTTGGTATGAAGAGCAGACTTCGTTGCAGTAAGTTGATCTTCCAACGATAGATTTTTCTTGGACATTTCTGACAGAGCACGATCCTTAGCATTCAATTGAAACGCTTGAGTTTCCAAAGTAGACTGAGTGCGAGCCTCTTCAACATTGCGACTAAGAACTCTTGATCGGCTCCAAGAAGCAACTGGAGAACTTTGCTCCTCGAAAATTCTTCCTCGTCCCCGAGAACCTCTTCCTCGTCCCCGAGCAGTCACAGGAATAACAGATTTTCTCAAGTTATCCAGTTCTTGCCTTAGTTTGGCATTTTCGACTTCTAAGAACGAGAAACCTTCATCAGTAACGGGCACTAGAGCAGTGGAAGATGACGCTGCAGATTCATATTGAGATAACTTTTTCTGTAAATTATTATTTTCTTGTTCCAGGATCTCAGCAATCTGCCTGCAAGCTTCAACTTCACCTTTTAGGGTCCTTTCCCTAATATCATATCCAGCGATAATCTTTTTATGGCCTGTTTCAAAAGAAAGTTGTTGATATCTATTTTCATAATCCTTGTGCAACGAAGCCATTGATGCATTGTGTTGATTTTGAAGATCCTCTATGGAACCATGAAGTTCCTCGATCAATTCGTAGTATGCCACATTATTGTCCACAGATCTATCAAGTAAATTCTTCAGGTACCGGTAAGCCTCAACTACTTGTTCTGAAGCATCGTGATCAAGGATGTCGACAATCTCTGATACACTTAGGTCTGTATGACCAGCTTTATAATATCCATTGCATTGTCGCATCAACTCAGTATCAGGAGCAGATATCAATTCCATTCTGGTCAAAAACTAATAACGAAGAGAAAGCAGTAGTTAAATAAAAGCAATCAAATCATCAACAACAGAGATGAGCAAAGATGTATTTTATTAGATCACAAAAGCATTACATTGTTCGATTACAAGTAATGAAATATGGAAATAATACCGAACAACTTCACACCTTTTCCTTGTCTCCCAAGACTTTCTCGGGAGGCTGGGACGAGGAGCTCGGTTGCTCGGTGGTAACAACGGTTTGATCAGCAGGAATCTTCTCGGCAGGAGGAGGCATAGAAGAAATATCCTCGATGATAGAGGGTTGAGAAGCAGAGACTGGGTCACCCATAGCCATAGAAGATTCATCTGAGAGAGGTTCATCTTCTTCTTCTTCCACAATTGCTGGAGGAGGACCAGGGAGGTGTCGTTGGAATAGCTCAGAATCGTCTTTAACCTTCAACTCTTGCAGAGCAGCTACCCAGCCATCATGGAAGTATTTCAACTTCCCATATTGGACTTGGGATGTCATTGCAGCAATCCCCTTATCCCATCCTTTCTCCCAACCAGCACTGAAAGATTTCTTGACTGCAACCTTTTTTCTCAACTTCTCCGAGGAGAGCTTCACATCCAATTCCTCTTTTTTGACCTTGATATCTCGCAGGGTAGATAACTCTTCCTCTGCCTTTTTCAGCTTGCCATCATATTCCTGATGTTCAACCTCTAAACCTTTTACTTTATACTCCAAATTCTTGGAGGTTTCAGCCATTTTCACCTTCTCAGCTTCAGCCACAGCCAATTTTTTCTCCCAAACAGCCTTTTCCTCAACATACTGTTGGCGAGATTCCTTTAAAGATTGGGTCAAACCCAACAGAGCATCCTCTACACCTGACGAGGAGCTTGAAGCTTTAATAGCCTCATCCTTCTTCACAATATTATTGAAACAGTTCACCAGCTGAAAGATGAGAGAAATAGTAAAGTCAATACAAAATGCAAGCATTCAGAGAAAGAAAGAAAAACCAGAAGTATGAGAAATTTACTGAAGCAAGGTGACGAGCAGCTAAGGATGTCAGCATATCCCTAGGAATTTTTTCATCAATACCATGGACCTCGGGTACGACCGAGCTCATTGCAGAACTTGGAAGAATGATGTTTGGAACATCAGTACCACCAGCAGGTAGAGAGGAGGCAGTTTCAGCCGGAGTAACTGAGGATGATTTCCTCAATCTCCTCAACGGGAGTTCAGAACCTTCAACCAAAGAAGTCTTGGTCGGAGAGATTGTAATTACATCTACATGATCACTTTTCTTGCTCGGAACCACTGGGGGCTTCTCGGTAGCTTTAGAAGACCCAGCATCCACTTTTTTAGTCCCTTCTGGGACATCAACTTTGCTTTTCTTGGCCCCAGAAACAGAAGTAACATCATCGAAAAGAGCAGGAGGAGCTCTTTTCTTACCCATCCTTTGACTTAAAGGAAGATGAGAATCTGAAGAAGAGTCCTCTGGGGTGGAAGTTGGCTCAACAGGACGAGCAGTATAAGAGGTTGTATAACTCTTTTACTGTAGCAAATATGATGCAGACCTAATGTGCTCGTCTGCAACGTTCTTATGCAAACCCTAGATAAGTTTCAGATGCTTGATATTAACTTCTGATTCCTTTGGAGTTTTTCTTTTGCTATCAACTGCAAATAAATACATAACGAGATATCAATCATACATTTTGTCAAACATGATGAAAGCATAATTTCATAAGTAAAATAAAATGAAAAATAAACCTATCCCATTGCCATATGGGGGGGATCTGGGACCGTTGTATACTTCATCTCCAGTTAAAGGGGCATATTGCCAATTTTTTATGATCAACCCATGCTCAAAATAATCTCTATTTGAGTCAGGGAGGTTAACTACAAGAGCCCTATTCAGAAACATAGTTTTTAAGTAATAAATATTATCTAGAGTAGCCCATTTATAGCAATACATAATTTCAGGGATCCCAATACGAGTCCCATGAGTTAGATTTAATTTGTGCACCCCATTAATTATTCTCCATGAATTGGGGGCTATTTTTGCAGGGACAAGATCAAAATATTGACAAAACTCAAGACACAATGGGTTCGGTGGAAAGGAAAAACCACATTCAGCAATGAAAAGACTGGGGAACCAATGTCCCTCAGCCAATCGAAAATAATCTAAAGGCTCAGAAAGAACCTCAAGAGTTACCCAGGAAGGAATGGAAAAATCAGAACGAAATTTCTCAACAGACTCCACAATATAAACCATATTGAATAAAAGAGATACAGAAGAAAGGAAGAAGATCTTACAGGAAGAAAGGACGAATGTTGACAACGAACGAAAACAAGGATGAATGCACAAGAGAGAAGGAGAGAATAGAAAGCTTGAATGCAGAAAAGTGGAAAACGTAGAAGACGGTATGGTTACCTAAGAAGTTTAAATACTCTGCATTGGGAAGCGGCGAAAGAAATGATTACCAAAAAGAAACTACTGAACTTCCGGCGGCTAAAAGGACAAAAACTGCACGGAGATCGAAGCGCTTATAAAAAAAATTCAAAATAAAGGCGGAAGCTGCGAAATAAGAAGGAAATTTGAATACAATGTTCCTGACCCAGGAAAGTCATTTAATATCGCCATATACCGAGAAAGAATGTCCCATACTCCTCAAAATTTGAAATATGAAACATTGGGGGCTTCTGTTGATACCAAAATTAATATGCTGAGGTGGACGAATAATACGAAGACACGTGTCAATCTATGTGGCATAATAGCAGCAAGGAAGTTCATTTCCTTCGGCCAATTCATGTTCTCTCCGAGGTACGAGGATATCCCGAGGAACTCTAGCACCCCGAGGTACTCCAGCGCTCTGAGGAACTCTTGATCAACGAGCCATTAAGGCGGTCCGAGCTGCATCTCGGTTGTATCATTAATTACCAGACGGACAACTGTTCGACTATTCATTGAATAATTATATTCTTGACGCCCACGTTACATTAAATGTATTACCCTTTCATATGTATGTCATTTAATGTATCGAACCTTTCATGTACAGCCTAAAGGCTATAAATACCTTGTATCATCCTCATTCAAGGAGGAGGGGAATTTCTTGAGAGAACTTGTAATCAAGAATTCTGCAAACATTCAGCAATAACATAACAGTGGACGTAGGCTTTATTCCTAGCCGAACCACTTTAAAAATCTTTGTCTTATTTATTTATCTGTGATTGAATAATTAGAGCAATCTAGTTTTTTACATCAACAATGTCTAAGAAAATAAGGGACCTGGAAGAGAAGCTTTCTACGCAGAAATCTATCTTGGAGAATAAAGAACTCTTCATCAAAAACCTCCACGAGCAGCTGGAAAGACTAACCTATCAATTTCACAAGCAGCCCAGGGATTTCTGGATGGCTGGCTACAACGAGGCTCTCTACCACTTGGACGATCGTATCCAGAATGCAAATAATGAGGACTATAAGCAGGGATGGCTGAATGCCCTAGGTGTGCTGCAACTCGAACAGGGTCATTACCTGTGGGATTACCATAATCCTGGCCTGCTCGACCTACCCGTACCACCATTCAATCTTGATATGAGTTGGTTCCCTGCTCGGGCCATCCCTCGGTGTTTAATTTCCAAGTACCTTGGTGATTACAATTTGCATTCCAATGTGGAGATATCTCGTCCCGAGCATATACTGGATCGACCATCCGTGATGAATATCAGGATGTTAAAAGATCTTAACTTCATAAATTCTCCTCTTGCTTTAAATGATCCGCCTGCTGGCGAGGAACCTGTTTCAAAAGCAGAGGGGAAGAAACCAATAGAATAGGAGTATTGATGTAATAAATCTGTATTTTATTTCTGATGTATTTTGTTCTATATTTAATGAAATAATTTTATTTGCAAATCTAGACTCCTATTGTTTTGTGACACTTTACATCTGTGCATGTGTATCTGTTAAAAAGATAACAATATTGTGTTATTTGTCGACCAACTTATTGTCGAGTAGTTTGAATTTGTGGTAGTCATTTTAAAAAGTTACTAAGTTGTTTCTCGACCAACTTACTAATTTGTTGACCAACTTAGTAATAATTTTAAAAAGTCACGAGTATAAAAAAAAAATTCTTGATCAATTTTTCGTATTCATAAAATGATTCCGACCAACCAAGGTCGGTAAATTTTCCTTCTCGACCAACTACAGTTAGTGGATTTTTATCCCCGACCAGCCATAGTTAGTGGATTTTTCCTCTACGAGGAGCTTTGGCACTTTCTGGAATAATTTTACCTCCCGGCCAACTTTAGTTGGCGTTTTCGAGAATATATTTACTTCCTAACCAACATAAGTTGGCATTTTTAGGAATACTTTTACTTCCTGAGGAATACATAGTTTTACTTCCCGGAGGAATACATAGTTTTACTTCCCAGAGGAATACATAGTTTTACTTCCCGGAGGAATACAGTTTTACTTCCCGAAGGAATACAGTTTTACTTCCCGGAGGGATACATAGTTTTACTCCCCGGAGGAATACAGTTTTACTTCTCGGAGGAATACAATTTTACTTCCCGGAGGAATACATAGTTTTACTTCCCGGAGGAATACAATTTTACTTCCCGGAGGAATACAGTTTTACTACCCGAAAGAATACATAGTTTTACTTCCCGGAGGAATACATAGTTTTACTTCCCGGAGGAATACATAGTTTTACTTCCCGGAGGAATACAGTTTTACTTCTCGGAGGAATACAGTTTTTTCTCGCCCAACCTAAGTTGGCATTTTCGAGAAGAAATTTAAGTAATCCGAGTTTTAATGAGTTTTGTCGAGTAGTGTGTAACACTAGTATTCCCCGAAAAACTTTCAATAAAAGGAGAGAATTTGACAGAATATCTTCATTTTATTCATACTGACGGAACTGCGTTATATGAGAACATACATCACTGATAATACTTGCGCAGGTGCTCTGCGTTCCATGCATTCTTAAACTCCTCCCCCTCTAAAGTTGATATTCGGTAGGTTCCTGGTCGAACAACTTCTGTAACTCGGTATGGTCCATGCCAGTTTGCCTCCAATTTGTTGTGCTTTTGAATCACTTTCTTTAGCACATAGTCTCCTTCTTTCAGGTTGCACTTCTTTACCCTCTTATTGTAGAACAAAGATGTTCGTTGTTGGTATGCAGCATTCCTGATGGCTGCTTCTTCTCTAACTTCCTCGAGCATGTATAAATCTAATCTTCTCATTAAGTCGCTGACAAGGGAATTGAAATTCAGTACCCTGTGTGTTGGGAGGCCCAACTCGGCAGGTATAACAGCTTCACTTCCAAATGCCAGCATATATGGTGATTCTCCAGTTGCGGCTCGAGGAGTAGTACGATAAGCCCACAGTACTGACTGTAACTCGTTGATCCAGTTTTCTTTTGCATCATCCAGTCTTTTCTTCAAGCCATTCAACAACGTTCTGTTTGTCACTTCAGTTTGTCCATTGCTTTGAGGATGGCCTGGTGCTGAGTGGATCTTCAAAACATTTGATTGATGACAATAGGCAGCGAACTCCTTGTTGTCAAATTGTGTTCCATGGTCTGTGATGAAGGCATGATGAAGACCATATCGATAAATGATGTTCTTCCAAATAAATTGGTACACTTTGTCGTACGTCATATCAATGAGAGGCTCAGCTTCTACCCACTTAGTAAAATAATCCACAGCGACCACGAGGTACTTAAATCGTCCCCTTGTCGTCGGCAGTGGCCCGACCAAATCTATTCCCCACATGGCAAATGGTCAAGGGGAAGTGATGGGTGTCAATAATGCTTGTGGAGTTTTACGGATGGAGGAAAAGCGCTGGCACTTGTCACATTTCTTGGCATAGGCTATACAATCATCCCTCATCGTCGGCCAGTAGTATCCTTGCATCATTACCCTTTGCAAAAGTGTCCGACCTGCTACATAGGCTCCACAGGACCCTTCATGGACCTCTTCAATTAAATCTTTCACCTCGGTGGGATGTACACATCTCTGCAAACCTGCTATAAGTCCTCGTCGGTATAGAATACTGTTGGTTAGTACATAACGAGCAGCCTTAAACTTCAGTTTCTTGGCTACAAGTTTGTCAGTTGGTAATTCCCCTTTTTCAATATATGCCCTGATGGGATCCATCCACGATGATCCTAAATCTAGGGTAATAAAGTTCATCGTCAAATCTTCATCTATACTCCGACCAGCTAAAACTTCAATTGGGATTGTTCTTCGTAGCTCGGTACGAGTAGCTGATACTAATCGAGCTAGGGCGTCTGCTCTCGCATTCTCCATTCTGGGTATTCCGACCAGCTGAATAGCAGCAAATTCTGATACCAACTCCATCACCTTTGCATGATACTTGATCATTAATTCTCCTTTGGCTGCATATATTCCCAACATTTGATTTACGATGAATTGAGAATCACTAAAGACAATAACCTGTCGCGCCTCCATAATTTTTGCCAAATTAAGACCTGCAATCATGGCCTCATACTCAGCCTCATTATTGGAAGCTTTGAATTGGAAACGTAGGGAGTATTCCATGTCGATCTCATCCGGACTGCTCAAAACTATCCCTGCGCCACATCCTGTAGTGCAAGATGAACCATCCACATACAGACTCCAGATAGGTAACTCGTCTTCAAATTTCTGATCTGACAGAGTTCCTCGGTGAAATATTCGTTGCTTCCTCTCATCCTCCCCTGATATTTATTTCTCTTCGTCGATCATCTTTTCTCTCCTTTTTACCAACCTAAGTTGGTCTGGGCTCGAATTTGATGATCCTGTAACATCCACAGGTTGATCAGCGAGCAACCTTTGCTCCTCGGGGGTATCAGGATAGGTGAACTCTGCTATAAAATCTACTACAGCTTGCCCTTTTAGCGATGATCTGGGTTCATAAACTATATCATATTCACCAAGTTCTATTGCCCAGCACATCAATCTTCCTGACTTTTCTGGTTTATAAAGGGCTTGCCTCAATGGCATATCAGTATATACTACTATGAATTGAGCTTGAAAGTATGGATTCATTCTTCTACTTGCCTCGATCAATGCTAGTGCCAATTTTTCCAGCCTTGGATATCTGATTTCTGCTCTTCGGAAGGCCTTACTTGTATAATAGATTGGTTTTTATACTCCATTCTCCACTCTTATCAATGCCGAACTGATTGCATTCTCGGATACCGCCAGATACAAATATAATTTTTCTCCCATCACTGGCCTGGATAACAGTGGAGGTGCTCCCAAGTATTTCTTCAAGTCTTGAAAAGCCTTCTCACATTCATTATTCCACTCAAAAGTCTTTCGGAGTGTCTTGAAGAATCGGAGACATCGATCAGTTGCTCGCGATACAAATCTGTTGAGTGCTGCTACACGTCCTGTAAGACTTTGCACCTCTTTCTTCGTCGTTGAGGATCGCAGCCCTAGCAGAGCTTTGATCTTTTCAGGATTTGCTTCAATGCCTCGTTGATTGACAATGTACCCGAGAAACATGCCTTCTCGTATTCCAAATATGCACTTCGTCGGGTTCAGCTTTATTTGATATTTATCCAGTTGATCAAAAGTCTGGCTTAAGTCAATTAGATGATCAGCAACTTTTTTTTCTCTTCGTCAGCATATCGTCAACATAGACTTCCATATTGCAACTAATTTGTTCAGCAAACACTTTGTTCATCAACCTCTGATATATTCACCTGCATTTTTCAAACCAAAAGGCATAACATTATAACAATAAGTTCCCCTAGGGGTAATGAAAGAAGTACTCTCCCTGTCTTCAGGTTTCATTTTAATCTGATTGTAACCAAAATAAGCATCCATGAAGCTCAGCAGCTCATGTCCCGAGGTAGCATCCACTAGTTGATCAATTCGGGGAAGCGGAAAGTGATCCTTTGGGCATGCTTTGTTGAGGTCGGTGAAGTCTACACACATCCTCCATTTGTTGTTCTTCTTCTTCACCATCACCACATTTGCTAACCAGTCAGGATATTTAACATCTTCAATAAAGCAGGCTTTCTGGAGCTTCTCGACTTCCTCCTGTATAGCTTGATTCTTCTCGGGGCTGAATACTCTTCTTCTTTGTTTTACAGGCTTGATCTCCTTAGTCATATTGAGCTCGTGACATAAGAAATTTGGGTCTATCCCAGGCATATCCTCATGACTCCACGTAAAATTTTGCTTTCTGCTTCTAAGGAAAGTTATCAACTCCTATTTTAGTGAGGCTTCCAACGACAAACCTACTTGAGTAGTTCGTCCATAGTGCTCGTCGTCCAGAATGATGTTTTCAGTAGCTTCCACCACTTGACCCTTCACGAGTTGCGACTCATCTCTAGGATCCAATGTTTCAATTTCTGCCCCTTCATCCACTTGATAAGTAGTAGTCTTTTTCCTTGATTCCTCCAGCTCCTCTTGCTCGGCGGATGAATAATAGAATTCCCGAGCTACTTTCTGATCACCTTTCACAACTCCTACTCCAAAATTTATTGGAACTTTTAGGCACTGATGTACCGTAGATGGTACAACCTCGAACATCTTCAATCTTACTCTTCCCATGATGATATTGTATGATGATTGAACATTCTTATCCATCATGAAGAAGCGTATTATTTCTGTTTGACAAGCAGGCCACGTACCAATGAATATATCCAACTTGATCATCCCAAGTGGAAATACTTTCTCGCCAGCAAAACCGAGGAGGGGTCTATGATAAGGCTCCAGTTGAGATAGATTTAGATTTAAACTGTCGAAGCATGAGTAGAACATGATGTCTGCCGAGCTACCATTGTCGACCAGTACTCTTGAAATCATTACCTCCTTCATCCTCATTTTGATCACCAATGGGTCATCATGAGGATATAGAACACCTGCGAGGCCATTCTTTGAGAAACCAATGACTAATTTCTCTTTGTTCACCTTTCTCGGGTGATCCTCCTTAGCTAGATTTATTCGTTGAATGTATGAGCAAGCTTGAGCCTCACAGAGGTAAGCTTTTCTCTCGGCAGTAAGGTCTCCTCCTCCTACATCTCCACCTGTAATAACATTATAATCAAATGATCCAAAACGTATTGAAAATACCTCACGTTCTGGATGCCTTGGTCTCTTGGGAAGATCGGGGTCGTCTTCTGGATCAACTTCATGGTCTCTCTTCCTATTCGCCTCTGCTCGATGAGGAGATCTAGACCTCTCTCTTTCTCGGTCGTTATTTCTTCTATCATTCTTTCGATCAACATAGTTTGCCAATTTTCCTCGTCTGATGAGTGTTTCAATCTCATTCTGAAGAGCTATGCAATTTTTAGTCATATGACCATGATCTTTGTGAAACTCTCAATATTTTGCCTTATTTTTCCTTTCGGGGTCTGCCTTCATTTTCTCTGGCCAATTTAATTCCTCGTTATTCTTAATTTCTTCTAGAACGTGGTTGATGTCTTTCTTCAAAGGAGTATAATTATCAAATTTCTTCAATACTTCCTAAGTCGACCTTATTTTTGAGTGTTTGTCATTACCATTGTTCTTATGATCCTTCTTCTTAGCTTTATCACCTTCCACCTTGGCTTCTTTGGCATCCATATTCTTCTTCGCAGCCATAGCCTCCTCGGCATTCATAATCTTGGACGTTTTTCCCATCAGGTCTGACATGGTTCTAGGTGGATCTTTGGCCAAAGTGTAGTACAACTTGTTGGTCAGTAGTCCACTCATCAAGGCAGTAATCGTTGTCTTTTCCTCATAGTCAATGACTTCGAGCTTCTCGTTATTAAAACGTGTTATATAATCTCTTATACTTTCACCAGCTTTTTGTCTAACACTTAACAAATGCGCTACTCGTTTAACAAGTTTTGCTCCAAAATAGAAATTCCCAATGAATAACTCGGCCAGTTGAAGAAAAGTTGAAATCTTACCCCGAGGAAGATTATTATACCACATTTGAGCAGATCCGGTAAGAGTTCCCGAGAATGCTCTGAATCTCATCTCATCTGGAACAGCATAGATGTCGATTGCAGCTTGGTATTGTTCTATATGAAGGACAGGGTCTGTCTTTCCATCATATTTGGGGGTCACAACGGGTGCTTTGAACTTTGATGGTGTTGGAAAATCTACAATGGCTTGGACAAAAGGTGTTCATCGAACAAAAGTTCGTTGTAGAGGGTTCTTGGCTTTATCCATTTCCCCTAATCTATCCTCCAGCCTCTAAATAGAGCCTTTCCATGCATCATTTCCTTCCTCGGGCCTATTGGTTCGAGCAACTGATCGCGTTGATGTGGCTTCCTGGGATCTATCTTGACGAGCAGCTGGTCGCGACTGGGCAGATCCTTCCCTTAAATCTGATGGTCGTCGAAAACTCCTCGATGCGACTTTAGGAGGACTTCTACTCCTTCTAGGTCCTAATCGATCAAAAGGTGATACCCTGCTTAGCCTCTCTAGCGCACTAGTCCTTTCTGGAGAGAGAGTGATACGGTGTTCAGTATCTGTGGCCTGCACTGACGAAGTTCGTCTAGGTTGATAAGAAAAATCTTCAGATTCCTCAGTACGATATGAATCAGTACGCCTAGTATGTGAGGAAGGTAAACGGGTATTTCTTTGAATACTTCGCAGTCCTGAATGGGTTGGTGCAGCGCCATGGAGGGTTTGTAGGAGTTGTCGCATCGTTTCTTGCATGACTGTCTGGCCCTGGGCCAGATTTGTCATTATTCCAGCCAGATCTGGAATATTAGGCGGAGCAGATGGATTTGGAGGGCTTCCAGCGTTTCGATTGCTGGGTTCTGGAATATCAGCCATTTGTGATAAGTTGTTTTTGATGAAAAATGATATTACCAGTCGTTTCCCACAGACGGCGCCAATCTGTTGCTGTAAAAAATTAGATTGTATCTAATTATTTAATCACAGATAAAATAAATGAGACAAAGAAGTTTTAAAGTGGTTCAGCCTTATAAGAATGGCCTACGTCCACTGTTTCTTTTATTGATGACTGTTTGGGAATTCTCGATTACAGGTTCAATCAAGAAATTCCGTTCCCCCTACAATGAGGGTAATACAATGTATTTATAGCCCTCAGGCTGTAATGTGAAAGGGTAATACATTAAATGGTGTACATGTGAAAGGGTAATGTATTAAATGCCCCCTTAAGTGTATACATCTGAATGATAAGCATTTAATGAACAGTCAAACTGTTGGTTATCCTGCTATTAATCCTTTGTTCGTGGTGCAACTCGGACCGCCTAAGCTGCTCGGACCGCCTAAGTTCCTCGGTACTCAAAAGTTCCTCGGATAGTTCTTGTAAGTCGGAGCGTCTGAGTTGGTTGGGTAAGCAGTGTTCCTCGTTGTAGCATGGTTCCTCGGAGCGTATGAGTTCCTCGAAAGTGTTTGTTGTTGCCACGTAGATTGCCACATAGATTGCTGAGAATTCCTCGTATGTAGGATAAATGTCATCCGTGACAAAATGGAAGACATGGTCCTCAGGGTACTAGAATTGTACTGCGACTGTTAGCAAGGTCTAGTCTATGGCTTGATTATGCCACAGAGAAACTCGACGCAGTTTGAAAGTATCATGATCAACATTATAAAGGCATATGGCCTCCAAACCATCAAGGTAAGAGGAAAATTCTTCATACATGGGAAGGGCCATTTGGGAAATAGGATATGAGAAGAAAAAGAAGAAATATGGGTGTTTGTGAAGAAAACACATCCCATATCCTTCCTTTTATACCTAAAATCCTTGGTAAAAAACAAATCGTCCAAAATTCCATTTAACTTCCTACCCAACCAAGTACAAAAAAAGTGCAGAAAAGTGCAATCAAAGCCTAGTGGTAATTTGACTTGACCCACATGCTGATAGGGAGGTCAAGGGGTATGCCGATTGGCACCCTCTTATTTAAATAAATTCCATATGTCCCCTTTTACTAAAATTAATTTCCAAAAAAAATCCCTATTTTGAAAAGTTACCTGTTGATGTAATAAATTAGATTGTATCTAATTATTTAATCACAGATAAAATAAATGAGACAAAGAAGTTTTAAAGTGGTTCAGCCTTATAAGAATGGCCTACGTCCACTGTTTCTGTTATTGATGACTGTTTGGGAATTCTCGATTACAGGTTCAATCAAGAAATTTCGTTCCCCCTACAATGAGGGTAATACAATGTATTTATATCCCTGAGGCTGTAATGTGAAAGGGTAATACATTAAAATTCCCAAGGAGATATATTCCTCATGTTATAACTTTATGTCCTCATAATTGACCTTTCCCTCAGAATTGGTCCTCATAAATAGGTCCTCAGAATTGACCTCGGCTCTCAAAAAATTTCGTCACTACTTAAGGTCTTTAAAATTATCCTCGTCCCTCATAATTGGCCATCATCACTTTAGTTCCTCGGAATTGACATTAGCCCTCAAAATTGGTCGTTGTAACCTCAACCCACATAATCGATTGTCCCCAACACAACCCTAGGTTCTCAGAATTGATCTCGACCCATTGAATCGATCATCTTCGTCTCTTTAGATCCTCATAATTGACCTTGACCCGCTAAATTGATCTCCCTATCCCCTTATAACCAATCTTGACATATCTTCGACCCTATGAATCGGTCAATATCATCCTCTGGGTCCAAAGAATTGGCCTAAAATCCTATCCCCTAACATCAATGTGATGTCTATCATTCAATGGTCTTCACTTATTCCAAGATATTCCATCGAGGGCTCTCTGTAAACACTCCATCCTATGACCCCACAAAGCACCTCCTTAGGTTCCTAGAACTCACTCGTTTATCGCAAACTCTAGGTCATACTCTGAGTACCGATCCAGATGCCATTGAGTGCTCCCAGACCCCTATTTAACTCAAGTCAACTTTGTTGTCTGAGAAATAGCTCAATGAATCTTTGAAGGGTTTTGAATCCCCTTTATAAAGGTTTTCCCCGTGCATGAATCTAACTTATAGTTCAAACAAACAGTCCATTTAACTATTAAAAATCGATCTGGAGCCTATCGGGCGTTCTCGACCCCCGTTTGACTCTAGTCAACTTTCTCATTTGAGTGGAAGCTTAATGAATCTTTTAAGGGCACTGAATACCCTTTCCAACGGTCGTCTCCATGCATAAATCGACCTTACAGTACGGACAAACAATCTGTTTTACCTCAAAAATTGATCTAGAGGCCATTGGCACTCTCGAGCCCCATTTGACTCTGGCCAACTCTCTAACTTGGGTGAATCTCAATGAATCTTCAAAGGGATCTTAATTTCCTATCCAACGGTCCACCCTGTGCACGAATTAGCCTTACGGTACAGATGAATGACCCATTTTACTCTGAAGGGTCATCGAATATTTTCGAGCCCCGTTTGGCCTTGGTCAACTCTCTGAACTTGATGAAACTGAATGAAATATCGATGGTCACTGAATAAGTTTTTTGATGGTCCATCCCATGCACAAATCAGCCTTATAATTCAGACGAACAATCTATTTTCCTTTGAAAACTTCCCGTAGAGTGACCAACGGGCGTTTCCAAGCCCTGTTTGACCTTGGTCAACTCCCAAACTCGGGAGTGGCTTAATGTATTTTGTAGGTCTTTAAATACCCTTTCTAACGGTCCACCCAGTGCGCAATTCTGACTTACAGTTCGCATTTTATGACCATTTTTTTGAAAAACTTGTCCTAAACTGTCAAATAGCACCCTCAGGACCTTGCCTATCGGTAGTGTGTCCGAGGGGCTATGCTGATTGGCAGGTCCAAGACTCTTTCTATCTCACCCCCTTGTCCTTATAAACATTTCCCATCACCTCACTTTGAAAAGCACCATTGAACACCCCTGAATATCCCTCTCAACAATTCAGAGAACATTCTCTAGAATTCAGAGTTGTTCCTTTCCTAAAAATCCCATTTCTCACATTCCATTCCATCCTTTCATACTTCATTTAGTTAATTCCCTCCATCTCTTCATACCACCTTCATCCCATTGCAAATATAAGTGTATTTACACTGAAGATCCATTTCAAGTATTCATAAGGAGGTCCAATTATCCATCATTTTCTCTAAATTCTCTTATTTTAGTATTAGTTGCTTTAATTCTACTTTAGCTATTTATTTCATTACATCACATACATTAATCTCAAACCTTTATTAGTAGTATTTTCACATACTCTATTTTCATAAAAAACCAAAAACAAGATAAAAGAGGGTTTTTCTATAAATTTCAAAAGAAGGGATCTCACTACACATTCTCACACTTAAAGAACGTTTATCTCCACACACACACATAAGAGAAATCCCCCATTTGGATTTATGGGTTAAAACCCACCATATGTTATCTTTGAACTACGTGGACTTTGATGCCCCTTGGGCTACATAGGCGTCTTGGGTAAATATTGAGATTCGCATCCTCCCTTATGCACATTTGTTATATTGTTGTTATATATATATATATATGTGTGTGTGTGTGTGTGTGTGTGTGTTTATTTGTGTGTGTGTGTTTGTGTGTGTGTGTATTCTTAATGGATGTCATATACTTGTGTGCTTGTGTCGTGTCCTATGTATACATTCGTTCTTCCATATCAACTTGTGATTCGACAAACAATTATATTATATTTTGAATTAGTAATTTTTGGGAACACTCCAAAGGATGAATTCACTTTGTCCTTTTCCATGACGCGAGTTTAACGATTCCATTCCCCATCCATATTATGCATATAAGCACACACTTCACATAGTCTAACAGGAGAAGATTAACACATGCCCATGAGAGACCGAAAGGCCAAGATGGGTGCTTAACACCATTTCATTCCGTAACTTAGTCTCTAGACCTTTTAACTGTTTGGTTTCGCAGGCATCAATTTAGCCTTGATGTCGTTCTCTCAAAGGCATCAATATTTATTTTGCCTATTTTGTGAAAAATAAGCTAGTGACTCTATCTCTACATATTATACCATATTGACGAAGATTGAGCCCCCCGAGAAAGGGTGCAATTTCGCCCGCATGCTCGAGGGAAGCCCTCCCAGCCCCCCTCGGGATAGCCACAGTTTCTGCTAAAACAATACATTTAGTTTTATCACGAAAATGAATGCCAAGAACTGGAAACAATACTTGAATATTGGTAAATAAAAAAACATGGTCCAACAACAATGTCATCGCTCCCGTTCCTATGGAAGAGGTTCGACACATTTTCAAACACTACTTTCGTATTTATGATAACAACACCCACTCATCCGATGGGGAGGCATCAATTATAGATGGTTGTAAGTTTGACTTCAAAGTAAATTAGTTAGGCCTAATGAAGACGAATGAACTTATTACGGAGAAAAAAACAATGATAAAGAATATTATTAATGGTGTTGGTTATATGTTCACAATATTTTCAAAGGTTATGCATTATGGTGGTGATGGTGGGACACGACGCTTACATTCCAACTGCCCAACATAAAGATTGGATTTATTCCATTCAATTTTACATTTTTAGCGATATGTGTCAACACACACACACACACACACACACACACACACACACACACACACACACACACACACACATATATATATATTGTTTTCGACAATGACATAATCCATTTTTTGATCCAAAATATTTAAAAATTTACTATCCATATTTTTAATATTATTATATGTCATTTAAAGGTACACTTAATTATTTTAGTCATTCTTATTGGGCAAGGGAGACAGGTGCCAAAGCTTGTCGGCAGTCTATAACGAGTGTGGAATATATGTGCTGAGTAATTGAGGTAATTTTTTTGGTAAAATTTATTTATTAAGATATTATATTTTGATATTTAGATTTATATTTTAAAACATAATATAGTTCTAATTTTTCTTGTAGTACTTTCACCATGAGTATATGGCAACGCTATGCCCAGTCCTTGAAATCATCTCTTTTGTTGGCTCAATTTATTTTGCTTATCTCTTGATTGGTTTCATATTTCTTTTCTTGGATAAAAACTAATTTTACTGTTTTAAAACCTAAAATAAAAAAATGCTTAATTTGATTTAATATCTTAATTATTTTTGTTAATATTAATTTATTATGCATATTTAACTTAAATACTCTTTATATTATAAAATATGGGTTTTAAAATGTTATAGAATTTTATACATTCTTTTTTCATCGGTTGTATTCTATATTATTTTTTTGAAATGATAAAAATAAAATTTAATTAAACATTTATTAATTGTTTAGTCAAACATTTTTATCAAACATCAAAACGACAGGGTTTTTATATTTCTATGGTGTTGTTTTGTTTTTCATCTGTTGCATCTCTTTTGAGTTGTTTGATTGGTCTGTTTGACACACACGAGTTCATCGTGCATGTGTCGGTTGGGGTTCTACACGGTAGCGAATTTGTCTCCTAGTTTTTGTCTATTTTTCCCCTCGGTGGCCCTTGCCAATTTATGCATGTATCCTTGATTTTTGCCTTCCTTTGATGCCCTTACATTCCAGCGGTTGTTTACCTTTATGCCCTTATAGTTTGTAGATTTACATCTTTACCAAGGTCTATTCGGCCGAGTTTATAAATATGAGGCTTTGGGTGTTTTGAAAAACACGATATTTATTGCCAAATCTTTCTAAAACTCTACCAAAATTTTATCTCTCTTCTTCTCTCTGCAATTTCTAAATCTGAGATCTTTTCTTTGAGAGTTTTACACCCCCTTCCCTAATATCCAAACGTTCTTAAGGATTTTGAGTGTTGGTATCAAGTTTATTAAGGGTTGTGTTTTATTGAAAACTATCTCTTGTTTTTGGTGTTGATTGTTCTACGGTTTGAAATTTTCTGAGTTGAGGAGGTGTTATGGTGGTGCTGGTGTGTTGTTATCATCCTTCCTTCAACATCCTTTGGATTTTTAAGACTGGTACTTCTTCAATCCTTAATATATATATATATATATATAGAGAGAGAGAGAGAAGCTCCTATACATACCAAGTTTACATATCGATTTTTTAACATAGTAAACAAAATATTTTTTAGTTGAGTTTTTTTGTGTGGCATTTAAGCTTTTCAAGGAACCAAAATAAAAAAAAAGCATCAACTCAAAATGATTGTTTTTGCTATTTTAATAAAACCAGTAAAACTTTCACACTTTTAAAGTACTTTAAAAGAAGTGAAAGTTTGATCGATTTTTTTAAAATAGAAAAAAAGTTATTTTAAGCTCATTTTTTATATGGGTCCCTTGAAATGTTTAAATATCACATAAAAAATTCAACTCAAAAATATTTTTTAAATATTTTAAAAAAAAGGTTTGCCCCAGGAAGTATGTATACTTGCTATGTATGAGAGCTTGCCTCTCTCTCCCTCCCTCTCTCTCGTGCGCGAGCTCTCTTTCTCTCTCTCTCTCTCTCTCTCTCTCTCTCTCTCTCTCAATATATATATATATATATGATTTATGAATGTGTAGTGTTTTGGACCTTGCATGTCCCAAACTGTTAATCAGTATTTTAGATCTAAACACTTTAAAACTATAGTTTTAATTTTATTTGTGTTTAAGTATAATCTTGAGAGTGCACTTCCCATCTTAATGGATTATTCATATAATTATGTGTCCAACACACACAATTCTAAATTTTATCTTTCTATCATAAATATACATCTATGTGATAAAACAGATAAATCAAACCATGCATGCAAAACAAAGACAAAGTTTCAGGAAAAATCCCTTTCGAGAAAAACCTTTATTCAGCACTTTAGAAATATTACAAGACAGTCGACTTATACACTACTTGATAACCGCCACAAGTATAATGTGATGGTCTTCGCAAATCTCTAAAGAATACTACTCGGTGAAGTGTGGTCCATAAATCGCCTTTCACGCTTGGTATCCACATATTAGCCTTTGTCTTAAGCGGTGAGCTCCCTCGAGAATCACAATGGTCAGCTATGGAGATGCATTCTCCTCAAAGGTGTATGTAGAATACAAGAAACTTTCTAGGGTTTAAACGAATTCACAAGAACAATTTTCGGAATGTATGTTGTGAATTAAAAGTGTTTTAGAACACTAAACAAAGAATAATTTTTATAAAAGATATTATGAAAATGATCTAGCAAAAGTCTTAAAAATATGAACATGAAACATGTATTTATATGGCATTCACAATGTTCAAGGTGGCGAATCGTTCAAACGAATTCGAGGCGAACAAGAAAGGTAACTTTCTAAAAGGAAGCATAGTCTCATTTGAATGATAAGGCATTCTCGTTTGAACAAGCTTTAAACGATCTTCTGAAGAGTCAAAATAGTACACCCTCGATCAATGCACATTAAATGTAAACTTCTAACGGCCCTTCAAATGAACTACCCTTTTCGTTCGAACGAGATATAGATCTGGTTTGAATGAGGTTTAAAATAAAAAAAATCTTTGTAAAATTAAAAAAAATTGTTCGTTAATTTAAAAATAAACATCTCAAAAATAAAGTCTATGAATTAATTTAAACACTAAATTGCCTTATACTTTTATGGGATATCGGGAACTCTCGAGTGTTGATGTCGATTTGTCGTGACGGTACATGACAGTTTGTAACGGGATACGCCAAACTAGCATAAAACTATACAAGGCCTATACTATGAGTAATATCAGAAATTTTGCTCTTAGAAATCATTTTTATTGTGTTGGTTAATCTGCTAAACCTTATTGCATGTTTAAAAGATGAGGTTTAATTGAAACTCTTACTGGTTTGAGGTTGTTGTATTTAAAACTGGACATTTGGTTAATTCCTTACTGATTCATTGGAGCACTTAACATAGAACATATTGTTTTTGCCCTGTTTAAAACTAGATCAATTTTTTGTGTTGTGATTTTTTATACACCGTTGATATATATTTCATTTAGATCTGGTTAGTACACCTTATACCTGTTTAAATTATTTTTCTTGAAAATCATTTGAAGGTAATTCCTTTTATCTCAGTTGTGTAAAACATAATTTCAGGAATTTAAAATTTCTTGTTGTGTTTGTGGTCTTTACACCTAACTGATTTCTATTTGGGTTTATTTCCTACTGTTGATCATTGATTACTAAAGAAGACCTTGCATGTGCCTGAGGACTTAGCGATTTATAATCATTTTATGTTTTAATTAAACCAAACTCATTTTCTTATTATTTTGTTTTGTACAATTTCACTGGTACTCTTATGTTGGGTGTGAAGTTGTGTGAGTGTTCTTAAGTTATTACTGCCATGGTTGTTTGGTCAGATTCAGTTGCAGTGGGATTGTCTAGTGTATGGCCTGGTGTACTCATTGTATTGGCTAAACTATTTTATTTACACTTGTATTTTTGTAATCTGTACTTAAATATTGGTATTAGTGGACTTGGGTGTGTGTGTTGTCCAGGAACTAAGGGACCACATAGATGGTTTCCTCGTCATCAAATATTTAATTTTGCTACTTCTCCTCATCCTATTTTATTTCCTTACTTGTTGACTACAATTACATCACACCAACTAATTAATAATTAGTGCGTGTGAGAATTTCAACCACTGATATTTAAAAATGATTTTTACCAAAGAGTTAAAAGAGTTGTATAAAATCTTAACACTTTAGTGTACTAGATTATTTAAGTCCTAATTGATCCATCATTGGACGTGTGGCCGAGGATATTTTATTGAAGTTAGGAGAATATCTGTCTCCCCATAACCGCATTAGGATATAATTAACTAAATAGTTCACAAACCACACTTATTATTTATTTATTTATTTTGTAATACACATTAAAACAACTTCAAGGTTAAAATGCGAAATACTGAAAATCCAATCGTTTTAAGGAGACATAATTTAATCAAAACTCCCATACCATTTAATGTAATTACAATTAGTATAATGTATAAAATAGAACTATTGAGACCCTGCTACTATTCACCCAACCTCCTAGACCTGGCAGTGGTAGCTTCAAAACCTGAAAATGTAAACATATAAAGCCATGAGTATAAAAACTCAGTGAATGTACTACATATCTATATAGTAAAAGTACTATATTAACATCTCAACATATAAATATATCCATCTCTGTGCCAAATTAGTCCATATACATATCCAGAGTTAATAAACCCCACATCTGCTCCCCTTAGGCAATAATCATATCCATAGGTTTTAATAACCTAACATCTACTGAATTGCATAGCAACTCAACATATCTTGACTTTTATAAAGCCATAACATCTCAACATCTCTTGACTTTTAATAAGCCATATCATCTCAACATATAATATATACACATCATATCCATAATCAACTCAGTAAGTACACTCATATTGGGTAGTCAACTATGTATTCACGTTTCCTTATAGTGGAGCTGAACTAGGTTGATTAGACCTTACACCTGTCAATCCAACTAAATCAGTATTGAATCTCAATCATAAGTATTATCCTAACAAACTTATGTAAATTTCAATGGAAATACAACAACAATATACTTACACTTAAGTCACATTCCATAAAACATGAGTAAGGACAAAACAATTGTATACATGTTGATAAAAATATGAACATTCAACTGTAGGAAACACCTCCTAAGGAATTTATAACTAAACCCAAATAAATATGAAATCATACTTCTCAATGTATATACACATGAAACATGTACTCAAAATACTCTTTAGAAAGAGGAGATAACAATATTTTTTTATGGGGTATCCAGTATGGCCTCAAATTATTATCCTATATACTCAACCATCCTTTATTCCTAAATTGTAAAAATACAGGTGTCCAACCTTATCAATATGAAAACATATATAAATATAATTTCCATTACAAGTGACGGTGTAATATTTCACGCTTCCTAGATCAAGTTACGACCATTTCTTTACAACACAAGAAATCTGCCCTACAAACTCCTCTATTGTTCCTTCAACTTCCAAGAATTTTCATAATTTTTCTTCAACATAACTTTCCATGATTTCAACCATTTTCATTACACATACTTAATAGTACATAATTAAAGTTTCATAATTTTCTGACTTAATTTTCTATGTCAAAAGCTTCAACAAACTCAGGGCATAGCGAAATGAAATATACAAACAACAACTATATACCAACTTGAAATCTTTATTAAGGCCTAACCACGAGGAGATAAATTCTAATTCTTAGATATGATATGAATATATGAGTCTACTTTATATCTAATTGGAATTTCTCAATTACAGTAAGCACACAAAAAGATATGAAAGTTTGAATAGAATGGGTTTCAATACAAAGCAATATGGCCTATAAACACTACTTATCTCACATATGAACCAATACATATTATCGCACAGGATAATGGAATTTTAATCAATAATTCACGATTTATATACTTTGAAATAAGTATAATACAAGATTAAAACAATATTAACACATGATTTTACCTTGGAAACACCTTAAGAATTTTCTTGGAATTCTTTTCCTAGCTTTTCCATGTAACCCTTCCTTCCTTAACTTCTACTTCCTCTTCCTCTTCCTCAACCTAAAAGCACCTCAAACTGAACCTAGGGCTTAATTTTCTGAAGAAATAGTTTATAAGAAGATTTTTAGGTCGTCCAAGGTTGCCTCCCATGCCAACCAATAAAATTAAAACATTTGGTTTACTAAAAGACAATTACCACTTAAAGGGAATGAACAGATTTGCCCCTCGTTCGTAAATTTGGCCTAACATCTTACTCGGACATCCGTTTGATGCACTGTTTGTTGCGTTACAACCCTAACTCACCTGTATACAACTATCTAGTTTTTACCTCAAGTCAATTGTTACGTTATAAAGGTCAAAACTAGTCTTAAACAGGGACATTTCTACCGAAATTAACAAAATTTTGTGTTCATACATAACTCGACATTTCACGATTTATGAAAGTAAGATTAGACTAAACATAAATAACTTAACATTAGATATACTAATAACACATTATTCATATCACATAAGATAAGTATGATTTAAATATAATTTATCATAATTATATCCGGGTTGTCACAATAGCGGTCGAGTCGGTGGAATGCAATAATTTAATACACCGATTAGCTAACATTAGATTGAGATGTGGTCCTCCCGAGTCTATTATTTGGGTCATATCAGTGTCAACTCGATAAAACATGATGTTAACAGATCGGGTTAATGTTGATCGCTAACACCCATTAATTTGAGTAAATAAGATATATTATTGGGAATTCTAAAGAGTTTATGTAGTTTAATTTTAATTTAATTATAACGAATGTTACAAAATGAAATATTTAGTAATATAAATGAATTAGTGTGTTTAATAATGGGCTACAGTATCAACTTATATACGACTCAGAATAATTTATTATCTTAATGGGTTATAATGGGTGAACACGACATGACATGTTAAGTTGAGGGGTCAGATCTTAATATGATTTTTTCACATCATAGAATGGTCACCCGTTTAGACACAAACTCGATAAGATCCAAACAAGATAAAAGCTGACATAAATATGACTCGACACGACCCATTGACAGGTTTAGCCATATAAGTTGTCACGATTCAATCATAATGATGTAATCGACTTCCCCATTATTTATTGGGTTTGCATATTGTATTTTGGGATTCTTTATTTAGGAGATTTTGGTACTTGGGTATTAGATGCTTCAGCTAGCTCACAGAAAATATATGTATAACAGACAATCTCCCACCTAAAATTTTCACAATAACTAATAAAGAAGGTATTCTACAATTATTTTACTTGGGTAATAGATCGCTTAATTGACAAGCCTTTTATTTGTGCCTTTTAAAATGTTAAGAAGGTATTCTACTCTAAGTGCATAAAAAATGACAATTGGTCTGTTACTATGCATGCATCGACGGGTTTGACTACTTAAGCAGCCGTGTTAAAGGCCTTTAAAGAGTTCTAGTTTGCTCTTGATGACAATCTTAATTTGGTCGTTCTTTTAGTTGATTTAGATGAAGGCTGGGTTTTGAAACATTATATTATCATCGTTTAATTAACTCTTGTATGACAATCCTATATGTATTGGAAAAACCCTCATATTTATTTACATTTGTGTATCTTCTACTCATATATTTAGTTCTCTTACACTTGCTTCTCCATTAATCACATTTTATAATATCTAATTATGTATATCTTCTTAAGTTTTGAATGCGATAATGATAACAAACTGTTAATATGAGGTAATCACGCAAATGGTCATGGACTCTGCTGATGTTCAATATTTGAGTGGTTGTCTCGATTGGTGATTTGTGTAGGTGATGTTCACAGAGACACAAGACATCAAAGTCCCTTATTGCTAATACTAATTCCATTTTATTATATTCTTCAATAACTAATCCTACTTCGTTTCATGTTATTATTCCATTTTTAGTTTGGATCACTAATCCCACTCTTTTTATTATCATATATACATTCACATATGTTTTTATAAATTAAAAATCCAAAAAAGGGAGCCTATACCACAATTCCCAATTTAAAGTTTTCTCACAATTTTTTACACTTTCAACACATTTTACATATATTATCATAAGTCAAAAGAAACACCCCAGATTCGAATTATGGTTTTATGAACTACATAGACTTTGATGTCATTTTAGGTTACGTAAGTATCTCGAAGTTATTTTACGATTCAAATCCTTTGTTACTTACCATTTAGAATATTTTGAAGGCTTGTTTGCAAGCCTAGTTGGAGAAGGAACGTTTTGAAGTCTTATTTCGTGGAAGGAAATAATCAATGCATTGGATTTGGATTAATATATTGTGATGTTATTATCATATTCACGCAAGCATGCATTATACTATTATTTGTGTTGAATAATTCGATGGCTTTAATTAGTTAATTTGTGTTGTATTATTATTTTTTAATTTATGGATGACGTAGTGGCTAAATATTTATTTCTAAAATTGTAGACGGGTTTGAAAAATGTATTAGTTATTTTGGGATGAAAAAAATGAAAACTTATCTTTTGGTCACAATTTTGGAGCATGAACAAAATTGTGACAAAATTATAAATGACAATATTTTATTACAGCTAAGAACGTGACCAAATATAGTTTTTTATGATTCGGTGTTAGTTTTAGTCATGGTATAAAATCACGACCCCTAGTGTAACAAATTTAAACTATAAGATAGTTAGTCACGGTCTACAATCGTGACTAAATATTTTAGAGTTTTAATTTATCACACCGGGGGTTACGATTTTAGACCGTGACCAATACTAACACAAATTTGAATGGTCACACTATGCATAACTATTTTGGATCGTGACTATCGGATCGCGATTTTGGATCGTGACCGGCCATGTTACCCACTGGATCGCGACCCCCATATTAGGTCACGATTTTGGACCCTAACCCACGATTTTGCCACCTTTAATATGGTCACCATCCAAAACCGTGACACATAGGCCTTGGTCATGGGACCAAACTGTCCATCTGCCTATTTCGGTATAGTGCTCCCAAACATTGGGACTACCATCTGAAGTTAGAGGTATAAGGCTTCCATTTATATTTTAGTCGTAGTGTTCTACAAGTTGAATTTTGGAAAGTCTTTCAAAATTTGATAGCAATTATCGAACATGAAATATTTTTTAGTTTCTACGTGATAGGACTCACGGGCCTGTTGGATCTACAACAGTACAAAATATTTGTTTAGAAGTTAAAAAATATAAACAATAAAGAAATGCCTGTGTTGGAAATGAAAAGGTCCATAAAAAGTTAGTTGAGCTCACCACATCATGTTCTTGTGTGTCGCTCGCTTGATTATTACTTCTGTATTATTATATTCCACCAAGACTGCATCCCAAAATGTCTTGAATGGCAAGGAGTTGCCATGTACGATTTGAGCCGTGTATTTTTCATACACGCGACATAGTATATTCTCTTCTTTGGTGGTCATGTTTGATTGGATTATTGAGAGGGTAATATTCTGTGGAAAAAATTGAGTATTTAAAATCATCAAAATATTTCTATACAAATTTAAGGTGAATTTTTAATTTGACATACATCTTCTACTTTTATTTAAACAAATGTCCATACATTTTACCAATCAAATATAATCGTTGCCATTTTTTTCTATGAACAACTAAATTGTACTAGATATTCGTGTGAACTTCATTAGTTCATATGAATTCATATGAGAAAATGAAATTCGTAAACAACTTACAAAATTTGTATCCATTATCTAAATTTTGAGAATGACTATAAATCGTTTGTAAAATCTATTGCTCCCACCCCCCCTCCAAGTGTAGACTACCCAGTTTTTATATCTCCAAATTCTTATATCATTTAGCATCTCCAATCGTTATGCTCTTAGTGTAGTTATGAATTAGTATATTTAAATGTTACATATAATATTAGTATTATAAATAATTTAATATGCATATTTATTTCAGTACATTCATATATTTATACATTAATATATACACAAACACAATATTAATATTTACATCAATATGCATTGATATTTACATTAATATATATTTATTATTAATAATATAAATATTTTATATATATAAATAATATTTGAGCATGGTATTTTACTCTTCAGAATATAAATCTACAAAGACGGTTAGGATGAGCTGAAAACCAATAGTGGAGATTAACTCTTGATCCATTAACGAATACAATCCTCCAACCCAACCTTCCACGCAACCCTCACATCAGAAGATAAACCTCCTTCACCTATTATTCCTCTTAACATCTATAGATCAAAATACACAAAATGGATCTCTACATTCATGCTCAACGGGATGACGAAATGCCATTAATTGGGCAATGAAATGCAATCCTTTGGTAATTTTCTTTTATGCACATATATTCTGTCTATGGTTTACTAAAAAGTAAGATCATCTCCGACCAGTGGTGGAGCCAGGATTTTCCAATGGATGGGGCACAAGAATAAAAATGACGGGGTTGTGTGTGTGTTGGGGGGGGGGGGGGGGTAATCCCCTATTTTTTTTAGGGTTATTCAAATATCTAAACAGAGATAAATATTAACACATTAATAGAAATAACATAGAACAAACCGAACCATAATACTTTATTGCTAAGAATAGCATCCAAAAAATGAAGTTGGCATTATAAATACTGATTAAAATATAAAACGAGCAAACTACAATCTCCCTCCATGATTTTTCATCTTTCGAAATCGATCCACAATTACGTCATTAGAATTGCAATCGAAGACATCTTTTTCGATATGCGTCACGTAAGAGTAACATAGGATATTATGTGAGGAAACGCGTTAGCACCTACTTTAGGGTTATAATTAGGAGAAAAACTTAAACATCTAAAAAAATATGTAGAAAAAAATGTATTGAAATTTGTTGAAGTGAGTATATACCTTTTTCACGATTCACGAGCAGTGGGGGAGCTTGAGCCTGAAAAAAGAGTCACATTTCCCTAAAAATAAGAACCGATTTTGTGAGACCTATTTTGATGATTAATCCCTATTTTAAGCAAAAAAAATAAACATCGCTAAAATTAGAACCTTATTTTGTGAGGCCTATTTAGATGTACTTAAAAAAACCTATTTTTTGAGACCTACTTTGATGATTAACAGTTATTTAGATTTACACAAGAGAACCATATTTCAAAGCATTAAAAAATTACTCTAAACCCAGAAACAAAGCAAATCAAAGAATAATATAACAAATTATGATGTATACATACATCAAAATCCAAAAGAAAAAACCTTACTTCGATATAATCAGTGTGAGAAGTTAAGTTTACAAGTATTGTGAGAACACACAGGCGGAGCAGGAGGGCAGGGCAAGCGACTGGTTTCTTTGGGGATTGAGGGTAAGGGTTTAGAGAGTGGAAGAGGGTGGGTTTAAATGAAGAAATGTTTAGATGGGAGTTTCTTTGGGACAGTCGGGTATTGTATTGAAAACATTTAGGGTCCGTTTGGTTGGCATAATTTGCCTAGGAAAATGCTAAAAAGTTGGCAAATATGAAAATTTGTCCACATTTTGGCTGTTTGGTTGCATAATTTGCCTAGGCATTATTTGACAATGTACAACACCTCCTATGCACAATCTGTGGGCAAATTTTGCTTACCTATCTGAGTGGGAAATATTTGCCCACTTCTTAAACGATTTTAATGTTTTAAAAAATAATTTAAAAACTGTTTTAAATAATTAAAAAACTGTTATGAATATTTAAAAATTGTTTTGTAATGTTTCAAAAACTGTTTTTAATATTATAAAAAATGTTAAGAAAATGTTTACAATTTTTTTAAAAAACCGTATTAACAAAATATTGTAAAAAAAAACTGTTTTTAAAAAACCGTATTAACAAAATATTGTAAAAACTGTTTTTAACATTTTTAAAAACTGTTGTGAATATGTTATAAAAACAGTTTTAAAGTTTTAAAAAATAATTTTAAAGACTGTTTTAAATATTTAAAAAAACTGTTATAAATATTTAAAAACTGTTTTGTAATGTTTTGAAAAATGCTTTTAATATTATAAAAAATTGTTAAGAGAATGTTTTACAATTTTTTTGAAAAACCGTAATATAAAAATATTGTAAAACAGTTTTTAACATTTTTAAAAACTGTTTTGGATATATTATAAAAACTGTTTTAAAGTTTTAAAAAACATTTTTTAAAACTGTTTTAAAGAGTTTAAAAAAACTGTTGTGAATGTTTAAAAACTGTTTTGTAATGTTTTGAAAACTGCTTTTAATATTATAAAAAATTGTTAAGAGAATGTTTTACAAATTTTTTGAAAAACCGTAATATAAAAATATTGTAAAACAGTTTTTAACATTTTTAAAAACTGTTTTGGATATATTATAAAAACTGTTTTAAAGTTTTAAAAAACATTTTTTAAAACTGTTTTAAAGAGTTTAAAATAACTATTGTGAATGTTTAAAATTTGTTTTGTAATGTTTTGAAAACTGATTTTAATATTATAAAAAATTGTTAAGAGAATGTTTTACAAAAATTTTAACATTTTTGAATATAATATAAAAACTGTAATATAAAAATATTGCAAAAACTATTTTTAACATTTTTGAATATAATATAAAAATTGTTTTTAAATAAATTAATTGGATTGACTTTAATTTCGCCTAATGTTGTTTGATAGCGTCATTTGAATTTGCCTAGGCAAATTTTGCCATGCCCACGCTTTTGCTCACTAACAACCAAACGGACCCTTAGTTTTAATTCTTTTAGAGCTCACCACTGTCTCTAACGATAGTGTATAATTTTAGTATTTTCGTGTAAATCTTATGTGTAAAGTAAGTTTTACATTAAAATTATATAATATCTTGTTTTGCACTCCAATAGTTTCCATTCAACTTAAAGTATAAAAATTAAAAAGATAAATAACACATTTGTAACATAAGTAAAAATTAATTAAAAAGATAAAAGATAAAAAAAATTAATATGGATATTGTTTAATATCTCGATGAATGCTTTTCAAAAATATATTTTTTAAAATAAAAGAAATATAATTTTAATTTTTTAAAAGAGAGACAAAGATGATGCGACGGTGTATAATTAATATATGTTTTACACCTTCATTTTACACGCTGGTGGGTTGTCACGTACTTTTACACTACTGTTGGAGTATACATATGCTCTAAGTAAGGATTTTGGATTTTTTTCTATTTCTAAATTAGAGCTAAGATACTACACTTTGGGTTTGAAAATTTCAATTCGGATTCACCATCAATGTCAAAGCATGATGTAGGAATGTGAACACTTTTTGAAAATATTCAATCGTTCCTTTAGGCAGAGGTTACTTAAAAATAATTATAATTATTACAATTTAATTAATTAGAAATAATTACTAAAAAAGAAACTGAAAAAATAATATATATTTATAAAACTCAACTCACTTGGAGGGCCAAGTCCTAAGTCAACATAAAAAATATATTGTGAATTTTATTCATAATATATTATAATAATACACTATTACTATTTAGTTTTTGCTTATTTTAATTTTTTTTTAAATAGTGTGAGGGCGCCTTAGGCACAAAATAATTGTTTTTTAAATGCCGTGTATGCCAGGAGAAAAGTTAAGATAGTGGTGCACTGATAACGGAGGCACAAAGTATGTCGTTGACACATTATAAGCGAATAAAAAATTACAATCGTGCCTTAGGCATAGGTTACCCCTGGTATATTAAAAAACTAGAGTGTCCCCCTCCCAATGGCACAGTTTTAAATTTATTCATTGCAATATGTCTACAACATATTTTGATTACCCCCAACAATACACGTCAATAGAAAAAACTCATGCATAGTACGAAAAATAGGGATAAAATAATATAAAAAATATAAATAAAAAATGAAGGCATTACTCTTTTTATTTAGGTGTTGTTAAATACACCCAACTTTTTCATCACTAACCTTGTAATTATATATTTCAAAATATTTATTTTAGACCGAAAGAAATTAGGCAACATTAGGACCACCATTTACTCATTCGTTATGAGTTCTGATCTTTTTTTTCTAAGAAGCATCAATATGTAATTTGTACAACTTTATTTACATGGCCAATAAAATTTATAAAGAATGTAAAAATGTAATCTTGCTCAAGTGTACTCGTAATTGCGACAGACATATACTTCGTTTACAACACAATCTTGCTCGAATGTATTTGTAATTGCAACACACATATACTATAGTGTAAGCACGGTTTGCTATTTCAATTGACAAACGCAATGTTGCTCAAGTGAATTCGTAATTGCGATAGATATATTGACATGTATGTATATGGCCATGTGAGAATGGGAGAACTACTTTACTTTTTTTACCTTGTGAATCGGTTAATTGGGAAATAGTTTTCACACCTTATAATTCCTTTTATAGTTTAATATGTTATAAATTTATTAATTTGATTATAATTAATTGGTTATGAAATTATGACCAAACTTTAAATACATAAGGTACCAGATAAATAATAAGAGGCATCAGAACATTTTAAGGATCTAAATATAACATTTAAATAAAAGGTATACCATTGCCCAGTGCCCGTGCTTTGAGCAGTGTGCTAGATAAAAACTTTGTAAGCAGTTCAAACAATTGGTGGTGTACCACCCATGCCTTGAGAAATGGTGGTACAAAGTACACTTTTGACTTCTCAAGTCTTATCATAGATCATCATTTTTCAAACAGTTTCAAAATTATTGTCAAAACAACCCCAAAAATTACTTAATATCCAACTCGGTATTATAAGTTAGAATGCACCCATAAGTAATTTGTTTCAAAAGCCTATGAATGTTCACATCAATAATAAATGTTGGACAAAGAATCGTGGGAATTGAACTAAAATAGTCCCAAACAACGCATATGTTTATGTAAATATTTGAAAATTTTACCAATGGATGTAAAAATAAAAATATGCAAAAGTAAGGAGAGTTTGGACCTTTAAGCGTTCAACTAAAGTTAGTAAAGTATTCGTGATTCCATAACTTGGAAAGAAATAAGGTCTCAATCTACAAACATGCTACACAGTGTTATTAGTTAATAAAATAAGGGACATATACTAATTAGTCCTTTGGACATTTTTTAATATTTATTTAGTCTAAACTTTTTTATTTTGCCTCAAAAAGTCCTTTGCCACATATTTTGGAGAGGGAGTGCTGCTGGCGCGGACCTCTAAAAATAAGAAGATATTGAGTGCTTGAGGGACTAAATGGGTTAAACTAAAAATATGTGTTTTTTAAAAAATATATATATTTATAGTAGGGACTATTTAATAATTGACCCATAAAATAAACTAAAACAAAGTAAAACAAAAATGAAAGACTCATGTACAGGCCAATGAAAAATCAACCATTTTATGTGTACTTGCTTTAAATAACCCCCACATAACCCATCTAAAATGACTGGCCAACTAAAATAAAAGAAATCCTATAACAAACATAACCAAAACAAAGCAGATGAGTCATTTCTTTTATTCAATACTAATAAGATAAACAAATAAACTAAAAAGGGGATACAAACACCTTGAGCTGCACCTAAGGAAAACTTATAGTCACGTACGTAGAGAGATAATGATTAGAAGATAAAAGCCAGAGAAAATAACCACATGAGATTCTATCCAAAACCTAGAAGCCTTACAAATATTCAAAGTTATTATATCTAAAATACATTCTAAACCCAATAACCCTCCTTATTGTAGAATTTTTTTAAAAATAAGTTAAGCCTTATTGTTGATGTAAAAAATTAGATCGCTCTAATTATTCAATCACAGATAAATAAAATGAAACAAAGATTTTTAAAGTGGTTCAGCCTTATAAGAATGGCCTACGTCCACTGTTATGTTATTGCTGAGTGTTTGGAAATTCTCGATTACAAGTTCAATCCAGAAATTTCGGTCCCTTTGAATGAGGGTGATACAAGGTATTTATAGCCCTTAGGCTGTACATGAATGGGTTGATACATTAAATGATATACATATGAAAAGGTAATACATTTAATGCAGCGTGTGCGTCAAGATGATAACATTCAATGAATGATTGAACTGTTGACATTCTGGCAATTAATACTACGGTCGAGATGCAGCTCGGACCGCCTTAGTTGCTCGTTGCTCAGGAGTTCCTCGGAGCGCTAGAGTATCTCGGAGTGTTGCAGTTCCTCGGTATATCATCGTTGCTCGGGGAAAACATGAGTTGGTCGAGGAAATGAACTTCCTCGTTATTGTACCACGTAGATTGACAAGTGTCTTCGTATGATTCGTCCACATCAGCATATTAATTTTGGTATCAACAGAAGCCCCCAATGTTTCATATTTCGAACTTTGAGGAGTATGGAACATTCTTTCTCGGTTTATGGCAATATTGAATGATCTTCCTGGGTTTTAGGAGCATCGTATTTGAATTTATTTCCAAGTTCAACGAATCCGCCTTTTTTCGAACTTTTGAGAGCGCTTCGATCTTAGTGCCCTTTTTGTCCTTTTAGCCGTCGGAAGTTCAATAGTTTCTTTTTTGTAATCATTTCCTTCGCCGCTTCCCAAGGCAAAGTATTTAAACTTCTTAGGTAACCATACCGTCTTCTTCTTTTTTCCAATTTCCTGCATTCAAGCTTTCTATTTTCTCCTTCTCTCTTGTGCGTTCATCCTAGTTTTCGTTCGTTGTCAACATACCTCCTTTCTGCCTGTAAGATCTTCTTCCTTTCTTCTGTATCTCTTTTATTCAGTATGGTTTATATTGTGGAGTCTGTTGAGAAATTTCGTTCCGATTTTTCCATTCCTTCCTGGGTAACTTTGGAGGTTCTTTCTGAGCCTTTAGATTATTTTCGATTGGCTGAGGGACATTGGTTCCCCAGTCTATTCATTGCTGAATGTGGATTTTCTTTTCCACCAAACCCATTGTGTCTTGAGTTTTGTCAGTATTTTGATCTTGTCCCTGCAAAATAGCCCCCAATTCATGTAGAATAATTAATGGGGTGTACAAATTAAATCTAACTCATGGGACTCGTATAGGGATCGCTGAAATTATGTATTGCTATAAATGGGCCACTCTAGATAATATTTATTACTTAAAAACTAGGTTTCTGAATAGGGCTCTTGTAGTTAACCTCCCTGACTCAAATAGAGATTATTTTGAACATGGGTTGGTTATTAAAAATTGGCAATATGCCCCTTTAGTTGGAGATGGAGTATACAACGGTCCCAGATGCCACCCATATGGCAATGGGATAGGTTTATTTTTCATTTTATTTTACTTATGAAATTATGCTTTCATCATGTTTGACAAAATGTATGACTGATATCTCATTATGTATTTATTTGCAGTTGATAGCAAAAGAAAAACTCCAAAAGAATCAGAGGTTAATATTAAGCATCTGAAACTTATCTGGGGCTTGCATAAGAACGTTGCAGACGAGCACATCAGGTCTGCATCATATTTGTTACAGTATAAGAGTTATACAACCTCTTATACTGCTCGCCTTGTTGAGCCAGCTTCAACTCCAGAGGATTCTTCTTCAGATTCTCATCTTCCTTTAAGTCAGAGAATGGGCAAGAAAAGAGCTCCTCCTGCTCTATTTGATGACATTACTTCGGCTGCTGGGGCCAAGAAAAGCAAAGTTGATGTCCCAGAGGGGACTAAGAAGGTGGATGTTGCATCTTCCAAAGTTGCCGAGAAGCCCCCAGTGGCTCCGAGCAAGAAAGTTGCTCCAGCAGAAGTGATTACTATCTCTCCGACCAAGAGTTCTTCCTTGGTTAAAGCTACTGAAGTCCCTTTGAGAAGATTGAGGAAATCATCCTCAGTCAATTTGGCTGAAACTGTCTCTTCTCCATCCTCTGGTGTTGTTGGTGTTCCAACCATCATTCCTCATAGCTCTGCAATGAGCTCGGTAAAAACTTGGATCATACCCGAGGTCCAAGGAATTGATGAAAATATTTCTACGAATATGTTGACATCCCTAGCTACTCGTCACCTTGCTTCGGTAAATTTCTCACATTCTGACTTTCTTTCTTCCTCTGAATACTTGTATTTTTGCACTGACCTGTCACTTTTTCCTTTGTTCAGCTGGTGAATTGTTTTAATAATATCGTGAAGAAGGATGAAGCTATTAAAGCTTCAAGCTCCTCGTCAGGTGTAGAGGATGCTCTGTTGGGTTTGACCCCATCCTTGAAGGAATCTCGCCAACAATATAGTGAGGACAAGGCTGTTTGGGAGAAAAAGTTGTCTACAGTTGAGGCCGAGAAGGTGAAGATGGCTGAGATCTCCAAGAGTTTGGAGAATAAAGTGAAAAGTTTAGAGGTCGAGCATAAGAAATATGACGACAAACTCAAGAATTTTGGAGAACTTGAGGACAAGCTGAGGAAGGCAGAGGAAGAATTGTCCGCCCTGCGAGATATCAAGGGCAAAAAAGAAGAATTGGATGAGAAGCTCTCCTCAGAGAAATTGAGAAGAAAGCTCGCAGTTAAAAAATCCTCCATCTCAGGCTGGGATAAAGGATGGGACAAGGGGATTACTGCGATGACATCCCAAGTTCAATATGGGAAGTTGAAATACTTCCGAGATGGCTGGGTAGCTGCCCTACAGGAATTGAAGATCAAGGATGAGTCCGATCTATTCCAGTTGCACCTCCCTGGTCCTCCTCCACCAATAGTGGAAGAAGAAGATGAGCCTGCCTCTGATGAATCTTCTATGGCAATAGGTGATCAAGTCCCTGCCTCTCTTCCTGCTGCCAACGAGGAAATTTCTTCCATGCCTCCTCCTTCTGAGAAAATTTCAACTCTTGCTGTTCAAGCTGCTATCACCTCCGAGCAACCAAGCTCCTCGTCCCAGCCTCCCGAGAAAGTCTTGGGCGACAAGGAAAAGGTGTGAAGTTGTTCGGTATCATTTCTATCTTTTATTATCACTTGTAATCAAACAATGTAATCTTTTGATGATCTAATAAAATACATTTTTGTTCATCTCTGTTGTTGATGATTTGTTTTTGTTGATTGTTGTCTTTTTCTCATCCTTAATTTGTTGCTAGAATGGAACTGATATCTGCACATGATATCAAGCTGATATCTGCACATGATATCAAGCTGATGCGGCAATGTCATGAATATTATAAGGCTGGTCATACAGACCTTAGTACATCAGAAATTACTGACATCCTTGGCCATGATGCCTCAGAACAGGCAATTGAGGCTTATCGATACTTGAAAGATTTACTCGACCGAGCTGTGGCCAACAATGTAGCCTACTACGACTTGATTGAGGAACTTCATTATTCCTTAGAAGATCTACAAGGTCAGCACAATGAATCAATGGCTTTGTTGCACAAGGAATATGAAAATAGATACCAACAGCTTTCTTCTGACACAGGCCATAAAAAGATCCTGGCTGGATACGATGTTAGGGAAAGAACTTTAAAAGGTGAAGTTGAAGCTTGCAGGCAGATTGTTGAGTTGCTGGAACAGGAGAATAATAATTTGCAGAAAAAGCTGGCACAGTATGAATCTGCAGCGTCATCTTCTACTGCTTTAGTGCAAGTTACCGATGAAGGTTTGTCGTTCTTAGAGGTTGAGAATGCCAAATTAAGGCAAGAACTGGACAACTTAAGAAAATCTGTTATTCCTGCGACTGTTCAGGGACGAGGAAGAACTTCTCGTGGGCGAGGAAGAGCTGTTCAAAATGTTGCCGAGGAGCAAAGTTCTCCAATCGCTGCTCGGAGTCGATCAAGAGTTCTTAGTCGCAATGTTGAAGAGGCTCGCACTCAATCTACTTTGGAAACTCAAGCATACCAATTAAACGCCAAAGATCGGGCTTTATCTGAAATGTCTAAGAAAAATCTATCTTTGGAAGATCAACTTACTGCAACGAAGTCTGCTTTGAATAATAAAGATATTTTTTCCAGGAGCCTTCACGAACAATTGGATAGATTAACCTTCGAATTCCATAAACAACCCAGGGAATTTTGGATGGCAGGATACAATGAAGCCCTTGTTCATTTAGATGCTCGGATTGAACATGCCAATAATGAAGGTTATAAGCAGGGGTGGTTGAACGCCCTGTGTGTACTGAAATTGGAGCAAGGGCATTTTCTATGGGATTATCATGCTCCAGGATTACTAGATTTGCCTGTGCCACCTTTCAAATTGGACATGGAATGGATCCCAACTCGTTCCATTCCTCGGAGTTTAATTTCAAAATATCTCGGCGATTATAGTCTTCATTCTCAGACTGAATTATCTCGCCCAGAGCATCTCTTGGATACACCTTCTGTGATGAACGTCAGAATGCTCAGAGATATTAATTTCATCAATTCTCCTCTTTGCTTAGAAGATCCTCCTGCCGGCGAGGAACCTGTTTCAAAAGCTAAAGGAAAGAAACCAATAGAATAGGATTTTCAATGTAATAATTAGCACATATGTATAACTTGTAATACATTTTTATCTTAATGAAAGAATTTCATTTTTTGTTTGCAAATTTGTATTGCGATTATCTTGTGTTTATCAAATATTTTTACATTTGTGTATATGTATCTGTTAAAAAGATAACAATATGATGCTGTTCATCAACCAACTTAGTAATCAAGTATCAATGCTGCTTAATCACTTAATAATAAAGTAACGAGTATAAAATGTTTAGACTGTTTCCAACCAACCAAGGTTGTTAAATTATGCTTGTCGACCAACTACAGTTGATGGGTTTTTACCCTCGACCAACCATACTTGGTAAACTTTTTCCTAAAATGTATCCGACTAACCATGGTCGATAATTTATCCTTGTCGAGCAAGTATAGTTGATCACCGACCAACTATACTTGGTTCAGTTTGGAATTCTTTGTATTTTCTGGAATGATTTTACCTTCCGACCAACTTGTTGGCTTATTTTCAAATCAACCGTAGTTGATTATTGAATTATCAGGTTCTTTCGAACTATCTTGTCCACTAGTTATCTTACCAACCTTAGTTGGTCACGCTAGTGTACGCCTCCTAACCAAAGGAGTATATTTTTTGGTTCTTTCGAACTTTTTGTCTTCTTTTTGCTGTCAGTGTAGTGTACAACACTAGTATTCCCCGAAAAACTTTCAAACAAAGGAGAAGAAGATGGTGAAAACATCATCGTTTTATTCATATTGATGGAACCGTTATACATTTTACATCATTGATAATACTTGCGAAGGTGTTCAGCATTCTTGAATTCTTCTCCTTCCAGAGTTGCTATTCGGTAAGTTCCTGGTCGAACAACTTCTGTAACTCGGTAAGGCCCATGCCAGTTTGCCTCCAATTTATTGTGTTTCTGAATTACCTTCTTTAGCACATAATCTCCTTCTTTTAAATCGCATTTCTTCACCCTTTTATTGTAGAACAGAGCTGTGCGTTGTTGGTAAGCAGCATTCCTAATGGCTGCCTCTTCTCTTACTTCCTCGAGCATATCCAAATCCAGTCTTCTCATCAAGTCACTGACTGGGGAATTGAAATTCAGCACTCTGTGTGTTGGGAGACCTAACTCGGTAGGTATTACAGCCTCACTTCCAAATGCCAGCATATATGGTGATTCTCCAGTTGCTGCTCGGGGAGTTGTTCAGTAAGCCCACAATACTGATTGTAGTTCATTAATCCAGTTAGCTTTAGCTTCACTTAGCCTTTTCTTCAAACCATTTAGCAGTGTTCTATTCGTTACTTCAGTCTGTCCATTGCTTTGAGGATGGCCTGGCGCTGAATGGACCTTCAAAATGTTCGACTGATGATAATAAGCAGCAAATTCCTCGTTATCAAATTGGGTTCCATGGTCTGTGATGAAGGCATGAGGGAGACCATATCGGCAGATGATATTCTTCCAAACGAACTGGTATACCTTCTCGTACGTCATGTCGATGAGGGGTTCAGCTTCTACCCACTTAGTAAAATAGTCTACTACGACAACGAGGTACTTGAATCTTCCTCGAGTGGTCGGCAATGGTCCCACCAAATCAATTCCCCACATGGCGAATGGCCAAGGGGAAGTTATAAGTGTCAACAATGCTTGTGGAGTTCGTCGGATAGAGGAAAAACGTTGGCACTTGTAACATTTCTTAGCATAGGCTATACAATCAGCCCTCATCGTCGGCCAATAGTATCCTTGAGTCATTACCCTTTGTAAAAGTGTTCGACCTGCTACATGAGCTCCACAAGACCCTTCATGGATTTCTTCAATAAAATCTTTCACCTCGGAGGGATGTACACATCTCTGCAATCCTTCCATAATTCCTCGTCTATATAAAATACCATTAGTTAATACGTACCGAGCAACTTTATACTTCAATTTTTTGGCAGCGAGCTTATCCTCTGGCAATCCTCCCTCTTCAATATATACCCTGATGGGATCGATCCAAGATGGTCCTAAATCAAGGGTAATAACATTCATCATCATGTTTTCATCTATGCTCCGACTTTTCAATACTTCAATTGGTATCGTTCTTCGCAGCTCGGTACGAGTAGCTGATGCTAGTCGGGCCAGTGCGTCTGCTCGTACATTCTCCATCCTCGGTATTCTCACCAATTGAATGGCATTAAATTCTATCAGTAATTCCATCACCTTTGCATGATACTTTACCATTAAATCTCCTTTAACTGCATACGATCCTGTGATCTGATTTACAATTAATTGAGAATCACTGAATACAATTACTTGCCGTGCTTCCATAACTTTTGCTAAGTTTAAACCTGCTATCATGGCCTCATACTCAGCTTCATTATTAGAGGCTTTGAAATGGAATCGTAAAGCATATTCCATGTCAATCTCGTCTGGGGTGCTCAAAACAATTCCTGCGCCGCAACCTGCTGTGCAAGATGAGCCATCTACATATAATCTCCATAGGGGTAACCCGTCTTCAAATTTCTTATCTGATAGAGTTCCTCGGTGAAATATTTTTTGCTTCTTTTCATCCTCCCCTGGCACTTTTCGCTCCTTGTTGACCATCTTTTCTCGTTCTTCAACCATCCGGGGCTGGTTTGAATTTGAAGTTGATGATCTTTCTGCATCCATAGGCCCTTTTACCAACCGGAGTTGGTCTGGACTTATGTCTGTTGATCCTGTAACATCCACAGGTTGGTCAGCGAGCAGTTTTTGTTCCTCGGGGGTATCAGGATATGTAAATTCCGCTATAAAATCTGCTACAGCTTGCCCTTTCAATGATGCTCTGGGCTCATACACAATATCATATTCACCGAGTTCTATTGCCCAGTACATCAGTCTTCCTAATTTTTCTAGCTTGTGAAGGACTTGTCTCAATGGCATGTCGGTATACACAATGATGGTATGGGCCTGGAAATATGGCCTCATTCTTCTACTTGCTTCAATTAATGCTAATGCCAATTTTTCTAACTTTGGGTACCTGATCTCTGCACCTCGGAAAGACTTACTTGTGTAATAAATTGGTTTCTGGACTCCATTCTCCAATCTGATCAATGCCGAGCTAACTGCATTCTCTGATACTGCTAGATACAAGTACAACTTCTCTCCTGTTATTGGCCTAGACAACAATGGAGGTGCTCCCAAATACTTTTTCAAGTCTTGAAAGGCCTTTTCACATTCATCAGTCCACTCAAAAGTTTTTCGAAGTGTTTTGAAGAATGGGAGGCATTTGTCAGTTGCTCGGGATACAAATCTGTTGAGCGCTGCAACTCGTCCTGTAAGACTCTGCACTTCTTTCTTTGTTGTTGGAGATCGCAACCCTAAAAGAGCTTTGATCTTATCTGGATTTTCTTCAATGCCTCGCTGGTTGACAATGTATCCGAGAAACATTCCTTCTCGTACTCCAAATGTGCACTTCGTCGGGTTGAGTTTCATCTGGTATTTATCCAGTTGATCAAATGTCTGAGCTAAGTCAACTAAATGATTTGCAGCTTTCTTGCTTTTTGTCAGCATATCATCGACATAGACTTCCATGTTGCAACTGATTTGTTCGGTGAAGACCTTGTTCATCAGCCGCTGGTATGTCGCTCCTGCATTTTTCAAACCAAAATGCATAACATTATAGCAATAAGTTCCCCTAGGGGTAATAAAAGAAGTACTTTCCCTGTCTTCAGGTTTCATCTTGATCTGGTTGTAACCAGAATACGCATCCATGAAGCTGATCAGCTCATGTCCCAAGGTAGCATCCACTAGTTGGTCAATTCTGGGCAATGGAAAATGATCTTTTGGGCATGCCTTGTTGAGATCAGTGAAATCAACACACATTCTCCATTTATTGTTCTTCTTCTTTACCATCACCACGTTTGCCAGCCAGTCTGGATATTTCACATCTTCAATGAATTGGGCTTTCTGGAGCTTCTCGACCTCCTCTTGTATGGCTTGATTCTTCTCGGGGATAAATACCCTTCTTCTCTGCTTTATGGGCTTGATCTCCTTATTCACATTGAGTTCGTGACATAAGAAGTTTGGATCTATTCCTGGCATGTCCTCATGACTCCATGCGAAAGTTTTCTTCCGGTTTCTCAAGAACATTATCAACTCTTGTTTTATTGAAGCATCCAACGACGAGCCTATCTGGGTTACTCGTTCAGGGTGCTCCTCGTCCAGAATAACATTTTCTGTAGATTCTACCACCTGTCCTTTTACAAGTTGGGATTCATCCCTGGGATCAAGAGTTTCAATTTCTATACCTTCCTCTACCTGGTAGGTAATAGTTTTTTTCCTTGATTCCTCAAGCTCCTCTTGCTCGGCAGATGAATAATAGAATTCCCGAGCTACTTTTTGATCGCCTTTTACAACTCCTACTCCGAAGTTTGTTGGGAATTTTAAGCATTGATGCACTGTAGATGGAACTGCTTCGAACTTCTTCAAACCAATTCTTCCCATGATGATGTTGTAGGCTGACTGCACATTCTTATCCATCACAAAGAAGCGTATTCTTTCTGTTCTACAAGCAGGCCAAGTTCCAATGAATATGTCCAACTTGATCGTCCCAAGTGGAAAAACTTTCTCGCCAGCAAAACCCAGAAGGGGTCTGTGATAAGGTTCCAATTGAGATAATTTCAAATTCAAACTATCAAAACATGAATAGTACATGATGTCTGCCGAACTACCATTGTCCACCAACACCCTTGAAATCACCACATCTTTCATCCTCATTTTGATCACCAAGGGATCGTCGTGAGGGTAAAGAACACCGGCCAAATCGTTTTTTGAAAAACCAATAACTAGCTTCTCTTTATTTACCTTCCTCGGACGATCATCCTCGGCAAGATTTATTCGTTGAATATATGAACAGGCTTGAGCCTCTCCGAGATAGGCCTTTCTTTCTGCAGTGAGGTCTCCCCCTCCAGCATCTCCTCCTGTAATAACATTACAATCAAATGACCCAAAACGTATGGAAAATACCTCTCGTTCAGGCTGTTTTAGCTTCTTTGGAAGATCGGGGTCTTCATCTGGATCATCTTCATGATCTCTTTTCTTTTTCTTCTCCGTCCGACGAGGAGATCTGGAACGATCTCTGGTTCTATCATCATTCTTCCTTTCACCTCTGCGATCTACATACTTTGACAACTTTCCTCTTCGGATGAGCGTTTCAATCTCGTTCTGAAGGGCTATGCAATTTTTGGTCGTATGGCCATGATCTTTATGGAACTCGCAATATTTGGCCCTATTCCTCAGTTCAGGATTAGTCCTCAGTTTATCTGGCCACTTGATTTCTTCGTTATTCTTGATTTCTTCTAAAACATGATTAATACCCATCTTCAATGGTGTATAATTATCATATTTCTTCAGGACTTCCCATGACGTCCTATTATTCTTGGAGTGCTTGTCATTACCATTACCTTTTTGCTCTTTCTTCTTAGATTTGTCAACCTCCACCTTGGTTTCTTTATCCATATTCTTCTTCGCAGCCATAGACTCCTCGGCATTCATGATTTTGGCCGCTTTTGCCATCAACTCCGACATAGTTTTAGGTGGATCTTTGGCCAAAGTATAATATAATTTGTTAGGCAGCAATCCACTCATCAAAGCAGTGATCGCTGTCTTTTCTTCGTAATCTATGACTTCCAACTTCTCGTTATTGAAACGAGTTATGTAATCTCTAGTACTCTCACCTGATTTTTGTCTAACACTTAACAAGTGCGCTACTCGTTTTACTGGCTTTGCTCCAAAACAGAAATTTCCAATGAACAACTCGGCTAACTGAATAAAAGTCAAAATCTTACCCCGAAGAAGATTGTTGTACCATATCTGAGCAGATCCGGTAAGAGTTCCCGAAAATGCTCTACACCTCATCTCGTCGGGGACAGCATATATGTCGGCAGCAGCCTGGTATTGTTCTATATGAAGAACAGGATCTGTCTTTCCATCATATTTAGGGGTCACTACAGGTGCTTTAAATTTTGATGGTGTAGGAAAGTTCATAATGGCCTGCACAAAAGGTGTCCCTTGAACAAAAGTTCTCTGTAAGGGATTCCTTTCTTTAATCATTTCTCCAAGTCTATCCTCCAATCGCTGAATGGAACCCTTCCACGCTTCATTTCCTTCCTCGGGCTGCTTAGTCCAAGCAATTGATTGTTCTGACGTAGCTTCCTGAGATCTATCTCGATGAGTAGCTGGTCTTGATTGTGCTGATCCTTCTCTCAAACCTGATGGTGGTCGAAAGCTTCTCGATGGGGCTCTAGGTGGACTCATATTTCTCCTTGGTCCTAACCGACTGAAAGGAGATGCCCTGCTTAATCTTTCCAGGGCGCTAGTTCTCTCCGGAGAGAGGGTGATATGTTGATCTGTATCCGTAGCCCGTATCGATGAAGTTCGCCCAGGTTGATAAGAGAAATCATTAGATTCTTCATTACGATATGACCCAGTCCGCCTGGATCGCGATTGCCCATGATCACTTCTTTGCCTTGAATGGGTAGGTGCACCGCCGTGAAGAGTTTGAATGAGTTGCCTCATTGTTTCTTGCATGGCGGTTTGTCCTTCAGCCAGATTTGTCATAATTCCAGCTAGATCTGGAGGCGCAGATGGATTTGGAGGATTTCCAGTATTTCCAGCATTTCGATTACTGGATTCTGGATTATCTGCCATTGATGATAAATGATTTTTGGTGAAAAACGATAGCAACAGTCGTTTCCCACAGACGGCGCCAATCTGTTGATGTAAAAAATTAGATCGCTCTAATTATTCAATCACAGATAAATAAAATGAAACAAAGATTTTTAAAGTGGTTCAGCCTTATAAGAATGGCCTACGTCCACTGTTATGTTATTGCTGAGTGTTTGGGAATTCTCGATTACAAGTTCAATCCAGAAATTCCGGTCCCTTTGAATGAGGGTGATACAAGGTATTTATAGCCCTTAGGCTGTACATGAATGGGTTGATAGATTAAATGATATACATATGAAAAGGTAATACATTTAATGCAGCGTGTGCGTCAAGATGATAACATTCAATGAATGATTGAACTGTTGACATTCTAGCAATTAATACTACGGTCGAGATGCAGCTCAGACCGCCTTAGTTGCTCGTTGCTCAGGAGTTCCTCGGAGCGCTAGAGTATCTCGGAGTGTTGCAGTTCCTCGGTATATCATTATTGCTCGGGGAAAACATGAGTTGGTCAACGAAATGAACTTCCTCGTTGTTATTGTACCACGTAGATTGACAAGTGTCTTCGTATGATTCGTCCACATCAGCATATTTATTTTGGTATCAACACTTATAATAAATCTAATGAACAGAGGCCCAAAGATGTCAAGCCCCACATTAAATCACCACTCTTAAGGAGAAAAACATATAGTAAGACAAAAAAATGCAACAATATCTTAAATAAATTATTGACTCTTTATAATTTGTGGCAATGCAACGAAAAAAATGCAACAAAATCAAACCTTAAAAAATAATATCAAAAAATAAATAGGAGAAAGCATTAACATTAGCCAAAAATAACATAAAAAATATTCAACCTTAAAAAACCTCCCCTCATAATTTCTCTGCCCAAACCCTTCACCGACACAACCACCGCCCCTTCTTACGGCTCCGACGGTCGACTCATCGTCGCCAAATCCATAACTGCCAAGATCCACGTTTTTACCTAAATACCCCCCAGTAGCTGCTAAAATCCTTATTTTTTTACCTCAATACCTGCTAAGATCCAAGTTTTTTACCTCAATACCCGTCAGATCCAAACCATTCACGTCACATCCAATTTCAGTCATCCATAATCGACTCATCGTGTTTGTCGACGAAGAGTGTTCGGTCATTGTGGTTGAGGGAGTTCTAGAGGAGGGTTTCGTGGGTGAGGGAGTTCCACCACAGGGTTCCAGCGCTGTTGGTGGAGGTAGAAATGGAAAGGTAGAGGCGTAGTTGGAGGAGGGTTTGGGAAGTGGTGAGTTTAGGAGGTGATGAGAAATAAAGTAATATTCTTGGTTTGGGAGGCATTGTTGGTCATTTATGGATTTGGAAAGCAGTGAGAATTAAAGAGACCCATACACAAATTAAAGAGACCCATGTTTCTCGAGATGAGAGTAACTCTTTCAGAAAGAGACCCGTTTAAAAATTACCATTTTACCCCAAAAGTAACTCTCATCCATGGCAGAATTTGAAACCATTAAATGCAAATCTTGAGATTTAATCTTAGCCACCAGTTGACAAAGACCAAACTCACCAAATTTAATCTCAACTATTAGTTTGGGGTAGGGTTGGTTATCGATCGGTTTGATCGATAAAATGGGTTTACCAAAACAAACCGAAGTTACTGGTTATACCGATAAGTATAATGGTTTATAAACCAAAACCGAACCACTCTATACCACAATAAATCGTTATTTTTGGTAATTTCAAAATTATTATAATAATAATAATAAAAAAAATTGAATGAAATCTTTTAAACTCTTTTTTGTCAAGACCACATGTGGATAAGTTGGAATAAACCAAGGTAGGTACCTTGGATCCACCCCTTATTGGCCTACCTAGTATTATAGCCACTGCTGCCTTTGGAGACGATGTGGGACTTGAATAAAATGCTACCTTTGGAGAATAACCCACTGCTGCCTTTGGAGAATTTTGCTTGGACCAATTACTTCCAACCAACTACCACCTATATCTATCTGTAAGATGCCTTTTATTTTTCTTTTGGAGTTTATCATTTGGATTAGTTTTTTAGTAAATCATTTAGATTAGTCAATATGAAGCTTAAACATCAGTTTATTAATGTTTCCATAAATTTGGGATATAATTATTAGAATGAGTCGAAACAAAAATACAAATTTTATTTAATGGATGGTTGAGATTAGTTTAAAAGGATGTATTTGGTATATCTAGTTTATAATTTAGGTTTATTATCACAGTATTTTTTATATTTCATGTTTTATTATTTTAAAAGCGGTAATTTTAGCAAGTCGATTTTTTAGATGTATAAACCAAAATCAACCACAAAAAATTCAGTAATTTCAGTTTCGGTAAGTAAAAAAGGTAAACCATTACCATTTTTTATCAGTACAAAACGGTACGGTTTGGGTTTTTACTGTACTACGAACACCCCTAGTTTGGGTAGACCAAAAAATCCCTCCTCCTTTATTATATAGATGAACATATGTATGATTTGTATATAATATATATTTGTAAATATACATTAATTAATATCAATACATTAATGTTCATAAATTGGTAAAATATATGATTTCATATCGTGTCACATTTTATTTCAGACGTGTTTATGTTAGGTAAAAGGTTAAATTTCTCGTTGTGACGTGTCATGTCGTATTCTAATTGGGTCGTACCGTAGCACATTTTTGGATCATTTTCATGATACGTAAAAAAAAATAAGATTTTGTGTCGAGTCGTGACATGACGTGCTTTAAATGTGTTGTATTCTTATATGGTAAAAAAAAGATTTCGTGTCATGTCGTGTCATTTTCATTTGGATCGTGCTCATATAAGGTTAAAAAATAAATTTATGTCTTGCCGTATCGTTCGACATTTTAATTGGATCGTGTTCATGTTTAAAAAAATATAAGCTTTCGTGTCATGTTATCTCACTTTTATCTATGTTAATTTTGTGTTAGGTAAACAAAATAGCGTCGTGTCGCATTTTAATTGGGTTGTGTTCTTGTTTGATAAACTAATAAGATTTATGTTGTGTCTTGTCCTTTTTATTGGAATCGTATTTGCGTAATGTAAAAAATAAGATTTAGGGTCGTGTCGTATTGTGTCGCATTTTAATTGGGTTGTGTTCTCGTTTGGTAAAAACAAAATAAGATCTCGTTTGATGCGTCATGTTGCTTTTATTTGGGTTGTGTTCGTGTTAGGTAAAAAACAATCGTTCCATGTCATGTTTAAATTGGTTCATGTTTGTGTTAGGTAAAAAAATAGGATTTCATATCTTGTCACTTTTATTTGGTTCGTGTTTGTGTTAGGGAACAAAACTATTTCGTGTTTTGACATAACATGTCATGTTTTAATTGGATCGTGTTTGTGTTTCATAAAAAATAAGATTCGTGTTATGTCACTCTCATTTCGACTGTTAATTTTAGGTAAAAAATTAAGATTTCTTGTCAAGTCTTAATCGGGATGTGTTTGGGTTTGGTAAAAAAATTAATTTCCATGTGTGTGTTAGGAAAAAAAATAAGATTTCGTGTCGTGTCGTGTCGTGCTCGTGTTTGATAAAAAAAGGAAAACGTGTCATTTTGTATCACTTTTATTTGGGTTGAATTTGTGTTAAGTAGGAAAAAACATTTCATGTTGTGTTTTAATTGGGTTGCATTTGTTACGGTAAAAAAAATGATTTTGTGTCGTGCTTCTTTATTTGGGTCATGCACGTGTTAGGTAGAATTTGTGTCGTATCATATAATGTCATGTTTTAATTGGGTTAATTTGCGTGTGTGTGTGTGTGTGTGTATAATTATTAACATGTATTAATGTAAATATTATCCTTTATGAACATAACATATATGAACCATTAACTTAATCCCCTATCATTGGATCGGAGAGCTTAACAGTCGACCATCATCAACCAATCCCTCCCAACCAAAAAGAACATAGGTAAAAATAATGTCAAATGTACACATCATTAACACCTCTTATGATATCACCAATTTTCTGTTACGATAACGTGATTGGTCAACAAGTGGAATTTTCACAGCGATATGTGTATCATCTATGGGTTGCATCCTAAAAAAATGTTATGATTAATATACTTATAAATCAAGCTAGGAAAAATTGAAAGATAATATGTTGAAGTAATTCAATTGATTACCTCAAATATTTTCTCATTTTCATTGTGGTATTCTAAGTTTTTAGGCTTTCATTGGTAACTAATTCTTATATAGTCCATGGCAAGCATTAAACTCCCTAGGGAAGTAATAGATAAGTGTTTGACCGAATGTACGAAACATATAAATTTGGACACGTATAATTCATCATGGCTAATGGTCTTTAAGAATATCGCAATGTGTTCCTCTTCGTCAACTCTTACATTATCAAAAAACTTGTAACCCAGAATCCAAGAACACAAACATTGAAATAAGGCTTTGTTCATCCATTGTTTATCATGACAAACCCTATCATTCATTTTTATACATAGTAAAAATTGAATCTACATGATGCGTAGCCTAATCCCTAGAGTGACCTTAGTCAGCAAACTTTGTCGGCTCCTATTTTGTTGGTATATAATTGATATGCCCAAAGTGCACCCTCTTACTCAGAGAAACCAACCTCGTCTAGGCTCACAACCGAGGTGACCAGAAGCTTATGACAACCATCAGCAAGGTCGTCACTCAGAAGGTCGGCCCCAGCTGACATTGCATCTACCTCGTACATCAACCTCACTTGATCATCAATCGAGGTTGGCAAGGACTCTATGGGTTCAATCATCCTTCAACACCATCATCGACCCCAGCCGACGTTGCAGTCATCAGTCGAGATCGGTAATGTTACGCGTGATCAATCATCTGGCAACTTCATCATCGGCCCAAGCCGACATTACAACTACACATACCTAACCTCGGCCATCCTTACTGGCCGAGGTCATCATGGATATTGACCTCGGGCAAAGAAATGGTCGGCCCTCGCCAATCTTGTACTCTTCCAGGCCGAGGTTTCTACCAATCAAAGACAGGATCGAGCATTTTCAAGCATATAAATGGTTTGGTACACATGGACAAATTTGTTATAACTGAATCATTCCCTCCACGTGACGGAATATTGAGGTCATTATTGTTTACTTAAGATCATCCAGGTGTCATCCTTATAATGGTTGGATCTTCATGGACATGCTCATCTCAAGCTTAGGGGGTACACTACACCCCCGAAACACTATATATAGAGGTCATCCTCAACCTTATAAGGGAATCCAAAAATATAAACCCTAGCCAAAACTCTGTTGCATTTACAGTATAGAGAGAAAGAGGAGCGATTATATAACTAAGTCCATTAGAGCCTCGTTTGATAGTGATATTTACACTCACCTGCACAGTGGACATAGGCAATTGCTGAACCACTTATATTGCTGTGTTCATCCCCTTCTCATCATCTCCTACTATACATATATACTCTTGTGCTACCATTGTTATCACTTGCTTGAGCTTGTTAATTCCTTATCTGGTAGTGCTATTTCCAGCATCATCATTTTGGCGCCGTCTATGGTAACGAGAAGATTCATCTCTTCCTTTTCTAGCTTAACTTCACCAGAGACTCTGGTGGTGAACCAGGCCTCACCCTTCGTGTGAAGTTGTTTCACCATTGAAAAAGGTCCTTTAAGGTATTTAAGCTTTCTAATATTTTCATCACAAGTTCTTTAGCCCTAACATATGGCACCGGAGTTACCATCACCTCCTCCATCATCCAGCGGTTGAGGAGCTAGTTCCAGCCAAGCACCACCCCAATCTGAGATAGCTGAGGTGGTAGTAGCCTTGAGGTCGTTGGCTGCAATGCAGTAAGCAATGAAGGAGCAGTTTATCCAGTTAAGCCAAAATATGACGAGGCCACCCGGGGTCTCACCAAAAATGATTACTTTAGCGGATGTTCAACCACATCCAGAGGCCAGGGGACCACCCCAGGCACCGCGAAAGGACCAACCTACGCCTCAACGGAGGAGGGATGTTGCGGACCCTAGACGTTTACATTCGGGGAGGCAAGGAAACCCTTGCCCTAAGGATAGGTATGATGATATTGAAGAAGATGATGCTCCAGCAGACTATTGGGAGCCATATGAGGTTTCAAACAACACAGTACGTCCTATATAGCAGAGCTATGGTTGCGGAGCAAGAAGGGCCGAGGTTGGTGATGCCTAGCCAAGAGGATCATCTTTTGATCGCTTGAGTAGAGGATCGGACTTTGAAAGGATCGGCCCAGTTAATGATCTTAGGCAGAGGTTATCCAGGTCGGGAAGTGCAACTAGATCTTAGAGAAAAGACGATGAACATCATCCCTGCCATGGACGACCCCTACGTGGCCGAGACTGTGGCCAAGAAATTAACAACTGACGTTGTGCAGCAGTTGGGGAACCCTCAGTTCACCCTTTGGAGGTGGCTGGGGACAACCTCGACCAAGTCGACGTTGCTAAACATTGGAATAACTCCATTCAGCAGCTGGAAGAGAATATAGGGAACCTCATACAAAGCCGAGACCCACTGCAAAGGGGGTTCTCAGAGGGCTCCCCATTTGTGGCAAGGATTGTGAACTTCCCAACCCCTACCAAATTCAAACCACCTTTGGTGTCTCCCATGTATGATGGAAGTACCAACCCGGTACATCATATTGAGATGTATCAGTCTGCAGCTGACATTTATTCAATCCCTGATGAGATTAGGCGCCGAGCTTTTTCAAGCACTTTGATGGGAGCTGCGCATATTTGGTTCACTTCCCTTCCTAAAAATTCGGTAGAGAACTTTAAAGGTTTAGCTGAGCGGTTCATACACAACTTCTGTTTTGGGGTAAGACCTCAGAAGAAGACAACCCATCTACTATATGTAAAATAAGGCAAGAATGAGAGCCTAAGAGACTACATTGCAAGATTCAATAAGGAAAAGTTGGAGGTTAAAGACTACGAAGAGAATATAGCTATGACAACCCTTATAGGAGGATTACAGAAGGGGAAGTTGCTTTGGAAGCTTGTTGTAGAACTTCAAAAATCCATGGTCGAGTTATTAGCAACAGCTGGTAGGGTCATGAACGCTGAAGAGGCAATGGCTACAAAGTATGAGGATGAGAGCGGAAGTAGCAGTGGAAAATTACAAAGAAAGAAGGATGGAAAGAAGAGGGTTTAGGACGATAAGTTTGCACACTACACTCCTCTAACTGTGAGCTGCGAGCACATCCTTAACGTAATAAAAAATGACAGGTCCTTTCGATGGCCAAAGAAGCTAAAGTCTCATCCGTATAAAAGGAACGAGAATATGTGGTGTGAGTTCCACCAAGATCATGGTCATTTGACTGACAAGTGCTTTACCCTGAAGGATAAGATTGAGAACATGTTAAAATCTGGAAAGCTCAGGAAGTATGTGGATGGTAGAGCTTCTAAGGGGGGAAGAGACTACCCTAAAAATAAGAGAAATGATGGGTGTCGAGAAGATGCCCCATCCAGAAGAGCTGAGGACTCAAATGATGATGATGACCCTGACCTCCCACCAAAAGATGACAATATCCCAGTGAAGAGGGTTGGTATGATCTCCTTTGGTGTTAACACCATCTGTGGAGGACTGGCAGGGGGTGGCTCAGAGGTAGCCATGGCAGAGGCTAAGGCAGTGACCAAAGTAGAGGTTGTGAATTTGGCATCTTCAGAGGTAAAATGTGAGAAGAAAAAGAAGGTAGATATGGATACTCTTATAGTTGGCTTCTCACGGCTCGATTTCAAAGGCATCCTAGCTCCACACGATGACCCTCGAGTAATCACCACAAGGGTGCATGGATGTGAGGTGCAAAGAATCCTCGTTGATGGGGGAAGTTTAACAGATGTCATATTCTGTCCCTGTTTCAAGAGCCTAGGCCTCAACAGAGCTAGGCTTGCCCCTTATCATGACCCTTTTATCGGTTTTAATAGAGAAAAGGTTCATCCATTGGGCATCTATGAGATGGATATAAGGATGGGAGATGAGTGGCCTAAGAGGTTGACAAGAAAAGTTAACTTCTTTGTTATGGATGAGAACGTCTTCTCAGCTTACAACCTCATCATAGGAAGAGTAGCCCTCAAGGAATTTAAGGTCGTGCTTTCAACGGCCCACCAAATGCTAAAATTCCCGACCCCCTATGAGGTAGGGGAAATTCAGGGTGATCAAATATCTGCACATGATTGCTACTTCAACTCGGCGAAAGAGAGAGATGATCATAAGAGGGAAACAACCACATACAACATCGATACACTTGATCCTAGGGATGACACAAAACTCAAGAAGGGAGAAGCCGCAGAAGAGGTAGAATCCATCATCCTCAATGAGGATGAGCCAGAAAAAACTGTCCAAATTAAAAAATCACTAAGACTTGAGATCAAGAAAGAGCTGATGAAGTTACTTAGGAATAGACAGGGTGTCTTTGCCTGGAGCCAAGGAAACATACCAGGAATTGACCCTGAAATTATGTGCCACATGCTTAATGTTTTAGAAGACGCTAAGCCAATTAAGTAAAGAAGAAGAGTTTACGTAAGGGAAAAGTATGATGTCATTAGGTAAGAGGTCAGAAAGCTTAAAGAGGCCAAGTTCATCAGAGAAGTCATATACCCTGAGTGGTTATCTAATGTCGTCATCGTGCCAAAAGCTAATGGGAAATGGAGGTTGTGCATAGATTTCACTGATTTGAACAAGTCTTGTCCAAAAGACATCATCCCCCTATCGCGAATTAATCAGATGGTGGATGCCACAGCAGGACATGAGCTCATGAGCTTCATGGATGCCTAATCCGAGTATAATTAGATCTTCATGAACCTAAAAAACTCAGAGACGATAGCATTCATCATAGACAAGGGGACCTATTGCTACAAGGTCATGCCCTTCGGCTTAAAGAATGCAGGGTCTACTTATCAATGTCTTGTAAATAAGATGTTTGAAGATCAGATTGGTAGGTCCATGGAGGTATATGTGGATGACATGTTGACGAAGATTCTAAAAGCCAACACTCACATGGCCGACCTTGAAAAAACTTTCAACACCAGCTCAACCTAGCCAAGTGTGTCTTCGGGGTAGGAGAAGGAAAGTTTTTGGGATTCATCATCAATAAAAGGGGGATAGAGGCTAACCCTGAGAAGATCAAGGCCCTGCTAGAGATGAAGACACCCAGAAACATCAAACACGTTCAGAGGTTAATCGAAAGAGTTGCTGTGCTGAATAGGTTCATCTCAAAAGCTATAGACAAGTGTCTTCCTTTTTTCAAAGTACTTAGAAAGGCCTTCAAATAGGATGAGGAATGCGATAAGGCTTTTAAGGATCTTGAAAGAGTGCCCAATATGTGTGTTTTCAATAAAACTAATTTTTCTTCGAAAAAGATCCAACTTTTAATTATGCACCAAACAAAGTTGTGAAATCCCAATTCTTACTTTAAACAAATTTTATCTTGATTAATCCTAAACATACATCTAGTGATTAAACCAAGTAAAGCAAAGTAAAGAATACTCACAACGCTGGATCTACGAGGAAAAAACCCAAAGAGGGAAAATAACCTCGGACGGCCCAAGCCAGACAATCACTATGAACAATGGTTTTACAAAGACAGATTAGCCTTACACTAAGACTCGATCCCCACGGGTCTTGACGCTCCTTATGATCTTTAACCGTTCTTCATTAGTTCCCACGCAAAAATTTCGTCTTCTACGATCTCTGTCCACAACACACGCCTCCACGTATGTCTCGGTGTCCTCCGATATGGCTTTGATACGTCTACGATGTCGAACACGATGTCCGTCCCTTCTTCACCGCAAAACCCTTTGTGTTTAATGTGTAGAAAAAACAACTTTGGTGCAGCAAGATCACGTAAACATATAAGAATGATAACTCGGATCTTTTCAAACTCTAAGGATGTGTTTAAGACTTTTAAACCTTAGAATACATGTGCAAACAAGGTTCTGGTTTGTAAAATAGTTTTCTAGAAAGCACACTTACGAAATTATGATGCAAACACTGTTTAAATAGGATTTAAACACCACCTCGAAAAATGTGTCATTCGAACGACTTAAGCATGTCGTTCGCACGACATTGTATCTCGTTCGAACGAAATCCAATGTCGTTCGAGCGACATAGCAAAAGTTTGACTTTCTTTGACTTTCAAATAAAACGTCTCTTAACACAAAGATTCAAATTAGTCAAACTCTATTTCGAGCTTATCATCATAAAACGAAGTTTAAACCATTAAAACACATTTAAAACATTTAAAAACATTTTTCTTTATAAAAATTACATCCTTATCTTTTATAAAATAATTCCGAGCACCATTAATTATACGCATTCATACCTGAGTGATCTCAGAATGAAATAAACTTTGAAGACGAGTAAACTTGAACCAAATAAACATCGGCATGATTATTTCTTTGAAGCTTTGCCGCAACGTCTTCAATTTCTTCAATACGTCATAGACCAAGTGGGATCGTGACAAAATAAAACCCTCCCTATGACATATTACAAACTCAGTTTTGTTCACGGAATTAAGTCAAAACAATGCATGGACTCAATTGGAAATATATGTTCTTACAAATCTACCCCTTTGACTATTCCGGGACAAAACTAAACCAGTGAAATGCCTAACCGGGCCGTCAAGCCGTATGACGCCTAAATCCCATCCCATAAACCCAAAAACAAAAAATACAGGACACGGACTAGAATATGTAGCATCGACAAGCATGAACTATCTGAATGTGATGTACTCTTGAAATCTCGAATCACTGAAGCATACCTACACACATGAAACAGACAAATAAATACCAAGTGAAGTATGGAGGAACAAATGATACCAATTTATATTTTTAATACGAACAATTCATTTGAAATATGTGAGCAAATTATTTGATACCAATTTGAAACCAATATAAGCACTCAACAAATCTCCCCCTATATCACATACCAAATATCTCCCCCTTTTTGTCTCGAATAGACAATCCAGTGAAAAGATAAACCAATATGAAATATCTAGCATGAGAAAATGATACCAAATATAATCAAGTGGATACTAATTAAAAAATGAAAGCCGCTAGATATACATGAGAAAACCAGCTAAACAAGATCATGTAATGTCAAAATAGTAGCTAGTAAACAAGGAATCACACAAAGAGTATACGAATTAAATCAAGTGTGAGAAACGTATATATATGCAAAATACCAATTTGGAACATAAAGAACCTGCATATAAACCAATTAATCCAAACAATGCTTCCTGTAGTACCAAAAATATACCAATATGAACCTGAGGACTGCAAACCAATCAGAAGCCAATTTTATCACCCTGTCGTTCGAACGAGCCAGGGACTTCGCTCAAACGAGATGAGGAAGTCGCTCGAACGAAAACAGAAGTCGTTCGCGTGAGATGAGATGTCGTTTGAACGACTTCGCGCGACCTGCCAAAATTTCCCAGTTTCCCAGAAATATTATAAAGTATTGCCCAGTTAAAAATTTTCCACAAAAAAATTCCAAGAAGGGACTGACAGAAGCAAAACAGTGCTAAAACAGTAGGCAAAACGCAAAACGCAAAACGCAAAAACTCATAAAAACTAAAAATGCGAGTTACATGCAAATATAGTACCGATGTGCTCAAACATGGACATGGAATGAATGGTCGTGAAACTACAACAAATGAGTCACAATTCCAACACATCGAAACGATCAAGAAGCTCTAATTGATAGCGATAAATCATCAAACTTTATCATAGCCATATGTCAATTAAAGTGTGAGCTTAATGAACTAAACATACTACATGCACACAAATCCAGAATTTTGACGATTCTACAAATAATAGCGTCAAATTGTAATATTTCAACATTAGGATTAGTTGTGCAAACCCGTTTAAATTTTCTCCAACCAAACTCCATCATATAAACATACTTTTTCAAGTTCTTTTGAGGTTTCTAGCATTCTCAACTTAGAGAAAATCTTATTGGCCCTTTTTTTTAGCATTTTTCTTTTTCTTTTGGGCTCTTTTAAATGGTGGCTTTCACGACGAGTTAATTTTGAACTCTCGCAGCCCTTTCCCGTGAATCACTCATCATTTTTTTAATTTTAAATCCTCACGGTAAACGGTTATTACATGCACACTTCTCCTTAAGTTTACTTACGCATAGATGACATGATTGAGATAAGAACGCCTCACCAAATTCAAATATGCAAGAGAAGTCAAACATCCATATAAACTCGTGCATGTGTGCAATGTTGGCATATATACAAAGTGAATCAAGATGCATATCAACTTCGAAACAACCCCATATAGACAATGGTTAAGAACATTCTAAGCATCGATAATAATGACCAAATGTCGTAGCCACATGAATAATGAAACGATGTGGGGTCCAAGCACACCAATATGCCACATCAAACATGTAAACTCAAAAATAAAAACTGAAAATCTTTTTGACTTTTCAAACATATTTTGACTCAAAGAAAAGCAAAATCTTTTTGATTTTTCAAAAGTTTTCTCAAAAACAAAATCTTTTTGTATTTTTCAAATAGGACTCAAACAAATGAAAACTAAAATACAAAATGATACACATGTAATAATACTAGCAATGAATATATTATGAAGCAAACTAGCATATGACAAACATGGCAACACTATCATCCTTTAGATTTAGCATGGGAAGAATCAAGTGCACCCAAATGATAATCATGAAGTTTAATTCCTGAAACTACTAAATCCGATTTCCTAACCCAAGTAGATGTAAAACGGTGCATGGGGGTTGGGGCAACCGGGACAACTTTATTCTTAAACTTCCTAGGAGCTTGTCTAAGGTCGTAACAATAACGCCTAAGGTGACCTTTCCTACCACAAAATGTGCAAGTTTAGCGGTGGTGGGAATGATTACCTTTATGTGGACCTTTTCTAACCAACCTAGTGTTTCTCACACGTGCGGGGGGAATGGGAACAACTCTTTCACCAAAACCTATACCACCCCTATCTCCCTTAATTTCGACGGTGCCTAGGATTTTATCTAACTTCTCCGACCTAGCCTCTAAATCAAACTTGACTCTAGACGAGTCTTTCAACCTTTCCTCCAACTCGTGAATCCTAGACTCGAGTAAACGCCTAGTCTCCTCAAACTCTAAAATCTCCTTTTTCAAGGACTCCATCAAACCACGAAGATTATCTCTCTCTTTCTCCACAAACTCTAGTGTCTCCCTAAACTTCTTCTCTCGTTCCCTAATATCCTCAATCAAACAATCATTATTTTCTATGGCACGCTCATTCAACTTAGATTGCAATTTTGAGTTAGCCTTTTTCACCTTCACCGTTTCGGCATACAACTCATTAAACACATTTTGCAATTATTTCACATCTATCTCCTCCTCGTCACTCTCTTCACCCTCGCTAACATGGGATACACTCAAAACCTCCTTGGAAGTGTCATTCACATGAGTATTGTCGTCGTCGCTCATATGACATGCCATAAATGCAGTAAAGTTACGCTCAATGGGGGAACTCTCTCCCTCTTCCGGTTCACTATCACTTAAGGTGTCACTATAGACAATGGGTTGCTTGCCCTCTTTCTTAAGTCTAGTGGGACACTCCTTAACCTTGTGACCATACCCCTTGCACCCAAAACATTTATCCGATTCATCTCTCTTAGGCTTTTCAAACTTATCCTTAGAGATGGGATCCACTTTGTTGTTCTTGAATTTTTCAAATTTCTTGGCATATTTCGATTGCTTTTGAAACTTAATAAATTTTTTAAATTTCTTTGCCAATAAAGCAACATTCTCAAAATCGGAATCGGAATCGGAATTCGAAACTTTAATTTCCTCCTTTCGGGTTTTCAAAGCAATACCCTTTTCTTTCTTAGGCACTTGCTTGGAGGTAATCATGTCGATTTCATAGGTTTGTAAGTCACCTACAATCTCTTCTAGTTTCGTTGATTCTAACCTACCCAAGGAGTTTAAAATGGTCACTTTCGCATCAAACCTACTAGGCAACGACCTAAGAATTTTCTTAATGACACGGTTGTCGAGAATTTTCTCACCTAGGTTAAACGACGAGTTAACAATATTGGACGCCCTAACCGTGCTAGTGCCCTCGTGAGTGAGTGCCAAAATATCCCAAGCTTCTTTTGATGTTTCACAAGTCATAATTCTATTATATTCTTCCTGTGTGACATGTGAAGAAATAACGTGCAGACCCTTAGAATTATATTGTGCAAGTCTTTGTTCAGTTTCGGTCCAAGAGTCAACAGGCTTTAAACTAGTGACCTCACCTACAATAGTGACAGGGGGTGTCCAACCTTTTTCAACTGCAAGCCAAACACGCTCATCAATAGATTTTAAAGCACATCTCATTCTCATCTTCCAATAAGTGTAATTAGTTCCATAAAAAATAGGAGTTCGAGAAAATTTATTATATCCAGAATTCATCTTTGAAAACACACGGGATCACAAAACAAATAAAAATATTTTCTAGCACTGATACCAATTTATTAACGTGAGGAGACAAATTGTATCAGAAAGTAAATCCACAAAAAATCAGGATCACGTGATAAATTAGCGTAACCCGCTCTAATACCAATTTGAAAGAGTGCCCAATATGTGTGTTTTCAACAAAACCAATTTTTCTTCGAAAAAGATCCAACTTTTAATTATGCACCAAACAAAGTTGTGAAATCCCAATTCCTACTTTAAACAAATTTTATCTTGATTAATCCTAAACATACATCTAGTGATTAAAGAAAGTAAAGCAAAGTAAAGAATACTCACAACGCCGGATGTACGAGGAAAAAACCCAAAGCGGGAAAACAACCTCGGACAACCCAAGCCAGACAATCACTATGAACAATGGTTTTACAAAGACATATTAGCCTTACACTAAGACTCGATCCCCACGGGTCTTGACGCTCCTTCTGATCTTCAATCGTTCTTCATTAGTGCCCACACAGAAATTCCGTCTTCTACGATCTCTATCCACAACACACGCCTCCACGTATGTCTTGGTGTCCTCCGATATGGCTTTGATACGTCTACGATGTCGAACACGATGTCCGTCGCTTCTTCACCGCAAAACCCTTTGTGTTCAATGTGTAGAACAGACAACTTTGGTACAGCAAGATCACGTAAACATATAAGAATGATAACTCGGATCTTTTCAAACTCTAAGGATGTGTTTAAGACTTTTAAACCTTAGAAAACATGTGCAAACAAGGTTCTGGTTTGTAAAACAGTTTTCCAGAAAGCACACTTACGAAATTATGATGCAAACACTGTTTAAATAGGATTTAAACATCGCCTCGAAAAATGTGTCGTTCGAACGACTTAAGCATGTCGTTTGCGCGACATTGTATCTCGTTCGAACGAGATCCAATGTCGTTCGAGTGACATAGCTAAAGTTTGGCTTTCTTTGACTTTCAGATAAAACGTCTCTTAACAAAGAGATTCAAATTAGTCAAACTCTATTTCGAGCTTATCATCATAAAACGAAGTTTAAACCATTAAAACACATTTAAAACATTTAAAAACATTTTTCTTTATAAAAATTACATCCTTATCTTTTATAAAATAATTTCGAGCACCATTAATTATACGCATTCATACTTGAGTGATCTCGGAATGAAATAAACTTTGAAGACGAGTAAACTTGAACCAAATAAACATTGGCATGATTATTTCTTTGAAGCTTTGCGGCAATGTCTTCAATTTCTTCAATATGTCATAGACCAAGTGGGATCGTGACAAAATAAAACCCTCCCTATGACATATTACAAACTCAGTTTTGTTCACAGAATTATGTCAAAACAATACAGGGACTCAATTGGAAATATATGTCCTTACAGAGATTAAGTCCTACCTCGGATCCCCTCTACTTCTATCTCGGCCTATTCTGGGGGAAAGGTTGTATGTATATCTACCCGTTTTAGAATCAGCCATTAGTGCAGCCATAGTAAGAGAATATGATGGAGTGAAGAGGCCAGTATACTTCAATAGTAAAGATCTTCAAGGGTCTGAGCAGAAGTAACCTCGAATGGAAAAATTATCTTATGCTCTGATACACGCTTCTAAGAAGTTGAAGCCATACTTCCAAGCCCACTCACTGATTCCCCGCTCAGACAGGTCCTACATAAGCCTAAGAAGTCAGGCAGGCTGATGTCCTGGGCTATCGAGTTGGGGGAATATGACATTGTTTATCAACCCAGGGTTGCCATCAAAGGGAAGGTACTTGTAGACTTTGTAGGTGAGTTTACCTGGGAAGAGGTTGAGATTTAGAATAGTCAAGAGGTTGCAGATAAACCAGACATTAACGTCTTCTAAGTACCGAACGAGGCTGAGTCAAACAAAGCCAAAAAAAGCATAGTGGAAAATGAGGAAGATAGATACCTTTTCAGGCAAGGGACCCTGTCAGAAGGGAACTTATCCTCAAATGAAGATGTTTGTAACCTAGGGATGGCAAGGGGTCGGTTCGGGGTCAGGTTTTAACTCCTCATCCCCGTCCCCATTAGAAAAACCATTCCCGACCCGGTTCCCCGTTATAACGGGTTCGGGGATCCCCGTCCCCATTTAAAACGGGTATCGGGTTCCCCGCGGGGAACCTGTTTTGATTTTTTTATTATTATTATTATTAAGAAAATTTATCTGTTAAATCTAAAAAAAAAATAGACCATAAAAAAAACAGCAGTCGAACTTTGTTCTACTGTGTAAAACTTTGTTCGTGAAAAATTAATAACTTGAAGATAAAGACATTGTGGACAATAGAGTGTGAAAGGGTATTACAGAATTCTACCCATCTATAACCTGAAACAAATATATTCAGTTAGCACAAAATTGAATAACCCAATTATAGGCTTCCATTTATAAGTCAATCCTTACATATATGCATATATTGTACAAACACAGACATGACTGTTATACACAAACAGAATGTAAAAAATCTATTTATAGTTTCCATTGCTCAAATATATTTTACAATTAATAATCTATTTATTTGATAGTAATGAAAGTAGGTGATTCCATTTTAGAAGGAAACTAATGTTCTGGAGCAGATGAAATTTTCTCCATTTGATTGATAGATATAATGGTTGGATGATTCAACTTTAAAAGGATATTGATCCAGGGCATACAAAACTTTCTCCATGAAAGGTTTATGGTCGATGGAAGGGTCCGGGTCTGGAATTTATCAAAAAATTATTCGTCCATGTTCTCAGTTTTAGTTTTACACAGAAGTATAGAAAATTACCATTGGTATCTGAGATTTTGTTTGTTTACCTTACAAGACTTTGTTCCTGAGGCAGGCAGAAGCATCACTGAAAAGGGAACTCAGTCTGTGTGAGGTAACACCGAGCGAAAGATAGTGGAGAGGATGAGCTACGTCAGGATGAGGGAAGGGGAGGGGATGAGCGGTGTTCGTGAGAGAGAGTGAGGAGTGAGCAGGGAGCGGCGTGCGTGAGAGAGAAAAGAGGGGGAGTAAACGGATTAGGTTAGGGTTTATTTTTTGGATATTTATATACTTATATATATATATATTATAATATAAATATATATTTTTTATTATATATTAATAATTCGGGTATCCCCGTGGAGACCTAAGGGTATACCCGAAACCGACTCGAAATTTTTCGGGGATTTTTTTTACTCCCCGAACCCGATTCAATCCCTAGATTTTTGGAGATTTTTAGAGGATTTTTTTTTCGGATAACCGTGGGGACCCAAAATTTCAGGGAAAATTTCCATCCCTATTAGAACCTCTTCATTGATGTGTCCTCATGTGAAAGTGGAAGTGGAACAAGCCTGATAGTATCAGCACCGAACGACAGCGATATTTAATATACGCTGAGGTTCAACTTCAAGGCTTCGAATAATGAGTCAGAGTATGAGGCACTGATAGCAGGTCTCTCATTGGCAAAAGACCTTAGTGTTGGCCAACTCCTAGTTCACAATGACTCAAGGTTGGCTGTCAACCGTGTCCTAGGAGTATATGAGGCCAAAGACGAAAGGGTGGCCAAATACTTGAAGAGAGTGAGAATGATGCTAGAAAGTTTTAAGGAAGTGAAGATGAAGAGGATACCCCAGCAAGACAACAATCGAGTTGATGCACTCGCAAGGTTGGCCTCAACAATAAGGACAGACATAAGAAGAACTGTACCAGCTGAAATTCTGCTCAAGCCAACCACTGAAGAAGAAGAGGTTGCCAGAACTTGCCTCAATTTGAATATGGGAGCCTCATGGATGGACCATCTTATCAGATACATCAGACAAGGTGAGCTGCCTGAATCAAACTTGGAAAGGAGAAAGATGAGGTTTAGGGCTGCCAAGTTCTCAATTATAGGAGTTGTTTTGTACAAAAGGGGTTCCTAATCCCTCTCCTCAGATATGTCCACACTTCTGAGGTTCCGCACGCCTTAGATGATGTATATGAGGGCTTTAGCTCTAGTCACATAGGAGGAATACGTTTAGCTAAGAGGATAATCACTCAGGGGTACTGGTGGTCGACCTTGGCCAAAGATGCAGTAGCATACGTGAAGAAATGAGATAAGTGCCATAGATTCTCCACCATCCCCTATCAACCTATGACATCCATCAGCTCACCTTATCCATTTGCAATGGGTATCGATTTGGTAGGACCCTTGCCAAGGGCTGCGAATAACTATCGATTCTTAATGGTGGCCATTGATTACTTCTCCAAGTGGGTAGAAGCTGAGCCGATGATCATAATTACAGAGCAGAAAACCTTCCAGTTAATCTGGAAGATCATCATCTGCAGGTATGGTCTTCCAAACACCATCATCTCAGATAATGGAACTCAGTTGAAGAATGCTTCCTTAGAGAAATACTGCGAAATAGTAGGCATCAAGCAGTTATTCTCTTCGCCTAGATGGCCCTAGGAAAATGGTCAAACGGAGGTCACGAACCGAAAAATCCTTAATGGGATTAAGAAGAGGTTGGAAGAGGACAAAAGGAGATGGGCAGAAGAGGTATATGTAGTATTATGGGCCTACAAGACGATAGCAGAGACACCAACAAGAGAGACCCCATTTATGTTGGCCCATGGCTCAGAAGTTGCCATCCCTATAGAGGTAGGACTTCCCACTCATAGAGTTCAGACCTATGACCCTGAGAGGAATGGGGAAGAGAGAAGACTTGATCTGGATTTGATTGAAGAAAAAAGAGAAGATGCGGAGGTTAGACAGGCAACCTACCAGGAGAGAATCGCAAGGCTCTACAACCAAAGGGTGAAATCAATGCCTATAGCTGTGGGAGACCTAGTCCTAAAGAAGATGCTGCAAAAGGCAAATAAGCTTCACCCAAATCAACATGGTCCTTACAGAGTAGTTGATGAGGTTGTGCCTTGTACCTACCGACTAGAAAATCTCGAAGGGGAACTTTTCTCCAATCCTTGGAATGCCGACCACTTGAAGAAATATTACACATGATGTTGCAGTTTTCTTTTCTTTATAATACATGTATCATTTTATGAAGAGGACGTTAATGAAAAGAGCAATTTTTGTGTCAATACTTTGTTGCATTACGCTTAAACATCATTAATTTGGTAAAATTTATGAGGTAAACATCATTATATGGTGACCTCATACCTCAAATATCATTAATTTGGTAAAAAATATGAGGGTAAACATCATTATATGGTGACCTCAGACCTTAAACATCATTAATTTGTGAAATTTATGAGGTAAACATCATTATATGATGACCTCTGACCTTAAACATCATTAATTTGGTGAAAATATGAGGTAAACATCATAATTTGATGACCTCAGACCTTAAACCATTAATTTGGTGAAAATATGAGGGTAAACATCATTATATGGTGACCTCAGACCTTAAACATCATTAGTTTGGTGGAGGTTATGAGGTGAAACATCATGATATGGTGACCTTAGACCTTAAACTTCATTAATTTGGTGAAATTTATGAGGTAAACATCATTATATGATGACTTCGGACCTTAAACGTCATTAATTTGGTGAAAGTATGAGATAAACATCATAATTTGATAACTTCAAACCTTAAACCATTAATTTGTTGAAAATATGAGGGTAAACATCTTTATATGATGACCTCAGACCTTAAACATCATTAATTAGGTGAAAATTATGAGGTAAACATCATGATTTGATGACCTCAGACCTTAAACATCATTATATGAGACTTTAAAACAACATGCGAGAGAAGACATTCACTCAAAGAAACAATATAATCTGAAGAAGATGGTATTAATGATTACAATTGAACATTCAAGAGAGTCACAAATCAAAAGTACCAAGATGCCATTAGAGTTCACAAAAGTTAAGAGGTACAGACAAGAAAGGAAATAAATTACAAAAGCGTCACAAGGCAAGGCCTAAGTATCTACAGTCGCAGTCGGGTCTTCTTGGCCGACGTTGGTCACCTAGGACATATCATCCTAAGGATTAACCTCTTCAGTTTCAGTGACTTCCAAGGGAGCATTCTCAGCAGGATCAGCATCGGCCTCCTCAACCTTTTGTAAGGCTTGAGTAAACCGAGGGTCCCTAAAGCCTAGACCCTCAAAGTCTGAAGCAGTCAGATTGCCTGACTCTTTCTATTTGGAGGCTGCCCATTTGCTAGTTGCTTTGATACCTTTTTTAAGGTATTCAAAGCCAAAATTAATGAACTCATCGGAGACCTTATAATCCACAATAATCTTCTCTACAACATCCTCTAATTAAGCCTTGACTGAATCATCTACCTTAGTCTAAAGGGCATCCTCTTTAGCCCTCAGAGCTGCTTCGTGGTCCTTCCCGAGCTTGGTTATGTCCCGATCCCTCTGCTTTACCAGGTCCTTCAGCTTGTCAACTTATTTTAGCTCTGCCTTCAGATGATCAACCTCTGCATTCAAAAAGGCTTAGACCTTCTTAGCTTCCTGACCCTTCCGAGTAAGGGGCATCTTTTTCAGGGTCCAATCCACAAAATGGTGCATGGAAAAAATACCCTGCAGTGGAAGGTCAGATGTATAAGCACATTAATATAAGAGCTGAGGTTACACTGAGGAGAGCAAATGAAAAGAAACTAGTACCTGAATTGATCTATGGAGGGTAAACTCGGCCAGCAGCGGGATGTCTAAAGAGCGTAGGAAATGCTTATCCTCTCCAGTCATCACTAAGCCAATGGAATCAGCAGCCTTCAGACCATGGACAAGAAGACTATCGCTGATCTTCAGCTGAGCAAGATGAGTAGCCAGGGCATCGTCTGTGGATATTGGAATAGCACGATCCACTATCTAATTTTTGCTCTGCCTCAGAGGTTCCGTATCGATTGCGCTATTCCTTTTTTTATGGCATCGACCTTGGTTGTGCCGACATTCTTTTGGGTGGTAGGAGGTGGTACATTTTGGCCAGCCTTATTCATCAACTTCACAAGGCTTGGGGCAGACATTTCACAAAGGTCATCAGATATACCTTCAGGGCGCTCTACAAAAATAAATATCTGAGTTAGTAAATTAAAGGCATGAAAAGTAAGAGGTACAACTTGTGAAAATTGATACTTATGAAGCTCTACCAAAAAACCACCCCCCAGGCCTGTCTGAGAGCGGTAGTAGGGGGTCATCAGATGTTCATATTTAACCAGACGGACCTGCTCCCCCTGATCTTAAAGATCCTTAAGTTTTTGAATATTCTCTTGGCTAAGTCCAGGGTCGGCTTTAGCGACAAGTGAGACCTTCCCCCATCTCAGAGGGGTCCTTGGAACCGATGTTCAAGAACCCTCATGGGGACTAAATTCCCATGCCCCAGATGCAAAGAAATATCGAGGTTTCCAATTGTGGTTTGAAGTCTAGGTAACTAAGAACATTTTCTTATCTGATTTCCTAGATAAGAAGTGGTAATAACTAGGGTGGTTTTTAGCAGATAAAGGGATGTAGCAACCTGTGAAGACCCTAACTGGAAGATCTGAGTGGTGGACAACCCTCCAAAGGATGATGGATCCAATCATGACCTTCCAGGCATTAGGGGACAATTGTAAAGAGGCTAGATTTATGTGGGATAGTATGGCTATGATGGAAGGGTGGATAGGAAGACGGAAACCCAACTTGAAAATATTCTCATAGACGCAGATCTCACCCTCTCGGCCGTCAAAGGCCCTCTCTCCCCTCAGAGGTCTCCTATGGTTAATGGAAGAGTTTATCGAATTGAGGTTCCTAAAAGCTAGAAGGTCGTATTCATTGATGGAGCTCTCAATCTCGACTGCTTCAGATGTATCAATATCACTATCCTGCCCATAATCTTCATCCCTAACAACATCGGCCTGGGAAGGTGCAGGGACACCATCAAGAAATCTCTGAGCGAATTCAACCCCGGTGGCGGCCGACAGAGGAATGGCATCAATAATGGGTGGAATGGCCACACTTGGACCTATAACTTCAACATCAGAAGAATGTTGTGAGGTGCTATCACCCTGATGAGACGAGGCACGGATCGAAACCTTGGCCTTCTCAGGGACCTCATCTTGCCTGATTGAGTGATCCATAACCTCTTGAAAAGAGTCTACAGACATAGGGTCTGAGGACGATGACTCAGGCTCAGACATTGGTGTTAGTTCTACTGGAACCTCTGCGGCCTCTGCAATATTAGCAGGCTCGGCTGGATCAGGGTAGATAACCTTCAGAGGTGGAGGAAAGATGGGTTTAAGAGGGAAGGCCTCCGACCTATGAGCTTTCGCTTGGGCTAGCTCTATCTGTTTAGTTTTTTCAAAAGTTTTCTCACAAAGGGAAGGGAACTCTTCTATGAGTTGGTACAGAGGTCTGAGCATAAGGCAGACGACACAACACTTGGACTCAAAACCGCAAACAGAAAAAAAAATTTAACTCAACCTAAACTTAGGATCAAATAGGGAAGGTGGAAGGTTTTTAAACCAAGAAAACTAGGAACACCTAAGAACAAGGTCACCGAAAAATGCAAAGACTTGCCGAAAAACTCAAAAACCCTCACCGGAAAACACAAGCCCTTACCTGAAAATGCAGAAATAAGAAACAAAGCCCAAAAATAGAAAATAGGTTGGAAAGGGTACCTGATTGGTTACAAATGAGGGATGAGGATGGCAGAAATCGAAGGAAACCAGAGCGATCAATAATGAAAACTTGAGAGAAGTTGCAGAGGCAAAAGGAAACTAAGGCGGGAAAAAAATGAAGAAAAGGAAAGAGAGACGGTTTTAAACCCACCTAATCATTTTGGCTCGAGTCCCACGGCCCATTATTGCCTATGGAACCTAAGGGGCAAATCAAAATCATCATGCCTTGACAGGCACGCCACTCATTTGAGCGGGTGACACATGTCAAGAAACTATTGGCACATAAAAAAACTCAGTCTCAGCCTTGTATACCCCTCAATCACCTATTCACATAGGTAACTAAGGGCTAGGGGTGATTGATATGCTCATAGTGCACCCTCTTACTCAGAGAAACCAACCTTGGCTAGTCTCATAGCCGAGGTGACCAGAAGCTTATGATAACCATCAACAAGGTCATCACTCAGGCATCTACCTTGTACATCAACCTCGGTTGAGCATCAATCGAGGTCGATAAGGACTCTATGGGTTCAACCATCCTTCAACACCATCATCGGCCCCAACCGACGTTGCAGTCATCAATCGAGATCGGTAATGTTACGCGTGATCAATCATCTGGAAACGTCATCATCGGCCCAAGCTGACGTTACAACTACACATACCTAAGATTATGAGTTCTAGTGCCATCTTCACTGCGCCTATTGTGATGTCTATGGACACTCCCTTGTTGGTCTCTATTCCAAACTCCTATGTAATCCAGTCTATAACTCTCCCGTTTATCATAACTTCAACTATTCTAGGAGAAGCTGAAACAACTATGTCCTTCCTAGATGATTAGATAAGAATTCTAACTATCGTAATATAAGGAGAAGGACTAATACTAAAAGACCATCAACAAAAAGGAATCCTAGATTCTTTTCTAAACCAATTACTCAAACTGCTTATAATTCCAATAAATATGCGAAAAAAATCTTTTAAAGAAAAGACAGCAACTGGCAAGTTTTTATAAATACCAGCTAATAAGCGCAAATCGAAATCTAAAGAAATTTAGGTCAGAAAAGATTATCTATTGCCCCAGTTGAAATGCATCATTATGATTAGTGCTTTTAAAGATAAACACACGACAACTGGATGGTATTTAGACTCTGGATGTTCCAAACATATGACCAGGGATGATTCCAAACTTTTAAACAAAACAAACTTCTTCGAAGGAAAAGTCTTGTTTGGAGATGGTGTATCAACCCATATCATTGGTAAAGGAACACTCCATGAAAACGGATTACCCATTCTTGAAGATGTTCTCTTATTAAAAGGTCTTAAAGCCAATTTACTAAGTATATCACAGTTTTGTGACTCAAACCATACTGTCACCTTTTCAAAGAATTGTTACATTATTATAGTTCCTTGAATGAAAAAGGTGATTGCATTATTACAGGACTCCTTACTCCAGATAACTATTACACAGTCAATCCAAGTACATAGGTTTATAACATTACCATAATGGATGACAATGAGATATGGTATAATAGGTTGGGTCACATTAATTATGATAGTCTTAGCAAATTGAGCTCCTAAGAGAAAGTTAGATGTCTTCCTAAGATCAAACCAATTTCAAACATCGTATGTGGTCCATGTCAATAAGGGAAAATTATTAAGGCTCACCACAAGAAAGTTAAAGAAGTTATATCCACTAAACCTCTATAACTCATCCCTATGGACCTAATGGGTCCTTCTCGTACTGTTAGTCTTTGAGGCATTAATTACATCCTTGTTATGGTTGATGACTTCACTCGATTCACCTGGGTTGCCTTTTTAAAACACAAATAAAAAACCTTCCGTAAGTTTTTAAAAATCTTAGTTCGTACAGAAAATGAAAAGGATTCCCAAGTAGATAGAATTCATAGTTCTAGAGGAGGAGAATTCATAAATTTAGGTGTCATCGAATATTGTGACTATAATGGTTACAAACATGAATTTAGTGCTCCTAAGACACCTCAACAAAATGAAATTGCTGAGCATAAAAACTGCACTCTTCAAGAAATGGCTCGTGTGATAATTCATGCAAAGAACCTACCTAAATATTTTTGGGTAGAATCCATTCGTGCAGCCTGCCATATAATTAATCATGTTTACTTAAGTAAAAATACCAAACAAACATCCTATGATCTTTGGTATGGGAAAAAACCTAAGCTAAAATACTTTAGAACCTTTGGTAGCACCTGCTATGTCTGTAAGGATAGAGAACATCTGTCTAAATTCAAAACCAGAGGAGATAAAGACATTTTCTTAGGATATTCTCCAAATAGTAGAGCCTACCATGTCTCCAATATTCGTACCAAAACCATGATAGAATCCATTAATGTGGTTGTAAGTGACACTAATGTAGAAAGTAAGACCAAATAACCAACTGTTGTGGTTAAGTCCGAAAACATTTTAAATTATGACTCTCTAGAAATAGTTGAATCCTTACCAACTGAGACCTCTAAAGTAACTAACTGGTTTCCAAATATCATCCTTTAGATAGTGTAGTTGTTAATCCTACTGATCTTGTTCATACACGATCTCAATTTTGTAACATTGCTCATTTTGCATAATTTGTATCTCTTATTGAGACAAAGACTATTAATGAAGCCTTGAATGACACTTTGTGGATAAGTGTTATGCAGGAGGAACTTCTTTAATTTTTCATTCATGATGTATGGTATCTTGTACCCAGGACTGAAAATAAAAGGGTTATCGGTACACGTTGGATTTTTAAAAATAAAACATATGAATCGGGATAATTATTCAGAAAATAGCTAGATTAGTTGCCCAGGGTTACTCTCAGATTGAAGGAATATATTTCGAGGAAACTTTTGGTCCTGTCACTCACCTCGAATCTGTTCGCTTACTTTTTGCAATAGCTTGTCATTTGCACTTCATACTATATAAAATGGATGTTAAGTCGGCCTTCCTTAACGAAATTTTAACTGAGAAGACCTATGTTGAACAACCCAAAGGGTTCATTAACCCTCATCACCCAAATTATGTCTATCATCTTAAAAAATCTCTTTATGGGTTAAAACAAGTTCCTAGAGCTTGGTATGAACGTCTATCCACCTTCCTTTTAGACAACAGTTTTAGGAGAGGAGGGAATGACCAAACCTTATTTTTCAAACATTTTGACAACAATATTACTATATCCCAAGTTTATGTTGATGATATCATTTTTGGATCCACCTCCCCTTTAGAAGTTAAGACCTTCTCGGACATTATGCACAAAGAATTTCAAATGTCACTAATGGGGGAGTTACAATTCTTCTTAGGGCTCCTAGTTAAACAAAATTCAGATAAATTATTTGGATCGCAATTTAAATACCCTTTAGAGATTATCAAGAAGTTTGGCCTAGAAACAACTAAAGAAGTTAGGACTCCTATGAGTATTTCAGTCAAACTTATAAAAGATGAGAATGGTAAAGCCATTGATTCTACCTTATACCGTAGTATGATAGGAAGATTACTTTACCTTATTGCCTCTCGTCTTGATATCATGTACTCTGTTTTTGTGTGTGCTCATTATCAAAATAATCCTAAAGAGAGTCATCTCTTATGGATTAAAATAATTATCAAATACATTAAAGGCACTCTAAGCTTAGGACTTTGGTACACTAAAGACACTTCTAGTACTATAATAGGTTACACCGATACTGATTGGGTCGGGTGTACCGATGATAGTAAGAGTATTTCAGGAGCGTGTTACTACATTGGTAACAATTTGGTAGGATGGATTAGTAAGAAACAAAATAACACTCCCTTGTCTACTGTCGAACCCGAATATATTATCGTAGGAAGTTGTTGTGCCCAATTACTTTGGCTAAAACAAATACTGAAAGATTACGGTATAACTGAAGATAAATTACATCTCTATTGTGACAATCAAAGCGCGATTAATATTTCTAAAAATCCAGTTCAGCACTCTCGTACCAAACATATTAAAATCAAATATAATTTCATACACGAGTTAGTTGAATCTAAGGAGATGGAAATTAATTACCTTCTTACCAAATTGCAATTAGCCGACTTGTTTAATAAACTATTAGATTATCTTCGATTTGAATCTTTGTGTAAATCTATTGGTATGGTTATGGCCGAACAATGATTTATTGTTTCATACTTAATTTTCTTTGCCCTTTGTCCATTTGAGGCAAAATGGGGAATAAATTTGAGTCCTCTTGGACTTCTTGTTTTATTCTCAACTAAAAGGCTTGATCTTAGTTATCTTATTTTCAGGAATCAGTAACTTTATTTTCAACAGCATTTGGATAGGGTATTGGTCTGTAATTAGTTGAGTTATGTAATTTTCCTTTTCAAGGATATTGGGTAAATAGAATTTTTGTATAGGAAAGGTTTTTCTGATTTCTTTTATATCCCTACGAGTCCTTGATGACTCAAAGGAGATTTTCTTTCATATTTCCAAAGAGGGAGATTGAATCACCCTATATCCTTGAATCACTTGTGTCTATATTATATAGGTGCTCATCCAGTTTGGAACTAGTGACAAAATTGAGTCATACCCTTTTCAACCAACAAGCCTTTAGTTTCTATATTTAATTTCCTCTAATAGTCCAAAGGTATAAACACCAACACCACACCTAGGATCATTTATGTGTTGCATATGAGATTGCATTCTTCATAATATGGGTGTGTGTGAGTTAAATCCCTTAAAAATAATTTTTCCATAATTTTTGGGATATTTTAAATAATTTCTAAGTTTTTTTAAACAATTTTTAAAAATTTAAAAATTGAAGTTATTAAGTTTGTGGGCTGTTTTGTAATTATTTAAAGATGTTAAAACTTTCTTGGGTAGAAACCAAATGTTCTTGAGAATTGTGTGGGTGCAAATTGTATATTTGTAAGTCCTAAAACACGCGTTTTATACGCCATCTCAGCTTTACACATGTTAGACTCACAATGGTTGAATTTGTGTTTTCTTGCCCTCACATACCTGTGTTTGATTGTGAGCCCTTGGATCATTTTAGTCTATGGCTTGCATGCGTTCTTACCTGATCCTTGTGTTTACATTTAAACCAATCAGAGTCTTTGTAATTTCGGCGCATTGGTAGCCATCAGATTTACCTCGATTTATTAAGACTTAATCGTGACCATTCATTTGCTTCAAAGTTCCAAAGGCTTCCATGGTTTAGTATAAATAGATGCCATATGTGTTGTGATTACAATCTTTTGTTTTACGTCACTTCTGAGAAAAAAATAAAGAGAGTAGAGAGAGAGAGAGAGAGAGAGAGAGAGAGAGAGAGAGAAAGAAGAGAAGAGAGAAAAATAAAACCCTAAACTAAACTCTGGCCAAATCTCACTAGAAAATCATTTATGAGAGTATGTTAGTTCGAGAGTTATGAAGATCATTCCTCTTTAGTCCTTAATCTCTTTTCCAACTTAATCACAACGGTTTGATCTCATTTTCTTTCATAGAAAACTGAGATTGAAATTTTGTGATACATTTTCACGTCTATCTTTCTTAGATTTGATTTCTTGTTTCGAGAAATCACAGTTTTGTTTGGTATTTTTAACTGTTATGTTTTCAAACCCTAAAACTAACAAAACCATTTCTGATTTCAGTTTTTTTGAACATTCAGACTCAGATTTAGTTTAAGATCTTGATTGGGGATTTACACTTTCACATATTTCACATTTTGTGAAATAGTCTGTACATTTCAAAATAAGAAAGTGTTTAGGATCGTGGATCGTGTATATAGAAAGATTCCCTCTTGATCTGTGGATATCTTGAATGATCCAAAGTCTGATAGTTTTGATTAAACTTATTTTGAAAATCTTTACATATTTGTGATATGTTTGTAATTTGATTAGCATCCTGTCTGTAATTAAGTGTGTGTGAGTTGCATGCATGTGATTTAGATCACATCACCACTTACACCTTCACACTACTACACTGAAAAGTGTTGGTATTGAAATTTTGGATTTTTGAATCGACATAAAGCTAAAAGGAGTGGAGTTACAAAGCTGAGAGAACATCAACAACATTAGAGCCTTGGGAGAAGTCAGAAAATCCAGAGGAGTTGGTACATTTCTAAACTTAGAATTAGGTTTGATTATGTGTCTTGATTGTTATATAGTTTGTAAACTGTTACTCTTTTTTAGTGGATTTTTACTTTTGAGGTGTAGAGACCTCTGTGGATGTTTTCCCAATTGGGTGGGGTTTTACCACGTTAAAAATTATACTTGTACGCTTCATCTTCCTCTCATCCCTTTCTTGAGGGTTTGTTGATTTAATTTCTTTATAAGTTTTGGTTTTCAAAACTGGTAAACTTATACCTTAAATAACTCATTCATATTGTTTTACACATCTTGTGTTAAGAAATTTGTTTTAAGAAAAGAGTTTATTCAACAAACTGTTCAGAGCCATTTAGATAGTTTAATCTTGAATTAAATGACTTAAGTGGTACTTTTCAGTGGGTAAAAAATAAAATCATAGATTCCTATAGAAAAGAGCTAATCGACCCATTCCCATCTTAGGGCTGAAAATAAGAGACAGAAAATACATTACTCAACTATTTACAGACTAATGTCCTAGTTTGATAAAATTATACAATGGATCTGTAAAGAGAATTCCTGAAATAAAACACTCAATGGCCTATTAGTTGAATCAAGATAAAATATGACAATAAAATCTAAAGTTCCAGTGCTTCTCCCCCAATTTTTCTCAAATAGACAATGGGTTAAAAAGATATATAAAATTAGGGATATATAATGAATTATTATACCCCAAGGATGACATAAAAAAGGTCAATATTAAGGGTCTCCTACATTATCCAGACTAAGTAGGCATCTTTTATCATTTGTGAAGCAATCGTACCCTAAATCCCGAGGAACCAATTATTAGCATGAAAATTACCGAGGCTATGACAAATATGCAGAATATATCATGTAAGCACAATCATTCCTATGCATTTCCTAAGTTTTCAAACCTAATATTGTTCAAAGGTTTAGTAAACTGGTCAACCAATTATTTTTCAGTGTTAATATAATTGATATCAAGTTCCTTAGATTAAACAAGTTCACGGATAAAGTGATGCCTAATATTAATATTCTTAGTTCGTGAGTGTTGTAGCAGATTCTTAGATATATTAATGGCACTCTGGTTACCACAAAACATGATCAATTTATTTTCAATGATACCATAATCACTAAGCATTTGCTTGATCCATAAAAGATGAGCACAATAACTACCCGCAACTATATATTCAGATTCAACGGTTGAAATGGATATACAATTCTATTTTTCATTACTCCATCCTACAAGACTGTTTCCTATATAGTAACAGGCTCCAGACGTGCTCTTACTATCCTCTGAACATCCTCCCAGTCGGCATCAATGTAGCCAACTATAGATCTAATAGTGTCTTTTGTGTACTATATGCCAAAATTTATTATGCCTTTAATGTATTTAATTAGTCATTTTCACACATCATATGATTTTATTTAGGTGCGCATTGATAACGTGCATAGACACATACAACAAAGGAAATATCTATCCTAAATACAGTGAGGTATAATAAACTCCCTATCATGTTTCTATATAAAGTCAGGTTAACGTCTTTCCCATTTTCTTCTTTAGATATTTTAGTGGACTTACTCATGGGTGTACATGATGTTTTGGAATTATCAAGCCGAAACTTTTTAACAAGATCACAAGCATATTTAGATTGTATAATAAATAGGCCATCACTAAGTTATTTAACTTGTAATCCTAAGAAGTACTGTTATTTCCCCATTAATGACATCTGGAATTCAGCATGCATTATATCAAAAAAAATCTTTTACTTCATTAATGGAGGTGAAACCAAATATGATATCGTCTATGTAAACTTCTGCAATCAAGACATGGTATTCTATCTTCCTCACAAATAATGTTTGGCCGTTGTCACCATGCTCAAGCCCTTTATTGACTAAAAAGGCAAAGAGGTGCTCATATCAGGCTTTAGGATCTTGATTTAAGTCATTCAAAGACTTTTTTACTCTATAGGCATGGTTAGGGTGAGAAGGATCTACAAAGACCTTAAGTTGTTCTACGTATACTTCCTCTATCAAAATACCATTCAAAAACACAGACTTGATGTCCATTTTAAAAAGTTTGAATTGCAAATGGCACGATATGTCAAGGAGGAGACGAACAGACTCGAGTCTTGTGACAGGGGCAAAAGTTTATTCCCTTTATATGAGAATATACTTGCGCAACTAACCTAGATTTGTTTGTAATTACGACCCCATTATCATCAGTTTTATTTTTTTAAATCTAACAGGCACCAATAACCTTCTTGTCTTTAGGTTGTGGGATGAGATACCAAGCGTCATGACTTTGAAACGGGACAAGATTTTCTTGCATAATATTAATCCAAAATGAGTCACATAGGGCGTCATTTGCAGATTTTGGCTCTACTAGAGAAACAAAACATGAAAATGTAGCCAATTGTTGAAGTTGCGATCTCGTTCGTACTAGCTTAAAAGGGTTACCAACAACCTTTTTGAGAGGATGGTCTTTAGAGACCCAGGTTGATACCATAAGGCCCTCATGTGGCAATGAATCAGCTATCTCAGGAGACTCAAGGGTAAAAACTAGTTTAGACTCATCCAGAACCACTGTTTTACTGTCAGAACTCGTTGCACTAGTGTCATTTACAATTACATGAATATACTCCATAATGACCTTGGTACATAGATTATAAACACAATAAGCCCTAATTATTAGGGAGTAACCAAGAAAAATGGCTTTATCACTCGGATATCGAATTTTTAAAGATTTTCACGATCTTTTTAGATGTAACAAAGACTCCCAAAAGTTCTAAAGTACTTCAAGCTAGGCTTTTTATTGTAGCATAGTTCGTATGTTATCTCTTTGGTATTTTTCTTGAGGTATACATGGTTAATAATGTGACACGCAGTCTATATATCTCAACCCAAAAGTATTTTGGCATCCTTTTTGCGTGTAACATCACCCTAGCCATCTCTTGCGTGGTCCTATTTTTAAGTTTAGCAAAGCCATTCTACTAAGGTGTTTTAGGTGCACTAAACTCGTGTTTATATCCGTTACCTACACAATATTCTATAACATCTAAGTCTTTGAACTCTCCACCTCTCTCACTTCTTATGCGATATACTTGGGTATCCTTCTCGTTCTTAATTTTTAAAATAATTTTTAAGAACTCACAGAAGGTGCCAGATTAATTTTTCATAAAAGCGACCCAAGTAAATCGCGCGAAATCATCCACCATAACGAGAATATAACTATTACCACATAGGCATTCTATAGGGACCCATAAGGTCCATGTGGATTAGTTCAAGAGGTTTCGAGGTTAAATATATTTAACCTTCTTATGAGAAGATTTACTTATCTTCCCCACTTAGTACGGACCATAAACAGAGTTAAAAGTATATTTGATTTTGGGAAAACCTCTAACTATTTCCTGGGATCTTAATCTATGAAGTTTATCAAAATTTCTGTGTCGTGATCTATTGGGAAATAAATCAGAATCGTCTAATCTTGTAATCTTACAAGATTCAGTCTTTGGAGTCACTGTGTAATAGTTATCCGTAGTTCTGTTTCCTGAAAGGATACAGTTACCCTATTGATTCAAAACATTTCAGTTGGTTTTATATTAGGTAACAACATAACTGGAATCACAAAATTGTGATATACTTAGTTGGTTAGCATTAAAACCTTTAACGAGTAAGACATCATTTAGAGCAGGGAGCCCTTCTTCACACACTGATCCCTTACCAATGATCTGGGATGAAATGCCATCGCCAAACAGAACACTACCTCCAAGGAAGTATGTCATATTTGTCAATTTTTTCTCATCCCTATTCATGTGTTTGGAACACCCAGGATCCAAGTACCAACTAACTGAAGTGCGTTGGGCCTTAAAAGCAGTTATCACCATATTGCACTTGAGATGGGGTAACTGGTCATCTTTTCTAATCCAAATGGGCCTGATTTTAAAAAGTTTCTTATTGTTTGATTTATAAAAGGTCTAATGGGTCTTTCTAAATGGTTTCTTCTTAGTTTTAGGTCCCCCTTTTTCTTATAGTTAGAGTTGTGTTTGGTCTGCTGTGGGAGAACATACGTATTCCTACTCTTTCTCGAATAGTTAAAGTGAAGAAAAGGTAGGTGTACACAACCTTTTTTGAAAACACTCACTAATGGGATGCCCATAAACATCGCAATATGGGCAATACGAATGTGAAGTAGGATTGACTCTATCATTTAAGTCCTTAAAGATAGGTTTGTTCATTTAAGACACAGTCCCATAGTGGAACCTATCAAATGTGATGTGAAATTTCAGGTACTCGACATCTCATCCATCTTAAATCTTTTTCTCGAGAGGGCTTAGGTACAAATCATGGGGCATTACCCTCATCACTTCACGTGAAAGTCAGGTATTTGTTCGATATGGAGGTTATTATAATCCAGCAGGATGAAGAATGGCCCACGATTGGCAATACTAGTACCATTCATGTCTTGAATGCCCACACCGACAGTAGTGACATCTACCTCAACAGATTTCAAGTCGTCTCACTTTCTCATATGATATAGAGAAGTTGATTAGTCATAATGTAGATGACTGAATCATTCATAACATAAGATACATGCCAAGTTTGAAAATTAGAAGGAATTAACATATATCCCTTGAAGCCATCACTGACACGGAATACAAGGGATATCCCAGCCTTGGAAACCCTAATAATAAAGATCCAACCCTGGCCCCAAAAGCCTCCATCATGGGTGGACTTTCCACTTATGTCTTCAAGAATAAGGCCTACCATTTCACGAGCTTCTCGAATAATTTTGGGATGAATAAAAGAGATCATTACAACCAAGAATGGATATCCTCTATGAGGAGGCACAATATGTGGATTACAGTAAGATCCACAAGGTGAGCTAGAATGAGGTCAACGCATTGTAGGTTATTGAGGAGGACTGAAAATCTATTAGTTAAAAACTGAATGGGTATTACCCACTTTATTTCTTGATGAAGTTTCTTTGTAGCCATTTAGGGTCCTAACAGCTAAACCCTGTAGAATGATTTCATGATTGGTACACCGCCTTCAGTTGATCCTAACGATATAACCTGCAAACTCCCATGGGATTATCAATGGAATGAAGAGAGACACCAACACTTACTGTAATCCCTCTCTGAGGCATTCCCTTACACTGACCATGTGGTAGGCCCAACGGAGGATCCTTCCATAAACTTATAGGGTAAAATGGTCCAACTCGAGGAACACTGCCTACTCTATCCTACAGTCCGTACCAAGATACCAAAGCACCCAAAGGCCACTCTAAAAGTCCCCTGATATAATTCAACCCAAATGGTCATCAACATCAGGGGAGATATGGTACTTAATAATAGGACTTCTGTCAAATTCACCCCAGCGTCGTCAATCGGAGGCCCTTCAAATATGTCATGTTAGCAAAAAAAGTCCCCCTCTCCTAATACATCCCTCTGTAACGTAGACATTTTTGCTATTGTCAATGCTATCCTTCCTTCATTTGATGGCATAATAAATAGTGAATTTTAGTATTTACCTTTGTGTGTTACATGTGATGATTATAAATCCAGCAATGGATTAGAACTCACACCTAAAAATGATAATTTTTGGGGAACTAAAATACTTAAAACACTTACAAAAACTTGACTAAAGTCAATATATGCGCTTGTATCCTAATGAGGACGATGTAATAACCATAAAGTTGGGCACTCCCAAAAACTCCAAATAGTTATAAATAGGGTCCTCCCTAGATGAGAACGAACATATATATCATATATCTCCTTCCTAGATTCTTAGTTCTATTCTCTTAGTATATCGACCCCACTATCGTCATGCATGAGATAACCATACTACCTTATGCCAAACCCATGAATTAAAGACTCGAATGTTTCTTGAAAGTTAAGGAAGAGATTTTATCTAGTAATTGAATATTCCACTTGGCTGGACAACATCGTATCAGTTCCTAAATAAACAACAAAGGCCAAATGTTCACATACTATAGGGATCTCAATCGATCATATCCCAAGGATGATTTTTCTATATCTCACATTGACTTATTGGTAGTTAGCAAAACTAGCAATGCACTCAAGTCCTTGTCGAAAGGTTCGCGAGTTACAATCAGATAAAAATGTACCTCGACCATAAAGAGAAGACCGAGTTCATTACCCTTGGGGGAAGTATTATTATACTGTTATTCACTTCGGTCTTAAGAATGTCAGTTTTAGTTACCAAAGAGTAGCCAAAACCATCCTACACTACCTTATACACAAGGAAGTATAGGTCTATATGGACTACATGATCATCAAATTTAAATACTGTGAAGGACAGATCCTCGCACTCCAAAAATTATTCCAAAGGTTACGCCTTTTCAAAATGAGGCTAAATCCTCATAAATGTTTCTTCTGAGTCACTAAGGGGAAGGTAATTGTCAGAAAATATGGAATCAAAGTAGACCCCACTAAGGTCAAAGCCATACAGGAAATTCCACCACCCAAAATAATGAAATAAGTTAAAGGATTCCCAGGCCAGGTATAATTTATTAGTTAGTTCATCAACAAGCTTACTACCATTTGTGAACCCATATTCCAGATACTCAAGAAAGACCCACCTAAAGAGTGGAACGCTCAATTAAAGGAAACGTTTGAGAAAATATAGGAGTACCTTAATCATCCATCGGTGTTAGTACCTCCCCAACAGGGACAACATCTCCTCCTTTACATTACCATAACCGACACGACTGTTGAAGCTGTTTTAGCCCAATGTGTAGAGAGTTATCAAAAAGAATGCACCATTTACTATGTCAAGAAAAATCTAGTGTCCTATGAGCTCAAATACACCATCTTGGAAAAGTCTTGTGTATCCCTCATATGGATCACTCAAAAACTTTGTCATTATATGATGCCCTTTGGTATACGACTCATCAATCACCCAAAATACCCGTTTAAGAAACCCACTCTCTCTAGTAGAATGTACAAATGGCTACTAAAGATGTCCGAGTTTGAAATCACATATGTCATATAGAAAGACACCTAAGGCTCATCCATATTTGACCTTATCGTTGGACAACCCATATCAGACGACGAATAAGGTAATGAGGTGGAATTCCCTGATGAGGATCTTTTTTCCTTAAATAAAAGAGAAACTTGGGAACTCTACTTTTACTGAGCCTCCAACAAAAGGGGATTCGACATCGAAATACTCCTAATATCACTCGTGATGAATTCCCATAACCATTAAACTCACCTACAAATGTATCGAAAATATGGTCGAGTATGAGCCTGCATCACTGGTTTTAAAATTGCCTTAGAAATTGAAATCATTGACTTACAAGTCTATATCGATTCAAGCCTGGTAATCATCCATATATTAGGAAAATAGAAAATACAAGATGACAAACTGTAACCATACCATGCCTACTTAGAAGAGGTAGATTCATGATTCGAGCATCTCGAATACAACTTCCTCCTAAGGGATAAAAGCAACTTCATGAGTGCACTTACTACTATAACCTCTATGATAGACATGTCGATAAGGACCACAAAAATCACATTTACCATAACCATTTTGAACACCCATTCCTATTACATTGAGGTTAATGGCATAATGGAGATGACAGTATGATCTATGGTTTAGTACTACGACATAAAGACCTTTCTCAACAAAAACTATTACCCACCCGATGCTTCCCCATTGACCAATTTACCCTAAGGCGTTTAGCATCCCAATTCATCATCTGTGGGAGATAACTCTAAAAAAGAAGGTTTCACACAATACACTTATGATGTCTCACAGAAGATGAGACCCCTGAGATCATGGACAAAATCCATAGTGGAGAATGTGTCCCATATATGAATGGTCACACCCGCCCCAAAAATATACTTGAACAGTCATACTAAAGGACTATCATGCAAAAGTATTGCACGAACTATGTCAAGAGATGCCTCAAATATCAATTTAACTCCCCATGGCTACACCTACCTCACTTAGATTTTCTAATTCATGACCTCATCTTGGCCTTTATATCATAGATAAGGTAACCCATAAGGCCTCCACCTGGAATGAATTTATCCTAGTCTCCATTGAACATTTCACCAAATGGGTTAAATTTGAATCTTATACAGTGTTAAACGCAAAGAAAGTGTCCAAGTAGATACGTTGAAACATCATTTGTTGTGTTGGCATACTCCATGAGTTGGTATCTGATATAACAAGGTGTGACCTCATCCTAGGATGAGGGATATTCGCATCCACAGTTAAGTTTCAAAAGGACCCCTTTCAGGTCGTACCCAAGACTCTTTCGAATTAGGGTTGGTCTTGTCATCTACAACCTCGGTTGTCATGTGAGTCGAGACCTTGGCGGAGCATTTCATCAGTGAAGGCTTGTCACATCCTCTAATTCAGCTTACACCTGGTAATGACTTGTATAGTACGTCTTGGCCTGACGCCTCCAGTCGAGACCATACTTGTCACTTGCCATCATGAGATCCTGCACTACATCAACAACCTCATACTCGGCCAGGCCGAGACCCCTCTAGACGACATCTATAGTACGAGCAGTAAAAATTTCTAAGATAGAAAATCCCACATGGATAAGTCTACTACAATAAGATTATCCACTCACGTGATGAAATATTGCATCTTGATTTGTTACATGTGTGAGGGACAAGTGTCAACTAGCTATTGGGAGCCACCTCATGCACATGCTGATTACATGCTTGGAGGTACATTACACCCCCAAGGCACTATAAATACACTTCATCTTCTATATTGTAAATGATCGATAATTCATAACCCTAGTAAAACTCTGTTAAAATACTTAGTGAGAGAGAAAATATTGAGTGTTGTATTTATAGGTCAATAGAGCCATTGTTATAGTGAAAATTCACCATCCACACTACATAGTGGACGTAGGCTCTAGCTGAACCACTTATATATGGTGTTTACTTCCTCTTTGCCTCATCTCGTTCTACTATTATATTATTGTATATCTGCCATTATTGTACTGGTGTGAGTTCATTCATCACTTTGACGTAGTGATACCAATTCTGGTATCATCAGTCTGGCACCATCTGTGGGAATGGGATATCCATTCTCTTACATATTTCTACAACTACTCTGCCAGATTCTCTCGTGGTTGTCCTATCTCATCGTTTGGTGAGCATGAACCACTATTAAAAGAACTCTGGGTGAGTTTTAGCTCATTTTATGCTCTTCCAGCTTATTACCAGTATATTAGTTGATTTTTTTGATCGCCGAAATTATCGAGATGGCAGCAGATCCACCAATTATGGGTGGTCCTAGTATTAGCCAGTCCCATCCTCAGTCGAAAATGGATGACGTAACGGTGACCCTACGCTCCTTGGTAGACACTCAACGACAGGTAAAGGCAACCCTTGTTGCTTTCAGCCAAAATATGGTAGTTTACTCCGACCGTCAAAGAAGGTGCTGCAGATCAATGGCCAAGGGACCACCCTAGGATCCACACAAAGATCTCCTCCCTTAACAGTGTCATAGGGACGTGGCCGACCCTAGGCATTTACGCCTGGGGAAGCTAGGTCAAGAATTCCCTGATGACGAGGACAACCAGTGTGATGAAGAGGATAAAAGGTAATTATGGAAGATTTATAAAATTTCTAGAGGCACTGTGCAACCAATCCAACCCAGTCGGACCGAGTGTGGTAGAATGAGCCGTGAGTGCAAGCCCATAATGTCAGCATTATATAGGTTAAGTAGGGGGTCATCCTTTAATAGGCTTGGCCCAATAGTGGACGATATGAGGAACCACCTCTCCGAGTTCAAAAGTATTACAGGCTCCAAAAGAAATGATAGGGTTAATGACGGTTGGCCTTTAAGAGGCCAAGATGAGGAAAAGATAGAAGTAATAGACGATAAAGGAAATCTCCTAGGGAACACTCAGTGCACTCGAATGTCAGATAGAGCGCCATAGATAATGTAACCCAAGCCGATGTTGTAGCAGTGGTCGAGAGACCCTAGAATGATTCTATTCAGAGGTTAGAAGACAAAATAAGGGATATCTTGAAGAGCCGAGACCCTTTTCACAAAGGTTACTCTGAAGGCTCCCCCTTCGTGGCTAGGATCGTCAGTTATCTAACCCCGGCCAAATTCGAGCCGTCGGTGGTCACTCCTAAGTATGGTGGGAGCACTAATCCAGTCCACTACGTGGAGATGTACCATTCGACTGTTGACATTTAATCAGTCTCAGATGAGATGAGGTGTCGTGCTTTCTCAATCACAATGACTGGAGTAACCAAAGTTTGGTTTACATCACTCCCAAAGAACTTAGTTAAGAATTTCAAATAGCTCGTAGAGAGATTTATACACAACTTCTACTTTGGGGTGTGACCCTAAAAGAAGACAACAAACTTGTTGTATGGCAATAAGGGAAAGAATGAGACTCTCATGGAGTATATTGCAAAGTTAAACAAAGAAAAGCTAGAGGTAAAATATTATGAGTAGAGCATTGCAATGACAACTTTAATTAGAGGTCTGCAAAAAGGAAAACTGCTTTGGAAAGTTATTGAAGACACACCAAAGTCCATGGCCGAGTTGTTGGTAATGGCTAGCAAGGTCATGAATGCCGAAGAGGCTATGACAACAAAGAATGAGGATGAGAAGGGAACAAGTAGTGGAGGCAAGTTCCAAAAAAAGAATAAGGATGACAAGAAAAGGTCAATGGATAATAAATTTACTGACTACACTCCTCTGACAGTCAGTTGTGAGCACATCCTGAATGAGATAAAAAATGATCGGTCTCTGAGGTGTCCTAAAAATATGAAAGCTCCTCCACATAAGAGAAATAAGAATCTATGGTGTGAGTTCCAGCAAGACTATGGGCACCCGACCAATAAGTGTTTTGCTTTTAAGGATGAAATTTAAAATATGTTGAGCGCTGGAAAATTGAGAAAGTATGTATACAATCAAAGTTCAAGGGTGGCCAAGACGATACCCAAGAGAAGAAGAAAAATGACAAGTGTAAGTCAAAAATTCAAGCCAGACGAGATGACGATGAGTCAGACGACTGTGATGAAGATGACCCTTACCTCCCTCCTAAGTTTGTTGATCCAAAGGGTCAGCTCAATATGATCTCACATAAGGGCAAGATGATCTGTGGGGGTCTTATTAGAGGAGGAAAATAAGTCGCTGATAGAAAATCACATGTACCAGAGGCAAAAGCTCTCCCTCCAAAGCCGAAAACTCTGAACTCAGCTACAGTTCATCCTTTCAAAGGTAAGAGAACTAAGGTTAATATGAATACTTTGGTTGTTGGTTTTTTGAGATCATATTTCAAGGGACTTTTAGCTCCACATGATGACCCTTTGGTTATCACTGCTTTGGTACATGGGTATGAGGTCCCAAGGATTTTGGTAGACGGTGGAAGATAAGCCGACATGATGTTTTGGGATTATTACAAAGGTTTAGATCAGAGAAAGAACATGTTAATTCCCTATCACCAACCACTCATCAACTTTAGTGGTGAGAAGGTGCATCCCCTGGGTAGATATGAAATGGAAGTGAGAATGGGAAACAGCTGGTCGAAATGTCTTACAAGGAAGATTAGCTTCTTTATTATGGATGAAAACGTCTACTCAGCCTATAATATAATTCTCAGAAGGGTAGCCTCAAGGAATTTGAGGTTGCTCCCTCAACGGTCCACCGGATGATTAAATTCTTAACCTCATATGGGGTAGGGGAAGTTCAAGGGACCAAGTTGAGGCACACGAATGCTATTTCAACTCAATCGAGGAGAGATAAGCATACATAAGGTCCACTACGACCTACCACATTGATACCTTGGACCCTAGAGATGAAAAGAAGCTAAAGAAGTGAGAGGCCACTAAGGAGGTAGAATCCATCACCTCAATGAGGACAAGTCGAAAAAAACCATCCAAATCGATAAAGCCCTATAGAAAGAGGAGCCATCAGGATATACTAGGCATTGATTTGAAGGTCCTTTGCCATAATCTCAATGTGGACGAGGATGCAAGGTTGATCAGGTAGAGAAGGAGAGTCTACTATAGGGAAAAATATAATATCATTCGGAAGAGGTGAAGAAGTTATAAAAGGTCGACTTCATTAGGGAAGTCATTTACCCTGAATGGATTGCAAATGATGTCATCGTCCCCAAATCTAACGGTAAATGGAGGATATGTGTTGATTTTATGAATCTGAATAAAGCCTTCCCCAAATATAGCTTCCCATTATCAAGGATAAATAATATGGTTGATGCTACTACCGAATATGAATTAATTGAGCTTTATGGATGCCTACTCAGGCTATAATCAAATATTCGTGGATCCTACTGATGTAGAAAAGACAACCTTCATAACTGACAAGGGGAACTATTGCTACAAGGTCATGCCCTTCGAATTGAAAAATACAGGGGAAACATATCAAAGGCTGGTGAATAAAATATTTGAGTACCAAATTGGGAAGACAATGGAAGTGTATGTCGATGACATGTTGACGAAGAGCCTCAAGGCCGACACTCACGTGGACGACCTTAAGTGCCCTTTTGACACAATAGATGAGTATAGTATGAAACTCAACCCCACCAAGTGTGTCTTTAGTGTGGGAGCAAGAAAGTTCTTAGGCTTCATCGTGAATTAGAGAGGGATTGAAGCCAACTTCAAAAATATCAAAGCTTTATTGGAGATGAAGACTCCCATAAAAATAAAGGATGTGTAGAGACTAACTGGACGAGTTGCATCATTAAACAAGTTTGTGTCTAGAGCTACTGATAAATGCCTTTATTTCCTTAAAGTGTTGAGAAAAGATTTTAAATGGAACGATGAGTGTGATAAGGCCTTTTAAGATTTGAAGTCCTATTTCCGCTCTCCACTCTTGTTGTCTAGACCAGTCCAAGGAGAGAAATTGTATATTTATCTAATGATTTTGGAGTCAACCATTAGTGTCGCTATTATCAGAGAAGAGGATGGAATTCAAAAACTAGTGTACTTTAATAGTAAGGCCCTCTAAGGGGCCGAGCAAAGATACCCCAAAATGGAGAAGTTGTTCTATGATCTGATCCATGTCTTAAGGAAGATGAAGCCCTATTTCCAGGCACATACCATGGTAATACTCACAGACTTACCCCTCAAATAGGTCATCCACAAGCATGAGAAGGCAGGAAGGCTGATGGCCTAGGCAATTGAGTTAGGGGAATTCATTATCTTTTACCAGTTGAGAACGACCATTAAGGGGCAGGCCCTATAAGACTTTGTAATCAAGTTCACTTGGGATGAGGCCGATGATGAAGAGATTAAAGCTATAAATTATGAATAAGAGAACAGGGTGTATCCTCTCTCGACCGAGGTCGAGACGAGATCGACAAGAAATAAGGTGTTTGAGAATGAGGAGGAGCGATACCTCTTCAATAATGGAACCATGAAAGAGGGTAGTTTTTCTCCAAATGGTATTGTGTGGAATCTCTTCGTTGATGGATCTTCATGTGAGAGCGAAAGTTGAGTAGGATTAATTATGTCATCCCCAGATGGGACTGATATCGAATTTGCACTGAAGTTCAGCTTTAAGTCCTCCAATAATGAATTAGAGTATGAGGCTCTCCTAACATGCCTCTCCATTTATAGGGCACTAAATGTCATCCAACTCCTTGTAGTGATTCTAGGATGGTTGTTAACCAAAGTTTGGGGGTATATGAGGCCAAGGATGATAGACTAGCCAAGTACCTGGTAAGGGTGACGATAACATTATTGTATTTTAGCGAAGTGAAGCTGAAGAGGATACCTCGATTAGACAATGGTCGAGCTGATGCTCTGGCAAGGTTAGCCTCAACCACTAAAATTGAAATTAGCAGAACGGTCCCAGTAAAGATTCTCCATCGGTTGACAATTGAAGGATAAAAAAATACAGTGGAATTTTGCTTCAACTTGAGTATGGGATCTTCTTGTATGGGTCCTATCATCCGATATATTAAAGAAGGGTAATTTCCAAAGTCTAAAGTCGGGAGAAAGAAGATGAGGTGTAAAGCATCCAAGTTCTCCCTCATAGGAGACATCTTATATAAGAAAGAGTTGTTGCTTCCTCTACTCAGATGTGTCCATCTAGCTGAGGTAGAGTATATTTTAAAGGAAGTGTATAAAGAGTCCTGCTCCAGTCATATTGGAGGGAGGTCATTAGCTAAGAGGATCATCACTCAGGGTTACTAGGGGCCAACGTTGGCCAAAGATGCAGTTTCATATGTTAAGAAGTGTTATAAGTGCTAGAGGTTTTCCACCATACCCCATAAGCCTCATCATCCTCTTACCTTCATTACTTCTCCTTGAACATTTGTGTTCTAGGGGGTTGATTTTGTTGGGACATTTCCAAGAGTTGTGAATAATTATCATTATTTGATTGTGGCGATTGATTTTTTTTCAAAGTGGGTAGAGGTCGAGCCGATGATTACAATCACATAGAAGAAATCTTTCTAGTTTATCTGGAAAAACATCATCTGTAGATACATCCTACCTAATACCCTAATTTTTTATAATGGGAGGCAATTCAAGAACCTATCCCTAGAGAAATATTATGAACGAGCCGGTATCAATAAGTTCTTCTCCACTCTTGGCTGACCCTAGGCCAATGGGTGGACATAAGTAACAAATAAAACAATTCTTGATGGAATCGAGAAAAGATTAGATGATGCCAAAGGGAGGTGGACTGAGGATGTGTATGTTGTTCTATGGGCTTATAAAATGACGGAGAGGACTCCAACTGAGGAAAATCCATTCATGTTAGATTATTGCTCGAGAAAGTGGTGCCGACAAAGGTAGGTGTCCCAATACACAGGGTTCAGACGTATGATCCGGAAGAGAAAATTATGGAACGAAGACTTGATTTGGACCTTGTGTAAGAAAGAAGAGAAGATGACGAGGTTAGGCAAGCTACTGAGAAGCAAAGGACAGTGAAGTTCTATAGTAAAAGGGTGAAGGCTCGACCGTTGAAGGTGGGAGACCTTGTCTTGAAGAAGACATGATAAAAACTAAACAAGATTCACCCAGACTAGCATGGTCTGTATAGATTGGTTGAAGAGGTGGTCCCATAGATGTATCGGTTGGAAAACTTAGAAGGAGAGCCATTCTCCAACCCGTGGAATGCTGACCATCTAAAAAAATACTACTAGTAAGATTTCAGTTTTTACTATCTCTTTTTTATTCCATTATAGTACATTTATATGAGGACTAGATGATGAATGAAATTCAATGAAAATTTCCAAGTGTTCCCCCATACCTTGACTGTTTATTTATATATTTGTTTCTTGTATGTATGAACTCATAATAGGCTATAAAACATCATTTGTGGTGAAGTAGATTTAAGTTGCTCTCGGTGATATGATAGTCCAGACGGGGTTAACCTCATCCATGGAATCTCAATAACATCGAGGGGATTAGAAATCACTTAGTTATAATTCATTTTAAACATCATTAACTTGGTGGAAGTTCTCTCTAGGCCGAGATGACAGTGTATGGACGAGACGACACTCATCCATACACTCTAAAAATAGTGAGAGGGGACTTGTGATCTTACACTATAATTTTGGTCAATTCAAATTTTAAAATCACTTAGTTGTGGTTCATTTATTAAAACATCATTAACTTGGTGGAAATTATCTCTCGGCCAAGATGACACTACATGGACGAGACGACACCCATTCATACACTCTCAAATCGATGAGAGGGGACTTATGATCTAACACCATAATTTGGTGGATTCAAATTTTAAAATCACTTGGTTGTGATTCATTTGTTAAAGCATTATTAACTTGGTGGAAATTCTCTCTTGGACGAGATGACAGTGCATGGATGAGATGACACTCACTCATACACACTCAAAACGATGAGAGTGGACTTGTGATCGAAAACCATAATTTAGTGGATTCAAATTTAAAATCACTTAGTTGTGGTTCATTTATTAAAAAATCATTAACTTGGTGAAAAATCACTTTTAGCCAAGATGATAGTGCATGGATGAGACGATTATAATCCATACCCTCTCTAAATGACGAGAGAAGACTTGTGAAGTATGTTTGATTCAAATTATGCAATTAATGAAAAATTAAGACAAACATATTTGCATAACACGAGTGGAAGATTGGAAAATAAAGAACTTCATTTCATTATAAAGAAGTTACAAGTCAGTTCAATATAAATAACTACACAAAAAAGAGGTACAAGGCCACAAACGGCCGTCCCAACAAAAATAAAAGATTATAAAAGCTTAAAGTTGTAAGATGCTATCAACAACAACTTAGGACGTCCCATCAGCCCCAACATTGGTAATCCCATCCCCATAATCGTAGATGCCTGTCTCGACTATAGTTTCCTTATTCTCACTGGCTTCTTGGGGACCTCTAAAGGGTCAGATGGGATTTCAACATCATCCAAGGCAGTCTCAAGAAGGGGGTCTCTGAAGTCGAGACCGCGAAATCATCAGGGGATAAGTTTCCAACCTCAGGGTGCTTGAGGGAAACCCGTCGCTCGACAGTCTTGATGTCTCTTTCAAGATATTCGAAGGCATAGCCCCCAAACTCATCATACTCCTTGAACTTGTCTATGGCTTGCGCTTTAGCCTCCTCCAATGTAGCCTTGACATCAGTATGAATCTCACCCTGTTTATTCTCGGCCATGGTCTTTAAAGTGTTGGCATGCTCAGTCTTCAGATTGGAAACCTAATCAACTGATTTCTGCAGGCCAACTTGTACTTTTCAAGCTTATCCTTCAGATTATTCTTAGTTTTCACAACCTCCCTTCCATTATGAATCAAGGGAAGTTTCTTTTGGATTCAGTCCCCCATCTGATAGAGGGAGACTACACTCTGTAATAAAAAATATGTGGATAGATAAGTTAGTACGATATGGAATTAGTAAGAGACTACGCATAAAAAGTCCATGAAAATACCTGAACAACCCTGTAGATAGAAATTTCAGTAAGAAGAAAGATATCCAAGTACTGGAGGAGGCGCTTGTCACCGTCGGAGATGAGGAATCCGACATCATCCATGGACTTTTTAGCATGGCCAAGGACACTCTCATCATCTAACTTCAGTTGCACGAGACGAGTTGCCAAGGCCTCATCTGTAGAAATGCAAATTACTCTATCAGGACGAACTTGCTTGGTCGGACGTTATGCGATTATGTCCTCGACTTATCCTTTCCTCTTCTTCCTAGCATCATCATCTCGGATGGATCCACTCCAGTGGTTTTGGTTATTGGGGCAACATGGTTGTCGGATTTCTTATCGTGTTTTCTAACAAGTTTGCTCAAATTTGGGGCCACCATTTCCCAAAGGTCATCTGGTGTGTTTTCTGGACGTTCAATAAGAAATTAAGGAAGTCAGTTATGAACAAATACAAGGTACAAGACAACAGTTTAATATAAAAAAGTTACTTACACAACTCGACTAGGGGGTCAACTCCCATACCTCTCTGATCTAAGTAGTATGGGGTTATTATATGCTCAGACTTAACAAGATGACAACTATCACCTTGTTCACGAAGTTTCTTAAACTTCTCAGTGGCCACAGGGTTCAACCCCGCATCAAGTTTGTTCAACGTAGAGACTTCAGCCCATCTCAGATGAGTCTTGGGCTTAGAGGCTCCACAAGCTTGATTAGGACCAAATTCCCAAGCCCCGAAGACGAAAAAATATCATACTTTTTAGTTGTGATTTAAGGTCTGAGTGAACAGCAGAACTTTCTTCTTAGACTTCCTAGCTACGAGATGATAGTAGTCAGGTTGAGTGTTGGAAGAAGAAGGAGTATAACAGGCCATAAAAATGTTAACTGGAAGGTCGGTTTGGTAAACAATCTTCCAGGTGGAGATAAAGCCGTGAATAACTCTCTAGGAATTAGGAGAAATATAAGAGGGGGAAAGTCCTAAGTGGGATAAGATGGCCCAGATGGTTCGATGAATAGGTAGTCGGAAGCCGAACTTAAACATCTGCTCGTAGATGCAGACCTCACCATGTCGGCCATGAAAGGCTCTTTCATCTTTAGATGGCTTCCTCATAGAAATGGAAGGCCCTATGACATAAAGTTATCTCCAAACTAGAAGGTCATCCTCAGTGACAGTGCTTTCATAAAATTCGATAGCAGTGGTGTCAAGTTTTCTCTCCTCATCACTATCCTCTGGAGACTTGACCTGGGGATTGTTAAGATCACCACTTGGGAATTTTTCAACAAACTCAGCTCTCATCGCGGTCGAGAGAGGAATAACATCTATTACAGGTGGAATGGAAATATTGGGCTAAAGTATTTGGATGGAAAAGTAAGATTGGTTTGACATCTCAGTCCTCTTAGGGGACGAGACATAAGAACAAGCTTCATCCACCTCAGACACCCTTCAGTATGGGGTGTAGGATAAGACATGACTTCCTTATAAGAGTTAGCACTTTCAGTCGACTAAGAGACGGACATATTATCGTCTGCAGAAGAAGACGACTCACACATAATGTCACTCAACTCAATGATCGGGGGATAACTAACATTCAATGGGGGAGGATAAATGGGACGAATAGGAAATGCCTCGGCTTCCTTAACCTCTACCCTCCTAATCTCTTGAAAATACCTATCTCTGAGGATTGGAAACTCCTCGGCTAACTTGTATAACTTCCTTAAAATCAACGAGACAAGACTCGACTTGGATGAAAAATAGAAAACAAGGACAACTAAGATGTAGGTTGACTTTTTTTGACTAAATGATCTAAGGATGGAAGGTTAACTATTTTTATCAAGAACAAGAAACCACGATGCCGGAGAAGATGATCGGAGCTACGTCGAAAAAGTTACTAAGAGGCAAAACTATAAGGGAAGGGGGTGAGAGACCCCAAGACCACTACAAACCTTCCACAAACCACTCTTAGAAGAATCTATGGCCAGCTGTGGGGGTCACTGGAGGTATAAAAAATCATCGAAAAAAGTAAACAAGCAGAAAACCAACCCAAATCATTAAAAAGATGCAAAAGGAGAAGAAAGGAGGTTACCTTTTGGTGTATATCTCGCTGGAAAGATCCCTAAGAGAGGCTAAAGAAAACCTAAAAATTAAAGAGAGAACCGTTTGCTAAAAGGTTGTATATTTTTAGAGAAAGAGAGCAACTATGAGCGAAGTGAAGAAAGTGGCAGAAATGGGGTTTGAACTATTTTTAAACCCGTTAATAATTAAAGCGTGAGATCTAAGGCCCAATATTAAGGGCACAAAGTCCTAAGTGCTCAGCCATCAAATCAACTTGGGAAAGATGCTATCCAATCAGAATTGAGACACATGTCACTCTCTACATCTCGTAAAAGACGGACCAATTTGTATCCCTCAGCCATATCTTCACATAGATGGCTGAGGGCTAGGGGAGATTGATATGACCAAGTGTGACCTTGTCTTAAGATGAGGGACATTTGAATCCACAGTCAAGTTTCAGAAGGACCCCTTTCAGTTCGTACCCAAGACTCATCCGGATTAGGGTCGGTGTCGTCATCAATAACTTCGGTGTCTTATGAGTCGAGACCTCAACGAATCATTTCATTGGAAAAGGCTTACCTCGTCCTCTAATTCAGCTGACACTTAGTAATGACTTGTATAGCACATCTCGACCTGACGCCTCCAACCGAGACGATACTTGTCACTTGCTAGCATGAGATCCCGCACTCAAAGTTCCAAGATGGCAAACCCCACATGGAAAAGTCTATTACAACATGATTATCCACTCACGTGAGAGAATATTGCATCATGATTAGTTATATATATGGAGGACAGGTGTCAACTAGCTATTTGGAGCCACCTCATGCACATTCTGATTACATGCTTGGGCATACAGTACACCCCCAAGGCACTATAAATACACTTCATCTTCTACATTGTAAAGGATCGATAATTCACAACCCTAGAAAAACTCTGTCAAAATACTTAGTGAGAGAGAAAAGCTTGAGTGTTGTATTTGCAGGGCGATAGAGCCATGGTTATACTGAAAACCACTATTCACACTGTAAGTGGACGTAGACTCCGAGCGAACCACTTATATCTGGCGTTTACTTTTTCTTTGCCTCATCTCTTTCTACTATTATATTGTTGTATATCTGTCATTATTGTACTTATGTGAGTTCATTCATCACTTTGACCTGGTAATACCAATTCTGGTATCATCATTATCGGATAATGGTTCTCACTTCAAGAAAGAGGTCTCAAACCTACTACACAAATATGTGATTACTCGACATAAGTCATACCCATATAGACTACAAACCAATGGATCAGTCTAAGAAGCTAACAAAAATGTCTAGAACATCATTAATAAGGTAACAGAGACCTACAGTAACTGGTCAGACAAACTCTCGTACGCCCTCTGGAGCCACTGCACTACAAAGAAAAACTCAATAAGACACCCCCTACTTATTGGTTTATGGTATGTTGATAGTCCTACACATTGAGATCGAAATACCATCATTACGGGTAATTATCAAAAGCCAGGTATCTGAAACACACTAGGTTCGATCTCGCTACGATGAACTTTCTCTCCTCTAGAAGAGGAGGCTAAAGGATGCTTACCATAATCAGGGCTACCAACAACATATCGCATGAGAATATAATAAGATATTTAAAATAAAAATATACATGAGGGTGATCTAAACCTGAAAGAAAATCTCAAATCTTCCCCAAATCCTGGAGGTAAATGTGCACCCAACTAGGGAGGATCCTACCTCATCACAAAAATAAACTCTAGTAGGGCAGCAAACTTAGTTGATCTTGATGGAGTCATGCTTTCCCATCCCTTGAATCGCGACTTGTTGAAGAAATTCTTTGCTTAAAACCTGCATGTGCTGAAAAAGGAAAGGAAGATTTAACACAAGAACAATCGGTCATAAAGGGAAGGGAAGACTATGCAAGCTCATACACATTCCTAATCCTACATAAAAAATCCCACCACCAGCCTTTTTCTTGAAGTCAGCTAAAATACTTTGAGTCCCCACCTTTTCAATAAAGATAACTAGATAAACCTAATTCTCTATTATATTTTTATCGCACACATTCAAAAACAAACTCCCCATAATTATTGAATTGGAGATGTGTAGGCAACTCAAGATATCACTTTGGTCCCTGTCTAAACAAACACACAAAAACTATTTTTCAAGAAAAACCTGATTATGATCATTGTCCCCTCACTCCAAAAGAGTCAGTGCATTCTAAATAAGCTAAAACGTTAAATGATAAAATAGTTATGTAAGGTATTTTAAGACTTTGAAAGGTCATCCTTATGAAAGAACAACACACAATGGATGATATTATAAAAAAATAATTGAAATAAGCCTAGAGGGAAAGCACACTACCCCTATACCCTTCTTTCCATAGAAATAAACACTAAAAATACTCTCTTCAAATAACTCTGCACCCTAGGACGAATTGCCAATAGATAAACTCACAAAGGGATCTCCATGAATGACAGCTTATCAGGGGCAAAGGACGACACTCGATTTCTAAAGCTTCATCAAAATATTATGCCAGTTATCAAGAAAAGAAAAGGGAACTTCATTCCTTCGCACTCCAACGTCCATATAGACAAACGACACACCAACAAGCAAATAAGAGTTACCTCTCTCCAAAAGAAAAGTCTTGAAAATACGGGGCACTTTTGTTGTTATTATTTTAATAAAAAGAGCTTAGGCTCATTATATCCACATGCACATTATTTATTACTCTTATGCATACGTATATTGTAAATATAATAAAGGCTAAATAAAACACCGTAATTTAAACTATCCTTCATCAAAAGAGAAATGTTGTTATTTATAAACATGATGTATAACTAGAAACCCTATACATGCTAAAAAAATGTATTGAGGATTCCTCATGTTCCTCCTGAAGGAACATACTTCATAAATACATGAGGCATTGCCCCGAACAAACCCAAAAATATCACAAAATACCTTTCTAGGAGGTTACATCAAATAAAAACCAAAAGTCCTACCAAAAATACTATTCCATCACTACTCACATCCGAGGCCTCTTCCTCGGATGACCTCTGACCTGGACATCATCATAAACCCCTATACCTAGCATCCTGGCCCTTACACCTGACGAGGACCACTAGCCGGATAAATAGGACTGCCAGAACACTTGATAAGACTCAATAGCAATCCCATGTAGTCTGTGGAAGTGTACTTGGAAACTTCAGTGATCAGTTGATGGAGGCCCAAGTACGTTAATGACCACCGTGTTAGTATCTCCCATAGCTGGGTAGTGTCGGCAAAATACTTGTGAAAAATTTGAAAGAACATAAAATAAGTCAACTTAAATGTAAAAACATGCCCAAAACATACAAAAATGTGGAATTATCAAACTCACATAATTTGTAAAAAAGGGACGAATCCAAAATCGGCATAACCATCCCATATGCAGAGCCACGCTGACAGACATAAACTACTTGGCCCTCACTATGGAGGACTACAGTTGTGACATGTTGCAAAATTTAATAATAGATTGGTCATGTCTAACACAAATGAATGGGAATCAAACAATTGAATATAATTCTAAGCATAATTGTAATAAAAACTAAATGCATAAAATAAATAACTAAAGCATACCATAGGTGAATCAACAGTATTAGTACCATCGCGTAACTACAACTATATCAACGTAAATCAAATTACTGAAATGATCTCAGAGTGGAGACGACACAAATGTTTATGTCTTGAAAAGTAAAGTCAACACTGACGTTAACAGCAAGCCAACAAAATATAAGAATATAGCTGAGTTTGAGTTACGAGAAACTATGCATCTTCTTCTCATATTAAAGTTACTTTTAAGTTATTCCAGTCGAAAATAATCCTACATATCACATGCGTCTAATCCCAAGTAAATATTTTTCTAATGATTAAGTCTTATTAATATTAGTGGTCGTATGCTTACCAATTCCGATTTTAATCAATGTATACAAATTAATTGTATTATATCTTAATAGAAATATTCGATACTTAATCATATTATACATCTCAATCGTATCATATCTTAATTCAAGTATTAGCTACTTTATTATCTTATACATCTCAATTGTATAATATCTTAATAGAAGTATTCGATACTTAATCATCTTATATATCTCAATTGTATAATACCTCAATAGAAGTATTCGTTACATTTATGTCCACATAATACAAGCACGGTCCAACATTCATACCACATATAAGGGACCTTCTCAAGCCCCACATAACAAAGGTCTATCCTACTACCTTTGAGGATTGCTCGCGCGTACTAGGCATAGTTATAGGTTGTCCCACACCTATGACCATCAAATTATCTCCCAAGGGATAATCACTACGACTTCACACTAGTCATATATCCCCAAAATTAAAGTTATATTAAAGGATTAACATGAGCATTTTACTCTAGATACATCGATAATTTTAGCATGTAGTGTTCGGGGTAATCATATCCAATGTAAACTCGTCTCATCGCATTAGGATACCAACATAATCACTATCACACAATCAAGGTAAACCGTGTTTTGCATCAGGTACTAATATAATCATTGGTTCTCGTTCCCTATACGGATATCCCACGAGTACACACACCCGATATGTCGAATATAATACATAAAAAGCAAGTGGACCCACTACATATAATGGTTACAAGTTTGTCATCAAATTGCTAACTAACTTACCTCCTAGTTAATTAATTCGACCAACATAATTAAGGTTCTTAGGCCAATATATTACTATAGTCTAAATTCCAAAGTCCATCCCATCTTTTATTTTAATTAAATTAAGTAAATAACTAAATCTTCCTTGGTCGTGCGCACTACCCTAAAACCTAACCGTTCGCACGGTCTATGCACACGTACCACAATTCCGGACGTTTACCTGGCTAAACTAAGAAACCTACCATAATTCCATTTCTCTTCAACCTGTAGCCCTCTAATGATTCCTATGTGCAGTTACCGCCATTTTCGTATACTATAAGGTCCTATACCCTCTAATTGTACCCCAATTTTTTATTCCAACTTTAAAAAATTCAATTATTTATCAACATTACAATTTTTAATTGATTCCTACAACAATTCGAGTCAGATTTCCAGATCTAAAGGCTATGAACCCTAGAGTTCACTTTTATTCCTAAATTCCATGATTCTTAATAATTTAATGACCAATAAAAGGGAATTTTCCTCAATTAAGTAAATCTAACATTAATCAAATATTAGTTCATCCATATAATCCAATTTCATATCGAACTTCATCAATTTTTTTAGAAATATGTATTTTATCCTAAATTTCCTAATTTGGCAATTTTCAAAATGATAGATTTAACAATTAACTTAAATTATACTTTTAGGTTTAAAATCTAATGAGTAAGGATAAAATAATATTAAATTAATTATATCTTTATATAAGGTACACTTTTCTTGATTTGAGAGACGAATTTCCAATTCAATCTTCCCAAATATCTTCTTCTCCAAACCTAATTATCAGTCGTTTCTTCTTCTCCAAGTAGCCTTTTTTCTCTAGCTCTAGGGCTTTCTTTGTAAGATGTTAAAAATTATTCCTCTTTACCCTATTCTTCCTTTTTATAGTATTATTTACGAAATTACAGTTGAGACCATTATTAGCCTTGACCCATTAAGCCCAAAATCGCATCCAAATAGTCCAAAACCTAGGCCAATTTATATACTAACCTATAGGGATTAACACCCACTATTTTAATTCCTAACCAACCACTCTTTATATCACGAACGTCATTCCAAATTACCCAATTAATATCCTAAATATTTTAATCATAGTTCTACAATTTCAATTGGCAGGATCCCCTTCTCAGCACAAACTATACCCATTGCTGTTTCACTGAACTAACCATATGAATTGCTCAAATTATTGTACACCCACTTGTTTGTAGAATGTAAAGTAACCCATGAAACATTTGCCTTGTCCAAAACTGCCTTCAGTAGCTTGGGACCTTTTGTCGTAAATAATTTCTCTTGAAAATGTAATTCTTTACGTTATTTAGCGTAGAAAGGTACTTTTCCAAGTTATAACCTCCATACCTTCCCTCAGTAAAGTTCCACACTAGGGCTTCTTCTGCTTTATCAAGATATCATCGTTTAAACTAATGATGAACTCGTCACAACAAGACACTTCTATTCAAATGATTCAATAGGTCATTGACATGCAATAACGAGCACTTATTTTGCATCACGAACTTGTCCATGTCGCCTCTTGGTAACGTAAAAATGAGTGAGGTGGTGAGAATATCCTTGAGTTCCTCAAATTCTCTATAATAATCTACATTTCGAAAAATGGTGCCACCTTTAGGGTGAGGTAAGTCTATGTTCTGGCCATCTACGAGAATCCCTGAATGAACCTTCTATAGTATGCCACTAAACCATAAGAACTCCTACCCTATGTATAGGTGTCACGGGTTATCCCCAATTCATAATTACAGATATCTTACTATGATTCACCAAAATCCTAGCCTTAAATATGATATGGTCCAAGGATTATACCTCTCGAAGACAAAACTCACACTTACAGAAGTTAGTGTACAACTTATGTTCACGTAGTGTCTGTAAAACCAATTGCTAGTTCTCCATAAACTTCTCCTTCGATCAAGAATACACTAAAATGTTGTCAATAAACACAATGACAAACAAATCTACAAATGGTTAAAATATCTGATTTATCATGTGCATGAATATTGCTGTCATTTTGGTCAACCCAAACGACATGGATCGTAACTCATACGATCCTTATCACATTAGAAAATCCATCTTTGAGTTGTCCTCCTCTCGAAAACTTAAATGGTGGTACCCTAATAGAAAGTCAATCTTGGAGAAGAATGATGCACGCCTCCACCACTAGGACGGGTCATCGAAATACGACAGTAAATAATTGTTCTATATCATGACCTTATACATCTCCCAATAGTCAGCACATAATCGGAGTGATATGTCTTTCTTCTTCACAAATAAAATTGGGCTTACTATAAAGACGTAATCCTCCGTATGAACTCCTGGCTCAAAAACTGCTGAACCTATTCACTTGACTTTCGCATTTATAATTAAGTCATTCGGTATGGTGCCCTTATAATGGTCCTAGTATCCGATGCCAAAATCTAGACAAAAGTCTATCTTTCTAACTAGTGGTAGTCTTGTTACCTCCTTAAATATGTCCGTAAAGTCTTGGACAATCAGTATCGAGTCTATTGATATGGTAACCTATACAGATGAAGTCGTATCTATGTAATACGAGTCCCTCCTTCGGACCTAGGTATAATTATAAGAAACATCCCTTGCCTGAAAATGGAAATCGTAGAAACCTAACCCCGGTAGTCAGTATAATCATAATACATATAGATACTACTCAAAGCTAAATAATATGAATCATAAGACCAAATGTCTAAATCAACAAAGTGGTTGAACACTCAAGCCAACCAATAACTTTCACGTCTCTACAGTCATGATGAAAAGCATCCCCCACTCGCGAGGTATCCACATAGAAATAAATCCATGTGATAACATCTATACACCTCATAATCGTATTAAACAAACTACTAATAAAGAATGAAAACTCCTCGATGTCTAACTCATATTCATGCGGGTGAGCCATTAATATAATCGTACCCATCCCACAGTGGTATTATCAATAATACATTTTGTTCGATGACCTCTACTAACCAAGTGGTATCACTCATCACAAGTGTAATGCCTTATTATAAGGGAACTGTTATAAAAAATGTCCATAGTGGAGGCCCTATTGACCTTGCCTCTACAATCGTTTCTTCTAAAATTTGTCTCGTTAAGACTGATCTCATTGGCGTGACCATATTGGTCATTATTTCCTAGGCTCTACTGGTTGTAATAGGTCATATTTCCTATTCCTGGAAAACTCTTGGGGTTTACTCCCTCTATGTGGTTCCTTTTGCTGGTGAGGTAGTCGTCAATACCCGTGTCGACTCTACATCGACTTTATTTATTTGGGCCTATTTTGGCCTTGACTTTCAAAATATTAGGAACTATATCCTTGATATAGTTTGTGGAGATCCTAACGATGGATTAAGGTAACTCCCACCATCTGAACATTAAGTGGTGATTAATGGTTTACCCAATAAAACTGGCCAAACCCTATGCTTAAGGTTTGTGCCAACTAAAAATAATATTTTTTGCACTGAACATCATTCTTCGCCTCCGTATAAATCTATCCTGTGGAAAAAAGAGAAAGATAATTAAACTCCTCCTCATAGTGACTACCACGCGGTCGCATAGATGGGGTATTAAAAACCATACTTTTAGTTCTGTAACAAATAGTGATTAAAAACATTTATCCTTGATCCATACACTAAGAACTTGCTAAAGGTATCATGCTTAAATGTCCCTAACTTTCGATTAAAGTAAACCTCATGCATGGGAAGTCTCACAAAGAAAATAAAAATAAGGAACCCTCCTGATGCACTCGATCTTATTCTAATCGTTTATCTGGAAAAATGGTACGAATCCCTCAAAACGGTCACCGTTATACATAATACAAATCATAAATGGTAAAGCTATAAAGTATTAGATAACGTAATGCAGAAAAGTGACGGACACACTCAAGATCCATTGGACATTAGAACTTGGAATGCTCTGATACTAACTGTGACATCCCATAAAATTTAATAATATATTAATCAGCTCTTATACATACTCACGAGAACCAAACAATTGAATATCATTCTAATCATTATCATAATAAAAACTAAATTCATAAAATAAATAACTTTAACATAACATAGGTGAACCACATAAATCAGATACCAAACAAACAAATATTACTAGTACCATCGTGAAACAACAACTGTATCAACGCAAATTAAACTAGTAAAATGTTCTCAGGGTAGAGGTGACACAACTAATATTTTTAGAAAAATAAAGTTAAAACTGACGTTAACATCAAGCCTACGAAGTATAAGAATATAACTGAGTTTGGGTTACAATAAACTATGCATCTTTTTATCATATTTTAGTTTCCTTTATGTTATCCCAACCCAAAACAACCCTACATATCACATGCATCTAATCCCAAGTCCGTATTTTCCAATGATCAAGTCTTATTAATCTTAGTGGTCTTATGTTTTACTAATTATGATTTTAATCATCTTATACAACTCAATTGTATCATATTTCAATGGAAGTATTCGCTACTTAATCATATTATACATCTCAATTGTATTATATCTCAATAGAAGTATTCGCTACTTAATCATATTATACATATCAATTGTATAATATCTCAATAAAAGTATTCTCTATATCAATATCCATATAATACAAGCACGTTCCAACACTAGTACCTTATACAAGGGCCCTTCTCTAGCTTGCACATAACGAAGGCATATCTTGTCTCCTTCAAGGATCACACTCACGTACTAGGCATAGTTATAGGTTTCCCACACCTATAACCATCAAATCATATCTAAAGGGATAATCAATACGCCTTCACACCAGTCACATAGCCTTTTACACAAAGATATATGAAAGTATCGGCCTGAGCATCCTACTTTAGATACTATTGGAATTTCAGCACATAGTGCTTGGAGTAATCATAACCAAGGTAATCCCACTCATCTTATCTTGGTTCCAATGTAATCGTTGTTACTCAATCAAAGTAAACCCATCTTTCTCATTAGGGTACCAACGTAATTATTGTCGATCGTGCCCCATACGAATATCCCCTTTAGTACATATCCCACGTGCACATACACTTGGTATGTCGAATATAATACACAAAGCAAGTAGACCCACTACACATAAGGGTAATAAGTTTGTCATCCAAATGCTAACTTACTTACCTCCTAGTTAAGAAATTAGACCCATACATTTAAAGTTCCTAGATCAGTATCTTACTATAGTCTAAGTCCCAAAGTACATCCCATCTTCTCTTTCATTAAACTAGAGAAACTACTAAATATGCCTTGGTTGTGCACATGAACCTAAAACCTATCCGTTTGTAGGGACCATGCGAACGGACCACAATTGTGGTAGTTCGCAAGGCAAAACTATGAAATTTCTAGAATTCTATTTTCTTCAACCTACAACCCTATAATGATTCTTATGTGTAGAATCTGATATTTTTGTATACTATATGGTCATATAACCTCTAACTGTACCCCAATTTTTTATTTTAACTTTATAATTGATATGCCCCAAGTGTAACCTCGATCAAGAGACACCAACCTAGGCCGATATTATGGCCGACCCTGGATAAACCATGGGCCCACGATATCAGCCCTCGACCTTAGTAAGGTCGGCCCAGGCCGACACTACCACCTACATTTCCAATGGACACTATGCGCATTACAGACGTCAACAACATTCTCATATACCTGGGTATGGCAACCTCGGCCCAGTGTAGGCCGAGATGACAAGAAGCCTTGGTAACCTTCAGCATGGAACCAGTCCAACCTCGGCTTGGGCCGAGGTGACAAGAAGCCTTGGTAATCTTCAACAGGGAATCAGTCCAACCTCGGCAGGGGCCGACCCCAACATAATGTCTTAGCTGAGATCAAGCCGAGACTCCCTATGGCACATCTTAGAAGACGTTTATCGAATCTTTACAGCTCAGCCTCTCCCAAGCCGAGGTCATGCACCAATATGGCAGTCGAGCATCTGTTGACATTTGGATAAGGACACATGGGCACAAATCAGTTGTAACAAGATTATTCCCCACACGTGAGGAGAATATTTCATCATCATTCCTTACATGTGACAGTGACAGATGGCACTCCCACAATGGTGAGGTTACCACACACATGCTCATTACATGCATGGGGGGTAAATTACACCCCCTAGGTACTATATATAGGGGTCATCCCCTACCTTGCAAAAGGATCTCAGATATAAAACCCTAGCAAAAACTATGTCTAGATATACAGTAGAGAGAGAAAGCTTGAGAGATTGTATCCATGGCCATTAGTGCCTTCATTCAGTGATATTACTCATACACACTCACAGTGGACGTAGGCCAAATTGTCTGAACCACTTATATACCGGTGCCCTCTCCTCTTATCCTCACCTCATTCTCTTATCTCTTTATATAGTTGTGCTGCCATTGTTATTCTTATATTGACCTTGAAAACACCTTACCTGGTGGTGCTAATTTCAGCATCATCATTTTGGCGCCGTCTGTGGGAACGAGAAGATATCTTTTCCTCGTCTTCAGCTTAACCTCATCGGAGACTCTGGTGGTGAACCAGAAACCACCCCTTGCATGGAACTGTTTCACCATTGAAAGAGGTCCTTTAAGGTATTAAGCTCACTTGCTGCTCAAGCACTTTATTGTTAACACATGGCACGAGAGTTACCACCGCCTCTTCCACCGCCCGGAGGTGGAGGGCCTAGTTCCAGTTAGGCTCCCCCCAGTCCGAAATAGCGGAGGTAGCAGCAGCCTTGAAATATTTGGCTGCAACACAACAAGCCATGAAGGAGCAATTTGCTCAGCTCAGTCAAACTATGATGAGGCCACCTGGAGTCTCACCGGATATGATCACTCCGACGGCAGTTCAGCCTCATCCTGACACCTGGGGACCACCCCAGGCCCCAATGAAGGACCAGCCTCCACCCCAGCAGAGAAGGGACGTTGCTGACCCTAGGCCCTTGCGCCTGGGGAGGCAGGGAAACCCTTGCCCAGAGGATAGGTATGATGACCTAGAAGCTGAAGAAGCCCCAAAAGACTGTTGGGAGCCGTATGTGGTGTCAAATGACACTATACGACCTCTTAGGCAGAGTCAAGGATGTGTCGGCCGAAGAAGAGAAGAGGCCCAACAAAGAGGGTCGGCCTTTGATAGGTTGAGCAGAGGGTTGGCCTTCGAGAGGCTGGGCCTAGTGAATGACCTAAGACAGAGGCTATCGAGGTCGAGGAGCGCAACAAGCTCTCAGAGAGGGGGTAGGCAGGGTCGGCCAAACCAAGGCTAACCCTTTGAAAGAAGAGTTCGAGAATAGGAAGAGGTCAACAGCCAGCGTGTCGTGGCTGGGGAACCCTCTGTCCATCGCAGGGAAGTGGAAGGGGATAACGTCGGCCAAGTTGATGACAGAAGACCCTGGAATGATTCCATCCAACGCCTCGAGGAGAAGATAGGAGACCTCATTAAAAGAAGGGACCCATTACAGAGGGGTTACTCAGAGGGCTCCCCATTTGTGGCTAGGATAGTGGGGTTCCCAACCCCAGCCAAGTTCAAGCCTCCTACAGTGACTCCCAAGTATGATGGCAGCACTAACCCTGTGCACCATATCGAGATGTATCAGTCGGTAGCAGACATTTACTCGATACCCGATGAGATGAAGTGTAGGGCCTTCTCAGGGACCTTGACAGGGGCAGCTCATAGTTGGTTCACCTCCCTTCTGAAGAACTCAATTGAAAACTTCAAAGGCTTGGCTGAGCAGTTCATCCATAACTTCTGCTTTGGGGTAAGACCCCAAAAGAAGACTACCCACCTGCTGTATGTCAAACAGGCCAAGGGTGAGAGCCTAAGATACTACATAGCAAGATTCAATAAAGAGAAATTGGAGGTGGAAGATTATGAAGAGAGCATAGCCATGACCGCCCTTATAGGAGGCCTCCAAAAGGGGAAGCTATTGTGGAAGCTAGCGGAAGACCCCCTAGGTCCATGGTGGAGCTGCTGGCAACCGCAGGGAAAGTGATGAATGCGGAAGAGGCAATGGCCGCCAAGTATGAGGAGGAGAATCGCGATAGCATAGTAAGGTCCCAAGGTAAGAAAGAGGGGAAGAAGAGGTCAGGAGATGACAAGTTCTCTCATTACACTCCTCTGACTGTGAGCTGTGAGCACATCCTCAATGAGATTAAGACTGAACGGACTCTGAGGTGGCCATAGAAACTGAAGGCCTCGCCACATAAGAGGAACAAAAACCTATGGTGTGAGTTCCATCAGGATCATGGCCATGTCACAGATAGATGCTTCGCTTTAAAGGATGAGATTGAGAAGATGCTGAAATCTGGAAAGCTGAGGAAGTATGTGGATGGTAAGGCTCCAAAGGGTGGAAGAGATGACCCTAAGAAAAGAAGAGATGACAGATGCCGTGGAAATGTCCCAGCCAGAAGGGACGATGATTCAGAAGGAGATAATGAAGACGACCCAGATCTTCCGCCAAAGGATGACAACACCCCGGTGAAGAGGGTCGGTATGATCTCCTTTGGTGTTAGCACCATATGTGGGGGATTTGCAGGAGGTGGCTCTGAGGTAGCCGTCAGGAAGGCTCATGTAGCAGAGGCCAGGTCATTGGCTAATATCGAAGTTATGAATCTAACGTCTTCTGATGCAGTGCATAAGAGGAAGAAAGTAGACATGGACACCCTCGTAGTGGGGTTCTCCAGACTTGACTTCAAGGGTATCTTAGCACCCCATGATGACCCTTTGGTCATAACAACAAGGGTGCATGGGTACGAGGTATGGAGGATCCTCATAGACAGGGGAAGATTAACAAACGTGATGTTTTGGCCTTGCTTTAAGAGCCTGGGTCTTAGGAGGGCAAGGTTGGTGCCCTATCATCACCCATTGATAGGCTTCAGTGGCGAAAAGGTCCACCCATTGGGCATGTATGATATGGATGTACGGATGGGGGATGGGTGGCCTAGGAGGCTGACGAAGAAGATAAACTTTTTCATTATGGACGAAAACGTCTTCTCGGCCTACAACCTCATCATAGGAAGGGTGGCCCTCAAAGAGTTTGAAGTTGTGCCGTCGACGGTCCATCAGATGCTAAAATTCCCGACTCCTTATGGAGTAGGGGAAGTGCAAGGGGACCAGACCACGACGCGAGAGTGTTACTTCAACTCGGCCGAAGAGAGATAAGCCCATAAGAGAGAAACCACCACTTACAGCATTGACACTCTTGACCCAAGAGACGAAATAAAATTGAAGAAGGGTGAGGCCGCGGAAGAGGTAGAATCCATCGTCCTCAATGAGGACGAGCCGGAAAAAATGGTCCAGGTCGGTAAGGCCCTAAAACCAGGAATCAAGGAGGAGCTAATAAACTTCCTCACGAGGAGACAGAGTGTCTTCGCATGGAGTCACGCAGACATGCCTGGCATCGACCCTGAGGTCATGAGCCACAAGATCAACGTGGACATAGATGCCAAGCCAATTAAGCAGAGACGAAGAGTCTACTCCAGGGAGAAGTACGACGTCATCCGGGAAGAGGTAAAAAAGTTGGAAGAGGCCGAGTTCATAAGAGAGGTTACCTATCCGAAGTGGCACTCAAATGCAGTCATCGTGCCTAAGGCCAATGGGAAATAGTGAATGTGTGTAGATTTCACTGACCTGAACAAGTCTTGCCCGAAAGATAGCTATCCCTTACCTAGGATAGACCAGATGGTGGATGCAACGGCAGGACACGAGCTCATGAGCTTCATGGACGCTTATTCAGGATATAACCAAATATTCATGGATGCTGAAGACTCTGAGAAGACAGCCTTCATTACTTATAAAGGGATCTACTGCTACAAGGTGATGCCCTTCGGCCTGAAAAATGCGAGGGCAATGTATCAACGTCTTATCAATAAGATGTTCGAAGAGAAAATAGGTAAGACCATGGAGGTATACGTAGACGATATGCTGACGAAGAGCCTGAAAGCATGTACTCACATAGAGGACCTTGAGAAGACCTTCGATGTCATGGACTCGTACAGAATGAAGCTCAACCCGACAAAGTGTGTCTTCGGTGTAGGAGCTGGGAAGTTCTTGGGATTCATCATTAATCAGAGGGAGATTGAAGCGAACCCTGAGAAAATTAAAGCAGTGCTCGACATGAAGACTCCTAGGAGTATCAAGGATGTCTAGAGACTCACGGGAAGAGTGGCTGCCCTAAACAGGTTTGTTTCTAGGGCAACGAATAAATGTCTTCCATTCTTTAAAGTTCTAAGAAAGGCTTTCCAATGGGACGAAGAGTGCGAAAAAGCCTTCGACCAACTCAAGTCCTACTTAGGGTCTCCCTTGTTGCTGTCACGGCCCATCACGGGGGAAAGGTTGTTTATGTATCTGGAAGTCTCTGAATCATCCATCAGCGCGGCCATCATACGGGAAGAGGATGGGGTCTAGAGGCCTGTGTACTTCAACAGTAAGGCCCTTCAAGGGTCTGAACAAAATTATCCCCGAATGGAGAAGTTGGCTTATGCCCTAATACATGCCTCAAGGAAAATGAAGCCTTACTTCCACGCTCACTCCATGGTAGTCCTCACTGACTCCCCACTAAAGCAGGTTCTGCACAAACCTAATAAGTCCGGAAGATTGATGACCCGAGCCATTGAACTAGGAGAATATGATCTTACCTACCAACTTTGGACAACCATCAAGGGGCAGGCCCTCACAGACTTTGTCGCAGAATTCAACTGGGAAGAGGCCGGTAGAAGTTTGGAAGAGGCCGAGACAATAAAAGGCTTAGATGGCGGCGAAGAGATGAACCGTTGGGTCTTCCGAGATTCAGAAGAGACGAACCGTAGTGTCTTCCAAGATTCAGAAGAGACGAACCGTAGTGTCTTCTGAGATTTGGAAGAGACGGCACCAAACATCTTCCGAGATAGGGAAGAGGTCATCTCAGGCAAAACCCAGAGCGGAATAGAAGAGAACGAAGAGGATCGATACCTCTTCAAGAAGAGGGTTATGAGAGAAGGGGTCTTCTCATCAGATACAGACGTCTGGAGCCTCTTCGTTGATGGCTCTTCCTGTGACAGTGGAAGCGGGCGGGACTAATACTCTCGTCTCCAGATGGCGCCAACATCGAATACGCCTTGAGATTCAACTTCCAGGCCTCAAACAACGAGTTCGAGTATGAGGCCATGATAGCAAGTCTCTTATTGGCAACAACTCTTCGAGTAAAGCGACTTCTACTCCATAGCGACTCAAGGTTGGTTGTCAATCAAGTATTGGTGGTATACGAGGCCAAAGACGAAAGGATGGCCAAGTACTTGAAGAAGGTAAGGAGGTTGTTAGAATATTTTGAAGAGGCAAAACTGAAGAGAGTGCCTCGACTTAGCAACAATCACGCTGATGCATTGGCAAGGCTGGCCTCAGCAGTAAAGACGGATATGGGAAGGACCATTCCAATCGAGGTCTTAGGAAAGGCAACCATCGAGGAGGACGAGGTGTGTAGCCCTTGTTATAATGTGAACCTAGGAGACTCATGGATCGACCCGCTCGTCAGTTACCTAAGAGAGGGAGAGCTGCCTGAGTCCAAGCTAGAAAGGAGAAAGTTGAGGTACAGGGCTGCCAAGTTCTCAATGATAGGAAACGTCTTATACAAAAAGGGGTTTATATTGCCTCTCCTCAGATGTGTGCATCCCATGGAAGTACCCCGGGTCTTACAGGAGGTTCATGAGGGTTCTTGCTCTAGGCACATAGGGGGGAGACCCTTAGCCAAGAGGATCATCACGCAGGGATACTGGTGGCCTACCTTGTCTAAGGATGCTGCAGACTATGTGAAGAAGTGAGACAAATGTCAAAGGTTCGCCACTATCCCTCATCAGCCCCATCAGCCTATGACGTCGATCTCTTCTCCATGGCCATTTGCGGTATGGGGAATTGACTTGGTAGGACCTTTGCCCAGAGCTGTCAACAACTATAGATTCTTGATAGTTTCCATTGACTACTTTTCAAAGTGGGTGGAGGCAGAACGGATGATAAAAATTACAGAGCAGAAGACCTTCTAGTTCATTTGGAGGAACATCATATGCAGATATGGCCTCCCAAGCACTCTCATCTCGGATAACGGGACCCAGTTCAAGAACTCCTCCTTAGAAAAGTATTGCCTAAGAGTGGGGATTAAACAGTTCTTCTCATCTCCTGGTCGACCTCAGGTAAATGGCCAGACCGAGGTCACAAATAGGACCATCTTGGACGGAATCAAGAAGAGGTTAGAAGATGCGAAGGGGAGATGGACAGAAGAGGTCTACGCTGTGTTATGGGCCTACAGAACCACAGAAAGGACACCAACAGGAGAAACCCTATTCATGATGGCACATGGCTCAGAGGCCGTCATACCAACGGAAGTAGGACTACCAACTCATAGGATTCGGACCTACGACCCAGACAGCAATGGGGAAGAGAGGAGGCTAGACCTGGATCTTATCGAAGAAAGAAGAGAAGATGCAGAGGTCAGAAAAGCAGCCTACCAGCAGCGGGCAGCGAAATTCTACAACCAAAGGGTAAAGTCAAGACCCATTGCAGTAGAAGACCTAGTGCTAAAGAAGACCCTACAAAAGGCAAATAAGCTACACCCAAACTGGCATGGCCCCTACAAAGTAACATAAGAGGTTGTGACTGGCACTTACAGGCTAGAAAACCTAAAAGGAGAACCTTTCACCAACCCATGGAACGCTGACCACCTGAAGAGATATTACGTATAATGTTGCGTAGAATTTTATGTAAATGTACTATCTTACCAAGAAGAGGTTATTAATAAAGATCAGTTTCCATAACAGTTCTTGCTTCATTCTCAGACCCTTAACATCATTAATTTGGTGAGATTAATTATGGGGATAACATCTTAGGTGATAACCTCAGACCTTTATAACATCACTCTCTGGTGAAGAGGTCTGAGCTCAGACATCCTAGTTAGATGACCTCAGACCCTTAACATCATTAATTCGGTGAGATTAATTATGACCTCAGACCCTTAACATCATTAATTTGGTGAGATTAATTATGAGGATAACGGCTTAGGTGATGACCTCAGACCTTCATAACATCACTCGGTGGTGAAGAGGTCTGATCTCAAACACCTTAGCAGATGACCTCAGACCCTTAACATCATTAATTTGGTGAAATTAATTATGAGGATAACGTCTTAGGTGACGACCTCAGACCTTCATAACATCACTAGGTAGTGACGAGGTCTGAGCTCAGACACCTTAGCAGATGACCTCAGACGCTTAACATCATTAATTTGGTGAGATTATTTATGGGGATAACGTCTTAGGTGACGACCTCAGACCTTCATAACATCACTCGATGGTGACGAGGTCTGAGATCAGACAACTTAGCAGATGACCTCAGACCCTTAACATCATTAATTTGGTGAGATTAATTATGAGGATAACGTCTTAGGTGATGACCTCAGACCATCATAACATCACTTGGTGGTGAAGAGGTCTAAGCTCAGACACCTTAGCAGATGACCTCAGACTCTTAACATCATTAATTTGGTAAGATTAATTGTGAGGATAACGTCTTAGGTGACGATCTCAGACCTTCATAACATCACTCGGTGGTGATGAGGTCTGAGCTCAGACACCTTAGCAGATGACCTCAGACGCTTAACATCATTAATTTGGTGAGATTAATTATGGGGATAACGTCTTAGGTGACGACCTCAGACCTTCATAACATCACTCGGTGGTGACGAGGTCTGAGCTCAGACACCTTAGCAGATGACCTCAGACCCTTAACATCATTAATTTGGTGAGATTAATTATGAGGATAACGTCTTAGGTGACGACCTCAGACCTTCATAACATCACTCGGTGGTGAAGAGGTTTGAGCTCAGACACCTTAGAAGATGACCTCAGACTCTTAACATCATTAATTTGGTGAGATTAATTATGAGGATAACATCTTAGGTGACGACCTCAGAGACTAATTACAATTCAGTGGTGAAGAGACCTAAGGTCAGAATTATTGAGTGAGTATAAACAAGACATCACTACAACAAAATAATAGAAGAGATTACGTGACATTGAATAAAGGGAAGTGATATAGCATTCAGAGGTTGAAATACAAAAAAGTAACAAATATTCCTTGAATACAAAATACCATGGAGTTACAAAGTTACGAGTTACAAGTTACAAGATACAAATCCTAAAGGTTTTTGGGGGGGGGGGGGGGGGAACATTAACAGCCTCGGCCTGATTGGCTTGATCAGAATTAGTAACCTCGGTCGCGTCATCAGTATGGTCTGCCACTCTGACCTCGGTTCCTCCCAAAGTTGCAGTCTCGGCAGGAGCAGCAGCCTCGTCCTTCACCTCTTGAAGCGCCTGAGAAAACTGAGGGTCAGCAAAGCCGAGACCCACAAAATCAGAGGCCTTTAGAGTACCGACCTCCCTCTCTCTGACTTCAGCCCATTTGGTAGTGGCCCTGATACCTCTTTCAAGATATTCAAAGCCAAAACCCATGAATTCATCTGAGCCTTTGTAGTCAAAAATTATTTTATCCGAGGCATCTTCAAGGGCAGCCTTGACAGTCGAGATGACCTTCTGCTGCAAAATGTCATCTTTGGCCTTCAGGGCTTTGGCGTGATCTTTGACGAGCAGAGAAACGTCTTTCTCCAACCCCTTAACCTTATTTTCAGAGTTCTGCAGCTCTGATTTCAGACGGTCGACCTCAGCATTAAGGGCACTCTGAACCTTCTCTGCCTCTTGCCCCTTCTGAATGAGGGGAAATTTCCTCAGAGTCCAGTTTGATAGGTGGTGCATAGCAGTCACTCCCTGCACATTTAATGAAGACGTTAAGCTGGAGAAAAGTCAGATGTTGCACTTATAAAATTTTGACGAGGGGACAAGTCATACCTGGATGGCTCTGTGAAGGCCGAACTCAATAAGCAGGGGGGTGTCCATGGCCCTGTAAAAGCGCTTGTCAGTCTCGGTCATTATAGAGCCAATGGAATCCACGACCTGCATGCTGTGGCCGACCACACTATTGGTTAACTTCAGCTGGTCTAGACGTGCCGTCAGGATGTCGGCCGAGGAGATTGGAATTGCAGCATCAGAGGCCTTCTTCTGCCTCAAGGTCGGCCTTTGATCTTCAGAGGAATGGGCTTCTGCGGCCCTCTTCTTTGAGGCTTGAGATTTGGATGTAGAGGGAGCTGGGGGAGGAGCGTTTAAACCAGCTTTTTTGGCGAGTCTCGCTAAGCTCGGTGCAGCTATCTCCCACTGTTCGTCTGTAATGCCTTGTGGTCGCTCTGCAAAAGTTAAAATATATGGGTTAGAGATTAGATATGAACGAGTTCAGAGGTTAAACTTAAAAGAAAATTCCTTAACAAAGTCAACAAGGGGACTTCCACCTAGGCTCGTTCCCGAGAGATAATGGGGGGTCAGCAAATGTTCAAACTTAACAAAAAGACCATGTGCCCCTTGGTCTTGCAAGGCCTTCACCTTCTGGATATTCTGAAGACTTAGACCAGCGTCGGCCCTGGCAGACATGGAGACCTTACCCCATCTAAGGGGTATCCTCGGCTCAAGTGTGGAAGAGGGAACGCATGGGCCAAATTCCCATGGTCCAGAGGCAAAAAAATAGTGGGGCTTCCAATTATGGTTCGAGATCTGAGTCACCTGGAGAATTTTCTTCTCAGGCCTCCGAGACACAAAATGATAGTAGCTCGAATGGTTTTTGGCCGAGGTTGGTACATAACAACTAGTAAAGACTTGAACTGGGAGGTCAGAGTGGTGGACTGCCCTCCATAAGATAATGGCCCCTATGATAACTCTCCAGGCATTGGGAGATAGTTGTGAGGGGGCCAAGTTAATATAAAAGAGAATGGATCTAATGATGGGATGAATGGGCAGGCGAAACCCTAACTTAAACATCTGCTCGTACAGGCAGATATCTCCATTTCGGCCGTGATATGACCTTTCCTCCCTCAGAGGTCTCCTTAATTTTATGGAAGGACTAATGGAGTATAAATATCTGAAGCACAGAAGATCCACCTCAGTTACCGTGCTCTCGAATTCGACCGCCTCAGAGACTTCCACATCTCTTTCAACATCTTCATCATCATCAAGCTCAACGTCGGCCGAAGAAGATGTAGATGGGTTACTAGAAAATCTTTGAACGAACTCTGCCCCTGTGACGGCCGACAGGGGGATGGCGTCAAGAATGGGTGGCACAGCCACACTCCGCTCAACAATTTCAACCTCTGAAGAAGAGGTTGAGGTGATTGAGCCACTATGGGATGAAGATCGGCTGGAGACCTCGGCCTGGTCAGAGGCTTGTCCAGGCCGAGGTGTGAAATCCATAGATTCTTGAAAAGAGTCCACAGACATGGGGTCTGGGGTAGAAGATTCAGACTCAGACATAGGTGTTGGATTAGCAGGAACCTCTGTCTGATAGAAGTTCTCCGGGGGGTCAGGATATATCACTCTCAGAGGTGGTGGAAACAAGGGTCTAATGGGAAACTCTTGTGACCTACGAGCTTCCTCCCGAGCTCTTTCTATTTGCCTAATATTTTCTATAGTCTTCTCTCTGAGAGAGGGGAAATCCTCAAGAAGCTGGTATAAAGGTCTGAGCATTAGAGGACGACCCTAAACTTATTAACTCCTAAAACTACAAACAGGATTGACTTGTAAAATAAAGGAGTTTAAAGATCAAACCAAGAAATTCGAAGCAAACACAGTTCGCCTGAAATATGGAGCTCACCGAAAAACGATGAAACTCGCCGAAAAATGCAAACCAAATACGAGAAACAAAGTAAATGGAAAGGAAAAAGTACCTGGAAATGAAACAATGAAGGCAAATGAAGAAAACTCGCAAGAAAACCAACAAAGGCGTCAGCAGAAGAGCGTTGAGTAGAGAAGCTTTAGAGAGAGAAAATCGCAGGAAGAAATTGCGCACTGGAAAGAAGAAATGAAGAAGGAGGGAAAAAGGGTTTTGAGACCCTTAAATACGTGGGCATGTTTCCCAAGGCACATCATTGCCTTGGGAGCCCCAAAGGACAGTTGACGGCACACGCATACCAAGTAATCACGTTCTAGCGTTGGACATGTGTTAAGCAGATATTGGCTTGGAACAGACAGGCCTCGGAGGTGTAGTAATCCCCTAGCCACTTGCTCTCACATATGACTAAGGGCTGGGGGGTGATTGATATGCCCCAAGTGTAACCTCGTCCAAGAGACACCAACCTCAGCCGATATTATGGCCGACCCTGGATAAGCCATGGGCCCACGATATCAGCCCTCGGCCTTAGTACCTACATTTCCAATGGACACTACGCGCATTACAGACGTCAACAGCATTCTCATATACCTGGGTATGGCAACCTCGGCCGAGTGTAGGCCGAGGTGACAAGAAGCCTTGGTAACCTTCAACATGGAACCAGTCCAACCTCGGCTTGGGTCGAGGTGATAAGAAGCCTTGGTAATATTCAACAGGGAATCAGTTCAACCTCGGCAGGGGCCGACCCCAGTATAATGTCTCGGCTGAGATCAGGCCGAGACTCCCTATGGCACATCTCAGAAGACGTTTATCGAACCTTTACAGCTCGACCTCTCCCAGGCCGAGGTCATGCACCAATATGGCAGCCGAGCATCTGTTGACATTTGGATAAGGACACATAGGCACAAATCAGTTATAACAAGATTATTCCCCACACGTGGGGAGAATATTTCATCATCATTCCTTACATGTGATAGTGACAGTGACAGATGGCACTCCCACATTGGTGAGGTTACCACACACATGCTCATTGCATGCATGGGGGGTACATTACACCCCCTAGGTACTATATATAGGGGTCATCCCCTACCTTATAAAAGTATCCCAGATATAAAACCCTAGCAAAAACTCTGTCTAGATATACAGTAGAGAGAGAAATCTTGAGAGGTTGTATCCATGGCCATTAGTGCCTTCATTCAGTGATATTACTCATACACACTCACAGTGGACGTAGGCCAAATTGGCTGAACCACTTATATACCGGTGCCCTCTCCTCTTATCCTCACCTCATTCTCTTATCTCTTTATATAGCTGTGCTGCCATTGTTATTCTTATATTGAGCTTGAAAACACCTTACCTGGTGGTGCTAATTTCAGCATCATCAATAATATTCCGTTATTTATCAACCTTGCAATTTTTTGTCAATTCCTTTAATAATTCAAGTCATATTTCTAGATCTAATGGATATGAACCATAAAGTTCATTTTATTCCTAAATCCTAAGTTTCTTAACAATTTCATGATATAGAAAAGGGGATTTTCCTCAATTATGTAAATATAACATTAATTAAATATTACTTTATTTATATAATCTAATTTTATATCATATTTCATCCATTTTTCTAGAAACATGAAGGTTATCCTAAATTTTCTTATTTAGCAACTTTCAAAATAATAGATTTAACAATTAACTCAAATTATACTAAATTTAGGTTTACAGTGCGATTAGTAAGGATAAAATAACACAAAATCAATTCTTTCTCTATACAAAGTAAACTTACCTTGAGTTGAGAGATGAAGTATCAACTCAATCTTCTCAATCACATCCCTCTCCAAATCTAATTGTCCTACTTTTCTTCTTCTCTAAGTAATATCCTTTCTCTAGCTATAGGGTTTTATTTTCAAGATGTTATAAATGGTTCCTCTTAACCATATTCTCCCTTTTTATATTGTTATTCACGAAATTAGAGTTGGACCCCTTATTAGCGTTAACTCATTGAGTCCAAAATCATATCCAAATAATCCAAAACCTAGCCCAAGTTATATTCTAACCCATAGGATTTAAAACCCATTATTTTAGGTCCTAACCAAACGTCATTCCAAGTACCTAAATAATATCCCAAATATTTTAACTTGTACGAGTCTAAGATTAATACTACTTAAATTATTTAATAAATAACTATTAATTCATTGTTGTGTATTAAATCTAGTCCAATTTTAATTTTGAATAATATACACATAATCACAACACGTATGAAAATATAAATAGTGACATCATATGGCATTATGGGGACTGTAGGCATGTATAATCATAAATAATAAATTTTACCATTTAATTAATGCATTAAAATTACGGGGTATTACAATAATAAATCCCGACGGGAGCGACGAACGAGCACAACGGGTAACATGAACCATTGACGAAGGCGGGGTGGAAAAACTAAGAGATGGTGAAGTACCATCCCTTGCACTTACCAGGATTATTGGAACAATATTGGAAGCCCTCATCCTCACAGGAAGGCTGCCCAAAAACAATAACAGAAATAGGACATCAAGCATCCCGAAGCATCCACCACTTCCCCTATCCATGGTAATACGTAAGAGCAAGGTTACGAGAATAACTCGAGTAATATAAATAGACTAAACAATCGTGGTACCCAAAAGTGAAATGTTTCTAAAAGCAATAAGAGGAACATTCCAAAAGAGGAAACAATTAATGTCATTAAATAGCTTTTGAGCTTTTGGAAAGGGATGGATGAACGGTCAAACATATCCCAGTGGAGTACCAAATGGTCAAACAGGAAGCTTGAACAATTGATTAACCACCTTTCCCATTTCCTAAAATTTCCCATTTCACACCATCCCATTCTACCTTTGACACCCACAACCCCACACTTCGCAAATTTAGGCAAAACCTATTTTTAACCGTTTCAGTTTTGATGATGATTATTTCCACGTGCACCCTCTTAGTCGACCGCCTCTATGGACGCTCCGATTTGCAATCGAAGTGTGGGTTGTTTATCCCATTCATTAAAATATACTTAACCTAAGAATTACAAAGGCCAAAGTGAAATTTTTTTGAGGGAACATAAACCATAATAATGAAACTTCACAGGACAAAATAAAATAGCAAAATTACAACAGAGAAAAAAAACCTTTGGGGGGCCTTTAACGATTAAAGGCCCCCAGCCCTTTAACCGGCTAAAGGGATTTAATCGATTGGTCATCGCTCCACTGGAAATCATTAAAAGATCTTCATAAATATTTTTTTGTCTATACACGTGTCCCTCAAACCACATCCACAATACACGTGGTGCCTCGGATGATCGAACGATGAAAGGTCATAGATGACCAATCGATCAGATTACTTGAATAGACACCTAGAAATAGGGGTACCTACCAACATTCCAAAGTACCCACAGACCCAACATTGGTTCAGTTTTTTAACTTTCCTAATCTCAAGTTCCCGAGATACTAGATCTCATTCTGAAAAAGTCCCGAGTGAAATTTGTACTTCATAAAAGTCTCTTTCCCTAGAGAAAAGTTCGTACTTTCAAAAAGCCGCTTCGCCCGAGTGAAGTTCATACTTCTAAAAAGTCACTTCCTTTTAGAAACATAGTCTAAACTCTGCATGCATTCCGCAAAATTCAATGCTTCCAAAAGAAGGTTTTCCCGGCTAAACGGAGCTCTGCCTAATTGGGCACCTCAAGGGGGGACAATCCAATTCATTTCACGCTATAATGGTAAATAAACTATACACAAATCTCGGGTAAATACCCTATATATATATATATATATATATATATATATTGTGATAAACTATCTATATTTATTTATCTCATTTAGCCTAACTCCCATTTAGGGGATCACATACGCATTTTATAGTGTTTATTCTTTAAATTTTGGTTTCTAACCCATCACTTATCTTAATTGAAATGACATACTCATATGTTAAGTAAATGATAATCAATTGTCACTACTAAATAAAAACATAAAACATACTTTTTAAAACTGTTCCCATTTGATAAGCACTTTATAACATATAAATATATCAATCCAACATAATGGAAATGCTATATTAAGGACTAGACTCTACAAATACCGTAATGTTGTATATTATATACTCGACATCTTGTCGCCCACACTCATAAATATTTCCCATTTGTTAGAACTACGTTGGCTTTGATCCCAAGTCTCCTCGTGTACGTAGGCGCTATAGCAAACCGAACTCGTGAAGCCCAAGACTCATGATACGTCTTTTGGCATATTATCTTAGGGATTACTCTTTCTCTAGTCCAAACACCCTTATCTATCATTTAAAACCACGGTTAGAGCTACCTTGGATTTGATCTTAAGTCTCACTGGGTACGTAAGCATTATATTGAAACAAACTCTTGAAGTCGAAGACTCATAAAACGTCTCTTTGCATATTATTTCTTAAGGATGCATCCATTTTTAGTCCAAACACCCCTACCTATAATTCAACCCCATAGTTGGAACTACATTGGCTTTGATCCCAATCATCCTTTGGTACGTAGGCACTATATCGAATAAAACTCGTAAAGCACAACCCTCATAATATGTCTCTTAATGTATTATCTATTATAGATGCCTCATTCTTTAGTCCAAATACGGAGTAACCAACCGAAGGACTAAGTCACCATTGGGATTTAGTCATGTCGATAATGGATATATAGATCTTTATTGGTGGCTTGGGGTCCACTCCAATACTAAATATGCCCTCCTATCTCCATATGCCCCTTCAAACTCGTCTGTAGGATAATACCTTTCGGGTAGTGATAACCTAACCATCATAATATGATATGAAAATATTAGTGATCTTAGGGTCCACTCTTATTCTAAACCTCCACAGAAGCTACCTTATATCCTACAGATATCTTATTGCCCTTTCCAATCCAAGGCCTATACCCGCACACACATCGCGTTGGAATACATTAACAACTAAACTATAGAGGCTTTGACCTTACGAATACGTGAGGATGCAGGCGCAAAACTGACTCCTTCTCATGATCACAAGTATTGATAATATCTTTAAGTATGTTGTCAGGATAGATATTCACCCATCTCTCATATTAGATTCCTACCCCTCCTCAAACCTCGAATGAGATATCAAACTATATCAAGCCGTGACTTGTCATGCACACATTTACATATATTGACGTCCTCCTGACACCCAAAACGATATTTCTCGCATAGTTACATACATAATGATGGACACACTTTAACCCAAATATAAAGTCATACACAATCACTCATGTTTACCCCCACCGCTTTAAGTGATGCTCACACACCTCTCACTAATATCATTTTCATACATAAGCACCTATATATGTTTTAAGGGATTCTCAAACTATGGTCTCTAAGCGTCTTCTAAAATAAACTAAAAAGTAATGAAATAGTATTAAGAGAAATCATAAGAATACAATTAAAGAAGCATAAAGAACGATTAGGGTACCTAACATCTTCTCCACTCGTAACCCGATTCTCAAACCCCCACAACAACAATCTCTGGGTCAATTGCAGACTTAAATTTACCTTAAGATTAGCCTAAAATGGCTAAACCAAACCATTTATTTATTTTTATATAAAACAAATTGGCGACTTTGAATAACTGACAACCCCTTACACAGAAAATGCACTGCGAATAATACCTAAACTAGAGTCTGTTAATAAAAACTAGATATAGTGTCGAACAACTTCCAAGGGTAATCATTCACAAGTGAAACTCGAGCTCAATGGAAAATAGATGATCGAGAAATAAGATCTCTCATGTCCCCATGGAGATCAAAATGACAAAGATGCTCTGCTCAAATGGTGAAATAATCCCACCCCCCCGAGTCCCAGTCTGGGTCCCATAACACTATAGGTGTTTGATAAGTATTCCCAAAAAATACAGATTCGTGGGTGCCACCGTTGAGATGGGAATGTTCAGTCGGATTAGTGATGAAGAGTATTGTGATTTTAGACTTTGGTTTTATCATAGGTTCAGAGTAACTCGATTCACGAACACTTTCTTGGGAACCGGTTTAAATATTTTTTTTTCATGTCTTACTTAGTTGTACTGGTTTTGATTAGAATTATCAAACATGTGAGTATTTTTTCCATCTCAATAAATAAATATGTTAGAGAAAAACAAGGCTTTAAAATCTAAACATTGTAAGATGAATACCAGGTCCCCTGACGAGGGACAGACCAAGTCGTTTAGGGTGATATGTACATTTCAATATCATAAAATTTATTTATGATATTGACCCGAGTTTTTGTCAGAGTTTTTGTCAAATTTTTTTAGTGGAGTGTCCCCTATGACGTGGAACCGTCGGAATGAGCTTCATTTGGAGGGGTTCATCTTTGTGAGATGTGCACAGAGGTTTGCCTCTATTTTAGAGGAAGAGACTTTTCAAAAAGTCAAAATGTCTCTCAGGATTTAGGACAGAACTTGAGGTTTTGAGATATCAGAATTGAAGAAAGTTAGAAAATCGAGTTAATGTTAGGTTTTGATGTACCATTTCTAATGGGGTGGGACTCTTATTTATATCTATCGAAGTGAGGAAAACAACCATTCTTTTTAAGCCTTAATAAACCATCCAGTTAATGTATCAAGAAACGTTTCATTATAGATGGGTGTAAATGAAACAAGTATTGCAACCGATGGACTTTTGGGGACAACTGTTGTATTCTAAACAATTGTGAAGTTGTTGAATCAACTGTTCAGTTGTTATTTTGATATGGTAATCATTGCACTGATATTTCTAATCATGTAGTTGATATACCAGTTGTGCAGTCGAAGGCAGCTTCAACTGTTCCTTTGATGAACTGAATCAGGTTAATCTTTCACAGTTTCATGTTTATAGTTGATATTTTGAATATTTGGAGTTTTTATCATTTTATTTTGGTGTATATATATATATTAGTTCCACCCCATAGTTTGGGTAATTATACCTTTTACCCTTTTGTGATTTCAAGGTGTTTGTGGTTGAAGAGGTAAGTCTCAATTAAGGATCGAGATGTCCACAATCACCCACTCTTCTAAATGTGAACATGGACCCAGGGAAAAGGGGAATGTGATCACAAGAATTTTAATTCTATCACCCCTAGCCCTTAGGCTAATAAAACCTACCACCAAGGAAGGAGTTCGCGATGCAATCTAGACCTCTAGCATCAAAGGAGAGCATAATAGAGGATACATTGTCCTAGTATCTACCAAGGTATATAAAACATTCGCAATTATATACAGAGAGAGATGACCAGCTTATCGAGGCGCTAAGACTACCAAGGAGCTGGCCAGCAGATGCCCTGCCAGCCAAATGAAATTGCTATTTACTCGGTCGATTAAAGACATTATGAGTTCAGTGAAATTCATTGCTCAAAGTTTCATAATATTCAATGAGAAAATAAATCCCACCAACCATGTTCACCAGTACCGTCAAGCCATGATTCTTTAGAATAATAATGAATCTTTGATGTGATGGATACTTCCCTCAGTCTTGGGGGATGTAGCGCAAAAGTGGTTCAAGAAACTACCTTAAATACCCATATCCTATTTCAAGAAGCTCGTGGAGGCCTTTGTCGTAAGATTCATCATAAGCAACATCCACCAAAATAGGATGGATTCACTCTGCAAGATGAAGAAGTGTCAGGAGACCCTACGTGAGTATGTTATGTGGCATTTAGAGGTCTACATTGAGGTGGAGGACTGAATTCAATAGTTCACAATAACCTCATTCAAGATTGTCTTGATGAATAACTCGATGTTATACTGCTCCTTCACCAAGAAGTAAGTTACCACTATTAATGATCTAATGTTAAATATTAAAATGTATGCCAATGTCAAAAATTTGGTCACATGAACAAACTATGACAACGGCCGACCAAAGTTGAGAAAGAACAAAAATAAATATCACTACGGCAAAAACTAGAAATGGTCACGAAAAAGTGGTCACAGCCTAAAATTGTAACCAAGGTGGTCAGGGTCTAAAACAGTGACCAAAGGATATGTCGTGACTCGGGTTGTGATCCCTTCCAAGTGTGATATATATTAAACACTGGTTATGGTCACTCACCGTGACTTCATCGTAAACCTTTACACTGGAACAATGGCACCAATGTGGTCACAATACTGGTCACGATATAAAACTATGGCCATTGGGTAAGAACCGTGAGTATTATGGGTGTAATATGGTCACGATCCTAAACTGTGACCACCATCCATGGCAATAATGAATTGTAATATAGCCACAGTAGTCGGGTTACTATTATAGACCGTGACCATCTTCCTTGATTAAACATGGGGTCACGATTATGGACCATGACCATCATGATTGACTATGATAAGATAATTTAATTCAAAATAGTCACGGACCATGGTCATGGTCCTGGATTATGACCATCATGATTGACCGTGACAAATGATTTTAATTCAAGACTGTAATCCTCTTTCAGGTATAAATTAAACTCTTAGGGTTTATTTTCTCATTTCCATCTCTCTCTCTCTCTCTCTCTCCAAAACCCCCCTTTCATGGTCATTAACCATGACCATTTTCCTTGACAATACTGGGGGCCAAAGTCATGGACTATGACCATCATGATTGACCATGATAAGCTACTTTAATTTAAAATAGTCAGGGACCATAGTCACGGTTTGGATCATGACCCCCTTTTAGGTATAAATTAAACCCGTTATTATTCATTTTCTCATTCTCCCTCTCTATCTCTGTGTGTGTGTGTGTGTGAGTGAAAAAACCATATATCACACTATCTCTGTATTGTTAAGGCTACTCTCTCCACCACCGTCTACTCTCTCTCTACAAATACTCAGGTCACTCTTTCTCTACATTGTATTTGTGATTGTATTATATCAATATGTATATATATGTACAAAACATACATATACGTATACGTAAACATATTAATTATTTGGAATGCTTTTAAATGCGGTTATGAAAACTAAATTTGTTGTTGTGGAGGGTTTCATAATTTCATGAAAATTAGATGTGTAAAAACAAAAAAAATGGAGAAATTGTGATTTTGATATTAAATGTGCAATGTTTCTTTACTCGATTTCATTGTTCCAAAAAGTTTCCCCTACTTAGCTATCAGGTACAAATAGCAATTTATCAATTTTCAATTTTATGCTAGATTTTCTTCAATTTAGTAATATGAAATGTTATACGATAGATTTTGTAAATTAATTGTGTTTTTTATTTTGAGAAAGAGAGTGATTTAGATATATGTAAAAATAAATTAATTGATTCTAACAAGGTTTGATGGAAAAAAAATATCTATAAATTGATGGAAAGAACATGTTATACTTATACTTTTTGATTCAAATGTTGAACATTCATGTATAAATAACTAATTCTTGTTAGTTAATCGGATATGGAAATGAAATGACTATGAATTCATATATTATTGTTTAATTAATAAAAACTCTTATGATTTAGATTTAAAGTATGAATTAAGATGATTAACATGTTCTTATAAATATGATGAAGTCCCTAAAGTATGGAGGGGTGGTATAAACAATAAAAATGAATTTAAAAAATTTCAATTTTAATATTTAAACTTAAACAGATTTATCCCAAATAAAACTTTGCACCCATTTTGAACCAAGTTGTTGTGATAAAACTATTTACCAAATTTTATCTTAACCTAAAAGATACATCTAGGTGATAGAAGATAAAATAAATAGATTAAACCACAACACGTCGATGTATAAGGAAAATCTACAACAGGAAAAACCTCGGAAGGCCCGACTTATAACACAGACTCGACGCCCTCGCAATCCTTAATGCTCTTTAGTCTTTAACCTCTCCTCCACAGTGCAATGCAGGAATCCACCCATGTAAGATTCTACAACATGTGAGTCCACACATGCCTCGGTATCCAATGACCAGGATCATTAACTATCTACCGATCAAAGCACGGAGTCCACTGCTTCTTCACCATAATACCACACCACGACGTCCACCGTGTGTAAACAACAAATTGTGTACGGAATTCAGCGCACAAAATGATTCTCAATTAAGATGAAGAGAATAAACTTCTTGGTTCCCACAAAAACAAGATCTCAAAGTATATAGAATAATGAAACTTGGATCTTAAACACTTTGGGTGAAACCAGGGTTTGGGAGGTTTTGCTACGTAAAGAAAAAAATCGTCAAAAGTCACACTAAAAACAAATTCCCAAACCCCTTTATATAGAAAACACAATTACGAGGTGGCACAATTTTTGAGAAAAGTTGTTCAAACAAAAATAAGACCTCGTTCGAACGAAATGCTGAACTCGTTCGAACCAACACAAAACTCGTTCGAACGAACAACCAGTCTCATTCGAACCATCTTCGAACGATATTCTTTCAGTTGATAGAAAAATGCCATTTGACGATCGTTTGAAGTTTGTTTCAACGAACTGCTAAACTCGTTCGAATCAAAACCAGTAAAGTGTTTCGAATGATTTTGAAAAAAAAAATATTTTCTTTGAAAACTTTAAAAAATAGCTCCAAACAATTTATAAAAACAAACAACCAAAAAATAAAATTTTCAAGGATCTAAATTCATAAGCATTCATACCTAATAGATCTTCGAAAATACGAATACAAAATGTAGCATGAAACACGACACGATATGTAATCTCTAAAACTTTGCCGTTATGTCTTTAATCAAACATGTCATAGGCTTGAAAGGTCAATAAGATAAATCCTAATAACTCAAAGTGTTTTGTTTGAAATTTATCCAGTATGTATAAATGTACTCGATCGAAAATTTGTCCTTACAAATCTTCCCCTTTGGCTATTTGGGGATAAAATCAATAACAAAACACCTATAGTCTATCAAGCTCTCTAAAAGACTCAATCCCCAAGACCTAAAGTAAAAAGTATAGATGCTCGACAGACACATACTCTGAGTAGCTTTGCACGCTTGTAAACTTTGTCACATGTTGCAAACCTTGACACTTAAATGTGCCTTTAAATGTAAAGATAATATATAAAAAATATAAATATGCATATGAATAAAAATCCCCCTATGTCTAATAGTCCCTACCTAGGTAAGACGTATCCTCCTAAGATAAAGATATCCTCCTAACACTAAAGGGAAAGATACCATTTCTTCCCCTTAAATGTGAGAGCATATGATACCAACTGAAATTTAAGGAAGAAAGAATAATATCGTGTAATGGTGTAAAGTGCAACATAACATGGCAACACAAGAACAACAAATCCAAACAAAGATGAATTAGTACCAATATTGATGCAAATATGATACCAACTTGAATACACAATGAAGCATGAGATACTAATGCAAACAAGAAACACGAGATACCAATATGATCATATAGCAAACCAATTTGACCGAAAGATAAAGCACAAGGCAAACATGGATTAAATGCAAATGAAAAGACTCAAAACAAAACGATACCATATATATACATGAAAAATATACCCGTGCCTGAAGGCACGTTGATAATTTTGTAAAACATAAAGTCGTGTATAATATAAATAATAAATGTGTTTATATGTTAGACGTGTAGATTTTTAAAGTATAGAATCGGGTAAGTTAAAGTCATACAATTTTTTTTTTATGACACAAATGTGTAAAATCTATGAGAAAATTTGGGCAAAGTTATTGGACAGTCGACCCTGTATAAAAACTTTACACGCACCAAACCCGACAATGAAAAAATGAAACAGTAGACTTTAAAGTCAATTTTAACCCTTGAACATCACCGAAAATAGCCTGAAATTAGCCCAAATCCAATGGCTCCATAATCGCCTCATTCCGATTTACGATTAAAAAGTTGTGACATTTCTCCCAAAACATACTATTTTAACTTCTTATTTGTCTTACGGTTAATGATTGGAATTTCAATGAGCACGTAAAGATCTAACTATTTAAGATATTATTGTTAAAATTAACATAACATATTATTATATTCATAAATCGAATGACACTCATCATTGCTAGTCATGCCTTGGTTTGCCTATATATGAATCAAATTGGAAATTATTAAAAACACTCAAAAAGTTATTGTAATCAATTACAAAGCATAATAAGGTGGGTTTAAGAAACTCACTCTCAAAAGAAACTAAATTCCTTTCATCACTTTGATTATAAACAAACCAAATTTATAATCCCATGTAAAAATCACTTTAATTTAAAATGCCAATTAAAATCACAGATATAACCTATAATTCAGATTCCTTTATTGAAACCCCCACTTTCCAAATTTAAATATCAATATATATCCAAAAGCGCAAAATTATCAAATGAGAATTACAGTGAGAAACAATTGTGTTATCTCAACTATATATATCCACATATTCAATTGTGCAAAATTGAGTACACAACAGATCATGCAAAAACATTAAAAACTACAATGTCAGGACTGCTAGTACACGATCGGGTTTTTAGATTTTATCTTAAATTGCAAACAGGGGCTTTTTGCAACTCTGCTTCACCAAATGTTCAAGCCAAGACCCGCTCGCCCCCTTCTAGTATACAGCGACTTCATTTAAAAAAAAACAAAGACATGCCTTCTTATGTTAGACCTGCTTCCCCTTTTTCAAACAAAGACCTACTGTATTTTTTTTAGCCAAGACCTGCTTGTTCATATCCAAGACCTGCTCTCTTTTTTTAGTAGGGGGGCCTGCTTCTCATATTGAAAGCAAAGACCGACTCCATTTTTGCAAGCCTTGAAAGTAGAGCTGCTTGTTTCCTTATGCCAACGCTATTTTTTTAAGCCTAGACCTGCTTGTCGTTTGTTAGCTAATATTTTTTTTTCTTTTTTTTTAAAAGCCTACTCTTGGTATACAACCGAGAAAGAAAATTCTTGCACAACAGGTGGCAAATCCTTAATGGTAAGGGATACAAATATTCATGTGTTTCTTTATTTCATTCTTAAAATTACTACCATATGAACTTTCATTGAATTTTGCATTGAATTGGGCCAATCATGCTTTATAATAAAAGGGAGACATACCCAAATATAAAAAAAATTCCAAAATAGACACAACATACATAAATGTGAGCTTTTGCTTGATTTATTCCACAACTTCATCGATTTCAAATTGAGCTTTTGCTTGAATATCTGGGTGTAAAATAATTCTTGCAAAAGTCCACTCTAGGAGGATAGCAACTGCATCAGTCCCCCTGAAGATCATTTCTTGAAATAAAAGAAAACTCCACCTTTATTTCAAAACACATATATTGGCTACCAAAAACTAAATAAAAGTACTAAGATTATAACCTAAATGCTATATGCGAATTTTTTGCCAAAGCGTGTGTGTAAATTGTAAATCAACCAAACGCATATAAGAAAGAGATAAAAAAGGAGCTTTTAAGTCGCAAAGTTTGAGTATAACCATCTGAACACCTCCAACTCAAGGAGTTAGATGAAACAGCTAGCCTATTATGCTGCCTTGAGTCTGATGATGTACAACTTGAGATGCCAGCTGTCTAGTTTTGATCCGAGCACTCGCTCCCATATGCCATTGCTACATGTATTCAGTAAAGTACAAAGTGAAAAAATCTACAAAGAGAAACAACAAACACTAACTTTGCAGTTAAGTTACTGGACGAAAAATGGCTCTTATTTGTAACATGGCGATTCGTTAACTTATTTAAGGGTTTTCATGAATGCAACACGAAAGTCAAAATATAAATTGAAATGATTTCAAACAAATACATTCCTAGGATGATAGAATGAACCTCTACTAACCGTTATACATTCAATTGAGCATTTTTCGAACACCTATCATTTTATTAAACCCCTCTAATATACGTATTTCCACACCCCTACATTTCAAAGTACATAACCTAATATTGTAGATGTATAACAGAGGGCATAAAACTTGTCAGATAAAACATTAGACCAATGAATTTGACATTTGCTTTACAACAAATTTTAGCATCCAAATTTTATATACAGTATTCAAAGCAATATTATTCAAATTAAAAGTTGCAAAAATAGTATATAAATCAATTTTTCAAATGAACTAAACCTGACTAAATCAGTAATGGAAAAAAAAATAAGAACAACTTCAATATGAAAAAAAACAATTGTCAACAAACAATTAATGATATATTTCCACTACCCCAAATATTAAATAGACTCATCATGTACTTGAGTGTAATCATTTTGAACAAACCTAGATGCTTTATTTTAAACTATGTAACTTTTGATGAAAAAATATCACTGCAAAATTGATACAGCTCCATTATAAGTCATTTAATGTACATAGAATCCATAAAAAAACTGATATAGATATTGATACAGCTTCTCAAACTGAAATATAAAAGAAGGGGGTGTTAATTTGTATCCTAATTGTTTTAAAATACAACAGTGATTGAACTATCTAAAACACACTCTCAACAATAGGACAAAAAAACTTGATTATCCTAAGATAATTGCCATCACAAAAACTAAGTTCCAACCCGACCCCCAAACAGTAAAAATAAAACATAAAACTCTACCAATAATCTGATTGACACGCTCCTTCTGTGCGTCATCAGAAATGTAAATTACCCAAAGAGCCCATTTGGCAATCCAATTCCAAGGCTTGGAATTAGAATTGGAAGGCCAATTTGAATTGAAATTAGCCTTCCAATTCCAATTCCAAGCCTCGAAATTGGGTTGCCAAACGGGCCCAAAGTGTAAACTACCTTGGTTCAAGGAAAAGCAACAAACACTGCACCTTGAAGGACATATAAACATGATTATAATTATGTAAACTACCAAAAGTTATATAAAAGCATCACTGATCCACGTGAAAATGGATTAGCACAACAATACATGAGAATCCAATCGACCCAACAAAGGTATATACCTGTAAAAATTCATATAAACAGGTATATACCTATTTTACACCTGTATATATCAACAAGTATGTATAATCCATATAAGAACCTAATCGACCCAACAAAGGTATATCTGTAAATGGGTATATACAAACAGGCGTAAACCCAAATCGACATAAATATAAAATCCATTTTACCACAACAGCAGAGAGAGAGAGAGAGAGAGAGAGAGAGAGAGAATACCTGTAAAATGGAGAACTGACATTAAGAATAGAACCTCCAAATTTAACTAAAAATTTGAATCAAGAACATGAGCATCTGTGTACCTACAATACTGAGAAGAAAGTATAATGTGTGATGGTTAAACATTATATAAGAGCTGACATTATATATGTATTGCATACAAATACCCAAATCAAACCCCACATAACCTTATTTTTAACAAAACCCTTATAAAAATCAAAATAAAAAATATAGTAGCACACACATCTACAAACTTGATTTAGAAGAAAATGAACAACAAATAGAGATTATACCTGGTACCCAAAATCGAACCAACCATGGAACCAAATAATTTAGACTTTGAACCAAGAACCCATATCGTAAGACTAAACCCCGAAATCCCCAACACTTGTGAAACAGATTTGGTAGACGGATTTTTAGAGATTAAAATCTTATAACACATATTCGGTATTTTAGAGGTGGTAATAAAGAAAGCAAGGGAAAGAGAGAGAACCGTAGATCTACTACTTTGTACGCTGGAATGCCTAAATGAAAAATAGAAAATCATACAGGGTCTTGCAAATGATTTAATGTAAAATAATAAAACATAAGAAAAATGGACAAACAGGGTCTTGCGAATGTGATTTCTAAAACCATTCACCTTCACACATCTTCAACTGATAAAGAGATATCAAAGATGAAGAATGAGATCTTAAATCTGATGGCGTGAAAATCATCTTATGGAGCTCGCGTTGTAGCAGAAGCTCGACAGGAGGAGGAGGCGACGCAAAGAGGAGGAGGAGGTGGAGGTAGCGGCGATGTATGGGAGGGAAGGCTAATTTGAGGGCGATATATTAATGAGGAAAGGAGTATGAGCAAGCATCAAATGAGTGAGGGAGAGAAAATGAGAAGCGTGTAGTTTTGGGATGATTTGTCCCATTTTCCCTGTAGTCTCCCCATATTATGTACATTATTAATATATCCTTTATATTTGAATCCAAGTATAACTTTTATAAGTAGAAAAAAGGGGGAAACCAAAATTTTTAAAGGGCAATAGAGGTGAAGCAAGAAAAATTCAATTTGTGATGTCATAGTTGAATCTTATGACATACATAAGTTTCTTACTTTATTATTATTATATATATATATATATATATACCAATGACACACAAGTACATATATATAATTATAAACGACCACAAAATGACACAAACTCATAAGCTTTACACACTAGCATAGTATCGATTTGTCTAAACAAGTGGGACGGAGTAAAGGGGTGTGAACTGGATACAAATGAATTGTGATCCAATCACTCAAATATTTCCAATAAGATCCATTTGACCGTAAAACTTTAGTGAACTAAGATTTATCCTCAAGTGACAGATAAAGATAACTCAATGAACAAACAAGCACAATGCATATAAGCCTAAAATTTTGATGATTTTACAAATTAATAGCGTCATGACATGATAAGTCATAGAGTAGGTCACACACACACAACAAAATCTATTTAGTTCAAATTTTATCTTGATTAAATTACGTGAACATGCAATATATTTGAATCTAAATTAAAGCTAACAAACTAATCACAAGCCAAAGAAGATAGGAGATCAGGAAAAATCCCATTCGAGTAAGACTTATATTCAGCAGTGTTTGCAACCGGGCATTACAGAACGATAATTACAGACTTACATAACTTAGAGCTCCACTAAATAATTCGATAATGTCCTCAATCCTTGTTGTTAACAACAAATGATGCAAATCCAACACCATTCCACAAAAATCTCCACTTGCCTCGATATCCAATGATTAGCCTCACGAATTAATATTCCTATCTTCAGTAGTGGATAATTAAGTCCGCAAGGTTATGAATGAGGATGGTGTTCTTCGTGGTTTGGAAAAGCGATCTCAAATCATCTAAGGGGTTTTGATTGAAAAAATAAAAGAGTTTGATCACTAAAATATATCTAAAAGGCTTTGATTAAAATGTAGGTTCACGTCTAAATATATATGGAGAAGAATTTTTAAGCATTTGGCATGAAAGATTGAATTTGAAATCTGATAAAAATAATTTTTCATGTACTCGTTCAAACAAAGGAACATCTCATTCTAACGAAGTACCCTTTTCATCAGAACATACATCAAATGATTGACCCAACAAGATTCTAGACCCTACCAAAAGACACAACAATTAATCTCATTCGAACGAAGTTCGAATCTATTCTAACGAGGTATATGAACTCATTCGAATGATATTCAAATGTCATTCTAATGACATAGTAAATTTTTTAAAAACATATTGGAAAAATATTTTTAGTCTTTAAAATACCCCTGAACGAAAAGATTTCACAGAAATAACTTCATAAACCTTCTCCACTAAATGTAATGATGAACGATCTTTGATTGTTGCGTTCGATCACTAACTTATTTTCACTTAAAGTCTTGAGAATGCTCATGATGGTGCAGTGTGGTGTAACGGGATAAACCAAACTAAAATAGATGATTAGAAATTATAAATCTTTCTTTTACAAATCTCCCCTTTTGGCTATTCCAATACAAAACACAAATAAAAAACAAATAACTCCTAAGATAAATTCAACTTATGCCCTCCCAAATTCAAAAAGTAAAAGACACTTATGACTTTGCTTTTAACTAAAAGTATTCATCGTGTAGTCCATGAAATTATCAAGGTGTAAAAAACCTACACACATGTAGCAAAAGAAATACCGTGATTCGTGGAGTTTAAATAAACCACACAACTCCCCCTCAATATGTTCTCCCCCTTTTTATCCGTAATAGAAAAAGAATCAAAAACTAATCCTGAAATGTTAGCATTACAAGAATCCAAATATAAAATATCATCACAAAGAATAAACAATTAAGCATATGCGATAAGGCTTCAAAGAAGTAACAAATTAATTTTGAAATTTTTTCAAATTTTTTAGTATATAAATATATATATAAGTACAAATACAAATAGTCACACCATGGAGTGGCACGAAAATATCCAAATCATAAAAATGGAATGAAGTTGTTTAAACTTAAACCACGACAAATTTAACACTGGCATACGAAGAAAAGGTGCACGAAGTCATAGAGATAATCCTAAAATAAGAACTTAATTCAACCTTAGGTATAAAATTATTGAACGGAGTGAAATTGACTCGTCTTATGAAAAAAATACCATGAATTTCAATGCTTCTTAAATCAATAATGTCAAAGTATTTAATGTTTCTTAAGGAAGTTTATTGTGAAAACCCATTGATCTTCAACTTATAGCACCCTTAAAGTCTCACATTATATTTATAAACTCTCAAAATTTTCAAAGGAATCATAATATTCAGGATAGTGAAGCATCAATGAAATAAAAAATTGGCCTTGGCACTTCTGTTTTTATGTGCCGAAATCATCTTTTAGGATCTTGTTAATAGTGGCCTTTAACGTAAATAATGTTGCTTCTTTCGTAGCCCATTTCCATTGCTTAAACAAAATCTAAATTTTTCAGGAAAAGAAATTGGGGCAATGGTTCTTACAAGAACAATTTGTTCCTAGTACATTTGGTTCGTTATTAAGAATGATTGAGGTAAGAAAAACTTATTCGATATATGACAAGCAAGTACAATGTTCAAAAGGTTTGTGCATGTGTGCAATAAAGTCAATATAAAGAGTCTAGCATGAAGGAAGTAAACATCAAAGAACAAAGAAATTCTAAACATGCATTATTAAGCACACTAAAGAAATAAAGTCAAGTCTCATAACCCCATGAGTAAGTCATATGAATGATTGGAATTGTATTGGGATTCGAACACCTTAAATGTGCATCCATATTGGTGTAAAACAAAATACAAAAATATTTTTGAACTTATTGAATTTTTTTATCAAAAATAAAATTGTTTTGAAATTGTTTTGAAACTTTTACTGATAGAAAAGAAAATATTTTTGAATTTTTCAAAAATGTAAGAATAAAAATACAATCTAGTAATATGGACAAATGATAACAATATGAAAAACACCCTATACTAGAAATAAGTCTTGATCTTAATCATTAGTCTGGGAGGTGTTCTCAAAAGGAGTAGACATCCTTTGAAATTCCTCCATTAAACATTGGGAGTCTTGACTAAAAACTCCACTTTCTCTCGAAGACTAGGAAAGTCTCTATGACGATATATGGGAGCATGTGTGGGAGAAACTCTTCCTAACATAAAGTAAAACTCCCTAAGGTGACCTCTTTGTTTGCAATGGGTACAAACATAGATTGGTTTGGGTCAACCTTGGTTAAAACCCTTAGGATGAGTTATCTTTATTAGGTTAGGTCGAGGCCTATAAGAATCCATCACAAACTTGAGAACCAGTTCAGGTGTGATATTGGAAGTGGATACATCATCATAACCTATCCCTAGCCTCACGTTAAAACCTAGAGAAAGACCTAGGAACATCTTTCCAACCTTCTTAGATGTGCCCTCTAAACTGAACTTTAACTCCTGGGTACGTTCAATATCTTTCTCGAGTTTGGAAACATGGGATTCAAGTTTCTATGAGTCTCTAATGATTCTTGAAGATCTCTCATAAGACTAGCCACTTTGTTGATCAAGTCCCTATTTTCCCTACCTACCACAATAAGTTGCTCACTTAAAGAAATATTTAACTTTTTGAGATGGCTCATAGAGGCCTCATACTCTATCGAAACTTTTAAATCCGTTTCTAAAGCCAACACCCTACGGGTCATATTTTTGTTTTTATTTTTAGTTTTTTAAGAGTAGGCGTGTAAGAGGACACACTCTCCCTTACTCAAATTCTCTCCATCGTCCTCACTCTCTCCAAATGGTTCGACAAATTTTTTAGGCTATCACGTTTAGAAATGTCCTCACTGGAGTGGGATGTACAAGAAATACTAACAGGACTAGCCATGAATGCACATAATTTATGTTTATGTGGTGATTCATCCTCGAAACCCATAGACTCTACATCACTATCACTTAGAGTGGCATTTTGTGTAGTTTTTCCTTGTCCCCATATCTTAAGCCTAGTGGGACACTCATGGGATTTATGTGCTTTTCGTTCTCACTCATAACATCTCTTTGATTAAACTTTCCTAGGGTACTCACCTCCATCTCTTTGTTGATCATTCCCAAAAACATTCTTGCCCCCTTTGAAATTTGTATCTTTCTCAAAACTTTTATTTTCTACTTTGGAATAATCTTATTTATTGAATTTGAGAAATTTTTTGAAATATTTGCAAATAGGGCAAGGTCACCTAGATCAATTTTGGAATCAGACTCAAAAACCTTTTTTATTTAGGTTTTAAATCTATACCTTCCTTTTTTCGTTTGGTTTCGGGGAACATGTCGATTTTATAAGTCCGAAGATCACCTACGAGCTCTTCTAAACTGACCGTGTCTAAAATTTCCAAGGAGTTCAGGATGGTGAATTTTGCACTAAAATGAGGCGGGCGATACCTTATAAGTTTCTTAATCACTCTCACTTCAGGAATTCACTCACCTAAATTAAAACTGGAATTCACAATATCAGAAAAATATGTACATAATTCATCAAAAGATTCAGTTTCATTCATGTGTATGGTTTCAAATTGTGTGGTGAGATTTTGAAGCTTAGAAGGTTTCATAGAATTTCTACCCTTATGAGTGAATTGGAGTATATCCCATGCTTCCTTAGACGTGGTACACATCATGATACGATGAAATTCTTCAAGTGTGACAGCACCAAAAATCGCACTTAAGTCCCGAGAGTTAAAGTTACTCTATCTAAAATTTTCCTCAATACAAGTAGTGATTGGTTTGATAATAATGACATTTTCATTAGTCACGGGTGGAAACTCCACCCCCTTTCAATAGCAATCCAAATGCGCTCGTCGATTGATTTCAGAACCGATCGCATTCGAGCTTTCCAATAGGCATAGTTAAATCCATTTAATGTTGGAGGCATATTATACGAGATATCCATATAACCACAAGGATTCATCTACGTAACTGTGACAACCCACTCACAAAAATAAGGGGTGGCCAGCCCAATACTTTAATAATACAGGAATCATGGATGGAATCATTCTCAGCATTGGAACAATATAAAGAGTATTCGGGATAACCACTCAATATTTTAGAAAACGGTTTGCCAAATATTTTTATTTTATAATTTAAAGCAAGCATTTTAGACAACCCATAATTGAAAAAAAAGTGGAAACCCCAAGAGCATAATATATAACAACAACAAGTATACATTAAGAGGACCGAATATGCTGTCGAACAACAGGTACATACAATGTATTCAATAAATTCATTTAGTTACATATTACATCAATTAGAGAGTTACAAAAGTTTGGGCCACACACCCGAGTAAAAGACCCGATTGTAACTACAGTACAAAAATGGAATCGTCTATAAAAAGATCCCGTAATATCCGCAAAATATCACGGCTCCCCAAGATTCACTGAAATGGAAAAGTCAGTACGGGCGTCCTTGCGGCGGAGCACCTGAGAGGATATAAGATTCATGCACAACAAGAAATATGAACGGGTCAGGGCCCGGTTTTATGTAATCACCAGATGAATAAAAGTATGACAGTTATGAGCAGTTAATCATGAATGATAAAGATGATATTATAACATGGTAACCTCATTTTATAAACTAAGACAATTAAACAATTATAAATTTAATTCAGTTATACAAGAGGATATGAATAAACATCATTAATCGAAAACCTTTATCATTTTCACCTTTTCATTTCATCTTTCCATTCCCTTTCAGGAATATAATTTCTATCATATGCAGTTTGTGGCAGTTATCTCAATTATATGCTCTTTGTGGCATTTCATTATGCTCTTAATGGCATTTAATCTATCAAGTCCCACTTGATTAAGAATAGTTATAATCATATATATATATATATATATATATATATATATACATAACGATTCTAAGACCGCACGTCCGAGTTTCCCCACTGTGCGCGCCTCTAAATGACCATCATCTTACAGGGCCTATATACCAAGACCACCTGGGCACCTATAACGCAAGATGTCGAGAAGCGGCCATATGCCCGCGGGAGAGTCATAACCACACTCGGAATTACCTCACCATCGCAGAAAATAAACAACAAGCCCTCATATGTCCTAGGACTATATCCACCCTGCATTCACTAGCCAGGGGGCTTCACCTCACGCGCGAACTTCCCTTATGATGGCATTTAGAGAGGGCGTGTTTAAGCCATTTATTAATTACCATATCATGATTAAGTAGATTATCATTTACTCTATTCATTTCCAATTCCATTTCCATTTTATCAAATGCATTATAGTTATCCGGAGCTATAGGTAGTTCGCATCATCATAATAACTTCAATGAATGTATAAACTTTTAATTTATTCTCCAAATCTCCTTTTGGATTTTATAATAGACAATCAGTACTATCATATCTCAAATTATCCTCTAAAGTCTCCAAATACGACTTTACAATCTCCTAGACTCCTACTAATTGAGTAAAGGAAGAAACGCACTAACATCAATTTGCGTACCCTCGAAATAACCCCCATATATCCCATTTCTAATGTAGGATAGTCAACTAACTCATCTATAACTCTAGGACTCTAGGTTTACTTCATACAAGAAGGTTACTAAGCCCTAAACCTAAAGAAAATGGATTAAAATTGAGTTATAAAACTCACTCAAAAACAGCAGGAAACCGAATCGATTCGCCCAAAAAGCAAATCGGTTCGGACAAGGAAACCTAGGATTCTGGCTGGACCGATCGGGCCAAGCAGACCTGGAAACTGACCCTATACGAATCGATTCACCCCGGTGCCGAATCGATTCGCCCCTCCGAATTTGCCAAGTTTGGCTATGGAGTCTTAGACTCCTAAATTTCCCCCAACTCAAATCCATTCAAACCAAGGTCATTTATTGTCACCAATACATCATAAATACCTCTAACTACTACCATAAACATCAATGATCATCCAAATCAACCTCCAAGGATTTAAAACCCATAAAACCATAACTTTGGGAAACCATAATTAATACACAACTATCAATACCAAATATTCATCTTAAATCACATATTAGCAAGTAGAAAACTTGCTTTAAGCTTGCAAATTCAGATTTTTCCTTGCTATCAACACTCTCCAATCTTCAATCTTCAATCTCTTCTCTTCTCTCTACAATTTCTATTCCTCTCTCTTTCTCTTAAGGTTAGGACATACACTTAAGAGAAATAAATGACTTAACAAGACATAAATCGTTCCATTAGTCTAAAATTCCCAACTTAAGTGGTTAATACCACATTAAAATGATTCACAACTACACATTTATGTCAAAATCAATCAAAAGTTCCCAAAACATAAAAATACAATATGGCACTCATTTTGACTATCTCGCACGTTCTGGGACTAACTACATCCTCCAAATTATCATTTGAAAATTTTGTAACTCATTTCAAGTTCCGGTTTCATTTTAAACCATAAATGTCATTTAAATCTTATGACACTATGAAACTCAACAGGGGGATATTTACATACATATATAGTAAATATGCAACAATTCAGTAAATATTAACTTTTAACTCATTCAATTAATATTTACTTCATATTCCGATATATTATATAATGACTTCACATAATAAAATAATGTAAAATCAATTCTCAAAAGCGAGGGTTGTTACATACTCCCCCCCTTATGAGGGAATTTTGCCCTCAAAATTCAAGCGTACCTTGCAAGAAGAGATGCGGATACTTTTCCCGCATATCATCCTCATGTTCCCACGTCGATTCCTTGGTATTGTGATGACTCCATTGGACTCTCACCAAGGGCACCACTCGAGACCTCAACCTACGCTCCCCATGCTCTAAGATAGCAACCAGTTGTTCTTTATATGAAATGTCACGTTGCAAGTCGATATCCTCAAAAGGAATATGCCAAAGGGAACCTTCACACCTCTTATACCTCTTCAAAGAGGAAACATGGAACACATCATGGATTTGTTGTAAGGGTTCCGGTAAGGCAAGTTGATACGCCACTGGACCTACCTTGGAAATAATAGAAAAAGGTCCAACATAACGTGGCGCAAGCTTTACTTTCTTCCCGAATCGCTTAATGCCTTTCATTGGTGACACCCGCACCAAGACTTAATCTCCAACTTCCAACTTAACATGCCATCTACCCGCATTGACATAGCTCTTTTGTCGATCTTGAGCTATTCGAATGCGATTCCGGATGAGTTCAATCTTGGAAGAAGTATCCTGGATCATTTCAAGTCCAAGAAACTTATTATCGCCCACCTCCAACCAACATGTACGTTATCTACACGGTCTACCATATAAAGCTTCATAGGGCGCCATCCCAATACTAAATTGGCATGAATTATTGTAAGAAAATTCTATGAAAGGGAGATATTGTTCCCAACCACCTTTGAAATCGAGCATAAACATTCGGAGCATATCCTCCAATATTTGGTTGACTCTTTCTGTCTGCCCATCTGTTTGAGGATGATAAGAAGTGCTTAACTTCAATTCGGTTCCCATAGCCTCTTGGAAACTTCACCAAAAGTGGGAAAAAAATCTTATCTCGGTTGAAAACTATATTTAAAGGCACCCCGTGGATTCTAACAACCTCTGCGATGAACAACAGGGCATAGCGAGCATTATCATAATCTGTACGCACGGGTAGAAAGTGTGCCGACTTAGTCAATGTAACACCCCGCCCGCCCGGGGAGAGCGAACGGAGCGCTAATGCGATAAAATAAATCCAAATCCACAAGTGATAAGGTATAGAGCATCTATATAAACCCACAATAATATAAATCCACTAATCTCAATCTCTTCAATTACAACAAGTCTCTCGAATTAAAATTACAACTATCTAACTCGAATAAAAATACAAATCTCCAATGCTCTATACAACAAAATAAATAATACAAATCTTTCCCAAACAATCCTCGCTAAAATCAATCTCCATAGCGCCACAAAATCCGCGCTAACCTGCCACTAAAAGAAAATATGGGGAAGTACACAATACGACAGGAAAGATGCTCAACAAATATTTTAGTGGTGAATAAAATGTAACAACACGAGTACAAATATTCAAATTAATCTCATAAGCATTTATCAATAAATTTCTCAACAACACATCAATGGGTCACCAGGCCTCACCCCATTCGCATATGCTTTATCAAGCCATAGCCGGGAATAGGTATTTTGGCGGGTACTCAACATCCGTGCCATATTAAAATCTCATGACAACGTGCTCATCAATAATATAATGATACCACATGAATCAAAATAATTTCAACAATTATTTTCCAGATTTCAATGAATCTATCAATTCAAATATGAGTTCAATTAAACAAGAATTCAAAGAGAATGACACTCGCGAGATTTAAGGAGCATATTGTGTAAAACCCCATACCTCAAAACCATGATGAGAAACCAACGATCACATCCTCAAGATCAACTCAAAAGATCTATAAAAGCTTCTCCAAGAACCTCCAGCAAAATAGCCCCAAGAACACCTCTAATCTAAGGTTGGAACTCACAAATCTCAAAGGCCAATGTATATATAAAAAGAAGAGGAATATAAAATATATTTGCTGCCAAAATTTGTGCCAAAAGTATGTTAAAAGGGTTACCCACGACTCCCTTTTGTAATGAAAAGAAATGAAGAGTTGGAATCCAAAAGACTCCTTTAAATAAGGCAAAGAAATGAAAAGTTGGAAGTCAAAACAACTCCAAGAGTTAAAAACATTTAAAAATCATTTTAAAATCCGTTTTAACTCCGTTTTCGAAACCGTTTGAAATTCTTGCCTTTAAAAATAATAACCAAAATATTTGTGCAATAAAAATAATTTTATCAAAAACTTTATTTTCCTCCATTTTTCAGAAATTAGTTAAAATAGCCCAAAATTACGCGAGTTATTACCGTCAAACGGTCGATAATCACCCAGATAGAATCATGACCACTCTGTGAACTTGGTAAGCCCGTAATAAAGTCCATCGATATACTCTCCCACTTCCACTCCAAAATCTCCAATGGTTGCAACAAACCTGCCGGTCGCTGATGATCTATCTTGACCAATTGACAAGTAGTGCATTGGGATATAAACTCAGAAATATCCCGCTTCATGCCTGGCCACCAATATTGACGTCCCCACCAGGATGTACTGAAAATTTAGACCCATGAGATTCTACCATCACGGCCCTTCTCAAATCCCCTTCATCCGGGACGATGAGTCTCCCGTGAAAACGTAATCCACCCTCTGAACTTATCGAGTGGGATTACGCTCCCTCGGACAACAATTTGCATATATGGTCCTGGCAACCTTTATCCCTTCCTTGAGCTTCTACAACTTTTGCCACAATGGTAGGTGTAACGGCCATCACTGACATGAACGCCTTAGCAACCGCGTCCTCCTGACTAAGCTCCTTCCACTTGGCCTTCCACACCTCCGCTAACTCTCCTTCGGGCTTTCTACTCAAAGCATCCGCTACCACATTCGCCTTGCCCAGGTGATAGTGGATGTCAAATTGATAGTCTTTCACAAACTCCAACCACCGGCGTTACCGCATATTTAAATCCTTTTGTGAAAATAAATACTGAAACGATTTATGGTCCGTGAAAAGACTAAATTTCTCCCCTAGGAGATAATGCCTCCAAATCTTAAAGGCAAAGACAACCGCGATAAGTTCCAAGTCATGCACCGGATAATTCCTTTCATTAGGCTTCAGCTTGCGAGAATCATAAGCAATGGCCCATCGCTCTTGTTGAAGTACACCTCCCAAACCTTGTAGAGATGCATCGGTAAAGACTAAATATTCTAATCTCGGCTTTGGTAATGCAAGGACTGGAGCAGAAGTCAATCTCTCCTTTAGATCATCAAAAGCATAATGACATGAATTATCCCATACAAACCTCACTCCATTTCGGGTTAAGTTTATTAAAGGACTAGTAATTTTGGAGAAACCCTTGATAAACCGGCGGTAATAACTCATCAAACTCAGAAAACTACGAATTTTGGTAGGTGTCGTGGGCTGACCCCACTCCTTCACTGCAACCACTTTGCTTGGGTCCACCGAAATACCCTAGGATGACACAATATGGCCCCAAAACTGAACTTCCTGCAACCAAAAGCCACACTTCTCGAACTTGGCATATAATCGGTGATCCCTCAATCTTTGCAGGACCAATCGCAAATGAGTAGCATGGTCAGATTCTGTTTGAGAATACACTAGAATGTCATCAATAAACACGATGACAAACTGGTCCAGGAAGTCCCAAAATACACTATTCATGTGGTCAATAAACACGGTGGGGGCGTTGCTTAGTCCAAAAGGCATAACAAAAAATTCATAGGACCCATACCTCATTAGGAAAGTAGTTTTGGACACATCTTGCTCCCGTATCCGCAACTGGTGATACCCCGTCCTCAAATCAATCTTAGAGAAGTACGACGCTCCCCTAAGTTGATCAAATAAATCGCCAATTCGAGGTAAAGGGTATTTGTTATGGATGGTGACTTTATTCAACTCTTTATAGTCAACGTACAACCGGAGAGATCCATCCCTCTTCTTCACAAACAACACTGGAGCGCCCCACGGAGATGTGCTATGCCGAATAAATCCCTATTCCGACAACTGCTGAATTTGGTCTCTCAACTCCCTTATTTCAACAGGAGACATACGATAAGGAGTTCTCACGATCGGTCGAGTTCCCGGTGCTAAATCAATCACAAACTCAATCTCCCAACTAGGAGGCAAACCCGGTATATTCTTAAAAACATCTTCAAAATCTCTAACAACTGGAATAGAATCTAGGGAAACAACTACATCCCGAGAAGTCTCCTCCTCAATACAATACAAGTATTTACTAGTACCTCCTTCTAAGCGAGGCATAACCACTAAAAACATTTCTTGCCCTGGAATGGCAAACACTATACTCTTCCCATAGTAATTAACTATCGCATGATATTTCACTAACCAATCCATACCCAAAATCACATCATACCCGACCATGTCAAGGACGAGCAAATCGGCCTCAAAATACAAATTACCAAGATTAATTCCTATTTATTTACAAACAAAGAAAATGAGTGAACCATCACCCATAAAAGAATCAACGCTAGTGAAGGTACTCTATGCAGATTTTATCAGCTCTGTGGACTGAGCAAAACTCCTAGAAATGAATGAGTGTGTCGCACCCGTATCAAACAGTACCCGACCCATATGCCCATGAATGATAAACTTACCCTCAATCGCTGGCAGTGCTAGAGGGGCCGGTGGAAGCATAGCATCCTGAATATGATAAACCCGTCCATACTGTAGTTGTCCCTACTATGGAGGAACAATCGGGTTAGGTACCTATGGCGGAAACTGAACATATGGCTGCTGTGGAGACCTAGGAAGCTGTCCCCCAATCAACTGAGGACACGGCCTCTTATAATGACCCAGCTCTCCGCATTGAAAGCATCGGTTCGTCGCATTCTATTGGTTTCGCCCTTAATTATTTCGAAACTGCCTGAAACCTCGGCCCTGATGGCCTTTACCTCCATTTCCACCTCTACCTTCTTATTGCTATGGATGGCGGTCCACCTTGACCCTACCTATTATTATTGCCACCTGCAATAAACCCACCAAAACATTATCATTTAGACAAATCCCCCTGCAGGGGATCCCTCTCTCTTTGCTTACTTCCCAAAGATTGGGATGAAGGAAATGCTCCTCCTCCGATCCCATTACCTCCAGGTTTTCCAACTTGCCCCATTACTGTAGCCTTCTTGCTATTCTATACAAACAATCGATGTTCTTGGCAATAAATCAATTCCGTATTCAACACATCCCCAAAGGTCTGCAAAGTCAAATTGCCCAACAAATGTTGTCTTATCCGCCAATGTAAACCTCCCATAAACTTGGAGACTCTCCTCTCTTCTGGAGTTACCTCATCCGATACAAAACTTGCTAATCGGGTGAACTCCTCTTCATATTCAGCAACTGACCTCTCACCTTGTACCACGTCCTGAAGCTTCCTTCTCATATCCCTTTGAACTTCGGGACGGAAGTACTTCCGGTGAAATAAAGCCTAGAAATCAGTGATTGTCATGGTATCCCTCTTCTCTGGTGTAGTTATTGACTCCCACCAATGTAACGCAGATTCGAAAAGCTTGAAAGTATCAAGGACCTATTTTTTCTCCTCACTACATTCCATAATTCGAAGATGGCGTTGCATATCCTTCTTCCACTGATTAGTCCTAATGACATCCGAGCCTCCATCAAATTTCGGGGGATGGCCCTTTAGAAAGGACTCCCTAACTCCCTCCCACAAAGAATTACCCGTAGGAGCTTGTGCATCTTGCGCTCTTTGTTGAGCTTATGGCATTTTTTGCACCCCTGCTGTCATCGCTGCATTGACAGCTCGAGCAACTATATTTTCTACATCAGCAGCATTAATATTCCCCTGTGGAGGCGGAGGAGGACCATCATCCCCTTTTACTACTCTATTCCGTCGAGCGGGGTGGCCTCTCTTAGGAGGCATCTGAGATAAATCAACAATAGAGTTAGAATACTACATAAAACAATCTAATTTTGATGAAGATCGCAAACATAAGCAATAAAGCAGTCCTAACAATAGGCTCTATATCAAAGAACGCTACGGTAGAATGTGACAAGTCCGCATAGATCCTAAAGACTCTAGAACTTGATGCTCTGATACCATCTGTGATAACCCGCTCACCAAAATAAGGGGTGGCCATCCCGATACTGTAATAATACAGGAATCATGGCTGGAATCATTCTCAGCATCGGAACAATATAAAGAGTATACGGGATAACCACTTAATATTTTAAAAAACGGGTTGCCAAATATTTTTATTTTATAATTTAAAGAAAGCATTTTAGACAACCCATAATTGAAAGAAATTGGAAACCCCAAGAACATAATGTATAACAACAACAAGTATACATTAAGAGGACCGAATATGCTGTCGGTCAACAGGTACATACAATGTATTCAATAAATTCATTTAGTTACATATTACATCCATTAGACAGTTACAAAATTTTGGGTCACACGCTCGAGTAAAAGACCCGATTGTAACTAGAGTACAGAAATGGAATCGTCTATACAAAGTATCCCGTAATATCCATAAAATATCACGGCTCCCCAAGATTCACTGAAATGGAAAAGTCAGTACGGGCGTCCTTACGGTGGAGCACCTGAGAGGATACAAGATTCATGCACAACAAGAAATATGAACGGTTCATGGCCCGATTTTATGTAATCACGAGATGAATAAAAGTATGACAGTTATGAACAGTTAATCATGAATGATAAAGATGATATTCTAACATGGTAACCTCATTTTATAAACTAAGACAATTAAACGATTATAAATTTAATTCAGTTATACAAGAGGATATGAATAAACATCATTAATCGAAAACCTTTATCATTTTTCACCTTTTCATTTCATCTTTTCATTCCTTATCAGGAATATAATTTCTATCATATGCAGTTTGTGGCAGTTATCTCAATTATATGCTCTTTGTGGCATTTCATTATGCTCTTTATGGCATTTAATATATCAAGTCCCACTTGATTAAGAATAGTTATAATCATATATATATAACGATCTTATGACCGCACGTCCGGGTTTCCCCACTGTGCGCGCCTCTAAATGACCATCATCTTCTAGGGCCTATATACCAAGAGCACCTGGGCACCTATAACGCAAGACGTCGAGAAGCGGCCATATGCCTGGGGGAGAGTCACAACCACACCCAGAATTACCTCAGCATCGCAGAAAATAAACAACAAGCGCTCATATGGGCTAGGACTATATCCACCCTGAATTCACTAGCTAGGAGGCTTCACCTCACGCACGAACTTACCTTATGATGGCATTTAGAGAGGGTGTGTTTAAGCCATTTATTAATTACCATATCATGATTAAGTAAATTATCATTTACTCTATTCATTTCCAATTCCATTTCCATTTTATCAAATGCATTATAGTTATCCGGAGCTATAGGTAGTTCGCATCATCATAATAACCTCAATGAATGTATAAACTTTTAGTTTATTCTCCAAACCTCCTTTTAAATTTTATAATAGACCATCAAGACTATCATATCTCAAATTAGCCTTTAAAGTCTCCAAATACGACTTTACTGAAAACGTCGTGTGATATCGATTCGATTCGCAAATTAATAAGATGGCACACTTATTTAATTAGAGTCTATTAAAACAGCCCCTACACATGCATCTAACCAAGATAAATCATTCAAGCCATGCATGGTAAAATAAAGACGAGCAATTGAGGAAAAAAACCCCTTCCGGGTAAAAACCTTTGACTTACATACAATCCTGATAATCGACCACAAGACTATACTGCACGGTGCCTTCAGAAAACCTTCAAAGATACGAGAGACAGCGAAAGTACCCTCCAGGTGTCGGTTCGTCGTCTTCGGCTCGTCCACACGTAGAATGACTACGCTCGGTATCCACCGATCAAAGTATGGAGATACCTTCTCCACAGAGGCTAAACAAATACACAAGATGTGTTCTTGGGTTACCAAAAAGATTCACAAAGGTTTGGCAATTGTGTGAATCAAAACATGAGTCTTGGGACTCAAAAAATATGAAGACTAGAGGTATTTGCACTCTCAAAAATGTCTTCTAAAGTCTTGCAAAACAACTCCCCCGAAGTTGGTATTTATAGGAAAAAATATGAAGAGTCCCGCTTTGTTAAAACTCTTAAAAACTTATCAGCGTACAGGTACACCGAACCCGATCTGGGGGACACCGACCCGGTTAGGGTGTACCATCCTGGTATGGGGTTAAAAAAAAACAGCATTCTTCAAGGAATTTTCTCCAACTTCAAAAGGTCATAACTCCTTCACCGTAGCTCGGATTGAGGTGCCGTTTTTTCCAGTATCTTCGTTGCGGCGAGATCTTCAACTTTCTAGTTGACCAGACCTCCGAACTATGGATGTGAAATTACGAAAAAGCCCCTTGAACTTCCCTATCAAGCCTTTTTTCACTGTTTTGACTTCCCTTGTGTACCACTTGCATTAAGTCCCTAAAATCGTGGAACGTGAAGTCGTTGAGGCATATGTAGGACACATTAATGGAGATGTTGAATGCTTGATTACCAGAATTCAGATAGAGGCCGTAATGTATGATCTTGAGGTGACGTGCCAAATGTAGCGGCGTACGACATACATAAATGAAACATATTGGACATACATAAATGTAGCGGCGTACGCCGCTACATTTGGCACGTCACCTCAAGATCGCACATGACGGCCTCTATCCGAATTTCAGGAATCAAGCATTCAACATCTCCATTAATGTGTCCTACATATGCCTTAACGACTTCACGTTCCACGATTTTAGGGACTTAATGCAAGTGGTACGCAAGGGAAGTCAAAACAGTGAAAAAAGGCTTGATAGGGAAGTTCAAGGGGCTTTTTCGTAATTTCACATCCATAGTTCGGAGGTCTGGTCAACTAGAAAGTTGAAGATCTCGCCGCAACGAAGATACTGGAAAAAACGGCACCTCAATCCGAGCTACGGTGAAGGAGTTATGACCTTTTGAAGTTGGAGAAAATTCCTTGAAGAATGCTGTTTTTTTTAACCCCATACCAGGATGGTACACCCGAACCGGTTCGGTGTACCCCAGATCGGGTTCGGTGTACCTGTACGCTGATAAGTTTTTAAGAGTTTTAGCAAAGCGGGACTCTTCATATTTTTTCCTATAAATACCAACTTTGGGGGAGTTGTTTTGCAAGACTTTAGAAGACGTTTTTGAGAGTCCAAATACCTCTAGTCTTCATATTTTTTGAGTCACAAGACTCATGTTTTGATTCACACAATTGCCAAACCTTTGTGAATCTTTTTGGTAACCCAAGAACACATCTTGTGTATTTGTTTAGCCTCTGTGGAGAAGGTATCTCCATACTTTGATCGGTGGATACCGAGCGTAGTCATTCTACGTGTGGACGAGCCGAAGAGGACGAACCGACACCTGGAGGGTACTTTCGCTGTCTCTCGTATCTTTGAAGGTTTTCTGAAGGCACCGTGCAGTATAGTCTTGTGGGCGATTATCAGGATTGTATGTAAGTCAAAGGTTTTTACCCGGAAGGTTTTTTTTTCCTCAATTGCTCGTCTTTATTTTACCATGCATGGCTTGAATGATTTATCTTGGTTAAATGCATGTGTAGGGGCTGTTTTAATAGACTCTAATTAAATAAGTGTGCCATCTTATTAATTTGCGAATCGAATCGATATCACACGACGTTTTCAAATTGGTATCAGAGCGGGTTATTCTAAATTATCGAGTGATCTTGATTTTTAAAGTTTTTTTTTCCTGATACAATTTGACTTCTCACATTGTCAAATTGGTATCAGAGCAGGTTATGCTAATTTAACGCGTATTCCTATTTTTCGCAAAATCGTGTGATATTGATATTTTTAAAAAATTAGTTTTGTAAAAAATCGCATTTTTTTTCTATGGAGCACTTATATAATCAGATGCTTATTTTTTACGGGTCTAATTATGCCTACAGGAAAGCTCGTATGAAATCAATTTTAAAATCTATTGACGAGCGTGTTTGGTTGCTTTGCGAAAATGGTTGGACTCCTCCCACGGTCACTGTTAATAACATCACCTCTTTAAAACCCGTGTCAGCCTGGACTGAAGATGATTATAAATTGTCCAATTTTAATTCCCGCGGTCTGAGTGCTATTTCTGGAGCTGTCTCTCCTGATGAGTTTTGCCGAATTATGACGTGCACCACGTCTAAAGAGGCTTGGGATGTTTTGAAATTGACACATGAGGGTACGAACGCAGTTAAAGAGTCAAAATTACAAAATTTGGCCACCCAATTTGAGACTATCACCATGTCTGAGTCCGAATGCTTTGATGATTTTTATGCACGTTTGTCGGACATAGTTAACACATGTTTTAATTTGGGTGAGGTTATTGATAACACGCGTTTCGTTAAAAAGATTTTGAGATCTCTCCCAAAATGCTTTATTCCTAAAGTCACTGTTTTGAACTCTTTGGGAAATTTGAAATCACTTAAGTTGGAAGAACTTGTAGGAGATCTTCAAACCTATGAGATTGATATGTTTCCCAAAACCATTAAGGCTAAGGATAATGTCATTGCTTTAAAGACTCATTTTAAGAAAAAGAAAGAAAAAGTTTGTGAGTCCGATTCTGAGGGAGATTTGATTTTAATGATATGGCCTTGCTTGCGAAAAATTTAAAAAAATTTCTCAACATGAACAAAAATAATTCTTCCAATAAAAAGAATGTTTTTGAGAAAAATAAAAAGAAAGAGGAGGCCAAAGATAGTGATAAGGAGGATGAGATCAAGTGCTTTGAGTGTGAAGGGAAAGGGCACATAGCTAGAGAGTGTCCTACTAGGATAAGGAGAAAGGGGAAAGAGACTGCTATGCCCGCCACACTTAGTGATAGTAGTGAAGGTGAGGGTGATGAGACTAGTGGTGAGAAGTTTGTAGCTTTTTCTAGTCGTGTGAGCACACCCACTTTGTCTCACAAGAGTGCACACGAGAGCGATAATAGTGATTTGTGTTCTTCGAGTGAGGGAGAAAGCGAGGAGGAGAGTGGAGACGAAAGTGAGCTCCAAAAAGCTTTTAGAGATTTGTACACCGAGACCTTGAAAACAAAGAAGTATAATAGGGATTTAGGTCGTCGGGTTTTAGATTTGGATAAAGAGAATGAGGTTTTGAGAAAGGAGAAGTGTGACTTGGCCGACACGTTGTCTAGTCTGACGACACGTGTATCCCAACTCGAGAGTGATCTCGAACGTGCCAGGGAGGTCAAAGTCAATTTTTTGAACGCACCTAAGAAGGTTGAAAAGGTGGTTCATAAAGGTAAAGGTGAGAAGTTAGGAATAAGTCATGACGGTGCTTCTACTTCCAAATTAGCACCCGAGCCGGTTCCCACTTTAGTGACTGTTTCACATGTGTCTCACCCTAACCCACCTAGCCGTCCCATTCCTATTAGGAAACTGCGTCCTAGAGTTTTTGAGAGAGGTGTTACTAGGCCTATTTATGTTTGTTCCCATTGCAAGAGGAGAGGTCACCTTAGGGAATTTTGCTTTAAGTTGGGTTATGTGTCACGTTTTGCTTCTACACGTGTTTCTGGCACACATGCACCCACACATGATACTTTACATGCTCCCGGAGACTACATGAGAGAGTTTGCACATTTAGGTGAGCAAGTTAAATTTTTGGTCAAAACTTCACAAGAATTGATGGAGGTTTTTCATAAGTTGTCACCACCTTTGGAAAACCCCTCCGCGCCTAATGATTGAGGTTTGACTTGTTTACTAGCAAGGCTATTTTTCAAGATGATATGGTTTTCCTATTGCTAGTATGTATCATTGTTGTATAGATTTTTTTTATTTTTGGGAATATTTTGAAAAATACAAAAAATATTTTATTTTGTTAAAATTTTGAGAAAATCCAAAAAGATTTTTGTATTTTGTTTGCACCGTTTATGGATGGAAACTTTGGATGATCGAGTCACAATATCATTCCATTATTTTCATGTGACTATTTGATTGTGTTTTGAGACAATAGGTCAATTCATCCATGTTCTTTATAATGTTTGGAGTCATTAAGATGTAATTAAGTGTTACTTCCTACATGTTTGACTCACTTTATCCTTTATTACACACATGCACGGATTTGTTTGATTATTGTGCTTGTCTTATCACATGTTGGTTGGGTGTTTTCACTTCAATCCTGTCCTTAAAACGAACCAAGCGCGATAATTTTTTGATAAGGAAACTGTGCATATAAAAATTGTTTTGTGAGTTTGTGTGCTTTGTTTGAAAAAGGGGAAGGGCTGCGAAAAGTTCATTTTGACCTTTGCGAATACTAAGCCACCGTTAAAAAGGACCTAAAAAATGGAGGAATTTTATTATCCGGGGTCCAAAGAGGTTAAAAGAGCCCGAAAAAATTTAAAGGCAATAAAAAGAAATTCATGCCAAATATGGGCCATTTAGGTTTTTGCACCAATTCTCCAAAGTTTGAGAATTTAGATTACCTCTAAAAGAAAATATATATTAGGGAGTTTGGTTGGAGAATTAAATCGGGTTTGCACGTCCTTGAATTATTGAAAATGCACTACATAGTTTTGGACGTTATTGGTGTGGAAATCATTTGACTTTGATTTGTTGATTTGTATAAGACGATGTGATTTAAATTCAACAAATTTTTACACCTAAGGATACTTTTGATGCTCATTCGTTAGGGGTACACATATGCATCGTGCACATATGATTGATTGAGTTGATTTACCTATCGAATGTGTTCACACCCATTCATTCCGTTTCCATGACTTGGTTGTTTGAGTCTAAATCCATGGTGTGATTTTTGTATCATTTTTTTTTCAAATCGTATCAATTTTTTTTGTTCGAAAAATTTGAAAAATCAAAAATAGTTTGCGAAGTTTTTTTTGCATCTCCTTGCATGAGCACGCTTGCCATTTGATTGATCCTTGCATGAGCACATTTTGAATACCGTGACACCCCGATTTTGCTTATTTGATTCATTCTTCTTATTTGTCTATTTGGGGACATCATAAAAAGGGGGAGAAAGAATTATCTTATTTTGGGGGAGTTTGAATTTTAGGGAGTTTTGAGATTTGATGTATGCTTATCATTTATTGGTATCTATGTTTATCTCATATCAAACTCGATACGTCACTTGGTATTTTTTCTTTATCTCATGTGTGTAGGTACTACAATGATGATCTCTGAATTACACACCCTGATGAGAAAAGATTTGAGATTCCTGAACATTTGAAGAACAAACGATGAAGACTATTCATTTGTACCTTTTTCAGTTTTGGGTTCATGGGAGGGTAGATTTGTATAGGCAATTTCATATTTGATAATTCGGATTTTTTATGTATGTACCGGCATAGACATAGGGGGAGATTTGTAAGGACATTTTTCTCATGTCCAATATGTTTCATTTATGTATGTCGTACGCCGCTACATTTGGCACGTCACCTCAAGATCGCACATGACCGCTACATTTCGCAAGTTTTCATTTACAATCTCCTAGACTCCTACTAATTGAGTAAAGGAATAAACGCACTAACATCAATTTGCGTACCCCCAAAATAACCCCCACATATTCCATTTCTAATGTTGGATAGTCCACTAACTCATTTAGAACTCTAGGACTCTAGGTTTAATTCATACAAGAAGGTTCCTAAGCCCTAAACTTAAATAAAATGGATTAAAATTGAGTTATAAAACTCACTCAAAAACAGCAGGAAACCGAATCGATTCGCCCAAAAAGCGAATCGGTTCGGACAAGGAAACCTGGGATTTTGTAAACTGCCAAATCGATTCGGCTGGACCGAATCGATTCGGGCCAAGCAGATCTGGAAACTGACCCTATGCGAATCGATTCTCCCAGGGGCCGAATCGATTCGCCCCTGCGAATTTGTCAAGTTTGGCTATGGAGTCTTAGACCCCTAAATTTCCCCCAACTGAAATCCATTAAAACCAAGGTCATTTGTTGTCACCAATACATCATAAATACCTCTAAATACTACCATAAACATCAATGATCATCCAAATCAACCTCCAAGGATTTAAAACCTATAAACCCAATAAAACCCTAACTTTGGTAAACCATAATTAATACACAACTATCAATACCAAATATTCATCTTAAATCACATATTAGCAAGTAGAAAACTTGCCTTAAGCTTGCAAATTCAGATTTTCCCTTGCTATCAACACTCTCCAATCTTCAATCTCTTCTCTTCTCTCTACAATTTCTCTTCCTCTCTCTTTCTCCCAAGGTTAGGATATACACTTAAGAGAAATAAATGACTTAACAAGACATAAATCGTGCCATTAGTCTAAAATTCCAAACTTAAGTGGTTAATACCACATTAAAATGATTGACAACTACACATTTATGTCAAAACTAGTCAAAAGTGCCCAAAACATAAAAATACAATATGACACTCATTTTGACTATATCGCACGTTACGGGACTAACTACATCCTCCAAATTATCATTTGGAAATTTTGTAACTCATTTCAAGTTCCGGTTTCATTTTAAACCATAAATGTCATTTAAATCTTATGACACTATGAAACTCAACAGGGGGATATTTACATACATATATAGTAAATATGCAACAATTCAGTAAATATTAACTTTTAACTCATTCAATTAATATTTACTTCATATTTCGACATATTATATAATTACTTCACATAGTAAAATAATGTAAAATCAATTCTCAAAAGCGAGGGTTGTTACAGTAACTTAAAGAAACAAACTCTGATACCAACTTGAAAAATGCGATAAAGTGGTTTGGTTATATGTATAAGTAGTAGAACATTTCACACACACAACAAAATCTATTTAGTCAAAATTTTATCTTGATTAAATTAGGTGAACATGCAGGACATTTTAATCTAAATTGAAGCCAAACAAACCAATCACAAACCAAAAAAGATAAGAGTTGAGGAAAATTCCTTTCGAACATAACCTATATTCAGATTGTTTACAACCGAGTATTACAAAATGATAACTATGGATTTACAAAACTTAGAGCTCCACTAAGTGACGTAGCAATGTCTTCACTCCTTATTGTTAACAGAAAACGATGCATATCCATCACCATCCCACATCAAGCTCCACTTTTCTTGGTATTCACTGATTAGCCTTAGGTATTAATATTCCTATATTCAGCAGTGGACAATTAACTCAACAAGGTTATGAAGAAGAATTGTGTTCTTCATGGTTTGAAAAAGTGATCTTAAATCTTCCAAGGGGTTTGGATTAAAAAATGAAAGAGTTTGATCACTAAAAGATGTCTAAAAGGCTTAGATTTTAATGCAGGTCCACATATCTATAAAAATGGAGAAGAGCCTCCAAGAGATAGGTATGAATGATTGCATTTAAAATCTGATAAGAAATAATTTTTTGCAAACTTGTTTGAATGAAGGAACATCTCGTTCGAACGACGTTCCCTTTCTTGTTTGAACATAAATTAATTGATCGATCTAATGAGATTCTAGAGCCTGCCAAAAGATGCAATAATTAATCTCATTCTAACGAAGTTGGAATCTGTTTTAACGAGATATAGGAACTCATTTAAATTAACAACTTAGCAAAAAAATATTTAAAATATCAAAAAATTCTTTGAAAACTATTTTAAGTTTTCAAACTCTATAAAAATACCCCTGAATGAAAAGATTTCACAAAAAAACTCTCATAAACCTTCTCCAATTAATGTAGTGACGATCAATCTTCAATTGTTGCCTTTGGTCACTAACTCGTTTTCACTTAAAGTCTTGAGAATGTTCATGATGGTGAAGTGGGGTGTGACGGGACAAGCCAAACTAAAATAGATGATGAGTAATTATAAATTTTGCTATTACATATGACTATTAACTTAATTATTAAAGATTAATTTACTTTTTTTCCATGGACCTGCTAATGTAGATTATGTTAACACTTTTTTCTTATTGCAATTGTACTTTCGTTAACATTTTTCTTCTTATTCTATATGAGCATTTGATAAAGCTCATCTAATTGTTAGTTTTTTATTTATTCATTTAATTTCACTTATATTTTATTTAAATAAAATAGTCTTATATACATTTATAACTTCTTAGTTGACTGTTGTGGCAGTATTCACCCCTTCCGTAAGTGGTTGGTGTTTGGGTGAACACAAACTAATAGAATGGCTTTGTCATTTGTGGACATATAATAAGATTAATTGAATTAAAATTGAACTTGTTGTGTTTCATTAATTAATTGGAAACTATTAATTACTTGGTGGACTCATAGTAATTTTAGGATTAATTGGAGGTTTTACTCCTAGTATTAATATATTGTCCAATGTAAAAAGCGTTCATACCTTTTTCTTCTTCGCATTCACGTTATAAAACACTAGTCATGTTCACACCCCTCCTTTTATATATTTTATCAAGAAAAATGAGTAACGATAATAATTACTTTCAACAAAAAATTGAGATATTACATTTTGCCTGCGCAAAAGCCACCTACTATTCGGCTTTAGAGGGGACTCATATTTACCAGTATGGGAATAGAAAAATTGAAAAGTTTAATTACCTTATAAATCGTGGAGTTGATGTTTCGCAAATGTACCGATTTTGATTATATATTACTTTCCTTATCAGAATTTTGGGAAGAGGCAATAGAGAATATATTTTGCACTCGTAATGCCGTTAATGTCATGCTTAGAAAAGGAAGAAAAAATATTTATCCATTATGGATATAATTCCATAAATAGAGAATTCACCCGTACTGCGACAAGTTACAATATATGCACAATAAATATGAGCTTGTCAAAAAATTGAAGAAAAAATAATTTTGAGTTTTTGTTACAGACACTATTTATGAATATCATAGATACGCGCTTTTCACCAATTTTTAAAAATAATACCATATGGACGGAAATTTGACACATAGAGAATGTATTAAAATATCTTATATATATATATATATATATATATATATATATATATTAAACATGACAGTTGTACATTATTCGTTAAATTTTATTTATTTATTTGTAGGTAATGTTAAAGAGGAAAAAAGATAATCAACCACATAAAGACACCCCTATTCAATCTCAATTATATCCTAATCCACCAACTAAATTCTTGACACATGTGGGTTCTCAATACTCTTCTCCGCAGCAGGTTAATTCTACTCCATTTACATTGCCTTTGAGTTATCACACTACCAAAAACCCTATTAATCCATCTAACGCACTGACCCAGGTTTGGGTCACCATCAGGTCAACCCGAATTAAGGAATTAAAAGGAAATGGGAAAAGTACAATTCTATTATTTAAGAAAACTCGTTTAATTGTACCATTTTATAAGGATTAAAATATCAATTTTAGTTTGAGAAATAATTATGACTTTATATAGTTAGATTGATTAACAAGGTTTATTTATCAAAATTCATTGAATCCAATAACGCTTATCAAATAGGAAATAAATTATGTATGTCCCTGTATTATATAATACCCCGTAATTTTATTGATGTTTATTTAAGGGATTAATTGAATTAAATGAGAATTAATTGGGAATTAATCCGGATATAAATACTAGCGAGATGTGAGTTGGTATTTGATTATAATGTTAAAATTGAAGATTTCATGAGTATTGAAAATATTAAAATTGTCGCGAGGCAGAAATACGACAATTTGGAAACTTAGTTGGGACGCGCGTGTCAGTCGCGTCAGTAATGAAATTACTGAAATTAAAAAATGAATTATGTTTTTATCAACCGAATGGTCATTTTTAGTGCGCCAACGTGTCCAGAAGGGTCCAAATAGTCAAAAACACTAGCTGGGGGCTTAGTTTGGGTCCCGGAGAATTTTTAGGCCATACCGGCAACCCAAAAGGGTATTTTGGTAATTTTAAAAACATGGGAATTAAAAACCACGAATTTTAGGAGTTAATTTTATATTATTTAGGAACCCACTAAGTCCATTATCAGCATTTGGTAAGTTAGAGGGCTACGAGAGTTAAAGGGGGAGTTTGAAGAGGTTCCAAGGGAAACCTCCAACCACTATCACCATCTTTGAGAGAAATCTGTAGAAAGAAAGAGGAGAATCAACCTTCATACTTCAACATCAAATCAGAATATCTAAGGCAAGTGGTTTAATTACATAATTTCAAGCGAATGTTTCTTCCATGCTTAGAATTGAAGATATGCCTTATATTGAAAGTTGGATGAAAACCCATGAAATTGAAGGTAGAATTCATAATCTCACATAGGAATTGCATGTAGAATGTTATGGGATGAATTTCATATACGAAATATATCTTTTGATGATGTAAAAATGGATTTTAAGGAGCAATTGTAGACATTAAATTCTGGGTTCATGTTTATAGGGTTTGGGACAAGGTTTGGAAATTTTGATGATTACATGTTAATTTAGGAAGCATAAACCTCAATACATATGTTAAAGAGGCACATAGAAGGACTTAGAATAGTTTAATAACGTTAACACTTAATTGGGATGATATTAGTAGGGATTTAGAGAAGAGAAATTTGGAGAAAAATGAATTGGGAGAAATTCTGGGCGCAGTCTCCCATCTCGTTAGAAGACCTGCCCAGGTCGTTCGAACGAACTTCTAACAAGACGACACTATCCATTCTAACGAGTTGGTAGTTTATTCAAAGCCTTTTGTTCGAACGAACTCGTTCGAACGAGACTTCTAACGAGTTGACAGAATGGCCTTTTTGGCCTGATTTTATTTCAAATATTTCGGGGACGTATTTAAATGGAATTTTAACCTTCCCTTATTGACTAGTGGGTATATTTGGGAGATTGGGGTGCGTTGAGGAGTAGAACTTAGAACCTTATAGTAAATCGGATGACAATTGTGGATTTGGATATGAGTATCTAATTACGACGTGAGAAGAGTTGACAACTCTAATGCATTTAAAACGGGAGCTTATAAACGTATAACAATAAATGATGAGATAGGAACGAGAAGTATACCTCTATTAATATACTGAGATATCTAAGAAGTGTGAATGCTTAGTATATGTGATTTTCTATGTATAACATACCTACCATACTTGCTATCATGGGAGGTCGGCGTTCGATCAGGGTCAACAAATCTTTGTGTGCCTACGGGGGGATTTTGCTTGGTACCTAGAGGACATAGGTCAGAGAAGGACTTATTGAGAAGTTAATAAGTCTGTTGATCATGGTAGCGTAGGTATGTGCGTGACCCATGTGATGTGAACTATGTTCGCCTGCATTATTTGTGATTGTTGTTATTTGAGAACGGTTCCTGAGAGATTCGGAATACGTGGTCCTTATGCACGTGATGTGGTGGTTATGTTAGCATTTCATAATTTACTTATTGCATGTTAATCGGATTTAATTAAAAATTGACAACTTGCTTTTTAAATATTATGTGGCTAGTAATTGTTAAAACATTTTTCGACAGTGATGCTATGAACTGAGCCAGCTTGGCATTTTGTATTAATTTAATAAAGGAGTAGCTACCCTGTATTTAATTAGTTGGGGTTTCACAGGTGGTATCAGAGCATCAGGTTCTAGTGTCCTTAGGATCTGTATGGCTTGTTATGTTTCCGCTGAGCTTTCTTTGATGTAGAGCCCTGTTGACACCAAAATTAGTATGCTGATGTGGACGAATAATAAGAAGATACGTGTCAATCTACGTAGCACAATAGCAACGAGGAAGATTGTTTCCCTGACCAACATACTCACTCCGAGGAACACCAACCCTCCGAGGAACTCTTATCCTCCGAGGAATTCCAATGCTCCGAGGAACTTTTGGACGATGAGCAACTAAGGCTGTTCGAGCTGCACCTCGACCACAACATTAATTTCCAGATAATCAACAGTTCAACTATTCATTGAATGCTTATCATCTTGACGCGCACGTTTGAAGAACATTAAATGAATTACCCTTTCATATGTGTATCATTTAATGTAACACCCTTTCATGTACAGCCTAAGGGCTATAAATACCTTGTATCACCCTCATTCAAAGGGACAGGAATTTCTTGATAGAGCTTATAATCGAGAATTCCCAAAACACTCAGTAATAACATAACAGTGGACGTAGGCCATTCTTATAAGGCTGAACCACTTTAAAAATCTTTGTCTCATTTTATTTATCTGTGATTGAACAATTAGAGCTATCTAATTTTTTACATCAACAGATTGGCGCCGTCTGTGGGAAGCGATTGTTATTATCGTTTGTCACCAAAAATCGTTCATCATCAATGGCGGATAATCCAGAATCTAGCAATCGAAACGCTGGAAATCCTCCAAATCCCTCTACACCTCCAAATCTGGCCGGGATTATGACGAATCTGGCTCAAGGACAAATCGCCATGCAAGACACAATGAGGCAACTCATACAAACCCTTCATGGCGGAGCACCTGCACCTTCAGGACAGCGAAGTCGTCAGAGGCAAACTTATTTACTTTCTTCACGATCCAGACATACTGAGTCATATCGTAATGAGGAGTCTGATGATTTCTCTTATCAACCTGGGCGAACTTCGTCAATAAGGGCTACAGATACTAATCAACGTATCACTCTCTCTCCAGAAAGGCCCAGTGCCTTAGAAAGACTGAGTAGGGTGTCTCCTTTCAGTCGATTAGGCCCTAGGAGGAATAGGAGTCTACCTAAGACCATGTCGAGGAGTTTTCGACAACCATCAGATCTAAGAGAAGGATCAGCACAATCACGACCAGTTGCTCGTCAAGATAAATCTCAAGAGGCTACTTCAGAACGATCTATTGCTCGAACCAATAGGCCCGAGGAAGGAAATTAAGCGTGGAAAGGATCCCTTCAGCGATTGGAGGATAGATTGGGAGAAATGGCTAGGGCGAAGAATCCCCTATAACGAACTTTTGTTCAAGGGACACCTTTTGTCCAGGCCATTGTGAATTTTCCTACACCGTCAAAGTTTAAAGCACCAGTAGTGACCCCTAAATATGATGGAAAGACATATCTTGTCCTTCATATAGAGCAATATCAAGTTGCCGCCGATATCTATGCTGTCCCTGACGAGATGAGATGCAGAGCGTTTTCAGGAACTCTTACTAGAGCTGCCTAGATATGGTACAACAATCTTCCTCGGGGTAAGATTTCAACTTTCTTTCAGTTGGCCGAGTTGTTCATCGGCAATTTCTGTTTTGGAGCAAAGCCAGTAAAATGAGTAGCACATTTGCTAAGTGTTAGACAAAAATCTGGTGAGAGTACTAGAGATAACATAACTCGTTTCAATAACGAGAAGCTGGAAGTTATAGATTACGAGGAGAAGATAGCAATCACCGCCTTGATGAGTGGGTTGTTGCCTAATAAGTTGTATTACACCTTGGCTAAAGATCCACCTAAAACTATGTCAGAGTTGATGGAAAAAGCGGCCAAAATCATGAATGCCGAGGAAGCTATGGCTGCAAAAAAGAATATAGATAAAGACACCAAGGTGGATGTCGACAAGTCTAAAAATAAAGAGCATAAGGGCAATGGTGGCGACAAGCGTTCCAAAAATAATAAGTCATCATGGGAAGTTCTGAAGAAATTCGATAATTATACTCCCTTGAAAATGGGTATTAATCATGTCTTGGAAGAAATCAAGAATAGTAAGGAAGTAAAGTGGCCGAAGAAACTGAGGTCAGATCCTGATGCGAGGAACAGGGACAAATATTGCGAGTTCCACAAAGATCATGGCCATATGACTAAAAATTCCATAGCTCTTCAGAACGAGATTGAAACACTCATCCGAAGAGGAAAGCTAGCAAAATATGTTGATCGGGGAGGTGAAAGAAGAAATAATGATCGAACTAGAGAGAGGTCTAGATCTCCTCGTCGAGCAGAGGAGAAAAAGAAGAGAGACCACGAAGATGATGCCGAGGATGACCCCGATCTTTCCAAGAAACCAAGGCAGCCAGAACGAGAGGTATTTTCCATACGTTTTGGGTCATTTGATTATAATGTTATTACAGGAGGAGATGTAGGAGGAGGAGATCTTACTGCAGAAAGAAAAGCTTACCTCGGAGAGGCACAAGCTTTCTCGAACATTCAGCGAATAAATTTGGCCAAGGAGGATCATCCGAGGAAGGTAAACAAAGAGAAACTAGTTATTGGCTTTTCAAAAATGACCTGGCAGGTGTTCTTTACCCTCACGACGACCCTTTGGTGATCAAAATGAGGATGAAAGAAGTAGTGATTTCAAGGGTGCTGGTAGACAATGGCAGTTCGGCAGACATCATGTACTATTCATGCTTTGACAGTTTAAATTTGAAGTTATCTCAATTGGAGCCTTATCATAGACCTCTTCTGGGTTTTGCTGGCGAGAAAGTTTTTCCACTTGGGACGATCAAGTTGGATATATTCATTGGAACTTGGCCTGCTTGTCGAACAGAAAGAATACGCTTCTTTGTGATGGATAAGAATGTGCAGTCAGCCTACAACATCATCATGGGAAGAGTTGGTTTGAAGAAGTTCGAAGCAGTACCATCTACAGTACATCAATGTTTAAAATTCCCAACAAATTTCGGAGTGGGAGTGGTGAAAGGTGATCAAAAAGTAGCTCGAGAATGCTATTATTCATCTGCCGAGCAAGAGGAACTTGAAGAATCAAGGAAAAAGACTACTACCTACCAGGTGGAAGAAGATACAGAGATTGAAACTCTCGATCCCAGAGATGAATCCCAATTTGTAAAAGGACAGGTGGTAGAATCTACAGAAAATGTTATTCTGGACGACGAGCACCCTGAACGAGTAACCCAGATAGGTTCATCATTGGATGCTTCAATAAAATAGGAATTGATAACTTTCTTGAGAAACAGAAAGAAAACTTTTGCGTGGAGTCATGAAGACATGCCAGGAATAGATCCAAACTTCTTATGTCATGAGCTCAATGTGAATAAGGAGATCAAGCTTGTAAAGCAGAGAAGAAGGGTATTTAGCCCCGAGAAGAATCAAGCTATTCAAGAGGAGGTCGACAAGCTCCAGAAAGCCCAATTCATTGAAGATGTGAAGTATTCGGACTGGTTGGCAAATGTGGTGATGGTAAAGAAGAAAAATTATAAATGGAGAATGTGTGTTGATTTCACTGATCTCAACATGGCTTGCCCAAAGGATCACTTCCCATTGCCCAGAATTGACCAACTAGTGGATGCTACCTCGGGGCACGAGCTACTCAGTTTCATGGATGCTTACTCTGGATACAACCTGATCAAAATGAAACCTGAAGACAGGGAAAGCACTTCTTTTATTACCCCTAGGGGAACTTATTGTTATAATGTTATACCTTTTGGTTTGAAAAATGCAGGAGCGACATACCAGCGGCTGATGAACAAGGTTTTTGCCGAACAAATCAGTTGCAATATGGAGGTCTATGTCGACGATATGCTGACAAAGAGCAAGAAAGCTGCTGATCATCTAGTTGACTTAGGTCAGACCTTTGATCAACTGGATAAATACCAGATGAAGCTCAACCCGACAAAGTGCACCTTTGGAGTACGAGAAGGAATGTTCCTCGGGTACATCGTCAACCAGCGAGGCATTGAGGCAAATCCAGCAAAGATCAAAGCTCTTTTAGGGTTGCGATCTCCAATGACGAAGAAAGAAGTGCAGAGTCTTACAGGACGAGTTGCAGCGCTCAATAGATTTGTATCTCGAGCAACTAATAGGTGCCTTCCATTCTTCAAAACACTCCGAAAAACTTTCGAGTGGAATGATGAATGTGAAAAAGCCTTTCAAGACTTGAAGAAATATCTGAGAACACCTCCATTATTGTCCAGACCAGTGATGGGAGAAAAGTTGTACTTATACCTGGCAGTATCAGAAAATGCGTTCAGCTCGGCATTGATCAGATTGGAGAATGGAGTCCAAAAGCCAATTTATTACACAAGTAAGGCTTTCCGAGTTGCAGAGATCAGGTACCCAAAGTTGGAAAAATTGGCATTGGCATTAATTGAAGTTAGTAGAAGAATGAGGCCATATTTCCAGGCCCATACCATCATCGTGTATACCGATATGCCATTAAGACAAGCTCTTCATAAGCCAGAAAAATCAGGAAGACTGATGTACTGGGTAATAGAGCTCGGTGAATATGATATTGTGTATGAACCCAGATCATCCTTAAAAGGGCAAGCTGTAACAGACTTTATAGCAGAGTTTACATATCCTGATACCCCCGAGGAACAAAAGTTTCTCGCTCACCAACCTGTGGATGTTACAGGATCAACAGACATAAGTCCAGACCAACTCCGGTTGGTAAAAGGGCTTGTGGATGTAGAAAGATCATCAAATTCAAACCCAGACCAACTACGGTTGGTAAAAGGGCGAGAAGATATGGTAGACGAGGAGCGAAACATACCAGGGGAGGATGAAACAAAACAATAAATATTTCATCGAGGAACGTTGTCAGATAAGAATTTTGAAGACAAGTTACCTACGTGGAGATTGTATGTAGATGGGTCATCTTGCACAACAGGTTATGGAGCCGGGATCGTTTTGAACACCCCAGACGAGATTGACGTGGAATATGCCTTACGATTCCAATTCAAAGCCTCCAATAATGAGGCTGAGTATGAAGCCTTAATAGCAGGTCTTAATTTAGCAAAGATTATGGAAGCACAACAAGTGATGGTATTCAGTGATTCTCAATTAATTGTGAATCAGATAATGGGAACGTATGCAGTTAAAGGAGAACTAATGGTCAAATATCATGCAAAGGCGATGGAGTTGTTGGCAGAATTTGATGCCATTCAGTTAATCAGAATACCAAGAATGGAGAATGCACAAGTAGATGCACTGGCCCGACTAGCATCAGCTACTCGTACCGAGTTGAGAAGAACGATACCAATTGAGGTGTTAGAAAGTCGAAGCATAGATGAAAGCTTGACGATGAATGTTATTTTCCTTGATTTAGGACCATCTTGGATGGATCCCATCAGGGCATATATTGAGGAAGGAGAATTACCGGAGGACAAGATCGCTGCCAAGAAATTGAAGTTTAAAGTTGCTCGGTATGTACTAATTAATGGTGTTTTGTATAGACGAGGAATTATGGCAGGATTGCAAAGATGTGTACATCCCTCCGAGGTGAAAGACTTGATTTAAGAGATCCATGAAGGGTCTTGTGGAGCCCATGTAGCAGGTCGAATACTTTTGCAAAGGGTGATGACGCAAGGATACTACTGGACAACGATGAGAGCTGATTGTATAGCCTATGCCAATAAGTGTGACAAGTGCTAACGTTTTTCCTCCATCCGACGAAATCCACAAGCATTATTGACACCCATAACTTCCCCTTGGCCGTTTGCCATGTGGGGAATTGATCTGGTTGGACCACTGCCAACGACCCGAGGACGATTCAAATACCTCGTCGTCGCAGTGGATTATTTTACTAAATGGGTAGCAGCTGAGCCACTGATTGATATGACGTACGAGAAGGTGTACCAATTCGTTTGGAAGAACATCATCTGCCGATATGGTCTCCCTCATGCTTTCATTACAGACCATGGAACACAATTCGATAATGAGGAGTTTGCCGCCTATTGTCATCAGTCCAACATTTTAAAGGTTCATTCAGCACCAGGCCATCCTCAAAGCAATGGACAGACTGAAGTGACGAACAGAACATTATTAAATGGTTTGAAGAAGAGGTTAAATGAGGCTAAAGCTAACTGGATTAATGAGCTGCAATCAGTATTGTGGGCTTACCGAACAACTCCCCGAGCAGTAACTGGAGAATCACCATATATGCTGGCGTTTGGAAGTGAGGCTGTAATACCTACCGAGTTGGGTCTTCCGACACATAAAGTGCTGAATTTCAATTCACCAGTCAGTGACTTGATGAGAAGACTGGATTTGGATATGCTCGAGGAGGTTAGAGAAGAAGCAGCCATTAGGAATGTTGCATATCAACAACGAACAACTTTGTTCTACAACAAGAGGGTGAAGAAATGCGATTTAAAGGAAGGAGATTACGTGCTAAAGAAAGTCATTCAGAAGCACAATAAATTGGAAGAAAATTGGCATGGACCTTACCGAGTTACAAAAGTTGTTCGACCAGGAACTTACCGAATAGCACTCTAGAAGGAGAGGAATTCAAGAATGCTTGGAATGCTGAACACCTTCGCAAGTATTATCAGTGATGTAAAATGTACAGCAGGTTCATAAATATGAATAAAACGATGATGTTTCACCATTTTTCTCTCCTTTGTTTGAAAGTTTTTTGGGGAATACTAGTGTTGTACACTACGCTGCTCGACAGCAAAAAGAAGACGATAGTTCAGACCCACGACCAACTCCGGTTGGTAAAGGGCGAGAACAAACTATACTCCTTTGGTTAGGAGGCATACACTAGCGTGACCAACTCCGGTTGGTAAAATAACTAGTAGATAGTTCGAGCATGATCAACTTCGGTTGGTAAAATAGCGAGAACATGATAGTTCAGACCCACGACCAACTTCGGATGGTAAAAGGGAGAGAACAAACTATACTCCTTTGGCTAGGAGGCATACACTAGCGTGACCAATTCCGGTTGTTAAAATAACTAGTGGACACTAATAGTTCGAGCCTGATCAACTTTGGTTGGTAAAATAGCGAGAACAAACTATACTCCTTTGGTTAGGAGGCGAACACTAATGTGATCAACTTCGGTTGGTAAAAGAGTTAGTGGGCATGATAGTTCAAACCCCTGACCAACCCCGGTTGGTAAAAGGGCAAGAACAACATTCTTAAAAATGCCAATCTCGGTTGATTTGAAAACAAAGTATGCTCTCAAATGCCAACTTATGTTAGTCGGGAAGTAAGTTATTACATAAAAGTTCATCGAAGAACAAATATTCCAAACTGAACCAAGTATAGTTGGTCGGGGATAAAAACCCACTAACTGTAGTTGGTCGACGAGGAAAAATCTTTGACCTTGGTTGGTCGGGCACATTTATTGAAAAAGACAAAATTTACCAAGTATAGCTGGTCGGGGATAAAAACCCATTAACTATAATTGGTCGACGAGCTCAATTTAAACAATAGCCATACAGATTTGCAAACAAAAAATGAAAGTCTTTCATTAAAATTCAAAATAAATTACAGGTTACATATGTGTGCTAACTATTACATTGAAAATCCTATTCTATTGGTTTTTTCCCCTCAGTCTTCGATACAGGTTCCTCGCCAGCAGGAGGATCATTTAATGTCTGAGGAGAATTGATAAAATTCAAGTCCTTCAACATTCTGACATTCATTACTGAAGGAGTATCCAAGAGATGCTCGGGCCGAGATACTTCAATTTGAGAATGAAGATTATAGTCACCAAGATATTTTGAAATTAAGCTCCGAGGAATGGCACGAGCTGGGATCCATTCCATGTCCAATTTATAGGGTTGTACAGGCAAGTCTAGTAGCCCAGGAGTATGATAATCCCATAGGTAGTTCCCCTGTTCGAGCTTCAACACACCCAGGGCGTTCAACCATCCCTGTTTATAACCTTCATTATTGGCATTTTCAATGCGAGCATCCAAGTGATAAAGGGCCTCATTATAGCCTGCATTCCATAATTCGCGAGGTTGTTTATGGAATTGGAAAGTTAATCTTTCTAACTGCTCATGAAGGTTCCTGGAAAAAACATCCTTATTATTCAAAGCAGACTTCGTCGCAGTAAGTTGATCTTCCAAAGTCAGGATTTTCTTGGACATCTCAGACAAAGCCCGATCTTTTGCATTCAACTGGTACGCTTGAGTTTCCAATGTTGACAGAGTACGAGCTTCTTCAATACTACGAGGAGTTCTTGATCGAACCCGAGCAACTGAAGTGCCTCGTTCCTCGTTAACATCCTGGGCAGCTCTTCCTCGCCCACGAGAACCTCTTCCTCATCCCCGAGCAGTAGCAGAAATACCAGACCTTCTTAAAGTATCCAATTCTTGCCTTAATTTGGCGTTCTCAACTTCTAAGAATGAGAAACCTTCGTCGGAGACTGGTACCAAAGCAGTGGAAGATGAAGCTGCAGACTTATACTGTGCCAACTCTTTCTGCAGATTGTTGTCCTCTTGTTCCAGCAGCTCGGCAATTTGTCTGCAGGCCTCAACTTCACCTTTTAGGGTCCTCTCCCTGACATCATACCCATCAATGAGTTTGTCATAGCCCTTCTCGGCATAAAGCTGTTGATATTTCTTTTCATACCCCTCATGTAACCAGGCATTTGACTCCCTGTACTGATCTTTGAGATCTTCTAGATTATATTGAATCTCCTCGATCATATCATAGTAGGCCACGTTATTGGCCACTGCTCTATCAAGTAAGTCCTTCAAGTACCGATAAGCTTCGATTGCTTGCTCTGAAGCACCATGACTAAGGATGTCAGTAATTTAGGATGTACTGAGGTCTGTGTGACCAGGTTTATAATACTCATGGCATTACTGCATCAACTTTGTGTTATTAGCAGACAAAAGATCCATCCTGGCCAGAAACTAACAGAGAAAGAAAAATAAAATCAAGACAGAGTGCAGATAAAGAAGAGACAGTCATATGGAAAGAAAGAACTCAAATTTTATTAGATCATAAGGCAAAAGTTACAAAGATCTGAGATACAAAGTACAAGTAAGGAGAAAAATAGAAAGATAGTACCGAACAACTTCACACCTTTTCCTTGTCTCCCAAGACTTTCTCGGGAGGCTGGGACGAGGAGCTTGGTTGCTCGGTGGGAACACTGATTTGATCGGTTAGAGTTGGGATTTGTTCAAGAGGAGCAGGCAAAGAAGAAATCTCCTCAGCAGATGTCTGGTTGGGTTGAGGAGCAAGGATTTGATCACCCACAATCATTGAAGATTCTTCAGATGCAGCTTCGTCTTCATCTTCGTCTTCAATAACTGGAGGAGGACCAGGGAGATGTTGTTGAAATAGCTCGGAGTCCTCGCTCACCTTTAATTCCTGCAAGGCAGCAACCCAACCATCATGGAAGAATTTCAAACTTCCATAATTCACCTGGGTCATCATTGCTTCTACCCCCTATCCCATCCTTTATCCCAACCAGTTCGAAAGGATTTCTTCACAGCTGTTTTTCTCTTCATCTTCTCCGAGGAGAGATTCTCGGATAGAAGGTCCTTGGAGGCTTTCAGTTTAGCCTCCAACTCCTCCTTCTGACGATTTGCTTCGCGCAGAAGTGTCAGCTCTTCCTCAGCTGATTTCAGCTTATTTTCAAGCTCCCTAAAAGTAGTGAGCTTCTCGGAGTATTTCTTGTTCTCCTTCTCCAAATCCTTCACTTTGTTTTCCAACTGCACTTTTTCTGATTCAGATGCAACCAATTTCTTCTCCCATACACCTTTATCCTCGTCATACTTCTGACGGGATTCCTTCAGAGATTGGGCCAAACCCTGGAATGCATCCTCTACTCCAGACGAGGAGCTTAAAGCCTTGAGCGCTTCATCTTTCTTCACAATGGTGTTAAAATAACTCACCAGCTGAAAAAAGAAGGTAGTAATGAGTTAGTGCCGAGATACATATATTGATAGAAGGAAAAATTCAATATAAAAAGAAACTTACTGAAGCAATGTGACGAGTAGCTAGGAATGTCAGCATATCCCTAGGCATGTTTTCCTCGATGCCTTGAATTTCAGGAATAATCCAAGTTTTTACCGAGCTCATTGCAGAGCTCGGGGGAATGATGGTTGGAACACCAGCTCCACTAGTTTGGAGCTGGGGAATGGCTTCAGAAAAACTAACCGAGGAGGATTTATTCAATCTCCTCAGTGGAACTTCAGCAGTTTCAGCCAAAGAACCCTTGGTGGGGGAAATAGTGATCACTTCCACAGAAGTACTTTTCTTGCTCGGAGCCATTGGAGGCTTCTCGACAGCATTCTGAACAGCAATAGAAGGAACAACATCAATTTTCTTGGTCCCCTTTGGGACTTCAGCCTTGTTCCTCTTTCGATCCCCGGCAGAGGAAGTCTCCTCAAAGATAGCAGGAACTTTTCTCTTGCCCATCTTCTGACTTAGAGGAATATGGGATTCTAGTGAAGATTCCTCGGAAGCTGGCAATGGGTCACTAATGCTGACCACAGGACGAGCAGTAAAGGATGATGTGTAGCTCCTGTACTGCAACAAATATGAAGCAGACCTGATGTGCTCGTCTGCAACCCTCTGATGCAAACTTCAGATATGTTTCAACTGCTTTATATTGACTTCTGACTCTTTTGGAGTTTTTCTCTTGCTGTCAACTGCAAACAAGAACATATTGAAATATTAATCATACATTTTATCAAATACCATGAAATCATAATTTCAAAAACAAAATAAGATGAAAACGACCTATCCCATTGCCATATGGGGGCATCTGGGACCCTCATATACTGCATCTCCAACCAAAGAGGCATGTTGCCAATTTTTTATAACTACCCTTTGTTCAAAATAATCCATGTTGGCATCAGGGAGGTTGACTACTAAGGCCCTATTCAAAAACCTAGTTTTTAAATAAAAAACGTTGTCTAAAACAGCCCATCTGTAGCAGTACATAATCTCAGTAATTCCTATACGAGTTCCATGAGTTTGATTTAACCTATGTACCCCATTAACTATTCTCCATGTGTTGGGGGCTATTTTTGCAGGGACAGCGTCGAAGTACTGACAAAACTCTAAACATAACGGATTTGGTGGAAAAGAAAATTCACATTCAGCAATAAATAGGCTAGGGAACCAGTGTCCCTTAGCCAAATCAAAATAACTTGAAGGCTCAAAAAGAACCTCCAAAGTTACCCAAGAAGGAATAGAGAAGTCAGAGCGGAACTTCTCAAGAGATTCGATAATGTAAACCATGATGAATAAAAGAAGAAGGAAGAAGAGATTACAGGGAAAAAGGAGATCTGTTGACAAACGAAGAAGGAAATGAACACACAAGAGAGAAAAAAGCTTTAGAAAACTCGAAAGAAGAAATTAAAAAGGTAGAAGACGATGGCATTGCCTCTAAATTTTAAATACCTTGCCTTGGGAAACGGAGAAAGAAATGATTACAAAAAGGAAATATTACGCTACCGGCGGCTAAAAGGACAAAAAGGGCACAAAGATCGAAGCGCCTATAAAAATGCAAAAAGGCGGATTCTGCGAATTTGGAAGGAAATTTAAATACGAAGAAAAGGCTCCTAAAACCCAGAAAGGTCATTTAATATCTCCATATACCGAGAAAGAATGTTCCATACTCCTCAAAGTTCAAAATATGAAACATTGGGGGCTTCTGTTGACACCAAAATTAGTATGCTGATGTGGACGAATAATAAGAAGACACGTGTCAATCTACGTGGCATAATAGCAACGAGGAAGATTGTTTCCCCGACCAACATACTCACTCCGAGGAACACCAACCCTCCGAGGAACTCTTATCCTACGGGGAATTCCAATGCTCCGAGGAACTTTTGGACGACGAGCAACTAAGGCGGTTCGAGCTGCACCTTGATCACAGCATTAATTGCCAGATAATCAACAGTTCAACTATTCATTGAATGCTTATCATCTTGACACGCACGTTTGAAGAACATTAAATGAATTACCCTTTCATATGTGTATCATTTAATGTAACACCCTTTCATGTACAGCCTAAGGGCTATAAATACCTTGTATCACCCTCATTCAAAGGGACCGAAATTTCATGATAGAGCTTATAATCGAGAATTCCCAAAACACTCAGCAATAACATAACAGTGGACGTAGGCCATTCTTATAAGGCTGAACCACTTTAAAAATATTTGTCTCATTTTATTTATCTGTGATTGAACAATTAGAGCTATCTAATTTTTTACATCAACAAGCCCTATATTTTAGGACTGTTGTATTCTTTAGTGTATGTTTCACTCTTCAGCTATTTTGATATAATAACTGTGAACTTATAAGACTTTACTCTCATTTCAGATGCCTCCACGACGTACTTAGCGAGTTCCTAGGGATGCTCAGCTCGAGCCACAGCCTGCACCAGTCCAGGGCACCATGAATGTTGCCGAGGTTGCAGCCATTGTAGCCCAAGCGGTGAATGTCGCCCTCACAATTGTATAGCAGGCACCACCTCAGGTGCCGGCAGTAGCACCAGTTTAGGAAAAACTTCCTGGAAAAAGAGGTTAGGGAGGAAAAACTTAAACAAGGGGATAGAAATAGAGATAACATGGAAAAGAAAGTTGATGTCAACAACCTAGGGTCGAAATCATATTATTATTTCAAAAATGAATTGATGGAGAGGACCAAGGGGACTCTGGAAGATGGGACATAACCTAATCGTAGGTTTGTCAATGGGTCGGGTATAGGACCGGACCCGATCCGAACCTGGGACTTATAATAGGGTCTGAGAATATTTTTTGGACCTGAGACTCGAAGACCCGTTTATTACATGGGTAGGGTCTAGATCCTATACAAAACCCGAACCCAAAGACTCGACCCACCTTATACATTATATATATATATATATATATATATATATATATATATATATATATATATATATATATATATATATATATATATATATATACGTCTTTATCAATATAACATGTAAGTATTATATATAAAAATATATATTTATGTATATAATAGATATAAGTAATATATATTTTATTTATACTAATCATATACTATAATACATGACAAAATATTTTAATCTAAGATTAAAAAATAATGGGGGATAAAATAAAATAAAATATAAAATAAATGTATATATATCTGGCCAGACCCGAACCCGATCCAATCCGATTCGATACGAACCTGGATTTGGATCCAATATTATAAATTCGATTAAGACCCGATCCGGATGCAAACTCGATTAAGTGCCTACTAAAAGGATATGGATTTACCTAGATTCGGTATGAACACAACCTATTGGCAGGCTTATCTAATCGTATCAACATGTACTTGCATTCCTGACGAGATAAAAAGACTACTAAATTTATGGAAACATTATCTTTAACTCTGGTGAGTTTGAATTTAATGATCATATATACATTATAATAAAATAATGTTGAAATTATTATCTTAAATATATTATTACACTATGAGAAATGATAAATGGCATTAGGAGTAGTCAATCTGAGTTCAACCCCCATGACATTGATTTTGATTATATTCCGAAGGTACTTTAGAAGGATGAAAAGGGGAGGAAAATAGGTGTGAGCTCTAAGATGTCGATGACTAATTTTATGCACACCACACATGTAGTGGAAGATCTTAGTTCGATGAAGAGTCGTATGTCCAACCAGGCAACATAAATAGGGAATGTGAAACAGCGAATTTTAGATATTAAGATGGATGAATTTGGTTAACAATACCTTGGGAAAACTTGTGGATGAGATAAAAGGATTGTGCTAAATGTTTTCTCAAACTCAAAGAAGATCTCTATTCATGCCTCAAGGTTTTCCCTCTCCTATTACTTAAGTTTTCCCCTCTCAAATGCCTCCACATACCCACACCACCCCAAATGCATCATCCAACATCCCAACATTTCCCTGCATTTAATATACCCTCTTTATGATCATGATCATCTTCCCATCATGATGAGTTTGTTGAGGAGTATTATATAAGGAACTTCACCAATACCAATTTCATTGGGTGGTGACCAATTGTCTTTACGATTCTAGAAATAAGAATGCATTGTCACTCTTTGCAAAAAGGCGAGGATAAGATATTGATTGATTAAATCTAACCAAGTTGACAAAAATAAGGTGTGTTGATTAACCACATGGGTCACCAAGCTCCATTTTCTGAGTATGAGGATACATTTATGGCCTAGACAATTTATTTACTGAAGAAGATGGTGTAATGAACAATGTTTTATTGTAATATCCTATGAGACATTTGCAATTATTTTAATTTCCTTGGACATGTAATGACATCTTAATTTGTTTTAATTTAAATTTTTTAGGGTGTATTAACATCTTAATTTGTTTCATTTTATTTTATATTGATTGAATGCTTGGGTTGAAAGAATTTGAATGAATTTTCTTAGATTATAAACTGAGAGTTCTTGTATGCAACATGACCTTCGTTTCAACATATTTGAATAGTTAAAATGAATTGTGAAGAACTCTTAAATGAATTTCCCACAATAAAAAAACTGGTTCAGAAAGAGTAATAGGATCTCCGATAATTATGGAAAGGGGTTCGTGAATTTGTTAAGTATCAAATAGAAATCTTAATAGTGACATGATCATGTGTTCGTGCACCCATTGTTATGAATGACAATTTTAAATCTTTGGAATATAATGATTTAGATTTGCTAAGGTGAGGTATATCTCCAGACTAAAAGATATGGACATTCCATAGGAAAAAGAATGTACCATATGTTTTGGAAGAATTATCAGGACCTGACCGGATGGGAGTGGTGAATGATTCGCCAGAACATCATACTTATAATGACTTAATTGATGATGATCATGGATTCCATCACCATCAGAAGTACCATCCTATAGATTCGGATAATGTTAATTATGACAAAGTTAATGAATAAGTTGACGTAGAATTACCTGAAACTTGAGAATACATTCGGTTGATAGACGATCTAGCTAGACTTTTTTTATAGATATTGCGACGAAGATCACTATGTATAGTATGCCATCACCGATTTGCATAATTTGAATAGTTAGTACGGTTTGATTCTCAACAACATAATCGGAATTCTTAAGTGGACTAAATATATTCTCCATAGTGAGAAAATTTTACTAAATAATTATCCGACCATGAAGAATAGCTTGAAGGGTTTGTGTTTGAAGTACAAATCTATTCATGCATGCATATATGATTGCATATCGTACCGTAATAAGCTGAATCAAAGGACAAGTATCTTGTATGCAATGAGCCAAGATTTACTGTTTATGAGAGTGAAAATGAAAAACACACTAAATTTTGTAAGTGATCACAAGTTTTATAGAAGGTAGTGATGTATTTTCTCCTCAGGCTACAGTTAATTTTTTTCCATTGTACAGTAAATAAAAGAGGTCATGCCATGGAACTCATGAACCGAGATATGTAGGAATCTCATGCGTCATCCTATTGATTCAATTATATGACAACTTTTAAACATATGATACATCAAAACTTTAACAGACTTGTGCAATGTCCATCTTGGATCATCAACCGACTAACTTTTTGGTAATTTAAGAACTAATCAGAGTTATTAACCAGTTCTCTTGGAACCTTTAGGTATCCCCTAACACTATGCATAAAAAATGAGTTCCACATTATTGTCGTTATTGATACCTTGGCCAACGGCTCCCAACGATGATATTGATATTTTCTTAGCCCCATTAATTAAAGAACTGAAAGAGTTGTGGGATGAAGGCATGAGGGTGTTTGACACTCATAAGGGCAAAGAGTACATACTTAAATTATTATTTTTGTGGGAGATCCACAACTTTCCTATTTATGGGACCTTGTTTGGATGCAATGCACACAAAAATTATGGATGTCCCATCTATACAGAGGAAATTGAATCCACTTGACTAAAGAATACTTGTAAGATATGTTATGTCGATCATCGTAGATTTCTGACGAACAATCACCCTTTAAGGAACGAAAAGTCCAATATTTACCTATTTTTCACGAGCGTAGGACGCATCCTGTTCTGCTTTCTTGTTACTAAATCAAGAAAAAAGTGAATGCTATGATGTGGGGAATAAATTTATAGGAAAACACCCTCAACTTGCATGCCAAAAGGAAAAAAATAGGGAGGATCCGAAAGATCTTAATAAAATGACGACATGCTATAAATGGTCAATTTGTTTAACTTTCCATATTGGAAAGAACATTGTGTAAGGAATAAAATTTATGTGATGCACACGGAGAAGAATATCATAAAACATCTCATAGGAACATGTATAGGTGGATCTCATCGAAATATGGGGATAAGGTGCACCGCAATCTTATGGAGACGAAAAAAAATTTGGTTAAAAATTGATCCTACAATAGGAAGAAATTTGAATCCCATTGGTGATTTCACTTTAACTACTAGTGTGAAAATGATCATCGTAGACACATTGTTCATCATGAAACTCCGATCAATTATTCCAGTAATTTGTGCAAGGTTGTAAACTATCAAATAAATTATTTAAAGCAGTGGAAGTCTCACAACTAGCACGCCATCATTAAATTAATCCATTTGTTGTTTAGACATTTATTTTCTAAGAACAAAGATCTCCACGGGGTAATTATGCATAAAAGTTTGTGGCTTCACCTTAATGTGTGCAAAAGTTGTAAACAAATATCACACTACAATTGTGAAAGAAACTTTAGCTGACGCAACTTATGTCTTAGAGAAATATTTCCCTCCATCATTCTTTAACATCAACGTCCACCTACTTGTGCATCTATGTGATGAGGCATTATTGTGTGTACTTGTCAGGTTTTTATGGATGTATCCTTTAGAGTGCTTGGTGAAAACCTTCAAATATTACGTTAAGAATACATGGTATATTGAAGGGTTAATTTTGGAAGAATACATAATAGAAGAATCATCATTATATTATCAGGAACATATGGAGAAACAAGGGCTTAGGAGGTTCAATCCTTGTGGCAAACGAGTGGTCGAGTAATTTGATGAGTTTAAGGATGAATCGCCTTTTTGGAATCCAATAGAGGTGAGACTCACCAATCTGCAATTCATTCAAGCAGCTCGTTACGTCTTTAAAACACATGATGAAGTTGAAGATTGAAAGGAGTAAGTACCTACATATATAACATATTTTTGTTTAAATATGTGTATTCTCTACATTACCATCTAAATTCAATAATTTCATGAACACGTATAGGAAGTATGAGAGAAAACTTTCCTAAAAGAGGTAATTATCACATCAATTGTTGTTGTTACTTATGCAAGTGATATCAAACATAGCCTAATACAAATCCATTAATAAATGCAAGTTTTAAAAAGCGGTGATATCTCTTCAAGGCTTGCATGCCTAGTTTTTGTGCGAAGGAGTTTTGCGCCAATATTTTTTATTCTATCCCATACCCATGCGAGGAAAAATAATTAACATAAAAAAATGAAATTTTAATTTTTGCCTGACTTCTTGTGCATCTAGTAAAAGTGATAAAAATCTAAAGGATATGGTGTTGACCTATATGGTATTGTCCAACAAATCCTAAATCTAGATTATACAGATTTTAAAGAAATTGTCTTCTATTGTGACTGGAGGAAGGTGGATGATGCTACTAATGGTTATAAAGTTGATCTTGCCAAAATATTGTCATGGTAGATTTATCTAAGATGGAGAGTAAAGATCGTTTGATCCATGGGAGTTTTATTTGTACCTTTTATATGTATTTCTGACACAACCCGTTGTAATAGGACATGACAAGAGGGGTTTATAAAACACGACCCGTTTATGAGTGGAACAACTTGTTTATAAATTGTCCTCTATTATGACGGGAATAATTCTGATAAACTTGTTAAGATGATTGTTTGGGATTGATAATTTTTACACAATCATCACGATAATAGGACACAAATTTAAAAGTTAATGTCCCATTGGTAATTTAATTATTGTGTTTAATGGTCCAAAAAAAGAAGCCAAAATCTTGATAACATCAATAAAGTGTTGTTCAAAGAGGATTAATCTTGTTAGGTCCTCAAGAGTGGTTTTAATCGATGTTGTGGGGAACCCGCCAATTGAAATGTAAGCTATTAGCCAGGATTATAGGCTTGGAGAAATTATAGATATACACAACCTTATTTTGTTAAAGACTATATCGAATAACATGGACTCAATAGTGAAGTATCTCAGGGAAAATGTATTGCCCTCATGATAAAAAAGAGCCCCATAAAATTAGGGTAAAGGATGCTCAATTTTATTTATCCCCTGAAGGAAATATCTACAAGAGATCATTCACTGGGTCGTATTTATACTGTGCCCATCTCGATTATGTCGATCAAATCATGTCCGAGCTACAAGGAGGAATTTATAGGAGTCATGCTAGTAGAAGGTCTTTGGCATTCCAAGCGATTGAAGAAGCGTATTATGGGCTATATACACGATAAGATGTCATCTCTTATGTGAAAAATGTAATAAGTATCAATTGTTCGTGCCTCTACTCCACCAGCCAGCTAGTGACCTCAAATCCCCAACCGACCCGTGGTCATTTGCTTAGTGGGGGCTAAATATCATGGGACCATTACCTACTTTAAATGGAAATAAAAAATACCTTATGTTTAGTATAAAGTAAATGTGGCCGTGGGCCGGGCCTGGGCAGGCCCGGTCGGGCTCGGGCTCGGGCCGGGCTTGAAAAATTAAGTGTTATCCCAAGCCCGCTCGGGCCTAGATCGGGCCTTATTATGTAATCCCAAGCCCGCCCAGATTTGAAAGCTGTTTACCCAGGCCCGCCCGGTCGGGCCCTATTATGTTAATTAAAAGATTTTTTTTAAATTAAAATACCTATTTTTTTATTTAAAGACCAATTTTTTTAATTAAAAATATGTTTTAAATTTCATATATTACAAAGTCCATATATAAAGGTTCTCACTTTACATGAAAAGACTTGGTATACGTTTTTATATTTATAGAAGTCCCCCTCCCCCCCCCCCCCCATATATATATATATATATATATATATATATATATATATATATATATATATATATATATTTCGGGCCTCGGGCCGGGCCGGGCCTCATCGGGCTTAAGAACTCATGCCCAAGCCCGCCCGAAAAAAAATCGGGCCTATAAAATTTTGCCAAGCCCGCTTTGCGGGCCTATTTACCTTACCCAAGCCCTATTTTTTTATTGGGCGGGTTGGGCGGGCTTGGCAGGCCTCGGGCCTATGGCCACCCCTAGTATAAAGTACTACACTAAATGTATTGAAGCAAATCCACTAAATAACATCAGAGATGTTGATATGACCAGGCTCTTTTGCACAAAAAACATAACCCATTTTATTGTTCCAAGAACCATTATCACAGATAACAAATTACATTTTGAAATCAATCCCTTCCAAGTTTTATGTAATAATCATGCAGTAAAGAACTATTGTAGCTCGGTAGCTTACCCTTAGATCAATGGATAAGCGAAACCTTCAAATAAAATGATTCTTAATGGAATGAAGAAAAGGTTATAAAAGGCCAAAGGCTCTTGGGTGGATGAGTACCCTAAGTCCTTTAGGAATATTGAACAATTCCCAGAAGGTCAACTTGGGAAATTCCCATCGAATTAGCTTATGAAATGGAGGCCATTATACCTTTAGAGTCTTGATTATAAACTTTGAGAATGACCATAAATGACCAATATTTGAACAATGAAATGATTAACTTAGAACTTGACTTGGCAGATGAAAGGAGATAACTAGCCCTAATGAGCGCATCCAAGGAAGTTTGAGGTCGAATATTATGTCCTAATAGAAAGACTATCGATAAAGGGAAGAAGTTGTCAAGTGGATAATTAAGACCAAACTAGGAGGGTCCATTCAGAGACACTAGATATGACTCGTAAGGAACCTATCACCTGGAAACAATTGAGGGCATGGAGAGACCTCGGGCTTAGAATGTATCCAATATCAAGAAATTTTATTTTTGAGTCTAATTTTTATATTTTTACTTTCCAATTATATATTACTTACATTTGGTAATTTATTTTTTCTTATCTCTCAATCAAGTTAACTTTTATTATTCCGATTGCTAGGCGAATAATAAATCAAGTTATTTTTATATATGCATCATATTAGATTTTATTTATTTTCCTTTTCCAAATTATGCCATAATGGATAGATTACACTCACTGTTGCTACTCTAAGGTAAAATGTTTTGTCAGTACAACACGAAAGCATAAGGTATTTTTGATGGAAAGAAAAAGACCTACAGGGGATTCATGGGCACTTAGTAACCTAACCACATTGGTCTGATAAAAACCTGAATGAGTGAATAAATCTATGAATAGGTGCATTATCGCTAAAAGTTGGTACAAGGTCTAAGGTGGAGTGTGATGACACCTTAGAAAAGGTAAGACCAAAAAAACATACGAAATAGTGGGAAAGGGAAAATGAGATATCAAATGGAAAAAAGATCATTTTCATTTAATCATAATATTCATTATTTATAAGTACAACGATCACATCATCTTTGATGACAACCCAACCATGTACATCAAGTTAGAAGTCTATGGACTACAATAGGGCATGTCATCATCGTTATTATGCTCGAACATATCCTCCCCGATTAAAGGCAGAGTAACTGCATCAATTGGTACCTTTGAGTCCTTGCTCCCAAATGGAGGAACCTTGTAATAAGGGGAGTCCAAAGCGTACCAGAATTATAGCTCGGAGTTGCGTGAGACTTTGAGTAAAGCTAAGCATTCAAGAAACCATGTTTATAAACTAAATTCTTGGCTTCATTCAAATGGATTGGGCCACTCAACAAGACCTCATCATAGTCGTTGACCTAAACATGGCGATGATGATGCTGGAAACAGCACCACCCTTCAAGGTGTTTGTGAGCTCAATTCAATATTAACAATGACAGTAAAAGGGTAGATATACACATAGTAGAAGGAGGTGAGGAGAAGAGGATTCACACCAGAATATAAGTGGTTCATCCAATCTGGCCTACATCCACTGTGCAAGTGTATAATGTGTATCACTGTATGAGGGCTCTAATGGCCATAGATACAATCTCTCAAGCTCTCTCTCTCTCTATTGTGTATTTGAACAGAGTTTCAGCTAGGGTTGCTAATTTTGGATCCTTTGTAAGGTAGAGGATGACCTCTATATATAGTACCTTGGGGGTGTAATGTACCCCCATGCATGCAATGATCATATGTGTGTTGATCTAGCCAATATGATGAAGACATCTATCATTATCACATGTAGAGAATGATGATGAAATATTCCCCCCACGTGGGGGGAATGATTTGTTATAACTAATTTGTGTCCAAGTGTCCTTATCCACACATGTCAATAAATGCTTGACCTCCGTGCTTGGTCATGACCTCAACCTAGAAGAGTCTGAGGTTGGTAAGGTCTAACTGCCCATCCTATCCGATATGAGCCATTATGGTCTCGGCTTAAGTGAAGCCGAGGTAAGGTATTAAGGTCGGCCTGGGCCGAGGTTAAGTTGGAATGTGCTTGGAACATCGGCTGATTCACTGAAGGGGTTAACCTTGGTAGAGGTATGTCTCCTTGTAACCTCGGCTTACCCCTGGCCGAGGTTGTCATTCCCGGGTGAACTGACGAACTGATGACCCCCATTATACATGTAGTCTCCCCTTGATGAGGTTTGTAGTGGTGTCGGCCAGGGCCGAACTTGCTATGGCCGAGGCCTGTTGTCACTGATCCAAGGCATTTCCATCCTCGGAAATGTCTTGGTCGAGGTTGTAGTTTCTGAGCCAAGGTGACTCTTGGGGCATATCAATCACCCCCCAGCCCTTAGTTACATGTGAGAGCAGGTGACTGTGGGGTCTCTACATCTTCGAGGTCTCTCTTGTGCCAATGTCCATTTGACACTTGTCCATTGCCGAAGTGTGTGGCGTGCCTGGCAAGCATTTGATGTCAGCCGTCCTTTAGGGCTCCCAAGGCAATGATGGGACTTGGGAAGCATGCAATCATTTTAAGGGTTTAAAACCTATTTTCCCTATTTCTTCTTCATTTCTCTCTTTTCTGGCTCGACTTGTTTCTGCAGCTCTCTCTCTCTAAAAGGGCTTTGGCTTGAAGCTTTTGGTGGTGATTCCTCGCATCTTCTTCCTTCTCCCTTACCATTTCATCTTCAGGTATCCTCCTCCATTCTTTCTCCTTCATTTTTCCTGTGAGTTTTCTTACTTTGCATTTTTCGGTGAGTTTTTGGAGATTTCCGATGAGGTTTCCATTTTTTTCGGCGAACTGTTCTTTGTGTTCTTCATAGTAATTCCTTAAATTTTGATAGTTTGATCCTTAGTTGAATCATTCCATTAGCCAGTCCTGTTTGTAGTTTAGGGGAGTTTCAAGTGTAGGGTCTGCCTCTTATGCTCAGACCCCTTTACCAACTCCTAGAGGAGTTCCCTTATCTCAGAGAGAAGACTTTAGAGAAAATTAGGCAAATAGAAAGAGCACAGGAGGAAGCTCATAGGTCAGAGGAATTGCCCCTTAGACCTATCTTTCCACCACCTCTGAGGTTAGTATACCCTGAACCATCAGAATCAGCTAGCCAAGTCGAGGTACTTGCTGAACCCTCACCAATGTCTGAGTCTGAGTTTTCCACATCAGACCCTTTGTCTGTGGATTCTTTCGAAGAGGCCATGGACTTCTCAAATCAACAAGATCAGGTCCCTGATCAAGCATAGGTCTCCAGTCGGGACTCGTCCCATAAAAATTCAAGCACATCGTCCTCTTCCTCATAGGTTGAGATTGTTGAAACAAGTGTGGCTATTCCACCAATACTTGACTACATTCCCCTGTCGGCCATCACAGGGGCTGAGTTTGCTCAGAGGTTCCCAAGTAATCCTCCAACGTCTGCTCAAGCCGACGTTGAGTTAGATAATCACGATGATGATGACGTCGAGAGTGATGTCAATATATTTTGAGGCGGCCGAGATTGAGAGTACAGTTAGTGAGGTCGACCTTCTTTACTTCAGATACTTATACTCCATCAGCCCCTCCATAAAGCTCAGGAGACCTATGAGGGAAGAAAGGGCTTATCACGGCCGAGATGGTGAGATCTGCTTGTACGAGCAGATGTTCAAGTTGGAGTTTTATTTACCCATCCATCCCATCATTAGGTCTATACTAGCCTACATCAACTTGGCCCCTTCCCAGTTGTCACCCAATGCCCGGAGGGTAATAATTGGGGCCATCGTCTTATGAAGGGATGTTCACCACTCAGACCTTCTAGTCCAAGTCTTTGTAGGTTTCTATGTCCCTTCATCTGCCAAAAACCATCTGAGCTATTATCATTTTATAGCTCAGAAACCTGAGAAGAAGATACTCCAGATAACTCAGACTTCTAATCATAATTGAAAGCCTCGCTATTTCTTTGCCTCAGGGCCATGGGAATTTGGCAATTGTGCCCCCTCTTCCCCACTAGAGCCGCGAATTCCTATAAAATGGGGTAAGGTCATAATGTCTGCCAAGGTTGACCCTGGTCTAAGCCTGCAAAATCTTCAGAAGGTCAAAGGCCTTTAGGATCAGGGGATGCATGGTGTTCTCGTAAAATTTGAACACCTGATGACCCCCCACTACCTCTCTGAGACTGGTTTAAGGGGAAGTCCTCTTACAGAGCTTGGTAAGTGTTTTTTATTCAAGTTATACCTCTGAGTTTGTGCATGTCTGACTCTCTAACTCAAACCTTTCTATTTTCCAGAGCGCTAGAAGGGAATATCAGATGAGCTTTGGGAGATGGCAGCACCGAGTTTGACAAAGATTGCTAAGAAGGCAGGTTTGAATGCTCATCCTCCCCCTCCCTCAACCTCGAAGGCTCAGGGCACAAGGAAGAGGAATGCTACTGACCCTGCCCCTGAGGATCAGAGGCAGAAGAAGAAAGGTGGGGATACTGCCATCCCTATATCGTCTACTGATGCATTGGCTGCTCGTATAGAGCAACTGAAGATAAATGACAGCATCATAGGCCACAGTCTGCAGGCACTGGATGCCATCAGCTCTGACATGATCGAGGCTGACAAACGTTTTTGTCGGTGAATGGACACACCTCTGCTGGTTAAATTTGGTCTCCTCAGGTCTATTCAGGTATGACTTCATATTTCAGTATAGCTTCAAAGTGTAACCTCTATTTTGAATTTTAACTCACACACACGATCACATGTTTTGCAGGGCCTGGCTTCTATGCATCATCTTAAATTGGACTATGGGGAAGTTACCCCTCATCCAGAAGGGTCAAGAGGCCGAAAAGATGCAAAACTCTCTGAATGCAGAGGTAGACCGTCTGAAGTCTGCTTTTGATGGGTCTGAAAAGAAGGTGAAGGAGCTGGAGAAAGAGATCTCCAAACTTAAAAAGGACCATGCTGTGGCTCTGAAGGCAAATGACGATGTTCTCCAGTAAAAGGTCGACTCTGCAGTGAAGGCAACCTTTGAAGATGCCTCTGAGGGGATATTGGATGATTATAAAGTCTCCGATAAATTCATGAGCTTTAGTTTTGAGTACCTCGAAAGAGGTATCAAGGCTACTATCAAATGGGCGGTTGCTAAGTAGAAGGAGGCAGGGAGTTTGAAGGCCTTTGACTTCGTAGGTCTGGGTTTTGCAAACCCTCAGCTTGCCCAAGCCCTTCAGGAAGTAGAAGAGGAGGTCGCTGCCCCTGCAGAGGTTGTACCACTGGATGGTACAGAGATAGGAGTAACTGACCTCGGGGAAGATGGGGACGAGGTGACCAACGTCGTCCAAGAGAATCAGGCCGAGGACACCAGCACTCTCCCTTCGAACCCTTAGGCTATTTTGTGAAGCTCTGTGTATTTTTTGTAACCCCTGATTGGATGTAACTTTTGAAGAACATTGTCAACTTGTGTTTTTAAATTTTTACCATTGGATGACATCCTCTGAGGAGGGTTTTTACTATATTTGTTTTGTTTATTGATTTGCTTGTTGAATTCCTCTGCCATGCGATGTTTTAGCTCTGAAGTCTTGTTGCAATGATGTCTGTCTAAACTAAATTAATTGTCTTACCTCAGACCTTGTCACCACAGTGATGATATAAAGTCTGAGGCCATCGACTAAGAGGTCATCCTCATAATTAATTTCACCAAATTAATGATGTTAAGGGTCTGAGGTCATCCAAGTAAGGTGTCTGACCTCAGACCTTGTCACCACTTAATGATGTAATAAGGGTCTGAGGTCATCAAAGTATGGTGTCTGACCTCAGACCTTGCCAATACTTAATGATGTTATAAGGGTCTGAGGTCATCAACTAAGATGTTATCCATATAATTAGTTTCACCAAATTAATGATGTTAAGGGTCTGAGGGCATCCAAGTATGGTGTCTGACCTCAGACCTTGTCACCACTTAATGGTTATAAGGGTCTGAGGTCATCACCTAATATGTTATCCTCATAATTAATTTCACCAAATTAATGATGTTAAGGGTCTGAGGTCATCCAAGTATGGTGTCTGACCTCAGACCTTGTCACCACTTAATGATGTTATAAGGGTCTGAGGTCATCACCTAAGATGTTATCCTCATAATTAATTTCACCAAATTAATGATGTTAAGGGTCCGAGGTCATCCAAGTATGGTGTCAGACCTCAGACCTTGTCATCACTTAATGATGTTATCCTTATAATTAATTTCACCAAATTAATGATGTTAAGGGTCTGAGGTCATCCAAGTATGGTGTCTGACCTCAGACCTTGTCACCACTTAATGATGTTATAAGGGTCTGAGGTCATCGCCTAAGATGTTATCCTCATATTTAATTTCACCAAATTAATGATGTTAAGGGTATGAGGTCATCCAAGTATGGTGTCTGACCTCAGACCTTGTCTCCACTTAATGATGTTATAAGGGTCTGAGGTCATCTACCATCATATTTTCTACCATTAGAGCATAATGAAGCAAGAATCGACATGGAAACTGATCTCTTATTAATAATCTCTTCATAAGATGGTACATTTACATAACTTTCTGCAACATCATATGTAATACTTCTTCAGATGATCAGCATTCCATGGGTTGGCAAAAGGTTCCCCTTCTAGTTTTTCTAGCCTGTAGGTCCCGGGTACAACCTCTTCTATCACTTTGTAGGGACCATGTCAGTTTGGGTAGAGCTTGTTTATTTTTTGTAAGGTCTTCTTCAGTACTAAGTCTCCCACAACGATGGGTCTTGACTTCACCCTCTGATTGTAGAATTTTGCTGCTCTCTGCTGGTAAGCTGCTTTTCTGATTTCTGCATCTTTTCTTCTCTCTTCAATCAGATCTAGGTCTAGTCTCCTCTCTTCCCCATTTTTATCAGGGTCATAGGTCTGAACCCTATGAGTAGGGAGTCCCACTTCTATTGGTATGACAGCCTCTGAGCAATGTACTAGCATGAATGGGGTTTCTCTTGTTGGTGTCCTTACCGTGGTTCTGTAGTCCCATAACACAGCATAAACCTCTTCAGTCCATATTCCCCTCGCTTCTTCTAACCTCTTCTTGATTCCTTTGAGGACTGTTCTGTTTGTGACTTCGGTCTGACCATTTGCCCGAGGTCGGCCAGGAGATGAGAAGAACTGCTTTATCCCAACTCTTACGCAATACTTTTCTAAAGAGGAGTTCTTGAACTGGGTTCCATTATCTAAGATGAGAGTGTTTGGGAGGCCATGTCTGCATATGATGTTTCTCCAAATAAATTGGAAGGTCTTCTGTTCTGTGATCGTTATCATCGGCCCTGCCTCCACCCACTTTGAGAAGTAGTCAATGGCTACTATCAGGAATCGATAACTACTGGCTGCAAATAGCCATGGAGAGGTAATTGACGTCATAGGTTGATGAGGTTTATGAGGAATAGTGGAGAACCTCTGACATTTATCGCACCTCTTCACGTAAGCTGCAGCATCTTTGGCCAAGCTTGGCCACCAGTATCCCTGGGTAATAATCCTCTTGGCCAAGGGTCTTCCTCCTATGTGACTGGAGCAAGAGCCCTCGTGAACCTCCTGTAAGATATGGGGAACTTTGGTGGGATGCACACATCTGAGGAGAGGTAACAGAAATCCCTCCTTGTATAGGACGTCTCCTACTATAGAGAACTTGGCAGCCCTATATCTCAATTTCCTCCTCTCTAGCTTGGATTTGGGTAGCTCTCCCTCTTTGATATATCTAACGAGGGGGTCCATCCATGAGTCTCCTAGGTTCAAATTGAGACAAGGGTTGCATACTTCTTCTTCCTCAATGGTCGCTTTTCCTAAGACCTCGACCGGAACTGTCCTTTTGGCGTCTATCTTCGTCGTCAAGGCCAACCTTGCCAATGCATCTGCGTGGCTGTTATTTTGTCGAGGTACTCTCTTCAGTTTTGCCTCTTTAAAATATTCTAACATCGTTCTCACCCTCTTAATATACTTAGCCATCCTTTCATCTTTGGCTTTATAGACTCCCAATACTTGATTAACAACTAACCTTGAGTCGTTATGAAGTAGGAGCCGTCTTACACCTAGAGTCTTTGCCAATGAGAGACCTGCTATCATGGATTCATACTCTGACTCGTTGTTAGATGCTTTGAAGCTGAGCCTCAAAGCGTATTCAATGTTATCACCATCTAGAGCTGAAAGTATCAACCCTGCACCGCTTCCATTGTCGCAGGAAGAACCATCAACGAAGAGATTCCAAATGTCTGAATCTGATGAGAAAGCCCCTTCTGACATGATTCCTTGTTTGAAGAGGTACCGATCCTCCTCGTTCTCCACTACTCCGCTCCTGATCTTCTTGGACATAACCTCTTATCGGTTTTGGAAGACGTTTGATGTGACCTCTTCCTGTTCTCAGAAGACATTGTTGTTTGATCCTTCAGCTCCCACTAGGTCATTCTCTACCTCGGCCTCTTCCCATGTGAACTCAGCAACAAAGTCTGTGAGGGCCTGCCCTTTGATGGCTGCCCTAGGTTGGTAGGTAAGGTCATACTCCCCCAACTCAATGGCCCAGGTCATCAATCTTCCAGACTTCTCAGGTTTATGTAGAACCTGTCTTAGTGGGGAATCGGTGAGGACGACCATGGAATGGGCTTTGAAGTAGAGCTTCATCTTCCTTGAAGCATGTATCAGGGCGTAGGCTAACTTTTCCATACGAGGGTAATTTTGTTCAGACCCTTGAAGGGCCTTACTGTTAACATACACAGGCCTTTGGATTCCAACGTCTTCCCGTACTATGGCTGCACTGATAGACGATTCTGAGACTGCTAGATACATATACAATTTCTCTCCTACTATGGGCCGAGATAACAACAAAGGAGACCCAAGGTAAGACTTGAGTTGGTTAAAAGCTTCTTCGCACTCTTCGTTACACTGGAAGGCCTTTCTAAGCACTTTAAAGAATGGAAGACACTTGTCCGTTGCTCTAGAAACAAACATGTTGAGTGCGGCCACTCTCCCCGTGAGTCTTTGGACGTCCTTGATACTCCTCAGTGTCTTCATATCAAGCAAAGCCTTGATTTTCTCAGGGTTTGCTTCAATTGCTCTTTGATTGACGATGAATCATAGAAACTTCCCAGATCCTACCCCGAAGACACACTTTTCTGGGTTGAGTTTCATCATGTACAGGTCCATAGTATCAAAGGTCTTTTCAAGGTCTGCCATATGAGTGCAGGCCTTTAAGCTCTTCATCAGCATATCATCTACATACACCTCTATAGTCTTGCCAATTTTATCTTCGAACATCTTATTCACAAGACGTTGGTATGTTGCCCCTGCATTTTTCAGATCGAAGGGCATCACTTTGTAGCAGTACGTCCCTTTGTCGATAATGAAGGATCTCTTCTCTGAGTCTTCCGCATCCATAAAGATCTGATTGTAGCCTGAATACACGTCCATGAAGCTCGTGATCTCATACCCTGTAGTAGCATCTACCATCTGATTTATCCGAGGTAAGGGATAACTGTCTTTTGGGCAAGACTTGTTCAGGTCAGTAAAATCAATGCACATTCTCCACTTTCTATTGTCTTTGGGCACAATGACTGCATTCGATAACCACTCCGGATATTTAACTTCTCTAATAAACTCGGCCTCTTCCCGAATGACATCGTACTTCTCCCTTGAGTAAACTCTTTGTTTTTATTTGATAGGCCTGGCATCTTTGGTCACGTTGAGCTTGTGACTCATAACATCAGGGTTGATACCAGGCATGTCTGCGTGACTCTAAGCGAAGACACTTTGCCTCTTTCTCAGGAAGTTTATCAGCTATTCCTTGATTTCTGTCTTTAGGGCTTTGCCGACCTGGATGGTCTTTTCCAATTCGTCCTCATTGAGGACGATGGATTCTACCTCTTTCGCGGCCTCTCCCTTCTTTAACTTTATTTCATCTCTTGGGTCCAATGTATCAATGCTATAAGTAGTGGTTTCCCTCTTATGGGCCTCTCTCTCTTCGGCCGAGTTGAAGTAACATTCTCGTGCTATGGTCTGGTCACCTTGCACTTCCCCTACCCCGTAGGGGGTCGGGAATTTTAGCATCTGGTGGATCGTCGACAGCACAGCTTCAAACTCCTTAAGGGCCACTCTTCCTATGATGAGGTTATAGGCCGAGAAGACATTTTCGTTCATCACGAAAAAATTTATCTTCCGGGTCAACCTCTTAGGCCACTCATCACCCATCCATACGTCCATCTCATACATGCCCAATTGGTGGACCTTTTTACCGCTGAATCCCCTTAAAGGATGATGATAGGGTACCAGCCTAGCTCTGTTAAGACCTAGGCTCTTGAAGCAAGGCCAAAACATCACGTCTGCTGAACTCCCCCCGTCCACGAGGATCCTCTGCACCTTGCACCCATGCACCCTTGTTGTTATTACCAAAGGGTTATTATGTGGGGCTAAGATACCTTTCAAGTCGAGTCGGGAGAACCCAACTATAAGGGCGTCCATGTCCACCTTCTTTCTCTTTTACGCTGTATCGGAAGATGTTAGATTTACAACTTCAAGTTTGGCCACTGACTTGGCCTCTGCCACATGAGCTTTCCTGTCAGCCACTTCAGAGCCACCTCCCGCGAGTCCTCCGCATATGGTGTCAACACCAAAGGAGATCATTCCAACCCTCTTCACCGGGGTGTTATCATCTTTCGGTGGAAGGTCCGGATCGTCTTCATCATCACCTTCTGAATCATTGTCTCTTCTAGCAGGGGCATCATCACGGCATCTTTCGTTTCTCCTCTTCTTAGGGTCATCTCTTCACCCTTTAGGATCATTGCCATCAACATACTTCCTCAGCTTTCTAGATATTAACATCTTCTCAATCTCATCCTTCAAGGCGAAGCATCTGTCTGTAACATGGACATGGTCCTGGTGGAACTCACATCATAAGTTTTTATTCCTTTTATACGAAGGGGCCTTCAGTTTCTCTAGCCATCTTAGAGTCCTGTCATTCTTGATCTCGTTGAGGATATGCTCACAACTCATGGTTAGAGGAGTATTGTGAGCGAACTTATCATCGGCTGACCTCTTATTTCCATCTTTCTTTCTTTGGGACTTCCCGCTACTACGGCGGTTCTCTTCCTCATTCTTGGCGGCCATTGCCTCTTCAGCATTCATAACTTTTCCCGCAGTCACCAGTAGCTCTGCCATAGACCTGGGAGGGTCTTCCGTAAGTTTCCATAATAACTTTCCTTTCTGAAGACCTCCTATGAGGGCGGTCATGGCTATATTCTCTTCGTAATCTTCAACCTCAAGTTTCTCTTTGTTGAACCTGGCGATGTAGTCCATTAGGCTCTCGTCCTTGCCTTGTTTGACATATAGTAGATGAGTGTTCTTCTTTTGAGGTCTTACCCCAAAGAAGAAGTTGTGAATGAATCGTTCAGCCAAGCCCTTGAAGTTCTCAATTAAATTCTTTGGAAGAGAAGTAAACCAGTTGTGTGCTGCTCCTGTCAAAGTCCCAGAGAAGGCCCTACACTTCATCTCATCAGGTATCGAGTAGATGTCCGTCGCTGACTAATACATCTCAATGTGATGTATAGGGTTGGTGCTACCATCATACTTGGGAGACACCACGGGTGGTTTGAACTTAGCAGGGGTTGGGAAGCTCACTATCCTTTCCACAAAGGGGGAGCCCTCTGAGAAACCTCTTTGCAATGGGTATCGACTCTTAATGTGGTCTCCTATCTTCTCCTCAAGACATTGGATAGATTCATTCCATGGCCTCCTACGGTCGACCTGGCCGAGGTTGTCCCCAGCCACCTCCAAGGGATGGACTGAGGGTTCACCAGCTACAGCACAGCGTCTACTGTTGACCTCTTCCTGGTCTCTGCCCCTTCCTGCATGGGGTCAACCTTGGTGAGGCCAACCTTGTCCGTCTCCTCTTTACGAGCCGTCTGCACTTCTTGACCTTGATAACCTCTATCTTAGGTCATTTACTGGGCCCAACCTCTCAAAGGTTGACCCTCTACTCAATCGATCAAAAGTTGATCCTCCTTGTTGGGCCTCTTCACCTCTTCTGCCACCACAACCTCGGCTCTGCTGAAGAGGATGTACCATATTATTTGAAATCTCATACGTCTCCCAACATTCTTTCGGCACATCTTCCGCCTCTAGATCATCATACCTGTCCTCTAGGCAAGGGTTTCCTTGCCTCCCCAGGTGTAAGCACCTAGGGTCAGCAACGTCCCTCCTCCGTTGGGGTGATGGTTGGTCCTTTATTGGTGACTGGGGTGGTCCCCTAGCGTCAGGATGAGGCTGGATGGCCGTCGGAGTCATCATTTTTGGTGAAACCCCAGGTGGCCACATCATAGTTTGGCTGAGCTGTGCAAACTGCTCCTGCATAGCTTGTTGCGTTGCAACCAAAGACCTCAAGGCCGCAGCCACCTCTGCCATTTCTGACTGGGGCGGTGCCTGGATGGAACTAGGTCCTCCTGCTCCAGGCAGTGGAAGTGACGTTGGTAACTCTGGTGCCAAACACTAACACTAAAGAGTCTCCGACGATGGTAACTCTGTTGCCATACACTAACTCTTTCAATGGTGAAGCAGCTCCATGCAAGGGGTGGTACTTGGTTCACCACCAGAGTCTCCGATGAGGTTAAGCTGAAGAGGAGGAAGTGATATCTTCTCTCTTCCCACAGACGATGCCAAAATGATGATGCTGGAAACAGCACCACCCTTCAAGGTGTTTGTGAGCTCAATTCAATGCTAACAATGGCAGTAAAAGGGTAGATATACACATATTAGAAGGAGGTGAGGAGAAAAGGATTCACACAGAAATATGAGAGGTTCAGTCAATCTGGCCTACATCCACTGTGCAAGTGTATGATGTGTATTATTGTATAAGGGCTCTAATGGCCATAGATACAATCTCTCAAGCTCTCTCTCTCTCTATTGTGTATTTGAATAGAGTTTCATCTAGGGTTGCTAATTTTGGATATTTTGCAAGGTATAGGATGACCTCTATATATAGTACCTGGGGGGTGTAATGTACCCCCTATGCATGCAATGAGCATGTGTGTTTTGATCTAGCCAATCTGATGAAGACATTTGTCACTGTCACATGTAGAGAATGATGATGAAATATTCCCCCCACGTGGGGGGGAATGATTTGTTATAACTGATTTGTGTCCACGTGTCCTTATCCACACATGTCAATAAGTGCTTGGCCTCCGTGCTTAGTCATGACCTCGGCCTGGAAGAGTCTGAGGTTGGTAAGGTCTAACTGCCATCCTATCCAATATGAGCCATTATGATCTCGGCTTTAATGAAGCCGAGGTAAGGTATTAAGGTCGGCCTGGGCCGAGGTTAAGTTGGAATGTGCTTGGAACATCGATTGATTCACTGATGGGGTTGACCTTGGTAGAGGTATGTCTCCTTGTAACCTCGGCCTACCCCTGGCCGAGGTTGTCATTCCTGGGTGAACTGACGAACTGCTGACCCCCATGATACATGCAGTCTCCCCTTGATGAGGTTTGTAGTGGTGTCGTCCAGGGCCGACCTTGCTATGGACGAGGCCTATTGTCACTGATCCAAGGCATTTCCAACCTCGGCAATGTCTTGGCCGAGGTTGTAGTTTCTGAGCTGAGGTGACACTTGGGGCATATCAGGCGAGGCTATTTCCTGAACTGATATCTCAGCCGCATTATCCTCTGTGTTAGGCTCCTTCTGATCGTTTAGTTTTTGCAAAATCTTGTTCGATATTTTCGAGCTCCTTGCTTAAGATAATATTCTCATTATGAAATAAATTGGCAATGCTAATTATTTTTTCGAGCTTGGTTTGAAGAGTTATGAACTTTCTATTCAGGTTACCATAAAGTGACATCATCCTATGTAGTTACTGACAAACAAAGAAAAAGTCCATCGTAAATCGACCAGAAGCGTCGGCCCCAAGCATAGAATCCAAGTCATCATAATCTTGGACCATTAGCATAAGATCCAAACAATAACCATACTACAGAAATAATTAAAGTCAAATTTATTATTCAAGAGAACAACAATATACAAATTAGGCACAGGAAATATATAAAGTAACCAATCCATATAAAAGGAAAAATGAGGCAAAAACTCTCTTTCATTCCAAAATTATGATGGGACAAGGCCATTATATGAAGGAAGAATAGGAAATAAAAACATTCCGAGGAAAGACATTCATAGGAAAATACCATAAGTACCAATACTATACTGGAGGAGTTTTGTCCATGGGATATTCTGTAACGTTGGCCTGATTGTCCGTTTCTTCCATCAATTTTTCTAATTCTTCTAGGTTGGGAAGCTTACTCAGATTATGCTCAACAAACAACTCCAAGCCCTTAGAAACACCAACATTCACCAAGGCCTCATCCCAAACCTTCTTGAAATAGGCCTTTTGGACAAAGCTTGGTTACTTCAAACCATTCTCAAAATCTTTGTCCGAGCCTTTGAGAAAGATAAGTGCCCTAGGGTTTGTATTGATAACACTGCCAAATTTTATTTCACAATTTTTAATTAACTTTCACCAATTTAAAAACCCACAAGTGTTGAGTAGAATACTTTACCAATTTTAGTTTTGACATAAGCATGCATCTAGGTGAGTATAAGAAAGAATAAACTATGTATAAGAAAGAATAAACTAAGTAAATCACAATGAGGCAATTTAGGAAGAAAACTCGCAACGCAAACAACCTCGAACGGACTAGTCACACAAGTACACAATGATCTAGGCAGTTTACAAAACCAATTTTGACTTACTCATAGACTCGATGCCTTAAAGCCTAGATGTGCTTCCTGGATCCTTGTAACCTTCTCCACAATAAATGTTGGACGCCTTCCAATAGCCACACAATGCAAGCGCTTTCCCACATCTCGGTATCCCAACGATCTTAATTGTCTCGTGATCAGTTGATCCGTCGCAGAACACCAAATACGATATCCTCCACAAGAAATTCTCATAGTATAAAGCACAAACCACTTTGATGCAAAAGAAATAAATCTCAAAACGATATATGTATGTATGATTCTTGGATCTCAAATATGGGTGTAAACTAGGATTTTGAAAACTTGATCTTAAAAGATCACCAAAACACTGAGATCTTTTCTAAAGAGTTTGGAAACTCAAAAAAAAGGTAAAAGTCTGAACTAAAACTGCTTTTTCATACTCCTATTTATAGGAGGTTTTCCAAAATTGAGATAAGGACAAAACACTTGAAGAAAATCTCAAAATCTTAAAATAATATACCATCTCATTTGAACAAAATACCTCATCTCTTTCGAATCGACTTCGAATAAAACTTCCAATGAGATTCCTGAGAAGGATGAAATGTGACACCTCGACAAATTAAATATTGAGTGATCAGTCCTTTATTAGATTAAAGCAAAGTATCTGGTTGGTTTATTCTTAGCATCGCTGTTGAAAAATAATTTCTTTATTTATCACCTAATAAATAATTAAACTAAGAGTCAAAATATTTCATTGCAAATTAAGTCTCAACGATATGAATTGTAAAACATACACCATTTTAATGAACATAAATATAATAATGAATATCAAACCATCCAAATGAAATAAACATCCCAATAAAATATCTCAAATATAAGTACAATATAATAATTAAAACAATTCCGACTAAAACTGAGTACTGAGAAATAAAGAAGTACAGTGTCTCTCTGAACTAAATAGAAACTCAGAATGGAAGACTCATACCTTATCTAACATGACTAAGTGAAGAGCTGAGATAACAAGGACCAAGTCTTCTAAATGCAAGGACCTAAAACTCCCACACTAGATGCAGTACGTCAAACATTCCAACGATCTAAGTCTGATGCCCCTATGGTTGGGCACCTATTAACAAATATATATATATATATATATATATATATATATATATATATATATATACAAGAGAAAGAAGAAATGGACAAGAAATGGGTCAGAGCCTGATAGTTATTGTTTTAAAAACAGTTTAGCAAGTATTTAAAATGCTTACGAGGAGATACTCCATACATGTTAGTTGCCTTGACCTCACTTGGGAATTATCACCTCCCATCTAGTGTGCACGCCTAACATACTACTAATTATTCTAGATGATGCTAACCCAGTTAACTAGTCTAAACCCAGTCTCCTCTCGTCAATCCTTATTCATGTGATTGCATAAATATAATTTATACATAATTAATTTCTTAATTTTACCAAGTCAGCTATATACATCTCAATACAGTCTTAAGTTCTCAAACACTTTATTTAGTATCATTATTTATTTTTATCTACTTACAATCACAGTAGATGAATAATAGGTACACATATTTTTATCACTTAGGATATATATACTAATAAGTCACCCTAATACTAACTTATGGTGCAGGAATACTCTGCTATCAAGTACATGTACCTCTCGTAAAAATGAGGGAAATACTAGTGCGGATCACCCCTGAATTGTATTAACACAACACATAGATTGGAGGCGAATCACAGTTTCAAGTCACTAAGAGGTCATCACATACCCTTAGGTTCTTAGGACCATCTGCTCTACCACTCACAGATAGGTTGTATCAAGGTTATATGTTCTAGTTTATAAGTCCATATTTCCCATAAAAGTCACATCAAAATAAGACTATCCCGGTGCGAAAACCTCCATGATAGTAAGTACCGCAGGTATGATTAAGCACAGACAATCATATAATATATATACATACACGCATATATATATTTACATTATTCAGATAGATACACCCACAACCCATAACATGTTCCAACCATATATGTCACGTAGAACCCGAATCCTACGTATAATTAGTTCATCCTTTTATATTCTCATTTATCTCAAGTTACCAAGTCCTTCTCATCCCTCGAAGTGTATCATTTTGATATGTATAATAATAGTAGATGTACGCTCTATATCCCATTGTCCTAAGTCATCATTAACTTGCACAACATCCAATTTATCACACACATGATGATAACCCATTTTATACCCTCGTGACCCTACCGTTAATTCTCACAGAAGGTCGCACTACCCGAACCCTAACCACAACCCTATTGGTACTTACCAAGTCCCATTATGGTATTTAAATTATGTATAAGGCTTCTTGTAAATTAGGGTTGGATTAAACATTCAAAAGGAAGCAAGTTTTAATTTCCAGGAGGAGTCAATCGATCGATGGGAGTAGTCGATTGATGGATCGACATTCTTGACTCGATCGATCAGATATTGGCCCAGTTTCTGCAAGTCTTTGCCTATGGGTTTCACCAAAGTTTACCCTCAAAACCTCTATTAATTCAACCCAAACTCCTAACCAAATATCACAAACATTATAGTAACATGTCTGGATGATTTCTAACGTAAAATCTTGATTAACTCCTTAGGGAATCGTCATTAAATGGGTAAAATTCATGAATTTGTGTCAAACCCTAGTTTACCATATTATTTCAAGAACCACAAAATATCTCCAGATTTCTTCCTCTAAGAATCATTAAAATTCGTGATAAATGTTCTACATGCAATAAGGATATCAAACTAACATGGTTTATATTCAAACATGCGAATTCTATTCTTCCAATTACATTAAATCTCCATAAAAACATATAATTGTTTCTCCTATTCCAACATGGATGTTGTATCAACACAAGATTAGCAAGATAGATACTTGACTTAAAGTTGCAGGTTTGATTCGACGAATTTGAGTGGTATAGGAACGATCCTCTTCTTCCTATCTATGCCTTGGTGGTGGTGGAGGTGCAAAATGTGTGGTTCTTAGCCTTAAACACCTTGGAAAACTCTCTCCTTCTTCTTCATATGGCTTCTATCACTTTTTGGTTCTGATAACCCTAACTTCCTTGACACACCATCTAATATAGCCTTAATAATTTCATAGTTAATTAAGGTCCTAACATGAAAATTACCAAAATGCCCTCCTGGGTTGCCGGTTCAGCCTAAAATCCTCCCGAGGCCCAAACTAAACTCCCGGGTACACTTTTCTGACTATATCAACCCTTTCAGACATATTGGTGCACTCGAAATGACCATACGGGTGACTTAATATTAATTTATTTTTTATTTCATTAACTTAGTCCCGACACGACTGACACTCGCATCCCTACTTAATTTCTTTAACCATCGTATTATTTACTCACGATAATTTTAATAACGTCATATCACGTTTTTACTTTACTCACTAAGTAATAATCAACATAATTCCCATAAATAATTAGTAACTCATGTCACGCTTGTAAATATTAATTTAAATTCGGATTAACTTCTATAATTATTTAAAGTCATAAAATTACGGGGTATTACATACTTCCCCCCTAACAACGGAATTTCTTCCCAAAATTCGAAAAAAAATAGAAAAAAATATACCTGCTAGGAAACATGTCTGTATTTTTTTCTTGCATATCTGCCTCACGCTCCCAAATAGACTCCTCTATATTATGATGCTCCCACTGGACCCGTACGAGTGGAACTGCCTTTGACCTCAATCTCCTTTCACTATGGTCTAGGATGGCCGCTGGTCTCTCCTCGTATGAACTGTCAGGCTGAAGGTTAATCTCCTCTATCGTTGTCTGGGTGTGAGCCAAATCATCTCGAAGATACCATCTTTGCGAAGAAATGTGGAACACATCATGGATACGGTGTAAGTGCTCTGGCAACCCCCGTCTATATGCCACCAATCCAATCCTCTCAATGATAAGAAATGGTCCCATGTACCTTGGAGCCAATTTCCCTTTCTTTTTAAACCTCATTATCTCCTTCATAGGGGACACTCGTAGCAACACTTGGTCCCCCACACTAAACTCTCTGAAGAATTTCTTGGAATCGACGTAGCTTTTTCCTGTCCTGGGCTACCCGAATATGGCTACTGTTCATCTCAATCCTGGATGATGTGTCCCAAATTACTTCTGGCCCGAGTACCTTGCTGTCCCCCACCTCTAGCCAACAAGAAGGAGAACGACAAGGTATGTCGTACAATGCCTCAAATGGGGCCATGCCAATCATAAACTTGTAGGAGTTATTATAAGCGAACTCTATCAGTGGAAGATACCGCTCCCAAACCTCGCCAAAGTCAAGGACACACATCCGTCACATTTCCTCTAGAATATGCTTCGCCTGATGTGTCTTCCCATCCGTCTGCAGGTGGTAGGCCTTACTCAATCTTAACTCAGTGCCCATGGCCTCCTAAAAGCTCTCCCAAAATCGAGACACAAAGATTTTGTCCCTATCACACATAATATTAAGGGGCACCCCATGAAGTGTTACTATCTCTGCTATAAATATCTGTGCATACTGTCCCATAGTGTATTATGTCCATACCGATAGGAAATTAGTTACCTTGGTCAATCGATCCACCACTACCCATATAGAATCGTGACCCCTCTGTGATGTAGGTAACCCCGTGATGAAATCCATGGAAATGCTCTTCCATTTCCACATAGGGATCTCTAGCGGCTGAAGTAACCCTGATGGTCTCTGATGGTCCACCTTTACCAACTGATAGGTGGCACACTTGGACATGAACTCCGCAATGTCCTTTTTTATCCCACTCCACCAATACTGTCGCTGCATATCCTGGTACATCTTATCCCCTCCGAGATGTACTGCAAATTGAGATCCATGTGACTCTATCATCACTACATGACGTAAGTCCTCCCCCTCCGGGACCACTAATGTCCCATTAAATCACAAACCCCCATCTGAACTGACTGAATAGGACTCTGCATCCTCAGCTAGGAGTTGTACAATCTGATCCTGGAAAAATGAATCGGCTGCTTGATCCTGGATCACTCTCTTGACAATCTCCGATGTGACTGTCATGACGGATATAAAGGATCGGTCCACTGCATCCTGACGTCCCAGATCATTCCATTTCACCTTCCACACCTCTGCGACCTCACCTACTGGCCTACGGCTTAACCCATCTGCAACTTCATTAGCCTTCCCTAGGTGGTACTGAATCTCGAACTGGTAGTCTTTCACAAACTCTAGCCACCTGAGCTGGCGCATGTTCAACTCCCACTGAGTGAACAAGTATTGTAGTGACTTATGGTGTGTGAACTAGAAAATTTTCTCCCTCAATAAGTAACGTCTCCAAATTCGAAGGGCGAACACGACTGCTACTAACTCCAAGTCATCGGCGGGGTAATTTTTCTCATGAGGCTTAAGCTTACAGGAGGTATAAGCTATGTACGCTACCCCCTTGCGAGTCAGATTAGTCAATGGACCCACTATCTTCGAGAATCCTCGAATGAACCTTCTGTAGTACCCTGCCAATCCCAAGAAACTATAGATCTCTAACGGTGTCGTGGGCTGTCCCCACTCCCTCACCGCGGACACCTTCCTTAGATCTACTGATATTCCCTTTTCAGAAACAATGTTCCCCCAAAACTGGACCTTATGTAGCCTAAACCCATACTTCTTATATTTTGCATACAACTGGTGCTCTCGTAGAGTCTGAAGGAACAGTCTCAAATGCTCGACATACTTCTCCTTAGTATAAGAATAAATCAGAATGTCATCTATGAAGACAATGACACACTGATCTAAGAACTATCTGAACACCCTGTTCATTAAGTCCATGAATACAACTGGAGCATTGGTCAGCCCAAACGACATAACCCGAAACTCATAGGATCCATATCTCATCAAGAAAGAAGTCTTCGACACATCCTTCTCCCTAATCCATAACTGATGATATCCCAATCTCAAATCTATCTTTGAGAAGAAGGCAACTCCTTTCAACTAGTCGAACAAGTCATCTATTCGGGGAAACGGATACTTAATTCGTATCGTGATTTTATTCAACTCTTGGTAGTCCATACACAACCTCAATGACCCATCTCTCTTCTTCACGAACAACACGGGAGAACCCCAAGGTGAGGTACTCCTACAGATGAAACAGTGTCCTAACAACTTCTCAATCTGATCCTGTAACTCCCTCATCTCAACTGGTGCCATACGGTAGGGTGCACGAGCTATCGATTGAGTGACCGACATCAAATCTATAATGAAATCTATCTCTCGACTAGGTGGCATTCTTGGTATATTCTGAAACACATCTTAGAACTCGCGAATGACAAGGATTGAGTCAAGTGGAATCACTATCTCCTTAGAGGTCTCATCCTCTATGTAATATAAATGGGTGGATGATCCTCCCTCAAGACGAGGCATCACCACCAAAAATATCTCCTGGACTGGTATAGCAAAAATAATGCTCCTACTGATGCAATCTATTATGTATCTATAAGAAACAAGCCAATCCATACCGATAATGGCATCCTACTCGGACATATCTAATACAAGCACATCGGCGGGTAAAATAAGTCTCCCAATCTCTATTCCCACGCCCCGATAGATAAAGTAAATCAACATCCCATTACCTAGAGATGAGTCAATACACATAACAGTACTCTCGATTGTATCTAATAATCCCAAGGCACGTGCAAAACTAGTGGCAATAAAAGAGTGTGAAGCCCCCGTGTCAAATAATATATGCCCCAAAGTACCCTGAATAGAATACATACCCTCGACTACAGGTGGAGCCTATAAAACTGCGGCCTGATGGACGTTATAAACATGTCCATACTATAACTTCCCCTACTGAATCAGGACTACTGGAATGGCGGGCAAAGCTAGGATCTGAGGTGGTACTGGGAGGGCGAGTGGGAAGATCAATCTCTGCGACTCCTGATGAGCACCCTGCTGCTACGGGGCCCTGTCCCCCTCTGAGCAATCCTGATGTCTATGGACATTTTTACCATATCTAAATCATATATCCTTAAAATTCCTCACCTTTTTCCCTGTTATCCTTGGCCCTACTGGCCGTTATCACCCCTCCACTGGCGCTGCTGGCCCTGTTGATACCATTGTTGGCCCTGTTGTTGGCCTGGCTGGCTTTGCTGGTAACGATGTTGGCCCTGTCTAAAACCCCCATGTCCCTGCTTAGAGTCTCTAGAACAAAATAACTTAACGGAGTCCCCCTGATGGGAACTCTGCTCACCCTGACGGACCTACCCCTAAGATGCTGGTGCTTCACTGTCACTACCACCTCCTGCCCGACCCTGCTGGCTGGACTCCTCGGCTCGTTTGTTTCCCTACTGATGGAAGCGGTGGTCCTAGAAATGTAATAGAGCAGCGCTGAACACATCAGTATAAGTACCCAATAAAAGATTACCCAAAAGGTGCTGGTGAATCCTCCAGGTCAACCCATACATGAACATTCGAATCTTCTTCTCTTCGATAGGTACCTCATCTGGCACTAAAGTAACCAATCTTGTAAACTCCTCTTCATACTCTGCAAACATCATCCCTTCCTGTTTTAGGTTCATCAGTTTCTGCCTCATCTCAGTCTGAAGGGCGGAAGGGAAGTATTTGCGGTAGAACCGTACCCAGAAGTCCTGTAGCGTTAAAACATCACGCTCCTCTGGAGTGGTAGTGGACTCCCACCACTGTAACACTTCCCCGATCATCTTAAAGGTAGTTAAAATACGCTTTTGCACCTCTGTGCACTCATACATCCACAGATTCCTCTGTATGTATTTCTTCCATTGGCTAGTCGCCACAACATCTGAGCTTCCCGAGAACTCTGGTGCGTGTGCCTTTTGGAAGGCATCTCTAACTCATTCCCAAGAAGAAGGGAGCACATGTACTGGCGCAGGTTCCACCACCTGCACCTGTGGTGGGGCTTATTGAACCACTGCTAATGCTGCATTTACCGCCTGCGCAACTATAGCGGATACTTTCGCAACATTCATTTTCCCTTATTCTTATTGCGACTGGGGATCGGGTTGGGCATTTCTGTCCCGCGGTGCTCGTCTTGAAGGAATCTGAAATGAGAAGGAATTTATAATCCCATAGTTCAATCAATCTTAATATATCTGAAGACATATATAAAAATCCAAAGTGCAACAACCCTAATAATAAGGCTCTATATCAAAGAAAGCTAAGTTGGAAGCATAATAAGTCGTACAGATCCTAAAGGATTATAGAACCTGATGCTCTAATACCACATGTGTTACCCCGCTTAATTAAATTCCGGGTGATCAGACCTTTATTATATTAAAGCAAAGTATCTTCTTGGTTCATTCTTAGCATCACTATCGAAAAATAATTTCTTTATTTATCACCTAATAAATAATTAAACTAAGTGTCAAAATATTTCATTGCAAATTAAGTCTCAATGATATGAATTGTAAAACATACACCATTTTAATGAACATAAATATAATAATGAATACCAAACCATCCAAATGAAATAAACATGCTAGATTAATCGTTCCCAATAAAATATCTCAAATCTAAGGACAATATAATAATTAAAATAATCCCGACTAAAATTGAGTATTGAGAAATAATGAAGTACAGTGTCTCTCTGAACTAAATAGAAACTGAGAATGGGCAACTCATGCCCTATCAAACATGACTAAGTGAAAGGCTGAGATAACAAGGATGAAGTCGTCTAAATGCAAGGACCTGCAACTCCCATACTAACTGCAGCACGTCAAACAGTCCAACTATCTAAGTCTGACGCCCCTGTGGCTGGACACTTGCTAATAAATAAATAAAAAAAAATAAAAAAAAAATATATATATATATATATATATATATATACAAGAACAAGAAGAAATGGACAAGAAACGGGTCAGATCCCGATAGTTATAGTTTTAAAAATATTTTAGCAAGTATTAAAAATGCTTTCTAGGAGATACTCTATACATGTTAGATGTGTTGCCCTCACTTGAGAATTCTCACCTCTCATCTAGTGTGCACGCCTAACATACTACTAAATTATTCTAGATGATGCCAACCCAGTTAGCCAGTCTAAACTCATTCTCCTCTCGCCAATCCTTATTCACATGATTGCATAAATATAATTTATACGTGATTAATTTCTTAATTTTACCAAGTGAGCTATATACATCTCAATACAGTCTTAAATTTTCAAACACTTCAATTTTATGTAATATCATAATTCAGTTTTATCTACTTACAAGCACAGTAGATGAATAACAGGTACACATAGTTTTTTCATTTAGGATATATATACTAATAAGGCACCCTAATACTAACTTATGGTGCAGGCGTACTCTGCTATCAAGTCCATGTACCTCTCGTACAAATGAGGTAAATACTAGTGCGGATCACCCACGAACTGTATTAACACAAAACATATAAATTTGAGGTGAATCATAGTTCCATGTCACTAAGAGGTCATCACATACCCTCGTCTCTTAGGTCCGTCTGCTTAACCACTCACAGATAGGCTGTACCAAGGTTCTATGTTATAGGGTACTAGTCCATATTCCCCATAAAGGTCATATCAGAATAAAACTGTCCCGGCACGAAAACCTCCGTGGTAGCAAGTAGCGCGGGTATGATTAAGCACAGACATTCATATAATATATATACATACACTCATATACATATTTATATTATTCATATAGGTACACCCATAACCCATAACATATTCCAACCATATTTGGCACGTAACACCCGAATCCTACGTATAATTAGTTCATCCTTTTATATTCTCATTATCGCAAGTTACCAAGTCCTTATCATCCATCGAAGTGTATCATTTTGATATGTATAATGCTAGTAGATGTACGATATATATCCCACTGTCCTAAGTAGTCATTAACTTGCACAACGTCCAATTTATTACACACACGATCATAACCCATTTTATACCCTCGTGACCCTACCGTTAATTCTCACATAAGGTCACACTACCCGAACAATAACCACAACACTATTGGTTCTTCCCAAGTCCCATTATGGTATTTAAATTATGTCTAAGAGATCTTGTAAATTGGGGTTGTATTAAACATTTAAAAGGAAACAAGTTTCAATTTCTAGGGGGAGTCGATCGATCGATCCAGTCGATCGATCGACATTCTTGAGTCGATCGATCGGATATTGGCCCAGTGTGAAACCTCGTCTAATTAAATACCGGGTGATCAGTCCTTTATTAAATTATAATCAAGGTGAACGGTTGGTTCATTCTTAGCATCACTGTCGTAAAAATAACTTTTCCAATTAAACACCCTAATTAATTAAGCTAAGTGACAAAAACCATTTTTAAGACATAAATTCCAAATTTCAATTAAAGCCAATATTTTAACACTTTACCTAATTCATGAATTAAGAATCATCCAACAAATATACTAGAACAAACAATCCAATAAATTAAACATCCAACTAATTGATTCCAATAATAAAACTTAAAGGAAAAACATCCTGACAGTAATACATCTCAAAGCGTAAATACTGGAAGTAAACGAATCACAATATCCGATAAAATAACTGAATAATGGCAAAGGGCGACACACTCCCAACTGGATAAAATAATGCTAGGAGTGGAATAAAAAATGAGGTCGTCTAAACACGAGGCCTGCAACTCCCACCTAAGTTGCAGCGCATTCCTTCCAAGGATCCTATGCAAGACACCCCTGTGGATGGGCAGCTGTAATATATACATATATACAAGAGAGAAAAGCAAATAGGAAACGGGTCACAGCCCGATTGTAAAAACAGTTTAAAATTAGTTTAGCAAGTATTTAAAATGTTTACTGGCTAATGCAACAACATATTAGTGCGGCACTCCCTTGAGAAATTCTCACCTCTCTTCTAAAGTGCACACCTATCGCACTAATCTTCCCAACAGGTTAACTTATCTTATCTTAAGTTGCTCGTGAGGTTTTAAACTGACAAATTCAATTGTTTAAGGGATTAATTTTATTTAACAACAATGTTCTCATTTAAACCTTATTTGATAATAAAGTTTCTCAGTAATATAATGATACTTTTCAAACACTTATTCCCAAGTTGAAATGATTATTCATTTCTTACTTACCATAGACACAGTAGGTAGTCCCCAAATTCTAGATTTAAATATATATATTAAATACTCATATAATATATATATTCTAATGGCACCCCACATAACAATTATGGTGCGGACATACTCTGCTATCTAGTCCCTGTATCACTCGTACTAAGGGAAATACAAGTTCGGAATCACTCTCGAACTGTATTGACACAAAACGCATACAATACTGAGGCAAAGCATAGTTCCAAGTCTCTAAGGGGTCAGCACATACCCTCACATTTCTTAGGACTATCTGACTATCGATCCGATAGCCTGTACCAAGGATTTCTATCTTCTAGGGTACGAGTCAATATCCCCCATAAAGGTCCTATCGAGATAAGACTGTCCCAGCGCGGTAACCTCAGGGATAGCAAGTAGCGCGGGCATGATTTTTACACGTATATAGTATATACATAAACACAGTCATATAAATATACTAATTTTTACCATATCAAATTTAGGTACACTCTCACGACCCATAATTATGATATTTATCCTTTTTACTCGTTATTTAGTTATCACGTATAACGATTTGTCTCTTATTCTAATTTTGTGGGATTATTCCAACTTACTACGTAACACTCATGGATCCTATCTCTCCAAGTGTAATTTCAGTACGTACTCATTTATTTTACAACATATCTTCCTTACGTTTCTCGCCCTTTAACACAAGTTCCCATTGTCCTTTATGTGTAAAACAACCCCCCCGTGAGATGTTAATCTCGTATTACATTAACGGGTCCATATATTTCTAAGGTCCTATTGGTCTTCTTTATATCCCAAAATGTATTAACATTAATATCCAAGAATGTCTAATCATGTAAGTTGGAATGAACTATTAAAAAGGGAATATGAGTTATACAGGAGGGATCGATCGATCGATGGCAGGTGTTCGATCGATCGCTCTATGGTCGATCGATCGATCAAGTAGATATGTCAAAAACTGCAGAATACCAGTTACGGGAATTATCATCCAAAATCATCCAAATCCGAGTTTTTGACTCCCATACTCCCATAAATTTATACCACAAGAATTATAAACCCAAATGAATAATATGCTACGTAAGGCATGCGAGTTTTCATCAAGAATCATGAATTAAAAGGGGTAAAATTTATATAAATCTCATGAACCCTAATAATTTCTTTAACTTAGTTCTTCTCATTATTTTTCCATAATTTCTACTTCTAGTCCAATGTAAATTCGTGGTTCAACCTCTACATATGAAGGGGATTTCCATAATGATGTTCATATTTCTACAACATGCGATTTCTAACCTCCAACATAGGTTTTCTTTCATAAAAACTCATCCTAATCAACCCTAAACTAATATGAATGAGGCATTAACTAAATTAAGCAAGACAAATACTTGCCTGGGAATTTTTTTTTTCAATTTGTTGATGAAATCAATGTGGTTGTGATCCTCGTGGCGCGATCTAACGTTTGGCAGTGACGGCGGTGCGAACGGAGGAGTTTTTGGCCTAGAACTCCTTGGTAAGATTTTCCTTTCCTTCTCCAATGGTCGTCTTTTGTTTTTGGTTGTGTTAACCCTAGAAGACAACCCTAAGCATCTAATATAACCTAGAAAATTCATAGGTTTCCAATCCTAAAAATACAAAATGCCTAAAACGCCCTCCCAGGGTGTTAATTAAGCCTAAAAATGCCCCGAGACCCAAACTAAACCCCCGGGTACATTATTTTGACTATCTCGACCCTTACGAACACTTTGGCGCACACGAAATTACCAAACGGGTGACTTATAATTTATTCACTTTTATTAATCAACATTTAGTCCCGACACGACATGGGCGTGTCCCGACTTAAATTTCCAAAATTGTCATTTTATTCACTCGTGACATTTAATAGAACCAATATTATATATTACTTTGCTCATTAGTAATATTCAACAAGTTTCCAATAATTACTAACTCTTGTCACGTTAGTATTAATAAAAAAAATAATTAATTTCTGGATTTATATTAAATTAATAACTCAAGTCAAATTTAATAAATCCCCAAATTTAGAAAGCATAAAAATACAGTGTATTACATACTTCCCCCCTAATAACGGAATTTCGTCCCGAAATTCGGAAAATAAGGCATACCTGGTAAGAATAAATCTGGGTATCTCTCGCGAATATCTGCCTCGCGCTCCCAGGTGGATTCCTCCACATTATGATGCTCCCACTAAACCCGTACAAGTGAAACTACCTTCGACCTCAATCTCCTTTTGCTATGGTCTAGAATAGCCGCTGGTCTCTCCTTGTAAGAGCTGTCGGGCTGTAAGTCTATCTCTTCTATCGCGATGTGGGTGTGGGCCATATCATCCCGAAGATATCGCCTCAATGCCAAAATATGAAATACATCGTGAATGCGGTGCAAGTGCTCTGGAAACCCCAATCTGTATGCTACCGGCCCAATCCTCTCGATAATAGGAAATGGTCCAACGTACCTTGGAGGCAACCTTCCCTTCTTCCCAAACCTCATCACTCCTCTCATAGGAGAAACGCGCAGTAATACTTGGTCCCCCACATTAAACTCTCGGAAGAACCGTTTTGCATCGGCGTAGCTTTTCTGCCTGTCCTGGGCTACCCGAATGCAACTCCTGATAATCTTAATCCTAGCGGAGGTTTCCTAAATCACCTCTGTTCCGAGAAAATTTTTATCCCCCACATCTAGCCAATAAGTTGGGGAACAACAAGGCCTTCCATACAAAGCCTTAAATGGAGCCATGCCAATCGTGAACTGATAAGAGTTATTATAAGCGAACTCCACCAGTGGAAGATGTGGCTCCCAACCTCCTCCAAAATCAAGGACACACATGCGTAGCATATCCTCCAACATCTGATTGGTAAGCTCTATTTTCCCATCTATCTGTGGGTGATAAGCTGAAATCAACCTCAACTCCGTACCCATGGCCTCCTGAAAGCTCTCCCAGAAACGCGATACGAAAATCTTGTCTCTATCAGACACAATGTTCAGGGGCACCCCATGTAATCTGATAATCTCAGTAATGAACAACTGAGCATACTAACTCGTGGTATAGTCTGTACGCACCGGCATAAAATGATCCACCTTGGTCAAATGGTCCACAATCACCCAGATGGAGTCGTTCCCCCGCTATGATGTAGGCAACTCGGTAATAAAATCCATGGAAATACTCTCCCACTTCCACGCAGGTATTTCCAATGGTTGAAGCAACCCCGATGATTTCTGATGGTCCACCTTTACCAGCTGGCAGGTAGAACACTTGGACACGAACTCAGCAATGTCTTTTTTCATCCCACTCCACTAGTATTGCCGCCTCATATCCTGGTACATCTTATCTCCACCAGGATGCACCGCAAATCGGGACCGTGAGACTGGTTTATCACTACATGACGTAATTCTGCTCCTTGGGGACCCACCAATCTCCCATTAAACCTTAAACCTCCATCAGAACTAACAGAATAGGACTCAACACCCTCAGCTAAAAGTCGTACAATCTTCTCCTGGCAGAAAGGGTGTGTTGTCTGTGCTTGTATTACCCTCGTAACAATCTCAGGTGTCATTATCATGAAAGATATAAAGGAACGGTCTACTACATCCTGATGACCCACCTATTTCCACTTTTCTTTCCAGACATCCGCTACATCGTCAACCGGTCTACGGCTCAACGCATCAGCAACTACGTTGGCCTTCCCCGGATGGTACAATATGTCGAACTGATAGTCCTTCACAAACTCTAACCAACTATGCTGACGCATATTCAGCTCTCACTGAGTGAACAGGTACTGCAGTGACTTGTGGTCTGTGAACAAGAAAAATTTCTCCCCCAATAAATAGTATCTCCATATCCTCAATGCAAAGACGACTGCTGCTAACTTTAGGTCGTGTGGGGGGTAATTCTTCTCGTGCGGCTTAACCTTATGGGAAGAAAAAGCTATAGCCTTCTCCTCCTGCTGAAGTACTCCCCCAAGTCCCCGTAAATAGGCGTCAGTGTAAACCAGATACTCTACGCCCGGCTTAGGTAAAGCAAGGACCGGTGCTAAAGTAAGATTATCTTTCAGCTCGTCGAAAGCCAATTGACAACCATCGTCCCAAGCATATGGTACCCCCTTGTGAGTCAGGTTCGTCAATGGACACGTTATTTTGGATAACCCTCGAATAAATCTCCTATAGTATCCGGCTAATCCCAAGAAACTACGTACTTCCGTCGGTGTCGTGGGATGCCCCCACTCCCTCACCGCTGACACTTTACTTGGGTCAACTGCTATCCCTTGTTCAGAAACAACATGTCCCAAGAACTGCACTTCCCGTAACCAGAACCCGCACTTCTCGTACATAGCATACAACTGATGCTCTCGTAGAGTCTGAAGAACCTACCTCAAGTGCTCGGAAAGCTCTTCCTCGGAGTGTGAATATATAAGGATGTCATCTATGAAAATAATGACAAATTGATCCAAGAACTCTCTGAACACTCGGTTCATCAAGTCCATGAATACGGCTGGAGCATTTGTGAGTCCAAATGGCATCACTTTGAACTCATAGGACCCATATCTCGTTAAGAAAGCAGTCTTTGAAACATTCTGCTCCCTAATACGTAGCCGATGGTACCCTGACCTCAGATCTATCTTTGAAAAGAAAGTTGCTCCCCTCAGCTAGTCGAACAGATCATCGATTCGAGGCAACGAATACTTGTTCTGTATCGTGACCTTGTTCAGCTCCCGGTAATCCACACAAAGCCTCAGTGAACCATCCCTCTTTTTCACAAATAAAACTGGAGCGCCCCAAGGTGAGGTACTCCTACGAATGAAGCCCTGACCTAACAGTTGCTCTATCTGATCTCGTAACTCTCGCATTTTCGTCGGAGACATACGGTATGGAGCGCGTGCTATAGGTCGAGTATCTGGTAATAAATCTATGACAAAATATATCTCTCAACAGGGGGTAGGCATGGTATCTCCTGAAATACATCATAATACTCACGAACAACTGGGATCGAGTCTAAGGTAATCACGACCTCCTTAGAGGTATCCTCCTTTATGTAATACAAATGAGCGATCGAGCCTCCCTCTGGGCGAGGCATCGCCACTACAAACATCTCTTGCCCCGGAATGGCAAAGACAATACTCCCATCGAAACAATCTATCATGGCTCTGTAAGCTGCGATCCATTCCATACCAATAATAACGTCGTGCTCGTGCATATCTAAGACTAACATTTCTACTGGTAATACCAAGATACCAATATCTACTCCTACACCCCAGCATATAAAGAAAATTAGCAATCCATTTCCCAGTGGTGAGTCTACACACATTACAGTGCTCTCTGCTGTGGCTAATAACCCTAAGGCCTTCGTAAAATGGGTAGCTATAAAATAGTGCGTCGCCCTAGTATCATATAAAACCCGACCCATAGTACCATGGATAGGAAACATACCCTCAATCGTGGGTGGCGCCTGTGGAGATACTTCCTGGTGGACGTTATAGATACGTCCATACTTAACTGCCCCTGCTGCACTGGAGCGGCTGGAATGGTTGGTAGGGTTGGTACCTGAGCTGGTGCTGGGAGGGCGGCTGGAAAAAGCGGCCTCTGTGGCTCATTACCAGCACCCTGCTACTGTGGGGCCCTATCACCCTCTGGACAACCCTGGCGCTTGTGGCCATTTTTATCACACCCGAAACATCGACCCCTAAAATTTCCTCCCATTCGTCCCTATTGATTACGGCCTTGTTGGCCGTTACCACCCCGTCATTGGCCCTGCTGTCCCTGCTAAAAATGTTGTTGGCCCTGATGACCCTGTTGCTGCCCCTGCGACTGACGATGTTGGCCCTGCTGATTAGGTTGGCCTTGCTGACCCTGCCTAAATCCCCCAAATCCCTGCCTGGAATCACCTGATCGAAACCACTTGGCAGGGTCCCCCTGATGGGAATTCTTCTCATACTGACGAGTCTGCCCTTGAGATGTCGGTGCTCCACTAGTACCACTACCCCTTGTCCTTCCCTGCTGGCCGGACTCTCCTACTCGCTTTCTTCCCTGCAGATGGAAGCGGTGATCTTGGCAGTGTAGCAAAGCAACATTGAGTACGTCTGTGTAGGTACTCAGAGACAGATTCCCTATAAGGTGTTGACGGATCCTCCAAGCTAACCCGTGCATAAATAATAGTATCTTCTTACCCTCAGTGGGTGCCTCATCTGGCACTATAGTGAGAAGTCTTGTAAACTCCTCTTCATACTCAGCAATGGTCGAATTCTCCTGCTTCAGACTCAGTAATTTCCTCCTCATCTCAGTCTACAAAGCGGATGAGAAGTATTTGCTATCAAACTGCGCCCAAAACAACTGAATAGTAATAATCTCCCTCTCCTCCAAGGTGGTAGTGGATTCCCACCAATGCAAAGAGGCCCCCACTAGCTTAAAGGAAGCCAACGGCTATTTCTGCACATCCGTGCACTCGTACATACGCAGATGCCTCTGGATATATTTCTTCCATTAGCTGGCTACAATAATATCTGAACCACCCGCAAACTCTGGGGGATGCGCATTCTGAAAGGCATCCCAAACCCGCTCCCATGCAGATGGAAGTTGTGCCGGTATTGGCGCCACTGCCTGAACTTGGGGTGGATCCTGATGTACTACCGCTAGCGCGACATTCACCGCCTGAGCAACGATAGCGGCTACCTAATTTGCATTCATCGTTCCCTAAGCCGGAGCTACTGGCTACTCGGCTTGGGCATACCTATCCTTTGGTGCACATCTAGGAGGCATCTGAAACGTGGAGAAATTTATTAGTCTACAATTATTATCAAATCTCAAATAGCTGAAGACGTAATCGTAAAAGTAAGAATACAACAATCCTAAATTACGGCTCTATAACAAGAACGCTAAGCTGAAAGTGAAATACGCCGTACAGATCCTAAGGACACTATAACCTGATGCTCTGATACCACCTGTGACACCCCGCCTAATTAAATACCGGGTGATCAGTCCTTTATTAAATTATAATCAAGGTGAACGGTTGGTTCATTCTTAGCATCACTGTCGTAAAAATAACTTTTCCAATTAAACACCCTAATTAATTAAGCTAAGTGACAAAAACCATTTTTAAGACATAAATTCCAAATTTCAATTAAAACCAATATTTTAAAACTTTACCTAATTCATGAATTAAGAACTATCCAACAAATATACTGGAACAAACAATCCAATTAATTAAACATCCAACTAATTGATTCCAATATTAAAACTTAAAGGAAAAATCAAATGATAGTAATAAATCCCAAAGTGTAAATACGAGAAATAAATGAATCACAATATCCGATAAAACAACTGAATAATGGCAAAGGGTGATATATGCCCAACTAGATAAAATAATGCTAAGAGTGGAATAAAAAACGAGGTCTTCTAAACAAGAGGCCTGCAACTCCCACCTAAGCTGCAGCGCGTTCCTTCCAAGGATTCTATGCAAGACGCCCCTGTGGCTGGGCACCGGTAATATATACATATATACAAGAGAGAAAAGAAAATAGGAAACGGGTCAGGGCCCGATTGTAAAAACAATTTAAAATTAGCTTAGCAAGTATTTAAAATGTTTACTGGCTAATGCAACAACATATTAGTGCGGCACTCCCTTGAAAATTTCTCACCTCTCTTCTAATGTGCACACCTATCGCACTAATCTTCCCAACAGTTTAACTTATCTTATCTTAAGTTGATCGTAAGGTTTTAAGCTGACAAATTCAATTGTTTAAGGGGTTAATTTTATTTAACAACAAAGTTCTCATTTAAACCTTATTTGATAACAAAGTTTCTCAGTAATATAATGATACTTTTCAAACACTTATTCCCAAGTTGAAATAATTATTCATTTCTTACTTACCATAGACACAATAGGTAGTCCCCAAATTCCAGATTTAAAGATATATATTAAATACTCATATAATATATATATTCTAACGGCATCCCACATAACAATTATGGTGCGGGCATACTCTGCTATCCAGTCCCCGTATCACTCGTACTAAGGGAAATACATGTTCGGAATCACTCTCAAACTGTATTGACACAAAACGCATACAATATTGAGGCGAAGCATAGTTCCAAGTCTCTAAGAGGTCAGCAGATACCCTCACATCTCTTAGGACCGTCTGACTATCGATTCGATAGCCTGTACCAAGGATTTCTATCTTCTAGGGTACCAGTCAATATCCTCCATAAAGGTCCCATCGAGATAAGACTGTCCCAGTGCGGTAACCTCGGGGATAGCAAGTAGCGCGTGCATGATTTTTACACGTATATAGTACATACGTAAATACAGTCATATAAATATACTACTTTTTACCATATCAAATTTAGGTACACTCTCACGACCCATAATTATGATATTTATCCTTATTACTCGTTATTTAGTCATCACGTATAACGGTTTGTCTCTTATTTTAATTTTGTGGGATTATTCCAACTTACTACGTAACACTCATGGATCCTATCTCTCCAAGTGTAATTTCAGTAGGTACTCATTTATTTTACAACATATCTTCCTTACGAGTCTCACCCTTTAACACAAGTTCCCATTATCCTTTATGTGTAAAACAACCCCCCCCCCCCCGGTGAGATGTTAATCTCGTATTACATTAACGGGTCCATATATTTCTAAGGTCCTATTGGTCTTCTTTATATCCCAAAATATATTAATATTAATATCCAAGAATGTCTAATCATTTAAGTTGTAATGAACTATTAAAAAGGGAATATGAGTTATACAGGAGGGGTCGATCGATCGATGGCAGGTGTTCGATCGATCGAACCATCGATCTATCGATGCTCTATGGTCGATCGATCGATCAAGCAGGTATGTCAAAACCTGAAGAATACCAGTTACGGGAATTATCATCCAAAATCATCCAAATCCGAGTTTTTGACACCCATACGCCCAGAAATTTATACCACAAGCATTATAAACCCCAAATGAACAATATGCTACGTAAGGCATGCGAGTTTTGATCAAGAATCATGAGTTAAAAGGGGCAAAATTTATATAAATCTCATGAACCCTAATAATTTCTTTAACTTAGTACTTCTCATTCTTTTTCCAGAATTTCTACTTTTAATCCAATGTAAATTCGTGGTTCAACCTCTACATGTGAAGGGAATTTCCAGAATGATGTTTATATTTCTACAACATGCGATTTCTAACCTCCAACATAGGTTTTCTTTCATAAAAACTCATCCTAATCAACCCTAAACTAATATGAATGAGGCATTAACTAAATTAAGCACGATAAATACTTGCCTGAATTTTTTTTCTGATTTGTGGATGAAATCAGTGTGGTTGTGATCCTCGTGGCGCGATCTAACGTTTGGCGGTGACGGCGGTGCGAATGGAGGAGTTTTTGGCCTAGAACTCCTTGGTAAGCTTTTCCTTTCCTTCTCCAATGGCCGTCTTTTGTTTTTGGTTATGTTAACCCTAGAGGAAAACCCTAAGCATCTTATATAACCTAGAAAATTCGTGGGTTTCGAAGCCTAAAAATACAAAATGCCTAAAACGCCCTCCCGGGGTGTTAATTAAGCCTAAAAATGCCCCGAGACCCAAATTAAACCCCGGGTACATTATTTTGACTATCTCGACCCTTACAGACACTTTGGCGCACTCGAAATGACCATACGGGTGACTTATAATTTATTCACTTTTATTAATCAATATTTAGTCCCGACACGATACGGGCGCGTCCCGACTTAAATTTCCAAAATTGCCATTTTATTCACTCGTGACATTTAATAGAACCAATATTATATATTACTTTGATCATTAGTAATATTCAACAAGTTTCCAATAATTACTAACTATTGTCACGTTAGTAATTATTAAAAAAAAATTCCCTGATTTATATTAAATTAATAACTCACGTCAAATTTAATAAATCCCCAAATTTAGAAAGCATAAAAATACGGGGTATTACACCCAGTTTTTGCAAGTCTTTGCCTATTGGTTTCACCAAAATTTACCCTCAAAACCTATATTAATTCAATCCAAACTCCCAACCAAATATCATAAACATTATAGTAACATGTCTGGATGATTTCGAACGTAAAATCTTGATTAACTCCTTAGGGAAACTTCATTTAATGGGTAAAATTCATGAATTTGTGTCAAACCCTAGTTTACCATATTATTTCAAGAACCACAAAATATCTCCAAATTTCTTCCTCTAAGAATCATTAAAATTCGTGATAAATGTTCTACGTGTAATAATGATATCAAACTAACATGGTTTCTATTCAAACATGCGAATTCTAGTCTTCCAATTATATTAAATCTCCATAAAAACATATAATTGTTTCTCATATTCTAACATGGATGTTATATCAACACAATATTAGCAAGATAGATACTTGCCCAAAGTTGCAGGTTTGATCCGACGAATTTGAGTGGTATAGGAATGATCCTCTTCTTTCGATCTATTCCTTGGTGGTGGTGGAGGTGCAAAATGGGTGGTTCTTTGCCTTAAACACCTTGGAAAGATCTCTCCTCCTTCTTCCTATGGCTTCTCTCACTTTTTGGTTCCGATAACCCAAACTTCCTCGACACACCATCTGATATAGCCCTAATAATTTCGTAATTAATTAAGGTCTTAAAATGAAAATTACCAAAATGCCCTCCTGGGTTGCCGGTTAGGCCTAAAATTGTCCCGAGGCCCAAATTAAACCCCGTGGTACACATTTATGACTATCTAGACCCTTACGGACATATTGGCGCACTCAAAATGACCATATGGGTAACTCAAGATTAATTTACTTTTTATTTCATTTAATTAGTACCCACACGACAGACACGCGCATCCTGACTTAATTTCTATAACCGTCGTAGTATTCACTCGCGACAATTTTAATAGCTTCATATCAAATTTTTACTTCACTCACTAAGTAATAATCAACATAATTCTCATCAATAATTACTTACTCGTGTCACGCTAGTAAATATTAATTTAAATCCGGATTAACTTCTATAATTATTTAAAGTTATAAAAATACGGGGTATTACATGAAACATATCTTGTTATAAGTTCATTGGAACCCTATTCAAATGAGATGGGCTATCTCGTTCAAACGACACCAAAGTCGTTCTAACGACCACACAGGAAAAAAAAGATTCTTTTTCTAAAAAATATTTAAAAATGATCAAATCACTTTTATAAAAACCTAATTCCCAAAAAAAATATAGGGACAAAACATAAACATGTATTCATACCTCATTTTAGATACCTAGGATGATGAAGAAGAAACTCAGCTTGAACCACGATGTATACTCAATGTTGCTTTATTATTGACCGCTACAATATCCAGTAATTTATCATGGGCTTGAAGGACAAACAACTCAAATCCTAACCTATGACATAAACAAGTTTCGTCTAAATACAAAATTAAGCTAATGCATACAAATTGATTCGATTTGAAAATTTATCCTTATAAGTATCCCCCTATGGCTATTTCGAGACAAAACCTAAAATGAAAAACCTAATGGGTCATCAAGATAACTAAGACTCAATCCACAGCCCCAAAAGGAAAAAGTACAAATGCTTGATCGATTCAAACTTGAGAAGATTTGGTCTTATATAAACCTTTGTCGCACCACTGCTAAACTGCACACTTAAACAGACCTTCAAATATAAATAAAATATAAGAACATACCTAATGCATATGAAAAACCCTCCCCAATAATCTAATCATATCTACATATCTCTCCCTGAGCTAAAGATCTCCCCCGTATGAAAAGAGTTAGATACCATTTCTACCCCTTTTTGTTCAGGCGTAGATAAAGAATTAGGTGAATAATAAAAAACAAAATCTTCCCCATAATATTAAAACATGTAAACGTAAGGAAAGAAACTATAGTAACCAATGGTAAAAAGCAAGCAAGCAATGATAAATAATTCGCAAACGTAAGAACAAATAGTCCAAACTACGAACAAATGATATCAACTATGATGCAAGCATTTAAGTATAAGATATCAAGATAATCAAAACACATCCCAATATCAATAAAAGATTAGTCATAAGGCAAACATGGATTAAATGAAAATGCAAAGACTCAAAACATAAAACATACCATACACATAACCACACATATACCAATAAAGCACAACTATATATAAGTATAAATGACCAGAAAATACACAAACACATAAGCTTTACACAATCACATAGTATCAATATGCCTAAACATGGTGGTACGGGGTGAAGGGACATGAACTAGAATTAAGAGAAAATGATCCAATCACTCAAAAATGTCCAAGTAGTTCTATTTGACTGCAATAATTTATCAGCATATAATTAGCCTCACATATCAAATAAAGAACTCAAAAGGACAAACAAAGACAATGCACACTAGCCCAAAAGTTTTTATGATTCTGGAATCAATATTGTCAAAATAATTTAGCTCAACTAGGACTCATTGTGCAAATCCACTGATCTTCAACTAAACAACCTAAAAAAATTATTTTTCTCTCTCATTTTCTTTTGAAGATATCTAATTTTTTAAGCATTGATGTAAAAATTTTGGCCTTGGCAATTTTTTCATTTAATTGCTTCTCAATTTTTTAGTTTCTTTCAAAAGGCGGCCTTTCACGCAAGGAAGATTTCTTTCTTCGTAGTCCTTTTCCATGCATACTCATATTTTCAATAAAAGTACTACACTCACGAGCAATGGATTTTACATGCACAATTCCCCCATAGTCAAAAACTTTATGTATATGACAATATTGTTTGGAGAACACCTCACCTAGCTCATGTACCATATAAAGTGAAAATGCAAAAGAGCTTGTGCAGAGGCATATGCAAAGTGAATCCATCATGCAAATCATTTTCATACAACTCCACGCAATCATGATTAAGAACAATACTAAGCATTGAAAATCATTGTTGATGTAAAAAATTAGATTGCTTCTAATTATTTAATCACAGGTAAATGTAAATGAGACAAAGAATTTCAAAGTGGTTCAGCCTTATAAGAATGGCCTACGTCCACTGTTTCTGTTATTGCCAAGTGTTTTGGAATTCTTGATATGTAATTCTATCAAGAAATTTCGGTCCCTTTGAATGAGGGTGATACAATGTATTTATAGCCCTTGGGCTGTACATGTGAAAGGGTAAACAATTAATGCCCTTTAAGAGTATACGTCTGTATGATTAGCATTCAATGAATAGTTGAACTGTTGATTATCTGGCAATCAATGCTGTGGCCGAGATGCAGCTCGGACCGCCTTAGTTGCTCGTCGTTCAAGAGTTCCTCGGAGTATTGGAGTTCCTCGGAGTGTTGGTGTTCTTCGGAGTGTTGGTGTTCCTCAGAGTGTTGGTGTTCCTCGGAGTACACTTGCTGCTCGGAGTGAGTATGACTTGGTCAGGGAAATAGACATCCTCATTGCTATTGTGCCATGTAGATCGACACGTGTCTTCTTATTATTCGTCTATATCAGCATACTAATTTTGGTATCAACAGAAGCCCCCAATGTTTCATATTTCGAACTTTGAGGAGTATGGAACATTCCTTCTCGGTATATGGCAATATTAAATGACCTTCCTGGTTTTTAGGAGCATTTTCTTCATATTCGAATGTCCTTCCAAATTCGTAGAATCCACTTTTTTGAATTTTTATAAGCGCTTCGATCTTCGCGCACTTTTTGTCCATTTAGCCGTCGGTAGCATAATAGTTTCTATTTTATAATCATTTCTTTCGCCGTTTCCCAAGGTAAAGTATTTAAGCTTTATAGGCAATCCCATCGTCTTTTACCTTTTCCAATTTCTGCTTTCGAGTTTTCCACAGTCTTTCTCTCTCTTGTGCGTTCGTCCTTTTCTTCGTTCGTTGTCAACGGATCTCCCTTTTTCCTGTAAGATCTTCTTCCTTCTTCTTCATTTCTTTTATTCACCATGGTTTATGTTATCGAATCTCTCGATAAATTCCGTTCTGATTTTTCTATTCCATCTTGGGTAACTCTGGAGGATCTTTCTGAGCCTTTAGATTACTTTCGTTTGGTTGAGGGACACTGGTTCCCCAGCCTCTTTATTGCCGAATGTGGATTTTCTTTTCCACCAAACCCTTTGTGCTTAGAGTTCTGTCATTATTTCGATGTTGTCCCTGCAAAAATAGCCCCCAACACATGGAGAATAGTTAATGGGGTGTATAGGTTAAATCAAACTCATGGAACTCGTATAGGAATTCCTGAGATTATGTATTGTTATAGATGGGTTGTTCTAGATAATATTTTTTATTTAAAAACTAGATTTTTGAATAGGGCCTTAGTAGTCAACTTCCCCGATGCTAATAGGGATTATTTTGAACATGGGGTGGTTATCAAAAATTGGCAACATGCCCCTTTGATTGGAGATGAAGTATATCAAGGTCCCAGATGGCCTCCATATGGCAATGGGATAGGTTGTTTTCATCTTGTTTTATTTCTGAAATTGTGATTTCATTATGTTTGAATAAATGTGTGACTGATATTTCAATATGTATTTGTTTGCAGTTGACAACAAAAGAAAAACTCCAAAAGAATTAGAAGCAAATATTAAGCATTTGAAACATATCTGGAGTTTGCATAAAAAAGTTGCAGATGAGCACATCAGGTCTGCTTCATATTTATTGCAGTATAGGAGTTATACAACCTCTTTTACTGCTCGCCCTGTAATCAGCACTGGTGAGCCAGCACCAGCTCCTGAGGATTCTTCATCAGATTCTCATATTCCTTTGAGTCAAAGGATGGGCAAAAGAAGGTTTCCTGCTCTCTTTGAGGAGACTACATCTGCTGGAGATGGGAAAAGAAACAAGACTGATGTCCCAAAGGGGACAAAGAAAGTAGATGCTGCCCCTTCTGTTGCTCCTCAAAAGACTGTCGAGAAGCCCCCAGTGGCTCCGAGCAAGAAGGTTGCACCTGTGGAAGTGGTCACCATTTCCCCAACCAAAAGCTCTTCTTTGGTTGAAACTGTTGAAATGCCATCGAGGAGACTGAGGAAATCCTCCTCGGTCAATTTGGCTGACACCGTTCCCCAGCTCCAAGTTAGTGGATCTGGTGTGCCAACTATTATTCCTCCGAGCTCTACTATGAGCTCGGTGAAAACTTGGAATATTCCTGAAGTCCAAGGAATTGAGGAGAATATGTCAAGGGATATGCTTACATCCATGGATACTCGTCACATTGCTTCAGTAAGTTTATCTCATTCTCAATTTTCTTTCCTTCCATCGATACGTATATCTCTGTGCTGACTTATCATTATCTTCTTTTTTCAACTGGTGAGTTGTTTTAACACCATTGTGAAGAAGGATGAAGCAATTAAGGCTTCCAGTTCCTCGTCTGGAGTGGAGGATTCTTTTCTAGGTTTGGCCCAGTCTTTGAAGGAGTCCCGTCAAAAGTATGACGAGGATAAGGCTGATTGGGAGAAGAAATTGGCTGCAGTCGAGGCAAAGAAAGTGCAGTTGGAAAATAAAGTGAAGGATTTAGAGGGAGAGAACAAGAAATATGATGAGAAGCTCAAGAACTTTGGGGAGCTTGAAGACAAGATGAGAATGGCAGAAGAAGAATTATCCCTTCTGCGAGAAGTGAACCACCAGAAGGTAGAGGTGGAAGCTAAGTTGAAGGCCACCGAGGATCTTCTATCCGAGAAGCTCTTCTCGGAGAAAATGAAAAGAAAACTGGTGGTGAAAAAATCTTTCTGCACCGGTTGGGATAAAGGATGGGACAGGGGGTAGCAGCAATGATGACTCAGGTGCAGTATGGGAGTTTGAAATACTTCCGAGATGGCTGGGTTGCTGCCTTGCAAGAATTGAAAGTTAATGAGGACTCGGAACTGTTTCAACAACATCTTCCTGGTCCTCCCCCAGCTATTGAAGATGGAGAAGAGGATGAAGCTGCCTCCGAACAATCTTCAATGGTAGTGGGTGATCCCATCCTTACCCAGCCTGCTGACGAGGAGCTTTGATCTCTACCTGCTCCTCCTGAACAAGTTCCAGCTCCAGCCGACCAACTCATTGTTCCCACCGAGCAACCGAGCTCCTCATCCCAGCCTCCCGAGAAAGTCTTGGGAGACAAGGAAAAGGTGTGAAGTTGTTCGGTATTCTCTTTCTATTTTTCTTCTTTTTCAAGTGTAACCAAGATCATTGTAACTCTGCACTATGATCTAATAAAATTTGAGTTCTTTTCTTCCATATGATTGTCTCTTTTCTCTTCTGTACTCTGTCTTGATCTTCTTTTTGATGATTACTTTTTCTTTCTCTGTTAGTTTCTGGCCAGGATGGATCTGCTATCTGCTAATGATACAAAGTTGATGAAGCAATGCCATGAATATTATAATGTTGGTCACACAAACCTGAGTGCATCAGAGGTTGCCGACATCCTTGGTCAGGATGCTTCAGAGCAGGCAATCGAAGCTTATCAGTATCTGAAATGCTTACTTGACTGAGCTGTGGCCAATAATGTGGCTTATTATGAAATGATTGAAGACTTGCAAGGTACTCTCGATGATCTTCAGCAGCAGTATAAAGAGTTTTCAGCTCTTTTGCATGAAGGGTATGAGAAGAAACTCAAACAACTTGGTGAAAAAGGCTATGACAAGATGCTTGCTGGCTATGAAGTGAGAGAGAGCACATTGAAAGCAGATATCGAAGGGCACAGGCAAATCGCTGAGCTATTGGAACAGGAAAACAATAATCTGCAAAAAGAACTAGCTCAGCTGAGGTCTGCTGCTTCATCTTCCACTGCCTTGGTACCGGTCACTGATGATGGATTCTCATTTTTAGAAGTGGCAAAAGCCAAGTTGCGAGAAGAGTTAGAGGCTTTGAGGAGAGCTGGGCCTTCTACTGCTACTCGGGGACGAGGAAGAGGTTCTCGTGGACGAGGAAGAGCTGCTCAGAATGTTGTCGAGGAACCAAGTTCTCGACCTGCTCGGGGAGGATCAAGAGTTCTTCATCGTACAGTTGAAGAAGCTCGTACTCGATCAACGTTGGAAAATCAAGCATTCCAATTAATGGCTAAGAACCAAGCTTTGTCTGACATGTCAAAGAAAATTAGAGAAGCTTGAAAGGTTGACATTTCAATTTCACAAACAGCCCAGGGATTTCTGGATGGATGGATACAACGAAGCTCTATTCCATTTAGATGATCGTATCCAGAATACCAATAATGAGGGCTACAAGCAAGGTTCGCTGAATGCCTTGGGCGTGCTGAAGCTCTAATAAGAACACTACCTTTGGGACTATTATGATCCTGGAGTACTTGACTTGTCTGTGCCACCATATAATTTGGACATGGAATGGATCCCAACTCGTGCCATTCCTCGGAGCTTAATTGCAAAATACCTTGGTGATTACAATCTTCATTCTCAGATCGAGGTATCTCGTCCCGAGCATCTACTGGACACACCTTCAATAATGAACGTCAGAATGCTTCGAGATATTAACTTCATTAATTCTCCCATTTGCCTGGAAGATCCTCCTGCTGGCGAGGAGCCTATTTCAAAAGCAGAAGGGAAAAGACCAGTAGAATAGGAAATTCTGATGTAATAATTAGTACACAATTTAATATCAATGTAACAAATTTGTGTAATTCATTTTGAATTTAATGAAAGAGTTTCATTTTTGTTTGCAAATTTGTATTGCTATTGTCTTGTATTTGTCAAACACTTTATATTTGTGCTTGCATAACAATATTGTGTGGTTCATCGACCAACTCAGTAATAAAAAAGTTATAAGTATTAGTAATGTTGCTCGATCACTTAATAATAAAGTAATGAGTATAAAAATGTTTAAAATTCTTCCAACCAACCAAGGTTGTTAAATTGTGCTCGTCGACCAATTATAGTTAGTGGGTTTTTATCCCCGACCAACTATACTCGGTACTGTTTAAAATATTTTCTCCTCGTCGACCAACTACAGTTAGTGGGTTTTGATCCCCGACCAACCATACTTGGTTCAGTTTGGAATATTTTGTTCTTCGAGGAACTTTTGTATTTTCTGTAATAATCTTACCTCCCGACCAACATAAGTTGGCATTTGAGAGCATATCTTGTTTCCTAACCAAACACGTTGGCATTTTTAGGAATGTTGATGTTGTTCTCGCCCTTTTACCAACCGGAGTTGGTCTGAGTTCGAACTATCATGTCCACTTGCCCTTTTACCAAAATTGGTCTGAGCCAGTGTCAGCCTCCTAACCAAAGGAGTATGGTTTGTTCTCGCCCTTTTACCAACCGGAGTTGGTCTGAGCTTGAACTATCGTGTTCTTTCCCTTTTACCAATCGAAATTGTTCTGAGTTAGAACTATCATGTTCTTTCCCTTTTACCAATCGGAATTGGTCTGAGTTAGAACTATCATGTCCACTTGCCCTTTTACCAATCGGAGTTGGTCTGAGCTAGTGTATGCCTCATAACCAAAGGAGTATGGTTTGTTCTCGCCCTTTTACCAACCGGAGTTGGTCTGAGTTCGAACTATCGTGTTCTCGCCCTTTTACCAACCGGAGTTGGTCTGAGCTTGAACTATCGTGTTGTTTTTACTGTCGAGCAGCGTAGTGTTACACACACTAGTATTCCCCAAAAAACTTTCAATAAAAGGAGAGAAGATGGCGAAATATCATCGTTTTATTCATATTGATGGAACTGCTTTACATTTTACATCACTGATAATACTTGCGTAGGTGTTCAGCATTCCATGCATTCTTAAATTCCTCTCCTTCTAGAGTCGTTATTCGGTAAGTTCCTGGTCGAACAACTTCTGTAACTCGGTAAGGCCCATGCCAGTTTTCTTGCAACTTATTGTGCTTCTGAATGACCTTCTTTAGCACATAATCTCCTTTTTTTAAGTCGCATTTCTTCACCCTCTTGTTGTAGAACAGGGCTGATCGTTGTTGATAAGCGGCATTCCTAATGGCTGCCTCTTCTCTAACTTCCTCGAGCACGTCCAAATCTAATCTCCGCATCAAGTCACTGACTGGGGAATTGAAATTCGACACTCTGTGTGTTGGAAGACCCAACTCGGCAGGTATTACGGCCTCACTTCCAAATGCCAGCATATATGGTGATTCTCCAGTTGCTGCTCGGGGAGTTGTTCGGTAGGCCCACAATACTGACTGTAGCTCATTAATCCAATTAAATTTAGCCTCACTTAGCCTCTTCTTCAAACCATTTAGTAATGTTATGTTCGTCACTTCAGTCTGTCCATTGCTTTGAGGATGGACTGGTGCTGAATGAACCTTCAAAATGTTTGACTGATGACAATAGGCGGCAAACTCCTCGTTATCAAATTGTGTTCCATGGTCTGTGATGAAGGCATGAGGGAGACCATATTGGCAGATGATGTTCTTCCAAATGAATTGGTACACCTTCTCGTATGTCATATCAATCAGAGGCTCAGCTTCTACCCACTTAGTAAAATAATCCACTGCGACGAAGAGGTACTTGAATCTTCCTCGGGTCGTTGGCAGTGGTCCAACCAAATCCATTCCCCACATGGAAAATGGCCAAGGGGAAATTATGGGTGTCAGCAATGCTTGTGGATTTCGTCGGATGGAGGAAAAACGTTGGCATTTATCACATCTCTTATAGGCTATACAATCAGTCCTCATCGTTGGCCAGTAGTATCCCTGTGTCATCATCCTTTGCAAAAGTGTTCGACCTGCTACATAGGCTCCACAGGACCCTTCATGGATCTCTTCAATCAATTCCTTCACCTCGGAGGGATGTACACATCTTTGCAAACCTGCCATAATTCCTCGCCTATACAAAACACCATTAGTTAGTACATACCGAGCAGCTTTAAACTTCAATTTCTTGGCAGCGAGCTTATCCTCCGGTAATTCTCCTTTCTCAACATATGCCCTGATGGCATCCATCCAAGATGGTCCTAAATCAAGGGTAATAATATTCATCGTCAGGTCTTCATCTATGCTCCGACTTTCTAATACTTCAATTGGTATCGTTCTCCGCAGCTCGGTACGAGTAGTTGATGCTAGTCGGGCCAGTGCGTCTGCTTGTGCATTCTCCATTCTTGGTATTCTGATCAACTGGATGGCATCAAATTCTGCCAATAACTCCATCTCCTTTGCATGATATTTGACCATTAATTCTTCTTTAACTGTATATGCTCCCATCATATGATTCACAATTAATTGAGAATCACTGAATACCATTACTTGTTGCGCTTCCATAATCTTTGCTAAATTAATACCTGCTATCATGGCCTCATACTCAGGTTCATTATTGGAGGCTTTAAATTGGAATCTCAAGGCATATTCCATGTCGATCTCGTCTGGGGTATTCAAAACAATCCCTGCTCCACAACCTCTAGTGCAAGATGACCCATCTACATATAATCTTCATATAGGTAACTCGTCTTCAAATTTCTTATCTGACAGAGTTCCTCAGTGAAATATTTGTTGTTTTCTTTCATCCTCCCCTGATATTTCTCGCTCCTCGTCGATCATCTCTTCTCGCCCTTTTACCAACCGGAGTTGTTCTGATCTCGAATTTGAAGATCTTTCAATATCCACAAGCCCTTTTACCAACCGGAGTTGGTCTGAGCTTGTGTTTGTTGACCCTGTAACATCCACAGGTTGATCAGCGAGCAAATTTTATCCTCGGGGGTATCAGGATATGTAAACTCTGTTATAAAGTCTGCTACAGCCTGCCCTTTTAGTGATGATCTGGGTTCATACACAATATCATATTCACCGAGCTCTATTGCCCAGTACATCAGTCTCCCTGATTTTTCTGGTTTATGAAGGGCTTGTCTCAAGGTCATGTCGGTATGCACGACGACGTATGAGCCTGGAAATATGGCCTCATTCTTCTACTTGCCTCAATTAATGCCAATGCCAATTTTTCCAGCTTTGGGTACCTGATCTCTGCACCTCGGAAAGCCTTACTTGTGTAATAAATTGGCTTCTGGACTCTATTCTCCATTCTGATCAATGCCGAGCTGACTGCATTCTCTGATACTGCCAGGTATAAGTACAACTTTTCTCCCATTACTGGCCTGGACAACAGTGGAGGTGATCCCAAATATTTCTTCAAGTCTTGAAAGGCCTTTTCACATTCATCATTCCACTCGAAAGTTTTCCGAAGTGTTTTGAAGAATGGGAGGCATCTATCAGTTGCTCGGGATACAAATCTGTTGAGCGCTGCAACTCGTCTTGTAAGACTCTGCACCTCTTTCTTCGTCGTTGGAGATCGCAACCCTAAAAGAGCTTTGATCTTTTCTGGATTCGCCTCAATGCCTCGCTGGTTGACGATGTACCCGAGGAACATTCCTTCTCGTACTCCAAATGTGCACTTCATCGGGTTGAGCTTCATTTGGTATTTATCCAGTTGATCAAAGGTCTGACCCAAGTCAACTAGATAATCAGCAGCTTTCTTTCTCTTTGTCAGCATATCGTCGACATAGACCTCCATATTGCAACTGATTTGTTCGGCAAAAACCTTGTTCATCAGCCGCTGGTATGTCGCTCCTGCATTTTTCAAACCAAAAGGCGTAACATTATAACAATAAGTTCCCCTAGGGGTAATAAAAGAAGTACTTTCTCTATCTTCAGGTTTCATTTTGATCTAATTGTAGCCAGAGTAGGCATCCATAAAGCTGAGCAGCTCGTGTCCCGAGTTAGCATCCACTAGTTGATCAATTCTAGGCAATGGAAAGTGATCCTTTGGGCATGCCTTGTTGAGATCGGTGAAATCAACACACCTTCTCCATTTATTATTTTTCTTCTTTACCATCACCACATTTGCTAACCAATCTGGATATTTCACATCTTCAATGAATTGGGCTTTCTGGAGCTTCTCGACCTCTTCTTGTATGGCTTGATTCTTCTCGGGACTAAACACTCTTCTTCTCTACTTTACGGGCTTGATCTCTTTATTCGCATTGAGCTCATGACATAAGAAGTTTGGATCTATTCCTGGCATATCTTCATGACTCCATGCAAAAGTTTTCTTTATGTTTCTCAAGAAAGTTATCAACTCCTGTTTTATTGAAGTATCCAACATCGAACCTATCTGGATTATTCGTTCAGGGTGCTCGTCGTCCAGAATAACATTTTCTGTAGATTCCACCACCTGTCCTTTTACAAGTTGGGATTCATCTCTGGGATCCAGTGTTTCAATTTCTGTACCTTCATCCACCTGGTAGGTAGTAGTCTTTTTCCTTGACTCTTCAAGCTCCTCTTGCTCGGCAGATGAATAATAGCATTCCCGAGCTACTTTTTGATCACCTTTCACAACTCCTACTCCAAAATTTGTTGGGAATTTTAAGCACTGATGTACTGTAGATGGAACTGCTTCGAACTTCTTCAAACCAACTCTTCCCATGATGATGTTGTAAGCTGATTGCACATTCTTATCCATCACAAAGAAGCGTATTCTTTCTGTTCGACAAGCAGTCCAAGTTCCAATGAATATATCCAACTTGATCGTCCCAAGTGGAAAAACCTTCTCGCCAGCAAAACCCAGGAGAGGTATGTGATAAGGCTCCAATTGAGATAATTTTAAATTTAAACTGTCAAAGAATGAGTAGAACATGATGTCTACCGAACTACCATTATCTACCAGAACCCTTGAAATCACTACTTCTTTCATCCTCATTTTGATCACCAAAGGGTCGTCGTGAGGGTAAAGAACACCTGCAAGGTCATTTTTTGAAAAACCAATGACCACCTTCTCTTTGTTTACCTTCCTCGGGCGATCCTCTTCAGGCAAATTTATCCATTGAATGTACGAGCAAGCTTGAGCCTCACCGAGGTAAGCTTTTCTTTCTGCAGTAAGGTCTCTTCCTCCTGCATCTCCTCCTGTAATGACATTATAATCAAATGACCCAAAGCGTATTGAAAATACCTCTCGTTCTGGCTGCCTTGGTTTCTTGGGAAGATCGGGGTCATCATCTGGATCATTTTCATGGTTTCTCTTCTTTTTCTCCTCTGCTCGACGAGGAGATCTAGACCTTTCTCTAGTTCGGTCATTATTTCTTCTTTTGCCTCCCAGATCAACATACTTTGCTAGCTTCCCTCTTCGGATGAGTGTTTTGATTTCGTTCTGATGAGCTATGCAATTTTTGGTCATATGGCCATGATCCTTATGGAACTCGCAATATTTCTCTCTATTCCTCGTGTCAGGGTCTGACCTCAGTTTCTTTGGCCACTTTACTTCCTCGTTATTCTTGATTTCTTCCAAGACATGATTAATACCCATTTTCAAAGGAGTATAATTATCGAATTTCTTCAGGACTTCCCATGACGACTTATTATTCTTGGAATGCTTGTCACCGCCATTGCCCTTATGCTCATTCTTCTTAGATTTGTCGACTTCCACCTTGGTTTCTTTATCCATATTCTTCTTCGCAGCCATAGCCTCCTCGGCATTAATGATCTTTTGCCATCAACTCCGACATAGTTATAGGTGGACCTTTGGCCAAAGCGTAATACAACTTGTTAGGCAATAACCCACTCATCAAGGCGGTGATTGTTGTCTTTTCTTCATAATCTATGACTTCCAACTTCTCGTTATTGAAACGAGTTATGTAATCTCTAGTACTCTCACCAGATTTTTGTCTAACACTTAACAAGTGTGCTACTCGTTTTACTGGCTTTGCTCCGAAACAGAAATTACCAATGAACAACTCGGCCAATTAAAAGAAAGTTGAAATCTTACCCTGAGGAAGATTATTGTACCATATCTGGGCAGATCCAGTAAGAGTTCCTGAGAATGCTCTACATCTCATCTCGTCGGGGACAACATAGATGTTGGCGGCAGCTTGATATTGCTCTATATGAAGAACAGGATCTGTCTTTCCATCATATTTGGGGGTCACCACAGGTGCTTTAAACTTTGACGGGGTAGGAAAACCCACAATGGCCTGGACAAAAGGTGTCCCTTGAACAAAAGTTCATTGTAAGGGATTCTTCGCCTTAGCCATTTCTCCCAATCTATCCTTCAACCGCTGAATGGAACCCTTCCACGCATCATTTCCTTCCTCGGACTTATTAGTTCGAGCAATTAATTATTCTGATGTGGCCTCCTGAGATCTATCTTGATGAGTAACTGGTTGTGATTGTGCTGATCCTTCTCTTAGATTCGATGGTTGTCGAAAACTCCTCGACATGGCTTTAGGTGGACTCCTATTCCTCCTAGGGCCTAATCGACTGAAAGGAGACACCCTGCTCAATCTTTCCAAGGCACTGGGTCTCTCTGGAGAGATAGTGATACGTTGATCAGTATCTGTAGCCCGTATTGATGAGGTTTGCCCAGGTTGATAAGAGAAATCATCAGATTCCTCATTACGATATGACTCAGTACGCCTGGATCGTGAAGAAAGTAAATAGGTTTGCCTCTGACCACTTCATTGTCCCGAATGTGCAGGTGCACCGCCATGAAGGGTCTGTATGAGTTGTCGCATTGTCTCTTGCATGGCGGTTTGTCCTTGAGCCAGATTTGTCATAATTTCAGCCAGATCTGGAGGTGCAGAGGGATTTGGAAGATTTCTAGCATTTCGATTGTTGGATTCTGGATTATCTGCCATTGATGATGAATGATTTTTGGTGAAAAAAATGATAACAACAGTCGTTTCCCACAGACGGCGCCAATCTGTTGTTGTAAAAAATTAGCTTGCTTCAAATTATTTAATCACAGATAAATGTAAATGAGATAAAGAATTTTAAAGTGGTTCAGCCTTATAAGAATGGCCTACGTCCACTGTTTCTGTTATTGCCAAGTGTTTTGTAATTCTCGATATGTAATTCTATCAAGAAATTCCAGTCCCTTTGAATGAGGGTGATACAATGTATTTATAGCCCTTGGGCTGTACATGTGAAAGGGTAAACAATTAATGCCCTTTAAGAGTATACGTCTGTATGATTAGCATTCAATGAATAGTTGAACTGTTGATTATCTGGCAATCAATGTTGTGGCCAAGATGCAGCTCGGACCGCCTTAGTTGCTCGTCGTTCAAAAGTTCCTCAGAGTGTTGGTGTTCCTCGGAGTGTTGGTGTTCCTCGGAGTACACTTGCTTCTCGGAGTGAGTATGACTTGGTCGGGGAAATAGACTTCCTCGTTGCTATTGTGCCATGTAGATCGACATGTGTCTTCTTATTATTCGTCTATATCAGCATACTAATTTTGGTATCAACAATCATGATCAAAAGTCCTTATTCATGGATATATGGAAGAAAGAGGATTCAAACATACTAATATGCCACATAATATGTCTAAAACTAAACTACACATAAAAAAATCTTTTTATATTTTCATCAATAGGACCTAAAAATGCAAAATTAAAATACAAAAGATAAACATCATACAACAAGCAAAAGCAGATAACGTGAAGTAAATAATCTAGAATATGAAAACATAAAAACATAATCACTCATAAGATATAGCATGTGAAGAATCATGTGATAGCATGCGATCATCAACAAGTCTACCATTAAGTACCTCCAAATTAAATATCCTAACCCACATAGGTGTAACATGATGATATAAGGTTTGGGGAACCTTGTTGACACAAATATTAGACTTTCTACGACCATTTCTAAGATCATAACAAAAAATCCAAGGTGACCTTTCTACTATAATGTGTGCAAGTGTAGACACGAGGAATGCTACCTTTGAGTTTACCTTTTCTTATGTCCCTATCAACGGTTGAATCTCTCAAAACTTTGATCTTGGCTTGAACAGTGGAAGTATTTGTATCATCGAAGCCAATCCCACGATTGTCGTCTTTGATTTGGATAGTGTCTAGTATTTTATTTAACTTTTCTAACCTCAACTCCAAGTCAAATTTGATATTACTCGAGTCTCTCAATTTCTCTTTTAACTACACAATCCTATACTCGAAAAAATCCCTATACTCTTCAAGCTCAAGAATCTCCTTCTTCAAAGCCTCTATCAAACCATGAAGGCTATCTCTCTTGCCCTCAATATAATCGAGCTTCCCCTTAAGGGTCTTCTGATGTGCCCTAAGATCCTCAATCAATTTAGCATCATCATTTCTGATGGCACGTTCCTTTATCTTAGATTCTAAATCCAATTTTTCAATTTTAACTTCAACGACTCCGTGTATAAGTCCCGAAAGTCCACTTGAAGCTCACTAACCTCCTTATCTTCATCTTCTTATTTTTCTTCTTCTTCTTCTTCTTCTTCTTCTTCTTCTTCTTCTTCTTCTTCTTCTTCTTCTTCGCTCCTTTCCTCGCTAGCTTGGGAACCTAAATACCGAACCTTAAAATAGTCATGCCCATGATTATCTTCATCGGGGGATACACCTCATTTAAATCCACATGACTATCCATGAATGTGGTGTAGTTACACTCTACGGGAGAATCAAATTCCTCTTTCGACTCACTATCACTAAAGGTTTTATTATATACCTTTGATTTCTTTCTTTCCTTCCTTAACTTAGTGGGGCACACACGAGAATAATGCCCAAACCCTTGGTATTCAAAGCACTTATTCGGGTCATCCACCTTCTTAGGACCATAAATTTTTTTCCTATCACGGTCATCAAAGTTTTTAGGTTTCTTCTCAAAATTATTATCTTCTCTAATATTAAAAATCTTTTTAAAATTCCTAGAAAACCTATTAATATTTTTAACATTAAGCTCATCGTCACTATTAGAGTTCGACACGTCCTTTTTTCGGTATTTCAAAGCAATCCCCTTCTTTTCATCCTTTTTCTTTGGAGTACAAATGTTCATCTCATAGATTTGAAGATCACCTACAAGATCTCAGACTCTCGCAGTGTCTATAAGATTTTTCTTACCACTATCGGCTCGGGGATAGGTTCTCCTAAGTTGAAATAGGAATTGACAATACCCAACAACTTGGCATAGAATCATGAAAAAGACTCATTCTCTAACATCTTAATCGCCTCAAACTTAGTCATTATATTTTGTAACTTAAAAACCCTAACAGTATATGTTTCGTCATGTGTAGATCATAAAGTATCCCAAGAATATTTCACTCTCTCTCAAGTCATAACACGTCTAAACTCTTCAATGGTCACAACGCAAAAAAATAAAGTTCACACCCTTGGAATTAAAAGTCGAGGGATTATTTTCAGTCGTTGTTCAATAGGCATACACTTTAGGAGCATCATCTTCAGTAGGAGGAGTCCACCCAAACTCAACCAAGTTCCAAGCGTTTTCATCGAACGATTTCAGGAAAAATCACATCTCCTACTTCCTATAAGGATAGTTTGACCCATCAAACAATGGAGGTTGAGAAACAAAACTTCCTTCTCAGTTTAACTACATCTAAACCCTAAATAAGCATAAAATGGGGATCTAACATAGCAAACTATTGAATCCCTCTCTGATACCAATTCGATAAAGCTGAGTGCCCTAGGGTTTGTACAAAAAATACCATCAAATCTTATTTTCAAAATTTTTAATTAAGTTGAACAAATTTATAAAACTACACGTATTGAGTAAAATAATTAATCAATTTTATTCTTGACCTAAGAATTAATCCAGGGGAGTATAAAAAAGAATAAAATAAGTAAATCATAACACGACGATGTACGAGAAAAATCCATAATAGAAAAAACCTCGGACGGATCATCCACACAAGTTCACTACGATATAGGTAATTTACAAGACCAATTTAGACTTACTCGCAGACTCAACGCCTTCAAGCCTTGGCGCACTTCCTTTTTCCTTGTAACCTTTTTTGTTGCCATTATTGTAAGCCTTCTAATGGCCACATAATGCAGGTGCTTTCCCATATTTCAGTATACCACTGATATCACTTATCTCGTGACCAGTCCAGCTCTCGCACAACACTAAACATGACATCTACCGCAGGAAACAGTCACAGTATGAAGGGCAAAACATTTTGATACAAAACAAGGAGATCTCAAAATGATATATTTATATATGATTCTTGGATCTCAAATATGTTTATAAACTAGGGTTTTGAAAACTTGTTCGTAGAAGATCAACAAAACATGGAAAGTTTTTCTAAAGCGTTTGGGAACTCAAGAATAAGGTAAAGGTTACAACTAAAACTGTCGTTTCACACTCCTATTTATAGGAGGTTTTTCGAAATCAAGATGAGGATAAAACACTTGAAAAAACCCTCAAAATCTTAAAAAAAATACGTCAGCTTGTTCGAATGAAGTACATCTCGTTCGAACGAAGTTCCTCATATCGTTCGTACCGACTTCTCACAAAACTTCCAATGAGATTCCCCAGAAGGACAAAACATGTCTCGTTTGAAGTTCGGGGGAACCCTGTTCTAAGAAGATGTGGTATATCCTTCGAAAGACATCAAAGTCATTCTAATGACCACACACAAAAAGGAATATTTTCCTAAAAAATATTTAAAAAGGACAAATCATTTTTCTAAAAACCTAACACCCAAAACAAAATCCAAGGATCAAACATAAACAAGTATTCATACCTAATCTGAGATCCCTTGGACGATGAAGAAGAAAATCGAACTGCACTAAGATATATACTCAATGTCGCTTTATCTTTGGCCGCTACAATCTTTAATAAAATGCCACAGGCTTGAAGGTTAAAAAACTTAAATTCTAACCTATGACGTAGGCATTTTTTGTCCAAATATGGAATTAGGCTAATATATACAATGTGACTCGATTCGAAAATTTGTTTTTACGGCCTTTGTTATAGGCAGCACCATTTTCCATTAACATTGTCACCAGGTTATGGGTGGGCTCCTGGTTTCCCTTCTCCAAGGTCACCACCTTAGCCCTTAGTTGAAGGATTTCATATTCTTGGACCTTCAACTTGGCCCCCCTCGTTCATCTTGGCATCATCAAGGTCCTTTTGAGATCCATTTAAGGCCACCCACAGGTCATAGACTTTCTTTTTTAATTGGAACTCTTATCAAGTAGATTGATGACGTCCACGATGAACTTCCAAGGAAATGGAAAAAAAGAGAACAATATTCGTCAGTAAAATAAACTTACGACATGTAAAAAATAGAGTTTTCAGAAATTACAATGGACACTATATGAAAGGCATGCATATTGATGGCCAACCTCTGTAAGGTCAGCCTGGTGAACAAGGTCTAATTATTAGGGACACTCCCCTCAAAAGTCCAAGAGCTAATTTTGGTTGCTTGGCAAGGGAAACGTTGGTAGGGGCCTTCCCCTTGTCGAGGACAACATTTTTGACTGGGAAGTTAGGGAATGGATAATAATTTTGATGGTTATCCTGTTTTATTTGGAAGATGGGCATGTGTTTTATCATGATAATTCTATCAAAAAACTGGGTCTAAGACCTTGCTCCCCAACTATCTTCCTCTTCATCGGGCACATAGTGGGGAAAGTAAGGTAGATAGCATCACCCATCAGATTGGGGATCTTACTTATCGGTGCCATATCCCAAAGGAATTAAGGATCAAAGTATAAATGTCAAAAAGATCCAAAGTCTTAATCCATTAATTTTACCACAAGAAGGATTATGGCTGGTGTATCCCTCTTGAATCTTAGGTTCCCTATCAATTGGACGATCAACGAATGATGTAGTTTATAAAGAGTATGAGAGAAAGAAAGAAAATTACTCGAGATGATAAAAATGCACAAGTCCCTAGTTGATCGCCCCAAGTTTCTTCGAGGAACCAAAGTTTAGTTTGTCTGGATTGGGTACTTTTTTCTTTCAAGAAATTTTGCAATCAAAAAAAGAAAAACATTCTAACAATATCCAAATATAGAAAATAAAATATATCAAGAGACATTTCAAAATTAGGAAATATGAACCCTAAAAAAGAACATAAACATATTTCAACCCCATACTGGGGCATCTGAGGCCATTGTAAGGTTAACCACCCTTGGGAGTTGGAAAATGCACCCAATTCTTAACCGTAAAACTGTGAGATAATTATTTCTTATTGGAATCTGGGAGATTGACGACCAAGGATCTCTCTACCTTCCTTGATTTCAGATTATAAACCTTCTCAAAGGTCAATACCCACATATAGTAGTGTCGGATCTCTGGAATCCCTAAACATACCTTGAAGTTCTCATAAAACTTCAAGAAAAGATAATCTAGAGGGAAGGTGACCCCCACCTCAATCATAAATTAAGAAAAATCCAGTGGCTTCCATTAACAATATAATAGTTCATGGGGTCGAAGTCCATTTCAACATTCACCTAGTTGGGGATATAACATTTCTTGAATACCTCTATGGTGTTCTCGTTTATGACATATACCATAATTTGAATTTAAACTAAAAAAAAGTAGAAGATTCATAGAAAATAAAGAACTTTGACAGGTGAAATTCTTAGCGAAGTTAAAAAGATGACTTATAGATAATGAGAAAGAACATATAACTTTGAGTTATTGAAGGAAATTAGAAGTTCTTAACAATGAAGTCCAAATGACAGTTAGGAGTGGTTTAGTGGCCTAGATCGAGTCCCATTGAAAAATCTCATCATTAGGCACGGACATCTCCAAATAACAATTGGAAAGCATGATTACCTTTTGTCAAATGGTCTGATGACCAGAGTACCCCTCACACAAGTGGGATAAAATACTAGCATGTCCCTAAAATCTATCAATCAAAATGACTCTTTACCTTTGTGCCCTTTTACCACAACATAACTGAGCAACCACAACTATCCACACCACAAAATGGATTCTTTTAAAATTCAGAATAAACCTCTATGACCTCGATCATCTGCGGACCTTTGGGGGAAATTATGAGGGAAAATAATCCACTGCACGTGGTAAAGAGGAATGTGGCCAAGGGAAAGATACATGGGATCAAAATCGAGGACTCTGTTGCCTCCTCTAATAAATGTAAATATGCCCGCATGGAAAAAAGACGTGCCATCTAGATTATTGAAACTCTAATAATAACAAAGTAGAATCTCTCGTGGAGCCACATATATATCTTGTTCTTGTGTGTGTGTGTGTGTGTGCATGATTTTTCTATTCATTCGGTTGGTTTGTGTTGAACCTTAACTCAGTAAGATTTCACCATCTACAAAAATTATTATTTGGAATACATATATTGATATGTACAAAATTTAATTTTTATGCACCCTAAAACTCTTTGGGCCTATTTGGTTATGTGTGTAAATATTGTGTTATGTGTTTAAACACAATTTTGATACAGTTTGCGTTTGACATATTTGTTTTTAATAATTGAGTTGAAAAAATCTTATGTTTAAACTTTTATTTTTTGAAAATAACAAAAATGTTGTTCAAACACTTATTTTTTAAGTTAGAAACGTGTTATATTTCATTTATTAATTTATGATGTAATAAATAATTTACATATAATATAAATAAATTTAAATACATATAAACTACAACACACACATACACATATACACACACACACATGTGTGTGTGTGTGTGTTCTGCGAGTTCAAATTAACGACAATTAAAAGGATTCCAGAAATCAATTAAAAAATGAATAAAGAGATGCCAATCACACAACACAAGAATATACGTGGTTCGGCAAATTGCCTACATCCATGGAGAGGTTACTGTATTTTATTAAGTTCTCTCAAAGTTTCAAAATTACATCCCTCTTGCCCCTGGGGTCTAGGTTGTATTTATAGTGGTGTAAAACAGTAGTGGTTGAGTTGTTTTAGGAACTCTCCATGCTTGTTATTAGCTCATGTGGTGACTCCTAAATATCTCGTCTGAGATTGTAGGTAACCATCTAAGCGTATCAATATGGACATGATAAATGTTTATATTTATCCATGTGACAAATGGCGGTGTTGATTTCTTTGAGGATTTGGGTCAGGCGTGTCCCACATACTACTGGGCTTGGTCGACTAGCCTTTAATTGGTCCTAATTAATAGTTTATGTCCCCACAATTGCCCCTAAAACCTCTGGGGTAAGTTTTTTGGGACAGTAGGTTTAATCATTACCTTGAGCCCGAACAATATTGATCTGTTCTTATGAATTTGAATCGACAGGGCATACTTGTAATTATCCAGAAGCTCCAGGGGTACGATCGTCCAAGCAGGAAGTGAAGTGCCAAAATATACTTGGGTATTGCACCTTATGATTGTGTACAAGGTTTCAGACCAGGTTGCATCAACATCAAACCGTCAGTTTGCTTCCACTTTTCTACTATCAATACTCCAGAGCTTTTTCCTTCGTACTTCTTTACCTTTGTAAGTTTCTATCTTCATCTATTACTTTTGCATCTTTTTTCTTCGTCTTTCTATTTGTCTTCAATTTTGATAATTTATTCTTTTAAAACGTCAACCATCCATGGAAAATGTGTTGGAAAATTCAGGAAGACCTGCTCCATTCCTTCTTGGGCGAACATCGACTGTGCCCTCATGCCCAAAGATGTCAAGGACATCGAAGGGGGGCACTGGATTCACACTTTGGTTGTGGTCCAAGGGGGTTGACATTTCCCTTAATTTCTTTATTTTTAGAGTTCTTTGAATTCTTTGGGGTGGTCCATGCTCAGTGTGCCCCCAATACTTGGTGAATAGTCAATGGGGTTAATCATATAAATGAGTTTTATGTGACCAACCTAGGCATCCCACAGATCAGGTATTGTTACACCTTATCTCATACTTCTGATGGCCACCTTTACATGAAGGCAAGGAAGGCCGAGATGGTGTTGGTCATAAATCTCCCTAATTCAAATAAAGGATATATTGGGATCAGGGATTAATTGCCATAAATTGGTAACATCTACCACTCCCTAAGGGAGAAGAATACATGGGGTTTATGTGCCTCGACGGGGGGTGATCATATAGGTTAACACTTGTTCCTCTAATCGCTCATATTTTATTTATCATTTGTTGTTGCTAATTGCTCTTTTCTTTTATTTTTGAAAAAGAAAGAAAAACAAGGAGCCCTTCTCCAAGATATAAACTTTTTCGATCTTTTAAAGGCTTGGAAGGTGAGAGAGTACCTTCTTGACAGTGAGAACCCCAGGTCTGAAACCTTTTACTTGAGTATACTAATACTACCAGTTTTTTTACTTCTCGCCTGGTAGATGACATAGCAAATCTTCCTCTTCTAGACGAGGATAGTTCTTCTCCTTTTGAACTACTGGATGTTGGGTTAATCTAGTTGGAAGAGGAAGATTAAATAGTTCCCATCAAGAAGAGAGTTCTTTTGATTGCTGACGACTAAGATGATGAGGTCCTCCTCTTTGTTAGGGACAAGTCATAAAAGAAGGCAGAGGGTGAATCCTTGAAGTCTGGTGACCTAAGCTTGGTCGCCAGGGAGAACAAGAAGGAAGAGGAAAAAAAGAAAAAGAAAGAGGAGAAAAATAAGGAATAAGAGAAAAAAAGGCCCTTACATCCCTTTTAAAGAAGAACAATGTCCCCCATTTTCTCCCCAACATCTTTAATGTCCAATTTGTGGTTACAATCCAACCCTTGCCCCAGTCTTACTGAGGGGGGCACTGCTCGCGGGCGATCATGAACGACTGAAGATACTAGGACCTGACTAAATTTATCTTCAAGCTTCCCAAACTTTGTCCCTAGTAAGGTTCTTCTTTTTTATTTTTGGTATATGGTCTGCCTGGCTATAATTTGTCAGATCGTCTAACACTTCATCCTTTTCTTATTTTACAATTTATGGCAGAGTTTACTAGTCTTCTGGATGGTCGCACTGACCAGTCCAGACTAAATAATGAATTGACCGATGCCCTTTGAAATCCTAAGGAGGTTAAGGGCTAGGCGAAGGAGGCCCATAAGAAAGAGAATAATATCACCATCAAAGCTATGGACTTGCTGAAGACCAAGAACAATCTGATTATCGTGGAGAACACTCGCCTATCAAATAAGAATTCTTAATTGACTACGGATGTGGCTCAGATTTATCTCACCAATGATGCTAGCTTAACAAAAGGCTGGGATGAGGCGTATGATAATGCCAGGATCCAGATTGCCTACGCTCGAAAGGTGAGATTCAAGAAGGGTTGGGATCAGGCCTTAGTAAAAGTTGGAGAGGTTGCTGGATTCGAGATATTTTGTCATCACTAGACAATTCCTCCCCTTGTAGCTGATGAAGAGCTTTATACCATCCTTCCTATCGACCAGGCGAAGGAGGTGGTGCCCAAGGATAAGGAGGTGACATGAAGGGGAAAGAGGTTGAGACAGAAGAGAGGGTGAATGAGTGAAGCCCATAGTTCTAGGGTTTTTTCCTTTTTTCTTGTACATTGTACTCTTTTTCTTTCCTTGAAGGGTAATGGCTCTAGCTGTCCCTCATTTTGTTAATATAAACAGTATATTCATTTGCTTGAGTATGCTAATTTATGCATTTTTTGATAGACTATTGCATGTTTTACCTTAATGTTGTAGCCTATTATCGAGTAAATCCCTTCTTCTAATAATTTAGATAACGTCCTCGAGCGAGATTCAAGTGCACAAGCTCGCTGAGCATTTCTGACTGCCAGTAAGGCTTTAAAAAAGAGGACTGAAGCTTACAAGAACCAGTCCACCCTAGTTGCCAAGATGAAGGATGACCTTAAAGACTTGGAAGATGTGAGTGCTTCCATGCAAAAAGAAATAAATGACTTGAGGGCCCAATTGGCTGAAGGCGCTTTAGTTTAGTTAGAAAATGTTGACTTGAAGAAGAAACTTTTTAAAGACGAAGAGCGAGTTCATATGATCAATGACATGGTGATGGGGCTAAGTCGCGATAATAAAAAGCTTTTATATTTATTTAAGATGGGTCACCAAGTGGCTTGGTCGAAAGGTTACGAGGAGGATTGGCAAGATGCCCTAACGAGATTGTAAAAATCTCAAGACGTGTCCTACAAGCACGGTTGGCTGAACGACCTCAAGGTTGTTAAGCAACCCCAGGACTCTCAGCTCTGGTATATGTAGCAAATTGACTACCCTACGTAAAGTCGACCTCCTTTTGGGTGTAATGGGCATGGATCCCGTTGGACGTCATTCCCCTTCAGCTTGTCAAGAGTTACCTAGAAGGTCATGACCGTGATGACGAATACAGGCCTAACCCTAACGATGGTTGGAGGAAGTAAATAGAACAATTGTTTACTTGCTGACACTAAAAGGTTGTAGATTCTTGTGTTTTTTATAATTATTATATAATTGGTACTTTTTATAATCGGGCTCTGCTGAATGAATCAAGTTAATACAAATTCTTATGCATTTTTTCGTCCATTATGCCTCGCATGTAATACCCCGCAGTTTTAATTGAATATTTAAATTATGCATGTGACACATAATTTAATTTACAAAATAATGAGAAATTAAATCAATATTAATTTAGAGTGAAAAAAGAATTAATATTTTTGTGATTATTTATTTATTAGTGTGCTATAGTAAATAAAATAGAATTAAGTCGTAAGTGAGTAAACACAATTAAATTTAATATTATCTCAACTGGGACACGCATGATTAAATTAAAATAGGTTGAGATGGAAAAATATTGTTAAGTGACTCTGGTGATAATTTCGAGTGTACAGTTGATCCGAAATGGGTCGAAATAGTCAAAATTGAGTATCTAAGGATTGTATTTGAATCTCGGGAGCTTTTTAGTTTAATCACGAGTAATTTAGGTGACTTTTGGACTCCTTAATGGCATGTGAATAGCCATAACAGGATTATACTTATAAAATGAAAGGTTGGGATTTAGGTTAGAGTCATTTCATAAATACAAAGGTTGAGGAGAGTTATTCAAAGAGTTAGAGAGAAAGTGAAAAGAATTGGGAGAAAATTCAAGAGTCTAAGGGAAAAATTGAAGAATTTTACAAGAACACTGTAGGATTGAAGAAGGGAATGGAACTCTTGAAGGATTAAGTGACATTTTCATCAAATTAAACCCTACGAATCATAAGACAAGTAATTAACTTGCTATTTAATCTGTATATACCGTTTTAGTCATATCATCATTGGAAAATGATATTTTTGGAGATAATTTCACATATATATAAACTGTGGGATTTTAAGAAATAATTTATATTTTGTGAATTAATTTATATTTGAAAAATGATATAAATTTTTAATTTTAAAGAATTAAGGTGGATTGAAAATTCTAAAATTTGAGGATGATATGGATAATGGAATATGGAGATGAATATGTAATGTAATTATGAGAATGATGAAATTATCGAGTCTAGTTTTGAATCCCATGAATTAATGATTAATCTTTTGAATTAATGTGATTATTAGGTGTTAAAATCATCTTAGAACTGTCCCTTAAACTCTTTATGAATTGGTTAGTGTATGATATTGTGTTGAGGATCATTGGGACTGAATTAGGGAAGAACACAGTGAGGAGGTTCACTAACTGGAAAAGCGAACCGATTCGCTTTCAGATCAAATCGGTTGGGATTTCTGAAAAGTAGACATGGTTCGCTTTGAGATCAAACCGGTTCGGAATTCTGGAATTTTTCAGGTTTTGGGCTATTTTATTTAATTAGGGATAAATTAAATAATTAAGGGGGTGAGAAAACCCAAAGTTAATAATTTATATTTTTGAAAATTCAATTAAGTTGGTATGTGGACCTTGAGTTTAAAAGGGATTTTATTTAAGATGTGAAATTAAAATATTAGAGAAAAATAGTTGAATATGAATAATTGTGATGGAAAATACGAGAATTGGGATACGAGTTGAGTGATGTAAACATATGTCCAGAATTGATCTTTAAAAATAAATGAATTAATTAAAAAGTGAAAAATTAATTCATCGAGTATAAAATGGAGCATTGAGTGATAATGCATTTTTTGTGCCATTTGTGATAGGCATAATAAAATAAATTATTATTGAATATATATACATGTGTGAAAAATATATATAAAGATATTACATCGGTGTGAAAGATATATGATATGGATACTATAACATACCCTTCTAAGGGGTATCATCGAAGGTTGTGGGAGTGAGTGATCTTTCCTGGCTAGCGAATGCAGGGTTAATATTATTCACAGGTCATAATCACCATGCATTTTCTTATTAATATTGAGTCCGAGGTGAGGTAATTATGGGTATGGTTATTTCTCACTAATCGGGGAACTTATGACCACCTCCAACGTCGTTTGCTGATTTTTATCATAGTTCGGTACGAGATCACGACACGTAGCCAGGATGATGAGAGTATTCCCTAGATGATGATAGCATTAGAGACCAACATTCGGGGAAGTTATTATTGTTATTACGGATGTCGATAATACATATATAGTGAGTGATACATATGTATGCATGATGTGATAATGAATATGTATATATCTACGCAGAAAATATATACGGGCATGACATGATGTGAATATTATGTATATTAATGTGAATAAGTATACACGACTAAAACATTAAGTGTAATAATGATTTAATAATTGGTGAAAGTTATTGGAAATAAGTTATGTGATATTAACTTTTGAATATTGATTTAATAACTAGTGAAAGTTATTGGAAATGATTTATGTGAATATTGAAATAATAACTAGTGGAAGTTATTGAAAAAGGTTTGATAAATTATAATTGAATGATTAGAGAATATGAAAACTAGATAAATAAATTACGTAGGATGGAATAGCGTATGGAATTTAAGGACACTTGGGAAATAGTTAGGCGGGTAGCATAACTAGGTAATTAAAATCATACGTTAGGTGCGCACTTTAGATGAGAGGTTAGTAATGTCTCATGAGAGAGTGCGGTACCAATTTAAATATGAGTAAATGGATATACTTATATTTATGCATTTTAATTACTTAAAAAATATTTTCAAATGGTTTTGGGCTATGACTCTTGTCAAAATATATTTTCAAAACCTTTTCGGTGTCTAGCCACAGGGACGCCAGGTGTGATCATTCTCAGGTACCAGAGCTATGATAGTTGTGCATGTTGCAGAGTGTTGTTTAGTCATTTCTATTCCTATGTTGTAGTTCATGACTCTTTCGTATAATCAGGCATGTTGCCTAAGTTAGACAATTTATCTCATTTTATGTTTGTCTTCATTCTGAGTATTATTGTATGGAGATTTACTCCGATGATTTATTTGAAACAATTTGGTATGTAATAAATTTATAGTTTTTATTTAATTGTGGTTGTGGGTTTTATTTTAAGTTGTGTAAATAATTGTGGTTGATTATTAAATTGTTGTGTCACGTTAAATAAGATTAAAATTGACACGCGACTTAATTTAATAATAAGTGGTTAGTAATTAATTGAATTCGACAGTGATGCTAAGACTGATCCAATGAGATTCCTGTTTGGTTTTAGTAGAGGGATGGTCACTCGTTATTTTAATAAGCAGGGTGTCACACGCATGTGTCATTAGTCCTTTCTTACCTTTCAGGTCGTGTCGTCACACTCCCTTATGCCTAGAAAAGACAATGGCAAAAATGCACATGGTCTATGGGAAATCCAACCGTTAAGGATTTTAGTCGATCAAGAAAAGTCGGTTTATTGCCTAAGGATCCACCACAATGTTTTTGTCTTGCCTGGGCAAGTCGTGAGGTCACCTGTGTTGGATATGACAAGGACATGAGGACTTTAATTTTAATTGTAATAAGAAAAACTTCCATTGTAATTAAGTTAAAGTCTGATCGCCTGATCGACATGTTTTAAACATTAAATGCCAATTGTGAGCCTATTACTTAGGAAATAATGTCAATCAACTGAACATATTAAGAGGTAAGAGAAAAATATGGAGCGAATGGCCTTTATTTATTCATAACAAAAATATTAAACTGCGAACAACAAATGTTTGAAATGAAAATTTTCATAAACTAAGTTATTGAGAAATAAGAAGACTAAAAGTAAAACGTCTTAAGGTTGGCCGCATTCCATGACCTTGGTATCTCTTTGCCCTCTATTATTTCTAAGTGATAGGCTCCTTATAGATCATCACTGATCACTTTGAATGGTCCCTCTAAGTTGGGCCTCAACTTATCGTCTGACGTTTTTATGGTGCTACCAAGAACTTCCTCAAGACATAATCTTCTACTTAGAATTTCCTCGGCTTGACTCCTTTGTTGTACTGCTTTTTCAATTGTTGTTGATATGAGGCCGGCTTAATCATGGCTTTCTCTCTTTGTTCAACGGCCAGGTCAAGTTCAATGCAAAGGGCATCATCGTTCGGTCCTTTGTCGTCCATCCTTGTTCTCGTGCTCGAGAGGCCAAATTCAAGTGGTATTATAGATTCCATTCCATAGGTAAGTGTGAAGGGTGTTTTCCCAATTGGTCTCCTGGACATGGCATGAAATGCCTAGAGAACATGAGGAAGATCGCACATCGAAGCGCCTTTGGCTATTTTTAGCCTCTTTTTAAGGCCATCGAGCATCATTTTGTTAGAGGCTTCTGCTTGACAGTTGCTTTGAGGGTATGCTATTGAACTGAAGTGGTATTTTATTTCATATTCATCGTAAAATTTTTGGAAATGACCACTGTCAAATTGTGTGTCATTATCAGTTATAATGTCTCTTCGTACCCCCAAAGTGTGTTATGATGTTTCTCCAGATGAACCTTATCATGTCGGCGTCTCTGATATTGGATAGTGGTTTTGACTCTACCCACTTGGTAAAGTATACTGTGCTAATCAACAAGTACTTGCAATTCCCAAGTAAAGTAGGTAGTGGTCCCAAGATATCCAACCCCCATTGTTAAATGGTCATGGGTTGGCCAACGGCCTCAGATCGTTAGCTAGTTGATGGACCATAAGAAAGAATTTTTGGCACTTCTCGTATTTTCAAAAATAAACACTTGCATATTTCTGCATATATGGCCACCAGTAGCATTCTTTGATTGCTCGAAATGCGAGGGACATTCCTCCTACATGACTTCCACATATTTTATCTTTAAGTTTTAAAGAATTTGCTCGATGTCTTTTAAATGTATGCACTGGAGGTAGGCGCCTGTAAAGTTTACCCCTAGGGTCTATGTAAAAAACCTATAGCCTTGACTCTAACCTGATGAGATAATTTCTTGTCGATCGGTAGTGTCTTATTCTATAAGTATGCAATAATGTTGTCTATCCAATTAGGACCTGGGCGATGGAGATGACGTGCTCTAGGTCTACTGTCTTATCAATACCGATCTTGACCAGTAATTACGCTTTGATGGTTCTCCTGAGATTTGAGTCCACTGCTGAGCTTAGTGCTACTAGAGCATCAACATGACTGTGGTGCCCCTAGGGTAGTTATTGAACACGAACTTCCTCGGATTTTGTAACTAGCTCGCGTATAACTGCGAGGTAGGCTATTATCCTATCATATTTAGTATTGAAATCCCCACTGACTTTATTGGACATGATTTTATATCATAATAAATGTTGAGTCTTCTTGCCCCGAGCAAACGTGCTTTGTGAAGTCCGGTGATGAACGTCGCATACCCAACCTCATTATTAGAGGCGTCAAATCCCAATTTGATCCCTTGCTCAATCATAGCATTCTCTATAGTCACAAGGATAATTCCTATGTCTTCCCCCTTTGAATGGGAGGTGCCATCAACATACAGTGTCTAACTTTCACCTTGGGCTTATTTGTGTAACTCTGAATGATCAACTGCTGGTCGATGGGGCCTTCTCGAGTAAATCATATGATGAAGTCAGATAAAACCTTTCCTTTAATTGTTGTCCTTGGTTGGAAGTGAATATCTAACCTTCTAAGCTCTATCGACCATTTTGACATTTATCCAAAAAGGTCAGTCTTGCAAAGGACAACTTTAAGGGGTAATGACGTAATCACAATGATGGAAGCTTGCACAAAGTGATCACCAATGCATAAATCAGTTTCTCCATAGGCAAGTAACATTATTCGACATGAAAGAGATTCTTGCTAACATAGTACATACCAAATTGCTTTACCTCTCTTTCGTAGACCAAGACTGAGTTTTTGCATGGCTTGATACTACGAGATAAATATAAATGGTATCCCGTGATTGAGGATTTCCAGCAGTGGAAGTTTTTCTATGTAGGATTTAATCTCCTCTAGGGCTTTGAAGCACTCATCATCCCAAGTTAGGACCTTTTTCTTCTTGAGCAACTGGAAAAATGTTCGGCAACGCTCAAATAACTTTGAAATGTAGTGGTTAAGTTCTACAAGCATTCCGATGAGTTTTTAGACCTCACGTAACGTCTTTGTTGGCTGGACCCTTCTGATAGCTTCTATCCGATTTGGGTTAGCCTCAATCCACCTCTTGCTGAACAGATAACCTAGAAATTTTCCTAACTGGACCCCAAATGAACACTTATCGGCGTTAAGTTTTATTCGATAGCACCTGAGGACTTCAAAGGTGTTAGCCAGGTCTTGGAGATGGTCACTCCAATAAATCATCGATATACACCTCCATGGTATCTCCCATATGGTGTTGGAATATCTTCGTGACTAACCTCTGATATGTAGATCCTATATTCTTGAGGCCAGACGACATGACCTTCTAGCAATACAGACTAACTGGCATTATGAATGAAGTTTTATCTTGGTCAGGGCCGAACAGAGGGATCTGATGATACCCTGAGTAAGCATTTAAGAAACTCATCCGTTCATGAGTTATTGTGGCATTGACTAGTTAGTCTATTTTCTCTAGGAGAAAATTGTCCTTGGGATAGTCCCAGTTGAGGTTAGTGAAATCTAGGGGTGGAAAAACAGGTCAACATGTCATGTTTTTACACGACCCGACCTAACACGATAAGAAACCGGTGGACCCTAACACGACATGACATGATAGCATGTTTTTTTTAACCCAAACACGACGCGTTAAAAAAACAACATGACACGATAACACAATAAGTAAATACGATTCGATTGGACACGATTAAACTCGATCCAACACGAGACGATTGGACACGATTAGACCAGTTAGTGAGGAATTAAAAAAATAGTGGGTATAAATAGTGGGTTGATAATGGGTCTAAATGGGATCAATAGTGGGTGTACATAGGGTATATATCGTGTCCTTAATTGGGCCACTATCGGGTCACTATCGGTTCCTTATCGGGTCAATTTCGTGGCAGATATTAGACACAAACACGACATGGCCCGATGGCGGGTCCAAAAGCCCAAACCCGAACACAACTCGAACATGAAAGGTCATGTCAATTTCATTTCTTTTCATGTCGTGTTATCGTTTCGTTCCCAAAATTTCCACCCCTAGTGAAATCTATGCAAAATCTTCAGCCCCATTATTCTTACGGACCACAACGATCGGATTTGAGAGCCACTTTAAGAATTAAACTTCTCTGACGGACCTTGTATCCAGAAGTTTCCCTACCTAGTTCTCCACTTCCTTTGCCTTCTTTGGGGATGTTCGACAAGCTTTCTGTATGATGGGTTTAAATGTTGAATCCATGTAGATCCGATGACAAACGACTGCATGATCAATTCTCGGCATGTCATACGGTTCCCACGCGAATACATCCAAGTTTTATTTTAGAATGGTGATAAAATCCTCCCTTTCAAGGTCAGTCATGTTTGTCCCGATAAAAAACTTTCTCTCCGACTTAGCTTTATAAAAAATAATCTCCTCATTGTCTTCGATGACCCAATCGATGGGTAGATCCTGGTCTCCTCCACCCCTTATCGGGTGTGTGGTAGTTACTATTTGGATGGAGTAGCCCCATTATGAGCTGCCTCCGGAACAATTTCTTTATCTCTTTTCTTCTCTTGCATAGTCCTAATGGTGGCGATGAATCACTTTTGAGCAACTTCTTGATTACCTCTGATCCCCATTTCCCTCTGATCGTGATGTAGTGAGCTTCTAATGGCATGTGAAAGGGATATCCCTCGTAGCATGAAGCCACCCCTTCCTAAATTAGCGTGGTAAGGTGAATCAATGTCGATCACTAAAAACTCTATAAGTTTCAAAATATTCCCTGCCCTTACTAGCAGGACCACCTTTCCTAACGGCGTTGCCATCTTCCTCATAAAGACGACCAGAGGAACCGTTGCCTCCTTGAGGTCGGACATCTTAAGCTTGAGTTTTTGGAAGAGCTCCAAGTACATCACCTCTGAAGATCTCCCCTAGTCCATAAGTAGCTTGTTTACGTCTTAGTTCATAATTTTGAGAGTGATTTCTAACGCGTCATCGTGTGGAGTTCGTACCCCAACCAAGTCCTCCTCCATGAAGACGATGTGCTTGTTATAATCAACATCCTCTGGTCACCGGCGCTTGTCAGCCTGGATTTTGACGAGATTAATCTGGAAAACTGCCAACATAACTATAACCTTCTTGAGTTCCATCTGAACAACATTTCCTTGTACTTGCTTAAGGTTGAACGCTCCGTGTATAACGGCAAACTCATGACCCATGTCATCATTTAGGACATTATCTGGTTTCTAGTCATCATTGGTTGTGGTCTGGTTAGACTTTTTTTTTAAAAAGTCATTCAGATTCCTAGATTGGGCTAGTTTCTCCAGATGCGCTTTGAGATCCTTATAACTTTCGGTCTTGTGGCCATATTTTTTATGAAATGCGTAGCGGAGCGCATTGTTCCTCTTGGTCGGATCACCACCCATCTTCTTTGGTCAGTTGACGAACTGCTGATCTTTAATTTTTGCCAAGATCTTGTATATTGGCTCTTTGATAATTGTATTGACCGTTTGAAAAGCTTTAGACGAATTAACTCTGCCCCATTATTCTTTTATTCCCCTTATCGGGGGTGTTCTCCTTATCTCCCCCTTTGTTTACATTGGGGTGACTACTCTCAGCTTGACCAATATGGACCACGTCCTCCACCTTGCCATATTTCTCAATGCGTGATATGGTATCGTCAATGGTTTCAGCTTCCTTCTTGGTAAGGTATTCAAACAGCATTGATGTGGGGGGTAAACCAATTTTAAAGGATGCTACAAAAACTTGCTCCGAGTAATCATCTACCTCATTAAAGACTTCCTAGTAGCATTTGACGTATTAACGCAGGGACTCCTGTGGCTTCTTTTTCATCGTGAGAAATGAGTCCATTCTTTTGGGATGAGAGTTGGTGATGAAACAAGCAGTGGAGGATTCGACGAGCACTTTGAAACTCTTGATGGACCTATGAGGTGTCTTCTCAAACCATTTTTTAGCAATGTCACCTAAGATGAAGGAAAAATGCGACACATCAGTGCGTCGTTATGACTCCACAAAGTTATAGCCTGCCTGTACTGCCGAACATGGTCAATGGGATCAGTCTTGCCATTGTTGACCTTGAATCTGGGGATTACAAACTTCTTAGGGGGATCCTCCTCTTCAATGGTTTTAAATAAGGGAGACTTCATCTAGGTGATGAGCACTCTCCTCGCTAGCTCCTTGGTTGACATGGGCCCTAATGACCTGGGTGTTGGTCCATTTCCCTTTGAACCAAACTTGATTTTTCATCACTGTAGCGCTTGTCATCTCTATAGCGCTTGCCTTGATATTTTTCATGCCCTGAATGCTCTTGGTCATGCCTGGTGCTCTTTCCTCGACAGCAAGTCTTGCTCGTCTGAGGCTTAGGAGTCTGAGGTTGGCTTTTGCGATTTTAGCAGAGTTCTTTCTCCATCTATTCTAATCGCCATTGGAGGCTAGAATTCTCTTCAACTTGAAGGCGAGCTGCCTCCTCATACTGTTGAAGCATTGCTTTGTAGGCATCAACCAGGGGTGAGATCTGAGTAAACCTAGGCTGCCCATGGCTTTCCTCTGAAGGATATTGTTCTAGTCATAACCTTAAGTTCCCATCTTGACGAACCTCAGACCTAATCCTTAGTGGAGTTAAATCAGCTCACACGTCTTCGGGATGGGATGCACTATTCGATTGATGAGAGAGAGATCGTAGCTATTCTTTTTGAAGATTGCTTCGTGGAAAGGAAACTCGTTCCCACATACAGTGCCAATTGTGACTACAAATTAACCACAATTAAAATGACTCAAGAAATAAATTAAAGAACAAATAAAGAGATGCCAATCACACAACACAAGAATATACGTCGTTCGAAAAATTGCATACGTCCACAGAGAGGTTACTGTATTTTATTAAGTTCTCTCAAAGTTTCAAAATAGTGGTGTAAAATCGTAGTGGTTGAATTGTTTAAGGAACTCTCTTAGCTTGTTATTGGCTCGTGTGGTGACTCCTGAATATGTCGTCCGAGATTATAGGTAACCAACTAACCTTATCAATATGGACATGATAAATGTTTGTATTTATCCACGTGATAAATGCTTGTGCTGATTTCTTTGAGGAGTTGGGTCGGACGTGTCTCACATACTGCTCGGCTTGGTCGGTCGGCCTTCAATTGGACGTAATTAATAATTTAGGTCCCCATATGTATAATATATATAATAAATGTGAGTACATATAATTACACACACACACACACACACACACACACACATACACACACACACACACACACACACACACACACACACACACACATAAGATAGGCTCAAGTACATACTAAGTATACATACCTATTTTTTTTAAATAGTAAAAAACTTATATCTCGGCTTAATTTTTTTATATGACATGTAAACATTTCAGGGGACCCATATACAAAAATCAACCCAAAATAATATTTTTTGCTATTTTAAAAAAATCAGTCAAACTTTGGCCACTTTTAAAGCTGGGAAGGTTTGATCGATTTTTTTAAAATAGCAAAAAAAAAATTACTGAGCTAATTTTTTAATATGGGTCTCTTGAAATATTAAATACCAGACAAAAAAATGCAACTCAAAAATATATTTTTTTAATATTTAAAATAATAGGTTTGTATCAGTGGTATGTATACTTAGTATGTATGAGAGTCTCTATCTCTCTCTCTCTTTATATATATATATATATATATCTGTGTGTGTGTGTGTGTGTATGAATACATATTGTATATGCGTATATAACCATGTATATATGTATAATATAGAATATGCATATATTACAAGTAAAAAATACACATATTATATGTTTATGTATAAGTAAATATAAGTTATATGTATAACACATACAAATACCTGTATGTAAAAATCATATATTATGTACGTTACACACATACACTTTTAAAAAAGAAATCAAGTTTACTAAACACCTAAAAATAATTTAAAAAATGAAAAATTAAAACTATTCTTAAAAACAGTTTTTCAACCAAGGATATAATTAGCTGAACCCTTACATCCTCTGACCCAAGCAGGTCTGCACATTGCGAAGTTGTTAGGTTTGGTTATGTTTTGAATGAAGAAAGAGGAAAAATGTGGTTTTTGTTAAGGTTTATAGGCGGAGCCAGGATAACTCAGAGGGTTGGGCTAATATTATGACAACCTCAAAATAAACTTGTCTTTCATTTGGTTTGGGGTGAAATACTTTGCATGTAGATGAAAATTAAATTAGTTAAATATAATTCATCAACATGGGTTATATTTAAAAGTTGCATAATTATGGTATGTTAACTTGTTCAAAATTAAAAAAAAAAAAATTATTTTAAAGATGTGAAAATTTATGTCATTATTTATTTCCGATTTATTAAACAAGAGTCTCGACATTTTCATTGTTAACGTTTACTCCAAGACTTTTTATTTTGTTCCAAAAGTCTCATCGTCATATAAATCACTTACAAATGGTAAAATTAACAAAAAAATAAACAATAAACTTTTTGAAGCATAAACAAATTAGCTCAATTGCGTTTGGCTCCTAGGAATTGAACATTAGTTGTCCATTTATATTTTGCCACTAAAATTATTTTATTCATGATGAAATGAACAATTGTGTAAGAACAAAAACGTGCTAAATTTTCTTTGACGTTGTAAATTTTATACGCCTTTGCCAATCGATTAGTTGCAAAACAAAAAGGAAACCTACATGTAGAACATCAACGAAACTACGGACTTCGGTCTCAAAAACTTCTTTTTATTTTGTATTGGTTCCAATAAATACCACTATATATATATATATATATATATATATATATATATATATATATATATATAGAGAGAGAGAGAGAGAGAGAGAGAGAGAGAATCATGTGCACACTAAGTTTGCACACGTGCTGGCGCACACCAACTTTTTAAAAATATTAAAAAAAAAATGAGTTGATTTTTTTATGTGATATTTAAACATTTTAACGGATCTATATAAAAAAATAGCTCAAAAATTTTTTTGTTGCTATTTTTAAAAAATCGGTCAAACTTTTGCTGTTTTTAAGCACTTTAAAAGTTACGAAAGTTTGACCGAATATTTAAAAATAACAAAAAAAATTGAGTTGTTTTTTATATATAAGTCACTTGAAATGTTTAAATATCACACAAAAAAATCTACTTAAAAATATTTCTTACTATTTAAAAAAAATGATGTACAAATTTAATATGTACAATACAAGACTCTGTCTCTCTCTCTTTGGAGAGGGGAAATGGTCTAGAGAAGCAAAAGAGGAAAATGTGCGTCTCAGAAACCTTATCCTAAGTTACTGCTTCAATCTCACAATCAATTGTGCTATGTTGGGGTGGGCTAAAATTATCCCAAGATGGGCTTCGATTTTAAACGGAGAATGCATGTTAAAACGACTCTAGTTCCGCCGTATGAGTAACAAATGAGTTTTTGTAAATAAAACAATCTGAGCTAGAATGAGAAAATGAAACATCTAGTCCAACATGCAGGCCCACTCACATATTTGGGCTTTGTTTCCATGGTCAGCCGTAGATTAGTTGATACAGATTTAAAATACTTTGTGTGCTTGGCCTTAAATGCAAAGAAGTGGATTTTCACATCCTATATACTTGTTGGGTGCTTGGTCAACATTTTTTCTCCTCGTTTTGGACATTTTTCAAGGGAAACATTTCATGAGCCTTTGAAATTTTATGCTAAGATGTGCACTGACAGTTTATTTTTGAGCAAATTACTCCATAGATTTCTTACTTTTTTTTATTTATTTTTAATTTCATTCATGTCTTTTTTTTATTTTAATTTCATCTCCAACCATTCATATTATCTCAATTTAGTCCATGTGCTAACTATTTGAGATATAATTGACTATTTTACCTCTCTTTATTGAAAAATAATAAAATTGATGTTATAAAATTTGAAAAATAAACTATTTTATTATTATTTGGAAATAAAAAATAGTTTTTTATCTGAGAATAATAATATAAAATTATTTTTACTTTTATTTTTATTTTATCCCAGTTGTTTTCAAAAAAAATTTAAAAACTGAAATAATAATTTTAATAGTCAACATAGTTATTTTTATTTCTTAAAAAACTCATTTTTTAATTTTAATTAAAATTGTTTAATTTGATATCTTAGATACACGATTGATTAGTGCTGCTGACGCAGGTCCACATCATTTAATGAATGTGGGTTCGATTGCGAATATTTTATATATTGTCTTTGTAGTATTTTGATTGCGAATATTTCATATAAGAATAATATCCATTCATATAACAAGCCCTCTATCTCAAACCTCATTTTTAGTGAAAAATATTTCTTATCCATCCACCAAAGAATTGGTTTCCATGCAAAATAAAAATAAAACAAGATAAAAAACTCATATATTTTTTCAGTTATTTTTCAACTTCTTATCCAAAAAATTATTTTTCACGTATTTTTTATGTGTGCAATCAAACGCAGCCTTAATGTAACATTAGGGGCATCTTAAATATATTTGTTAGATTAGGGCAGACTTAAAAATTATTTCTTAAGTTTTCAGTTTTTGGCTTCGAGTTGGCCAGAACATTTGACTCCGAGCGGCAATAGTACGACAACTCCTACTTTTAAGCTAAGAATCGTTGGACATCGCTTTTAGACTAAAAAGTGCAATCCTAGAAAAAAAAGGGGCATTCACATTTAGATCATATTAGACATTTTTATAGACATTCTAGTCCCACCATGTTTTCCCCTTACATATAAATTCTACTCCTAATTTTTTGGAATTTTTTTTCACAATTTTACCTTTTTAAAACTAATCATCCGTAACTTCCATAAGTGGTTGAACTTTGTTTTTAATCTTCAAATGATCATAACTTTTAATTGACATATCAATTTTTTGCAAAATTACTATTTTTGAAATCTGCTCGACAAGATCTATCAAACAATATCTATGAAGCCTATATAATTTCAAAGAAAAAAAATTACACAAACAGTAAACTTTACTGTATGCACCAGAAATAGATATAGGTTTATATCTGTAACATTTTCACAAACAGTAATATTTACTGTGCAAACACAGTATACGCACACACACAGGATCCAAACCCTTATTTTTTTCCCAAAATCATCTTATTTTTAAAGGTCCACGCTATCCAACAACCTTCATTAGAGCTTCGATTTGGGGTGGGTAGGGTTAGCATTAGGTTAGTTTATATTTGTAACATTTTCGCAAACAGTAACATTTACTGTGTTATAACACACACACACACACACCCACACACACACCCACATATATATATATATATATATATATATATATATATATATGGGAACCCAGGGCCAAGTGGAATAGGAGGGATTCTTAGAAATGACAGAGGTGATATTATGTTCGCATATGCTAAATCTGAAGGATTAGCATCAAATACTTGTGTGGAAATTAAAAGTATATGGATTGGTATCAAGATGTGCTTGGACTTCAATATTAAAGATGTGGTAATCGAGTCTGATTCATTATTCGTGGTAAACCTTATCAACAAAAATTGGAGACCTCCATGGGAACTGCTGGAATGTGTTCAAGAAATCAAGGAGATCATCTTGAAAAACAATTTCATTTTATCTCACTGTTACAGGGAATCAAACATGGCTGCGGACTCTCTTGCGAACTATGGGATTATGCTTCCCTCCCTATCACTTTTTCATCATTTTCTGGACCTTCCTACTATGACTAGAGGGGCTGTCAAGCTGGACAAGCTGGGTTGTCATTACATTAGATCTAGTGCTAAGATTACTTAAGCTTTGTAATGGGGCTATCATAAAGCCCCAGATTTGATTTTCAGTTTCTTATTTCATGAATCCTCTGTAAGCTTTTTGGTTTGGGGCCGTTCCCTCTTTTAATAAAATTTACCTGGGGGCCATGTCCCTCTTCATTTAATATATATATATATATATATATATACGGTAGATTCAAACCTCTTTTTTCGATATTATCGTATTCTCAATGCTCCATGCTACCGGCATCCAATCCCCAACACCACCCACCCCCATTATCGGGGCTACAACAACATTCATCAGAACTCTGATTTGGGGTGACATAGGGTGCCACTGGCGCAGACCTTAGGAAATAATAGAATAATTGATAAATGGGGTTTGAATCAACTGAAGCTCCGGGTTGGGGTGGGTAGGATTAGCATTGGGTTAGTTTATATTTGTAAAATTTTCACAAATAGTATATATATATATATATATATATATATATATATATATATATATATATATGGTGGATCCAAACCTCTTTTTTCTGATATTGTCTTATTTTTAACGGCCGCGCTAGCGGCATCTAATCCCCACCACCACCAACCCCAATCGTCGGAGCTCCAACAACATTCATCAGGCCGCTGGCGCGAACCTTAGGAAATAAGAAAATATTGGATAAATGGGGTTTGCCTCCACCGGAGCTTCAGTTTGGGGTGAGTAGGGTAGCATTGGGTTAAGTTTATATCTGTAATATTTTCACAAATAATAAATATTACTATTTGTGAAAATGTTACATCGGCACCCCATGCCACCTCAAATCAGAGCTCTGATGAAGGTTGTTGGAGCTCTGACAATGGGGGTGGGTGGTGGTGGTGATTGGATGCCGCTGGCGCGGACCGTTAAAAATAAGATAATATTAGAAAAAAGAGGTTTGGATATATATATATACTGTGTTATATGAACACAGTAAATGTTAGTGTTTGTGAAAATTTTATAGATATAAACTTAACCCAATGTCACCCCTACTCGCCCCAAATCGAAGCTCCGGTGGATCCAAACCCCATTTATCTAATATTCTCTTAATTTCAGAGGTCCGCGCCAGCGACACCTTATGCCACTACTACCCACCCCAAATCATAGCGCTGATGAAAGTCGTTGAAGCTCCGACAATGGGCGTGGGTAGTGGTGGAGATTGAATGTTGCTAGCGTAAACCTTTAAAAATATTGTGATTTTGAAAAAAAAAAGGTTTGGATCTACTGTGTGTGTGTATATATATATATATATATATATATATGTAATATTAACTCAGTAAATATTACTGTTTGTGAAATGTTATATATATATATATATATATATTGTGTAATATTAACTCAGTAAATATTAATGTTTGTGAAAATGTTATATATATATATATAACTATTTCATAAATATATTAACACAATAAGTGTTATTGTTTGTGAAAATGTCACAGATATAAAACTATTTCATTCTATGGTGTATACAATAAAGTTTAATATCGATGACATTTTTACAAACAATAGCATTTACTGTGTTATATATATATATATATATATATATATATATGCTCCTATTTTTAAAGCTCTGCGCCACTGGCACCTAATGTCACCCGTACTTACCCCAAACCGGCGCTCTAGAGGATCCAGATCCTATTTATCCAATCTTATTTTCAAAGGTCCGCACGAGCGGCACCCCATGCCACCCTTACCTACCCAAAATCGGAGCTCTGATGATGGTCGTTGAAGCTCCAACAATGGTAGTAAGGATTGGATGCTGCTAGCGCGAACCTTTAAATATAAGGTAATTTTGAAAAAAGAGGGTTTGGATCCACCGGATATATATATATATATATATATATATATATATATATATATATATATATATATATATATATATATATATATATATATATATATATATATATATATATATATATATATATATACTGTGTAATATTACCACAGTAAATGTTACTGTCTGTTTGTGAAAATGTCACATATATAAAACTATTTCATATTCTAGTGCATACAATAAAGTTTACTATTTGTGTAAATTTTTTTCTTTGAAATTTTTTAGGCTTCACGGATCTTATTTGATAGATCTCGTCAAGCGGATTTCAAAAATAGTAATTTTACGAAAAACGGATTCGTAAATCAAAAGTTGTGATGATTTTAAGATTAAAAAAAAAGGTCCAATCACTTATGTAACTTCCTAAAGGAAGTTACGGATGATTAGCTATAAAAGGGTAAAATTGTGAAAAAATTCCCTAAAAAGATGGAATAGGACCTAATTGATTGTTGAAAAGTCAATAGGACTTATATGAATGTTGACCCGATAAATGGGACATAAATATGATTATCTAAAAAAAATCAAAACAGTCTTAATTTGATAAAAAGCTTAGAAGTATCATTATCTTACAAAATAGGTATTTAAAAAGCATTTTTTGGACAAAAAACTCCCTAGAGCATCCATGTTGCCAGCCCTAGGTTTTTGGACCTGAATTTCTTAAAATTCCTTGTACTAAAATAATATTACTAAAAATTAATTTATTTAGAAAAATAAACTTTTACAATGTTGTTTGAAGAGATAAATTTTGTATATCAGTTTTAATAGTTTTTATCTATTCTAAAATTTTAAAAAATGGGTCAATCAGGCAAAAATGTAGGGCAAGACATCCCAACCAAATTATTAATAATAAGAAAGGTTCTAAAAAAATGCGGGGCATGACCGAAGCGTGGAGGCCAAGCCTTAAGCCTTAGAAGCGTAGTCGGGTCTTAGACGTAAAAAGGCGTGAAAAGGCGTTTAAGCGTTTTTAATATATTTTAATATTTTTAACAGTAACAAGGCTATTAAAAATACTAAAATTGTACATATCTTAAAAATATGTATGAATATATGCAAATTAAAATACTATTTGATTATTTTGGACGAGATATTAATTCGGTTTGTAAAAAAAGTCTTCAAAAGGTGATATCATTTCACTAAAGCATTTTTGTTTTAAAAAAAAAACACGCCTTAAGGCTTTTTATCAAGAATAATAAGGTGTAAAAGGCTTAAGGCAGAGCGTTTTTCTCAAGCCTAAAGCATAGGTGCGCCTTTTAGAACGGGGTATTTCTCTCAATCCTAGGCGCTCCTTTTAGAACACTGATAGTAAGAGAAGAATATAATGCATGAAGAGTAAATGCCACAGACAACATAAACTAAAGCTGGTCAAAGCTTTAGAGCATGAAAAGGTCCAGAATACAATTACGAGAACCTAAAATATATATGGGCCAAAATTTTTAGCACATTTTGAAATTTCCATCAGGAGGCTTTCAACAGTCGTAAGCATTCTTGAAGGATAGAAGACCAATCTACGTGGACTCCAATATCAAAGTATCCACATCAGAAATGTAAACTTTATAGCCCATATTTGAGGAATGCACATCCATTATGCAAATAATTAGCCAAAGTTGATTCCTACTGTATCTTTACTAGTATGTAACCCGAGCGATGCACGAGCGTAAAAATAATAGCACATGTAATAATGTATTTTATCTAACAAATTTATAATATATATTATACATAGGAAAAAAGTACATAAAGTCGAGTCTGAAGAATACAGTGCCTACAACACAAAATTAAAGTAAAGTACAAAAAATTAAGAATAAATCATTTCGAATAAAAAATAGATAATGAATAACTAAGTTAAAAAAATACAAAGTTAAGATGTTGATAAGAACCTTAGAAAATAATTACTTTAGAAGTGAAAGAAAATATGATATTAACTTAAAGTGAGTTATTTACATAAAACAACCTGTAAGGACATAAATTTCCAATTGAGTCCCTGTATTGTTTTGACTTAATTCCGTGAACAAAAATGTGTTTGTAATATGTCATAGGGAGATGTTTATTTTTGTCACGATCCCACTTGGTCTATGAAGTATTGAAGAAATTGAAGACATTGCGGCAAAGCTTCAAAGAATTAATCATGTCGATGTTTAATTGGTGCAAGTTTAATCGTCTTCAAAGATAATTTCATTCCGAGATCACTCAGGTATGAATGCGTATAATTAATGGTGCTCAGAATTATTTTATAAAAGATAAGGATGTATTTATTATAAAGAAAAATGTTTTTAAATGTTTTAAAAGTGTTTTAAAGGTTTACTCTACGTTTTATGATGATAAGCTCGTAAAAGAGTTTGACATTTTTGGATCTCTCATTGGAAGAGACGTTTTAATCAAAAAAGTCAAAAAGTCAAACTTTCACGCTGTCATTCAAATGACATCCAATCTCGTTCGAACGAGATGGGATGTCGCTCGAACGAGTTCCTCGAGTCGTTCGAATGACACATTTTTCGAGGCGGTATTTAAATTCTATTTAAACAGTGTTTTCATCATAGTTTCGTAAGTGTGCTTTCTAGAAAAGAGTTTTACAAACCAAAACCTTGTTTGCACATGTTTTCTAAGGTTTAAAACACATCCTTAGAGTTTGGAAAGATACGAGTTATCATTCTTATATGTTTAAGTGATCTTGCTGCACCAAAGCTGTTTGTTCTACACATTGAACACAAAGGGTTTTGCAGTGAAGAAGTGACGGACATCGTGTTCGACATCGTAGACGAATCAAAGCCATTCAGTGGACACCGAGACATATGTGGACGCGTGTGTTGTGGATAGAGATCGTGGAAGACGGAATTTTTGCGTGGGCACTATTGAAGAACGGTTGAAGATCAGAAAGAGCGTTAAGACCCGTGGGGATCGAGTCTTAGTGTAAGGCTAATATGTCTTTATAAAATCATCGTTCATAGTGATTGTCTGACTTGGGCCGTCCGAGGTTGTTTTTCCATTTTGGGTTTTTTTATCGTACATCCGGCGTTGTGAGTATTCTTTACTTTACTTTACTTGCTTTAATCACTAGATGCATGTTAGGATTAATCAAGATAAAACTAGTTTAAACTAAGAATTGGGTTTTTCACAACTTTGTTGGTGCATAATTAAAAGTTGGATATTTTTTTCGGAGAAAAATTGGTTTAAAACACACATATTAGGCACTCTTCAAATTGGTATCAAAGCTAGAAAACATATTTATTTGTTTTGTGATCCCGTGTGTTTGTTTATCTCTCCCGTGGTTGTTTTCTCTGGATGGATTCTCTAAGCTTTGACGATTTACATCGTTTGAATTTAAAGTTTGCAAAACGTATTGAAGTTTTGGAAAAAGAAAATTTCGGTTTTAAAAATAAGATTGAATATTTGCAAACGTTTCAAATTCAAAGAGATATTTGCCGTGAGAACTTTAGTTCCTTGTTTAAAGATTTTAATATATTAAAATTGTGCAAAAAGGAGAGTGATGATAGAGTCCTCATTTTAGAAAAAGAGTTAGAGGATTTGAGAAATTCTAGTGTTTGTGCGTTGAGGAAAATATTTCGATTAATGATTTTGTGGCATGAGAAATGGCATTTAGGGATAAGTTTGCTCATATTGAGGGGGAGCGAGATAACCTTCTAGGGGTAATTGAAAATTTAAAGAAGGAGTCCCGAAAGTTTGAGGAGTCTAATCGTTTCCTTGAGTCGAAAGTTTAGTTAAAAAATGATCTAAATGACTTGAGTAGTAATGGTAGTGGCTTATCTTGTTCTAGTGGTTTGAATGTAAAAGCCAAAACCATAGTTTGTTTTAGAGCATCTACCACATCCAAGGGTAGTAGAAAAGGTCAACCTAAAGGTCCCGTTCCTCATCGTGTTTTCACATGTTCGCATTGTGGTAGGAAAGGTCACCTTAGAAATTTTTGTTTAAATCTTAGAAAAGACCTTAGGAAGATTAAACGTAATGTTCCATTGGTTCCCGAAACCCGTTTTGTTAAGTATACAATGGTTTGGGTTAGGAAATCCGTTTTGGAGATGCTAAATGCTTCGTTAGTTGATTCTCACATGCATGCACATGATTCATCTCTTGTTATTTCTTATGGATAGTAGCTTTCATATTTGTCATACGCAAGCCCTTACATCATGTTTATAATTTTCTAGTGTTATGACATGTTTATCTCTTTGTATTATAGTTTTCATTTGTTTGAGTACTATTTGAAAAATACAAAAAGATTTTTGTTTTTGAGAAAACTTTTGAAAATTCAAAAAGATTTTTCTTTTCTTTGAATCAAAATATGCTTGAAAAGCCAAAAAGATTTTCTGTTTTTGTTTTTGAGTTTACATGTTTGATGTGGCATATTGGTGTGCTTGAACCCCCCCATCCTTTCATTATCCATGTGGCTAGGACATTTGGTCATTATTATCGATGCTTAGAATGATCTTAACCATTGTTTATATGGGGTTGTTTCAAAGTTGATATGCATTTTGATTCGACTTTGTATATATGCCAACATTGCACACATGCACGATTTTATATGGATGTTTGACTTCTCTTGCATATTTGAATTTGGTGAGGCGTTCTTATCTCAGTCTTGCCATCTATGCGTAAGTAGACTTAAGGAGAAGTGTGCATGTAATAACCATTTACCGTGAGGATATAAATTGGTAAAAATGATGAGTGATTCACGGGAAAGGGCTGCGAGAGTTCAAAATTAACTCGTCGTGAAAGCCACCGTTTAAAAGAGCCCAAAAGAAAATGCAATATGCTAAGAAAAGGGCCAATAAGATTTTCTCTAAGTTGAGAATGCTAGAAACCTCAAAAGAACTTGAAAAAGTATATATATATATATATGTGAGGGAGTTTTGGTTGGATTAAAAATTTGAACGGGTTTGCACAACTAATCCTAATGTTGAAACATTGCAATTTGACGCTATTGTTTGTAGAATCATAAATATTCTGGATTTGTGTGCATGTAGTATGTTTAGTTCATTAAGCTCACTCTTTAATCGTCATATGGCTATGATAAAGTTTGATGATTTATAGCTATCAATTAGAGCTTCTTGATCGTTTCGATGTGTTGGAATTGTGACTCAACTGTTGTAGTTTCACGCCCATTCATTCCATATCCATGTTTGAGCACATCGGTACTATGTTTGCATGTAACTCGCATTTTAAGTTTGATGAGTTTTTGCGTTGTGTTAAAAGCCTACTGTTTTAACACTGTTTTGATTCCGTCAGGCCCTTCCTGGAATTTTTTTGTGGAAATTTTTTCGCTGGGAAATATTATAACATTTTTCTGGGAATCTAGGAAATTTTGGCAGGTCGCGCGAAGTAGTTCAAACGACATCTCATCTCGCGCGAACGACTTCTCTACTTCGTTCGAGCGACTTCCTCATCTCGTTTGAGCGAAGTCCCTGGCTCGTTCGAACGACAGAATAAAAAATGTTTTCTGATTGGTTTGCAGTCCACTGGTTTAATTTGATATATTTTTGGTACTGCATGATAGTACAAGTATAGCACCCTGTCGTGGCAGTACTTCTACAATCGCATAGGCCAGACAGGCCGCGGCAGGTATCTTACTCAAGGCGTGGCCATAACAACTGAAGGGTGCAGCCCTCTCCATAAGAGGCCGCAGGTGATCAGCTTAAGGTCCGCGGACCCCCTTCAACAGCAGCGCTGCTGCTTTGGGCCGCACACCCTCATCCACATCTACTGCAGATTTGGTGTACGCCACGAGCTTAGGGCACGTGATTCAACACACTACCTTATAAGTAGAGGTTCACGCCTGAAAGAGGGAGATCGGTTCCAAACACACCCGAGGCACTACAACATAGATTCCCTTTACATCACCCTAACGTAAGCATTGGAGGCCTAGAATCTACGTCACAGCCACCTCACGGGCTCACCGGAATCTCTAATACTATCATGTACTCTCCTTTATTCTCATACTTGTACACCTCTATAGGCATGATAATATTGTACAATGCAATGCACATAATGAGAAGAAAGCAACACAGTGGACGTAGGCCCATTTTAGGGGCTGAACCACTCTATATCTTGTTTACTCTCTGTTTGCTTGCTTTATCTATTTATTCTACACTTCATACTTGATTTGTTGGCACGAGATCTACCTGTGTACGATTTCTCGTATCATCAATTTGGCTCCGTCTGTGGGAACGAGACATTTCAATCTTGTTTCTTTGCATATATGAGTCCTTCAAACACCTTATTCGATCCCGAGGGGTCCTTTGGATCATCTCCTCGCTGGCCGGTTACTGGTTATTGGACTCCACATCATATTCATACCCATAGGTGGGTATTTCTTATATCCAGATATACTCCATCTTATGGCTTTAGATCCATCTTTCATACCCCTGTGATATCATTCTATCTAGCTAGTATCGAAAGGCATGACGGGCTTTTGCCTCAAAAAGATGAATGATTAGGGTGGGATTGCATCTACTACTTCTTTGTTGTTCTTGGCCTATGATCTAGGGTAATCATTGAAACTGCGCCTTGTGTGCATCGAGAGGTTATTTACTCATGAAAAAACCCTAGTAGGAGCGTAATCAGTCGGGCTCTAACTTTACCATGGTATCATACGGAGCCGCGGCATTGCATCTTGCTACGCGCCTTATAACCGCGGCCTCGGTGTCACGTAGCAGTGGCTGCGGCCTCCATTTCCTACTTGGTTCAGTATCTCTGGGATTGCTCACTTCTGTTAGTTTTAAAGACTAACAAAAGCAGAGATGGAGGGAGAATCCAGCCGGAGTGCAGAAGTTAAGGATGAGATTGTGAAACTATACAATCACCTTAATCACCTCTATGACAGCCACGCCTCGCTTCAGACCCAGGTCAATTTTCTCACTCAGAGGGTGCTAATGCTGGAGGCCGCGGCATCTAAAAACATAGGCACGGAAGTGGAGGGATTAACAAAACCAGCCATGCCTGCCGCGACAGTAAATGAAGCCGCGGAAGCAACCATCAGAGGTCAAAAAAGGCAGAAAAAGTCAGGTGCCTATACTCAGTTGAGCCTCCCAATTGCAGAGATCTTGGAAGTCATCAAAGGAGACAAGATTTTGAGGTGGCCAGAAAAATTGAGAGCTCCACCCCACAAGAGGAACAAAGCTACCTGGTGCAAATTCCATCAGGACCATGGCCACGACACAGAGCAATGGTATGCTCTGAAGGATGAAATTGAAAGGCTAATCGGGCAAGGGATGCTGCAGCGATTCCTGAAGAATGCATAGGGGATTCATCCAGACCCAGTCGAGGCTGCCTACCGCATCTCATCCTTAGTATTTCTAATTTCAACTATTTCGGTTTATGTTTTATGAAGCTCACTGTAGCCCTAAATACTCAAGACTTTATGTTTTGTTAACAAAGTCATTGGCAGCATACATATATAAGTATATGAACTAGCAAGTTTAGCTATATCTGATATTTTTCTTGGTTTCATAACCTGCTACCTCAAAAAAAGACTTGTTGTCTCAAACAGATTTCAGAGGAAATATAACAAAATTATCTCGAAGGATTATTCTACTTCAGAATGCGCTCATGGATGGGATACGACATTCGTTAGCTCTAAAGTTTCCCTCGCAATGTGCAACTACATCTTATCACGTGATGGCTATACTCGCGGAGGCATCTGAGGATTCAAGGAGCTTTTATCAACCACCAGGGCCTACAACGCCAATTCTCTGCTCTCGAAGTGCGACGTCAGCCACGGGGGCTTATAACGCCCATCCTTAGCTTTTGGGACTCTTCATCGAGCCAGGAATGACTTTATATGTATTATTAGCTGTGGGTGGCTTAATAACATAACCCAGCCTAGAGAGGCTTGATAGTATCTCGCATATTAGTTGTGGGTGGCTTAATAACATAACCCAGCTTGGAGAGGCTTGATAGTATCTCGCATATTAGCTGTGGGTGGCTTAACAACATAACCCAGCCTGGAGAGGCTTGATAGTATCTCGCATATTAGCTGTGGGTGGCTTAACAACATAACCCAGCCTGGAGATGCTTGATAGTATCTCGCATATTAGCTGTGGGTGGCTTAACAACATAACCCAGCCTGGAGAGGTTTGATAGTGTCTCGCATATTAGCTGTGGGTGGCTTAATAATGTAACCCAGCCTGGGGAGGCTTCATACTGTCCCAAGATCGACTAAAGGAAACCCATGAAAGACAATCGAATCGGCTATTGGAGGCTCGGTCATTATGATCATGAGGCATGTCAAACCCACAAAAGGGTGGCTTCGGTTTCCCAGGGGCAAGGTTCTGCAGCCCCATTATCTTGTCAGCAGTCAAATAGATGCCGCGGCATCCTCATCCACCACTACCCTAGTCCTAGATGGCAACCTGCCACAGCTATATGGAAAAAAGCGACTGAGTCACTGAGGTGGGCTAGGATTCAGAGTAGTTTCCCTCGTTCAAATCACCGCGGCTTCTACAGAAAATTGAAGAAATCAAGCCGCGGCCCCAAAACCAGACTTCATTGGCACCGCGGCATCCTCCCCAACAAGTCTGTCGAGGTCCGCGACATCCAAGGCTCGCTTCATTCTCCGTGCAGCCTTTGCAGTAGTGTCCCAGGAGGAATTTGGGTCAGGCTGCCTTAGTTGAGGCCTTGGCCTACCGTCTGGCCCGGACTCTCCGCGGAATTGGGGAGGCGGCAAATTTGCATTGACGGCCACTACATTTGGTGGGGGAGGAGAGGACGGTTGGAGGGGAATTTTCGCTGACATCAGTCCGGCCGCGGCCAAATTTTCCCCTATGTCGTCATCAAAATGTTCATGATGCACATGGGTTTCATCATGAACCACCTGATCCGCGGCAGGATCTGTGGTCTTATCTCCAGCGGAGGCCGCGGCCTGTACCTTGGCTCTGGACCGCTTCCTTTTTCTGCTTCGCACGGTGTTATTCAGGATGATCGCGTCCTCATCCATCTCTGCCAGCTGCGCAGCCAGCAGCTCCCTATCAACCTCTTCACCTGAAAAATAATGGCATGAGTTCAACAAGTTCCAAGAGAATAAAATGATCGCGGAATGAAAACAATGGCACAGTTAATTACCTTCTGCGCCCATCTGTTGAGGAATTAATTTGTTTGGGAAGAATCCCGCCTCAAATATAGTGGCCGACGTTACAAGTATGCTGAACTTCTTATGCTCAGCAGGAAATTCCGAGGCCTCAGCAACTCTTTTTTCCTGCCGCGGGTTCAAGTGCAGATTGTCAAGGGCTGCAGAAAGAAAATACAATTCAAGTTAGTAGAAGTCAAGTGAAATTAAAGGACGTGGCTATAATCTTATACCTAGTTTTGAGGGTGAACCCCACTGCCGCGGCATTTTATATGATCTCTCTCTTTCATTCTCCTCGGGGTGCATCTCCCAGCCTTCACCGGAGATGTAAAAATATTTCCCCTTCCAGTTTTTCACACTGGTCGGTCTCCCAGTGTAAAGGGTCTCGTCCCTGCCGCGGCTAGAAAAATAGTAGTAACCCGCGAACTTTACTGAGTTCTCCTTTGGGCGGTAGAAGTGAAAGAACTCCGCGGGAGTAATGTCCTTTTTGAACAACTTCTCCCAAAGGACAACTGTAGCAAGAACAGCTCTCCAGCCATTGGGGTCTAACTGAGCTGGAGCCAGTTTCATTATCTGGAAAATGCGACGGATGGGAACAGGAACAGGCAGCCGCAGCCCATAGATGAACGCGTGCAAAGGGAAGCAAATCCCATCGTCAGAAAGAACCGTGCACGGTCTTTGGTTCGCGGCAGGGGCTGAACACGTCAAGTTTTCTGGAAACTCGAAAGCCTCAGTAACCTGCTCAACCCAATCTTGGGTCATCGAGCCGCGGATGTCAAGCGCGGCCAATGGTTTTGCAGCCCTCCCTGATGTACCTCCAGGCTTATTTCTGGCAGCCGCGACAATATCTCCTTCTCCCATGGGATGGGTACTTGAGTTGGCTTCCTCTTCCATCGACTGAGATAAGGAATCCTTCCCAGATGTAGAATCCGTGAAGGTTAAGTCAATTATCACGCAGTTCGGGCAATCTTTCAGTTTGCAGGGCCCAACTGATCTCAGAGGGGGAACGGAAGTAAGTTCTGGGGGAGAAGTCCCAAAATGCTTTGCCCAAAAGCCTCTAAGGAACTCGTCTGGGTCAAAGCTCATATGGCTGCAGCAGTACCTGAAAAGCAGAATTCGCAGTTAGGCGTCGCAGCCAGTATGACTTATAAGACTTCAAAAAGCCGCAGAAGGTTATTTTTTAAGTCTTACAAGATGGAACTACGTCCCTAATATGGTTATTAATGGATGAACTCTATTTCTTATGGGACCAAACGGTACCAACTGGCCGCGGCCACATCTATATTTATGGAACATGTGCTGCCACGGAAATAAGACAGAATTGCTTTAAGGCATTCCCGACCATGGCCATTCCTAATTCTTCAGACAACTCGATATTCTCTAGTAGCAACAACAGTTATTTTACATGGATGTCTTGGGATCATGAAAGTTTTAAGGATCATGAAAGTTTTAAGGCAGTTCCGAGATGACCAGGGGGATTAAGTTTATTTGTTGCCGCGGATGACGGCTTGGGGGGCCGCGGCCATTTAGCACGGTTTGACGCAGAATTACAAGTTCAGACGATTATTATAATCCTATGTTACCGCGGCCTCTATCCTAAACAGTTGATTAACCAATTTATAACTATTCTAAGATCAGATTCACAGAATGTGGAGGGTTCGGCTATGAACATCAAGAACAGTGATGTGTATTTCATATGCAGCATATGTGACAAAAAGCAAAACGAACAAGTAAAAGCCTAGATTTCTAGCAAATGAATCAGGGAAGGCGTAAAAAAGGAAGAAAATTGTAAACAGTGGTTGAAAAATCACCTGGGAATGAAAAGGATCGATAAGATCAGCTACAAACCACCTTGAACTGACACACACCGCCTCGGAGGGTCGCCGGAATATGCAGGAAGAAATGTGCAGAGTTTCGCTCTCGATTTGCTCTCAAAAGATTTAGAAACGTAATGAAGTCCAAGGCTAGAAACAATTTGTATAAGGGAGCGCGGAAGATGAATCGTCGCTTTGGAAGCACTGCGGAACCTAGGCTACTTAGCCGCAGTCCCAATATATCTCCCTTGGCACTACGGCTTGGGGGCTTATTAATAGTACAAGTATAGCACCCTGCCGTGGCAGTACTTCTACAATCGTATAGGCCACACAGGTCGCGGCAGGTATCTTACTCAAGGCGCGGCCAAAACAACTGAAGGGTGCAGCCCTCTCCATAAGAGGCCGCGGGTGACCAGCTTAAGGTCCGCGGACCCCCTTCAACAGAAGCGCTGCTGCTTTGGGCCGCACACCCTCATCCACATCTACTGCAAATTTGGTGTACGCCACGAGCTCAGGGCACGTGATTCAACACACTACCTTATAAGTAGAGGTTCACGCCTGAAAGAGGGAGATCGGTTCCAAACACACCCGAGGCACTACAACATAGATTCCCTCTACATCACCCTAACATAAGTGTTATAGGCCTAGAATCTACGTCACGGCCACCTCACGGGCTCACCGAAATCTCTAATACTATCATGTACTCTCCTTTATTCTCATACTTGTACACCTCTATAGGCATGATAATATTGTACAATGCAATGCATATAATGAGAAGGAAGCAACACAGTGGACGTAGGCCCATTTTAGGGGCTGAACCACTCTATATCTTGTCTACTCTCTGTTTGCTTGCTTTATCTATTTATTCTACACTTCATACTTGATTTGTTGGCACGAGATCTACCTGTGTACGATTTCTCGTATCATCACTGCGGGAAGCATTTCTGGATTGTTTGGTTATATGCAGGTTATTTTTTGTTCCAAATTGATATTTTGCATATGAGTCCTTTTATCACACCTGATTATTTTGCGATATTCTTTGTGTGATTCCTTAGTTTACTAGCTACTGATTTGTCATTGCTATGATCTTTTTTAGCTGGTTGTTTCATGATTATCTAGCATTTTTTTAATTCTCAAATTGGTATAAACTTGATTCAAATTGGTTTCATATTCTTATGCTAGATATTTCATATTGGTTTATTTTTTCACCGAATTGTCTATTCGAGACAAAAAGGGGGAGTGATGTATGTGATGTAGGGGGAGGGAGATTTGTTGAGCGCTACTATTGATATCTGGATTTACATATTGTTTGATTATATCTGTTTCAAATTGGTATCAAATAATTGCTTACATGTTTCAAATGATTTTTTCTTATTAGAAATATAAATTGGTATCATTTGTTCCTCCATACTTCACTGGGTATCTGTTTGTCTGTTTCATGTGTGTAGGTATGCTTCAGCGATTCAAGATTTCAAGTCTACTTCACATTCAGACAGTTCATGCTTGTCGGTGCTACATATTCTAGTCTGTGTCCTGTATTTTTGATTTTGGGTTTATGGGATGGGATTTAGGCGTCATACGGCTTGATGGCCTGGTTAGGCATTTCATTATTTTAGTTTTGTCCCGGAATAGTCAAAGGGGGAGATTTGTAAGGACATAAATTTCCAATTGAGTCCCTGTATTATTTTGACTTAATTCCGTGAACAAAACTGTGTTTGTAATATGTCATAGGGAGATGTTTATTTTTGTCACGATCCCACTTGGTCTATGACGTATTGAATAAATTGAAGACGTTGCGGCAAAGCTTCAAAGAATTAATCATGCCGATGTTTAATTGGTGCAAGTTTAATCATCTTCAAAGATAATTTCATTCCGAGATCACTCAGGTACGAATGCGTATAATTAATGGTGCTCGAAATTATTTTATAAAAGATAAGGATGTATTTTTTATAAAGAAAAATGTTTTTAAATGTTTTAAAGGTTTACTCTATGTTTTCTGATGATAAGCTCGTAAAAGAGTTTGACATTTTTGGATCTCTCATTGGAAGAAACGTTTTAATCATAAAAGGCAAAAAGTCAAACTTTCGCGCTGTCGTTAAAACGACATCCAATCTCGTTCGAACGAGATGGGATGTCACTCGAACGAGTTCCTCAAGTCATTCGAATGACACATTTTTTGAGGCAGCGTTTAAATCCTATTTAAACAGTGTTTTCATCATTGTTTCGTAAGTGTGCTTTCTAGAAAAGAGTTTTACGAACCAGAACCTTGTTTGCACATGTTTTCTAAGGTTTAAAAGTCTTAAACACATCCTTAGAGTTTGAAAAGATCCGAGTTATCATTCTTATATGTTTAAGTGATCTTGCTGCACCAAAGTTATTTGTTCTACACATTGAACACAAAGGTTTTTGCAGTGAAGAAGCGACGGACATCGTGTTCGATATCGTAGACGAATCAAAGCCATTCGGTAGACACCGAGACATACGTGGAGGCGTGTGTTGTGGACAGAGATCGTGGAAGATGAAATTTCTGCGCGGGCACTATTGAAGAACGGTTAAAGATCAGAAGGAGCATCAAGACCCCTGGGGATCGAGTCTTAGTGTAAGGCTAATCTGTCTTTATAAAACCATTGTTCATAGTGATTGTCTGGCTTGGGCCGTCCGAGGTTGTTTTCCCATTTTGGTTTTTTTCCTCGTACATCCGGCGTTGTGAATATTCTTTACTTTACTTGCTTTAATCACTAGATGCATGTTTAAGATTAATCAAGATAAAATTAGTTTAAAGTAAGAATTGGGTTTTTCACAACTTGGTTTGGTGCATAATTAAAAGTTGGATATTTTTTTCGAAGAAAATTTGGTTTTGTTTAAAACACACATATGGGCACTCTTCACAACCACTATTGGTTAGATGTTCAAAATAAAAATATAATAATCTTTGGGATTATAATAAGATTCAAATGTATTCACACTAATATCTTATTTAAAAGATATCATGTACATCATTTCATAATTACAATCCTTTGTCAAAAATTCTGTAGTGTACAAAATTCTTAGTTTCAAAAAATATCTAAAATTCTTAACTGGAGATATCGTTATATAATATCAACGGTACCATTTAGATTCATAAATAACTCATATAAGTTGTCTCAATTCATCATAAATAACCATTATAAGAAGATATAGCATTAGAATCTGAAATAAAACAAAGAGCCTGAACCACAAAATGCACACACACCAGCCAATACTCTATTTTGCAAAACCTGGCACTCTTAACCCATCAACTTTTAGTAATCCACAACCAAACTTGAACCAGGGAAGCTTCCCTTCAACCTTGTGACGTCGACATTTAGCATCCCCTAAGGCTCTCCTTGGGGAGTACGAACTTGAAACACAATGAACTTTCTATCAATTTCTTCAAAGCCGCCTTCATTTCTTGCCATCAAACTTTGAAACAAAATACGAACAACACCAATACACTTGTGACGCGACCAAAAATGTGTCTAGTGTGCGTGAAATGTAGGCTCAAGTGCAAGCATGTTGCTTAAGTAATAATTCGATAAGTCGGGTATTAATCCTCAGGGAAAACAGGATAAACTAAGTCATGACGACGTTGGAAAGACGAAGGTAACCTAACTTTGACTCTAAAAAGAAGGAAAAGGTGATTTGGAAATCGAAATAACTACAACTAAATGCAAATTTGAAAATGATTAACTAACGAAACTACGAATGAATAAAATTCAACTACACTCATTAAATGCAGAACTGATGAAAATGGTTTTACGAGTTAAATATGAAATGAGAATAATAGGTCGGGTTAAAATCCATGACATCCTAGTAATTCACTTCGTAGGATACTAGATTCAAAATTAGAACCTTAAATGAACCCGGTCTTTAGTACTCCCAAGTATTACACATCTGAGGGATCGTAGCCCGCACAGTATGTAAGCAAAGGATGAGTAAAGCGGTGTTGCATTAATAATTACGCGCATCGCACTCTTAAGCATCCCGGTTACCTAGGGCAAACGAGATCAAAAGTCCTACGACGGTTTCACCAGTTATGCAACAAGATTCATCTAAGATTTTAATTAAAAAGTCTATTTCCACTATCATGAATTACATCGGGTGGGGTTCATGTACCCCAACCCTTAAAAACTTAGCCGGACATATTAAAACAAGAAGAAAACACACTTTTAATAAAAGAAGACATCTTAACTAACAACATAGGATTAGGAAGAATGAAAGCATTAACTAATGAATTAACTTCATTAATAATTAAAGCAAGAATTGGAACAAATTTACTTGAATTGTAGAACTTGAATCAAAGCTAAATGAAAACTAGGGTTTTTGTTGTTCTTCCTTCAAAACTAAATACAAGGCTTGTCTAAAACGAATTAGAATCTCCCTTTATGTTTGGGATGAGTTTGAAATTTATACCCTATGAAAAAATATAAGAGTTGGAGTCATTCAAGACTCCAGCTTGAAGAAGATAATTCCAAATCTCGAACCCCGGATCGATTCGATTTGGACATTTTGGATTAGTCTGGGTGATAACCGGATCTATCCGTTTTTCATTTCATCTGGATTGGTCTGCTAAATAGGGATTATGCAGTAAACTTTGGGGGCTAGATCGATCTCTTTTTTAGGAGGACCGGATCGGTCCGGTAGATGCAACCTTATACAGTGAGTTCTGGTACCCGAATCAATCCATTTTTTATACCATTCGGATTAGTCAGAATATTCTTCTCAATTTCTCTTCATTATATCTTCTATTTCTCTTGATAATCTCACATCTTCGAGTCTTCGAAACTTATATTCCAAAATTTGGATAGGAACGTCGTTTCTTCATACGCGCTCGTAGACTCGAGATCTTCGACTTTTATTTTGGGTCCTCGATCGGATTCTTGGTGAAAATTATGCTTTTTCCCTTTTGATTAGTATTCTTTCTCCTCTCTTTCTTCTTCCGGTTTCTTTCTTTATTTCATATATTAAATACCTACAAAATCAATAGGAAATACACAAAACTCGTGATACTTGTTAGACGAAGCCGTTAGCAATGATATGAGATAAACCAACTCATTTTACATTGTCCGAGAAATGTTAAAGAATCAAAACATGATCCGACTCTAAAATGGGGTAGAATACCTCTTTCGCGGGTGAGCGATTGCATTTAGCGTATGAAACAAGCCTACAAACCCCTTGGTTATCCTAGTAGGATGAGTTGTGTCTCGTAAGGCTTTGCAGTGAATATACCCACAAAATTCGACTAAAAGAAAACTCAAAATAATAAAAAATTGTATAATTCAAGCCCTTTCAGAAAATAGTCATCATCAATTCACATTCAGGAGTCTCAAACCATAGTGCGTGTGTGCGAAGCCAGAAATTTAACCTCGAATTTCCATCGATTGACCATTATGTTACTTACCCGACAATTCGTTTCAATTCCAAAATCTTACGGATGCTCTCATAAATGAATCTCTCGGAAGTGTGCCCATTTCTCTCGGTGTGAGTGATATAGAGAGTAAATGCATTGGAACCAAGTTCACGCACACAAATAGAAAGACGGAATTCTATGGTAAATGGATCTCATCATCGGATTACGATTATAAGGAAACGGAAACATCGCCTCTAATGCACACCTTTAATCTCTTTTATTATCTTTTTATGTTTTGGCTCTCCATGCGGTAAACAATTTTGCAATTTGGACTCGGTTAGGACTTTCTTGGGGTTAAGGTATAATTGGGTAATATTAAATGGTTGGAAATTCTTGGAATTGGAAACTCTTCTTAAGATGTCCATGAGTGCTTTTTCGGGCTTTTACTATATTTTTTTCTATTTTTTTTCACACTTTTCTTTTCTTGCTATTTTTGTTGAGTATTTCTATTATTTTGCCCCTTTTTGTTGCACTTTTCGGACTTAAATTTCTGGGATTATTAACTTTCTCAATTACGGGCCAATTGGGTGTTTTCGGGTTGTTAAACGAAAGGAAAAATCTTATTTGGCTCAAAACGGGATGTAAAAAGGGGTAATTTTTCACGATTTTTTCTGGCCAACATTTTTGGGAGACAAACGAGGGCCTACTTTATTGTCCAAATTACTAATTGCGTTCCCATATGCATTTCGAGATTAATTTAATTTATAGATTTTTAGTGCATTTTTCAAGGCAACATCACACATATTTCTCATAACCGATCAAAACAAGGGTATTGAGATCGCGACGACTTTTTAGACGCTGAATAAGAACTTTGAATTAACCATTAACTTGGATTGGTTAATAAACTCACAAAAAATGAAAGGCTTGAATCTCACCGGGTTGGTTAATCCCCACATTTATTCGTTAAGTCGCCTATGTTCGCTCAATTTCCATCTTTGGTCAATTTTGGCTTTGTGTACTATGTTTTTATAATTTGAGACCTTAAACCGAATTTTAATGATATTTTTGAAAATTTTGAATTCCAATTTTTATTTATTTTGAAGAAAAATATTTTTTGGATTTTTGAAAATTTTTGGATTTTTTTTTGAAATTTCTGGGCATTTTTGAAAATTTATGAAGTTTTAGCAAGATGCACTTGTGACCCCCCTAACTTAGAATTTTGCATTGTCCTCAAGCAAAAAGGACTAAAATCTAACTCAAAGAGAATTAAAAGTGCGTATAAAAAAACGAACAAATATGGGAAAATGCAGAATTTTATATAAACTGACCAACATGCATTACAAATGGAATGGAAAACAAATAACCATGTGATGATAACCAACAATTACACAACCAAATTTAATAAATTGCATCACTGGGGCGGGGGATTGGAGCTTCCGGGTGCGTTAGGGTCATACGGGTCATAGAAGAAGCTGGGAGGTGGTCCACCAAAGTTGAGTTCGTACAAGTGAGTTTGGAGACGATGCATCATGCTTATATCCCTTCGGTAGTCTGCTTAATCCTGCTAATATGCCGCTTAATCCCTATTGTATTGCTTGAGTAACCCGTCAAATCATGATTCCACCGTCGAAAGACGCCGATTAATTTTTGCATTAGCTGGCGAAAAATTAGAATCTTCATCACTATCATAATCCTCATCACCTTCGCCCATCACGATGTCCTGCTCGTCTTCATCGCTATCCACTTCATCATCGCCCGCTTCCTCATCTTGATTCCTATCCTCCTCTTCAGCATCACTATCCTCCTCTTCAGCATCACTATCCTCCTGTGCTAATCAGGCTTGGATGCATGCCTATTATCTTTCACGTTTAGTCCGGGTGGTTGACCCAAAAGGAGTTGGGATACTTGGGAAATCCTGTGGGGGCTCAATTTCGGCGTCCGCTAGTATGGACGTGATGAGTCGGGCATAGGGGAGAGTATTTTTACCCTTTTTATTCGTAGCAACGAAGAATATGTCCTTATAAATGCTGGGGGCCGGGTTGATGGGGGTGTTGTGGTCGAAGAGGTGATATATGAGGGTGGCTTGTCGCGGGCGCATTGACGAATGATTACCGTTGGGAGAATGTTTACGTATACGATTTTGAAAGTGAGGCTCTCTTTGTCGCTTAGTTAGCCCACCGGGTATGTCTCGATGTTCCAGTTATCGTTGGGGTCAATGTGGTACACGCACACGTCTTTTTCAAGCGGGGCAAGAGGGTTGGGGTAAGTGTATGGATGGGGGCTTGGGATATCTTTAGCAGCCAACTTCTGGAGCAGAAGTTATAAAGAGAATGGGCCGCGGGCGCTGCGTATGTATGCATCGGCCTCGTTGTACCCTATACGGACAAGAGTGCCATAAAATGCGCGCACTTTGCTGGGCCATACCGCGTTGTGAGGTTCATTGAGGAAGTGACATGAACCCCGGGCCATAAAAAGAGCAGTGACGGAATTAGGCATGTTATTCCAAATGACTTGACGCTCCACTTGGAGCTTACGAGTTTGATCGAAGTAGTGTTCACACCATCTTTGTTCTTTAAGTGAGCGGTAATCGGCATCTCCGTCACCGAGAATTTAGGCGGAATCGTATTTTTGGGGAAGTGGTTGGTTGTCCATGGTCTCTGGAGTGAGTAGGAGTGCTGGGAAAAAATAGGGAAAGAGAGGAAGAGAGTGAGTAGTGGTGGGGAAAATGGGGTGGGGAAAGTATGGATTTTATAGGTGGTGAGGGGAGAGGGTAGGGTAGATTTTGTAGGGAAAAGGGGGGTGAACGTAGGGAATTTGAAGAGTTGCAGAAATGGGATCGATCTTGGTTCCCAGGACCAGACCGATCCGAACCCCTTAATTTTTATTTTGATTTTTCCCAAACCGGACCGATCCGGGTTCCCAGGACTGGATCGATTTGGCACCCTGATTAGCTCTAGTTCACCTATTGGATGATAAACTCCTCTCTTACGACTTTCAACTGCTCCTACCTATGATCTGACACTTGTTTGATGTCGATAACCTCTCACCTCGATACTATGGCTCTAAATGCTCGCCTCGTAAAGCGTATTGGTGCTCGACTTCCTCTCCTCTTGTTATGTGATCCTACAGACTCCACTGTCCTAACCTATGTGCAACTACTATACATAAGAATTCACCCCATACACGTTGGGGGTGCGAAGACCTCTCCGTTTCATCTCACTCCACCCCCTAAACGGGGTCTAACAACTAAATGGTGTCGATCTCTTCTAGGGGTGTTCACGGTCCGGTCAGGTTTGATTTTGAAGTGTTTTTGGGACCGGACCGCATTAATTGGTCCTAGACAATTATGGACCGAGATCGGACCGGAATAATCGGTCTTGGTCCTATTCGGTCCATACCCATAAAAAACAAAACATATTTCAAATATTTTCAATAAATAACATATGCATTTCCAATATTTCCAAAAAAAAAAAAATTACAGATCCAATGTTTCAATATTTTCAATATAGAGCAGATCCAATATTTCCAAACAATATAATAACATATCCAAAAAAAAAAGGATATCCATAGGTCCATACATGTTTTGAAAATTAAATAACAGATCCAATATTCCCAATAAATAAGATCCAAAAAAAGATATTTCATTATTTCCAATAAGATAACAGATAAAAAAAAAAGACATGTCAATATTGTCACACACAACATCACAAATGGTCCACAAATCACATATCAAGAGCACCAAAAATAACAGATTGTATGAAAAAAAACAGATAGGCGCTGGTGTATGTGTAACTTTACAGAGAGAGAGATAGAGAGAGAGAGAGAGAGAAATAATAGATCAGCACTGGTGTGGTCACCATGGTGTGGGTGGTAGTGGTTGTTCAGTGCGGTCTGTGGCTGTGGTGTGGCTATTTACACTGGTGTGATGGTGGGTTGTTCATAGAGAGAGAGAGAGAATAAAATAAGGTGTGGTAGGTAGTGGGTAGATTGGGTTGGGTTTAATTTTCAAAGCAGTGTGTTGTGTGTGGTATTGTGACCGTGTGAGAGAGTGACTTTTATTAATTGTGTGTGTACGTGTGTTAGTTAAGAAATTAAAAAAAAAATATATATATATATATATATATACATATATAAAATGAAAGCGGTCCGGTCAGGTCTAAAACTATTTTTTACCATCCAAGACCGAAACCGACCCGCATTTTGCAGTCCTATATATTTTTAGACCAAATAAAAAAATCCGCAAAAGTATGTTTGGTTTGGTTCGATCTTTTTGGTCCATTCGGTCTATTCGGGTTCGTGCGCACCCTTAATCTCTTTTATACACGCGTCAACATATGGATTTAGGCGTTGTTCATTGACTTTGAACGTATTCCCCCCTTTTGGATCTTCCAATTCTACTACTCCGTGGGGGAATACGTTTTTCACAACGAATGGACTAGTCCATCGAGACCGCAATTTACCCAAAAATAGATGATGCCGGGATTTGTAGAGGAGTAATTTTTGTCCCAGTTGAAACTCTTTTCGTCATATAATCTTATCATGCGCGAGTTTCATCCGTTCTTTTAAAATCTTAGCATTCTCATACGCATCATTGCATATCTCCTCTAACTCATTCAGTTAACTTTACGAGCTTCACCGACTTTGTCCTTATCATAATTTACCCTCTTAATGGCCCAATATGCTTTGTGCTCCAACTCAACGGGAAGATGGAAAGATTTTCCATACACAAAGAGGAATGGGGACACTCCAAGTGGGTTTTTGTATGTGGTGCGGTAGGCCCATAGCGAATCGTTCAATTGAAGGGACCAATCTTTCCTATAAGGACTGACGGTCTTCTTTAGTATGTGTTTAATTTCACGATTCGCCAAATCAACCTGCCCATTTGTTTGTGGGTGATAGGTCGTCCCAACCTTGTGAATGACACCATACTTTTTCATAAAATTTTCAAACGACTTGTTGCAAAAGTGCATGTCGTTATCACTGATTAGAGCTTTAGGTGCATTGAAGTGAGAACAAGTATGTGTTCGAGTAGGAACTTTATCACCACTTTATTGCCATTAGTCTTGGTAGCTATAGCTTCCACCCATTTAGAAACATAGTCTATCGCAACTAGGATGTATAGGTACCCAAAGGACGGGGGAAAATGGCCTATGAAGTCAATACCCCAGCAATCGAAAACCTCAATGATGAGAATCGGGGTTAATGGCATCATGCCTCGTCGGGTGATCGCCCCCATCCGTTGACACCTGTCACAAGATTTGCAACAATTGTTCACATCCCGAAACATTGTGGGCCAGTACAAACCGCTTTGGAGAATTTTAGCGGCTATCTTTTTTAAGGAAAAATGGCCTCCACATGCTTCTGAATGACAGAATTGGATGACTTTCGGAATTTTGTCATTCGGCACGCATCTTCGGATGATTTGGTTGGTGCAATATTTAAAAATGAATGGATCATCATAGAAGAACATGTGCGACCAAGTGACTAACCTCTTCTTATCTTGCGGTGCCCAATCGGGAGGGACGACTTTCGTGACAAGATAGTTCACTATATCCGCAAACCAGGGCAAAGAAGAGGTGGCAAAGAGTTGCTCATTCAAAAAATATTCGTCTATGGGTGTAGGATCACTAGGTACGTCGGACGAAAGCCGTGATAAGTGACCGGTGATGATGTTTTCTACTCCTTTTTTGTCTTTAATGGAGAGATTAAACTCTTATAGGAGTAGGATCTAACTTTTGAGGCGCGGCTTTGCGTCTTTCTTTGCAAGGAGATATTTTAAAGCCGCGTGGACGGTGAAACACGTGATGGGGGAACCGATAAGATAGGACCAAAATTTGTCAAGAGAAAAAACTACCGCTAACAATTCCTTCTCCGTGGTGGAGTAGTTGAGTTGTGGTCCGGTAAGGGTCCGTCTAGCGTAGTAGATGACATGAGCCTTGTTGTCTTTTCTTTGGCCCAAAACAGCCCCTATCGCATAATCGCTAGCATCACACATGAGCTCGAATGGTAAGGACCAATCCAGAGCTTGCATGATTGGAGCGAACACAAGCATGTTTTTTAATTTTTCAAAATCACTTTAGCATGCTTCCGTCCACTCGAATGGGTTTTCTTTCATAAAAAGATTTCTTAAGGGCCTAGTGATGGTGCTAAAGTCCTTAATGAACCTTCTATAAAACCCCACGTGTCCCAAGAAAGAGTGCACGTCCTTTAGAGATTTAGGTGGGGGTAGGTCAGCTATGACATCGATTTTTGCTCTATCAACCTCGATCCCTTTGGATGACACGATGTGGCCAAGAACTATACCCTCAGATACCATGAAATCACATTTATCCCAATTCAACACTAAGTTCTTTTCCACACATCGGGCTAGTACTTTCTCAAGATTGGCTAAACATAGGTCGAAAGAGGTGCCAAAGACACTAAAGTCGTCCATAAACACCTCTATCCCGGATATACCCAAATTGTACCTGCCAGCTCGGAGACACCAACCTCGGCCTGGACGACGGTAGAGATAACAAGGGCTCAAGATTGACGATCAGCAATCTCATCCAGCATAAGGTCAGCCACGACCGACGTTATTAATTACCCCTCAAATAGTAAACAACTGAGGTCTACATGACTCATGGGTCCAGTTATCTATCAGGTCATCCACAACCGACATCACATCTACCTCATACATCAACCTCGACTGGGTCATTAACCGAAGCCAGCAATTAACATAATTATTGGCCCCAGCCGACGTTGCAAGCGCCACACGAGAATCAACAAAGACTCGTAGGCTTAACGAATAATCTCATCACCGACTTTAGTCGACGTTACAGGTTTCACCTGGTATCAGCAGCCTTACAAGATCAGCATCAAGTGTCAGGTCAACATCGACCCTGGTCGACGTTTTACATATCTAACCTCGACTGACATCCCAGCCAAGGTCATCATATAATTCCCAGCCAAGGCAGGGGTCGTACCTCACCAACCCTGTACTCACTCAGGCCGAGGTTGGTGCCAAGCAAAGACAGTCGAGCTTCTACGCGTACATATATAGCTTGGAGCACATGGACAAATCCGTTATAACTGAATCATTCCCTCCACGTGAGGGAATATTGAAGTCATCGTTTCTTAGTTGGAGATCAGCCAGGTGTCATCCTTTCATTGGCTGGATCTCCTTGCACATGCTCATTGCATGCTTGGGGGTACATTACACCCCCCAAGCACTATATATAGAGGTCATCCTCTACCTTGTAAAGAGATCCAAAATTACAACCCTAGCTGAAACTCTTTCATTTTACACAGTAGAGAGAGAAAGCTTGAGAGATTATATCCATGGCCATTCGTGCCTTCATTCAGTGATATTACTCTCACACACTCATAGTGGACGTAGGCCAGATTGGTTGAACCACTTATATATTGGTGTTCATCCTCTTCTCCTCACCTCAATCTCTTATATTTAGTATACTCTTGTGCTGCCATTTTTATCACTGGTTTGAGCTTACAAACACCTTGACTGGTGGTGCTATTTACAGCATCATTATTTTGGCGCTGTCTGTGGGAGAGAGAAGTTGTCTCTTCCTCTTTTTCTGCTTAACCTCACCGGAGACTCTGGTGGTGAACCAGGCCTCCCCCTTGCGTGGAGTTATTTCACCATTGAAAGAGGTTCTTAAGGTATTAAGATCATCTTCTTTATAATCTCTTTAGTTTTAATATATAGCACCGGAGTTACCACCACCTCCTCCACCATCTGGGGCTAGAGAACCTAGTTCCATCCAGGCACCACCCTAGTCTGAAATGGCTGAGCTGGCAGCAGCCTTGAAGTCCTTAGCTGCAATGCAGCAATCGATGAAGGAGCCACGTCTCAATCAAAATATGATGAGGCCACCTGGGGTCTCACTGGAGATGATTACTCTGGCAACTGTTCAACCCCATCTTAAAGCTATGGAACCGCCCCAAGCACCACGAAAAGACCAACCTACCCCTCAACGGGGGAGGGACGTTGCTGACCCTAGACATTTACATCTGGGGAGGCAAGGAAACCCTTGCCCTGAGGATGGGTATGCTGATATGGGGGGTAGAAGATGCTCCAGAGGGTTATTAGGAGCCGTATGAGGTTTCGAACAACATTGTACGTCCTATCCAACAAAGTCGAGGTTGTGGGGGCAGAAGAGATGATGGTGCTCAACAAATAGGATTATATTTTGATCGCTTAAGCAGAGGGTCGGCCTTTGAAAGGCTCAGCCCAGTCAATGACCTAAGGCAGAGGTTATCCAGGTCAAGAAGTGCAGCAGGCTCACAAAGGGAAGAGGGGGAACATCGACCTCATCATGGCCGACCCCATCATAGCTGCCCCCAGTAAGGATGAGACTGGGATCAAGAGGAGATCAATAGTTGACGTTGTGCATCGGTTGAGGAACCCTCAGTCCACCCCTTGAAGGTGGCTGGGGATAACCTCGGCCAGGGCGACGTTGCAAGGCCATGGAATGACTCCATTCAACATCTTGAAGAGAAGATAGGGGACCTCATAAAAATTCGAGCCCCACTGCAAAGAGGTTTCTCAGAGGGTTCCCCATTCGTGGACAGGATAGTGAGCTTCCCAACCCCTGCCAAGTTCAAGACACCTACGGTGTCTCCCAAGTATGATGGTAATACCATCCCTGTGCATCATATCGAGATGTACCAGTCTGCAGTGGATATTTATTCAATCCCGGATGAGATGAAGTGCCGGGTATTCTCTGGGACTCTGACGGGAGATGCACATATCTGGTTCACCTCTCTTCTGAAAAACTCTATCGAGAACTTTAAGGGCTTGGATGAACGGTGCATTCACAATTTCTGTTTTGGGGTAAGACCTCAGAAGAAGACCACTCATCTGTTATACATCAAGCAAGGCAAGAACGAGAGCCTAAGAGACTATATTGCTATATTCAATAAAGAAAAATTCGAGGTTGAAGATTATGAAGAGAATATAACTATGACTGCCCTCATCGTAGGACTCTAGAAAGGAAAGTTGTTGTGAAAGCTTGTAGAAGACCCTCCCAAGTCCATGGCAGAGCTATTGTCAACTACAGGTAATGTCATGAATGCTGAAGAGGCTATGGCCACAAAGAATAAGAATGAGAGTAGAAGTGGCAGCGGGAAGTTCCAAAGAACGAAAGATGGAAAAAAGAGGTCTGCTGACAACAAGTTCGCAAACTATACTCCTCTAATTGTGAGCTGCGAACACATCCTCAACGAGATCGATAATGACCGATCCCTGAGATGGTCAGAGAAGCTAAATTCTCCTCCGCATAAGAGGAATAAGAACCTATGGTGTGAGTTTCACCAAGACCACGGGCATGTGACAAACAAGTGCTTTGCCTTAAAGGATGAAATAGAGAAGATGTTGAAGTCCGAAAAATTGAGAAAATATGTTGATGGTAAAGCTCCTAAGAGGGGAAGAGATGACCCTAAAAAGAAGAGAAATGACAGGTGTCGAGATGAAACCTCAGCGAGAAGATGCGAGGACTCAGATGGTGATGATGAGGACGATCCAGACCTCCCACCGAAGGACGACAATGTCCCTGTGAAGAGGATTGGAATGATCTCCTTCGGTGTTAACACCATTTGTGGAGGACTAGCAGGGGGTGGCTCTGAAGTAGCCGATCGTAAAGCTCATGTGGCAGAGGTTAAGTCAGTGGCCACAGTAGAGGTTGTCAATATGGCGTCTTCAGAGGCTAAAGAGAAGAGAAAGAAGATGGATATGGATACTCTTATAGTTGGATTCTCCCGACCCGACTTCAAAGGTATCTTAGCTTCGCATGATGACCCTTTGGTAATAACAAGGAGAGTGCATGGATGTGAGGTACAGAGAATCCTCATAGATGTAGGGAGTTCAGCGAACGAAATGTTCTGGCCCTGTTTCAAGAGCCTAGGCCTCAACAGAGCTAGGCTGGTACCCTATCATCATCCGTTAATGGGCTTCAGTGGTGAAAAGGTCCATCAATTGGTCATGTATGAGATGGACATGCAAATGGGAGACGAGTGGCCTAAGAGGTTGACTCGAAAGATCAATTTTTTCGTTATGGATGAAAATGTCTTCTTTACCTACAACCTCATCATAAGATGAGTTTCCCTTAAGGAGTTTGAGGTCGTACCATCAACGATCCACCAAATGATAAAATTCTCGACCCCCTACAGGGTAGGGGAAGTCCAAGGTGACCAGACCACGACACGAGAATACTACTTCAACTCGACGGAAGAGAGAGAGAGGCACATAAGAGGGCAACAACCACATATAACATTGATACACTTGATCCTATGGATGAAACAAAATTGAAGAAAGGAGAGGTCGCTGAAGAGGTATAATCCATCGTCCTCAATGAGGACGAACCGGAAAAAACCATCCAAATTGGTAAGGCTTTAAAACCAAAGATCAAGGAAGAGCTGATAAGATTTTTGAAGAAGAGGCAGAGTGTGTTCACTTGGAGCCATACAGACATGCTTGGTATCAACTCGTAGGTTATGTGCCACAAACTCAATGTGCTATGGAAAAGTATGATGTCATTAGGGATGAGGTCAGAAAGTTGGAAGAGGTAGAATTCATCAGGGAGGTCATATACCCAGAGTGATTATCAAATGTCGTCATTGTGCCCAAAGCTAATGGAAAATCGAGGATGTGCATAAACTTCACTGACATGAACAAGTCTTACCTGAAGGACAGCTATCCCTTACCTCAGATTGATCAGATGGTAGATGCCACAATAGGGCATGAACTTATGAGCTTTATGGATGCGTATTCAGGCTACAATCAGATCTTCATGGATGTTTAAGACTCAGAGAAGACATCATTCATCACAGACAAGGGGACCTATTGCTATAAGGTCATGCCCTTCGGCTTGAAAAATGCAGGGGCCACGTATCAACGTCTTATAAATAAGATGTTTAAAGATCAAATTAGAAAGACCATAGAGGTATATGTAGATGATATGTTGATGAAGATCTTGAAGGCATGTACTCATGTAGTCGACCTGGAGAGAACTTTTGACACCATGGACTTATACATGATGAATCTTAATCCCTCCAAGTGTATCTTCGGAGTAGGAGCTAGAAAGTTTCTTGGATATATAGTCAATCAGATAGGAATAGAAACCAACCCCGAGAAAATCAAGGCTTTGCTTGATATGAAGACACCAATAAGTATAAAAGACGTTCAGAGGCTCACTGGAAGAGTCGCTACACTCAACAGATTTGTTTCTAAAGCTACGGACAAGTGTCTTCCATTTTTCAAGGTGCTTAAAAAGTCCTTCGAATGGGACAAAGAGTGTGACAAGGCCTTTAAATAGCTCAAGTCCTACCTCGAATCCCCCCTGCTCTTATCTTGGCCCATTCTGGGGGAGAAGTTGTATGTTTATCTAGCAGTCTCAGAGTCAGCTATAAGCGCAGTCATAGTACGGGAAGACGTTGGGGTACAAAGGCATGTATACTTAAATAGTAAGGCCCTTCAAGGGTCTGAACAGAACTATTCTCGGATGGAGAAGTTGGCCTACGCTTTGATACACGCTTCCAGGAAGATGAAACCCTATTTCCAAGCCCACTCTATGGTCATCCTCACTGACTCCCCGCTAAGTCAAGCCCTCCACAAACCTGAGAAGTCAGGCAGATTGATGACATGGGCCATCGAGTTGGGAGAGTATAACCTTATTTATCAACCCAGGGTGGCCATTAAAGGACAGGCACTTGCAAACATTATTGTTGTGTTCACATGGGAAGAGGTTGAGGTTGAGAAAAATCCATAGATTGTAGAGGGATAAAATAGTAACATCTTTTAAGACCCGAAAGAGGTTCAGTCCAGTAGATCCAGAAAAGGAGTAGCTGAGAATGAGGAAGAAAAATACCTTTTCAAGCAAGGAACCCTGTCAGAGGGGAACTTCTCTTCAAATGAAGATGCTTGAAACCTCTTCAATGACGGATCTTCGTGCGAAAGTGGAAGCGGTGTAGGGCTGATACTGTCAATGTTTCGGATGGTACCGACTTTAAATATACGCTAAGGTTCAACTTCAAAGAATAGAACAACGAGTCAGAATATGAGGCCTTGGTAGCAGGCCTCTCATTGGAAAAATCCCTTAGAGTTAGTCGACTTCTACTTCACAGTGACTCAAAGTTGGTTGTCAACCAAGTACTTAGAGTATATGAGATCAAGGATGAAAGGATGGACAAATACCTGAAAAGGGTAAGAATGATGCTAGAAGGCTTCGAAGAGGTGAAAATGAAGAGGGTACCTCGATAAAATAATAGTTGTGAAGATGCACTAGAAAGGTTGGCTTCAACAACAAGGTGAGACATCAGAAGGATAGTACCAGTCGAGATCATGCTCAAACTGACCATTGAGGAAGGAGAGGTAGCCAGATCTTGCCTCAACTTGAACCTATGAGACTCATGGATGGACCCCCCTTATCAGATATATTAGAGAGGGAGAGTTGTTGGAATCTAAGTTAGAAAGGAGGAAGTTGAGGTACAGAGCTGCAAAGTTCTCAATAATAGGAGAGGTCCTATATAAAAAAGGATTTCTACTACCTCTCCTTAGGTGTGTCCATCCCACAGAGGTCCCCCGCGTCCTACAGGATGTACACGAGGGTTCTTGTTCCAGTCACATAGGAAGAAGACCCTTAGCCAAGATGATAATTACGCAAGGATACTGATGGCCAACCTTGGCCAAAGATGTTGTCGTCTACGTGAAGAGGTGTGATAAATTCCATAGATTCTCCACTATCCCTCATCAACCTCATCAACCTATGACATCAATAAGTTATTCGTGCCCATTTACAGTATGAGGGATTGACTTGGTGGGACCATTGCCAAGAGCTACGAACAATTATCGATTTTTGATAGTTGCAATTGATTACTTCTCTAAGTGGGTAGAGGCTGAGCCGATGATCACGATTATAGAGCAGAAGACCTTCGAGTTCATCTGAAAGAGAATCATATGCAGACATGGTCTTCCAAACACCCTCATCTCAGACAACGGAACCCAATTCAAGAATTCTTCCTTAGAAAATTATTATGAAAGAGTGGGGATAAAGCACTTCTTCTCCTCTCCTAGCCGACCTCAGGCAAATGGGCAAACTGAGGTCACTAATCGAACGATCGTCGATGGGATTAATAAGAGGTTGGAAGAAGACAAGTGGATATAGATGGAAGAGGTTTATGCAGTGTTATGGGCCTATAGAACAACGACAAGGACACCAACGGGGGAGACCACATTTATGTTGGCACATGGCTCAGAAGCCCTCATACCTACAGAAGTAGGACTCCCCGCTCATAGAGTTCAGACCTATGACCTCGAGAAGAATGGGTAAGAGAGAAGACTTGACCTAGATTTTATTGAGGAGAGAAGGGAAGACGTTGAGATCAGACAGACAGCCTACTAGTAGAGAACAACTAAATTTTACAATCAAAGGGTGAAATCAAAACCTATAGCTGTAGGAGGCCTAGTGCTGAAGAAGACGTTGCAGAAGGAAAATAAGCTCCAGCCGAACTAGTATGGTCCTTACAAAGTAGTCAATGAGGTTCTACCCGACACCCACAGGCTAGAAAATCTCGAAGGGGAACCTTTCTCTAATCCATGGAATGCTGATCACCTAAAGAAGTATTACATATGATGTTGCAGTTATTATCTTGTAATACATGTATCATTTTATGAAGCGAATGTTAATAAAAAGAGCAGTTGCTGTGTCAATACTTTGTTTCGTCATACTTTAGTGGTAGCTATATAGGGTAACATCTTAGTTTATTGACCTCAGACCTTAAACATCATAATTTGGTGACAAGGTCTGAGGTGAAACATCATAATTGGATAACCTTAGACCTTAAACATCATAATTTGGTGACAAGGTCTGAGGTGAAATATCATAATTGGATGACCTCAGACCGTAAAGATTATTAATTTTGTGAAATTTATGATGGTAATATCTTAGTTTGATGACCTCATACCTTAAACATCATAATTTCGTGACAAGGTCTGAGGTAAAACATCATAATTGGATGACCTCAGACCTTAAACATCATAATTTGGTGACAAGGTCTGAGGTGAAACATCATAATTGGATGACCTCAGACCTTAAACATCATTAATTTGGTGAAATTTATGAGGGTAACATCTTAGTTTGATGACCTCAGACCTTAAACATCATAATTTGCTGACAAGGTATGAGGTGAAACATTATAATTAGACGACCTCAGACCTTAAACACCATTACTTTGGTAAAATTTATGAGGGTAACATCTTAGTTTGATGACCTCAGACCTTAAACATCATAATTTGATGACAAGGTCTGAGGTGAAACATCATAATTGGATGACCTCAGATTTAAACATTATAATTTGGTGACAAGGTCTGAGGTGAAACATCATAATTGGATGACCTCAGATCTTAAACATCATAATTTGGTGACAAGGTCTGAGGTGAAACATCATAATTTGATGACCTCAGACCTTAAACATCATAATTTGGTGATAAGGTCTGAGGTGAAACATCACAATTGGATGACCTCAGACCTTAAACATCATTAATTTGGTGAAATTTATGAGGGTAGCATAGTCGTTTGATGACCTCAGACCTTAAACATCATAATTTGATGATAAGGTCTGAGGTGAAACATCATAATTGGATGACCTCAGACCTTAGACATCATTAATTTGGTGAAATTTATGAGGGTAACATCTTAGTTTGATGACCTCAGACCTTAAACATCATAATTTGGTGACAAGGTCTGAGGTAAAACATCATAATTGGATGACCTCAGACCTTAAACATCATTAATTTGGTGACAAAATTAAAAGGTGAAACATCATAGTTGGTGATCTCAGACTTTAAACATAGTTTAGTGAAATTAATGTAGACAGGCTTCACTTAACTTGTAAAACTATTCAAAGGAGCATTCATCAAAAGAAGCAAAATCCTCTAAAGAGGATGATATAACATGAAGAAGCCAGAATTACAAGTCAATATGCCTTAGTGTATGTTATCATAGGTTACAAACAATCACAGATGAGAAACAAAATTACAAGTGTAAAGCTTCACAAATCATGGTCTAAGTGTCTGCAGCCACAGGGTTGGTAACCTCGGCCCCACCATCTTTGCCGACATTTGTAACCTCAGACCCATCATCTTGAGGGTTGACATCCTCAGTCTTAGTAGCTTTTGATTGTGCAGTGTCTGCTGGTGCAGCACCTTCTCCTTCCTCCTCAACCTCTTGTAGGGCCTGAGCAAACTGAGGGTTACCAAAGCCAAGACGAATGAAGTCTGAGGCTGTCAAGCTCCCTGATTCTTTTTCCTTAATGGCCTCCCATTTACCAGTAGCTTTTACACCTCTTTTAAGGTATTCACAGCCGAAGCTTATAAATTGGTCAGAGACCTTGTAGTCAGCCAAAACCTTCGCAGAGGCGTCCTCAAGGGCTACTTTCATAGCAGGATTAACCTTTTGTTGAAGAGCGTCGTCCTTGGCCTTAGGGCAGAGGTGTGGTCCTTTTGGAACCTAGCTATGTCCCTGTCCCTCTGCTTCACCTTATTCTCAGATTCAACGGACGTTCGACCTCAGCATTTAGAGAGGCCTCTACCTTCTGGGCCTCTTTTCCCTTCTCAATTAGGGGCAACTTCCTCAGGGTCCAGTTAATGAACTGGTTTATGGACAGGATACCTTGTAGTACAAAGTTAGATGTATGAATGCAAACCTTAATCCAATAAAAGCCGAGGTTAAACTTGGGCTAAAAAGGCAAAATCTTTTACCTGGATAGACCGTGAAGGCAAAACTCGGCCAGTAGAGGGGTATCAATCGAGCATAGAAAACGCTTATCTGCATCGATCATCGCAGAGCCGATAGTATCCATTGCCTTCAGACCATGACCTATCAGGCTGTCACTGATCTTTAGCTACTCCAAATGAGCAGCCAATGTTCCATCAGAAGAGATTGGGATGGCTTTTTGGTGCTTACTCGATCTCTGATCCTCTAAGGCAGCAGTGGTAGATTTCCTCTTTTTTTCAGCCTTAAAGGTGTCGACGTTCTGCTTAGGCGGTGGAGGAGGTGCATTGAACCCATCTTTCCTCACCAACTTGATAAGACTTGGTGCAGACATCTCCCACAGGTCGTCTGAGATACCTTCTGGGCGCTCTGTAAAAAATATATTTGAGTCAGAATAGTAGAGACATTAAAAAATCAGAGGTAAAACTTAAGCAAAATAATACCTACGATGCTAGGCTAGAGGACTCCCCCTAGGACAGTCCCATAGAGATAGTAAGGGGTCATTATATGCTCATACTTGACTATCCAACCAAGCTCCCCCTGATATTGAAGATCTTTGACCTTTTTTAGGTTATCCTCGCTTAATCCAGGGTCGGCTTTGGTAGCCAAGGACAATTTTCCCCACCTCAGAGGGATCCTCGGCTCTAGCGATGAAGAGGGGGCACAAGTACCAAATTACCATTTCCCTGAGATGAAGAAGTACCGTGGTTTCCAGTTATGATTTGATTTCTGGGTAACCAGCAGTATCTTCTTATTAGACTTCCTAGCTAGGAAGTAGTAGTATCTGGGTTAGTTTCTGGCAGAGGATGGCACGTAGCACCCTGTGAAGACCCTGACAGGAAGGTCTGAGTGATGGACTACCCTCCAAAGGATGATAGCTCCAATCATCACCCTCTAAGCATTGGGGGATAATTGGGAAGGGGCCAGGTTAATATAGGACAATATAACTCTAATTATTGGATAGATGGGGAGATGGAATCCTAACTTAATCATCTGCTCATATACACAGATTTCCCCATCTCAGCCACCAAATGCCCTATCATCCCTCAGAGGTCTCCTAAGTTTGATAGAAGGGCCTACGGAAGAAAGGTGCCTAAAGGCTAACAGGTCTTACTCAGTGACAATACTCTCTGTCTCGGCTGCCTCCAAGGTGTCAACGTCACTCTCATAACCATCACCCTCATCATTAAAAACGTCGGCCTGGGTAGGCGTAGGAACACCATCAGGGAACCTCTGAGCGAACTGGGCCCCTATGGAGGCCGACAGAGGAATAGCATCAATGGGTTGCGGAATGTCCACACTCGACCCTACAACTTTAATATCAAAAGAAGTCCGTGAAGTGCTAGCATCTTTATGGGACGAGGCATGACTTTCAACCTCGGCCTGATCAGGGACCTGATCTTGCCTAATCAAGAAGTCCATGGCCTCTTAGAAAGAATCAGTAGACATAGGGTATGGGGTAGAGGACTCAGACTCAGACATGAGAGAGGGATCAACTGGATCCTCTGATGGCTTTGTAGTCTTGGTTGGCTCAAGGTATATCACCTTCAAAAGTGGAGGAAAGATAGGCCTAAGGGAGAAGGCCTTAGCCCTACGAGCTTCCTCTTGGGTTAGCTCTATTTGCCTGATTTTGGCAAGGGTCTTCTCTTTAAGAGGGGAAATCCTCTAAAAGTTGATAAAGAGGTCTGAGCATAAGTCAGAGGACCCTACACTTGAGACTCTAAACCAAAAATAAATAACTTGGAACAAACTCAACTAAAAGATCAAAATGGGATTTTGAATAACCTCAAACTAAGAACAGTCAAGAATAAGAGTCACTGGAAAACTTAAAGGACCACCGAAAAACTTAAACTGTCACCGAAAAGTGCAAGAAATGAAAAAATAAGGTTGAAAAATGGCAAATGAAGGGTAATAGGCAATACCTGATAAAAAACGAGACGACGAATGAGAGGATTGACAAGAGAAATCCATAGGACAACCTCGATCAAGCTCACGATGAGAGAGAGAATGCAGAAATCTCAGGCAGGAAAAAGTAAGAGAAATGAAGAAGAAAGAGAGAGGGAAAGGGTTTTTAAACCCTCAAAAATGATTGCATGCATCCTAAGGTCCATCATTGTCTTGGGAGCCCAAGATCCCATCATCATCATTGCACTTGTCAAGCACGCTACCCACTTCAGAAGTTAACACATGCCAAAGAAATGTTGGTACACAAGAAAAATATAGCCTTGGACATGCATACCCCTTAGTCAACTACTCACATAGGTAATTACGGGCTAATGGTGATTGATATACCCAACTTTTACCTGCCACCTCGGAGAAACCAACCTCGGCCTAGACGACGATCGAGATAACAAGGGTTCAAGACTGATGATCAGCAATCTCATTCAGCATAAGGTTGTCCACGACCGACGTTATTAGTTGCCCCTCAAATAGGCAACAATTGAGGTCTACATGACTCATAGGGCCAGTTATCCATCAGGTCATCCATAACCGACATCACATCTACCTCACATATCAACCTCGGATGGGTCATCAATCGAGGCCACTAAGGACTCATGGGTTCAACCACCCTTCAACATAATTAACGACCCCAGCCGACGTTGCAAGCGCCACACGAGAATCAACAAAGCCTCTTAGGCTTAATGACCACTCTTATCATCGACTTTAGCCGACGTTACAGGTTTCACCTAGTATCAGCAGCCTTACAAGATCAGCATCAAGTGTCAGGTCAACATCGACAATGGTCGACATTTTACATATCTAACCTCGGCTGACATCCCAGCCAAGGTCATCATATAATTCCCAGCCAAGGCAGGGGTCGTACCTCACCAACCTCGTACTCACTCAGGACGAGGTTGGTTCCAAGCAAAGACAATCGAGCTTCTACGCGTACATATATAACTTGGAACACATGGACAAATCCGTTATAACTGAATCATTCCCTCCACGTGAGGGAATATTGAAGTCATCGTTTCTTAGTTGGAGATCAGCCATGTGCCATCCTTTCATTGGCTGGATCTCCATGCACATGCTCATTGCATGCTTGGGGGTACATTACACCCCCCAAGCACTATATATAAAGGTCATACTCTACCTTGTAAAGAGATCCAAAATTACAACCCTAGCTGAAACTCTTTCATTTTACACAGTAGAGAGAGAAAGCTTGAGAGATTGTATCCATGGCCATTAGTGCCTTCATTCAGTGATATTACTCACACACACTCACAGTGGACATAGGCCAGATTGGTTGAACCACTTATATATTGGTGTTCATCCTCTTCTCCTCACCTCAATCTCTTTTATTTAGTATACTCTTGTGCTGCCATTTTTATCACTGGTTTGAGCTTACAAACACTATGACTGGTGGTGCTATTTCCAGCATCATCAAGCCCTCTCTCAACCATGTCACTGAATAATCTCGACATGCACCTTTGAAAGGTCGTCGGTGCATTATAAAAGCCGAATGGTATACGTTTGTAGGCAAACGTTCCAAAGGGGCAAGTGAAGGTTGTATTCTCTTGATCAAGTAAATCTACCTCAATATGGTTATATCCGGAATAACCGTCCAGTAAGCAATAGTAAGGGTGGCCCACTACCCTTTCAAGCATTTGATCGATAAATGGCAAGGGAAAATGGTATTTCCTAGTTCCCGCATTGAGTTTTCGATAATCAATGCAAACGCGTCACCAAGTGGTGGTACGTTGGGGAACTATCTCTCCCTTATAATTTTCAATCATAGTCATATGCCCGACTTCTTTGTGACGACTTGAATGGGGCTCACCCACTTGTTATCCGAGATTGGGTAGATAATCCCGGCATCCAACAACTTTATAATTTCAGTCCTCACCACATCTTTCATTGTGGGGTTTAGCCATCTTTGCATTTCTCTCGAGGGATTAACATCCTCCTCGGGGTGAATCTTATGGGTGTAATTCAAAGGGCTTATCCCCTTTAGATCACCTATACACCAACCAAAAGAACTTTGGTGCTTCCTCAAAATTTTTAAAAGCTTACCCTCCTGCTCTTAATCTAAGCTAGAGGAGACAATAATAGGAAATGTCTCACCCTCTCCTAGGAAAGAATATTTAACGTTGGATGGTAGTTTCTTCAATTTGAGAGTCGGGAATGTGTTTCTAGAGGGCACCATGCGTGCCTACCTATGTGGTAGCTCTTCGAATCGAGAAACCCAATTAACATCTCTCGCGTCCTCGTCCGACGCTCTCTCATCAAGTAAGCCTCTAAATTCCTCAATCTCTCTCTCAAACTCGGTGTAAGCTCCCTCACTCTCGTGACTAGACACTAGGGAATCTTTTAAGGCATCTCCACAATAATTTTCCTCAATGTGTTCTTCTATGATCTCATCAATTAATCTTACCGTGTGAAGTTCATCTTCTTTCCCTGTTTGTTGGGCTATGTTGAAGATGTGTGTTTCTAAAGTCATATTCCCAAAAGTGAGTTGCATATGCCCATTTCTAGTATTGATCAATGCGTTATCCATAGCTAAGAATGGGCGCCCAAGAATGATGGGAACATGATTTTTCGAGACGAAGGATTGCTCCGTGTCCCAAATGATAAAATCTACCGAGAAGTAGAAAATGTCCACTTGAACTATCACATCCTCAACTATGCCTCTCGGTATCTTTACGGTTCAATTCTCTAATTGGAGAGTGATCCTCGTGGGCTTAAGATCACCCAGATCAAGTTGCCTATAAATTGAATAGGGGAGGATATTAACACTTGACCCCAAGTCGAGTAAGGCTCTTTCAATTTTATTCTCTCCAATGGTGCAGGAAATGGTGGGCGCACCGGGATCTTTATATTTAGGCAGGAGATCGTTAAGAAGAACCGAGCTCACGTTTTGTGTGAGAAACACTTTTTTCTTTATCTTCATCCTCCGCTTGATAGTCAATAAATCTTTAATGACTTTTGCATGAGCTGGAATTTGCCTTATTACATCGAGGAAAGGTAATTCAATTTCATAGTTTTGAGCACCTCTAGCACTTCATCACTTATGGTCTCTTTATGAGAAGGAACCAATCTTTGAGGAAATGGAGCAGCAGAGGGTGGCTTTACAACTACCTCGATCTCACTAGTGTCTATTTTGTTACTCTTATCCAATGAGATGTCTTTGGCCTCTTTCGTACCGAACGAATTCTCTTTATCTTTTGAAGTGTCGTGTGGGGGAGGTGATAAATCAACAACTCCACCACTAGGAAGAGTGGTTACAACTTGGAAGTGCTCCCGCTATTCTGTAGATGTGGAGCTAACACTAGGTTGACCTTGGGGAGGTCTTTGGCCTTCGATAAGAAATTTTCCCTTCTCTTGGATACTCAACAATGATTGCAACTTGGAGATGTACGTATTCATGATGGTGAACTTGCGTTCAAATCTAGAATTGGATGCACTTTGAGAACGTATGAACTGGTTTATTGTATCCACGAGGTTCCTCCGCGGTGGAGTAATATAAGGAGCTGGAGGAGGTGGTGCTTACTAAAATTGAGGAGGCAGTGAAGGAGGTACAACCTGTGAATATGGGTTCATTGCAGCTTGTGGTTATCCGTAATTAAAACGAAGATGGTTTCTCCATGAAGGGTTGTACGAGTTCCCATGCGGGCATTAGAATTTCCCTTAAATCCTCTTATAGCATCCACTTGATCGGTGTGCATGGCCTTGTAGGCAGAAATTATCGGAAATGCTTTTGTGGAATGGCCCGCCTCACAGATAGCACACACTTTTTCTTTCGACCCACGGATGGACCCGGAGATATCTCTCAATCGGCCATCAAATCATTCTTATATATCATTAAAACTGATCAAATAGGTGATCTATTAAGGTATTACTATCCAAATGGTATAGACTGGATGCAATTAGAGTGGATGGTTGTCTAGGCCGGGCTTGGGTATTAGGATCAGATGTGTCCCATGATTGAGTAGTCTCTGCGATATACTTAAGATGGGCCTCGGCATCGCATGAGTTTAAATCCCAAAAAGGCATTTCACACTTTATTTTCACAAGTTATTTGGAAGCCACTGTCAACCCATTATGGAAGAAAGATATCACTAGGTGTTTGTCAAAACCATGACGAGGGCATGTGCTTACTAACTCTTGGAAACGTTCCCAACATCTGTCAAAAGGCTCATTATCGTGTTGTCGGAAACCTTAGATTTGAGTTTTGGCAGAGTTGGTCTTGTGCTGTGGATAGAACTTTGAGATAAACTTAGACTGCATATCTCTCCAGGAAGTTACGGAGTTTGGGGGTATAGACCATAGCCAGGTCTTGGCTTTATCCTTTAAGGAAAAAGGAAAGAGATTTAGGCGAATGACATCTTGTGTGCAAGCTTGGTCACTAAATGTGTCGCACGCCTCTTCGAACTCATGAATATGCAGGTATGGTTTCTCCGAATCCATGCCGTGAAATGTAGGGAGAGTTTGTATCATCCCATTGCGAAAGTGGAACTGACCAACATTATACGGAAGTAAAATGCAACCAGGGGTGACAGTCTGCTCAGGAAAAAGTAAATCTTTCATGGGTCGATAAGGTAGATCTCCCTCTCCAGTACCGAAACTAGCTGCATCAGACATCGCGCTCTCTTCAAATGACTCGGTGTACTCACTTGGTGTCCTAGATGTGTGACTCGAGGATTTACTGAGGGTGTAACTACCGATGGAGTGCTAAGGAGTAGGAAGTAGAACCAAAATTGTGGAATGCGAGGTGTGTGGGGGCTTTCAGAGTTATACTCAATAATCGGGTTTTCGTGGATTCTGGTTTGAGTATTGTGAGGAGTCTGACTATGTTCAGGATTTTGCATTAAAGGCTTTTGAGAGATGATGTTTTTTCTTTTTTTCATTTTTTTTTAATTTTTTTTTTGGATTTTTAGTCAAAGTTCTAAATTGACTTGATCTAACCTAAGTCTACCTAGAATCCCCGATAACGGTGGCAAAAACTTGACGCGACCACAAATGTGTCTATTGTGTGTGCTATATAGGCTCAAGTGCAATCCTGGCGCTCAAGTAATAATCCGATAAGTTGGGTATCGATCCTCAGGGAAAACAGGAAGAACTAAGTTGTGACGATGTTGGAAAGACGAAGGTAACCTAACTTTGACTCTAAAAAGAAGGAAAAAGTGATTTGGAAATCGAAATAACTACAACTAAATGCAAATTTGAAAATGATTAACTAAAAAAACTACGAATGAATAAAATGCAACTACACTAATTAAATGCAGAACTGATGAAAAATGGTTTTACGAGTTAAATATGAAATGAGAACAATAGGTCGGGTTACAATCCCCCACAACATAGTAATTCACTACGTAGGATACTAGATTCGGAATTAGAACCTTAAATGAGCCCGATCTTTAGTACTCCTAAGTATTACACATATGAGAGATCGTATCCCGCACAATATGTAAGTAAAGGATGAGTAAAGCGGTGTCGCATTAACCAATACGCGCATCACACACTTAAGCATACCGTTTACCTAGGGCAAACGAGATCAAAAGTCCTACGATGATTTCACCAGTTATGCAACACGATTCATCTAAGATTTTAATTAAAAAGTCTATTTCCACTATCGTGAATTACATCGGGTGGGGTTCACGCACCCCAACCCTTAAAAACTTAGCCAAACATATTAAAACAAGAAGAAAACACACTTTTAATAAAAGAAGACATCTTAACTAACAACTTAGGATTAAGAAGGATGAAATTATTAACTAATGAATTAACTACAACAATAATTGAAGCAAGAATTGGAACAAATTTACTTGAATTGCAGAACTTGAATCAAAGCTAAATGAAAACTAGTTGTTTTTGTTGTTCTTCCTTCAAAACTAATTACAAGGCTTCTATAAAACGAATTAGAAGCTTCCTTTATGTCTGGAAGGAGTTTGAAATTTATACCCTACGAAAAAATACAAGAGTTGGAGTCATGCAAGACTCTATCTTAAAGAAGATAATTCCAAATCTCGAACTCCGGATCGATCTGGTCTGGACATTTCGTATTTTTTTGGGTGATAACCGGATTGGTCCATTTTTCATTTCATCCTGATTGGTCTGCTAAATAGGCCTTATGCAGAAAACTTTGGGGGTCAGATAATCACTTTTTTAGGAGGATCGGATCGGTCCGGTAGATGCAACCTTATACAATGAGTTCTGGTACCCGGATCAATCTATTTTTTATACCATACAGATTGGTCCGAATATTCTTCTCAATTTCTCTTCATTATCTCTTTTATATCTCTTAATTATCTCACATCTTCGGGTCTTCATAACTTATATTTTAGAATTCAGATTGGAACGCCATTTCTTCCTACGCACTCGTAGACTCGAGATCTTCGACTTTTATTTTAGGTCCTCGATCGGATTCCTTGTGGAAGTTATGCTTTTTCCCTTTTGATTAGTCTTCTTTCTCCTCTCTTACGTCTTTCGATTTCTTTCTTTCTTTCATATATTAAATACCTGCAAAATCAATAGGAAATAAATGAAACTCGGGATACTTGTTAGACGAAGCCATTAGCAATGATATGAGATAAACCAACTCATTTTACGTTGTCCGTGGTAATAAAAGCCTCTAAATTAAGGGGTAAATTTGGAAGAATTTAATCCTAATCAACTTGTTCCTCCTCAAGGGCCGAATAAGTTAAAAAATGTTTTTTTTTTCATTTTAATTTCCTATTATATGTATGCATAACCTTTTATGAGCAAAATAGAAATTAAATTTCTTATCTCGTGAATTTTACGGCGGGTCTATACTTTAAAAAGACATTAAATGTTTGAATAAGAAATTAAACCTCTTGAGTCTATGATCGATTAATGGTTTTAATAGTGATGAGAGAAGATTACCTTATTGATTTAAATCGTTTGGACGCCTAGTTATGTTTTTCATCCTCGACATATTTCATTCTAGAAGTTTGAGGGTTTGAATGTTGTGTTAACTGCATTTCAGGTGACCCTTCTCTCACTTGTTTGAGAGTAGACTCGCTTTTATTAATTGAGCTAGTGTTGTCCTGCTATATCATGTAGTCAAATTTTTTCATTGGAATTTAGTATTATGAAATAAAATCGACGTCACAAATCTAAAATATTAAACACTATTCATGGCTAATTGTTTTTGTTACTCGATACAAAATTGTCTTGAAATGATAACATTATTACAGAGATTTCATCTTAAAAGAATTCCTTATCAGAAATATGAGTGTAAAGTATCTAGCATTTTCTTTTTGATCCAATGAAGTGCTGCCTAGATGAAGAATTGTTTAGTGTATCAAAATAGTATTAAGATTCTGAACCATTTCCAACTCCTGTTGTTCCTCTTCATGTCCTCCTGACATAAGAGATCATGAAGGAAATATCTGCGATTAAATAATGCAAAAAAACATTAATTCAAAAATCGTACTTAAAATTTAAAGAAAAAAATTCAAACATACATATATGCCCAATAATATTAAAAACATACTAGGAACTTGTAAATTTATCAAACATATGTGCGAAAAAAATCCTTATATAGTACTAATATTTTCAACTGTAAATATAGATTGCCACAAAAAATTATCAAAAAAATAATTGACTAATTTTATTTGTTCTAATTATAGAAACAGCTAAAACATAGCTTGGTTTTGATATAGGGAAATCAAAATAAAAGTATAGTATATAAATTGTATCAATCTTACCTTATATGTATAATAAACGGACAAAAGGAACGATGTCATTTTTTTTCTAATAAAAGAGATAAAAAAAACGTAAACTATTTTTTTCTAACAAAAACTCTAAATAGTTCAAACATCAATTGTATTAAACCTAACACTGTAAGGGTTATATAAAGGAAAAAGTTTAGTTGAAACATAATTGCCTAAACAGGATAAACTTATATATATGAACAATCCCAATAAATTTTTATCTTCACTTCAATGGATAATGACAGAACAAACACATTCACTTCAAACCTAATTGGCTGAACATGATAAATTTAGGGATATGAACAATACCAACGAATATTGATTGTATTTGACATTTACCATATATATATATATAATATGCACCAAGATAGATACACATTAATATTTTTTTAACAATATAATACTCCACAACTTTATTTTACAATCTAAACATGTTAAATTGATATATAATAATAATGGATAGTTAGCTTGAGAAGCACACACAATAAAAACATAAATGAATGTTTATTCAATTAGTGAACCATAAAAAAAGACATATTGTGATTCCCACCAGGTGTTCTTCTGTGTGCTTGATTCATTTATTATTTTTTTACTGTGTTGTGTGTGAGAATCAAATTTTTGCACCAACATAAACGGCATAGTCATGTTCATTTTCCTTATCATCATCATCATCATCATCATTATTGATCATTTTACCAATTTTATCCTGCATCTCCCATAATGAATTTATTACTGAGTGGAAGGCATACACGATGGTTGTGTATGTTCTTCTTCATCATTTATGGCTTATGCATATAAGTTTTCATTACTAAATACTAATTACATACTTAAGACATTTACAACGCTTATATATATTGTTTTGTGTGTTACTTCATTAGATAGCTGGGCAATCCGAAAATCTTCTTGCCAAATTTCTTATTTGCAATCCTCGCCTAGTTATTTATTTTGAACTTCCATATGATCATTTTCAATATTGGAAACATAAAGAATATATTCCAATGGTAAAGACCCATCACTGCCAAAAACAACTCCAATGAATGAAACATATGCTAGAGTAAAATTTAATATATGGGCTTATATATAAAATAAATATGAATTATAGGCTATCAAATAAAAGTAGGTTAATTAAAGTGATTAATTTAAGTTTTGGGGCCTTATTAATGTATTATTAAAGTGTGAGTTTTATTGTGTAGAGACAAGCGTAATTTCTATTTTTATAATGGGTTAAAATAGAAATATACGAAATATGAAAAAACACGATTGTGTTATAAATAGGGGTCATGGTCCCCAGATCACACAACACCAATCTTCTGATTCCCCTTGTCAGAGAGAAATTTAGAGAGGAAATAAAAGTGTTGATCTGGAAGAGCATAAGACCTCAGACTCAGATATTTTAACTTTCTGTCATGGATTTAGGTACGCTTACACAAAATCAATATTTATATTTCTTGATAATTCAATATGAATGTTCCTGTTTGTGTGATAGTTTTCACAAAATATAAATTAATCCATCATGTGGTATCAGAACTATTTCATGTTGAATTGTTGAGAATATATTAGGAAGGCATTTATAGTAATTTTTGGCTGCAAATATTTTTTCAAAAAGGTTTAATATTTCAGAAAATTTTTGGATTAAGAAATATTCTCGTTTCATTACGATTCCAACGATATAAAATTCATGAAATTTGGACTAGTGGTTGATTTTATGTGATTTTAAAAAAAATATAAGTATAAAGGTTGATTTGATGGTAGTGGAAGGTTAAATGTTCTACTCTTTGTGTTTCATATTTAAGCCTCTTAAATGATGAAAATTATGAAGGATCTCAAGAGATTTTGAACCCATGACCTTTCAAGTTGAATATTACTTTCATGTTTGTAATACCATACAAATTTAAATTCAAATTTTGGTGTATTTATATATATATTTCGAGATAAATTAATTTAAATAATATGTCACCAAAGTGACCTCTTTTGTTCAAAAAAATAAAAATAAAATAATTTTATTTCGAAATATAAAAAGAATTACGTGCATGTAATTTATGTGAATATTAATCGGCCCAAAGGAAGATTATTTTTTAACAAAATTACATGTGCCACTTTAATAGTAAGCACGTGATAATTATTTAGTTTTACATATGAATAATAAATCGGCCCAAAGGAATAATTATTATTCAATATGTTCTTATAATCAGTGTTTGACTATTACGGCAAGATATCACTTACAAGTTAATATTTTTTCCAAAGATCAAATATTAATAGAGTGTCCGATATCTTAAATTGGGATTTGTCCTTTATTTGAATTTATTTTTGATTTAAGACTTATATGAGCTAGTTTTATTTGTTCATTGTTCTCTGATTCAGCTATCAGTTCTGCTTCCAACATTACTGCCAGTATTAATTCTATTCCCATACTTAATGGCGCAAACTTTAAGTCATGGCAAGAGAACCTTCATATAGTTCTCGGTGTCATGGATCTGGACCTTGCATTAAGGGTTCCTTCTCCTGCACCTCTTACGGATAAAAGTTCCTCTGATGACAAAAAGGACTTTGAAAGATGGGAGAAGTCAAATCGCATGTGTTTGATGATCATAAAGAAGGACATTCCAGAAGCATTCAGGGGCACAATATCGGAAACGATAAAGACAGCCAAAGAGTTCCTAGAAGAAATTAAGAACAGATTTGTCAAAAATGAAAAGACTGAAACAAGTACACTTTTGGCAAGTCTCATCTCAATGAAATATAAAGGTAATGGTAACATTAGGGAGTACATTATGGAAATGTCTCATCTCGCTTCAAAGTTAAGAGCACTTAAGCTTGATCTCTCTGAGGATTTGCTTATGCATTTGGTTCTGATATCTCTTCCCACACAATTCAGTCAATTTAAGGTGAGCTACAACTGCCAAAAGGAGACTTGGTCTCTTAATGAGCTCATCTCACATTGTGCCCAAGAAGAGGAAAGACTGAAGCAAGATAAGACAGAAAGTGCTCATTTGGCTAGTACTTCCAAGGACAAGGGGAAGAAAAGAAAGAAGGATAAAGAAGCTGCAGTGGTTCCATATCTAAAGAAACAACATAAAGAAAAAACTATTGATGGTTGTTTCTTCTGTGGAGCTGCGGGACATAGGAAGAAGCAATGTACCAACTATCATGCTTGGCGTGTCAAGAAAGGGTTGCCTGAGTTGCCGAAAGCCAAATGATGGTGAAAGATACATTTTTATGGGCGATGGCAAGAAGGTTGAAGTTGAAGCAATTGGGATATTTAGGTTATTATTGTAGTCTAGTACTTATTTGGATTTGAATGAGACATTTATCGTACCGTAATTTAGACGGAATTTGGTTTCTATTTTTGTATTGGACAAATTTGGTTATACTTGTTCCTTTGGAAATAATAAATTTAGTCTTCTTCATAATTCAAATTTGGTTGGTACTGGTTCTTTATCTTATGTAGATAACCTTTATATGCTTGATACTATTGATTCATATCATGAAACCTTGCAATTAAGTACTCGAGGTATTAATAGAAAATTAACCAATGATAATTCTGCATCATTATGGCATAAGAGATTAGGTCACATCTCCCAAAGGAGAATTGAAAGACTTGTGTCAGATGGAATTCTAGATTCCCTTGATTTTTCAGATTTTAAAATTTGCAAAAATTGCATAAAGGGAAAACAGACAAGCATAAGGAGATCTGGTGCTAATAGGGCTACAGACGTCTTAGAACTGATACATACAGATATTTGTGGGCCATTCCCTACGGTTTCATGGAAAAATCAACAATATTTTATATGCTTTCATAGACATATTTGATTTAATGGATATTGTATGGTTATGTACTGCAGTAAAGTATTAAGTTTATATTCACTTTGACTTTACATGGTTTGATCTCACTAAGGTTTAAGGAGGACCAGTTGGAAATAGGCATGTTAAGATCACATTGCATGAAATTTCCATCCTACACATCCACACTTGATCTTTGTCATTAGTTGCATTGATATATGTGATCATTGATAGGTCTACTTATGAAATATGTAATGACGATCGATTTGATTCTATATTGGTGCAATTAATGGACAAGATTGTTAAGATACATAAAGTTTTGATAGCTAAAACTCATGAGCTCATAAAGTATACTTCAAATTTATAAAGTTATATATATATATATATATAGCCCAAGTGGGAGATTGTTAGAGTATTTAATATATGGGCTTATATATAAAATAAATATGAATTATAGGCTATCAAATAAAAGTAGGACAATTAAAGTGATTAATTTAAGTTTTGGGGCCTTACAAATGTATTATTAAAGTGTGGGTCTTATTCTGTAAAGACAAGCGTAATTTCTATTTTTATGATGGGTTAAATAGAAATATACGAAATATGAAAAGATACGATTGTGTTATAAATAGGAGTTATGGTCCCCAGATCACACAACACCAATCTTCTGATTCCCATTGTCAGAGAGAAATTTAGAGAGGTAATAAAAGTGTTGATCTGGAAGAGCATAAGACCTCAGACTCAGATTTTTTAACTTTCTGTCATGGATTCTGGTACGCTTTCGTAAAATCAATATTTATATTTCTTGGTAATTCAATATGAATATTCCTGTTTGTGTGATAGTTTTCACAAAATAGAAATTAATCCATCAACTTATGCACATGTCTGATAACGGTGGAGTTAAGTAAGCAAACGTGAAGTCCTTAATCTTCAGCAAATGGTTCAACCGAATAACAAAGCAGTTCTGATCAGAGAAAATTCCGATGCTGAAGAAAACACTAGTGCCCAAGCCAAAGATGACTAAGTCGAACTTTCACTAAGCATTTCGTACCTTTTTCTTGTTGTACTCTATCCATTTCGAACCTGAACAATCTCCAGCGCCCAACTTTGAAGAATGAAAATTACTTCATGCAGTGGTAGACAACTTGAGGTATTGAAAGAAATAATTACTCACTTAGGATTTGTACAAAAGAGGTGGCTGCTTAAGTATAGCATATGAAGTGGGAGAGACAAAGACACCATTATGAGAAGAAGAGGAAAGGCCATCAACTTCCAGAGAGAGGAAGATAATTGAATTAATCCGAAACTTAAAGTCGAAGGATGGAGACTTTCAAAGATATAGAGGAAAACGTAAGAGACAGGTGTGATTAAGTTCATCTGTCCACACACTTCAAATGTATGCTGAAATAAAAGCATTAAATTCTATTAAATCCTTTAATCCTATGGTATTAGAGGTATAATATATATTACTAGCATGAAGGTTACGCAATGCACGACCGAATTTTTCAAAACTATTTTTTTGTCATGTTTCACACAAGATATTCGACGAATGAAAAAATAAAAATAAAAGTAATATGATTGCCATTTTTTTAAGAAACAACATTGAACTGTTTAATACAATACAAATAATAATAATAATAAATTTTATGGCTAATTGTATATTATTTTAGATTACATGGTGATTTTTATTACTTAAACCCACGAATACATTTTCTTACTTTGATTTTGATGATTTGTTTGGAAAAGTGTTTTTCAAATGATAATGGATGTAAAATAAATTTATTGTGAAAACTGCAAACCCGCAAAGAACAAAATTAGCACAAAACCATGTTATCTTATTTCAATACCTATACTTAAATTTATAGCCATGATGGAATGCTTGAGTAGTTGAATACCCTAATTTGAAACAATGGTCATAAATTTCTAAACAAAATTCTTAGAGTTTCAGTAATATTCTTTTCATTCTCTTTAGCTAGAGAAACTTAATGATAATTAAAAAAACACTTCAAGGATAAATAACACCTCAAAGTTAGTACTAAGGTGAAAGAACCCATTCAAATATTCTAAAAATAAATGCAAAATAACTTGTTCTAACTTTGGAAAACGATATACGGTGAATTAAAAAAAATAAGAACCCAATATCACCTGAAGTTTGGTGAACGATCCAAACAGATAGCATAAATATAACAATATGGAGAAATTAGCAAAAACTCAGTAGCAAGAATCTACAATTTGAGCGTAACTATATTTCTAACTTATTTCAAAATTTGAAAAAATATATTTATAGTTGGCAGCGATAAAACTGTGAAGGAATTAAACAAAATGATTATCATGGGATATGAAATTTTTTTAAAATAGAACTTAAATGAAGTTAGCGAGAATGTGAGAGCTGGAAAAGTCGAGCAATCCCAAAAATTGCAATAGACATTTTCGGGGGGAAATGAGAAGGAACTTAAACACAACAAAATGTTTGTTGGAAAAAAGTAGATTCTAATTGGAAATTAGACTATAAAACATATCATACCTTTGTACCGATTGAACAGGGAGAATGCATAGCGATATATCTTTGTCGGGTTATATATAAGCATGTGAGAAAGGATGAGGGTAACTAAATAGATTGGAAATGGAAAGGTGGAAGCATTGGATTTATAGAGATCGGAGACGGGCAATCATTTTGATGTTTTTTTCCCCTTTCTTCTTCTTTTATTTTTTATTTTTTTGGTTTCTTCCTCCATTTTTTAGAGGTACCATGAGTTATCCAGGCCAGCTTTACGCGTACCTCGACTAATCCCCACTTGCGGATCAGTGACCAGTCGCTGACCCCAGATTGTTTGTAGTTGCCGAGACTCGAACTGGGAAGCAAATCCAGTCGAGCCTGGAGCTTTAGTACTAATGCGCTACCACTAAACCAAGTCAGAAGGTTTCCCTTTCTTCTTCTAAGTTACGTTTTTTTCCCTCTTTTTTTCTTTGTGAAACGGCTCTAGAGGTTTAAAGGTTTAACTTATGGACTGGGTTACATATGTCTCTTCGAATACCTCTTTAGATAGATGGGTTTGAATTGATTTCGGATACCTAAAAGGTTTAGCTGTGTTGGAAGAAGTATTTGTATAAAAAAGGCAATTGCCACGTGTAACTTCAGTAGGGATCCACACTTCAATTTTATATATACACAGAGATTAAGGGTGTTATTTTTGAGTCGCATTGATTTTGATTTAAGTATAAGTTTTGGGTATTTTTAAATCTATACAAGCTAATCGTGTCATTTCGAGTTATTACAATAAATAATTGATCGTGTAAAAAATTGTCAACCCTAACAGAGATACCTCTAATACAATAGTATTAGATGTCTTAATGTGCAATCAATGTTAGATGTATTCTTTAAAACTAAAAAATGAATAAATCAAGAATATTTTGGAAACACAAAAAACCAATCAATCAAAAGTCTCTTGAAAATTAAAAAGATGATCAATTTTATACTTCATTAATTAATCTCTCGATCCAACATAATTTAGATTCAATAAATCTCTTTTTACCGTTCTCCACTTAAATCACATTACGTAATGCTACTAATACTACTACATCTATATAACATTTTTATTTTGGAGAAAAAAATTAATAAAATTTTTCAAAATTTCAAAATTAGTTTTTATATAAAAAAAATTGGTTATAAAGATATTTTTAACATTGCATTTATAGAAAAAAAAATTATGTTTTGATCTATAAATGACATAAAGTTTCTTAAAGTAAAAATAAATTAAAATGTGTATAACTTTTTTATATAAATGCGTAGAATATTTTTTGAATTTTTTTATTTATAAAAAATAGTTTTTAACTTAAAAAAGTTTTCAAATTTTCAAAATTGTTTTAATATAAAGAAAAAAAGTTTTGGTTATAAAAACATTTTTAACTTTTTATTTATAGAATTTTTTTAAATTTGTATCTATAAATGACATACAATATTTTAAACTAAAAATAAATAAAAATTGGTATAATTTTTTTATATATAAAATACGTACAGTTGTTTTGAAGTTTTTATTTATTAAAAAATAGTTTTTATATAATAAAAACATGTAAACATAATAGACAAATTATTTTATGAAAAAATTATCGTTTTATAATGGCTATAAGATAAGATGTTGAATTTATGATATATATATACTAATTTTTATAATTATCATTATATTTGTTTATTGTACATCGTCCGTGCATCGAATGGGTTGTATGCTGGTTATATCTCTAATATAATAGTATTAGAGGAGTTAAACGAGATTTTAATACTTGCTATCCTTTTCTGTTTCATCTTAAACGTTGTGTTCTTTGAAATTAAAAGATGAATAAATCAAAATTTTCTTTGAAACCAAAAAACTGAATAAATCAAAAGTTTTTTAAAAACTAAAAAGGTGATTCATTATAAACTCCATTAATTAGTCCCTCGATCAAACACGGTCTAGAATCAATTAATATCTTTTCATCATTTTCCACTAAAATCAAATTACGCAATGCTACTAATACTACTAGTCTATATGACGTATTTATTTCCAGAAAAAAAGCTTAAGAAAATCAAATTTTTAAAATTATTTTTATACAAATAAAAGATGTTTTTGGTTATAAAGCATTTTTAACATTGTATTTACAGAAAAAAAAAACTTTAAGTTTGTATGTATAAATGACAAAAAGTTTTTTAACTACAAATAAAAATATGTATAATTTTTTTATGTAAAATAAGTACAACTTTTTTATGTTTTTATTTATATAAAATAATTTTTATATTAAAAAAGTTTTTAAAATTTCAAAATTATTTTTAATATAAATAAAAAAAGCTTTTTCTTATAAAAATATTTGTAACATTTTAATTATAAAAAAAGTTTATGTTTGTATCTATAAATGACATACATTTTTTTAAACTAAAAACAAATAAAAATATGTATAATTTTTTTAGATGAAATATGTACATTTGTTTTGAAGTTTGTATTTATAAAAAAAAGTTTTTATATAATAAAAATATTTAATAATAATCGACAAATTTTATTTATGAAAACGGCTTTAAAATTAGATATTGAATTTATGATGTACTAATTTTTATAATTATCATTTTATATGTTTATTGTATATCGTCTGTGCACCGCATGGGTTATATGTTAGTAGGTTCTTATTTCTAAAATTCTACGTAAGGTGACATTTATAAAAAGTGTCACAATTAATTATTTTAAGACTTAAGCTATAAATTTTTTTAAAATTTTAGGGTCCGACATGATATAAGCGGAAGCAGTTCAACACAACCACCATAACAACAACAACAAGAACCACCACATCTAGAAATAAAAGTCTCTCTCATTCCCTAAATATCCCACACACTCTTAGGGTGTGTGCGCACTAGGCGACTCTTACTTCGTTAAATAATGAGTGGGCGATTAAGGAGAAAGTGGGTAGTTATTCACTTATTTAAATAATTTTTAATGATTATATTTGCAATAAATATAGAAAGGGGGATTACTTGGAATTGTGTCCAAACTGTTTTTTACTATTTCCTTTTGAATGTCTACATAGTAGACCTGGTGTGACACCCCGCCTATTTCAATCACAGGCGATCAGTCCCTTACTAAAATAAAATTGGAGTCTTATCTGGATCATTCTTAATATCACTGTCGGAAACATTTTTCAATTACTAACCACATGTTAATTAAATAAGATGGTGCTAAATTTTATCTTTCATTAACATACAATAATAATAACCAAATCACAATAATCCCATACATAGTAATCCATATAAATGAGACCACTTTATAAAGTATAAAGCAAAAATAAATAGATAAAGTGCCTAAATAAACCATTGGGTAAAAATCCAATACATTCAATCTATCTGACTAAAATACTCTGAAATACATAAGTTTGAATGAAAAATGGCAACACGCCTAACCAATACCGAAATAGAGAATTTAATCTAGAATGCAATAAATGAAGTGGATACTTAGCAACCTCCACATCAGCTGCTGTTTTGTGTCCCTGGAAAGAAAATTCATTCACGACGTCCTTGTGGTTGGACACCTAATTTTTTTTGTAAAATAGATTTGATACTAGGGATGGCAACGGGGCGGGTTTGGTAAAATCCTAACCCACCCCATTTAATAAACGGGGCGGGTCAGGGCTCCTACGGGTTGGATTAATTTTAAAAATAGTAAAATTAAAATTATTACATTATAGTCTTAGAGGCCTATAATGGTTCATATTTCAATATGTGAGACAATCCCCCAATTGTCAATCCATATTTTTACATAGATCTTTTACAAAATTAACATATAAATAAAGTATTTTTCTGGTGTGTGTGTGTATGTGTATATGTGTGTGTGTGTGTAGGGGTGGAAGCGGTACGGGTTTTTACCGTACCGTACCGTTTTGGTCCGAAAAAAATTGGTTTCGGTTTCATATATTAAAATACCAGAAACCAGTCTTACCGAAATCGAAATTACCGTAAAAAAGTTGGTTGATTTTGGTTTTAATATTTAAAAAACCGATTTACCGAAATTACCGTACCGAATTTTATGAAACCAGAAAAACCGTACCGAAATTACCATACCGTACCGAATTTACCGAAACCAGAAAAAATTGTACCAAAATTACCGTACCGTACCGAATTTACCAAAATTATCGTACCGAATTTACCAAAACCATAAAAAAGTTGGTTTTAGTTTTGGTTTTAATATTTAAAAAAATTGGTTGGTTTTGTTTTTGGTTTTTAGGGACTTTTAGTGTTGTTTACCGAAACATAAAAAACCGAAATTAGAAACCAGAATTTACCGAAACCAGAAAAAACCGAAATTACCGAAAAAACCGAAATACCAGCCGGTTTGGTTTTGGTATTGATTTTGGTGTACCGGGTGGTAAACTGGTACGGTTTGGTTTTACCATCTAGAGTTTGATTTTGGTATTGGCATCTACTATTTACCGACCAAACCGTACCGCTTACACCCCTATGTGTGTGTGTGTGTGTGTGGTTTAATTGTAATTAACATACATATAAAGGGTAATTATGTAGGCATAAGTTAAACTGGTCGGAGCGGGTCGGGGCTGTTTTATTTAACTTGACTCCTAACCCGTCCCATTTAATAAATGATTTTTTTTTAAAAACCCATACCCGCTCCTTATTCATTAATCAGATTTTAAAACCCGTTCGATTAGGGTCAGAGTGGGGTGGGTCTACTACGTGTTGGGTTATATTGCCATCCCTATTTGATACGGGTCAGAGCCTAAAGCCATTTAAAAAATTGCAAGTAATTAAGATGCATTAAATAAATAAGCAGTAAAACTTTCCATATTTAAGTCGGTGTCGCACTCCCATGAGATTACTCCTCACCTCTCAACTATTATGCACACCTAGCGCATACATCTTAATCCGCCTAATTATACTACCCTGTCTAACTAGTCCTATTGTAAACCCTACGAATACACCTCTCAAACCCGAGTATAGTCTATCGTTCATTTCTTAGCTATTTCTCTCGTTAGCTTAATTAATCACTTCATTATTTACCACTCTCATAACTTTATCCCAGTTATTTATAGCATTCACTCTTACAGTATTAAACCTGTATATAATTACCACACTAATATATACATGTAAATTTATACTATAACAAACACACATATGTCGCGTATAATCGTCATCCCTCCTTCCCCTGAGTACTAACTCATTGGATACCATCCCACGAGTAATAACTCATTAGATGCCTTTCCTCGGGTACTAACTCATTGAATACCATCCCCCGAGTACTTAATCATTAGATGCCTACCCCTAAGTATTAACTCAATAGATGCATTTCTCTACAATGATATCATCATCCGAGACATGCTCACTTCATCCTGGTTACTGGCGGTTAGAATCTAGCACCGACTCGGTAAAATTGCAAACGTATTGGAGGCGGACATAGTCCTTCGATTGTGAGTTCCAACCATACCCTAATCGTCTCACTTCGAATAACCATCACACAAGGTATATACATAGTGCTATGACCCTGGATTGATACTTAGACTGTTGTGTTTCGCCAAGGAAGATCGCTCACATTGCGCAACCTTCGCTAATAGCACTAAAGGGATAAGTTCCACATAAATATCATACACATAGATATTATTCTTATTCGTATATATATAGTCTCTCTCTCTCTCTCTCTCTATATATATATATATATATATATATATATATATATATATACAAATTCGTCTGAATCGTGCCTATCGCTCAAAGTACTAGCCTATTATGCCGAGTCTATACCCAACTCATATATTTATTTTAGTTCTCATCTACTTATTAAATAAATAGCATTACTCCGCTATAATACTCGGACTTACACAACCAGCCCGTACACCATATATTTACGAATTCACTCCACTTAATTCGTTATTAGAATTACTCACTGATTATTTCTCTCACTTTTTCAAGTCCAACTTTAATTACCCACTCATCCCTAGGTAATATAATCTTTTGAAATCACCTTAATAAATATCTCTTATTTTTACGGGTTTAGCAAATTCATTTGAACCCTCCGAAAATCACCCATTTATCAAACAACTAAACTTGGACCTGTCAATAAATCGAACTGGTTCGGTCAGACTGCGAATCGGTTCTGAACAGATTCGGCTGGACCTGCGAACCGGTTCGCTACCCCTGTACAATGAACCCTCTTCTTCAATTTCAACCCAAACCCTTTTAATACGATACCAAACTTACATTAAAACATATATAACGCAAGGAAATGGATCCTCGATGGTTCGAATAGTGAACAATCATTCAAATATCAATAATTTATCTAATGCCATCAATTTAATTCATAAATTTGGTTTATAAGCAAGAACATTCCATCAAAACCTTGGATTTGGTTTCCAATCCCCAATTAAACATATGCAATCCGAACCAGTTTAGCTGGACCAGCGAATCGGTTCGCCACCCCTGTATAGTGAACCCTTTTCTCCAATTTTGACCCAAATCCCTTTAATACAATACCAAACTTCCATTAAAACGTATATAATATAAGAAAATGGATCCTAGATCGTTCTAACAGTGAACAATCATTTAAATATCAACAATTTATCTAATATCATTAATTTAATTCATGAATTGCGAACATTCCATCAAAACCTTAGATTTGGTTTCCAATACACAATTAAGCATATTCAATCTCTAGCTTTTCAATATGATTCAAATTCCAACAATATTAAAGAGTACTATATCATCAATTAATCATTTAACCAACACATGATATCGAACTCACCAAAAATTCCATTTTTGTGTAAAAACCCCTCCCAAAAATGGTTTGTTCTACACCTACCATGATATGAACATGAATCACCACAACTTAATTTAAAGAAAGTTAATCACTTTCCTTGGGATACTAGTAAATTCTAATCTACTTTGTGTGTGATGGATTGTTGCTAAATTTTCCCTCAATCATTTCCTGAATTTGCCTCCTCTAGCTTTCTCCCTTGATTTCTCTTCTTTCTCCCCTTTTCCTTCTCTCTTAGGGTTTAGAAATAATGATATGGCTGCCTCACCCACCTAACCCTTATGGTTTAAAACACAAATTCCAAAATTAGGTTATTAGGCTACATCAATATGACCCAAATGCTCTTACATGAATCCGGATTAGTCTAAAAAGCTCTTAAAACCCATCTACTACTCCCGGGTACTTATTTTTTACTATTTCGACCTATTCGATTCTAATAATCTTATTCCTACAAATTAATATCTATTAAATACGCGTTATTTTATTTTTATTAGATTACTGCACACGTGTAATTTAAAATACCAAAAATAATTAAATTCATAATTATTCAAAAATACGGGGTGTTACACCTGAAAAATAGTCGGATATGGTCGGATATAGTCGGGTAAAAAATGGATTAAGATGGACGTGGGCGAGTCAGAAACGGGTTAGGTGAAGGGTTCGGGTCGGATTTGGATCAGCTCGGAAGAGAACCTTTCATAAATCTCTCTCTCTCTTTGATATTCCATTGTTTGAGATTTGAAGATCTTTTTTTCAAGTGGTAGAGAGAGAAAGTGAATTCAGAAGAGAACCTTTCATAAATTAGAGAGAAAGTGATTGGCAAGGCAAAGGAGTATCAACACGCGAGAAAGTAGATTGGTGGAAATGGGAGATTTGTTTGGTTTTAGGTGTTAACCTTGTGGGTCAACTTAGGTAATCTCAATTCTGACCCACAACGGACCCGTAAGCAACACGCAACTAAACCGAAATGAAGATAGCTTTAAACCCATTTTGACCTGCGAACATATCAAACGAAACATAACAACTTTCTTCTAGTTATTTATTGGCGGATTTTTCGCCAATACACCCATATTGCCAGCCCTACTAAATAACATAGATTCATTCTCCAAAGTAAAGTGTACAATACTTGACCAAATGCAATAAGCTATGGGTATCTTATTAGTCAAAATAAGGAAAGACTAAAAATGACACAAAAGATCGCTCTCAACCTAATGCTAGTCACTTAGATAAAAAAAACTAAAAAAAATTAAACATAAAATAAAATAACCAAAATATAATTATGCCCCGAACCTCTGACCTCTTGAACACAATACGCATCCTCCACGCTACTACATGCTAGTTGGAACTTTCTTACATCCCATGATTATTTATTTTGAGCTAACAACTGCCCATGAGTTATGCTTTTTACAAGTTACTGTGGAACAAATCTTGATAATCAGTATTGAACTTCGAGTGATCCGTTGGGGATAACTATGGCGATAGCAATTCGTTCCCATATGTCAACGTTTTATTTTGTCACATGACATGTCAACGGGTAATCCAGATCTAATAAGGGATGAGATTTAGTAAAGATTAGTTCTGATATATAATTTAGACATATTTTTTTATGATACAATGATGCATCATGTTGGCATTAATTGATGTTTGAGACATATTCATTATCATTCAGAACACTACAAATACTACTGAGTCACTCAAAATATATTGAAATTATGTTTTTTTTTAGAATTATTCTGTAGTAAATAGGGCATTGGTTACTCTCAAAATAAAAAGGGTGGTAAATTGATGTTCCCATTTCTAACAAATAATTGGTTGTCAAAAATATTAAAGTAGATTTTTAGTTTCAATTTTGCCCATAAGTCGAGCAAAAAGATCATTTTAGAGAGCTGGAATTTTAGTTCAACTAATAAATAGATCTTTCAATAGGAAATGCCAAACAAGTGCTGATTTAATTGGCAGCAAAAAATAAAACATAAAAAAATGGCATGTTAATTATGCAAGGTAGATCAATCCGTGGCCTTGTAAAGTCCAACCAGATCTTAGAAATGGACAACACTTTTGGATCTAACTTCAGAGTACCTGAAGAAAGTATCAACCTTTTTCTGCATCAAATACGAACAATTAGAAATGGACAACAATCTCATTAATAACAATTGGAAGTGGAACCAATAATACACCATGTGACCATGCAGTACAAGTCATAGATGTGGGAGGCAAGGAGAATCTCTGCTACAACGCAACCTTGTTTTATATATATATATATATATATATATATATATAGAGAGAGAGAGAGAGAGAGAGAGAGAAGCATGTGAGTGTGGCAAATGAAGTGGAGCAGGCCTTGCCTCAGTATCACGCTCGTTTGTCACAACACAATGTACTATTTTTATCAACCTACATGCTTATTTTTATAAAGAAGTTTGATGTTTATTACACTTGGGTCGCCTTTAATGTCAAAGGACTTTTGGCAGTCAAACCTTAAACATAAATAATCAGCATTTATTGTTACATTTTGCACTAATGTTTCCTTTTAAAACAGTCTTACAATTTTTTTTTTATCAAAGTAAATTATGTCGTGCAAAATGTTTTATGTCTTCATTACTCAAGTTAATTGTACGGTTTTTGCGAAAGTTAGTACTTCTGACTGTATGGAATCTGCGGTGGTTGATCTGCCGCATGTCTGCCCACCTTAATTTCTTAGGGAAAATTTTGAGTAATAGAGTTTGTGTAAAAGAATAATTATATTATTTTAACCACTTCAAGTCAGGGTAAAAATGTAAATACCAGCATTCTTACAACTAAATACCAATGCCAAAGTTTTGTTTATCTCTTGTTATAGGGTATCCCATATTTATTCAATTTCAATTATTTTATTCTGTATACATATAAGTACGTTAAGTAAAGTTCCTCAATATTTTTTTTTGTAACAAAAATTGAACCTTCTCAATAATTCAAATGATCGGAAACATCATTGTGTAGAGAAATTTCAAAAAATGGTGGAATATCATTAACCCATGCAAAAAAAATCCCTAACATACTTGGCATTTTGAGCTAATAAATGGGCGGTCTATTGTCAAATCGTTTAACAAGAGAGAACGTAATCTTGTGTCCACACGTAATTCTCCTTTTTACTGAAGTAATGCAATTTCTACTCCTTGACCAATTTTCCTTTTCGCTACGAAGCCTAAAAATAATACTTTGACAATCACTTTTCAAGTTAAAATGGGAGAAGCCACAATTGATAGCGAACTGAGTAGCGATATTTGTTGCCATTGCTTTCGCATATTTGGCTTCACGCGGTTGCCAAACACGGTGGGAGCGTGTCGCTAGAAGGACACCACAATCATTTCTAATAATCACACCCACATCCGAGCTTCTAGGACCATCAAAAGTTGTCGCATTAAAATTGACTTTTATAGTAGCTGGTTATGGAATCGCCCATCTATCGTTTTCCATTTTGTTGTGATCGTGGGATTTTAACCAAACGGCCCTAAAGTCATAGAATAATTTTGAGAATTTGGAAATCAAATCGTTAGCTTTTTCCCCCTATCGCCTTAGAAAACATTATTTTTATTGGTCCATAAGGGGCCACAAGGAAAAACACACAAAATAAAAATGGTCATTTTTTAAAGTGTCAGCGTCGACTGCCAAAAGACAATGCTTGAAAATATGAGCAACTGAGTCACTCCCATTATTGCACATATAATATAAATGATAGGAATCTTTAGCATTTAGTCCCACGTGGGATGATTTAGTTACATCCGATCACATGTCTTTTTATTTTTAGTTGTTGGTCCTGGTGGTTAAAAAGTTCATGGGACATGTGTCATTTTTTAAGAAAATACAGAAGGGCGGTTGGAGGCGGTTATAAGAGGTTATGAGACTAATTATAATTATAAAAATACATGGGATGGGTGACAATTAAAATTTTCAAAGTAGGATTAAAGCCTAAAAAATTATAAATGATATTGGGTTTTCATTTTTCGTCTACGAAAGTTTTGTCCTGTGGGGAGAGAATTTGTGCAAAGTCAAAAAATAAAATGCTTCACTTTGTTCGGTACCAATCCGTGAGAAATAATATTCCAATTGTGGTGAATAGAAAAAGAATATGGCTTATAAATTCTTTTCTCCCCCTTAACCAACCCAATATCCCAAGGGACACGATAACCACTCTTGGTAGTGTATTTGTCATTTTTTTCAAAATGCCATATCTCCTTATCTTTTGATAACGTCTCATTGAGCGGAATCCTTAGAAAATTATCAATTTCTTGTTTAATGAAACAAAAAGTCATGATTATAGTAAAAATTCAAAATTTATTTTTTTAAAATTTTGGAATTTTTTGGATTTTTAGTATTTTTGTAATTTTTTGATTTTTTATTTTCGATTTTGTCATTTTTTCAATTTTTTCGAATTCGATTTTTTTTTTAAATTTTCCATAATTATTTATTTGTGGAAAAATTGGAATTTCTTTCAAAGAAGCATTTTTCGACGTGATCCGACCGAAACACAAGCCCAACCTCAACTATCCCCAATTGATTAAAGATCCAACCACAAAGGTCCATCGTATCCGACAAGACATCCAATCTTCCAGTAATCACAATCCGATTGAATTGCTTCTCTAATTAGAAATCCAATTCTCTGATTTGATGTTTAATAAATCTAAAAAGTGTAATGTAATGTAAAAGCCTGTGTTGATATAATCTTAGTGAAGTTTCAAATAAACAATCAAATAAAACCTTATAATTCTCTCATAATCAATTATATATTTATTACAATAAAGAGTATTCCAAAACCTCTCAAAATTCTTTATATAGGCTGATTAGACATAAGGACTGTTTCTAGTCATAAACATGATGTAGATCTTGTTAAACAATATTAATCAACTATCCAACTCTTCTTGTGCTTCTAAAACCATGCGCATGGTTGAGCTTTGGAATAGCGCACAAGTTTGTGAAAACTGGATAAAATTCAACTTGTGTAGGGTTTTAAAGTGCTAACCCATGATTTTTAAAGACATTATACATTTTATATTATGTATTAAAATAAAATCAAACATAAAAAGTCGAAAAACATGCATGTGTGCAAATATGTAGATGTCAACACCACATTAATCCATCTTTTGTACATATTGTTGTTTATATACTTAGATGCTCTTGTTATCCTTGAGATATATTGGATAATTTTGGAGATGCAAACTTAGCAGGTTCTATATTAGGAGATTTGGCCCATTTCTTATTGAGAGATTTAAAACTCATCCCTTTATGTTAATTACTTCCCTGGATTTAAGAGATGAGAATAGATTACCATTGGCAGATTACTTTGGAAATTATTGAGGTCGACGAATAAGTCGTTGATTCGTTGTTATTCGATATATGTAGAAATTATGTTCAGTTTTATAAATAAGTCCAGTTATTAGCACTACACCAAATCTGCTGAATTGTCATGGTCACTTGTCAAGGTCAATGACCGTGATAATTCTGGGGGTGATAACTTTTGTTGTTACGGACTTGTCACGGTCATGTCACGGTCCTTGACCTTGACAAGGTTTGTCACGGTTAAGGACCGTGACAAACCCGTGACATTTAATAAAAAATTATCACGGTCAATGACCGTGACAATTCTAGGCAGAATTGAAAAAAAATCTGTTGAGCAGTATAGCCACTGCCACTGCCACTGCCACTACCCAGTAGTATATTTGTACCTGTTATAGCAACGTTGTACCTGTTCAAACATCATATATCCAAATAAAATAGAGATAATGCAAATATACATTCAAAACAATATGCATCACGATATAATCCATATATAATTCAAATGTAACAACTTAAAACAATTCAATTCAAATAATGTCACTACATGTCTGGGGTAAGGTTAGATATGAGGAGGTGAGTAGGCCACATGATATACGAATTGACACACCCAGCATTATACATAGTGCCACATTGTTCGCACAACCACAAGGGGGAGTCCTCCTTTTCGGGTATCACATGCGTGACGAGCACCTTGGACTCGATGTCTTGAAGCAAACGTCCATAAACTGGCATACCCTGGATGGTATTCGGGTCCCTCAACCCCCGCCCTATCCGTTGGTCATCAAATATGTCCAGTAAAAACACGCTCGTCCAACCAAGTGTCGACATCGATCGGTTGAAGGGAGCCAAATAGGGGAGTGGATCATCAAAGTCCACATGTGTCGGCGATGAAGCAGCGAGGTCCACATCCTCCTCATCCTGCACCTCCTCCTCTACCACCTTATCCTTCCCTTTCCTCTTACGGTTTTCGCCAATGAACGCTTTATGAATGAAAACATATCTTGGACCGTCGCCTCCAAATGGGACAGCTTCGCGTTATGAGAGTCCACCGTTTGAGCCAACCCGGTGTCGCTCATCTTTAATCCGATGATCCTAGATTTGGCCACCCACAAGCTCACCCCCTTGTCCTCCCCTTGCGATCAGCTCCAAGCACTTGGCTGAGTGCGTCTGTGGACAAAGATGCCTTGTCGGCATCAAATTGTGACTTATGCACTTCCTTAAGCTTTGCCTGAAACGACAAGAAGCACATGATTAGTAAAATAAGTAAATAAAAAAATTATAACGTAATTAATAAAAAGTAAACTGTCGGATTACTTACAATCGTGACCACGACGCTCGGGGAAACCTCATTATCCTTCCCCTTCTTCGTCCGAATAGCCACATAAGTATCGAGCCTATATGGCCTACCCCCAGGGCCACTCCCTGTCCCTTGAAATAAAATAAAGTAAAATTAGTATCGGCCCCGCAAAGTAAAATAATGCACAATAATATATTTCTGTATTTATAGAAAAATTAAATCTTACCATCATCCTATGCTCCACCTCGGCGTAAGACGTCCTGCCGGAGTAGTGCACGTCCATATTTTTTGCTCGATTTTTCCTCCCCAATTTGGTGAGATGCCAATTGTCGCTCCCCGATCTCATTGTCAATGAACTTTTGCCATTGTGCCAATGAGATCGGCTCATTCGGTGGGACGGATTCACGCATTCGGATAACGGGCTCTTGGATCTTCCCAGAGTATCGGGTCCGCATATTTTTCTTCCACGTCTTGTGTTGCTCCCTCAACTGCTCCAAGATGGAATCACGTAGCATTGGATCTAGGCTGAATTGTTCTTGTCCAACAAATACAATGTTAGTTACGAATAAATATAAATATAAAATGAAATCGGAATCGAAATCGAAATCAAAATTGAAATTCAAATTGAAATATTCATATAAATATTCATATAAATTCATTACCTGTAGTGCCACCCAAATAGCTAACTTGAGCTCATTTAACACCTCCCTCCAACTAGTGTACCTCGGGCTGATGATCGTCTTTACCAGCTCGAGGGATCTCGCTAATAGCCCCGTCTTGTTCTCGATGGCCATCCCTAATTTGCCATATTTGGGGAGCCTAGGGGCCGAGGATCCCTCCTCGCCTCCGCTACCACCGAGCCCAAACGACATCATCATAATCAGCATCATCATCCTCGCCTTAATACCTGAAGGAGACATTTGCTGTAAAAAAATGTTATTATTAGTACAAATAAAAATGAATTAGAAGAAGACATGCAAATATGTACAATTACTACAAATCCAAATGAATTGTTACTATTTAACACCTAAATTCTGAATTCCAAAACAACCGTATCTAGCTCATAATATGTACAATTACTAAAATTCCAAAATATCCCCACTCCCACCCCTACTGCACGCACACGCACACTACACAAGAGTGAAATTGATAAAGTGAAAATAAATTTAAAGCATTAAAAATGGATTGATAAAGTAAAAATTGCAATATTTATTACAAATTGAAAAATTATTTCAAATTCGGGTTATCATCAATAATGAATTGATATTCGGTAGGAGCAGCCAAGTCATCCACACTACTATTTAGATGCTTTGGCACGTGTAGGATAATTGACCATGGCTCGTTGTTGATATACTCCGAGTAAAACACTTGGTTAACCTTTTGAAATGCATAAACAAACGGCTCATCGCTCACATGATCTTTGCTCTTCAACTTGGACAAGTCAACCATTATCAAATTGGTGACATGATCAACTTTACAAGCATTTTTATCCTCAACTCTTACCCAGTCACAGTAAAATACAACCTCTTTGAAGCTTTTATAGTCCAATTCAAATATATTTTGAATTACACCATAGTAAGTCATTTCAGCTTCAACGAGGTTTTTATCTTTTGCGCTCACTCAAAAGAAAGTAAGAGCCTTGTATGAAATGCCCGAATTCTGTACATTTGTACTTTTCTCGTACACTTTTGTGCCGAATAAGTAACCGTTCAGTCGATACTTTTTGTACTCTTGTGCCACGAACAAGGGTCCAGTGGCTAGATAAGAAAGCTTTGATGTCGCATCACCCGTCTTTAAGAGCTGAGAATATAGATTAATTAATTAGACTAGTTGTAAAGTTTAAGTGTAATGTAACGTTATATAACGACCATTTTCATTATAATTACCTCTTGTGACAACCACAACCTAAATTCGTTGTCTGATTGTACCATTATTTTTCGTCTTTTATTGTTCTCACAGGCTTGATATTTTCTGCATATTACAAAATTACACCCCCTCTCCTCTCCCCCAGCCCTGCTGCCTCCCCCCCACACACGCATATATAAACCACACACACACACACACGCACATTTACACACACATATATATACACATGCGCACATATACATACACATATACATAAATCACTACACCAAATCCTGTGAATGGTCATGCCTAGTGGGTCACAGCCCAAGTCCGCGACCCTCTCAATATTTAGCGTGAACATATTTATTACCACACTAGATTATTGATGCTCGGAAAGTGGTCATGGCCCAAGTTCGTGACCACAGTGGTCGCGGACTTGGGCCGTGACCATGTCGTGACCATCTTGGCGCTAAAATCGCGCCAAAATTCCCTCCAAGCTTGGTCGCGGGTGGGTCACGGCCCAAGTCCGTGACCCATGGCATGAGGAAGAAAGAGTACACAGATTGAGGGTCACAGCTTAGGGTCGTGACCATTTCTGGGTGTGGGTCACGGCTATGGGTCGTGACCATACCTCATTCAAGCACTAGGGTGGATGAAAAAGGGCCGCACACCACTTATTGAGGGTTACGGCTTGGGGCCGTGACCATTTCTTGGTATGGGTCACGGCTATAGGTCGTGACCATCCCTCATTTGAACATCAGCAGGTCACACATGTTATCCCTTATGGTTGTCGCGGATAGGGGTCACGACTCTAAGCCGTGACCATTAGTCAATCAACAGAAGATGGAGAACTAATGGGTTTATATAGCTATTAAAAAAAGCCGCTTATCTTAACCCCATTTCCTATTTGGGCGTTTGCGATTTCGTCAAAGGGGGTTTGGGGCGAATTTTACGATTCGATTTCTTTGCTAAGATTTTTGAAAGGTATGTGTGTATATGTGTGTGTGCATTTCGATTTGATGAGTTTTGAAAGGTATGTGTGTATTTGTGCTAGCATAAGCCCTCACCCCCCCAAAACTGATTGTAGGCCATTGAAAATCAATTTCTATTTGGGTTATTATTCTTGTTTGTATGTGTGTTTATGTATAAATTTATGTTTATATATGTGTGTATGCATATATTTATGTGTATATGTGTGTTTATGTATGTAACTATGAACAAATAAATTATTTTTAATGTCAATAAACCCTAGATTGTATGAGTATGTATGTATAGATTATATGTGTGTGTATGTATAGATTTATGGCAAAAAAAATATTAGGGTTTAGAAAATCCTAGATTGTATGTGTGTGTGTGTATAAATTATGTCAATAAACCATAGATTGTATGTGTGTGTATGTATAAATTATGCCAATAAACCCTAGATTGTATTTTTGTGTATTTTTTTTTACAAAATATTATTCAAAACTCTAGACATTATATTTTTTTTGACAAAATGTAATTAAATGGAATTTTAATAAGTAAAAAAAATTACATCCACCTTGTCGTGGGTTATATGCATGTCATCATATTATATTGGGGGTTATATGCATGTCGTGATTTTTTTTAACAAAATATAATTAAATAAAATTATTTTGACATACTAGTCGCAAACACGTGTGCACATTATTATAGTGAGATATTGTTGGCTTGGTTGTTGGATACTATGTTTGATTTATTGAATTGATACTAGTGTCGATAAGTGTACATGTTATTAAATTTGTTGGGTGTGTTCTTGATTTGCCTATAAAAAAGTATAGCACTTATCTTGCGATTAATGTGCATTTTTTGACGTTTATGTCAAGATATTAGGAGGCTACAAATTGACATGGAACAAAGGAAACTTGATTCAGTTCATTCATATTTTAACTTGACATGTATACCATAATTCTGTTGATTTTATATAGTTCTATTTTAATTTGAGATTTGTTGTGATAAACTTGATTGGATATGTATTTTAAAGCCATAAAATGGCGGCGTAATAATCACAACTACATTGATATTATAGGCACCAGGTTGATATTATACATTTTTGCTCTCCTTTGCCTTTGTGTAATTTTATTTACATATTATAGGTAGCAGGTTGCTCATGTTCGTTCGAATTGCGATGTTAAAATGGGGGAATAAATCTGCGTCATATGTAAATCCACGACATATTATAGGCAGCAAATCTAATTCTTCAGTGGTTTTGTGAGTTACTTTCTTTAATTTTACATACCCGTTCTTCATAACACATTGTTTACGTATTGCAGATCTAACCAATTAGATACTAGTTCTTCATTACATACCAGTTCTTCATTACACACCAAGTACTCTTTACTTCAACTAAAGTAGTTATATAATTGATATACATTATCTATTAAATCTTTTAGATGATAAAAGGAGTATGGGATAATTATTGGTTTTGTTTGGTTTGGTTGTTGGATAATTATTGGTTATTGGCTTGTTGTCGGATAGTATGTTAGAAGGAGTATCGGACAATTATAACGAATATGGGATAATTATGAGGACTTAAGCTTAAAAATAAGGCATTAGAGGGTGAAAACTCGAAACAACCCCCGTATGGTCCCGTGAAAGGATCTCACGGGACCAATGTAACACGTAGGAACTGACCGCGCGATAACGGGACTCCCGGTTTGAGAATACGATGATAATTTGAAAATATGAGGACTTAAGCAAGAAAACATTGCGTTAGTGGGTGAAAAGCTGAAACAGCCCCCAAACAGCTCCGTGAGTGGAACCAACACCTCGCACGGGACCAATGTAACTCGTAAAAAGTGATCGTGCGATCACGGGAACCCCGATTTGAGAATACGATGATAATTTTAATGTTTCTAGACTCGGGTTTAAAAACATAGCATTAGAGGGTGAAAAGCTGAAACAACCTCCAAACAGCCCCGTGAGTAGCACCAACAGCTCGCACGGGACCAATGTAACTCATAGGAATTGACCGCGCGATCACGCGACCCCCGGTTTGAGAATATGATGAATATTTCTATATTTTTAAACTTAGGCTTAAAAATAAGGCGTTAGTGCATGAAAACCCGAAACAGTCCCCGAACGGCCCCGTGAGTGCACCTACACCTTGCACGGGACCAATGCAACTCATAGGAACTGATCGCGCAGTCATGGGACTTCCGATTTGAGAATATGACAGTAATTTGAAAATTTCTAGACTTAGGCCTAAAAACTTGGCGTTAGTGGGTGAAAACTCAAAACAGCCCCCCCTACGGCCCCTTGAGAGGCACTAACACTTCTCACGGGACCAATGTAACTCGTCGAAACTGACCGCTCAATCACGGGACTCTCGGTTTGAGAATACAACGATAATTTGAAAATATGAGGAATTAAGCTTAAAAATAAGGTGTTAGAGGGGGAAAACACGAAAAACTCCCGTACGGTCCTGTGAGAGGCACCAATACCTCTCACGGGACCAATATAACACGTACAAATTGACCGCGCGATCACGGGACTCCCGGTTTGAGAATACGACGATAATTTGAAAATATGAGGACCTAAGCTTGACAATAAGGCATTAGAGGGTGAAAAACGGTTAATCCCTTCTTTACTTCCCATTTTCGCTAAAAAGTCCGCCACCTGGTTGCCTTATCTATATATATGAAAGTTCCTGACTCCCAGACCACCTCCATTTGTAGGCCTTGTAATGTCCTCCCATTTACACCATCGATGCCTATTCTCCCCATAATTTGAACTCCAAAAAAACTTTGCCATGTAACACCCCGCCCGCCCGCGGAGAGCGAACGGAGGGCTAATGCGATAAAATAAATCCAAATCCACAAGTGACAAGGTATAGAGCATCTAAATAAACCCACAATAATATAAATCCACTAATCTATCTCTTCAATTACAATAAGTCTCTCGAATTAAAATTACAACTATCTAACTCGAATAAAAATACAAATCTCCAAAGCTCTATACATCAAAATAATACAAATCTTTCCCAAACAATCCTCACTAAAATAAATCTCCATAGCGCCCCAAAATCCGCGCTAACCTGCCACTAAAAGAAAATATGGGGAAGTATACAATACGACAGGAATTATGCTCAACAAATACGGATTAGCAACGAATAAAACGTAACAACACGAGTACGAATATTCAAATCAAAATGAAAATCTCAAAGCATTTATCAATATAATTTCTCGACAAGATATCAATGGGTCACCAGGCCTCACCCCATTCGCATATGCTTTATCAAGCCATAGCCAGGAATAGGTATTTTGGCGGGTACTCAACATCCGTGCCATATTAAAATCTCATGACAACGTGCTCATCAATAATATAATGATACCACATGAATCAAAATAATTTCAACAATTATTTTCCAGATTTCAATGAATTTATCAATTCAAATATGAGTTCAATTAACAAGAATTCAAAGAGAATGACACTCGCGAGATTTAAGGAGCATATTGTGTAAAACCCCATACCTCAGACCATGATGAGAAACCAATGATCACATCCTCAAGATCAACTCAAAAGATATACAAAAGCTCCTCCAAGAACGTCCAACAAAATAGCCCCAAGAACACCTCTAATCTAAGATTGGAACTCAAAAATCTCAAGGGACAAAGTATAATTAAAAAGAAGAGGAATATAAAATATATTTGTTACCAAAATTTGTGCCAAAAGTAAGTTAAAAAGGTTGCCCACGACTTCCTTTTATAATGCAAAGAAATGAAGAGTTGGAATCCAAAAGACTCCTTTAAATAAGGCAAAGAAATGAAGAGTTGGAAGTCAAAACAACTCCAAGAGTTAAAAACATTTAAAAATAATTTTAAAATCCGTTTTAACTCCGTTTTCGAAACCGTTTGAAATTCTCGCCTTAAAAAATAATAACCAACAAGTTTGAGCAATAAAAATAATTTTATCAAAAACTTTATTTTCCTCCATTTACAAGAAATTAATTGAAATAGCCCAAAATTACGCGGGTTATTACATGTCATTAGATTATGCAGCCTTTCAATGACAACTTTAGGAGGGGACATAGCAGATATTAGATTATGCATAAGTTTTATATACACGCACATAACTGAGTAAAGTATATATCTTAACCAATAACACAATTACACAATGCATTCCCTGATAATAAGTCATGACCAACTATAAAACTTTATTTGAATGGCAATCCTTAACGTTTTTTTAATAAACACACACAAACTGGATAGATACCAGATAAACATACCGCACACACCAAGCTAAATTTTTTAATGAAAAAGCATCTTCAAAGATTAAAAATATTCTAAATCCTCCAACTTCCATCCAACTCTACATAAGTTAGAGTAAACTAAACATAAAATAGAAGGATAACAATGATACCAGTAAAAGAAGTGACGGATGAAAGTATAACTTAAACCAAGTTTGGTAAAAACATCTTTACATAAATGTGCATACGTTTCAAAATAAGGTAGTACTTAAAATCAAACTAAAAACCAACAGCAAATTGAAATAATCTCCAAAAATGAAGAATCATGAATCCACATATGCTGGAATTTCAAGACCTTATGGATAAGATCGATTGTAATGGTAATCTGCATTATCAGTGGACTGTGATCATATCAACTTTTGTTAAGATGATGAACAACTTCTGTGATCAGAACTAATATTAAGTGAAAATATTTTCACTTAATAAGGACCATAGATCAACCACTAAATCCAGTAAATAAAGGAGAAAATTTATTAGTTATATACCAATAATTTTTTTATGCAACTATATACCAAAACCCCCAAAATGCAAAACATTTAACCAATTAGGAAGCTATGCGGACAACTAATGGATCGATTCAGTTAGGCAGTTAGGTAGAACATAACACACTCGCACATAACTGATGTCAATATAATAGATATATATGGCTATATAGCAGTCATATATGGCCATATATAGAAGCTATGTATGCCAATATATAGCAACTATATAAACCAACTATATATAGCAGCTATATATGGCTATAAAGCAGCTATATATGGCTATATAATAGCTATATATGGCCATATCTAGCAGCTATATATTGCCATATATAGCCGTTATATATGAGCCTATATATAGCTACTATATGAGCCTATATATAGCTGCTATATATGGCTATATATAGCTGTTATATATGGCTATATATAGCTGCTATATAGATCGAAAACATGGCGAAACCATGAAACAACCCCCGTAGGATCCCGTGAGAGGCACCGACACCTTTAACGAGACTAATGTAACACGTAGGAACTGATCGCACGATAACGGGACTCTCGATTTGAGATTACGATGATAATTTGAAAATATGAAGACTTGAGCTTGAAAACAAGGCGTTAGTGGGTGAAAGCCCAAAATAGCCCCCGAACGGCTTCGGGGGTGGCACCAACACCTCCCACGGAACCAATGTAACTCGTAGGAACCGACCCCGCAGTCGCGGGTCTCCCGGTTTGAGAATACGATGATAATTAGGCTTAAAAACATGACGTTAGAGGGTGACAACCCAAAACAGCCCCCGAACGTCCCCGTGGGAGGTACCAACACCTTCCACGGGACAAATGTAACTCGTAGAAACTGATCCTGCCGCCGTGCGTCTCCCGGTTTTAGTATACGATGATAATTTGTATATTTTTAGACTTAGGCTTAAAAACATGGCGTTAGTGGGTGAAACTCGAAACAGCCCCCGAACGGCCCCGTGGGAGGCATTAACACTTTCCACGAGACCAATGTAACCTGTAGGAACTGACCGCGGCACCACGGGACTCCAATTTCGAGAATACGACGATAATTGGCATATTTCTAGACTTAGGTTTAAAAACATGGCGTTAGAGGGTGGAAACCCAAACAACCCCCGAACGGCCCCGTGGGAGCCCCAACACCTCCCACGGGACCAATGTAACTCATAGAAACTGTCCACGTAGCCATGGGACTCTCGGTTTGACAATATGACAGTAATTTGAATATTCCCAAACTTAGGCTTAAAAACATGGCATTAGAGGGTGAAAACTCAGAACAACTCCCGAACGGCCCCGTGGGAGGCACCAACACCTCCCACGGGACCAATGTGACTTGTATGAATTGACCAAGCTGCCACGAGACTCCCAATTTGAGAATATGATGATAATTTGCATATTTATAAACTTAGGAAAAATATGGCATTAGTTAGGGAAAGCTCGAAACAGCCCCCGAACGATGCCGTGGGAGGCACCAATACCTCCCACGGAACCAATGTAACTCTTAAGAACTGACTTGGTAGCCGCGGGACTCCCAGTTTAAGAATACGATGATAATTTGTATATTTCTAGACTTAGGCTTAAAAACATGGCGTTAGAGGCTGAAAACCCAAAACAGCCCCCGAACGGCGCCGTGGGTGGCACCAACACCTCCCACGGGACCAATGTAACTCGTAGGGACTGACCGTGCATCCGAGGGACTCCCGATTTGTGAATATGAAGATAGTTTGTATATTTCTTGACTTAGGCTTAAAAACATAGCGTAAGTTGGTATAAACCAGAAACAGCCCCCGAACGGCCCGGTGGGAGGCATCTATACCTCCCACTGGACCAATGTAATCTGTACAAATTGACCGCGTAGCCACGGTCTTACGGTTTTAGAATACGATAATAATTTACATATTTCTAGACTTAAGCTTAAAAACATAGCGTTAGAGGGTGAAAACCCAAAATAGCCCCCGAACGGCCCCGGGGGAGGCACCAACACCTCCCACGGGACTAATGTATCTCTCAGGAACTGACTGTGCATCCGCGGGACTCCCGGTTTGAGAATACAATGATAATTTGCATATTTTTACACTGAGGCTTAAAAAATGGCATTAGTGGGGGAAATCCCGAAACAACCCCCGAACGACCCCGTGGATGGGATCAACACCTCCCACGGAACCAATGTAACTCGTAGAAACTGACTGCGTAGTCGCGGGACTCCCGGTTTGAGAATACAACGATAATTTGTATATTTATAGAATTAGGCTTAAAAACATGACGTTAGAGGGTGAAAACCCAAAACAGCCCCCGAACGTCCCCGTGGGAGGCACCAACACCTCTCACGGGACTAGTGTAACTCTTAGGAACTGACCACGCAGCTTCCAGACTCTCGTTTTGAGAATACAACGATAATTTGCATATTTTTAAACTTAGGCTTAAAAACATGTCTTTAGAGGGTGAAAATCCAAAACATTCCCCGAACGGCCCCGTGGGTGGCACAAACTCCTCCCACGGGATCAATGTAACTCGTAGGAACTGACCGTGCATCCGCGGGACACCCGGTTTGAGAATACGATGATAATTTGCATATTTTTAGACTTAGGCTTAAAAACATGGCATTAGTGAGGGAAACCTCAAAACGGCCTCCGAACGGCCACGTGGCTGGAACCAATACCTCTGACGGGACCAATGTAACTCGTAGGAACTGACCGCGCAGTTGCGGGACTCCCAATTTGAGAATACAACAGTAATTTGCATATTTTTAGAATTTGGCTTAAAAACATGACGTTAGAGGGCGAAAACCCAAAACAACCCCGAACGTCCCCGTGGGAGGCACCAACACCTCCCATAGGAACAATGTAACTCGTAGAAATGGACCCCGTAGTCGCCGGTCTCCCAGTATGAGTATACAATGATAATTCGTAAATTTCTAAACTTAAGCTTAAAAACATGGCTTTAGAGGGTGAAAACCCAAAACAACCCCCGAACGGCCCCGTGGGAGGCACCAACACCTCCCATGGGACCAATGTAACTAGTAGGAACTAACCGCGCATCCACGGGACTCCCGGCTTGATAATACGATGGTAATTTGAATATTTTTAGACTTAGGCTTAAAAACATGGCGTTAGAGGGTGAAAAATTAAAAAAGCCTCAGAACGGCCCCGTGGGGGGCACTAACACCTCCTACGGGACCAATATAACTTATAAGAACTGACCACGCAGCCACGAGACTCCCGGTTTGAGAATACGATGATAATTTGCATATTTTTGGACTTAGGCTTAAAAACATGGCGTTCAAGGGTGAAAACCCAAAACAGCCCCCGAACGGCCCTGTGGGTGGCACTAACACCTCCCACGGGACCAATATAACTCGTAGGAACTGACCGTGAAGCTGCAGGACTCCCGATTTGAAAATACGATGATAGTTTGCATATTTCGAGACTTAGGCTTAAAAACACAGCATTATGGGGGAACTCCAAAACAACATCCGAACGACCCCGTGGCTGGCACCAACACCTCGCACGGGATCAATGTAACTCGTAGGAACTGACTACGCAGCCGTAGGAGTCCCGATTTGAGAATACGACGATAATTTTCATATTTCTAGAATTAGTCTTAAAAACATGATGTTAGAGGGTAAAAACCTTCAACAGCCCCCGAACGTCCCCGTGGGAGGCTTCAACACCTCCTACAGGACCAATGTAACTTGTACAAACTGACCCCACAATCGCGGGTCTCCCGATTTGAGAATACGATGATAATTTTCATATTTCTAGATTTAGGCTTAAAAACATGGCGTTAGTGGGTGAAAACCTGAAACAGCCCCCGAACGGCCCCGTGGAAGGCACCAACACATTCTTCAAGACCAATGTAACCTGTAAGAACTGACCGCGTAGCTGTAGGACTCTCGGTTTGAGAATATGATGATAATTTGCATATTTTTAGAATTAGGCTTAAAAACATGACGTTAGAGGGTGAAAACCCAAAACAGCCCCCGAACGTCCCCGTGGGAGGCACCAACACCTCTCACAGGACTAATGTAACTCGTAGGAAATGACCCCGCAGTCGCGGGTCTCCCGATTGTAGAATACGATGATAATTTTCATATTTTTAGACTTAGGCTAAAAAACATGGCGTTAGTGGGTGAAACCCCGAAACAGCCCCCGGACGGCCCCGTGGGAAGCACTAACACGTCCCACGAGACTAATGTTACCTGTAGGAACTGACCGCGTAGCCACGGGACACCCAGATTGAGAATACGATGATAATTTGTATATTTCTAAACTTAGGCTTAAAAATATGGCGTTAGAGGGTGAAAACTGAAAAAAAAAACCCGAATGGCCCCGTGGGAGGCACCCACACCTCCCACGGGACGAATGTAACTCTTAGGAACTGATCGAGTAGCCACGGGGCTCTCGATTTGAGAATATGACGGTGATTTGAATATTTCTATACTTAGGCTTAAAAACATGGCGTTAGAGGGTGAAAACTCAAAACAGCCCCTGAACGGCCCCGTGGGAGGCACCAATACCTCCCACGGGACCAATGTGACTCGTATGAAGTGACCAAGCAGCCACGAGACTCCCAATTTGAGAATACGATGATAATTTGTATATTTTTAGACTTAAGAAAAACATGACGTTAGTGAGGGAAAACTTGAAACAGCCCCCAAACGTCCCAGTGGGAGGCACCAATACCTCCCACGAGACCAATGTAACTTTTAGGAACTGACCACGTAGCCGCGGGACTCCCGTTTTGAGAATACGATGATAATTTTTATATTTCTAGACTTAGGCTTGGCGTTAGAGGGTTTAACCCCCAAACAACCCCCGAACGGCCCCGTGGGTGGCACTAAAACCTCCCACAGGATAAATGTAACTCGTAGGAACTGATCACGCAGCCGCGGGTCTCTCGATTTGAGAATACGACGATAATTTGCATATTTCTAAACTTAGGCATAAAAACATGGCTTTAGTGGGTGAAAACTCGAAACAGCCCCCGAACGACCACCTTTGGAGGCACCAACACCTCCCACATGACGAATGTAATCTGTAAAAACTAACCGCGCAGCCAGGAGACTTCCAGTTTGAGAGTACGACGATAATTTGTATATTTCTAGACTTAGGCTTAAAAACATGGCGTTAGAGGGTGAAAACCCAAAATAGCCCCTGAACAGCCCCGTGGGTGGCACCAACACCTCCCATGGGACCAATGTAACTCTCAGGAACGGACCGTGCATCCGTGGGACTCCCTATTTGAGAATACCATAATAATAAGTGTATTTCTAGACTTAGGCTTAAGAACATAGCGTTAGTGAGGAAAACCCCAAAACAGCCCCCAAACGTCCCCGTGACCTCGACCAACACCTCCCACGGGACCAATGTAACTCGTACGAACTGACCGCGCAGTCAGGGGACTCCCGATTTAAGAATACGATGATAATTTACATATTTCTATAATTAGGCTTAAAAACATGACGTTAGAGGGTGAAAACCCAAAACAGCCTCCGAACGGTCCCGTGGGAGGCACCAACACCTACTACAAGACTAATGTAACTCTTAGGAACTGACCACGCAGTTGCGAGACTCCCGTTTTGAGAATACGACTATAATTTGCATATTTCTAGACATAGTCTTGGTGTTATAGGGTGAAAACCCAAAACAACCCCCGAACGGCCCCGTGGGTGGCACCAACACCTCCAACGGGACCAATGTAACTCGTAGAAACTGATCCCGCACCCGCGGGTCCCGCAATTTGAGAATACGACGATAATTTGCATATTTCTAGACTTAGGCTTATAAACATGGCGTTAGTGGGTGAAAACCCGAAACATCATTTGAACGGCCCCATGGGGGGCACCAACACCTCCCACGGGACCAATGAAATCTGTAGAAACTGACCGCACAGCCACGGGACTCCCGGTATGAGAGTACGCCGATAATTTGCATATTTCTAGAATTAGGCTTAAAAACATGGTGTTAGAGGGTGAAAACCCAAAACAGCCCCCGAACGGCCCCGTGGGTGGCACCAACACCTTCCACGGGACCAATGTAACTCTCAGGAATTGACCGTGCATCCGCGGGACTCCTTGTTTGAGAATACGACAATAATTTGCGTATTCCTAGAATTAGGCTTAAAAACATCTCGTTAGTGGGGGCTACCCCGAAACGGCCCCCGAACGTCCCCGTGGCTGGCACTAACACCTCCCACGGGACCAATGTAACTTGTAGGAACTGACCGCATAGTCGCGGGACTTTCGGTTTGAGAATACGATGATAATTTTCATATTTCTAGAATTAGGCTTAAAAACATGACGTTAGAGGGTGAAAACCCAAAACAACCCCCGAATGTCCCCGTGGGAGGCACCAACACCTCTCACGAGACCAATGTAACTCTTAGGAACTGACCACGCAGCCGCGGGACTCCCGTTTTGAGAATATGATGATAATTTTCATATTTTTAAGCTTAGGTTTAAAAACGTGGCTTTAGAGGGTGAAAACCCAAAACACCCCCCAAACGGCCCTGTGGGTGGCACCAACACCTCCCACGGGACCACTGTAACTCGTAGGAACTGACCGTGCATCCGCGGAACTCTCGGTTTGAGAATACGAGGATAATTTGTATATTTTTAGAGTTAGGCTTAAAAACATGGCGTTAGTGGATGAAAACCCAAAATAGCCCCCCGAACGGCCCTGTGGGAGGCACCAACACCTCCCACGGGACCAATGTAACCAGTAGGAACTGATCGCGCAGCCACAGGACTCCCAATTTGAGAATACAATGATAATTTGCATATTTCTAGACTAAGGTTTAAAACATGGCGTTAGAGAGTGAAAACCCAAAATAGCCCCGAACGGCCCCGTGGGTGGCACCAACTCCTCCCACGGGACAAATGTAACTCGTAGGAACTGACCGTGCATCCGCGGGACACCCGATTTGAGAATACGATGATAATTTGTATAATTTTATACTTAGGCTTAAAAATATGACGTTAGTGAGGGAAAACTTGAAACAACCCCCGAACGGCCCCGTGGAAGGCACCAACACCTCCCACGAGACAAATGTAACCTGGTCGAACTGACCGCGCAGCCACGGTACTCCCGATTTGAGAATATGACGATAATTTTCATATTTCTGGACTTGGGCTTAAAAACATGGCGTTAGAGGGTGAAAACCCTAAATAACCCCCGAACGGCCCCATCGGTGGCACCAACACCTCCCACGGGACCAGTGTATCTCTTAGAAACTAACCACGCAACCGCGGGACTCCCGTTTTAAGAATACAATGATAAATTAGATATTTCTAGACTTAGGATTAAAAACATGGCGTTAGAGGGTGAAAACATAAAAAAGCCTCAGAACGGCCCCGTGGGAGGCACTAACACCTCCCACGGGACCAATGTAACTCGTAGGAACTGATCACGCAAATGCGGGTCTCTCGGTTTGAGAATACGATAATAATTTGCATATTTCTAGACTTAGGCTTGAAAACATGACATCAGTGGGTGAAAACCGGAAAAAGCCCCCGAACGGCCCCGTGGGAGGCACCAACACCTCCCACGGGATCAATGTAATCTGTAAAAACTGACCGCGCAACCACGGGACTCCCGGTTTGAGAATACGATGATAATTTGCATATTTCTAGACATAGGCTTAAGAACATGGTGTTAGAGGGTGAAAACCCGAAACAACCCCCGAACGGCCCTGTGGGTGGCACCAACACCTCCCACGGGACCAATGTAACTCTCAGGAACTGATCGTGCATCCGAGGGACTCCTAGTTTGAAAATGCGACAATAATTTGCATATTTCTAGACTTAGGCTTAGAAATGTGGCGTTAGTGGGGGAAACCCTGAAACAACCCCCGAACGGCCCCATGGTTGGCACCAACACCTCCCACGGGACCAACGTAACTCGTTTGAACTGGCCGCGCAGCCGTAGGAATCACGGTTTGAGAATACGACGACAATTTGCATATTTCTAGAAATAGGCTTAAAAACATGACGTTTAAGGGTGAAAACCCAAAACAGCCCCCGAACATCCCCATGGGAGGTACCAACACCTCCCACGGGAATAATATAACTCGTAGGAACTGACCCCGTAGCCTCCGATCTCCCGGTTTGAGAATTCGACGATAATTTACATATTTATAGACTTTGGCTTAAAAACATGGCGTTAGAGGGTGAAAACTCGAAACAACCCCCGAACGGCCCCGTGGGAGGCACAAACACCTCCCACGAGGCCAATATAACCTGTAGAAACTGATCGCACAACCACGGGACTTTCGATTTGAGAATACGATGATAATTTGCATATTTTTAGACTTACGCATAAAAACTTAGCGTTAGAGGCCGAAAACCCAAAATAACCCCCGAACGGCCCTGTGGGTGTCGGGACCAATGTAACAAGTAGGAACTCACCGCGCAGCCACGGGACTCCCGATTTGAGAATACGATGTTAATTTGAATATTTCTAGACTTAGGCTTAAAAACATGGTGTTAGAGGGTGAAAACCCAAAACAACACCCGAACGGCTCCGTGGGTTGCACCAACAGCTCCCACGGGACCAATGTAACTCGTAGGAACTGATCATGCAGCCGCGGGATTCCCGATTTCAGAATATGATGATAATTTGTATATTTGTGGAGTTAGGCTTAAGAACACGGCGTTAGATGGGAAAACCTAGAGACAGCCCTCGAACGGACCCGTGGTTGGCACTAACACCACCTATGGGACCAATGTAAGTCGTATGAACTGACCGTGCAGCCGCGGGAATCCCGGTTTGAGAATATGATGATAATTTGCATATTTCTAGACTTAGGCTTAAAAACATGGCGTTAGTGGGGAAAACTCTGAAACATCATCCGAACGACTCCGTGGCTGACACCAACGCCTCCCACGAGACCAATGTAACTCATAGGAACTGACCCCGCAGCCACATGACTCCCAGTTTGAGAATACGACAATAATTTTCATATTTCTATAATTATGATTAAAAACATGACGTTAGAGTGTAACAACCCAAAACAACCCCCGAACGTCCCCGTGAGAGGCACCAACACCTCGCACGGGACCAATGTAACTCCTAGCAACTGACTCCGCTGCCGCGGGTCTCCCGGTTTGAAAATACGATGATAATTTGCATATTTATAGACCTAGGCTTAAAAATACGGCGTTAGTGGGTGAAAACTCTAAACAGCCCCCAAACGGCCCCGTGGGAGGCACCAAGACCTTTCACGAGACCAATGTAACCTGTAGGAACTGATCGCGCATCCACGGGACTCCCAGTTTGAGAATACGATGATAATTTGCAGATTTTTAGACTCAGGTTTAAAAACATAGCGTTAGAGGGTGAAAATCAAAACAACCCCCGAATAGCCCCGTGGGAGGCACCAACACCTCCTACGAGACCAGTGTAACTCTTAAGAACTGACCACGCAGCCGCGGGACTCCCATTTTGGGAATACGATGATAATTTATAAATTTTAGACTTAGGCTTAAAAATGTGGCGTTAGAGGGTGAAAATCCAAAACAGCCCCCGAACGGCCCCATGGGTGGCACCAACACCTCCCACGGGACCAGTGTAACTCGTAGGAACTCACCGTGCATCCGCGGGACTCCCGGTTTGTGAATATGACGATAGTTTGTATATTTCTTGTCTTAGGCTTGAAAACATGGCGTTAGTTGGTAAAAACCCAAAACAGCCCCCGAACGGCCCCGTGGGAGGCACCAACACCTCCCACGGGACCAATGTAATCTGTAAAAACTGACCGCATAGCCACGTGTCTCTCGGTTTGAGAATACAATAATGATTTGTATATTTCTAGACTTAGGCTTAAAAACATAGCGTTAGAGGGTGAAAACTCAAAATAGCCCCCGAACGGCCCCAACCCGAAATAGACCCCGAACTGCCCCGTGGCTGGCACCAACACCTCCCACGGGACCAATGTAACTCGTAGGAACTGATCACGCAGTCGCGGGTCTCTTAGTTTGAGAATACGACAATAATTTGCATATTTCTAGACTTAGGCTTAAAAACATGACGTTAGTGGGTGAAAACCCGAAACTGCCCCCGTGGCTGGCACCAATACCTCCCACGGGACCAATGTAACTCGTAGGAAATGACCGCGTAGTAGCGAGACTCCCGATTTGTGAATACGATGATAATTTGCCTATTTCTAGAATTAGGCTTAAAAACATGACGTTAGAGGGTGAAAACCCAAAACAGCCTCCGAACGTCCCCGTGGGAGGCACCAACACCTCTCACGGGACCAATGTAACTCTTAGGAACTGACCACGTAGTCGCGGGACTCCCGTTATGAGAATATGATAATAATTTTTATATTTCTAAACTTAGGCTTAAAAAGATGGCTTTAGAGGGTGAAAATCCAAAACAACCCCTGAACAGCCCCGTGAGAGGCACCAACACCTCCCACGGGACCAATGTAACTCATAGGAATTGACCATGCATCCGCAGAACTACCGGTTTGATAATACGATGATAATTTGTATATTTTTAGACTTAGGCTTAAAAACATGGCGTTAGTGGGTGAAAACCCAAAATATCCCCCGAACGGCCCCGTGGGAGGCACCAACACCTCCCACGGGACCAATGTAACTAGTAGGAACTGATCGCGCACCCACAGGACTCCCAGTTTGAGAATACGATGATAATTTGCATATTTTTAGACTTAGGTTTAAAAACATGGCTTTAGAGGGTGAAAACCCAAAATAGCCCCCCGAACGGCCCCGTGGGTGGCACGAACTCCTCCCACGGGAGCAATGCAACACGTAAGAACTGACCGTGCATCCGCGGGACACCCGGTTTGAGAATATGATGATAATTTGCATGTTTCTAAACTTAGGCTTAAAAACATGGCGTTAGTGGGGAAAACCTCGAAACAGCCTTCGAACGGCCACGTGGCTGGCATCAACACCTCCGATGGGACCAATGTAACTCGTAGGAACTGACCGCGCAGTTGTGGGACTCTCGATTTGAGAATACGATGGTAATTTTCATAAATTCAGAATTTGGCTTAAAAACATTACGTTAGAGGGCGAAAACCCAAAACAGCCCCGAACGTCCCCGTGGGAGGCACCAACACCTCTCACGGGACCAAAGTAACTCTTAAGAACTGACCACGCAGCCGCGGGACTCCCGTTTTGAGAATACGATGATAATTTTCATATTTCTAAGCTTAGGCTTAAAAACGTGGCTTTAGAGAGTGAAAACCCAAAACACCCCCCAAACGGCCCCGTGTGTGGCACCAACACCTTCCACGGGACCAATATAACTCATAGGAACTGATCGTGCACCCGCAGAACTCCCGGTTTGAGAATGCGATGATAATTTATATATTTTTAGAGTTAGGCTTAAAAACATGGCGTTAGTGGATGAAAACCCAAAATAGCCCTCCGAACGGCCCAGTGGGAGGCACCAACACCTCCCACGGGACCAATGTAACCAGTAGGAACTGATCGCGTAGCCACAGGACTCCCAGTTTTAGAATACGATGATAATTTGCATATTTCTAGACTAAGGTTTAAAACATGGCATTAGAGGGTGAAAACCCAAAACAGCCCCGAACGGCCCCGTGGGTGGCACCAACTCCTCCCACGGGACAAATGTAACTCGTAGGAACTGACCGTGCATCCGCGGGACACCCGATTTGAGAATACGATGATAATTTTCATAGTTCTATACTTAGGCTTAAAAATATGGCGTTAGTGAGGGAAAACTTGAAACAGCCCCCGAACGGCTCCGTGGAAGGCATCAACACCTCCCACGAGACAAATGTAACCTGTTGGAACTGACTGCACAACCACGGTACTCCCAATTTGAGAATATGACGATAATTTGCATATTTCCGGACTTGGGCTTAAAAACATGTCGTTAGAGGGTGAAAACCCTAAATAACCCCCGAACGGCCCCGTCGGTGGCACCAACACCTCCCACGGGACCAGTGTATCTCTTAGAAACTTACCACACAGCCGTGGGACTCCCGTTTTAAGAATACGACGATAAATAAGATATTTCTAGACTTAGGCTTAAAAACATGGCGTTAGAGAGTGAAAACGCAAGAGAACCCCCGAACGGCCCCGTGGGTGGCACCAACACCTCCCACAAGACCAATGTAACTCGTAGGAACTGATCACGCAACCGCGGGTCTCTCGGTTTGAGAATACGAAAATAATTTTCATATTTCTAGACTTAGTCTTATAAACATGACGTTAGTGGGTGAAAACCCGAAACAGCCCCCGAACGGCCCCGTAGGAGGCACCAACACCTCCCACGGGATCAATGAAATCTGTAGAAACTGACCGCGGAGCCACGGGACTCCCGGTTTGAGAATACAACGATAATTTGCATATTTCTAGACATAGGCTTAAGAACATGGTGTTAGAGGGTGAAAACCCAAAACAGCCCCGAACGGCCCCGTGGGTGACACCAACACCTCTCACGGGACCAATGTAACTCTCAGGAACTGACCGTGCATTCGAGGGACTCTCGATTTGAGAATGCGATAATAATTTACATATTTTTAGACTTAGGCTTAAAAACATAGCGTTAGTTGGGGAAACCCCGAAACAGCCCCCGAACGGCCCCATGGCAGGCACCAACACCTCCCACGAGACCAATGTAACTCGTAGGAACTGACCGCGCAGCCGTAGGACTCCTGGTTTGATAATACGACGATAATTTGCATATTACTAGAATTAGGCTTAAAAACATGACGTTTGAGGGTGAAAACCCAAAACAACCCCCGAACATCCCCACGGGAGGTACCAACACCTCCCACGGGAACAATGTAACTTGTGAAAACTGACCCCGTAGCCGCCGGTCTCTCGGTTTGAGAAGTCGACCATAATTTACATATTTCTAGACTTCGGCTTAAAAATATGGCATTAGAGAGTGAAAACTCGAAACAGCCACGAACGGCCCCATGGGAGGCACGGACACCTCCCACGAGGCCAATATAACCTGTAGGAACTGATCGCGTAGCCACGGGACTTTAGATTTGAGAATACGATTATAATTTGCATATTTCAAGACTTACGCTTAAAAACTTGGGAGGGTGAAAACCCAAATTAACCCCCAAACGGCCCCGTGGGTGCCGGGACCAATGTAACAAGTAGGAACTCACCGCGCAGCCACGGGACTCCCGATTTGAGAATATGATGGTAATTTGAATATTTCTAGACTTGGGCTTAAAAACATGGCGTTAGAGGGTGAAAACCCAAAACAATCCCGGAACGTCCCCGTGGATTGCACCAACAGCTCCCACGGGACCAATGTAACTCGTCTGAACTGATCATGCAGCCGCGGGATTCCCGGTTTGAGAATATGATGATAATTTGTATATTTGTGGACTTAGGCTTAAGAACATGGCGTTAGATGGGAAAACCTAGAGACATCCCCCGAACGGACCCGTGGCTGGCACTAACACCACCCATGGGACCAATGTAACTCGTAGGAACTGACCGTGCAGCCGCGGGAACCCCGGTTTGAGAATATGATGATAATTTGCATATTTCTAGACTTAGGCTTAAAACATGGCGTTAGTGGGGAAAACTCTGAAACATCATCCGAACGAACCCGTGGTTGATACCAACACCTCCCACGAGACCAATGTAACTCATAGGAACTGACCCCGCAGCCACAGGACTCCCGGTTTGAGAATACGACGATAATTTTCATATTTCTACAATTAGGATTAAAAACATGACATTAGAGAGTAACAACCCAAAACAGCCCCCGAACGTCCCCGTGGGAGGTACCAACACCTCGTACGGGACCAATGTAACTCCTAGGAATTGACCCCGCTACCGCGGGTCTCCCGGTTTGAGAATACGATGATAATTTGCATATTTATAGACCTAGGCTTAAAAACACGACGTTAGTGGTTGAAAACTCTAAACAACCCTCAAACGGTCCCGTGGGAGGCACCAAGACTTTTCAAGAGACCAATGTAACCTGTAGGAATTGACCGCGCAGCCACGGGACTCCCAGTTTGAGAATATGATGATAAGTTGCAGATTTCTAGACTCAGGTTTAAAAACATATCGTTAGAGGGTGAAAACCAAAACAACTCCCAAACATCCCCGTGGGAGGCACCAACACCTCCTACGAGACCAGTGTAACTCTTAAGAACTAACCACGCTGCCGCGGGACTCCCATTTTGGGAATACGACGATAATTTATAAAATTTTGACTTAGGCTTAAAAATATGGCGTTAGAGGGTGAAAACCCAAAACAGCCCCCGAACGGCCCCGTGGGTGGCACCAACACCTCCCACGGGACCAGTGTAACTCGTAGGAACTCACCGTGCATCCGCGGGACTCCCGGTTTCTTAATAAGACGATAGTTTGTATATTTCTTGACTTAGGCTTAAAAACATGGCGTTAGTTGGTAAAAACCCGAAACAACCCCCGAACGGCCCCGTGGGAGGCACCAACACCTCCCACGGGACCAATGTAATCTGTAAAAACTTACCGCATAGCCACGTGTCTCTCGGTTTGAGAATACGATAATAATTTGTATATTTCTAGACTTAGGCTCAAAAACATAGCGTTAGAGGGTGAAAACCCAAAATAGCCCCCGAACGGCCCCGTGGTTGGCACCAAAAACTCCCACGGGACCAATGTACCTCGTAGGAACCGATCACATAGTCGCAAGTCTCTCAGTTTGATAATACGATAATAATTTGAAGTTTTCTAGACCTAGACTTAAAAACATGACGTTAGGGGGTGAAAACCCGAAACTGCCCCCGAACGGCCCCGTGGCTAGCACCAACACCTCCCACGGAACCAATGTAACTCGTACGAACTGAGCACACAGTAGTGGGACTCCCGGTTTGAGAATACGTCGATAATTTGCATATTTCTAGAATTAGGCTTAAAAACATGACATTAGAGGGTGAAAACCCAAAACAGCACCCGAACGTCCCCGTGGGAGGCACCAACACCTCTCACGGGACTAATGTAACTCTTAGGAACTGACCACGCAGTCGCGGGACTCCCGTTTTGAGAATACGATGATAATTTTCATATATCTAAACTTAGGCTTAAAAACATGGCTTTAGAGGGTGAAAACCCAAAACAACCCCTGAGCGGCCCCGTGGGAGGCACCAACACCTCCCACGAGACCAATGTAACTCGTAGGAACTGACCGTGCATCCGCAGAACTACCGGTTTGAGAATACGACGATAATTTGTATATTTTTAGAGTTAGGCTTGAAAACATGGCGTTAGTGGGTGAAAACCCAAAATAGCCCCCGAACGGCCCCGTGGGAGGTACCAACACCTTCCACGGGACCAATGTAACCAGTAGGAACTGACCGCGCAGCCACAGGACTCCCAGTTTGAGAATACGATGATAATTTTCATATTTTTAGACTTAGGTTTAAAAACATGGCGTTTGAGGGTGAAATCCCAAAATAGCCCCCGAACGGCCCCGTGAGTGGTACCAACTCCTCCCATGGGAGAAATGTAACTCGTAAGAACTGACTGTGCATCCGCGGGACACCCGATTTGAGAATATGACGATAATTTGTATATTTCTAAACTTAAGCTTAAAAACATGGCGTTAGTGGGGAAAACCCCGAAACAGCCTCCGAACGGCCACGTGGCTGGCACCAACACCTCCGATGGGACCAATGTCACTCGTAGCAGTTGCGAGACTCCCAATTTGAGAATACGACGGTAATTTGCATATTTTTAGAATTTGGCTTAAAAACATTACGTTAGAGGGCGAAAACCCAAAATAGCCCCGAACGTCCCCGTGGGAGGCACCAACACCTCCCACGGGAATAATGTAACTCGTAGGAATGGACCCTGTAGCCGTCGATCTCCCGGTTTGAGTATATAATGATAATTTGGATATTTCTAATCTTAGGCTTAAAAAAATGGCTTCCGAGGATGAAAACCCAAAATAATCCCCGAACGGCCCCGTGGGAGGCACCAGCACCTCCCACGGGACCAATGTAACTAGTAGGAACTAACCACGCAGCCACGGGACTCCCGGTTTGAGAATACGACGGTAATTTGAATATTTTTAGACTTAGGCTTTAAAACATGGCGTTAGAGGGTGAAAACTTAAAAAAGCCCCAGAACGGCCACGTGGAGGGAACGAACACCTCCTACGGGACCAATGTAACTTGTAAGAACTGACCACGCAGCCACGAGACTCCCGGTTTGAGAATACGATGATAATTTGCATATTTCTAGACTTAAGCTTAAAAACATGGCGTTTGAGGGTGAAAACCCAAAACAGCTCCCGAACGGCCCTGTGGGTGGCACCAACACCTCCCACGGGACCAATATAACTCGTAGGATTTAACCGTGAAGCCGCGGGACTCCCGAGGGGGAAACTCCAAAATAGCATCCGAACGGCCTTGTGGCTGGCACCAACACCTCGCAAGGTACCAATGTAACTCGTAGGAACTGACCACGCAGCCATAGGACTCCCGATTTGAGAATACGATGATAATTTTCATATTTCTAGAATTAGGCTTAAAAACATGATGTTAGAGGGCGAAAACCTAAAACAACTCCCGAACGTCATCGTGGGAGGTATCAACAACTCCCATGGGACCAATGTAACTCGTAGGAACTGACCCCGCAACCGTGGGTCTCCCGGTTTGAGAATACGATGATAATTTGCATATTTCTAGATTTAGGCTTAAAAACATGGCGTTAGTGGGTGAAAATCCAAAACAGTCGCCGAACGGCCCCGTGGGAGGCACCAACACCTTCCACGAGACCAATGTAACCTGTAGGAACTGACCATGCAGCCACAACACTCTCAGTTTTAGAATACGATGATAATTATCATATTTCTAGACTTAGGTTTAAAAACATGGCGTTAGAGGGTGAAAACCCAAAACAGCCCCCGAATGGCCCCGTGGGAGGCACCAACACCTCCCATGAGACCAATGTAACTCGTAGGAACTGATAGCGCAGCCACGGGACTCTCGGTATGAGAATACGATAGTAATTTGATTATTTCTAGACTTTGGCTTAAAAACATGGCGTTAGAGGGTGAAAACCCAAAACATCCCCCGAATGGCCCCGTGGGTGGTACCAACACCTCCCACGTGACCAATGTAACTCGTAGGAACTGACCATGCATCCGCGGGACTCCCGATTTGAGAATACGATGATAAATTGTATATTTCTTGACTTAGGCTTAAAAACATGGCATTAGTTGGTAAAAACCCAAAACAGCCCCCGAACGGCCCGGTGGGAGGCACTAACACCTCCCACAGGACTGATGTAACTTGTTAGAATTGACCACGCTGTCGCGGGTCTCTCAGTTTGAGAATACGAAAATAATTTGCATATTTCTAGACTTAGGCTTAAAAACATGGTGTCAGAGGGTGAAAACCAGAAACAACCCCCGAACAGCCCTATGGGAGGCACCAACACCTCCGACGGGACGAATGTATCTCACAGGAACTGACCGTGCATCCGCGGGTCTCCCGATTTGATAATACAACAATAATTTTCATATTTTTAGACTGAGGCTTAAAAAATGGCGTTAGTGGGGGAAATCTCGAAACGGCCCCCGAACGGCCTCGTGGCTGGCACCAACACCTCCCACGGGACCAATGTAACTCGTAGGAACTGGCCGCATAGCCGCAGGACTCCCGGTTTGAGAATACGACGATAATTTGCATATTTCGAGAATTAGGCTTAAAAACATGACGTTAGAGGGTGAGAATCCAAAACAGCCCCCGAAAGTCCCCATAGGAGGCACTAACACCTCTCACAGGACTAATGTAACTCGTAGGAACTGACCCCGCAGTCGCGGGTCTCCCGGTTTGAGAATATGATGATAATTTGAATATGTCTAGACTTAGACTTAAAAACATGGCGTTAATGGGTGAAAACCCGAAACAACCCTCGAACGTCTCCGTGGGAGGCACTAACACGTCCCACGAACTAATGCAACCTGTAGGAACTGACTGCGAAGACACGGGACTCCCCGTTTGAGAATACGGTGATAATTTACATATATGTAGACTTAGGCTTAAAAACATGGCGTTAGAGGGTGAAAATATAAAACAACCCCCGAATGGCCCCGTGGGAGGAACCAACACCTCCCACGGGACCAATGTAACTCGTAGGAACTGATCGCATAGCCGCAGGACTCCCGGTTTGAGAATACGATGATAATTTGTATATTTTTAGAAGTAGGCTTAAAAACATGACGTTAGAGGGTGAGAATCCAAAACAGTCCCCGTGGGAGGCACCAACACCTCTCACGGGACTAATGTAACTCGTAGGAACTGACCCCGCAGTTGCGGGTCTCCCAGTTTGAGAATACGATGATAATTTGCATATGTCTAGACTTAGACTTAAAAACATGGCGTTAGTGGGTGAAAACCCGAAAAAGCCCCGTGGGAGGCACCGACACGTCCCACGAGACTAATGCAACCTGTAGAAACTGACCGCGAATCCACGGGACTCCCTGTTTGAGAATACGATGATAATTTACATATATCTAGACTTAGGCTTAAAAACATGGCATTAGATGGTGAAAATCTAAAACAACCCCCGAACGGCCCCGTGGGAGGCATCGACACCTCCCACGGGACCAATGTAACTCGTAGGAACTGACCGCACAGCCACGGGATTCTCGATTTTAGAATACGACGGTAATTTGAATATTTCTAGACTTAGGCTTGAAAACATCGCGTTAGAGGGTGAAAACTCAAAACAACCCCTGAACGGCCCGTGGGAGGCACCAACACCTCCCCCGGGACCAATGTGACTTATATGTACTGACCAAGCAGCAACGGGTCTCCCAATTTGAGAATACGACGATAATTTTCATATTTTTAGACTTAGGAAAAACATGGCGGTAGTGAGGGAAAACTTGAAATAGCCCCCAAACAACCCCGTGGGAGGCACCAACACCTCCCACGAGACCAATGTAACTCCTAGGAACTGACCACGCAGCCGCGGGACTCCCGTTTTGAGAATACAATGATAATTTTCATATTTCTAGACTTAGGCTTGGCGTTAGAGGGTGAAACCCCAAAACAACCCCCGAATGGCCCCGTGGATGGCACTAAAACCTCCCACGGGACCAATGTAACTCGTAGGAACTTATCACGCAACCGCGGGTCTCCCGATTCGAGAATACGATGATAATTTGCATATTTCTAGACTTAGGCATAAAAATATGGCTTTAGTAGATGAAAACCCGAAACAGCCCCGAATGGCCCCGTGGGAGGCACCAACACCTCCCACGGGACGAATGTAATATGTAGAAACTAACCGTGCATCCACGGGACTCCCGATTTGAGAGTACGGTGATAATTTGCATATTTTTAGACTAAGGCTTAAAAATATGGCGTTAGAGGATAAAACCCAAAATAGCCCCCGAACGGCCCCGTGGGTGGTAGTAACACCTCCCACGGGTCCAATGTAACTCTCAGGAACAGACCGTGCATCTGTGGGACTCCCTGTTTGAGAATACGGTAATAATTTGTGTATATCTAGACTTAGGCTTAAGAACATAGCATTAGTGGGAGAAACCTCAATACAACCCCCGAACGACCTCGTGGCCGATACCAACACCTCCCACGGGACCAATGTAACTCGTAGGAACTGACCGCGGAGTCGCGGAACTCCCAGTTTGAGAATATGATGATAATTTGCATATTTCTAGAATTAGGCTTAAAAACATGACGTTATAGGGTGAAAACCCAAAACAGCCCCCGAACGGCCCCGTGGGAGGCACCACCACCTCCCGCAGGACCAATGTAACTCTTAGGAACTGACCACGCAACCGTGGCTCTCCCGTTTTGAGAGTACGACAATAATTTGCATATTTCTAGACATAGGCTCGGCGTTAGAGGGTGAAAACCCAAAACAACCCCCAAACGGCCCCGTGGGTGGCACCATCACCTCCTACGGGACCAATGTAACTCGTAGGAACTGAGACCACAGCTACGGGTCCCCTAATTTGAGAATACGATGATAATTTGCAAATTTCTAGACTTAGGCTTAAAAACATGGCGATAGTGGGTGAAAACTGGAAACAGCACCCGAACGGCCCCATGCGAGGTACCAACACCTCCCACAGGACCAATTTAATCTGTAGAAACTGACCCCGCAACCATGGGACTCCCGGTTTGAGAGTACGATGATAATTTGCATATTTCTAGACTTAGGCTTAAAAACATGACGTTAGAGGGTGAAAGCCCAAAACAACCCCCGAACAGCCCCGTGGGTGGCACCAACACCTCCCACGCGACCAATGTAACTCTCAAGAACGGACCGTGCATCCGCGGGACTCCTTATTTGAGAATACGATAATAATTTGCGTATTTATGGAATTAGGCTTATAAACATGGCGTTGGTGGGGGAAACCCCGAAACAGCCCCCGAACGGCCCCGTGGCTGGGACAAACACCTTCCACGGGACCAATGTAACTCGTAGGAACTGACGGCGCAGTCACGGGACTCCCTGTTTGAGAATACGACGATAATTTGCATATTTCCAGAATTAGGCTTAAAAACATGACGTTAGAGGGTGAAAACCCAAAACAGCTCCCGAACGTCCCCGTGGGAGGCACCAATACCTCTCATGGGACCAATGTAACTCTTAGGAACAGACCACGCAGCCGCAGGACTCCCGTTTTGAAAATACGATGATAATTTTCATATTTATAGACTTAGGCTTGAAAACGTTGCGTTAGTGGGGGAAACCCCGAAACAACCCCCGAACGCCCCCGTGGCTGGCACCAACACCTCCCACGGGACCAATGTAACTCGTAGGAACTGATCGCGCAGCCGTAGAACTGCCGATTTGAGAATACGATGATAATTTGCATATTTTTAGAATTAAACTTAAAAACATGACGTTCGAGGGTGAAAACCCAAAACAGCCCCCGAACGTCCCCATTGGAGGTGCCAACACCTCCCATGGGAACAATGTAACTTGTAGGAACTGACCTCGTAGCCGCCGGTCTCCACGTTTGAGAATACGATGATAATTTGCATATTTCTAGACTTAGGCTTAAAAACATGGCAATAGTGGGTGAAAAATCGAAACAGCCCCCGAATGGCCCCGTGGGAGGCACCAACACCTCCCACGAGACCAATATAATCTCTAGAAACCGACCGAGCAGCCACGAGACTCCCGATTTGAGAGTACGAGGGTAATTTGCATATTTCTAGACTTAGGCTTAAAAACATGGCGTTAGAGGGTGAAAAACCCAAAACATCCCCCGAACGGCACTGTGGGTGGCACCAACACCTCCCACGGGACCAATGTAACTCTCAGAAACTGACCGTGCATCCGCGAGACTCCCTGTTTGAGAACATGACAATAATTATCGTATTTCTGGACTTAGGCTTAAAAACATGGCCTAAGTGGGGGAAACCCTAAAACAGCCCCCGAACGGCTCCGTGGCTGGCACCAACACCTCCCAAGGGACCAATGTAATTCGTAGGAACTGATCGCGCAGTCACGGGAATCTTGGTTTGAGAATACGATGATAATTTGTATTTTTTTAGAGTTAGGCTTAAAACTATGACGTTAGAGTGTGAAAACTCAAAATAGCCCCCGAACGTCCCCGTGGGAGGGGCCAACACCTCTCACGGGACTAATGTAACTCGTAGGAACTGACCCCGCAGCCACGGGACTCCTGATTTGAGAATACGATGGCAATTTGAATATTTATATACTTAGTCTTAAAAACATGGCGTTAGAGGGTGAAAACATAAAAAAAAAACCGAACGACCTCGTGGGTGGCACCAATACCTCTCACGGGACCAATAAACTCATAGGAATTGATAGTGCAGTCGCGGGACTCCCGATTTGAGAATACGATGATAATTTTAATATTTCTAGAGTTAGGCTTAAAAACATGGCGTTAGTGGGGTAAAACCCGAAATAGTCCCCGAACGGCCCCGTGGTTGGCACAAACACCTCCCATCGGACCAATGCAACTCGTAGGAACTGATTGCGCAGCCACGGGACAGCCGATTTGAGAATACGATGGTAATTTGAATATTTCTAGACTTAGGCTTAAAAACATGGCGTTAGAGGATGAAAACCCAAAACAACCCCCGAACAGCCCCGTGGGAGGCACCAAGACGTCCCATGGGACCAATGTAACTCGTAGGAACTGACCGCGCAGCCAGGGGAATCTCGATTTGAGAATATGATGATAATTTGAATATTTCTAGACTTAGGCTTAAAAACACGGTGTTAGAGGGTGAAAACTAAAAACAGCCCCGAACGGCCCCGTGGGAGCCCCCAACACCTCCCACGGGATCAATGTAAGTCGTATGAACTGACCAAGCAGCCACGGGACTCCCAATTTGAGAATACAATGATAATTTGCATATTTCTAGACTTAGGAAAAATACGACGTTAGTGAGGGAAAACTCGAAACAGGCCCCAAACGGCCCCATGGGAGGCACCAACACCTCCCATGGGACCAATGCAACTCTTAGGAACTTACCACGCAGCCGCGGGACTCCCGTTCTGAGATTACGATGATAATTTTATATATTTCTAGACTTAGGCTTAAAAACATGGCGTTAGAGGTTGAAAACCCAAAACAACCCCCGAACGACCCCGTGGGTGGCACCGACACCTCCCACGGGACCAATATAACTCGTTGGAACTGATCACGCCGCCCGCGGGTCTCTCAGTTTGAGAATAAGACAATAATTTGCATATTTCTTGACTTGGGCTTAAAAACATGGCGTTAGAGAGTGAAAACTCGAAACAGCCCCCGAACAGCCCCTGTGGGAAGCACGAACACCTCCCATGAGACCAATGTAACCTGTAGGAACTGACCGCGCAGCCACGGGACACCCGTTTTGAGAATATGATGATAATTTGTATATTTCTAGACTTAATCTTAAAAATATGGCGTTAGAGGTTGAAAACCCAAAATAACCCCCGAACGGCCCCGTGGGTGGCACCAACACCTCCCACGGGACCAATGTAACTCGTAGGAACTGATCCCGCAGCCGCGGGTCCCCCAATTTGAGAATACGATGATAATTTACAAATTTATAGACTTAGGCTTAAAAACATGACGTTAGTGGGTGAAAACTCGAAACAGCCCCCGAACGACCCCGTGGGAGGCACCGACACCTCCCACGGGACCAATGTATTTTGTAGAAACTGACCCCGCAGCCATGGGACTCCCGGTTTGAGAGTACGATGATAATTTGCATATTTCTAGACTTAGGCTTAAAAACATGACGTTAGAGGGTGACACCAACACCTCCCACGGGACTAATGTAACTCTCAAGAACGGACCGTGCATCCGCGGACTCCTTATTTGAGAATACGACAATAATTTGCATATTTCTGGAATTAGGCTTAAAAACATGGTGTTAGTGGGGAAACCCCGAAACAACCCCCGAACGGCCCAGTGGCTGGGACCAACACCTTCCACGGGACTAATGTAACTCGTAGGAACTAACCGCGCAGTCGCGGGACTCCCTGTTTGAGAATACAACGATAATTTGTATATTTCTATAATTAGGCTTAAAAACATGACGTTAGAGGGTGAAAACCCAAAACATCCCCCGAACGACCCCGTGGGAGGCACCAATACCTCTCACGGGACCAATGTAACTCTTAGGAACTGACCACGTAGCCACGGGACTCCCGTTTTGAGAATACGATGACAATTTTTATATTTCTAGACTTAGGCTTGGAAACGTTACGTTAGTGGGGGGAACCCTGAAAGAGCCCCCAAACGGCCCCGTGGTTGGCACCAACACCTCCCACGGGACCAATGTAACTTGTAGGAACTGACCGCGCAGCCGTAGGACTCTCGGTTTGAGAATACGATGATAATTTGCATATTTCTGGAATTAAACTTAAAAACATGACTTTTGAGGGTGAAAACCCAAAACAACCCCTGAACGTCCCCATGGGAGGTACCAACACCTCCCATGGGAATAATGTAACTCGTAGGAACGGACCCCGTAGCCGTCGGTCTCCAGGTTTGAGAATACGATGATAATATGCATATTTCTAGACTTAGGCTTAAAAATATAGCATTAGAGGGTGAAAACTCGAAACAGCCCCGAATGGCCCCGTGGGAGGCACGAACACCTCCCATGAGGCCAATATAAATTGTAGGAACTGATCGCGCAGCCACGGGACTTTCGGTTTGAAAATACGATGATAATTTTCATATTTATAGAGTTAGGCTTAAAAACTTGGCGTTGGAGGGTGAAAACCCAAAGTAACCCCCGAACGGCCCCGTGGGAGCCGAGACCAATGAAACAAGTAGGAACTCATAGCGCAGCCACGGGATTCTCGATTTGAGAATATGATGGTAATTTGAATATTTCTAGACTTAGGCTTAAAAACAAGGCGTTAGAGGGTGAAAACTTAAAAAATCCCCCGAACGGCCCCGTGGGAGGCACCAACACCCCCCACGGGACCAATGTAACTCGTAAGAACTGACCAGGCAGCCGCGGGACTCTCGGTTTGAGAATACGAGTATAATTTGTATATTTGTGGACTTAGGCTTAAAAACATGGCGTCAGAGGGTGAAAACCCAAAACAGCCCCCGAACGGTCCCCTGAGTGGCATCAACACGTCCCACGGGACCCATGTAACTTGTAGGAACTGACCGTGTAGCCGCGGGACTCCCAGTTTGAGAATACGATGATAATTTTCATATTTATAGACATATGCTTAAAAACGTGGCGTTAGTGGGAGAAACTCAGAAACAGCATCCAAACGACCCCGTGGCTGGCACCAACACCTCCCACGGGACCAATGTAACTCGTAGGAACTGATCGCGCAGCCATGGGACTCCCAGTTTGAGAATACGATGATAATTTGTATATTTCTAGAATTAGGCTTAAAAACATGACGTTAGAGGGTGAAAACCCAACACAGCCACTGAACGTCCCCGTGGGAGGCACTAACACCTCCCACGGAACCAATGTAAGCATAGGAATTAACCCGGCATCTGCAGGTTTCCCGGTTTGAGGATAATTAGCACATTTCTAGACTTAGGCTTAAAAATATGGCGTTAGTGGGTGAAAACCTGAAACATCCCTCGAACGGCCTCGTGGGTGGCACCAACACGTCCCACGAGACAAATGTAACCTGTAGGAACTGACCGCGCAACCATGGTACTCCCGATTTCAGAATACGACGATAATTGACATATTTTTGGACTTGGGCTTAAAAACATGGCGTTAGAGGGTGAAAACCCAAAACAACCCCCTGACGGCCCCGTGGCTGGCACCAACACCTCCCACGGGACTAATGTAACTCGTAAGAATTGACCACGCAGCCACAAAACTCCCGGTTTGAGAATACGATGATAATTTGAATATTTCTAGACTTAGGCTTAAAAACATGGCGTTAGACGGTAAAAACTCAAAACAGCCCCCGAACGGCCCCGTGCGAGGCACCAACACCTCCCACGGGACCAATGTGACTCGTAAGAACTGACAAAGTAAACGCGAGACTCCCGATTTGATAATACGACGATAATTTGCATATTTCTAGACTTAGGCATAAAAATATGGTGTTAGAGGGTGAAAACCAAAATAGCCTCCGAACGGCCCCGTGGGTGGCACTAGCACCTCCCACGGGACCAATGTAACTCGTAGGAACTGATCACGCAGCCGCGGGACTCCCGATTTTACAATACAATGATAATTTGCATATTTCTAGAATTAGGCTTAAAAACACGGTGTTAGAGGGTGAAACCCCAAAACAGCCCCCGAACAGCCTTGTGGCTGGCACCAACACCTCCCACGGGACCAATGTAACTCGTAGGAACTGACCCCTCAATTGCGGGTCTCCCAATTTGAGAATACGACGATAATTTGAATATTTCTAGACTTAGGCCTAAAAACATGGAGTTAGATGGTGAAAACCGAAAGCAGCCCCCGAATGGCCCCGTGGGAGGTACCAACACCTCCCACGGGACCAGTGTAACTCGTAGGAACTGACCGCGCAGCCACAGGAATCCCAATTAGAGAATATGATGATAATTTGCATATTTCTAAACTTAGGCAAAACATGGCGTTAGTGAGGGAAAACCCGAAACGACCCCCAAACGGCCGCATGGGAGGCTCTAATACCTCCCACGGGTCCAATGTAACTCGAAGGAACTGACCATGCAGCCGTGGAACTCCCGATTTGAGAATACGATGATAATTTTTATATTTCTAGACTTAGACTTAAAAACATGGCGTTAGAGGGTGAAAACCCAAAACAACCCCCGAACGGCCATGTGGAAGGCACCAACACGTTCCACGGGACCAATGTAACTCGTAGGAACAAACCACGCAGTCACGGGACTCCCGGTTTGAGAGTACGATGGTAATTTGAATAATTCTACAGTTAGGCTTAAAAATAGGTGTGACACCCCGCCTAATTAAATACCGGGCGATCACTCCTTTATTAAATTAAAATCAAGGTGAACAGTTGGTTCATTCTTAGCATCACTGTCGTAAAAATAAACTTTTCCAAATTAACACCCTAATTAATTAAGCTAAGTGTCAAAACCATTTTTTTAACCTTTCTAACCAAATTGTATTTTTAAAGAAAAACTTATTTATTTAATTATTAACCCAATTCTCAATAAGTAAGAATTATACAACAATTATCCTGGAACATAATCCAATTTCTTTAAACATTCAACATCCAAAATCCTAACATTTAAAACTAAATGTAAAACATATATGCTGAATAAATCCCAAAGTAACTACTAGAAATAACTGAAATACAATATCCCAACATAACAGATAAATAGTGGAAAGGACGACACATGCCCCAATATCTGAGAATCATAGGAGTGGAATCAAGTATATGGAATCGTCTAAGCAAGTGGCCTGCAACTCCCACCAAAGCTGCATCATGTTCCTTTCAAGGGATCCTAAGGAAGACGCCCCTGTGGCTGGGCACCTATAGTACATACATATATATACAAGAGAGAGAGAGAGAGAGAGAAAAGAAACGGGTCAGAGCCCGATAGTGTGTTTGATTTCAAATACGTTTAGCAAGTATTTAAATTGATACAGGCCAATGCAACAACATATTAATGCGACACTATCTTGAGAAATTCTCACCTCTCTTCTAATGTGCACACCTATCGCACTAACCTTCCCAACGGTTTGTCTTATCATTTACCGCACTAATCTTCCCAATGATTTAACCTATCTTAGGCCCTGTTTGATAAGAAAGTGGGAAAATGTAAATGATTCCGAGGCAAATGATTCTAGGAAAAATAATTCCAAGGCAAATCATTATTTTCCAACAGATGTGTATTTGATACAAGTTGGAAAATTGTCACTTTTCCACCTTTTCTATCAAACACAAAAGTTGGAAACTAGAAATAATTGTGGAAAATTTGTTTACGAAATATATATATATATATATATATATTAAAAAATATATTAACAAAATATATGAAATATATGTAATGTACGAAATATTAGAAAAATATACAAAATATATTAATATTTAAGAAATATATATTAAAGTACGAAATATAGGAAAATATACAAAATATATTAAAGGTACAAAATATATAAAGGTAAAAAATACGTACATATATGGAATATATTGATATACAAAATATATGCAATATAAAAATATATGTATATTAAAATATATAAATGTACGGAATATATAAATATGCGAAAAATATACATATATGAAATATATAAATATATACGGAATATATACATATATGAAATATACGCAATATATGAAATATACATATACACTAAAATATACGTGTATACAAAAATATATAAATGTACGAATATATAAATATACGAAAAATATTAAATATACGAAATATATACATATTTGAAATATATAAATATATACAATATATACGGAATATATACATATATGAAATATATGTTATATATGAAATATACATATATACTAAAATATATAAAATATATGTATATACTAAAATATAGAAATGTACGGAATATAGAAATATACGAAATTTATACATATATGAAATATACGCAATATAACATATATACAAAAATATATAAAATATATGATATACAAAAATATATAAATGTACAGAATATATAAATATACGAAATATATATATATATATATACGGAATATATACATATATGAAATATACGCAATATATGAAATATACATATATACTAAAATATATAAAATATACGTATATACTAAAATATATAAATGTACGGAATATATAAACATATGAAAAATATTAAATATACGAAATATATAATTATATACGGAATATATACATATATGAAATATACATATATACTAAAATATATAAAATATACGAAATATATGAAATATACAAAATATATATATATTTACAAATTTATAAATTATATATATTTGTATAATTATAAAATATACTGAGTTTAAAAAAAATTACTTTGAATGATTTGCCATCCAAAGGTGGCAAACAAAAACCTGACCCCCCCCCCCCCCCCCCCCCCCCCAAAGAATTGGTCTTCCACCTTAGGGTGGCAAATCGTGCTTAGGGCTCTTGTACATAGAAAACAAATTCCAAGTCAAATTTTCGCTATCAAACGGTCAAAAAGTTGGAAAATTTTGAAATTTTCCAACTTTTTAAGATTTGCCTTGGAATTGAAGTGTTATCAAATGGACCCTTAGATTACTCGTAAGATTCAAAATTTAACGATTCAATTGTTTGAAAAGAATATTTCAATTAGTAACCAAAGTTCTCATTTTAACTTTATTAATCAATAAAGTTTTCCAGTGTCATATTATACTTTCTCAAAACAGTATTTACAATTTGAGTCATCAACCATATCCCTACATATCAATTCACAGT